>OY970763.1:10000000-12895333 GCA_963853795.1 Xestia rhomboidea | reverse complement strand
TTAGGAGAAAACAACTTCCGTGTCGCGTAATAGGGGCGGAAAAGCAAATTATTATGATTGTTCATATTAATTGTGTTTACTTTTAATTAATGTACTTTCCTGTGGCTGTTGCTTGTCGAATGAATTAAGAATAACACAGCATTAAGTATATAATTTACTTTAGAAAAGCAACGCGCCTTGATTGTTTTGAAAATCTAATTTAAGAGACCGTCTGGTATGGACACTTGGATAGTAAATGCCCTTTTAACTGTGAAAGTGGGTCTTTGATTCTGTGTTTTGGACAGTTTAAAGGGTAAATCGATCTAGACAAAAATAATTCGGTAGAAAAAGATACTTGAGTAAGCTTTCATTAAAAAAATACTTTGACGAAGCACGACACACACTTGATGAATACTAGTTTCCGAAAACTTTTTTAGTTGAAGCATTCCACACAAATTCTTGTCATGTGTTCATTTAACATTGTAAATAGAAGATCTTCAACATAGATGATGAAGAAAAAAAAACATATTTTAGAAGCTAACTACTTAATATAAACTACCCAAGCAAACTTAATTTTAATTGGGACCAGCGCGTGAGTTCCCTCTACCAAATAAAAAAAATAAACATGTAAATCGGTTCACAATTAACGGATATATCAATGAACAAAATTGTATTTAAAAATACAGCCGCACATGGAACCTCCTCCTTTTAATAAGTAAACGTCCATATTTATTATTATTAATCGTCCTTTGTTTCTCGAATCATGCCGAAACGGATTAGAAGGTACCTCTCGTCACTCAGGTATAATGTTTCTCGGAATACAAAGGTATCTAACTATTCTAAGTATTCCAGACTCTGGGGATACCAAGTCCACGTGTATGAAGCCGTGCGAAAAAGATATAATAGGACACGAATATAAATACTTAACTACAAGTAAAACTATGAAATACTTGTCCAGTATTAGAAGGTATATAAGGGTAAATGTTTATGAGACCCATTTCGATCGACGCCATAAAGAAATTGTTAAGGAAAGGATATGTGAACCCTGCGAGCCTCGCTGACGATATTACATGTCTGTCGTGGGTGGTCAAGTGGATGTTCCGTTTTCTATTTTCGGTAGTTATCACGATAATATCCTTTCCGTTACAGACTTCAGTTGAACGACCTTTGAGAAATGGCGTAACTTCCTGTATCTTTTTTGAAAACGAAATCGATTAATAAATCATTAATGAATCATGATTACACACGTTAAAATGTCATCAGAAATTTTATTTAAATAAAGTGTTGTGTGCAAAACAAAACAGCGATTAAAAAAATGTGTTTTATCGAATTTTTGAAAAATAATAATCTCCAATACAAACAATATAACAGGCAAAAATAAGCTCTATTTTTCTTCATGTTAACCGGAAAAGCTGACCACTCCCACCAGCTAGCTGTTATTTTATTTCCAGTAAATCAAATTAAAGCAAGTTATCTGAAAATCAATCGGAAATATGAACATCTATTTCTAGAAAAACAAAAAGACGCTAATTTGGTATACTCAGTACTAGCCTTTTGTGAAAGAAAATAGGGAATAAAAAGGGTCGGTATCACGTACTTACGTAGGCAGGTATTCCGGACTATTTCATGTTATAAATTTGATCCACAAAGTAGTAATCTGAGAAGCGTAAAGTCACCTTTGCGTATGAACTATTTACTTGTCGTTCCTAGCAACATGATTCAGGTTCAAGAGCTTCATGGATTATTTTCGCATCATTGTCAAATCAAAAGGGTCCTTCATTAATCCTGTATTGTAGGATACCGAAGTAGTAGGTACTACAAGTATTTTCATAATTCGCCTTTTTCTCCTTGGTAGATTATGATCTATTACATCTATACAAATAATTAAAATGTAATTGTCTGTTTGTAATTCCAAAATAACAGCTTTTTACCGAATGCAAAGGAAACTATATACGGTAATTATAACAAAAAAAATGTCTGTCTGTCTAATCCGTCTAATTTCCGGAACGGCTGGGCCGATTTTGACGGGACCTTACTGGCAGATAGCTGATGTTATAAGGATTAACATAGAATGCTTTTATTTTAGAAAAAGGATTAGGGTTCCGTACAAAAAACGAATTTTACAAAATCCGATTCAAATAATGTGTGTGTGTGTGAAGTAAATATGTACTTATTACATATTTGAATGTTTTATTATTTTGTTTTATATCAATTTCACGCGGACAATGGTCTAGTTGAAAATAAAGTCGATCAATAAATTATGTATCTCTTTCTCTTCTTAAATCCACATTGATCCAATGCGAGAGTAGGTTTCCTCCATTGCACGCCACTTTACCTACCTGGTCGTGGGCTTTTCGCAATCCAACTCTTGCATCATCTGGCTTGTGTCAATATTAACTGAATTTTTGTTCAATAATACCTGATTCACACGAGCCTTTGTTCTTGTGATTGTGACTTTATGTAATCAAGTAGTTTAGTTACACTTTTCACACGTAACTGTTTTTTTTTGGATGCTGGTTACTTTTGGCAAAAGGTTTTATGGTTATCTTTCGACATAGACACGATACAGTATCTGCTTAGAACATATAGCTAGCATAGCTACGTGTGAGAGCTGGAACTAAAGTGCTTGGTCACATAAAGTCACAATAGTTATCTAACTAAACTAGGGTGTATAAAATTAGCATCAATTTAATATTCCATTGACCGCAAACCGCAACGTCAAATCGCATGCAATGTTGATGTGGCGACCGCAGCGCGAGTTAAAACGCGCAATAGGCGAACTTGCAACGAATATAATTAATATTAATGGTTAACTATTCGTGTGTAATTATTTATCTTTTGGACGTTAAAACCTTTGTTTCACAAACACTTGTTCGCGAGTACTTGTTTTCATTCAATTTCAGCTCTGGCTGAAGTCGATGTTATCCAAAAGTACGGTCGACAAAG
Organism: Xestia rhomboidea; assembly: GCA_963853795.1. Classification (NCBI taxonomy): domain Eukaryota; kingdom Metazoa; phylum Arthropoda; class Insecta; order Lepidoptera; family Noctuidae; genus Xestia; species Xestia rhomboidea. The sequence goes on along the minus strand of OY970763.1, from coordinate 12,892,408 downwards.
CTATTTGGTTTACATTTTACAGTGTAATTTGCATGTTAAAATGTAAACCAAATCACTTGGTCGACCGTACGTGCCAGACTACAGCTTTGTTGTATCCGTTGTGTATGTGCATAATTTAATTTCATAATTTTATGTACAAAGTTGTAACAGCTTCTAGGATGTTACTTGTTGGTCGGTGGTGTTTTATAGGGTCATTATGTTTGTTTCGCTGGTGTGAGCTGGATCGATTAAAAGTATCGGGAAATGTTCGAAACGAGAAGCGTTACTCACTGTTCTGTATTATAAGGTAGATAAGAAATAAAAGAAAGGGTTTGATGATTATCTATTTGTATAAGGCCATCTTCCATGCTTGATATTTGCAATTCCTAAAATTATTTATTTATAATAATTTTAGGAATTGCAAATAAACAATTGTGTTGCTTTGAAAAAATAAAGTTAATTTTAAAATCACACACAATCATAGCTAATTTGTTTTACGCATAAACTTAATACTATCTTACTTGAAAAAAAAAGAAACGACAACTATAGTTATTATTTAAATTGCAAATTCCTTAAAAAGTTTTTACATAGTTTTTATAACAATCAAAATATTCACGTGGTTTACAATAAGCTTTTTCAATCCTCTTTGTCAAGTCATACCAGGCGCGCAATATGCTCCACAGATAAAAAATAACGAAACTTAAAAAGAAAACAACGGAACGAAATGAAATAAAAGTGGGTGATGAATACCTCTTCCATATCTACTCGTATTATCATCATTATCTTCCTGCCCTTGTCTCTGCCATAATAGGGAATATGCAAGAAATACAAAACTTATTTTATTTATTAAAAATGCTTGTATTGGCGCATAAAAACTTGTGGTAAGCTTGTTTCAGTTTCTAACACATCACTAATTTTACAATTTATTGTTTTATGTAGCATGTTTTTGGTGAAATGGAACGCACTCTCAAAACGCGTTGTCCCCGATAACGCCGGTAGTGACTTCAAAGTCTATGTGTCAAAAAAACACTTTTATTTGAAAAGTAGTTAAAGTTTCACTAAGATTTTATTATTATATCGTTATCACAATTTTTGCTTGAATAAAGCACATACAATTAGTAAAATTACTATAATAAGGCCAAAAAATTAGATGTAAACAATGCAGATTGAGGTAAATGACGTTAACTGTAGTAGTTGAACTTAACTTTTAATACTTTTTTTGGGTTGATAACGCTGTATTTTATTGATTTTATGAAAAAAAATTACATGCATACTCCCTATTATCATGATATCCAACATACTTCCTACCGCTGCAGTTGCAAATTACTCGTAAAGTTTCTTTTACAGTAGCTGTATTAATAGTATTGTATCCAATCTATGAAAGAGTGAAAGCATTGAATATTCAACATAATAAGTGGGTCTGGGGTAAACTCATTATTGCAGTAATATTCATATTTTCCCAGCGTTAGTTTACGTAGGGATTTGATTCAGTAAGCCATTAGCTTGGATTATGAAGACAGAATACAAGATTACCTGCATTAACTATTTATGGATTTAACAAAAAATATGGGAGCTTGTTAAAATAATGTTTGAGATTATGTATTTGCGAATGAAAAATGAATATTACATACGTAGGTGGAGCACACTAAAATAATAAGTAATTTTATCGTATCTTTAGCTCTGTGAGACGGTCTTTAGAAATCCACGGTTGAACGTAGGTCACCTCTCAATGTCTTAAAACGATGAATTGTGTCAATGTTAAGCTGCCACAGAGCTTCGGAAATACTATTTATAGATCTTAAACCTACTTGCAGGTTAAACAGAAGAATATCGTCACGAAACCGTTTGCGGTTTCATCACGATATTTTCCTTCCGCAACCAAAAATTCGAAGACATTGACATCTACCATCCCACACTGGGCCCGCGTCGTGGATTGTAGCCCATTCTCTCTCAGAGAGAAGAGGCCACCCACATGTATGTGCCCACTGGGACACATCCCAGCAGTGGGAACATTATAGGCTGATTATGCTATGTTAGTGTTGCCTAGTGAAAAGTCAACTTGAACTTCAGAAGATTTGTATTGTTTTTGTTGGAATCACATGTTTCATAATAAATTTTGTTGCAGTGTATGAAAATGTTAGTGCTGGACTGGTCCCCGACTGGTCGTGTGATATGGTGCAACGCGCGGCAGTCGATCAAAGATCAATTGAGCAGCGTTGTGACTGAGCCCATCTTCTGTGACAGCAACCAGCTGAAATCTTTTCTCAGATGTAAGTGAACCTTAGTTTAGTACCTATACTTTGCTAAAATTGTTTCAGTGACATCATCTATCAATCGAAACACGTGGATGAACAGTGCATCTCGCGTTCAAACAGTAGATTCCCACAGTCTTCCCCGGGTCTTCTATAACATTTCAGTGCCAGAAAAATACTGCATCTTATACGTCAAGAAGAATAATAATTATAAATAATTCTGTATGATTGATCATGCGACGCTGATACCTCAAGATATCATCATAACAAATCTTCAAATTTATCATTTAAATTACTTAAATGTTCATGCTTCACAACATTTTCCCTTTTCCAACAGAACAGTTTTGCGGTAACTTGAGTAACTTACTTAGTAACTTTTTGGCTTTTAGATAATCATCTTTGAATAGGAAACTCTCTTTTGTGGTCACCTAAATGTTTTATGAAAATACAAATAATTTCAGATTCTAAATCCCCAATGTTTCATCCAATGAAGCATTTAAAATACTGCAATGGTTTAGCATTCCAATAGGACGTCCACTATTAATCAGTTACGCATGAGTTTCATTTAACAAATGTAACGTAGCGTTTCCAAATATTAATGCGCAGAGCACAAATTGAAAGCGCCGTGTTATGGAATTGCTTTGATTAGAAGATTGTATGAAATGTTAACTATGTGGTAGGAATGTACAAATCAATGTATTTGCACAGAAATAGTGATTTCATCTCAACACTATATTTGGTTTGTTCCTATAATGATAAATACATAGAGTGTATTGTATTCTATCATGTATCAATGTTGATAATGGTTCCGTCATAAAAGTTAGAAGGAAAACTTACTGAATCAGTGTTATGTGGGGTGACGATGAGTTTAGGGTCACTTTTGTGATCGGAAAAACCTTTAATATATCTTGTTATTGTTATTCGCATTTATTGACTTTGCTTCGTGATTTTTTTTTTGCTTTCAACGATAGTATAATTGAGGTATAGGAAGGTACTGCCTATTCTTACTGACCACTACTGCTTTTTCGCAAATGTCGGGTTTTTCGTAAAATATCACGAAAAAGTAACACTCCCATGCCATAAAATGGACCTTTTTAAAGGCCAATAAACATAACTCATTACTTGGCAGTTGAACGTGACATATTGATAGTACAGTATGGTTTATTAAGCATTATTGGAATCACGCCAATCGGTGGTTTAATATGCAATCAGAATAATTCGTTTGGCGGACAAATTATTTCGATTGGGCTCCGCAATATAGTGCGACATTCAATTTGCCATGATTGTTGCAGGTACGGAGGAAGCGCAGACCACTAATAGCGACACGGCTTTTTAGTTTTTAATGTTTATTACTAAGGAATTTTTAATATTGTACCTCATGCATGCTATGCGATCAAAATTATTAAAAGAATGGCATTAAATGCTGTTATGATAAAGTGTTGTGTGTAAAGCGTTGTGTGCAAGTAAAACTTTACGATAAGTGGTGATATTTCATGAATAAAAACAGTATGTCTTATTATTAGAACAGAAAGCTAAAAATAAAGGTGTCCTTGTGTGCATGAATCACACTTTCACTACAAGTTTTGTTTAGAAAAACTTTATACCTGTTTGTTCAGAATAATGTTTTAATTGTTTCCATTATACGCATTTAATAAAATATAATGCAAGCGGGCTTTCAATTAAATTTTCACCAAAATATGACAGTGTTCGTATTCTTATTGTGATATTTTAGGGACTGTTTATAATTTTGTAATGTTTACTAATAAAAGACGAAGAAAATGATGTTACCAAGAACAGGGAAGTTATTTACATTTACTCGTTTTATAAATTTATCAATAATTAGTATTAAAAATGTAAAATACAAACTGTGATTGATTTTACAATTTAGATGTAACAATTTAACTATGGATTGTCATATTGGTAAATAGTTTAGGTGATTTAGTTTTAGGAATTAGCTTTTAAAGACAATCAAGAACTCTGTACATACATTTTTTTGTTTTTATTTACCTTATATAATAGTGTACCTAAATATTTGTCATAGATACAGACGGCTTGGAAGAATGACCGTGGAGTTGCGAACATCAGCCCGATATATAATACAATAAGAATATTCCGTAAAAAAAACTCTTTAAACCAAGCTCTACAATAAACATATTCTCTATCATTCCCCATGACACGGGGAATGAACCAAAGATTAAGCTACCAGTACTTTTTGAATCTGAGAATCATCCAATAGTAAACTTGGCTGGAAAAGTTCGCCGTGCGACGCTACTGCCGCCGTAGCGTGGCGTAGCCTAGCGTAGAGCGGCGTACTATGAAGTAGTTTCGATGTAAGTATGTTCTTACCGTATGCTACCCTGAACATACTGAGTCCTCATGAGTTGTTTACATTATCCACTGAGCTCTTATTCATATTCTTTATTGCACACAAAATTAAAAAATATACACACAAAATTCAAATATATAGCTTATGTACAACGGCGAACTTAACCCAGAATTGGGTTTCCAATGCTTTTGCACTTGACTCTTCCACGTTTCTGCTCACATCATCAAATGTTATTGTGACATAATCCGCATCTACAGGGTGTAAACAACCTCAACAACCTCATCACGAAACCGTCAACCAAGCATTCCGTACATCAAATTAGGTAACTTTACGCAAAAATCATTGCAGGGAAACGAATTTTTTTTTTGGGGTGAAACATTATGTTTTGTGGTAGAACTCAATGTAACGCACTCAAAACATTGTGCTGATGGATGGATTGAATAGTACAGGGGTTGTGGGGGTGTTAAAATGTATGGTATAAAATTTTTGCAATAAAAACATGTATTTAAAAAAAGAATTTGTCATAAAGTTGGAACTTTGACCCCCAATATCTCCGTAACTCTGGTTACGGAGATATTGGGGGTTTCTGGTTCTGGGAACCTTCTAAGGTTCCCAGGTATGGTGTAGAACCAACAAATGATCGCAATGACGGGTAGAACAAGTGCCTTTCGGCTTCGTTAAGAGGTTTTTTACACCCTTTTTTTTTTTTTTTTTTTCGGATGGGAAATCATCAAATGACTTCTCCCGCTCTGGGCTGAGCAGGAGGGAGTGTCAGACTTTTACTGACTAAAACCCATCCATGTTCCTTCATCGCCCTTTGTGTTCCGGGGCCACGGTATCTCTTTCGAATAGTCCCGCAGCCCCGGCAGGCTTCGGTCCTTGCGGACCCCTTCACTATTGCTGACTCTCTTTGAGGCGCGCGTGGAACACGAACGCGCCGTCGACACGGCCTGTCGTCATGAGACGAACGGACGGCGAGCTAGCCCATAGCTCCCCGTCCACAGGCCCGCGCCTACGGTGGCCGGAAGCCACCACGTGGCCCCCGACGCCCGGGGCGTCTCCCGCGGCGGCCGGGACGTGAGGATCTCTCCCTGTCCTGTTCCGCCACCTCCTTCGCTAGCATGACTGCTTCGCAGAAGGAGGTGACGGCGTCCCATTCCGTCTCGCTCCGGACCATGGATTGAACCAAGGCCGGGAGCGAGAGGTCGCCGCCGCCAATCGCCGTTACGAGGACACGGCGGTGCTCCGCCCAAGCGGGGCACACCTCCACCGTGTGCTCCACCGTGTCCTCCGGTCGATCCTCACAATGGTGACACCCGGGCGTCTCCTCCCGCCCGATTCGGTGCAGGAACTTACCGAAGCATCCGTGTCCGGTAAAAACCTGCGTCAGGCGGAAGGTGAGGACGCCGTGGCGTCTCTCCAGCCACTCCTCAAAGAGGGGACTTATCGCCACTATTGTGGCGTGCCCTGCACGGGGTTGCGATAGTCGCTCTCTCCATGTCGCCATGAGATCCCGCCGGAAGTCCGCCCGCTGAGCGACAATTTGCCGCGGCAGCGGAGTTTCCCCCCGGCGTAGCGCCTCCGCGCGCCACTCATGTAGGCGCGCGAGGACTATTGCCTCCAGATCCCATGGCGGCAATCCGGCAAGGAGGTTCGCCGCCTCGCGGGAGATCGTGCGGTACCCCCGGACCAGCCTTACGGCTACCACCTTCTGGGGCACGTTCAAGTGGAATAAAATTGAAAAGTCTGTTTGTAGTTTTAAAATAATGCAGCTTTTAACGGAATGCATATGAAAGTATACAGGGTGGAAGCTTTCAGCAGGGCAATATTGTTCCTTAACCGTTTTTTTTATCCATACGAAAATGGTCTTAAGACCATCCCAGACACTCATCTGCATAGTCCTCATGTGAATAGAGCAATGTCTGGACTTTAAAAGAGACTCTCAGTTTGTTTCGGCTGTTTCTTCTCAGAGTTCTAGTTTTTAAAAATGACGTGTAAAAATGTTTGTAAAAACCTACTTGCAAAATAAACATCATTTATCAAGAGACTATCTTTAATTTTCGTCAAATTTTGATCCCTATTCACAGTTTTTTTTTAAATGTACCTACTTACTACTAACTGTATTTTTTTTTAAAACTGTGATTGGGGATCAAAATTTCTCAAAAAATTATGTATGGTCTCCTAACACCATTTTCGTGTAGCTGCAACGCTTAAGGTAGTTCCCCTTACTGCTCTGAAAGTTTCCACTCTGTTTAATTGTATGTGGTACTTAAAACAAAAATACTTTATTTAATTTTGGTCTGTCTGTGTGTTTGTTCCTGCTAATCTCCGAAGCGGCTAAACCAATTTTGACATAACTTGCTGGCAGATACCTGATGCTATAAGGAGTAACTAAAGCTACTTTTATGTTATAAAAAGGATTAAGGTTCCATACAAAAAAAATAAAACCCTTAAAATTGTTAACGAAATCCGATTCAAATTTTTAGTAGAAGTAAAATTAAGTAATATTTTTATAATAATTTCACGCCGACGAAGGTCGCGGGGCACAGCTAAGGGCTACCGCACACTATACACTAGACTGTCTTTAGACAGACAATTACCGTACTAGTGCGAGCGAGAATACATAGTCCTTCTCACTCGTACTAGTAGGGTATTTGTTTGTCTAAAGACAGTCTTGTCTATAGTGTGCGGTAGCCCTAAATTGTTAAATACTAGCTTTTGCTTGCGACTTCGCTTCCGATATGTACGGAAATAAACCCACCAGAAAGTTTTAAATGTTGCCAATGGCACTCGGGGATAATATAGCTTCCCGTAAGTGAAAGAATTTTCGGAATCGGATTAGAAGTTCCGAAGATTACCCCCTACATATTATGTAAACAAATTTTACCTCTTTATAATATTAGAATAGATTAGTACTGTATTTTGATATAGGTGGAGAAATTTTGTTATTGCATACGAGGTGGAATTTACAACCGAGACGTAGGCGAGGTTGTTATGGAGCCGATAACTGCAATAACAAATGCCCACGTGTATCAAACGACGTTTTTCAATACACTTTCGAAGAAAAACAAAATGCTTTCGCCAGGTTGAAGGAGCAGCAAAGGTATGAAACCGCTAAACAGCCTATTGAAAAAAATATCATTTTTGAATTTAGAACACAAATAAATGTTAACTTGTTTATAAAAGTAAACAATAGTTTAAAATGATCATTTTGTTATTCTATATAGAAACACTATATATATATGCAAAAAATATTTGCGCCGTTAAGACGCATATCTCTTTGCTGAATTAAAAAAAAAAAACATTCACCGCCGACTATATGATCTGAACTTCGTATAAGTACCTATAGTTATCTGTGGACATTTTTATTTCTGCACACGTGCCGATAAATGAAAAAAATCGCACACGTATAAATACATGTTGAACCTAATCGTAGTGCGATAAGAACCTGTTTTAGAGGAAGTGTATTGAAAAATTGATTAACCAACGCGACGGCGTAGAAATAATAATTGCAATTAGTTTGTATTTATTGTTCAAAATTGCATATTAAGAAGTACCGTACAAAATCAATTTCATAGCGATATAGTATCCATGTGCTATAAATATCATCAATTTTAAATCGTGGAGCAGTGTTACTGAAGAACTTGTCAATCATGAATGTAGTCGTTATATATTTTGGTATTTTATTCGCTTTAATAGCCTGTGTGCACGGTAACAAAAACGTACATTATGATATAAAAAAAGCCCCTGAATTGTTTGTTAAATATAAGAAAGATTACAACAAAGGCTATGCAGATGAACTCGATATGCTTGTCCATTATGAGGCTTTTAAACATAGTCTGGAGACCATAAACAAGGCGAATATATTAAACGAAGCGGCGACATACGACCTTAACCATTTTTCTGATTGGACGGTTGATGAAATAAAACACATATTAGGAGCGAACCTGGACCATTCGTAAGTATCTTTTTAAAAGGATATTTTCTTAACTTCTGACAACACTAACAGACAAATTTCAATAACTGGAACTTTATAACGTGTAGAGAATACGTATTCTCGCAAAGTTCAATAACGTAATGAATGAGATTCTTCTTAATTAAAAACGAAATCACCGTTTCTTCTTTCTTTTACGTGTGGTTAGTGCATAACCTGGTGTCAGAGTTTATGCCGTTTATGGGCCTCTGACTTGGTTTTACATGCCGTCAATAAGCATCTCTCTGGTATGTTTGGTTTCCTAACGATGTTTCCCCCCTTTTCTCCCCTTAAGTAGTATTTTTTTTAATTTTAAATCCTTCCTTTGTTAAGAATGCCCACGACTTAAAGGGAAAACATTAAAGTTGTCCCTTAAGGTGGATGCTCCAGGGTACCCCGCGAAATTCAATTTTTCTTACGTTTTTTTGCAATTTGCAGGTCAGTGTCAGGTTGTATGTTGATTAAAATATGATTTGCGGCGCATAAAGCGCATAAAGGTGCAGGAATGACTTTGACCTTGAAAAAGTAATTCCTGCACCTTTATGAGCTTGGATGGTTGTATTGATGATTTTGATGATTATAATTATAACTACATACGTGTTACAGCCGCAAATCATATTTTAATCAACATACAACCTCACACTGACCTGCAAATAGCAAAAAAAAGGAAGAAAATTTGAATTTCGCGGGTCCCTGGAGCATCCACCTTAAGTACAGGTGCTGATGTGACAGTTGTACTAGATATACCTGCTGACACGTGGATAGAATCAGAACAAATACACAGATAGTTTCATAAATGTGTACCAACAGGGACTGTCACGCATAAACAAAATCAAACTCTAAAAAAAAAAAAATTCACATAGGCCTAGATGGGCACGTATAACACGTCGAAAAAGGTGCACGGTTCGCGTTGGTCGTTTCCATGGAGAAGAACCGGCAAGAAACTCCATGGTTGCTCTTTTCAAATCATTTGGTATTGCAATATAAACGTTATACGTATCGTTTACGTATTTTTACTAGTAACAAGTAGTCCTAGTAATAAGATTTAACAATCATTTTAATGACTTATTTTTTTCATGGATTTAAAGCCGGCCGTTCTCTACTAAACCAGAAACAGATAATAAACTTAACTACTGATGGGCCTTATGTTTAATTTACAAGGCGATTTCAGCCACAATTATTAAAGTATGATTTCTGTTCTTCAAACAGTGAAGTTAAAAAGTGTGCCTCTATGAAATAAAAATATAATGTTCTTGCACGAGTCGTTTTTTCATATTAAAAAAAAAACATTTATTATTTATTTAAACTCCAAGTACAAAAGTGGTACATAGGTAAATGCCACAAGGCATTATCTACCAGTTAACCTTTGGGTCAAATAGGACAGGAAAAAAACGGAATTTCGGAATTTTCTGGTTTTTCCTTTATGCCTTTTAACATACCTTACCTACAGTGTAGTCGCGACGCCCTATATCTATCAACTAAGTATACAATGATTTTATTAAAAACACTTTTACAACAAAATATTTCATGAACCTTATCAAATTATTGTTTAATCAATTTGTCTATTCCATCGAGGACCTGAGAAATTCGATTCTTGCATTTATTTAGTTTCAATACGCCGGCTGAAAATTAGTGACTTATTTGGATGAACACGTAGACACGTCTTCTAAAATTAATTTTAATATGATAGTTGGAATAATAGTTACCGTTTTACTGATAGTTAGTTGTGTGTATAGCGCAGGTCCACTGTATAACCTGGAGCTTGCACCTGGATTATTTGCGAAATTTGCCAAGGAATTTAATAAAACTTATAAGTCTCCAAAAATTAAAAATAAATGTATAAAACACCGTCACTTCTTCAAGTACCGATATCAACGAATAAACTAGAACACAGACGAGGAAAATGTAGAAAATATCGCAGCGAAAACTGTAAGTACTTACTAAGTTATTTTAGAAAAAAAGGTGCACACCCACCGCGGCGCACGGATAGGCCACGCATGTGTGTTAAGCTTCGCTTTGCAAGAAAATGTATGTGATTGTGCCCACTGCAAACGACGGACACGCTATGCATCAATTGACGTCATTAATACATGCGTGGCTTGCTCGAATTACGAATTGGCACTCACATAGCTCAACGCTGTCACATACGATATACACTATACACGTAAAATCTTAGTAAAAACACGTGCGTTGCCTAACCGTGTGCCGCGGTGGGCCACGCACGCTACAGTTGTACATAGGTGTGGGTGTGTAGTGTGTACTGCAGTGGAAACGTAGACCCACGTTGTCAAACAAATGAATCCACGCAGCTAAAATGCACCGTGTGTCCGTGCACAGAATACGCCGCGGTGGGTTTGCGCCTTCAGGCAAAACAATTCAAACCCATGAAATTGTAAACAAATCCGATTTACATTAGGAAGTAATATTATTCGGTTGTATGTAATAACATTTAATTCCAACGCTGCTTTTGAGGCAATTCATAAAGGAACGATTTTGTAACTGCACTGCACAGTGTCAGGCGGCAACTACTTGCTATTAACTGTTAACAAGGGTTGACAACAGCTGCTGGATGTTGTTACCAAGATTTGAAAGATCTTGTCAGGCCTTACAGCGTACTTGTGCAGCAGGATGCCTCCCTGGTTTGATTGGTACCTGAAACGATTCAACAATCTTATTTCCACGGAAAGCTTAAAACAACAGCTAAGGCGTAAGTTACGACGAAGTAGGTCATTGGCAACTTTTAGTCCATGGAAATCTTACCATATAAGCTGTATCTTAGAAGCTATTTGGTCTAACATAACCAAATTGTTTTCATTTTGTTGCAAATTTAGTCTTATTAAAAACTTTCATAGTAACTTTTACCGTAACAAAGGCGCTTAGTGGAAAAAAATACGAAAAAAAAGTACGAAAATGGTTTTTCAAAAACATGACAATGATCCGGAGGGTTTCGGAGGCCGAAAAGTTGGATTTGACATACCTACTTCATCACCTACAACATATAAAAAAATCAGGACTACCTTATTTGATGCAAGGTAAAACGTACCAATTCCATGGACTATCTACGAACTAACTTAGTATGTTTTAAAAAGAAGTTCAAAAGGTCCGGAAAGTGCTAAAGAAAACAAGAAGTACCTGCGAATATTTCGTTATTTAATGCATCTGTAAAAGATCATTTAGATTACTCCCGACAAACTGCGAGACGGAGTGGTAAGTTTGTACCTAAGTACATACTATTACTACATCAAACCTTGTTATGCCAAATTAGCATACACAAACAAGCCTATAACGCAACCAATAAATCATTTTTGTAACTATTATGTACACCTCATAAATGCATTAATCTGTAAAAAACGTCTCTATCCATTTAGTTTAGTTATCGAGTTTCGAAAACATGAAAATACTCACACTTCAATTTATCGTTTTACTCAGTATAGTGGCAAATGTATGGGGATACGATACTGAATATTATGATCTTTGTGATGGACTACAACAAAGTTTATTCAGATATTGCAGATTTGTTGGTGCACTATGAAGTGTTCAAGAGCAATTTAGAATTCATTAACGAGTACAACCGGGTTTATAGAGGTTTCTCAAAGATTTATGTGGATGAATATGCTGATATGACAGCGAAAGAACTGCTGCTAATACAAGATGATCTAACGTAAGTAGGTAACCGTTGATTCAGAATTGAGTTTAGATTACCATTATTATGTTTTTATAGATTCTATACAGTGTATTCTTAGAGTTAGGTAAAAGTATGTATGTAAGAAAAGAGATCCTGTTTCTTTTGATTGACGGATTTTTTGATGAGTCATCATCATCATCAGCCTATAATGTTCCCACTGCTGGGACACGGCCTCCTCTCAATGAGGGGGAATGGGCTATAATCCACCACGCGAGCCCAGTGCGGGTTGTTAGATGTCACATGTCTTAGAATTTTTGGTTCTGGGACATGCCGGTTTCCTCACGATGTTTTCCTTCACCGTTTTGAGAGCAGTGGTGATGAAATAAAATAACACAAAGTAATGCACCTGTCTGGGTTTGAACTTACTTACTGTTTGTAAGTCGGGGTAGCCACCACTGGGCCACCGCTGCATCTGCACCTCATCAGCTGTTTGATGAGTATATAAATAATAGACCGTGGTAGCGAGAAAGTGAGTCTATAAGTCTGTATAAAGGTCTATGGGTGAATTATCTTCCTGACACTTGCTCATTGCTAAATAAATGGACAACATTGTCAGTGCCCACTGATTGTAAGAAGCATCCCAAGGATAGATTGAAAACACAACTGTACAAAATTTTCGTGAATATCGTTGCGTCTTTGTGGGACGTCAATTGTCCACCACCTGAGGTCACTTTGTAATGCAATTCTTTCATTTCAGCGTAGACTATGAAGATGACTACATAACTGGATACAATGTGCAATAAAAAATGTAAATACTTAACGAGATCTTAAATAACAACAATTAGATTTTCGAGTAAGACTTTCATGGTTGTGTATGTTTCATTACTTGGATGGCAAGCAATGAAACATATAACTAATGAGAGGCTGTTTGTTGAAATAATTATTAGGTACATTTGAGTTCATTTTATATTGACTGGGTACGTTCACAGACATTAAACGAATCACAATTTTTTAATATGGTTTATTATTTTACTAAACGTGTATTTAGTTATAATAAAAGATCTGCCTTCCGCATCCAAACGAACATAATCTATACTAATATACATATTATTATATACATATTATAAATCTGAAAATTTTGTTTGGTTGAACGCGCTAATCTCAGGAATTACTGGTTCGAATTGAAAAAATATTTTAGTGTTGAATAGCCCATTTATTGAGGAAGGCTATAGGATATATTACAGCACGTTACCACCAATAAGAGGGCGGGCAACACCTAGTTTGTAATAAAATGGAGCTAATTACGATAATAAACATTAGATCCAAAATGTAATTGATGAAGCGTTGCACATTAGATATTCCTGACGTACCTGGAATATGAATAGAACCTTATGAAAACCGAGACGGAAAGGAAACAATAAGTATCTTGGTTTGGCTCGTGATGTTGTCGATATTGTGTGATGTTAAATCAGCGACCATTGTGCCGATAGTCGTTTCATCTATTGTAACGCTTAGTGATAATATAAAAGTTAAGCACGAGCAACACCGTGCGGCGAAAGAATATTCCACTACACGAATATATTAATAACTATGGTACCATACATGCAAATTCTTCATATTTACAAACGTCGCCCATGTATCGATTTATGGTTTTAATATGGTTTTATTGAACGACAAGCGTCAATAAAAGCGGCATTCCAAAAAAAATTCAACAACTTGCTGCTGTGCTCACTAACGGCCATTTTCAATAACTTACTTACAGGTAACGGAAGGTTGCTATCTCTGTCTGTTTGTCATTTAGCTTACGGACCGTTAGAAACAAGACGTTAAAAAAAAATTCTCTTTGGTTTTTCCATTAATCAAGTGACAGGTAGGTGACGCGGATAGAATATTTCAAGCTAACTTTGTTTATAGCAACACCGATAGCTAAGATACTATTAACTAACAGTTACACGTTAGTAAGTTATAAAACGGCCGTAAGAATCAGGATACCTATCGCATTAGAGATGCGTTCCATCAGTCTAGTGTTGATACTTGCAGTGGTCGTGTTCGGAATGGCAGCCGCAGAACGTTCAGAAACAGTATATTACGACTTGAACTTGATGGAACCCACCATTCTAATTCGAATCGTCCCAGAAAGGCATATTACGACTTGAAAGATGCACCCGAATTTTTCGAGAAGTTCTGGACTATGACAGGATTTACAAGGATGCCGCAGAGAAATAAAAACGTTACCGGATCTTTGTCGCAAATTTGGAAGCCATTAATAGAATAAATAGTATACATTCTTCTCTGGCATATTACCATGCAAATTCGCTGATTTAACTTTAAAAGAATTTAAACAGGACACGAGCCAAGATTGTTCAATTTGAAGGTCTAATCCACACCCTTATATTATATGGCCTTACCTTTATGATACGCACTGAATTGTAAATACGGAAATAAAATAAAATAAAAACGAGCAATCCCGCGTTTCCTAATAATCATGCCACCCGTTACTTATTATTACGATATTTTTAATTATGATTAGTTGTGGTCATAAACGTCACCTTAGATAATTATTTAGTTATGGTTATGTTCGTTGTAGACTATTTAAGCGAAATTTTAATCAGGTGTTAACATAATCAGTTGCGTGAACACAAGAACAGGTATAATCGCTTTTGTGATGCAATCTGTCAGTGTAGTGTTGATACTTTTAGTGGTCGTGGTCGCATTTGCGACCGCTTATCCTAATCCTAATGGAAGACCTCATTACGACCTGAACAATGCGCCAGCCTTGTTCCAGAAGTTCATAAAGGACTACAACAGGCACTACAAAAATGAAGAGGACTATTACAAACATTACTTTGCCTTTTTCAAGAATTTGATAGAGATCAACGCAAACAATGCTAAAAGTCTTACTGCTACTTTCGATATTAACAAATTCGCTGATTACACGAAAGAAGAAGTGCAAGGCTTGCATGGACTGATTTCCCCTGGTGAGTTGGATTTTTAGAAGATTCATATCAAATTGATTGACAGTCTTTGACACAACATTAAAGGTGGACGCACACTTATCCGCGCCGAACGAATCGAATTTTAGATGAAATCCTATGAAATGAAAATTAAGGAAAAAAAATTCTTTCGCTGCGGTCGATACGTTCGGCGCGTTCGGCGCGGATAAGTTGTGCGTCCACCTTTAATGTATGTGGTTGGTGGTGTGTATGGTGGTAGGGCGGTACCTAGTGGTAGTATATTTAACTACGGTATCAGAGGAAATTAGAGCTGAAACAATATTATTATTGGCCTGCAAATTACAAAGACGGAATTCGTTATACATGATAACCAGGAAAAAATCTGTTTTGCGACTTGTTATATTTTAAAATGTTTAAATAAATGGGTACGTAATTGGCATTTTGATTATTTCAGGAATATATAATACCTACGATTATTAAATTATTTTTAATGTTTTCTATCAAATCTGGTGGCTAAAATAAACCTGCCCACGGGTTGATGAAAGGTCGAAAGTTGCATTTGCCTAGGTTGATTCGTGGATAGGTGACCGTCCATTACTTATGCCTCCGTATCTTGAAACACACGTTAAGCCGTTATTGTGCTCAGTTGTCATTTGTAGATCTAAGACTGTCATTACAGGTACTCAGATGCTTGGAAAATTGCTAAACAGCTAACACTGTTACTGGCTGATACATACAAAGGTTACCAAGGCAAGGGGCAAAGCCCGATAAGATGTTTCTAGTAATTTAGGTTCTGGGCGGTAGATAGGCAGGCGCTCCGAGCAAAATACTGGTCATCATCTCGTCATTTTCCTAGCATTTTCCCAACTATGTTGGGAAGGGCTTCCAGTCTGACCGGATCAAGCTGAATAGGTACCGGTATTTTACATCATGATACATGCCTATCTGACCTCCACAGCACGGTCAGTACTGGGTAATACGATACCCCATGCACAGACTTTCGGGACACTGACTACCTGTAACGACTGTCCAAGATCTACATATGACAGCCGGGATCAACGGCTTAATGTGCTATCCGAGGTACGGAACAACCTCGGTATATTATGGATGGTCACCCATCCACGGATGGACCTTGTCAAGCGCTGCATACCCTTGAAGATCGACCCATGCGCCTGCTATTATTTAACCACGAGCTACTGGTATTATTATGGAAAGAGTTCGATTTAAAGCCGAACAAATCTAGTTGGAAAAGGGCTAGGCAGATGATGTCTTCTATGAAATAATAATATAGTTGTATTTATTTTTCAGGACCCTCTAAATAATATTTTGGGAGAGCCATATATATGGGTGACAAGATACGTGTAAATAATGTCATATTTCGTATAAAGTTAACGAAAACATCAGTTGGTACTATGCAATAAAATAATGTATAACACATTTGCTCGTAAAGGGTCTCTTATTTCACCAATTTCAATATCGTATTGTATCTCATTACGTACTTGTGCGTTATTGTAATGTAAAACGCACGGTTTATCTAGATGCTCCATCTAAAACGAACGGTACTTTTTTAAATCTTAGCAAAGAGTTTTATGTCAGAAAGGTGGTCAACATTTTATGAATAAAATTAACTTTGGGAGAATAAAATATAATTATAATAACATGACAACATTAAAAATTGTTCAAATTTTTATAACTGCTTCAACAAGTGATTAAAAATTTACTCGTTTAAGAAAGTCCGAGTTTTATTTGTTTTCTCGCAAATATGTTATAAAACGTCGTATGACATACTTGCGCTTTGATAATTACAGCCTCTGCTTTCTTGTAGCCCTCGCCTACGGCACGGGCAATATCACCTTGGCTGTAATTTTCAGCTTACCGCACTTACATCATAATGTACTATAATATATTTACTATAGTATTGTATACTTCTGGAATTATACCTATATTATTACTTCCTGTTATAACTTGGTAATAAATATTGAGTGAATGCTTTTATTTTCTTTACATTTGTTTAAATTTAATCAGGTAATTGATATAATTAAAGAAGATTAAATATATTAGATTGTGAGTATTTCTTTTATTTGCCTATCTGTAATTAGATTTTAGAAAATGCATGATAAAATATTACAACCAACCTAAATATTGGCATCGGCATTGTTATAACGTGTCCTCACAAAATGCATGCCACACGTTAGTAGCGATGTTTTGCGCGTTCTTGTGGAACTTGTCCGCGGAAGCGACGGAACACCACATCCTGCGGCCAAAACTTTTCTTCCAACACGAAATAGAGCCAACACGTTGGTATGCGCACCACAATCGCCTTGAAATTGACATTGCGGCGCGACTCCTGTAGCTGTACTCTTGGCATGTATTTCAACCTTTGGCGCTCGTACTTCTTGATGTCCTCTGTCTCAGTGGTGTAATGTCGGCGAGATATGTATGCTTAACGTTGGGCTCCACAGGAACCTGGCCGGAGCGGTTCTTACAGCTTCGCTGACAGCGTTTCCACCTTTGCGCCGTCACGAAACCGTCATCATCAGCCCGGTCCGTTGCCTTTGTAGGCATGGGTTTTCCAGGGAGAATATCACGGGTGCTGGAAATGGCCAATGGCCCAGGTGGTCGCGTCGGTCAGGCAGCGCTGCGGGGGGAGTTTTGATAGATTGTCGTTCGTAGCGTGTCTAAAATGTTATACAAGCGTAAAATTTTATACAAGCATCGTCGCGCCGGGTGATTAAATTGTTAATATTAATAACGTAATGCAAATAATTTATAATTGTTCACTGTAATATAATAAAGGGGCAAAGTTTGTAAGCTTGGATGTAGGAGGTAATATCCGAAACTACTAATCCGATTTCAAAAGTTCTTTCATTGGGCCTTTTCACACATTAGGCGATAACGATACGATATCGTGGGTTTATTTTTGTTTCATTCATTCGACAATGTCGAGACGACATTAACCAACAGCTTGTTTTATGCCACCGAGCAGTCTCGAGGACCTAGTCGCGTTCCGCCAGCGACTTATATCCACAATATGTATGAAACCATCAGTCCTACGATATCGTGTCGTTGTCGTTATAGCCTAATGTGAATACGCCCATTGCTGGAAAGTTACACTATTACCGCGTGCCGCGTATGATATGTTTCTTCTACGCGCAAGAAGTCGCAGGCAGAAACCAGTATTTAATAAGAAACGGCCAATACTGTTCGGCCATATTATGATCCCGCGTAGCTAATATGTACCTGATTGGTACGATTAGTTGTGGTTATAAACATCAGCCTAAATTATTGTTCTTGTGTTCATAGCAGACTATTTAAGCGAAATTTTAACCAGGTGTTAACGTAATAGTAGCTGCAGGTACAAGGAAACAGTTCTTCAATTGCTTTCGAGATGCGTTCAGTCAGTGTAGTGTTGATACTTGTAGTAGCCGTGCTGGCAATAGGGACCGCGAATGCTTTTAATGGAAAACCACATTACGACCTGAACGATGCGCCGGCCTTGTTCCAGAAGTTCATAAAGGACTATGACAGGCACTATAAAGATCAAGAGGATTATAACATACATTATAATGCCTTCGTCAACCGTTTGAAAGATATCAACAGAATGAATGCCTTAGATGATAGCCCTGTAAGTGCTACGTTCGGTATCAACTCATTCGCTGATTATACGAAAGAAGAAGAGAAATACTTGTTTGGACTAATAACAGGTGAGTTGTTTTTTTTGAAAATTCATATACATTTGATTGATATAATACTGAATCTAGTCGATAATGTTCGCTTTTTAGGGTTCCGTACCCAAAGGTTAAAAACGGGCCCCTATTACTAAGACTCCACTGCCCGTCTGTCTGTCACCAGGCTGTATCTCATGAACCGTGATAGCTAGACAGATGAACGACAATTTTCACAGATGATGTATTTCTGTTGCCGCTATAACAACAAATACTAAAAACAGAATAAAATAAATATTTTAAAAGGGGCTCCCATACAAAAAACGTGATTTTTTGCCGTTTTGCCTAATGTTGTATAGATAATGGTACGGAACCCTTCGTGCGCGAGTCCGACTCGAACTTGGCCGGTTTTTTATTCTACTTAAGTACCTATATGTATGTACATATTGGAGGTGGTAAGTATTTATCACATGAATTTTATAAATATTATTCATATCAAAAAGGGAACCAATTAATAGGTAAATTCGCCCTCGGATCTTCTGCTTCCGTCCGCAATATACGAATACGAATAGCTTTTAATGGTTTTTTTTTATTAAAACTAGAGGGGCACGAGGCTAAATAATAACATGGGTTACACGGGTCGTTCGAAGATCGAAAGATACGCGTACCGAGTGCCGATTTTTGAGATTTAATGATAGGCCACAGTATCTTCGAGATTTTTTTCCCGTTTAAGTCGTTTTGTATCAGGACGACAATAAGAGGACGATAGATGACATGGTGAGCATAAGATCTTGGGTTCAATTCCCGGGTCGGGAAAATTGTTTTGGGTTTTTCCATCAGTAGTAGCCATGGAGTCTGGATTTGTGCCCGGTTGATGGCAATAGGCTCGCCCCCTTTTTTTTTCGGATGGGAAATCATCAAGTGACTCCTCCCACTCTGGGCGGAGCAGGAGGGAGTGTCAGACTGTTACTGACTAAAACCCATCCATGTTCCTTCTTTGCCCTTTGTGTCCGGAGCCACGGTAGCTCTTTCGAACAGTCCCGCAGCCCCGGCAGGCGTCGGCCCTTACGGACCCCTACCTTTTGCTGACGCTCTTTGAGGCGCGCGTGGAACACAGACGCGCCGTATAGGCTCGCCCCTTGTACACATAACTGGCGAATTGTAGGTGTATAATTTTATCGTTCTCTCAACACGCCCTACCTACTCAGCTTGCAGTTTTCATGCTGAATATGCTGAAAATGTCTCTGAGCTCCCCCTACCATAGTTGGAGAAGGGCCAGTCAGATGATGGTGTTTTCTATCAAATAATAATATTTAATTGCTTTTATTTTCAGAAAAGCCATTATAATTACTCCGGGAGTGCGATAACTGCGAAAAAACGACTTAAGAAGGAAAATGAATGAAACCTGAATGAAAACTGCTGCTATAGTGTTTGTAGTAAAATTAACACACGTTATTGTCATTGTATGTATAGTTATAAATTGGTAATCAATAAATATATACTATACAGCATGTTTTCTTCTTCCATACCTTTCTATTAATCGTCATCCCACCAGACACCTTTTTTCTTGCCATATCATTCTTTATACAGTCCATCCATCGTTTCTTTGGTCTTCCTCTTCTCTTATATCCATTCACATTCATACTAAGAACTTTCTTCACGACGTTTTCCTCATTCCTCCGCACCACATGCCCATACCACGACAACTGATTACCACACAACTTTTCAGTCACCGGCGCCACTTTCAGACTTCCTCTTATGTACTCTCATTTCTTATTTTATTCATTCGCGTAATACCACACTTCGCCCTAAGCATTCTCATCTCAGCCACATGTAAATGCCTTTCATTCATCACTTTTGTGGCCAAACTTTCTGATCCATACAAGATACCAGGTCTAACCATTGTTTTATGAATCTTTCCCTTAAGTTTAAGGGGAATGCGTGCGTCGCAGATTATTCCTTGATTGACCTGCCATCATTTCATCCATCTTGTGTTAATTCTTTGTGTTAACACTACGATCAATTTCGCCATCACTTGCCGCCGAACCGAGATACCGGAAGTCGGAGCAGACAGGAAGAAGCGCGATATCTAGCGCTCAGTGGCGTGCAGTGGTTCTCCATGGAGGGTAGGCTACAAAATACGGATTTACAGAAAGCAAAAAAAATAATTGTATTTCGGGTTCTTTTATGTTCTAATTCTCTCGTACAAAAACCCTAGACCACGAAAACGAAACCCATGAAGAATAGACCAAAAAAAAATGTCGGCACCATCTTGGATTTTCATTTTGACCTCGTTTTCATTATCAACGACCCCAAAAACCACAAAAACGACACCCATGAAGAAAATACCGAAAATTTTCGTCGGCGCCATGTTGGATTTTCATTAGCACCAACCCTAAAAACCACGAAAACAACACCCATGAAAAAAATATAATAATACGCGCCAATAACCCCCGTATGTAATCATATTTTAATCAACATACAACCTAGCACTGGCCTGCAGATTGCAAAAAACGTAGGAAAATTTGAATTTCGCGGGCTAAAGGAGCCTTGAGCCTAGAGGACCTTGAATCCTGGCCTTGTGTAGCAGCCAATCACGGCCCAGCTACACTCGCAGGAGTTATCGCCCTACAATGGCGGCAATCTATACATGTGTACGATTCATACACACGAAAATATGCACCAATGTGCCGCTGTTGCGTAAAATTATCAATGGGTTTTAGGCTTTTAGTGCCGCCTGTCCGGCAGAGCTCCGAGCTTCGTAGTAACTTCCAGTATAGTGTTAGTTACGTGACACGAGTGCGACAAATTGCTATAAGTATTCTAACAGGTGTTTGAACTTTTTTAATAATAATTTTGTATTATTTGATTACATAGTTGTAATAAATGCATTTGGTGTGTTGGAAGGGTAGGTTCTGCCTACTTGCCTCTTAGGAGCGCACGCCCATGCTATGACTCCAGGACTGGAGAGACCGCCGAAATCGCAGAACATGTATTCGGTTTTAGTTCTGCTAATTTTCAAACCTACATTCTACAGCAGCTTCTGTTGCCATTTCTCCAATATGCTCTGGATTCGTTAGGGTCTTATTACAGCCTTTAAATAGTGAAGAAAATATGTTCAGCCGTCTGAAGATCATCAGTTTTTTAAAGTGAAAACTTCTTTAAGCGCGTTGAGCACTTTTTGGTGAAGGAAAAACACTGAACTCATCGTCACGATATCGTCCCGTCCGTGATCCGTCACGCTTTGTAGCACTCGTAGCCATTGCGCTACGGTGTAGCACGTGGGTGTCGTTTTCATAGTTTTTGGGGTCGCTGATAATGAAACTGAGGTCAAAATGAAAATCCAAGTTGGCGCCGACGAAATTTTTTAGTTTTTTCTGCATGGGTGTCGTTTTCACGGTTTTTGGGGTCGCTGATAATGAAAATGAGGTCAAAATGAAAATCCAAGATGGCGCTGACGAAATTTTTTAGTTTTTTCTGCATGAGTGTCGTTTGCGCGGTTTTTGGGGTCGCCGATAATTAAAACGAGGTCAAATTGAAAATCCAAAACGGCGTCGACAAAAATTTTCGGTTTTTTCTTCATGGGTGTCGTTTTGCGGTTTTTTGGGGTCGTTGATAATAAAAATGAGGTCAAAAAGAAAATCCATGATGGCGCCGACGAAAATTTTCAGTTCTTTTTCATGAATATCGTTTTCGCGGTTTTTGGGGCCCGCTGATAATGAAAATGAGGTCAAAATGAAAATCCAAGATAGTGCCGACGAAAATGTTCGGTTTTTTCTTCATGGGTGTCGTTTTGGTGGTTTTTGGGGCCGCAGTCAGAAAGCGGTACTTCTGAACACGGCACGTATTGTTAGGAGGTTCCTCTCTTAAGAGCCCTGACCACCGGCAGATCGGACCCTGTTCCCAGCGCTGGTGGGCTACTATTTTTATCATTTTTTATTATTATAGTGTGTATATTTTTTATAGTGTGTAAGAAACTACGTTGCTTACAGGGGTCCCTCGATCGCACAATTTTTTAAAATAAGTTTTCACTTCTATCGGCAGTCTGCAAAGACTGCCCCGCCCCGCATGTTTTTAATTTTTTTTGTAACATGTTTTTTACAGTTCGAAATTTGGTATCCTTTTTTTTCGGATGGTAAATCATCAAATGACCCCTTTCGCTCTGGGCGTAGCCGAAAGGAGTGTCAGTCTTTGACTTTTACTGACTAAAACCCGTCCATGTTCCTTCTTAGCCCTTTGTGTTATCCTGTCACTTCAATTATGTTACAAATACATGGAAACCTTCACCTGATGCTGAGGCATCACCAAGAATCGGCAGGATACCCAACTCCTCCGTAATACAGTTTATTACTAGTACGGGGAACAGGGTGAATCAGTTCTGTGTAAACTAACATCCTAATTAGAGTTAGCTAGTGAAACTGTTAATAGAAGAATTTAAATGACTGTGTTAGGTTGTTAGATATGTATGCTAATAAAGAAGTTTTTTTTTTCCTCAGCAACTTATAGCAGAGGTATTTTCTTTGTCTATATCATCATCATCTCTATCATCATCATCTCTATCATTGGAATAGTCGCAATGAATAGGTTATAAATATAAGAAATCAGATCTATTTACTTATTGGTCTAAGTACCTACACACTAATTACAGAAAAGAAGAAAGGAACAGAAGAATAAGTATAAAGGTGATGTTTATTTCTAATGAAATCTCTTCCAGCATACCTGCGAAAAGAGAGGAGATAAAAAGAGATGTAGACATAATGTGTAAAAGATGAGAAAGTAAAAAATAAAGCTAATAAAGAATTTAAAAATATAACATACGATTTCAGAATATACTTACAAATATACAAGACAATAGTACATTTTGATACAAGTGGAGAAAGTTTATTATTGCTTTCGAGGCGGAATTAACTCCCGAGCCATAGGCGAGGGTGTTTTTAAGCCGAGAACTGCAATAACAAATGTCCACGTGTATCAAACGACGTTTTGCAATACACTTCTGAAGAAATACAATAAAATAATGAAAAAAAAAACAATCACCGCTGACTATAGGCATTGCACCAATTTGTACTAATTATGGGTATAGTTTTATCTGAGGCAATTTTCCAACACCCGCGTGCTGTGCCGCGTGCGAAAATGGCTCCTTTCTGCACGCGGCACCGCACGCGGTGATGGAAAATGAAAACAATCCACGTGTGTGAAATACTTGTAATGGCATGTTGAACCTAATCGTAGTGCGATAAGAACCCGTTTTCGAGGAAGTGTATTAAAAAATATATAATATTAGGTCTTTACATATGAAATTGGATTTTTGTATGTTTTTTTTTTAAATATTACAATTATGATAATTTTGTTATTTTAGCCAATCACCTACAGGACCAAATTATCTATACGTTTTGCCAGTTTGTTTATCCCTTACTGTAGAAGTCTGCCGGACGGGAGGCCGATGAAGTCTGCAAAAGCGTTTTGTACTGCCTCTCGGGTGTTGAATTTTATCCTACTTAAAAAATTGTCTAAATGTTGAAAAAAGTACAAATCTGTTGGTGCAAGAGTTAAGCCTTCACCCACCGTACTCACTGGTGAGTACGGTGGGTGAAGGCTTTACTCTTGTAGCTTTACGATCGTCTGTCGTGAAGTGCGAGCAGAGGCCCGCAGCAAGCTCAGCCGTAAATTGAGTTGGATCCGCTTCCACTCTCGCCTTCAATTCGTTGTTGTCGACAATGGTTACCGGTCGACCACGAGGCTCGTTCATCTCAACGTTTCCTAGTTTAAAACGATTCTACCAATAATGGACTGTGTTTATGCAAGCAGTGTTAGGCTCGTACACGTCGTTAAAGTTACGTGATGTTTGCGCAAGGGTATTTCCCCGTAGGAACAAATTTTCGAAAATTGTACAAATTATCAGTTTATCTATGGCGCCAATAACTACCTCAATTTCACAAAAACAAAACACTATCTGGTTGGGCACCATAAGTGACCCAAATTTACTTGTTTAATATTTATTTCTGCTAAACCTAAGTATTAGGTCATTTCTTTAACAATAATTAATTCATTTCAAATGGTTTCAATAAGTTAGTATCTGAAGCTATTTGATTCGCGCGCCATAAAGATTGCGCTCTGGGATTCGCCGAACCTGGCGACACCAGCGCCATAGTTTTGGCTACCGCTCCCCGAGCGCCGACCAATGGGCGCATTCCGTTACTTTTTCGAAATCTCGACGGTGCTTCTCGTGTATTCTTGGTGAGGAGTAGGTTTTTTCTCCGTGATGAACAGCTAAAGGTTTCAAGAAACTCGTGTTGAATACCTAGCAGTGATCAGACAATCTGTTTCGTGAAAGTGCTTCACGGTGTGAGCTGCAGACAGTCGCTGGTGAGGCGTCCCTGAGCTGGTCTGAAGGTTAGTGGGCCAATAGTTTTCAGTGCTGACGTCGAAACCATTTCTCATTCTTCAGTTCACAGGGTGGGTTTCATAGGAATCAATGTAATTAGTCTTCATCCATAATTTTTCATAATTAAACTCCGGGGAGTTTAATTATGTAGTTGTCGGCTATTTGCACGCCACATCACCACTATCTTAAAACAAATTACTGAATTTGAAATTAGAGTAACAGCTTTCAAAGAAAATGCTAGTTTTACAATCTCCAATTACATAGGTTACATTAGGTTACCTATTACAAATATAAACTACAATATAATACTATGCCGCTCCACACACTTCATCTGCTCTAAAAAGCCACAATTCTTAACACCTGTCGCATCACCCGGAAGTTCTTAATTTCTTCTACAATATCATCAACATTCTCCATTTAAACTTCCCCCTACAAACTTGGCTCCGGCCCGTGGCTAGGGTTTTGTTCTCTCTTACGAGAGAAGAATATGAAAGAACAAGAAATAATAATAATAATAATACCAGCCTATTACTGTCCCACTGCTGGGCAAAGGCTTCTTCTCATACAGAGAAGGCACGAGCATTGATCACCACGCTTGCTCAAGACGGGTTGGCGATTTCAGACTTTTATTAATTACTAGCTGACCCGCGCAACTTCGTCTGCGATATATAAGAGAGACAGGAATTTAATTAAGTAACCACGTTTCCGAACAAACAATGCTCTTTCAATATAGTCTATTATGGCTGTGAATGACATTGACATTCGTAACGCGCGTTTTTTTAAATATCCAAAATTAAATGTATATTTTTCGATATTTCTGAGAGATTTTCTTAATATTTTTTTCCGTAAGAACCCTCTCCTAATAATAACAAATACAACAAAAAAAGAATTAGTGAAATCGGTCCAGCCATTCACGCGTGATGCCGTGACCAAGGAAAACGGGTTTCATTTTTATTTATATAGATAGATAGAAGATAAGTCCAGGTTTCCTCACGATGTTTTCCTTCACCGATGTCAATATGATATATAATAATAAAAAGGTACCTATGCAACTATGGCGAGTTTGAAAGGTAATGTTCTTTCACTCTAGGTGTCTTTGTACTTCGCAGATTTCTGTGAGTCAAGATCTTGTGTCACAATTTCGAGTTTTGATAGATTGCCAATCGTTCGTAGCGTGTCTAAAATGTTATACAGGCGTAAAATTTTATACAAGCAGCGTCGCGTCGCGCGAATAAATTATTAATGATGTAATGCTGATAATTTACACTTCTACACTGTAATATAAAAAATAAGTAAAGTTTGTAAGTTTGGATGTAGGAGGTTATATCCGAAACTACTAATCCGATTTCAAAAGTTCTTTCATTGGGCGTTTTCACATTAGGCGATAACGACACGATATCGTGGGGTTTTCTTTTTTGTTTCATTTATTCGACAATGTGGACACGACATTAACCAACTGCTTTTATTATGCCACCGAGTAGTCTCGAGGACCCAGTCGCGTTCCGCCAGCAACTTATATCCACAATATGTATGAAACCACCAGTCCCACGATATCGTGTCGTTGTCGTTACCGCCTATGTAAAAACGCCCATTGCTGGAAAGTTACATTATTACTGCGTGCCGTAGAATATGTTTCTTCTACGTGAAATAAGTCGCAGACAGAAACCAGTATATAATAAGATACGGCCAATACTATTCGGCAATATAATGATCCCGCGTAGCTAATATGTACCTGATTGGTACGATTAGTTGTGGTTATAAACATCAGCCTAAATTATTGTCCTTGTGTTAATAGCAGACTATTTAAACGAAATTTTAACCAGGTGTTAACGTAATAGTAGCTGCAGGTACAAAGAAACAGTTCTTCAATTGCTTTCGAGATGCGTTCAGTCAGTGTAGTGTTGATACTTGTAGTAGCCGTGCTGGCAATAGGGACCGCGAATGCTTCTAATGGAAAACCACATTACGACCTGAACGATGCGCCAGCCTTGTTCCAGAAGTTCATAAAGGACTATGACAGGCACTATAAAAATCAACACGATTATTTCAAACATTATTATGTCTTCGTCGACAATTTGAAAGAAATCAACCGATTGAATGCCTTAGATGATAGCCCTACAAGTGCTACGTTCGATATCACTCAATTCACTGATTATACGAAAGATGAACTGAATAACTTGTTTGGACTAATAACAGGTGAGTTGTAAACTATACTGTCAGATATGTTCCGTGATTGGTATTTATTTTGAGCTCCCGATATTTCCGTAAGTGACTGTTTATGTTTAGTCTTAAACCGTGTAAGCTTAAAACGTTGTTGTACTTTTAGAAAATTCATATCCATCTGATTGCAATTCTTTGACAAAATATTGAATGAAGTCATCAATATAATCATCAATCAATGAGATCATGACTTCGCTTTTTTCATTCTACCTAAGTACCTTACATATAAGAGTTGTTGCGTATTTATTTAACTAGGCTATCAGAGGAACTTGGGCATGTATTTTAGAATTATTTGCGTGCAATCAACAGGCGGATTTGGTTACATGATTATCAGGAAACCATCTGTTTTGCGACTCGTTCGTAATCGTATGTATTACAAATGAATGTAATTATATTATTCATATCAAAATGGGAAACAACAAGTAAAGGAATTGGCCAAAAGTTCATAGACAAAAAAAAAAAAAAGAATTGCCAGCAACGAAATGTATAAATATGGGTTCGATATAGTAAACCCGTTACGTTTTCAAAAAATCAGCCACCTAAACCATGTAGTATAGAAGTTATCATACTGTATGAGAAAATCACTATAATAATATATTGTAAATACGAGTATACACTATATGTTAGAGGATTTCGTGGCTAAATAATAACAGCCGCTTAGGTCGATCTTTAGGTTAAGCCGTGCTTGCCTAGGTTGGTCTGCGGATGGGTGACCACCCATTACATTCTTAGTTAAGTTAGTTATCTTCAGTTAAGTTGAAAAAGGCTTTTTTTTTAATGGTGTCTCGCAGGTCAACCAAATATGACGTTGTCGTCCGCATAACCGGACTATCCTGAATTTTGAGGTTGATCATGATGTTTGATGTAAACATATTATATTACGTATAAATAAATTATACGATTTTTTCGTAGAATAGGTATAACAATCAGTAATAACAACATTTTTCTATTTACGACCCCAAAGAATATATTTTTGATGTACATTTATTATGCCTATAATAACGGCACATATGATTTTTTTCTGGCGATTCTGATTTTTTTTTGGCAAAGTCCTCGAATCTTCTGCTTCCTTCGACAATATCTACGAATAATTTTTAATGGTTTTTATCAAAACTAAGAGGGGCACGAGGCTAAATAATAACACGGGTTACACGGGTCGATCGAAGGTCGAAAGGTACGCGTGCCGAGTGCTGATTTATCAGATTTAGTGATAGGCCATATTATTATTATCTTCGAGATTTTTTATCCGTTTTAGTCGTTTTGGATCAGGAAGACAATTATAGGACTATAGACGCCATGGTACTGTGAGCACTTCACTTGGAGGTATATGGACATAATTGGCCTAATAAGCGCCACGTAGGTAACGGAGCATGGCTTATTGTACAATGTTCAGAAAATCTATACATTGTTTTTGAGACGGGGACCAAGTACTATCTCGATGTGTCTCCCACATGGCTAAGCGGTGTTCCTCTTGAACGAGTGGAAAATTTGAAATACGAAGGTCACTTAGTCACCATTGACCCTAAGGACAATGCTGACATTGACAGGGAACGTAGGGCTCTGACTAAACATGCGTAAAGGTGAAGCTCTTTAGAGCATTCTGTATCACCTACACATGCAGCTTGTGGGAAAATTAGTTTCAAGCGTCCTATGGAGCCCTTCGTTACCAATTCAATAATGCGTTCCGAAAACTGATGGGGTTGCCATGGCGTTGCAGTGCGTCTGGGATGTTTGCGGCGGCGCGTGTAGATTGTTTTTACACAATAATGCGCTAGCACGCAGCATCCATATTGGCTCGAGTCATGGCTAGTACTATCAGGGTTCTGGAAAAATTGCTGGCAGTTGACTGTACCTTATGTGGTTCACTGCTGTCAGTTACATGTGTCACCGTATCGTGTTGTTTATTAACACTTCGTTTTAAGAATTATGCAACTCCCTATATGAGCCTCCGCATAAAATAAAGATTTGAATTTAAAAATAGAAAGCTGGCCTCGACTGCCTTTTGGTCTAATGGCCGCAATCGCGACATTTGAGCATGAGATCCTGGCTTCGATTTCCGGGTCGAGCAAATTGTTTTGAATTTTTCCATCAAGCATTTCTCAGTAGCAGCCACGGAGTCTGGATTTGTGCCCGGTTGATGGCAATAGGCTCGCCCCCTTTTTGTTTCGGATGGGAAATCATCAAGTGACTCCTCGTATTCTGGGCGGAGCAGGAGGGAGTGTCAGACTGTTACTGACTAAAACCCATCCATGTTCCTTCTTTGCCCTTTGTGTTCCGGAGCCACGGTAGCTCTTTCGAACAGTCCCGCAGCCCCGGCAGGCGTCGGCCCTTATGGACCCCTACCTTTTGCTGACTCTCTTTGAGGCGCGCGTGGAACACAGAAGCGCCGTATAGGCTCGCCCCTTGTACACGTAACTGGCGTATTGTGGGTGTATAATTTTATCGTTCTGTCAACACGCCCTACCTACTCATCTTGTAGTTTTCATGCTGAATATGCTGAAAGTGTCTCTGAGCTCCCCTACCATAGTTGGTGAAGGGCCAGGCAGCTAATGATGGTGTTTTCTCTCAAATAATAATATTTAATTGCCTTTCTTTTCAGAAAAGCCATTATAATTACTCCGGGAGTGCGATAACTGCGAAAAAACGACTTAAGAAGGAACATATCGAATAAAATGAATGAAAACAGCTGTTAGTAGTTTGTAGCAAAATAAATATATACTGAATGTATTATTTTTATTTGTTTCCTTACTCAATATCGATTTTATGTTTATTGTCAGAATGATTGTGAGTATCTTTTTTGTTTACTTACTCAGTACTTAAATAATCTTAATATTCAGGGTACTTGCTAAATATCCGCAATCTGAATATAGGGATATAATATGTGAATATAGGGAAGGTCATTTGCAACCGGATAACCCGATGTGGAAGTTCGTACACGTATTAAGTACCGAAACCACCCAATCGATTTCCATAAAATTTTGTAAATGTGTATTTTGTGGTTCCTGCTTGAAAGATGGCATAATTTTGTGACCTGAGAGGGTGGCGCCGCGTGCAACAAGGGAGGATAGTCTAAATGTATAATAGATCTTTTGGCACGTGGTCTTTATCGAAACTTACGCCAGAAACACATGTTTACCAACGCAACTGCCCTTATGGCAATGTGACTCAAACGGCGCAAGAACCGTGCATCACTATGTTATCATATTAATAGTGTAAGTAGGGTAACCTAAAATAGATGCGTCTAAGTAGCATAACAACTACTCGAACCGTCAAATTTCTTGAGATAACACTACAATTTTTTTTTTCTTTGAGTATGTTAGATGGACTATCAGATAAATAAAAACAACCCATTTAAAGAATGTCAGTAACATCTATTGAATAGCTGATGTTTGATTTTTCCTAAATAAGTCTGATACGGACACTGTTATACTAAAATACATGCGAATCATTCTGATTTTTTGGCAAATAATTCTACAAGCGACTTAGTAGCATGATAGTGTCTTATTTTTTTTAGTCCAATCAATAGAATTTTTGTAAATCGCAAAAATCCACTAATTTCGCACTATTCGGCCCGCAGTGACTGACGTAACAACCACTTTGTAAGCAAGCTTATTTGAACTTTATTCAAACAGTATTCAAACGAAGTTTGAACCCCACAATTAGAGTTGCTAATTTATCTCCTTTATTCGCCTTAGAATGCCAGCAACATCTATTGAATAGCTGATGTTTGATTGTTCCTAAATAAGTCTGATACTGACACTGTGAGCCTGCATCATCTCACAGATGGGCAAAGGCCTATCTCCATGACTTCCAGTTGCTTGGGCCACTGCTCGTTGGTTTTGTCCAGCTCATCCCGCCATCTTCTAAAAGGTCTGCCGCGACGCCTTCTGGCTGTGTTTGGGCTCCAGAATATGGTTATTTTGGCCCACAGCTCATTGGGAAATAAGACTTAATTTTACAATTTAATGTTCTAGTCCACATAATACGGACTTCTCCGATTCCGAGTTGAGACTGTTGACTGTTGTTGTGTTGACTTTGAGTAAGTTGAAAAAAAATCTGTTTGGCCCTAGGATGCATTCTTCGTTACTGTCTACATATTATACTTAATCCAAAAAAAGAAAGAATACTTTGAAATGTACCTATTAAATATAAAAAAATAAAAATTTCCAAATTTGAATTTCGCGGGCTATCTTAGCACATAGTACGCTCCCATGTTTTGCATGGTAATCTCACTGTTGTGTAGGCACTCATAGGGACTAGCTTTATTTACCCACTACCTGAATATTTACCTACTTTAGATTTTTATAGTAGTTCTCACGTCATTGGTAACACTTTACCCTGAAGCTGGTCCAGCGTAGTACGGAATTTCAATGGAATAAGAGGCCAGCTTGTACTGGTTTGACTACCATAAAAGGGCGTGTAACTGTACCTGCTACGTATAAAAAATAATATTTAATGGTCTTATTACTGCTCAAATCTTATATTTTTCATATTTTACAAGTGATCACTGTTGTACAAGTGGTTTTCTAAAATGCTATCCATAAATAAAATTTATAACACGAGCAACACCGTACGGAGGAAGAAACAATCATCCAATTTATCCCACCCACATAAATTGCCTAAAACATTATTTCAGTACTGCTCTCACACTCGTGGTCATAAAGGTCAACATAGATAATACAAATAATTATTATTATGTCATACTGGGTCTATATAAAAGCGACTTTGTAATCAAGTGACAACAAATAGCAGCTGTGCTAACAAAGAAACAAGTTCCCTATTGCGTTAGAGATGCGTTCCGTCAGTGTAGTATTGATACTCGTAGTAGTCGCAATGGCGAGCGCGGCTCCTTCAGATAAACCATATTACGACGTGAGAGATGCTGACGGCTTGTTCGATAAGTTCATAAAGGACTTCGAAAGGAATTACAAAGATGAAGAGGATAAACAGGCACATAAGCGTGCCTTTATCCAGAGTTTGGAGAAGATCAATAAGCTGAACGCACAAAGCAGTAGTGCTACGTTCGGTATTAACAAATTCGCTGACTACACCGATGAAGAGAGGAAGGGCATGTTTGGATTAAGTAGTGAGTAATATTGTAATACCTTATTCATACCTATACCAAAATCTAAAATAAACGCAGTTTAGATAAATATTTTGATATGTTCTGACACAATAATCAATGCCAGCCATGACATCACTTTTACGATTCTTTGTTTTGCGTCGTATTACAAGAACATAGAATTGATATTTGCCTGTGCATATACACAGACAAACAACAAAGACGGAACTGATTACATTATCACCAGGAAACCATTCGTTTTGCGACCTGTATTGTTATAAAGTTTTTAACTTAAAATACAAATCAGAGTAAAACTTAACCTCAATGTTCGATTGCTTGACGTTTTACCAGAGAGAGGAGAGACTCTTATAATTTAATCGCGCGGCCTTGGAATCTGGGCTTTTAATCCAAACAATATTGATGCGTTTCTATTTAAAGATGTGTTTAAACAGTGATGCGAATTTTGAAAGTCATGTTTATTCATGAGGTGTATTTTGTGGAATTGTGTTATTGATTAAAAAGTTATTATTTGTTGATTACATTGGATATTTTGATAGCAGCTAAATCAAGTATTTTTGTGTTTCCTTATTAATTAGTTAGAATAACAAGATATTTTCTTTCTTTACAGAACCAGAGAACTAAATTCGCTGGAAGTGTGATAATTTGATGTGATAAGTAACGCGTACCTATAAAAATGTAACATTTCGAATATATTATTATTAAATTAAAATTAATCTAAGTAACATTTGTATAATAATGTACACCATTAAATTGGCATTAAATGTAAACATTTTGTTTTATACTTGCTTTTTAATTTACCTTTCCAAACAGTAATATAAATAATATACGAGTATGATTGTTATTGTCCCACAGCTGGGAAATTTTTTAAAATTAAATTATTAGTACCTATTTTTAGAAGTAAAAAAAAACGACAAAAAGTCCATTTTAAAATTCTGACACTCTCTTGCGTCATGCCGCACAAATATGGGGTATGATGTGGGTAACCAAAATTATGTTAGACAGAAACATGGGTAAGGAGGTCAACGACCCGGCGAATACGACCAGTAGAAACGTATGCACATGATTTTGGTTGAAGGCACCTTTTTTGCTTGGGTGTATGGGTAAGGTTTAGAATCGAGTCGCCTGAATTGGGGGATGGAGTGTGGGGGATGGGGTAGGGGTAGTAGCATCGGCCCCCACTCCCTCCCTGCCGGAGGTGCGTATTTTTTTTAAAGTAAAGTTTTAAAGGTTACAATTTTTATTGAATGATTGGTAAAAAATCTGAATTGTTTGCAAGGCGGAGAGGGGCGGGAGGGGGAGGGGATGAAAGTGGGTACCCCTACTCCCCAGGCACCACTACTATGTAATGGCCTATATTCGCCTAAAAAGCGTTGTCGTAGCTGTCTGCAGGGTATACAGGAACCTAACCAAACCTAACGTCGAGGTGCCCCAAGTCCCGAGCTCGGTTCGCTCGCTCTTGCATCCAAGTTCTTCTAGTAGCGGGTTCGAAGGGCATGTCGGAGGACCCCACCATCCATCCAAAGGAAGGGGTAGCCAAGTCGTCGAAAAACAGGAGGGGGCAGATAAAAACGTTAGGGAGCACATTCACGTAAACTCGGAAGCAACGGAATGACGTAAAGTATATCTGTCACTGTCAACAAGATGGCCGGCCTAGTGATTCCTTTTACGCATTTTGAGATGATTTTTACAGATTCAACGTCTAAAACGTTACGTTCCGTTTCACGTTTGGTTAGTGATTTACCAATATTGTTAGAAAATAATTTAAAATTCTTCGACGCTGCTCCGGCAGCTAAAATCACATGGCGGCGCTTCAGATAAGCCCCCTTGACCCCTCACAGGTACAGAATCCTCTAATTCTGGCGACTCGATTCTAAACCCAACCACTACGGCCTGCTAAAGCCAGCGGTCCTCCGGCTGGGATGTACAACTCTGCCTAGCCCTTAGGCGTTATGCTATGTACTATATTATCTGGCTGTCCATCAATCTGTAATTGCAGCAGTCTGTTTACATTAACATTGGCCGACACGAATGGTGCAGCGGTAGTGAGGCTGCCTTACGTTCTTTGGGTCCCGGGTTCGAATCCCGGTTGTAGCAAATGTTTGTGTGATGAACCTGGACATTTGTTTCCGAGTCATGGATGTTTATATGTATAATAAGTATGTAACAAACAAAACGTATCTATGTCGTATATCAAGTATCTGGTGTCCACGACACAAGCCTCATTGCTTAGTGTGGCACTAGATGGCGCTGTGTGTAATGTCCAACGATATTTATTTATTTATTAAGGCCCAGTGTAAGTCCCATGTAATAGGGAGCGACCCAATAGATCAACGAGGCAGTCCTAGGATCTCATGCTGAGCAGTTATAGTGAATATAGTAGTGAACGATATTTTACCTCTCGAATAACTTTGTATTTGTTTGAAAAAAAAACAAGATGGTGGCGTTTCAGTCCCGATTTTGCTCACATGCACTTACATTTATTTTACCTCTCAGTTTGTGTCACTGTCGAAGTCACAGTGATCTTTATTCTCATTACAATGCGGTTGAAATTTGGTTGATACCACTGATTTAAACTTTAGTGAACCTTATTTTTGTTGAAATAAGTCTGCTGTTTGCTATAAAAAGTAAAAAAAAATAACGCCTCCAAAAATAAATCTAAAAAACTAAGTTGAACTCACAACATAAAACAAACTAGTATATATAAACGTTGTGAAGACAGGAGGCTTATTCTAAACGTAGCTGTAGGCACATAATTTAAAAAAATATCAGGGAAAATTGTATATTTTTCGAATAAGCAGGTTTGAAAGGTCTAGACAAAAAAAGGGAACATCCCCATTACGAATTCGTTGTAAGAAATAGGAAATTACGTGAGGTGTTTTTATAGGAAACAAGATATGACCGTGACTTCGCTCGCGTAAAATGGTGTTAGTGGATTTTTTTTTAATTCTTTGCAAACAAAAGGGGGTTTTTATCCTTACCGATTTGCCAACCCCATCGTACCTATAAGGGATTTACATATTATGCAGAATATTTATTACGTACATATTGTACCTATTAAAAAGAGAATCGTTGACTAGATATCTTCACTAAGACACAATAGTGAAATTTTGAAGGCACTAAAATCAATGCCGATTAGATTTTTTGACTATGACTGAAGCTACTAATTCTACTGAGATGAAATACTCGTATCATCTAACGATATCAACGTGTTTTCAAATTTAACTTCACATCAAGTCTGTAATGCTCAAAGGTAGGTTGATGGTATCTCTACCTAAATACCTTTACTGCACCCTTATTTCACCAGTTATGTTTAAGTCTCATGTAATAAAGGATAAGCCTATTGCCAGCGTCAACTATGTCACAAAAAAAGAACTGACGTCAAAATTCCGAACCGCGCTACTAAAGTCATCCGCAATTTAAAACTATACAGGGTGTTAAAGTAGTCGCGTGCCATAGCTTAAGGGTGAGTTCAGTATCGATAAAGGAACCCGTAAAAAAAAAGTATTAAAAAAAAATAAAAACCAAAAAAAAATATAAATAAAAACTTACCTATAAAAACATAGCAATAGTTTTGAATTAATATTATTTTATATTGTTATTTGAAGTTAGTAGGTACTAATAAATTAAGTTGATCTTGCATTTTTTTTTTTATTATTTCTAAGCTACGGCACGCGACTACTTGAATACCCTGTATATACGAGAACCCGACAACAACTGTCGGGCAGTAGCTCATCAGACACAACACCTCCATCTCTTCTCTTCCCTTCTCAATGGGGGATGTAGAACTTAACACCCTGTTCCTCATACCCATATAGCATCAACCGAGTAAAATCTGGTCTCTAAGCTACTACCGAGAAATTCTTAACGGAATAAAAAATCAACAACACTGTGCGATCTGAGAATCGAGCTCAGCAATCACTCGCTTTCATTTTTCTTAAAAACAATAATTATGACGTCCCATGGATCTCTAATAGCAGTCTATGCTTACCTTAATCATTATTAATTGCAGTTGCTGCAAATTTAAATAAACATGTCGTCTCATTGGTCAGGGACGTAATCGATTATTACGATATACGGACAAAGTAGTCAATTAATTGCTAATTAGCCTAAGCGATACTCGGATGTTTCGTGCTGCGTGCACAAAGCCTCAATAATAAGGCTCTTTAGTCAACTGATCCCACACAGGCGGAACTCGGGGGTCCACTCGACCTAGTGCATTTTAGAATTGATGAACTGGACGTCAAATTTTGTGATTTGTATAGTCAAGTAGAAAAGTTTTCGTGGTATTCATCATCATTTCAGCCGAAAGACGTCCACTGCTGGACATACGCCTCCCCCAAGTGTCGCCTCATTGACCGGTCCCGTGCGAATCGCATCCACCCGCAACCTTCACCAGGTCATCGGTCCACCTAGTGGGAGGCCTTCCGACGCAACGTCTTCCGGTTCGCGGTCGCCACTCCAGAACTTTTCGGCCCCATCGGCCATCCGTTCTGCGAGCAATATGCCCTGCCCACTGCCACTTAAGTTTGTCAATTCTTGGGGCTACGTCCTTGGTTCTCTTGCGGATGTCTTCATTTCTGATTCGATCGCGCAAGGAACTCTGAGCATAGCCCTCTCCACTGCCCTTTGGGTGACTTTAAGCCTTCTGATGAGGCCCATTGTGAGCGACCACGTTTCGGTCCCGTATGTAATCACTGGCAACACACACTGGTCATAGACTTTCATCTTGAGACACTGCGGTAAGTTGTACGAGAGGATACCGCGCAACTTCCCGAACGCTGCCCAGCCGAGTCGGATTCGACGATTGACCTCTTTCTCGAAGTAGACCTACCTAACTGGACCGTTTGTCCCAGGTACAAACGTCTTCGTCGTGGTATTATTCTATATCTATTATTTGTAGCCAATTATATTAAAAGAGGTGTCCCGTAGGCACTCGAAAGCCCAGTTGGCTTTGTCTTGTTCAGTTACCATCTGTATTCTATTTCCCAGTCGTCACCACCGGCTTCGTCACCACTAGCGACAAATGGTTGCATTGAGGTTTAAATGGCACAAATTATGTACCTCAAAAAGTACTAGGCTGGCATGAGTTAAAGGTGGTCTGCATTTTATGAATCGGTCTACTAGTCATGAATACTATCATTTAAATACCATCTTGGAGTCATGCTAGCCTAGTACTTTTTTACTTTTCATGAGGTTACTGCCCTTAATTAAGAGAACATGTCGTGAACAGAATACAATCCTTAATTATATTATTTTTATTCCTCCTAACATTTTTCTACAAGCTTGTACTCAAAGAAATTCGACTTTTGTTTTTTAATTTTAGCTGCGAGTCCAATCAATTATAGAAATATAGATAATAAATATATATATTATAGAAAACAAAATAAAAATAACAATTTAGTAAACACATCCCGCGTGTCCTAAATGAGTGGGACTAGTTGACTAAATAATTAGTCGGAGTTCGATGCGATTGATTGATCCCTAGATTGGACGAGCGCAGCCGCTGTGACAGTTCTTTGACAGTGGCTGAGAGAAAAAGGTCTGTCGAAAGGTTTTGAGCTTCTTAACTACTTTAAAGACGTTTTATAAAAGCAGAATGTAAGTTACCACAAACTGACACTTTTTTTCATTCGATTTCGAACTTAGCCATCAACATGTTATGGTTTAAAATCATTTGGAGAGATTTGACAGTTCGTGGTAACTTGATGCGCTGGCGGACTGTACTTAGAATTCACAAGCGAACTGCAGTTATGATTCACGGTGTAAATAAAGTAAGACTGCCTCGCTTATTAAAGCAATATTGCTGTTCCGTACATTTTGGCATTGTAGGTATTTACTTTTGTATGGAACATCAGATGTTTTTTCAATAATCAAGGAGTTCAGCGCTCAACGCTCGGGAATTTAGAATCATCTACTGATACTTAGAAGGAAAACGCTTGTGTCCCGATGTCCACAGTCACTCACACGTAGGTAACATGTTGTAAACAAAATTAAATTAAAAGGGCAGTAATGAATACAGAAACCGTACGATTGTCAGCATTTTATGTACCGTTCCTCGGATACGCATCTATCTGTTGCCAATTTGTAGTTACGAGTTCACTGAGGCCCACGGGAATACTGCTCAAGAACTCCGTCTTCATTCTCATATAAACTGGTATAGGTACTATCTTATTCTTATTTCTCACAAACTATGTTGCTCCTTTTACATTTTTACATAAGTATTACAAATTGTATGAAGTTATAAAAAAACATTCTTTCATCGACTCTTAGGTACAATGATATGAATAGGTCAAACTCAAAACTCAAATCATTTATTTCAATTAGACCATTACGGCACTTTTAAATGTCGAAAATACAAAAAAGCAAAGCTACAGTCAGCTACATCTCTATGGAGAAGAACGGGCAAGAAACTCCATGGACACTCTTTTAAATCAAAATATTGTTACAAAATCTTGGTTACATCATTCATGTTGAGATTATACATATGTGAGAACGATGTAGAAAGACGTGCACATTAAGAGCGTCCAGAGTAAAATAATAAATTAAAAAATAAAGTAATTAAAATGAACGAACCGTGGCAGCTAAGAGATGACCAGTCCCAACTGACAGCGCCCGTTCACGAACATGACGCATGTATCGGCGCCATTCAACTCGACCATATTTAAGGGAACCAAAAGACCCGACACACCCGCCACCATCAGCGAGACATTTGAGTGAGCATGACATTCTCTCAGCCACCAAGGCATATTCAAGTCAATGAAAGATAACTAAATGTAAGTGGTGGCTGAACAGTACAAAGTACTCACACATGTGCTATGCAATTATATAATACTAAAAACCGGAATCTATACAATGCAAGTAGGTATATTTTTACAATCTTCTGCAGCTTCCACAATACATTAGCATGGGAATCAATTCTTCTTCTTTGCGTGTCGATAAACTCAAATAATGCCCGACCAGTACATTCAATTAGTTTGCCCCTATGGTTGTGGAGCAGGACCAGGTAAGCAGACTACACTAATAGACGAAAATTAAAACGGTGTTTGAGAAAAATTGGCATCTTTGAAGCCAATATCCCTGTCGGTGGAGAACCTATTTGCTAGATACTCGCCAAAACAAAAGATCTTTTCTAGCCGACTTCAAAAAAGATGAGGTGTTAAGGATTTTACAATTTACCTACTACAGCTGAAAGCGGCAGGGTAGCCCGCGAAATTAAAATTTTCTTAAGTTCGTCCTTTGCAATTTGCAGGTCTGTGTCAGTTCATTAATTTAACCCCATTTAATAACTATTTTCCCGTGCCTCCTGATCGCCGAATCGAAAATGCCTGGAAAAGCTACTGGTCCATGAAGACGCTAATGAAGGGTGACCTTCCGATCTCCCTGAAGCGCAAACTCATTGACATGTGCATCCTGCCCGTCCTAACCTACGGTGCTCAGACCTGGTCGCTCACCGAGTCTCAGAAGCTCCGCTTTGGAGTTTGCCAAAGGGCAATGGAGGGCAGCATTCTGGGTGTCAAAAGACAAGACAGGGTTCGAAACACCACGCTGCGTTCCAAAACGGGCAAAACGGACGTTGGCATGAAAGCTGCTAGGCTAAAATGGGATTGGGCGGGTCACGTCAGTCGCATGCACGATGACCGCTGGGCAAAAGTGTCCGAGGAGGCACGGGAAAAGAGCAAATGGAAGGAATTTGAGGAGGCCTTTGCCCAGAGTGGGACAGTACAGGCTTACCTTACAAAAAAAACAAAAACCAATTTCATGAAAAAGTCATTCAATGGGGTTAAATGAACCTGAAGGGTTGTAAGTTGATGATTTTAACGATTATAATTCTGTGAATACATACGTGTTACATGCGCGAATCATATTTTCATCAACATACAACCTGATGCCGACCGGGAAATTGCAAAAAAAACGTAAGAACATTTGAATTTCGCGGGCTACCCTGGCGCTTCCACTTTAAGTTTGAAGATTGAGAACCGCTTACAAGCCCTAAAGAATTTATCTGACAAATTGAATAACTATCCATTCAATATACAGGGTGTAAACAGACTATTCACGGTCAGTGGATACGAAACGGGGCACTATGAAAAAAAGACTTTTTAAAATTTCACCATAATCCATCGCCTAATCAAATCTTTGGGATCCGGTGGGATGTGGGAGTAGTAGGGTAGAGGATACCATGGGACACCTCAAGAACATAGACCTTGACCTTGGGGTCATTGACCTTGAGGTCAAGGTCAAAATTCCAAATGTCAAAATCCGCGATTCTCCTAAGATCTTGACCTCAGGTATATTGAACTTGTTTTTTTTTTTAAAAAAAGAAAAAAAAGTATATTGATCTTGACCTTAACCTGCTACGACTCCATGATAACACTCTTTGACTTCTGTCCCCGAAGAGCCGGGCCTCCGCCGGCCACCTTCGTAGGCCAACGGCCCGGTGCCCATGCCGCCCAAAAAGGATTTAAAAAAAATCGACATCCTTTTTAAGACTAACGGTTAGTCGGAGACAAAAAACACCCTGATACTTTAAGCCTAAGATTTAGTTGCTATACACTATAGAATCACGAAACCAGCGATTTAAGAAAAACAATAAAAAAATAGTCCCTGACGCCCTAATATAATGATAACTTCGACATCGTTTCTACGACAAACGGTTAGTCGGACACAAAAAACACCAAGAGACTTTTAGTCTTATATTCAGGCGTTTTATACGATAAAATCGAGAAAAAAAACGATTTGCGGAAATGACACTTCACACAACAGTCTTTTTTTCTCAGTGCCCCGTTACGTACACTCCAACTCTCTTCTTAACGAAGCCGTTAACCAAGCATTCTGTATATCAAACTAAGTTACCGTACGCAAAACATACTGCTGGGAAATCGACTTTATTTTTGCGGTGTCTTGTGAAAAACTTTAACTCCCAATGTCTCCGTAACTAGAAGGTTCCCAGGTATAGTTTAGAGCAAATTGCAATGATCGCAGTGACGAGGAGAATAAGTGCCTTGGTTAAGGGTCTATGTACACCCTTAAATATCGTGATGGTACTTTTAAAAATACATAATTTCAATAATTTGTTTACTCAAGAATTTCAAGGTAGCACTCACATAATATTATGTGTTAGCATCGTGGAAAAATCCCAGGCAGAATACCTAAATGTATAAGCAAGCACGATTGTAATTAATTGACCATGACTCATACATGGTTATCGCATATTCGCACAGCTATATGTGAGTAAGGTTAGGTGCCTACTGCACACTGCGTGTTTGTTGAAAACAAAGACATTTAAATATGTACGAGCGATAGACAGGACAAAGCGAAGAAAATCGTAATCCAAATACTTGTTACTTTAGTAACAAATCGTTCTGTCTCCTGTCATACGGGGCGCTTGTCAGGTAGCATTCGTGTGTCAAAATCGAAAATGTTCGGGATCAAAATGTTTGTATGACATTATTCCCAATGTCCGCTCTATACCTAATTCTTTTAAATATCTTTGGTTGAAAAATAGTTTTTCCTATCATTAGGTAGGTACCTAATTATTATATTTGTGTAGGCATTTATATTATAAATGTTAACATTACTGCCAATTATTCTTTCAATGTTGTTATTTAAAACCAGCAAGTGTACACTCCTACACACACTATTGATAGTAAATAATATAGCGTTTAATTTCGAGGACTATATTTCTTGAACGAATTCAAGCAAAGTGTAACTATGGCCTACTACATTATTTATGCGTAATGGTTCACGTGTTATTATAGGCATGACGACAGTATCAAAAAATTGCGAATCTATTTAGTCCGTCAGTTAGAGTATTGGACATTAATGGACACGTATTTT
The DNA here is from genome assembly GCA_963853795.1 of Xestia rhomboidea. NCBI lineage: Eukaryota > Metazoa > Arthropoda > Insecta > Lepidoptera > Noctuidae > Xestia > Xestia rhomboidea. The sequence goes on along the minus strand of OY970763.1, from coordinate 12,850,109 downwards.
TTGTTTTTGTAAATCAATGAATATTGACAAACATAAAACGCATCAAAACTCGGGAGTGGGGGCTCGTGACGTCAGAACTAGCTAAAAATTATACCATGGCGTGACGTATTGAGAATTTTTAAAGCGTCGTATCTTAGTCAATTTTGTTTTACGTAACAAAAGAAAAAACACGGGTCAAATATTTTTTGATAATCTAAGTGACGATCTAATTAGATTTTTTTTGTCGTCTCGCCTATTTTGTGACAGACTGCCTAGTGAGACATTAGTACCTAGATACTGTGTTATAAATTGGATATAATTATACCATTACTATATTATAGTATTTTCACTATCACCATCATCATCTGCTGCGCCTTTTCTCAACTATGTTGGGTTCAGCTTCCAGTCTAACCGGATGCAGCTGAATTTATTGAAGTATTTTACATGGAGCGACTGCCTATCTGACCTCCATAACCCAGTTAGTACCGGGTAATACGATACCCCTTGGTAAGACTGGTTGTCAGACTTTTTGGGCCCCTGACTGCCTAACGACCGTCAAAGATCTAGAAATGACAGCCGAGACTACCGGCTTAACGTGCTTTCCGAAGCACGGAGGAAACTCGGTATGTAATGGGTGGTCACCCATCCACAGACCAATCAAGGCAAGCACGGCTTAACCTAAAGATCGACCACGATTTAGCCACGAGCTCCTACCACCGTGACACCTAAATAAATACCTAAATGTTTTTGAACTTTACGCAGTGCACTATTATTAGGCAATTCTTTTGGGTGTCACTTAGTAGGTATACGTAAAACAAGGCAAAACCCCCATAAAAATAGGCTACAAGAAACTGTCAAAAATGAACGCCAAGAAACATTAAAACTTTCGATTTATTTCTTATATTACACAAAAAAGTAATGTTCCCGTCGAGATACAACGTGAGCCATAAAAATAACAACCAAGGACCTAGTTGATTGTTGAAAAACAGAATGCCACGTTTTATTTGAGCCGACAACTGTACGCGGGGTAAATTGAAACGCGGGTTGGGGGACAGGAATTGGCAAGTTTGAGCACCACGCTGTACCATTCCGGGGATTTGTCGGACCCTCGTAAAATGCTCTTCGGAAACGGGCGGAGTCCCGGAGGTTTATCTTATTTTGAAAAGCCTCCGCTCTGAAAGATGACGCGGCGTTTACGAGAACGCTCGGCGATCGTTCGAAATGCGTTATGGAAAATTTTCTTTATGTGAGCACTCTGTTAACTCCTTGGTAAGTCAGTAATGGTTTCTATCGGATACAATAAACGTGTCGGATGGAAACCATTATTGATTGACGGAGACATGATCTAGTTTGAAAATTGCTTAATGAACTGTTGGTTAAAGAGGCGACATAGAAAAGAATTAGGTTAACTTTCTTATCGGGGTCACGACTTGTAGAGGGATTAAAGAGTTCTGAGTATCGAATAATTAATAATTTCTAAGAAGTATTTAAAGGGGCTACAAAAGAATTTTCTAAAGAAGATATCCTACGTACCTAATCAAAATTCTGCATTTTTCTGTCTTTAGTGTTGTAGTTGTAAGAATTTTATATTTCGGGGAAACTGTTTCACAATACATTTGGGAAATGGGATTTGGCAGTGCGTCTCGACGTAATGAAGGCTTGCCACGTGACTTCGCCCGAAAACAACGTCTTTCCTTTGTGCCTATCTCTATTGTACAACGAGCGTTGAAAACCCGATAATACTCAGCTAATATTAAATTACATTAAAGTATGGTTCAGTGCGTATACAAATTAGCTTCCCTCCGTATTAATTTAGATCTAAATTGTTGAGTAAATAACATTGTAATTTGATGTTGTCAGAAAAGAAAAAGGCTTTTGAAATGGCAATAATGTAAGCGTAATACAGTATTCGTAACTCTGTGATCTTAAAAGCGTAGAAGCAAAAGAGTGACACGGATCCATTACGTTCATTCGTTCATTCGGTACGTTGTTAGAACAAGTTTTAACAGTATTTTCAGGGCTCATCTAGGACTACTTGTTTTTTTCAACAAAGTCTTTAACGCCCACTTACCACAAGTAAACTTCAACTAGCTTATCTGTGCAGGCGGGAATACACAGAACTAAATTAAATGTACCAAGTTTGACATATTAATGAAAATTTTCTTGACAAGCAACGCCGTCTTGAACTGTACCTACACTTACAAGTGGTCATACTAAAGTTGCTGCCAGTTAAGATCGCAAAAGCAGTCATTGACCCACCTATATTTATTAAAGTTCCTAATTTGAAATCCAAAAATAAGCCTGTTCAAGTCTTGAATCGTCATCTATTGTGATCTTCAACATTTTTTTTAGGAAGAGATATTAGGGAAAGGGCAATGACCGCTATTGCGATCTTAACTGGCACTAACTATACATATTATTTGAAACATCATTCTTTATTTGTCATTTTCAGAAGGTTGGCTTGTTTTAAATGTGCATTTAGTAAACTGTGATGCAAGCCGGCCTAATTATTTATAAGAAAGATCGAATTTCGCCGTGCCCACATGCGGTAGCGATTATTTGCAACCACAGCAACTCGCATGCGGTTAAGAGACCTATCCAGAGCCTGGGATTTATAGGCTGAACAGTAGCGCTTGGGCAAGTCATCGGCAAGTACCTAAGAAGGACGGTAATAGACTTTTTTTTTTTTCAGTCAGTCAGAGTCGGTTAGGGTTTAACCGGTTTGGTGTTCAAATTAAACCGTTTGTTGCCCGTGGTACTACCAATATTACCACGGGTAAAAAAAAAACTACCAAGCGTTTTTTTTACCCATGTTAAGTTCGGGATTGGTACATAAGATCAAAGATTAAAAAAAACTTCCCGTGGTACTACTGGGTCGCTTGGTAGTTCTACAGGTTTTTTTTACCCGTGGTACTACTGTTAGTAATACAAATCCACGGGCAACAAACGGTTCAACCCCATACAAATTATTATACAACTTTTGGTTTGGTAATCGCAAATGAAACGTCTGTAATCCCCATATAGTCTATTACCGTCTGCCGGGGCTGCGGGACTATTCGAAAGAGATACCGTGGCCCCGGAACACAAAGGGCGATGAAGGAACATGGATGGGTTTTAGTCAGTAAAAGTCTGACACTCCCTCCTGCTCAGCCCAGAGCGGGAGAAGTCATTTGATGATTTCCCATCCTAAAAAAAAAAAAAAAAAAAAGGGTTAGCATGTTGAAGTGCGATTCAAGTTACTGGGTAGCCTTTGTGTTACCGTTAAATGTAGCACATGTACCCTATGTTAATACTTGATGTACATAGTATATAAACGGACTAAGGAAAAAGTATTAATAATTATTATTTAAATTGGAAATACACCTACTCGCTATTGGCACGTGGAAGGCCTGAGGGTACACAAAAGGATATTCTATCAACGATAATACCTAAGAATGGAAAAGTCAAAAATTATTGGATAAGCTACCGAAAGGTTTATGTCAATTCTATTAAAAGTAATTGTAGAAATTGGAAACGCTTTGATGTCATCTAGGCCCTCTGGGTCGTAGAAGTCGTAATCAATAACGATTATAGCAAAACCACTACCTTTACTTGCCTTAAATTTTCCTTCAGAATAACACAAATTAACAGAATATTTTCAGTTGAAATAACAAGTTAAAACTGAGTTACTGGAATACCTAACTTTAAAACTAAAAAACAAACCCCAGTCACAACAGTCGTGCTTAAACAAAACATCAAACTTCAACGAAATTAGAAAACTACCAAAATACAGTACTGCCAACGTCACAAGTCACAGGTTGGCAACGTTTGCGAAGACGTGCAGTCTGGCTATAATGAAGACGTCGTTTAATTAACTCTAGAGATGCCGCGGCCCTCAAACTTGGGCGCCTGCTGAAGAAATAATAATGAGCCGACACCCACCACGCTTCGCTGCACGCCTAGTGTGAAAACTGTGAGCTACTCTTATTTTCTTACGAAATTAACGGACTTTTTTGCCTGACGCTCGCAGAATATCAATATTATTAGAATTATAAAAGATTCAGTAATTCCTTCGCCTAAAAAATTAGGCGAAGGAATTACTGAATCTTTTATAATATTTTTGACAAGTTCTCCCCTTGTTTATATTGATTTAATTTTTAGGTTTATATTGTTATCTTCAGAAAATAGGTCACATTTGGGGCTCATATAAATATAATTAAGTGTGCCAGGTCTTTCGTCTGTCTTCGAATGTAGGCAAACCATCGTGAGAACCATTGTAAGAATCGTAGGAAATGGTGCTCTGCAGATTCTGCCCTCGTCTTCTTTTTTAATTAAACAATATCGCAATATCGCATAACATCACGCCTGTAATTCCCGAAGGGTTAAGCAGATGCATACCTAATAGTACCAGTTATGTCTAAATCCCATTTAAAATGGGACGAGCCTATTGACATCAACGGGCACAAATCCAGACTCCGTAGCTGCTGCTGAGAAATTCCTGATGGAAAAAAATCCAGTAGCACTTTGCCCGGCCCGAGAATCGAACCCAGGACCACTCGACCAACGAGGCAGTCCATATCACCTTGAGTTATTCTGGTGTGTAAATTAAATTACTGTAAAGTTTCATCAAAATCCAGTAAAAAACATCCATCCGTCCTGGCAAATTTTCGTATTTATAATAGGAAGTAGTAAGATATGATAAATGTTATAGATGTAGGTAGGCCTTTATCTAAAGACTAAATTAAAAGTGAAGTTAGAGATACGATATACTGCTGCTAATTGCTTAGCAACCTGTTATAAATATCTTTTAATTAGAATATAATTAAAGCCTTACAGGTGAGGTAGGCTTACCTACCCATAAGTGTATTACTTAAGTATTATATTATTACACATACAGTGGAGTTAAGTTACAAAACATAATCAAACGGCGTATTTGTTCTCTTTGTTAAGTCTTCATGATGATACAAAGAGTTCGTTACACGTTGTTACTTTGAAACATAATATTTAGTAGCAAGATTATTGGTGACGTAATATGTGAATAATATAATTATTATGTTAATTCATTATAGAAGGAATGAGTTTTAGGGGCCCATTTTTAAGGTTCCGTACCGTACCCGACGGGAACCAACGGGACTCTATTAGTAAGCCTCCGCTGTCCGTCCGTCTGTCTGTCAGTGGGCTTTATCTCATGATCCGTAATAGGTAGACAGTTGAAATTTTCACAGAATGCGTATTTCTTTTGCAATAATAAAACTAAATTTAAAATTAAAGGGATCTCCCCTAATACGATGGTTCGGAACCCTACATGCGCGAAGTCTGACTCGCACTTGGCCGGTTCTTATTTACACCAGTCTTTGTTATTAAAACCAGGCCAGTGTCAATGTGAATATCATTCATAGAATGAATACTCGTAGGCTCGGAAAACCGCAGTAGTCGTACGCAAAGTGAAAAAGTGGGTTTAGAATGATGTACAAGACTTACTAAACCCTCCCACAATAGTACATTTTGATACAAGTGGAGAAAGTTTGTTATTGCATTCGAGGCGGAATTAATTGTTTTTGAGACGAGAACTGCAATAACAAATGTCCACGTGTATCAAACGACGTATTTCAATACACTTTTGAAGAAAAAAAATAAAAGAACGAAAAATATTTTTGTCATGAATTATTATGAAACTATGATTTAAATTTTGTTTTATTTTTCCGCGCTTTGCTTTCGCCAGGTTGAAGGAGAAGCAAAGGTATAAAGCCGCTAAACAGCTTAATATAAAAAAAATAGAAAATTCAAATGTTTTTGAGTTTAGAACACAAATAAATGTTAATTTGTTCATAAACATAATGTTTTTTTATTGTAATAATATTTTTAGTTTTTTTTTTTTTGAATATTTATAAACATTATGTAAATAATTAAAAAAATATTAACGCCGTAAAGACGCATATCCGAATAGAGAGGACCGTCTCGCGCCAGTTTCATTTAGGCACTTGGCAAGTGCTAAAATGAAACTGGCGCGAGACGGTTGTGAATACAGGCGTTGAACCAATTTGGACTAAGGTATAAGTAATCTGTGGCAATTTTCATTCCCGCACACGTGTTGGAAAATGAAAAATCGCACGTGTGTGCATAAATTGCATTGTGAACCTAATCGTAGTGCGATATGAACCAGTTTTCGAGGAAGTGTATTGAAATAGCTATTTATTCACAAAGGGGAGTAAGGACTAACTAAAACTCGTGTGATTCACGGCCCTCCGCTTCGCGTCGGGCCTCAAATGCACACTCGATTAGTAATCTGTACTTACCCTCGAGTGATATATACTGCTTTATACTATACTTGCTTACAACGTCATCAAGACTTTAAAAAAAAAACAAAACGCGTTAGTAATGGATTACTACCCTGATTTTCAGAGCAGTAATGAAATTCCATACAATATAACTGCCTAGATTTTTGAGAAGGTTTAATGAACAGCTTTCAAGCTTTTTAGTGGGGTAGTATTGGTACACTTACTAAGCAAGTGTAGTATAAAGAAATTTTTCGTCGGTTATGTGTGTTATTAAAAAAAACAGTTGTTTCTTTCAAAACTGTAATACCTACATTGCTGTTTTATAATTATGTACTGAATACGTTGCAACCTTTTTGGCTTTTAGGCTGTTTTTGTTTGTGCTAGTTCCTACGCTCATAGGTAAGTCCCATTCAGGTTTCATGTCAACTAAACGCGTGCGAAAGTTGCCGACGTGTTCGAAATTTAAACCTGAACTCCCAAACACGATGAATTTACGATGCTACGATGTATATGGAGAGGTCATTGCCCCTCAGTAGTACTATATCGTCACGTAAATGAAAATTACAATAATTACTCAGAAACATTAGTAAATTAAACTACAATAACATATTATGTAAAGTTATGTAGATGATCGGACACCGATAGTGACTCTGTATATGAATAACACTTTTGTTTAACCGATAAGCATTTATGAAAACATTACATTGTGTAAATAACGGTCTAAATACCGGCAAAAATATGAACAGCTGATATGCGATAAATAAATAGCCGAAATATTTAAACAATGTAACAAATGTTCAGCAACACATGTTACTGCATGATTCACTTTGCACTCATTTAACAAAACAATAGTTTGTTTCATAACGACCTACTTTATTTTTCTTTCTTTCGAGTTCTTCATATTTCTTTTTTTTTTACTATTTTAATTGTTCATTATTTAAAAAAAAATTACTATTTTATTTGTTTTCTCTCTACTGGAACGCTGTCCTCTTCCTCTTGGAGGTGGGCGTTAATAGCTGCGACACAGTTTTGTAACTAATGTGGCAATTTACGTACGCAATCAATTTGTAAAATGTGTTTTTGTTCCAATAAAGATTATTGTTATTATAAATTTTCACGAATGGTTTTCAGAGTCGGTCAAAAATAATGTTTAAAAAAAAAAAAAACGTTTGTCTTATATTTCACAGAATTTTAATTTCCATTTTAGAATGCGAATACTATATTAGTGACAACGTAATTTAATATCAAACATTTTTTTTTGGTAATATTTAAGTATGTAGGTACGGTCAGCGTCAAAATTGAATGAACGTTTTTGAACACTGAACGTATACCAAATTATATTCACAGCATGTAATAAAATGGATTCTGCACTTTCTCAGCTACCTGTAATCTTATTAGTCTGTTACCGTGTTTTCTTTAAAAACAAAACAGTTTTTAAAGAAAATACGGCCACACGGCCGGCGGCCGGCGGTCTGACTTGGTCTGTACCAAGTGCGAGTCAGACTCGCGGATGAAGGGTTTCGTACCATCGTAGTAGGGGAACCTTTAATTTATTTTATTCACAAATTCTGTGATTTCAACGGTCTACCTATTACGGATCATGAGATACAGCCCGCTGACAGACAGACGGACGGACGGACAGCGGAGGCTTAGGGTTCTTACAGACGAGCGGCACGTTGCTAACGGCAGATAAACTGCGTTGGCAACGTGCCGCTCGTCTGTAAGAAACAATAGTAATAGGGTCCTGTTGGTTTCCCTTATTACTGTTCAGAGCTGACGGCATCTTTTAGGTTTATGAAGTGTACTGAAATTATTTGTTAAAAGTTTATTTTTCTAAATATAAGTTATGAGAGCTGTTTACTTTTATTTACACACGTTACATGTTTTACTTTGATATAACGAGTACCTACGATGAAAAGTCAAGAAGTGAGTACCCTAGACTCGGCAAAGTGTGTGCCTAGTAGGTACCCACTTACTTACGATATATATAATTTATTTGTTTAAATAAGTCGTAGGTAATTTGTTTTTTCAATGCGGTTTTCCTGTTATGAAAAGACTATCATACAGATACAGATACAGATATCAGACTATTATAATAAATACATTACCTACTGTAAGTAGGTAATGTATTTATTATAATATTCATTTCATGCTGATTATCCCACGGCAAATAACCTCAACATTTATTAGGGTACCAAAGATTGTCATTTATGTAAACATTTTTTTTAAATTAAAAATAAGCAAACGTTTCGTTAAGAGTTATTAAGGTATTTGATAAAAGAAATGAGATAATTCTTCTCAAAGTGTGACTTTGTGAGTGAATTCCTTAATAAATTTGTTGTAAAATAATTTAAAACTTTAATAAAACCGAGTGAAGTAGTCTCAAGCATTTTCTTCAGCCGTAACTGATATCTTATCCAAAATCACTACTGTCAACTTTAATTAAGGACAAGAACTTTAATGAGCATATCTGAGCCAAAAAAACCTTTGCTAAATATTCAGACATTTCAAGAAATTCTGCTGAGAAGCTGATAGTGTTGCCAAAAGTTCATCGCTGTTAAAACTTTATGATAATTAGTGAGTCGCTGGAGCTAATTCAAAGATCAAGCCGCAGAGATAGGAGTTTGTCGCCAGATGTAATATTGCCGCAGCCTCGTGTAACATTCGAGGAATCTCCACGATTGTGACTGAACAAATAAGTTTCAAACTTCATTGTAGATTCTCTGGAACCGCGTTTAGTTTTAGTCAATATAATCGTAATATAGACTGGGTTAGTTGACACTAAACATTCTTATTACACATAGAAACTTTTCTAATTAGAGATTTCATTGACACTACATTAAACACCGATAGTTTGTTATTAAATTGCAGCGGAACAATGATAACGACGTTCGTACATTGCCAACATTATGTGAATTATTCGAGAAGCGTAATTTTTCCACGATTACGCTGCCACTAAATCTTCGGAACTCGTTAATCGAAGTTTGTGGAAGTACTTGGTGGCTGACGCCAACTGCCTTTGGCACAGCCCCGCCTCAGCGCGACGCCAATTTAAATGATAAAACTCAGATCCCTCAAAGGATAAAATTCAGATTATTCCGCCCTAAACTAAATTAAAAATCTCTTTTTCAAAAAAGTGAGGCCACCATCGTGCCTAGATACACTCGGCCTTTATGAGCTTAACATTTTTAATTACAAAACGGTATTAGCTACAATAAACATCATTTTAGGTTCGATTTTGAGTGATTTTGTTTATTTACAATCAAAGCAGTACCTAATGATTGAAATCATTTAACTGTACTGAAATTATTGATATTATCTGCTCATTTTATTACAATACCTCTTCGTCTGCTTTAAACGTATGAGTAATTTCAGATACAAAATGAATAATTAATTATTATTATGAATCTGTTTTCCATTTAGATATTTAATGTTGTAATCTCCCTTACCCATGTTACTGGAATGATATTACATTTTGTTAGGAACGGTCTCTAGTCTCATACAAAGAGGTTTTTTTAGACGTTTTGTTAATAAAGGTAAGCCAACAGTGCAAGATATGTTGAAAGAGAATATTTTAAAAGTCACAGCAAATGGATTTTCGAATCTAGCAGTTGATTAAAAATGTATAACACTACTTGCAAACGTATTGTGTTTGGTATATGGTATTTACTAGAATGAAGAAAATAATTTCAATTTTCGAGTTTGTGTGTTTTAATATATAGTAGGTACCTTTGAAATCACATTTTAATTTTATTCAATTCTATACAAACTATTTATTGACGTGATAACGTTTTATAAATCGATGAACACCGGCTGCATACACGAAAAAGTGTCACGAATCCTGCTATCAACGCCCAGCCCAAACCCTTGGACCTAGAAAACTAAAAATTTGCACAGTGGTTTCCTTAATGTAAATAAGGAATAAGAAAGGATTTTTCGAAATTCATCCCCTAAGGGATTTAAATAGGGGATGAAAATTTGTATGAAAGTCCATCAGTTTTAAAGTTAGGATCTTAAAAATTTGTGATTAGGCTGACGATTGAAAATGAATTTACACGTGTCTCAGCGTTTTTGATAATTCCACCCCAAAGGGTTAAAAAAGGGGATGAAGTTGTGTATTGGAAAGTCCTTAATTTTCGAAGCAAAAATCATTATTATCTAGGCGTATGTTTGGGAGCTAACGCAACGCTATTGTTAGAATTTTAATCCTTAGGGGGGTGAAAAGGGGGATGAAATTTTGTTTTTAAGTTAAAATCACAAATAGCATGAAAAATTACGTTATCACGTAAAACTATCGTCCGTGAACCTTACAGACAACCATTTTTGGTATCAAAATGCATTAATTCATCTTATTCAATTTCTTACAAAAGCGAGCTGTAACTTCAAAATCTACATGTGTTCTTGGCACCTTCGTTTCAATAGTTCTATTCACGCCATCATACCGTCTGTAAAACTCTTGAATTCAAATGTTACTGTTTTCAGAATAAGTTCACGTAGAATTTTAAAATTCATACAGACAGACGAATGCAGGAGTATATAAAGTAGGTATTGGTCTAGGTACATACATAGGTGCTACGCGCATGGAGTTTTAAAACCTCGTTTTGCCGCAAAGGTAGTTAAGGAACCTCTGTATAAAGAAAGATGGATCCGACACGTTTTAACGCAAAAATTTCTTTAGTTTCTAAGGCTTTTATCAGAATATTTTTTGATATTTCGAGTTAATCTGAAAGTTGACATACCTTATATATTATAACTTATTGAAGTCTGAAACCTTCCCGGCACGTCTTAAAATGATCGTGTTTAATATGACATGGTTTTAAGTGTTAGGGCCGATTTTAATCGAACAAACTACAAAAGAATAATTTATTCACTTAATCAAAATTTCCTATCAACAATTAATGTTGGCACGAGATTAGCAGAAAGATAATAGATGTTAACAATATTTTGTATCCAAAATATAATTATTTATTTAAAACCAATAGATCCGCAATACAAATTACCATAATCAAACATTTAATGTAAATTGCGCAGTAGATACTGTGCAATGAATTAACCGACAAATAGTCATAATTGATTTATCAATAATTGGTCATCAATTGGTAGTAGGTAGCTATGACTGTTGTGTGCAATATTGGTGACACATTGATTTTGAAATTGAATTGTGTGGAATAACAGTAGAACTCGCGTAAAGTCCATTAAAGGAACTACCTATCATTGCTGAATCATATTCGGATCAGCTCGGCTTTAGTCGAACCAAGCCGACCGGTTTTTTCCCAAACGAAGGTTTATTATACTGTAATATAATACCACGCCTTAAATCCCCGAACATTTCGCCAGTTATCTTTAAGTCCCATGTAATAGGGGCGAGCCTATTGCCATCAACCGGGCACACATGCAGATTCCGTGACTGCTTCCAAGGAATTCCTGATGTATGACCCAATAACACTATGCCCGATCTGGCAATCGAACCCAGGACCTCTCGCTTAGCAGTCCGGCAACTACAAGACTAACTATCGTAGGCAACGTGGTTCTTTGTTAAGAATCGACTATCAATGGGTTTCACCAACGACTTTTTACAAATAACGCAACGTTCCTTGCCAATACAGGATGTAAACGGAGACTCCACGAAGCCGTCAAACCAAGCATTCTGTACATCAAACTAAGTAACTCAACGCAAAAATTATTGCTGGGAAACGACTTTTTTTGGGGTAAAAATCACGTTTTACGGTAAAACTCAATGTAACGCACTCAAAACATTGTGCTGGTGGACGCATTTAACAGTAAACGTGTTATGGAGGTATTTAATTAAGTAAAGATAAGACAATAAAAACTAGTATTTGAAAAAAAAAACTTGTGAAATATAATATAAATATAAGTTTGACCTCCAATGTCTCCGTATTTTTTTTTTGTTCTGGAATATCGCAATGACGGGGAGAACAAGTGCCTTTCGGCTTCGTTAAGGGTCTATTTACAATCTTTATTTTAGCCCAGTTTTTAAAGTTGTAAATCATTCAATTAAATAATTTAGAGTCCTTATTACAAGAGCTGCAATGCAGATGTCGGTCGATGAGTGAGCAAGTCCCGCATCGCAATGGCTTTGGGAGCATTAAAATCGAGTGAATTACACATTGTTCTTCCGTCACATACATTTTATTTGTCACAAGCATTTATTTTACCTTTGGTTTTTTGGAGGATTTATATTAATTGGAGAACTATTGGTTACAAAGTAGGTATTGGAGTTATAGTAGTAATTTAATGATAGATGCCTCGTCGGTCGAGTGTTTGCAAGCGCGACTGCATGAGGTTCTGGATTCGATTCCTGGGGCGGGCAAAGCGTTACTGGGTTTTTTCATTAGAAATTTCTCAGTAGCAGCCACGGAGTCTAGATTTGTGCCCGGTTGATGGCAATAGGCTCGCCCCCTATTACTTGGGACTTAAACATAACTGGCGAAATGTGGGTGTACTATAAGTTACACCTCTGCCTAACCCCTCGGAGATTACAGGCGTGATGCTATGTTAAATTATCTTTAATGGTAGATATGTGTTTTTGCGGTCTAGTGTCACGATCGCGTCTGCTGAGCTTGGACTGTATTTTCTTTATTTAATTTTTCGTGACTTTTTGTGACTTTTCGATACTTTTCGTACCCGTATGGGGCAGGTCTCCTAGTCCTCCTCACACTCCTAGGCAAAGACCTGCCCCATTTCTTCTATTTCTCTCGCTTGGAGTCTTATTGACGATTTCCTCTATACTCTCAATTTGTAGGTAGCAAGAAAGAAATATTGTGTTAACAGTTTTAACCAATTAATTAATTATTATTTTAATTGTTACCTACATTTTTTTTTTGGATTGGAATTTATCATTGACTCCTACTCTGGGCGGAGCGGGAGGGAGTGTCAGACTCATACTGACTAAAACCCATCCATGTTCCTTCATCGCCCAGACTCATACTGACTAAAACCCATCCATGTTCCTTCATCGCCCAGACTCATACTGACTAAAACCCATCCATGTTCCTTCATCGCCCTTTGTGTTCCGGGGCCACGGTATCTCTTCCGAAAAGTCCGCAGCCCCAGCAGGCATCGGCCCTTGCGGACCCCTTCCTTTTGCTGAAAATCCTAAACCAGGTCTGATCTACGTACTTGCCTACCGGTTTAGCCATTGAGGCGCGTTATTGATGAAACCTAACCGTTAAAGACTTGCATATTTTAATATAAGTAGGATAGCTTCGATTTTATTGCGCAACTACGGTGCAGTTCACCAAAGATGCACTTTCATTGGTTTACAATCTCATTCGTTATTTTACTACTCAATCAATATACACGCATCATTCAACCGTTCGCCAGTATTTTTACACCGATCTCAACAAAAAAACTAACGCTGGAAGCGCCATGCAAACACCAGGTTCGGCTAAAAGATCTAAATATTGCACGAAACACCACGAACAGTAACAGGTTGCAGTCCATCGAAGTACATCGAAACAATCTGTTACCAAACTAACGCTCACAACTTCCGCAGCTTTGTAAAGTAATTGAAACATCTGTGTTTATCTTTTCCTGAATGGGTGGATGAATCAATATGTTTGAATGTTTTTGGGAGGAATAATGATGTATGGATGTGTTGTCGGAGTGTATGGGGTAGGCAGAAGTGTCAATAAAAGTCCCTGCCTATGTACTCACAGTTATATTGGAGATTGGATAGTTCACACGCACAACACAAAACAGAAGAAGGAGAACAGATGATAGTCACAGTCACAATAGTCACAGTTAACACAGAATAACAGTTTATAAACACAAAGGCGAAACACGGAAATAATTCGATCGAGGTGTCACAGAATATCTCATGCGCACGCGTCGTTGCGAGGTTTGTGCCGACTGAAGGTCACGGAGAGGACGGTCAACGATCGCGCGCTGCTCCCACCTCACTCGCTCAGTACACGTCACGATGACGTAGCTCGGCCGCGGTGCGATTCCATTAAACCGAATTCCGGCATCATCCGACATTATATTGATGTTGTCAATATAGATGCCGGTGATGTGTAATACGTGAATATTATAAATACATGTAAATAAATGTGTTGTGTTGTGTAATGTACGATACACATACATAAACTAAATATAGGTGTATACCCTACACCACCCCCCTCCAGAGACCGTCAAGGGCGATAATCTGGGAACTTGACCCGACGACCTGAACGAGTAGTGTACTCAGTTTTGCCACCAGGTGGAGTATCGTCATGGGGGTCAGCTTTGTCGGCCAATATGTAGGCTGGTTTTAGGCGGTCGATTGAGACCGTGACCTCTTTGCCCTTAAATAAAATCTTAAAGACTTTGTCGCCTCTTTGCAGAACTTTGTGAGGACCTGTGTAGGCTGCTTGCAGTGAGCCACGTAATGCGTCTTCACGAAGGAACACGTGATCAGTGGTCTGCAGATCCTTAAATATAAAAATGCTCGTTTTATTGTGACGGGATGCTGGAGTTGGCTGCAAGTTGTGAGCAAACTTGCGGATGCGCGCGGTAAAGTCCGTGACGTCGGTCGTACCGTCATCACTGGGAGTAAAAAATTCTCCTGGGAGCCTTAGCGGTTCGCCGTACACTAGTTCGGCGGAAGACGCTTGGACATCCTTTTTGAATGCGCTCCTTATACCAAGCAATACCCACGGCAGGGCCTCGGTCCACTTTTCATTGGCATGGCACGTGATGGACGCCTTGAGTTGCCTGTGAAATCGCTCCACCATGCCATTACACGCTGGATGGTATGCCGTTGTCCGTTTGTGCTGGAAGCCAGCAATCTTGGACAATTGTTTGAACAGAGCAGACTCGAACTGACGGCCTCTGTCCGTTACAATGTCGGTGGGACAGCCAAACCGGGCAATCCATCCAGACAGCAATGCTTTAGCTACTGTCTCGGCAGTAATGTCGACAATAGGTACGACCTCTGGCCACCTGGTAAATCGGTCGACTGCCGTCAGGCAGTATCTAAAGCCTTGTGAAATTGGGAGCGGGCCCACAAGGTCGATGTGGATCGTGGTGAACCTGGCGCGTGGGAGATGGTAAGCTCCTAATGGTGCAGATACATGGCGGCTCACTTTAGCCCGCTGGCATGCTAGACAAGCTCGTGCCCACTCCCTGCAGTCCTTCCTGACGCCTGGCCAAACAAAGCGCTCTGCAACTAATTTGGCAGTCGCTGAGACGCCTGGATGACTGAGGGAGTGCAAGCTGTCGAATGCTTGTTTCCGCAGCATTTTGGGCACAAATGGTCTGGGAGATGCTGTACTGACGTCGCAGTACACAGACGTACGCTCCCCTGGGACCTGCACCTTCTCAAGCACCAGTGAAGACCCGTCCTGAAGAAGCTTCTTCAGTTCTGGATCTGATGCTTGAGAGTCTGCGAGGGTGCTGAGGCTGACCGGCACCTGTAATTCCTCCACACGAGATAAGGGGTCGGCGACAACATTGTCCTTGCCAGCAATGTGCCTTATCTCGGTGGTGAATTGGGCTATAAAGTCGAGGTACCGGAACTGCCTAGGCGAGCAGTTTCTCTTCCGTTCGTGGAATGCGAAACTAATCGGCTTGTGGTCCGTGTACACGACGAAGTGCCTAGCCTCCAGCATGTGGCGAAAGTATTTGATGGCCTCGTAAATGGCCAGCAGCTCCCTGTCGTAGGGAGAATACTTCACTTGCGAAGGGCCAAGCTTCCGGGAAAAGAAAGCTAATGGCTGCCAGCCGTCTTCGCTAAGCTGCTGTAACACCGCGCCGATTGCAGTATCCGAAGCATCGGTAACCAATGCGAGTTTGGCATTGCAATCGGGGTGTGCTAATAAAGCAGCATTAGCTAGGCTTTCCTTGCAGTCCTCGAATGCTTGTAAAGTACTCTCCGCCAGACATATGGGGTGCGAGCCCTTTACGTTACCAATCAAGAGGTTATGAAGTGGCGCCTGTATCTGTGCTGCGTGGGGCATGAAACGCCTATAAAAGTTGATCATGCCTAGAAATCGGCGCAACTGACGAACATCCTTGGGCTGTGGGAATTTTTTTATTGCTTCGACCTTGGCGTCGAGTGGTTTTGTGCCCTTTTCGGAGATATGGTAACCCAAGAAGGTTACCTCCGGGACACCGAAAACACACTTGGACGTGTTAACTAACATGCCGAAGTCCTTCAACCTGTTAAAAATAATGCGGAGATGCTCCTCGTGCTCTGCTTCTGTCCTAGAGAATATTAGGAAGTCGTCTAAATAGCAGTAGCAAAAGTCTAGCCCTCTGGTCATCTCGTCTACAAAACGTTGAAAAGTCTGGCCTGCGTTACGCAGACCAAACGTCATGTACGGAAACTCGTACAAGCCGAACGGTGTGGTGATGGCGGTCTTCGGGATGTCGTCCGGGCTGACAGGTATTTGGTTGTAGGCTTTCACGAGGTCGATGGTGCTAAAGATTCGACAGCCTGCAATGCTGTGTGCGAAGTCGTGGATGTGCCTAATCGGGTACCTGTCAGGGACTGTTCGCGCGTTGAGCATGCGGTAGTCGCCGCATGGTCGCCAACCGTCGTCCTTTTTGGGGGCGAGATGGAGTGGAGATGACCAGGGACTCTCCGAGGGTCTGGCAGTTCCATTAGCCAGCATCAGCTGGAACTCCTGCTGAGCAATTTTTAATTTGTCCGGTGCTAATCGCCGGAACGAAGAAGAGACTGGCGGGCCTGGGGTCGTGCGGATATGGTGTACAGTGTTATGTGGTGTGGTGCGTAGTGTTCCGGCAGGTCGGGTGATGTCGGGAAAACTGTCGAGGATTCTGTGGTACCTCGAGTCGCCAGAAGACACCTTTACTGAAAATAAAGACGAATCTGATGGATTCGAGGCAATACAAGAAACATTGGTGCTACTATCGATTAACCGTTGGTTTCTACAGTCAACGGTTAACGAGTAAAAACATAAAAAATCTACGCCTATGATAGGTTTTGTAACCTCAGCTACCACAAAACGCCACTTAAAGTCTCTACGTAATCCTAGGTTTAGGTTGAGTTCGAGGAAACCATATGTTGAGATGGGCGTCCCATTCGCGGCCACAAGTTGGTAATTCGTGGACGCACGACGATCGCTGAGAAGACGACGAGGGTACACGCAGAGGTCGCTTCCTGTATCGACGAGGAACTGCGTGTTCGACCTTCGGTCTGTCACGAACAGGCGACCAGAAGAAACGGGGCAATCGTCTGTCGCCATTACCGACTGCCCGTGGCGTTTCCCTTCTTGTAGTCGCAGGGCTTGACGCAACGCTTGGCCTTCTCACCATGCATGGAGTGGTACCAGCACTGCGGGTGTCTTCTGTAGCTGGTGTCTGAGCGAGAAGACGATCGTTGGCGTGAGTTGCGTCGCGTGTCTCGACCACGGCTGTGGGAGCGGTTACGCGACCGACTGTCACGCAGCTGCATCGTGAGGTCCTTCATCGCACGCTTCAGTTCTGCGATTTCGGCAGCCATCTCACTCACGGTGGGGCCGGCTGCTGAAGTTGAAGCGACGTGACTCGGTGCTACGATGTCCTGGACGCGATCTGCCAGCTCAGCCAGCGCTTCCAGGGTGCTGTGCGGTTGGGATGCCAGCAAGGGCTGGATGCTGCTGGGGAGTCGGCTGCTCCAAATGGTGCGCACGAAGTCCTCTGGCACGGTCGGTCCGGCTAGACCCTGCAGGTGGCGAAGGAACTGTGATGGCTTCCGGTCTCCCAGCTCTTCATGCATCAGCAGCTGCTTCACCTTCTTTTCCTGGGAGGCGGAGAGGCGCTTTACCAATTCCGCCTTCAATTTGACGTAACGGTTGGTAGCGGGAGGAAACATGATGACGTCCTTCACCTCCTTTGAAAATTGGGGGTCAAGATGACCGACCACAAAATTAAATTTCGTGACGTCATCCGTCACCCCAGCGTTTCCAAATTGCGCCTCTATTTGAGCGAACCATAGTTCGGGCTCTTCTGGCCAAAACGGTGGCAACTTCAACGGCGCACGGTAAATCTCGTGCGACGCCTCAATGGAAACGCGCTTTGCTCTGCGCGGTCTCCGTGTGACGTTTACCGCCGGCTGTGACGACGCGGTGTGCTCGGACTCACTATCACTCATTATTAAAGTGTTCTACTCGGGGTCACCAGTATGGATGTGTTGTCGGAGTGTATGGGGTAGGCAGAAGTGTCAATAAAAGTCCCTGCCTATGTACTCACAGTTATATTGGACATTGGATAGTTCACACGCACAACACAAAACAGAAGAAGGAGAACAGATGATAGTCACAGTCACAATAGTCACAGTTAACACAGAATAACAGTTTATAAACACAAAGGCGAAACACGGAAATAATTCGATCGAGGTGTCACAGAATATCCACTCCGATCCAGCCTGTCCCCTTGCTGTCCTCTCCCAGCGACGCCCTAAGCCGAGGCCCGTACCCCGCAGGGGGTGCCCTTAGCGTGTAGTCGCTTAGTTTGTAAGTTTTTTGCCCTGGCTGGAGGCCTTACACTTAAGGCACCCACAGGAAAGTCCGGTTAAGCAGACGACAACCTCTCTGGTTGAACTGCGAGATGCCATTTCGAAAAAAAAAAAAAAAAGTGTCACAGAATATCTCATGCGCACGCGTCGTTGCGAGGTTTGTGCCGACTGAAGGTCACGGAGAGGACGGTCAACGATCGCGCGCTGCTCCCACCTCACTCGCTCAGTACACGTCACGATGACGTAGCTCGGCCGCGGTGCGATTCCATTAAACCGAATTCCGGCATCATCCGACATTATATTGATGTTGTCAATATAGATGCCGGTGATGTGTAATACGTGAATATTATAAATACATGTAAATAAATGTGTTGTGTTGTGTAATGTACGATACACATACATAAACTAAATATAGGTGTATACCCTACAGATGTATAAATCTTTTTACCACTACCGTAAAACGGGGTGTATAGAAACGCAGGCGTGAATCGAGACAAAACTTTGAGAACGAACGATGTCTCGAAATAATAAAGTAAAACGCAGTCGTGGCAAAGAAAATAGAGTACTTTTTGGTAGCATATCATATCAATTCAACTTAAAATCTAACCTAAAATCCCTTTCAAAGTTTTGTCTCGATTCACGCCTGCGTTTCTATACACCCCGTTTTACTGTTACTATTCTTTGGATGGCTAGATGTTTGGCTTTCATTTTGAGAATGCACGCCACGGTGTAAAACATATTACATGAACTCACTCCTTTTCCCAGGAGTGTAAGCAGAATCTATTGAAGACACCTACTAGAATACTCCTTTTACTTCGTCCACGTTCATCGTCACGGTATCTGACCTTACTGGAGAAAGTCCCCAATAAGGTCCTTCTAGGCTAGGGCGTCCCTTCCGGGCGTAAAATATATTAGGTATGTTAGACAAAATACTTTCACTGAAACT
Organism: Xestia rhomboidea; assembly: GCA_963853795.1. Lineage (NCBI taxonomy): Eukaryota > Metazoa > Arthropoda > Insecta > Lepidoptera > Noctuidae > Xestia > Xestia rhomboidea. Next base: position 12,830,467 of record OY970763.1, on the reverse strand, counting down.
ATTTAAAACACAAAAAACAGACAGAAGCAAGTTTAATTTAAAATTAAATACAGTAAATAGTCTGCGCGTCGAACTAAGCACGTGTAGTCAGAACTAGCAGCCCGAAGCAATTCAATAATTACTCCACGAGTAGTTTAATTAACAGATGATGTTATTAAATCTTATTAACGAAACAATTATTCCCTTTATATTTCGAATTTTCAACTAAATTCTATATGTACGAATATAAATTCTATTTGCTAAAACTCTCTTCATATAATGATGACGCGTTTGTGCCAACAAAGGAGCCATTCAAATAGGTTTGGATTCAATCATAATTCGGATCAGTGTCAGACCTTACAAATAGAAGGCGGGTGGTATTTGAACAGTTCACACACGTTATGAGAAGATGTAGAAGGTACATGTAACGGGATCTCAGAATAACTATGATAAAGGTAAAAAAAACGGTATTTCTTTTCGGTCTGAATTGATTCGACGTGCAGCTACCAACTTCTTTTATTTTAATGTCATAACGGTTATTACATACTTTATTTTTAATATTTTCATTTTAATACGCACGTGTTACGTGACGCGTGCGTGTGTGCCCAGATGTATGAGCGTGGACGATTCGAAAGGGGAAACGTAGCAGGTGGCGTATTTATGTTATTATGTATGTGCATGTTCGTATATTAACACGTGATTGTAGAACGAATCAAACAAGATTTTTTTGTTCATTTTTTATTTATTTAGTGGCAGTTTGCGCTTGGTAAATTAGTTTTCTCTGTTGTTTCGGAATAGAATCATTTTCAATGGCATCGTGGAGACAGAACTTTTTTCCTGTTGCATACTTCCAATACAAGAACAATGAATTCTTCGGATTAGAACAGTTATGACTTCCTTCGCTCGTCACAAGAGATGTGCCTGATCTTGCAATTCAATCTAGCAACACGTTTACAATATATTTTTTCTTTCTCCACAATGGTGTCGATTCTGTTGTGCACAAACTAAACTTAATTTAGGCTATTGCTATCTTTTACTAAATGGCAGTGCGAGAAAAGGACGGCTATAGCTACGAACTAAGTTAGAGATGTCAAACTAGTTTATGCCTTGCACTTCACCGTGTTTTTAGTCGACATGTTTTTACGTGCACCCTTCATTTGTATAGAAATATTAGTTCCACTATATTTGACAGCTCTAAATTACGTCCATCTCTTTCTCGTTTTATTAGAGAGAATAAGATAGCAATAACCTAAATTAAGTTTAGTTTGTGTACAACAGAATCGACACCAATATGTATTCTTACTCCCGGAGTGAACCTTCTCTTAAACATTTTCATGGTCCCCGTCACGCCGACACCTATGAAAGGCTGGATCTTTGCCAGGGGGACCGCGCTGTTTGAAGTACCGACGTGCATTTACTAGATTTATTAGATAAGATTTATATTGAAAAATGTACGTATCTCCTTCTTTCTTGCATTTCAAGGCATATTGCCAGAGTTTGGTTTGTTTAGAGGTATTGGAAGCTTGTTAGATATTGTACACCTTCAAATTTACACTGGGACAGGCCGTGACAAAAATAAAAAACCGGCCAAGTGCGAGTTGAACTCGCGTACCTAGGCAGGGTTCCGTATAGACTTGTATGTAATTGGTTATTGAACTACATATTTAGGTTTTCCGTTTTTTTTCCTTTACATGTGCTGTAGGACATTGATTCTAGCTCAACGGAAAGTACCCTATAAGTTTTGGTTCCCTTAAAATCGCAAAATATGCGACATTAACGGACATATCTTTTCATGCGTTAATTTAGAAAATTGATTTTTCTCTGCTCCAAGGGGTAGCACATTTGAGTATTTGATATTAATTTCAGCTTGATACATCCACGCGTTCCTGAGAAAAAGGGTCTTGACAGAAGGACAGACAGACGGATAACAAAGTGATCCTATAAGGGTTTCGTTTTTGCCGACTGAGGTACGGAACCCTAAAAAAATCTTTTTGAACATCATAATGCAAAAATCTTTTGTCCATTTACATAATTATATGATGCTCCTTCATGATCTAAGAGCTGTTAACGTTACTCATACTATTTGAACCACTGCAATGACGTGAATTTCGGCAGCGAGTAAAACATTTTCGATTCTGCGCTATCCAGGTTAAAACCCCTAAAAGATTTAAGTCAAAGGGATTGACGCGATGCGGCCTAGGCTCGCGTGATGGATTCATTTAAAAAATCACTCGTGGAATATCACCGGCTGTGGAACTTCTCTTTGTTGGTTAAAGTGTCTCTAGTCCTGCCAATGTATAGAAACGTTACAGGCATGCTTGCAAAGCGGTAAGATAATTAAAGTTTTTGCATGTTCACATTGTGCTCCTTAAGCGCGCGGTAGTTTCATTGGCTTGCAAATTAGTTTGTAGATAATTACGGAAGTGTCCGTTGCCGTTTTTAAATCAAGCATTTAGTGACCCAGACTAAAGCGAGCTAAACGCTGATGGTAAGCTGCATAAGCAACAGAACCGGGGTCAATTTATTATCCTAGCCACTTAGTATTACCAGGGTGAAAACAAATTGTAATATTTTTGTCGGACGTATCAGCTAGACAGTTGATACTTTTGAATTTCGTAAAAAAATAAATGTATATATTTTTTTAAAATAACCTCCTTGATTTTGGCTACTGATATGGCCAAAATCAAGGAGGTTTAGGTTATTTAAAAAAAAACACCCGTATAATCTGGTGTGTTTTTTGGAATTTTCAGATAAACATGAAAACTCCATCCAGGTAAGTATTGTTGTTGTATTCGCAACTTTTACACAGAAAAAATATTAACGCACGTAATCGCTTCCTTTACTGTGAAATTATGTGGTTTGGAGAAGCTCAGATCTCACTTTATGTGGTATGTAATGACTATTGTTGGTTTTTTCTTCCCTTGATTTTCCCATTACCTACTTTTGTATCTTTGTTTTCTCAATTCTAGGTATTTGTTTCAGCATAAACGATCAACAATGTTATGTTTGCCGTAGTTTGAGAGAGTTATGCCAGACTCGTCACTGTTCCGATTGCTCACCAAAAACTTTTTCCATACTAGAAGTCCCGACTCGTCACCATGAGAAAACAAATTAATTATAAATTATATTCTGTCATACTTTTTAGTCTCTCTTTCCAAACGTAGTTTTTTTGAATTTCCTGAACAGTTATGCAATGTTTTGGCGGATTTATATATTTTTTTAAACAGGCAAGATTCATGCAGTCACAGCTGAATTTAGAGTTTGTTTTAACCGTGTGATATTTTCTTAAAATAAAGGCTTGAATGTACAAGAAGAGTGGCCGCGTAGGTACATAAGTAAATACAAACAAGAATATTAATTTAGGGCGGAATCGGGGGGAGGTTAATTAAAACACTTTCCCGCAACTCCAAAGGGATTGTCTTCCAAGTATTTTGGGAACACAAAGCTTTAATAGATTCGATTATAAATTTAAATGTCATGGCTTAGAAGAAAAAGTCGTGAATGGGAAGGAAACAGGCTTGGAATTATAATTATTCATTTAATAGCTACCCTGTTTATTGCTGACTGAAGCCTATTTTCCCGAAATATCATTCGTCTACGCAGTTTTTATAACAAAAGCTTTACGTAAAACTAAAGAAGTAAAATTGTATGAAGTTGGAATTGCGTCCAATCTAGGTTGGTTGTTTTTGTTTTATTGAGACCTAGACCTGATATCTACAAATAAATATGACAATTTTTTTTCACCCTGGTAATACTAAGTGGCTAGGATAATAAATTGACCCCGGTTCTGTTGCTTATGCAGCTTACTATCAGCGTTTTGCTCGCTTTAGTCTGGGTCACTAAATGCTTGATTTAAAAACGGCAACGGACACTTCCGTAATTATCTACAAACTAATTTGCAAGCCAATGAAACTACCGCGCGCTTAAGGAGCACAATGTGAACATGCAAAAACTTTAATTATCTTACCGCTTTGCAAGCATGCCAGTAACGTTTACAAAAATAATTTGTTCACGGATAATGTAAACAAGAAGCAGCAGAGATACACCACGCCGCACTTTATGCATTCATACGCGAATGTAACAGAAAAATCTCGGTTTAATATACATAATGTAGTCATATTTACATAAATACGTAGGAGTCCCGTCTTATCGCGGGGCATCGGACTCTCGAAACGCGCGCGACACGCGGCTTCGCTATGAAATCTGCATAAATTTGCAGTTTTCTTGTTGTTATACACGATTTATGATGTGGAAAATTGTTTATTTATTGCTATTTTTCTTTACAGCGTGTATATTTCAACGTTATAAAAATTGACTTCTCTGTCTGCGGCTTTATTTGAGTCAACTGTGGACACCGGAGATGAGTCTGCTTGGTTTTATTTTCTAAGGAAAAATAAGAAATATGAATAGTGTATACTATTGAAACGATTTTGAGAAATGAAGTGATATCAAATACAGTGACGCATTTGTTCTCCACTCCACATAGTAATATTTTTCTGTCTGGTTTCCAAGTTACCTTAAGAGCGAGCTAGCTTTTTAGTTTATCTTTTATTTCAAGTTCTAGAGAAGCGGAAAATTATGTTTGTGAACCAGAATAACTTTGGCTCGCATAATATCTACTTTACGTAGCTTCCGCAATAATCCAGAGATCCTCATTTAAGTGACAAATAATTGAATTATACAGGTCTGCACAAAGGTTCCGCGACGAAAGTTACTTTCATTTGTTCATAACGTGACATTACACGTACATTTTCTTAAACCCTCATAATGTTACCAGCCTTTGTGTAATAAAAGAATAATAAGGAACAGAGATGGGAGGTATGGTGGTATAATGTCAGCGCTTTGGCGTTTAATCTACGCACTTAGGGGCATGATTGTGGGTACGGCACTTTACTTCTGCACGCCAGGTAGTCGGCTCGTCCTGTAGGAATGGTTACGGAACAAATGGTCACAATTCCGTGCCTGGATAGAATCATAGTGGTCGGTAGTTGGCGACGTAATTTTATTACGGGAGGGTATGTGTGAGCAATGAATTTAGTACATTATATCCTGTGCTTGTGCACAATGGTGATATTATATTGGAAGTTGTGGCGATATGTCGCTGTACAGTATTATTTTCATTTAATTATTACGTTACGTATTATCACGTTTGTTATAGAGATTTGTTATATATGATCCTTTCGATTTATGTCATAAAAGTACAGGATGTTATTTTTTCGAATTTTAGCCGGTGCGATTCCCGAGTGTGGCCAGCGAATTTTCGAAAATCTTTGAATGCAGATTTGTTGCTTTTTTAAAATAAAGGTATGTTTCCTTGGGGTAAAATTTGCTGACTCCAGTATTGAGAGTACTTTCCCTCCAAGTGAGGTCGAAAAATTCCACTCTATACAGAGTAACTAGTAACTATACAGTTATTAATTAATTTGTTGAGATTGCTTATTTTGATCGCAGAATCTTTCAAAAGATCTGACACGTGTTTTCATTTATACAAATACATTATATTTTTCTAACAATATTGAATTCAAAGCTTCATTATAATATAAAGTTTGTGGGTCAGGGCTCTCGAATCTAACAAAACCGTAATAGCACAACAATAGAAGACTATCATTGTCCGTATTTTCACGTAAAATCAACGCTGGAATACACAATAGGTAATAATTTTGACGTAACAGAAACGTTACGAGTCAGGCTTATCTAAACAATGGAGTTTACGATTTAATTGTCTTATGTAGAGGCAGATAACAATGTCATAATGAGAGACGACCAGAGGGGAATACCAAATTGGGCGTTTTATATTAAATATTGATTGATAGTCTATTATGTTTTATTTTCATTTGCATCGGCACATTTTACTAACTTGGATATAAAATAACATCACGCATGTAATTTATATATTTATAATCAAAAAAATTTAAAATAAACTAAGATTTAGACTAACTTAAACTAAAAACTTAAAAAATGGCGTCAAAAAACTCCTCCTCAACGCTGTCAACTGGTAATGTCCCCAAGAGACTGGCGGAATTACCACGCTGTATGGCAACGCTAAGCCTTTGGCCAAGGTAAAAGTCAAGAAATGTTTCGGAAATTCATTGGTGTCAAAGACTACAATATATATATTATATTGTCAAATTGGTGTGTATCGTGTGTATTCATCGCACTGCGTTGGAAACTATCGTGACTTGAAATGTCAAAAATTCGTTGGATCTTTGTTGAGGAATGATGTTGATTTTACCATCTAGCATACCACAGTTGACTGGTACACATTAGAGTTTTTAAAGGAGATACGAGTTCGACGCTGAGGCGAGGCGAGACCAGGCTCCCATTTACCTGGCAAAGGTGCCCGAGGCTGCGCCGACATGTGTTCTTCGGCGGTGCGATACCCCAGGCCCCCAGTGTGTGTTCCTCCGCCCCTGTCTGTTCATCACAACCTACAATAGACTGATCAGTGTTTGTTTTTTAGTTTAGTTTAATAAAGTTATTTTTATTAAGTTTATTTTTAAGAGGTACTTTATATTTAATGAGTAGTAGCAGCAGCGATGCGGTGGGTAATAGTAGTAGTCAACCTTCAAAATCGCTGAACACCCTGGAGAGATGCCCGCTTTGCGCCCAGGCACGATTTTTTAAAGGTAAGCGGGGTCTGAATGTGCATATTGGTAAGGTACATAAACTTCCAAATGCACCCTCAGACCCTGTCTCAAATCTTCCACCTACAACTTCGGATACATCCACTTTCGACCCGATCTGGCAAACCCTTTCCAAATTCAAAAACTCTGTTCCTGTTTTAAAGCGAGTTCCCCGCGGTGCTAGGCCCTTAGTTGCACAAAACATAGCAGGTTGTGTGCGCCTTGTCGTCCGAGAGAACTCGCTAAGTGCTTGGGAGCAGTTGCTTACCTTCCCTTACCGAATTCTGCATGTTCAAAAGAATTTGGCCACAAAAAAGACTTTAACTGCTCAAATCAAAGATAACTGTAATGTTTCGGCTCAAAATTTTGTTTCAAATTTATCGGCACAGGGATATACCTCTTCGAGAGGTATATCTCATCTGGTTGAATCAAAGTTAGGGGAAGGTGACATTAGCGGTGCAGCCAGGATTCTCTTCAGTAGCGATGTGGTGGCACCGTGTTCTCCAGAAACACTCGCAGCTCTGGAGACCAAACACCCTGCCCCCGCGGATGGCCTTTCTTTTCCCGACCCTCCTGATTCGGACATTCACTCCCTCACCATTACAGGTCGAGAGGTGGTCACAGCCGTTTGCTCTTTCCGAAGCGGCTCCGCCGGCGGCCTCGACGGCCTAAGTCCTCAGCACTTAAAGGACCTAATTTGTTCAGGCGCCGGAGAGGCCGGTGAATCACTCTTGAAGGAGCTTACGGCTCTGATTAACCTTCTACTCTCCGGCAAGGTGAACGAAACCGTCATCGACGTCTTATACGGGGCCAATTTATGTGCCCTGCGCAAGAGGGATGGCGGCATTCGTCCCATTGCCGTGGGTACTACTTACCGTCGTATGGCAGCCAAGATTTGTTGTAAATTTTATGGTGAGGCTGTTTCGGAAAAATTTCAGCCCCTGCAGCTAGGTTATGGTTCCAAAGGGGGCTGTGAGGCTGCCGTACACGCTTTGTCGACCTACCTAAATTCTGGCAAAGGTGAGGTCATCCTGAAGGTTGATATTAAGAATGCCTTCAATTCAGTTAATAGGGACACCTTGTTAACAGAAATTAAAAAAGAATTACCTCAAATTTATAGTTTTCTTTGGCAGTGCTACAGACACCCTTCTAAATTACTGTACCGTGACAACCTTTTGGAATCTGCTGTTGGCTGCCAACAAGGTGACCCCCTCGGGCCAGTGATATTTAGTTTAGCTATTCACCCAATTGTTAGACAGCTAAATTCAAAATTGAACGTCTGGTATCTTGATGACGGAACCTTGGGCGGCGATGTAGATACAGTTTTACATGATTTAATTTTCTTAAAAAATAATCTTCACTCCATTGGCCTTGACCTAAACCTTGCAAAATGTGAATTGTTTTTAGCAGACTGTACCGACAGACAAATGACTATTCCTAAATTTAACGCAATAGCCCCTAACATCAAAATTATTGAAAAAAGTTCTCTTCGTCTCCTTGGGTCTCCAATCTTCGAAACTTCCTTTCCCGATTTCATCGAGGAAAAAATTCAAAATTTCAATGATATTTCGGAAAGGTTACTCCAAATTAACATGCATTCGGCCATTACCATTATCCGTTATTGCTGTTTTGGCCCTAAATTAACATATTTCCTACGTGCTTCTTCTTTATGGAAGCACACTCATCTTTTAGACAAAATGGATCAAATTATCAGAAATACTTTATCATCCATTTTAAATGTCGCCTTGGACGACCGAGCCTGGACCCAAGCTACTCTTCCCATTCGTATGGGAGGGCTCGGTGTCCGCAAAATTACTAGTATTAGTTTACCGGCTTTTATATCCTCGGTCCACGGCACTGAGAAATTAATCAGGAAAATCCTGGCTTCCACACTGATTGATTTTGATGTGCCGTGCTTCTCCGAGGCTATGAACGCTTGGAAACTCGCTTGCCCAAATTCTGAAGAACCCGACCACCCATTTTCCCAGAGACGGTGGGATGAGCCGCTCTGCAAAGTAGTTCAGATAAATCTACTGAACACGTCTGCTACTACTGCTGAGCGTGCGCGCCTGCTGGCTGTGGGTGAGTGGGAATCGGGTCTTTGGCTTCACGCACTACCGTCGTCGAGCATAGGCACGTTGCTCGACGACACCACTTTCCGCCTCGCTGTTGCTCTACGCCTAGGCGCCCCATGCTGTTCTCCTCATCGCTGTCACTGTGGTGAAGTTGTCAACAGCCTCGGACACCACGGCCTGTCTTGCAGCCGAAGTGCGGGCCGTTTTGCACGGCACGCGAATTTAAATGACATCATCCGTCGATCTCTTGTCACCGTCGGCGTTCCAGCTTTATTAGAACCCAATGGCTTGGCACGCGACGATGGCAAGAGACCGGACGGCATGTCTTTGTTTCCATGGAAGATGGGTAGGCCTTTAGTGTGGGATGCTACATGTGTCGATACTCTTGCGCCTTCCCATCTTCCTAGTTCATCGTGCTGTGCAGGGGCTGCCGCTGCGGCAGCGGAGAACCTCAAGCGGCGAAAGTATAGTAACCTTATTGGTAACTATATTTTCGAGCCGTTTGGGGTTGAAACCCTAGGACCGTGGGGTCCGAGCGCTCACAGCCTTTTCAAGGAAATTTCCAAACGTTTAGTTGACACTTCCCGTGACCCTAGGGCTGGCTTTTACCTTGGCCAAAGGCTTAGCGTTGCCATACAGCGTGGTAATTCCGCCAGTCTCTTGGGGACATTACCAGTTGACAGCGTTGAGGAGGAGTTTTTTGACGCCATTTTTTAAGTTTTTAGTTTAAGTTAGTCTAAATCTTAGTTTATTTTAAATTTTTTTCATGTGAAGTTGATATTTAAATAAAGTTATATTTATTATCTAAGTAATAAAAAAAAAAAAAAAAAAAAAATTATAATCTCAACATGAACGATGTAACCAAGAATTTGTAACAATATTTTGATTTAAAAGAGTGTCCATGGAGTTTCTTGCCCGTTCTTCTCCATAGAGATCTACGTTAGGGAATGGGCAAGTACAGTACTTTCTCATGTTATTATGTCTTGTGACTGTGACTGTAGGTTTGCTTTTTTTGTATTTTCGACATTCAAAAGTGCCGTAATGGTCTAATTGAAATAAATGATTTGAGTTTGAGTTGAGTATAAGTTGGAGTTGAGTTGAGTTTGAGTTGAGTTTGAGTTGAGTTTGAGTTGAGTTTGAGTTGAGTTTGAGTTGAGTTTGAGTTGAGTTTGAGTTGAGTTTGAGTTGAGTTTGAGTTGAGTTTGAGTTGAGTTTGAGTTGAGTTTGAGTTGAGTTTGAGTTGAATTTGAGTTGAGTTTGAGTTGAGTTTGAGTTTAATCCCCGAGGGTTAGGCAGAGGCGTACTCAGTACACCCACATTTTCCACAGGTCTGCTGTAAACGTAAACACGTCCCTCTCATTTCCTTTTTTCAGCAACCAATAAGTAAATATGACCCCCCAAAAATGACAAAAAATGCCCCATTTTTATGGGTGTGCTACCAAACAAATTCGTAAAGTTTCTAACATAAAATAAATTTAAAAGCTTTACATACGCTTTCTTAAAATCATTTTATTTGCAATAAGTATAGTACATTATGGTCTTAAAGTCAGTTGAAGTTTCTAATACATAGTCAGATTTAGATGACATGCAAAATTTTACAACATTTTAATGTTCAAAAAATGTAATCGGCTCAGTTTTCGAAGAGAAGAAGAATATGAAACGTGGATCTCGCCAAAGTTTTTGTGGTATTTTCGGTCTGAGCTGCAGCTGTTCCTATCGCACTCTAGGGGGGCAGGCCGGACGCAGCGCGACGGCAATAGTTTCTTCAAATATCTATTTTTCAAATTGTTTGCAGGCCCTGTTCCCTCTTAAAGAGAATGTGGAAACGCTTGGCTGCAGTAAAGAACAGGTGTGGTTGTAACATTCTCACGAAATACTCTTTCACTTCGAGCTCTGTTACTGTCGTCGACTTTTAAAACTTGAAGTACGTACACTTATAGGTACTTACGTCGACGTACTCCATTCTAAGCGAGACTTTTACGTTTATCCAATTACAAAATGAGTATTACGAGTATGGTCTGCATTGAGTATTTTTCTTTCAGTTCTTCGCAACGTTTATTAGCGTAGAAATAAAAGTTTTCGATGACTTAATTTAACTTGAATAATAGGGTTGGATATAAAAATACTTTTTGATAGTTTTAATGTAATTAGTTATTTTATTTGCTGAAGCTATTTCAGAATATTTACCAAAGATTGGTTTTCAAATAAAATGGTGGTTTATTTAACTTGGACTTTGATTTTAGTTTTAAATGATTTCGCTCTTTTATTTTATTGAAAGAAGAAAGAGATAAATCGTCGAACTTAAAAATACTTTTTCAATTTATTTCCAAACAAAGAAAAAGCTTGAGTCAATGACTTATTTAATTGAAACAGAGGTGTCACTAGTAATTGTTCTACTAGATGTTTTCTATTAAGTGACAGTAACATTTCTGATTATGCCACGTGGAGGGAGGAGTATCATAAACATGCGTCGAGCTCGAGTATCCGTGTCAGGTTGCATATTATCTTCCTACTTAAAGCTATTAGCCTCTACATGTGCATAATTTTACGGTGAAAGCAACTGCATCCAAGCTTGGTAATGAACGATCTTATTACATAAAATTACTGGCGTACAACGACAGGGGGCCGAGTCTGCTATTACAATAGTGTCACATTGGTCATTTTGCTAAAAATTCGTAATCTGCTAAATTCTTAATGGTCGATCATTGTTCGGTCAATGGTCTCGTAATAGAATTGTATTATAATAACATTGTTGTATTGCCATTATTAGAAAACCTTAATAGAAATGATTTTCGAAAAACTAGAATTAAATTTGAACATCTAATCATGCCAGATTTCATTTAAATATGTTTTTACATATTATTTATTAGACTATTTTTACTATACAACTTATATATATATATTATTATTATACAATTCAAAAATATTTTATCTGTTTAGCTGTCAAAGTCAAATGTGACATGACTGCTTACTAAAATGTTATCTGTTTTTATTTCTAGCGGTCGGTGTTTTAGTTTATTTTCATTTAAGTGTTATAAATTATCTTTAATAAAGAAGCCAATATTTATAGCAATACAAAATGGTGCAAATTGAGCAAATTTCGGCTGGAACTGTAAAAATTTTAGCACATTACCACGTAAGTCAGTCATTCATTTGTCATTGTGTACGAGATTACCATTCTATGAATAGAATAGAATAGAATAGAATAATAGAATAGAATAATATTTATTTGCTTAAAAACATGGTATAAAAGATGGTAAAAAAAAAACAAGAGCATACATGTTTTTGCTTAACAGTGATAAGCGTACAAAATTTTTAAGACAATTTTTAACATTTATTGTCAAAGAAGTCTTTGACACTATAAAAACTATGACTACACAACCATTCATGCAATTTATTTCTAAATGATCTTACATTTAACATCTTAAGATTACTTGGTATCTTATTATATATACGCACACACATAGGTATACAACTTTTATTATATTTAGCTAGTCTTGGAAGGATATCCAGAACTAGCTTATGGGGGTCTCGTCGGTTACGAGGATATAAAACATTTGCGTTATTAAACAATTCTTTATGCTTCCTTACAAACATACATGTTTCGAATATGTAAAGAGACGGTAGCGGCACCAAGCCAAGCTTTTTAAATATCGGTCTACAGGATTCGTCAGGACGAAGCCCAGTAATTGCTCTAATGCATTTTTTTTGTGCAATAAATGCTCTATTTTGATCTGTGCTATTACCCCACATTATCAAACCATAGCGGAGCACCGATTCGACGTATGCATGATATGACGTTATCGCCGTTTTAACGTTTGTTATATTTCTAACTTTCTTAAGTGCATATACGAACTTATTTATTCGTTTGGAGACGGTATCAATATGTTGTTTCCAGTTAATGTCTTGATCTAAAGTTACACCTAGAAATTTTGTTTGAGTTACTTCGTCAATTTTATGTATATTCATTTTAACATTGTATTTAGCATTATTAGATTTATTAAATTGTATATAAACTGATTTTTTAAGGTTTATTGATAAATTAATTTTATTTAGATATTCAATTAGGCTTTCAATAGTGTTATTAATATCAGTCTCATGATCGTCAATCGTATTATTTTTCCTATCAGTTGTTACAATAATAGAAATATCATCAGCAAATAATATACATTTATGGTTGGTTATATTAATGATGGAATTGATGTACAAAAGGAATAAAATTGGTCCTAACACACTTCCTTGTGGGACGCCATATTTGTTGTACTTGAGTTCGGATAAGTGTGGTAACATGTCATTATTTCCATCTACCTTTGTAATGATAACCTGCTGTCGTCTGTTATTTAGGTATGACGATATCCACTGAAGAACTATGCCTCTAATTCCAATTTCCTCCAGTTTCTGTAGCAACAGGTCATGAGACACTAGGTCAAAGGCTTTAGATAAATCAAAAAACAAGCCTGTAGTAAGCCGGTTTTGATTAATATTCGTTATTATGTTTTTTAAGAGTGAAAATAGCTAGTGTTGTAGATTTGTTTTTTTGGAAGCCGAACTGTTCTTTCTTAATTATGTTAAATTTATTACAAAATTCGATCAACCTTTTGTACATGCACTTCTCAAATATCTTCGACAAAATAGGTATTAATGTTATAGGGCGATAATTATTAACATCCGATTTTTCTCCTTTTTTAAAAAGTGGCTTACCAATTGATACTTTTAATGCATCAGGAAAAGTACCAAGTGAGAAAGATAAATTAATTAAATGTGTTATAATTGCACTTAGCTCAAACTTGCATGCTTTTATAATTTTCGTATTAATTTCATCGTATCCTTCAGAATTTGAGTTTTTCAATGATATTATCTCCGTTCTAACTTCATTTTCAGAAACTGGTTTAAGGAACATTGAATGAGCAACTGAAATTCTCTTAGGGCTTGTTTTTACATCCGTATTAGAGGTATGCGCCATATTAATGTAATGGTTATTGAAGGCCGTTGCTATGCCATTTCTTTCAATGGAGTGTCAGTGGTTGATCATTGGAAAGTCATAATGACGCCACTATAATAGAAGATTACCAAACTTGTCAAAATCAATAATTATGAGATCAATGATAGACTATTGTGACACTATTGTAATAGCAGACTTGCCCCCCAGGCCAAAACTAAGGTTTTTTGAAAAATATTTACCCTCAAGTGGTGATGTAAGGGATGAAAGATACACTTGTTAATTTTGCCGATGGCAGCTTGTAGAAAAATAAATTGACGTAAAAATGAAGACATAAAGTAATTAGTTACACTTTAAAGTCTCAAAACCGCAGAGAATCCTCCCCTTTTCAATCAGCATAAGAACTTCATGAAACAATTTGCATCATTTATTCCCCAATGGAAGTCGAAGCCAATAAATTATCATAATTGTTTTTATAAGTAGCTAGAAGGAATCCTATATTTCGTTTATTATTTACAACCAGTTTCAATGGGCTGAAGCTGAGAGTGTAAATCAGAAGGACGGAGGTACAACGTAGATTTATTACTTTTCTTTAGAGTCCCTTGAGAGGAATACAAGAAACCTTTCTATTACGTACTTTGTGATTGTGTATTTGTTTTCTCATTTGTTACAATTAGAAAAGCTGCAAGAAACAGGATAGAGTTGTTGTGAAGTTTTGTACCGTGGAACATAGTTTGATTTTGGTGTATAGTAGAGTTAAATTCGGATTTGATAATCGTAATTTTGTATTTTAAAAATAGTAAACGCGTTGGTCTTAGCAATAGTAAGCGTGATCAACTTGCGGGCTATGCCTAGCTCATAGACATACACCAGATGTTTACTGTGAAATTCATGCTCAACTCGAAATACGCGTATTGAAAAAGAAAACCTATTAGGTTTGATCGAACGTGTGATTCAAATCTTTACCCAACCATGCATTTTATTAAAATCAAATACATAAAGCTTCCCTTTCAGCTTTCGCAAACAAAGAACAACGAAGCAATAACAGAACAAAAGTATCCAAACACCTTGCTCCCACAACGATCGCTTACAACCTCTATTTACAAATCCATTTAGTCGAATATTCGCGCGAACAATATTTTCCGTTGTCAATTGTCACCATACCACGCCGTATTATTGAATTATGACTATATAAACACGGTACTATTGGAGAGAGACCATAAATTCGGGGGGGGACTTGTTCCCGATAATTTATGTACTGAGAAACTTGGAAACGTCCCTATACAGACTTATTCATGCTCCCCCTAAGTTAATCACTTGACACAGCGGGGAATTCATAAACACGCTTAACGGAAATTGCCTATATAGTATGGAATCAATGGTCGGAAAGTCTCGCGGTTCACTGTTTGATGTGCGCCTGATTTTGGAAAATGTCATGCGCATAGGGCGCGGGGTAGTTAAGAAGTGGGTGGTGCTGGAAGTTTGTTGCGATTGCTTGTTACGTGATGCTCTTTGATGAAAGAAACTCTCCTCCGTTTGAGTTAACAACTTCCTCAGAAACCAGGGACACGCTGAATTTCCAATTATTGAATTTCGAAACTACAGTGTACATTATGCACAATGCAAATCGTATATTGAAGCTTGTAAGCGGACCAGAGTTCCAAGTTTAGTTCTGCCACAGAAGTTCAATCGAAACATGTATTGCAGAAGTTGTCTGTCCAGAGCTATTATTATTAAAGCACACAGCAGAAAACAATAAAATCTACTGCAACCAGCGGCAATTCAGGCTATTCTCAGATAGTTGTTTCAAAAAACCATCGAGGCAGAAAATAAACCCCATCAACTATTTGTGTTCGTGGACCACTTAAATACTGTTAAGTCAAGACGATCCAACATTGCCACAACAAGCTTAGACCCTAATAGCCCTTTCTTCTTACAAAATAAATAAACGACGTTATGAAAAAGAGTGTTAAAACCTCTGTGTAAAAATGAGCAGCCGGACGCCGTGAAATGATGCAAAAACAGGCAAAATGTATAAAAATGTAAAAGCGTGCCTTATTACAAAGATTTTTGCCTAATAGCTTCCTTGTACGTGGCCGTACTGTATTAAAAATGGCCGCTGCACAAAGTAACTATGTAGTAATGAGAGCTTAGATAACATCATTTCTGTGGGCTACCTAGCTTGGTTAATGGGATTAAAAGTCCTCGTTTTTTCCATGTTCATTTCGTGCTTGTATGGACATGCTAGCATGGACATTCGTCTCCGAGTCATGGATGTTTATATCTATAATAAGTATATATTTACAAACAAAATGCATCTATGTCTCAACTATCAACTATCTTGTGTCCACGACACAAGCCTCGTTGCTTAGTGTGTCACTAGATGGCGTTGTGTGTAATGTCCACCGATGTCCAGCTTGGATATGACTCTTTGTTACCGATTCAGCAGGCCTAGCCAAGTTACAAACGATTCGTATCGATTCTCTTTCTACAATCGTAAACGTTAAGTCACGTGGTCAAAACAAACGAATAGAAAACTTCGTAGACAAGTTTACATCGATCAAGATGATCGAATGAAATGTATTCGTGTCTACAATCGTGATCGCTACATCCCATATAAATCATAGCCAACTTACAGCTTTGACTGAACTTTAATGTTTCTATTCGTTTGTTTTGACCACGTGACTTAACGTTGAAATGATGTCATTCCCATACATTTGGTTAGTTTTCTATGCGTTAACGATTGTAGATTGTCAACTTGGCTAAGCCTACAGAGATCTTAATTTAGAGTTATGAAGGAAAGGGTGAACGTTCCTCATTCCTGAGAAATAAAGGATCGTTAGACTAAATGAGTCTTGTGTCTTGTGGACTGTTGCCCTACAGCTATGTTAATCGCGCGGATAATGGCGATAGCGCAATGTAGAATTTATCAAAGAAGCTTTTGACATTGGAAATGTCTTTTCGTTCGCCTCAGTATAGGCTCCGATTTCACGAAAAAGTGCGATCCCCTTATATCTCGGAGAGTTGTGAAGATATGATATTCAAAAAAGGCTCAAAAGACGCATATTTACGAGAGCTGTAACCTTACAGCTCTTTACTCTCTCATAAAAAAGTTATGGCCGAAAAAATGTTTTTTTTTTCCAATTTTTTATTTCGCTCGATATTTTGGAAACGAAGAATGATATCAAAAAATTGAGAAAAAACCCTCTGAACAATTTAGTCAGCTACAATTTCTACAAAAAAGACGATCGGGTTAAGGGTTTGCCCTGTAGCCGAACCTTTTAAAAAGTCAAAAAAGTCAGAACGACATTTTTCACATGACATTTATGTCTTCATGTTTCGCAGAGTTCGTTATCAGTGTCGAGGATACTTATGTTAATCTAAGAATAAAATAATTATCATTCAACGTTGTAGTTTTATTTTGTAACCTTTTCCTTATCCCGACTTTCTCGTCGCCCACCGACAACATTTTTTCGATTTCCGTAGATTCATTTCCAATGTGCTCGATAGTCGTGTGAGGCACGAAATCTGTGAATTTTTTGCGGTGCTATATATGCGGACATTAATAATCTAATAAACTGCACTGGGAAAATAAACGAAGGGAATAAAAAAATAATCCTTTTTTATCATTTTCCAATAGACGATTAGTGTACTCAATCCCAATCAATTACAGTAATGACTAAAGGCTTTAACATCTGAAGATAAAAGCTTGACCATTAAAAAATCCTACAACGATTTTCCGAGCGTCATTATTTTTAATTAAACAAATCGATTTCGCGTCTGTATTCGGACGCTATCCGTCGGATGGTCGCATCATTAATCACCACATAATATATTGTTAGGCTCCTGAAGAGCCTCATCGGTTTTACGATCGGGGACATCAATTATTTTCCCTTTTTTAGATTGAGCTGTTAAGTACGCTTGGTACAGTCGTGGTCTTTTCCGCCTGATCATTTAATTTTTTTTTCGCTTGAATCATGTGGAGGCGCGGAGCCATGCCCCCTTAAAGTTTAGGCCTATTAGGAAAACGTTAACTTTGGCGCGCAAAATAACAATAACTCTCGTTTGGCGCGCGTCGTCAGTGCGCTCGGCCGATTGGTATCTTTTCATTTATTATTTTTATACAAAATCAACGGAGTAGGGCTAGAGAGCGTTTCTATGTTGCAAGTGCAAGCAATAATTAGCTTAGTGGTGATCAGGCGGGAGTGTCCTCGATGGTATATCTCTATTTATTAGATTTTAGTTACAACTCTATTAGAGGCATCTTATAAATGGAAAGACAGAAGTGAAAGCTAAATGATTTACACAAAAGGTGTATAGATTGGACTACATAATACAATTTAGCCTGTACAGTCCCCTGCTGCACATAGGTCTCTCCCAAACTCCGTCTCCCCATCTTGTCGCTGCCTTCCGCGTCCAAAATGACCAGAAGCTGATCCCAATTCACCATTTTAAGGTCGTCGGTCAATCGGTCGGGCGTCCCACACTACGCTTTTCTATACGCGGTCTTCCCTCTCAGACTCATGATTGCATGGTTTTAGATTATTCTTAAAAGATTGACCACGAGACAATAATTGTACAAAAAGCTTTATTAGATGACGTAGACTTCAACTGGCTATCCATTGTAGCCGTTTTAATGCAATTCAGATTGATTATTGAGGTATTGTTTTTTTACATTGTCTCAACAACATTTTTGGACTGCCTCGTTGGTCTGGTGGTCGTAAGTGCGACTGCTGAACATGAGGTCTGGAGTTCGATTCCGAGGTCAGGCAAAGTGTTTGTGGCATGACAAAAATTCAGGAATTTTTCAGTAGACACGGAGTCTGGATTGGCGCCCGGTTGATGACAATTAACTGACCCCCTATTACATGGCATTTAAGTATAACTGGCGGTGTACTACACTGACCTGCAAAAGTAAGTAATACACTTTTAAAATTTCAAATTTTCCTAAACTATAGAAGTTAGAGATTTCAAATAAAAATACGTTATAAAGCATTTTTTATCAGCTCTCTTTGAAACTATAGACAAAATTAAACTATTTTTCGAGTCCTTTTTGTCTCGAAAGTATATCTTGTGTACTTAAAAAGTTATTGCAATTTTGAAAGTGTGATACTTATTTTTGCAGGCCAGTTTATTAGGTACCCTTCTGTCTAATCCTTCGGGGCTTACAGGCGTGATGTTATGCCATTATTGCAACATTTCGATCGCGGTCGTAGATACCGATCAAAATTCAACGTATATTTAATAATAAGTGCCAAACTAGGTTATTTAGAACGGTTTGACGAAAAATTTATTTATACAAAATTACGAAGCTCTCCAAAATCGTCGTAATTAGTCTGTATCAGTGAGCAAAGGAATCATTAACTCAACTGTTTTTGTTCGCCATTCGACCGTTATAAGCTTATTTAATTTATCAGTTTACATCATGTACCTTTAAAGGTCACTATTATATTTTAAGGGATCGTTTTTGAGGTTGAAATAAAGATTAAAATTATTATAAAATGAAACGTAACAGTATAATTTATACGTACCTTGAGAAAGTGACATTATATTAGCGATACCGATAACTTATACTACAGAAAAGCTTAGCTTATTGGTTGGTATGTCAATATTCCTTCTAGGGTCCCAATCTTGAAAATATAGATTGGCCATTAATTACTGTGGTAATAGGGTAGATGACACCATAAAACAATATTTGCAAATTCGATTTTTAGTTGCTTTGAAATCAATAAATAGTTGAGTCATTAAGTTGACTAAACAGTGACGTCACAGTTTGCTATTGCCATACAAAATCTATGAGAGAACCGCGTTTTGACAGCTACTAAAAAATATCTCAATTGATTGGTGTGTTATCTACCCCATTTAGCATTCGTTTGACTAACCAATCGATTTATAAGAAAAAGATGATTTTAAAGTGACCAAGTTCTTTTAAATTCCTATATAGATAAATCGATACTTTTTTCAATATATAGGTGTCTTGTATTATATAAAGTAACTATTGTACAATATAACAATAAAAACGATTAAATAAACTAAACTATGCTAACAACAAACTATAAAAATGCATCAAAAACTCCTCAACGCTGTCAGTAATGTGCCTAGGAGTCTGGCGGCATTGCCACGTAGTATGGCAACACTAAGTCTCTGGCCAAGCTAAAAGCCAGCGCTTGTTTCACGACAACGTACTCTTTAGAAATTACGTTAAAAAAGGCAGTTTTTTGTTTTACATAAATGAGAACTATTTTCCTGTTTATTATTTCCTGTTATTGTTGTTTTGTTTACGTTGTCTATTATTTGACAAACAAACCGTGTAAAAGCATTGGATGAAACATGAACCATTTCCGGTATATTTTTAGCATGCACCAGTCATAATTCACAATTTGTTAAAAGGATAACTGCAGGCAGCGTCCACTAAATTCTGGGAAATAAAACATCCTATTCAAAAGGTTGCTTTACATAGTCTTTGTTGTGATTTCTCTTCACAATTTAGTATGAAGCATGAGATACACGAGTGACTATTTCGCGGAACTTAAAAATATTATTGTTACGTAAGGGTCATATTATATGCCGTGTCGACGGCGCGTTCGTGTTCCACACGCGCCTCAAAGAGAGTCAGCAATAAGGAAGGGGTCCGCAAAGACCGAAGCCTGCCGGGGCTGCGGGACTATTCGAAAGAGATACCGTGGCCCCGGAACACAAAGGGCGAGGAAGGAACATGGATGGGTTTTAGTCAGTAAAAGTCTGACACTCCCTCCTGCTCCGCCCAGAGCGGGAGAAGTCATTTGATGATTTCCTCAACATTTCCCATCCGAAAAAAAAGAAAAAAAAAAAGGGTCATATTATATTGTGTTACAAATTATAACTAAACACGTCTTGAAAATGGAACACTGCTATGACACACAAGAAATTGTGCCTAAATACATATATGTAGGTACCTTTTGCAGATGGTCGCATTAACCATTCGTCACAAACTTGTACTGTCACATACGGGATATCTTCCGTAATTGTTTTTTTTTTTTTTGGACTTTTTTTTTTCTTCTTTTTTTGGATTTTTTATTTTGCTTTTATTGTTTATCTTTTAAGTTAAGTAATAGGTAAGCCGTGAAAGTTTAAAACTTAGTCATTCGACACAAGAAAAATACTATACATTAGTATATATACCTCATGGTCACCTGGAAAGTGACAATTCAGCCTCGGTACTGTAAAGATCGGTGCTATCTCAAAAATTTACATAGAGGTTTCTCGTAAAGAGGTCTCTCGTTACAAGCACGGCAGAAAAATATGGCACCTGTGTATCAAAGATAAAAATCGTGTTGAAAAAAATAATCTACAAAACAAAAAGTCGGGCGTCTGCGGCCAGCCTTAACACGTATTCATAAATCAAGTAGAACGAATAGGCAACCCTGATGTAAGATATCTACTTACAATAGCATTGTCATAGCCCATTAAGTATAAGTATTACTTAGTAAATGTATTGCTACCAGCTATTTCTTTACAAGATTACGCATTTGTATGAGAATTAAAAGATAAAATGGGACGTCGCTATACTGCCTGTAATCTTTGCTAAGTGAATGATTTATACCCTTGCTCGTATTGTT
Organism: Xestia rhomboidea; assembly: GCA_963853795.1. NCBI lineage: Eukaryota > Metazoa > Arthropoda > Insecta > Lepidoptera > Noctuidae > Xestia > Xestia rhomboidea. Next base: position 12,809,253 of record OY970763.1, on the reverse strand, counting down.
AACTTTTCTTTCTCTGTTCTACCTTTCAATGCAGTTATTTTTTTATTTCAAAAGAAAAAGGATCTGTCTGAGTAATTTCGTTTTGATTAAAATGTAGAGTTTGTGTTTGGTGACCTACCAATTTGTTATGGTTTGAATAAGAAAAACAATTTTCCTACTGATATAACATAACATATCATCAAAATTGTTTTTTCTTTTATATGTATAATCACATACATTTAAAAATCCAGATATTAGTTCCAGGACAATGCAATACATACACAATATATGTATTGTATATGGATTGTATTTGTGTTTTTACTAGCTAGTTTTAAATATACTATTGTAATTTATATATAATAATTACTATTGTAATCTGTGGAGAACGTTTTGGGTAGCATAATTGTTTTAAAATGTAATATTTAAAATATTGTTACAAATTCTTATTGTGCTACTGTTTGTTTTTCCCCAATTTAAATAAATAAATAAATAAACATCACGCCTGCAATCCCCGAAGGGTTAGGCAAAGTTGTATCTAAAGTACACCCATATTTCGCCAGTTATATTTTTAAGTCCCATTTTTTTGGATTACTAATTTCAATATTATGTTTGTATTTAAGATAAAAGTGATTTGGTAAAAAATCAGTAATAATCGCAAAACTGAAAGGTGCAAATAAAAAGGCTGGACGACAATAAAACACCCTTACCTAACTCACACCAAAGAAACTAGAAGAAACTCTTTACATATAAGATCTCTTTGTACAAAATAAACTCTAGTTTGTTAATTTGTTCAAAGGCTTTCAGCCGTCACCGACTAATCACGGAGGCGCCGTATAGACGTCCTTCGTCTAGTGACGGGATAAGGGCGAAAACTCATAGAAACGGTACGACGGACGTCACAACGTGACACGTTGCGTTGCGATATCGTGTCGTGAAAACATAAGAAACTAACTATACAGTCTCGACATAGATAGCACAAAATCGCTAACTTTCGATCGCTAATAACTCACGAAAAAATGCGTTTGCAATAATGATGCTTACGAGTAACGCAAGTCTTTACATCCAAGATGCGTTTCTCGCAAGCATCGTTACTGCAACCGAATTTATTTAAAGTTAGCAATTTTGTCGTTATCTCTGTCGAGACTGCCCTGGGCCAATCTGCCTAGCTTTTTCCTATGTTGGGGTCGGTTTACTGACTTACTGGATACAGCTGAATACCTGTATTTTACGTGGAGCGACTGCCTACCTGACCTTGCACTACCCAGTTAGATTTCATTGAGACTTCCCATAACGCCTGTTAACGATCATCACATGACGGCCGGAACCAACAAGGAGTTTCGATATCATATGGATGGCACCCATCTATAGGCCAACCTCGGCTTACGTATGAAGCTTAACCTTCGATTGACCTGTGCGGCTATTATTACTTGCCTTTTTGCCGTGTATCGTACCACGATACGACATCGTACCGCGTTTTTTTTGCGATGCGTGTCGTAGATTTCCAGGACACGACATGGCATCGTTACACGAAATCACAGCGTGTCACGAGGTGACGTAATCGTATCGTGTAGGTATTTTCTCCCTTAAGCCGTCGCCTTTCAAGTTCATGGTCAACAAGGATAATGAAAGTATGCGGTGGACGTGTATGGGCGTCGAAGTAATATTGTCTGGACGTTAGAGAACGTAAACTAAGGTAAAATGTGTGTTTGTTGAGGTTTCGGCTGCCCAGGTAGGTGGGCTAAACAACTGGGCTTATCCCAGTTCTCTTTATGCTTATTGCTTTAAGCTATGTTCTGTCTCCAGCTTAATATGGAGGGCCGTGAAAATATTATTTTTAGTTCATTGCGGGATTCCAAACAGTTGAAGCGTGATTTCGAGCCGAGTCGGATTCATTGCCTCTTTGATTTCCTGGTGTTCGCTTCTGTTGATTCTGGCTTTTATTAGTTGCATTGGTTGGGAATTTTGTGACAGAGTTGCTGCCGAGGTAGCTCAAATGACTACGCTTTACAAATGCTCTTTGTTTTTGTTTAAAATAATATGATTGGTGTCCGTGGACCTTGGCTCAAATATTTATTAATAATTTAAAAAAAAATAACTTTTTTTTTAATTGGTGGGTGAAGTCGGGTTGTAGATGATGACGATGACTTGGTGTAGGTACTTACAGTTACTTTAAGGGGTGCGGTAATTACTAATTGCTTCACAAATCTAATAGGTACATAATTGCGGTATGCCTTACCTCAAGGGGTGTTTTCTTAGGGAAACTAAACATGTTTGGCTTTGATTGACATAACGGGCATACCTTTTTTGTAAGTAATTTAACTAAAAAAAATGTGTGTTTTGATTTTTCATCCAGTTGTTCAGGACCATAAGTTCTCTACACAAGAGATAAAAATATTCACCCACATACATCAAACAATATTATTGTTTATATCTCATACAAATAAAACTTTCAGAACTTATTGCATCGTAGAAAAACCAATGACGCTATGACTATGACAAGTGGCGGGTTATATAATATATTATTACTATTTTTTATAACATGTAGGTAATAAAAATTGGACGATACAAGTATTGTATTTTCGTTTATGTTAGTAATAACGTTTTTATGTTAGCGAACTAGTGTTTATCGCTGTATTATTGTCTCTAAAATGATATATTTGGCCCAATTATTTTAGTACAATACAGACATAATTTGTTTAGTTCGTATTGGGCTTAGAGATAAAATATGTCGTGTTAGTATTTGCTACTGGTTTTTGCCCGCGGCATCACCCGCGCCTTTGTCGGAAAATATCCCACGGAAATTATTTTTATCGGACATATAAGTTCACAAAAGGTATGGTAGCGCCATCTATGATGCAAATCAAGAATTGAAAACCCAGGGACGCGATAATAATAATATCATGATTATCCGCGAGTTAAGCATTATACCCTAAAGAAAAACTGGTATGAAAGTAACTTATTTCTACCCAGCATAGCTATTCACAACGCTTCGATTCGAGTTTTGATTCGGAAAGTCGTATGTCTATCTCGCTCGATTTCGTAATGTCAAAAAAAGACAGACATACGACTTTCCGAATCGAAAATCGAATCGAAGCGTTGTGAATAAGGGGCCAGGTCGTCATAGTCTACCTGTGAGCTTTCGTTTACCGATAACATGTGAAAAGGCAGCTAGACAGATAGAGATACTTTTTCATGTTATAATATAATTATACAGATTAGGTTTTATTTATGTAGTCCTTTTTGGGTAACAAGAAACAAAAAATACCCCGATAAAAATTAAATATAATGTACTAAAATGAGGAAACTGACATGGCAACACAGGAGCACGAACCGGCGGCACTCCGGTCGCTTCTCGGGTAGTGACGTCTTAAACAAACAACTGACGATCGATGGTACTAATGCCGAAGATAGGGTTGTCACGTCTAAAAAGTTTGTTAGATTTTAGGGAAATGGTAGTAATTTGGGCACAAAAAGCAGGGTTTTAAAATTCAGTAATATGTTTACTTTCGGAAATATTTCAGGTTTCTTATTTTATTTGGTCATTGGTATACCTATATGCCCCTTTCGGATCGCACAGTTTTTTTAACGTATTGTATAATTAAACATTTAGCAATGTTGCTAATGAGCTACTCTCAATTCTGAACACTTACGGTGTCATTATCATCTGCCTTGCCTTTTCCCAACCATAGTAGGGAAAAGGTCGGCTTCTAGTCTAACCGGATGCAGCTGAATATCAGATCATGTATCTTACATGGAGCGACTGCCTATCTGACCTCCACAACACAGTTAGTCCTGGATAATACGATATCTCTTGGTAAGACTGGTTGTCAGACATTTTGGTCCACTGACTACCTGTAACGACTGTCAAAGATCTACAAATGACAGCCGGGACCAACTGCTTAGCGTGCTTTCTGAGGCACGGAGGAAACTCCATACCTATTTAATGGGTGGTCACGCATCCACAGACCAACCTAGGCAAGCACGGCTTACCTAAAGATCGACTCGAGCGGCTGTTATTATTTAGCCATGAGCTCCTCTTATTGCGTATTTATATCTAGTCACACAAGACTAAACAGCTTTTAAACACTGTTTAAACTGCTTTTATAAGGTAATTATATATTATTTATTTAAGTAAAATTCTACATTTTCGTCGGTATGTTTTGTCGCGTACAGACAAAAAAGACAAATTAGGAGCGCTGAACTACACATCAGAAGTTAATTAACTGGCTACGATATGTTCAGGGCTTGATTATCAGGCTTTTAGCCTTAATTACGTTATGCGAAGCGAGTATGTACTATTCACCGGTAATTTGTGAGTTTCGGTGAGTAGGTCTTAAAATGAACATGGATAAAACCAAGGTCTTGTTAAATGCCCATGTAACACCCACTCCTATCAAGATCGGAGACTCTACACTCGAAGTTGTAGACAATTATGTGTACCTGGGACAAACGGTCCAGTTAGGTAGGTCTAACTTCGAGAAAGAGGTCAATCGTCGAATCCGACTCGGCTGGGCAGCGTTCGGGAAGTTGCGCGGTATCCTCTCGTCCAACTTACCGCAGTGTCTCAAGATGAAAGTCTATGACCAGTGTGTGTTGCCAGTGATTACATACGAGACTGAAACGTGGTCGCTCATAATGGGCCTCATCAGAAGGCTTAAAGTCACCAAAAGGGCAATGGAGAGGGCTATGCTCGGAGTTTCCTTGCAATGAAGACATCCGCAAGAGAACCAAGGTTACCGATGTAGCCTGGAGAATTGCCAAACTTAAGAGGCAGTGGGCAGGGCACATTGCTCGCAGAACGGATGGCCGATGAGGCCGAAAAGTTCTGGAGTGGCGACCGCAAACCGGAAGACGTTGCGTTGGAAGACCTCTCACTAGGTGGACCGATGACCTGGTGAAGGTTGCGGGAATCCGCTCGATGGGAGTCGCACGGGACCGGTTAATGTGGCGACACTTTGTGGAGGCCTATGTCCAGCAGTGGACGTCTTTCGGCTGAAATGATGATGATGACCGGTAATTTTATTGTCATAGAAAAGTTTATCAGAATGGCAGTTCAGTTGAAAAAACTCTCATGAATAAAACAAAAGAATATCCTCTGTATCTGTCGACTTCTACTGAAGTATTATACCTAATAAGCTGATATAGGTACGATGCACTGCCGAAAGCTACATAAATTAGAATTAAAATTGCATTTGTCTTCAAGACGACACTATGGCATACGATATTTCTATATGAACTTGATTCATACAACTTTTACGGGACTTATAAGCGATAGAAACGATATGTGTCTCTTGGCATCATATTTTCACGTTTCCCTACAACTGGACATCTTAAAATTCTTTCAAGTATTTCAAAATATACACAAGTATACATACGACTCTATGCCTCCAAAGGATTCATAAAACCACATGAAAATATTTTGGTCAGAACAAAAGGAATTTATTTCAAGCAACGCTTTATCTTAGAGAACCCTTTCTGGAAAAAAGTAAGGTTATTGTTCAGTGGAACAGATTTATATTTTCCCTTTATAAGAGACGTTAACTCCGCTAGAGAAATTAAAAAATAACAATAACGATAGATACTTTCTGTTGGGTTGGAACACAAAGGTTCGCTGGTAATGCGTCCCATTTTGCAGTGAGAATTTTAATTAAAATTAAACGAGTTTGAGGTTTCGGGTTTTTGTCACCCGCTTCGGAGTTAAGTAGCGTTTGACGGGTTAGGGATTTTTTTCACATAAATCCTTTTAATTTATGAGCAATCTTTTTTTCTTTAACCCTATCGTGCTTCACGTTCGTGACATTCAGTTTCTAATTATGTTGGTTATATTATTGTTCTAAGTACTTGCATTATAGTCATGTGTCATCATAAACGTCTGTAAATACACACGAATCATCAGGATTTTCCATAAAACAGTTGTTTCCACGATAAACATCATGAATACCCTTTGTACCATTTTAATGTACAACTTAAGACTAAGCATTATTATTCAATAGAACTTAACTTATCATCTTCATTGATGTTTGAATATAAAGAACATTTTCCTTGTATTTTCTGTAGGTGCCTACACAACAAACGTCTTAGACTAGAGTTAGTCATTAGTACAAGGTTCTTAGGTATTATGATGCATAGAACGTACATAAGTATTTTGCAGTACCTGTAATGAATATACTACAATAAAATATGTATTTAAGACTCCTCACAAATACGTGTACCTAAGGCCTTTTTTTTTCGGTTGGTAAATCATCAAATGACTCCTCCCGCTCTGGGCGGAGCAGGAGGGAGTGTCAGACTTACTGACTAAAACCCATCCATGTTCCTTCATCGCCCTTTGTGTTCCGGGGCCACGGTATCTCTTTCGAATAGTCCCGCAGCCCCGGCAGGCGTAAAGGGCTGTATTATTTTTAGCTTTTCTTGGATAAAAAAAAATATCAAACCTAGCTAGGTTTGATATTTTTGGAATATTGAAAATAAATAAATATCTACTCGCATCATTTCATGGATTTTACATGAACAAAGTAACCGAAGGATCGCCGAAACTGGAAAGAAAATAAAACTTGAAATTACACATAAATTAGCCGCCTAGGTTTGTTCCATAGTTTACATAGTTTACATAGTTTACACTCATCTCCCACTTACGAGAATAACAAGACAATCCTTTGAATCCAATATTTCCTTCCGTGGCAACAATTCACTTCAAACTAACAAGCTTTTAATGAAAATGAAAAAGTAATTATAGTTTCATACAAACTTACGAGCAATTAATTCACGCCTGGTCCGCACTTGCCTAATGGAAATGCATTCAAATTGAAGTTTTTAGAGCTATTCAAAAACACGGTATTTCTATAACTCAGCTCAGTTTTTGTTAGCAAACTGATCCACGGACTTTGTGGAGGATTTTAATGAAATTCGAGACCGTGTCGGGTCCCGTTCAGTGTCGTTTCAAAATTATTAAACTAAGTTAAAAGTTTAAGTTGAAACTTGTGCGATGTTACATTTTCAAAAGTTGTATGAAAAATGATTCTGTTGTACCACGGATAGATTTAAAGTTAAAATATTTTGTTCTATGTTTATTTGATGTTATGTTTTGTGAGAGGAAACTTTTGTGTTACGGGTTACGTTGTTTGTATATCTTAATTATTATGAGTTCGTACGTGCTTAAATAAAGAGGAGCTCGTGGCTAAATAATAACAGCCACTCGGGACGATCTTTAGTTTAAGCCGTGCTTGCCTAGGTTGGTCTGTGGATGGGTAACTACCCATTACATACCGAGTTTCCTCCGTGGCTCGGAAAGCACGCTCAGCAGTTGGTCCCGGCTGTCATTTGTAGATCTTTGACAGTTGTTACAGGTAGTCAGTGGCCATCGTTATATCATCGGGGTATCGTATTACCCAGTACTAACTGGGTTGTGGAGGTCAGATAGGCAGTCGTTCCATGTAAAATACTGGTATTCAGCTGCCGGTTGGACTGGAAGCTGACCCCAATATAGTTGGGAAAAGACTAGCAGATGATGACGTGTTTAAATAAAGAAACTAAAATATACTACATTTGACTAGGACTTACAGGGCTCCTGTACATCCTAGTGAAATGTAGTGGTGTATGGTAAAGACGTCTTTGACTACGTGGAATTACATCACACTATCCAATAACTGTCCCTCTAGAAGCCTAATGCCTTTTCTTATACAGAGAAGGCATGAACATTGATCAGTACACTTGCTCAATGCGGGTTGGCGAGTCCTATTTTCCACAATATATATTCATTAAACCGATTTTAGTAATGTCCATGATAAACTTAGAAAGTACATAAATATACGAATTGAAAAAGTTACATTCTCAGTTGCCGTGATAAAATTGCTTTATTACAATAGGGATGCTTAAGTGTAATAAAGCAATTTTATTATTTTTTTGAAAAAAAATATGTTCCTGTTTAGTCCGTCACTTAGATTATCGAAAATTATTGGATACGTGTTTTTTGTTTTATAAAAATCAAGAGTGGGGGTTTGTGACGTCACTTTCTGGTAAAAAATGTACTCAAATTAATGTGACGTCACACGAGTTTTCGACGCACAATGTCTTCATTTATTTGTTTACGAGAAAAAATACCTATATGTCCAATATTTTTTGGAAATCTATCTGACAGACTAATACGATTTTTTTTGTCATCTACCCTATTGTACCTGCGTAACTACGCTATATGAAACGGTTATCAGTATTCTTAATCAGGTATCTATTTTCACTTTTACGATTCACGTGAAGGGACACTAAATTGACAGATTGATTCGCTCTCGTAAACGGAACGGTAACAGTTTACCGTTCCGTTTTACTCTCGTCAAATTACCCGAAAGTTCGTCTCGATTCATGGTTCTGGAAATCCCGTAAGTAAGTATTATGTAGGAATCTTAACCTGCCATATGAATAATTTACTCGTCGTCGTATTTTCCGTTCGAAAATTTTAGTAAGACGAGAATGCTTTTAATATGAAATCTGTCTCCTTGTGCCAGTTCAGAATTCCATGTAACATCACTTACTTAATCGTAAGTACCGCTTACCTCATACTTACCTACATACCTACCTATACACTAACCACATCATGAGCACTAATATGTAAACACTGAGCCAATTTCAAAAGCGATTTTCTCTTATACAACGTTTACTCTCTACTTTGAGATAATACCTATTTCGTAATAGTATGGCTTACAAAATACTATGTTAACAATGTGTGTGTACTATGTTAAAAAGAGTAAAATAATTATGTTATTTTTACCACATTTACCTCAAATAAATAATGTTGACTTTTGACTTTGACTTTACAGTAGGAAAAAATCACTTAAGTTGCTTCGTGTATACATACCTATATGTGCTCTTGAGTGTACATAATTATGTTAACTGATTTGTATAGTCAAAGAGGCAGCGATCTTATAAATTATTGTAGAATAAATATTAAATGTAATACATCAAACGCTATTAAGAGTATTTCCAGGTATATTTATGTAAGTAGTTTTAGATGTACACTATTTAGAATTCATTTACCTAGAACAACGTAATAATACATTTACCTAGAATACCTAACAAATGCCTAGCATTTTCGGCTCAAAATAAAGCGAAAACTGTTCTAAAGATTGCACACGATTTAAACTTGATTTAGATTGAGAACTATTGAGTGAAATGCGAGTCCCAGTTAGATGTGGGTAGGTAATGAGAAGGCTATTGTAAGCCCAGTAACGGAGGCATCCGACCAAATTGTGCCGAATGTGGAGATAAGTGAAATTTATGTGTAATGATATCGACTCCTGGCCTTTATATCTGTATGTTTGCTTCGATGGCGCGACGAGATACGTTCTAATTTATGGAGGTTGACAATTTGTATTAAATTGACCAGATAATGTGAGAGTATATCATGTCAGTATTCCTATATTGCTGTACACTAGTTATTGGTTAGGTTAATTAGAATTTCAAATAGCTCTATTGTATGAATTTTATCGGTTATTGCTGGATGTCATAAATATCATGTTTTAATAGTGCATAATGTATCGCGGTAGTGTTTGTTTACTGTGTAAAGTTTAATAGGTCAGTGTGATTTTACATAATTAAATTTATAATATTACTAACCTATTCATAGCTGACACGATACTAAGCTAAACAGGAAAAACTGCATTATGAATACATACCTAAAACTGTTTAGTTTTGTTCATGAAAAAAGGTAGCTGTGCCAAATCTCATCCCCTCAATAAGGAGAACAAAACAGCAAAAGAGATTAAAAACGTAAATTGAAGGATATAATAATATCTGTGAAGTCAATGAGTTTGGCGTGCAGCCAGCAATTACGCCAGCCACCCTACAGAAGGAACTTACGCAATAGTAAGTTTGTGCGAAACACAAACAAATGAACTTCACCCTATATTGGAGGAGCTATTTCTGTCTCCCTTGTGTGAATTAAAAGGTCGTTATTCCATGTTCCAGCCACCTGCTACACTTTATAAATCTCGCTAATTATTATTACAAGTCTTGTTACATAAACAGTGTATTAATAAATAAAATTATGTTCAGAATTAACGTTAATCCACTTAGTTTTGAGAGCTTTTCATATGAGAATTTCTTTGCCCTTTATTACATTTGAATAAACTAGCTTATGGCCGCGACTTCGCCCGCGTGGAGTTCGGTAATGTCCCACGGGATCGTACTACTGGGATTAAAAATGTCCTATGTGTCAATCCATGTTATAAACTATCTGTGTGCCTCATCCAAATCAGTCCAGTAGTTTTTGCTTGAAAGAGTAACAAATATCCATCCAACCATCCTCACGAACTTTCGCATTTATAGTACTAGTAGGATAGGATATACGTTGCGAAAAATATGCAACCCTGCCCGCGTAGCATGACCACCGTAGAAACGGATTTCTTCGAAGAAAGAATCGACAAAATGACAGATTTCTTTTGTTCATCTATTTATTTTGTCGATTCTTCGTCGACAAAACCCGTTTTCACGGCGGCAATGCTACGCGGGCTGTGTAACCTAACCCTTCAGAGATTACAGGCGTAATGATAATGATGAATAATGTGATGTCATTTCTTCATGTTAAAACATACTATGAAAAACTTAAACCATGTAATTATGTACCTTAGTTAGTCGGCCCGTAAAATTAATTTAACATCTATTTCAGCTACAGTCTTGGTTTGGAATTGTGCCCAAAAAGGGACGATATGCTCCACACCTATCTCATGAACTTTAATACTGTCATCAACGAGGGATTGGAGTAAGATAATACAATATCTACATCCACTTTAGTGGGGAAATTAGTGTAGTGACAAACACACACGCGTTGCAACATGTGCTTAGCTTGAAACTTCATGCAACACATCTTTCTATCACGTCATCAGCATTCGTAGCATGACCACCGTAGAAACGGGTTTTGTCGACGGATAAATCGAAGAAATGACAGATTAACAAAAGAAAACTGTAATTTTGTCGATTCTTCAGTCGACAAAACCCGTTTCTACAAAATGACGGATCAACAAAAGAAAACTGAAATTTTGTCGATTCTTCAGTCGACAAAACCCGTTTCTACAAAATGACGGATCAACAAAAGAAAACTGTAATTTTGTCGATTCTTCAGTCGACAAAACCCGTTTCTACAAAATGACGGATCAACAAAAGAAAACTAAAATTTTGTCGATTATTCCGTCGACAAAACCTGATTCTACGGTGGTCATGCTACGCGGGCAGGACAGACAGGGAATCGGTATCTTTTCAGGGTGGCTGGTAACAGCTGCATAATGGCTGCTGAGAGTTGAGTTGAATGACCTGTGATTAGAGTGGAACTTACCCAGCAGGTGTTTGCTGGGCTGATGTCTGGTGAGGTAAGTAAAGTCACTTTGTTTCATATTCACAACTGAAGAAGATCAGAGTTTAAGGCTGGTTAAACGAACCTTCCTGACACTGTCAAGGGACGGGGTACCGGCGGCGGCGACCGAAATTATGGTCACTGAGCCGCTAAGGTCTACCACCCAGTCTTCTCTGGGCGGCACAAAGTACGGCTCAATGACCAATGCAATCTTAAAAAAAATACGATGAAAAAAATAAGGTTGGCTAAACGAGTGCAAGGAGAGAACAAAACGGTTCGGTGTTACCAGTACAGGGCGTCCTTACTTGAAGTGTTGTGGTAGACATCATTTCAGCTTTTTATTTCTTAGGTATACCTAAGAAATAAAAAAACGACATAACATAACATCACGCCTGAATTCCCCGAAGGGTTAGACAGAGATGTACCTAGTACACCCACATTTTGCCAGTTATGTTTAAGTCCCATGTAATTAAGGGCGAGCCTATTAACCGGGCGTAAATCCAGACTCCGTGGCTGCTACTGAGAAATTTCTGAAGGAAAATCCCTCAAAGACTTTGCCTGACCTAGGAATCGAACCGAGGACCTCATGCTCAGAAATCGCGCTTCCACCACTAGACCAGCGAAGCATTAAAATTAAAAAAAGACATGTCGTAGGTACATTATTTCTGGTGATTATTTTTAAATTGACTAATATAAAAAAAAAAATGTCATTTCGAAGCATGTTAGAGACCAAGAACGCAATTAATATTATATAATTATACAGGGTTTTTTGTAAAACACCGACAACCTCTCAGGACGGTGTTACTAACATCATAATCAACAACTTTTGTTCTATGACTTTTAAAAATTCATCAAATTTACATTAAAAAAAATAAAAATATTTAAATTGAACGCTTTTACGGGCCCTCGCCGCCCTGACCCCGCTCCCTTCACTATTGTACTATCGCTTTCTTTTGCTTCGCATATATTTCTTAACATTTAGAGCGTTCAATTTAAATATTTTTATTTTTGTACGAAAATTTGATGAATTTTTTATAAGTCATAGAACAAAAGTTGTTGATTATGATGTTAGTAACACAGTCCTGAGAGGTTGTCGATGTTTTACAAATAACCCTGTATATATAATTATATATTATATAATATTGTTGTCACACGTTGGTCCCAGCCCATCCGTCGGGTAATACCGCCCGTTATGCGGTGTCTCGGCTAAGCCACTTGTTTTCATTTATGGGCAAATGGCCCTCATTACAGCATAGAGCGAAGTGCTGTACGCCATTACACCTTAAAACGAACATTACTCTTGGTTTCGTCTTCACTCCAAACTTTTACTTCGGTACGTGGTAGGTAATTTGAAATTATTTTTTAATTTTCGAGTATTTCTTGAGGTATTTATGTTTTGTTTGGGTTTTGGGTTTAAATCGCAAGGTAGGAAGAAAATTGGTAATTTAATAATTGTTACTAAAGAGTAAAAATTAGAGTGTGTCATTTACGAGTTAACAATAATATGGATTTTTGTAGTAGTTGCGTAGCCGTGTTACAGAGGATCGGTCTTTTTATTTTATAAATTTAGAAAAGAAAGAAAGAAAAAGCATTTATAAGCCCGCACACGATAAAAGACATAAAATAAAATGGTGAAATTATCAATAAATTTGAAATATAAAAAAACCAAATTAGTCCTTTACAAGGCCAAAAGGCCCCTATCTCAGCATTAACCTTTTTCCAATATTGGAGTCGGCTTCCAGTCTAACCAGTATTTTACATGGAGCGACTGCCTATCTGACCTCCACAACCCGCGATCATCAACCGACTAAATAAAAGTACTACTTAATTATGAAACCCAATTCTGGGTTAAGCTTGCCATTGTACATAAGCTACATACAAGGTGTAAACCACCTCATCACGAAGCCGTCAACCAAGCATTCTGTACATCAAACCAAGTAACTTTACCCAAAAATTATTGCTGGGAAACGACTTTTTTTTTTGGGGTGAAAAATCATGTTATGTGGTAGAACTCAATGTAACACACTCAAAACATTGTGCTGATGGATGGATTGAATAGTACGGGGGCCATGGAGGTGTTTAAAGTGAAAAGTTTACATTAAAAAGTTGTCAAAAAGTTGGAATTTTGACCCCCAATATCTCCTAACTAGAAGGTTCCCAGGTATGGTGTAAAACAAAAAAAAATATCGCAATGATGAGAAGAACAAGTGCCTTTCGGCTTCGTTAAGAGTTGTTTTACACCCTTTTATATTATTGAAATTTGTTTGTACATTCTTCAATTTTGTGTGCAATAAAAAGTAAGAAGAATAAGAAAAGACGAGTGGACAGAAAAGCTAGAAGTAGATTGCAAGAAGATAAACATCATCAAGTTAGCATCAGATGGCAAATGCTCCATAATGAGCAGCGCAGTAAATGTGCAGACAAAATTTTCAAAAGCATAGACAGGAAATATTATACTGTAGAGTTTGCGCGTACGATATTTTTATAAGCAAACTGCTGCATAAACATAGACAAGATAAAAGTAGATATCTCGTTCAATCCATATCATAATAACAATGTTGTCCGAAACTTGCACACAACTCAATAACAACGTTAAGAAAACTTTACATTTCTTCATCTGAAACTTTAATGGTTCCTTCGAACGTTTCAGCTCAGAGTTTGGTACCCGTTGTGTTCAATGAAAAGAAACCCATTAAGGCACATTTTAAATTCTCATTTGGATGTTTTGGTGTAGCTGATACTGTTGAAAGGTGTAGCCGCCTCACTGATTATGCTAACGATAATGTGATGCTACTGAATTAAGCTGTCGCGGTCCGCAAGTGTTATGGGGAACATAAATAAGTTATATTGTCTTTCAGGTTGACGCTTCTCAAGTTATACGGGTAATAAGCTGGATTTTGTAATGTAGAAAGTGAATAAGGGTTGTATGATACTTTGTTATAGCAAGTACGTAACCCCATATACTAATTTTCTATTTATTTTTTTATCTTTTTAAGCGGTATTTAATTTGAAAAGAGCAGTGAATATTGTTGATGTGGATCATGCATTACAAAAAGTTTCGTCAATTTATTATCGAAACATTAGGTGGTACTGAATGTCTTCATACCGAAAATTATATATTATTTCATCATAAGTACGTTTATTTGATATTCATCGACGTCGAGAACAAAAGTGAACTTTCATTTAACATAAACGTTCCAACACCTATTAAAATAAATATAAATCGTTATAATACTACTACTATACTCATGTGTAGACAAATTTTATGCAGATATGAAGTGAGATTAAAATGGAATAAACCTTTAAAACAGTGGGTCGTTTGCTTAAGCGTTATGTGCATTACCTGCACGCGCCGGCGTTTTCAACTAAATATTCAGCATAATCCCCTAATGTTCCACTGAAACATGAACCAAACATAATAAAAATGGATTGTTCAGAAGCTTTTATCGTATATCTGTTACTTGTAACTATACAAACACTGTGTTAGTGAGTAGCAATTATTAACTTAGAAAAGCAAAAGAAAAAAAGAACCGTTCGATCCAATGCAATGGCGGAAAGTTTTAAAAAAAGAACAACCCGGATTGAAAACTGTAGAGAATATTTTTGCAGCAATAAATATAAAAGTTTATTTGCTAGTTTGTTAGTTACTCAGTCAAGCCGAAAGGGCTGCAGCGATTCCGATGAAACTTGGCACTAAAGTGAATCATAAACCGAACCTCATATCTACTCGTATCCTTCAACGTAATATCTGCAGTAATGATAAAGTTCTATTGCGAGTAAAATAAATATGGTGCAATCAAAAATACGTCCATATTTTAAAAGCATGTTGGTACTAGGTATATTAATATCGTAATAGTTATAACCATTAAGCAAATAAAGCTTTGTTTTCATAACGCTCCACAAAATCTCATTTGTGCAGATATTATTATTCAAAATGACAGAGCCTACGCATTTAATACTTTATTAAAAGCTAAAACAGCTCTCCAGCACCTCGTTTTTATTTAAATGCGGG
This sequence comes from Xestia rhomboidea, assembly GCA_963853795.1. Classification (NCBI taxonomy): domain Eukaryota; kingdom Metazoa; phylum Arthropoda; class Insecta; order Lepidoptera; family Noctuidae; genus Xestia; species Xestia rhomboidea. Next base: position 12,793,924 of record OY970763.1, on the reverse strand, counting down.
TAAATTAAGTTCATTTATATTTATTAGTGGAACAGAGTTGATGAAAGGGTGAAAGCTTCAGCTGTTTGTCATTTCCAGTAAGTTTTAGGACTCATAACAAGGTAATAGTATTTCTAGGTTTATTAAAAAAATGGTCTAGATATTTTAAGGTGGATGCTCCAGGGTAGTCGCGAAATTTAAATTTTCTTACGTTTTTGCTATTTGCAGGTCAGTGTCAGGTTGTATGTTGATTAAAATATGATTCGCGGCTGTAACACGTATGTAGTTACAGAATTATAACCATCAAAATCATCAATACGGGTTGTATTGATGATTTTGATGGTTATAATTCTGTAACTAAGCGCATAAAGGTGCAGGAATGAATTTGACCTTGAAAAAGTCATTCCTGCACCTTTATGCGCTTGGAGGTTTGTATTGATGATTTTGCATGCAGTCAAGTGAATAGGACGTAAACTCTTTATTTTTAAAGAGTTGCGTTCTCTTTACTGTAATCATTATGATGAAACTTAAACTCAAAGCATTTATTTAATTTAAACTAACTTTTGAGTTGTGAAAAAGTGGATCAGTCAGTTAGACAGCTTAAGCTTTTTGCCCGTTCCAAAACGCATATGGATTAAAATGGGCAAGAAACTCGGTGGACTCCGTGGATGCACTCAAAAATCTATTAGCCAAGTGTAGTGATAGTAGCATGGCACATCTTCCTTTTAAACTTACAATGATGTTATACTGTTTATCGTTTGTAGCTGATGATGCTTGACATTTCCAGTAACTTTAAAATCCGTGTTCGTGACACGATGTCTGCAATTTTCTAGTTCACTGTTGACACAACAGATGGCACCGCTTGTACTAGAGCTGAGCGCTTTAAACATGTTATGAAGTCATTTGTCTTTTCTTATAAGAAATACATTTTTAATTCAAGGAAGAGCTCTTTTTCTGGTGTTTTTAAACCTATCTAAAAATAAAATAATACATAGATATTTTATTTAGTACAAGAGCTATCATTATACGAAATAAAAAACAAAAATACCCCACCTTATGCTCCGAACAGCTGGTTTGTCTCCACCGATCATGGTATCAGATCACGTTAGCCACGGACCACGGCGAGTTGGATCCACTGATACCGTTATCCGTTTCCCTCGTTATCTTGTTACCCACTGATCACGATATCCATGGCGACATGAAAAAAAAAACAAAATCGAAACAGATCACGGTGTACAGAGGCAAGAAATGAAATAAATATTTTTCAAAACTGTTTTTTATCTACCTACATTCCCAAACGGAAAGAGTTATACTTATTTAATTAAAAAAAAAACAGTATGAATGTGTATCAAAAAGTCATATTTCTACACAAATAAATAAAATTGAAGTGTCAGTGTGTAATTTCAAAATAACAGCTTATTACGGAATGCATAGGAAAGTATAACAAAAAAAATAAAAAAAAATAAGAACAACTCGTTCGTTTTTTTTTTTAAATAAGTTAGTTAATCTTCTTTTCGTTTGGGAAAGTAGGTAGATAAAAAACAGTTTTGAAAAATATTTATTTCATTTCTTGTCTCTGTACACCGTGATCTGTTTCGATTTTGCTTTTTTTTATGTAGCCACGGATATCGTGATCAGTGGGTAACACGATAAAGAGAAAATCGAATAACGGCATCAGTGGATACAATTCGCCGTGATCCGTGGTCAACGTGATCTGATACTGTGATCGGTGGAGACAAACCCCGAACAGCAGATCGTTAACCCGAAAAACAAGCAAATTTACAGGCAAAAATGGCACAATTCTCAATGAGAAAAGTTCCGATTAAGGTAACCTAGTAATATTTACATGTGAAAATAGAATTGACGCCTGGAGCGGGTCCAACGCGGTCCAGTTTATTGCCACCTAAATCTGTAACTACAGCTTTTTGCTCTTAGTTCTAGAAGCTTCTATCACGAATTAGAAGTAATTACATACTCGTTGGAATATGAACGAATATTTTTATTACCTCTTGGTTAGGGATGCTGTGTTTTAATCGACTTGGCAGTTTCGATATTGCTTTGTAAATTGGAAATTCGTGTGTAGCTTTAATTGAAAGAAAGAAAAAGAAGCTTTAATTTGTAAGATTCATGAATTGGGTCAGTTTGGTATTGGTTCTTTTAGTTAGAACGGGCACCTCTCAACATGTTTAGGTCAAATTGCGGTTGCTTAATGAGCCTAAGTCTAAGGCCTGAATTCCTGGCGCGCTGACGTCGGTCGCGTGCGTCGGTCGCGCGTACGAGTATACATTGTGTTCTATATAGCACCATACTCTGACGCTGACATCAGCGGCGCGTATTTGCTAGTGTTTTTGTCGCTGACGTACGCGACCGACCGTGCGCGACCGACCGTCAGCGTGACAGGAATTCAGGCCTAAATGTTCTTAAAAATATTAACATTCTCGTCGAAGATAGAAATAAGAAGTTAACCTGAAAGTCAAATACCTAACACAATGGTACTTGCAGATGTTGAACCCACAAACTTCTTAAAGCACCCGGGAAAGGATCATGACCTTATCTAAGTTTCCAAGAAACTATTTTCCTTACGCCCAAGTTCAAACCAGCGACAATTCCATTCCGGCCCAATACCTCTGACCGCAAGCCCATCAGTGCTTACTCTTAAGTGCATTTTAAAATAAAATTGGGCATGCGGAAATCCCACCCTTTCATGTTTTCCTTCTTTCGCTTAAGAAAAGGTTCGTTATACATTAACCGAATCGGGTCGAACCCTTTTCGGGTCTTCTATTTTGCGAACAAAATAAAAACAAAAGAAAAGCGCATTGCGTTGAGATCCTCTTTGGTTTTATTCAAATGGTGTCCCTTCACTTTGTACTCGTTTTTTAATAAAATATCTTTTGTATCGAGTGTCATTAGTATATTTTTCCCATTTTCACGAACACTATATTAAACTTTTGCCTAAATATTATCGCACTGTTTAAATTTCAACTCTCAATCTCTTTTAATTACCTTTATGGTTTTTTTCCATTTTTACCTTTATATCCATTTAAGTTATTCAAACAGAACTGTCTCAATACAGAACTCAAGTAATTTGTACTAAAGCTTAGATGCCTGAAAATTAATAATATTTATTACTAGATATCTATACTATAATAATACCTAAATGTTAGTATAGTGTGGAGTAGTAGTGATAAATTAGTATTTCGACAGGACTTTCTTAGTTTAGTGTGTCATTTAAATAATAAAATTATACTTTTATTTAACAACAGCAAATATACAATTAGATTATTACCTTTAATAGGTTAAAATTGTGAGGACCAAGCACGAGCGCGCGGGTGTAAACGTAACGTAAATACATAATTTTTTTAATCGAAAATACAATTATCCTATAGCATTTTAGTAAAATTGTTTGCAACAAGCAGAATCAGAATCTTCCATAGATATGAATAAATTCTTAAAATTTTGAAAAACTAGCTTCTGGCAGCGGCTTCGACCGCGTGAAGTTTGATAACTGTCGCATGGGATCTTACTACCGGGATAAAAAGTAACGTACACTGGCTTGCAAAAATAAGTATCACACTTTTAAAATTGCAATAACTTTTTAAGTACACAAGATATATTTTCGAAACAAAAAGGACTCGAAAAATAGTTTAATTTTGTCTATAGTTTCGAAGAAAGCTGATAAAAATTGCTATAAAACGTTTTTTATTTTATTTTAAATCTTTAACTTCTATAGTTTAAAAAATTAAAAGTGCAGTACTTATTTTTGCAGGTCAGTGTATTTGTTCATCCAGAAAGAGTAACAAACATCCATACATCCATACTCACAAACATTCGCATTTATAATGATTGTTATGTGAACGAGTATTTTTTATTTTATAAACGACATATTTACGTTACGTTTCCACGCGCTCGTGCTAGGGCCTCAGATCTCCAAAATAAGCAGCTTCAAACCGTTTGGAGAGAAATGGGTGCGTACATACGTTTCTCAAGGTTAATCAATCAATCTTGACTAACGAAGGGAAACTGAATTAATTTAATTAATACAAAATCGTTGTGTGTAAGTTTAAATTGTCTCTATCCGTAATATTAATTAGTAAATTAAGTGTTTGCGTGTATGATCGGTTCTAGAACCAATTCAGTTTATAGCTTTACAAAATCGGAGTTATGTTTAAATATCCTATACTGTTACGGAAAATTCCTACTGCAGTATTCGGCCTCAGATTTCAATGCAGAATTGATAACAATTATCTAATTATTGATACAAGCTTTTCTTTTAGTTTGTTGTTACGTGTTTTTTTGTAAATCTGTTTTAAATGAACATGGTCCTATAGCATGCTCATGGTGCTTGAGTAGCTGTTGATGTAGTTGAAAGCTACTTCGGTACGTACGATGATTGTCTCAAACACCTAAAGAATTTCGCACCAAATACATATTACATTACCTAATCAAGGACCCATGGACGGTTGGTTTAAATATATTTCTCATCAAATTAAGCCGGAGTGTGGCATAAATATAAAATATATCTATTTTATGGAGGCGTGGAAGTGAGCATTAACGGAATATAATTATGAGGTCCAATAAAATCGGCGTTTGGCACATTTTACGACTGTCTCATAAACGGATTTAATTATCTTACTTGTGTGCTGACGTAATATAACGAAATTTATTACAGTCCCTGTTTACATATTTATTATTTGTACATATTTGATGTACATAGATCTGTTTGCAATGCTCAAATAAGCCTTTGATTGTTTCCTCAGCCTTTATCGACTACCTATTCGACGGATTACTTGAATTAAACTAATATATTATTATATATAGGAGTATGAAGAACAGGGACAGACAAGGGAGAACCCTCCGACCAGACGGATGTTTTTTTTAAATAGTCTTAATAGGGTAGATGACAAAAAAAAACTAATTAGTCCGTCAGAAAGATTTCCAAAAAATATTGGATACAATTTTTTTTTCTTTTTTCACGTAAACAAAAAATGAAGACGATACAGTGCGTCGAAAACTCGTGTGTACATTTGAGTACATTTTTTACCGGAAAGTGACGTCACACTCATCAGCTTTGACGCGTTTTATAAAAATAAGAAATATTGGAAACGTGTTTTTTTATAAAACAAAAACACGTTTCCAATATTTTTTGATAATCTAACTGACGGACTAAACTGAATTATATTTTTTTGTACTTTGTTGCCCCTAATACAAATACATATTATATGGATTAGTTATACATAAAATTTTATTTTCGAGGAAAGCTTATTAAATGTAATAATTAATGTCCAACAGGGCCGAAATATCTACATCTGTATCAAATATCATGTTATTTCTTCTCTTTATAAAATTAAATGACTTGACTGATTGCGAAGACGTGAAATAAAATAATAATTAAACGAAATAAAAAAAATGGGTCGTTACCCGGGGTCCCGGTGGGTCGACCCATTGCCGGGTCCATGGGTAATTTTAATTACCTGTGGTTCCATGGCATGGATAGAAAATACAAATCCATAATAACAGCATATCATATCCCACCGGGACCACGGGTAACAAGTAATTGCATAATTTGACTACGGGTTTATTGGTTTTTTATTTTTTTAATAATCTACTACCACTAGGGCTAACACGTATCTCTGTTGTCAGCTCGAAATTATAGTAACTGGGCTCAGTGTCCATCAATTAACGGTCAAAAGGTTAGTTTCGTATTATGTATGACTCTGTTAGTCACCGTAAAGTGATATCCACTCAAGTGTGATGCGTAATACCAATATTGTATAGTAAAATCTCACAAACTACCAGGACGCCAGAATCATGAAGAAGTATTTTCTACATTGCATGCAGCATGATAATCGAAATGTACACGGATTGATTATGAGATTCCTATTAAAAATATTCTACCTTCTTTATGGTTCTGCCCTCCTGGTAGTTGGTGGATAAATAAAAATAAAAAACCAATAAACCCATATTCTAATTTTGCAATGACTTGTTCCCCGTGGGATATGTTATGATATGCTGGTATTATAGATTTTTATTTTCTATCGATATATTCAGAAGTCCAGGAAACAATCACTAATGCCATGGAACCACGGGTAATTAAAATTACCCATGGACCCGGCAATGGTCAACCCACCGGGACCACGGGTAACGACCCAAAAAAATGTTTGTGATATTGAAACTAAAACATTTACCACGTTCGTACCATAGCAAATACTAACCAAATAATAACGTAAGTAATAGCACGTAATTTAGTAAATATGACATTTCATACCCACGACATATCGAGCAAATTAATAAAGCTAATAGAGAAACAGCGCGACGCTCAGTGTCTGTGGTTTTAATTCAAGGGTTAATTAAACATGCCTCCATAGAGCGCTTCCAAGGCGAATCCCGAATATGTTATATACATCTCGGTTGTCATTCGACTAATTTTCGAATGTCGAACTGTTTTCCGGCGATGACAGAATAGACCCCGGAATTTAATCAAATTGATTGAACGAAAGACGATTACACTGCATACTATTTTGTGATTCGATTCGATGAATTTATTACAAAACTACGATAATCGGGTTAATAAATGATTCTGTAACATAAATGGAAAATTTTAACAATATGAAAGCGCGGGCTTGTTTTCAGTTTATCCGTATTTACATAATCAAGTTATGGGGACCTCATAAACTAGGATTGGGTGACCATTCAAAAACCCGACACCTATCCTTCATGAAAGGTCTGTCCCCCAATTTGTTAGAACACACCAAACTAATCCCTTCTATAGTTAATATTAGGGTTCACCCCGGTCTACTTCGAATATCTCTTGCAAGTATTCAAACAATACATATTTACAGAAATACTCAACTTGACAAATGTAACAACTCCCCAAACATTTGCGTACTGAAACAAGTGACGCGAGTATAATAAAGAATAAACAATATGGAGCTAAGTTTTCGAGATGTCGAGCGACACACGCGACATTAGCCCCACTCAGCAAATAAAGAAGAGAAAAAACACGGTCGGAATACGAGCAGTCAAACATTATACTCAGTGACATGCCATATGAGAGTTGGGGAGTTGGAGTGAACTTCGCAATACACTTACTGAGAAGGCTAAGTTCGCAGCCTTTGACCTCTTAGTCGGCTCTTTCCGCCAAATAACGCGATGTGTCGGAAAGCCTAGCTCCCGCCCGCCCGCTCCTCCCCCCGACGAACCCATGAGGAAGTTTCTACCTAGCTTTAAAGTTAATTAAGTGTCGCTTCCCCGCCCCTCCATGTTTTGTGAGATGTGTGGCACTCCGGATGGACTAGATTGGCAGTTTAGCTGTCTCCTCGTCGAGACGACTTCAACTTTCGCATAATTGTGTAAGCAGTACGTCTCAACTGTCCAACTAATTGTCGCCATTTAACAAAGTACCAAATTTTATCATCATTTTGAAACATTTATTACTACCATATCATTCAAATAGCTTATCTAATTCTCTTATAACAAAGTTTATAATTGTTACAAATCACTTTGACATTTTGTAAAGTGTGTTGAGCGAGAATAGTACGAACACAAATATCAGAAGCCAGGTTAGTGATATTTACCAAACTTTTCTATTAAATAAATCTAGTTACGGCTTTGACTAAAATGTATTGTACTCCTGGGAATAAAAAAGGCGAACCCTTTTTCGTGTATGACAGCTGACGAATAAATCGTCCAAATTGTGGCAACAATGAGCTCGGCCATAAGCAGCTATTGTCTAGCCTGTAAAAAATGAGACGTACAAACGCTAGAGGTGAAAAAGCGGGTAAATAAAGCATAACGGTTGGGCTAGAGGTGAAAAATCACTGACAAACCACACAAAAATCATTCAAGTTAACGGCATACAACGATCCGCACTTCGGTCGCTCGTGACCTGTGACTCGCCCATTTTTCCTCCCCGGAGCGACAGCTAGGCCTCTGTGAAAACAAGCAAAAATGGAAGGGAAAAAGAAAAGCCAACCACGCTCCACTGATATTGAAAACGAGAACAAGCACTCTGTGATTCTTTCCAACACACAATAGTTTGTGTTAACTGAGCTTCAAGTAGACTTACGATACTCCATACCAGGTTACACACTAGTCACTAGAGCCTCTTCTGTCATGTGAGCATCGTTTTATTTTATCGATAGTTTGAACAGTGCTTAGGCACATTATTTGTGGTTTAAATTCCTGTTTGTTAGGGTTTGTTATAAGCGGTTTTCCTAGAAATCCTTTATTTTGATCATATTTTGTTCAAATTATTAAAGTCAAATTCAAAGCTTTATCAAACTTAATAGGACAAAATTAGAATATTAAAAAAGGAGGCAAGACGGAATAAAAATAATATTTTATATTTCGTATATAATTCTTTAAAGCTTAATTAAATATAAGTGTAAACAAATAGTTAATTTAAACCTGTTCTTTAGTGTTCCTGTTCATATATTATGTAAGTTAGAAATAAGGTAGTAGAATAAAGGCTTTTTTATTTTATTTTTTATTTATATAATTCTTTAATTTTTTCAGGTTTTTCGTACCTCGAGTAATCGGTACTAATTAAACCAGAACAACCAAAAAACCTGTATTCTTTATTACCATTCGCACCCTGTTCCCGTTCGTGATGGAACGCATTAAGACAATTGGGTTGAACATTTTTTTCCGACGGCACAGCGTAGTAAGTACGCGTATTAGTGATACGGGGTACGCTGGGTTATCTCGGGAAATCCGACATCTCCGGCGGATGCTGCCTCTGTCTACCCTGATAAGTACCCCTACCGCGATACAAGTGAATAGATACGACTTTGGGCGGTTCAGTGTTGGGTATTTCTGTATTTGTTGAAATTAGTCGGTTTTATGGTTTGGCAGTTGTAACAAGACTGTTTAAATGTGGCTCATTTTTTTTGTAATTTTTATTTAAATAGATAGCAATGATAGTGAAGATCTGGGTTGTGGAGGTCAGATAGGTAGTCGGTCCATGTAAAATACTGGTATTGAGCTGCATAAGGTTAGACTGGAAGCCGATCGGTTAGGCAGATGATGACGATGAATACCAATGATGATGATGATGACTACTCCAGTATTTAGCTGCATCTGGTTAGACTGGAAGCGGATCCGGAGTGGAGCGGGTTATGATGATGATAAATTAGAGAGAAGATCCTTTACAATGTTCCATGTTGCATGCTAGTAGCAAAAAAAAAATTAATATAAAATAAAATTAAAAACTAAAATAGATAACGAAAACAATAAGACTCCATAAATCAAGCATCCAATTCATTATTTCTAAAACATTACAAATTATGTATTTGTTTCTCAATATAGTCTCTAATACCTACAGAAATATTCTAATTAGGAAAATTATGTACAAAACGAATTTACTTTTTGAATTTAGAAACAGAATATTTAAAGACTAAGACAGTTTTGTATTATTTGACAGATTTAATATCTATGCTTATCTCATTATAAGACTGTAACTAACAAGAAAATCCACTCTTCAACTGCAAATAAAAAAACCGGCCAAGTGCGTGTCGGGTCACGCACAGTGTAGGGTTCCGTAGTGGCCCGTTATCACAATATAGAACGAACCCGTTAGTACAGCGCCATCTGGCGGCAGCTTTATGAAATTTATGTTAATTTATTATGTTTTTTTTTTTTTTATTTTGGATTTTTTTTTTCAATGCAAGTCTTTACCCGTCATAAACAAGCAACTACTTCATCTTAGTCACTTTATAGGATTTATTCTAAGGATTTTGTATTTGGTATAAAATTATCCAACATATATTATATAATATAATTGCTTAACTTATAAAGTTATTTTAACCGCTATAGTTTTCCTTTAAAGTTCATGAAATGCACTATCATCATGAACTTTTCCAGATTTTTCAAGATTGCAGTTTAGCTTTTAGAGGGGGGAGACAGACAGACAGACGGACATGACGAAACTATAAGGGTTCCTTGTCAGGACTACGGAACCCTAAAAATCGATACAATCATAGATTGGTCCAAACTGTTCATAATAATATTGTCATAATAATTACTGACACCTTATAAAATGATCAAATTAATTATCTGTAGAACGCCATCATCAACAGCATCCGTGTCTTCAAGAATATCGATTACTCAATTAAAATAAATTCTCCTTCCTTTATATTTTATCTCGAAATACTCACAGGACATCAGACAAGAGTTAACCCTACAAATTCCGCGAACTTTAAATTGGTAGCAAAGATTCATCAAGGAGCTTTTTGTTTTTAAAGGGCTTCAAAGGATCAAGGCCCGGTGTTTACCAAGTCTATTGAATGTCAACCCTACGCAGCAGGGCTACAAGAACTTACTCTTTTATTTATCCGTTTTGTTTTTTTACTAACCAACTTCACGAGGCTGAATTGATTTTCTGGTTAATTTGATAGGTCAAATAACGCTGGCTAACGAAGCAATTTGGTTGCGAGTAAATTACCTATGTAATTAGAGGTTAGTAATTTGAATTTGCCAGTTAGTTACCTACTGTAATATTATATACTGCCCGATATTTGAAATTTCTGCTGGAATTAGAAAATTAATATTTGAAACCTGATATTTTAAGTCTCTATTTTTCATTTCGGTTTATTTAATTAGATCTACAAATGGTTATTCTTCGTGCAAGTATGTAACAAGGCAAGGGAGCCAAAACGTTGCGGAAGAAGATAAGGATAAACAACAATATGTGCGCTATACGTCTAATAAAGATAAGGTTGCCTTATTAAGTGAAAATGTATTATGTCTTCAATCATGAAATTGAAATTGAGCCAGAATACATGAATTTCAATTTCCTCCACGCATATGAAGACTTAATCCATTTATACAGACATTGTGAGGCCTGTCTTTTGTCTTGAGGGGGCTATGTCGACGACAGGTCTAGAAGCACGCGTCAGCTGACGTAGAATGCCATCATAGACAAAGCGGCGATTTGTTCAGTCCACACACACTGGCTTCGCGCCAGACACCCATTCTTTGAGCTTTACACCACTATTCCATTATCCTAATAGACGCTGGTATGGAGAGCGGATGCATGGCGCAGTTACAGGGTTAATGAATGTGCACCCGCGGTATTATTTTACACTGAAACTAGGCTTTCGTTGCAATACTGTCGTTTCGCTCCCAAGTGATTTTCACGCCACATTCCGCTTTGTAACGAGTTTTTTGGAAGTGTCCCCAAACATGTGAATCGACTTAGCGGGGGCCGTGTCTGGATTTTTCTTCTTTTGTTATTGCTGAATTTTAACAGGGATTTGCTTTTGTTCTGAAAGCCCTATGAAAGAATACTGGGCGTGGTATTACGTAACACTGTTAATAAGAGATCGGAGTTGTGTGCAAGTAGTGACAAGACCCTTGGGTCCGAACACTATAATAATACATTTTCCTCTGGTTGACTCGGAGAACGTGCACGGCATGAGAAACAAAAATAAATTTCTTTGATACACCAAATATATATTGGCATACACTTTGTATTATATGAATAGAAGATACAAGTAAAAAGAGAAACTAGAACTACATAAATATGTTTTTGACAAAATATCATATTTACCTGCAAAAACGAGGCCGATTAAGTGAGAAATCTAATTATAAATTGTATGTAATTTTAATGTTTAAAACATGAAATTTACCGATACTAATGCTTTGAGTCGGAATATTTCATGGTTATTAATGAACTATTAATCTTAGTGGTCGCTCATGCATGCTGTTAAACGGTTAGTTTGATTTAATTATTTAATGCAAAAATTTGTTTCCATTATTTAATAGCCTACATTTAAAATTCGTGCCCGTAACTAGTATTAAACAAAACTTTTCAAAATATACCAGGTTATCAGCTAGGGTGGTGTCGAATAAATAAATAATAAGTACCAGACTATTATTTCCTTTATTTGATTTAATACATATTAGATACATATTTAAATATTCCAATATAAAACAAAATAAAAAAATCATTAAAAAATATAAAAATAGTAACCCACCAGCGGTGGGAACAGGCTCCGAGCTGCCGGTGGTCAGAACTCTTGAGAGAGGAACCTCTTTACAATACGTGCCGTGTCCAGAAGTACTGCTTTCTGAATCAAGCCCTTGATCCAGCTGTAAAGTGAAAGCCTCCTAAGATGTCGGGAGGCTCGAGGCTATTAAGCCATGTGCACGTCCCACATTTCGACACCCGATTCGATTACCTTTTGACCTTTGGACCTTTTGAGAATGGGACCTTTTGAGCATGGGACTTTTTGAGAATGGGACCTTTTGAGAATGGGACATTGTGCGAATGGGACATTTTGCGAATAGGACGTTTTGCGAATAGGATGAAGAATAGAATGGGACATTCTGCGTCAGATCCCTCTTTTCATATTTGCACGACAGTAATCACCACGATTAGGCTTTATCACGACATTTTGTCAATAGAATAGAATAAGAATAATCTTTATTTATATAAAAAACAGATTGTAGTAGATTTATAAGATATCTTAAAGTGGGTAGTATTAAATCACTGGCAATCAAGTGGGTGACGTGCTGTTCTCCTTGCTAGGCTATGAAATAGCCTGTATTAAGAAGTAACAGTGCCGATCCCCTCAAATTGTATTACTTACTACACTTTTATTTACAAAACAAAAATAATTTTAATTCGACTTTTTACAAAAATACAGATGTTGGTGCGCGAGCGCGTTTATGCGTGTGTGTGTGAGTGTGTGAGTGTGCATGTGTGTGTGTGTGTGTGCTGTGTGCGCGTGTGTGGGTCTTTCTGTGTGTGTGAGTGAGTGTAAGTCCGCGAGCTTGTGGCTGTGTAAGCGTGCGTAAGTAAGTGGATTTGATTAGTGTGGGTCTATGTTTTGGGTGAGTGGTACAATATACAAACTTGTCATACTTAATTAAATTAAATATTTTTCTGTTTCGTCGTAGGTTTTATTTTGAAGGAATGTGCGGACAGTCTTTTTACAATTATGATAAGACAATCTATGTATTGGACATTTTTTGTTTATTGAATTGTAAAGGGACGGACCTAAATAATAAAAGAATCTTTTAGTAAACGATAAGCGGGTTTTTGGAAGAGTACATATTATATCTTTTCGGCGTTTCGTAATTTCAATATAGGGGGTTATGCGGTGTTGTAACAAAATTGATTGTAAGATAAAGTGTTGCCGCACGTTGAGGACATTGCAATTTTGGTATAACTGGTTAGTTGGATAAAGTAGTGGATTGGACAATGAGATTCAATATTTATAACCTATAGTCAAACAGCGAAAAATAAGGAAAAAAAAAACATATTGAAAGACATTTTGGTTCCAAATACAAATTCCATACCGTGTTCTTGTCTTGCAAATAGCACACAATAATAATATTATTTTGAAACTCATGTTCGATACAGAAAATAACACGGTATCGTCCCCCTATGCAATCGTAATACAAATTGTGTCCATGTAAAGAGGTACCTAGGTTCTATAACAACTACAGTAGTACTACAGTACCAAATTAATAGACCACATTTGTCACGTCTTCATCAAAATACAACAACGTAACCTTGTAACGGCTGGCATAAAATATTATTTATTTCTTCGAAGTTAGAACTGCACAATCGCTTAACTTTTTTCAATTACGATTACATATTTATTGTAATAATGACAAAATAAGGTAACTTTAAAATATAGTAGTATTAAAGTGACAGATGTCAAATGTGATTTATTAAATTGGCCACACTGTAGGTAGGTATGACCTGAATATTGGCACCGATGGAGCTAAGCCTAAGAAAATTCAAAAGCTCTAGAGATTGATGGATTGAAACAAATGACACAATTGTTTGTATTTCTGAAGTGTACTTAGGTAACATCAATTTTTTCTGTAATACGAATTTTGTAAAAAAAGTAACTATTGAACATTTTTATGGCTTGCTTGCCATTCGATGCGAGGCTGTACCCACAAAAGGTGAAATATTATGAAGCATTTTACGTCAATTGCTATCAACAACGACGACAGAAATGTTTAATTTACCTATTAATATTATAACTTACACACTTACTTTTGAGCTACCTAATCAAAAAGATTGAGCCAAACAAACATAAATTACGCTTCTTTACTCAAAATAATTACCATTTACCAAAACCATTTTCACAGATTTTAAATTTTTAAACGTAAATTTTCTTACGTTTCAGTACGCATCTGGCTGTGTCTATCCGGCATAATGACGAAATGATTAAAATATGAGCGTTCCCGCGGCGCCTCGGTTTGTCTCCCTCGGAGAAATAAACGTTGTTCCATCAAGAAAATTTACTGACGGAAAGGGATGTCGTCACGACAAAACGCGCCAAAAGAAAATTTTATTATAAACCACGTTTTTTCCTTTTCTCACAATTCCACGTTATTCATGACAAGAGTTATTATTCCATACGATATTGAATAAACAACTCCTTCATGCCTGTTGAGTTATTTCAGAAAGAAATATTTTTTTATCTGGCAATGTGTTTGAGTGTATTGTATTAAGTGCGTACTAACGATGTTAATGCTTTTTACGACAGAATACACGAGGGCCTTTTTGAAGACTTATGAGAGTAGTCGCGAATGAAAAATAATAAGGAATTCACTGACAAGGATACCAACCAATTTTTTTTACCAATTTTTGTGTTAATTTAAGTAGAAAAAAGTAAGCGCTGCAGTTTATTTAAAAATAACGTCATGAGAATTAATGAATTGGTGTAGGCGCCAATTTTTATGTCCCAAAAAGAATGAATGAATTAAAGTAATGAAAGTTGGTGCTGTATCTATTATTAACAAGAATGAGCATTTATATTCTCGAAATAGAAACAGTACCATGCACAGGAACAGTCCAGTAATTGCCAGAGACTCGGAAAATGATTCTGCGTCCAACGTCACTCTGAAAGTGCAAAATGGAGCGAAACAATTAGTGAGACCGCAGAATACATCGTCATATCAGGCTAACAAGCGCTTAACTCAGCGAAAACAGCGCATCACACCAAGTAATAAAGTCTTAAACATAAATCCAACGTTATCTCCAGTGGCAAACGTATACGCACAGCACAGCTATGAAACGAACCCAATCTGCATAAATTTGCAGTTGACCCTGTTATAATACTACACACAATTTATGTACACGACAAATTTGATGCCGTTTTGCTTCGCGAACGGTTTGAAATGATTCTGTACGTGAACTTCGTGCTCGTTGCCAAACTTGTTTACGCCGGATGAATTTTTATTGAAATCAACTGGCGTTTTTACATAAATTGAGTACAGGCTTATTGAGTTGGCTTTTCGACTTTGTCGATAATAAATTGTTGTAGCGATCGCCTTTCAATTGAAAAAAAAAACTCTGCATTGTGCCATACGCATTCCTACCTCACGTGTTTTACATTCCATTTTCAAAATAATGTATGACTTTGTTTTTCATTGCTGGATGCTATTATCTGTGAATTGCCACGATAAATATAGCTTAAAATAATTATAATCACGATTTTTTTTTAACTGTTTAGATTTCAGACTGGCTGATTTATTTTACTCCTAAAGATTTCCCATTAATAAAGTGCAGCTGAACATCACACATCGTAAAGGAAAAAGAGCGAAGGAGCGAATGTGAAGTCACTTCCTTAAAGCAATCCTTTTCAAAGAGACACCAAGTCGGTAAGGACCTACTTCAAGACGCCATTATTGTCAAAGAGTTCAATGTGTCTAATATTACAAAGAATTTTACCATTTTCCTACTTTTAATATAGCGCGAGAAAAAAGCCGCTCAGGCGCGTTTTCCTTTTATGAATCAACCCGGAAAAATAAACAAAATAAGAGGAAACGTATTAAATTTGCAAATGCAGACGTTCAATTTATTAAAGGTTGAAATCTAAGATATCGAATCGGATCGTTATCGAATCGAACTTCACTGTAAGTACATAAATATACTTCATTCTACAAATTAAGTAACTAAAGCATATACTCGAAATGATTATTTATGCTTAGTTGATTGTTTTAGATTGGAAAGTGACTTAGCTGCCAAAGACTATTTTAAGGAGCTCCTGAAAAAATGGTAAGCAGATTCTTTATAGTACTTACTTATAGGTACTTAAAAGGTGATGTTAAAAGAATAAATTTTACGAGCATGAATAATGCAATATTTTTCTTATACAATTTGTATGATTTGAGTGAATGCGCTAAAAGCATTAGCTGCCTCACTGGCTGCATTCGCTCGTTCGACTGTGATACTAATTTTAATACTCGGAATTTATTTGTCAAATTGAATGTTTGCAGCGCAATAATTTAGTTTTCGGCGTCAGCTGCCACCGCCAACATGGGTTTATGTACTGTGATGCATTTTCACGTTGTTATGACGGAATATAAAAACTCTACGACTACTAAAATGTTCGTCCTGTTTTTGAATGTAACGCGGCAATATTATTCCATTACCTTGTCTGTTGATATTTTATTCAATTCGTATTTTAAACGTAAAACGTAAATGGTACTAAAAATATTGATGATGACCACTTGTCTGGTATAGCTGTTTTTAACCGTTCAAATGTTTTTAAAAAGTTATTTGTATAAAAAAAGTTTAGATTGGATCTGAAAACATGAACACAATCAATAAACCTCTCGAATATTGTTTGCAATACCTACTTACTTTATTAAAGGCATCATAGTTTTTATGAAGCTGTTAGTGAATAAAGGGTTATTAAAACAGGAAGCTTTCCATTATGAAGTCGTAAAAAATTGCAGGAATACTTTCTGAAAAAAAAACCGCAGCTAATTTATTTTCTCGTGTAAGCAAAGATGCACGGTATTACCATTAAAGTTGCCTCGTTTTTCTATCATAAGCAACCTTTCATCTTTAATATACACGCCGCTTGTAAAGATTCTGAGGAAACAAGTTTAAGTAAGAGTGGAATTAAAACCTCATCTCAAAGAAAATTAAACCGCGAATAGTTAATGGGTCTTAACTCGATTTCGAAACGCTAACTTTGTCGAGAGCGAGTCGTTGGCTTCAATAAGATTCAGGCAAGTTTGGGAAAATTTGCTTCCTTTTAAAACGGTTCGCCATTTAACCATCGCGGAGAAAGCACTCAAAACAAAACTGGAGCGCGCTTTTATTTTTCACGAGATCCCTTCTGGATGGTTTGCTTGTAAAAAAAATAATTGTATTGTTATTGTTCGAGTTGGAGGACATTACACCTTTTGGTGTTTAAAATAAATTCGTAGAGAAAGGCAATTTGTTTCGTTAAAATGTTACGATAGCTATTGTTCTTTATGTAACAGCTATTTCTTTGTTTATGCTAATTATCGTTAACTCTCCCGCTGTATACGAAGTTGACTTCGAAAACTGCAATCAATACGTCTGGTTCTTTATACCACAGCCAATAATAAAGTACTCATCTAGTGCTCTCCACTAGCACGACCAACAATAATAAAGTACTCATCTAGTGCTCTCCACTAGCACGACCAACAATAATAAAGTACTCATCTAGTGCTCTCCACTAGCACGACCAACAATAATAAAGTACTCATCTAGTGCTCTCCACTAGCACGACCAACAATAATAAAGTACTCATCTAGTGCTCTCCACTAGCACGACCAACAATAATAAAGTACTCATCTAGTGCTCTCCACTAGCACGACCAACAATAATAAAGTACTCATCTAGTGCTCTCCACTAGCACGACCAACAATAATAAAGTACTCATCTAGTGCTCTCCACTAGCACGACCAACAATAATAAAGTACTCATCTAGTGCTCTCCACTAGCACGACCAACAATAATAAAGTACTCATCTAGTGCTCTCCACTAGCACGACCAACAATAATAAAGTACTCATCTAGTGCTCTCCACTAGCACGACCAACAATAATAAAGTACTCATCTAGTGCTCTCCACTAGCACGACCAACAATAATAAAGTACTCATCTAGTGCTCTCCACTAGCACGACCAACAATAATAAAGTACTCATCTAGTGCTCTCCACTAGCACGACCAACAATAATAAAGTACTCATCTAGTGCTCTCCACTAGCACTACCAACAATAACTTTAAAAAGAAACACAAGAACTCCTTACAATTTTCACAAAGAGAACATTTCTGGATGATGCTAAAGTTGCAAGATGGCGCCGACATGCAAGTTGTTGTTCATTAGCATTGAGCGCACATTTAAATTAACATCTTTAATATTTTAATTAACTAGTGAAATTTCAGTTTTATTATTCAAAAGTTCTGCATTCGCTCGTCGCTTTATATCAAACTTGTTAATTCAAAACGTCTTATATATTATAAAATATATATAAAAGTCACCCTATTAACATGCATTCAGAAAGCAAAGGCATTTAGAAACGGGAACTGAGGGGAATATATTACGACCGCGGGTTTGCAAGTGGCTTATATTTATGGTAAGCAAAAGCATTTGTGGTTTGAGGACTGTCAATGTTAATTAATGTCGAACCATCAAAGAAAATCTCATGAGGTCTTATAAGGATCACTTTATACGAGGTTGAAAGATCGGCTGCAGGAATTAAAAACACATTTTGTTGTGTTAAATAAGACTTTTGTTCATCTTCTGCTTAATTAGGCGTAATAATTGACATTGAATTCTTTTGACTCTGCTACGACAAAGAAATTAATATTATTGTTGGCTTCTTTAAGTGGCTTAAAAGAATTTCTAAGGAAAAGTTCAGTTAGTAATTCTTAGTGTATCTGATCATTGTCGCGCAGTTTAATGACACACAGCAGGAAATTTAGTCTGTTGATTACAGTCATAAATTATAGCTGGTTTTCTAAGTTAAGTAGCGCATAAATACAATACGGAACATCCTCATCCGATGGTGTAGGCAGAAGTATAGCACACACATTTTTCCAGTATTTTTTTTGCATAACATGACATCACGTCTGTAATTTCCAGTTATGTTTAAGTCTCAAATAATAGAGTGCGAGCCTCTTGCCAGTAACCGGGCACATACCAGTCTCGGTGGCTGCTACTGAGAAATTCCTGATGAAAACATTTATGTTTCGTCTTATACCATAAAAGGCGTCCCCTTATCTGTTTTTCTGCTATACATTAGTTATTACTCTCACCCCTATGTCCGAAACATTGCTACTGTCGCATATACATACAAACATAGTGCAGAATTTGCGTTTAACCTAATGTGTGGAGCTTCTGATCGCGATAAGCATAATGACGTCATTGACCACACGGCTTAACTGCGAACACTGCGATCTACAAACGCCAGGTAGGCAGTGTAGGTTAAACACTTCCGTACTTATAAATAGTTATAGTTCATTCTCTCGGCCAATAGGCTGAGGTCATCGTAATGATTTTTTATGAAAAGTCTACAGATAGTTTGGAAGAATAGTTTGGCTTTCAAATGAGTGAGTAAGTAAGAGAAGTTTCGTTCGTCGATGAGTATAATCACATGTCATAATTCGAGTGTCCAATAATTTAAATACAAGACGTATTTAAAGAGTTGACTTAAACGATGTTCGATTCCAATTTTATCTCACTCTACTTTGATTGCGTTGTTGTAAGCAAAAAGCTCGTTTATTAATGAATCAGAATAAGCGTTTAGAATCATTGTTGTCTGTGTTAACAATATTTACAACTTTACTGTAAAAAACGGTTCGATTGCCACTTAGATACGCAGAATTAAAGTGCTTGTAATGTATCACATTTTAACAAAACAAATATTTTAAGCTTACTGATTTTTTAAACCACAAAGACAGATGGCATTCGGGGTGACCTCAATATTTGGTAAGCATATTTACCCTGTCCATTGGTCGCGTGTAAAAAGCGGTTCAGAAATTAAATTTGCAAAAATAAAAAGCGAAATGAAGCGTGTGTGGTGTCATTGCCATAGGCATATCAACGGGGACATGGCTAAGCGAATGTGTGTGAAGTCAAAAACGAGTATGCAACTTTGATATTCGATTTGCATTTTTACATTTTCGACCGAGACCATCATTCCCATGAGTGTTATTAGGGGTGATAAATGGAAATTTAAGGGAGCAGTGGATACTCATTTTAAACGTGAAGGTTAATTATTATTATTAAAAATCGGTTGTCTGTAAAGTCGGTTTACTGAGGATAGTTGAACGTGACAACGTCTTATGAAAATACTGATGCTACTGATACTGGTTTAATTTTTCTAAAGAAAATTTTAATTTTATTTGTTTGATAGATATTTTGTATGGAGAAGGAAGTAAATGGAAATCACAATTGAATTGATCAAGTTACATTTATTTGTACGCATAAATACAATTATGTATATATATTTTTTTTTTACAATGTACATAGTTTTTACAAATAAGAATGTGCTTTGAGCAATTGTTTTACAACTTTTAAACATGTGTGATATTTAGCTTCTTACAATTTGTGTTATTCTGTTGAGAATAGGACGATGATAGGAAAAGTAGTAAATGAAAGGGAGTGTTTCGAGTGTAATGTGTCTTGAAAAAGTCAAATCGATGGTGGTGCCTCTAGCCGCAATTATCGTTGCTATAAACAATTGACACCACATTCACTTTTCACTGCACTTCATACTTGACGAAAACATGTAAATGTATTATTGTATAGCAGTTGTCCACGCGGACGCATCGCTCACTCAAGTAGGAGAGAGACATGTCGAACGCTGCCGAACGCGGAGGCCGATTGTGCCTCTTTGTCGCTCTTTCCGCTCTCGCTTGCACTTCAAGCCTTAAATGGAACGCCTCAGAGCGAGGTAACGACGCATGAGTCATGTTTTTTCGTGCGTGCAGCCGGCTCCATCGAATTATAAGACGTTATCACGTCAAAATCTTTCTCAATGAGCTCAAACAAACTATGGTGATAGTAAACTCGAAACTATAGGAAGGCTGACTTGAGTAGTAACAAAGTATTATTTGGCTCAAGCTGTAGGTAAAAGAAAATACCGCGGCAGAAAAGAAAGTTTCTGTAACGGATATAATATACAACTAAACCTAGAAACAAAAACTGGTACGGAAGCCAACCCAGAAAATATAACTTAATGATAAGCTAATAAAAAGCAACGAACAAAAGTTAAAGTATTAATTCGACAAAGATGGGAGTTGTTTCTGTTGTTTTTTCCCGGTGTAGCAACAGTAATTTTATTTCTCTAACTATTTAGGGCGAACTGTTTAATGAGTTCTTCACGCTAAAAAGGCGCGTCCGTTACGAGTCGCCCTCTTTCGCAATTTTAAACATTTAGCAGATATTGTATTACTTTTACACCCACTTTCTAAATAGGTAAGGCACAATAAAAGCTTTATAAATCGAACACATTTTATTGGTTCAAATATTTCATTTGTGTTAAAAACAAAGGAAATAAGTACGTGAAATGCAAAATAGAAGAATCGAGCAATCAGCTCCACCTATTGACGCTTTGGTAAAAAAGGAGTTTTAATTGAACGCCCAGTCCCTGTGTAAAAGCTTTTAGAGAAAATAAAAATGAGAAAAATTAAATGCAAGCCGGTCTTTGCCGGGCGGTTTACACGCGGTACGCTCACAAAGCGGCACTTAGCCCGGCGCTTAGTGACCACCCTACAGGCCCTTTAAAAAAACTACGGTCAATAGCGAAAAAGAAATTAGAGTTAACGACGACACTAAATGAGTACGTATGTTCGATGCTCAGAATTTTCCGGAACAGTCGGTAAATGAAATTCTTGTGCAGTTGTTTCTTTTACAGGCTCTGTTTACGTTTCTATGTTTTTTATACTACTACTCAGGGTTTTGTTGGTTATCAGGGATACTTTCAGCCTAAAGCCAGTTTGATAAACTTGTAAAATAAATGTTAAAATCTTTATAGCTTCTCAGCACCTCTGGAAAGAGTAACGATAAAATAGGTTCTACATTTTTTGGGCAAACTTTTTAAGATAAAGTAGAAGGTTCCATTTTCTTTTCGTAAAAACCTAAAGTCTTCTTTAATAATTTGGTTAGCTACCCGCACCCACTCCGGGATAGCTCAAAAGGTGAATCTATAATTTAGTGGTAAACCGTACAGTATAATTTGTCGTTTATCCTAAGTCTAGTAAGTGTTGTACCAGTCTTGGGATTAATACCAACATGTCGATTCAGTACATAAAGCCGTTATCCATTAAATTATAAGGCATATTCACAGTACACCACAATTGCCTTTTCATACCTCCGAGATTGTATTTCTCAGTGTAAACACCCCCATAGAGCGTTCGTCTTCCTATTCTATTCGTACCTATACTGTTTACCTGAATCGTGTTGGATAGAGGTATACTTGAATTTGTATACCCGCATCTTTCGTCAATATCTGCTAGTGATTGATGG
The DNA here is from genome assembly GCA_963853795.1 of Xestia rhomboidea. Lineage (NCBI taxonomy): Eukaryota > Metazoa > Arthropoda > Insecta > Lepidoptera > Noctuidae > Xestia > Xestia rhomboidea. Next base: position 12,771,684 of record OY970763.1, on the reverse strand, counting down.
CCTACCGCATTCCATTCACTTTGTGTAATATATGTTGCCGACTGTATCGAAGCAACAGGGATCGGTCGCCCGACGACACAATTCCTACAGTTTCTGGAATATACCTGATTTTGTATCTCACTGCATTCTACACTTTGGTCTCTTCGGTCAGATTCCACTTTTCTCTATCTAGGGTTACTGCTAGGACTGGGTACTAGGGATTAGTGTTTATTAACGAATCTCAGTACATCTGGCCAATTTTATTTGGACCTGCCACGATGTCTGTTGCCATGCGATACGTAATTGATGGATAAAAATTTTCAGCAGAATACACAGTTTATTTGTCTATTTCGAACATCGGCTGTCCATTTTCTTCATTATGAATTTAATTCGCAATTTTAAACTGCTGGATATACCCAATAACACTTTGCCCGACCTGGATATCGAACCTAGGGCCTTATGCTCAGCTCAGTCGCGCGTGTGACTACTAGACCAAAAAGACATATATCTTCACGTCTTGGAAAAAGCTACAAATATGAGTTACTGTGAGTCGCTAGTTCAGCAGTTTCAGGGGTAGAAACATACATTAAATTAATATGAGTACACGTTAACGCTACCCATTTAAGTCAACTGCCGTGGCATGTTGAATAGCCAGCAACGTGCTATAAATATCACTAGTGACGTAACAAGAAGACAGTTAAAAACAAAATGGGGGCGGTAAGTTGTCGCTGGGAAGTAGAGTACACTGAAAAAAAAAAAAACAAAACTCTTTGATTGATTTAGTGTTTTTGTCACCGACTTCTGAAGCTTGACCTTTGTTTGATTGATTTGGTGTTTTTGTCACCGGCTTCTGAAGCTAAAGTTATTTTTCACATTTTTGTGTTTTTTTTGTTTGTTTTTTTTTTTAATCGGTTTTATTTTTTGCAAAAAAGTTTTTTTTTATATATCCATTTTTAGTTGTTATAATATCCTATACAAATATTTGTTATGCATTTATTTTACATTGTTAACAATACATGTCATGGTAATAGGCTTATCTCCAATAAATGAAACTTAACATACCTAAACTGTCGAAATCTGTGTGCATTGTACACATCTGCGTACCCCTCAGAGCATACAGGCGTGATGTTACGTCATGATGTTGTATAAACAATAAACATCCAAGCGATTGCAGCAATCACGACCGATTTACCGTCTATTTTTGAAGAGTTCCATTGTATATACGTCCGAAGATCAGCATCAGATCTTCACCAAATTTAAACGTTACGAGTATACTCTTTAAATAAAATGAATTTTGACAATCGCTCCACAAATGGGGGAGAAACCGGTGAACATACATTAGACTAGTGTGCTTTAGACCACACGACTGAAATAAAAATGTTCATAGAAAAAAAAAAAAGGTTCCGACGAATTGAGAACCTCCTCCTTTTTGAAGTCGGTTAAAAATGAAAACTACTGGGTCAAACTATGTTAAATTGGCCAAATGGCAACTATTCCGCATTAAACTAAAGAAGAATCACGTAAATCGGATCATAAATCTCAGCGTAATCGGTGTACATACATAAAAAAAAACAATCGAATTGAGAACCTCCTCCTTTTTGAAGTCGGATAAAAAGTACACTATTTTACCAAGTATCTTTACTGAGAACTTTGAAAACGTAAAATATTACGGTAAAAACGTTAATACAAAGTTTGTATTTGTGTCTAACAATGTTATCAATTGCTACCACGTGTTGACTGAAAGTTAGACAACATTACTTAACATAATATACTAACACGGCAACATTTATAATAACAATAAATAACACTTGGAAACGTTGCTCAACAAAAACTAACTGCGGTGTTGCATGCACCATTAGGCAACAAATTTTATCAATGTGCTTAAGAAAACTGTAGGTTCTAAATTAATATATAATTTTTATTCTGGGTAGTGTTTTAAGCTTTCACGGTCTAAAACTCAACTTGTATTGACACTTACGGGATATCTTCCGTGATTATTTATTGTTTTGATTGTTGTTCTATTGTTGAAAGCTCAAAACAATAAATAATCACGCAAGATTTCTCGTAACTGACAATATAAGTTTTATTATGGGTAGTGTATTTACAGGATGTTTGTAATTAATTGGTATTTTAATCAAATGATGATTGAGATACCCTAATTGAAACAATACCGATTTAATTAATCTGCCTAATGATTTAAAGCTCATTTGTGTTATTGGCATTTCACTTGTTACAATATGTATTAAATATTGGAGGTAGGACTAGATAATGCTGGCTGAATAAAAATACGAAAAAAATTTTGATAAAAAAAAACATTTTAAAAACTGTGCAGGTGTTTTTATAAATAACCAGAGTAAGTTAAGTTCATAAGTTTTGCCCACGGCTACGCTCGCGTTAATTTAGAATTTGTCAAGTTAACTCACTACTAAAGCTTCTATAATAATATAATTCAATCACGATTCGAAAGACACGTGGCGCCATCAGCTATTTTCGTCAGAACATTATTGTTGTTTTCCTTGGGAACTGTACTATTTTTCGGGATGAAGTACTTTATGTCCGTTTCTTACAACTACAACAACTTTTTCAAGGTCAAAATCATTCCTCGACCTTTATGAACTCAGAGGGTTGTATTTATGATTTTGATGATTATTATTCTGTAACTACATACGTCTTACAGTCGCGAACAATATTTTAATCAACATACAACCTAGCACTGGTCTACAAATAACGTAAGAAAATTTGAATTTCGCGGGCTAGCCTGAAGCTTTCACCTTAAATTGTTTGCAACAAGCAGAATCAGTCTTTAAATTATGAAAATATTATGTGTGAAACGGGTATTTTTAATTTTAAAATCGATGTTATAGTAAGTACATGTAACGTATTTATTTAGCGTTTACACCGCCCGTGCCCAGAGCCTCAAAGTTATGTACCAAAGCCTAGGCCTGAATTCTTGTCGCGCTTCTCTTCGCGCGTGTCTTCTTCTTGTCGGACGGTTGGTCGCGCATGGTCGGTCGCGTACGAGTACATACATTGTGTTCTATTAAAAATCTAATTCTAAAACATAAAATATGACAACGCCTTTCTGAAATCCGCTGTAGAATCGCATATCTCTACAAAAAATAATGTAATTAAACCAATATTGACAACCAGAAAAGATAAATAAAATGGACATCATGTACTTAAATATTTATATGTACAGATACAGATGCGTTGCACGGGCTTATAAGAGATTTCTCCGAAGTGATTTTCTTTTCTCTTTAATATTTACAATTAATTAATTATTCTTGTGCATTGATTCTCTTTTTAAAACATGTTATTTCCTTTTCACTTGTTCTTAAACATACTTTGTAGCCCACCTACTTCAGAGATAGTTTTCAAGTTATTGATGATCGTGGGTCCAACAGTGCTTTGTGTAATTTATTTCATCACCACTGCTCTCAAAACAGTGAATGAAAACATCGTGAGGAAACCGGCATGTCCCAGAACCAAAAATTCGAAGACATGCCAGCAGTGGGAACATTATAGGCTGATTATGTTTATGCTATGGTTCCAGACACACATTGAAATTGAGCAAGATTATGACTGGACTTCAAAAGAGACTATGACCTCTGAGTTTGGTTGGGCTGTTTCTTCTCAGAGTAGTCAGGCACGAAACACCGGCCCTATCTTGTTTTTATAAAATGACGTATAAAAGTGTTTGCCTACAAACCTACTTGCAAAAATAAACATAATTTCATCTCTTCATTTAATTATTAACAAAAACTGTCAAAGATGGTTCCTGAAACAAGCATTTAACCCAAGCGCATAAAGAAAGTTCCATATAATGTATTTACTTTTCATCTTTTCAAGAGGTCTCATTTACTAAATAAAGAGCAACGCAATTTCCACAAACAAATACCTCGAAACCCCGACAAAGTAACATTATAAAGGAGAATACGTAAGATCGAATGGAGACGCTCATTTCGTACTTCGAGAATTCAAAATCGTTCGGTGAGCAAATAATTTATCAAAGTCATGTCAACTAAGAGCCGGCTTCCGTCGAAAGGAGAGAGAAACACCTTTTTAAGAAAGTTTTCTGGATCGAACCGTACGTATACATGTATAGGCATACACATAGTACCTTTATCTATACATATGTATATATACATGTGATTGATGTGAGTGGTACATGTATAAGCATAGGTTGATTGATGACAGTCGGTTAGTCAATCCGCAACGGTGACCGTTTTGTGTATTTTCCTAATTTTACTGACATAGGCGTAATGGTTCGGTGATGTATTTCTCACGTTTCTTGGTACTTTTGGCTGTATTGGAGTAAGACGAAAAATCAATATTAAGGTCACAATTAAATAAAGATCGAGTGGACTTAGGTTATATTTTTCTTCTTAGCGTATCGACTGCAATCTAAATTGAATCGATCCTGGATTTGGCGACGAGATTGGAACCTTTCTGTGCTATTATAAACTATTTGGCTAAAGCATAATAGTCAGTTCTGTAGGCTTAGCCAAGTTGACAATCTACAATCGTTAACGCTGATAGAAAACTAACCAAATGTATGGGAATGACATCATTTCAACGTTAAGTCACGTGGTCAAAACAAACGAATAGAAACTTTAAAGTTCAGTCTAAACTATAAGTTGGCTACGATATATATGGGATGTAGCGATCACGATTGTAGAAACGAATACATTTCATTCTATCATCTTGATCGCTGTAAACTTGTCTACGAAGTTTCTTTTTTTGTTTTGACCATGTGTCTTAACGTTTACGATTGTAGAAAGAGAATCGATACGAATCGTTTGTAACTTAGCTAGGTCTGCTGTTCATTAATAGCAAGGTTTTCAAGGCTGTCGTAACTTAATAATAAAATATTTGCTGAAGTGAATGAAAGCTACGAGCTGTCACAAGTTCGAAAGTTACCGAGGGATATCGTATTTCTCAATCGGGAAACACGATATCCCTTGGTAACAGGTTGTGTATGTTAGACAGACAGTTCCTCTATGTTACATACTGGTATTCAGATGCATTTGGCTGGACTAGCAGCCGATCCCAAAATAACCAGATATCGCACGAGGTAGAGCTTTAGATGACGAGGAGGAAAAATAGGGTTCAGTATAATAACGCGTTTAGGATGCTGGTGGGGCTGCCCCGCTTCTGTAGTGCGTCGGGGATGTTCGCAGATGCGCATGTGGATTGTTTTTACGCAACAATGCGTAAAAGGTGCGCTTCCCTGGTGCGCAGGGTGTGGGGCAGCACCAACAGTATCTTAAGCATGATTGCCAGTCGCCTGGACTGTGTTTATGTGGGTCGCTGTTGTGCAATAACTCATGGGTTGTCGCAGCAGTGATCCACCATTATTTGTTGTGTTGTTTGTTCTATCAGTGTTTAATAACATAGTCATAAGTTTTACTAACAGCTTTTGAGTCATGGATACTCGAATAAAGAGACATTCTATTCTATAGGGTAGGGCCTCGCCAAGCAATCGGATATTATGTACGTTTAAAAAAAATATTAGGTCTATATGTCCAGTTCTGGTTGCTGGAGCCTCCATGCATCCAGTACCTAGTAATGTCCTGGCTTTTGTGAGAGTTATGAAGATCGAAAGTAAACTCACCTGCATATGCTGTTCATTTATAGTGGTGCATTTCAGATTTGTTGAAAAGCTTGATAATCTATGATACATGTTTAGAACCGTAACGTAATCCTATCCACGATTTTAGATTACTTTTGTAAATAACCAATACATAAATGACAAATAATAAACAAACTGAAGGTGACGAAAACTGCTTTGACTTTTATCATTCGCATTTATCTAAATCCATTTCCTGATATCAAAATGTCGAGCGGAGAGAAAAAAAAAACGTTTTAAAATACCACTCCGAAATTAACAATGCAAAAAATAGAAACAGAATATAAAACTTCGTTAACGAGGTAAGCTTACGCGCTGTTGAGGTATCTAAGCCTCGTTTTATGGTTAACTAACTGTGCCCGTGGTTTTGTGCGCATAAAAATGGCAATTTTTAAAGGGACAACGGAAAAAACACAGCTACTCGCACAGTAGCGAGAATATTTTATAGCGAAGGGTCAGTTCACTGGTATTTATTAAATGTTATAGAAATTACGGGATTGAACTACCCAAAGAAAAAATACAAGATTTTATTTATGAATTATTCTGAAAAAAAAAATACACGTAGAATCTCTTTTGTAAATTTCTTACGACGCAAAAGAAACTCTCAATAAGTTTCCTCAACAGATAAACTCTTCTAACGATTTTATTATTATTAAGTAAGTTTTCTCAACCAGTAAAAGTTAATTAACTCGAAATTCATGGCGTGACCTGAAGTTGGGAGTAGGCGCTACACCGTAGCTTTTTCAAAGGATCTCGCCCAAAACTTTGTATTGCGAAATATCTCGGATGAGTCATTTAAAGTGAATTTTGAAAACCGTAATGTTGGTGGAATATTTGGACTAGCTTGTGCCCACAAGTTGGTTTATTGTTTTTGGGGTTTGGCTTGTTATTGTACTCCAATGATTTACAAGTAGTAAGTTAAGGGTAGTTATGGCTTTTTAAGGGTTCGTAAATTGTTTATCACGGGGCAATGTGGTGCAATTCAGATTTGTTGAAACGCTTGATAATCTATGATACATGTTTTGAACCGTAACGTAACCCTATACACGAATTTAGATTACTTTTGTAAATAACCAATACACAAATGACAAATAATAAATAAACTAAGGGTGACGAAAACTGCTTTGAAAATACAAGATAATAGCTAAAAAAGAAAAAGGAAATATCAAAGAGGAAAAGGAAATCGCCCGCACCGAAAGATAAAACTCAGACAGGTAAAAAGGTATACAAAAGATCCCGCATTGTATTAAAATTAAAGATATCAATGGTACCTTGCGTTTTCAAAAGCGATGTAGGTACAATCTTGTTCAGAGTACATCAGCATTTTCCTTTAAATAAAATTAAGGGTAGGTTCAGAGATACCCGCATGTGGTTTTAAGTATAGAAATTATCTGTGATTAACAATTTGCTATTTGGGGACGTTTGCTTTTAAGAGCTTTTGAGGGAAACATATAGCTGATTTATTTGTTGTTGGCGACCTGTTATGTCAAATGACTGATACATATTCGCCATCAAAATAATGTCTAAATTACTGGAATTGGGAATTGTAACAGTGTAATGTATTGTACAGTATGCAAATTACGCCGAATTCACGAGTGACTGTTGTGTAGTCGAAATTCATCGTAGAAACTGCTGTTTTTGCTGAAGCCACGTTTCAGCAAAATTAAGTACCTCAATAGCCCAGTGAGGAAGACATGGCACAGCAATATGGCTTCTAAAACGAAGAACCTACCAAGAAGCGAAAGATTTGTTTAGCAATCGCAAACTTTTTTATATTTTTCCTACTAAAGTTTTCATGCTTGGAGATTGAAATTAGAATGGTGAGTTGAACTCTAAATAAGGTTTTAGTGAAATTAAGAAAGTTCCTCTTACACTGCAGTTCGTTGGGGTCGGTTTTTGAATTCACTATATTAAAGATGAAGGACCGACAGAAAGGAATAAGTGCACGACTGGAGCCCGATTCCTTATAACAGAAAATCTTTGTCATATACCTTAATTCTTCTTCTTTAAGTGTCGATGAACTCAAATTGTGTTAGACCAGTATGTAGCCACCTGCACAGCTCTATCATCTGATTCAATTAGATCTTGATAGGTACAAGTGGTTGTGCAGGATGGGCAGAACATCATGTACCTGAATTAAAGAAAAAATATAAATAAAAAATTAATGAATTATTACGTGGAGCATATATCTTAATTAAAAAGGGTAGAAGTTGCAAAAAGCTATACTCATTATTCAACATTAAATGAAAAGCTTGTCAGCAAGTTGTATGCAATAGCTTGGGTACGATATTTTTTTCCGAAAACCCCATTAGCTTTCTAAATAAAAACTGCGTTTACCTTAACGTAGCGTCATTAATGAGTTTGAGTCAGCAGTGACCAATCTGGAAATCTCTTAGTGTACGGCCTGGGTGCAATAGCGTTCGGCGGGGCGTTCTGCGGCGTCGGGCGGCGAGCGGCCGACAGCGCATTCAATGAGTGGCCATAGTGCTTTGCCGTAAGACGCAAACTTGCACGCTGCAGCCGCCGCGCGGCGGGCGTCTACTCAGGCCACTCTCGTATAAATGCATGTGTTTGACATGAACGCTGCACGCCCCGCCCCGCCGCACGCTCGATTCGAGCGGGCACTCTGGCCGTACACTTAACCGTTTGTGGGCCCAGGTTGGCCGCTGTAGAAGTAATCTGGCCAAATAGGGTATCATCGACTCGTCCCAAAGACAATGTCAGTGTGGAGCCCCTCTGTAGGATAGGCTCCACCTCCTTTCTTGCCCATCCTGCACAGCCACCTGCACCTTACAGGATTTAAACGAAGCCAACGACAGGGTTGTGGAGGTGGCAACTTACTGGTCGGGAATTATTTGAGTCTATCGAGAAGCATCATTAATAAATTAAATTTAGTTTGATCATCATCATCAGCCAACAGCTGTCCACTGCTGGACATAGGCGTCCTCAATCGCACGCTACTTAACTCGGTAACTCTCAGCTAGTTGTTGCTGTTGCTAGTTGCTTGTTGTTGTTGTTGTTGTTTAGTTGTTACTTGTTGCTTTTGGTTTTTATGAACGGACGGTCAGATTAGTCACCGAGGTTCGCTCGTTGGTATTAGATAATATTTCGTCAAATACCCGTTGTAACTTTTGTAGTTGTTTCTTTATTTTTAACTAAGTACCTACCTAAGTCGATCTAATTCAAAATTATGTAGTCGAGGATCTTAGTGCAGAGTAAAACTCTAATGAGTTTATTTTGGCAACAATTTAAATGTATGTATACTACTGAATAAATAAATAAATAATAATAATATATTTTTCTATTTTTTAATATTTTTAAATGTTTTTTTATATAGGATTTTTTAAAGAAATATTTAAAAATGTAAATAAATACGATGCTAAAATAAATAAAGACGTAAATAATAATACCACCCTACAAAGATCGTTACTCCACCGAGTTTAGTTTATTTAGTTCAATACAAGATAACATTTCTATCAACCTACATAACATTAAGTAATTACTCAACCCCTCTTCTAATTTTACATCAGTCCATTACAGTTTTAGAAAGTCCACTTTAGACCCCCATAGAGTTTTCGTTTCCCCTTTCATACAGTCTTTGGTATTCGAATACATGAGTAGATACTCGCCAGAGACTAAGCTTTAAATCACTGACAAACTTTTTGTGTTTGTTACATAGGCAACATGCACACATGTTCCGCGAGATTATTCACACCGCCTCCAACGCGCATCCACATTTGAACCTTGTCAAACAAATGAAACTCGTTCTTAGTGGCTATTTCTTCTTGCTTCTAGCTAATCTATAGTAAACGATCCTAACACCGGTATGCAGAGTCGCCGACTCAAGTCAATTTTTTCACTTAAGGTGACTTTGTTGTCATGGCAACAGGTAAAGGTCGCACACCAAATCGAATTCTTAGAAATTTTGGCCCCAATTGGCGGATCTTCTTTCGAAGGTACCTCCTCGATATATGTATGTACGTTGACTCCTACATCATCATCCTTGCCAAACCTATAGTTGCATTCTGCTTAAATCAATGCTTAACATGTTATAATGTAACTGTAATCAATGTTAAAGATGTCTATAGTGTCATTCTATCGAATGTTTTCTTGGTTGTCATCATTGGTCAAAGATTTTACAAGAAATAAACAGACTGGTTGCTAATAAAATAATTATAACGACAAAAGAAATTGGGGATAATCTACCACTGAATATATTTTGGTGGTCTATCAAAAGAAGGACCATCACTCTAGTCAAGAATTGCAGAAGCAAAAAAATATTTTTAAGTGGCCGTTTATGTCAAATTGTAAACAAACTGTAGCTGTCAATATGTCGAATGGGGTGGAAAGTAGGCGTGTTAAGTCCAACTCAAGTTCAGTCCAGACTCTGCATACCAGTGTTAGTCTCTGACGAATAACTACTCATATGCATGGGTTCCCTTGAGGTCGGAAACATTCGTGAGTCCTCGTCTATTTCCGCGAGATACGTTACATGTTTACGAAGCATTACCGATGTAAAACATTGTGAAAACTCTGAAAGTGCAGAAAAAGAGACGTTTGTTTGTAACGTTGTTTCATACTCGTGGAAACTGGAGTGGTAAGTGGCTATTTTCTTGTGTATTTTATACCCCACTTGCTTAATTGTCCGTAGATGGAGAGGATGGGATGGGAGACTCGCGGACCGAGGTTTTCGCACAAACTTATAGGTATTTTGTTATTAAACCACATATTTACGGTTTTCACTGGCAAAATGTTGATAGGTACACCTCTGCCTAAAACTTCCGGGATATGTGATGTTATGTTATGAATTTTGGAACCCATAAGATTATGAAAAAGATATCAATGTCCCATTCGTCAAATCGCCGAAATTACTTATAAATGTTGCTCGGTGAAAACGTATAAGTGATCGTGACATTACCCGCAGTATTAAAGGTACGTTGGTTAAAGTTTAGCGACGTCGGTTGAAGAGCTCGTCTCATGCTCTGTTTACTTCCACAAGGATTACGGCGATACATATGTATGTTTGTGAGTTGCGGTGAAACTGATAAGTTTGGAGACTCGCTATCTTGAAAGGACTGGAAATTTTGAATGGTGATGTTCGGTGTTTTCTTATTAAAGTCTTTACTTTGGTTTTGAAACGCCACCACAAATCTACAATTTATTGTAACGAAAATTTTAGGCATTAAGTACTACTAAGTTTGCTCATATTATGTTTATTTTTGAGTAACTTAATACGATTATTCATGTGAACTGTGCAAACTTACAAAATATGTACATCTCAATGTTATTATGACGAGCTTGAACATTATGGACTTGGAATATAATATTTAAAAATCATACGATTATGCAAAAATCCTTCATTCACATGGCATTTCATTTATAATTAAGCAGGAAATATGGCAAGTTTGGGTAACTACAAGCTTGTCACAAGTACACAATTTCGTTTGTAACAATACCAAAGCTGGAAATTTTAGTTTTTCAGGAACAACCGAAGCAAGTAAACCAATCACAATAACACAAAACAAACTTACATTTTTAAAATTGCCATACATATTATATTCGACGGTAGTTGCCAACTTCGAGTAATAGAGTTTGTTAAAATTTTTGAAATATGTTTTTCATATTGTGCTGTATGTTTGTACTTATAAATAATTATATAATAATAATAGATATAGTAATAGTAGATATTTGAATCAAAGAATTAAAACGATATTGAAATAATTCTTCAGGAGGCCGAGATGAATAGACACTAGCAGGGTTGCTGATAGTTTTCAAACTATCAAATACATATTATTGATTTATTTTATAATTTAATTTTTTTTTTTACTTTGTTTATTTTCAATATTTTTGCGCTGACTATTTTATTATTATTACGCTATGGATTGCAGTATCTGAAATAAACGTTTCATTATTATTTATTATAATGTCGGGAAAATTATCAAAAGCAGCTTCTGATAAGGGAGAAGTAAGAACGACACAATATCTGTATGGGGGTGAGCTGAGCACACAACATAAGGCGACAAATTGATACAAGCTTTTAATAAGGCCAACAAAAACACTAAGGACGCTGTCATTATTTCTTTTTAATAACTTAACGAAAATATCTGGGTATTTTACTTTTTCTTTAATAAAACATGATTCATTAATCAACGCCTAGGCCAAACCGCTGAGGCCCGAAACGTGATATTTAGTACATACCCTTGTCTTATGGCTGGTCTAGGGAGAAGTAAGGATTTAGGTACCTGCGTATCTTGAAATACTAGAAGCCCAGGGCTTTGAGGTTTTATTAACGTATACCTACTACCTAAGTGTAATTGCTGACGTACGGTGTAGGAAAACATCGTGAGGAAACCCTGGCCTAATTAATAGCTTAATTAAGGCACTTAGAGTAAGGTAGCTTAATCAATGGTTGACCCTGCCCTGTACGAGAACTAAGCCCTGCACACAAGGACTTAGTATTTTTAAGATGAATTGTTAAACTCAGTCAAACTCGTGTATGAATATGAGATACTAGCTGTTGCCCGGGGCTTCGCCCGCGTGAAGTTTGGTAACTGTCCCACGCGATCATACTAAAGGGATAAATAGTATCCTACATGTTAATCCAGGTTATAAACTATCTATGTGCCAAATTTCATAATGATTACAATTATTATCATCACAATCACCATCACTATCACGATCACCATCACAGTCATTATCACAATCACCATCACTGTCACAATCACTGTCACAATCGCTGTCACAATCACTGTCACAATCACTGTCACAATCACTATCACAATCACTGTCACAATCACAATCACTGTCCCTGTCACAATCACAATCACTGTCACAATCACTGTCACTATCACAATCACTGTCACTATCACAATCACTGTCACTATCACAATCACTGTCACTATCACAATCACTGTCACTATCACAATCACTGTCACTATCACAATCACTGTCACTATCACAATCACTGTCACTATCACAATCACTGTCACTATCACAATCACTGTCACTATCACAATCACTGTCACTATCACAATCACTGTCACTATCACAATCACTGTCACTATCACAATCACTGTCACTATCACAATCACTGTCACTATCACAATCACTGTCACTATCACAATCACTGTCACTATCACAATCACTGTCACTATCACAATCACTGTCACTATCACAATCACTGTCACTATCACAATCACTGTCACTATCACAATCACTGTCACTATCACAATCACTGTCACTATCACAATCACTGTCACTATCACAATCACTGTCACTATCACAATCACTGTCACTATCACAATCACTGTCACTATCACAATCACTGTCACTATCACAATCACTGTCACTATCACTATCATCGTAATCACAATCATCATCATCATAATCACCATCATCGTAATCACAATCATTATTATCGTAATCACAATCATCATCATCGTAATCACAAATCATCATCGTTATCACAATCATCATCATCGTTACTCTACCTCTCTGAATCTCTAACAATCAAAAAATCTAACTCTCTGAACTCAAAATAAATGCCATATTCGTAATCAGCACCCCTGATAATCTCGGTATCGACACCCATATTGATTTTTAGACATTTCAACCCCATCGCACCCCAATCCCATCCCCTGGATGATGATATTTCAGGTCCACTACATTCAATCTTAAAATCGTTGTTTTTGTAATACACCTGACCCGATACACCATACAAACTAAAGCCATGTTGATTTCCAGACTTTGTCACCCCATTTCTCCATATTAGGGGTTGAATTCTGAAAAAACCTGAAACACAAATGTTTTCTCATTTATCGATAGGAGTACTCCTGTTAAGTTTCGAATAAAATAGTCTAACTAATCTTATTTCCCCATGTAAAACTTTGGACCCCCGTTTCAAACCCTTAGGGGGTGAATTTGGAAAAAATATTTTTTAGTGCATCCTTAAACCTCATAGAGAACCTATGTGCCAAATTTTGAACCTCTAGACTCAGCTGTTGGGCTGTGCATTGATTTTTAGACTTTGTCACCTCATTTCCCCCTCTTAGAGGTTGAATCCTGAAAAAACCTGAAACCCGTTTCTACTCATTTATTAATAGGAGCACTCCTGTGAAGTTTCGAATAAAATAGTCTAACTAATCTTGTTTCCCCATACAAACTTTGGAGCCCCGTCTGACCCCGCTAGGGGGTGAATTTTGAAAAATACTTTCTTAGTGCACCCATAGACCACATAAGAAACCTACTTGCCAAATTTGGAATCTGTAGACCCAGCGGTTTAGGCTGTGCATTGATTTTTAGACTTCGTCACCCCATTTCCCCCTCTTAGGTGTTGAATTCTGAAAAAACCTGAAACCCGTTTCTACTCATTAATTAATAGGAGCACTCCTGTGAAGTTTCGAATAAAATAGTCTAACTAATCTTGTTGCCCCATACAAACTCTGGAGCCCCGTTTAACCCCCTTAGGGGTTGAATTTTGAAAAATTCTTTCTTAATGCACCCCTAGACCACATGAGGAACCTACTTGCCAAATTTGGAATCTGTAGACCCATCGGTTTGGGCTGTGCGTTGATAGATGAATCAGTCAGTTTCTTCTTTTATATATTTAGATTTTAACCGATTTCTAAAAAAGGAGAAGGTTATGTATTTCACCGGAATCTAGTTTTTTTCATGTAGGTACGTGCACCGATTACTCCATGATTTTTGCTAAGTTATTTTAGATGTTTTGGAGTTTGTTTGGAAGTCGTTTAGTTTTCTAAATCATTTATCTAGACTAGCTTTTATGAAGACACTTCAGAGATACGTTCACTAAAAGATTTTTCTGGTTGCCTGTATTTTGAAACCATTTATTTGAAATTACTAAATAAATGCATTAAGAAAATCCATTTCACCAATACCTACTTAACAGGTCCACGGAGCTTTTTTAGAACTTTTGTGTTTAAAAAGTTAGACATTATCTAAAAAGACTATACTGCTGGATTAAAAAGCTGGTCCTTCCCGGGAGACGCGAAGTAGTTCGGAATAAAACCGGACATAAATTCCGGTTGACTTTGATTAATAAAATAAGCGAGTATGGGTTCCGTACTAAGCTTTAGGAAATTTATCACTGCATGCAACATTTGAGTATCCCGAAATTCGTGTGACGAAATGTTTGTTCAAGGAAATTAGGTGCTTTGTTGTATTGATTAAATGTGTTTACAGTGTCTTGTTTAGTTTTATTTAATGTTTTCTCTACAAAATTTTGTGTGATTATATACCTTGTCTGCCGTCCTTTAAAAAGAAAGCCGTGATCCCTCAAATGGCCAATTTTTACTTTTTGACACAACGTGATAGAGTTTAAAATTATCTATCTTTCTGTATACGAAAAATTTTTTGAGTATGAATAGTTCCAGAGAATGAGTTTAGCTCTGCACACAGAAAAAATGAAATTACTAAAGCATGCAACCTAAAAATCTCGGACATTCAGAGCCCCAGTAGCTTGAATGACCAGTCTTCTTAAGAGTATCGTGTTACCAAGTAGATAACTAGATTCTGGAGAAAGACACGCTCCTTGTCAAATACTGGTATTGAGTTGGATCCGGTTAGATTGGAATCAACCCCAACATAGCTGCGAAAACGACCCGAATGGCGCAGCGGTACTGAGGCTGCCTTACGTTATTTGGGTCTCGGGTTCGAATCCCGGTAGGAGCCAATGTTTGTGTGATGAGCATGGACATTTGTTTCCGGGTCATCAATGTTTATATGTATAATAAGTATGTATTTACAAACAAAAAGTATCTATGTAGTATATCAACTATCTGGTGTCCACGATATAAGCCTCGTTGCTTAGTGTGGCACTAGTTGGCGCTGTGTGCAATGTCCATAAAAAAAAGGCTAGGCAGATGCTCATGATGCAACATAAAAATCTCCATACACAACTTACAGAAACAGACGCACACATTCATCATACATTATATGAATACGTAAACCCTAAATATTTTCTCTTGCAATCTGTCATTTCATTCCGCATACCAACATGAATTTTACATGAAATTTTCTTGGAAATCCGTACATATGTATAAATGCAATTGTGCTTCCACAATATATCAATAAATAAATGGTAAAAATAAACTGATGTATACGATGCTCTGATTTAATTACCACTGCAGCTATTTTCTCTATGAAATATTTTGACAAAGAGTCAAAGTCTAGTTTTATTTAGTTACTTTTTTTGTTGTTTACTTTTACGATTTGAATGGTTTTCCGGTAGTATTTCTTATCACTACATAGTATAAAACGAAGTCGCTTTCTCTGTCTCTATATCCCTATGTATGCTTAAATCTTTAAAAACTACGCAACGGATTTTGATGTGGGTTTTTTTAATAGATAGAATGTTTCAAGAGGAAGGTTTTAGTATATAATTTGCGGGCGGGCGAAGCCGTAGGCATCAGCTAGTTTATTTATAAACTACTAGCTGTTGCCCACGTATTGTTCGCATGGAAATTTAGACGTGTATGTGTGAGAAAAAAAACATAGCCTACGTCCTTACCCAGGATATAAAAAATAATAATAATAATAAATTTCGCTGGACATTAAATACAGCGCCATCTAGTGCCACACTAAGCAACGAAGCTTGTGTCGTGTACATCAGATAGTTGATATACTACACATATACTTTTTGTTAATAATAAATACATACTTATTATACATACGACTCGGAAACAAATGTCCATGCTCATCACACAAACATTTGCTCCTACCGGGATTCGAACCCGGGACCCTTAGAACGTAAGGCAGCCTCACTATCGCTGTGTCATTCGGGTCGTATAATCTATGATCCCTATGCCTTTCATTACGAATCGATCAGCAGTTTAATCGTGAAAAGGTTACTTATAAACAAACAGAGTTCCTTTCGCATTTATAATATTGGTTTGCAAGTATGGGTGGAAACTTTATTGCTAAACAAAACAGATTAAAAACTTTGAGTGAGATTGACAGCCAATGACAAGTATTCACTTATAAAAACAGGTTGGTAATAAATATATAGGTACGAATAACGAAACCTCCTTTTTTTGAAGTCAGTTATAAAGAATATAGGACAACATCAAAACCTAAACTATAAAACTAGTACCGAAATCTCTTGAGCTAATAATGTGCAAGTTAATGATCCTACTAATTTACATTACCTTTTGTCGGTTGAACCAAAGCTATGTTTATAAACATACCATGGCTTATAATAAATATATAAATAAATGAATAGTAGGCACATTCAAAGTTCTATCTAGGGATATCTTATTACCCAGTACCAACTAGGTTGTGGAGGTCAGATAGGCAGTCGCTCCATGTAAAATACTGGTATTCAGCTGCATTCGGTTTGACTGGAAGCCGACCCCAACATATTTGGGAAAAGGCTAGGCTGACGATTCAAAATTCTACACCATTGCCGAATGGTGTGGAATTTTGAATCGTCTGCCTAGCCATTATTAGTAGTTATAAGGTACACTATACCTACTAATAATGACTAGGCAGACGATTCAAAATTCTCCAATCCGATTCAAATTTAGTTACCCTTCACGAATAACAGTCGTGATGTTATTACTTAGTATACAAGCAAAAGCTACCGTAGTAACCCATTTGTGCGATACGTAAACGGAGCAACAATCTAATTGTTCCCGAGAACGAACTCCGACAGAAATTTACCATAAATTGTTCCTAGGGACGCATAGGTAGGAACATTTTGTTGCATACACAAAACAACCAACAAAGACGTTTGCAGCAAACCGTTTGTCTTATAAATAAACTTTTTCTAGTTTATTGGAAACCCTTATTCAATGTAGCCGAGTGTCAGTCAATATTTGGCTTGCTTTGAATCTGTACTTTGTTTCGCTTTTAAAAGCAACGTTTTACAGAATTTCGGCTCTATAGAAAAGAGGCAATAAGGCGGTACTCAAGTATCACCGTTTGTTTTTCTGTTGCAAGTTTAAGTTGCAGTTTTGTTTTCGAAATTTTAGTGTCGATTTGTTATAGTTCTACAAATAAAATTGCCAACCACCTACGATATTAGTGGTTAGTTTTAGATCTCCACCATAACAAACGTTTTAACTTCAAAAGTTTTAACGTAATCAAAAGAAATGTTTCAGATGGGCAACTACAGTACTTTCTCAAGGTATTATGCCTTGTGACAGTGACTGTAACTTTGCGCTTTTTTTGTATTTTTGACATTCAAAAGTGCCGTAATGATCTAATTGAAATAAATGCTTTAAGTTTGAGATGGGTTTAAACAGTTTCTTTTTTTTGGATATTTACCAAAAATTATAATTATTTTTGAAAAATTTCAAATAAATGAAAAAAAAAAATAAATAAAAAATAAAAAAATAAATAAATAAATGAAAAAAATGAAAAAGTTCAAATAAATAATTATAATAAATAATAATTATCGCTGGACATTAACATACAGCGCCATTTAATGCCACACTAAGCAACGAGGCTTGTGTCGTGGACACCAGATAGTTGATATACTTTTTGTTTGTAAATACATACTTATTAAACATATAAACATCCATGACTCGGAAACAAATGTCTATGCTCATCACACAAACATTTCCTCCAACCGGGATTCGAACCCGGGACCCTAAGAACGTACGGCAGCCTCACTACCGCTGCGCCATTCGGGTCGTCAAATAAAATAGACAAAGCTTTTTAGTTTAACAGCGTGCAGCGGGCCAAAACTACTCTTTAATAAAACCATACGATCTCCAATATGCTTTTAAAATAGGCAATATTTCAAATCATATGGTTCCGTAGAAATATGGACGGCACATGTTTTAGGTTACCGATTTCGTAACTACATACCTATTCTAGGCTATCTGAATTCTTCATATAACGGAGCAGAGCTAAAACATTAAAAATAGAAGCCTTGTGATGCTCCTACTTATATATAATTCAGAGTACCGCAGAATGCCTGATTGACAGTGCGAAATGTATGACACGAACAATGCTGGTAGTTCATCCGCCAGTGCCTGAAACATTTCCGTTTGAACTATTGACGTAAAGCGAGTGTGTTCATGTATTCACGAACTATTTACAGATGTACAATTTTTTTTTTTTTTTTGGTTTGACCACTCGCCGATATGTAACTCGCTAAGGTTGCCAAACTGCTTAACCGGACTATCCTGTGGTGGCCAAAAATTACTTTAAGGCCCCCAGCCAGGGCTTACAAACTATGGATTTAAAATTAAATGAACATCACTAAGGGCAACCCCTGTGGGGTTCGAGCCTCGGCTTAGTGCGTCATTGAGGGAACAAAGAGAAACGTGAATAATTTATACAAAGGAAAGACGTACAGCTGTCAGACTGCCTCATTAGCCGAGTAGTCGCAAGAGCGACTGCTCAGCATACGATACTAGGTTCGATCCAAAAAAAAGTTTTATTTTTATTTTATTTTTCACCACAAAAAAATAAACAATAACATATTATATGACTTGATAGGCTTAGTATACAAGTTTTTAATATGGAATCCTCTGTTGCCAAACCAGGACGGATCCTGTATCTCGGCAAACAGCGCCAAAAAAATAGAGACGTTTTCTTTGATCTACCATGATCGATTTTTTATTTGTTAAAAAAAAGTTGTCCCTCAATAGGAATTTCTCCTTATCGTCGGTGGCGTTAACAAACATTTAAACTCACAAATATACAGCCAAACTCCGAACAACTACCTGTAATTCATACAAGTATTTGTGCCGTGCAAGGATCGAACCCGCGACCCGCAGCAGCCAATCGCTCAGCCATTGCGCAAATGCATCAAAGTCCATTTCAACTCGCAAATATGTCCTCTTTTGTTCCGTTCAATAAGAAAGACGAAAAATACCAACTCAGATTATATAAATGCAAATAACATAAACGCGTTACAATTGAATTCATCGAAACGAAGGTTTACCCAATTGATTTCCCATAAGTACGGCAATGCATCGGATGGAGTATGGCGCCAGTTTCAAAATTGTCAGGATTGCGCCACGTATAGTTATTAAATTTCAATTTTAAGCTTTATGCTTCTGCCCGATAAGAGGATTTTGATTCCCGCCGCGTCCCGTTTTTTGCGAATAAATGCAGGGTTGTTACTGTGTGATGGCTAGGATTATTTGTTCAGTTTTCATTAATACAATAAAAGTTTTAACGAGGATCTGTCGATTTACAAAGAAGGATTATTAAATACTGTTTACGAATTATTGGAATATTCTGGAGCTAGGTTGCAACCATTGCCACATGGCTTTAAAATAAGTACAACAAGTAATAGATAAGTTGTATGTTTGTAAAAATAGTTTCTACAAGGGTTGTTCTAAGAAACAACATCCAATGAGCTTATAAAATAGGCATGACAACAGTATCAAAAAATTGCAAATCTATTTAGTCCGTCAGTTAGAGTAATGGAAATGAATGGACACGTATTTTTTGTTTTTGTAAATCAATGAAATCAAATCAAAACTAGCTAAAAATTATACCATGGCGTGACGTATTGAGAATTTTAAAAGCGTCGTATCTTCGTCAATTTTGGTTTACGTAACAAAAGAAAAAACACGGGTCAAATATTTTTTGATAATCTAAGTGACGGACTAATTAGATATTTTTTTGTCGTCTCGCCTATTGTGGCTAGCTTCTAACATTCAAACATTTCGTGGAAAACTCCTATACTTTTTACTTTTCATCACACATTTTTTACAAATTTCTACAAAATCACTAGATCATTGAGTGCTACGGAAAACTGACTCTAAAAGCATCGGTCAGGGCCTTAAAGCGAAGCACCTCTGTCCGGATCTACGTAAATCATTTTCCGAGCCTAGCCTAATACTTAGGGAAATCAGATTTCCAAAGCAAGACGTATCACTACCGGTTGGAAGTTTCACTAAGCAGGTCGGAATCCTATCAGTTAATATAATTTCTGAGAGGTCTAAAATATTGCCAGTCAACTAATAGTGCATCTAGAGACCCAGGCTTTAGGCTAAAAAATCAAATAATTTATCTTTATCTTCATCATTTACTTAGCCTTTTCCGATCTATATTCGGATCGGCTTCCAGTCTAAGCAGATGCATCTGAATTCCTGTTCATATTTTACATGGAGTGACTGCTAACCAGACAACCAATTCCTACAAATTAACACAGAACATAACAAAACATACTATCTACCAAAAAGTCCCAGACCAAAAACATAACTCCAAATCTAAAAACATTACCAACAATCCCTCTTTTCCAAAAAAAAAACAGTGTTAAACACATAACACATAATTTAGCCCGCTGCCCGTATTTGTAAACTCCGGAACTTAGTGAGCCACATGTCGTCAGTAAGGTCGTAATATTATAAATTGGCGCCGTAATTTTGAGGCAACCCTGTGCCACATCTGCTCGGCAAAGCGTAAAAACGGGCGTCCTACACCCGGTACGGATTACTGTGTCAATGTAAACAAGATCAGTAGAAATATTTTTCATACGAGGGACGTAAATGGCAGTCGTTCCATCATTTCGCTTCATCTCATAAGGGATCCTAACATTTATTTCATCTCATTGTTTTGACGTTGTTTGGTGGAAAGCGCTTTATTCTAGCATTGTTCTTGGTTCAGGAATATCTGTGTAGCAGACTTTTTTTTTTCGGATGGGATATCATCAAATGACTCCTCCCGCTCTGGGCGGAGCAGGAGGGAGTGTCAGACTTTTACTGACTCACGACCCATCCATGTTCCTTCATCGCCCTTTGTGTTCCGGGGCCACGGTATCTCTTTCGAATAGTCCCGCAGCCCCTGCAGGTATCGGCCCTTGCGGACGCCTTCCTTATTGCTGACTCTCTTTGAGGCGCGCGTGGGGGTCTCCCGCGGCGTCCGGGACGTGTGGATCTCTCCCTTTCACGTTCCGCCACCTCCTTCGCTAGAATGACTGCTTTGCAGAAGGAGGTGACGGCGTCCCATTCCGTCTCGCTCCGGGAGTCGCCGCTCTGTGCAGCCTGAAGTCAGTAATTGTGTCCAGTTCATTGCAACGAGCTCGCCCCCTATTACGTTGGACTTAGACATTTCTAGCGAAATACGGGTGTACACTGTACAGTCATGAGTAATAATATGTAATCACTAAGTGTTCGGGCGTCTCTCTTACAAGACGTCAGAGAGCGTGCGTCTTTCATTTTGTTTGTAAATTTAACGTAAAGTCAATAATGGTATCCTGCCTTTTCGCCGAAAATTGTTTGGCAGATTATCACTTGCCAACCAACGCAAAGCAAATTTTTGTATGATTTCATTTGGTAGAATTATTGTTAAACTGATTATTATAATGACACAAAACGTTTGGGACATTTGTCATTTGTCAAACATTTCACTAGGTCACACAACTATTAGACGAATGACGTTTTGTCAGTGTAACAGTTCCCTTTTCATACATTGATATAATACAGTATACATTGTATTATTGGCTTATTACAAACTTAGTATTTTGGAACACATAGGTACTGTTATAAAATAGGTCTCATCGCAAAGTTACAATCGCCAATCGTTTGCTGTAAACATATTAGCAGTATAGTGACCGTACTCTCTGCCTAGGCTGTAAATATTAATTAATGTTCTTTCTAGAAAGTTTTTCGCGTTTTTAATTAATTGGTCAATAAAAGTTGCAGTTCATTGCGTTGTGTTCTCCGTATTCTGTTTATTGCCCCAGTGATGTTTCAATTTGTAAATACTTTTTTCGTTCTTGTTAATACAGTGAACACTACGGTCCGATTCACTCAATTAAGTTTAACAGCATGTATCGAAAGAGTTATGCACGAATTTACTGTTTCTCTTTCAATTCCACACAGTTTTATTGTTTGTTCCGAAGGGATTAAAGTTTCAGCATGTTATTGGCTTAGATATTATGGTATAGGATTTGCTTCAATGCTTTGACTATCTACCTTCTGAACATCATCTTTGGTCTAGTCTATTCCCAACTATGACCAGGTTGGTTTTCTATCGGATGCAAACACCAGTATTTTACAACCATCGCCAACACCCTGTCTCTGCCAGTCACGCTGTGACTCCACCATAATATAAAACCAGGATTTGTAATTATTAAGATAGTTATTTTCTTTGATAATCATCCGACAAAAATCGGCTAATTATCCATGCTGATTCATAACTTGATCTCTGATGATGTGAGATTGATAATGATTTTAATAAAAAACAAAAAAAAAACATTATCCTATTTAAAACCCACACAACTTGGAAAATAAAACTGAAATGCAAAAAAAAAACAATCTACTTTATAAACACTTTACTTTTGTGAAGTTTACATTGATTAATTATGAGGTTCCGATCTGATTCTAATCTAAATAACCATTGGATATCCAAATAAATGAAAATACGCTATTTATTTCAAACAGCAAACGATCGCTTTAATCGCAAAAAAATAAACAATCGCAAACGAAAACGTTTGTGCGAACATTGTAAAAAGGTGATTCCCTACTGTTACCAATTACAGAGCTAATTTTAATTGTGCTAAGGAGGCACTTAATTGATTATTACGTAACGCCGTTAATTAACATGTCGTCTCCACGTTCAGATTGCCTTGTTTTAATTACGTCAGCTTTTTTCGAGGTTTTTTGTGCGAGGGAAAAAGTGATGCCCTAAAGGCCTATTTATCTGAACGTCGATCAACTGCAGACCGGTCAGGGTTCTCGGTATCTTGCTTGTACGGAGTAATGGTATTAAAAAAACCGTTCAGTAGCTGGAAATTAAGTAAATTAAAGCCTTCATGTAATTATACACGGTTTTTCCGCTCTCAAATAACAGCTCCTGCATAAATTAGTATGAATGATTTCCTAGTATTCGGAATAATAATTATTTGAGCCTTCTATTTCAAAGTAAAAATAAACCTTTCGTGTAAAATAAACGTCTGTTGTAAATTGTGTTCTCAGAAATGAAATAAAATAATTGGTTTTCAACGTCTATTTTTATCACTTCCTGGGATCGACTTTTCCGATATGAGTCTAAATACCCTAATTCAGACTCCCTAAGTGGCAAATAATAATTATATTGACCCACACTATGGCCATAATTTATGGGCTAGATAATAGATGTGACTTCCCCCCCTATCCCCTCACTGATAAGACTAACCAATACCGCACAAATCTTATGAGCTATGCCTATTAATACGGTAAGCTGAACATTGCCCTCATGATGTGGGCTTCGATTTAGGAATTTAGTTGCAAAGATATGAGAAATTTAACTTAGACAAGTAAACGGACCCACCCTTCACGAAGCCAATCACAAAATGCCTTATTGGCTTCGTGAAGGGTGGGTCCGTTTCAAATCTAACTTAAAACTTGTAATACCTATTTCAATATGATCATCCATGTTCAAATTAACTTACTACTTTTTATTTAATAAACTATATACACTATAACAATTAAAAACGATAAAATAAACTAAACCTGTAATTCATAAAAATGTGAAAAAGTTAGAACTGACCTTCGTTAACTCCGTATCTAGAAGGTTTCCAGGTATGGTCCAAACCAAAAAATATATCGTAATAACGGGGAGTAGGGCCTCTTGGCTTAGTTAAGGATGTTTTACCACCCCTTATGACTAGATTTTCTTAATCTGATATTAATGTTTAACTCTGAAACTTTTTCAAAGGTATGATTACCAAAAGTTTAATTTCATTAAGCAGGGTATAAATAAATTTGCTAATTAAACTCTAAAAACAAGATAAAACGAAAACTAAATATGTAGTGTAGAGGAGGTAACTAGATAATGTTATTTTACCTTGTATAGAACATTGTTATCCACCTCTAATAAGGCTATAATCTATTTGAAAACCTGCGTTACTATTATAAAAACACAGTCAAGACGAACTCCCCACAACTGCATAATATGAACATTCCATAATCTTATTATTCCACGAGAAAAAAAATTGGTGTCAAAAAATTCTTTAATAAATTAAACCTTTGGTCAGGCTTTGCCCTAACTTTACGGACATCGACAAATTAGATCAACAGTCAGCCGGTCTCCGGGGTGCAAAAACACCCGTGTTCCATCAACCCTGTTACGAGTATTTTCTTTTTTTTTTGCGAGCTGTACTGACTCCACAATTTTCCTATGAATACCGCTAGTATTACCTGGGAAACAGATGTACATATTCATAGCCCAGTACAGATGTTTTTTCGATCATTCTGTTTTGGAGAAAAAAATGGAAGGCAATTCAGTGTCGCTTCATTTTTGTTAGGAGTTTTTGTTATCTAGTTTTATCCTACAAATTATTTGAATTATTTAGGGTTGCAACAAAAACATTCGGGTCGCCATGATTTGGTATATCCATAATAATGTACGTTCGGGAATTAGCCACTCGTCTTTGTGTCGGGCAACTATTCAGCGATGATTGTTTCATTGCTTAATGAAGTTAGCCGATTGGCAAGAGACATATATAAGCTGAATTTGCAACATTATATGTAAACTGTTCAGTATTATTATCCATGGGAAGTCTTTTCTTATCTCTGACCTCTGCAACCCTTAGGGAAACCAATTACTACTTTTGTTAGAGCAGAAAGTAGACGTTGTTTAACTTGGTAACGTTATAACATAATACCGTTATTTTTCTTCACTACTTTCCTGTACCTATTATATCATAAGAAGTTATCTTCTCTACTTTTGAGTGCGGTAATTTATTAATCAGTTTTTCTCAAAAATATTTTTGTTGGAATCTCCAATTAGTCTGAAGATTATTAGCATTTAACGGCAAGAGCGTGTCAAGAGTTTTTAAAAGAAATTAGATCGCCTCGCATTTATTCTGATTTCCTGAGGGAGTCCTAAAGTTTTTCTAGGATAATAATGTAATTTAATCCTGTCTCGAGCAAGTTTATTCTGCCACTTAGCATTCTTCTATTAGCCCATAATTTTGTTTTGTGAGGTTTTATTATTGTGCTGTCTTTTTTCTTTCTGTACCTTTTTGTTTTCTAGTCTTTTGCTAAAGTGGATTTCACTGCGTGAGTGATATTTGATGACTTTCAGTTGGTGCGGCATAGGGTCTATTATATCCGAAGCACGATTAGTTCCCGGTGCATTGCTGGGTCGAAAAGGTTCTTCTTATATCTTCTCTCGTAGGTTTAATGAATAAAGCGTATTCCTAAATAGCATTGTGTTGGAAAATAAACACTCAATAAAAGGCTGAAATCGTAAGTTGATGCACTGAATGGTTTCTTTTCGTAAAAAAAGGACAATTTTTTTTACCGGTTAATAACCTGTCGGATCTTTACGACCCGTTCACACAGGTTAGTAAAAGTGTTGAAACATTTTTAGAGTTGTGGATGATAAAAAACATCGATAGTGATAAACTGTATAATCTAATTTTCAGATCAGTTGATAACATAAAAAAATACCGTCATATTAGACGTATGATTCTCATTACAGCATTTAGCAAATCATTGAATATCTTTAGACCCACTTAATAAAAAGTTTTAAGGATACTTTTACCTGAAGTTTCTGGTATAAAATTTTATACTTACATATTTTGTCCTACTGAATCTGTAAAACATGTTATATTTTGAAATTTAAATACATAGTTTTTACAAGTGGCCACATATTTTTTTATTTCGCTACAATACATAGACTCACGTCTTTTGCTGCCGTGGATAAACAGAAACTACAGCATGCTACCTTTTTTTTTTTCTGATGGGAAATCATCAAATGACTCCTCCCGCTCTGGGCGGAGCAGGAGGGAGTGTCAGACTTTTACTGACTAAAACCCATCCATGTTCCTTCAGCGCCCTTTGTGTTCCGGGGCCACGGTATCTCTTTTGAATAGTCCCGCAGGCCCGGAATGGTCCCGCAGCCCCGGAGTCCCGCAGCCCCGGACAGCATGCTACCTGCTCTGATTCTTACATTGTCGTTTCGTCTCCTCCCGGTGCAAACATCAGAGGCCCTTGCATGAGCGCGCGGTGTAAACGTTACGTAAACACGTCGACTTTTGTATCGAAAATAACACTATATATCCTAAATCATCATCACCTGCCTAGCCTTTTCCCAACTATGTTGGGGTCGGCTTCCAGTCTAACCGGATGCAGTAGAATATCAGTATTTTAAATGGAACGACTGCCTATCTGACCTCCACAACCCAGTTAGTACTGGGTAATACGATACCCCTCGGTAAGACTGGTTGTCATTTTGGGCCACTGACTACCTGTAACGACTTTCAAAGATCTACAAATGACAGCCGGGACCAACAGCTTAACGTGCTTTCCGAGGCACGGAGGAAACTCGGCATGTAAGGGTGGTCACCCATCCACAGACCAACCTAGGCAAGCACGGCTTAACCTAAAGATCGACCCGAGTGGCTGTTATTATTTAGCCACGAGCTCCTAACCTACTATCCTAAACCATTTTAGTTAAATTGTTTGCATCAATTACAACCCGTATCACACACAGAAAAAATAAAAATCACATACATTAATAAATTCATAAAGTTTTGACTTTATTTTTTGAGATTATGGTATTACGTACTACGCACTTGACCTTTCTTAAGAACATCACCAATAATAGAGATAATGCAATAGGTATGTCATATTGTGTAAAACTTATATGCTCATAATAATCATCATCACATTATATACAAGAAAGCGTCCATTAATAATTTTATTTAATATGTAACATAACCTTGTATTCTGGCCAGTAACTAAGTAATACCAACCACTGAGGAAACTCCCTCATGTACCAAACAAATTATGTTGCTCTAACCAAAAATACTTTTAAAGAATATATGAGAAAACTCTACCACCACAGTCCGTTCATCATGTTGTCTCACACAGAATTTAAGGTGAAACAAAAAAAGAAGTAGCAAACGTACGTGGCTCAAACAATCTTACCTATTTTATTTAAAATGTTCAGAAGCAAAACCTAGGTACATAATATGATGTATGTAGGTACCTCCCGTAACACGCTGGGAAAAATAACATCGTTAAAAATGCTACATATTACCATTTTTATTAGAAAATATACTTACAGAGTATATACGAGATAGGATACCGCGAATAAATTGCGCGACTTTCACGACGGCATTTGTCACCCTTAGACCCTTGGCACTTGTGAAATTGTGCTCATATTGTAAGGGCTAATCCTCGACGAGAATTCATCAGCTTCTAACGTTGCCCCTTATCGGGCCGACCCTCGCTTTTAACATTCATCCACATTATTTTTTGTCACACTATAAGTTTATAACAAAGTTAACGTGTCTCCGGCAAACTGTGTAATAAAATTTTCCTCCTTTGACTATAACTTTTCCTCAAAATATAGGCGCGAGCACGCTTTGTGCGGCTTGTTTGTGAATAAACTCTATGGTATATTTGTCTTTGGTACGAAAATACGTGAATACAAACATATTGTGTTGATTTGTCCTTGTATTTTGTTTAGTCAACCCTAAAATAATTTCTCGCTGAAATACGATTAATTCAATTATTTATTCAATTCTAAGTGGGTTCATATTCGTTAATTATTTAAAATAAAAATAAATAGCTCTGGACATTAACATACAGCGCCATCTAGTGCCAGTTATAGTTGATAATATATTACATAGATACTTTTTTGTTCATAAATACATACTTTAATATACATATCAACATTTTATAGTGTTTTGTTGATAATTAATAACAAAACTCAACATTGAGACGTCTTTAATCTAATTTGATATCAATGTTTACTGTCAAATATTGTGTTAAGGTGAAAGCAATTACTTGTTATGTTTATACAATAATATTAGAAACTACTAGGCAGTTTCTTGGAACAAACAATTAACTCGGATAACATAGCATTCTTAGAAAGAGGCTTGATGTTGTTGTTTTGATAGATGGGGCTTAAACTCTTGGTAAATATAAGTTAATAAATTCGATTCAATCAATAGACAAACTACATCACTTTTTATGTAAAATGAAACAGAAGAAAAAATCGATGATTTATGTTTTTATTTTATTTATTTAATTTGTATTGTATGACATCATCTCGCTGTAAGAAGTGCTTAACCTCCACAACAATGACTACAAGTAAGTCGTGGTAATACCTATTCACCAGACCAAACCAGAAATCATCCTGAAAACTCAACTCATCTTAGTGAATTATTACGTAAAACGAGTCTTACGTAAAATAAAGTATAATAGCTTAATAAATTATACAGTCCACTGCCCTTTCCGTACCGCCAACATTATCAACTGCCCATTCCACGTTTTTAATCAACACCGAGAATCCGAATTCAAGTTTCTAAATCCTCGTTAATATGCTATCCATTACTGGGTAGCGACTAAAGTTTGCATTAGCATTAGTATTATCGCGGCAGTGGACTCGTAAAAAGCAAAGTTATCAAAGGCGAATGCTCTCACTTGGAAGTTAATGAGTCGACAGTGCGGTAATGTCAGAACGTAGGCATTTATTTTCATAGAACGTTTCGTACTAGAGTTCCTTTGTGGTTTTGCTTCTTGATCTTTTTTTTTGTTTTAAGTACTTTTTAATGATATTTATGGTATTATATTTTCTTATAACATTCGAATACATTGCATAGATATCAAAATTGATTTAGTCTTTTCTCCGAAACCATTCCGCAGTTTTCGCAACATTCCCTTTGAAATCTCCTTCAATATAACACTCCACAAACGTCTGCCGACTCGTTATATTTTTATGTAAAACAGATTGCACCCCTTCTCCACATAATTCCAAAGAACACAGACTGACAATACTTTCTATTCCCATAGAATATAGACATATTTATGATGCACTTACCACCCGCCGTAAAAACATTCTCTAAATTTCTTTCGCCATTTTTAACGTACAAGGATTTCCTTTATGTAAATAAGAAAGGCTGGTAACCCAAGAACGTGTGTAATGTCGTTGTGGTGCTTTATATTATTATTTCTAAGATGGCGTACATAAAAACGGGCGCGAATAAAGATAAGCTCCGTTAACTGTGTACATTACACGTCTATTAAAATTTAAGTGGATGTACCACAGGAATAAAATTATGGCGGTTGAGGAAATGACTACGTAATTTTGTTTGTGTGAAAATGAAAAAGAGACGATGTATTAGGTTTTTGTCACAAAAGATTTTATGAGGACAGCTCAAGTCGTGGTAAAAAAATAAGGCTAAGAATGATAACGGAGCTTTTTCGTCACGGTGCGCGGTGAGCCGGTGTTACTTAAGGTGGATGCTCCAGGGTAGCCCGCGAAATTCAAATTTTCTTACGTACAACCCTCTAAATTCATGTAACTGTCAAGAATGACTATTTCATGAAAAAGTAATTCTTGACAGTTACATGAACTGAATATGAATGTTTGATGATTTTAATGATTATAATTCTGTAACTACATACGTCATACAGCCGCGAATCATATTTTAATCAACATACAACCTGACACTGACCTGCAAATTGAAAAAAACGTACGAAAATTTAAATTTCGCGGGATACCGTGGAGCTTCCACCTTAAGTACCTACACCAGTAAACCATGAGCTTATACGCAAGGCTGTACAACAAGGTACTACCCTATCCATTGACAGAAAAGCTAGCAAAAAGAGTTGCTATAACCAAAAAATCAAAGACTTGTGAACGTCTACCAACCGCGTGATGGATGATAGCCTATACTCTCACAGATAGAGAGCCCACCAGCGCGAGAACATTACAGTCTGCCTACGCGATAAGCCATTACTGATACACAGAAAATATAACTTCGTAAAACTACTTTTACTCACTATGGAAACCGTATAGAGCGTTTAGAGGTCACTATAAAAGTTTATAGCAGGTTGAACGACGAAGAGTGACGTTTCAGAGCAACCTGTGCAAAGGGTCGACGCGTTGATTGATGATGCACGTACACTGGCATGTCATTAAAGCTTTCAACACACCAAAAGCTTTGCGCAGTCGTGTTTCATTATATTCTCATGTACAAAATTCGCTTGGCCCTGCCGTCTACGTCCTTCGCTCACGACCCGCGGTTAGTGGGAGATCAGCCTTTGTATAGAATGTCTATTTATGGCTCGAGCCACTGGCAAATTAAGCAGTCATTTGTTTTTTTCATGTGTGATTTTTTGTCGAATATGAACTTCATTTTTGTATTTAATCTTATTGATTTTTTTTTAGGTCAAAGATAAATGTATTTGGTAGTAGGTACCTACTTGTCAAGACAAAAAGCTTCTTTAGAATATGCTCACAAACAAAAAGACTACTAAAAAACCCGACTACTGAATAATATATGTAGCCTATGTTAACCGGGCCACAAAAACGAGTCGATTGACACCTTATCCACCAACATTGGATGAAAAGTTTAGGCGCAATGGAGGAACATAAGTAAATACAAACAAACATATACATTGATTGCTAAAATCATAACCCTTCCTTTTGGCTTTGCAGTAGTCGGGTAACAATAGCTAAAATCAGTAAATAACTACAAGCCGTTATAAAAGTACGTAGCAACTAACTTTTAAACTGACGTGCTGAAGAGAAACATGAACTTTTCACATCTACTTTGGAAGAAAACTATATGCACTGTCTGAAAACCTAACGAGATACGACGTTGCTTTTAGAGATACTTCCAGAGGTTGTAGCGGACTTAAGAAAAGACGTCATTATTTACGTAGATTGCCTTGGTTGTAAAGCGCATTGTCTACAGCGGAAAGCGAAATAAGGTGCAAGTGAATAAAAATGTACCGAAATAATGTTTCGCTGTTGCAGCTTTAAATGCCTGTTCTCTTTTTAGGTTAAAACAATTATTTATGTAACTTAATTTTGACGTTCTCTATCACACTTCACACTCATATTATAAAGGCGAAAGTTTGTATGTGTGTGTGTGTATGTTTGTGAGTATGTGTGTATGTTTGTTACTCTTTAACGCAAAAACTACTGAACGAATTTGGATGAAATTTTGCACACATATAGTTTATATCTTAGATTAACACATAGGATACTTTTTATCCCGGTAGTAAGATCCCATGGGACAATTTATTGAACTCCACGCGGGGGAAGCCGCGGGCATAAGCTAGCTAGTCCATATGAATAGAACGACCACTTCTCTTCATATTGCACTCACACAGGGCACTACCCTCTTTTCATTTATAATTGCAAGAATCAAACATTGGTCATCACTTCATCAGTTCATTACACTGAACATGAAATCTTTGAAGGTGTTGGCTATATCAGAACATTCAGTATTTTGTTGCCTTGGTATTTTTAGTTCTCAGTTGGTCCTGTCTAAGACAAGACACATCCATAGGTAATCCAATCACTCCTTCACACACACAACACGTCTTGCACCTGACACTAATGCCCACACAAATATACTTCACACAAACACTTTATCTATACAAACATTATTAATTAATTACAAATGCTTGATAAATATGCATAATAAATAAAATAAAATAAATATCGCTAGACAATTCACACAGCGCCATCTAGTGCCACACTTAGCAACGAGGCTTGTGTCGTGGACACCAGATAGTTGATAAACTACATATTATTTACTTTTTCTTTGTAAATACATACTTAATATAAATACACACATCCATGACTCGGAAGCAAATGTCCATTCTCATCACACAAACATTTGCTCTTACCGGGATCCTCACTACTGCTGTGCCATTCGGGTCATAAGAATAATATAGATATATGTCTTACCTTTTTCTCTATATCTTGCTTCTGACTATCCGAGTATGCTAGTACGCTCACAATTTTTTTATCCACTATTAATACGAAGACACTGCCTCCTAAGATACAGGATCCTCCTAGTTTAGGGAGTCAGGGCTCAGATGTTGTATTGACTGTACTTTATCCATCTCTCGCACACTATATCTGTTAACTGTTAACTTCTCTATATCTGTTAACTCTTCTATAGCTGTTAACTTCTCTGTCGCCTACGGACTACTATGTGTACTTTAATACAGGGTGTAAACAACTTCATCACGAAGCCGCCAACCAAACATTCTGTACATCAAATCAAGTAAATCTACACAAAAATGATTGCTGCGCAATGACTTTTGTTTTGGGGTTGAAAAATCAAACTCAATGTAACGCACTCAAAACATAGTGCTGATGGATGGATTGAATAGTGTGAGGGTCGTGGAGGTGTTTTAAATAAAGTTCGAACATTAAAAATGTGTATTTAAAAAACCTGCGAAAAAGTTGTAACTTTGACCCTCAACATCTCCGTAACTAGGAGGTTCCCAGGTATAGTCTAGAACAAAAAAAATTATTGCAATGACATCCCAGAACAAGTGCCTTTCGGCTTCGTTAAGAGTCTTTTTACACCCTTTATGTGTAAAACATGTATTTTGCTGCTAATGAAGACTATATATTAAAGACTATAAATATTATAAGAGTTTAAAAAGCTAGACAAAGAAACCACAAGTCGTGTCTAAGAACGGATCGTTCAATCTTCAGTCAACCGCTTCTAAGAACTTAATACTTTCTAGTATTAAATTGGCTTCGAGACCCGTTTTAATTATAAACAAAATTACTCGAATTAACTCCTTTGCTTAATAGACTCTCCAATACAAACAAGAATGATGAGATTCCAGTAATATTGGTTAAATTATTCCGTAATACAACTAACTGACTGAAAATTAACATTACCAAAGCCAGATGTTTCCACGAAACCCAGACATATCCAAACATACTCGTATATACCTTCAATTTCTTGGGAAACCTAAATAGCTACGCTAGCCCTAAATACCACGTCTCGGCGATATACGAGTATGTTCGCGTTGAATAGTATGTTCCGTTTTGAATTCTTAGCAGTTTCTACATCACAACGTATGTCCTATCCTAATAAGTAGGTAGGTAAGTTGGTAATCTTCTTTTTTTTTTTTTAGACAGCTGATATTCTTTCACTTTATACTACTATATATATATATGTGTATTAGTATGTACCTATTTATGTATATCAATTTACGGTTACAGGTTGTTACTTGCACATATTTTTATTATTATTTAGAGTTATAGTTTGTATAAAAGTAGTGTAATTATTTCAATTATTTTTATTAAAGATTCAGACTTAAAAAAAAAATTATGTTAACAAAATGGTATTTTTCTTATTTATTTATTTTTTGTACTCTATCACAATGCTGTCCTATTTGACCCAAAGATTGACTGGTAGAGTGGCATTAGGTCCGCCTATGTACCACTCTTGTACATGAAGTTTAAATAAATAAATTTTAATCCACGTTTCTTTTAAAATTATTATAAATTTGATCAATTTTCACTGTAATTGAGTATTGCACTCGAGTGCTACGTTCGTAGCCGATGCGATGTGGTCTAACAAGTCAGCTACTACGGCGTAGTAGTCGTGCTACGCCTACGATGTTTATCCTGTAGCCTTTGTTGTTCATCAAGCTTTCCAAGAAGACTGCGTTTTCTCATTAAAGTTGAACATAATATCATAACAACACGCCTGTAATCCCCGAAGGATTAAGCAGACGTGTATCTAATAGTAGGTACACCGGTTCGCCAATTATGTTAAGTCCCATGTAATAGGGAGCGAGCGTATTGCCATCAACCGGGCACAAATCCAGGCTCCGTGGTTGCTACTGAAAAATTCCTGATTGAAATATCCAATAACACCTTGCCCGACCCGGGAATCGAACCCAGGACTTCAATCTCAGCAGTCGTGTTTGCAACCCCAACGAGGCAGTCTTTATTAGACAGTATTTATTACAGTGGAAATGTGACGAAAAAAAATTGTTGCCAACATCATGACAAAAGTAAATAAAGATATATTCACCAAAGATAATATTCAGCACCCAAAAACTCTTATTCAACTCACAATTTCCTAATAACAAGAAACATTCGCAATATAATACGAATCAAAAGGTAGGTATGAATCCAATACAAAGTTTCCGAGGCAGTTTCACCCCGCATCTTTCATGTCCTCGAATGGAAGATAGCGGCCATCGACAAAACGATAGATAGCGCCTTCCCGTCTATTGATTTTCGAAAGGTAAGGTAGTCTCTAATATTTGGCGATCTTTGTTCGGATTTTTGAACTGTATAAGGATTGACCACGAAATGGAAAGATTCGATAACGGCTACTTTTTTTTTGGATGGATTTTTGTTTTCGTTAGGAGCTGTTGTTTTGATGCACAACATCATTATTTTAGCATAATTTGTCTATTGTCTTGAACTTCATTTCGACTTTTGATAATTATATAAACTCTCTAAACATAACATAACAAAACATCACGCATGTAATCCCCCATGGGTTAGGCAAGATTGTACCGGTTTGCCGGGGTTGCGGGACTGTTGCCGGGGCTGCGGGACTGTTCGAAAGAGATACCGTGGCCCCGGAACACAAAGGGCGATGAAGGAACATGATATCCAAACAAGAAAAAAAAAGGGTTGTACTCATTAGTATACCCACATTTCGCCAGGTATGTTTAAGTCCAGTGTAATATGAGGCGAGCCTATTGCCATCAACCGGGCACAAATCCAGACTCCGTGGATGCTACTGAGAAATTCCTGATGGAAAAACCCAGTAACACTTTGCCCGACCTGGGCATCGAATCCAGAACTTCATGCTCACCAGTCACTGTCCCAATGAGACAGTCAAATCAAAATTTGTAATTTTCTTAAATATTTGGATATTTTGTACATTGGCAGAAGTCACTTACTTACTCTTGTTGAGCAAATGTATCATAGCGATTGCTCTTTCTCAACGAGACAAGATATCTTTGTCAGACCAATAACAGGCTAATAATTTACATCTTTAAGTCTCAATTGTATCCCGAAAATTATGATATCGTATCACAATATTACAGGAAACAAAATCTTTTCAAACATGACCTAATTAAACCTTTATAACTCGAGTTTTCTCAAGAATAATGGTATCGGTTTCCGTCTCGGCCTCTGATTTTAATCTCGCCCAAGACCGATCCCCTTGAACCTTAGGTAAGACATGTAAGTCGGCTCCCGGGATACTCTTTAGATAACGAGCAAAGTTCCACCTAAAGATCCTGTAAATGTTCCTCCGCCGCAGCCAGAATTCGTAATTCAACTTCCATTTTGAAAGGACCCATAAAAATAATGTTTTATACAAGGCGGTGATAAGCTTCGACCTCCGCTAAGTTGTTTATTGCTATCAGCTCGTTGTTTTATTGAGATGTTCTTGAGTGGGTCACTGGGAATTAGAAATAGAGACTATTCGTACAGAGAATCTAGTCCTCAGGAAATATATTCAAATTCAGAACATTAGCGTTATAAGTTTTTAAACTGACATTATCAGTAACACTGAAAACGCGATGACGGTTTTGTCTGCTTATAAACATCCACCCGCAATCATTTCTGTTTATTAACCGTGATCGTGATCATGGTGCTGCAACAGCGCCGAAAAAAAAATACCAGTGCATTTAAATTTCAAGTAGGCTAGTTACAGGCACTTTTAAATTGTCGAAACAAAGATGAAAATTAAATGTAGCTACAGTCCCAATCACAAGACATAAAAACTGTGAAAGTACTGTAGTTGCCCATTCCCTAGCGTAGATCTCTATGGAGACGAACGGGCCAGAAACTCCATGGACACTCTTTTAAATCAAAATATTGTTACAAAATCTTGGTTACATCATTCATGATGCGATGGTATATTATGTGAGAACAATGTAGCAAGATGTGCACGTTAAAAGTGTCCACATAAATACAAAAAAAAAACAAACATACAATTAAAAAACCAAAATAATTCATTCAAATAAGCCATGGCAACTAAGAGATGACCAGTCGCCACTGACAGCGCCAGTTCACGAACATGACGCATGGATCAGCACCATTCAACTCAAACATTTTGAAGGGAACTAAATATCGGGAACTCAAAACAAATAGTAAACATGGTGAATATCCCGCTTTCAGTGTTAATGATATAATTTATTGCACTCTTTCTTGAAATTTGTGCCTTCCTTAAAGCATACACTTATGCGTGATTTACTAATAATGTTAGCTGGCATACCCAAAGTAGGTAATCAAAATCATTCATGGCAAATAAAATGCTGATGTAATTACACAGTAAAGTTATTTCAAAAGGCACGCAAACATTTCAAGTAGAGCGAAATGCTGCACCTTCATTAGAATTCAGACAATCTTCCACCTTAACATTCAACTTACATACATTTAAACACGTAGAAGCGCAGTCTCCGTATATTTAGTAAAGTCAACAGTTCTAGCGCTCTGTTAAAAGAGAAGACGTGAGGCAACGTAACGAGTAGTCGAACCGAAAACCGAGAGGTATCTGTCCTCCCAGGTACAAGAAAAGGGAGGTACTCACAGACCATTAACTGGTCACTAGTCACACTGACCCGCCAAAACTGCAGTTACAGAGCTGTTTCAGCGTCTCGTAAAACGTAATGTCTTTCAAAAGGTATTTGGCTCCGCATTTTTGGCGATATGCGAATTTGATTGGGACTTTGTTCGAAGGACTTTGGACGCGAGGATCGTTATTGGGACGATTCTTTGAACATTGGAGCGATAGCATGCATGTAAAGCTTTATGTATTTGAGATTAGAAGGATTTATGTAAGGCGAGATATTGAGTTTATGTTGCAAAGAAATACGAGACAAGATAGTAATAATGACAAGACTTGATTACAAAGTTGCATTTGTAGACGTGTGCAATCGTTTTCTTCTTCGAAAGAGCGAAAATACTGAAAAGAAATTCGAAATAATAAACCATGTTATAAATCGTGCGGTTTGAATTTCATATTACACTATTTTCGAAGGCGTATTCCGGTCACAGTAAAGTAACTTCAGTCTCTTTACGACGATACATTTATATCCATTTATTTGGCGAATATCCCTCGCTGTGAACCACCAACGACGGAACAAACGGATGGGTACGTTTCTATTGCCTTTGAGATATTTCATTGACTTTTACAAATGCGAATGCCTGAGTGTCATTGGGATCGAATCTTGGTGTGGAATAAATTGCGTCCATAACATTGAATTCGCTCTTTTGTAGGGATATGTTATAGCGAATGGGAGCGATGTTCCTGACCGTTCAAATGATTTTAGTGTGCTATTATACATATTTATTTTTGTTAAGGGTATTTAGACCTTTTTCTTTTATCATCCAAGTAGTGTCTTAACTTACCTACCTATTTATGACAGAACGTTTTAAGGCAAACTAAAAGGCGGATAGGCAACGCCTTTTCAGACAAAAGTAAATATCCTTAGTACCATGAACTAATCTCACATCTACGTGGTAGTGAAGAATCTCGATAAATATATTAAAATGCCAAGTAATCCCGGGGTTTTGTGGGCGGGAGCAGGTCGCTCGCAGCTGACCAGCGGGTCGGTGACAAGGAAAGGGTCGACCTACCAAACCGTAGGCGTGTTATCATGGTAATTATGACATCCCAAAAGAAACTCCCCACATTCAGCTGTAGTTTTTACGAGTGCCCCTACTCTTCATGATGACATTCGCAGATAAGACTCGGTGATTGCGTTAATATTGAAATTTCACGGATATGGCTTAGAGATTAGAGTCTCAATCTCGTTGCAGCAGTCATTGTGTCAAAATAGATTGGCAAATAATTTTCTAAAGATTATTTACTATGAGCAATGGAGAAGTATTTTCTAGTAGCGGTCATTTTGATCTATTCAATGTTACTAATCAATTCGGAGACAGAGAATAATTTTGTGTTCCAACTCAAAGATGCACCCAAAATCTATGAAGACTACGCGAAACGATATAAAAGAAATTTTAAAAGTGAACATGATTATAATGAAAGATTTCTCAATTTTATACAAACTTTGAGGTACATTAATAGTATAAATTCACAAGCGAAAACTGAGCATAAGGTTTTACCGAATCAGTATGCCGATTTCTCAGACGATGAAAGACGAGCGATTTTAAGAAAAAAACATAAGCACATAGAACCTGAACTTCGATATATACTGCGAATGGACGACGAACATCAGTACGTAACATTTTCTCTTT
This sequence comes from Xestia rhomboidea, assembly GCA_963853795.1. Classification (NCBI taxonomy): domain Eukaryota; kingdom Metazoa; phylum Arthropoda; class Insecta; order Lepidoptera; family Noctuidae; genus Xestia; species Xestia rhomboidea. Next base: position 12,733,148 of record OY970763.1, on the reverse strand, counting down.
TTTTTTTTTTTTTCTAAATGGCATCTCGCAGTTCAACCTGAGAGGTTGTCGTCTGCTTAACCGGACAATCCTGTGGGTGCCTTAAGTGTAAGGCCTCCAGCCAGGGCAAAAAATCTTACAAACTAAACGACTACACGCTAAGGGCACCCGCTGTCTCTTTTTATTTTTAGATAAAAGTACCTACTTGGGTGGCTCCAAGAAGGAAAAGAAAATGATTGTGTTGATTAAAACCGCAGGGGATACGATTTGAAAAAAAAAAACAAACAATTTTTTTTTTTGATATTTTAAAGCGTTGAGGTTTTGAATCGTAAAGATTAGATCTATGTACCAATCCCTTCATCAATACCATGAAAAAAAAAGTGGCTTTTTTAATTAATACCTGAAGACTTAATTCCAAAATAGTCTGACAAACACACGTTTTGTAAGGTTTCGTTTGTGGTGATTAAGTTTCTTTTTATTTCAGTGATAGCGATGAGTTGCGGTCAGGATCCGGATGGCCACAACAAACAAAAACTGGATATGATATATGAAATTACGGAAAATAGCAAAGAAAAAGAAAAGGCGTTATTTGGTAACAGTTGTGAAATAAAGAAAAGACTTTTCAGAGCAAAAATTATACTGTTGATAACCAAATGCGAAATAAATGATTTTCTAAACACTGCATAAAACGCTGGTCCAGGCTTGACGGGGCCAAATAAGTGCCTGGAACATTTGGACTGAAACAGAACTGTTCAATTCCTACCAAATTGTTCGGATTTCCGGCTAGATGAGAGTACTCCCAAAGGGTTAAGCTAGTTTTGAACTTTATGTTTGTATTCAAGCGGGGAAGTTGTCATAAATATTGGAGCCTCTGCTTGTCTAACTGGGCTGAACTACATCAAACTGCTTTGTTGACGCAAAAGTTGGGCAGCTCAATATCCTGCTCCTCGTAAAGTGAGCGATTATGAGCCCCCAAGTAATTGTTTACGATTATAGTACGTTACTTCTTTCTCGCAGGAACAAACGCATTTTCCTTAATTATTTAATTTCGGGCACACGTCTTAACCCTTTCGTTTCTTTTTGAATTAGTGACAGTCTACGACTGGTAAAGCAGCCATATTAATGATAAAAGTACCTACAATCATTTAAAACTTTCTTATAATTTTATTTTAAACTTGTATCGTTAAGCATTAAGGTTGTTAAGAATGAAAGAGCACAAGAATTTAATAAAAGTATAACATTCACTAAAATAAATGTTTGAAACTAATATAATATTGGAAATATCCGAAAAGCGTGATATCAAAAACATCTAAAGCATTCTTTTGTTCTATTGGAAATGGAGAAACATAATCCTTGTTGGATGGGTTGTGTACGGAATGTCTTTGTGAATGGTCACGCCACAGATTTAGCGGACCTAACGCTGTCTTTCTAAAGGCAGACGAACATTTTCAATACATCCTGTTAAATTAAGTGTGTAAAGTTATTATTTCGTTCAATTGCTTTTATTTTAACGGTCAAAGGGATTGTTGGAAAGTATGAACGCGTAAATATTTGTGTAAAAATTAAACTCATGAAATCATTTCGTGAAACAATTGCCTGTGCATTTTAGTGTGTGTCAGGAGATATTTCACGCTTCAGTGAGTTGCACGGTAAAGCCGCGTACGCACTTACGAATAGTCACGATAATGTAATAGCGTCAGCATGTGACGTCATCAAGGAATACCCAGAACTCATTATGTACTGATTGTATTCCAAAGATTTACCTTTGACGAACATTAAATATAGTGTTCGATGATTGCGATTTCCGTTTGTTTACCTACAACTCGTTCTAGTGTAGATCTATACATCCGTACAATTTAAACTTTAGATCAGAGACATCGTGTGGACGCGGCTTAAAACAAAACTACCAGACGTTTATTTATCATCGCCCTTTTGTGCTGTAGTTACAGAAAACTACATACGTCATGTTACTACTTCAACTTTTAACCGAAATCGCTCATTGGCTTAAAATATGAAAACAGCTAAACTTTGATCCGTATCTGAGCTCACGGTTGTTGCATCACGCGCAAACTTTAAAGTAGCTATGGTAGGTAATGGTGTGGGTGGGGTTAAGTATTCAAATTTTATGCTTAAACGTTCCAGTTTCCTAAGGTCTTCGTGCAGCAGCTACTCGATAACCGTTCGGTAACCATCACTGTCTATAGAACGTGACTTTTTCCGTGGGAAGACAAAAGCAGCCCCCGATGCATTTTTCACCGGAATAGATTTTACGCGAGGAAAAATTGCAAATTTTTACAGCGCACCGACACGCGCCGTTCCCGTGACTTGAGAAATATTTTCGATAGTTGATTGCTCTGCTCATTTTATGGCGAGTGAGATTGCAATCGTTTATTACGACTTAAGATTTATATGTTGGTATTAGTGTTTCGGTTATAAGTTTTCTGATTCAAACTATTTCAAATAAATGTAGCAAATCTTTGACGCTTAAACCTTTGATTTCAGGCTGTCATTTGTAGATGTAGGCACTTTGACAGTCATTTTGGGTGGTCAAAAACCCAAATTACGACAACCAGTCAAACCAAGGGTTTAGTATTGCCCAGCAGCTGGAGGTCAGACCGACAGTGGTTCTATGTAAAATATTCAGTAATTAGCTGCATGGGGTTTCACTAGAAGTCGACCCTAACACAGTTGGGAAAAGGTCTTAGTTTTTGGAAGACACATCATTTTATATCTCTCTTTTATGCTCTTTCTTATGAGGACACAGAAAAGTTGCTCCACCCAATTACATAATACTTGAACTCAAATAAATACCAACACATTCAATACACACGCACAACCATCCACCTACACATTCACACACATCCTGGGAGACTACTTTCATTGTTCTCTACTTTCGTTGTTATTTACTTTCGTTGTCATTTTATTTAATTTCTTTTTTTTACATTTTTTTTTTTTTATTTTTGTTTATAATTGTTTAGTAGGATAATATGCTACCCACAGGTTTATTTATGATGCCACTAGCTAAGTGGGGCCTGGTGACCTGTAATACAGGTTTTTTTTAAGACCTACTTCAGGCACCAGCTCTCACAATGTGAATTTATATAATTTCAAACTGATAAGTGCTACAAAACCATTGTGAGAGAAAATAAAATAAAACTTATTATTATTATTACATAGTATTATCTAACGTAACTCATTGTTCTTAAAGATATCATTTGTGTACTTAGCCAAAAATTGAATTACGTCCTACGTAAACTGATAGAACGGATTAGGTACCTCACCAGTCTTATTATATAAAAAGCAATCGCAGCTTCCTCGAATAATCTTATTTGTTGATAGAATCCCAGAGTTTATATTATTGCGCAAAAAAAGAAGATTAACTTTAACATCCGAAACAGATGTCTATCCACCTAGCTAATCCAAAGTAAAATCAGCAATCTGTACAATAATATATGTGTAGCATGTACATATTTATGTATGTTAGCAATTTATGTTAACAAAATGGCAATTTTCTTATTTTTTTTTTGTACTCTATCACAATATTGCTATATTGGATCCAAAGGTAGAAAATGCCTTGTGGCATTAAGTCTGCCTATGTACCGCTCTTCTACGGTCAACCAAGCTATTTGGTTTACGTTTTATAATGTAATTTGCATGTTAAAATGTAAACCAAATAGCTTAGACTGTACATGAAGTTTAAATAAATAAAATATATATAAAAACCTTGACCTCTTTGAAATATAAACGCTTAAGGAAATGGGTCTAAATTTGTAGAATTATTAGGTGTGAATGAAGAGACCTAGTCGTACAGAAGGTTGGGTCCCACAAATAGTGAAACACACATACACATAGATACGACTTCCGTATGGCGAGTGCAAGCGCACTCGGCATTGAGACCTTGCAAGTACGGGTGAGGTGCCGGGAGCCAGTTATCACTTATTCTATGGGACGGAATGTGAGCGGTGGTGGCCCTTTATGACTCCTCCCACTCTGGGCGGAGCAGGAGGGAGTGTCAGACTTTTACTGACTAAAACCCATCCATGTTCTTTCATCGCCCTTTGTGTTCCAGGGCCACGGTATCTCTTTCGAATAGTCCCGCAGCCCCGGCAGGCTTCGGCCCTTGCGGACCCCTTCCTTATTGCTGACTCTCTATGAGGCGCGCGTGGAACACGAACGCGCCGTTGACACGGCCTGTCGTCATGAGACGGACGGATGGCGAACTAGCCCATAGCTCACCGTCCACAGGCCCCGCGGCGGCCGGGACGTGTGGATCTCTCCCTCTCACGTTCCGCCAGAGCGGTGGTGGCCCTGTGGTAACGATTCCAACTTACGAAGTCGTGGGGTTAAACCCAGGCAGGCGCATAACTTCGTGTGAGTTAGTTCATCAACAGTGCTCTCAACATGGTCCAAGAACCAGCCCCTCTCTTGGATTGCGCCCCAGCAGTGGAAAAAATATAGGCTTGTTATGCTATGGAACCGGCCGGGCCTTCTGATCCTATTTTTACCCGACTACAGCGAAGCCAAAAGGAAAGTATGTATTTACGTATGTTCCTCCGTAGCACCTAAACTATTCATCCGATTTTGATGAATAATGTGTCAATCGATTCGTTATTATGGCCCGGGTAACATAGGCTATATTTAAACCGACTTCATTCAGTAGTCGGGTTTTAGTTTTAGAACTACTTGTTTCTGGTAATATGCTGTTTGTGTCCCTCGAGACGTTCTATATATAGAGCTTAGAAACCACTAGTGAGTGTTCCTCTGGGGATCCCAGAGTTTGTTCCAGATTTCCTGCACGAGAACAGTCGCTGTTTAGTACTAAGTGCCTTTTATTAGTGCCTTTGAGTGTTGTGTTTTTACTTGTATTGCAAGAAATAAATAATTTATTTGTCTTTCTATCTACTCCTAGTTTTCCAAAACGAGGTTATCGATGAGTGTTTCTACAAGAAAAGTGGCTAACGACATGCATTCAAGTATCTCTTTTCCTACTAAGTTGTGCTTCTATAAAAGTATGATTTACGACCTCCTCGTTGGTCGAGTGGTCGCAAGAGCGACTGCTGAGCAGGAGGTCCTGGATTCGATTCCCAAGCCAGACAAATTGGTATTGAGTTCTTCCATCAGAAATATCTCAGTAGCTGCCACAGAGTCTGAATTTGTGCCAAGTTGATGGCAACAGGCCTTCTATTATTTATTTTTTAAAACTTTATGCACATAATGTACAAAGGCGGACTTAATGCCTTGGGCATTTTCTACCAGTCTACCTTAGGGTGATGCAGAGACAAAACCTACTGGTGCAATAGTACAGACAATTTTGAAGAATAAAATATAATTTCACGACATCCACATTCTCCAGTTGACCCGCGATCAAGGCGCTTGCAACAGCATCGAAATATCGGGAGCTCAAAAACAATAAATAATCACGGAAGATATCCCGTAAGTGACATTTTATAAGTATAAAATATAATAATAAATACAACAAATTGTACAAAGTGAGGAGAGATAAAAATAAAAAAAAACATAGATGAAGAAAACCAGCAAGCTAATTGTGGGATAAGTCTGCCTCTTCTTAAAGTTTTCTTCTTTCTATTACATGGAACTTAAAACATAGCTGGCGACATTTGGGTAGTGTCTAGTCGGGCATAGCTCCTATAAAGTACAGCTCTGCCTAACCCTTCGGGAATTACAGGCGTGATGTTATGTTATGTTTATACTAACTTGGCCCGTATGGGGACCAAAATCATCCCTCGATAACGTTCTATCGAGGAAAATATCCTTCAACATTTCCTTTTCAAAAAGGTATGTTAGTATCGTAGCAAGTGTTCTGTAGTTTCAGGTTACCACATGGGAAAAGGCGTGAATTTATGTATGTATTTCTTTTCTTTACTTAGTCAATTACGATACCACGTCCAGTCAGTTACTTGATATACGTACCAGTCTGTATTTGCTCACATGTCGGTATGAAAGCGGTTTACCACAGTTAATCAACGTCCATCAGAGAATATTGTATGTAACTATATCACTGTTACATATATACGCAACTGTTAGCTTTCAAATTTTATTCCCGTATATCACGTGAAAATTGATTGCTCAGAATATTTTTATTTGTGGTGAATGAAGTACGTCATTTCTTTTATCTTTCCTCGTTTGCTAAGTAAACGGTTTTGCTTTATACGAGATCAGGTATATGGAAGATATTCTGACATCCTGCTATCCTGGTATTTTGTTAGTTAGGTAGGTACCTACCTTTTTTTTTTTTTTTTTTTAGGATGGGAAATCATCAAATGACTTCTCCCGCTCTGGGCGGAGCAGGAGGGACTGTCAGACTTTTACTGACTAAAACCCATCCATGTTCCTTCCTCGCCCTTTGTGTTCCGGGGCCACGGTATCTCTTTCGAATAGTCCCGCAGCCCCGGCAGGCTTCGGCCCTTGCGGACCCCTTCAAGGTACCTACCATCGTATACATATGGTTGAACTTTTAATTAGGTAACAGTTTTCGACAGACGGTAATAATAGAAACTTTGTTATTCATGTAGAATAATATTACGTTCCCAGCTGTTAAATTAAAGCGCGTCTGTTATTGTGTTTAGATAGATAGAGCACCATTAATAAACAAGTAACTGTAAATATATTTAATAATTTGTTGAATTGATATTACACGTCTCTGTGTCAGCCCATCAAAGCATTTAAAACAATCAATTAACACGCCATAACACAGCGCACACCACAACGACAGCATATCGTTCACGCGTTAATTATAATTGAAATTAAATTAATTCCACGGAAACATTTTCCGATAATCTCGCGTTGAACCATAAAACGATTTTAAAGCGCAATTTCGACTCAATTCATTTGCAATGAGTGTTCAGTAAAGTTCAATGTTGTATGAACGAATACGTCGACATGGCGTATAAAGAGGTATGGTGTTCACAAAGAGGAATTTCTCTCGGTCCACATTAGCAGCGGTTTCCTGGAGCATCGAATAAATGTGGGCAATTTGCGAGAACGTTTATCACCTAAAGAAAAGTTCTGGCGACGTCTGTAACTGCCGTAATTCCCTGCCGAAATTCGAGGGTTAATCACGCTGGCCATACATCAACGCTTTATTTAATACGTGCAACTTTGTTTGGGACTTACTTCACACCCGTCCGCAGGCTATTGTGTGATGTTTTTATAGCCGCTAGATATTATTTTGAGACCGCCATTGTTTGGAATAAATTATGGCCACTAGGCACACATAAATTTGAAATTTGGAGCGGTCTGTTAAAATATTTTGTATCGGATACCGTTTCATCATGCATATATTGATGTATTGGCCCCAATTATGGTTTAAGCCTCGAGCGTTTAGGTAATGCTACTGTCACCATCATATGGCAACAGTGGCCATTAAGACTATATAAAATAGAATCTTGTCGTAGACATGGAAAAATAGAGACGATATTCTCATTCAGTAGAAGTATAGACAAGCATTTATTTGTTAGTTTCTCACAAACCACACTTAACCTACACCAAATCTAAAACATTAACTAAGTAACAAGTCCGGTTTTAAGTCCAACACTAACTTGACGAACTCTAAATTCAGCTTTAAATTCAAGAAACAAAGCACTTAAGTTCCTTAGTCCCAGTACTATGTTGCGGCTGGTTGGGTTAAGTGTTCCATGGTTAACTTGGGTACAAGTTTGAAAGGTGATTAAACAAGAAGCATCAACATGTTTGTTGGTAAACTGTGTACATCAGTCGTTTTTATTACGTACCGTGGACGTCGAGCGGTCAAAGTGCTGCTATCTACAGCGTGGGACTGTGTCCTAGTTTATGTTCGGGTTTGTCTCTCAGTTTAGTTAAAGTAGAATGAAACAGACATTTTTGAAGGTAACTAAACTAACAGTGGGTAAGTAATAAAGGGGCAGGGATAAATGAAATTGCCATAGAAATCCGTCTGAAGGTCAACGCTCAATTTAACAGCGCTGCACGAGATGGATTTCACGGACGACTCAGATCTCAGGTGTGTAAACAGCGTCACTCCACAGATAATGGCTCACTTTCCATTTCCTTCTTCATCGCATGTTCACACACCTACGGACTGGATGACCTTATGACTGCCTCTGAAACTAGAGTTCATGTTGCCATCGAAACGCTGACAAGATAAACTCTAGCCGTTCAGGGTTCTTTCTATGAAATTATGATGTCGGTTTTATCTAGATTGGATTCTATGGATTGATTCTATGAATTTTTTCATACAACTTTTAATTTTACAGCATATAGCTTTATCAGTCTATAATGTTCCCAATGCTGGGATACAGGCAGTCTCTCTATGAGAGGGAATGGGCTATAATCCACCACGCGGGTCCAGCACGGGTTGTTTGTTGTCATATATTGTATACGATTTTTTGGTTTTAGGTCATGCAAGTTTATTCATGATGTTTTCCTTCACTGATTTGAGAGCAGTTGTGATGAAATAAATTACACAAAGTTATGCGCTTGCCTGGGTTTGAACCCACGACTTACTGCTCGTGAGTCGAGCCACTACCACTGGGCTAACGCTGCCCCATTCTATAGTCTCTAACTTAAAAATAAAAAGACACAGGATAAAAAACAGGCTACACCCTAAAAATAAATACTTAAACACGCTCACTTGCACTGGGTCTAAACATAAGTTGTACCTACAGTAGATACGAAAAGAAGTTTTATTTCTTACTGGAATGCTCAAATACTTGTTCAGTCTTACGAAAGGGAATAGAAGTCATTAGTTATTTATGTCGGAGACTGTACGACGTCGTATGCTCTTATGCTGGCCTAACCTAATACGAAGTTTTAATCGAAAAAGAGGTCAGCTTATACTGGATTTGTTATTACTGACGTACGGCCAACTGTACTTGGTAACATGATTCTATAACATTTCTCATTACCCTGTAATCTAAATAAATCTGATTATAACTTAGTTTAAAGCAACTATAACAGATGTTTATTACGTATTAATAATGTTCGAGAAATTCCTTTGTGTTTAATTACAGCAGAGTAAACACTCATCTCTGATAATGAATTTGTAGAGAAACGATACTGTAATATTAACTGATAGCAATAAATATTTCAAGACGGCTCTTATCTACATAATCTGTGAAATAGGGATTTGAGGATAATGTTTTGTGGTTGATTCCCGAGATCCATTATATTTATTTCAAAGATAAATCCTGATGAAATCGTTCTTTTTATCAAACCTTTAAGAGATTTACCAAAACCTGGATATGACGTAATTGAGATTAGGTTTCTCACAGCGTGTTGGAAATATAAAAGAATCTAGATTTCCTCACGACTTTTCTTCCATCGTAAATCAGCGGTGTCTTAGATATACTTAGGTACTATATTATGATATCGAGTAAGTCACATTGGTACGTGAAATGAATTCGCAAAGGATGACATTTTCAAACCTTCGAGCCGCATACTGCTTCAGATTTTCATCATAGCATCAATAACAAATTACGAACTGAACTCTTCCCAAACCAATCCAATTACTTTTTACCTGTAATCATAATTCTCCCATAGTCGAGAAAAAACGTGGAAAGAAAGCATCCAATACTCTTTAGATAGCTGACGCTTGCAAAAATCCAATAAAAGCCTTGATTGGCAAAATAGCGATAATGGTTCTACAGGAATGATCAAGATACCTATTGTGGAAATTTCTGAAATGTTAAGTGCTAATTTAAAAGCTTATGGTTAGGAAAGAATAGGAAGAAATGAAAGTATTTTGTACCTGTTATCTGTTAAAGAACGGTCGAGTAATAAGATTTTTAAGATAAGTACTCATATCAATATTTGTATTTTTTTTTTTTTATAAAAAGTGTTAGAAGGTTATAGGATTGCACATTTCTTTGATATCGATTTAAGCTACCGATATGAAGCTTAAATCGACAGTGGAAGTATTTATGACCGAGTTACAAAGTACCGCCCTGACGTTTCGCTGACACTGCGTTCATCTTGGCGCAGCTAGAAAATTTACAATATTTCCTCTGGAAAATCAATTTTCGCCGATAGAGTGTTAGTCGTGAGCTCCTGTTTTCTCATCTGTGAAAAAAGTCACGTATTATGTACGTTGAACGGCTTCTAAAAGAATAATAGCCTCATAAGATAGCTGATCGTGATCACACGACGTAACGTACGTTTAAACGTAAACAAGCCGTGTTAACGACAGCTAAAAAAAACACCTGTCAAATCGTTATTCCAATCGTTTTCATCTTCGTGTTAATTTGCAGAGATCAAAAATTCTTGATTACCAAAGGGATTTTGATTACGGTTGGACATTCGCAATTATAGGCCCAGCTCTATAGAGCTCAATAATTATGATGACGTCATCGCGCGATCCCTTACGAGCTGATTCGATAGCGGTTTCTCATTTGCGTTATAAAATACAGAGATTTATGTGGTGCTGTTATTTGGCAATACATTTTTAGACGTCGAATCGTTTTGCGGCGGATACCGTGCACCGATATTTCAACAATAAATCATCCGTGGTTTGAGTTTGATGGTATTTGAAAAGGGGACGTAAATATATAAAACCGATCGTATACAAGTTCGTTCAGATGAAAAAATGGAAGTCAATACGGGCGTCGACATTACGTTGAGCGAAAATATTGGTACAAAGTTTAGTTTGCGACAGGCGAGTAGGTACAACTTTTGTTATCTGATTAGTTGACTATTAGTTGTGACATCGCCTACATTGTCATGTTTGTCGGACAAGTTTCGTTAGTTTTATTGACACTTATCTGTTGTAATTCAGCTTTTATTGTTAGTGTGATAAAGTAAATTCGTTTCGTTGTTCATCTTGACCTACATCAGTTAGGTGTGATGATTGTTTCTGGATAATTAAAATAGCTTTTGGCTGAACACACTTTTCTCATAGTATACATACCCCTGTATCCGTTTGTAAGTTAAATAATATCCAAAATCATAAACTCAGGTCGATTGGGCTTTATTTTAAATAATATGTATAAAAATGAGAATACAGTAATCTCATTTGGTCCTTACTAAGAATTTCGCTGCTGTTTAGTTTTAGAACTTAAAATAATTGCCCTACATTGTCCTGTATCGTAAAATCCAACAACATTTTTATAGCTTCTACTTACACCATTAATTATCAAATTCCATCAACTACGTGGTCCTAACGATGGGAAATTTTAATCGCAAGGACACGATGAGATTACCGCTGGGTCTAACGCATTTAAAGTTCGACCCCTGAATATTATATTAGATCAAAGGGCCCAAATTAAATTCGTGCCCTTACTATTGATAGCATAGGTCTTCCTTATGAATATTATGTATGCATAAACTCGATTATACCCGCTTTGATGTACTTATGCACAATTTTGTAACGTATACCGTTTGGAATACACAACTTTGATCTTTAATCTTGTTATGTATCAACTTTTGCAGCTTTGGATTTGGATTTGAAAAGCTTGAAATGTAGGTACAGATAAATTTTAGTGAAAGGTTCAGACTGAAAATGTTACTGCTAGATGTATTTCATATTCCTGTGTATGATAATCAGGATCAGGAGACTGCTAATACCGCTGTGTGTATATTTTTACACGCCTGTCTAAATTGGAGAGACGACCAAAAAAAACTAATTAGTCCGTCAGTTAGATTAATAATAATAATAATAATACCAGCCTATTACTGTCCCACTGCTGGGCAAAGGCCTCTTCTCAACAGAGAAAGGCACGAGCATTGATCAGTTAGATTATCAAAAAATATTTGACCCGTGTTTTTTCTTTATTTTATTTTATTTTATTTTATACTGTTTTTTTGTTACGTAAACCAAAATTGGCGAAGATATGACGCTTTTAAAATTCTCAATACGTCACGCCTAGGTATAATTTTTAGCTAGTTCTGACGTCACGAGCCCCCACTCCCGAGTTTTGATGCGTTTTATCCTTTGTCAATATTCATTGATTTAGAAAAACAAAAAATACGTGCCCATTAATTTCCAATACTCTAACTGACGGACTTAATAGATTTGCACGTTTTTGATACTGTCGTCATGCCTATTATTCTTTCATAACTACCAAGATTTTGTTTATTTCATATTTTATACATTACACAAGAGTATGCAAAACTTTGGAGTCTGTCCAGACATCATTGTTTACTTAATTCAGGTTTATCAGACACGAAAATATCTTGTTACAGAGAAATGAGTATGTTATTTATAGTTTCCAATGATATGTATTTTCCAGGAAGGTCGGTGGTGGATCTGTGAAGTCAGTGATAAATAAAGCCGCGTTCCAATTGCTCAATAGGCCCTCTAAGGCCATATTATTTTGCGCCAGCTTTACTGAACCATGATACGATCCCAACGGTTGTAATTTCACGTCTGGGGTGTTCCTTTTCTCTTTTTGTTTGTAATGTAAATTTTCCTCATTCTGTTGAGAACTCTCGGAATCTCTCCTTTTGTATCGATACAATGTCAGATAACAAGAGATTTAATGAAGACGACTGTTTGCCACTTATAACCGTGGAGAATTTCAATTCGTCTGTGCCATGCTGAATTAGATAACACACGCTGAGATGATATTTGTTTTTGTGATTAAAGCTACGTTTCATTCTTTCTAGGGTCGATTTTCGTTATTTCAATAAAATCATCTGTTGGATCAAGTGTATCTGTGAGATCAAATCGATTAGCCGTGACACTTGTCGGAAAATTGATCGGGTTTTGCATACCAACCTTTGGTTATTGTTAATTGTGATGTTGCTTATGACCGTCAATAAATACAAAATTGCAGAAAGATATTTGCAAAATGATAAGAGTATTCTTTACTTACACAGCGCTTATTGATATTATTTTGTTGTTAACGTTTGCAAGTGCCGAAAATAAAACAACTGCTGCTTTACGGGCAGTATCTCCCGAGTTGTTAATATTTCAACGGTTCAAAGAAAACTACAACAGAGAGTATCCTGACACGAAAAGCGAACAGAAAGGGTACGATAATTTTGTGACTAATTTGGCCACGGTAAATGAGCTTAATAGGGCGCATAATAGCAATGTCGTTGCTTACCAGCTGAATCGATATGCAGATCTTAACCCCGAAACAATAAATGAACGTTTTGGAATACAAATAATACCATGTAAGTAGTTTATTTTATTTTATTTTAGTATGTATATTTCTTAGCTAGTTTTTTCCCGCGGCTTCGCTAGTGTGTCGAGGTTTCTTTATTCAGAAATAATTCATTTAATTACTTTATATTATTGCTTTTTCTTTTGGAAAGAACTATTATTATTGATTAGGTTTTGACCGCAGCTTCGCTTGCGTTAATTTAGAATTTGACAATCAATTCGGGTTGTACTCTGCTTGTAATAATATAATTCAATCATGATTCGAAAGACACGTGGCGCCATCTATTATCATAAGAATGTTATTGTGGTTTTTCTGTGTCTTTACCCGTTATGTCTGTTTCTGACAACGTATATGCAAAATTTCAGGATGATCGGTATTTATTTATTATCCAGCGATATTTATTTATTATTTATTTATTTATAGTATTAGTTCAGTTAGGATAAGTGCTTTCATACTTCCTCGGAAACAAATAAACTTAGCCCAGACCAAATCAAAACTTAATGTATTTTAAAATTTCAGATGACAACATGGAGCATGAAAACAAAGAAGCAGTTAAGAGGGAACACAGACATAAATTCCTTGAAGACATGGATCTTTATGATCTAAATAAAATTGATGATTTGTATAAAAACTGGATGACAAAAAACGGAAAACAGATACTACATAAAAATAAAGAGGATATTGTCCATTATTATAGGTTTATTAAAACTGTAGTAGAAGCTAATCAGCAGAAATTCGCGGGAAATGATGTTTCGCTCGATAAAAATGCCGATGTAGTACGTGAACCTGATCAATTCTTCTATGGAAAATAAAAATATCATGCGTTGTTTTTATTTCAACTATATGAATCTGTGCTTTCAAAAGTTTTATGGTAATCAGATTGAGTAATTTTTAAGATTCTGTCACAATTAGGGCCTCATTTACGGAGACGCGGCCCGATTTCAATTCAAACATATGACGATGTATGAGAGCGTTTACGCGCGCTTGCTGTAATGCAGCGTTGACGGCCGCGTGCACTGCCACGGTTAGGTTGGCGGATGACACCGCCTCTCCGTCAACGGAAAAACGCGCAACGCACCGCATGACGCGCCGCGTCTCCGGAAATGAGCAATAACTTTGTCAATCACTGTTTTAAGCCTTCACGGTTCTTAACTATACTTAAAATGTCATTTACGGGATAACTTCCGTGATTATTGTTTATTTTTGAGCTCCCAATATTTCGACGCTGTTGTAAGCGCCATGATTGCGGGTTAACTGGAGACCCGGAATGTCGCAAATGTTTTTATATTAAATGAGAAGTATTTGAGTCAACCTACAAAATGATATGAAAATATTGACACAACACTAGTTATTTTAAGAGTTATAGCCATTTGAACACAACCCCGTCCCAGCGCAACGGCTCCACAATGTTGCAGGTATCCCATTCTTAGTTTGAGCTGGTAGATAAGGCACCAAATTTACGAGTGGGAGTGAGACTGCAGAAAGGTGTGTGAGTGAGTGAGTAAGACCTACCGCACACTATAGACAAGACTGTCATTTCCCTACTAGTGCGAGCGAGACAGACTATTTATCTCTCGCTCGCACTAGTAGGCAAAAAGACTGTTTTAAGACAGTCTTAGGTTAAGCTATGCTTGCTTAGATCGCTCCGTGGATGGGTGACCATTTATTACATACCGAGTTTCCTTCGTGCTGTCCACGGTAAGCAAACGACGAAATACCTCCTTTTTAAACTACGGAGAACTACTAAATTTCTCACCTGAAGTCTCAATTGCTTTATTAAATGTGAACGTATATTAAAGAACTGATAGAATGATTGGCTGCCTCTTTGGTTGCAAACGTGACGGCTGAGCATGAGTTCCTGGGTTCGATTCCTGAGTCGGCCAAAGTGTTATTGGGTTTTTCCCTTAGGTCCTAAGGGAAAACCCCATTAACACTTTGGCCGAACGTCCTAAGGCTTAGGACGTTCTCAGCCACGTCTGGATGGTCAGAAGTCCGGATTTGTACCCGGTGGATGGCAACGCGATGGCTATTAGGTACTTGAGACTTAAACATAACTGGCAAATGTGGGTATACTTAATAAGTATAAGGTACACTTCTGTCTAACCATTCGGGAATTACAGACGTGATGTTATAATATGTCAAAGTAACATCAGTAACAAAATACAAATGGAAATCAATTCCCGCAAGTTAAATGGCTAAAACATCAAAGAACACAATAGTTTGACAACATTACCTAACAGTTAATATTAATTTGGTGGTTTGCCTTCAACCGCTCATCTAGCTAAATATTTTAATAACAAACATATCCAATTTATTGCAATTACACTACTGCAATGTAACCGCAGCGGTGGCCCAGTGGTGGCGGCCCCGACTTACGAACAGAAAGTCGTGGGTTCGAAACCAGGCAGGCGCAATACTTTGTGTAATTTATTTCATCACCGCTGCTCTCAAAACGGTGAAGGAAAACATCGTGAGGAAACCGGCATGTCCTAGAACCAAAAAATTCGAAGACATGTGACATCTACCGATCCGCACTGGGCCCGCGTGGTGGATTATAGCATATTCCCTCTCATAGAGAGGAGGCCTGTGTCCCAGCAGTGGGAACATTTATAGGCTGATGATGATGATGAATGTAACCGCAGACCGAATATCATTTTCCTGCCCTTATCTTAATTTATTTGTAGTGAGTGCAGCATGTTTTGTTATTTCATAGTTCTTTTAGTTGTTACATCTGTTGCCGTCCTTTTTTAGCCATTTCGTCTTTCACTCAGTCCATCTATCGTCTATTATTGTCTTCTCCTACTCAAATAGCCATCAGCAGTCATACTCAAAACTTTCCTCGCGTCACTTTTCTCGTCCCTTCGCGTCAACCGTAGACCGCAATAGTGGGAAAATGCGTTAAAACGTTATCCTAGGTATTGAAGCCAGGGCTAAAGCATTAGGGGATTTAACGACGTTAAAATCGCATAAAAGTGACATTACATTTTTAAGTGTCGGGTGCTGTAAAACCGAGTCTAGGTCAACGTCTGGTTGGTGAAATCTGTAACGTAAAACCATCTAGGTAGTTATGTGAAATAAAATGCGACGAGTAAACTTAGTTCACTATCACTTATGTTGATAGGTTTAAGCTAAATTATATATTTTACAGCCTAGGCCTGCGGCATCGCCCGCGTGGATTTAGAAAGAAAGAAAGAAAGAAAAAAACATTTATTAGCCCGCACAGCACAAAGCACATAAAATAAAATGGTGAAATTATCAACTAATACAAATTAAACATTTAGAAAAAAAAAAAAAAATGAAATCCCTTATATCAGCATGGTGCTGTCACATTAAAAAAACAGGCCCGACCGAATCGGTCGGGTCGACAGTTTATGGTTTAATGTGCACTTATAGTGTAACGTACTGGTATGAAACTGGAGTTGTCAACAGAGTTAAAACAAGAAACAATCATTACCTACTCTAATTATAAAGTGAGTTACCGAAGAAGGAAAAAAGTGACTAATTAACGGCAAATTTTCGTTATTAGTCCCACGGGTGTGTATTATTGGGATAAAAAAGTAGAGATCAATTTTAGTGAAAGGTTCAGACTGAAGACGTTAATGTTAGAAGTATGTCATATTTCTACGTACCGTAGCACTTCGTGTGAGGATCAGGACACTGCTAATACTAGTCTGTATATTTTAAACGCCTGTGCAAATTCTTTCAAATCTCATCTATCAATATCTTTGTTTATTTCATATTTTTAACCATACGTATTCGAAAATTTGAATCTGGCCAGACATCATTGTTTACAATAGTAATTCAGGTTTATCAGACACGAAAATATCTTGTTACAGAGAAATGAGTATGTTATTTATAGTTTCCAATGATATGTATTTTCCAGGAAGGTCGGTGGTGGATCTGTGAAGTCAGTGATAAATAAAGCCTCGTTCCAATTGCTCAATAGGCCCTCTAAGGCCATATTATTTTGCGCCAGCTTTACTGAACCATGATACGATCCCAACGGTTGTAATTTCACGTCTGGGGTGTTCCTTTTCTCTTTTTGTTTGTAATGTAAATTTTCCTCATTCTGTTGAGAACTCTCGGAATCTCTCCTTTTGTATCGATACAATGTCAGATAACAAGAGATTTAATGAAGACGACTGTTTGCCACTTATAACCGTGGAAAATTTCAATTCGTCTGTGCCATGCTGAATTAGATAACACACGCTGAGATGATATTTGTTTTTGTGATTAAAGCTACGTTTCTTTTGTACTAGGGTCGATTTTCGTTATTTCAATCAAATCATCTGTTGGATCAAGTGTATCTAGAAGATCAAATCGATTAGCCGTGACACTTGTCGGAAAATTGATCGGGTTTTGCATACCACCTTTGGTTATTGTTAATTGTGATGTTGCTTATGACCGTCAATAAATACAAAATTGCAGAAAGATATTTGTAAAATGATAAGAGTATTCTTTACTTACACAGCGCTTATTAATATTATTTAAGGTTTAATAATTTGAATAAGCTCATGTTGGTTTGCCAGTTAATTTTGTATTTATTTTTCGGTAATTAATTTCAACCAAGCTCAGTATTACAGTCAAGCACAGATAGTTGGAAGTTAGTTTTTTTTCGGAAGCTTTATTTTATTTTCATTTTTAACCGACGTCCAAAAGGAGGCGGTTATCAGTTCGTCAGTTTTTTTTTCTGTGTATGTTCAGCGATGTCTTCGCCAATTGTGAACCGATTTTTTTGTTTGGAAGTATATTATTTCGCGGTGGTTTTGTTTAAGCTTGGTGAAGATCTGATGCTGATTTTCGGAGATATACAAGGGATCTCTTTAATAATAGACGGCAAATTGGTCGTGATTGCTGTAATCGCTTGGATGTTTATAGTTAATTTGTATTAACAATAAATATCCAAGCATGACGTAACATGACGTCAAGAGTTCCCTAAACATGGAGAAAATAAACAAACTCTTTTGCAAAAAATAAAACTGACTTCAAAAACAAAAAAAGTGAAAAATAACTTTAGCTTCAGAAGTCGGTGGCAAAAAAAAAATAGAATCAAACAAACAAAAGTCATCGACTTCTGAAGCTAAAGTTATTTTTCACTTTTTTTTGTGATTTTTTAATATACCGTCACAATCACATTGTCAATGGCCAGAAAGTCGATAGTAAAGTAGGTAGGTATACCTCAGAGATATTGTTCAAGGAATGTTTCAACGAACGTTCTTCCATACAATATTAACTAAACAGAAACGTGAGCTTAGTAAGTACAGTCAACCTCACGTCGAAAACTTTGACTTTAATAGAATATGACGGTAAAGTTCTACTGGTTTCGACTGGTAACAACACTTGTAGTCGACTGTAGTATTAGAACTAGGTAACTAGAGAAATTCCTAACGTGGGGAACCGTTTTTTATGAAGAAGATGAAAGAGTAATTTAGGCAGCTTCTGATATTATAAATCATGATCCGTCAAATGACCAAATAGATCATGATCTGTCAAATGACCAATTAGATCATGATCTGTCAAATGACCAAGTTGTTCGGGACACCATTTGATTGTTTATCTATTGTGTCTACTTCGTGGACTGATCATGGGATAACACAAATTTATTTGGTACCTATACTACCACTACAACCCACGACTACTGTTTGAAGGACTCGGTTAAATGTAACCTATGTTACCCGGGCCAAAATAACGAATCAATTGACACCTTATTCAACAAAATCGGATGAACAGTCGCTACGGAGGAACATATATGTATTTACATACACATGCATAGACTACTAACATCATAACCCTTCCTTTTGGCTTCGCCGTAGTCGCGTAAATATTAATTAAAAGAAGATAATATGAATTCTGTTACTTCGTGTATTGACTATTCATACGTGTAAGTAGCTTTCAACATTTTTCAATTGATAATTGATTATTATAAGTATGGATCAGATTTGTACGCTTCAACGCAAGACATGGATGGACTTGCTATATTATATTTATTGTAACACCACTGTACAACCTATGTCTACAAATAAAAAAAATAATTTTAATTTTTCACAATTTTTTGGTTCTAGGACATGCCGGTTTCCTCACGATGTTTTCTTTCACCGTTTTGAGAGCAGCGCTGATAAAATAAATTACACAAAGTAACCGCCTGCCTGGGTTCGAGCACACGACTTACTGTTCGTAAGTCGGGGCCGCCACCACTGGGCCACCGCTGCTCAAGGAAGTCGCATACTGTAAGTAGCTTTACTGCTATATTTAACTCTAGTCATCGCAAACAAGTTATGTTTAACTTAAAATCGTCATACTACAGTGTAGAATAAAGCATAACAGCACGTTTCACTTGGAACTGTCTGAAATGAAAACAAGGAAGTAACATACGATATGTCTGCCCCTATTTTTCTCAGTCCACGGATTTAAAGGAGTATGCGACTGAACACGGGTAGCGTTCTGCGGACTTTTTAGAGAAACGAAGCCGCGTAAACAAAGATTTTATTGTTCTTGTGTTTTCTTGCAATTTGTTACTTTACGTGTTACTAGAAAGATTAATGTTCTGATTCTTGAGACAATTTTATTGCTGATTTTTTCATGTGCGATTTTAACAGTAATATACAGGATGTAAACCACCTCATCATGAAGCCGTTAACCAAGCATTTCCTACATCAACTAAGTAACTTTACGCAAAAAATATTACTGGGAAACGACTTTTTTTTTTGGGGTGAAAAATCACGTTTTACTGTAAAACTCAATGTACCGCACTCAAAACATTGTGCTGATGCATGGATTGAATAGTACGGAGGTCGTGGAGGTGTTTAAAGTAACATTAAAAACTTGTATTTAAAAAAGAAGTTGTCAAAAAGTTGGAATTTTGACCACCAATATCTCCGTAACTAGAGGGTTCCCAGGTATGGTGTAGAATAAAAAAATGATCGCAATGACGAGGAGAACAAGTGCCTTTCGGCTTCGTTAAGAGGTGTTTTACACCCTTTAGTTTGCAACATTCATGTGGGCAGGCCACTTTGCTCGCAGAATGGACGCCGATGACGTTAAAAGGTTCTAGATGGCGATCACGTATTGGAGGGCGCAGCGTTGGATTACCTCCCTCACCTAGCGCAGCTTGGTACGAGTAGCACAGGACCAGACGACGTGGCAACACTAGGGGCAGGTCTGTCATATCTAGATAACACCAAGAAAGGCGTTATCTAGATATAGATATAAAGGAAAGATGTCCGCATTACATACATCAATCATTAGATTGATGTATGTAATGCGGACATCTTTCCTCTTATTCGTTACAGGCTTGATGTTATTTATCTTAATATATATAAATCTCGTGTCACACTGTTTGTTCTCAATAAACTCCTAAACCACTTAACCGATTATAATAAAATTCGCACACCATGTGCAGTTCGATCCAACTTGAGAGATAGGATAGTTTAAATCTCAAATTATAGTCGCAATTTTAATTTATTGCTAATTATTTGTCTGTTATTATTTGACAGTCACAATTATCTGTTAACTCCAAATGATTCTAACAGATGTCGATACCTTTCGACTGGGTTGAGTAAGTAATCAATAGATGGCGCTGCTATGGTAAATCTACGAACGTGTCATATAAGCTACATTTTAACAGCATAATTACCACGTGTTGTTGACGCTATAAAATTAATTAAATTTATTTTGTTGTGAACGAAATACCGTATAATTCAGCTAATTATTTGTCTGTTATTATTAGTAAAAAAATATGAATAGGTACATATGTCGGGAGATTATATTCATCTATTTGGTGGACTAAAGGATTTACAATAAAACAAACAAAAAAAAAAATTACCAAACCCGTGCGAAGCCGGGACGGGCCGCTAGTACTTTAATATTATAAAGAGGAAAGATTTGTATTTTTGTGTGTGTGTATGTTTGTATTGAATAAACACAAAAACTACTGCGCCGATTTCAAAAATTCTTTCACCATTAAAAACCCACTTCTTTACTGAGTAACATGGGCTATATTTTATCCCTGTACTCTCACGGGAACGGGAACCTCGCGGGTAAAACCGCGTGACGTCCAGTAGTGTTTTATAATGATATCAGTGACAAAATACAAATGAGAATCAATTTACGCGATTAAAATGGCTGAAAGCCTACATTAACATAATAGTTAGAGAATAATAACATTTAAAATTAATTACATGGTTTACCTTCCATCGCTCATCGCACATTATGCGATACTTAATAACAAACATTTCAAATTTATTCCAATTCTACCACTGCTATGTAACCACAGACCGGATATCACTTTTCTGCCCTTATCTCAATTTACCTGGAGTTGGCACAGCAAGTTTTCCTTTTTCATACTTCTCTAGTATCAACCATTCAATAGGCCTTTAAATCCTGAACCATTCAGGAAGAATGCCTCTCAGTTCATCTGAACTGAACGTCTTTGGAAGACGTTAGAGGAGGCCTATATGCTGGGACGCACACTGAACTCCTCTAGTAGTTCTCATCTACGTTTTCACCCCTTCTATAGCCATAATCATACATCCATAGTTTTCTTGTTCCTCTCCTATAACTTTTATTTCAAATAAATAAATAAATATCGCTGGACATTACACACAGCGCCATCTAGTGCCACATTAAGCAACGAGGCTTGTGTCGTGGACACCAGTTAGTTGATATACTACATAGATACTTTTTGTTTGTAAATACATACTTACTCGTATTATACATATGAACATCCATGACTCGGAAACAAATGTCCATGCTCAGCACACAAACAGATAATAGATATAGATATATATGATTATAGTAGATTAATTCTCAAAACTTCCCTATTTTCTTCATATCTCCGCATCACATCCCCGCGTATAACAAAAAACCGCAACAGTAGATAAATGCGTTAAAAACGTTTTCCTAGGTATTGAATCCAGGGCCAAAACATTAGGGGATATAACGACGTTAAAATCGCATAAAACTCACATTAAATTTTTAAGTGTCGGGATGTTGTAAAACCCAGTCTAGGTCAACGTCTGGTTGGTGAAATCTGTAACGTAGAACCATCTAGGTAGTTATGTGAAATAAAATGCGACGAGTAAACTTAGTTCACTATCACTTATGTTGATAGGTTTAAGCAAAATTATATATTTTACAAGCTTATGCCCGCGGCATCGCTCATTTGAAGTTCGGTAATTGTTTTGAGTCCTAATACTGGTATAAAAAAGAATTGTTTGTGTTAATTTATGTTATATACTATCTGTGTGCCAAAGTTCAAACAAATCTGTTCAGGAATTATTGCTTGAAAGAGTATTAAACATCCTCATAAACCTTGTCTACTACTATTTATATGTCTTACTACGGAGTAAAACGAATAAATAAACCTTCTTGCTACTGTTATGGTAGAGAAGCTGATACCCGTGTATCAGCTCTAAAACGGAGGAGGGCAGGACAATTGACTGGACGTGGCGGTCGAACAGAATAGTTACAAAGACATAACAGGAAATCGTTGGCAGACCAACAGCAAAAAGGGCAGACGACATGCAGAAGAGGACTCAGACCTGGAGGACACTCGCACATACCAGGTAAGTATGCCACAAGAGAGAGGAGGCATATACTCAGCTGTTGGTTGAACAAGTCTTCATAATCGGCCTTTTCTTCAAGCTTTGAACAATTTCTTCAGTAATTACCAGGCTTTCCATTACTGTATGTGTAAATAAATAAATATGTAATGAAGACCACACGATTCATCTTGTTCTTAACGTATTTTTTTTTTTTTTCGAAATGGCATCTCGCAGTTCAACCAGAGAGGTTGTCGTCTGCGTAACCGGACTTTCCTGTGGGTGCCTTAAGTGTAAGGCCTCCAGCCAGGGCAAAAAACTTACAAACTAAGCGACTACACGCTAAGGGCACCCCCTGCGGGGTACGGGCCTCGGCTTAGGGCGTCGCTGTGAGAGGACAG
The DNA here is from genome assembly GCA_963853795.1 of Xestia rhomboidea. Lineage (NCBI taxonomy): Eukaryota > Metazoa > Arthropoda > Insecta > Lepidoptera > Noctuidae > Xestia > Xestia rhomboidea. Next base: position 12,710,129 of record OY970763.1, on the reverse strand, counting down.
CAAGGGGACAGGCTGGATCGGAGTGGTGTCATTATTTAGGGACTGACTCGTATCGATGTAACTTCCATTATATAGTTTGGGCCCAGTAGATGACGTCAGATCGTCAAGAATTGCGGCGCTCCGGATCAAACTATGCCCTACCTGCTGGACTGTCCCAGGTGTCCGATTACCTGCACACGATCCATAGAAACACACCATTTAAAAAGTACCCGTGTCAACCAAACTATTACTGCTGTAACTATTGGAGCATTCACGAAAGAATCAAGAGTAGTTTGTAAAAAATCTGCATAGTGTAGTCACGCCTCTTGTGGACATTTAGAATTCTGCTGCCCCAGTAAATAGACAAGGCGTGAATTCCGAGCGTGAAGCGACGTGTAGTTTTCAAAGCAAAAAATATGAAACAGTCCTTATAGAGGGAAGCGTATTCAGTGTTCCGTATCATAGGTATGGAAACCTTATTGATAAAATGGTAGAAAGAAATTGTAGAAAAATAATGAAACTTTGCAGAATTTAAAATGGTCCTTTTACGTAGGACTCACTGTATTACATTAAAAGCTACAAGGATATAGCAATTTAATCATTGTATTGACATTCTTCATATCAGTAAGATAATGAAAAGTATCCAATTAATTGTTTGTATTTTCATTTAATTTATTAAAATTGTTACTGTAAGATTATTGGAAAAAGGTAATGGGGCTTCCATTACCATTACCAATTTATTCACAGAACAAGTGATATGGAGCAGCTTCCTTTTTATTGAAATCTGTATTTTAATTCCATTTAGTTAAAATACAGGGTGGAATTTTTCAATGCCACCTGGAGGGGAAGTACTCTAAATACTGGAGATAGCAAATTTTACTCAAAGGACATATTCCTTTATTTAAAAAAAGTAACAAATCTGCGTTCACAGATTTTCGAACATTCGCTTGCCACATTCGGGCATGTTATCAACATCATGAAACTTCTCTATTGCCTATTCAGGGATACGTTTTCAAAAACCCTTCCTTAGGCCCTGTCCACGTCCTCGAGGTGGCGATCGGCGGCGGCGACCTCTCGCTTCCGGCCCTGGTTCGTGCCATGGTCCGGAGCGAGACGGAATGGGACGCCGTCACCTCCTTCTGCGAAGCAGTCATGCTAGCGAAGGAGGTGGCGGAACGTGAGAGGGAGATATCCTCACGTCCCGGCCGCCGCGGGAGACGCTCCGGGCGTCGGGGGCCACGTGGTGGCTACCGGCCGCCGTAGGCGCGGGCCTGTGGACGGGGAGCTATGGGCTAGCTCGCCGTCCGTCCGTCTCATGACGACAGGCCGTGTCGACGGCGCGTTCGTGTTCTACGCGCGCCTCAAAGAGAGTCAGCAACAGTGAAGGGGTCCGCAAGGGCCGAAGCCTGCCGGGGCTGCGGGACTATTCGAAAGAGATACCGTGGCCCCGGAACACAAAGGGCGATGAAGGAACATGGATGGGCTTTAGTCAGTAAAAGTCTGACACTCCCTCCTGCTCCGCCCAGAGAGGGAGAAGTCATTTGATGATTTCCCATCCTAAAAAAAAAAAAAAAGGCCCTGTCCACGACCTCAAGCGATGCGATTTGTGACACGACTTATGTCAAGCGACACGCCCGAGTTTCACTTGCTTTTCTCCGACGAAATGAGCCGTGGCATGCTCCAAGCAATATCTTTCATGCGTTTATACCGCCACTGTTGGTTGCTGTCGCTTGGTCATGTAGCTCGTGGCCACGCCGTGAGTGCTTACCTTTATTACATAAGTCATACACATACACTAAATCTTCTGGAAGCATTTAGACATGGAAAACTAAGGCTGCACATTGTCTAACAATGTTTTTAAGTTGTAATTCAAAATTTTGAATAGTATCTTAGTTTTACATATTATTAACAGAACTCTAAAAGGCATATAGCAAGGAATTATGTTTGATCCTATCCAAGTGAGTGCTGGATTGAAAGCTTACACTGAACGTTATTCTGCCACTACGGAATTTCTCTTGGGATGAATCTATGTCGAAATAGATGGCTTGAACAACGTACAAACGTCGTTACGTTGCTAGTGTTTTGTTCAGTTGAGCCGAAATATCTGACGTTCGTGCTTGCGGATTCTTATGGATGCTGAATACTGTATGTAAACTGTAATAGTTTTCTAACTGGAATTCATAGTGGTTTGCTTTTGATTTGAACGGTTTTTTGGTCAACAGTTTTCAAGAGTGATGCCAAAAATATCCAGACTGAAAAAAAACAGGCCAAATATTTCTTTTTACTTAGTTAATTTTTTTTTTATTGAATTTTATTACTTACGTGTCGATGGACTCAAATTGTGTTAGACCAGTATGTAGCCACCTGCACAGCTCTAAGGTTGTCTGAATTCTTGTCGCGCTGACGGTCGATCGCGCACAATCGGTCGCATACTGCGCCGCTGACGTCAGCAGCGCGTATTTGTTACAGTTTTTCTCGCTGATGTTCGCGACCGACCGTGCCGCGTCCGACCATGAGCGTGACAGGAATTCAAGCCTTACAGTCGCTTTGATTAAAATAATCTTGAGGTGCAAGGGGTTGTGCAGGTGGGGAGGACGGGTGGGAAGTATATCCTTCAGAACTGAGGAAGGAAACATTAATCATCTTGTACATGCATGTTGATATTTCAGTGTTGTATTCTTGGAATAAGAATACAAAAACGTGCATTTATTTAAGGGGGAAACGCCAGGTTTGCAGTGAAATTAAAATTTTCTCTCATTTTATTTATTTATTTAAACTTCATGTACATGTACATAGGCGGACTTGATGCCACAAGGCATTCTCTACCAGTCAACCTTTTTTTTTTTCATTTTCTTGCAAATAGCAAGTCAGTGTCTGACTGTCAGAGACTTTTTCATGAAAAAGTCATACAATGGGATCAAATTAATGAACTTAAGGATTATATTGATGATTTTAATTCTGTAAATACATGCGCATTACGGTCGCAAATCATGTTTTTCTGTCTGGCAATATGAAAAAAAAACTTAAACAAGAATTTTGCGGAAAATATTGCGAAGTGATGTTATCTAATTTAAAATTTAGTGACGTGAGAAATACCCACATATCCAGTTGAAGTGAGGGTATACTTTATCATGAAACAAACAAAATTGGATCCCTTATTTTTAAACAAAGGTAAACAATGTTCTTAAACTTGAGGTTATTAGCCTTTCTGTATTTAAATAAAGCAAACTTAAATGTACAATTTGTTACCAGTAAGTTTTGTTTTCCATAAAACAAAACCAGACTATAAAATTAACTAGTAAAATAATTTACCAGCATATGAATACTACATGGCCTACACCATGAAAGTCACACAATCAAAACAGCGTAAGGATCAATAACATAAATTTATGGCGTCATCTCCCCATAGAAAAGCACTAAAACGACCCCAAGTAGCACTATCATCATATATGAGGTTTTCCAACTGAAGTGTGTCGAATAATTTGCTCGTATGTGTACGCACAGTGGGTGGCAATAAAAAAACACAGTGTAAAGGGATGCCCAATTTCGATACGTCTAGTTAGCTACGGTTTAACCCAGGATTTTGGGCTTTACCCGCCCGAATATATACACAAATGACTTTTTTGTAGCTCCTTTTCAAAACAGCGAAGAGCGCTCTTCCGATAGTGTTTCGAAGTGGAGTTTTGCAGATCTGGGATTTGCAAAGCGTTACACTTCTTTTAGTGTCAACTAACTTCCTTTTTTGGGGTCGCAGTGCAAACGTCGAGGTGATAATTGATTCCTTTTTTACACGTCAGTGAGGATCAAAGATCGCAAAGTAAACAGTTTTTGGATATACAGGATGGTGATGTAGTCCTGCATCCGTCAAAGGGGTGATTCTACTCGTCATACCAAACAACTTTCGCTATAAAGCTCATATCCGATTTGTGAACCAAAAAAAGGTAATTCCTAATCAGCAGTAGACGGAATATTTCGATGCATGTATGGAACGTTTTTTTATGCCATCTTTATAGCGAAAGTGGTTTAGTATGACGAGTCGAATCACCCCTTTGATGGATGCAGGTAATCCTGTATACCCTAATTAGGGAAATAAATAAATAAATTCTGTTGTCTTTATTTAAACATTTCTAGACCGTGTACTTAATGACAAACCATATAATTTGATTTCCAAACTTCCAAAACGTACATCAGAACATGAATCGATCCCAGTAAATGCCAAAAGCTTCCTGAAACTGCCTCACGCATTTATATAGGATATAATTATGACTGTACGTGCACTTCAACCCCGACCCTTCGGAAACCACTTGATAATATCATTAATTTGCGGAGTCTATGATACGCTTGAGTATCACCCTCTCATTGCAGCCGGACAGCTAACAAAATAGATCGTCATTGGTATCGCATCGCTATCGACAAATTTTGGATTGATTTTGTACTAGCGTCTTATGCAATAAATTAAAGTGAAGAGAAGTAAACTTATCTTGATATATTTAGGGAATCACTAAAATGTATGCAAAAATATTTTTAATTTTAATTCCACCCACATTAATATTACATTATACAAAAACGTAGATATTAAAACTAAAAAAAAACCTGCACTCACTTAAACATAACTGGGGAAATAAATAAATATCACTGGTCATTACACACAGCGCCATCTAGTGCCACACTAAGCAACGGGACTTGTGTCGTGGACACCGGATAGTTGATATACTACATAGATACTTTTTATTTGTAAATGCGTACTTATTATACATATAAACATCCATGACTCGGAAACAAATGTCCATGCTCACCACACAAACACTTGCTCCTACCGGGATTCGAACCCGGGACCCCAAGATCGTAAGGCAGCCTCACTACCACTGCGCCATTCGGGTCGTCTGAAATGTGGACGTTCTATTAGGTACACCTTTGTTAAAGGTAGGTATACAGGGTGTAAAAGAGACACTTTACGAAGCCGTTAACCAAGCATTCTGTACATCAAACTAAGTAACTCTACCCAAAAATTGTTGCTGGGAAACGACATTTTTTTTTGGGGTGAAAAATCACGTTTTACGGTAAAACTCAATGTAGTAACACACTCAAAACCTTGTGCTTATGAACGCATTTAATAGTATACGGGTTATGGATGTATTTAAAGTAAAGTTTTTTTTAAATACTAGTTGTATTTGAAAAAAAACTAGTGAGAAAGTTGGAACTTTGACCTAAAATATTTCCGTAACTAGTAGGTTCCCAGGTATGATTCAGAACAAAAAAATATTGCAATGACGGGAAGATAATATTTTCACCCTTTAAGTTTCGGTTGCATATTGCATTGTAAAAATGGCAGCATCCTCAAGTGCGCATATTTTTGCGCTAGGCATTAGTCAGAGTCAGTGAAAATTTTATTAGAATTGGATCACTAGTTCCGAAGATTACCTTCTACATACAAACGTACAAACTTTTACCTCTGTGTAATACCTATTAGTATAGATTTATTTAAGAAAAAGTTTTACGAACACCGGCTATTATCATCATCATATCATCATCAGCCTATTAATGTTCCCACTGCTGGGACACCGGCTATTATAACTATACATAAAAAATACACACTACTACTTTACCATCATTTTTAAAAGCTATAGTGATGGCAAGACCGTGTTAAAAATAATGAAATAACTCCAAGCGTACATTATAGTTTGAAAACTGTTTCCCCATAAAACTTAATTTTAAAACTTTATAGGCGAGCATTTCCCTTTTATGCCGCATCAGTAAGTGCCTCTATAATATTTTATGTACGTCCCAACGCTAACGCTATATCTTTTGATGGTATCGAGACTATTCAGTTTGATCTGCAGGAAGGCAATAAGATGTGGCTTTTAGGTGGAATGTGAAAGCCGTTTTAGGGTTAAGCTTCAGTTAAATTTTGATCTTCTAGTGAGTTCTCTTCACGTGAGTGTCGTTAATGATGACTTAATGGTAAACGATCAGGTTTAAGTTTATTGGTTTAGCCAAATATTATTGTGATCGCCATGCCTGAATTTTACTGCCTTAGGGCAGATCAAGTACAAAATTCATAACTTAAATGTTTGGTATAGGTACTGGGAGATAAGCACTAAAAAGAGAAACTTTTCTATGTCTAGCATGTCTACAAAAAGGACCCCTTTATTAATTGAAACTGAGGTTAATTTTTGTTTTATAGTATTTCTATGTTCCTGGCCCTTGTCATTTTCATATTAACAAAGTAAAAGAGCAATGAAATTGACTATAACAACAGTTCAAAATGTGGTAAGTTTGACAACGTTTAATCAAATCCTTCTGCGTCCTGCCTTCAGTCAAATAAACGTAACTTTTAAAAGTCCACATCAACAGACAATTCGTATCCAATTTGCCCATGCACATGACTTTACGACTGTATAAAAAGCAGTCGGACAGGTGTAATACTGCATGTATAGCCTTCATTTAGAGACCGGGCACTTGACGTTTTACGGGCACTAACATACCTATAAAGTGTACTCGTATAACCGGACCGGACCGTTCTCAGCCAGCGCCGTATCCGGCACGGCTAAATCTAGAACCCGTGGACTTTAAAAGCAACTTTTGTGATTTAAAGTCTGTTTTCAGGTGGTTTTGTTAGTGTTTAAAAGATGTCTGTGTTTGGTATGTTAATTTGTTTGTAACAAGCTTTTACTCACGACTCTGCCCGGGATCTAAGTATCCTATGTAATCTCATGGCCTGCCTATGTGTCGCACGTAACTAGCTATGCATGGTTCGTGCAAATAACACCTACGGCGAGCAGACATCTTCGTACCTAGTTCCTCGGTTAATTAACAACCTGCCTTCCAATTTGTGCAGTGACATTACGCCAAGAAATATTAAATTAAAACTAAAGTCCCACTACCTACAACAACAATGTGAAATGCAGTTTACATAGTAGCTAGTGTATCACCGGAGATGAAGTTGCCAAATTTCGATAAAGGTATTATGTTGTCCTGCCGGGGCTGCGGGCCTACCGAGGCGGTGGGACTGTTCGAAAGAGATACCGTGGCCCTGGAACACAAAGGGCGATGAAGGAACATGGATGGGTTTTTGTCAGTAAAAGTCTGACACTCCCTCTTGCTCCGCCCAGAGCGGGAGGAGTCATTTGATGATTTCCGATCCGAAAAAAGTAAAAAAATATTTATGTTGTATTTGTTGTTTACCTTGATTTTGTTTTCACTACGATGTAGAATTACATGTAACATTAAGTACAAACCATAATGGTTTAAAAATGCTATTCTGAAACAAATGCACTTAATTATTTTTTAAATGGTAAATAAATGAAAAAAAATGTCCATATCCGTTCATATGTTTAGCCCTGCAAGGTAACAAATATTCAGAGCTACGTTTGCTGCTATATTGCTCGTACATATTATTCTAAACAAATATCATAGAGTAGTTGTAATGTATATGTTCGCATAAATACATACATGTTGTTTGTCAATCTAGTGTCGACCGAAGGAGACAAAACTGGTGAAACTTGCAATCCTCTGTATAAATATAATAATAATAAAGCCTCTAATAAACAATCTTATAAAACACATATTTCATAATTACTAAATAAATATTTAACAAAGACACTGGTTTCACGAAGATTGTCTTGCTACTCAGCATATGCCTCCCTTAAAGCTTGCCATAAAGTGCGGTCTTTGTCTTCCTACTCCATGTGGCGCCTGCTATTCTTTTTATGTCGTCTTCCCATCTCCGACGCTGTCTCCCTCTCTCTCTTCTATTGTGTTGTCTTGGACACCATTTGGTCACATCCTTAGCCCATTCCTTAGTACAAATATACGACGATTGACGACCCGAATGGCGCAGCGGCAGTGAGGCTGCCTTACTTTCTTAGGGTCCCGGGTTCGACCGGGTTCGATGTACGAGCAAATGTTTGTGTGATGAGCATGGACATTTATTTCCGAGTCATGTTTAATGTATAATAAGTATATATTTACAAACAAAAAGTATCTGTGTTGTATATCAACTATCTGGTGTCCACGACACAAGCCTCGTTGCTTAGTGTGGCACTAGATGGCGCTGTGAGTAATGTCCAGCGATATTTATTTATATTTAATAAATAAGGCTGATAACATCAGTACTATTTGAAAGTCAAACGAACATAAGACCATAGGTTACGCATAAAACCTACAAAGTTGTACAAGAACTTATTATTTCACTTGGTTTTCCAACAAAATGGTTAACACTCTAACATCCCTCATGTCAGCACGATTAACGAGAATAGCCCAAGCCGTGGTGAAAAGATTAGCCAGTCAGTGAGGGGTTACCCGCCCGTTTTACTGACAGCGCTCCAATGAAGAACTATTCACATTTTCTAGTGATTGACACGAAAAGCGGCCGGCCTGTAGCCTCTGACCTACAGCAAATACCGGATAAAACCGGAATGCAATCGATAGATGGAATTACTGGCATTCGATACAGTTGTTGGGCTGCTATTTACTGTAACAACAACATGGTATTTTGTTTTGAATATCTTTTTTTGTTGTTATTTTTTTATTCAAACTTCATGTACAATAGTGGCACACAGGCAGACTTATTAAAACAAGGCATTCTCTACCAGTTAAAGTCAAAGTCAAAATTATTTTTTTGCAATTAATGTGGTACAAAAGATGATAAAAATAATATAAAGAGCAATGGCACATTTCGCCATAAAATTAGCATGCAAACATTAAATTAGTTTTAGACGCTAATTTTAAAATACATTAACTAAATGTGAAACATTTAAAAAATATTTAAAATGTACAATACAATGCATGTTGATTTTCAATTTCCATATTTAAGAATATTGATTAATTATATTTTTATACTATAACCACATTATGAAACTGATCAATGTAAAATTATCAAGTTATTAGGTGTGAAATAAAAGGCATTTTTATTTTTATTTTATAAATGTGAAACTACAGTCAGTTCATAGACCGTTTGAAAACAATGGCTTTTTCGACACTCACTGTTTCCATTTTCTGATTTTAATTAACTACAACACGTGTGTATTCCTCTAAGGTTAGACAGCGTTTTATTATCTCCACATTAAAATACAACCACATTTTACCAGTTATATGTGTAAATAGGAGGCACATAAATCGAGTGAAATCCGGATTCTGGGCTGTTCCTGAGAAATTTGTGATGAAAAACCGAATAACACTTTGCCAAACTAGGAATCGAATCCAGGACTGTCATGTCCTTTAGACCGTCGAAAATTCATTTTTTTCTGGGCATTTTGCTCTATCTTCGAATCCTCACTTATTTCAACAAGAATTTATGCTATACAGCAACTAAAAACCCGTCTACCGAAAATCAAATCAATCAAAACCCTTTACACATACATACATAGGCTGCTATAATCATAACCCTTCCTTTTGACTTTGCCGTAGTCGGGTAAAAACAACCAAATAGACACATAACACAAAACATATACAAAAAAAAAGTCAACCAATGTTTTGTCACGTAGGAAATGCCACTATTACGCAAACGCGTAATGTACGCAAAACTTTACGAGGGCCGCGGGGCGAGAAAATATGACGTACGACGAATAAATTACTTTTTTCTCTTGTCGAATGTTTGTTACAAGTTTTCCAACATTTTTTATCTATCCCCGAATTGTTTACTTTAGGCGCTGCAAGGGAAATATTGTAGTTTGATAGCTTCCCACTTGCCTGTATTGGTATTTTTACACACGATTGTTGTTTGTTGAAGGACGGCGCGGTTGACCCAGTGGCTGAGCAATTGCCAGCTGCGCTGGGAGTCGCGGGTTTGATTCCCACACGGAACAAATATTTACATGGCCTACAGGTAGTTGTTCCGGGTCTGACTGTTTGTGTATGTGAATATAAATGTTTGTAAACGCACCCACGATACAGGAGAAATTTGTAAAGTGCTGCAACGTTTTAAAAAAAACAGTATTAGAATATTATTTGTATAATTGTATCTTTTTTCTTTAGACATACGTTATACTTTTTATCGCTAGAATTACGGGTATTTTTGTATCAAGATCACTTTATTGTTTGTTTTGCATGTAAAACGGTAAAAATTCGCCAAATCATACACAAAATTAATCACAATTACTCAACACAACAAACATACACACGTACTTACAACTCACTGTTTACTTATACCACAAACCTACTGAAAACTAAGGATCATAACAACAATCTTAATCTTAAAAAACTTTCCACAACAAATCATCATTACTGTTACTCTAATATTCTAATTACTTTATTAAAATATATCTTGCAAAATAGGTACTTAACAATATTTACAAACAAACGTCACGTAATAATGTTGTACACCATTGTGAAATTTAATTTTACAATTCGATAAACATTTATTATGTGAGATTGATAACTATTCTATATCCGATTTGATTAGCTGTGAACCTGAATGTTGTGCATCTTCTCTGAAACAACCTAACTGCTATCTAAAAATATTGTCGCAAAATATTCGTAGTCTTAATGCTAATTTTGATAAATTGAATATCCTCCTGCAAAGATTACAATTTGATTGTGACGTTATAGTTCTGTCTGAATGCTGGATGTCGTGCGTCCGAAATCTCCCTGCATTAGATGGATATTTAAGCATGTCCACTTCTTCTCATTATAACCAAAACGATGGTGTAGTGGTATTTATAAAAAATAATATTAAAGCCTCTCTCGAAGAACCCATTATACAGGAAGCAAACTGTCTACTTATCAAAATTAATAATGAAGTGGCTATTTTGGCTATATACCGCCCTTTTTGTTTCAAAACCATAAATAATTTCCTAATTTCCTTACAAAAAATAATAGATAATTTATCATCCTTCAAGAGTATTATAATGGTAGGTGACATTAACATAAACATTGCTACCAACAGCTCTGATCGCTTCCTGTCGGATTATCTTGACTTTCTTTCCTTGAATGGACTTCTTCCAGCCTTTAACACAGCAACACGTGCAAATAGTTGCCTAAATCATGTAATCTTGAAGACAAAAATACCAATTACCACGTTTATAATTGAATCTCTTATTACTGATCATGCGCCCATACTTTGCAGTGCTGAAATTAAAAACGTTTCCAAACAATTAAAGAAACAAGTAGTTAAAATTGACTTTGAGGCCCTAAAGTTGGCTTGTGAGCATATTGATTTTACATCTATTTTCAATGCGATTAACCCAAATGCTGCCATGGATATATTTATAACCAAAATAAATCATATTATGCAAATAAACACAACAATTATTACTGTATCAAACCGGTTTAGAATACTAATACCTTGGATGACCTTAGGACTCGTCAGGTGTACTCGTAACAAGGATCGGATGCACAAAAAAAACAAACAAAATCCGGATAATATAGTGCTCGAAATTACATATAAGCGTTACCGGAACTACTATAATAAGATTATTAATAAATTAAGGCGAGAATACGAAAAAAGGCTACTAGGAGATGCTGGTAATAATAATAAAAACATTTGGAAAGCTATAAATAATATTACTAATAGAAGCGTTAAAAAAGATAACTCATTAGATCTTCTTTCGATAGAGTCAACCCCTCACCAATCTGTCAATGCGACAAATGAGTTCTTTGCCACCATTGGCGAAAATTTAGCAAGAAAAATCACCCCTCCAACAGGATTATATGACCGCACAAAGGTACCGGATTGTCACACGCCTTTAACTGGCAACTCACTTGTTCTCCTTGACACTGACGAAGATGAAATTGAGAGATTAATTATCGGTCTAAAAAGTAATTGTGCCGCAGGTGATGATGGTATCTCATCTGATGTACTTAAAGCGTTAAAAAAATATATAGTAGCACCGCTTACGCATATCTTTAATATGTGTCTAGAGATGGGCATTTTTCCTGAATCCCTTAAACGGTCTATAGTAAGACCTATTTTTAAGGGTGGAGATAGAAGCCGTGTCACTAACTATCGACCGATCTCAATTCTGACCTCTCTATCAAAAATATTAGAAAGGATAATTAATAAAAGACTTACAAATTATTTGGAAAAATTTAACTTACTTTCGAAACATCAATTTGGTTTCCGTACAGGCAAGTCCACAGAAGATGCATTAAATGAATTTACTGAACACATTGTCAAAACCATGGATAACAAAAAGAAATGCCTTACTATATTCCTAGATCTGGCGAAAGCTTTTGACACGGTTTCTGTTCCCACCCTAGTAAACAAGCTAAATCAACTCGGTATCCGTGGAAATCAACTCAAATTATTGTCTGATTATTTAACTGGAAGAACACAAAAGGTCAAAATTGGTGATTATACAAGTATTAGATTACCTGTTACCCATGGAGTGCCACAGGGTAGTATCCTAGGTCCAACCTTGTTCCTAGTTTATATTAATGACCTCACATTACTTAATATTGAAAACTACAAAATAATTTCATATGCAGATGATACTACCCTGACATTTCATGGTGACACTTGGAGTGAAACCTATCCAAAAGCACAATTCGGATTTAACCTGGTCACAAAATGGCTTGCTCAAAATTTTCTCTCTCTTAATACCGAGAAAACCAAATATATCCCATTCTCTATTCGCAACCCCGGTGAACCGCTACAATCAAAATATTGTATAACATCCCACATATGCTATAATAAATCTAAAAACTGTTCCTGTCCTTCATTATCTGTTGTTGAGTATATTAAATATCTAGGACTCATATTTGACAAAAATCTTAATTTAAAAAATCATCTATTTAATCTCTCAAACAGGATAAGGAAACTTATATATGTATTTAAGCAAATAAGATATTCAGCCAACGCTAATATTATGAAAATGATTTATTATTCGTTGTGTCAAGCGGTTATAACGTATTGCATTTCCTGCTGGGGTGGTGCTGCTAAAACGCATAACTTAATTGCTGAAAGAGCTCAAAGAGCATTACTTAAGGTAAGTTACTTTAAGCCCAAATATTATTCTACCACTGAGCTTTACAGGGAACGTGAGGTACTAACTGTACGTAAACTTTTTGTGCTAGCCTTAACTATGAGACAGCATGCCTGTGTAAGGCTAAGTACACCAGTCTCGAAAGAAATTACAAGGAGCAGACGTTTCGATCTGATAAATTCTGTACCTTGTAGAACTAGTTTTGCTCAAAAATTCAATAGGTTTCTAGGCCCTAAACTATTCAACATTGCAAATAAACAGTTGCAAATTTCTTGTATGACAAAAAGAGAGTGCAAACACAATGTGATCACTTGGCTTCTTTCATTAACCTATGATGAAACAGAGAAGCTGCTTACCGTATCTAAATAATTGAAACATACAAAATTTGTATCCTAAGTTTTTCCTATGGTACACATACACACATACAGACACGCCCGCGCACTGGCACACATACACAAACAGGCGCAAAAACGCGCACGCGCGCACACGACACACACACACACACACACACACACACACACACACACATACACTCACACAATCATACACACGTGCACACTCTTAAACATCAACGATACACACACTCATACAATTACCGTTTATCTTTGTTTTTATTTTTTTATTTTGTTTCATTATTTGTTTATTAATTTGTAAAAAACTAGGCACTATTGGCACTGGCTCATAATCTCGAGGGTGGGCGCTGATACCTATAATTACAAGACATTAAGTTGTCTTAGCTTAGGTATTGGCTGAAACTTTAACATTCTACTGTAAATATACCTTAAGGCCTAATTGTATTGTAAACAACATTTTTACTTGAAGGTGCAAATAAACAATTTTTATTATTTAGATACTATTGTTAATGAAAAGTGTTTGAAGGCATGAATAAGCGTAATATTTGTCTTCTTCTTCTTTATGTTTTGGTTACCTAAATCCAGTCTAATTTCTTTGTATTCTTTGCTAGTGATCACAAAATATCTTGTTTTGTAAAATATGATATCAACATGAGTTCTTAAAATACCGGAAATGTTAACTTTTACGTTGACCTCAAATTTAGCAGTCAAGCCCGAACATTTGAGTTCTTTACAAAACCTATGTTTACATAAACCCACAAGGATGTAATAACATTATAATAAGAATTTATATAAAATATCCAAGTGATAAGGGTTTGACAGTCAAATTTCTATCAGATAATGGTATGAAAAAGTGACATCACCAGACGTGGGAAGTAATTATAGTTTAAAGAAAATGTCATATTGTGATCTTTTTATTATAATGCTTTGTAGAGTTTTGTGAAAGCATATCTATAGTTGGTGCCAGTTAAGATCGCAAAAGAGGTCATTGACCCACCTACATTTTATTAAAGTTCTTAACTTTGAAATCCAAAATTAAGCCTATTCAAGTCTTGAATCATCATGTATCGTGATCTTCACATTTTTTTAACGAAAAACGATACATGTTTCATTTGTTTTATTTCGTTGGAAGAGATATTAGGGAAAGGGCAATGACCGCTATTACGATTATAACTGGCCCCAACAATAGCATGGCATATTTCATAGTCTTCTTCTTCCATTTTTCTGTAATATATCTCGTTATCTCAGCAGTCATATGGCTAGAAAGGAGGTGATTGCTGAGATAACGAGTAATATAGAAGTATATGGAAGAAAACGACGTGCTGCGCCGACCTCATGTTGTGTAAAGTTTTCGTTGACCCTGCTTGTAATGGTCTATTTTTAGTAACAAAGAAGTATTTTCCTCTATTTGTTGGAGTTAAAAATAAATGTTAACTATACCTGACAGGTGGCTTTGTAAGAAGGCAGGGGTCAACCAGGTTCAATTTGCTTGCCTAACGATTTAAAGTCTTTAGAAACTCAAGGACGATAGATTTTTATTTACTTAGCGTGTCGATGACAATTCAAATTGAGTCAGCCCAAAACTTGGCGACGAGTTTAGCACTTTCAGTAGCATCCATCAGCTCCTGTGATGTGCCAACAACGGGACAGGCAGGACACGATATCAAGTGTCCCATCGTTTGTGGGGCAACACCACGAACGATGTAGGGCAGAGTCATCTATGAATCTCCACCTGAACAGGTTTTCCTTGATTCGGCCAACCTGTATTTGGAGTCAATTTAAAGACTTCCAGGTCAGTCATAACAACTCCGCGTCCAGGATTCCTATCATACTAAGTAAATATTTATAATATGAGGTTACGGTTTTTTATCTTTCGATTCTCCTGATACTAGAATTTCTCCTGTTTCGTGAGTGCGTTTACAAACAAATCAAATATACAAATAGCAGTAATCTAGTTCTTGAACTTAAAAGCGTTAAGATTTTTCACGAAAACCGCCGCCATTATTGTCGCGTTGAAAATTCAGACGCCATTTATTGTGTACGATTTCAATAACTTTTGTCACCGTCGTATTATTGCAGTCTGCGACCGGTAACTACTAAAAACGAATCTCATGAGCCTTTAATAAACGGACACAACGAGATGCTGACAGATTGGATATTGCAGTTTAATTTAAGGATGATACCTGGTTAAAGTGACAATAAATACTCGTTGTAAAGTTTCTGGAAAACGAAGAGAACGACGCATTGGAGAAAAAAAAATATTGTAGATAAAAACCCAAACGAACTTTTGACGCCCTGTAACCCTTTTTGATACTTGTACATATTTTTATTACTATCATAGAGTTATAGTGTGTAAATGATGAAAATAATTAGTCTGTGTTAAATAAATAAAACAAATCCTCTCGAATCTACTCCATAATATTTTAAAATACCTCACTATACTTCGTAAAATTTTGAAAGCCAACCAATCTTCAATAACGAGTTAACAACGTACTAATAAAATATTCCGGGCACACTGCGTTAACATCAAGCTTCCGGTATGCATTAATTTATCAAATAAAGACCTGGCATTACAACTTTTCACTTAACGATTTCATCAAAACAAACTGGATCTCATTTTATCAATTGTCAAAGTTTTAAAACTTAATCCACTTAAGGGCCCTTAAAGGGGAGTGCAGAGTGCGCATGACGCTGCCCTAGCGGGAAACACCAAGGACATTAGGCGGACAGCCTTCGAGCCGGGAGCACGCCTCAGTTCCCCGCGACATTCAAATATGGAATACGCGCGCGAACGGTGGTGTAAGACAAATGTAAACTTACAAAACTAACTCGCGAAATTCGAACACCCACAAAAATTGTGTCTAAAATTTTGACCAGGAAAATGGAAAAAGTGCTACTGTGTGTTTGTTGTATTTAAAAGATACGCTAAAAAGTGTGCATTTATATGATATGATGTGACTGAGTTTTGTTTTATTTCACTGTGAATTTAAACCACTAAATTATGTAATTATGAGATTTTCTGGTTACGTAAAAATGAAGTTTTTGGCGTTCATTGCGTTGTGTGGTGAGTAAAGAAGTGATTATTTTCTACATTAATTGTTAATAATAATATTATACAGTGTTGAAAATAGCAAAAACAGCAAAAAAAAACCGACAAAAAAGGGTTGTAAACGCGATAGCAATAAAATAAATGTACGAATTCATAAACACACAAAAATATAGAATAATGTACAAAATTTGACACAAAACCCGAACATGACCCAAGATAATGTCGGCTACACATTTTTTCTGGCTGCCACTATAAACTACCCCTAAGTTATCATAATTATCCATCCACCTAACCCCTAGCCCATTGCCAATAACGTGGCGTGAGATTTATGATTATACCCACAATAAACGACCCAAAGTTTTAGTAGGGGCACGATGCCCGGCTGCTAACCCGGCCGTCAATACTACCCATATTTACTATTATAAAATATTTCTAAAATACACCCCTTTTGGACGTAAATCAACCAACGGAATAGTCTACACTGAGGGAACATGAAAGGTTAAAGATTGGTCTCGTTATTATGTGTACCGGAAAGGGTACTGCTCAGATTGGGGCTTTGAATTCCTCGTTTTCGGACGGAGTTTGGAATCAGTGGTCGGTTCAAAAGGACTATAATTGAAATTAAAAGTCGAGAACGGACGAAACGTATTTGTGATTGAGGAGTTGTGGTGGAGTTATAAACGTAATGTCATGGTCAACTTGTGAATGTTGTGAATTTTAGCTAAGGACTCTTAATAAGGTGAAAAGCAAAATAACTACAACGTCCTATAATCGTCCATTTGTACGCACTATCCAAAACGTTATACTTGTAATGTGTGTCGTTGTTTTATATGTCGTCGTGAGTCGCCTTTTGTGTCATTTCAAAAGCTCTTTTGCTAGGTAGCCCTTATCACACTTGAAACTAATTAAACTGCAATCCTGCGCTATTGAAATGATTGAGTAACATGTAAAAATGATGTTAATTAGCTAAGGAATATCATATTACCTAGTAACTGGGTTGTATAGGCGAGACAGGCTGTCGCTCCATGTAAACTACTGATATTTGGTTATCACTTTCTAATTGGGAAAAGATTTAATAACCTATTAGGTATAAGAACAAACAATGTATAATTCATCATCATTAAATTATCTAGCGAATCGCCTCGACTTTGCACGGGTGTAACTTTGGGATCCGGAATGTACCTTAAATTATCTCTTTCTCTCTCCTAATGTTGCTGTGCCCGATAGGGTCCATATTGATCGTTTACTTTGTTACACCATCTATCATCTGCCTAACCTTTTTCCCAACTATGTTGGGGTCGGCTTCCAGTCTAACCAGATCCAGCTGGGTACCGGTATTCTACATGGAGCGATTGCCTATCTGACCTCCACAACCCAAGTAGTACTGGGTTATACGAAACCCCTTGGTAAGAGTGGTTGTCAGACTTTTTGGGCCACTGACTACTGGAACGACTGTCATAGGTCTACAAGTGACAGCCGGGACCAACTGCTTAACGTGCTTTCCGAGACACGGAGGAAACTCGGTATGTAATGGGTGGTCACCCATCCACAGAGCAACCTAGGCTAGCACGGCCTAACCTAAAGATCAGCCCGAGCGGTTGTTATTATTAAGCCACAGGCTCCTCCGATACAAATGATGATGAAAACTGCTTCAAGAGATGTGTAGTTATGATCTAAACGGTCACACAGGCAGATACGGAAAACGACTTTGTTTTTATAATATACAGGGTGTAAATCACTTCATCACGAAGCCGTCAACCAAGCATTCTGTACATCAAACTAAGTTACTTTACGCAAAAATTATTGCTGGGAAACGACTTTTTTTTTTGGGGTGAAATATCATGTTTTATGGTAGAACTCAATGTAACGCACTCAAAACATTGTGCTGATGGATACATTGAATAGTACAGGGCTCGTGGAGGTGTTTAAAGTAAAATATCTTATATTAAAAACTTGTTTAAAAAAAAAACTTGCCAAAAATTTGGAACTTTGACCCCCCAATATCTCCGTAACTAGAAGGTTCCCAGGAATGGTGTAGAACAAAAAAATGATCGCGATGACGAGGAGCACAAGTGCCTTTCGGCTTCGTTAAGAGTTGTTTTACACCCTTTAAATAGATATAGAGGAAATTCAATGCTCCATTAACAAATTAAGTTCTCGTATTATTCGTCAACGTCAAAAAGTAAGATGCGCAAGTCAGTTGATAATTAAGTATAGACTGACAAGAATTCACTTTGTCATCGTCCGAGGCCGAAGTTATGAGATTATACATCAAAGTTGTAGATAATGCTATTATCATCCCTAACGGGTCTATTGGCTCTCCCGGAGGAATTCGGAAATGGATGAAGCAACTTAATGCTGTTGAAATAATACACGTACACGTGTGTAAAGTCCCTATTGGTTTAGAAAAACTTTCACTTTTATTTTTTTTCCCTGCTTACCCCCGAATACTGGCTAAAATTTAAGGGCTGCTTAACATTAGAGCAGCTCGTAAACTTTAAATTTTGTAAGGCCAAACGTCACTTTTGAGTATCTGTTAAATATAAGTGCTACTTAAATTTTGAGTGACGTTTCAGTATTCGGCCATTAATGTCTTTATTTAAGTGTTTGTTTATTTTTGTTACAACCGTCTACTGTAACATTGTATTGGACTCAAAAGTATGCAGGTAAAGGTTTCAAGGCAAGCGTGCTTCACCCTAAGCCCTATCAGATTCATATCAGGCGAGTTGCAACCAAACCCAAGCCTATTTGGTGTGAAAAAAAAAGGCTCGTTTATAAGTACTTTTTTGTTGTTATTTTTTTTATTATTATTAGCCAGTTGCATGAAGACTATGCATTGTGATAATGTCGTCATCGTTGCAAATGTGATAGTTTTGTCACCTGTCGATTCGTATTTTTTTTTAATGAAAATGAATATTCTGTAACATCGCTTCGTGTTGACCGGAGTTATTTATTTGCTAATATCGCGACATTGAATTTAATAAAAAAAAAATACTTTATTAATTAAAATAATAATTAATAAAGTAAAGCTTCGCAATCGACAAAAATACATAGGTACCTCATTTCAGTTATCTATTACAAAATCATTAAGCACTTTACGACTTCATTCGACTTTACTTTGGATTTAAAAGAATTTAGATTTTAAAACTTTCAGTTCTCGTGTAACTCCCAGAGCAATTTCTCCTACAATTAGATTAATGGAGAACAATCGCAGCGACGTCAGATTTAACTCTACTCAACGTATGTTAGATTGCATTGTTGTACTTTTATGTTTGTTTCTTCGCAATTTGTGTCCGCTTGTAAACTTTAATGTTTCTGGCACTGTTTTAGTCTTTCACGGTTTTTCACTTCACTCAAAGTACTTACGGGATGATATCCGCGATGATATTTTTTTGTTACTATGAGCTCCCGATAACCCCCGATCGATCCCGATCACGGTATTCGAAAATATCGGGAGCTCATAGTAGCAAAAGAAAATCACGGATATCATCCCGTAAGTACTTTAAGTTTAATGTTTCTTTTTCAATAAATGGTATAAAATAAAGTGGTTTTCGTCTTTTTTAGGGCTCCGTACCCGAAGCGTAACCAACGTAGGCTTAGCAATGGAGCCTATTCCTAAGCCTCCACAGTCCGCCAGTCTGTCTGTCAGCGGGCTGTAATTCATGAACCGTAATAGGTAGACAGTTGAAATTTTCACAGAATGTGTATTTCTATTGCTGCTTTAACAACAAATAATAAAATTTTATTAAAAATTAAAAGGGACTCCCCTACTATGATAATGCGGAACCCTTCATGCGCGAAACCGAGTCGCACTTGGCTGGTTTTTTTCTGTCTCTGTAAAATTCAAATTAGTTTTTGATGCAGTTTTCGAAGTGTATGTGTTTAATACGTTCTTATGAAACTTAAATATAACAAAGAAATCACGATTAAAACCTTTGTGAAGTACAGACCGAAATAATATCGAAGGCTTATAAATATCGAGATGGAGGCGCTAAAATCTTAGATAAAGGGGAAACAATTTGTTGTGAACATTTTCCGGTCCGTCCGGCTGGAACGTTAAAATAATCACGTTATGAGAGTGACTGTTTACGGGTCACATTGTGATCGCATGTGTGTCATGTCCTTTACAGCCGCCAGTTTGTAATTAAAAAAGTAGTTAGATTAATGTATATATTTTATGTTCTTTACTTATTTCTTAATCATTGTTCCGTTTCTTTAGAACGGAGCAAATCACCTATGTTACACTGTGATTTTAATTCATTATCATTAACTTTATTGCTTAATGCAAATTATGTAGCCTTTTGCACTAAAACTTGCATAGTCAACACTGTAATATGAAATACCTTCTGTAAGGAACTTTTTAGCATAAAACACTGAATTAATATTCTTTTGCATTATTGCGTAAGTCTTAAGAGTCATAGACTGTTTTTCCCTCGACATTTACTTGTTCAGCATGAAAATATGCAATGAGGAATGTTTCAGAGCGTATAATAAGGAAAGCTGTATTTTTATGAAGACTCTGACCTGTGCTTTCAGAACGAAGCTTCATTTTTCGGTCAATCTTTTAAAGCTCCTGTTTTAAAAACTCGCTTTTACGTGCGATGATTTTAGCACCGACACTGGTTCATGGTTTCTTTATAGATGATGATGATGAACCAGTGTCGACGAGTGTCGTGTGTGTGTGTCTGTGTCGTCATGTGTGTGTGTGTTGTGTGCGTGTGTGTTTTTCGACTTTTCTTTGTTTTTGTTATAGTAATTTGTTATTTTGACATGGCTTTCCTCGCGACTGTCTGCAGACTTTGACATTTATTAATGGCATTAACTGAGCAATTATTACTACTTTTACTCAAGGCTTTGCCAGCGTGGAGGTTAGAAATTATCCCAAGGGAACGTACTACTAAACCTAGTCAGCTACTCGTACATTCGGTTAGACTAGAAGCCGATCCCAATATAGTTGGAAAAAGCTAGGCAGACGACGATGTCGACTTTCCCTTCGAGTCAGGTGTCATCAAAATAAATTTAGTCCTTAAACCGTGAAAAGGCAAAAGACAGACAGACACCAGTCGCATTTATAATAATAAAATATAGCATGATAATAATGATTTCCTAA
Source organism: Xestia rhomboidea (assembly GCA_963853795.1). Classification (NCBI taxonomy): domain Eukaryota; kingdom Metazoa; phylum Arthropoda; class Insecta; order Lepidoptera; family Noctuidae; genus Xestia; species Xestia rhomboidea. The sequence continues at coordinate 12,688,715 of OY970763.1, read as the reverse complement.
TATCAATTGGTTTTGATGTGCCAATCGTAAATTTTTCGACCGTCAATTTTATCAAACATATTTTTATCATTTTAATTAAGGGTGTTTCCAATTTAAATTGTTTCTGTAAAGTTTCGAGTGTCACGAATTCATGGGTGATTGGTTTTTTTTTGAGTTTTAAAACGTTTGCTTTTAATTACGCTCATAAACGCGTGAGCCTAATGGTTTCATAACTTACCTATACTTATACATATTTATTATCGATTCCGGTTCTCATTATAGAAATAGTTAAAACATCTTACTACTTCACTACATAGTATAAAACAAAGTCGCTTTCTCTGTCCCTATATCCCTATGTATACTTAAATCTTTAAAACTACGCAACGGATTTTGATGCGGTTTTTTTAATAGATAGAGTGATTCAAGAGGAAGGTTTTAGTATATAATTTGCGGGCGGGCGAAGCCGCGGGCTTCAGCTGGTTAATTATAAATGCGAAAGTTTGTAGGATGGATGGATGGATGGATTTTTGTAACTCTTTCACGCAAAAACAACTGAATGGATTTGTATGAAATTTGGCACACATATAGTTTATAACCTGGATTCGTTTTTATCCTTGTAGTACGATACCGTGGGACAATCATTACAGAATTACACGCGGGCCAAGCCGCGGGAATAAACTAGTAAACGATGTCATTATCTACATACTATGTAATAACACCAATTTTATGCGATCACTTTACGCCCGACAGTAATACGGACCTCTGTCTAATTTCATACTGGTTTTTAAACAAGGGGTGATCCCATGTTCATACGGGCACCATATGTCATTTCCCTTGTTCCCTCAATGCAGTTGACCCTCTTTTATGAATAAGGGATCATGTTTAAGGTTAGAATATTTCAATGTCATCGCGTTTTACATTGTCACTTTTAGGGGTGAAAAAGAATGTAATTTAATTTGTTAAAACAACTAATGTTTAGCTTTTGTAACTAATTGAACTTTAGATTGGGGTGTCGGGATTCGTTGGTTGAGTGGTTGCAAGCGCGACTGAGCGTGAGGTCCTGGGCTCGACTCCCGGGTCGGGCAAACTGTTTTTGTTTTTTTTTTATCAGGAATAGGGATGATGACTGGCTAATAAAAATATAATATTGGATACGTGTTTTTTGTTTTATCAAATTGACGAAGATAAAACGTGTCAAAGATCATGAATGGGGGCTTGTGAAGTCACATTTGAGTAAAAAATGTACTCAAATGTGACGTCACACGAGTTTTCGACGCACTGTATCGTCTTCATTTTTTGTTTACGTGAAAAAAGAAAAAAATATATGTCCAATATTTTTTGGAAATCTACCTGACGGACTAATTAGATTTTCTTTTGTCATCTACCTTATTTTCTATATTCCAGCCACGGAGTCTGGATTTGTGCCCAGTTGATGGCAACAGGCTCGCCCCCATTACATGGGACTTAAACATAACTTTCGAAATTTGGTTGTCCTATAATTGACTACGCCTCTGCCTCACCCTTAAAACTTTAGATAATGTGTATTGTTGATGGCAGGATAGTTTATTGACTTCACTGTATGCAGTTTACCCCCGAATACTGAAACGTCACTCAAAAATTAAGTAGCACTTATATTTAACAGATACTCAAAGGTGACGTTTGGCCATACGAAATTTAACGTTTAGGAACTGCTCAAATGTTAAGCAGCCCTTAAATTTTGAGTGACGTTTCAGTATTCGGGGGTTAGTCTATTACTATTTGATGTATACCATACCTGGTTGTGAGCCAACTCCATTGCACTTGGATTAAGCCTACCTACATGTTTGATTGATTGCAACAAGTTTTTGGACACAGGTCAATTCTTGGGTTATTTAACGTAAACATAACATCACGCCTGTTAACCCCGAAAGGTTAGGCAGAGTTAGTTGTACCTAATTACACCCACATTTCGCCAGCTATGTTTGTAAGTTCGATGTAAAAGGGGCCGAGCCTATTTTCATCAACCGGGCGCAAATCCAGACTCCGTGGCTGCTACTGAGAAATTCCTGATTGAAAAACCCAATAACACTTTTAACCCGGGAGTCGAACCCAGGACCTCATGGCAGTCTTTGGGTTTTTTGCAGGTTTTTACTGAAAAGGGCTCTACATTCTAGGTTCTACATTCAATGCCCTTATGCATTGAATGTAGAAAACTAGAGACCTTGTATAATGTTGCCTGCAACTTTGCGTGTATTCTGTTTTCAGTACGAAAAGATAAGATAGATAGATAGATTCATTCATTTTTTTTTCTAGTAAGTAGTATAACGCCCGTCGTAGACAATCTATCAGTAAAATTTCATAAAGGTTGTGAATAGACTCTTAACAAAGCCGAAAGGCACTTCTCTCCGTCATTGCGATATTTTTTTTGTTCCAGACCATACTGAGATATTGGGGGTCAAAGTTCAAAGTTTTCACAACTTTTTTAAAATACTTGTTTTCAATGTAAGATTTTTATTTTAAATACCTCTACGACCTCCGTACTATTCAATCCATCCATGAGCACAATGTTTTGAGCGCGTTACATTTACCGTAAAATGTAATTTTTCACCCCAATAAGAAAGTCGTTTCCCAGCAATATTTTTTACGTATCGTTACTTAGTTTTCAATCAATCAATATCTTTTCAATACACTTCCTCGAAAACTGGTTCATAACGCACTATGATTAGGTTCAACATGCAATGTATTTCACACGCGTGCGATTTTTTTCATTTTCCAACACGTGTGCGGGCATGAAAATTGCCACAGATAACTATACCTATACTGCCTATACTTGGTTCAAATTTTTACCAAAGTTTCGGTAAGTTCCTGCACCGAATCGGGCGGGAGGAAACGCCCGGGTGCTACCACTGCGAGGATCGACCGGAGGATCCGGTGGAGCACACTGTGGAGGTGTGCCCCGCTTGGGTGGAGCACCGCCGTGTCCTCGAGGTGGCGATCGGCGGCGGCGACCTCTCGCTTCCGGCCCTGGTTCGTGCCATGGTCCGGAGCAAGACGGAATGGGACGCCGTCACCTGCTTCTGCGAAGCAGTCATGCTAGCGAAGGAGGTGGCGGAACGTGAGAGGGAGATATCCTCACGTCCCGGCCGCCGCGGGAGATGCCCCGGGCGTCGGGGGCCACGTGATGGCTTCCGGCCACCGTAGGCGCGGGCCTGTGGACGGGGAGCTATGGGCTAGCTCGCCGTCCGTACGTCTCATGACGACAGGCCGTGTCGACGGCGCGTTCGTGTTCCAAACACGCCTCAAAGAGAGTCAGCAACTATGAAGGGGTCCGCAAGGGCTGAAGCCTGGCGGGGATGCGGGACTATTCGAAAGAGTTACCGTGGCCCCGGAACACAAAGGGCGATGAAGGAACATGGATGGGTTTTAGTCAGTAAAAGTCTGACAATCCCTCCTGCTCCGCCCAGAGCGGGAGGAGTCATTTGATGATTTCTCATCCGAAAAAAAAAAAAGGGTCTGTTTACACCCTATATAGTTAGTTTTGCATTTGTAATATTAATAAAGATGGATTATTTATCAGTAATATTTGAAGGTTTCTTCTTTAAGTGGTTTTTGTTAAAATATAAATACATAATTTATAATCAACGTGATAACCTGTGTACGTCGGTTATCACTTCTGATTGTGGACAATTGTATACAATCATGTAGGTAACATTATAACGAGTAAAATAATATACTTTGACCTATTATTGATCGAAGACTTTGACGCAAAAACAAGTGACATGTGGGAAGTGTGTGACATAGCGTGTGACATTTGTGTCGTGTGAAGACTGAAGGTCACGACTAGGTTAAAAGCTAAATCTTGTTTTTTTGTAGGACTGTCAATAATATCTTTAGATGTCGCTTAGCATTTCTTACGCATAAATGTTTTAGCACCATGGTTTTGTGTTGCAGGAAAAATGTTGCTGGGAACGTGTCAATGTTCCGCATTCATGGTATTTAACATACAAGATACTAACTTAAAAAATAATGGGTGAAAAAGTACTTTCAACGAAGCCGAAAGGCACTTGTTCTACCCGTCATGGCGATATTTTATTTTGTTCTAAGCCATACCTGGAAACCTACTAATAAAGGAGATATTAGGGTTGTCAAAATTCCAATTTATTCACAAGTCCTTTTTTTGAATAAAAGATTTTAATGTCATAACTTTACTTTAAATACCTACGCGACCCCTTTTTTTTCGGATGGGAAATCATCAAATGACTTCTCCCGCTCTGGGCGGAGCAGGAGGGAGTGTCAGACTTTTACTGACTAAAACCCATCCATGTTCCTTCATCGCCCTTTGTATTCCGGGGCTACGGTATCTCTTTCGAACAGTCCCGCAGCCCCGGCAGGCTTCGGCCCTTGCGGACCCCTTTCGTATTGCTGACTCTCGTTGAGGCGCGCGTGGAACACGAACGCGCCGTCGACACGGCCTGTCGTCATGAGACGGACGGACGGCGAGCTAACCCATAGCTCACCGTCCACAGGCCCGCACCTCCGCGACCCCTGAACTATTCATGGCATCCACCAGTACAATAATTTAAGTGCGTTACATTGAGTCCTGCCATAAAACGTGATTTTTCACCCCAAAAAAAGTCGTTTCCCAGCAATAATTTTTGCGTAGAGTTACTTGGTTTGATGTCAAAAATGCTTGGTTGACGGCTTCGTGAAGGGTCCGTTTACACCCTAGTGCAAGTGCGACCTTTGTCTGTTCTAACGCGAGGTACAATTTATCAATTGACCATTCATTACAAACGAATAGCTGTGAACAATTTAGTCTGAAGTCAAAGGGAATAAAATTCGCACATGTACGGACTAATGTACCTAACTCATGTTAATATTTCAACACTACAGGACTACGCGTGGTAGTAATTGAGAGTTACAAGTTACAACTAAGTTAATTATTAAGGGCTGATTCACAGAAGTTTGGCAAACGTTGCGTATGTATGTATGTATGTAAGTCGTAACACGTAACTTTACTGCGGACAGACTTCTGTTTTGACGTTTATTAAATTATGTGTGTATGCCTTTATTTTTCCTTATGTGTGACTTAGGGGACCCAGTGATAATAATGTAATATGATGGCGTCGGAAAGGCGTGAAAATATACATTTTGACGGTGTTGGTCACATCCGTGTTAATAAATATTTGTGGATTATTGATACTCGTAAAACAGTACTGTATAAAGGGTGTAAAAAGACCCTTAACGAAGCCGAAAGGCACTTGTTCTCCGCACTTGTTGCAATCATTTTTGTTTTTGTTTTGGACCATACCTGCAAACCTACCAGTTACGGAGATATTGGAGGTCAAAGTTCCAACATTTTCACAAGTTTTTTTTTTTAAATACCTGTTTTTAATGTAAGTTTTTTTTACTTTAAACCTCTTCACGACCCCCGTACTATTCAATCCATCCAATTACAATCCAAACATTCAATGTTTTAAGTGTGTTAAATAGAGTCCTACCGAAAAACATGTTTATTCACCCCCAAAAAAAAGTCATTTTAAGAAAAAATGTTTGCGTAGAGTAACTTAGTTTGATGTACAGAATGCTTGGTTGACGGCTTCGTTAAGGGTCTGTTTACACCCTGTACTTATATTTTTTACAAAAATAGATACTTACTTTGTGAAAATAAACGTGGAGGCACTTACTATGAACATTTTGTTAGTTAATTACCTATGTTTTAACTGTCACAAAATACCAAGAACCATCGTTAAGAAACATAGCTAAGCCTTAACATAAACATAATTAGAAAACCTTTCCACAAATAGAATTCCGCAAGAGCAAAGCAAACGTGACTTTGAGAAGCATAAAAAGGTTTTGCAGCTCTCCGTCGGATATTTGGAGCAGAGCGTAAAGCCATCGGAAAACTACCACAATATACTTACACTGTATATGTGTATTGTGTGTGCTTCGACGTATCAAATTGTGCGGACGGAATATAACCAGTCAAGCGAATAACAACAACACAAAGAGAAATAAAACAGCCCGTATCAGTAAAATTAGGCATAATTCATCACGGCCCACAGTCTCTGGAGGTCCCACTTTCCCAGACGGATTTGATGTAAGAGGGTTATTGTGGACGTAATTACAAAGGCGTGGTATTTTAATCCCGTCAAAGCCTGGAACTTGAAACAACATCCTCTGACAAGTTCGTTAACGTCTTAAATTAATTTTCGTTTAAAATTTGTCAATTGGCGACGAAATTAAACGAAGTTTGTCGTTTCTTGACAACGCGGGATGGCTGGCTCGTGGCCAGGCGTTATTTTGTATGGAACTTTATTCTTTGTCTACGTGGACGCGGCAACATGCTCGTGAATGCGACTACAATGAAAATATAATAAATTTACAGTTACTGACACACGACCGAAGCGTCGAATTCAGGGAAATCCAATTAAAATTTAAATAGAACCCTTATCTTTGAGCAAGAATTAATTAAGAGCCACGATTTATCGCTAACATTGAAATTATGTAAAATATTCTATTTTAGATGAATAAAGAAAAATATGAATAACGTAATAAAATACATACATAATATATCAGTTGTGTTGCATCCTTACTCGTTGTTTAAAATCATTACGTTGCCGTTGGTTCGTTGCAGGCGTTTAATAATAAATAAATATATTTAATAATAAATACACAGCGCCATCTAGTGCCACACTAAGCAACGAGGCTTGTGTCGTAGACACCAGATAGTTGATGTACTACATAGATACTTTTTGTTTGTAAATACATACTTATCATACATATAAACATCCATGATTCGAAAACAAATGTCCATGCTCATCACACAAACATTTGCTCCTACCAGGATTCGAACCCGGGACCCTAATAACATAAGGCAGCCTCACTACCGCTGCGCCTTTCGGGTCGTCATATGTTAATGAAACTTGTATGAAATACCTGATAAAAAAACCGTATCCTTTTATAAATAACCGGATACTCATTGACGGAGGGTGGCCGTTACGGCGATTGCATGGGAAATTGTTAATTCTATTGGAGCAAAACACATAGGAAGCGCAGCACCGCGCACGCTGCAACTTGGCACCCTTCCAGTCAACGATTGTGCTTTACTATGGCGATTATTTTCACTGGTGCACTATTCAAACTGCTTCGGAATACGACTGAATAGACACGAAAGAATTTTCGTGTGCAACGACCGACTGTAATGACCGTTTATTCTTTGAAACACGCTCGGTGGAAATCCGTAAATAGGTATAAAGTATCGGTGCGACGTTCAAGTTCTCCTTTTGAAATGTTTACAATTGTTATTTTACGAGCGGCAGAGCGAAAAAAAAAATTCAAAATTCTAAGTCTTTGAAGATTTATTTTTTGGGGAAATGAGGGATCAAATCTGTTTCTCTGTTTATTGAATAATATTTTTATTCACAATTTCACAGTTTACTCGTAACTTATTGGTCGAATTGAGTTTTATGGTTTTTAATAAATTAAGGCTTGAGGTGGTTTAAATGTAGGTTTACAAAATTCATGATACATACCTTAAAATTGTAGTCATTTTATTATTAAGTCCGTCTTTTTGGAAGTTCTTTTAAAAACTCTTTAAACATTTGTTTTATTGTTTTGAAAAGTATTTTTTACCAACTTTCAAGTTGGTAAAAATACTCACAAGGATATCGATTTTCCACCCGAACTCCGTTGCTCATTACCCAAGTAGTATGTTCTGAACTTACATGAAGTAGTAGCCCAATCATGTAGCCCAGACTAGGACGGTACAGCCAAATAGCAGCCTGATGCATTAGCCCGATGGAACTTCGTGCCAAGCGGTCCATTGATGATAAATCCTTACTAGGAGCCAAATTAGATACCCTCAAATGCTAACATAAAGTTGTTTGCCGTCGGCATCTCGTAGAACAAAATTTGGAGAGCATATATGCGACATACCATTATCCTTTTTCAACCTGCGGTGATCTATCTCCGTATTGAATTGTGCCTTTATTGTAAACACAACTTTATATCAGTGACAGGAAGATTTATTTTATGGGTTTTAACATGATTCCTTTCGGCTTACCATTGCAAAGTTATTTTGGGTTCTAACGTTTGGTTGTGTGTTTAAACTAGACACTTTACGCAGTTTTGAACGGGCTTATCTTAGAAGATATAACATTAAAACATTACATTTTTCACAACTTCAATCTTTCTGTATTTTATCCCCTAGCAAGTTGCCTTTATGATTCGGAGATGTTTTTTTTTTTCATTTCGAACTGGGTTTTTTATAATTTTGAAACTCACAATGGTATGATTGTTCAAGGTTTTAATCCCGTGCGTGTTTCCGGATTTTTTTATTAAATTCATAGCCCGAAATAAAACTCGGGTTTCGTGGGCCTTTTTTGATTTGATCACGTGGCAAAGATAATCTGCCAAATTCACAAAAGTTTGAATATAAAAAAGACTCAAATGTTATTAGAAGCATGACCAGTTGACCGGAGGGAGAGATAATCCCTTTCAGTGTTCCGTATTCCTTACTTAACTTACCTACTTACTTTTTCCTTGTCGAAAAATATTTTTACTTACTTTTTTATTTAATTTTTCGTCATCCTTATAGCTGATGAGTGTCACTTGGTCTAGACCATCAGATATGTTCTCTTTCTAAAGTAATTTTAGGTAAATCTTACTACTATTACTAATGCGTTTGGATGGTTGGATTTTTGTAACTCAATCACGCCAGAACGGCTGAATGGATCTGGATGAATTTTGACACAGGGATAGATTATAGTCCGGAACAGCACGTCGGCTTCTTTTGTTTTGCTCACACCTACTCATAAAACTTCCACGCGAATGAAGTCGCGGGTAAAAGCTAATAAAACTTACAAGGTACCTTATCATATTTTAAACTACCAACTTACTTTAAGCTTCTCCGTAAATACATTCTACTTACAAATCCAGGTAAAATACAAAAACAAGAATCAGCGTGTACACGAAACATTTAACAATGTGCCACAAAACACATTATGAATGAACAGATTTTTTCCAGTATGATATTTTTATTCTCTATCGGGGTTATGTAAAGCGGACTATGAGAATACTGTACAAATGAAGTAGGTATCTATACGTATAGAAAAACAATTACGAAGGGAATGGGAAGGGACAGATGATTACATAAAAATAATATTTTATGTACAAAATGTACATTAGGTATACTTTGTGTTAGGAAAGGGTTCTATTGCGTAGTAATAGGAAAATGATGAAAGTATCTTTGTTCGTCTTAGTTTGACTACGTTGTACGATCCACTTAAAGGGGAACGGATAGATACAATTACATAGTAAAGATAGTAGATAATTTAGAGATTATTATAATATTGTACTACAAGTTTGTAAAAAAGTATATTACCGCGGTGATTTCTTCTTAAGCAAGTATAATTATTTTGAAAACCAACGTTTTCGCAATCCTTGAAAAGCTGCCGTTGAAATTGTTTCCGACAAACACATTCTGGATTCTCACACACTTAATTTTGCAAATAAACGTAAGATTCTACCTCGAGATTGCACAAACAATAGCCAATTTCAACGTGAAATAAAAAGGAAAATATTCAGGCCCATCGAAAACTCGTAGCCTCGTTCTTTTGTTTTGTCACTGCGTCCCATACATGGTTGGCACGTACTTAGCTCTGGATCGTTACGTCATCAACAACGACTGGGCTGAGAACAGAGTACAGGCGAACAAACGGCTTGGTATAGGGCCAGTTTAGTTTTTGCAACTATGTACTTTGTATAATATTGTGCGTGTTTAGAGTAGTTAATATTTTCCATTTCTGTTAAATAACTATTATATGTCTTATGCTTCAAGGTGTACGCACATACATCATTTATACTCATGTTATGAAGAGTTCCCTCCTTCTCCTCTTCGTTCTCCTCTCATAGAAAAGAGGCCTATGTCCCAGCAGTGGGAACATTAATATGCTGATGATGATGATGATGAAGAGTTAACGTCTGTATGTTTGTTAGTTTGGAAGTAGAGGGTAACATTTTACTAATGGGATGCTATACTATCAATAAGTGTCTATTACTTTGCTATATTTAAAACGTTCCGATGGGAAAAGTTTCGACCATAACACGAGAGAAACCACGCGCAAAAGCTATAGTATGAATATTGTTGGCTGTGCAATATATAGAAGAATATTTTTGTCCGCAAACCAGATAGCTTGTTTGACTGTACAGCTTTGTGGACAAAAACCAACAATGATGGATCGTGTTTGCGACACAATAATCTTATGTATACTTACTTTTGCTAGAAAAGTAACGTTATTATTCTATGTTGTGCAGCCTTCAAGATAGGATAAGCTGAGCTAGAAAGAGAAACAATTTGTTCTCTTCAGATAAATGGGTGTCATCACGGAGTTTCTTTGCTTGTCAATTTGGCAGAATCTCTTTATTCATACTGACAAGGATTTTATTAATGTTCTGTAGGTAGTTTCCGTCTGTCATTTTGGAATGAGAGGTCAGTAGACAAAACATCCAGCTTTCTAAAGATATGAGTTGTAGTTTATGGTCTAAAGTAGAGGTTCCCAAACTTTTTTTTTCTGGTTTCTAAATTCTGGTTTCAAAATTTTCTGGTTTCGGTCGACCCGCTGCTGTTTATTTTTTTTTTAAGCCCGTGGACTAAAAAAGAAAAACAAGATTGCAATATTATTTTTCGCGCTTTCTGTTAGGATTGCACGAGGACCGCAGCTTCTAAGATTTGTTAGCCAAAAAATCTGAAAATTAGTATCTTAAAGCTTCGAAATGCTTTTACCCGACTACGGCAAAGCCAAAAGGAAGGGTAATTTTAAAGTCTCAGAACGACCATTTTCACCGAAACACTTTACATTTGAATAGCTTAATATCTGCCTACATTGACAGATAATAAATAAAAATAATACTAGCCTATTACTGTCCCACTGCTGAGCAAAGGCCTCTTCTCAACAGAGAAGGCACGAGCATTGATCACCACGCTTGCTCAAGACGGGTTGGCGATTTCACACTTATATTAATTATAAGTCCAGGTTTCCTCACGATGTTTTCCTTCACCGATGTCTGTGATGTCCAAGATAAACTTAGAAAAGTACATATGAATTGAAAAAGTCATATGGGTACTTGCCCGGATTTGAACCCACAACCTCATACACGGGGGGCGAGGCCTTAACCTCTGGGCCATCACGACATGATTGACACGACACGATTGACAGATAAAGCCAAGCCAATTTGTTTGTTCTTTAATATCTAAACCAGATAAGTTTTCGTGGACCCCCACTTACACGCTACGCTTTGGGTGAATTTACAAGAACAGCTACCTATAGAATTTGCTATGTCAAAAACAGTTAAACTATTTAAATTTTAAGTGTGCTACAATTTCTCATTGGGTCTAGCCTGTAAGGATATTTGTATGTGTAGAGTAAATAAATGAATAACTTGTGAACCACCAATTTTTTTTCACGCGCAGCTTAGACCCCGGTCGGGTTTCCCGTGGACCTTCGAGGGTCCACCTGGACCACTTTGGGAATCACTGGTCTAAAGGGATAATTTTATGAACTCATCATAATGGGAAGAACATCTTAGTCATCGCTTATTTTCAGCGAGAAACACGATTTCATATAAAACACAAAATGACTCTATATTGTGTCCCTTATATATAAATGTTTTTCTTGACTCGCGAGTCCCGACGTCTACAGAATACGAACATTATGCTACACTGCCGGCGCTCATTGTTTTTTTCAAAGGGTTTCATCACATAACCATAGGAAATATGAGACGAATAAACAGTTCTTTCAGAATTATTTCACCTTAGCAGCAACTCGATAGCAACCTTGTTTTAACAGCAATAAAGACCACTGTGATTTTGACAGACCTATCACTGGCAGCAACCTAATAGCAACCTTAAAGCAGAGAAAAATAAAATCACTGTGATGTTGACAGTGCATTGCAAGTTATATCCATATATAAAGGGCTGTGTTGACACTTGAAAATACTTAAAAAATAACCTTTTATGATTTTGTCAAACATTTACAATTACTTTCTCATTTAGAACTTCCAAACTAAATTAATCACAGCGGAAAGATAAAACATAAATAGCAAAGTAACAAATTGTTAACGATAAAATTTAGAAGACAGATGTTTCTAAGATGTAATCCTAAAACTACGGTTGGTCCCAGGGGTCGAGAGAGGAATGAAACTTTAGGCCTAAAATTAAATTAATTAGTTCCTTACATATCCCGTTTCTTGCTTGTGTTTATATACCAAAAATATTTCGAATTATGTTCTCAGATGATGCTTGTTCATGTTTATATGAGTTGTTAAACGTGAAGCTTTTAGTCATTCCTGCACATTTATGAGCTTGGAGGGTTGTATTGATGATTTTGATGATTATAATTCTATAACTACATACGTGTTACAGCCGCGAATCATATTTTAATCAACATACAACCTGACACTGACCTGCAAATTGCAAAAAACGTAAGAAAATTTGAATTTCGCGGGCTACCCTGACGCTTTCACCTTAAGGAAGTGATGAAGGTTGGACACTTACCCAACTCCTCGACAGAGATGCTACGTTTAGTGTCGGCGTAATCTTGACGGATATTTTCAGAATCAAAATATGAAACAACAAAATTAAATCTCCTTGATACCGCATAGTCGGTTTTCACGACACGGAGAGGCAAGCAGGTTGTGGCCATGTTATGTGTGTTGGCACGTGGGACTAGCTGATACCCTGTCATCTTCTTCTTTTAGCATGGCAATCTACATTCAGTCGCCCCAGACTTTTATTACAAGCTTAATTAACGCTATCATTTTTCTTCGTCTTCTTTAAGTGTCGATAAACTCAAATTGTGTTAGACCTGTATGTAGCCACCTGCACAGCTCTTTGCGTTAATTAGGTCTTGATATGTCCAAGTGGTTGTGCAGGATGGGCAGTACAGCAGGTGCAGCATATCCTGCAGAGGGGCTGCACACTGGCAATCTTTTTCGGATGAATCGAGGATTCGTCATTTAGCCAGATTATTATCTACAGCCATACATAGCCAAAGATATTGGCCACTGCAGTGCGCAAAATTCAAATGCTATCATTAGCGTCCATCTTCAATTATTGCGGCATGCGGTCATCCGCGCATAAAACAATATCAGATGTCCTTTCGTTTGTAAAATAGCAACCACTCCAGGCTGAGATTGTCTGAGTAGGTTCTCCTTGCTTGCACAGCGCCAACTAGTGCCACACTAAGCAACGAGGCTTGTGTCGTGGACACCAGATAGTTGATAGTTGTTGAAATCTTTGTACGGGGGCTATAAAAGACTTCTAAATTATTCAAGGGAACTAATATCCACGTGGGAGATTATCACCGGCTGTTAGAATGGAAACAGGAGTACTATCTCGTCGTCGTCATCATAGTCAGCTAAGGTTTTAATAGACCTGACGTACCATGGACGATATTTATTTGCGGTGTAAATTAACAAGGGATTTAGCTGTGTTTGCCAACAAATTATAACTGCTTTTCCACTTACTATTATTATAATTGTCTTGCTGACATGAAAATTAAGGCAAAACATGCACATAATATTGGCTGTACCCCAAGAACATTTTTTATGGTAACTATTTGGCAGCCCAGCGGGTTATAATGACCAGTTGATGCCTTACTTGCATGCGAGAGAGATATTGTTAATGATATGCGTTTTGGGAATACAATCAATGTTGATAGCATTGATTGAACATTGATTTTAGAAATTGTGCCTTATGTCCAAGGCGACTTGGTCTAATGTTTTGCTGTCTGTGACTCATAAAAGGCTGTTTTTCTATCTTTGAAAAAGGTGATCCGTACCTACTATGTAAGGAGGAAAATCACAAAATTTCATTTGCTATTGAATTAGGTACACACGAAAAGTTAAGGTGAATACCAGGATGTCTGCAGCAAATCAGTTAAAGACGGTGGTTTGGAGTTTTGCAGCTTCTAATATTGTTTTGGCTTCACCCGCATAAAGTTCGGTAACTGACCCACAGAATCATACTACCGGGATAAAAGTATCCTATATATGTTAATCCAGCATAAACTATCTACTTATGTGCCAAATTTTTTGTATTTTTGTTAGTTTGTATGTAGGAGGTAATCTTCGGAACTTCTGGTGTGACTCCGGAAATTCTTTCATTAACGGGAAACTACATTATACCCAAGTGACAAAGGCTATATTTAAAACGTTCTCGTGGTTTAATTTCCGTACATAACGGGAGCCAAGCCGTGAGCAAAAGCTAGGCATTTATAAAATACACTGAAATGAAAAGTCTTATCATAAAATCCAACAAAATGATGACATGACATGATTAATGTAATCATTTTATTTTATTAACCAATTGCTTAAACAGGACATGTTTTTTTTTTTCATTTTATATCCTAAAGCAAAACCATCATAACATTCCTTTCATTTTAGAATATTATGTATGGGTATTAGTATTCATGAGATCGGGTTCCCGGCATTCAATACACTATTAAATTTTATAGTGGTGTTCCGTTATTCGAAATTTAACAGCATTATATACTTGGACATGGCTGTGTGAAGTTTCTGTTAACATAGGAGAGCTTCCGATATCGATATTCGTGCTTTGGCGAGTTTCATTTGTGCCCTGAAAACCGCACGTGTACAATACGTTTTTGCTGTAGGTACCTACGTGCTTCGGTGACCAGAGACAGAAATGATGAAATGTTCTAGCTTCACGCAGATATGTACTTGTACACGTTCATTGTTTGTTCTTATTTTAAAAGTATTGATATTCGTATTTTGTTTTCTATAATTTTAAATAGAATAAAAAAAATAAAATAGATTTATTTCATTTGATTCTGTGGTTTTTGGGGCTACGGATTAAAACTTTCACTTCATGTGACATAAAAACACAGTCATCCCCATGGAGGTAGGCAAAAACTACGGTGCTTAGGCCCTTAGCACACGGCGTATTTAAAACGCGCACACAACGGGCGTTTCAGGAACGGGCATTTTCTGTGCCGCAGATGCCGATTTTTCGCGTTTTTATAGATTCAAACGCGCGTAAAACGCGATACAAATGCGCGTTCGAAACTCGTTGGAAGCCCGTACAAAGTCCCGGTCAAAGCCAGCGTAAGCAGTGTTGTCTCAACCAACGCCATTGAACTGACGAGGAGTCTCTGACCAAAACACGGAAGCTACAAGCGACTACAGCGCGTCTATATCGATGTGATCGCCCCGTGTGCTTAGGTTACAAGGTTGCGTTCTAATCTCGTTTGAAGCGCGTCTTCTGCGCGTCGTCTGCGCGTTTAAAATACGCCGTGTGCTAGGTGCCTTACATGGTCCTTATGCTTCATATACATCTGCTCAAACAAGTACTACTCATGAGGAATGCCTAAAATAAAATGATTTAAAATTGCCAATCCAATGGACCACCATGCTTGTTCAATAAAACTTAACTCTAGTAAAATCAAAAATAAAATTTACTTTTTTATATATATACTATATCAACAAAACTAAATACCATATTTCTCACAAGTGGTACTCCTATCATCAATTTATTTGTGTTATCGAGATCCTATATCCTGTGCCATAATCCAATAAATCTCATTCACATCTTCGTCGCTTGCAAAATGGGTAGTTTTCTCATCAGATATTTTAGTATACAAATAGATATATATACATGTCGGGATGTGTTCAGTGGGATACAATAACTTGACCCGGAACGTGTCACGAATATACATAGTGTGAGAACGATGTGGGGGAACAAGTGACCATACATGTTACATTAATGTACGGAACTCCGAATAAAATGGTTGTTTCTTGGTTTTCCCCCAGATGAGATGATTGTTTTCGTTTATCTTTTTGAAACAAGAGTGCAAGAGTCAAACGCTTTTAAAGCGTTTCTCTTTTTTTGTGCTCGACCGATTTATCCGTTTTTTTTTTGTGTTTGTAATTTTCAGAACAAGGTTTGTATGAAAGATAATTAAGTGTTTTTTTGGTTTGCACACTTTTAATTTTTTTCATTGCAAAGTTTACAATTAAAATGTTTAACAACGCAGACTACCCGAAAGCGTGAATTAAATTCTTTTTGGTAGCTTATCCCATGATCTGTCCAGGAAGTAGACACAATAGTTAAACAACGGTGTCTCGAACAAATTGGTCATTTGACAGATCATGATTTATATATATTTGTCAGTTCAATACATTTGTTACTTTTCCGTCATTGTAACTATTGTCAGAATGTCATTTTGTTAATGTCACGAATGAATGTAATTTTAATTTTGTGTATTTTTTAAGTTGAATAGAATTTTATTCAGTTCATTTATTGAAAAAGATATCTTTCTCATGGTATATGATAAAGGGAAGCTTATCGTTTACTAGTTAATTAGCTTCATTATTCAAAATTATCATGGTTAATTGGATATTATTTATGACAGGACTGGATTATACCTACAACTTTCAATACCAAGCGACCACGAGGCCTCAGTAAACTGGCAAGAGTAAATAATGAATACGTTTATATGACACGGCTCTGGTAGTTTTATTCAATATAGAAAGGAAAAACTACATAACCGTTATTTCAAAAACTTCTTAAAAACAAAAACTAAATTGATGCTCTTTTGTTTTATATTTTTTCTTTTTGGCTAAAAGCTGCTATCGAAATTACTTCAAACTAAGAGAATTATGCCAAATACCATAATATGTTTCACTAAACAGTAGATGGATAGCGTTGAATTTCCATTATTTGCATTCCGTGTGGAGGCGGCAATGCAAAGTCGATATGCGTCTTCAAACGATGTGGTTTATGTAGAAATGGTTTGAGGAGCTCTGTGCAGAGCTGAAATGCATTGAACAATATTGGTTTGTACCATGTTTTATTGTTTTGGAATAAGAATAATAGAAACCTTCACTGCTACAAGGTTGTATTAGCGCTTGAATGGCATGGACAGGGAGTGTTATTGGTTAATATTTGCGAAATTGTTTCATGAAATTGTATTGTCATAAAGACAATCCCATATTTCGATTTTCACCACGTGTCAAATTCTTCTATAGCTCTGATCTTAATTATTCGTGTTTATCGGTGAGTGAAACTTTTAGTTATGATCGATTCATCACCATCATCATTTCAGCCGAAAGAGGACCACTGCTGGACATAGGCGTCCCCCAAGTGTCACCACATTGACCAGTCCCGATTCACAAAAAAAAACATATTATACCTAAATCGATTGAAAAGCTAGATTATCCTGAAAATTCCATGTCTAAAATAAAGAGAACAGCATATTTTTGTTTAAAATCATCAGTTTTCCAGCAAACCAGAAATCTAAAATTTAAATAGCTACGTAATTTTCACCAATACGTAATTACCTATATTTATGCAAATTACAAACGAATTACCCTTCGTACTACGCTAAAGTTAACAGGAACAAAAGATAATAAGTAGGGTACGGACCTAGCGCTGTAAAAACCTATTAATATTAATGGGCTATCTGCGCGAAGGTTCCACTAAAGTTATCAGCCTGGGACGCTCTTAGTAACGTAATCACCATTCTGGTTCAATGCTCTGGTGATCACACACATGAGATTCTGCGGTGAACTGTACTGTAATGAGGGGAGATATCGAAGTTCGTAATTGTAAATTGTGTAATAGGCGAGACGATAAAAAAATCGAATTAATCCGTCACTTAGATTATCAAAAAATATTTGACCCGTGTTTTTTCTTTTGTTACGTAAACCAAAATTGACGATGATACGACGCTTTTAAAATTCTCAATACGTCACGCCATGGTATAATTTTTAGCTAGTTCTGACGTCACGAGCCCCCACTCCCGAGTTTTGATGCGTTTTATTTTTGTCAATATTCATTGATTTACAAAAACAAAAAATACGTGTCCATTAATTTCCAATACTCTAACTGACGGACTAAATAGATTTGCAATTTTTTGATACTGTCGTCATGCCTATTATTGTTTTATTATCGCCAGGCTATGCGTGAAAACTTAAATTTTATGAAGAGTGTTTAATTTTTTTATGACCCAAGAATTTGAAATCTGGTCCCGCCGTGCCTTTGAAAGCACGTTAGGCCTTTGGTCCCGATGGTCAGTGAAAGCTGACAACCAGTCTTAACAAGGGCTATACTACTACTACTGTATTAGTTATAGTACCCCAGTACTATAACTAGGATCTTGAGGTCACATCGTCAGTCCTGCCATGTAAAATACTGTTATTCAGCTGGCTCCGGTTAAACTGGAAGCCAACCCCTAGTCCTAACTTAGTTAGAAGAAGGCTAGGCAGTTGATGATGATACTTTAACATAACGGCTCGGTCAATCTATTACGGACATATTTCCCATTCTATCATCGGAGGAGTAAGATATACGGCAAAGCGTTACCGTTACATGGTTGAAGTTCCAGGAACCCGAACAAAGCGCGAACCCGAACAAGCGTTGTGCGATCTGCCAGTCTGTGGAATTCATTAACAGCCTCTCTGTTTCTCAATCATTATAGGTAATCTGCATCAACTCAAAGTTCGAGTGAATCGGTTTCACCACACACATCAGGCAAGTTGCGGCCAAACGAAGCCTACAAATAAAAAAAAAAATACAAAAAAATTGCAAAAAAATAAAATAAAATACGCTGGTCCGGATATTGACCCCAGCAGATAAAGGACAGTGTCCGGTTTCCGCAACTGATCTGCAATCATTCCGTCCGATTTGACGGAACCTTTATAGTGAGTTTTAAAATGCCTTTCTGCATATTTCGGGAACAATCGCTGCTAATAAAATATGAATTAAGTGCAGAGTCGAGTCACGTATGCTGTTTGCATAAAGCTACTTGAATAAAAGTACTAGTATGTTTACGCTTCACATAGCCTATATTCCGGGAGAGCTTCTGATAGTGCCCTTGTTCGATTATATGCTTATAGTTCAATGTGGTTGGTGAAATGGTTTTGGTATGCTCGTTTCTTCTTGAGATGAGTAAAACTAGTTATGTCTAAAATCGCCAAATATTTATAAATTAAACATTTAAACGCCAAATTAAAACGCACTGTTGGATTCATCAAAGATTGAATTAAAATTCTGTCCATGCAATGTTTCGTCGAAAAAGGCATTACGTTTTGATTTAAATGATGATAATTACCCACTCAACCGCCCCTGGCTGCTTTAGCAGCCAGTTGCCGTTTTGCCAAATGTCCCTGGCTGCTAAAGCAGCCAGTAGCGCCTTCGTCCAACAAATGCAATAAAAATTTATTAAACTGCTATTTCTAGAGCTTATTCCTCTTGTAGCAAACTCTATACTATATTCCTCAACGTTTGGACCAACAATAGCAACACTATTCTTTCGACAAATGTCAAAATAAAAGTAAAAACTTTAGTGTAAACAAACTCCGCCATTTCTGACGTGTGGCGTCGTATTTCAATTGTTCTGTTATGTATATTGTTGTTTTCGGATAGTGTTACATATCAAATTAATCGTGAAAATCTGTGCTACTATATTATCATAAAGGAAATCTAGTTTTCGAATCTCAAAGTTGAGTATTTCGCCTCCGAAAGGTGGTAGGTTTAAATACCTATAGTGATTGTGTTTATACAAGAAATAAGTGTTTTTGTGATTAAAACGTGTGTGTTAACGGAAAAACAGTGCATAATTAGTATTGTGAACATATTATTAAATTGTGTATACAAAAACAAGTGGCTTCGTAAAGTTATAGGTACGTAAATAACCGTGTTCAAAAACAGTCGTTGGCGCAGGCCGCGTCAAAATAAACAGTGAGTATTCAAATTCTAATTTAATTCTAACTAGACTATCGTAAATAAACTAATAAGATTATGGTCTTATTGGAAAGGAAATATAATCTAGTTTATTTTAAAATTATTTTAATTGAAATTTAATATTTAGAAAAATTCAAATTAATATTTTAATAGCGAAATATCCGTTTTCATCACTGTTTTTCAAGTTCTACATTTTTTTTGAGTTTCAAATTAATATCAGTTTTTTTTTTTTTTTGATATATAGATTCCATAACTATTCAGCTATTCACTGCAAATTGTATTTAGCTATAACTCTTGTAGTTTGCGATTGTTTATCTAAAGTGTCAAATTACATGCGAATATTTCGCAATTTTTTGCACCCTGGACGGTTTGGTGCAAAAAAGTCGCGCGCGGGGCGGGTGAGTGGTTACTAGAGACCAAATTATTTACAACTAACAACCGCCGAAATGTGTATGCAAATATGCACCATATATGCTGAAAATATGCAGCCAAAAGTGTCCAAATATGCAACATAAGATTAAAATAAGTACTCAAAAAGAATACCTTTTTAATTTACAACAGTTTTGACGGAACATTATAATTTTCGTAAACTTTAAGAAACGAGTACTGCCCAAAATGATTAGTAAATGTGTAAATCAACTATATTTTTCAGCACTGTTTTTCTTTCTAGGAGCTAAACCTGCTGAAACAGTAAAATGTTATTCAATCAACTAAACCCATGTAATGTATTTCTGTCCTTGAAAACTATCCGGTAATTTTCTTGGACATCTAAGCAACGTAGCAACAATATCTAATAATTCAGTCCAACGTCTTGTCATACCGAGTGTGCTATTCTGAGAAAAAATATTGTGACAGTAGACAGCTCGACGTTCAAGTAATTTCATAAGTGTTTCTAGGGAACTCTTCTATTTTCGGGAATATACACTAAGGCTGTGTTCACACCAAGCGTATTTAAAAGTCGGCCGCCAACTATGATGTATCAAGAACATCGATGCATCAAGTATCAAAAACAAATGAAGGTCTGGTAAACAGAAATCGTTTTTATAGACAAATATTTTGTATTTGATGCTCACAGATAGCGGGAGTCCAGTGGTATCTGCTCCGACTAACAAGCAGGCATGGGTTCGACCCCAGGTAAGCATTTGACATCGTGTGGTTTATTTCTTCACCATTACTCTCAAAACGGTGATGGAAAACAACTTTAGGAAACCGGCATGTCCTAGAATCAAAAAAATCGTAAACGTGACAACCAGTAAGCCGCTCTGAGCACTTATGAAGGATTATTGCCCACTCCCTGTTACAGTGGGGAGGCCAATATCTCAGTAGTTCGAACGTCATAGGCTGGTTATGTTGTATTCACATTCCGTGACCGACTACTCGCTTTGGTGTGAACGCTGCCTAAAAATAGGACACTATCGGGCAGAGCAACAATAGAAAACCAGTTTTATATTTTTAAAACAAAAGGCAATCCAACTAACAAGTTGACATAGTTTTTAGTTCCATTGTTTGGTAGATGCTCTAAATTTTATGTAGCAACGAGATGAGTTAGGCTTGAGTTATCTTTATTCAGTCGGTTTACGGGGTAGGCAGATAAAGCAGCTTATTTTCTAAATTAGACTTTATTTATTTATTTATTTATTAAAGGTCTACCAACAATTGTTCACACTGGATACAGCGACATAATTCATTCTTAAAGTTAAATAACAGCGTAACAATTACTTAAAGGTAAACACCACATGCACAAAACAATAAAATTCGGAAGATAAGCTAACTTAGTAATTACTAAGCGCCAACATTCAATTAAATTAAATTAAACTTGAACAGTAAAAACAGAATTATAACAAAATCGACTTTCCATCGATCGCATTAAGATATTTTTTTCTATCAGTTCTAGAACATTCTGTGTCCTATCTGTACAAATAAATAAAGTTAAATGTCTGTTTTCACAATTAAATAACCTACCTGATACCTTTTAATATTAAT
Source organism: Xestia rhomboidea (assembly GCA_963853795.1). Lineage (NCBI taxonomy): Eukaryota > Metazoa > Arthropoda > Insecta > Lepidoptera > Noctuidae > Xestia > Xestia rhomboidea. The sequence goes on along the minus strand of OY970763.1, from coordinate 12,667,009 downwards.
TTAACAGCTTTTACTGAATGCATATGAAAGTATATACAGTATTGATAAAAAGAAGTTTTTTTTTTACTTTTGTCTGTCTGTTTTTTCCGGCTAATCTCCGGAACAGGGGGATCGATATAGACGGGGCATTTACTGGCAGATAGCTGATGTTGTAAGAAGTAATTTTATTTTAGAAAAATATTAGGGTTCCGTGCAAAACAAAAATCCATTCAAATATATGCAACAAAACAAACGATTCAAATAGGGAAGTAATGTTTTCATATTAATTTCAAGCGGATGAAGTACTATCTAATAATATAGCTGTCAATTACTGATAAAGTGCTTAACAAATACAGATAAAATCGTTTTGATAACCCAATCAGGTCAATCTTAACGTTCAATCAGATCAATAACAAATAACGGTACAGTATCAAACAGGCCGTTCACAGTCAACATCGTCATAACTCCCCATACACCCGTACAATATCCCTGAAATTAAGGTCAGGCGTTCACAAACGATATAGGCCCAGCAATAGCCCTTAACTCCTCAACCTTACCTATTCAATTCGTACAGAAGATTAATTAAACTATTAATCCCGGAAAGTGTAGCTTACGCCTTAATCGGTAGCCAATGAAACCGCGGCATTCTTTAGCCTCAGTACTTTGGATACGTCGATCTATTACCGGTAGAAGGTTCCCCATCTTTTCGTCCATTACGCCGTAGTAATTACTTGGGACCGTGTAAAATATAGCGTTTGCTTTGACGAGTCCGGTCACACATAAACGTAGGAATTGGCAATTCTCTCTAATGGAACGATAAGTGCGTATGTAGATAGCTGTTATGTAATTCGTTTTGTTTACATATTTCAAATAGGTTTTTCGTGGGTAAATGTTATTACAGGTTGGGGTGTACGAAAATTGGATTATAATCTAGGTAACGACGCGTCTCTGCTTTGCACGGTGTTAAAGATTGTATGTATAAGAATAAGTAATACTTATTTATTTTGCACAATGTAACACTTTCGTAATAAATTCTCTTAATTATGGTGAGACCACACCAAAATCCGTTGCGTATTTTAGAAGAACAACGCACGCAACATTACACAAAAGTCGACTTTAATTTTAAATAATCTTAAGAGATTCTTTTAACAATAAAATAGTGGGTTGGAAATATTTATTATATATTTATTGTAATTTATTATATATTTTATATATATTTATTTTTTACATTTGAGGAAATCTTACAAACTAATAACATTATAATCACAAACATGTGTGACTAAATTGCTAATTACAAGCCTTCACAGATAAATACATAGTTACTTCCAAAATTATATATTTTATTGTATCACAAACTTTCAATACAAAATAATCTAATACTATAATTATTATAATGCTTATATAATATCCTAGAATTTAATTAAGCCATTCACTGTAATGTCCTTAAAAAAAAATGATTCATACGCAAATTCATCCCAGAGCCTTTACAGCAAAAAGCAAGGCAGAAATTCATTCTAAAAATCGTGTCGATTTTGATTCGATCCGATACCTACTCCTTTCTAATTAATGTTGGAAACAAATATGAACATACAGTTTTCAAATGCACTACCGATTTTAGCGTTGAATTTACTTTACGTGTGAGCAAATTTGTTACGTATTCACTTTCACAAAGAACTAATCTAGATTTAGCTTTAATTTGGTCGTTTCTGTGAATTTAACCGACATAAAAATAGAGGGTTTGCTTTCAGAAATAAAAAAAACCAGCCAAGTGCGAGTCGGACTCGTGCACGAAGGGTTCCGTACCATTATCTATACAACATTAGACAAAACGGCAAAAAAATCACGTTTGTTGCATGGGAGCCGCCCTTAAATATTTATTTTATTTAAATTAAATTATTAATTTTGAAAGGGAATACACAACTAAATATTCTGTGAATATTTAAAGCGTCTACCTGTTGCCGTTATTAATATCGAGTAAAACACAGCAAAAAAATCACGTTTGTTGTATGGGTGCCCCCCTTAAATATTTATTTTATTCTGTTTTTAGTATTTTTTGTTATAGCGGCAATAGAAATACATCATCTGGGAAAATTTCAACTGTTTAGCTATCACGGTGTTTAGATACAGCCTGGTGACAGACTGACGGACAGACGGACAGTGGAGGCTTAGTAGTAGGGTCCCGTTGGTTACCATTCGTGTACGGAACCCTAAAAAATAGGGGTTATCCATATTTTACCTAAAGAGCAATTGCCATCCACGGGCCAACCAAGGCAAATGCGGCTTAACCTGAAAATCGACCTGTGTGGCTATTATTATTTATCCAAGAGTTTCTTGAGCGAAGCGACGGTACTCACGAGCAGGAAATAATTTAAGTGACGTGTCGCTTGACAAATCGCATCGTTTTAGGTTGTGACCGAGGTGTTAAGCCTTGGGATTCACCAAAGCGAATATGAGAGCAAAGCGTGGACGAATACAAAGTACCTGTGAAGTGACATAACCATGACTAGTGAAGGTGCCTTTTCCATTTGAATCTTCTTCTTTTTTATCGTGTGGTTAGTGCCTAACCTGGTGTCAGAGTTTTTAAGCAGCCCATGGGCCTCTGACTTGGCTTATCATGCCGTCGAGAAATATCTCTCAGGCATGCTGGTTTCCTCACGATGGTTTCCTTCACCGAAGCAAGTGATAATTGTACAATACGCACATGAATACAAAAAATCAGAGGTGCGTGCCTTGGGTTCAAACTCGAGACCTATGACTTGGCAGTCCGACGGTCACACACCACTAGGCTATCACTTATTGGAATTAAACGACATAATTATGAAAAGAACTAAACCCTTATGAGTTATTTGTGTTACTCACTGTTTGGTTTGTTACCGTTTTTTTGTTGCACAAGTATATTTATAGCTGATTATGGCGATCGGTTACATTATTAAAACCATCCATCTTCATTCAAGTAAAATCATATACCTGACTGCACTGTATTTCCTCTCTACCTACAGCATGCATGAAAAGAAACACGTAATTGGAATCTAAAAGGTAGTTCGACATCGAAAGGTGCCTATAGACGTCTCAATTTCACACCCAACCTGCGCGATTAATTGTGTAACGGATCATTGGACCCAGCATCTCGATATATGGACCCAGCGGACGAGGACGTCCCGCCTTAAATCGATTCGAGCAGCCTCTCGGACTCGATGTGAAATCGAGACGTTTGAAAGCACTCCTAGTCGTGGATGCTGCATTATTTATTTCTCGAAATAAAATGTAGGTACGCTTTATAGAAAGTAACTTGGTTTATTTTCCCGAAAATAAATTTCACGCTCTCTTGAACATGGAAAAAATAAGCCTGTATGTAACATTTCCGCGAAGTAATTAGCGAAATCACAACAACAGAGCACATATCATCGAGTGTTTGTGCCTCTCGTCCTTGCTTCGTCGTAGGGAGACGCACAAGGACAATATGATCGTAATGATGTGACAGTTAGACGTTGGCTGGATGCCAGGAACAGTGACAATACTCCTATATTTCCCTGTCGATAACACTAGATGTAACCGTTATTTTTTTTTGTTCATGAAACGATACCGTTTGGCATAGAATCTGGTTTCGGTGTGACTGTGATCCGATTTCTCGTTTGCCTTTTTGCACTGCGTTTTATATTGTTTTGTAGAACACAATTTTATATAGTTTTACATGAAAAATGTTTTGAGATTTTGCATTTTTCTGCTATATTTGTATTGTGCACAACAAATTGAAATTGTACCTATAGTATTCGTACTTTCGGTAAACCATTAAGTTGAAGTGAGAACGTAAAGCCTAGTTCTATTATGTTTAATAAAAAGAATATAGAAATTACCAGAAACATATCTAATAGACAAGAGATTGGCATAACTATGTAGTGGCAACAGATACTATAATTATATTATGGTAACAACTCACATCATTCATCTATCTAAGTGAAAAACAACATGTCGTTAATGAAGAGGTATTTGCTAAGTAATGACCATGTTTTCCATCCATTCGTTACCCGTCCATTACTATAACCGCTATTTTTGTCTTTACTCTTTGGGAGACTGGTAGTACTATTGCTAGATATTCCTTTATTATCTTTATACTAGCGTATACATATATAGGACGATGAGTTCGTGGCTAAATAATAACAGCCGCTCGTGTCGATCTTTAGGTTAAGCCGTGCTTGCCTAGGTTGGTCTGTGGATGGGTGACCACCCATTACATACTGTGTATCCTCTGTGTCTCGGAAAGCACGTTAAGCAGTTGGTCCCGGCTGTCATTTGTAGATCTTTGACAATCGTTACAGGTAGCCAGTGGCCCAAAAAGTCTGACAACCAGCCTTACAAAGGGGTATCGTATTACCCAGTACTAACCGGATTGTGAAGGTCAGATAGGCAGACGCTCCATGTAAAATACTGGTATTCAGCTGCATCCGGTTAGACTGGAAGCCGACCCCAACATAGTTGGGAAAAGGCTAGGCAGATGATGATACTAGCGTCGCTAAGTTTTACAATTTCACAAAAAAACGCGTTTTCTTTATTATGTGTAAGTTTAAGGTTCATGATATCACACACACATCACACACAAGGACATAGGTACATCGATATTATGAACCTTTTAGAATAAATTTCCCTAAATACAGGTGAAAACCACGTCAAGATCCGTTGCACAGCTTAAAAAAGCAAAGTGTTTACACAGACAGACGCGACAAGCGATTTTAGTTTATAATAATAAGTAGGAATAGAAGCTAGAACCACACTTCGATGTATTTTTATTTCTTGTTTAGAGACCAACTCTATTCATTTTATAATTACTCATGAAAAATCAGATTTCAGTGTTTTTTAGATGTTACATTACGCTAAATTGAAGAATTGAAATGGAATAACCAACTATTTATGAATTAACTAAGAATAAGTTACTTCACAGCTCTAAAAATATACAGCAGAAATTGTGTCATCTGCAAATAGGCAGAAAACACATGTTTCTTTAACAAGATTAGTACAAATGAGATTCCATATAGCATCATCCTGCATTGGCCTCACTAGAAGTGCTACCAGGGGAAGCAATAGCAGTGCATTAGCCTGCTTAATGCTTATCTTATCGGACGTAAGTGGTATATAGAAGTGGGTCGGTGCGCACTACCCCTTCCAGAGTTCCAGGGTTAGTGCTAGGGGGGAATGGGCTATCGAAACTGTTACGACATCTTAAAGAGAACTATTATATCCATAGTGGCTGTCAGTGCTATCTTATGGACGATTTGTTATGATTTACCGATGGTTCAGTTATTAATGGTCAGTTATTGGTGGTTGGTTATTGGTGTTAAAGTTATTTCGTTACATGAGCGTTTTTCTGTGAAAATGTACCAATCCACGTGTTTTTTTTTTTGAAGAAATTGTGATATTGAATCATCATCATCTGCCTAGCCTTGTCTAAACTATGTTGGGGTCGGCTTCTAGACTAACCGGATGCAGCTGAATACCAGTATTTTACATGGAGCGACTGCCTATCTGACCTCCATAACCCAGTTAGTACTGGGTAGTACGATACTCTTGGTAAGACTGGTTGTCGGACATTTAGGGCCACTGACTACCTATAACGACAGTCAAAGATCTGCAAATTTCAGCCGGGACCAACGGCTTAACGTGCTTTCCAATTCACGGAGGAAACCCGATATGTAATGGGTGGCCACCCATCCACAAACTAAACTAGGCAAGCACGGCTTAACCTAAAGATCGACCCGAGCGGCTGTTTTATTTAGCCACGGTTCCACGTGATGTTGAATAGTAAACGTTAATTAATTTGAAATCTGTTTTGAATGACTGGTTTGGCAGAATAATTCTTATCCACTGTATACTGGATTGGAATAGTTTTAGGTATTTAGCTGAAATAATAAGAGATTGTGGGTTGGTATAATTAATATGACGGAACTACGTCCAAATAGCTTAGGATATTTTCGTCCCCTAGATGCACTGACTGATTAGTGTTTCCCTTAGTTTTTTTTTTGTTTCAAGATAGTCCAAACTCACTGGAAATTCAGATTTAGACCTGTTAAACCTTTCCAAGAGTTTAAATAGGTCAGCGTAAATGTATGTTTTTGACTTTCAGACTCCTAAACCTACTACGAACCGTTTAAACTGTTGAATATTTGGGGTTTCGACCTTTAAAAGTTACAGCTTAGGGTACAGGTAAAGCCTAATTTACTTGATAAAACAGAAACCTAAATAAGCAGTTTATACTCTTGCTTTTATTTAAGTACTACTTACTTCATAAGAAAAACGTGAATATTTTTTTTTTTTGTAATACAGACGTGATAAAAATGTGAAAAAAGATTCGAATATCTTCGCCACAACACCAAGATATTGCGTTACTGAAAAATAATTATAGTGAATGCCTTGATAAAAATGGTGTTGGAATTCCAACCCTAGGATCTGAGCCGATCGTTGAAAATCCAACAATAAGGTTTTTACCCGACTGAGTTTAAAAGGAACAAGGCCTGCGAGGAATTTGAAAAATATGTAGGTATTTGAAGAAACTCTTGCCGCCACGCTGCGTCAAGCCCGCCCCTGTTGAGTGCGATAGGGACAGCTGCAGCTCTGACCGACTATTTCACAAAAAAATTGACGAGAACGACGATTCATATTCCCCTGTTTTCTCTTCGAAAACTGAGCCAATTAAATTATTTTGACATTCAAATTTTAAGAAAGAGTATGTCTAGGTTCAATTTCAATCATCAATTTCTTTTGTGTTAAACTTTTCAAATTTATAGGTATTTTTTTTACATTTTTGGGGGCCATATTTTAAAAAACTTGTAGAATTTGGTTTTATGAAAAATAAATGATTGCTCTTTACTCTAGAGGCATTATTCAGGAAGAAAATAGGGAAATACATTTTTATGGAGAATCGCAGTTCCTTTTCCCTCTTAAGGCTGTATTTACCTATAATAAAAAGTGTTAGTTACAACTAAGGGCAACTAAGGACTCAGTTACATTAGAGGTCGCAGATCAGCTGTACAGACACAGACAGGGGTATCAAACAACTTTCAAATACTATTACTACTTTTCAAAGACGTCAAAAGTTACACAAGCTCTCTACTAAGGGTTAACCAATAAATTTTAATTACATGTACAATCATCATCATCATCATCATCATCATCAGCCTATTAATGTTCCCACTGCTGGGACACAGGCCTCCTCTTTATGAGAGGGAACAATGCAGTCAATTAATTGCTTTATGTAATTTAACACCATATCTGTTGACATAGGTGTTGATAATTATGTATATTTAATTTATACTACAGCGGGTGGTAAATAATTAATTACATGGAGTATAAATTACCTACAGTACGTAATTGATGGGTAGTGTTTCACAAGCTCATACTAAACATTTTGATTAAGTAAATTAATGCTTTCAGTTTCCTCGAATCACTTCACGGAATATTGAGAGTGTATAAATGTATATCTTTCTTAGATGGCACTAGCTGATGCCCGCGGCTTTGCCCACCGCAAGTTATATGCTAAAACCTTCCTCTTGAATCACTCTATTTACTAAAAAAACCCGCATCAAAATCCGTTGCGTTGTTTTAAAGATCTAAGCATACATAGGGACAGACAGAATAGGCGACTTTGTTTTGTAATAATTATGTAGTGATTATCCGTACCATTGAAAGATCAATGCAAGTATCTGAAAGTATCGGTGTTTAGTAGGTAGTTTAACTCAAAGTGCCTAAATATTTTCTTTTAGTCCAATAGTTCACACATTGACTATATTAAAAAAAGTTTTGATCGCAGAGCAAGATACATCTGGATTCATGTGCGAACTATTATCACTTGCTTCGGCGAAGGAAAACATCGTGAGGAAACCAGCATGCCTGAGAAGATATTTCTCGACGGCATGTTAAGCCAAGTCAGAGGCAAATGGGTGGGATAAAAACTCTGACACCAGGTTAGGCACCAACCAAACGATAAAGGAAGAAGATCGCAGCGTGTTGGCGATTTACACCGGTATCTGTAAACAATTGAAAGTGATTACTTGAGTAAAAGTAATTATTTAAGAAGCGATTTTTAATTCTGTAGTTTAGTAATTACTTGAAGTTAGAACTGTTGAAAGTTAGAATTCTTAGCTTTGATTTCTTTGACGGTTCTTACTTCGTTCAAGATCTTGTCTATTGCATGAAGCATGTTGCATTAAGTAATAGGCGAGACAAATCTAATTAGTCCGTCAGTTAGATTATCAAAAAATATTTGACCCGTGTTTTTTCTTTTGTTACGTAAACCAATATTGACGAAGATATGACGCTTTTAAAATTCTCAATACGTCACGCCTAGGTATAATTTTTAGCTAGTTCTGACGTCACGAGCCCCCACTCCCGAGTTTTGATGCGTTTTATCTTTGTCAATATTCATTGATTTACAAAAACAAAAAATACGTGTCCATTAATTTCCAATACTCTAACTGACGGACTAAATAGATTTGCAATTTTTTGATACTGTCGTCATGCCTATTGCTTAAGTCAAGTAATTGCTTTAACTTGAACTAGAAACATAACCCAGCCTAGAATGTTAAAAATGCGAAAACCGGAAATGTCACAGACGCCATTTAAAAGAAGCTATGTGTAAAACTAATTTACAAAAAAACAAACGACGGACACAACAATCGTTATACCATTTGAATATGGCTATTAATTTTTCCACGGTGTACCAAAATATTGTCTGGTGAACTCGTGAAATATGACATGCGAGAATTTTTAACGATTTACATAGTTCGTTTGTGCTAGTTCGCTCCGTTTTAATTTTTATCACGGAAAAAGTATAGTTTGTTTGAAAACTGATTTCATTTATTTTATTAACATGTATTTCGTGAAATGTTAGGATATAGGTACATAATGTTTTGTTTTAGTTACTTTCTGTGGCTAAAAAATAACAGCTGCATGGGTCGCTCTTCAAGGTTAGGTCTGTGGATGCGTGACCATCATTACATACCGAGTTTCCACCGTGCCTCGGAAAGCACGTTAATGGTGCCGGTATAGTGTGCCATGAACTTTAGTCATGGTCCCGGCTGTCATTTGTAGATTTTTGACAGCCCTTACAGGTAGTCAGGTAGTGGCTCGAAAGTCTGACAACCAGTCTTATCAAGGGGACCAGTACTAACAGCCACCAGGGTACCAGTAATGACCAGTGCTAACTGGGTTGTGGAGGTCAGATAGACAGTCGCTCCATGTATAATACTGGTATTCAGCTGTACCCGGTAAGACTGGAAGCCGTCCCCAATAAATTAGGGCTGATGCTGATGACTTCCTGTTGGGAAGTCACTTTGTTATTTATGTACCCACCTAGGTAGTTTATAAGTTGCTGAAAAAATATACGCACACTTGTTAACTAAGCAAGGTCCAGTCTGAAAACATTTTCTCAAGATTTACCTGCTCCAGGATTAGGGGTCTTCTACAATACAATCAATACCTTGGTGTTCTTAAAATCTTCAGATTTTAACTCATAATCTTGACTGAAAGTGGCACCGATGACTGAAAACTTATGGGGTAATCGGTTGTCGTGGTATGAGCATGTGATGATGCGGAGGATTGAGTGGAAATGTTGTGAGGAAAGTTCTGAGAATGTGGAGGGGTATAGGAGTAAAGAAAGACCAAGGAAACGATGCATGGGCTGTGAAAAGGATGATATGGCAAGAAAGGCAGTGTCTGACGAGATGACAAGTAATAGAGAAGTATGGAAGAAGAAAGACATGCTGCGCCGACCTCAAATGTATTGATATAAGGAACATGTGTTTTTAAAAAACCAATGAGTATCGACTTGCTATGCCTATACATTCTTTAAGTTTCAGTACTTCAATGATGCTGTAACACTCGATAGCGACACGATAACGGTGACTACTAGTACTTTTTTGTTCGACGTCCGTGCTACGAGTACAAATTCTATGCACAGCCGGATAGAATACTTGATTAGTTTTAGTTACATAGACATGAACGCGACTCTGCCCTGTTAAAAACAGTTGGCGTTTATGATCAAGTTTAAAAAAAAAACAATCAATTGCCACACCTCACATAACATCACTCCTGTAACCCACGAAGGGTTAAGTATAAGTGTATCTACAGCCACTATATCGCCAGTTAAACTCCCATCTGATAGAGCCAGCTTCTTGCCATCAGACGGGCACATAGCCCTGACATGAGAAATTCCTGATGACAAAACAACAAAAACACTTTGCCCAATCTGGGCATCGAACTTGGAGACTCATGCTAAACAGTACCACTTGCGACTATTATACTAACGAGGTAGTCAATATAGTTGATCAAAGCTTTTACAAAATAACAACGTGGTAAGTTGTTATTTTAGCTACAAATCCATTAAACCCAATTACAACTTCGCACACATGAGACCCCAATACATTTTAATCAACTGCAAAACAGTGCTAATAAATAAAGGCTAAAATAAAAACTAATTAGGTTAACACCGTAGCGTATAGTATTGGTACTAATTAATTATATGTAGGGAAGTAGGGAGTTGTCGCGAAATTAGTTTATCAGTCAATTCCCAAAGGAGATAGCTTTCCGGGTATTTACACGCAAACAGCACAATACGTTTTCTAGGAAACTTGATCGCACCTTTGTATTACGTCACTCAAACGCGTTGTATTGTGTTATTTATTATAGGTATTAAATGATAATTATGTGGGAGTAAACTGGAACCGAAGGCCGATGACCTGGTGAAGGTTGCGGGGATCCGCTGGATACGAGTCGCACTGGACCGGTCAATGTGGCGACACTTGGGGGAGGCCTATGTCCAGCAGTGGACGTCTTTCGGCTGAAATGATGAAACTGAAACCACAGAATACCGTCTGCTACAATTCTTACAAACGTCTGTCAGATTCTCCACCTTCACACGTTCACACACGACGTCTAAAATCGTTTTAAAATAAAACCAAGATAAAATCTCTTTATTCTTTAAATTATTTGTAGATTTTTTTTTAATTTTGAGATCAGTCTTATATAAATTTAAAACTTTTTTTTTTCAATCGAATGAGTAGTTTCGAAGATTATCTCGTACATCCAAACTAACAAACTATGCCCCTGTCAAATATTAGTATAGATGTAACCACACATAGAGGATCGTTCTTTGTAATGATTATAATCTCCAGACAACCTTTGGTAAGACAGAAAAATTACATAATCTAATACTGAATGTAAAAAAGTATAAAAATATTTCAAATTACATGCCAGTTCTAATCTTAAATATTTTCAATCCTCATCACCCGCAAATCGATTTATTATTTTGACAACCTCATCTCTGTAATGTGAAAATAAAATTTGTCAAATAAACCCTTAGGGTGCGACAATGTTTCAGCGCAAATTCAAAACGACACGTCGCCATTAATAATAATACAAATGGCTTTATTAATTGCTGTCTCAGTGGATTAATAAAAACATTAGTTGAACTAATGAAACAATTACAAGAATGAATATTCAGTGGGAGTGAGTTCAATGGAAACTTTTGATATTTTGAATGCGAGCGACGCGTCGCGTCAATACGAAGCTCACAGCAAAGCAACTTAAGCAAATTACTTAGTTGAAACCCTCCTCCATAATTATTATTCAACCTTTATCCGACGCAAATCGAGTAAATTTGTTCCATAATTACTTTTATTAAAAGCGTTTCTTTCCCTTCGTCGAACCAAAGTGCTAAAGTAGAGTAAATGGACTGGAATTACCGTTTCAGGAATAAATTATACGAGAATATTATAGTAAATAACTCTTTAAAGACGATAAATGAATATCCGTGAGAATCAAGTTTTTTCGGCAACGAAAAGGTTTGCTAAAAACATTGTTAAAACACTTTCGTAAAATATAACCTTTTGATCTTGTAAAGGATCGGTTGTATTACCATACTTACCTTTGCAAATACAATTTGGTACATACAAAGGCATGAAAGAAGTACGTAGGTAAATATTACTGGTATATAAGACTTATAAATACTATAAATAATAAGCTTTGTACGATTTAATTTACTAAAATCCAGCTTTGTATGATTAAACCATGTAGCTTAACAGATTATTTAATGTTTATTTAAACTTTCTGCATACGCGATGGTTTGACTATATTCACTACATTTTAACTGTGATTTATGTTAACTAGGATTTTCAGTAACGTATGTTTGCTTTAACTAACTTGACCTTTAACTTTGACCTGACGTACAGCGAGAGTCTAAACATTTTTGTTTTTAAACTTTTAAATTATTTGGTTGTAAAAGAGTAAATAAAAATGGAGGTTGCTAAAATAAAATAAAGGGAAAAGTAAGAGGATTTCCCATTACAGCTAGCTTAATAGCCTACTCTTACTCTTATTAATTTATGGTCATTCCTAAGAAATCTTTTATATTATATAGCTGTTGAACGAAGGACACGACATTCGTTCGCGTGAAATGATTATAAAAAATATTACTTTCCTTTTTGAATTGAATTTTGTTTGTTTTTTTTTTGCACGGAACTTTAATTATGTATCTAAAATAAAAGTAGCCTAAGTTAGACCTTATAATATCAACTATTTGCTAGCAAAAGTCCCGTCAAAACCAGTTCAGCTGTTTCGGAGATCAGCTGGAACAAACAGACAGACAGACAAAAACTGAAAAAAAAACTAAGTTTTTTTTAAGTGCCTTAAATTATATTTTCATATGCATTCAGTAAAAAGCTGTTTTTTGATATTACAAATAATTCTATTGTAATTATTTGTATAGATGTATAGTTTTAAGGATCTAAAATAAAATTTTATTGCCAAACCCGTCCAACATCAGATATTATCGACATTTTAGGACCAGTCTTATCCCGTAATACCGTAAAATTAGCTTTCCGGAAATCATTGTTCTGGAACCTAAGATTGTCATTTGAGAGTTGAGAACTTTTAGGTTCTCTTTGAAAATTTCACGCTGTGTAGGAAAAGTGCCTGTTTGTCGATTTTTAGTTTAATTAGAGATGGAATTTTTATAAGTGGTGATAGTTCTTCCTCTTTTGTTTACAATTTAATTTTATCTAGAACTGTAGGATTATATTTTACTAGCTTCTGCCAGCGGCTTCGCCCGCGTAAAGTTTGATAGTTGTCCCATGGGATCTTACTATCGGGATAAAAAGTATCCTATGTGTTAATCCAGGTTATAAACTATCTGTGTGCAAAATTTCATCCAAATCCGTTCAGTAGTTTTTGCGTGAAAGAGTAACAAACATCTATACATCCAGACATCGACACATCCTCACAAACTTTCATATTTATAATATTTGTAGGATTTTATAATTGGTAGACTTTATATATATTTTGTTTCTTAACTTCAGCTTTTCTAAAATTTACACGAGTAAAGTCAGTAATATCAAAGGATGAATTAAGAAGAAAATATGTTCTTTCTTTTCTTACTGTACTGATTAAATTGGTCTCCTTCTAAACTTGGCATTCTTAGTAAATTGAATGGCTAATAATAAAATTCTGTTTACGAAAAACGAAATTGAAAAAAAGTGGACGGATATTACTTGGTTTAATAGATTGTAAACGAAAAGTGTTTTGCTCATTATAGTAGTCAATTTCTAAGTCTGTCTTAACTGAGTTTGACAGGTTTCCTATTGATTCTGTCAATAGTTTACAGTACCAAATAAATTAAATTTTTACATCTTACATTTTGACCTCAAACATTTTCCAAAAAAAAATAATTTATTTGAATCCACTCAAAGTTCAAAGCAAACTCAATATTCGATCCGACAATCTAATAAGCATTTCATAAGAAGAATTTATTTAAAATGTTCTTCAACATGATTTTGTACAAGAACATCGAACTCATTTTTGGTGCTTTACCCACGTCTCGTACGTACATAAAAATCGCTTACATCTTACATAAATCGATGTACAGCGCTTTACTTAATAACACACGCTACATTAAGCAAGGTCGTCATGCTTAACGTGAGAGACTTCATCAACAGAATATCTTTAAGCTTACCTCGTAATCGACAGCGGTAGAAAGGTTACATTATTGCCCGCATTTATTTTCCTGCCAATAAAAATTGAGGAAAAGCCTTTTAGTACATTTCGCCTGTTATGTTTTATGTCCTATGTATTAAGGGGCGACTCTATTGCCATCAACCGGGCACAAATCCAAACTCCGTGGTTGCTACGGAGAGATTCCTAATGGGAAAACCCAATAACACTTTGCCCTACCCGAGAATCGAACCCAGGGCCTCATGCTCAACAGTCGCGCTTGCGAGCACTCGACCAACGAGGCAGTCTAAAAAGCAAACCTCTTTGAACATTATTCGACGTATTTTAAGTTGTTAAGTATTTCGAAACCTTATACTATGCCGGAAGTAACTCTGGTTTAAAGTTTTATCATTGTAGAGAACAATGTGACCATCCTCCATTTGCGGTTGAATCATTCGGAGGAATCTGAATGACCCTTCTCCCATAGCTGACCCCTGTCATGGTCCTTAACCAACGCAAGTTTTCATTGGTTTTGAATGTAACGTTCTATGCATCTACTGAATTGAATAAAGGTTTCGGTTCAGATTTTATAATCATAAATCAATCAATCATCTGTCAAATGATTAATTTGGTCGAAACGCCATTGTTTAATAATTGTGTCTACTTCGTGGAAAGATCATGGGATAATCATTTACTTGCGTTCCGCAAGGCAAAACATGGTGTTAACAAAAAAGTGAAGTTGAGAAAATTCAGAAATTTAAACGTCATAGTTACGTTCATGATAAGATTTTCCCATTCTAGAGATTCTATTATTTTAGAGTCATGGATGTTTATATGTATAATAAGTATGTATTTACAAACAAAAAGTATCTATGTAGTATATCAACTATCTGTTGTCCACAACACAAGCCTCGTTGCTTAGTATAGCGCTAGATGGCGCTGGGTGTAATGTCCAGCGATATTTATTATTTACTTCGAAATGACATTTTCACCATCCACCATGTTTGATTAGAAAGGCCCAAAAGTTTGCGGTCTCTTCCAGCCGAATAGTGTACTGTCCCTTCACATAAAGTTGTATCGTACCTAACACGGGTCGAGCTTTTTACTACGTTAGCAGAAAAAACGCAAAGGGCAATGGACGCAATCTCAACATGCTGACTTTATAGAATTACGTTTTTTTGGCTGCGTCGTCCACCCATCTGTAGCCCGTAGTCCAATTCAATTTACAGCCGATGTTGATAAAGTTTACAGGTTTTTTTTTCTCGTTTGAAATAAAACAAGGTCACCCTATACATTATACACGATGTTGTGTGAAGCTTTCGTATTATGTGCGGTTTATTTATTTATTTTCTAAAATTTATATTGCCAATTTTCTTCAAATTTGCGCCTCAAAGAGAGTCAGCAAAAAAGAAGGGGTCCGCAAGGGCCGATGCCTGCCGGGGCTGCGGGACTATTCGAAAGAGATACCGTGGCCCCGGAACACAAAGGGCGATGAAGGAACATGGATGGGTTTTAGTCAGTAAAAGTCCGACACTCCCTCCTGCTCCGCCCAGAGCGGGAGGAGTTTGATGACATCCCATCCGAAAAAAAAAAGAGGCCCTAGCGCAAGCGCGCGGTGTAAACGTAACGATAATACGTTGATTTTTTAATCTAAAATACAATACTCCAATACAATACAACTCTCCATTTTAGTTTAATTGATTGCAATAAGTAACATCCATAGATAGCATTCCTAAAATTATGAAAATATTGTATGTGAAACAGGTATTTTAAAATTGAAGTATTTACGTTGCGTTTATACGGTGGGCTTATGGTAGGGTCTCTTGTCTGATTAAGTATAGCAAAGAGTGACTTTTAGTATAGGTATGTGATTTCAATCAATCATTTTATTATCAGGCATCTTAAGGTCCATAGATAAAATACACAAATTTCATTACAACATAAATGCTAATACAATACAAAATATAACTTATAAACAATGAAATACGACACACGAAGTGACGAGTGACGCTGCGCGGTGTCACGTAGCCTGCCGCGAAAACGTCGGTAGACTACACCCTTCGGCCAAAACTCACCCTTGAGAAACTTGTCGAGATATTGTGTCGGAACTCGCACCACAAACAACTTGAAGTTGGTATTGTGACGCGGCTCCAACTTCTCGACCCTCAAGATCCAGCTGGTCTTCACCTTCGTGTACTCTACGATCTCCTCAATCTACATCATACAGCAACGTCGCTGGTATCGTTGGACGCAGCGGTATATGTATTTGGTAGTGACAAAACAAACCGGTACCGCATTGATTGCGACAACTAGGCTTCTTCTTCTTCTTCTTATTTGTGACCGGTGGGTTGTAAATCATTTAGAATTCAAAATCATTAGAGTTTAATAGACTCCTATAATATTGTAACAGATTAAGGCGTTGCCCTAAAAACGGCACGCCACGCTTTATTTGAACTACAGCAAACCTACGTCTAAAGCCGAGCCTACACTAGTCACAATCTAAAAACTGGTTCCACTGGAGGACTTTAAACACAGCTTTCACACACCAAAGTAAAGTTCTTCTTATGTAACACGGAAGCTCAAGCTATCATAGAACCTCTAATGTTTATAGCCTCCTTGAGCAAAATGTGTTTCTAAAGCGGTGTTCACACATGTATATCACCCAGTCTGCTATAACCGCCTGCCGTAATCTACTTGCAGTCGCAAGTACATGTTCTTGGAGTAAACTGCTTCACTACACTACCTTAAGTCGCGTTCAAGTTTAGCCTCAGTTAGGCAGATGTACTTACTTGTGAAGTTTGGATGTATGGGTATAGTCAGGTATGCATTTTATGGGTTAATTAATTAGTGAGGCAATGCCTGTGTTGGAGATTATCTTTATTAGTTTTATTAGTAATGTTACAGCAAATTGTATTACTGGTCTAAGTTGTCTCACTTTGAGGATTAAAGATATTACGTAACAGATAAAAATAAACAAGTGTTATGGTTTTAGGGTTCCGTACCTCAAAAGGAAAAAACGGAACCCTTTAGGATCACTTTGTTGTCCGTCTGTCTGTCAAGACCTTTTATCTTGGGAATGCGTGGAGGTATCGAGTTGAAATTAAAACCATATACTCAGGTCAGGTAGTCTCTTGATGCTGGGAAAAGATCAAATTTCTAAGTTAAAGTAAAAAAAAAATTTGCCACAAAAAAACGTATATTTCGAAACTCTCAAGGGAATTTTATATTAAGAATTTCTTAGTAGCAGCCACGGAGTCTGGATTTATATCCTGTTCATGGCAATAGGCTGGCCTCCGATTACAGGCGTGGTGTTATGTATTTATTTACTTTTGACATCGACTCCAAAATCCACAGATATTCATAAATGTAACGATATCCATTAGAGAGACATAGTGGGAGACTAACCACTAAGTTTAGGATAAATTGCATGCACCCGACTTCCATCCTCCCGAGACGGTTTAGTCAGCTTACATAACTTGATGAATGAGAGTCAAGTAAAGGACACTATAAATTTGTAGGAAAAATGTCATTTATGTCACGTAAAAAATGTACATTAAGTTTGTAATTTTAGATGTTTTTGCGTAACGAAAATTACTTTTTCATAATGTCATTTTAAACAGCACTTAAATATCGTCTGTCTACTTTTACTTGACTTCAAAATTAAATAAGTTGTCGTTTTTATCTAGTGATTTCTCTTTGTAGAACTGTTGAAACGCTGAAATAACATTTTTAAAAGAGCTCCAACTTTCTGGCATCGGCTTTCACACAAATTACACGCAAGCGTATGTTTACAAGAACGGACGGCCTCTCAAACATTTGCCCTTGGGTTTACCATGTTTGTCTCGCGAACATTTTGTAAATAAATTACAGCATTTCCTTTTAAATGTTTAAAATGAAATGAAATACTTGATTGCTACCAAAAATCTAAAGGAGGTGTGTCAGTCATTTTTTTTATATTAATGAGATTATGCACCATCTGATAATAGTCATGAATTTATAGCTATAAAAATATTTGGCAGCTACTTTTCAAAGTTTCACAAGTTTGTATAAAACATTGATACAAAAGGTTACATGAATTATCGGACAAAGGAATATTTTGTAGCGACAACAAAGGACTGAACGGCTACTTGCAAATAATGTTAACATTAATTCTATGATTTGCAAATAAAACAAGCATGAAGCATTGCATTGCAGCATTGTAATCTTTTTAGTTAATTAAAAATATGTTGTCGGCACAACGAAATGGCACGTGCAACATATAAATTTAATCATTTTAATAACAACGGCAGCAAAAATAGCCTTTTGTTCCATAATTGATGAATTTATATTTAAATTCTTGTAACAATAAAAAATAGCAATAGCTTTCATAATGATTAATTTTGTTCCACCATGTAAACGCCGTAGCTCATCTACGCCGTAGGCATCGTGCTACGAAGTCCCACCTACGCCGTAGCACGTAATCGCTTTCATTTCTAAGAATTAAACGTGTGAGTATATTATTTACTCACAATTATTGTCACGCTCGTATCGGCTGACATTTCATTAATAATTCCAGTCCTCATTTTTTCATGTATATTTGTAGATACTGCTTGTTTGTATTGCTTTAATATATACGCACAAAATGTTTACAGGAATACAATTAATTCTTTAGAATTCTTTTTTGGGACCAGCTTCTTTGAAAATTTTGAAATCTCTAACACTGTTTTAAGCTTTCACGGTTCATAACTATACTCAAAATGCTTGCAACAGTGTCGAAATATCGGGAGCTCAAAAATAAACAATAATCACGGAAGATATCTCGTAAGTGACATTTTAGGTAAGTATAGTTTTTAAATCTCATCAGGATTTCAGAGATTACCTTGCAAGAAATTACAAAGACATAACATTACGCCTGTAAGGCAGAGGCAGAGGCGCTTATAATAGTACACCCACATGTCCCTAGTTATATTTAACTCCCATGTTAATGAGTTGGTACAAACTATTTTACCTCTTTATAACTCTATTTTAGGCCAACCATACCTCTTTATAACTCTAGTTTAGGCCAACCATACCTATTTATAACTCTAGTTTAGGCCAACCATACCTCTTAATACCTCTAGTTTAGGCCAACCATACCTCTCTATAACTCTAGTTCAGGCCAACCATACCTCTTTATATCTCTAGTTTAGGCCAACCATACCTCTTTATAACTCTAGTTCAGGCCAACCATACCTCTTTATATCTCTAGTTTAAGCCAACCATACCTGTTTATAACTCTAGTCTAGGCGCATTACTTTGTGTAATTTATATCATCACCACTGCTCTCAAAAACGGTGAAGGAAAACATCGTGAGACACCGACAATGTCAACCGACATGTCCTAGAACCAAAAATTCGAAGACATGTGACATCTACCAATCCGCACTGTGTGCACATCAGTGGGAACATTAATAGGATGATGATGATAACTCTAGTTTACATAATTCTACGTTGATATTCATAAAAACTTTAAGAATAAACAAAATAAGTCATTATTTTCGGCACTGACGTACTTTCAACCCTGACGTGCACAGACACGGGGTAACCCAACTGGAACTAAAAACAATACGTGTTGTCTCATTTATCATTAAACGTTGCGTATATAATCCACATGTGTTACGTCCAGGTGTAGTGTCACTTAAAATATGGGTTATATGTTTAATTTTATGCAAATTTTAGACTAAAATGGTTAGATATGCTTTTAGTTATGACAGATATCTGAGCCAATTTTGTGTTTTACTTTACTTTGATATTTGTAGATATGTTTTGGAGAATACATCATTTGCTGTAAATGAAAAAAAAAACTCGTTTTGTCTTTTATACACACTGCAGATCACACAAATTTCTAATACAACTCTCCTTTCACAGGTCTGCTGGAAGAAATTTCTTGTGAAATAAGCAGTACCTTTGTGCTCTATGTTAATATATTGTCCTGTCAAGTATTTTGTGTGTACATAAATAAATAAGTGATTTGAAAATGTTGGTTGTTAGTGTAGAGTTATATGTATGGTCTACTACAGCACATGCATGACACAGACATAATTACGATATGCTAACCCAAAAAAAAACCTAAAATTCGATTTACCTTGACAACACAAGCTATAATAATAATAATTGTATTAAGAATCCATTACTCACGTTAATTATGACTTAAGTAAACTATACATCAAATTACCATTAAAAGTTTAATAATTATTAAAGTAATATTAATCTTAGATTACCAAACCATTCATAATAACTTTAAGTAAAGCTTTTGTGGGTTAGAAATTACAATATAAGTTTATTAAACAGTTTGAAAGTGCAGAAAATGGTTTTATGTTTCGTTTGCAACGCTATCCGAACATTTGACGGTTTCAGATTTTTTACCACGTACTAAAAAACGAGGAGTCATTCGGTTCAACGTTTGAATTTCAAACCTGTCATAGCCGTCAATCTCGATATTTCTAGTAAGGTAAAACTAACCTTTATTCATCCAATACTGGCAACACACATCAAAAAAACATACGTGATTTTTGCTAGTTCTTTCTCTGCTTGAGAAAAAGCAGCCCTACAACAGAGTAGTAGTAGTAGCAGTTATTTTTCACTATCTCTGAATATAAATGGAACCACACAAAATGTATATTATGTTATGTAGGGAATGGACGAACACATAACAGGCAAATTAATATAATTTACTACACAAACCTTATGGAAAATACCAAGTGTGAACAGACCTTTCACGAGCCGTCAACCTAGCATTATGTACATCAATCTATGTAACTAAGCAAAAAAAATTCAGTTTGTAATTCCGATGCATTTAGGATGAAAATATAATCTATAACGTTCTCTCTCTCTAACTCTTTCTTCTCTCTCTTCCACAGCAATAACATCAGCACACGACATATCGCAGCTGAAGGTGCCGCTGTACGCGGACCCCCGGCGAGCCGCCGAGCTCAGCTGTCACTTCAAGATGGATGAACAGAAGCTACATTCTGTCAAGTGGTACAGAGACACTAACGAGATATTCAGATATAATCCCACACAGCAGGTGCGTTGGTTTTTCTCTCTCGTTTTGTAAAGGACACAGTTTTGTTTTAAAGTTACGTTCCGTTTTTGCGGGACGGTTGAGCTCGTTTACTTTTTGCGAATGTTTTCTTTGCATAAAATGGTGGCTGTAGTTTTGTTAACGATTTTCATTTTATGTCGTACTGTATTCATTATTAGAAATGTAATTTTGTGAAGGCTTACTGTGATGTTTTGGTTATATCAAAGTCCGTGAATGTAAATGTTAGTCTGCATGTTGTCCAATGTATGTATTATTGAGTCATCAAATATTGTCATCATTTAAACTTTGAACCAATCACTTACAAATTGGATCATTAAAGAATATCACAACAAGCGTGAAGTTGTTACCATAACGATTTAGATACGATTACAATGCGGGATTTACATTAACAAAGTATCATGGCGAATCAATACATCATTAAAAGTTTAATATTTATTTGCCAGTTATTTGAATTCCAGCATATTAACAATCTCTCTCGCATTAATTTATTCAATACTGGTAACAAAATTGCCAGTGAATTTTATTTGTCATCATGACTCATTCGAATAAATTCCCTGCAAACTACTGGAATGTTTGTATGACTTCGTTTTTTTTTGTTATGATAATAATCACGTGAAATTATTTATATCTTAGTGCTGTTTGTTTAGTCATGGGAACTTTTTATTTTTTATTGTTAAAACCTTGTTTAGTCACTGGATTGAGTTTCATAGACAGATGATACGGTTGTCGCTTTATTATAATAGATTGATGGGCATTTTTTGTTTTGTTGGATCTTTAACGTGTAGCGAATCTTTGGAGTATCTGTATAAAATGGAATATATTATCAACAATACAAGACCTAGGTAGGGACTTAATATCGCGATGTCGACTCCCTTGAAATAGAAATAAGAAACATTTTGCATCGGCTATGAAGCGCATAATCAGGAAGTGGTATACAAATTAAATTAATTTATTTATTTTATTTATTTAGGATCTCCAACAAATTGGATATCATAACGATAAAAAAGTAAACAAAACAAGAACATATTTCATTTCGGCGTAAGTATGTGAACTAATACAAAGTAAGACACTTTACTTCCACAGTTTATCCGGAAAAAAATATATAAAAGCTGTTTACTGTGCCGTAAAATACGTTTTATTATTCCATACCAGTCGTTTATTTATCCCCTGAAGATACTAAACGTATTTTGATTTCCCACGGCAATCTTAAACTCGCGCATGTCTCTTGCAAAGTAAACAGTAACTTTGGAAGGTATTTCATTTCGTCTTATTTTACTTTAGAGAATTTATATTATGTCGGTAAATGTAATGGACCAAAATGGTACTTAACTACCGTACTACCATTTAAGTTATGTGCCTCAGCAATCTTCGCGTCTCTAAATTAGGTAGATAAACTATCAATAAACTTACACTGTCACTTACTGGATATCTTCCGTGATTATCTAGATCACTAGTCATGTTATAAAGACGTTTTGTCTATGTCACAAGTACAGTAACTGTATATATATAGTATTATGTACATCGGTAAGAATAGAGGTATCCACAGAAAGAAACAGACGAAAATGCAGACTTATCACGTCTACATCTATAGGGACAAAGAGAGGCAAACAAACATTTCCTTTACAAACCATGTTTGGTAACTTACTAGACTATTTTCAATCGATCGACTCAACCCATCAAAGTCCATTACCGATCATAAACATGTCTTAAGTTGGCAACTTAAAGTAGTTTAGTGAATTTAGTCAAGAAATACATTGTTAGTCTGGGTTACTTACATAAGGTACAACGGTTTTCTACGTATGTCTGAAGCGTGCCTACAATTTTGGTAAGAACTTGCTTTGAGCTCTGTAATTTGCCGCCAGTTAGCTTTTTAGCTCTGGCTGTGAAGGACCTAGCAACAGGGTTGTCAATTGTGATTTTATGAAGACACTTAGTTCATTTTCATGATTTAGATTACTTAAAATACTTTTTTAACACCCTTGCTCGTAAAGCTGATGTAATTCCACCGGTTTTAAATATGTAAAGCGGGTCATAGAAAACGCGTGTGTTACCAAAGCCAATAGTTAAGTTATAGTCCATACAAATTCCATAACAGTATTATTTGCCATTTCAAATATGGAACTGATCGCCGCCGCACGACTCCAGCTAGTGAGCAGCGCGCTGTTGCTATTCAAATTTCGAACTAATCGCCGCGCGGTGCCAGTCAGTAGGCAGCGCTAGCGCGCTGTTAAAATGGCGGGAAAGCAATAGTGTGCATTCACAGTTGAGTTTATTTAAAATAAAATAAAAAACAGTTTATTCGGTAATTTAAAAACTTGGCTGCATGCTCTAGCGTCTTTCCCAACATTTTCACGCAGCCACGGCAGAAACTAATCCTCGCACCATTTTTCTCAAATTTTCTTTTCTTTGTACTTGTATTTGTGAATATCTAAAAATGACAACTTTCAATAATGAAGATGAGCAATATATTACTTCAACTCCACCGGATATACTAACAGAAGCGCGAACCGCATGCGACAGCTTGCTGCCGTCAATATCCAAGGACAGATACATAACCACGTTTGAAATTTTTTTTTTTTCTGTTTCCTCGCAAATGTGTTAAAAAACGTCGTACGATATAAGTGCGTATTGGTTATAACATGGTCGGCTCAATTACGCCCTCGCCTTCGGCTCGGGGTGAAATTCCGCCTCGCATGTTATAACCATCTTAACGCACTAATATCGTAATGTACTATAACACCCCTTTTTACCCGACTACGGCGAAGCCAAAAGGAAGGGTTATGATTTTAGCAGTCTATGTAAATCTATTCATCCGATTTTGATGAATAAGGTGTCAATCAATTTGTTATTATGATCCGGGTAACATAGGCTACATTTTAACTGACTTTAACAACAGGAGGAGTCGATTTTACCTTGTTAACCCCGAATTTAATTAGAGCGTGTTTTTTAGTTGTAGTATACCACACAAATATTCTTGTTCGTCTAAAGTATACAGAACTCTCATTTCAAATTGACACCAATACCCTGTTTCAAATACTCGTTGTTTCATTGTACATTTAATATGAAAACGAACGTGTTACATTCAATATGAAATGCGTTGTTATCACCAGATGTTCCAGTTATCGATACAATCTGTTTTCGGGGATAATGGAAGCCGTTCCAATAGAAAATAGGAATAGAAACATTGTTTGTGTACAGCTTTTGAATAGTCCAAAATATACCACTTTAGGTAAACCTTTTTGTAGTAGTTATAGATAGAGATATCGATGCTTTCGGATAAAAGAAAACATGGGTGTTGTGACGGACTAAGTTATGTAACTTTATGATCCTGGGTTCGATTCCCGGGTCGGGCAAAGCCTTATTGGGTTGTTTCATTAGATATTTCTCAGTAGCAGTCACAGAGTCTTGAATTGCGCCCGATTAATGGCAATAGGCTTACCCCCTATTACATGGGATTTTAACATAACTGGCGGTGGGTGTACCCACTATTAGATACACCCACTACACACACACTAGGAACAAATGTTTGTGTGATGAGCATGGACATTTGTTTCCGAGTCATGGATGTGTATTCTAAGTGCGTATTTACTAAAAAAAAGTATCTTTGTAGTATATCAACTATGTGGTGTCCACGACTCAAGCCTCGTTGCTTAGTGTGGCACCTAGATGGCGCTGTGTGCAATGTCCAGCGATATTTATTTATTTTATTTCGCCAGTTATGCTTTGCCTAATCCTTCCAGGATTACAGGCGTGATGTTATGTTATGTACCAAAAGAGGTGAGTCTCAGCCTATTTTGAATACATAATAATAACATTTGTTTTTTGACTAACATTAAGGTTTTTGTAACCCATAGGTGGGTAGCACAGAGAGGCCTTATTTTAAACACAAAAAGAAAATAAACGCCACCAAAGTTTTATACAACAGCAGGATTATTTTTTTATGATTCCTTTTGTTTCGTTATAATAAAATAAATAAGCTTTTTGTACAGATTCATTCAGCTACATTGTCTGCTACGGTTATTATCGCCTCGCGAATTTATTGTAAATTATTTTCACGGTCCATTCAAACTGACACTGATAGTCAATCAGTCATCATATATTATTATTTAAATAAATATGCACTATGCAAGCAAAAGGTTTAATTGTACCTTGAGTTAATCATCACAGAAAGATAAATGTTATTCTTAACGCAAATAATTAGTAGCATTACTTCCATCATATAACAAGCAAATAGCAGCTTATAAATTATTTCAAAGTTTAATTAATTACGTACATTGTTAATTATATTTCCATTGTGAAATATCACCCATAAAACAATAATATATCTTACATCTCCTTGTCTACAGCCTTCAATACGTCTCTTCAACATATCAGACGTGATGGTGCAAGGCGGTGAATGTCAACCAGACTACTGTGTGGTTCGGGTCATGCCTCCCCCGATCTCCACAAGGGCGGCCTACACATGTGAGGTGTCTACCGAAGGCCCGAGGTTCCAGATAGCGAGGAAGACGAAACATATGACTGTTGTTGGTGAGATTAGACTTGTTTTGAACGATTTAAGGAACATAGATAGCAATTACTGTTAAGTTAAGGTTTGTTTTTGCATGACATTTAAAAGAGTCAGATGTTTATGTGATATGGAAATATGAGACATAGTTATTGACCGAGAGAATCCACTTAAGTTCGCGAGAATGCGTTCTGGTTATTTATATGCACGGATCCACGACGACGATCGTTGACACAATGCTCGCACGCAGTTTTTGCTACGTTTTTACTCAATATTCGATGTGCCCTTCGTTAATTGCGAGTCATACTTTAAAAAGTCAGCTTTAGGGGAAAACCGATGTCACTTCTAATGTTTGTATCTGTTTTGACAACAGGTAAATCAAGCTAAAAAGAGGCCTAACAAGTGTTTCTATAGAAAACACTAGTTTAATGTCACTTTTTTGGTAAAAAATTACAAAATAACTAATTAAGTTAACTTGTGTGTCGGGTCCATTAACCCAGGTTTCTGAAACCCTGCTTTGTAATTGCAACTGGCTGTAAAATCATTTTGTAACACATGTGCTCGTAAAGGGTGTCTTATTTCACCAATTTCAAAATCGTATTGTATCTCTTTACGTACTTGTGCGTTATTGTAATGTAAAACGCACGGTTTATCAATATGCTCCGTCTAAAACGAACGGTACTTTTTTAAATCTTAGCAAAGAGTTTTTATGTCAGAAAAGTGGTCAACATTTTATGAGTAAACTTAACTTTGGAAGATGAAATATAATAAATAAACATTTAATTCTTTAATTTTGACAATGAATTCAAGACAACAACCATTTATCTGTAACAAAAACACAAAAATATTAATTTACTATAATAGTACCTTCTTACCGTGTTTTATTAATTTCCTCGCAAATATGTTATAAAACGTCGTATGACATACGGCGCTTTGATAATTACAGCCTATCGCCTCGGCTGTAATTTTCAATTTACCGCACTTATATCATAATGTACTATAACAGTCTGTTAGCTGGCGTTCACAGAATTGACGGCCAGATTACTGATCAAAGACTAGCTCAGGCTTTCAGAAATCGATCAGCAATCCTTGTGCATGCTGTCAGAACAGGTACAACTACGTTTAACGACCTCCTTTATGCAAACAACGCATTAGGTATCCAGGTTGCGGAGAAAGCTCTGTAAGCCGATACTGTGGCTACAGGCTGCGGTAGTCAATCAAACGTGCCTAGAGTACGCTATGCTAATTAAAGACGGCTGATGGAATCAGGGTACTTGGTGCATTATTTGGCTTAGAATGTCATCTGAACCTTTATAGACACAGAAGGATGATTTCGTTGAGGAAGTTTTTTTTATGTTAAAGTCAGGGGAAATCGAGAAACTTTGGACAAGGTAATTTCTGTTATAACGCTCTATAAAATGCGAAATAAATAAAATAAAATAAATATCGCTGGACATTACACACAGCGTCATCTAGTGCCACACTAAGCAACGCGGCATGTGTCGTGGACACCAGACTAGAAAATGAGAAATGTAAATAACACATTAATTTATGAATACTTTCTAGTTTTTTTATTACGTTATGTCAGTTTTCTGAAAGAAAATAGTTACTAGCCACGCGTTAGCTTTTTTTACTTATCGACTTGCATTTATTAATATAAATGATCATCTGTTTTTTATTTTAAAATCTACGGTTAAAATATATATAAAATATTTATGTAGAGTGGTTTCCGTTGTTAAATCTGTGAAACGAAACTCTAAAAATGTAGTTTAACACCCCCAAATAATAATTCAAGTTCCATCCATTTAACTGTCAAATAAAAATATTATACGATCCTATGCTAATGATGATGAACGATTTATTTACTTTGGCTTGTTTTTTTTTAAACAAAACACGAATGATGTTGAAGGGAAACAAAAAACACGTTAACATTCTAAAAGAAACCGGGTATTGTTTTTCTTTGCCGCGGGTTTCTCTCTGTTCTGAGTCTTGCAAGCAAACTCAACTGTTCGGTTTGCTTGGGAGGAACTGTAATCGTAAAAGGTGCTTTATGCAGTGCGAGTTTTGAGACGACACTCAAGAGTGAATTTTGAATGAGTAATAATAGAACAAAGAAGAAAAAGAAGCTATGTACGCTATTTTAGAGCTACTTCGTCTTCTGTTTTTTGTAAAGGCTACAGGGCCTTATTTTAGTAGTTAGCTAGTAGTAAACTACATAACATCATTTCTGTTTTCTCGATTTGACAAAGATACACGTACATTTTGCTAGTATTTTTTAAGCCCCATGCCTATGCCATGGTGCCTTCGTCCATCAACCAGTTAAATATTAACGTATATAAACCATTTAACTATCGGCCACATTCAACAAAAACATAACCGTTAGCTAAATTTCTGCTTAAAATATTTTCGTACTAAATAAACCATCCAAGAGGCATTAGCGTAAAATCAACGAGACGGTCACGGAATAACCTCATTATTTTATTATCTCCTGGTACGAAAGATTAACCAGAATCTGATAACTGTATAAAGTTATTTGGGATCAGTAATATTATAGAAATAACTTCATGCCTGTAGTATTTGAGGGATAGGCAGAGGTGTGTTTATTTACTTGGTTACCAAAATTTTATCAGTTGTGTTAAATTTTAATTTAATAACTTTTAACTTTTGCGCGATTCGACTTTTGCGCGAACGGACATTTGCGAAAAAGTCCATGCGTGCATATTATGTCTTTTCGCGCAAGTGTCCTATGCGCAAGTGTCTTTCGCGCAAGTGTCCTAATACCGGAATTTCTCAGTAGCAGCCACGGAGTCTGGATTTGCGCCCGGTTGATGGCAATAGGCTCGCCCCCTATTACATGGGACTTAAACATAACTGGCGAAATCTACTGTTAAGTTCACCTCTGTCTAACCCTTCGGAGACTACAGGCGTGATTTTATGTTATATCTCTTAAAGTTATTACCTATATTATTATTGGTCGATTTTATGGAGAAATGATCACAAATTCGGCTATCAAACTTCCAAAGACCGGGTTTCATTACTAGGCATAGTTTGCAAGGCTAGGTACGAAAGACGGCGAGTATTTGAAATAACAAGACCGTATTCTCCCTGAGAAATACCTGTGCGATAATTACAAGCATATTGAACTATTATTATTATTCTGAATTCCATTAGATTATTCAAATTAATACGGTATGAAAGGGGCTACCTTTGAAATTCAGGAAACTAATACTGAATTTGCTTTAGGAACGCTCATTTTCCCAGTCTGTGCTAATTTTAGCGTACCTACCTATAATAGATTTTAAGCCATTCAGAGGCCCATGGGCGACATAGAAACTCTGACACCAGTAGGCTTAGCCAACTTGACAATCTAATGTATGGGAATGACATCATTTTAACGTTAAGTCACGTTGTCGAAACAAACGAAAACAAAATTCTTAAGGTCAGTCAAAACTGTAAGTTGGCTACGATTTATATGGGATGTAACGATCACGATTGTAGTAACTGTTGTAATATTTGGTTTAAAGAGTTGGAAGAGTATTAAATAAATTATTTGTAAAATGAGAATTAGAAAAAAGATGTTCATTGACAAGAGTGTTTATTTCAAGTAACTAGGCAATATATTAAGTAGAAATATAACTACAAAACAAGTCTGAATACATTTCATTCTATCACCTTAACCGATGTAAACTCGTCTACGAAGTTTCTATTCGCTTGTTTTGACCACGTGACTTAACGTTTACGATTGTAGAAAGAGAATCGATGCGAATCGTTTGTAACTTGGCTAGGCCTGCAGGTTAATCACTAACCACACGATAAAAAAAAAGAAAGATAGAATTTTAAAATACTATCCTTCGGGATAAAAGTACTCATAGCACAGTATCTGTAATTATTAGCCTATACCGTTCCCAGTGCTGGGACATAGGTCCATTTGAAGTTTGAAAGAGATCGGGCTGTAACGCAGGCCGTTGTGGGTCGCAAAAATTAGTCATGGGAAAAAATATTATAGCGTTTTTAGGGTTCCGTACCTCAAAAGGTAAAAAAAGCACCCTTATAAGATCACTTTCTTGTCCGTCTGTCTGTCTGTCCTTGTGTCCGTCTGTCACCACCGATTTTCTCAGGAACGGGTGGACCTAGCAAGTTGAAATTTATACCAGATACTGAAGCCTATAGTCCCTATTAGGATAAAAAGATATGGGCAAATTTAGATTTTCGGGAAAACTTCTAAGTACCAACCTTAATTTTCATTTTTTTTTTATTTTTCTGACTTTTCCCTTTACTTGTGCTGTAAGACCTTGCTTTTAACCAAAATTGACAATTCTAGGTCAACCGGAAGTACCCTATAGGTTTTGGGTCGAAAACCTATATGGTAGTTCCTGTTGACCTAGAATCACGAAATTTGGCAAAGAGCAAGATCTTACAGCATATGTAAAGGTAAAAATCTGAAAACCATAAATATGACAAAAAAAAGGGATTTTACAATTACAAACTTATTATTTGCGGTTGGTGCAATAGCAGTTTCTGGGAATCTAACAGCAAAGTTAAGTTTGTCCTTTAAAAAGTTTGTACGGAACCCTCGGTGCGTGGAGATTGACTCGTTCTTGTCCGGTTTTTTTATAGTTTCAAAAGTCTAACGAAAAACGAGCACAAAGTAATGTGTAATACTAGTATTACACATTACTTTGTGCGTTTTTACGTATTACTTTGAAAGCTGGTTAAGGGTACTTATGTGAAAAATACCTAAGTATTTTTCAGTTATGTACCCTAAACCAGCTTTCATTTGAAATCCTACACTGTGACCTTTCTTCTAAACCCTCTGAAATCGTTCCCATTTTTCCATCTACTTTCTATTGTCCTAATTTTTTATACTTGGCCTTAAAGGCCTGCCAAGTAAGGTCATTGTGCTTAATTGTACGTCTGAGATTTTTTAGAAGAAAACCACTCGTGAAAGACACAAGTGAATTTATTAGGGAGTGCAAATTATGACACACAAATTCTTAGGCCTACTGTAACCATTGAGAAGAAAAGTTAAATAACGCATCTTTGAAACAATTGAGATAACTTCCCTATTACACAATATAAGAATAAATCTGAAGAGCCTACTCCAGTCACACTTGTGACTTGGTACTCGTAAGTCTCTTTGTCAAAAGATTTAATTCATTTACAAGTAGGTTAACAATGTACTAGTTCATTGTCGCTAGGTAACTGATACTCGACGGACCCCACGCTCCCACCCACTTACATTCACATACAAAGGGATAGGGATTTGATTAGCTTTGCTATGTGAGCCACATACAATATCATATCTAGAACAGAAAAAAAAACACAAAAGATTTTATTAAAAAAACCGGCCAACTCGCACCGAGGTTTCCGTACAAACTTTTTAAAGGACAAACTTAACTTTGCTGTTCGATTCCTAGAAACGGCTATTGCATCAACCGCAAATAATAAGTTTGTAATAGCAAAATCTCTTTTTTTTTGTTATTAAACTACATATTTACGGTCTTCAGATTTTTCCCTTTACATGTGCTGGAGACCTTGCTTTGTGCCAAATTTCGTGATTCTAGGTCAACGGGAACTACTACATAGGTTTTCGACCCAGAACCTATAGGGTACTTTCGGTTGACCTTGGATTGTCAATTTTGGTCTTACAGCACAAGAGAAGGCAGTCCGAAAAATAAAAAAAGTTGAAAATTAAGGTAAATTTTGGTACTTACAAGTTTTCGCGAAATCTAAATTTGCCCATATCTTTTTATCGTGTTGACTCAGGACCTTGATTTTTATACATCTACTAAGGACTATAGACTTCAGTATCTGGTATAAATTTCAACTTGCCTGCAACGTTCCTGAGAATATCCGTGGTGAAAGACTGACAAGAAAGTGATCTTATATGGGTTCTTTTTTTACCATTTGAGGTACGGAACCCTTAAAATATGGAGGTACTTCCACTAAATTATAGGGAAAAAAGTCTTAAAGTTATATTAATGTACGTGTTGCCATCGTAAAATAACTCGTTTGAGGCTGAGGGCACATCGATGACATTAACAGCGTCTAGCCCGAGCTCTCGTTAATAGCCGTACCACGCTCGCCTCTAAAACCACAAGTTTTATCGGTGCAATTATCTGAACAGCAGAAACCGCCAGCCGCCGACATCAATATGGCCTCAGCCTAACAATAGCGTAACTCGAACTCCACAATTCGAATTTAAGGCTTTTAATTAAGTTCAGCAGCCATCCACCACCCACATTGCAAAGGAGTTTGTGATACTCGATTCCCCTTGGCGATCACAGTATTTGGTTAGTGTAAGTTTGTAACGAAGTTATGACACCTAGGTGTTGAGTTGTGCGATGTATTCAAATCTATTTTGTGTTCAGCTATGCCACAGTCGGATCCCGTGATAATCGGAGCGCCGAAAGTGTTGAAACCTGGGGAGCAAGTGTTCCTGAACTGCACGGCCGATTTCTCTCTGCCACCGTCGGATATTAATTGGTACATCGACGAGGAGCTACAAAAGGTTCGTACACAACAGCCTTTAATAATAATTTGCTTAATTTGATCGTGATTGGGTTTACGGCTAGAAATCCACTCATAAAGGGAGATCGCAGTTGCAATGCAATTTCAGATTCATTAATAGTTTGGCCGAACACGAAGCACCAAATCGGGTCTGATCCAATGGTGTTCCGATGGCTATAATCGCTTTCGAAACTTACACACAAATTCATTTGCTAGGACTGCTAGGATGTTGTTTCATTCCTAATACTTGAATCTCATACCCAGGAAACATTATCGGGTATGTTTATATAATGTGTCTTGTGCCTTTATTTTTGAAAAGGATCGTGTTTAATTTTGCGTTCAGTAAGGTCTTGATAAGCTTAGTACTTTGTATGCTTACTAAGTCTACAATGTTTCATTTATGTTAAGAAAGTCTTCGGCGTCTTATGTAGAACATAATTCTATTATCAAGATGAATTTTACATTGTCACAGTACGTCTATTGTTGTGCTGACAATACATTGTGTATAGTCCGAAGGAATATGTATGTTCGTTGTCATGTCACACAGGAATCCAATTTGAGAGGATTATGCTCCTCAAGAGGAGGTTCAGAATCATAAAATGTCCTTTCAACTTGGTTTAGGTGGCTTATTAACTAAAAATGTATTTATTGAGATGGGTTTGATTTGGGTTTATTACTTTTTTGATATGGTATGTGTTAGTAAAGAGAACGCAATCATTTTATAATATTGAATGTCTGGCCTTACTGTTTATTTAATTGTATTATGTTGGCATAATTTTTTTCTAGTTCTGTGTCAAAGGTTTAAATAAAAAAAAAATTGCAATTTTTCGAGTTCTACAGTAATTTTATTGATTTTATCCCCAAATATCAGCAGCATAATTGATCGAAAAATGTTAGGTTATCTTTTTCAGGAACACTGAAATTATTTCAATTTAAGACTAAACAAAGGAATCGTTTTCTATTGGCCAAATTGTAATCAGATGGATTTAACAGAACAAAAAGTAAAATGTTTTCAGAATTAATTTTGCTTTCTGCTCAGCGGATCTTTAATAACTCCCCGCTCAACAAGAATACGACGTTATGGTACCAGAAATATCTTCATGATTAAACTACGACCTTCCCACTATTATTAACATTCATAAAATGCTGAGATTTAATTTAGTGAACGACCTTATTTCCAATTTCTCTTTGCAGAATTTTCTTGATTTGTAAATAGCCTCCGTGAACCAAAAATATAGGTATTTTTGGTTCACGTTGGCAGAAAGAAGATTACTCGTAATATGAATTCATAGTTATAATAATATTTTTATAAGAAAAAGTTAGAATGCAAACTACTTCTTATGATTACTTTCATATTAGGTTTCTTCAATTATAATCAAAGTAGACTGAGTTCTGTCTTTTGAAGATTGAAATATTTGTTTTTCATGATATTTTGTTTTAGTAGTCTTGGAAGATTAATCTATCCCTGTTGTGCGGGGATTAGTACTGATGTAGGTTAATCTGCTGATTTTGACTTTCTCTAGTTTTTATCGGTGGTACCGATGAGAACGCGAGACCGCCTTCAAATAGATAGACAGACGACCTGATAAAGGTCATAGGTGCCGAAACGATAAGGGAATCCAGGAAAAATATAAGTTCGGGAGGACTTTCAGACAAAAATCTATACAAATAAATATAATGTATGTGTCTGTTTCAAAAGAACAATAATCAAAGTATGTGTTTGTTCTGGTGTTGGGTTTTTCCATCAGGAATTTCCCCCAGTCGCAGCCACGGAGTCTGGATTTAAATATCGCTGGACATTATACATATCGCCATCTAGTGCCACACTAAGCAACGAGGCTTGTGTCGTGGACACCAGATAGTTTACATACTACATAGATACTTTTTTTTTTGTAAATACATACTTATTGTACATATAAACATCCATTATTTTATGCAGATAGCTCATGTTATAAGAAGTATCTCAGGGTTGGGTTTACAGGATTATTCCCTCTTAAGCCAACTCCAAATACGTTTGTTAATAATATAATAATGCAGGTGGTTTATCCTTGCATATTATTATGACTTCCCACTTTACGGACCTCCTTTGTATGAAGTGGACTTGCATTGTTTGCCATTACGTTGGCTCATTGTTAAGCGACTCTAAGCAGCCGAGGTACTCTTTAAATCTTCGCTAATGGCCTTTTAAAACGGCCAGTATATTTCGCCGAAATGCTCTTCCTTTATTCCCAGCAGTAAAACCTTAAAATGTTTATAATTAGATTTCAGTAAATATATGGATGCTGGCTGTTCGATTCTTTTTGTGCGTTGTGAAGGAAAAAATAATTCGTTTTTATTTTTAAATTGCGAATCCCAACTTTTTTCTGTGGCGCGATCTTGATTGTGATAAATGCTTATACTTGAATCTATAGTCAAGTTATAGTTATTATTTGAGTTTATGTACTTATGCAACCATTTTATGCAATTAACAAAAGCGGAGTAAGTACCGTCAAAGAAAGCTAAACACTTACTACAGAAAGCTAAATTTGGAACAATTACTAAGTTAAAGAATAAAAATCGTACCTACTTAAATTTTACTTTAGTAATAAAAACTGTGGTGAATGTGCTCTTTTTAATGTTTCATTGCTTACCTACATATATTATGAATAGCTTCTAGAAGTTATAAATAGTAATGATAACTCAATGTTATTTTTATACCAATTTTCATAAAACATGAATGAAATTTAACGTAAACTCACCGCAACGTCGTACCCAGGTTCTAATTAAAAAGCCATGAATCAATTAACTTGAAAACATGGTTCATTACTCTGAGTAAAAAATTGCAAACTAATATTAGCGATCGTTATTTTACTGTGCAGTTTTTCTCTTTGATGGATAACATTGTGAACCGTGTTGGACGAATATAAGCGTTCTGTAAGTTTTTAGTTTATTTTCATTTTCTTTGTTGTCTTATTGTTTTAGTTTGTACTTGACACAAGAATAGATCATGTAATGAATAGTGATTTAGGCATGACACGTTTAAGCACTACACCGGAGGCCCTAGCACGAGGTTCGACGTTTTTCGTAACGCAAATACTTCAATTTTTAATCGAAAATACAATTGTCCTTCAATATTTTAGTTAAAATGTTTGCAACGGGCACAATATCATTCATGGGTATGAATAAATTCTTAAAACTATGAAAATATTATTTTTGGAACGAGTAATTTAAATTTTAAATTTTAAGTATTTACGTTACGAGGAACGTGAAAGTTTCTGCTAGGGCCTCGGGTCGGCTTTATCTGACCTCACATGACCAGCTGGAAGATATCGCTTTCATCAGCAATAAGACAATCATCATCATCATTTCAGCCGAAATACGTCTACTGCTGGACATAGGCCTCCCCCAAGTGTCGCCAGATTGACCGGTCCCGTGCGACTCGCATCCAGCGGATTCCCGCAGCCTTCACCAGGTTATCGGTCCACTTAGCGGGATGCTAATAAGACAATGTACACATAGAATAAGCAATTTCAATGAATAATCAATGTGTTCTACAATAAAGTATATTCTATGTGTCTAATCTATCTGTTTCCGTTCCGAGGCGATGTCATTACGGTGCTTATAAGTGGGAGTTTCAGTTGGGAGTTTCATAAAATAAATTTCAGCTGGGAGTTTCATAAAATAAGTTTCAGTTGGGAGTTTCATAAAATAAGTTTCAGTTGGGAGT
Source organism: Xestia rhomboidea (assembly GCA_963853795.1). Taxonomy (NCBI): domain Eukaryota; kingdom Metazoa; phylum Arthropoda; class Insecta; order Lepidoptera; family Noctuidae; genus Xestia; species Xestia rhomboidea. The sequence goes on along the minus strand of OY970763.1, from coordinate 12,631,274 downwards.
TTCATAAAATAAGTTTCAGTATGGAGTTTCATAAAATAAGTTTCAGTTGGGAGTTTCATAAAATAAGTTTCAGTTGGGAGTTTCATAAAATAACTGGTGATCGCCTCGAGTCGTGGCGTTACTAATCTGGCGCAATGCTTATCCGTATGCATTGCACTTTACCAATAATTTCTTAGCCACACTTAATGTAACTCAATTTCCTCTGATTTACTGCAACTATTTACACAGATACACACAGTATTTACGTTACGTTAACTGTGCGCGCTTGTTTCACGATAAAATCGCTTTTGAATTTAAGTAAGTGTATAACATATTGGCGCTCGTGCAGTCTGGTTAACCTTCAATATATAATAGGTTCTATATTTCATAAATATATAGAGCAACCATGTAACAAATCGAGTTTTTAGGTACCTAATCATTCACATATAACATATTTTTGATAAATGTTGTCCCATTCATCTCAATAACAAAGGCGACGGAGCGTAACAAAATCAATATTCCCGTAGCCGGGTTTTAAGTTTTTTATTTAAATCTTTTTAGGGCTGTCTATGCTGGAATATAAAAACGGATAATTCAATCACTCGGTTTTCCGTTTGCCTGTCGTAGTTACATGGATTTAAAAAAATGCGTTTCAGTGATTCAGTTTATTGGTACGCATGAAAACAAAGTACTACGAGTGTTTCAACCATAATAGACCGATTTAACAACGTTAGAATTCTTTTAGGCAGTTGCCCCACCGCCAACAATGAGCAGGAAGCGAGTAGAGCTAGAAACTCGTTGACCAGCAGCGAGAAGCAAGTATGTTTTAAAGTTGTATGTAGTTCCGATAGTTTTGTCACTGGGCAATAAGCGAGTGTGCGAGTGCGAGGGGCGATTACTCGCACCACTCGCTCAGGGCGGTTAGTCCTGCGAGTCCTATTAGAATTCTATTCTTGCTATTCGGCAACGGAACCCGTAGTAATAAATTTTATTAACTAAACGAGAAATACCGGCCCTACGTCACATGTCCGTAAAAATAAAATCAGACAATATTTTATGTAAAAGCAAATCATAGTCTATCATTCATTCAATACGTGGAAATTGCTTTTACAGTTTATTTTTTCAAATGTCAATATTGTTTCGTTTTCATAGTGAAACAAATGTTATACATATTTATTCTAATATAGGCCTTTTAGACATTATGAACATTGACCTTTTTTACAAAGTTAATTGTTCATGAAGAATTTAAAACTTATACCGTCACTTAAGGATATCTTCCGTGATTATTCAAGAAATAAAATAAGTATATTAATACAGGTAATTTTTAAATGTGAAAGTTCATAATGATTTAGGTATAAATAATAAAAAAAGATAAGGTAGATAAATAATAGATACTCTGCAATATTAGTTTAAGTTTTAAGTTATCTTGCTGTGCCCTTACAGGGTCATGTACTCACTAGTTTTTAAGCTTAGCGTGTAAAATTAGTTTTGTACATTGTGGATTAAATAAATAAATAAATCATGATACTATAGATCGTGATATCCCGAAAAAAATCTTCATAACACTGTTATAAGCTAGGGCAAGAGTCCTAATATAGACTACATATCCGGCTTATAAGGTCATGGCACACTATACCGGCACTGCACAAGCACCGCTGCAGCCCGGCGTTGCTTCGAATTTAGGCTACAGCTAGCCGTCAGCGCGCTAACTACGCGTCGCCAGCGAGGTGTAAGCTCCTAGTCCGCGCGCAGGCCGCGCGCCAGCCGCGAGGCGCGAGCTCGCAGCAAATTTCAACATATAAACCCCATAACAGTCTTAGAAGCCTTTGAGCAAATCAAGATCAAATTAACCGAAGATCTATGGGGTATGTCTATCAAAGCTTGTACCTCAATTATTGAGACTGTAGCACCGTATATAGCCTTAATATTTAATTTGTGCGTAGATCAAGGGGTCTTCCCGGATCTAATGAAATTCAGTAAGGTAATACCGCTTTTTAAATCTGGGGATAGTAAAGACACCAATAACTATAGGCCCGTATCAGTTTTGCCGGTTTTCAGCAAGGTGTTTGAAAAGATAATGCTCAATCAAATGCTTAACCATTTTAACACCAATAAAATATTGCACGAGCAACAGTATGGTTTCACCAAAGGACGTTGTACAACTGACGCCGGTGTCACTTTATTAAAACACATATTTACTGCGTGGGAAGAGGCACAAGATGCCATAGGAATCTTCTGTGACCTTTCGAAGGCATTTGATTGCGTAAATCACGAAACCCTGATCCTGAAACTTGAGCATTACGGTTTAGGTAAACTTGCGCTCAGTTTAGTAAAATCGTATTTGAATGATAGACAGCAGCAGGTACAAATAAATGGTGTCAATTCAATGGGTTTAAAAGTAAAAATGGGTGTACCACAAGGTTCGATATTGGGTCCCTTCCTCTTTTTAGTATATATTAATGACCTACCCCGTTTATTTAACAACCATCCGCATATGGTGTTGTTTGCTGACGATACTTCTTTAATATTTAGGATAAACAGACGTGCCACTGATCTTGACGACGTAAATAACGCCCTACTGCAGGTCCATAATTGGTTTACCGCTAATAATTTAGTACTAAATGGGAAAAAAACTAAGTGCATTAGATTTGCTCTACCAAATGTCAAAAGTAGTGATTGTGACATAATATTGAATCAAAAGAAACTAGAATTTGTCGATAAAACGGTTTTCTTGGGAATCACCCTCGACTCAAGGTTACAATGGGGTCCTCATTTAACATCTCTTGCAGGACGGCTGAGTTCAGCTGCATATGCTGTTAGAAAAATCCGTCAATTTACTGATATTGATACCGCGAGGCTAGTCTATTTTAGTTATTTTCATAGTATTATGTCATACGGTATTTTACTATGGGGACGGGCTGCAGACATCGAGTCTATATTTATTCTGCAGAAAAGAGCCATCAGAGCCATATATGAATTACGTAGACGCGATTCTCTAAGAGAACTGTTTAAGGAAATTAATATCATGACAGTACCTTGTCAATACATCTATGAAAACATCATGTACGTTAAGAAAAATCTGCATTTATTCAGTAAAAGAGGTGACAGACACCACTATAACTCTAGAAATAGGGACCAACTAGTTCAGCCAGGTTTCAGGCTTGCTAAAGTAGATTCATCTTTCATGGGGTACTGTTTGAAATGTTACAATAAAATACCTCCCCACATTCTTCAACTGAATGAGATGAAATTTAAATCTTGTATAAAACGCACACTATGTAGGCAAGCATATTATAAGTTGGGGGATTACATTGATGATAAAAATGCTTGGCTAAATGCTGGTCCTGCTCCACAACCATAGGGACAAACTAATTGATTGTACTGGTCGGGCATTGTTGAGTCTATCGACACGCAAAGAAGAAGAATTGATTCCCATGTTAATGTATTGTGGAAGCTGCAGAAGAATGTAAAAAGATACCTACTTGCATTGTATAGATTCCGGTTTTTAGTATTATATAATTGCATAGCACATGTGTGAGTACTTTGTACTGTTCAGCCACCACTTACATTTAGTTATCTTTCATTGACTTGAATATGCCTTGGTGGCTGAGAGAATGTCATGCTCACTCAAATGTCTCGCTGATGGTGGCGGGTGTGTCGGGTCATTTGGTTCCCTTAAATATGGTCGAGTTGAATGGCGCCGATACATGCGTCATGTTCGTGAACGGGCGCTGTCAGTTGGGACTGGTCATCTCTTAGCTGCCACGGTTCGTTCAATTTTTTAATTTTTGATTTATTATTTTACTCTGGACGCTCTTAATGTGCACGTCTTTCTACATCGTTCTCACATATGTATAATCTCAACATGAATGATGTAACCAAGATTTTGTAACAATATTTTGATTTAAAAGAGGGTCCATGGAGTTTCTTGCCCGTTCTTCTCCATAGAGATCTACGTTAGGGAATGGGCAACTACAGTACTTTCTCAAGTTATTATGCCTTGTGACTGTGACTGTAGCTTTGCTTTTTTTGTATTTTCGACATTCAAAAGTACCGTAATGGTCTAATTGAAAAAAATGATTTGAGTTTGAGTTTGAGTTCATGACCATTACTCAGCTAAAGAAATTGCTTCGATCTGTCCTTGTGGTTCCACAAATACTCATCATCTGCTTAGTCCTTTCCCAACTATGTCAGGGTCGGCTTCAACCCTTACCGGATGCAGTTGTCAAAGACAAATTACAGCAGGAACCAATGACATAACCTGCATTCCAAGGCACAGAGGAAACTCGGTATATAATGAGTGGTCACCCATCCACAGAACAACCAGGGCAAGCGCGGCTTAACTTGTACCTATTTCGAATGAGAGGCACTCCTATATAGATTTTCTATTGTGTGTGCGCTCACTACCTAAAGAGAATGACTAGAAGGTATTTATCTCGATAATTATTTGCGACAGATGCATTCGTATTGCGCTTGGCATTCGTTCTCGGCTTAATAAGACCTAGTTTCCATAAGCAGTCAGAGCGTATTAGACAGAATCGAATTTATCATTAACCGCGTAGCTTCAACACCTACATTTCCTATTTATTTATTTACTTAAGGTTCACCCACAGCACATACATACATATATATTGAACTTAATCATACGGTAATATTCTAATATATATGCCAATTACAGGTAAACACAACATTGACAACAACGCCAGATTACCGCTTTGTTGCTAACTTAAGTCTAGGTGTACAAACGATTAGGAAAATGGGAAATAAATTTTGTTACGAAGAAAAAGAAAATTAAAATTAAAAAGAGTAATTCATTCATAAACAGTACAGATAAATGTTGACTACGTTTCGTTGGTGTGGAGGGGGGCCAAGCCATTTCCTATGTTCAAACAGGAATTGTAGGGTAGTAGTTCTTTCTTTCTATCTCGTTGGTCTAGTGTTCGCAAACACGACTGGTGAGCATGACGTCCTGGGTTCGATTCCCGTGTCGGGCAAAGTGTTATTGAGTGTTTCCATCAGAAATTTCTTTCAGTAGCAGCATGGAGTCTGGATTTGTGCCCGGTTAATAGCAGTAGGCTCGACCCCAATTACATGGGGCTTAACCATATCTAGCGAAATTTGGGTGTACTATTAGGAACACCTCTGTAACTCTTCGGAGATTACAGGCGTGATGTTATTTTAAAATGTGGTAAGTTATGTAGTATCTTTATACAAATAGCACTTCTTTCTATACAGCATGTGAACCACTGATCATTAAACTGAACAACTTTCTCCGTGGGATAAACATTGTAATCAAGAAACATGCTTGTAGTAAAAAATCATTTGTAAAAACAAGCTGCGTGCGGCGTATTCTTTTTTTCGTTTTCTGGTCCGTATATCTTTTTAATTGATATCATGGGTGTGCATAAAAATAACGAGTCCGCCATATTGGATTTAGAATATGCAAAATTTCAGCTCAATCGGTTTGGGATAACTGTTTTAAAATTTAGTTGCAAGATTTGCCACAAACAAACAAACGTACAAAAACATTTCAAGTTAAATAAAAGCTTGTAATAAAAGCTTGTTAAAATCATCAGGTGTCTAAAACACTTGGATCGAGTACGTGTAGAAATTTTGTAAGAGCCAGGTTTCATCAAGATAAATTCGAGATTACGATGCACTGGTCTTGTGGAGAAAGATTTTCTGTTTGATGTTCTGTCACCCTTAAATATCTCAAACCTTTTTGATACAATTTGTTAAATTGGTTGATATAGACATAATTTTCTGCCTTGTGTTTCCCAAAAATTTGGGATTAGCTTCCAGTCTAAACAGATGCAGCTGGATACCATTATTTTACATAGACCAGGCCTATCTGCCTTCCAAAACCCCCATCATTAATTTGCCCTTATCTCAATTCATTTGGGTTCAGCGCAGCATGTCTTCTTCATACTTCTCTATTACTCGTCATCTCATTAGACACCTCCTTTCTTGCCATATCATCCTTTAGACAATCCACCCATATCGTTTATTTGGTCTTCCTCTGCTCTTATATCAATCCACATACTCAAAACTTTACTCACGACATTTTCCTCATTCCTACGCATCACATGCCCACACCACGACAACCACACAGCTTTTCAGTCACCGGCGCCACTTTCAGACTTCCTCATAAGTACTCATTTCTTATTCTGTCCATTCGCGTAACACCACACCTCCCCCTTAGCATTCTTATCTCCGCGACATGCAAATGCCTTTCAATCATCGCTTTTAGAGGCCCAACATTCTGATCCATGTCAAGACAGCAGGTCTAACCATTGTTTTATAAATCGTCCTCTTAAGTTTAAGGAGAATGCGGGAGTCGCAGATTGTGTCTTCTAACCCTGTTACTGGGTAATTCCATTTCCATACTTTAATTTCTCGACACACTCAAACTGATGTAATTACTATTATTACAACTTATAATAAACTTTAACACGAAACTGATATTTTACCACAACTAAATTAAATTGTGTTCATCCATCGCTTCAATTAAAATGTAATCTGGGCATATGGTAGGCGAATAGATTGCTGTGGGGAATTATTTCATTAGTTTAATAATACCGCTGTCCACTCTTCTAGGATAATCCATTAAAGATTCAATCGACTTACAGCGACTTTTCTCGTGCAATCATGTCGTCTGTTATTATTAATAATTAACCTTTTTTTTGATAAAATTCTGAATTATCGATGAGTATGACTGAATTTAGTCACAATTTTATTCATCTTTCTTGCAAGTTTTCGTTAATAAAAAATCGGGAAAAATCTTAACTTCTCCCAACGATTGTTGCCGTCTAATATGATTGCCAGACAGTATTTCGATTGTCAAATTATGTTATGATTGCCAACTCGTGTTCTGAATGCCATGTTATGTTCTGTTTGTCGTCTAATGTAATGATTGACATCCTATGTTCTCGTTGTTATTGAATATTCTGATTGCCATCTCATGTTAAGATTGACATTTTATGTTCTGAATGATTTCTTATGTTATGATTGCTATATTGCATTATGATTTCCATCTCACCTTATGATAATCATCAAACTTTGTGGCTGTCACTTAAAATTTTCTGTAAATAACCACCAACTTCATTACAGCCCGAAGCCTGGCAGAAGACTGAAGTGACAGGTGCGACGCAGCCGGGTGGGCTGCGTCGCTCGTGGCGCGTTCTGCGAGTGCGCGTGCCCCCCACCGCGAGCGGGTCGATGCGCGTGCGATGCGAGTCTATACTACTAGTGGAGCCCCCTGTAGTGAGGGACGCGAACACTATCATCACTATACACTCGCGCACGCAACTGTCTAAATATGTGTCTAATAATAGTGGTAAGTTACCTCTTTTTACTAGAGTAGTTTACACCCTTCACTAAATTTGCCAAGCAACAAGATTGGTAATGGCTTAGCCATTTAGCCTCAAGTAAACTGAACATATTTTAATTTAGTTACTAGTGAAGGCTCTTTTAGGTACACCCCATAATTATATCATGAAGTAATTACATATCAATTTGGAAAACCAATTAAACAGGAAAGCATAAATGTATGGATATGTTGGTAGTGAGAAAGTTTATTTGGCAGTGCTTACAGTAAAGTTTAACTCACATTGCTAAGAATTCCTCTAAAAAGTTCGTATAATGGACTAAAAGTTTCACTTAAATCAGATACTCTGAGAATTTACGATTCAATAAGAATCTAGACTTTTATGTACATTTTTTAATCAAAAGTTTGTGGCTCTAAGACTGTTTGAATTATGTACAGTCAACATCAAAAGTAAACGATGATTGCTAAAAGTTTTGTTATTTTATGAATGTAGATTTGTTAATTTAATTCTTTGTAGTAAAATAAATGTGAACTAAAAGGTACATAAATTGATTTTCTTCTATTAAACGATAATGAATTCCAAAGTCCTTATAAATTTGTTGGGTTTATGCCAATTGTTAATGGGTACATAGCTACATTTAAGTAAGTACATGCGATTACATATAATGTTGTAACCGCAAAGGATTAAAACGGGAAAGCGTTAAGCACATTAACGGTTTAATTTTATTTTGATCATTTATCATTGACGCGAAAATAATGCAATTAAGTAAATTATTTTAAACTGAGCCTGCACTATGCACTCGTTGGTTTGTCGAAAATATTAATTGTGTTAAAAGCTTTGCCTAATCAAAATGGCGATACCCATAGACCTCCAAACCCCTTTGATATGAAACTAAATATTAGTATGTACCTACGTGTACTAAGTTACTTATAAATTCATTATAAGCATTCTACGTATTTATTTTCTATGTGTATGTCCGGAAGGCTGCATTAATTCGTTACCCTTTTTATTGAGTGTCTTACTGCGTGGCGGACACCTAATGAATGCAGCTGTCTGTACATTATTAACAAACTGTAAAAAGACGTTTAGTTAATAATTATTTCTTTTCCATTGTTTCAGGTACAAAAGTAGTCAATACAGGCGTGTTAATAGCAACAATTATATTACTGACTTATAATGAAATATCAAGGTTGTCGAGCTTATGAGATTCGGTGTGAAATATTGTTTGGTGATACTAGTTATAAGTGTAGATAATATCGGGAACGGCCTGTATTAACATACAAAAAATGTAACTGTGTATACAAAACATACCTACGAAAAACAGGTTTTGTTTGTACCTAAATAAGTTCAGCAATAAGCTCCTAGTACCTACAATGTATCAAAACTGAAAGCTGATGAAGGAAATCCAAGAAATTGATTGCTTTTTGTAAGAGACTGATCTCTATTCACTTCATGAACTTTTATATGTGTTAAACCTTTATAAAGTAAATAAAAAGTCTGCGTTTATTTTTTTAGAGAGACAATCAAATATAACTGAATATTAAAGTGTTGTGTTCAAATAAATATTTAAATAAATTCTAAAATGCCATAGAATCGATAAAAAAAAAACATTTTAGAAAAATATGATTTATTAAAAACAGCGAGCTTTCAATTAAAGAGTTAACAAAGACATAAAGGAAGAAGTCGCTAAAGTTGGCTAGAATAAGAACACAGTAGAAAATCTAAAAAGAAATAAAAAGTAAATAATATTATACCCTAGACCTCATTCATGATGTATCGCGGAAGAATAATTATTTTTTGTACGTTTCTGAAACGTTAATGAAATCATCAAAATGTATAAAGTGAATTTGTTGGTAAGTTGATAGATACTTAATTATAAAATTAACGTAAGTTGTAAAACAAAATAATGTGGTTTTTCATAAATAGATTTGTATTTATTTAACACGTAAAAGAAAAAAAACCATCTATCTAACATTGTGTTACGGGCTCAGGGACATAGATACAAAAGTGGTAATTCCATTTTTGAAATAAATATAAACGAAAAGCTGGGTACACATCAGTCATTATTTTCGATCCCCGACGCAAAAATGAGACGTTTTATAAGTTTGAAGCCTTTTCAATGTACGAGTAAATTATGGAAATAGCCCCGAACGCGTCTTTAAACAATTTTTTTTTATTGATGTGGACCCGTCCTTATTACGCCTCATTTGTTAAAATCTGTCAGACCCTTCAATTATTTGTTTTGCCCTAAATAAAAGCACATTTCAAGCTTCTTTGTGAGATAATTAGTTTTACATAAAAAGTAAAATTAATAGTTTTAATAAATAGGCGTTAATCTATGGCTGTGTTTTCACTTAAGGTAACGTCAATTCTTTGCACGACATCTGTTTGCGCTAATTTTAAATCACAGATTAAATGTAATTATTTGGCAACATTACGAATTGGTTGGTAATACATCCCTATCTCCCATCCCTTCCTTACACGGAACCTATCGTACTCGTTGAAGCGAGATGGCAAACGTACGGCGGAAGTGAGCCATCATTAGACATTCACAAGACTTTTTGGTTCGTTGGCTATAAACCTGTGTGTCAAGAACATTGCGTTCCTAAGAAAAACTAGAAACTGGTGAAATTTTGTGTTTTGTGCGTGAAAACCGCTGTGAATCTCGCTGAGGAGCTGCCGACGAGGAAATTAAGGTACCGTGCACCCCTGTAACCCTTCAGAAAGACCGATTTCACCCTGTGTCTCCACGCGGTCTTACAGCGTCCCGTTTCCATTATTTTCCAAGTTGATTTTGTTGTCTTATTTTTCTTTCCGCGTAACCATTGGTCCTTTTCGAGCCGGATTCCATCTGGAATCAGTGAATAGCCAACCATTCCCCTAACCTGGGTCAATTTGTCGCAAATCCCGCAATTGTAGCCGCGCCGGACGCATGTGCCGGTAAGTTAGGTTATATATCGTAGATTCTTGTAAACCCCGCTATTATAGTAGTAAATTCGCATTCTTATTCATATCGTATCGTATCGTCTCGTCGTGTCGTATCGTTGTAGTCTAGCAAGTAAGTTAGATTTTTCGCAACCGCAAACCTAACAAATAAGTTAGGCAATCGTTATAGTTATACCATCGTAAACAAATAATTATTTCGTGTCGCGACCCAGGAACATAACAAACATCTTAGTGATAATATTTCGTTTCCTATTGATCCGCACCACTTGTAGGTAATTATCTCGTTCGTAATATCCAGTCAAAACCGGTTAAGTAAACAAAGAACCACATTTCATAACTTTACTTGTCCTGTTGATTATATAATCGTGCGTTCGCAAAATCATTAAAGTATTGTAATTTGTGGAGTGTAATCGATTCACAGTCCTTTCAGAACTACTTTTCGTAGATATTTATTTAGTCGTAAACCGCTAATAAAATATGGCGGACGCAACTCTAAAAAGATTAATATCGAAACGCGATCGGATATTTGCTCGCATGCAAACCATATCTGACCAGGCAAAACGAATCGACTCAGAAGGTTTCGATAAGGAATCCTTCTTCTGTGACATTAAAACTGTTGATTCATTGCGTGTGGACTTTGAAAACATATTGGACCAAATTGTTGCCCATGAGCTCAAATTAAATCCTGACTGCGCTGTCTCCTATCAAGCGCTTTCTTCATTCGAAGACCTATTGGGCCGTGTAAAGCGAGCTGAAGAAAAACTGCTTGTTCAATCTCGTAATGAGGTCAAAAGGTCACCTCGATTACCTCCTATTGAAATCCCCGAATTTAACGGAGACCATAGAAATTGGCCATTGTTTATCGCTAGCTATAAAAACGCAGTGCATAATAATGTTTCTCTGACAGACTGTGAGAGGTTATATTATTTGTTAGGAAAGTTAACAGGCAAGGCTCGTTCAATATGTGCGGGTATAAATCCATCAGCGGATAACTACCCTCTTATTTTCGATTCGCTTTGTAAAAGGTATGAAGATAAGCGTCAGTCCGCAACTTCATACTTAGACCAAATATTTGAATTTAAATCTATTTCGACTGGAACCCCAAATAATTTAGAATCATTTCTCGATAAATTCTCGTCGTCTGTAGCCGCTTTAAAACACACAAAGGTCAATGACCTCGCTGATTTTGTTCTGTTACATATCGCTATTAAGAAACTCGACCAAGATACTGTGCGTGCCTTCGAAACTAATTATCAACTAAGACCTAATAGTTCCGAAATTCCATCTTTTTCCGATTTGGATTGTTTCGTTCGTGACCATATAAAAATGTTAGAACGTACTTTATCATCTGTTGCTAGGGTCACCAATAATAAGAAACCACTCGAACGTAAGTCTATCGTCGCGTACGCCAGCACCTCTGGTCCCGAGAAAACAACATGTGGTCTATGCAGTGAGCAACATGATTACATTTATAAATGTAAGGTATTTAATAGTTATAACCCTGATCAGCGTTTTAACTTCGTAAAGTCAAACAATTTGTGCATAAATTGTTTAAGTAGTGGTCATCGTGTTTCCGCGTGCGAGTCAACTTCCAGATGTAAAAAGTGCCACCGCAAGCACCATACATTATTGTGCTTTGGGGCCCAGCAAGCCGCGTCTGCTACCGTTGCCAATGCGGCACTTAGTGACGCTAACGCTGCCTCCACTCGCGATAACGTCACGCTGTGTGCGTTATCAGCTAATAATAATGAGGTTGACCATTTATCTCGATGCCCCACGACGGTTTTGATTGCAACTGCGCGTATTATTGTCGTGGATTCTCATGGTAAAAAGCACATTATTCGTGCATTGTTAGACAGCGCTTCTCAAAGTAACTTTATCACACGTGAGTGTTGTCAACGCTTAGGTTTGAACATAAATAATCATCCTACTTGTTCCGCCGTGAAAGGAATAGGCGGTTCAAGTAAAACAATTCAGGGTTCCGTCGAATTTAAATTTCATTCTCGCTTTGATCATAACATAAATTATAGTGTCGACTCTTTAGTAGTAGATAAAATCACTGAACATCTACCAACTGCCACGGTTAATTCTTCACTCTTGTCTAACTTCAAAAACTTTCCGTTGGCAGACGACACATATTTTTCGCCAGGCCCGATTCAAGTATTGATCGGTGCTTCGATTTACCCACACTTACTCTTGTCGAATAAAGTTCAAGGACAGCCGCCCTATGTATCCCCGCTTGCTTTGGAAACTGTCCTAGGCTATGTTATAGTAGGTGACGCGCCGGTCCGTGTTGATAGCAACTCGACCGTTTCATATTGTTGTACCGCGGACCCGTTGGACTCTGCGGTTCGGAAATTTTGGGAATTGGAGGAGGTGGATGTTCCCCCTGTAGTCAGCTCGGACGACAGGGAGTGTGAGGAGTTTTACACACGCACCACTACTAGAGATAGTGACGGTCGATACGTGGTTGCTCTGCCTTTCAAGGGAGATGTCGAATCCCTAGGTAACTCACGCCAAGCAAGTGAACGTCGGTTTCACTGTTTGGAAAGGAAGATGCAAGCTTCTCCACAACTAAAGGTCGCGTATGATAGCGTCATCCTCGAATATTTAGAAAAGGGTTATATTTCACCTGCAAATTCAGATTCTTCAGAAATTTCGTATTTTATTCCGCATCATGGGGTGATCAGGGATGATAAGGTCACAACCAAACTTCGTGTCGTTCTCGACGGTAGTTGCAAGACTACCTCCCGCATTTCGCTTAATGACCTCTTGTACGGTGGGCAAAACCTGCAAGGGAGCTTGTTTAATATTATCGTTGGTTTCCGTTTGTTTTCGATTGCACTCTCCGCCGACATTCGTCAGATGTTTCTTAGCATTGGAATCCGCGAATCTGATCGACGTTTCCAACGCATTTTGTATCGCTTTTCCCCGCAAGAACCTTTACAGGTTTATGAATTTAACCGTGTTGTTTTCGGGCTTAAGTCTAGCCCCTTCCATGCGCTGCGAACTATTAGGCAGCTGGCAGAGGATGAGGGTGACTCCTACCCTCAGGCTAAAAATATCGTCGCCTCAGGTTTGTACATGGATGATTTCGTCCATTCCGTCCTCACGGAAGACCAGGGTATTTCCACCGCCTCGGAGATGATAGGTCTCATGAAGGCTGGTCAATTTGAATTGGTTAAGTGGACCAGCAACTCCCAAGCCGTTTTAGACTCAATTCCACCCTCGCATCGTCTGCTAGCTGTCAAAGAATTCGACGAATCCGACCAGCAAAAGGTACTGGGCTTGTGTTGGTCGCCTACGTCAGATCACTTCAGCATGAGAGTAAATAGTCCCGCACAAAATTGTACTAAACGAACAATATTATCGTGTGTCGCTAAATTATGGGACGTCATGGGATTTGTCGCACCTGTCGTCCTGTACGCTAAACTTCTTATCAAGCAGCTTTGGCTGCGTGATTGTGACTGGGATGATACCCCACCTGAGGATATAGTCAGGCTGTGGACTCGCTTCAAGGAAGAGCTACCGTTGCTCTGTAATATTAAAATCCCACGTCACGTTGGTATCGTCGCCGATAGTGTAGTCACTATCTTGGCTTTCGCAGACGCCAGTGAAAAGGCATACGGGGGAGTGATTTACTTCCACGTCCAAAATAGCGATAGCAATATTGTTTACTTGCTAACCGCTAAATCAAAGGTCTCACCTAAGAAAGTCGTTTCTCTCGCTCGTCTGGAGCTTTGTGCTATTCTTGTGCTAGCTCAACTTATAAAAAATGTCATAGTCGCTTGTCAGCCCCGCATTGTTTTTCGTAACATATTCGCATTTTCGGATTCGACAGTCGCGCTCTGTTGGGTACATTCGTCGCCCCATCGGTGGAACACCTTTGTGGCCAACAGGGTGTCGAAAATACAAAGCGACTTGTCGCCACAAAACTTGTATCACGTGTCCGGTACGGACAATCCCGCAGATTGTCTGTCACGTGGTCTCACGCCTTCTCAAATTGTTGACCACCCGCTTTGGTTCAGTGGTCCTCCGTGGGCCCATTTGGACGTCTCACAGTGGCCTGTCGTTCCCTTCAGTCCTTCGTCGGTGCCTGAAGCGCCCGAAGAGAAGAAGCTCTCGTTGCTATCCGCTGTACCAAATGAAAGATCTCCTATTCTTTCTTTGGTCGATCGCATATCGTCCTGGAGTAAATTACTTCGAGTAGTAATTTACGTCTGTCGTTTTGTCAGGTTGTTACCTGTTAGATATTGCATGTCAGCGTCCGATTATGACTTCGCTGAACTACTCGTTCTTCGTGAGCTTCAACGCCTTTATTTCTCCACTGAGATTGCTAGACTCGGGGAAGGCAAGGATTGTAGTCCTGCTCTACGACACTTAAAGCCGTTTCTCAAGGACGGAATCATTAGAGTCGGAGGCCGTTTAAGAAATTCGGATTTAAGCTATGAAGGGAAATATCCTATTTTGCTTCCAAGCAAGGATCCCGTTTTGAATTTACTCGTCGAATACCATCATAAATTAAACTGTCACGCAGGTCCCGACCTGCTGATGTCACTCTTACGTCAGAGATATTGGATACTTTCTGCCCGTAATTTAATTAGGAATAGAATCCATAAATGCATTCCCTGCTTTCGACTTCGTCCTAAGTCCTGTTTCCCTGAAATGGCGGATCATCGCTCTTGTCGTGTCGTCCAATCCGCTAAGCCGTTCGTTCACACGGGCACGGACTATGCCGGGCCGTTTAGGGTTACCATGTCTCGCGGTCGAGGTGTTCGTTCCACCAAAGCCTACGTGTGTCTGTTCGTTTGCATGACTACACGCGCCGTGCATATTGAACTTGTTGGTGACCTTAGCACAGCTAATTTTATGGGCGCTTTTAAACGGTTCTTGTCAAGGCGTGGCCCGGTGAGTAGGATTTATTCGGATAACGGGACTAATTACATAGGTGCTAAACGCAAACTTTCGGAACTTCACGAATTTCTTTGTTCAAAACACCATAATACTGAATTTGGTCACATGTTAGCTGAGAGTCGCATAGGTTGGTCACTCAATGTCCCGACTGCTAGTCACTTTGGGGGCAATTGGGAAGCTAATATTAAAAGTCTAAAGTCGCACTTGTATCGAGTCATAGGTGACACTATTCTCTCATTCGAAGAATTAAGTACCGTTCTTACCCAAGTTGAATCGGTAATGAACAGTAGGCCTCTTTGCAGGACACTCTCTAGTGATCCTTCGGAACCGCTAGCTTTAACTCCAGCGCACTTTTTGAATCTCACGCCTTTAAGATATTTGCCTGCCGAGGAAATAGACGAGAGAACTACTGTCGCTAGACATGAATTGTTAGATAGACTGGTACAGTCGTTTTGGAAGCGCTGGAGGAGCGGTTACCTCCACACCTTACAATCGCGTCGCAAATGGAACACGCCGGTCGATCCGGTCGCTGTCGGTACGGTCGTGATTCTTATAACTGATAATTCACCTCCACTACACTGGCCGTTGGGTGTCGTGGAGGAAGTTTTCCCGGACTCCACAGGAGTCACTCGCGTCGTTCGGGTTAAGACGACGACTGGCTCTTACTTGCGCCCCGTCGTTCGTCTTTGTCCGTTACCTAACCAATAGATTGGACAATTTCGTCATTTAGGTTAGGTTAACCTTAGTAATTAGGTACTTAGTTTATCGTTTAGTTTAGTTTTGTAAATTAGCTTCAATTCTTGAAGGCATCGCTTCAAGCCCGGGGGGATGTTTGCGCTAATTTTAAATCACAGATTAAATGTAATTATTTGGCAACATTACGAATTGGTTGGTAATACATCCCTATCTCCCATCCCTTCCTTACACGGAACCTATCGTACTCGTTGAAGCGAGATGGCAAACGTACGGCGGAAGTGAGCCATCATTAGACATTCACAAGACTTTTTGGTTCGTTGGCTATAAACCTGTGTGTCAAGAACATTGCGTTCCTAAGAAAAACTAGAAACTGGTGAAATTTTGTGTTTTGTGCGTGAAAACCGCTGTGAATCTCGCTGAGGAGCTGCCGACGAGGAAATTAAGGTACCGTGCACCCCTGTAACCCTTCAGAAAGACCGATTTCACCCTGTGTCTCCACGCGGTCTTACAGCGTCCCGTTTCCATTATTTTCCAAGTTGATTTTGTTGTCTTATTTTTCTTTCCGCGTAACCACGACCGCATAACCGCGTAACTTTTTAAATATAAATGTACAGTGACACGAAATTGTTGTTTTTTGTTTTAAGTTTTTATAATTTTTATTATTGTATTTAATGTAAATTTTAACTGGGATACGTAAATAAAGTTATGATACAAATTGTACTGGTGTGTTTTACTTTTGGTATTGCTGATTTTTCTGCAAAAGCTTTCATAATTATACAAAACTCAATGTGAGTCCAAAAAACGTTACACTAAGACTTAAGCAAAGATGGCAGAAGATAACTTGATGCCTCCAGACAGGATAGGTTCACAGAAGCTACGGCTGTTTCTTCTTCAGGAAAAAAACACCGGCCACATCTAGTTTGAAAAAAAAATACGTGTTAAAGTGAAAGATTGCAGAAGAGAATCCTCGTGTACGGAAATAGTAATAGTAAAAGAGTTTAAAAGACACACTTTACTCACTTCTACTTCTTCTTTCACTTTTACTTTTTCCTCATTCTCCATTTTTCCTTTCAAAATAGAGGCTTATTTCATGCAGTGGGGTAACACAGGCCGAAAATAACAATAGGATCGCATTACTGATACATCGAATTGTGGCATGATGTTGGTGCCGCCGCGGGAGACGCCCCGGGCGTCGGGGGCTACGTGGTCTGTGACCGGAGAGCTATGGGCTAGCTCGCCGTCCATCCGTCTTATGACGAAAGGCCGTGTCGACGGCGCGTCTGAGTTCGACGCCTCAAAGAGAGTCAGCAAAAGGAAGGGGTCCGCGGCTGACGCCTGCCGGGGCTGCGGGACTGACACAAAGGGCGATGAAGGAACATGGATTGGTTTTAGTCAGTAAAAGTCTGACACTCCCTCTTGCTCCGCCCAGAGCGGGAGGAGTCATTTGATGATTTCCCATCCGATAAAAAAAAGGATGGTTTTGGTAAGTTTAGACTTTTTGTCAGTCACACAATAATTGTATGTGACTTAACTGCCAGCAGTTAAGACCACTTCATAGTGCCGTAACCCAGAAAGAGTTAACAGAACGCTAAAGTGCTAGAACAAGTTCATAACTCTTGGGTCAGTTAACTGACCTGTTAACAAACGTCCCAACTTGTTCCTAGCTACGTAAATTCGTTTGCAATTTTAAACCATTTTGATGTTTAAATAAGTATTCGTAAAACAACCCCTCTCGAGTTTTAGCGGCCATGAATTTATGTATGAAATATTCAATGAAAATTATTATTAGATTTTGTTTTTCATTAAAAACCGAGTAAACCGTGATTTTAGTCAAGACGCCTGTTTTTTCTATATCTATACTAATATTATATCTATATTATTAGAGGGTAATCTTCGGAACTACACTGTTCCGATTCCGAAAATTCTTTCACTAACGGGAAGCTAGTTATCCCTAATCGTCATAGGCTACTAGTATATAGTTGTTTAGCAATTAATGTAAGTGCTGGTTAGTTATGCACGAATTTATTATCGTTATTAAAATCCTTGGCAAAACTACACGACCGTAGGTATATATTTTAATTAGAATCGGGTCTGGACTTAACTAATTACCTAGGTATAGTAATTGGAATAAAAAAAATATATCACGCATTAATTTGGAACTAGAAATTGTGCTCGTCGGTGGTACCTGCTTTAATAAGTTAACCTTTAATTCATTTCGTTTATCACTAGTAAGTTTAAAAATAATAAAAGGTACTAAATAAACTATACAGCTACATACGAGTACAACGGTGGCATATACAAATTATCCGTGACAATTGAAAGTTAACTATTTACCAATCGATGATACGCAATTACCTTCCGTAAATGCCCAAATTTATGGTACAAAACTTCATTAAATTCTATAGCGTTATTTAGAAGATATAAGCGGACGTATGTATGTGACTATTATAATAATAATTGTCTATAGAATTATGTACATGAAATTCGATGTCACAAGCCAGGTTCCGTACCTACCCGACGGATAACCAACGGGACCCTATTGATAAGCCTCCGCTGTCCGTCCGTCTGTCTGTCAGCGGGCTGTATCTCATGATCCATAATGGGTAAACAGTAGAAACTTTAACAGAATGAGTCTTTCTGTAGCTGCTTAGTTATAAACAAATAATAAAAATAGATTAAAAATTAAAAGGAGCCCCCTACTACGATGGTACGGAACCCTTATGCGCGAGTCCGACTCGCACTTGGCCGGTTTTTTTTAATGACTTTTTTATTGTTTTTACTATTCTATTCAATTTATTATTAAAATTTATTCTTGTACCTGTATGGGTATTTTGCCGGAAATAAAACACAATTTATTTTATTATAAAGACGGAGCTTCATTCACACTGAAGTTCTAAGCGCGATAGCTCACACAAAGCTTTAAAACCTCATTGATATGGCGCACAGAGCTCGTCTTCCCGACGAACTCGTTAGGTGCTACTTAGAATTGGAGTAAGTGACGTGAAGACTTTGCAAACTGACTTGGTGCTACTGATTTATATTTTTTATAACACATGATTGATATTTTATAGAAATATAGAATGAGGAAAGGACGCCGATGCTAAAACAGTTGCCGTGATGGTATTGCAGTTTTGTAGAAACAGCGTTTTAGGGTTCCTTACCCAAAGGGTAAACACGGGATCATTAGGCTTAGCCAAGTTGACAATCTACAAAACGCTAATAGAAAACTAACTAAATGTATGGGAATGACATCATTTCAACGTTAAGTCACGTGGTCGAAACAAACGAATATAAACTATTAATTTCAGTCAAAACTGTAAGTTGGCTACGATTTATATGGGATATAGCGACCACGATTGTAGAAACGAATACGAATACATTTAATTCTATCATCTTAACCGATGTAAACTTGTCTACGAAGTTTCTATTCGCTTGTTTTGACCACGTGACTTAACGTTTATGACTATAGAAAGAGAATCGATACGAATCGTTTGTAACTTGGCTAGGCCTGCTTATTACTAAAACTCCACTGTCCGTCTGTCTTCTGTCTGTCACCAGGCTGTATCTCATGAACCGTGATAGCTAGACAGTTGAAATTTTCACAAATGATTTATTTCTGTTGCCGCTATAACAACAAATACTAAAAACAGAATAAAATAAATATTTAAGGGGGGCTCCTATATAACAAACGTAATATAATAATAACGGCAATAGGTAGACGCTTGAAACATTCACAGAATATGCCCCATACAACAAACGTGATTTTCTTTTGTCTAATGTTGTATAGATAATGGTACGGAACCCTTCGTGCGCTGGTCCGGTTTTTATTTTATAATAAACCGCGAAAAAAATATATTTGTTTTCAGAATGATGAACTGAATACGCAGTAAGCGGTTTAGCGTCAGTGTTCCTTTCATTCATAATACAGGGTGTAAACAACCTCATCACAAAGCCGTCAACCAAGCATTCTGTACAAGCAACTCTACGCAAAAATTATTGCTGTAGAATTGAATTTTGTTGTAGAACTCAATGTAACCCACTCAAAACATTGGATGGAATTGAATGGAGATGGAATGTTGGATGGATGGATTGAATAGTACGGGGGTCGTGGAGGTGTTTAAAGTAAAATTCTTACATTAAAAACTTGTATTTAAAAAAAAGTTGTCAAAAAGTTGGAACTTTGACCCCCGCTATCTCCGTAACTAGAAGGTTTCCAGGTATGGTGTAGAACAAAAAAATGATCGCAATGATGAGCAGAACAAGTGCCTTTCGGCTTCGTTAAGAGGTGTTTTACACCCTTATACTTAATTCATCTGGGTGAGATAACGGAAAGGATTTCTAACATAATGTTTTTAATACTAGCTTCTCCCGTGGTTTTGTATACTATCACACTCGGTAAAAGTGTAGCTTGCCATCAGTGAAACAAATCAGTTCAATAGTTTCAGAGATTATCCTACAACCAAACTTACTTTGACGACCCGAATGGCTCAGCGGTAGTGAGGCTGCCTTACGTTCTTAGGGTCCCGGGTACGAATCCCGGTCGGAGCAAATCTTTGTGTAATGAGCATGGACATTTGTTTCCGAGTCATGGATGTTTATATGTATAATAAGTATGTATTTACAAACAAAAAGTATCTATGTAGTAAATCAACTATCTGGTGTCCACGACACAAGCCTCGTTGCTTAGTGTGGCACTAGATGGCGCTGTGTGTAATGTCCAGCGATATTTATTTATTTACTTTACGTAAGTACTTACTTTCACTCACGTCACGGTTAATCGAGCATGACATTCGCTATTTTTCAAATGAAATGTTCGTTAGCGTACGATTTGGAAGCTTTCTAGATACATATATCACATGCAATACTATTGAACACGTCCCCTGTGATATTAATCCACGCCGTCCAATTATCGCGTAGTATCCCCGAAAGGATAAGGCATTGATAATGTTGTCTATAGTACATTATAGTTCAATTTATCATTGTTCACTGCCTTGTTGGTCTAGTGGTTGCAATCGCTACTGCTGAGCCTGAGGTACTCGGTCCGATTCCCTGGTCGGGCAAATTGTCATTGGGTTTTTCCATCAGGAATTTCTCAGTAGCCACGGAGTCTAGATTTGTGCCCGGTTGATGGCAATAGGCTCGCTCCCCATTACGTGGGACTTAAACGTAAGTTCCGGCGAAATGTGGGTAATAGAACTATTAGGTACACTTTTACCTAACTCTTCGGGGATTACAGGCGTATTTTATGTTATCATTGTTCCATCTGATCGACGATATCATCATCGTCTGCCTATTCAAAACTATGTTGAGATCGGCTTCCAGTCTAACCGGGATTATAAATGCATCGATTGCCTATCAGACCTCCACATACAAGTCACTGAGAACTTTGTTATGACTGGCTGACTAGTCTTAATAACTGTCAAAAATCTCCAATGACAGCCGATCCTAACGGACGTGCTTTGTGAGGCATGGAGATCGAGGAATCTCGGTGTACATTGGTCACCCATCCACAGACTGACCTCGGCCAGCCATCTACGAAAATATCTACCAATAGATGTATTATATATGCCTGCTAAAATCTTGAAATCTCATAGATCTGACATTTACAAATTAAATGTCGTATGATTTCTCTTTTAAATGCAGAATGCGTTTGAGCTTGACGTCACAGAAAAATGTATATGGCGGTTGGACGACATGAATTAAGTTAATTAAAGTTTAAGCTGGTTTCTCTACAATTCTAATGCGTAAGTATTCTGGAAACTGGAAAGCTATGTGGGAAACCTTTGCCCAGCAGTGGGACAGAATATGATGATTAAGAAAAAATGTGTAAGCTGAAGAGTAGAATATTTATACCAAAATGGTCATTGTTTTAGACTCACCATAGTCGACACGCAAAAAAAAGTCGTTCTACCCTGTTCGAAACTCAAAGCCATCTTACTGCTATCATGCCAGTCTCATTGGCGCTAAAACAGACGACAAAGTTAATAAGAAAAAAGTTCCTTTTATAATATTAATTTTGTTTATAGGCAACAGCAAAAAGTCTGATTCTACAAAGAGGCAGCTTGACATCCTTTATATTTTCCAACGTTTCAGTTTATCCTGAAAATGAAACTGTTCTAGATTTAAAATAATAATGAAAATTCTCAAAAGATTTTGCCGTTTTTGGGTTAAACGGTTTCGGTTTTTTCTTTTGATAGAAAACGAGTGAAGAAATGAAACGTCTTATATTCAATTTGGCCTGAAGATTCAATCTTGAGTCAAAACGGAGCAATGACGGATTAGTTGAAAGTAAGTTTTTAAACCTTTGATCCTAACCTAAATAGTTGCGGCGTGATGTTTGGGTATTTTTCAAGTATAATGTTCATGACTAAAATTCTTAAAGTATTGGCAGGGTTGATTTCTTCTATTGTGAGTGATTACCGACACTCTGAGTGTCGGTAGGCAAACATAAGCAGTAAAATAAAAATTAAATAATGTTTATTTGCTAAGAAAAGTTTAAAGGTAGAGGAATGGATATCTTTAAACAGTAGTTGAATAAATAAATAAATATCGCCGGACATTACACACAGAGCCATCTAGTACCACACTAAGCAACGAGGCTTGTGTCGTGGACACCAGATAGTTGATATACTACATAGATACTTTTTGTTTGTAAATACATACTTATTATAAATATAAATATCCATGACTCGGAAACAAATGTCCATGCTCATCACACAACATTTGCTCTTACCGGGATTCGAACCCGGGACCCTAAGAACGCAAGGCAGCCTTGAATTACCGCTGCGCCATACGGGTCGTAGTTAACAGATCTTAGCCTTCATGACCTATTAATCCCCACTGAATCGACCTGAAGCCGGCTTTGCAATATTACTTCTTGAAATCTGATCGTATTCAATCAGTTCCACTGCATTACAGCAGTTGTGTAAAAAGAGTAGTAACTCATCTAAGATTGTGACTGAAGCATCATCATCCTTATTTCAGCTGAAAGACGTCCACTGCTAGACGTAGGCATCCCCCAAGGGTCCCGTGCGACTCGCATCCAGCTGAAGCGGGTGACTGCAGCATCTGTAGCTAAACTTTGCAGATGTTTCAAAATGTTTCAATTAGAAGAGAGAATTATCGGCAGATCCAACCTCATTGTTCTTCCATATAGGATATTAAGTCTGAGAGAAAGAAGTTGATCTATCTCTTCAGTCTTGTTCGCAAAGTTTTCCGAACCGGGTTGGGTAAGTTGGTATTTGTTATGTGTTTAACTAACCCGTCATTTTAAGGGTTCCGTACCTCAAAAGGTAAAAAAAAGAACCCTTATAAGATCACTTTCTTGTCCGTCAGTCACCACCAATTTTCTCAGGAACGGGTGGACCTAGCAAGTTGAAATTCATACCAGATATTGAGGTCTATAGTCCCCCTATTAGGTGTATAAATCAAGGTCCTGAGACCACACGATAAAAAGATATGGGCAAATTTAGATTTTCGCGAAAACGTGTAAGTACAAAAATTTACCTAAATTTTCAACTTTTTTTACTTTTCAGAACGTTCCCTTTACTTGTTCTGTAAAACCTTGCTTGCCATGCTGCTTGCAACCAAAATGGACAATTCTAGGTCAACCGGAAGTACCCTATAGGTTTTGGGTCGAAAACCTATAAATGGTAGTTCCCGTTGACCTAGAATCACGAAATTTTGCAAAAAAAAAAACAAGGTCTTACAGCACATATAAAGGGAAAAATCTGAATACCGTAAATATGTAGATTAATAACAAAAAAAAACGATTTTACTATTACAAACTTATTATTTGCGGTTGGTGCAATAGCCGTTTCTAGGGATCGAACAGTAAAGTTAAGTTTGTCCTTTAAAAAGTTTGTACGGAACACTCGGTGCGCGAGTCCGCCGGTTTTTTAAAACATGTCAAAGATCGACGGGATGGCATTGGCGTCACCTCGTCACATCGGATCTTCGTCAACTATATGCGTCTACACAAAGTAAGCTCATAACCAAACCAGTACAGTACCTCTGAGGCATCGCTTGTAAAAGTATAATGAATTAGCTTTTGTTTTAGGCTTCGCTCGCGTTATGATCGCAAACAATCTCACGAGAACATCTTGTTTTTTTTTCAAATAAATGTTATAGCGCTCGGCGATAATGTAACTTCCCATTTGTGAGAGCATTTTCGGAATTGGATCAGCAGTTTCGAAGATTACCTCATACATCCAAACTATTAACACAAAAATTTACAATCTCTAATAATACCTCTTTATAATTTAATTGGGTGTAAAAATACCCTCAAAAAGCCGAAAGGCACTTGTTCTCCTCTTGTTCTATCTAGACTATTTCGAGGAACCTTCTATTGAACGGTGATGTTGGTGGTCAAAATTCCAACTTTTTCACAAGTATTTAAACTTATGGTTTTACTTTAATGTTTTGAATTTGTTAGTTCTACCATAAAACGTGATTATTTACCCCAAAAAAAAGTCTTTTTCCAGCAATAATTTTTGCGTAGAGTTAGTTAGTTTGATTGACAGTCATACTTGGTTGAGGGCTTCGTGAAAGATCATTTTACACCTTGTATGACAGTAGGTATAGATAGATACCACAGAATTGACAAAAAAAAACATTCGACGCCTGGCCGCCGCTGAGTGCACACGTGCGCTCCGCTCTGTCGCTGCCTTGCTCCCGCGCACCCCGCGCCCCCCGACTCGGTTTCGCCGCTACGCTACGGCAGTAGCATCCGCCGCCTCGCCGAGCTCCGACGGCCCCCGGCCCGCCAAGTCGTAGTGTGACTACAGTTTTTGCCTTGTGCTCGGACTTAGTTGCGCTGCGCCGTGTCGAATTAACTACTTGTAGTTTAAATTCGATACGTTAAAAACTGTCTTTTTCAAGACAAATTTCCTTAACGGCAATCGACAAAACCACGTCCGCGTTTTTTGCCCTTCAAGTGAAATCCACGATTTTGTGGTTCTTGACGGAAACCTCACGGTGTTAACGAAGTCAAGAGGGTGGTGACCCGACACACCCGCCGATCCCCTTCAGGGTGAGGCAACCCGTTGGAAGGGCTCTGACTGCGGCCTTGGGGGATCTCCTAGTCGCAGTCTGGTAGCATCTAATCCCCGTTTGTCCACAGCTGCACCCGGGACGTCTGGGTGTCTCTACCCCAGCGGCCCGGATCGGTCGCAAGACCCATAGGGCCCTGCCGCACAATAAGATCGGCGGCAGGTTTACACGCTTAGGGCACACCTTAGCACTCACCTCCCTGTAATCCCAACAGGGAGAGAACACATCCCTGGGTTATCCCACCCGGGGAGTTAGGTTTTACAGTGTTTTCCGGCCCTTCTGGCCATTCAGACAGCAGTGGAGCTGGCGAGTTTGTTTGTGTTTTTCTTCTCGCCAGTGGAACACTAGGAAAAACTCAGGGGTAGCCTCGTTTTAAGGGAGCTGTCTGCCCGGGGAGTTTACGTTTCACGTACCTCCTCGGGATAGGTTTGGTTAGGACTAGGCATAGGTTAGGTTATGTGCTAGATCCCCCCTTTGTTAATTCTGCCATAATGGCAACGCCCCGAACCGAGGAATTAAATTCCTCGCTAGGAGTGCTCCTCAAGCGTCTGCTAGCGGACAATAACCCCTACATTAGGGAAGTTTATGATGGGCTCCTTGAGCCATTTAAGAAGGAGAACTGGGGCAAGCCAGACGACTCCCACTCAAGATCTCCCTCTCCTATTCCCCGACCCAACTCCGCCGATATGGACGTGGTGGTCAGCCCCGAAGCCCCCGATAGCTCTCCCGAGTTGGTCTCCTCCTCTGAGTCCTCACCATCCGAGCCAGAGGAATTCCAACTCGTCCAAAACGGGAAAAGAAAGAAGGCGAGGAAATCCAATGCCGGAAAGGCCAAGAAGGCTGTCACGGCATCGAACGCCCCCCTCTCCGCTTCCCTTTCCCACATCCCCTCTACCGCCGGAGTAGCTGCTCCCTCAGCCGCGACCCCCATCAACCGCTCTCCCAGCCGTACGGCTACTGGCTCGGCTCCTGCCAGCCGCCCGGATAGTCCAATGGAACCGGTTCCATCCCAATCCGCTTCGACCAAGAAGCTCACACCCCCTGCTCCGTACATCAGAGAAAAGGGGAAGTGGACTGAAGTGTCCAAGATGTGTGCGGATCGCAAGATCCAATACACAAACGCCACTTCTACCCAACAGGGTATTAAAGTAAAGGTCCCTACCTCCACCGACTACAGACAGTTGGTGCATGCCCTTCGTGGAAGGAATATCGCCTTCCACACCTTCTCCCTCCCGGAGGAAAAGCCGACCCGTGTGGTCATCAGGCGGATCCCGAAGGAGATCCCTGCCCAGGACATCCTGGAGGATTTAACCTCCCGGGGCATCCCCGTCTCGGCGGTTCACCGCCTCCACAAAAATAGGTCCCAAGGGGGTGACGAGTACGACATGGTGCTCGTCATCTGTGACCCAGTCGAGGGTCACCACCCCATCTTCAAAATCAAGTCCGTCTGCTCCTTATCGGGCATCTCAATCGAGAGGCCCAAGAAGCAGAATATAGTTGGGCAGTGTCATCGCTGCCAACTATACGGACACAGCCAAAAGCATTGTTACGCACCGCACAGGTGCGTAAAATGCCTAGGCGAACACGCCACGGCAGATTGCCCTCGTCCCAAGGACAGGAGGAGTCTATGTACAGAGCCGCCTAGCTGCGTGCTATGCGGTCAATCTGGCCACCCGGCAAACTACAGGGGCTGTCCCAAAGCCCCCAAACAATTCGCCAACAGACTGGCGAATCGCGCTCAAGCCCGTCAGCAGAGGGAAAGCCCCCTGACGAAAGCCCCATCCAAAGACCTCCCTGAGCGTCTCAGCCCACAGAGGCCCTCTCCGTGGAATCAGCTCAACCACCAGCGTGCCTTCCCTGCCCTGGTGAAATCCCAGCCCAACCCGTTGCCAATGCCTGGCCTCATGGACAACCCAGTCCCAGTGCCCACTCCAGTGGCTCGGTCCCAGGTCCCTCTTCCCTCCCCTAGCCCCCTGCCTTCCAACCAGGAAGAGGAGAGTACAATTGACACACTCATGAGGTTCCAGGTATTTATCTCACCTGAGGCCGACTGCTTAGCAGCCGAGCTCAGGTCAGCTAAGGACCTGAAACAGATCCATGATGTATACGCGAAATATCCTAGGATCGCGAAAGCCCTTCGTAACCTCAACCAAACTCAGTAATGGATAACACACCCTTAGCATCGTGCACCCAACCCCGGTCCCTAAAGTTAGGCTTTTTTAATGCTAATGGCATGGGAGGGCAACGCGACGAGATCGCGTCCTTCCTACGCGATTATCAAATAGACATTTTCCTCATCCAAGAGACTTTTCTAAAACCCAGCAATCGTGATCCTAAAATTGCCAACTATCGTTTAGTTCGCAATGATAGGACACGTTGTCACAAAGGCGGTACGCTCATCTACTACCGCAAGGAACTGCACTGCATCCCAATCGACCCCCCTCCCCTAGAATCCCTTCTGGAGGTTTCAATCTGTCGGCTAGCCATGACAGGTCATCAACCGCTTCATATAATGTCTGCCTATATGCCCCCCTCAAACACGTCTGAGAATCATAACCTCCTGGTTAATGATCTCACCAAACTCTTCGGCATGAGTGGTTCCGTTATCATAGCGGGCGACTTCAACGCCAAACATCCCGCCTGGAATAGTAGTATGACTAACCCGAGAGGGAGAGTCGTCTGCGATCTAGGCCAGACCATCAACTTCGATCCCATTGCTCCTATGGAGAACACGCACTATCCCGACACCAATAGTCATCGTCCCGATGTGCTCGATATAGCGCTGCTCAAGAATGTCAGCCTTAGGTTACATTTAATTGAGACGCTACACGAGCTTAACTCTGGCCACCGCCCAGTGCTCATGCACCTAGTTTCTCGCTCGGGTATCTCTGACCCTAGCCAACCCACTCCTACCACCCTAATAACCGACTGGAAGAAAGTAAGCGATATGCTGAAATCCGACACGTCACCGCACCTAGACGGTATCCCCGACCACATTGTCTCAGTCGCAGACACCGAGGCCGCTATCGACTCGTTTACAGTCCACGTGCAATCCATTTTAAAGGATTGCTCTCGGGAAGTCCCAGTGTTGAGTGATCAACGCTGGAAACTACCCGACGACATCCGTGAACTGATAAACGAGAAGAACGCGGCCATACGTGCCTATAGCGTCTGGCCCTGCGATGAGAACAAAGCTCACATGCGTTATTTGCAGCGTGCTGTAAAGAAGCGCACTAGTGAGTTTCGTTCGAACCAATGGGACAAGATGCTCAGCGAACTGGAGTCAACCCACCAAGCCTTCTGGCAACTTCAGAGGAAGCTGAGGTCCTCCGAGGAGGCCTCCTCTCCACCTCTCATCCGTCCTGACAAGAGCGTCGCTTTTGACGACTCTGAGAAGGCAGAATGCCTGGCCGACAGTTTGGAATCACAGTGCTCCCCTAGCACCCTTCCAGTAGACAAGCAGCACCTCGATGAGGTGGATGCAGAAGTCGAACGAAGAGCTGCACTCCCTCCCGTAGAAGACCCCGACGATCCCCTCCCTCCGGTCACTCCAGACGAGGTCAAGGATATAATTGACAAGCTCAAGCCTCGGAAAGCCCCTGGCGCCGACGGCTTCACCAATAGGATTTTTAAAACCCTCCCCGCTCAGCTCATAGTCCTTTTGGCAGCCATCTTCAATGGCGCCTTGAGCAACAACTTGTTTCCCCAAGTGTGGAAAGAGGCCACCGTCATCGGTATTCCCAAACCTGGGAAACCGAAAGCTCAGCCTTCGAGCTACAGGCCGATCAGTCTCCTGAGCGCGCTCGGCAAAATCTATGAGAGACTTATTTATAAGCGACTCAGAGATTATGCCGAGACAAAAGGCCTCATTCCCGACCAACAGTTCGGTTTCAGAACCGAACATTCATGCATACACCAAGTCCACCGCATCGTCGAACACTCGAGCGCTGGTTTCCAGCGTGGAGCGATGACGGGGGTGTTGTACTTCGACATAGCGAAAGCCTTCGATAAGGTCTGGCACAACGGCTTATTATACAAGCTGTATAAACTCGGTGTGCCGGACCGTCTCGTGCTCATCTTACGAGACTTTCTGGTTGCCCTATTTGCCGACGACACGGCTATTTATTACACCGGCCGATCTCAGGTTTGCATCCATCGTGCACTTCAACAAGCCGCCGATTCACTCGGCGCTTGGTTTCGTAAGTGGAGGATCGAAGTAAACCCTGAGAAGAGCCAGGCTGTTCTCTATCAGAAGTTACGCCATCAGCGACCGTCACCTGCCCCCATCACTATGTTCGGCAAGCCTATCCCTTGGGAGAAGCAAGCCAAGTACCTCGGTGTCATCCTCGACGAACACCTGACTTTCGCGGCCCATATCAAAGCAGCTCGTAACCGGGCAGCCTTTGCCATGGGCAGACTCCACTTCATGCTAGTCAAAAAGAGCAAGTTGTCACTCAAGTGCAAGTTGCGTCTTTACACGGCAGTTATCCGACCTATCATGACATACGCTTGTGTCGTATTCGCTCATGCCCATACCCGCCACATCCACAGGATGCAGACCTTGCAGAACCGCTTTCTCCGTAAGATCACCGGAGCCCCCCCGTACGTCCGTAACGATAGTCTTCACCTAGATCTTAGAATCCCCACTATTCAGCAATTCATGAAACGTCTTGCAAAGCGTTTTTTCGACTCCTCTATTAAGCATAGGAACCCCCTGATCGCATCGGCCGCCCAATACGACCCATCGCGTATCAGCTCAGTCCGCCGTCCTCGGCACACTCTAGTCACCCCCGACGACGCTATTACCCTCTTACAGGAGAGTAGCAAAGACACCAGCACCGTACGTAGAAAATACAGATACAAACCGAAGACATACCGACCTCGCCGCCGAGGTCCGGCGCGTAATCCCCGATCAATTCCCCCCCGACCCTTGCTAGAGCCAGCCCGCGATGCTGAGCCAGTAATGTCAAACGAGCCCCTAATTAATGACACTCAGATCCAGCCTGTCCCTTTGCTGCCCCCAGCGACGCCCTAAGCCGAGGTTCGTACCCCACAGGGGGTGCCCTTAGGCGTGGTCGCTTAGTTTTTAGTTAACATGCCCCTGGCTGGAGGCCTTAGCTTCAAGGCATCCACAGGCATAGTCCGGTTAAGCAGTAGCCAGTCTCTTCTAGACTGAACTGCGAGATGCCATTCCCAAAAAAAAAAAAAAAATGACAAAAAAATATGCGGAAACTGGTTAAAACTACAACCAAACACCCGGAAAATACCAAAAACCATTACTCGTCAAAATAACAAAGCATTACGCTCAAATCAAATGCTCGAAACACTGTGATTGTGGGCTGGAAGCTTCCGAAATCAATTGCAGCTTAGTTATTCTGGCTGTAATTACTACTCGCTGTGAGTAATCCCTACGAACCGTTAGTTTCACCCTGCTTTATTTATGATGACCCGACGATTTTGCTGTCAAGCGTGACATTTTGTTTGACCATGGGAGTTCAGGGGACAAGTATAAGGCTAGTTTCCACCATAAAAATAAATTGCAAATCTATTTAGTCCGTCAGTTAGAGTTTTGGAAAATAATGGACAAAGATAAAACGCATCAAAACTCGGGAGTGAGGGCTCGCGACGTCACAACGCACTAAAAAATATAGCACGGCGTAACATATTGAAAATTTTAAAAGCGTCGTATCTTTGTCAATTTTGGTCTACGTTACGAAACAAAAAATACGTGTTATATATTTTTTGATAATCTAACTGGCGGACTAATTCGATTTTTTTAGGATACAGGCCTATAATGATGTTTATTCGGATTACTTAACATGTATGATTGTTTGTTGGGGAAACGCTTTGATTCAGCGAACTGCCATTTCTCATTTTCCTACTCCTCCGTTATACTTTTCTGATTAATTTCTTCGCGGGATCCAAGACAGTTAAATTGTTTCTCTGGGACTTCGTCGAGCTTCGTGTCTCAGCGCTTTTCTGGTGGTCACCATTGTTGATTCTGGCTTTCAGGAGTTACAGTGGTTTGGGCTGTGTGGCGGGTTTGTCACAAAAACAAAAAAAAAAAGATCTGCTACTTATTTCATGATCCAACGGTAAGCCGGTACGTCAGTGGTCACAACACCAGTATAAACTACAGGCTTAGCCAAGTTCCGGACCTAGCGACGGCGGCCACCACCTCCTCCTCGGTCACCGAGTCGTCCAGACCCAGGATGCGCAGGTCTGCGCATTTGACGGGCCTGGACACTCGGGCCTCGTCCGCATTAAGGGACGCTCTGAGCTTTTCAGCCAGAGCGTCGGCGGACGTGCCGCTGGTTTCACCAGGGATCTCCAGCAGTCGAGCCCCCGTTGCGGTGACTTTAAGCCGGAGGCCCCCGGTGATCCCCAGCTCGCCGAGGTTCACCGTCGCCTTCGCCTTCGCCAGCAGGTCGCGGTAGGAGACGCCCCTCTGTTCCGCTTCCGGCTGTAGTGTGATCACTACAGCCGCGGTCTTAGGGGCGCGGAGCCTAGCCGCGATCTTGCGCTCCCTAAACTGGCGCTGCCGCTCCTGGTTTCGGGCCTTTTTGGCCGCCTTCCGCCCCTTCTTTTTCTCCCCGGCCACCTGCCATCCGGCTTCAGCCGCGGGAGGTGTAGGGGGCTGCTGGAGGGGCGGCTGCGGCGGTGGCGGCTGACGTGCCGCCGGCGCTGGCCCACTCGCTGCAGGTACTGGCGCCGGCACAGTCACCGCCTGTGCAGCCGCCTTGCCCTTCCTCCCCTTGGGCGCCTTCTTGGCAGGCGCCGGTTTCGCCGGAGCCGGCTTTGGGGGAGGGGCCGCCACTGCCCTGCCAGGGGGCTGATTGGATGGCCCAGGTCCGGGTGCGGTAGCCGCAGCAGCCGCATATGAGGCTGCCCTCGGACCCGGGGCTGCCTTACTTGCCGCCAGGGGGGGACGCAGGACAATTCCCTCCAGGACGGAGAACCGCGCCTGGAAAGAAGCCAGCTCCTTCCGAACCAGGTCTAGTACTTGGTTCTCGACCGGCTCGGGCTGGCTGGGTCGCTGCGCCTGGCCCCCCTTTGGAGGCGCCACGCAGGAGCCAGACTCCCGCAGACTGGCCAGGTCTGCTAGGAGCCTGGCGTTCTCCTTTTGGAGAGCCTCCGTGGCGGCCGACAGGCGGGCCACCTCCGCCCGCAACTTGGCCAGCTCCTCTCCATCCATCGTAGGAGGGGGAGGAGGACGAGGAGGTCCGCCAAAGTTGGCCTCCGCTGCCGCCATTATGGAGGCAGAAGCCGCGGGTATGGCCTTGAGTTTTGAAGATTTCTCATCTTCAAGGCCACGCCCCTTATTGCGGCTTCCACCTCTTTTGTGAACCTGGCCTTACGCTCCGCATCGGAGCTGCCAGGTGCACCCGCCTCTTCGCCAGGCCCCGGAGCAGTGCCCGGGTGGCGCCCCTCTTCGGCCAGTCTGGCCGACCTTTCGGAGGCAGAGAGCCCTCCCCTCTTGCCTCGGATCCCACCGCGCCTGCTAGTGGGGATCTTACGGGCCGAGGCCAACTCTCCCTCCGATGACGACCCTTGGTCGCCCTCCTTCCTGGACCGCTTGCGGAAGAACTTGCTGTTCTCCGCAGCAGTCCCGGCCCTCTCGCGGCGGGAGCTCACTGAGCCTCCCGCGCTCACCTCGCTGGATGCGACGTCGGACTCCGACCCCGCATCCCTCCTCTCCTCTTCGTTGCCGTTGCCGGCGGTGTTGGTTTGTTTTTTAGTATTTTCCATAATTGTACCCACGAGTATGGGGGAAATAGGCTCAATCTAGGCAGAGACCCCTGTACCTAGAAGGGCAGATTTTAGTATTTGTTACTCGCCAGGGGGTCTGCAGGTACCCTGGCGAGGAGCGCACTAGCGACTGATTTGTTCTATGGAACACCCGTCAGCCATACATCCCCTCGCGGTGCGTCGCCACTTGGGATTCGGGGTAACTTTTTAGAGAGGTTGTCTACCTCGCGGTCCGGGCGGTTAAGCCAAGACCCTCGGTCCCTGTCGAAGCCGCGAGACTTGATCCACGACACTTCAACGTTGGGATTACGAGACCGGCGGTGACAGAGGAGGACGATCCTTCTCTGTCTGCTCGGAGGCAGGGTAAGTGCACACCGAGCCCGCCCTCACTCCTCTGCTATGCCCTCTGCTGAACAGAGGGGCACGCAAAGGAACGCACCTTTGGTCCGGGTCGGACCCCACCCATGTCAGAATAATTGGCCGCGGCAGTACCACTCCCCGAGGGATAAGAGGAAATTCTCATTCTCATTCTTTCATGGGCCTCGGAACGCGCCACCTCCGGGATCCGCAGTGATGGCAGGAGGGGTTTCCATCGGCGTCGAGTCGACGCTGAAGTACCTGGGACTTGTCCTCGACAGCCGGTGGAACTTCGTGGAGCACTTCCGACGTTTGGCCCCCAAACTGGAGCGGACAGGGGCTGCCTTCAGGCGGCTCCTGCCCAACCTGGGGGGGCCGAACGCCTCCTGCCGGAGGCTCTACGCGGGAGTCGTGCGGTCCATGGCCCTTTACGGGGCCCCGGTGTGGGCACGTTCATTGAAGCGGCGTGCCGCCCACCACTTGAACCTGCCCCAGAAGGTGGTAGCCGTAAGGCTGGTCCGGGGCTACCGCACGATCTCCCGCGAGGCGGCGAACCTCCTTGCCGGATTGCCGCCATGGGATCTGGAGGCAATAGTCCTCGCGCGCCTACATGAGTGGCGCGCGGAGGCGCTACGCCGGGGGGAAACTCCGCTGCCGCGGCAAATTGTCGCTCAGCGGACGGACTTCCGGCGGGATCTCATGGCGACATGGAGAGAGCGACTATCGCAACCCCGTGCAGGGCACGCCACAATAGTGGCGATAAGTCCCCTCTTTGAGGAGTGGCTGGAGAGACGCCACGGCGTCCTCACCTTCCGCCTGACGCAGGTTCTTACCGGACACGGATGTTTCGGTAAGTTCCTGCACCGAATCGGGCGGGAGGAAACGCCCGGGTGCTATCATTGTGAGGATAGGCCGGAGGACACGGTGGAGCACACTGTGGAGGTGTGCCCTGCTTGGGTGGAGCACCGCCGTGTCCTCGAGGTGGCGATCGGCGGCGGCGACCTCTCGCTCCCGGCCTTGGTTCGTGCCATGGTCCGGAGCGAGACGGAATGGGACGCCGTCACCTCCTTCTGCGAAGCAGTCGTGCTAGCGAAGGAGGTGGCGGAACGTGAGAGGGAGATATCCTCACGTCCCGGCCGCCGCGGGAGACGCCCCGGGCGTCGGGGGCCACGTGGTGGCTTCCGGCCACCGTAGGCGCGGGCCTGTGGACGGGGAGCTATGGGCTAGCTCGCCGTCCGTACGTCTCATGACGACAGGCCGTGTCGACGGCGCGTTCGTGTTCCACGCGCGCCTCAAAGAGAGTCAGCAATAAGGAAGGGGTCCGCAAGGGCCGAAGCCTGCCGGGGCTGCGGGACTATTCGAAAGAGATACCGTGGCCCCGGAACACAAAGGGCGATGAAGGAACATGGATGGGTTTTAGTCAGTAAAAGTCTGACACTCCCTCCTGCTCCGCCCAGAGCGGGAGAAGTCATTTGATGATTTCCCATCCGAAAAAAAAAAAAAAAAAAAAAAAAAGGCTTAGCCAAGTTGACAATCTACAATCGTTAACGCTAGTAGAATGACATCATCTCAACGTTAAATCACGTGATCAACACAAACGAATAGAAAATTCGTAGACAAGTTTACGTCGTTCAGAATGATAGAATATAATGTTATCGTTTCTACAATGTTGATCGCTATACTCTTTAGTAGGAACGCTCACCATAGACTAAAGTGTAGGTTTTTAGCGCTCGTGTCAACTTGGCTACCAATTTAGCGCTTTCTACAATCGCTTACGCCGAGGCGTTTACGATTGTAGAAAGAGAATAAATAAATAATAAATAAATATCGCTGGACATTACACACAGCGCCATCTAGTCCCACACTAAGCAACGAGGCTTGTGTCGTGGACACCAGATAGTTGATATACTACATAGATACTTTTTGTTTGTAAATAATCGAATCGATTCGATCGATTTGTTGAATCGATATGAAACGTTTGTAACTTGGCTAGGCCTGCTGGTCTCTAAATTTAGTTGAAACTCCGTACTACTCTCGACCAACTCAAGGTCAAAGTGTCTAAGAGTTATCACTAGCATGCTACCTGCATAAAGGCCTATTCAGCTTCTTGCATTTTACTCGAAGGCACTCTTACCTGAAGTACGCAACCTGATGGCTGAGCAACACTTACAAGAATAAGCACGCTCTTTGTTTCTTAGGGTTCTGGCTACCGAAATAAATAAATAAATATCGCTGGATATTACACATACGCCATCTAGTGCCACACTAAGCAACGAGGCTTGTGTCGTGGACACCAGATAGTTGATATACTACATAGATATTTTTTGTAAGTATTTATATACATACTTATTATAAATATAAGCATCCATGACTAGAAAACAAATGTTCAAAGGAATGCTCATCACACAAACATTTGCCCCTACCAGCATTCGAACCCGGGACCCTAAGAACGCAAGGCAGCCGCTGCGCCATTCGGGTCGTCAAATATTCACATGACAACTGGTTTAACATGCTACCGAGACACCGAGAAGTCTCGGATACAAATTTACATTTTCCCCGCCCCGCCCCGTAGTCAATATTCGTGGCTTCTCCCAAAATATACAAGGTCGAAGAGACACTGACGATAAAACGGTTACCTCGTATTCACGTACTTTGAACCCCTCAGGGGGCCACATATAAATTTTCATAGGTCATTTAAAAAAAAAAAAGCAGTTTCCATTAATTTTGATCATGTAAGTTGTAGTTTTATAGGAAACAGCTG
Organism: Xestia rhomboidea; assembly: GCA_963853795.1. NCBI lineage: Eukaryota > Metazoa > Arthropoda > Insecta > Lepidoptera > Noctuidae > Xestia > Xestia rhomboidea. Next base: position 12,595,493 of record OY970763.1, on the reverse strand, counting down.
TTTTTTAGGGTTCCGTACCCAAAGGGTAAAAACGGGAGCTATTACTAAGACTCTGTCCGTCTGTCTGTCTGTCTGTCACCAGGCTGTACCTCATGAACCGTGATGGCTAGACAGTTGAAATTTTCACAGATGATGAATTTCGGTTGCCGCTATAACAACAACTACTAAAAACAGAATAAAATTAATATTTAGGGGGCTCCCATACCCGGGGCTGCGGGACTATTCGAAAGAGATACCGTGGTCCCGGAACACAAAGGGCGATGAAGGAACATGGATGGGTTTTAGTCAGTAAAAGTCTGACACTCCCTCCCGCTCCGCCCAGAGCGGGAGAAGTCATTTGATGATTTCCCATCCGAAAAAAAAAAGAAAAAAGGGGGCTCCCATACAACAAACGTGATTTTTTGCCGTTTTTTTCTCGATATTAATAACGGCAACAGGTAGACGCTTGAAATATTCACAGAATAGTTGTATATTCACTTTAAAAATAAATAGTTAAATTAAAATAAAGTAAATATTTAAGGGGGGCTCTCATTCAAAAATCGTGTTTTTTTTTTTTGCCGTTTTGTTTTATGTTGTATAAATATGGAATGGTACGGAACCCTTCGTGCGCAAGTCAGGCTCGCACTTCGCCGGTTTTTTTTAAATTACCAATGAAAAATCAATATATGGCCCCCAGAGGGGTTTTAAATGAAATACTGAATACGTGGTAATCCTGTATATTACTATTAAACATTTGAAATTATAACGATTCATTCGTTGATTCCTTTGTTCCTCTATTTACATTACCAACACACGCAAGAAGTGTTTTTAGTTTTACATAATCATTATTTATTTTGCCTTTTCTAATTTCACTGTTCTAACTTCACATGTTTTATTAATAACGCTATGTTGGACTACGTGGTTATCATTGAATTATGTTTTATTCATATTAATCAGAATTCAAACATTACTGTGTAAAAATAATTCACAAAGGTATAATAACTTGGAGCATTAATATCCTCACGTTACCAACGAAATATTAGAAATAATTAGTTCCTAAAAGCACTATCTAATATTAGTTTAGATATAATTAGGCTGTTGCGTGTTGTAGAATATAGATAATAATAATTACTTTGATAAAGGTCAAATTAGCTTTATTATAATAATTCAACGAAATGTAGTATTTGACGTGGCGTTCAAAGGCCAAAATGTCTTTGTATTTCAAAATGACTAGTAGGTTATTTAGACAAACTCGACGAACCCTGCGCAATTTTTAGGGTTCCGTACCTCAAAAGGAAAAACGGAACCCTTATAAGATCACTTTCTTGTCTCTGTCTGTCACCACCAATTTTCTTAGGAACAGATGGACCTAGCAAGTTGAAATTTATACCATATACTGAGGTATATAGTTCCTTTTCTTCTTAGTCGTTCACTCTTGACAGAGTGGTCGTGGTCATGAGGGGTCGCCCGCAACTGCGGTCGCTGCCTTCGCGATCCTTTTCCACCGGTCTCTATTGGCCGCATGGCGAGCACATTCTGCCAGAGGCATCTTGGTGAGAGATTTAAGAGATTTTTAGGATTCGAAATTGCACAAGCGACGACAGTCTTTGTTTGATATTGAGTTCTTTGAGTATTGACGCGTTAGTCCGATGAGCGGTCCAGCAAGGCTATTACGTATCTTTCTGATATCCAGTGACTATCAAGCTTCGGTTGTACACCGAACTTTGATGACAGCAGTGAATGTCATAATAATGATATTACGTATCACAATGAGTGGATATCACTTTACGGTGACTAACAGGGTCATACATAATACGAAACTAACCTTTTGACAGTTAATTGATGGACACTGAGCCCAGTTACTATCATTTCGAGCTGTCATCAGAGATACGTAATAGCCCTACAGAAAATCCTTAGCATGCGCCTCCAACACCACATCTCAAGGGCGTCAATCTTGCGTCGGTCCTGCTTACGCAATGTCCATGTCTCCGCTCCATAGAGGAAGATCGGGAAAACCAAGGTGTTCATATGGCGAATTTTGGTATTTCTAGTTGTTCGACGGTCTCTCTCTAATTTGTCAAATGTTTTTTCAGAACCAATCCGAATCACTACAAATACTGCTACATGCATTGATAATGTTTTTTGTTGCTGCGACTTCTTAGATAAATCCATCGTAAATTACCTTCCTTCAGATCACAGCGGACAGACTGTTGCTTTTGCGTCCAATATACAATTACAAAGAATTCAGATTCAAACTAGACAAATAACACCCAGCAATTTAGAAAAGTTTAATAATAATTTAATTATCAAGTTAAATATACCAGGCCATATTACAAACAATATAAATGAATTGTATGATGAATTCTTTTCGGTAGTGCACACCGAGTTCAATAGTACGATAAAAAAGAAAACTAAAACTATTGGCCCAAAGTTTATTTTCAGCGACTGGGCAACACAGGGTATTAGGATAAGTAGGGAACGATTGTTTGAACTGTACGGCCTTAAGCCTTACATAAACACTGAAACTTTTAGTAAATATGTAGCTACTTACTCGAAAATTTTTAAAAACTCTTGCAAGGTAGCCAAATCTCTCTTCATTAGCAACAAGATTAAATCAGCCGAAAACAAAATAAAGACGGTATGGAAAATTATCAACTGTGAAACAAATAGGAATAAAAAACAAAGTAATGACATAACACTAGAGACCTCAAGTGGCCTCGTGAGCTCTAATAATGAAGTTGCTCAAGAATTTGTAAATTTCTTTACCAGCATCCCACTTAAAACTACAGAAACCTTAAATTCCTCTCCCTTGCTCTCCATTGATTTATTGAAGGCGAACGTTTCAGTCTGTTCAAATGAATTTAAATTTCAACATATAAACCCCATAACAATCATAAAAGCCTTTAAGCAAATCAAGATCAAATTAACCGAAGATCTATGGGGTATGTCTATCAAAGCTTGTACCTCAATTATTGAGACTGTAGCACCGTATTTAGCCTTAATATTTAATTTGTGCATAGATCAAGGGGTCTTCCCGGATCTAATGAAATTCAGTAAGGTAATACCGCTTTTTAAATCTGGGGATAGTAAAGACACCAATAACTATAGGCCCGTATCCGTTTTGCCGGTTTTCAGCAAGGTGTTTGAAAAGATAATGCTCAATCAAATGCTTAACCATTTTAACACCAATAAAATATTGCACGAGCAACAGTATGGTTTCACCAAAGGACGTTGTACAACTGACGCCGGTGTCACTTTATTAAAACACATATTTACTGCGTGGGAAGAGGCACAAGATGCCATAGGAATCTTCTGTGACCTTTCGAAGGCATTTGATTGCGTAAATCACGAAACCCTGATCTTGAAACTTGAGCATTACGGTTTAGGTAAACTTGCGCTCAGTTTAGTAAAATCGTATTTGAATGATAGACAGTAGCAGGTACAAATAAATGGTGTCAATTCAATGGGTTTAAAAGTAAAAATGGGTGTACCACAAGGTTCGATATTGGGTCCCTTCCTCTTTTTAGTATATATTAATGACCTACCCCGTTTATTTAACAACCATCCGCATATGGTGTTGTTTGCTGACGATACTTCTTTAATATTTAGGATAAACAGACGTGCCACTGATCTTGACGACGTAAATAACGCCTTACTGCAGGTCCATAATTGGTTTACCGCTAATAATTTAGTACTAAATGGGAACAAAACTAAGTGCATTAGATTTGCTCTACCAAATGTCAAAAGTAGTGATTGTGACATAATATTGTATATGTTTTACTGTGGACACTTTTAACGTGCACATCTTGCTACATTGTTCTCACATAATATACCATCTCAACATGAATGATGTAACCAAGATTTTGTAACAATATTCTGATTTAAAAGAGTGTCCATGGAGTTTCTTGCCCGTTCTTCTCCATAGAGATCTACGCTAGGGAATGGGCAACTACAGTACTTTCACAGTTTTTATGTCTTGTGACTGGGACTGTAGCTTCATTTAATTTTCATCTTTATTTCGACAATTCAAAAGTGCCTGTAACTGGCTTACTTGAAATAAATGCTTTGATTTTGATTTTGATTTTGATTTTGATTGAATCAAGAGAAACTAGAATTTGTCGATAAAACGGTTTTCTTGGGAATCACGCTCGACTCAAGGTTACAATGGGGTCCTCATTTAACATCTCTTGCAGGACGGCTGAGTTCAGCTGCATATGCTGTTAGAAAAATCCGTCAATTTACTGATATTGATACCGCGAGGCTAGTCTATTTTAGTTATTTTCATAGTATTATGTCATACGGTATTTTACTATGGGGACGGGCTGCAGACATCGAGTCTATATTTATTCTGCAGAAAAGAGCCATCAGAGCCATATATGAATTACGTAGACGCGATTCTCTAAGAGAACTGTTTAAGGAAATTAATATCATGACAGTACCTTGTCAATACATCTATGAAAACATCATGTACGTTAGGAAAAACCTGCATTTATTCAGTAAAAGAGGTGACAGACACCACTATAACACTAGAAATAGGGACCAACTAGTTCAGCCAGGTTTCAGGCTTGCTAAAGTAGATTCATCTTTCATGGGGTACTGTTTGAAATGTTACAATAAAATACCTCCCCACATTCTTCAACTGAATGAGACGAAATTTAAATCTTGTATAAAACGCACACTATGTAGGCAAGCATATTATAAGTTGGGGGATTACATTGATGATAAAAATGCTTGGCTAAATGCTGGTCCTGCTCCACAACCATAGGGGCAAACTAATTGAATGTACTGGTCGGGCATTATTTGAGTCTATCGACACGCAAAGAAGAAGAATTGATTCCCATGTTAATGTATTGTGGAAGCTGCAGAAGATTGTAAAAATATACCCACTTGCATTGTATAGATTCCGGTTTTTAGTATTATATAATTGCATAGCACATGTGTGAGTACTTTGTACTGTTCAGCCACCACTTACATTTAGTTATCTTTCATTGACTTGAATATGCCTTGGTGGCTGAGAGAATGTCATGCTCACTCAAATGTCTCGCTGATGGTGGCGGGTGTGTCGGGTCATTTGGTTCCCTTAAATATGGTCGAGTTGAATGGCGCCGATACATGCGTCATGTTCGTGAACGGGCGCTGTCAGTTGGGACTGGTCATCTCTTAGCTGCCACGGTTCGTTCATTTTAATTACTTTATTTTTTAATTTATTATTTTACTCTGGACGCTCTTAATGTGCACGTCTTTCTACATCGTTCTCACATATGTATAATCTCAACATGAATGATGTAACCAAGATTTTGTAACAATATTTTGATTTAAAAGAGTGTCCATGGAGTTTCTTGCCCGTTCTTCTCCATAGAGATCTACGTTAGGGAATGGGCAACTACAGTACTTTCTCAAGTTATTATGCCTTGGGACTATGACTGTAGCTTTGCTTTTTTGTATTTTCGACATTCAAAAGTGCCGTAATGGTCTAATTGAAATAAATGATTTGAGTTTGAGTTTGAGTTTCTCCAGATTTTGTCCAACTTTTGTGCAACCGATCGAGTTATGGCGCAACGTCGTCTAATCTCGGTGTTACAGCCCCCACAATTGGTGATAGTAGAGCCCAAATAGATGTAGCTATTGACGACTTCACAGTTGGCAACTGGTGTGATATCTTTTTTTTTTTTTTTTAGGATGGGAAATCATCAAATGACTCCTCCCGCTCTGGGCGGAGCAGGAGGGAGTGTCAGACTTTTACTGACTAAAACCCATCCATGTTCCTTCATCGCCCTTTGTGTTCCGGGGCCACGGTATCTCTTTCGAATAGTCCCGCAGCCCCGGCAGGCTTCGGCCCTTGCGGACCCCTTCCCTATTGCTGACTCTCTTTGAGGCGCGCGTGGAACACGAACGCGCCGTCGACACGGCCTGTCGTCATGAGACGGACGGACGGCGAGCTAGCCCATAGCTCCCCGTCCACAGGCCCGCAACTGGTGTGATATCTGGGTTGCTCTCGTGAGCTCTATCCACTATCATCATCTTAGTAATAGTTCCTATTAGGTGTTTTAAAATCAAGGTCCTGAGTCAACACGATAAAAAGATCTGTGCAAATTTAGATTTTCGCGAAAACTGAATTTGTACAAAAATTTACCTTAATTTTCAACTTTTTTATTTTTCGGACTTTTCTCTTTATTTGTACTGTAAGACCTTGCTTTTAACCAAAATTGACAATTCTAGGTCAACCGGAGGTACCCTATAGGTTTTGGGTCGAAAACCTATGTGGTAGTTCCCGTTGACCTAGAATCACGAAATTTGGCAAAAAGCAAGGTCTTATAGCACATGTAAAGAGAAAAGTATGAAAACCGTAAATATGTAGTTTAATAACAAAAAAAAAGCGATTTTACTATTACAAACTTATCATTTGCGGTTGGTGCAATAGCCGTTTCTAGGGATCGAACAGCAAAGTTAAGTTTGTCCTGTAAAAAGCTTTAAAAAGTACGGAAACCTCGGTGCGAGTCCGACCCGCAAGTTTGTCCTTTAAAAATTTTGTACGGAACCACAGTGAAGATTAGTATACAGCCATGTGTTGTTGCGCTACCAGTAATCTCAACATAAATTGTTTTAATCTTTAAACAACACAACGTTACTCCGCCAAGAAATCTCCTAAACGGTCTATACATTACGGAATCAAATTAAGTGTACATCTCGCTACAGTTTGTCGGCCGCTCGAATAAGGAAACGGTCCCCTGTGTACAGAACCTTGTACGGATTCCGTAGTGCTTACCCTTACGTTAGAACTCAATGTTCTCGACTAAACAGCTCTGTTATTTATAATGCGAACTTAACAATTTAAATTATTACTATTGATGGGTATACATTTATTATTACATACACACACACATACACACACACACACACACACACAACACACACACTTTTTTTTTTGATAAAAATTTGGTAGTGTGCTAAAAGTATTTTCTTTTTTATAATTGTTTCATACTTCGGTTAGTCTTTACAGTCCGATAAACATTAGTTTAAATGTAGATCTCTATTATTTTAATAGAGAGAAAGTTCCAGTATTAAATATTTCTTACTTAAATTCTCTTTTATTTATTAACGTGACGTAAAGTCCCTTCAATAAAGTATCAAATATTCTGGGGACGTCAAATTACAAATAATATTTCGAAGTATTTGAAATAATGATGTCCAAGAGCTTGAAAGTCAATCATAAAACCGTTTAACTTGGAGTCTTTAATATGCAAAATTGTATTAAAAAGCTTTTTTCGCCTAACTTTAGAATGTGTTTTCAATCAAAACATCAGGAAATCAATCACTTTGAATTGTATGTTCGTAACTGACCGTTATGTGAGATGAGATAAAACAGATACGTGATAATCGCACAGTATTGCAAATAAAAATAAAAGTCAAAACGCGTATCGCACAAAATAATACAACACGAATCGGCGATAAAGATAATTTATTCATACTGTGTAATTATTTTTCCGAAATACACCCGTAGCTTTATGTTTACAGAGGGAACTAAAGGCTTTCGTGGAGCCTCATAATAACGCAAACGACTAACTCTCGAGGGGCGTCGAGTAATTTAGTCGTCGCCTCTCGGATCATATTATCCGTATTCCTAATACAAATGATCCGCAGTTCCGTTGGGACGTGCCAAAATGGGTAAATTAAAACGAAGTATACTTCGCGTTGGAAATTGTGTGCGTGTATAAAAAACTGCATCGTAGTATGCTCTGGCGCGCCTCCAGGCTGGCGGCTTGTCAACGAGCCCACACGATAGATTTTTATCAACTTCTTGTTAAAGTGGCGAAATAAAAGGGTCGTATTTGCCACAGGGGAGACAGAAATTTGGCCTAATTTAGGTGTGCGGGTAAATGTGCACGTCATAAAGGGAACAAACGAGTTAACGTGTAACATTTATGTGTATGTAATGCGATGCTAATGTCACCCCCGACAGGTGTTTGCAACTTTTGACAGCTTTCACAAAGAAATTGTTTTAGTACGGAGGTACATCGACACGCGTATCGTTCAAAGTTTTCGAACAAAAATGTAAGCTGAAATATTTCTATGGGCAACGAGCAGTAGTTAAGTTCCCCTGACATTTGTTTAGCAGGCTAGAAAAGTTTTAAAAGTCTAAATAGAGCCCGAACTTTGCGATTACATGGCTTAAATTATCCCAAAGTTGTTGTTAGGTAAATGTTATTTTTGTAGAAGGGCAAAGTTTTATGTTAATATTTTGAAAAACAGGTGAATTTAAAAATATCTTAAATTTTGGGCTAAGTGACATTCCAACCGCTATGAGTAGTTTTGTACCTGCTATTTTGTTGAAGCTGATACTTACGAGATGAGAAAAGGCATTTATAATGAATAGTTATGGATAATTATGGTCATTTTGATTAATTGTGTAGTTAAATAAACCTAATAATAATACTAAAATCAAAATGTTTAAAATGTTACTCGGAATGCAGTTTCAACCCGCAATTAAATCCTCAAATTGTTTCAAATGTTTGAATTGAATGCATTTACGGTCCAAATTAAAATGCGAATTGCTCTAACAGTCATTTAAAATCACCTCCACCACTTCCGCAAAAATATTATTCAAATGACTTACAAATACAGAGAATTTTTCGCAAATTTCGGTCGCCATGCCGCTCAAAATATAGAAATGAGAGAAAAATCCCTAATTTGTGTCGAGCCCGACCGCGATCTTTCCCGTGACATCCAACAGTCACGCCGCAAAAGAAATGGAACAATCAATATGGGGTATTTAAATTAATTTTTGCTTCGCTAGACGGGAAATTCAACTTTTGGCTAATTTAGGGCGAAATACGTCAGTATTCCAGTCAGTGTCACTGTCAGTAGACACTGACTGGAATACTGACGTATATCGCAACAGTGAACTGAATGAAACTGACAGAATTTGGACGCGGTTTAGATGTGTTGCCGTTAAGTTTTATTGATGACAATCCGTAAGCGATTGCCTACAACTCTACTTGACTGTTTTTTTTTCTGACAAAGAAAAAGTGTCAACGCTATTGTTTTGAGTTTAAGGGTCGCGCCACATCTGAGGAACGTACGGCGCCGACACTTCATCGACTGAATATTCGGTCGTGATGGTAATAAGTTGGCATGACACACAAAACGCACCGAACAGTCTGAAACGCGATGGCGACGCCCGCGGCGTTTAATTCAGCGCGTTATGCGACGGAAAATTACGTGGCATCGTCGTCAGTCGCTCCCTTTGTGGTGTGCGGTTGTGACGTGTTGAATTGCCTAGCAAAATGGATTTTATTACAATATTGGCTTTAAGGAGGGCTTAGAAGAAGAAAAATGCAACAGGCACTTACAACAGGCACTTACAGGCACGTTGCCGTTCTTGGCGCGGCAACCGCGCCGCAGCGTCAGAGAACCACTGAACGTTCAAACTACGCGCGTCGAACTTTCGGTCGCGTTACGCGACACGTCATGTGACGCTTGCTGTGCAAAATACATTGAATGCGTTTTTGCTGAAATAGTCGCTCGTGAAAGTTCGGCGTAACGCGGAACGCGACGTAATTTCGGCTGATGTGTCATAGGGAACTTGAAAAACACTGCGACCGTATTAAACCAAACGTTCAGCGCTGCACGTTCCGCAGATGTGTCGCTACACTTAAATCAGGTCCATCATCGCCTAGCCGGTCCAGAAAGAGATTTCGAGAAAATCAGAAAAATCACCACGAAAGTTGTGAAATGTACTCGGCAGGATCTAGGAGAAGCTTCTTCAAGCAATTAAACAAAAGTCTGAGAAAAAAAGCTTTGTGGGCTTCCTGTCCATGAACACTTACCAAAGTAACAAAAAAGATCCTTGACATTATTTAACTTATACATGTTAGGTAGAATCGTAAATTTGAGCCAGTGAATAAGGTTACATAATATAATAATTTAAGAAAATAATGTTTTGTGTTCCTTATTTTGCTATTGCTTCCGCTCGTTCCAAGTAAATTAGATCATAATAAAATTATCATTAGTAGATTGTTTTCTTTAGTCACACAATCTAGAGAAACGAGGATAAATAATAAAAGAAAATTATATCGTTAAGAGAACTGAACTAAGTACTGTTGGGTTTTTCCACCAGGAATATCTCAGAACAAGCCCGTAATCTGGAGTGGTATCCGGTTGATGTCAATAGGTTAGTCCCCATTACATGACTTACATATACTGACTTATTCTGATCATCAACATCATCTTTCTAGCCTGTCCCAATTAGGTTGGGGTCGGCTTCCAGTCTAACCGGATGCAGCTGAAAACTGATTTACCCGCGAATATTGAATCGTCATTCAAAATGTAAGTAGCACTTATATTTAACAGATACTCAAAAGTGACGTTTGGCCATACGAAATTTAAATTTTTGGAGCTGCTCAAATGTTAAGCAACCCTTAAATTTTGAGTGATGTTTCAGTATTTGCGGGTTAGTCTGATATAAGGAATTAATTTAAACATTAAATTCTCAATCAATACTGTTCTAATTGTCCGTAAAATACTAGGACATCAATACTAACGGGGTGTCCTGCGTAAGCGATGAACGCGACGAACGCGATAAACGGCATACTCTGCTTGCGGCCTATATGGCAGTCTGCGACGAAACGTAACGCGTACTTGTTTTGAGGGCGACTAGACGCGACACCATGAACTACGAAATGATTGATTCAGACCTTTGTTTTTTTCTGTTTTTTGGTTTGATTGATTTCATTCAATTGATTCTTTCTGTGTCTTTTTTAAGTCTGTACTTTAAATATGAACTTTCAAGCAAAATTGTATCTGTACTTCTCCATGATTCGAGAACTAATGACCAAAATCACGTAGGACATTTGTCGCGTGTAGCATCGCGTCGCATTGCATCGAGTCGTGTCGCGTCGCGTCGCGTCGTAATCGTCGCGCACGCAGGACACCCCGTTCCACTTAAAAAGACTAACCCAATTGTACAAGTGCTAACAAAAGTGTTATGTATTTATTTACAGCTCCCCCTTTGTTTTCCGTGTCGGAATGAGTGCGTTCTTCAAGAGTCTAATTTAACACTAATTGCTGGCACTTTTTACCACAATATTATTATGATGTTGAGTGAGGTTAAATTGCGAGAAAAGTTTGTTACTTATATTTTGTTGAATTTGTTTGTTTGTTTCTTGAGATAATAATTGTTATCATCTGAATCAATTATATTTCAGGATTTCAAATAATATACAGAACACATCTGATAGTCACAGCTTTTTCATAAATTAACTGAAATTATTCAAGCACTTTCTCCAATGAAATCGTTTAAAATTTTATCTAATTATGGTTTGATATTTTATACGAACCCTCCACGTTTTCCGCTTTTTAATTCTCACATTATCATGCTCTACTTTTTTCTCCGCAAGATTGTTTTAAGATAAGCAGAACTCCAAGCGAATTCACAACTAGTTTGTCAGCAAATGTTGAGCTTAAAGACCTCAGTGGGCCACGAGAGGAGGCAGTTTGTTAATCTATCGCCACACAGTCACCTACTGACCTACTTGCACCAGACTCTCACTTGTGCCGGATGATAAGCTGTTCTATTTTTCATTCCTAGATTAGCCAGCTAATATTAAACGTTTGTTGAGCTCGTCTAGCTTTGACAATCAAACCAGAATGTTTAAGGCTTTTTGCAGAACTCGTAAATTATTTGCAATTATAACTGTATACAAACAATGCTAGCGTTGTGGCAGAGTATTACCGGAATGGTGGCCATGTGAACAAAAATAATGGCACCCGAAAAAATAAATAGGTCACCGAATATTGCGTTTTCAACCTCACTGTACACAATGCATGTCCCACTAACAGACCGCATCCATTTTTAAGCATGAGCATTTTAACGCTACTATATTCCCTAACTGAGAATTACAAATGAATAATTAAAATGACAGTTGCGTGGTTATTCGCTGGCATGCTTCGCAAGAATAGCATCGCGGGCATGCGATTTGTACGAATATGAGTTTTGCTACAACCGCAATAAATGCCACAGTCCAGTATTCACAAAATGCGTCGAATATTATCCGAGGTTTTTATGCACGTTCCATTTTAAATTGGAATAAGCGAGATGAAAAGGAGAAAAAACATCGCGAAAGCAAATTACAGGAAGCGAAAGAAACTAAAATGCGGGACGGCTCGCTCGGGCTTGAACTATAAAATATTTGCATCCAAACGAGGCCAGAGTAACAATAAGATAGAAATGCAAAATCCTGGTACGATGCGATGCATACTGTCCGCTCAGGGCTAATGGCCAACTGTATATTTTACTTGAAACTGAGACTTGACTTAAAATTAGCTGTGTTATGGTATGTAATTTAAATTATGCTCATTACACAGCATATAAAATGATATACGATGAACATTCTACAACGTAATACTAGTAAAGTTCCTGTAAGCTGAGACTTCAAGACTTTTTGGACGTGTTCCATTTTGGCTGGGTTTGTGTTCCGATACGGCAAACTCATTTTTTATTGCTCAAAAAATAAGTTACTCTTTGAATTAACTTTTGTTCTACATGAATAAGTAACGATGTTAGTTTACGACGTAAAAGTAGCTGCAGAGTGCTGTTACTTTTTAAATCAAATGTTCATTAGTGCTGTGTTCTACACAGTAACATTATTAAAGTCTAGAGACACATATGTATGTTCAGATCGGGACTAAATTGCTACACAGGCGCAAATTAATACATACACATTTGCATGAGGTACAGCTCCAAATCTAATCTAGTGGGGTAAGCCTATCCCGTTACAAATACATTTAGTAAAACAAATTATCCTAGCTCTCATCTCCTCTCTTCAATAAAGGCGTAAATTGGTAACCCACTCCTAACCATTATGTAAATAGTACTTTATAAAAAACAAACAGTTGGAAATGTTCAGAGTATTGTAAAGCTGTCTACGCAATTTTTAACGTGACGTTGCGCCGTTGGGATATGTAGCAACGTGGAAAAGTAAGTTCGACAAACAAGTTGACTGTTACTTTTTTTTTACTCAACCTGTTAAAATTTATTGAGTACCAAAAGCTGACCTATGAATGTAAGATATTAGCAATATCGGCATTGTTTGTTTTGAACATTAATTATTTATTCGCACACACGATTTACAATCGAGTTCTTTATCAATGTCCGTTTTCATAATGGTAATGTAAATTTACTGATAATGCTAATTTACATCCATAGATTTACGATCTCATGCGAAATTGACGACAGATATTCATGTTCGCGACGTCCGTGGTTAACAGTGCGTACATGGCTTAAAATCCTTTCCAGTGGATTTCACGCCGCTCAAGCATCTTGTAAAGTATTCGAATGGAAGACAGAAGAATACAGCCGAATTTAATACAGGGAGGGTCCCTAGAGGTGCAGGGTTCTCCCGTCACAGACTGATATTGTAAAACTTTTCTTCGACGTAATCTACATAAAAAATGAGCCGGGGTCTGCGGTGACCCACTGGTAAATGAGAGCCTTTTGAACTGTTAATTTTGTTTGCATACGAAATGAAATCTGACATGAAAGTTATTTGCCCCTTGATCTTAACTGGGTACTATGTTTTGATGATAAACATTTATGTGTTTATTTTGCTTTGTTGTTTAGTTCATAATCTGCTGCTGTGGAACTATATTTGGCTTTCCTTGAATAGAAAGGTTTAGAGGGGACGTGAAAAAGTCATTTATTTATCTTTAGGGCAATGTAAATGTCGAGAGATATTTCCAGTTTTTTTTTTTTTCTAAGTTATTAAGTTATCAACAAAGAGTTTACCCATCCATTCGTTTAGCGAGCCAGCAAACAAACATTTTTTAATATTTTTATTTAGAAGCAAAACAGATGGAAATTTGTTCGCAACCAAGTTGCGGTTAAGGAAAAGGTTTTCTTGATTCGCAACTGGTTGCGAACAAAGAATAAAATTTCCTGATTCGCAACTGGTTGCGAATCGTAGTTGCGAAAACGGCCGGAGGGGAAATAGAACTCTTACGGTTCATTCTAGAAGACATTATTTTCTCGGAGACTTCCAATAAGGTCGTCTATAATTATGGCTTTATGTAAGAGAGAAAACACTACATATTTTCATAGCACATGAACCTTGACTTTTATATTCGACTCCTACAAATTACACGCGACTCTCAGTCTTAAATTAGCATAAAAATAACGAGTTTGTTATTAAAAAGGATATTAGGTTTGAATTTATTCATGAAGCGTATTTTTAGAGAGACTTCGCGCGGCAGTCATTTATGTTTTCAGGAATATGGCAGGCAGTTCGCCGACATATTATTTAGATTGATGGTAGTCAGCAAAAATTTTTGCTTTACGTACCAAGACAACTACCGTTACGAATCGGTAGGTAGTAGGTATAACAAAACATCACGCCTGTAATCCCCGAAGAGTTTGGCAGAGGTGTAATAGCACCCACATCTCGACAGTTATGTTTAAGTCACATGTAATAGGGGGCGAGCCTAATGCTATCAAAAGGGCACAAATCTAAGCTCCGTGGCTGCTACTGAGAAATTCCTGATGAAAAAACCCAGCAACACATTGCTTCACTTTTTTACAATTTTAAAATATTACAAAAAAATAAAATGCCATGCTAACATCATGCACTATTTCTTTAATTTTATAAGGTTGAGGACCAATGAAAAGAAGCTTGTGCAAGTGTCAAACTGGTATCTCTCCCAAAACTGATCATTCCAGATTACAGCCGCAAAAACTTACCACTTTTATAAAGAGACTAGCTGTTGGACGCGACTTCGTTTGCGTGGAAATTTTGATGTGTATGTGTGAGACTAAATATAAATAAATAGCCTACGACCTATTCTCAGACCTACCAAATATACACAAAAAAAAAAAACATAAAAATCGGTCAAGCCGTTTTGGAGGAGTTCGATAACAAACAATGTGACACGAGATAGGGATGTTCCTGCGAAATAGAGATCCGCCGAACAAGTGCGTATCGAAGAAGGGTTCTGTCGAAGTAGTGCGTTTTGAAGGTCTGTGTTGTCGAAGTATGTTCTGTTGAAGCAATGAGTAGTCGAACTATTGTTATTCCAAATTGAGACCGTGTCGAAATAATTAAATGTTGCAGTTCAGTATGACACTCAGATTTTTATATACATATTAGAAGATTAGATACCGATAAGTTTTTGTAGCTGCAATAAAGAACTATTTATAGTTCAAACACAATTTTAGATAAAGATATAATTATAATACCTGCATCCTTCAGCCATGTATGTTAATTATCACTTAACCCGTTTCATAGCAAAACTTTTCACTAGGTGAAAGCCTGTATGTTTACACTTACAACGCTTTTCCATCTACCTAAAACATTAACACCGTTTCCTGCACAAAAGTTATGTGCAAACAGCCGTATGCGCACTTATTAGGTATAGCAAGACAAGTTCGAAATAAGGCTAAAAGTTAAGGAAGCTAAAGTGGCGGTTACCCCGGTTGTTGTTAACAAAGTAATTCCGACTAACGGTATATGTCCGAAGTAAAGTTATGAGCAAGTTAGCTAGCGACCAAGCGACAGGTAATTGGGCCATTATGTTAACTGCAGATGTTTCAATACAATCACTGAGATTTTTTGGTAGGTTACCTCCGAAGTTAGAAAAAAAAGAGATCAATGAGCATAGAAAGCACACACTTTTTTTTTGTAAAAATAAACTGCACGTGGTTCAATTTAGATAGACAGGCAGTTAGAAAAAAAAAACAATATTCTTCAATTTATTTTACGAGCAGAGAGAGAAATACCTATATGAAGAACATCAATTTGTATATACCTAACAAGACAACAATTTCGTAAAACTAAAAAATATGAGAACTCAAACCAGCAAAAAATATCAAAGACCAACTATTAGAGCGTTCCGAAAACTCACATTTTACGAAAACAAAAACAAGGCAGCTATGTAAACCTACCCTTACCAATTTACAAGGCAAAGAAAACTTTCCACTTGAACTTAAACTACATTAAGGCTGAGTAGCAAGCGAGGTAATTTCATAGTAATTAACAAGGCACGGATTGTAGTGTAGTTGTAGAGTTGGTTCACTACAGTGCGTAGTGAATCTTTTATTTAGTCTGTTATGAGAGCCTTTTGTGGTCGAGAATTTTGAGGCAATTAAGAACTTCTTCTTCTTCGTTTTCGTGTGGTTAGCGCTTAACCTGGTGTCAGAGTTTTCATGCCACCCCCGGGGTAGCTATTTGGTTTGACACGCCATCGAGAAATATCTCTCAGGCATGCTGGTTCGGTGATGCTCACGATGTTTTCCTTCACCTAAGGAAGTAATCATTATACAAAAAGCACATGAATAGGCGAGACGACAAAAAAAAATAGTGCGTCAGTCAGATTATCAAAAAATATTTGACCCGTGTTTTTTCTTTTGTTACGTAAACCAAAATTGACGAAGACATGACGCTTTTATAATTCTCAATACGTCACGCCTTGTTATAATTTTTAGCTAGTTCTGACGTCACGAGTCCCCACTCCCGAGTTTTGATGCGTTTTATCTTTTGTCAATATTCATTGATTTACAAAAACAAAAAATATGTGTCCATTAATTTACAATACTCTAACTGACGGACTAAATAGATTTGTAATTTTTTGATACAGTCGTCATGCCTATTCGAAAAATCAGAGGTGCGTGCCTTGGCACACGGAAGTTTAGTAAAAGCGTCATCTATGCGGAAATGGATCTTCCATTTCCACTTAGGTAACGCTTCTCCGGAACTTAGAGTTCAATTTCGATTTTTGTGTTTTTGCTCATCAGAGTGAGTGAAATCATTGACAGATGCTACTCGATTCTTATTTTTGTCACCAGATGGCGCTAGTTAAGCAACTGTGCTCTATTTTAATTGTTAAGATATTTTATTGTTAAATTTAAGTAATTATAAATTGAAGCTTACGTCGAATGAGACCGACAAAGGAGAATGACTATCGAGTTAGAAAAAGTCGCAATACCCAGTTATTTATTGGTTCTTTTAAAGTGCTATATTATAGCCACTTTCACCTTACATAAATAATAATTTGAACAAAATAAATCATAAAAGTAAATAAAAAACGGCAAATTGTTTTTTACCATTCAATTTATGATAAGAACTCAATTTAAAGGAACGGTTTATAGCAAACAGCCTTTTAATACTTTTGCTGAAGTACTTCATAACCCAATTTAACTTGCACATTGCATGTGACATATGAATGAAAGCTTGACTTGGAAAGTTGGCTTCAACTTTCAAGTTATTAAAAATAAAATATGATTGAAAAACATGCAGAGTTAATCTAAATGATGTCGTATGTTCGTTTTTTTCTTTTTACTGATTGCAAAATGAAAAGAAAAATCTAGTTAAAAAATACACGTTTTAAGCCCAATAAGCAGCAAATATTATTTCCAACCATGAAATCCTAAATTCGATTCAAGCAATGAATAACTTACTTTTATTTCCGGTTTTAACAAAGCAAACTGAAAATAGAACATTTTAATAGCCCACGCTCCCAATACAAAAAGAACTGCAGCCAATAAATAAAAGAAAACCAATTCCTCCCTTTTACGACTCCACTCG
This sequence comes from Xestia rhomboidea, assembly GCA_963853795.1. Taxonomy (NCBI): domain Eukaryota; kingdom Metazoa; phylum Arthropoda; class Insecta; order Lepidoptera; family Noctuidae; genus Xestia; species Xestia rhomboidea. Next base: position 12,577,944 of record OY970763.1, on the reverse strand, counting down.
ACGACGACACGCTAAAAGCCGAAACCCAACAACCACAGACTTAATACAATTAGTCAGAACAAGAAGGTTTGGTCACTAACATTAGGGGTGACCACTCTAGAAGGGAAAAACGGTCGGGTACGAATCATGGCCAAAGGAGGTCGCATTCAATTCAAAACATAGGCCGAAATGCCGAACGCCGAAACTATTTCTCGGGGCCCGTTACGACGAAACCATCCGGTTTGCGGGTGCGAATACTACCTAATCTTAGCTATTCGTGTGTAAACTTGAAAGGCTTAATGCTTTTGTTATTCTTTTGGGATGAAGAGTTCATGAATAAAAGTAGCAACTGTTTTTGTGGAGTACAAAAATATTTGAACAAATTGGGAAGGTAGCTGCTATAGTTGCTGCCAGTTAAGAGCGCAATAGCAGTCATTGACCCACCTCCTACATTTATTAAAGTTCTTAACTTTGTAATCCAAAAATAAGCCTGTTCAAGTCTTGAATCGTCATCTATCGTGATCTTCGACATTTTTTCGAATGAAAAACGATACATGGTTAATTTGTTTTGGTTCGTACGTTGAGATATTAGGGAAAGGGCAATGACCGCTATTGCGATCTTAACTGGCAGCAACTATAGCTGCTATTGTAAAAATACCTACGCTCACAAACGTTGAGCTTATTTTTGAAACTTAGCACTGTCTATGTTGAGTTTCTGCTGTTCCACAGAGGTATTATTGGTAAGGCTATAAGGATAAGCCGTTAGTCTGACTAGAATGGTCTTAAGCCCAGTATCGTAGTTCTGAATGAAGACCGTTTCGTTTACCTATAGTAATGGCGTATAATATTAATAGTTAGAATGATTGGAATATTTTAAAACGTCGTGATGGCCTAGAGGCGTCGCCTGGGTTTAATTAAATCCGGGAGTAGTGTGTAGTACCAGTGAGACTTTTTCAATTCATTATTGAGCTTTCTAAGTTTATCTTGGATCTCACTGACATTGGAAACACCTGGATAAAGGACGCACAAAACCGGGAAGTGTGGCACAAAAAAGGGGAGGCCCTATACCCAGCAGTGGGTGATTCCGGGCTGATATGATGATGGTGACCACTGATACGGATGAAGGAAAACATCGCGAGGAAACCTGTACTTGCCAACATAATATAAGTCTGAAATCGCCAACATAATTAAATATAAGTCTGAAATCGCCAACATATAATTCATTTATTTTTTTATGTACACACAAAATATTTTACAGGACAATATATTAACATAGAAGAGCACAAAGGTACTGCTTATTTCTTAAGAATTTTCTTCCAGCAGACCTGCGAGAGGAAAGTTGGATAAGAAATGTAGACACAGTGAAACGTAAAACAAGAAAATTTAAAGAGATTAGATAGATAGAGAGATTTTGAGATTCATCATCATCATCATCATCAGCCTATTAATGTTCCCACTGCTGGGACACAGGCCTCCTCTCTATGAGAGGGAATGGGCTATAATCTACCACGCGGGCCCAGTGCGGATTGGTAGATGTCACATGTCTTCGAATTTTTGGTTCTAGGACATGCCGGTTTCCTCACGATGTTTGCCTTCACCGTTTTGTGAGCAGTGGTGATGAAATAAATTACACAAAGTAATGCTCCTGTCTGGGTTCGAACCCACGACTTACTGTTCGTAACTCCGGGCCGCCACCACTGGGCCACCGCTGCTCTCCAACATATAATTAATGAAAATTAAAGACTGAAATCGCTAACCCGTCTAAAAAAAGTTCGCGATACCTTATATCCATCTTTTAAGGTTGACTCACACTGTCTCTAACTCTCTCTCTCTCTCTTATTCATATAAGAGAGAGAGAGAGACAGAGACAGACTAAGTTGCGCGAGTTGGCTAGTCATAGTCTAAAATTGCTCACAACGAATGAAACGATGATACAACTCCAACATAAAACATACTATTTCCATAACAGTCTATTCTGATAAAACAGTTTCAGTATTCCAGTTCATATCTATATTTTGTCCGCTGCTTTATATGGGGCAATAAAAAAGTTTTATTTATACACTAGTTTCGCCAAATTCGATTCAAACACACAAACGAAGCCACGGGCTGTAACTAATCCTACAGTTTTATACTAGGTACATTCCCTGAGGCACGGCTCGAGTTTCTATGTATGGACGGTATTTTGTAGAACGAGATAAAAGCGATGTTTTATAGAAATGGATGATATATGTATGGGTAGCTCATGATTTTGTTGGTTTACAAAATGTCTGCATGACAACCTATATATTTTGTGATCTCAGTTTTTTTTTCGGATGGGAAATCATCAAATGACTCCTCCCGCTCTGGGCGGAGCAGGAGGGAGTGTCCGACTTTTACTGACTAAAACCCATCCATGTTCCTTCATCGCTCTTTGTGTTCCGGGGCCACGGTATCTCTTTCGAATAGTCCCGCAGCCCCGGCAGGCTTCAGCCCTTGTATCGGAAAGGGGACCCCTTCCCGATACTGAGACCCCTGGGGGCGTGACTACCTAGATTTTATGAAATAAAAACGTAGGTAACGAAGCACATAATTTTTGAATTACGTGCTTGGTTACCGTTTGAAAAATCTCATTATTTTATCGAATTGTACAAATGAATTCACTATTGTTATTTTTTGTAGGCAGGACATGTAGTCTGTTGAATGCCGAATGAGCTGTGGCCCAGTAAAGCTCAAGATTGGTGCCCTTTTTTTTTTCGGATGGTAAATCATCAAATGACTCCTCCCGCTCTGGGCGGAGCAGGAGGGAGTGTCAGACTTTTACTGACTAAAGCCATCCATGTTCCTTCATCGCCCTTTGTGTTCCGGGGCCACGGTATCTCTTTCGAATAGTCCCGCAGCCCCGGCAAAGATTGGTGCCCTGAAACAGTGACACGGCGTCACAGCAGACCTGGAAGGAGATGGCGAAGCGAACTAGATGTCTTCCTTGAGAATTGGAAAGAATCAGTACAGAATCATGATTGCTTAGAATTAATGGAGGGAGGTTTTTGCCCAGCAGTGGGACAATATGAACTAGCTATAACAATTTATAATTTTTAGTGCTGTTCCTTGCAAACTGAGCTCTGCCAAACAAACAAATTTCTTTCTTTTTTAATAGACGTTGTCATAAATTCTTACCCTACTGCTTTATTTAAGTGGCCAGTTCAGTGTCCCCAACTGATGTAGATACATACACTCTAGCCATTGGCCATTAATAGATACTTTATCTTCAATGGATCCTATTGATTGGCTCCAATAGACCGCGAACGACGACTATTGTATCCTTCAGACGACAACTTTAATGAGGTCGAAAGACAAACAGATATTGTTTTATTACATTCTGATTCTACCTAATGATGGAGGATCTAAAAATCCGTACTTGCACGATAACATTTATTTTTGTAGATAGCTGTGACTTCCAAGAATGATTCAGGTGCTGGTTATACATGAGTTAAAATGAAACTGCGAGTTTAGGGCCCATTTATGCTAATACTGTGTTGCTATATGCCTAAATCAATGCGCTGCGCTGGATGGCTTGGATTTTAAACCGTAAGCATAAAGCATAATCCGCCTTTATTGTGCCCACTTCTGGGACACGGCATCCTCTCTATGAGAGGGAATGGGCTATAATCCACCAACAGCGCAAAAAACATATAGACATATAGACACGGTGGACACTTTCAGAGTGACAGTCATGGGAACTACCAACCGTAGCCAGCTACACGAAAATGGTCATAGGAGACTATCCATATTTTTTTTGCGCAATTTTGATCCTCATTCCCATTACAAAAAAAAACGACAAATTAGCAAGATAATGGTCATTCTATACGAAACATTATGAATGCCAATCAATCTTGTTTCTAATACTGATCAAAAACTTCTATAGGGCCAACCTAGAGTACCTACTAAAAAAGTCAAAAATCGTAAAAATCCTTTCCGATGAAAAAATCAACACCTGACCTGCAAAATATCCAAAATGCGTTAATACGTTAATAAGTAATTATTCCACCGATGCTCACGCTTTACCAGATGTAAAAATAAAAAGTTGGTAAATAAATAATCATTCCATTGATGATTACGTGCTGCTAAGTGGAGGAATAATTATTAATTAGCTCGGTGAAGTGATACAGTATAATAGGTATTCAAACGTACGTAGTGTATGAAATCATAACAATGGTGAACTCGAATGTTCTCGAGTGGCCACCCATTCCTATTGCTCCATTCACTAAAATTAGATTTCACGTTTCGAGGTAGTGTTTCCTCTCCAAACAAAGGGCTGTTACCGACGATACGATTAAATAAACATTGCTTTTGTTTCTAAACTAGCGATATTAAAAGCTGCATGACGTTCTGTGTTACTTCTGTTTATGCAAAGTTTACGTAGAATTCTATATTCCGGAAAATCGTCTATATAGAAGTTTCGTTTCGATCGTGCATCGAGGTTAATATCTAGATCTTCAAACATGTGAAACAGGAGAGAGAGTTTTGTTTGAAACTCGTTGCATAATGCTAGGAAATTGATCGAATCCAATCGAAATATGTCGAGGTTTGATCAAAGGTCTATGAATTTTCTATGAAATAAAAAAGTAAGTTTATCTGGTTATCTTTTTAAATTTAACATAAATAGTAAGACAACTTCAAGTCAGCGAAATAGATGTAGTACTGACTTCCTGTAGTCGTTTCAAAATCTTACATATAGACATCGAACAAATTTAGATCCTAACTAATATTATAAATGCGAAAGTTTGTGAGGATGGATGCGTATGGATGGATGTTTGTTACTCTTTCATCCAATTCCGGTATAACCTGGATTAACACATAGGATACTTTTTATCCAGGTGGCACGATCCCGTGGGACATTACAGAACTCCACGCGGGCGAAGTCGCGGTCATAAGCTAGTAATTTCTAAAAGTCAATTTAATCGTACATTGAACTAATAGGCGAGACGACAAAAAAATCTAATTAGTCCGTCAGTTAGATTATCAAAAAATATTTGACCCGTGTTTTTTCTTTTGTTACGTAAACCAAAATTGACAAAGATACGACGCTTATAAATTTCTCAATACGTCACGCCATGGTATAATTTTTAGCTAGTTCTGACGTCACGAGCCCCCACTCCCGAGTTTTGATGCGTTTTATCTTTGTCAATATTCATTGATTTACAAAAACAAAAAATACGTATCCATTAATTTCCAATATTCTAACTGACGGACTAAATAGATTTGCAATTTTTTGATACTGTCGTCATGTCTATTGTTAACCCTCATCTCTGGTACAATATTTACCTTCTTTAAACTCTCAATGAGGGAACAGTCTCAACAATTTCATAAAGTAATTCTGATAAAGCTAAAAAATGTTGAATGAAAACGTTTCAACGCGAGAAAGTCCGAGTCAACGAGATAGCACAGTTTATTCCAGTTGTTTTACAAACTTTTAATTCATGAAAATGGAACTCAAATCAGTTAATGTAATTGCAGTGCAAAACAAAAAGCTTTCTAGGGCTTATTAAATAAAACTATGCCCCTTTTAGAGTAGTTGGGTCTTTCAAAACGAAATGAGTAGGTGTTGTAGGTGAACAAACAAGTGGCTGACTTTATCGTTTCAGCCATTTATTATGAAACACAACATAACATGACGCCTGTAATCCCTGAAGGGTTAGGCAGAGTTGTACAGTCGTGGTCTTTTCCGCCTGATCAGTTAAAAACAATTTTGCTTAAATTATGCGGAGGCGCCGAACCACGTCCCCTTAAAGTTTACGCCAATTAGGAAAGCGTAAACTTTGGCGCGCAAAATAACAATAACTCTCGTTTGGCGTGTGTCGTCTGTGCGCTCGGCCGATCGGTATCTATTCATTCATTATTTCTATACAAAGTCAACGGAGCGGGGCTAGACAGCGTTTCTATGTTGCAAGTGCAAGCAAAAATTAGCTTAGTGGTGATCAGGCGGGAGTGTCCTCTATAGTACCTAATAGTATTCCCACATTTCACCAGTTATGTTTAAGTCCCATGTAATAGGGGGCAATCCTATAACCATTAACCGGGCACAAATCCAGACTCCGTGGTGGCTACTGGATAATTACTGATGGAAAAACCCAATAACATTCTGCTCGACCCGGGAATCGAACCCAGGACCTCATTCTCAGCAGTCGTGCTTGCAACTACTAGACCAACGGGGCAAAAATTCAATCATTTATGATATAAGTACTCTGTGATTTATAGCAATAGAACGTACGCTTTGTGTTCTGGATTGCACTACGATGCCTTAAGTGGCTGTTGTCGATGTGACCGAAACCACTGGATGGGCGTTTTGCTTTCAATCCATAACATTCAAAAATAAACTGAACAATGCCATGACGACAGTATCAAAAAATTGCAAATCTATTTAGTTCGTCAGTTAAAGTATTGGAAATTAATGGACACGTATTTTTTGTTTTTGTAAATCAATGAATATTGACAAAAGATAAAACGCATGAAAACTCGGGAGTGGGGGCTCGTCACGTCAGAACTAGCTAAAAATTATACCTAGGCGTGACGTATTGAGAATTTTAAAAGCGTCATATCTTCGTTAATTTTGGTTTACGTAACAAAAGAAAAAACACGGGTCAAATATTTTTTGATAATGTAACTGACGGACTAATTAGATTTTTGATTTTGTCGTCTTGCCTATTTCCACTATTGATTTGAGAGTTCAACCTAAGCCTGCCAACTGTCAATTGAACCGAAACCTACACAAGACAGTCTCTTCGCAATTCTAACAAAAAGCCTATACATTTTACCCTATGTATTATACCGAGCTTACGCAACGTAAGCCGTATTACCAGGCTGACTTGTACAGACTCCGTTTCAAACATTGTAAAAGAAGATCGGTTTTCAACTTAGTGTAAATAGTCCTTGAATAACGTATGAACCAAACCCAGTTCGTTGTTATGTAGAATTTACAATTTAGTAGACAGGGCTTCTGGGAGTTACATAAGGATATCTATCATTTTTAACATTTCAACTGGTAATCTAGTTTTACTGGGAATTTCTGTACTACTTGGGCTTCACTTTGGTTTAAAAATTGGTGATTGATGTTGCTAAGGCATTTTTTTACTTAGTTTATATTACATTAAAATCTTTGTTCTGTAAAATCATATTTTTCATACCGAGTTTCCTCCGTGCCTCGGAAAGCACGTGAAGCAGTTGGTGCCGGCTGTCATTTGTAGATCTTTGACAGTCGTTACAGGATGTCAGTGGCCCAAAAAGTCTGACAACCAGTCTTATCAAGGGGTATCGTATTATCCAGTACTAACTTGGTTGTGGAGGTCAGATAGGCAGTCGCTCCATGTCAAATACTGGTATTCAGATGCATCCGGTTAGACTGGAAGCCGACCCCAATATAGTTGGGAAAAGGCTAGATGATGATCAGTTTTTTCTTTCAGTTAAGAGTTACAGTCTGCATAGGCGATGAAGATTTCGTACTCTGCCTATGCGTCAAGCCCTGACGATGAAAGACACGAGGCGTAAGCATGCCTGTGCATGCTTTGTTCACAGGAAAAGTGTAGAGGAGGACACTAAATTGATTGATAAGGTGATGAACGCCTTAAGTTTTTATTAACATAGTAACATAATTCACTTAAAGTACTTACGGGATGATATCCGTGATTATTCTTTACGGATATCATTCCGTAAGTACTTTAAGTGTAGTGAAAAACCGTGGAAGTCTAAAATAGTGCAGTAACATAATTATTATAAAAATCTAATTATTTTCTATATATTTTCTTACCCGACACGTACCGTGCACTTGAGTGCAAGGAGGTGCACTTGCACCCCCCGTGCAAGTGCACCTCCTTGCACCCTGCTGCCGGCGTCCATGACAGTCTGTAATACTAAAATATAGGTGCATGTTTAATTTAACTGTTACTACAACCCGTAAGCTTATTTGCAATCTTTAAGAATTTTTCATCAAAGGAATTTAAATAATTAACCAATTTCGTGACACAGATACAGCACTTACTCATCATGCACAAAAACCGACATTAAGATTGTAAAATGTGTGATGTGCGTGAGAGCAAATAAATAAATAAATAGATCTTTTTTACGGATTTTTCAAATGCTCACACTTTTTGAGAACATAACGAGTTTATGAGGAAAGACGGCTCGAATACTAAAAACACTCCGACCGCCAACGAATTTAAATCCAGAAATAAAATCCAGCTGGGAATAGAATCTCCGATATAATAAGTAGGTCAATACTACTCAGAGTTCTTAAGGGGTAGGTCAATCAAGCTCGACTTTTAATTTAAATATCTAGTAGTCCACAACCGTTAAGTCAGTTAAGGGGCAGCGCTATTGGAAAAACATTGGGAAGTCAATCTGCATAAAAAATAAAGAGACAACCCTTAAGTTTGCGGCCCGAATTTGAGGGGTTTTAATCCGCTTTGCCGATAAATTTGACTAAATATTATTAAGATTTTTAACACTACGAATTTATTTCGTAAACCTGATCAAGGCTGTTTTCTGAAATCTACATTCAAACTTCTGTTGTTTTTGGTTGAACCATATTAATCACCAACAAGAGCACATGTGATTTGAAAATAATCCATTCACTGTTTTTGTTCCACTAAAAGGAGACCACGTGATTTGCTACGGCGTAGCAGATGTGATTACGATCATTGCTACAACTGCTACGATTTCGTAGCAGATTATCGCCTACGTACTTTCTTACTATCTTGAATTTAGTAATGCACTTACATTTAATACGTGAATAGAAAGGAGGTGCCTGAAGAGAAGACGATTAATAGAGAAGTAAAACAGAAAGACATGCTGAGTCGACCCCAAAGAATATGGGATAAAAGCAGGAGAATAATTACATACGTTCTGATAGTTTAAGTTTCGATAAGAGTCATTATTGATTTTAGCAAAGATGTTTGATATTATAATTAAAACTCAAGAGATACTGTAATTATATCTCTCGGGGCAAAGGCCTGTAGGCGTCATACAGAGAAGGCACGAGCATTGATCACTACAATTTCTCAAGATGGCTTTGCGATTTCAGACTTATATTATTATAAGTCCAGGTTTCCTCACGATGTTTTCCTTCACCGATGTCTGTGATGTCCAAGATCAACTTAGGAAGTACATTACTTAGGCATCTACTATAAGAATAACAATAATTAGTTATTGTGTTACCAAGCCTGTTAACTGAGCATAAAAATGTGTGAACTAATTAGTGTAAAGAATATTAAAATATTTCTTAAAAATTATGGATTTTTTTTTCCTTACCTCATAAATTAAAACCTTTTATCATGTACTATTGGGCTTTGAAAAAGGTAAAAGAGTGGAATTTGACTTAAGTGAGAAAATCCGTTGGTGTCCCAGGAATTCAACACTCTCTATTCCGTCACTCGAAAATTGTTACGTTTTAACTTGTGTTTAATCTCATTTCGTGGTAAGATAAAAGTTTTTAATTTTCCACTTAAAATTAAATCGGCCAAGTGCGAGTTGAACTCGCACACAGAGGATTCGTATAAAGTTGTAGGTAAATTATTGTTGAACTATTACTTATTGACGGTTTTCAGACGCGTTTTTACATGTGCAGGAAGACATTGCTTCTTGTTAAATTTCATGATTCTAGTTCAACAGGAAGTACCCTATAGGTTTTGATTCCCGCCCATAATATGCGACATAAAAGGTAAAATCTTTTGATTGCGTTGACCTACAAATTTCATTTTTTACTGCTCGAAGCCGACTTGAGTATTTAATATTAATTTAAGCTTGATACCTCATTGCGTTTTTGAGAAAAAGGGTCTCGACAGATAGACAGACAGACAGACGGACCACAAATTGATCCTATAAAGGTTTCGGTTACCGTTTTGTTCGACTGAGGTACGGGACTAAACAGGTTTTACTTCATGTTTTTGCGACTGAAGTAAACTTTTATAATTTAGTAACGTCTTTGTTATCTTGTTATATTTTGATGTTTGCATTTAATTGCCAGGAGGGAGCTGTTGTTAAACATTTGTGATATTGTATTGAAAATACATGACGATGCCGGCGTCGTTATTTTTTTTATAACCAGGTGCCAAAACATCCATGTAACTAATTTATTTCAATTACTTACTCAATAGTTTTTCATAGGTTGAGCTATCGATTGGAAATACAACAACAAAACTTAAGAATAAACTTAACAAATGCCATTTTAGGCCTTCTTCAAATAAAAAATCTAAGTTACTTCCCGAAATTCCACAACCTTTCCAAACTAAAAATAAAGTCTTGATTAAAAACTTATATAAAACGCCGCTTCGCGAACTGCATAATGTATTTATTGATTCAAAGGCAATTTGAATCTACGACCGTAAGGTAGATATCGGAAAACGTCTACTATAAGAGGTTTAAGATGCAGTTTCCTAGGAATTTTATGCAAAATTGCCGTTTTAAAAACGATTGCCCAGTTTTCAATGCATCGCTTCCTATGAGGTAACCAGCATAGAGGGAACTTTGAATTTCTAATTTCTTCCATAACTGCCTTTTTATCTTAACGTTTGGTTTCTGTAACGGGGTCAGAGGATTTAGGCAGGATTAAACTGAAGTATGGTTTTTTTTTTTTTGGTTGGGAAATCATCAAATAACTCCTCCCGGTCTGGGCGGAGCAGGAGGGAGTATCAGACTTTTACTGACTAAATCCAATCCATGTTCCTTCATCGCCCTTTGTGTTCCGGGGCCACGGTATCTCTTTCGAATAGTCCCGCAGCCCCATGGTTTGAAGCAAGGATTTTGTGGATGTTCTTGTTCGCACCTGCATCCGCAACAATTGATGCGTGAGTTTATGCGTACGTGGATGTAGATGCAGAGCAGGTCGCGACAAGAAATGATTCCAGTGACAAGGTCCGACGCGTTTGTTATTGGTTATCATTAATAATGTTACTTGCGCTTATCTAATGAACGTTGCAGTATTTGAGTGTTATTGTGAGCATACAGTAAGTTTTGTATGTTGAGCGAATTTTCTGCAGTTAATAGTAGAACGACTTTGTTTCAACAAGATGAACATGAATTACACATTTGCACAATTGCACATTTTGTGTGCAATAAAGAATATGAATATGAATATATGAATGAATAGGATAAGACTCATTGTTAAATATGCAATAACTGCACCAAAACGAAGATTCTTAAAGAAAATATAAGAACCGCATCCGCGGATGTGAGCCTTCAAAAGTCCGCATCCACCTCCGCGGATGTCAAAAAATCTGCATCCGCAATATCAACATGGTTTGAAGTTGTCAAGGTGTAATCAACCTTTTATTTTAAAATCGAAAAACGTATTGTTCAGAGGTTCTTCCCTCTTGTATCATCATCATCTGTCTAGCTTTTCCCAACTTTGTTGAGGCCAGCTTCCAGTCTAACCGGATGCAGCTGATACCAGTATTTAAAAAAAAAATTAAATAAAATACAAGAGAATATAGAAATAAAAATAAAAGTAGAACCTTGAAAATAATTTTTAATAAAGTTTTAGTTTTAAAGTTTTAGTGTTTTGTGTTTTCATGGAGCGACTGCTGGCCGACTACAACTCATTTAGCACTGAGTAATACGATACCGGTATTTTCGGGCCACTACCTGTAATTACTGTCAAAAATATTGACAGTCGGAAGACCAACGGCTTATTTATTTTACAACAATGACAAAAATATATTTGAGATCCTCATAACGAGCCCTTCATGTGATATATGACACAGTAAGGTTTGCAAAATATTTATTTTTTAAATTTCCTAATATGACTCTTATTTAAAAAAAATTATTACCTATTTACTTTGCACATCTGTGTTTGGGTCATAGGATTACACAATCCTACCAAATTTCACCTGATTTGGTCCAGTAGATTCGGAGCAAATTGGCTGTGATAGACGGACGGACAGACAGACAGGCGCACGAGTGATCCTTAAAGGGTTCCTTTTTTTAATTTTTTGTACGGGACCCTAAAAACCGTGCAAAGCAGAGCCGGTCGCTAGTTATTTAAACAATGAATGTCATCAGATTCTTTAAAAAGAGACGGCTTGATTAGCTAATGTAGAGATGTTTATCGAGGTCTCAATTAAGCATTAAGAAACCAAAAACGAAAGAACTATAAAGTTTCGATGTGGACATTGTTTGAGCACGACTTTAATATTTCCACAACCGTTATTGCGGCACATAGCTCGAAGCAATACACATCATATTGGAAACGCCCGGAATTTCTTAATGCACAGTACACATTAAATTCTAAAAGTTTCAATAATGTTGTATTATCTGTATACATTTTAAGATAACTTTAAGAGATATTTTCCTGTAATTCTTGCATGTTCTTGGCCTAATGCCAGGATCTCTTTTCGACTCAGATTTAGAGTGGCTGTCTACCAAAGCGGAGACGAGCGGAACGAAAGGAGATGAAGGTACGTTACGTGTAACATCACACAGAATTCTACATTTTCGAGTCTTACATTTTATTTTCTTTTAAGCTGACCTGATTTTTAACTTATTTAAAGGGATTTAAACAGTCTATCTGATACCGACCCTTCCATCGGAGAGATTTTTTTTGGGTTCAGTACCCAAATGGCAAAGAAGGAACCTTTTTCTGTTGTCACGTCTGCCTGTCTGCTTGGCCGTTTATCTGGCCGACTGTGTTACATACGGACATCGCCAAAATGGTGAAGTTATTTTTTTTTTTTGGAATCTTATTCCAAAAAAAAAAATAAGGTTGGTACTTCCCATTAATGTAACCGATTGATTTGAGGGGGTATTTTGTATCCCGTAAATTATAAGATTATGATGTGCACAAGTGACTTTGCTATTATTTAAACTTTCTAAAAGGCTTTGTATATTAGAGTAAAATATTTTGTTTTGTCAGATCCACATATTATGTATACAATCAATTGCTTCTAATAAAATGAATATTATAAATATTTGTCTCAACGGAACCTTTTACTGTAGGTGGTCCAACGCACACTTGGCCTGGTTTTTGTGCCGTATTTCATTCAAACAAGACAATTAAATATAAACACGCTTAAATACAGAGCTAAACAAAATAAACCCAAATCTTTTCAGCGATTTCGTAAGTGACAAGAGAAAATAAATAAGTCTTGTTATTACAACTCCTTGGTTTTACTTTCTTGTCCCAAGACAATCGCCATTGGCAAATAACACGATGTTATTTATTATTTGTCTAGGATTTCATTTATTTATTGTATGTACTTCAGAATGTTTGAGACTTATTATGTGCTTTTTTCTTTTGAAAGTTATCTTTTAAAAATAATCTTACGTTGTTATAATAACAGGAATTAAGTCTTTACGACGTTGATCTTTACATAACATTAATCAGAGTTTAAGAATGGACATTAAAAGTATTTTGGAACTCATACTAAGAATAGATCTTAGCCCGAAAATGATGTAAATATTATATTACGTCGACATTTAAATAAAAAATACGGTTCACATAAAATAGTTTCGCAATTTTGAGAATTTATTTTTATCATAGACTGATTGTACTTGTTGCAAACATTTAAACTAAAAGGCTATTGGATAATTGTATTTTCGATTCGAAAATTGACGTATTTACTTTACGTTTACACCGCGTGCCTCGAGCATTAGAGCTAGGGCCTCTGATCTCAAAATCGAAATCGTTATTGAATGAGGAAATGTTGTTTAAATTTTGCTAAGTATATTTCTGTTTGTACAGTGGGTAGTGTTTACATGCTATGCAGCAGGTTTCACTATGCAATGGCGATACTCGATACTTCTTTTATCAAACTTCACATTAAACTATAATAAGAACAACAAATTAGTTGCATCGAAGAGCTTAATCAAAAATCACTGACCTATTTACAAGCCACATTTAATTAGAACACAAATCGAACCAATTGCTAGTAGGAAATTTTATATATAATTCTCTTTATTAACGTCGGTTCCGATAACATACGGTTTTAAATTGCATTTCCTCGATGATATACGACATTTCTTAGTGCAATGTGGCAACAAAGGGCGAAGAAATGGAACGCTTATTTTACGTCGACCGCCGTCCGACCCACTGGTCAGATACAGTTTGGTTTTAAATGACTTTTAAAAGAATGTAGTTGTGTTTCGGTCTGTATTTGTTATGTGTTATTGCCAGTTTTAATTTGTCTTTTGGATTCCTGTAAAGAATAACGTTGTTACTGTACTGGTTTGTTGTGAGATGACGGTCTTTTTAGGAATGTTGCTGAAAAAATATCTCACTTGCTAACTGTGCGAGGTATAATGGATAGCTGGATTGTTTTTTGCTTGAAGAGTGTTGTTTAAATGAAAACACACACTCACACAAATAATAAAAGTGAAGTGTATGGGTAGAATTTCAAAAAAACTACTGGATGCATATGAAAAAGTATTTACAGTAGTTAAAACATTTATTTTTTATTTTTGTCTCTAATCTCCGAAACCACTGGACCGATTTTGACTTTTACTGGCAGATAGCTGATGTTGTAAAGAGTAACTTAGGCTACTATTATTTTAGAAAAAAGATTAGGGTAGCGTGCAAAAATATCAAAACTCGTGAAATGTTCACAACTTTTAAACAATTGAAGGTCGCGGGGTACAGCTAGTTAACTTATAAATCAAATGTTTTATTTTAATGAAAATTTAAACAAAGATGATTTTATTGTTGGCATTGATTTCGAAAACAAAAATAAAAATCCATAATGAATTTGGAAAATATAATTTATCTGCAACATTTTTGTCCTCGTTAACGTCATTTACTACCAAAATTGGGTCCCTATTTTTCTTTGCCCGTAATTAGTCTCTGTCAGTCAAGATCCAAGAGACCCTAGATTGTTTCTGTCGTGTATCTGACATGTATTTGTCTACCAATAATGTGCCTACGTCTTGGCATTCTCATTTCTCGGTCAATATTTGTCAGGATAGCGAGTATAAATTACGTATGCCATAGAGAAAGGCCTGGAATGGTAAATATTTGGGCAGATCCTAGAGGATAATATAGGTATATGTAAATATTTATCCTGAAATATACAAGTTCTGTCAATTGCGTTGGCGGATCTCCGGTTCTATGTTTATCTCAGAAAGCTTTTCGGTGACAACGCTTCATATGATGTCAACAACAAATAATATTTGGAGTCTTGCGTCTAAAAATATAATTATTAGGGTTCCGTAACCAACGGGATCCTATTATTAAGCCTCCTCTGTGTCCGTCCGTCCGTCTGTCTATCAGTGGGCTGTATCTCCATGATCCGTCTGTGGTTTAAACTGTAACAGAATGTAAATAAAATAAAAATTAGAGGGGGCTCGGGGTACTATACGATGGCACCCTTCATGCACAAGTCTGACTCGCACTTGACCGGTTTTTATTATTACTTTTGTCGTCAACTATATTATCGAAGTGAATATTCAACGACTACAGCTCTTTCTTTTGTAAGCTTATTTTTAAAGAATAGTGGTAGTCTTTGGTTTATTATACTAAAATATCTAATCTTAATCTCTTCAACTTATAAAAACTACTCTAAAAACTACTATAGTTACTTTTATCATCGAAACCAATCTTATAAAGAGGCATAGTTCTTTGTGTATTTGTAAAAGGGAATCTATAAAATTACTGAACCGACACAAAAAAAAATCAACAATATTGCTTTTTATCGGAAACATTTTATTCCAGAAGAATGTACGATTTCTATGGGAATCTTTTTTTTTCTTTGTCACTTTGTAGGAAACCGCGGGGCCCAGTGCACAGTCGACCTGTGTGTGCAAATCTCTTCAGTCGTTAAGGCGTTAGAAGTTACCAGACATACAGAGTTAATAAATAATAACTAAATCTCACTGAACATTACACACAGCGCCATCTAGTGCTACACTAAACAACGAGGCTTGTGTCATGGACACCAGATAGTTGATATACTACATACTATACTTTTTGTTTGTAAATACATACTTATTATACATATAAATATCCATGACTCGGAAACAAATGTCCATGCTCATCACACATTTGCTCTTACCGGGATTCGAATCCGGGACCCTAAGAACGTAAGATAGCCTCACTACCGCTGCACCATTCGGGTCGTCAAAACTTACTTTCGTATGTATGTCATGTATAAAAATATTTAATCATTATCTCCCTAGCTTCTTAACGATGTTGGGGTCGGCGGCAGTTGAATACTAGTATTTTACATGGTGCGACTGCCCGTCTGACCTCCACAACCCAGTTACAACACAGTAACACTTAAAGTACTTACGGGATGATATCCGTGATTTTCCTTAAGTTCTATGAGCTCCCGATATTTTGACGCTGTTGCAAGCATCATGATCGCGGGAATACTGAAGAGGTATGCGGGTGGGACGAAAATAACATGCGTCTCCATTATCAAGAAAAACCTAGTGATACTGTGAGTGCGTTTTGTCGTGAGTTTTAATCGAGTTCCAATAGTGCGCGTAATAACAGACTAAGAAAGAGGGTAGACAGATTTGTCTGCTCATAATAAATAATTTTACCCCCTGATGTAAATGCAAGAAATTAGGTAAGCAAGGATATCTGTTTTATTCCGACATAAACAATCACACAATACACACGACGCCTCATCATACAACAAGAGGGTATTATGGAATTAATTTCAACTTCAACACCTCTACTAAACCAGGGTTCCCCCATCGGATTCGTAGAAAGTTCGTAATTACATCTTTTCCATTAGCGGGCCATGTTGGGCCTGGATCGCGAGATATATAACTGTAACTGGTTTAGAACGAACCGTGGTTTGTTCACTAATTACTGGATGTGAATGCGGTTCAAAGGGAGTAATGTGGGTATGAGGGAATTAAAGTATTGTTCAAAGTAATTATTAGGGAATTTGAAAAGTTTTGAAATTTAAGCGTTCTTGATTTTGCTTGTTCATTATGAATATTCTAATGGCAGTAACACTTTTTTGCTTCAACATAAGAAAAAACGATTCATGCTACCGATTCAGCAGCAATCATCATCATCATCATTTCAGCCTCAAGACGTCCACTGCTGGACATAGGCCTCCCCCAAGTGTCGCCATATTGACTAGTCCCGTGCGACTCGCATCCCGCGAATTCCCGCAACCTTCAACAGGTCATCGGTCCAGCTAGTAGAAGGCTTTCCAACACGTCTTCCGGTTCGCGGTCGCCACTCCAGAACTTTTCGGCCCTATCGGCCGTTCGTTCTGCGAGCACAATGTGCCCTGCCCACTTAAGTTTGGCAATTCTTCGGGCAAACAGCAGCAATACAATTAGCATTTTTAAGAAGACATTTTGAATGTTTTTTTTTTTAACTTTCCTTCTAAAAGCTGGCAAGATTTGGAATGATTCTTGCATCTTTACACCATGCTGCATGCAAAGAACAAAAAAAGTCGACAGTTGGAAACGTTTTTATACAACAATAACGACGGAAGTAAGTAATAACATAAAAGGTACTCCATACTCCAGCAACAATAAATTAAATAGAATATAATGTAGTTACCTAATTTCGAATCTAATCAATTTCATGTTACTTTGAAACAAAATCCAAACTTTTGCAATATCATTAAAGTTGGGGCCATTAACTGAGTTGTAATTAACGAATAATACAATCATGATATCTGTAATAGAAACAAAGTTTACTTTATGGGCTGTTGCGCGGCTTAACTTCGCATTGGAAGGCCTCCGTGGAGGCCAAATAAATATATTAAAAAAGAAAGGACTTGCCTCATTCTCTCTCTGCCTGACTCATCAACGCCCAGACCAAAACATTGTATTTCCTACAAATCTGCAATATTAGACAGAAAACCCTTTATAATGATTTTTTTAATTTCGTGTATCACAATCGCTGTTAGAGTGCTTGGTTTAAATAATATCATAACATAACATCGCGCCTGTAATCCCCGAAAGGTTAAGCAGGGGTGTATATAATAGTACACCCATATTTTGCCAGTTATGTTTTAAGTTCCAAGTAATAGCCGGCGAGCCTATTGCCATGAACCAGGCACAAATCTAGATTCTGTGGCTGCTACTGAGAAATTCCTGATGGAAAAATTCTCATCATAATTGATAATTATATCATGAATTATCTCGACAATAACAAAAATCATAAGTGACCAACGAGGCTTATAATAATTATTTGTTAAATAAATTAATTAAAAGGCAACAAATTTTTCCTGAACACCAAAACAACACAATGCTCACAGGTTAGAAACGTAGTATTTCATCGGGATAATTATGATGATTCCATTTTTATATCCAACGTTTACGTGTTGCAATAACTCAGTACAGCAAAACACTGACACAGAAAGATATAAAAACAAAACACTAACATTATTCCTTTTCCTCAACGAGAAAAACCGGATAAAAATCTACCTACATTATGTACCTATAAGTTACACACAATAAAACTAACTGACTTCTCCAAGATTACTTTGTATAAGTAAGTATCTCTCTTTATACATAAAATCCATGTGAGTGTTAAAGTGCTGTACACACTTGCCTAACTAACTCTAACTCTCCCAAGACAGGACGGGTAAGAGAGTGAACCGCCAAGTGAGGAACATCGAGGTTAGACGATCGCTTCTACAAAACACAATCGCGCTCGCCCTCGGAATGTATCGGCACGAGTGTACACCCACCTTTAGGGACAAAGAAAGAACTTTCTTGTGTTATAATGTTAGTGAATAGGTGAACATACAAAAGAATTAACCTTGCTGTGTTTAACATGTAATCGTTTATTGTGCTGTCTAGAAAATATAGAGAAAATAATTACCAGAATCGTGAAAGAACAATATTTTCTAGTTCAAGAAAATATGTAGGTTTTGCTAAGGTTTTCTTTTATGAAGGTGGTTGTTAAGGTTTTTTTATATATTATGTAGGTAGTAGCTGAACTTTTTAATTAATGTTATGAATCATGGTCATGAAAGAGACCTTTGTGATTTCTTTGTATGTCCTGCTGGGATTTCAGCTTCTTGTTCTTGGTATAGAACCTAGAAAAAAATAAAAAAAGTTAATTGGCACAAAACTTTGTATACAATACAAAAATACATTCCACAAAATATAGAATATTTAGAGTGGATTATTATTATTTTATTTTAGGATTTTCTCGACTGCTCCCTATATTTATTTAAGTAGGTCGGGAAAATTTACAAATTTTTTTTTTTTTTTTTTTTTTTTTTCATTCCACATAGGTACATTGAATTTTAGGAAAAGGCTGTACAAATAGTTAAAAACCCTGCCTTCTAAACTAGAGGGACCCTGTGACCTAGGAATCAGTGTTCTACTGTAACTTCGTGTACAAAATAAACCTTTATTTGTGTGATAATAAACCTTTTCTTCCAACTATGCTTTAATTTCATCACAATCACACTAAAAACTCAGTACAAAGCGAGTCTTTAATGCTCTAGAGCAATAAAAATGTATGAAATTTCATTATTGCACAGATTTTTTTTATCGCACCAAAAGGTGCCAATCTCAATGGATTAGCTCTATTCAGCCAGCCCATATCAATACTTTTTTTTTACGTACGTATTATTCGTTTCTATCCTACTTGTTCCAAATTTAAAAAAATATTGCTGCTAACTCTGATTTAAAAATGAAAGAAATTTAAAAAAGTGATTTGGCGGGAACTTTGTTAATTTAGCTTGACAATATTTTTGGAAACGATAAATTGTGATACTATCTGATTTTGAGTGCTTCGGCTTCGAATTAAAATGGAATCATCTAGCGACACATTAACTGCGGAAAACATTCTAAATGAAGCCGACAGTGTTATAGAAACAAATATAAATTTGCCCAACAAAATTCTTAACCTTACGTTTAATAATTGCTCAAGTATAACTTTTAATTTCAATAATTAAACTTCTATTTTAACTGTTGGATATGAGTTTCTTTTATCTACTATACCTATAGGTAATAGTTGAAAGAAAAGCAGATTACTCGGTGCAATAATAAATTACTTTGTGCTCGATGCAATAATCTACTATTATTTACCTGGTTTAACTATGCTTATGAATGTGTGAGAATATTGGAAAGGGGGGGGGGATGGCTGTGTGAGTGGGATGTGGTGTGTTGTGGTGTGGTGTGGACTGGTGTGGCGTGGTGTATGAGAGGGTGTGTGTAGTCGTTTACAGTATATTTGTGTGATGCA
This sequence comes from Xestia rhomboidea, assembly GCA_963853795.1. Classification (NCBI taxonomy): domain Eukaryota; kingdom Metazoa; phylum Arthropoda; class Insecta; order Lepidoptera; family Noctuidae; genus Xestia; species Xestia rhomboidea. The sequence goes on along the minus strand of OY970763.1, from coordinate 12,557,831 downwards.
TATTATGTATGTGTATGTTACTGTATTCTTATTTTTTTTATTTGTAGTTTTTTGTCACCTAAAGAGACTTTTTATTATAATGGTCAAGATTTTAAGAGACAAATAATTGTACATCAATTATTTGTAGCGGAGGGGTTTTCAATGTGTGATTTCCTTGTGTGTTTTAATTGCAAAATCTAAACTAGTCAGCTACCCATAGATAGTAGAGAGGAGGGTCGTGTCCCAGCAGTGGGAACATCTTAAGCTGGTTATGCTTATGCTTAGTTACTCACTTCATAATTCGTGGAAGCAGTTAAAACCGATTTAATAAAAGAGTGTCTCTGCAACTTGTTATTTAGTATTAAGCCTGTAAAAAACCTCTTGACGAAGCCAAAAGGCACTTGTTCTCCTCGTCATTGCGATCAATTTTTTTTCCACACCATACCTGGGAACCTTCTAGTTACGGAGATATTGGGAGTCAAAGTTCCAACTTTTTGACAACTATTTTTAAATACAAGTTTTTAATGTAAGATTTTTACTTTAAACACCTCCACGTACCGTACCCCCGTACTATTCAATCCATCCATCAGCACAATGTTTTGAGTGCGTTACATTGAGTTCTACCACAAAACATGATTTCTCAGCCCAACAAAAAAATCGTTTCCCAGCAATAATTTTTGCGTAAAGTTACTTAGTTTGATGTACATAATGCTTGGTTGACGGCTTCGTGATGAGGTGGCTTACACCCTGTATAGGTGAAGAGATATTTTACAAAAAAAAATTGAGATCAGAGCAAAACTTAATTATTCTAGTACCTTCATGTTACGCTGTAAAATGTCATGTTCACCAAATTACCTTACGCCACCACAAACATTACCCAAACAAGACATCTGTAACATCTCAGGCTCCCAATAGAATTATCTGGAAAAGTAAGTCTGTTTGCCAAAAATCTTGCCAAAAAAACCCCTAAACAAGGAAAAACATAAATACCCCAGCTACTAGTTGCTACAATTTTCTCGTCTTACATTTACGCAAAGTATTTCCATGCAAACGACTGTAATCATTCACATTACGGATTAATTCACGAAATCCATCAAGTGATTGATTCACTAAGAGCGTTAATGGAGCAGAAAGATGCGGCACAATTAGCAAGTCCCTGAATCATCAAAACAATTCGTCAGTTGGAAGCCTTTGAGTTGGTTCGTTTCAGCAAATAAATACAACTACCTCCTTATTTGTATACGGCTTAAAGATGTCTTATGTACTACTTTAATGCTCATATTCACCAACACTAGACAATAATTTAATGAATGCCTGAATAAAAATCGCTTTAATTGGGTTTTCACGGCTTAAATTAGTGCCGACACTTGATATTCGAACAGTGCAATATTTAGACATTGGTTCAGATATCGTTTAGTGGAAGAAAAACGGGCATGAGCCTTTATTTATAAACGGCTTACATAGATGTCTTAATACTGTAAAGGCACTGTTCTCTATCGCTCCCTTAGGAGCCGTATCGTAAAGTGTTGAAACCATAACTTTTTCAGTGGGAGAACGAGACAAAGCAACACAGAAGGAATTATCGCCATCTTTTTTCGCAAGGGAATAATAATGGAATAAACATTACAAAACGTGTGCTGTTCAGTGACATAGGTAAACATGACACAGACAGATGGGGTACTAGCAATCACAAAAGCTTTAAAAACGAAAAAGTTTTTGAAAAAATTGGTTTAGAGCACCTATTTAGTATCGCTAAGCACAAAAGTGTTCACAATATCTTATTGTAAGAGGCTGAAAACGACTATGTCGAAAAAAAGCAACGTCACTAAGCAATCATCATTCATCTTCGATTCGTTTAATCGAGCAACAGTATTGGAAAAGGGGTGGATTTCTCATACTTATAGCACTAAGTGATCGTAAGCCGTGAGTTATTTTCTTAGCAAACAACATAACATAACATCAACCCTGTATTACCCGAAGAGTTGAGCAGAGATGTGTGGTATAATACTGCTAGCCTGCATCGTCCCATTGCTGAGCCAAGTCCTCTCTCTATTCAATCCAGGTCTAATGCGGACCACTGGTCCTTCGTTTGGTCCAACTCGTCCCAACAACTTCTGCGCAGTCTACGGCAACACCATCTGCCTGGTACACGCTAAATTATGTCAGTTATGTTTAAATCCCATGAAAACGTCCTGGTAAATAAAGCCGAATCATGTTGTCATTTGTTTTATTTTTTGTTTAACAAAAGAAACGTGACATAGAGGCCGTTAAATCATTTAGATCTTCATATTTCCTGCCGTAACGTTCATTTGTATTGTCACACATTTACCTCATAAAGAGCACCACGAGTCACGGGTGTTTGGTGGAAAATAATGTTCTGTGAATGTATCATATTTTTATTTCTACGCTATTATGGTGTTACTTTATTACAACAATTTACAGTAAAAGTTTTGCTGTAAGGGCGAAATTTAATGGATTAAGTTGCGAAACCCCCTATTTTGTGCGGCATTTCCACATGACGTAGAATCTAGTGAAACTATAAAAGACTTGACTGTTCAAAAAAGATGATTGTGAAATTACTACCAAATTTACAAGAAAGCATTGTTTTTCACAGCAAAATCAGTCAGCAAAAAGGAAGGGGTCCGCAAGGGCCGATGCCTGCCGGGGTTGCAGGACTGTTCGAAAGAGATACCGTGGCCCTGGAATGAAGGAACAAGGATGGGTTTTAGTCAGTAAAAGTCTGACACTCCCTCCTGCTCCGCCCAGAGCGGGAGGAGTCATTTGATGACTTCCCATCCGGAAAAAAAAACTAGCTAGGCCAATTCAATCTTTTCTTGACAACATGCCGTTTTATACCAGTTTAGAAGTCAGTTATAGCAGTAGCTTTCATTAGGTGAGGGCTACAACTGGTTAGCAAGTCTTCGACATCATATGAACTAACTATTAATTTATAGCTCGGCTCCTCCCGCTTACACCAACTTGCAAGTGCTCTAACAACGCAAATTGAGACGTTAACAGGCTAGTTCCTTAATTATGTTACTGCGCATGGTTTTACTGCTGCTAGGAACTGCTATAGAATGGTTCTGACCATCTTGACGTTTAATATTACTAAACAAGTTTCTGTTTTGGTATGAACTACGGCATGATTTAGGGTTCAACTCATATACTAGTCGGCCTAATTCTGCACAACCCGGGGGAGAAATTGAGTGCAGTAAAACGGTCGGAAAAAACCAGCCAAGTGCGAGTCGGACTCGTGCATGATCGGTTCCATACCATCGTAGTAAGGGAGCCCCCTTTAATATTTTAATTTATTTTTATTATTATTCGTTTATTCATTTAAATACATATTTTTGATATTTTTAAATATTTCTTAATAAAACTATATAAAAAAAAAACATTTAAAAATATAAAAAACAGTAGCCCACCAGCGCTGGGAACAGGGTCCGAGCTGCCGGTGGTCAGGGCTCTTGAGAGAGGAACCTCCTAACAATTCGTTCCGTGTCCAGAAGTACTGCTTTCTAAATCAAGCCCTTGATCCAGCTGCCAAGCGAGAGCCTCCTAAGATGTTGGTCGAGGCTCTTGGCTATTAAGCCATTGGCCGACACGACTATCGGCAGCGCTCGCGAGCTAGATCAAGATATTTTTTTTTTTTATCTTTCTCTGCTTTCACGAGGTTCTCGTCATGCGGGACCGTTATATCAACAATCATTGTGCGGCGCTCCAATCGATCTATCACCACAATGTCAGGCCTATTTGTTGTTATAGAGTGCAATATCTATTACGGATTAGACATACAGCCCACTGACGGACGGACGGATGGACGGACATCGGAGGCTTAGGGTACGGAGCCCTAAAAAACCACTCGGCCAAGGTCAAACCGACCCGAACATGATTCAGCTATTGTAGATGCCGAAAGGACTTAGCCGATCGGCACGAGCCTCAATGGAAGCCGAATATGCATATTAGTAATTGCGTCGGGTCTGTCTGGTGGTCTTAACTGACATAGGTATTGTATATTGTATAACGAGCTGGTGTCCACAACTCCACGTCAAAGCGCGTATTTGGCGTATGGGCTATAATCCACCACGCGGGCCCAGTGCGCATTGGTAGATGTCACATGTCTTCTTTTTGGTTCTAGGACATGCCGGTTTCCGCACGATGTTTTCCTTCACCGTTTTGAGAGCAGTGGTGATGAAATAAATTACACAAAGTAATGCGCCTGTCTGTCTGTGTTCGTAAGTCGGGTCGCCACCACTGGACCACCGTTGCTCTCACTGACGTATGTACTTACGGGATTTATTATTTCTCGGAATTTTATTACGGCTTCCATATTCAATACTTCAAATTATATTTCCATTTACACAAAAATGACCATTTTACCCCTTTTGTATTTAAGTTGATATCGTATTTCAACTCCCAAGGTATGGGCTTGGCAGGTATGAGTCAATTACGTGGACGTTTTCATTATAAAGTAGGACGAATTCATTTCAATTAGTTGAGTGATATCAATGGAGATATTGACATAGTAGAATAATTAATAATTATTATATTAAAAAATAATTGAAGATATTATTATTAATTTTCTGTGATTGAGCTGTCGAATCAAGTAATTTATTTTCTAACCTTACGTACCTATTTAAAATAATACGTCGTTCTAGCCTATGTAGTCCCTTTTTTTTGGATCTCTCGACATCTTCAAATGAGGTCCCGCTCTTGGCGGAGCAGGAGGGAGTGTCAGACTTTTACTGACTAATACCCATCCATGTTCCTTCTTACCCCTTTGTGTTCCAGGACCACGGTATCTCTTCCGAACAGTCTCGCAGCCTCGACAGGCATCGGCTTGCCTTGCCTAGGAAGGGGTCCCCCTTCCGCCGTCGTATGACGACAGGCCTATGTAGCCCTAAATAAACTAGTGACGAAAATATTGTGTTTTTGCTCAATTTTCACATAGTATAGCTTAAAATTATGCCCAAATTCCAAGGAATAGGTATATTTAGTAGGTTTCTTAGATAGGTATACCCTATTTAGGTCACCTACTAAATATTTGAGGGATTTCCGGTTTACACTGGCAACATATCAGCCTTGAGCAGCGGTGGCCCAGTGGTGGCGGCCCCGACTTACGAACAGTAAGTCGTGGGTTCGAACCCAGACAGGCGCATTACTTTGTGTAATTTATTTCATCACCACTGCTCTCAAAACGGTGAAGGAAAACATCGTGAGGAAACCGGCATGTCCTAGAACCAAAAAATTCGAAGACATGTGACATCTACCAATCCGCACTGGGCCCGCGTGGTGGATTTTAGCCCATTCCCTCTCATTGAGATGAGGCCTGTGTCCCAGCAGTGGGAACATTAATAGGCTGATGATGATGATATCAGCCTTACATGGTCTAGTGATCGCAAGCGCAACTGAGCATGAGGTCCTGGGTTCGAGCCCCAGGTCGGGCGTGGTGTTATTGGGTTTTTACGTCCGCAATTTCTCACTAGCAGCCATGGAGTCTGGATGCCCGGTTGATGGCAATAGGCTCGCCCCCTATAACATGGAACTTAGACATAACTGGCGTAATGTGGGTATACTATTAGGTACACCTCTGTCTAACCCTTCTACTGCTAGACTCTAACATTGATGGAAAAAGGCTTGAGCCAAACTCTATTCTGAGTTAAATAGTAAAAGATAGAAAGTAAACAAGGACAAAAGGGTCTTCCTGGTTTTAACCCTTTACACGTTCTTTAAGCCACAGGGCACAGTTGGGCCAATACAATAACTTCATCAAACTGATCCCAAAAAATAACGTTGAAGCTTACAAAGTTTCCATAAAAAGCGACCATGGTAAGCTTTTAGTTAAACAAATATAGCCTGCCTTGTCGTTATTATTTCGTCTCTTTATACCTAAATAAATGCCTTTTACCAGAAACTTCATTAATGTAAAAGTTTTTTTAGTTTTTCTAATATAACTGAGATATGAATGAAAGCGCAACACAACTAAAAATATTCGTTTCAAAACGAATAAGTTTGGTTAAAAACTAACGAATATTTTTGTAACAATTTTTACAACACGTAAAAAAATAAAGCATGTTATTTATATTCACTTTTCAATGGTACAATTTGTACAGTTTTTACCCGACAGCCAAGGAAGGGTTATGTTTTTCGCGCATGTCTTGTATGTTTCTTTGTAAATTTCTTTATAACCTCGTATAATTATTCCAAATGGCTGGATTGATTTCGACGATTAAGGAATTATTAGATTCGTCTCAAAAACCCAAGTGTCTCTAAATAGGTGTTTAAAAAACCAGACAAGTGCGTTTCGGGCCAGTTCAGGGTTCAGCGCAGGTTCCAGCGCAGTATAGGGTGCCGTAGTAGTCCGCTATATTCAAGCAACTACTTCATCTTAGTCACTTTAAAGGATTTATTCTAAGGATTTTGTATTTATTACGAAATTATTCAACACACAAGTTCAACAACCATTACTGCTAAACCGATAAAGTTATCTTAACAGCTATAGTTTTCCTTTAAAGTTCATGAAATGCACTATCATCATAAATTTTTCAGATTTTAGATGGGGGAGACGATCCAACTGGAACAAAAATTTTCACTTTAAAGTTTAATATTTCGTAAATGGAGCATTAAATCGAAAAATAATATTAAAAACCCCTAAATCACTATAAAAGACCAATTCAATGATACTCCACACGATGGGGTAAAAGACGGAAAAAAAATCATCCCCATTTCACATGTAGGGGTAGTGATGTAGCTACCATACATTTTTTTTTCTCCAAAATTTCATTTTACCACTTTGTCGGCGTAATTGATATTCATACCTTTACAAAATTACAGTTTTCCTGTACTAACGGTCTCTTAGCAAACCCTCGGACAGACAGACAGACAGACGGACATGACGAAACAATAAGGGTTCCTTGTCAGGACTACGGAACCCTAAAAAAAACGTAAAGGCGGATTTTTGTTTTTTAAGTTGATCCTTAATAGCAACGCTACCGAATACAGTGCGCTATGATCCTCCTTTATGTACCTACTGCTTTGTAAAGTTAATATAAACAGTTACAATTCCATAGAAAATAGATCTAAACGGCTGGCGCTGGTTTTCAACGAAAACCTCAACCTCCACAGATGTCAGACGTCGAATTGTTATTCCGATATTTTATTTATAATATGACTATGTTATTGGATAAGACGTCCAGGATTGAACACTGTCGCACCCAATATCTGTAATTCTGTCCGATATTGCCATAAAAACCACGCTTGGCCGGATAAAATGTGATAATAATCTAGTTTTCATTCAATGTTATTTCATCGAGCAAAAAATACGGGCATAATAATAGCAACTCATTTTTCTACGTTAACTTCACCGGTATATAAGAATAAAATAAGTTCTCTTGTTAATTCCAGCATTTTTTATATAGTTTTACAACGATTCTTCTTTAGGAAACGTTACGAGGAAAATATGGTAAAAAACACATGACTGATGCCTTCATTTCAGTATGATATTGTAAATAGATCACTGTTTATATGCTTGAGGCGGGAGTGCCGCCTTTATTTTAAATTAGAGACATAGAATAATATTAGAAATTGTTTATTTTCCATGGTAAAATGGTTTATTTTCAAAGGCTTGTGTATATCACTAGTTATACACATAAGATGTTAAAAATGGCTTGAAATATTATCTAGAACTAGTTAACATAAACGGTGTTGTTGCTAGTGAGTCTCAAACTAGACAGTTAGTTGTATCCTGGGGCTCGTATTTGATTTCCAGAGAGACTAGAGAGCTGAGAGCAGAGATGTGGTGGGGCCGAATTTTATGTGCGCGTGTGGAGTGGTGTGTGTGTATAAATAATACGATACACTTAATTAAATCATGAAATTAACCGATCGAACCGATCGTCGAGTCGAGTCGACTCAACTCCGAGACACACTTTGGTACTATTAGACCTCAAAATAATATCGTAACTAAATTATTTTTTAACTACAAAACAGTTGTTGCAGTAACATACAGTCGTATATCTTATAGGAATATTTAGTGTGCGCCTCTAATTTAGCACAGAAACACGTAACAATGCGCTTTAAGAGGACGCCTGACACATTTATCTGTCTCTGCTATTTACCTAGCCGACCAAGTTTTTGTAACGAATTGGTTTAATTCAACATTCCGGCTCGTCCCCCTCCCTAGTTAAGGATGTCAAATACAGCGTCTGTACCGACAGTGCTGTAGTTTTTCTGTTCTGAGCTGCAGTGCAAAATAGTTGTAGAAAAAAGCTGGTATTAACGGCAAATATAAAGGACATTGGCGAAAATCAGCCCATTAGCGGCCTGAAATGAAATATATGTGTCGCAAGGAAATGAGGATATCAGGGATTTCACGAAATCCCGGTAGATGTCGAATATTCTTGTTTATTACGTCTTCTTACTAAAAGTATCTAGTGATATGACAAAACACACATTTAACTTCAGTGATATGTCGTTTCACTAAACTAAATCTAATAAAATGTCAGAAAAGCGAATACTGCCGCATAAAAATCGAGCCGTAATTTCTCTCGCTCGCTCTAGTGGGGCTCGCTCTATTGTTTCGCTCCTACTAGTGCCCCCACGGGCACTAGTAGGAGCGAAACAATCCGCTTTTCTTACATTTTACTAGATTTAGTTTAGTGAAATGACATATCACTGACTTTATATTAGTATTTTATTTAAAGTATTTTATTACTAGATACTTTTAGCAAAAATACATTAATAAACAAGAATATTCGACATCTACCGGGATTTCGCGATATCCCTAGGGATTTCGTGAAATCCCTGATATCCTCATTTCCCTGCGACATATACAAACAAATGCATAGATTTTTGTGTATTGTTAAAAAGTCCCAAAGGCATAGATAGAAAATATCAAATTTTATTTTATTCACTTTTGCAATCGTGCGCTGAGGACACTGTTAACTGCGATTTCTTGTGACTTCACCAATTAAATAAACTACTTGTAATCTCATTCTCTCATCATTTATTTCTGTCTTTTGCTATTTGGGCCCAATCCTTTTGATAAGAGTCAAGCTCGTCACGCCATCTCCTTCAACAATAAAAACATGAAAACAAAACATAGTACCATCGCAAAAACCAAAAAATGTGTTCTTTACATTAATTATCTTTTTATTTCCAGTATAAATATTAATTTTACTGTATTCATCGTTAGTTGTGTTTAACAGTGATTTGACAAAATTGTCATTCTTGTCCACCGACCTTACCATAGCTGAGCCTGTCTTACTATAGTCGTTTGCCAATCTCCTTTTTTCTAGCATTTAATTGTGGTATTAAAACATGGCAGCAGCCGATGGCGTGTATTTTTATTACAGCAATTTTGTTTTCTTTTCCGCTTTTTTTTTCCTTCGAGTGTCGTTAAAAGTGACAAAACAATTATTTGAAGGGGATGAACTGCGGTTATCTCGATTGAAAAACAAATATAAGACGACGATCCTTAATTTTATGTTTTTATGTGCTTTGGCAATCAAAGTTTTTCACGACCAATATTTGTTGTGTGTTTATGTTTAACTGAAGAATGGAAATATTTTCCTTACTTAGGTATGTTATTAAGTTCAAGACAATCTTTCTTGACGATATAACTGCAAAATGTAAATTGTAAAAAACTGTATTAAATCTGTGTGGCAACCTTTCTCGGTTGATAGTGTCTTGGTTGATATTGCTTCGCTTCGTTAATTGAGGACTCGTTACATTAACGCAACTATTGTCTTGATAATATCAATCAAAAAGAACAAATAATAACCAAAATACAACAAGGCAGCAGGCAATAAAACAACAACAATTGTAGTGTCAAATTTGACGTGTTGAAATTGTCGCTCGCAAAATTGTTCTTACAACTTATATAATTACAAGTAACCCCTAGGGTTGCTGGCATCTAACCCAATAAAAAGGCACCAAGTATAAAAACCCAACTACGTATAATCGAGTTCGGAGTGACAGCCCTACTCCGTAGTTGTCCCGCCGCCTCGCTTCGTTAATTGTGTGGTGGCTCTCATTACATTAACACAACTATTGTCTTGATTATTCTTGTTGACGAGCTTCCTGTCTATACATTGGCACACTATGTAGACCTATGTTGCCAGCCTTTTATATTGTGAGGGTATTTCGGCCATCTTTTGTGTGTGATAGACAGTTTTGGTGGAATTAGGTTGTGGGTGGAGAGGGTTGGTGAATATTTACATTGAGATGACGTGTGTTGCTGTTTATAGGGTTCCGTACCCGAAGAGTAACCATCGGACCCTATTACAAAGCCTCGGGTATCCGTCCGTCCATCTGTCAGTCAGCACACTGTATCTCATGATCCATAATAGGCAGACAATTGAAATTGTCACAGAATTACGTTGATAAAAAAAACTGAATCAAACAAACAAAAGGCACCGACTTCTGAAGCTAAAGTTATTTTTGACTTTTTGTGTTTTTAAGGTTCCGTACCTCCGTACCTCAAAAGGTAAAAAAAAGGAATGTCCGTCTGTCCGTCTGTCACCACCGATTTTCTCAGGAACAGGTAGATCTAGCAAGTTGAAATTTATACCAGATACTGAGGTCTAAAGTCCCTATTAGATGTATAAAAATCAAGGGCCTGAGTCAACACGATAAAAAGATATGGGCAAATTTAGATTTTCGCGAAAACTTGCAAGTACCAAAATTTACCTTAATTTTCAACTTTTTTTTTATTTTTCGGACTTTTCCCTTTACTTGTGCTGTAAGACCTTGTTTTTAAACAAAATTGACAATTCCAGGTCAACCGGAACCTACCCTACCCTATAGGCTTTGGGTCGAAAACCTATGGTAGTTCCCAATGTCACCTTTCAAACATAAGCGTCGTGATGGCCTTGACCTAGAATCACGAAATTTGGCAAAAAGCAAGGTCTTACAGCACAATCATGTAAAGGGAAAAATCTGAAAACTGTAAATATGTAGTTTAATAACAAAAAAAAACTATTTTACTATTACAAACTTATTATTTGGGGTTGGTGTCATAGCCTTTTCTAGGGATCAAACAGCAAAGTTAAGTTTGTCTTTTAAAAAGTTCTTTAATTGTTCATCTCAGGTCATCTCTTAAATGTATGCTACACAGAATGTAAGACACAACATGAAAAATATAGTCACAATGAGATAGAGGTATCAAAACCCAGAATCAGTCTCGAGACATTTCAAAATTAATTAGAACAAGCAACTATTCTAAACCAATTTACTAACTAATCACCAAACAACCAAAATAGACGACCACTCATGTTTTACTTTTAATTAAACCTAGTTTGATAATCCGACGCAGATGGTAAAATCAACAGAGTTGAGTTTAATCAAACATTGCCGCTTGCCGGTTATACCTTATAATAAAGTTTAATTGAAATACAATTAATTCACCAATCACGGTAAACTTTGCCTTTCTTCCCAGTGGATGTTTCCGACAAACCCATTATCCTTTGGAATGTTTATGTTTCCAATTATTTTCGTCAACTTTTCGTCATTTTCCATACGCAAGCTTTACCCTGCGGTTAAATGTCATGGAATTTTTCTCATGGATTTCCTTAACCAGTTTCGCGAATTGACTTCGTGTCTTGTCTGTCCTGGCCAGATCTTTACAGTTCAATGTGTAACCATTTGTTATATGGTCCGTTATGGGGCTTTCAAATAAAAGAAATCCTATCAAAAGTAAATTATAACGTCATCCAATGGACGGGAAATGGACGGAAATATCGTCAGAAAACCTCTCGCAGTAACAATAAAATAAAATGGTGGATAATGTGCTGAGAACTCAAATAGCTTACTACCGACTCTCACGCTAAGCATACACTATCCCTACTGTAAATAATTTCACTGTGATGTTTGTTTGGTAGGTTACCGGTATGGTGTTCGCATTATGTATGTACGTGCTAACTAGGTTTGTCAAGGAAACCGCCTACGCCGTAGCTGTGGTGATCGCTACGTCAGCTACGCCGTAGCATGTTTGCTACGCACGGCCTCTAACTTTATTATGGAAGATAGCTTAAATTAGACTCAGTGTAACTATACAAAACATGTAGATTTTTTATCTTAGTCCCAAACAAATCACAAATGCATTCTATATGGTAAGCCAACTGTCGTGTCGGACATGTTTGACAGGTTAGCTTAGGACGGACACACGATGGGACAAAGGAATATTGATATAGAGAGAATAAAGAATGAGGATATGCTTCCCTGTCCGATCTAATACGGGAGGTCATTCAGATATTGGATATCATAATAGGAAAAGGATATGAAAGCTCATATATACGTAACCAACGTTAGTTGAATTTATGTTGATAATAAATTTCATATTAGTTAATGGATACGAAAATAAAAGGATTCGTTTTGTTTTTAAATCCCTTAGTTTATTAGAGAATAGTTAAATAACCGATGGTTAAAGTTGAATTGGAAAGTGGTGGCACAGAATCGTGACCGTTGTATAATATAATAAATATATATAATGTTGACAGGAAAAACATTAACAATAATGGTTCTGGCAGTGTTGAAAAAAAAAAGAAAAAACGTTCTTCTTCTTCTGTATCGTGTGGTTAGTGTCTAACCTGGTCTCAGAGTTTTTATGCAGCCTATGGGCCTCTGACTTGGCTTTATATACCGTCAAGAAATATCTCTCAGGCATGCTGGTTTCCTTCACCGAAGCAAGTGATAATTATACAATACGCACATGAATCCGAAAAATCAGAGGTGCGTGTCTTGGAATCGAACTCGAGACCTATGACTTGGAAGTGACCGTCGGGGTCACACCACTAGGCTATCACTGCTAAAAAAACGTTTATTCCTGGTGACATCCTAAGCATTACAAAAAATGTTACTTCTGCCAAACTGTAAAGCAATTTGTTGGCAGAGATGTAGTTCCCATATAACATTTTTATTTCATTTAACTACTCGCAGTTACTTTTCCATTAATAACAAGGATACATTAATCGCTCAACATTAACTAAAATCAAACACAAATATTTTACAATAGTACAAACGGTTGACTATAGTTGAATTGAAATGCCACTACGCAATTCAAAATGCTATTAGCATTAGCCAATAACATCCTAAACCGCACAATGGCATTTTAATTCACGACGGCGAAGCCACCAACGTAAGCTAGTATGACTTAATCTATGTATCTCCATTTATGAGGCTTTGACAAAAAGTGTTAAAAAGAAACTTCTCCATTTTATTCTTAAAAGACATTTTTTGTTTCACCTACAACAATTTTATTTATTACTAGCGGACGTCACGAGGTTACACCCGCGTAGTTCCCGTTCCCGTGGGAGTACGGGGATATACAGCCTATGTTACTCAGTAAAGACATGGCTTTCTAATGGTGAAAGAATTTTTGAAATCAGCGCAGTAGTTTTTGAGTTTATTATTACAAACATACATACACACAAAAATTCAAAAATACAAATCTTTCCTCTTTAGAATATTTGTGTAGATTAGTATAGACAGTATGGCTATTGGCCTATAATTTGAGTAATCACTGTGCACACCTTGTTTAAATATTATAGGTCTCTTATTGGGTTTGTCTCCACCGATCATGGTATCAGATCACGTTAACCACGGATCACGGCGAGTTGTATCAATGCCGCTTTTAACTGTTCAGGATATAAACCATTTTCAACACATAAGTTAATGACTGATGAATAACAATTTTATTTCTTTTACTCTAATTTTATATACCGTCAGACTTTTCATTACTTAGAATATGTATTATTTTGCATCCTTTGGGTTACGCTTTTTGAAATCGTAATGACACCTTATTGTTAACACCGTAATGTTACCTTATTGTAAAAATATGGCATTTAACTAATATCGGTGTTAAAATATCACACAGCAGTAAAAGCGTATACAAAAGCTGCAAACTCCACCATGAACCTAAATAAGCACATTAAATTCCCATGTAATCAATTTCTGTACACTAAAATTGATGATCAGGAATTTACAACGGGAAATGCAATACAAATAATTATTTATGGCGAATTACAAATACCAATTCAACTATTTGATTGGCTGCACAAAATCAGAGGTCGTTAATATTTGATTTTAAATTGTTTAATGATATAATGCATTTGATCGTTTTATGTCTAAATGTTAAAGGCCAAAGCACACATATAAGCTCTGTACAGAATCGGCATCATCTCAGCTCATCGGCTTGTCGTCTGACCAGGCATCACACATCGATAGTACGGTTGACCAAGCTATTTGGTTGACATTTTACAATGTAATTTGCATGTTAAAATGTAAATCAAATAGCTTGGTCGACCGTACGTAATCACATCGCCTCAGCGCAGCCAAGGTATCGTGTTGGTCAATCGGCACATGGATGGCCGTGTGCCGTAAGTATCCTGCTTATGGCGCACGGCAAACCGTCGCCCTTCCGCAAGTTCGATGACCGATGTTTACTAGTCAATCTTGAAGCAATGATGCTTTCAGCTATACACGTTGCGGTATTGAGTTTCATAGACAGAGTCCTGAACGCCTTTAGTTAAGGCGATGCTGACCCCCTGCAGCGCTTATACGTGTGCGTTGACCTCAAACCACCATAAAACGGCCACGGGATCGATTACCGCTTGAAATTTCATTGCTTAATTTCGGAGAGAATGGGGCGAACAGATTGAAAAACGGTATTGTCGGTTTATCGCGTAACCGATTATTGTGTATTACGACTATTTACGACGGATTTTGGGAACGATTTGTTGCCAAGAAGGATTATATTAAAATTGTTTTGCGGTTTTTAATCTTCTTAAGGACCATTTCTTAATCTTAATCTTCGTTTTCTTTCAGGATCTTGAAATAATCAAACGAATTAGTACGAAAAAAAAATTGGAAGTATAATTTACAAAGCAACAATAAGCACATTCACAGGGTAAATTAGAAAAGAAAGTTTCAATACATACGATTTTTTTTTCAAAAATGTAAACGTAACGGTTAGTAAGTTTTCAGGTACCTAGCTAGGCAGAAAAAGTCGGCGAGGCATTTCTTTTTTACCCGACTACGGCGAACCTAAAAGGAAGGGTTATGATTTTAGCAGTCTATGCATGTATGTATGCATGCATGTCTGCATGTATGTCTGCATGTATGTATGTATACATGTATGTATGCATGTATGTTTGCATGTATGTATGCATGCATGTATGTATGCATGTTTGTATGCATGTACCTATGTATGCATGTATGTATGTTTGTATTTACGTATGTTCCACCGACTACTATTCATCCGACTTTGATGAATAAGGTGTCAATCGATTCGTTATTATGGGATAAGTGACATAGGCTACATTTTAACCGACTTCAGTAATAGGAGGAGTCAATTTTACCTTGTAAAATCCGATTTTAATTAGGGCGTGATTTTTCAGTAGTCGGGTTTTTTCGGTTATACAACAAACAATCTTGTTAAACACTAGACACCCCAGTTCAGAGCAATCCGACTCGGATAGGTTAGGTTAGAAGGCTAAGGCCTGAGCGGAGTGGAGCCCAACCATGCCTTCCGATTTATTCTGTAACCGGACGAAGGTTTTGTATTTTTTTAGCAGCCAGATGCGTTAACGTTCCGTTTTTTAAATCTCGATTTTTCGGTTTTGTTTCTAACGACCCGAAGCGTTTGTTCTGGCTGAAAAAACGATTGTGTTTTTTTTTTCCATCAAACCTTTTTTGTTTTGTTTCGCTGACGTTAGTCATATTCGAAAATATTTTTAAATACTTTGTCTTGAGTTAGCGTACCACTGGTCAGTTTCCTTACTCGTCATTTTCACTAATTCACCAGTTCACTCATTAGAAAATTTCGGTAGGTTGTTGAATGCTAACTTTTAATAAAATTTTCCTAGAAAAATCTTCATCTTAAAAATGTAGCTGTATATTTTGAAAATTACTATTCTATATTATGTTTTCTTTCAAGTAATTCTTCATGAGGACATAATAGAAGTAGGTAATTCGAAGATATATCTTCTTATTTCACAAAATATTGTGTCAAAAGAAATATGAAATGGAGATGCCACGAAGTTGTATCCAAACCTAATAAATGTCAAAAATTTGACTCTGCCTAACACATGATCATAATATATGTCATGCCTGACACGTTTGAACTGTGATTAGTACTCATAGCACGAACTTCAAACAGCCATCAATGTCGAGTCGCAATCGATAGATAGATTTTATAGTTATCGCAGCCTTAAAACTAATCGTCACCAACAGCAAAACTCTCAATCATATAACTCTTAATGATATCTATATCTATATTATCAATACGTAAGTGGGAGACGCCCCGGGCGTCGGGGGCCACCGTAGGTGCGGGCCTGTGGACGGTGAGCTATGGGCTAGCTCGCCGTCCGTCCGTCTCATGACGACAGGCCGTGTCGACGGCGCGTTCGTGTTCCACGCGCGCCTCAAAGAGAGTCAGCAAAAAGGAAGGGGTCCGCAAGGGCCGATGCCTGCCGGGGCTGCGGGACTGTTCGAAAGAGATACCGTGGCCCCGGAACACAAAGGGCGATGAAGGAACATGGATGGGTTTTAGTCGGTAAAAGTCTAACACTCCCTCCTGCTCCGCCCAGAGCGGGAGGAGTCATTTGATGATTTCCCATCCAAAAAAAAGGGTGGTGGATGTGTGCGTGTATCCAAAAATTTTGTTTTTAAGCGGGGTTCGAAGTGATAACTATCTATCATCATCATCATCTCCCTGCCCTTATCCATGTTGCTTGGGCTCGGCGCAACACGTTTTTTTCTTCCATTCTCCTCTGTCAACCGTCACGCAATCATTTACACCTTTTTCCTTCATATAATTCCTAACACAATCCATCCATCGTTTCCTTGGTCTTCCTCTCCCTTTCCATACATCCACATTTATAATTATCTATCATTGATAATAATTATCGTGATAATTACTTAACAACACGCCTGTAATCCTCAAAAGGTTAGGCAGAGCTGTACCTAATAGTATGGTGGTGGTTCAAACTTCGTTTGAAATATGTTAGAATAAAGTTATAATCAGCTTGCACTACAAAGTGGTTGTTACGCCAGTCACTGCGGACCGAATAGTGCGAAATGAGTTGATTTTTGCGATTTACATAAAATCCATTGATTGGACAAAAAAAAATAAAACACTATCATGCTGATATGTTGCTTTTAGAATTATTTGCAAAAAATCAGAATGATCGCATTTATTTTAGTATGGTTTTTTCGTTAAAAGATTTTTTTAGAGATAAATTTGTGATTTTGTTTTATCGAGTAAAATTAGTTGTATTTTATTTTCAAAACACTGTCATACTAGCATATATCCTGGAAGAATATCATAAATTATTTGGTTTTGTTTATTGTAGTGAATCTGCTTTTTTGCATTATAAAACTCGCGTTTAGCTCCTGTAGTTGCCTTAAACCCCATGTAATAGGTGGCGAGCCTATACCCAGACTTCACGGCTGCTACTGGGAAATTCCTGATGGAAAAATTCTATAACACTTTACCCGACCAAAAATCAAATAATTTACTTAATGATTATTATCTTGACAATAGCCAAAAACATAAAACAATAATTAGTAAACTTCACATGTATACGAAACAAGATACGCGATTTTGCCGCTTTTGTGCGTATTCAACGGTTAAGTCACCATTTAAAAAAAGAAAATGCTGGTAATTAAAATTGTGTGTTAATAAAATTGATTATTGTTGTTTCCACACAACGTTCCTGACACGTGATCCTTCACCGTTTTGACAGCTGTGGTGACGAATTAGAATTAAATTACGCAAAGTAGAGTGCTCACTTTGATTGAAAGATACATGGCCGAATACTGAAACGTCACTCAAAATTTAAGTAGTACTTATATTTAACAGATTCTCAAAAGTGACGTTTGGCCATACGAAATTTAAAGTTTAGGAGCTTCTCAAATGTTAAGCAGCCCTTAAATTTTGAGTGACGTTTCAGTATTTGGGGGACAGTCTTCTACTTGGTAAGTCGGGACCGGTTATGGGTTTGGCGCACTCCCTCATAAAGAGAAGACTTGTGTCTCAAAAGTGAGAACAGTATACGTTGATTATGCTATGCCATGCTATCAATAAGGTAGCTGATGACCGTACACACTGTGCTCATAAAAAAGGATTCATTTACATGGATACTTAATTATAGAGACCGTGTGTACATAGACCTCGACACGGAAACATTTGTTCAATCGTTATCAAAACACTGTTTTGTATGGTGTTCTGGTGTTCGCACGTCATTGTTTTCCTAGAGATATTGTCCGGCTCAAGACAATATTGTCTGCGCACAGCTTTAGCTACAAACTCGTCACTGTACTTGCTTAATATTTTCCTAGTGATAAACTTGGAAGATAGTCATTTATTGGTTCTAAAAACACAGTTCAACTTAGCTTGGCTTTTCTTGGAAATTTCATCAAACATCTACAAAAGGCAGAAAAAAAAATGGTCCCAATTACTGAACCGAAAATTAGGTGTCGGTGCCAAAGTTCTGAAATTCAGCTTTTCATGGTAGATATAGGGAGGTTTTCACGAATTTATTAGACCTTATCTCTATTATGAGTGAAATCGCCCGGTTTAATAGCAGCCGGCTTAGCCAGCCAACGGCTTTATTAAAAAAAAATCGTTTATAATTATGGATACTGGGATACCTGCGCGCCTTTTTGCTGTAACAGAAAATACTGTAGCTGGTAACATTTAGAATTTAGATTATTTTTGGTAACGATCTCCCGTGAGCATACGCGCGTCCTTACGCGGATAGTATCTGAATATTTTGTACATTCATACAAAAATCATGGAAAATGTTTGTAGTACAAGCATTTCTACAAAATGAAGACAAAAACTTTTTTTGTAGTTGTCTGCAAAGGAATTTATTGAGAAAAATAGCTGCAAATTTCAAGTAGAGCTGATTTTAACTCATAAGAGTTCATACCATTAAAACATGTGGTTTAGTATGTGTTCATACACATTATAAAGTATATTTGCCTTGCCAAACGTTCACGAGTTTCATATAGTCCCTCAGGGGAAACTAGAGTTTACAGAACCCCATACTAAACATTTATAAATTCAGAACAGCTAGCAGTAGTGAAACTAGGAACTTTCAAATCTGGTGTTGTATTGTCATGTGAAATTTTCAAGGCTAGGTTAACTATATGGTTATATTTCAGGTTATTTTTTAATAACCGTTTTCAGTGTTAACGATAAGGTTATATTTATTCCTCATTTAACACATAAAGACCAATGAAAGGCCAAGTAACCATACCATTTTGGATGTCAATGATGGACCGAAGTTAAAGTGGCCAAACTACAAATATCTTTGCTAAATTAAATGAGAGTAATTATGAATAGATACTGTGAACCAAAATAACAACAGACATACCAAACACAAGACTAAATACCAGACAACACGAACTCAAACACGATTTTATCCAACGTATTTCTCAAAAAGGCTTTTACGAAAACCTTTATTTTATTCCGCCAGCCATATTGTTTTCGGTAGATACGGATAGCGTGTGACGGGCTGCGACTGACGAGATTGCAATTACATTTAGCCGAATTGGCATTTCATGTGCCTCTAACTATACAATCAACACATTTGTAGAGACTGACATCTCTTTGACAAACGATTATATACCAAAATAGGTCCATACATTTTCTGTGAAAATAGATTAAGGGTTTTTTTGATTACAAGACGACCATTTTAGGCTGTAATTAAAGAAAGAAGTTTTGTATCAGACCATTATTGCAATAAAATCATCGCCTCTATTAACTATATTTCCGTATTATTATCATCATGATATATTATTAGCCGAATGAAGCAAGATGGACTGGACATGGTCCTCCTCCAATTGTTGCCACGTTGACTGGTCCTGTTTTGTGTTTCTCCAATCGCACTTATTACTTTAATCTTACGAAAGAATAATCAAAGATATCAACGTGTTGACAGATCTTTGACTTCTAGCTGTCCTCAACATTTTCAGTGTGTAGCTATTTTTAAACCATATATTCGCTGATAAATTCATAAACCTCTTGGTCACACTGATATTCTAAAGGAGAAAGTTTGTATGTGAGTATGTTTGTTACTCTTTCTTGCAAAAACTACTTAACGGATTTAGATGAAATTTTGCACACATTTAGTTTATAACCTGGATTAACACATAAGATACTTCTATCCCGGTTGTAAGATTCCATAAGACAATTATCGAGCTTGGCAAAGCCGCGGGCAGAATCCAGTTCCCAATATATTATCAGACCAATCATTCCAAAAAACATATTCAGGAATTACGTACCAACATAAATAATTGGGCTACGCACTCTCTTCAATTGGGAACTTCCTTTTAACAACCATATTTTTATATGCTCACTGTAGGTACTGTACAGTGATGAGATTGTAATTACATTACCCGGAATTGGCACTTTATGTCTCCTATAGTGAACACATTTGTACCGACAGACGTTCCTTTGATGGCAGAGACAAATTTTATGAGATCAATTTATCAAATAGTCGATTGAAAGCGGCAAATTGTCCTCGCAGCGATCTTGTTATGGAAGACGTTTTATGTACCATTTATGATTAATATAAAGATTTATTGGTACATACATGGTTTGTACGCTCTTTTAAAGATATAACAGTCACCATTAATCTAATATGACTTATACTGTGACCCTATTTACAACAACCATTAGGTATAGTATACTTACATAAATTTCGTCTTTTTGACTGCTTGTCAATAAAAAGTACCTAATATGATTTTTTTATAACTCGTATCGGTTAGTACAGCAAGTTTTAAATTACATAAATCAAATCTTTTTAAAACATATAACTCATTCACCATTATTATTTTTATGGTTGGTGAAAAAAATAAAATACGAAAGTTAACGTAAAATACCGCAATAGATGCAATACTCGGATCATCTTTACTGCTCTTCACCACAATTCTGCACTCAAACACCTATCTATAATAGTATTGCATAAATAGAAAAAAAACCCGCTTCAAAAAATTGTAAATTCAGCACGATATCGTGGAGCACTCAGTCCAGTTGATTCTCAAAAGGCGTCGCTACGACTGTACGTACGCTACGTACACTCGTTGATTACAAGCAAGTACACACTGTACCTGTGTACCTACTATAAACCCAGAATTCTCGAGAGCGTCGTAACCTGCATTTAAATTGTAAAGCAAACGGTACCGAATTGAACAGACAAACATAACGAACTTCGTGTTTCGTGTTTCGTGTGTTGAATTTGCGACCTGAACTGTCTCAAGAACAACATTGTTGTACATGTCTTACGTTACGGTTATGATCAAAGTGGTAAGTGTTGTAATTAATTGTAATTAGTGATGGAGAAGGAATGTACTGAGGGCACTTGCACTGATGAGACTAATAATAATTGCGATCTAAACCGAGTTCAAGAGCCGTCAGTTTAATGCGTCTAATAGATTTTTTTGTTCTTTTTTTGAGTTCCGTACCTCAAAAGGTAAAAAAATGAACCCTTATAAGATCACTTTCTTGTCCGTCTGTCCCCACTGATTTTCTCAGGAACGGGTGGACCTCGCAAGTTGAAAATTATACCAGAAACTGAAGTCTATAGTCCCTATTAGATGTAAATCAAAGTCCTGAGTCAACACGATAAAAAAATATCGGCAAATTTAGATTTTCGTGAAAACTTTTAAGTATCAAAATTGACCTTAATTTTCAACTTTTTTATTTTTCGGACTTTTAGTTAATTGTGTGTTATTTTATTTTTATAAATACTTTATCTATCAATGTTATTATAATCGGCATGGAATGTTGTCACTGACAGCTAATTAACTCGGTTAACATCGCGATCAATGAGACACATTGGTGAAATTTTGCCTGAGAAGATAACAGGGAGCGATATACGGAAGTCAATGGGAGAGATTTTTGCTTAGCTTTTGTATCATAATATAAACCTATACTGTGTCAATGCTGAGCAAAAGGCCTTATATATTCTCCACTTCTCCCATTTTTAATGGCACTTCTTGTTGTAGAAGAATTTCTTACGAAACTGCCTTGTTCGTCTCACTATCCTGGAACAAACACGGGGTCGTTTTGTTTTAAAAAAATGGCAATGATTTTAATAAAAAAATGACGTGTTGTCTAACAGTAGTCTGAACTCTTTTGTTCCGAAGTAGGTACTATTTATGTCTGATGCTGTAGAGTACATTAATATTCCAGTTTTTAGGGTATGGGCGCAGGTGAAATTACAGAGAAATTAGAATTTTCACTCCGCCTCTGTAACGCAAGGAACCAATGCCCGTTAAGTAGTCTCAAGATCAACATCATTCTCTCTTGCACTTATCCCAATTCATTTTGGGGTCGGCGCAGCATGTCTTTCTTCTTCCATACTAGGTAGTCTTAAGATATCACGATTTATTAATCAGCCTGTTTATTCTGTGGCAATCCTTGGAGAAAAAAATGACGCTGATTTAATATGTTTTTTTTGCAGGTAATTTCAATTTACATTATTTACAAATCTATTAAAATAACTAACTAACTTAAACTAAAAACTTAAAAAATTGCGTCAAAAAACTCCTCCTCAACGCTGTCAACTGGTAATGCCACCAAAAGACTGGCGACGTTACCACGCTGTATGGCAACGTTAAACCTTTGGCCAAGATAAAATTAATTTTTTTACAACTAAAATATGATTTTAGTTGTAAAAAATGTATTAAATCAAACATCATCATAAAATAAAATAAGAAAATCAAAGAATATTTTAATTCTTCGCGGATCTAAAGTATGAGGAAATGAGCATTTTCTGTGAAAACACAATAGAATGGGTAAACGTAATATTTTATCTAGAACTCGTGTTATTGAAATGTTATTTCTATGTAGATATAAATCAACCTTTAACGTCTAAAAATGATATATTCGACGATAAAAAGACATTCGTGAATATATTTGGGTTCGTCTTGACATTTATTCAAAACACAGGTACATGTGTTCGCTTCAGTTTTCCTCACAGACATTTACATTATTAGATACTCATTGAATTTGTAAATTCAAAACGTCATCATTTCCATGTTGTAATTTTATAAAAAAAAGAAAAAGATTGAAATACATGTATTTTATTAGGTTTTTTCGTGCTTCTTGTTTGAAGAAGATGAACTTAAATAATGTCAAAAATTCAAAATACACTGACAAACTATTAAATAAACTTGACGAAGTATCTAAATAAATAAAAGTCGTAAAATAATGTATTTGAGCCTTACAAACCAATCATTATGTAACTTTACGTCGGCCTTGAAGCTCAAGAGTTTAAAACTTTGCGGTCATTGCCACCAGACCAGAATATTATGAATACCAAGATTATCCATAAAAATCAATTATATTTTCTCCTTTGAATCTGCTACCCTGGTCCTCCCTAGACGATCAAAAAAGGTGACGGCCTCATGAATATTCCATTATTCGTTGATTTGAATTTTATTTGCGTTTCCTTACCGATCGGGGGTGAAACAAGGTTCTATTTGGAAAGACCTTGAACTGGAGCCATGGTTTTAATTGTCCCGACGTAATGGATTTGATGCTGCCATTAATTACCAACACTTCTTCAGTGTGTCTTCCTTAGCTGTTTTTACTATACATTAATTTATTTATTTAGTACAGCATAAACCATTAACACTAAATTAACTAATCATTTTACTCGGTATTTCACAGAACCACAAACATTCTAAAGTTATCGTCTTTCATTCATAATTACAATCCTTTAGTAACTTAATGATGATAATAATATTACCTAAATAAATGAATAAATCACATTTAGAAGTATAGGCCTATAACTTATGAAGCATTTTCTTATTGCTACAACAATAAAATTCCTCGAATCCTAGGATACCGGTCATTATTTTCAGCCTAAAAGCAAAAACACGGAAAATAAAATAATATCGTTTTTTTTTTCGATTGAAAGTAGCAAAATATCTCTTAACACAATAAACACATGGGACATTTCGGTGAAATTGAACCGTGTTTGACAGATAACCATAATCAAATATCTACCTCGGTCGACTATTTACAAAACGACCATTGACCCTTACCCTCATTTTCTGAGGGTTGACCAGAAGTCAATGCATTTTTACCTTTTTTTTTCTTTTACCCCAGATGGACGAGACTTTCGAATCGTTCGAAATTCAAACGATAAAGTTAAAATGAAATTGTTCTCCGCAAATAGTTGACGCGGTGAAAGTGCCTACTTACAATTTTTACTACAGACAATAAGAATATTAAGGAATGTGTACCTAGTACGTTTCATTTTATGTACGTCTACATTATATTAGCCTATAATTTTCATTTTATATACATTCAGAATGTTATTAGATATCGTAAAAGTACATACAAATGTACATTCTAATGTCGTACGTGATAGTTACTTGATATTTTTCGCGAAAAATATGTGTGAGATGTTTTTAAAGTAGAAATTCACGAATGCAGCAACACATCTTGCCTGAAAAGATTGCTTAAATATTTTCTGTGTAAGTTTAAAAACAACGTTAAAAAAAAGGAAAACTACCTTTATGTTTAGTTATATCACATGTAATAAGTCGTTGAATTACTTAGTTTTGTTTGTTCTCAAAAGATCCAACTGAATTTTAAGTATGGAAATAAGAGTGAGTCTAATAAAAAAGAAAAAAAGGTAAATTTTAATATACCAGAAAAGATTTAGTAATATTTCTTTGCGGACACAAAAAGATAAACTTTTTCCTTTTCCGACAATGACACACACAACATGGCTTGAAAAGAATTGCGTGTAAATGGAATTTTTGGAATCGCGTGTCTGTCACTGCCTTAAATCCGTTTGAGAGAGCGTATAAAGTACCCACACGAACAAAAATAACACAGTCTACAGGATATTATTGTGTGGTTGAAGAAAAATACACTAACACAGTAGATAAAATACACTAAGTAACACAATAGATATAACAAAATAACGGCAAAGATGATCACGTTAATTCATTCAAATGTGAAACTGATTCCTTGAATATAAGCCAAGAAGTGCACCTATTTTGTGCTGTGAACATTGCACAAATTATATACCATTTACTGGCACCGTCAAATCTAAATTTTTAGTTTTCGTGCACCAATACTACGTCATTACCAAAGGAAAACTTTAAAGTTGCCCCAAAAGGAAAAAGAAGCATCATTTTAATATTTTACGAAACTATTAGTCGCACACCGAGGAGGTGAATTTATCTTGAACAAACATTTGGAATCGCCCGCGAAATGTCCTTACATGTTTACTAGGGAACCTAATTAAAACTATAACTAATGATGCCGACTTATTCCACCAATAAACTGGCTTTTAACATCATAACATGACGCTTATAATTCCCGAAGGGTTAGGCAGATACGTACCTAATAGTACACCCACATTTCGCCAGCTATGTCTAAGTCCCATGTAATAGGGGGCGGCCCTATTGCCATCAACCGGGCACAAATTCAAACTCCGTGGCTGCTACTGCTAAATTCCTAATGAAATAACCCATTAACACTTTACCTGACTCGGGAAGGAACCCGGGGCCTTATCCTTTTTTTTCGATATGGCATCTCTCAGTTCAACCTTGAGAGGTTGTCGTCTGCTTAACCGGACAATCCTGTGGGTGCCTCAAGTGTAAGGCCTCCAGCCAGGCCAAAAAACGTACAAACTAAACGACTATACGTACGCTAGGGGCACCCCCTGTGGGGTACGGGCCTCGGCTTAGGGCGTCGCTGGGAGAGGACAGCAAGGGGACAGGCTGGATCGGAGTGGTGTCATTATTTAGGGACTGATTTTGGACTACAGGCTTCTTTGCCTGCAGCCACGCGGGCTTGCACGAGCAAGGGACAGGGGAGGGTTCGTATCGGGGCGTCGCGACGAGCCTCGACGGCGAGGACGGAATGGCGGCTGTTTGCGTCTGTGCTTCTTAAGCGTGCTAGTTTCCTTCCTGCTCTCCTGGAGGAGGGTTGTAGCGTCATCGGGATCGACTAAAGCATGCCTTGGGCGGTGGACCTGACTAATTCGCGAGGGTTCGTAACGGGCGGCCGCTGCGATCAGGGGATTACGATGTCTGACGGCAGAGTCGAAGAAGCGCTTAGAAAAGCGCTTCATAAACTGAGCCCAGTTTATTCAGAGACAGACTCGACACGAATCGTGGAGATTTTAAGGTCTATATGTAGACGGTCATTGCGGACATACCTATTAAGGGGCTCCCGTAACTTTACGTGAAAACCGGTTTTGAAAGATCTGCATCCTATGGAGATATTTAGGCTTGGCATGAGCGTACACGACACAAGCGTAGGTCATGATGAGACGGATCATTGCGGTAAAGAGACGCAATTTTCACCTGAGAGACAATTTGCCCGGGACCTCATCCACCAATAAACCGGCTTTAATATTATTATAGTACCTCTTCACTCTGACTATCACTTTTCGCGTACTTAGTAGTAAAGTTTTCACTTTGAAGCGCGCGAAGTTAGCGCCATAGCGGCATTTCCTTGCTAATTAACGAGAGGCTAGCTACTGCATTGTTACGTGCATCCCTACTCGGTTCAGTGAAATAAACTTTGTATCTCATTTTATTCCATCTTGCCGATTATTGTTAGACAAAAGGTCGTAGTGTCAGACATTGTTGGAATTTCTAACTGAAGTATAATTTGATGTCGTATGATTGTTGCATGTAAAAGCGATCGTAATATCATTTGGTATGCGAGCTATAAAATTATTTCTCAGAAAGTTTTTGTAGAAATAAAACTTCAAACATTACTGTAAATAAATTTATCAAAATGTACTTACGTTGTTTCTTCATTTTAAATAAATCATGTTGCATGGCTAAACAATAAATGTACAGCTGTAAGTAGGGTGTCATCTGCACAGTTTTAAATAGAAAATACTTTTATTCGCGAAACAAAGACCAATAAAATGTTCAATCTCCACTATCGCTTCCAGTACAAATCTAAAACAAAACACTAACAAGAAAAAGTATCCAATAAAAGAACAATTCTCACGAATACATCCCCGATTGCGGGTTAACTTTCTACCGACCAATTCCGTATCGCCTCCTTCGGCCGAGGAAGCGAAGTAGCGAAGTTGGTAGTCATTAACTTCACTTAAGTTCGTTACTCGACTTCGTAGATGCAAGATGGTAGTTCCGAAGCCAGCTGCGTTCGAAAATGAACGAAATAGGATAATGAGGAACTTGGTCTCTTTTGTGGCGCGTTTAGACCGATCGGATTTGGAGAAAGAGCCGTTCAGAATCATTTCATTCATTAAATGAAAAATAAATAATATGGATTTATAGAAAAATATATTTTTTTATATCTTCATTTTTGGGTGATTTTAGTACGTAAACATTTGTTTTACAGAGGCTTTGAAATACGTTGATTTTAAAATAATAAAAAATGCTCGTTTCACGTAATTCGTAAGTTTACTGATTGTGCTTGTTGCAAACAATTAAACGAACTATAATACTATTGGATAATATGTATTTTCGATTCCAAAATTGACGTATTTATGATAAGTTTCAGCACGCGTTCGTACCAGGAACTCAGAACTACATAAGCGTGTTTTGAGTTTCGAGAAAACTAAACTAAAAACTAAGCAAACAAACATAATAATAACTTGAACATAACTAGCAAAATGAAATTCCAAACCTCTACCTACACCTTTGGGGAACACAGGCGGGAAGTCATATTAACATTTTAATTAAAAATAAATAATTTGTCTAAAGCCTAATGAATAATCTTGATTTAGGCGTCGCTCTTACTTCGTCAAGGTTTACCAACTGAGCTGACTTGGAACAGTCTATTTTGCTTTCAAGAATTGGTTTACGAGTATATTAATGAAGTGTTCAGTTCACATGGTAACGTAACTTTCCTGGCAAATGAATGGTAATTTGTGTTAAAATCGTGCCCGAAAATTAACATAATCAATCAGTCTGTACGATACCTGTAATAGCACTACAGCAATATAGTACAAAAAGTACCAATCTATGCCACAAATGAAGGACTACATTCAAAAGATATACCATGGCCCCGGAACACAAAGGGCGATGTAGGAAAATGGATGGGTTTTAGTCAGTGAAACTCTGACACTCCCTTACGCTCCGGCCAGAGCGGGAAGGGTAATTTGATGATATCTCATCCAAAAAAAAAAAGGACTACATTAAATTCCTTAATGGCGATGTAAAAGTTCTCCACGATTTAAAACTATGTAGAAAAACCTGACAATGACTGTTGGGCCCACTAGCCCCCAACTCCACCTGCTAATAGGTGGACCGATGACCTGGTGAAGGTTGCGGGAATCCGCAGGATGCGAGTCGCACGGGACCGGTCAATGTGGCGACACTTGGGGGAGGCCTCTGTCCAGCAGTGGACGTCTGTCGGCTGAAATGATGATGGGTAGCTCACCAAACACAACAGCCATCCTCCGTTTTCTACGGGGGATGATGAACATAACATCCTGTTCTTCATTCTCCTAAATATCCACTGCTAGGATAGGTACAGGCCTCTTACCTGCAAGAGAGAGTTTGCCGTTATCCATCACGTGGGTCCAGTTTGGGTTGGTTCACAATTCCTAGAATGTCCTATACCTAAAAGGTCTGATTCGCTATAAGAAAAAAAATATACTTTGAAAACTTAGGTGGATATTGATCCATCATGACGCGAGCACCTTAAGACTGGCGTTCGAAAAATGCTTGACAAGCTTTTATGCCCGTTTCTTACCCTTATTTTTTGCTCTTGTTATGAAAACCTTGTTTAAAGCATATTAATTTGTTTTTGAAGCATGACAAGTTAATTTAGGTTGATTGTTGGGAGCGGTAATTTTTAAGTTTCAAACTAACTTTTGGAGACAAACAATTTGTACATTTTGTGTCTCAAGGGTTAAAGTTTTTTAAGGCTGTGTACTTTTTCACAAAGAAGGTCTAAGGCCAAATGGTTAAAAAATATTGAACGTGGTACCTACTACATGTTCGTTCGTTTTGTTATATGATTCTTACATTTAGAAGACTCCGACCAAGTGACCTCTAGTATAGCATGGACTGCGCTCCAGCGATAGACCGGACAAGATGAAGAAAATCGTAATCCAAATACTTGTTATTACTTAGTTACAAATCGTTCTGTCTAGTGTCATACGCCCGCTTGTCAGGTAGCATTCGTGTGTCAAAATCGAAAATGTTCGGGATCAAAATTTTTGTATGACATTATTCCCAATGTCCGCTCTATACCTAATTCTTTTAAATCTCTTTGTTTGTAAGCAACCGTTTTAATGTATGTGAAACACTAACGTCTACACTAAACGTCAAAACTTCTTTAAACACAATACTTAAAATGTCAATTCTTAAAATGTCACGGGTTAACCCGCGATCATGGCGCTTGCAACAGCGTCGAAATATCGGGAGCTCAAAAACAATGAATAATCACGGAAGATACCCCGTAAGTGACATTTTAAGTATAGTTATGAACCGTGAAGCGTTACTGTCTAACACAATAAAATACTTAATATACTTACCTACTTACATTCTTCTTTATCCGAACTCATTAATACACATTTAATGAATTTACTTGCTATCTATTTATTTGTAACCATTTATTTATATATTTTGTTTGAAACTGTTTTTCCGTCACTTACCTACCCCCTCAAGGTTCATTGGAAGACCAGCGTCAGACAGCGTCACCATCACCTGTCTGGCATGAATGCTGAAATGGACCTTTCTGGCGCAGCCGTGAGGCACACAGCACATATTTACTATGTTTTCCTCCTTATTTTGTATCTTTTTGTTTTTTTTTTTATGTGTGTGTGCTTTAATAACTGACGTCAAATAAATATTTTTCTTTCTTTCTTTCTTTTTCTTTCTGAAAGCTTAAAACAGTGTTTCTTCTTTAAAGAGTAACAGTTTCTGCGAATAGAGTATAATATCCTGATGAAATATACCTCTTGAAATATCGCTAAGCTAATGTTTACAATACAAGCACGGTAGATCGAAAACTAAAGACGGCCTCATAAAGATAAAGAGACCTATCAGCATAATCTACAACTTTTCTCAGAAACCTTTTTGACCTTAAACAAACTCAAATAACATTATCGAGCAATGATAAAACAAGGTAAAAACATAATCCTTTTTATTATAAAGCCGTTCTTACGTTTGTAGTTACATTATACGCGATAGTAAGGGTAAAGGTTGGGTTCGATTCTCTGATAAGTATGTTTATTTTGGGCCTCGTACTTAGGACAGTCGAATACCAGGTAATCCTAGTATTTGGGTAAAACATTTTTCTCTAATGTATTTGGCTTAGTTTTATGTAAATGATAGGGAAGATAATGTGATTTTGACTATATTAAAGGCTTGTTGGAATATTGATGTGCGCCATTTGCATTTTTTATGGACTCTTTTTTTTCTGGCGTCCAGATATCGAATTTATGGTAAAATCTCTTGCGTTTACTTTTATGTTGGCTCGAAGTATGCAAAAGTGGGTCATATCAAAGTAAAGGATACGACGACCAGCACTGTTAATAGTGCTACATCTACTCTATGGACACCAGATTAATAGTAAAATATTTACGAAAAGAAAAAGGTTTACACCTAATTGATAGGCAATATTTTGTATGACACCCACAAACAAACCCACGATTTCATCGAACCCTTTTCATTTCTATCCAAAACCCTTTTTTACGGCCAGAATTATTATGGACGTCAATCATAGCAAGCGACTTTTATTTTGATCGGATTGGACTTTGTGTGAAACTTTCCAGCATTGTAGCGGATTTTTGCAGTGCTACGTTTGTAGTCATCAGTGATGCAGTCTCGCTGCAAGCGCTGTATAAATAAATACTCAAACTTAACAGCATTTGGCATTTGAACATTTTGTTGCAAATATCCTAAATACCCTACAAAATCTTAGGTTACGAAAACCCATTTGCAATAATTTTAAACCACACGTTCATTCATTTCATGCAGCAGGCACCAAAGTCTTTTACAATGTAAAATTACATGCCATTCAGGAGAAGTAAATAATTAGCATTTTTTAAATGTAAATGAAAGACGTATTGTACTAGTGAGTGAAAATCACAGCTCACAGGTAGTGTTAATTAGTAGCAATGATGGTAAAATAAAGCGATTTAAGAACTGCAAGTTAATTTGCCACTTATCGTTTGCTCGTTGCAAGTTTAAAATGGGATGATAAAATCAACGGGCCGGTAAAATATCACAGCTGTTTAAACGAGCGGTTACAGCAAAAATCGTGAAAGAGTTTTTAATTCGAATTACCAACGCGTCACATTTTTTATTGAAAAAAAGTGTGTGTATGTGTCACTTACGCAGTGTTCTCCACAAAAAGAGCTAAGTAAGCCTTTGTACATTCTAAGCTTTGAAATGGAATATATCTTTTAGATTGCGAAAGTATTTTAATCCCTTTGTTTGGGGAGCTGATTAGGTACATTACTTTCTTTTGAAATCGCGCTTTTATCTCAAATATCCTGTAATCATTCTGTTTGAATTTGTACAATTTGCTGAGATCAATGTTATATTTGTGTCGATGTAAAGTTTAGTGTAAGGAATACCAACTGTGAGTTACCAACTTCATTATTAGATGTATGACGTCATTTAAACGTATAGCAGCATAAATCTTCACGATGGATGGATTGTGTGACGAATGATATGAAAGATAAAGGAGTGAATGAAAGTGTGACGGTTGACAGAGGAGAATGGAAGAAAAATACGTTGTTGCGCCGACCCCAAATAACATGGAACAAGGGTAGATGATGATGAACATAAATCATCACACTTGAAGAATTTTCTTCATCAGCAAACACGCATTCATAACGGAAGACATATCCGTAAAAAAGTATTACTAAAAATTATTAAATTCTATGCAAAAATTATCTCAACGTAAATAATTCTAAATACCTAACTCGAATGCTAATTTTACAAAACAAATTGTTCTATAATAAAGCGGGTTGCGCATGCTATCTTAAAAGCCTCATCGCTACCCAAATAAAACTACGTAATTGGGTTTGTCAAATTGCCCGGTCTCGGACTGACTAGCATCATTAGGCCCTTAGATTTTATTGAAAGTGGAACGTTCATTTTGTTTAGAATCGTTCAAGTGCTTTGTTTATACTAAAACATTTTCTTATTAGGTATTGTTTAGACCCGTTAATGAGGCCCATTTAATCGTAATTAACGCTGTGTTTGAACGGTGAATTGCGAAATTTCTATTATAGTCTTTGTATTTTTGTTTCTGAAACTAACGGTTCTGAGAAAGTCAACAGCAGCGTCGGCAATTATTGAAAAATCTTTTGATTTAGTCTTGTAATTTAAGCCATTCTTTACGCGTGATATTAACGAACCATGCTAATTAAAGAATCAAATAACAACGAGTCGGATCTTATAATAAATATACAAAATTAGATCCTCCAATAAAATAATATGCCAGCGATTCTGCAATCTAGGCATGAAATACAAATGTCATAAACCGATTTATAAAATATAAAAATTACGTCATCTTATGCGATGTTACGAGTATGAAATGCGGCGAGAAGGTAGTAACCTACTTACTGATTTAGATACGACGGTCTCGGAACTCCCTGGGAAGTTTCACGAAACATTCCAAAATACAAACTTGGTAAATCAAATGACGCAATCCTAATAAAAGCCTTTGCGTTTTCGTCTTTACGTCATCACATACTGACGTCACGCCAAAATAAACGTGGGTAGTTCAATTTCTATCCACTTAGCGAAAAACTCAACTAGAAAGAGTAAACTTCAATAATGATTTGATACTTTTCAAATTGAATTGTATCAATTCGAGTTACTGTGAAAAAAAACTAGGTAGGATATTTTTATTTTCGTGTACTTATAATTATAAGAGGACCTAGACAGCTAGAAATTGCTTTGAACGCATTGCGTATTTCAACAAAGATCTAGATACTTAAATATAACAAAACATCACGCCTGTAATCCCCGAAGGGTCAGTCAGAGGTGTACCTAATAGTACACTCACATTTCGCTAGTTATGTTTAAGTCCCATGTAATAGGGGGCGGTCCTATTGCCATCAACCGGGGACAAATCCAGACTCCGTGGCAGCTACTAAGAAAGTCTTGATAATAAAACCCAATAACACTCAAACTCAAGCTCAGTAGTTGCGCTTGCTACT
Source organism: Xestia rhomboidea (assembly GCA_963853795.1). Taxonomy (NCBI): domain Eukaryota; kingdom Metazoa; phylum Arthropoda; class Insecta; order Lepidoptera; family Noctuidae; genus Xestia; species Xestia rhomboidea. The sequence continues at coordinate 12,524,700 of OY970763.1, read as the reverse complement.
ATTAATCCAACGAGGCAGTAGGTACGTAATTATGGTTTCCAGAATATTGACGTTTCTATCATCGTTTTCACTGATATAATCTCACTATATCTAACAAGGCCCCTAGGATAAATATATGTATAAAAACCGTTTAAAAATGACAATTTCGATACTAAAACACAAACCTAGATACACAACTTGCATTTCGCTGACATTGGACCACGTAGTGACGTCACAGGCGGCCATTTTAGTCTGTTACATTTTTAACGGCATGGTCCATGAGAATGCGCCATGCTCCTCCGTTGATTAATTGCCGTCGACGTCTTGGTCCTGTCCCTGATTGATTACATTGTAATCTTGTTTGTGACTTGACTGATGTTAGAAATTGTATCAGTCTTGTTTTTCATAATTCCCGCTTTTGATAATTAGTGGTCGTAGTTTTTAGGCTCCTTTGCCTGACGGATTTGACAGTTGCAATTTATTGCGTCGCTGATTCGGGTGTTTGGGTCGTTTTTGAGAATGGCTCAATTCACCATTCTGGCTTGGCGAAATTGTTGTTGAGTTGATATTTGGCAGCAGTGAGATAGTGTGATACTTGCTTGTCTTGCTACTTCGATACAAGTCAGGCGGCCGGTTGTAAAAATCATAAAACATTTGACGACCCGAATGGCCCAACGGTAGTGAGGCTGCCTTACGTTTTTAGGGTCCCGGGATTGAATCCACGTTGGAGCAAATGTTTGTGTGATGAGCTTGGACATTTGTTTCCGAGTCATGGATGTTTATATGTATAATATGTACATGTATTTACAAACAAAAAGTATCTATGTAGTATATCAACTATTTGGTGTCCACGACACAAGCCTCGTTGCTTAGTGTGGCACTAGATGGCGCTGTGTGTTAATGTCCAGCGATATTTATTTATTTATAATTTATTTATTTGTTTTACTTCGCTACTCGCTTGGCGACTCGCTAAGTTGCTAATCTATAGTCTAGGGCTTACAGGCTAGCCACTAAGCCTTAGAGTTTCGTTACTAGGCAACTAGTATTAAAGTTGTTTGATGTAATTGCCCATTACATCAACATCTAAAGGTTTACAGATGGGTAATAAGATCTACGTAACATTTTATTTTACTGTCAAGTAATTTATGCTACTATACAGTATGAAGCACTCGTAAAAGAAAACAGTCTTTTCAGAAATAAAATACATCATAGTTTATATTTACTCACAGCAAGCACTTCAAATACTTAAAAATTCATAAAGAAAATAACTTCAATAAGCAAATCTATTAGCACTAATGACGAGAGCGTGAATAAATTACCAGTTATCTTAACTGAAGCTTCAAAGTGTGTAGACAAAAGGTCAGAGATATCCGCCGTCCGTTCAACTGTGTGGGTGGTTCTAAAATTAGAATACCTATACTGACTAACCTAACTTGATGTGAATAGTTAAGCAGGTCTCATAGTCGGGTAATATTGGACGTGTATACGTGACGTCCCGTTTGGTAAATTTCCCGTTTCGCTTACTAAACAAAAGACGTGCAAACAAGTGAAAAAAGTCCCTTTCGTAACTGTTTTAATCTTCATACATTGATTCCCGTTTCGTCAACCATAAATTTCAACTGTTGTTCTACGGTACAGTCAGCTCCCAAAGTTACAAGGAAACCTCTTGTTGATGTTGATATTTTGGTACTCTGGTACACTGAGGTTTGTTACGAGAGAACACAATTTAGAATTTGAACAGAAAGTACTTTATGGAGAGCAGAATCAAGAAGGAGAGGTTGGTGTCGCTAAAATCGTCTTTTAGTGAATACCCCACAATAAGTACTCGGAGAACGGAATCATGAAGTTCACACTGACTGAGATTTTGTTACGAAAGAACTCAATTTGGAATTAAAATAAAAACATTTTTACAAAAAATAAAGCCGACCAAGTTATTTTTCATTTTTTTGTGTGTTTTAGAAGTCGGTTTTTTTTTTTTGCAAAAGTTTTTTTTATTTTTCACTTTTTAGTGGTTCACATGTGCTTACCCCTTCACAGCGTACCGGCGTGATGTTATGTTTTGAACTGGTGTAAACAATAGACAGACAAGATATTTCAGCAATCCCAGTCCATTTGCTATCATTTATTGAGGAGTTCCGTTGCCAATCACCGAAGTTCTTCATCAGATCTTCACCAAATTGACATGAGACTACTCCGAGAAATTACTCTTCCCAAAACTACCCAAATCGCTTCAAGTGTACCTATAAAATTTGAAGAGTTCTCTCTATTTCTCCAGGATCCCATCATCAGATCCTGACTTGATGCTCATGGGACCACCTGGAAAGTATAACCTTTCAAACAATAAAAAAATCCAAATCGGTCCAGCCGTCTTTGAGTAATCGGGGAACATACATAAAACGAAATGAAACGGAAAATAAAAAAATCCGACGAATTGAGAACCTCCTTCTTTTTTAAAGTCTGTTAATAAAGTACTCTTGAAGAACAGAATCGTGAAGAAGATGTTAGGCTCGCCGTCTTCAATACTACAGAAAGAATTCACTAAGATTTGTGTGTTGGATAAGCAATGCTTGTCGAGGTCGCTCCATGGTTAGGTTAACCTCCAAGTATTTCAAACCAATACCGTTTGTTTATTTAAGTATTTTTGTAACTATTTGTATTGTATCTGTTTGTTTCTTAGTTATTATTACTGAAAACTTGTGTGAACATACGGAACTAACCATCCTTCTTTCTATTTGTTAGTTGAAACACTTGATGATGTCAGACGGCCACTTGAACGTCGAGTCTGTCACCACTGTGCACTGGTGGAGGGTTCCTTAAGTGTCATCTGCCACCCATAGGGACAGAGGTAGGAGCGAATGCGACTGACCAGACGCAACCACCACTAGTGGTAGATGCGACAAAAAATTGCAACTACCACCAATGGGGACAGACTGGTGGGGGCAGACGGGAATAAACCCGCTCGTGCTAGAGCCTCAGATCAAAATACAAAATTACATTTGTTCTAACTGGAAATCAAACCCAAGACCTCACGCAGCAGTAGGGCTTGCGACCATTAGGCGAACGAGGCAGTGAAATAAGAACACTAAAAAAACCGGCCAAGTGTAGGGTTCCGTAGTAGCCCGTTATATTTTAGATTTGGTTTTTCAATGCAAGTCTTCACCCGTTATAAACAAGCAACCACTTCATCTTAGTCACTTTATAGGATTTATTCTAACGATTTTGTATTTGGTACAAAATTATCCAACACCCTAGTTCAACGACTATTACTGCTAAACTAATAAAGTTATCTTAACCGCTAGTTTTCCTTTAGAGTTCATAAAATGCACTATCATCGTGAATTTTTCGAGATTTTTCAAGACAGCAGTTTAGCTTTTAGAGGGCTTTTAAGGAGGCTACTGGTTTAAAATGTTCACTATAAAGTTTGACGTTCTTGAGCCTAATCAAATTAAGTCATAAGTCAGGTAAGAAAGACTCGGAGACTTGTAATTACATTGTTGAGGTATCTGCAGTCATACGCAAAGCCCTGATATCACAAGACCGTGTTTTTGTAAATTGGTCATCATGCCCTGTGAGAGACTTTACTTTGGTCACACGATGCTATAAGTGTCAGCAGTATGGACATGCGGCCAAGTCATGTCGACAGACATCGTATACCTGCGGTCACTGTGGTGAGCAAGGCCACTCAGTTAAAGAATGTCCAAAAAGGGCTGACGAACCAAAATGCGCTACTTGCTTGCATTTCAAAAAGCCAGACAAGCATAACACAGGTGCTGCTGACTGCCCGGCGAAATTATTGGCTGAAAAAAGGTACATCAATTCTGTAGATTATGGAGGCGCCTAAGAGCGCCGTTAATTAGGTATTTTTCTGCCTTTTTATTTTATATTCTTATTTAAACTACTACTATGATAAATAGTTTAATTAATGATTTAGATAATTTCTCTGTATCCGAGTCCAAAGTTTGTGAAGCTGAAAACTGCAAACAATATCTATCTAGCTACAAATCTCCACTAACCATATTAACACAAAATATTCGCAGTGTTTTTAAGAATTTTGATAGCTTTAGCACATTTCAGCAACGGCTAAACATAAATTGTGACGTTATGGTTTTAACCGAATGCTGGCTTGCCAAACAATATAACATACCACTAATCCCGGGATATAATATGTATAGAAGTACTATAAATTACAACCAAAATGATGGTGTGATAGTTTATGCAAGAAATCATCTGAACGTCTCTGTTGAGGAACCCGATATGCATGACTGTAACAGATTGTTAGTTAAAATTGGATCAGATTTTGCGATATTAGCATTATATCGACCTCCGTCTTTTAAAAATACTAGCAATTTTTCTGACTCTCTAAATGAGACCTTGCAGAACCTGTCATCCATCAAAAACACGATTGTAATTGGAGATATTAATATCAATATTCTTCCAGGAAGTGCTGATGCTTCTGCTCAGGACTACCTCAACCTATGCGCCTTTCATGGCCTGCTCCCAGCACACAGCTTTGCTACACATCACAGTGGCTCCTGTTTGGATCATATTATGCTTAAATCGAATTTCCCTTCACTAGCACTTGTTGTTAACTCAACAATAACCGATCACAATGCTGCCCTACTAACCCTAAATTGCAAATTTCCTAAACAAGGCACTCGCAAAATTTCTAAACTGAATATAAATAAACTTGAAGAAGATTTACGCGTCATCGATTTTGATCCAGTCTATAATTCCGCTGACCCGCAGTTTTGCATGTTGTTTGTAATTGAAAACTTACGAAATGCAATTCAGAAAAACACAGTCGTATCGCAGCTGAGCAACAAAAATCACAACATTAAACCATGGATCACATCAGGTCTTATTCGCTGTATGAAACATAGGGATAAACTGCATATGAAAGCTAAATCTAATCCAGAAAATGTTGTATTGCAACTTTCGTACAAAAGATATCGAAATTTCTGCAATGATCTTCTTAGAAAAATTAAAATCAACTACGACAAAGTGGCATTGGAAAAGGCTGGAACAAATAGTAAAAAGATCTGGAAATATATTAAAGACGCAACGTATTCTACAAAACAATATGAGTCATCTTCAAGTTTATTACAAGCACACTCGTCACCAGTGGAATCCGCTACCATAGCAAATAATTTCTTTGTTAATGTGGGTAAGTGTCTGGCAGAAAAAAATCTGGGTCAATTCCAAAACCTGACGAGCATTCCTTTAACTTCTAACACTGCTTTAACATCCTTCGCGCTGCTAGATACTGACGAGACTGAGGTAGATAGTATAATCATGACCTTGAAAGAAGACTGTGCAGTTGGCTGGGACAACATTTCGAATAAAATTATTAAAAGATTCAAGGACATTTTAGTACCACCACTGACCTACATTTTCCGCATTTGTTTATCTTCAGGACAGTTTCCAGAGTGTCTCAAAAAGGCTGTTATTATTCCTGTCTATAAATCAGGCAGCAAAGAGCAAGTGACAAATTATAGACCTATTTCTTTACTACCTTCTATGTCAAAAATATTGGAGAAAATAATAAACAAAAGGTTGTTGAAATATTTGGAAGATAAATCTATTCTGTCTGAAAGACAGTTTGGATTTAGACCTAAAGTTTCAACTGCCGATGCGGTACATCATCTGACTGACTATCTAGCGAAAGAACTTGACAAGGGTAACCACACAGTAGGAATTTTCCTGGACCTCGCCAAAGCTTTTGACACAGTTTCCATTCCAATTCTATTGCGCAAGCTTGAGATCATGGGTGTAAGAGGCAACCAATTGAAAATATTCAAAAGTTATTTAGAAGATCGTTCCCAGTGCGTAAAGATTGGCGATGTTCTCAGCGCTGTTCAAAAAACCACATTTTTTGGTGTTCCCCAAGGAAGTATTCTTGGACCCACCCTTTTTTTGATCTACATAAATGACCTTTGCAATCTAAAGCTAGAGCATGGTACTATCATTACCTACGCTGACGACACTGCTTTACTTTTTTCGGCTGACTCAGAAAATGAAGTCTACAAGCTTGCGCAACACGGATTTAATATTGTAAATAAATGGCTTCAAAATAACTCACTAACTCTAAATGCAGAGAAAACAAATTACATTAAGTTTTCGATGCGCAAGCATATAGCCAATATCCCCTCAGCGTTGCACGCTCATTGTTGCCCAGTCCCTGCAGATAGCCAGTGTAGGTGTCCCAATATTAAGAAGACTGATAAAATAAAATACCTGGGTATTATAATAGATGAAACTCTTTCCTTCAAACAACATATGGAAGCTCTAAATAATAGAATTCGTAAGCTGATATTCGTATTCAAAAAAATACGATATATTACAGATCCAAAAATACTTAGGCAAGTATATTTTGCTCTTTGTCAGTCAATTCTGACTTACTGCATTACTTCATGGGGTGGGGCGAGAAAAACTCTGTTATTGCCCATTGAAAGAGCTCAAAGAGCTATTCTCAAGGTGGCTACTTGCCGCCCTTTCCTTTTCCCCACTAACCTCCTGTATAAATCTTGTGAAGTACTAACAGTTCGACAGTTATTTATTATGAGCACTGTACTAAAACAACACGCAGCACTTCCATACAGCACTGAATTCACAAAAAAAAGACGGAAAGATATAGTTTGCCCTCAAAAAAGTACAAAACACGCTTTCACAGCCAAGTTTTATATGTACCTCGGACCGCTACTCTATAACAGGCTTAATGAAAAAGGAAGCATCTACTCCTTAAATCACAATAACTGCAAGAAAATCCTCAAGGAAGCTCTTCAAACTATGTCCTATGAAGATACAGAGAAGTTATTACTTGTGCTAAAGTAAATATTGTTCACATTAGTGTTATTTTTTTAATTAGTTTGCTAAGTTAAAATAGTAAAAATGTTATATACCTTTTACATTGTTACCAATATTATTAATAAGACATATGATTATTTAATCAATTAATGTTACCTCAAATCGCCTGAAACACAGGATTACCTAGTTCAGGCTCAAAGCATGGGTGAACTTGACATAGATTTAAGAAAAACTGTAAACATTTACCTTATATTTTTTGAATAAAATTTTATTTTATTTATTTTTTATTTTTATTTTTTGATATTTCGCAAATGGAGTATTCAATCGAATAGTAGCATTAGCAACCCCTAAGTCAATTTAAAGGCCTATTCAACGATACCCCACATGATTGAGTAGACGACGAAAACAAAAAAACATCCCAACTTCACATTTAGGTGAGCTACCCTAAAAATTTTTTTTTCCAAAATTTTATTTTACCATTTTGTCGGCGTTATTGATATACACACCTCTACAAAATTACAGCTTTCTAGTACTAACGGTCTCTTAGCAAAACCTCGGACAGACAGACAGACGGACATGGCGAAACAATAAGGGTTCCTTGTAAGGACTACGGAACCCTAAAAACCAGCCAATTATGAACTATCAAAACATAGTATTATGTTACCAGGTACCGGTCACCAAATATAATGTTTACAGTCAAAAGAAATTTAATGCACACACGAGGGTAGAACTCAAATGTTTGTCTCTGGTTGACGCAACGGAAAACAAATACCGACCCGAACAAATAGTGACCGTGGTGTGGTGATTACTAAACGTTATACATGTATAAGGGACTTTATTGATGTTTCCATGTTAGTGTAGGTTACTCAGGATATTATTAATATATTACCTGAGAATTATTATTATTATTTTATTATTAGCCATTTGGGAGGGAGCAGCGGTGGCCCGGTGGTGGCGGCCCTGACTTACGAACAGTAAGTCGTGGGTTCGAACGCAGGCAGGCGCATCACTTTGTGTAATTTATTTCATCACCACTGTTCTCAAAACTGTGAAGGGAAACATCGTGAGGAAACTGACATGTGCGTGCAAAAAATTCGAAGACATGTGACATCTACCAATCCGCACTGGGCCCGCGTGGTGGATTATAGCCCATTCCCTCTCAAAAATTAATAAGCAGATGATGATTAGCTATTTGTGTCCTCCACTGCTGGGCAATGGCCTCCCTTTCCTCTGCCACTTATCCCTATTCAGTGCTGTTATTCGCCAATCCTTGTGGAAAGAGTCAAGTTCGTCCCACCACCTGCCACGTTGCCGTTTGCTGCTGTTTGGGACTCGTTTGTGTGGTGGTTTCAGCCCATAGCTCCAAATGCATGCGACAAATGTGGCCAACCCAGTTCCACTTGAGCTTGGCAGCCGTGTGACCGACATCGACAATTTGAGACACTACGCTACATTGCGCACCTGAGAATTACAAAAGAAAATAATTATTAAATGAGTTGTGTTTGTAATAAGAAATGAACAATGAAAGGATAGATTTTCTGTAGAAAAAAAAGTTGTAGGTATTGCACTTTTGTAAAAGGCAGACTTTTTTTTTAAATTACCGACTAATAATTCTGTGGGGGTCGAAATGATGAAGTGAACACGTGGTAACCGTTTGCACGTTGATGTCCCTTCCTGCCCGTAGACAGGAAATTAAAATTTCATGCATAATAAAGTAACAAAGTTCCATTTTAAAAAGCATTAACGACAAGCCTTAGTTATTTTCGTTTGACCTTATCAACAAAGATATTCGAGTAACAGCAAGAATTGTGTGGGATGAAACAGCTACCTTCATCGTCCCAAAGTATACTTATCGATATTTTGATTAAGGTACCTTCAAACGAACATTATTAGTATAGTATAGCGTGACAGCAACGCCTACGCTACCCGCGTAGGCGTTGCTGTCACGCTACGTCAATTTTGTATCGACAACATTGAAACTACGTTGCGTCAACGCGGCGTTACCATTGCGTTTGCGAAGCGTATACGCTGCATATTTTTAGGCGAACATTCAGAACAGATCAAAGCTAGATGTGAAGGCACACTCAAAGTATATAAAAATGCCGTATGATATTAATTATAGACGAGATTATTGGTCACAACGTATGAACTAGTCATCTGCCTAGCATTTTTCCAACTATGTTCGGATCGGCTTCCTGGGTTTTAGTCAGTAAAAGTCTGACAGCCTTACAAATAAACGTGGTATAAAAGTTATACTCAAGAATAAACTTAGAATAAACAAAATGTCTACAAATAAACAAAGAATAGCTCATACCAAGTATAGCTTTGACATAAGTTTTCATACAACTTCCGAAGTTATTCGCGCCTCCACCCTTGTGTAAAGCTAGTTTAACCTTAAAAATACCACGGGTTGTGTTTGTTTACGCGCATTTAAATATTTTACGTTCGTTTTGATTATGGAATTAGATGCAATAGAAGAAGCAGAACCAGTAAATAACACTGTAAATCTAATGCAGGTTTAAAGAAAAGTTTAAATATTAAAAAAAGAGAAAATCCTTTTGATTAAGGTATATAGCAATGAGCAGTTACGGTTAAAATATCAATTTTCTAAAGGTGGTGTTTTTAGACCAATTAATTGGTAGATCTCTCAATATGGACACGCGCGGAGGTGGACTATCTTCTGTTTTGAGGTACTGGGGACGTAAATATAGATTATTCTATTTTAATCGTTCTCCCAGTTGATTGATCGGTCTCTTTTAGCCATTTTAATATTCACTTTTAAAATTATATTTCTCTATCCACAAAAATAAACAAATTCAATTACAACTGTATTGACTCAGTTCGCGCGCAAAGTATAGAACAAAAAAAGGTCGAGAGACGTCAAGTTGACAAAGGGTCCATACAGTTTTTACGGACAAACTGTTTTTTTTTAGAAGTTTCTCTTTGGTCGCGCTGTTGCCAAATCGTGCATTTTGACATAACGGAAGAGTAGTTATACCAAAGATATACCTGGTTTATTTGTAAAAAAATATTCTCGACATATTCTTAAGTTATAACTATTATAACTATACTTAGTATAAGAATGGAATAGATCCGGTATAACACATTTTTATTTGTAAGGCTGTGAGTCATTTGATGATTTCCCATCCTAAAAAAAAAAAAAAAAAAAGTCAATTCCGGATGCAGCTAAATACCAGTATTTTACATGGAGCAACTGCCTATCTGACCTCCACAACCCAGTTAGTAATACGATAGTATAATTATCCCTAGGTAAGACTAGTTGTCTGAATTTCGGTCCACTGATTACCTGTAACGACTGGCAAAGATCTACAAATGACAACGGGGACAAACGGCTTAACGTGCTTTCCGAGGCACTGAGGAAACTCCGGTATGTTATGGGTGGACCGACTTAACCATCCAACCCGAGCGGATGTTATTATTTAGCCATCGAGCTCCTCTGCAAGGTTGAAGTAGTACTGCCCTCTTAATTTTACCCAACAATTATTTATTTACATTTACCAAATATAAGCTGTCAAACGCTCCCTTTGTCGAAAATCAATCTAAAACAATGTAGTAACATCCAAGCTTTAAAAGCACACTACGTATAGTACCCACAATCTTGCTAATGGATTCTCAGATCCATCATACTATGCTTCGCCCACTCTATTTAGCTGCTACATAAATGCTGACAAGGCTTGAAATTGTACCAATTTTGGTACAATCTGTCCAGAATTCAGCCCGCAGGAGGCTGTAATATCGCCGTTGTGCCCAAAATGGGATGTGCCAGTCAACTGTCAATTACATAAGTTCAGTGTTATGTCACATATTTCTTTTTGTTTTTATTGCATTTCACTTTACGTTTTTATTTTCATAGGAATTATTTATTAACAATGTAAATGAAATGTGATGTTATTTAATTTTTAGACAGCTATATTGGAGATGTATTATTTTACGCCATGGTTTTTTGAGACTGTATTTTTTGTCGTGAAACAGAATACCAATTAGAATTTGTACTGCGACGTTACAGGATAAAATATTCTGAATGGTATTTGACTTACCATGGTTACGTCACTGCAACCTCATATCGATTGACCTATAAGAAAGACCCGCAGTCTTTCTCAGTATTTTAAATTTAAAAAAATCAGCTACTTATATCATTCCTGCGTTTCCGATATTATAATCGCCATTAACAAGAATAAATAAATAAATTATCCTTTGATTGAAATGAAAAAGGGTTTCAGTATAAACTCATATATTTTGTTTTGAAAACTCAACATTATTTTCAATGCGAGTTTAATTACAGGACTTTAATGTAAATTAAACCGCATAAAAAATCCGTACCCACTAAAGAAACCTTAAAAATAAAATGCTAAATTAAAATAAACAATGTAAATAAACGTTAATGAAATCGCAATCGGCCAAGTGTGAGTGTTGCTTGGGAGCCGAGAGTTACCAATACCAATATTTGAAGTACTGATTGCTGGATTAAATGCGGATACAGGCTTGTGCTACTTCCATATTTCTGACGTAATGTGGGAACCTTCCTTACTTTCCCACCACTCAATGTGTTGGATTTGTTTCTCGTGCATTATTGGTTAAAGAATAATCAGCCTTCAACGTTCCCACTGCTGGGAGGCTACTCTATAAGTCCGTCAACGAAGATACGGGGCCCGTCCGTAAGTAGCTTTATACTTTGAAATGAACCTACTCCCTAATATTTTCGAATTCATGAGTTTTGAAAACAAATCGGGAGTAAGGACAGATGACCAATCATGTTGTTATTCATTTTTAGTTCGGGCCTAAGCGACTTACGGACATAAGATTCGTTAGGACGAATCTTATGTCCGTAAGTGATACGGAGTAGGAAACGACCGTAACTTCGGCCGAAACTACGGGTTTCGCGCTTAGAGAGTAGACCTCCTGGTACGCCTTTTTGGTAAATTTCCATGATGACGATGACACGGGTGTCGATGCGTGATGTAGTGATGTAATCTCTCATGTAATCCATTTTTTGGTTCTAGGACATGCCCGTTTCCTCGCTATATTTTTCTTTAACATTTTCAGGACAGTGGTGATGAAATTAATTACGCAAAGAAATCTGCCTGGTTAAAAAACGAGTAAAATCACAGCCAGCCTGAATTTGTGCCCGTTTGATGGCAATGGCCCCCTGTTATATTGGTTTAAAAAAACATTATTAGGCACCTCTGCCAGGGGTTTACAGGCGTGATGTCATGCTATGAAAATTTTACTTTCACCTACCTTTTAAGGTTTCATAATTTTAATAGTCAGCAGAAATTACTTTATAATTATTTTTCAAGTCAAGCATCACAAGATTAAGTACCTAGGTAAGTATTTCAGTGCTTAATTTTGGTTAAATAATTCGCCTAATAACTTAGTATAAAAGAAAAGTACGCTAAAACTTATCCTTACAACCCATTGGCTGTAAGTAGCCAAGTTTTAGCCCAGGTTTATTTAATTACCAACATTAAGAGGTATTTTGACAACTCCGTAAAAGCTTTAGGTACGTCTTAGGTATTTCGTTTTATTTTACTTATAAATGAAGGCCTCAGAAAGGGAGGTAAATTGTTTGGTATAAAGTCTTATTAAAAATATTTTTGGACGTATTAATTTTGGTATAAAATCTTGATGAGTTAGATTGCCTGTATTATTTATTTGCTTGCTTCGTTCAAAAACTGCTCTGTTTTGTAAAAAAAAAAGGATTTTAAAATAAAATTATTATTTTATAGTTGCTGAAAATCAGTCCGATATCCAATTTAAAAACGCCATGACAATATTGTATTGTGTCAACGTCAACAAACAACACCGATACCACCCACGTATTACAAATTGTCATGACACGCCATGGCAATATTGAATTACTATGTAGCTATTGTTATTTTTTAATGAATCAATATTGTTACTTTTTAATCTCTATGTTAATATTGTTACTGTAACTTGTAACTTTGTTACTGTTTATTGTTAAAATTGTTACTTTATAATTTATGAACTATTTTTATTTAATATTTCGTCATCGATATTCGACAGTGTAACGTGTACGGAAACCTGTACAGTAGGCCACACATGAGTGGTAATAAAACTGGTATAAAGCTTCGTATTTTACTGAAAGAGGTAGGTCCCACGCTTCGCCACGCGCCGGCTCATGCTTAAAGTGTTACCACACACGTGCAGTCTGCTGTACTAAATGTTAACGCGATGAATCACTAAATAACTAAAAGTTGTTTGCCACCTTGGTGTCAAGTTATTCTATAAATATCAATCCATCACTCAATCAAAATCATAAATGTACAAACCATTCTTTATTGGAACTTTGTTCGCGAGCGAAGTCGCCGAAGCGTAAAAACTATAGACATTTTGATTTATTTCGTCCGATGTAATCTGTCAGTGAAGTTTCTTGTTGGCCACAAATCTACGGCCACGATCAATCTGCGCCAGTTTTCGGCCTCTTCCTTTTATTCTTGTACTTATTAACAATTGTAGGGACTTTTGTCTCTGATGTTGATACATTTAAATTGGACTTGTTTGTTTTTATCGTGTTTTGACGGTTGCAATTTATTATCTCAAAGCTTAATAATTACTGCTAACCGGGACAATCAAAGATTGAGCTATGCTTGCCGTTTTCGGTACAAAGATGGGTGACCATTACACCAAATGAGACTCCTCCATAGTTGGAAAAAAACTCCGGCAGATGCTGATATGGTAAGAAGCTCAAGTTCAGCTGTTCCTGTCATTCAATTAAGATAATTGTTGTGTGACATTTTAAAGGACAATTTTTAGACACGTTCCTGCGGGTTATTAACTTTATTCTTCAACAAACTCAGTGTGTTCTTCTCCGTGGGTCAAAGGTTGAAACCTTTGACCACCCAATGCTGAGTGTAGGTATTTTATAAATCGCTCCACTTTTGTCGGTTTGTGTGCTCTCCAGTATCTTCTAGCTACTGAGATCGTCTGCCCACCTAGTCGGTTGTCTTCCAACATTGCTCCGTCCCGTTTGTGGTCCTCTAGCACTTTCTTCCCCCACTTCCCATCCACTCTATGGCATTTAGAGGGTGTCAAAAGGTCCTTAACGAAGACGAAAGGCACTTGTTCTCCCCATCATTGCGATATTTTTTTTTGTTCTGGACAATACCTGAGAACCTTCTAGTTACGGAAATTTTTGAGTTAAAAGTTCCAATTTTTTCGCTAGTTTTTTTAAATACTAGTTTTTACGGTTATAAATTTACTTTAATTACCTCAATGACCTGTTTACTATTCAAAGATTCCATAAGCACAATGTTTTGAGTGCGTCACATTGAGTTTTACCGTAACACGTGATTTCTCACCCCAAAAAAGAAGTCGCTTCCCAGCAATAATTTTTGCGTAGGGTTACGTAGTTTGATGTACAAAATGCTTGGTTGACGGCTTCGTGAAGGGTCCGTTTACACCCTTGTATGGTGTATTCTTAAGCAATGATAATCAATTTCTTCGACATGTTTACCAACTAAAAACGACCTATATTATTACCTCCTATCATTATTTTTGATGTGAGATCAGTTGCCGACGTTTTAATTTCTAGTGAATAATGTTATAATATCATAAAGATTAACTGTTCTTTGGTTTTTACCTTTCAAGCGTTATTCTTTGTACTTAGTAAAATTAATGTTGCTTTTGTTTTTCCTAATCCAATAAGGATTAGCGATATGAAGACGGTAAACCTAATAATGTTTCTATGGAAATTAACTGTTTGTTTCGAGAACAAGATAAATATTTTTGTTATGCTGTTTGTACTATTAATGTGTTCGAATTAGGATGTTCTTGTTGGAGAACATTCTTGAGATATGTAAATGATTCAAGAGCTTTCGTTAAAATACGAGTCTGAGACTTCAATCTAGTTTCGTCCTTCTTAGAAATAACACATTGGCTAGTTAGTTTATGTACTCAGGCAAAAAGTATGTACTATTTTTAGAAAAGCCCCAATATGGTACACAAATAAAAACCGTGTTTGTAGGAAAATGAAAATAATCACTGCCTCGTTGGGCTTGTGGTCACAAGCGAATTTCTCAGTAGCAGCCACCGAGCCTGGATTTATGCCCGGTTGATGGCAATAGGCTCGCCCCTATTACATGGGACTTAAATATAACTGGCGAAATGTGAGTGAAGGTGCCCACATTTATTGTCAGGTATTACAGGCGTTATGTTGTTACATAAAAATAATCACGAATCCAAATATTCAAAAAACAAGAGTTTTTAATAAAAATCTATTCCCTCGTTGCACGAAGATAAATGGAATGATACTTCATTTGTCAAACGCAAGAGGGAAGGTTTACGATGGAATTTCAAACGTCCGTTTAAATGGGCACTCTTTTATATTTTATTTATCCATTTTTATAAGACCTCGACCCCAATATTAAATATTTTCAAAATAATAGCAGAATGACGCTGCCATAAGGGGACTACAGGAGCTAAACGCAAGTTTTATAATGCAAAAAAGCATATGATTCATTGCAGTAAACAAAACCAGAAAAATATATGATATTCTTCAGGATATATGCTAGTATGGTGTTTTGAAAACATAATAGAACTAATTTTACTCAATAAAAAAAAACACGAACCTATCTCTAAAAGTTTCTTTTAACGAGTAAAAACCATAATCAAATACATGGGATCATTCTGATTTTTTGGCAAATAATTCTACAAGCAACACATTAGCATGATAGTGTTTTATTTTTTTAGTCCAATCAATAGATTTTTTGTAGATCGCAAAAAAACACTCATTTCGCACAATTCGGACCGCAGTACAACCACTTTGTAGTGCAAGCTGATTAGAATTTTATTCTAACAGTATTTCAAACGAAGTTTGAACCACCACAATTAGAGTTGCTAATTTAGCACCTGTAGTCGCCTTAATCAAACGTTTAAATGATTTTACAATTTGGTGACGGCTGTTGGCAAAAAGAAATTGAGATTTTTTACTGTGTTATGCAAATGGCCATTTATTCATTTTCTGTTTCCATGTTATTTATGCGTTTGCTTTTCATATCTTTTTAGCCGACTGCATCATCAGAGGGTTTAACAATTTCAGTTGCATATATCTTAGTCTGTAACCTCTAATATACATATAATACTTAATTCAGGGTCACCATAAAAGGGCACGCCACAATAGTGGCGGTAAGTCCCATCTTTGAGGAGTGGCTGGAGAGACGCCACGGAGTCCTCACCTTCCGCCTGTCGCAGACTCTTACCGGACACGGATGCTTCGGTAAGTTCCTGCACCGAATCGGGCGGGAGGCCCGGGTGCTTCCACTGCGAGGATCGACCGGAGGACACGGTGGCGCACACTGTGGAGGTGTGCCCCGCTTGGGCGGAGCACCGCCGTGTCCTCGCTCCCGGCCCTGGTGCAATCCATGGTCCGGAGCGAGACGGAATGGGACGCCGTCACCTCCTTCTGCGAAGCAGTCATGCTAGCGAAGGAGGTGGCAGAACGGGACAGGGAGAGATCACGTCGCGGCACCGCGGGAGACGCCCCGAGCGTCGGGGGCCACGTGGTGGCTTCCGGCCACCGTAAGCGCGGGCCTGTGGACGGGGAGCTAAGGGCTAGCTCACCGTCCGTCCGTCTCATGACGACAGGCCGTGTCGACGGCGCGTTCGTGTTCCACGCGCGCCTCAAAGAGAGTCAGCAATAAAGAAGGTTTCCGCAAGGGCCGAAGCCTGCCGGGGTTGCGGGACTATTCGAAAGAGATACCGTGACCCCGGACCGCAAAGGGCGATGAAGGAACATGGATGGGTTTTAGTCAGTAAAAGTCTGATACTCTCTGCTGCTCCGCTCAGAGCGGGAGGAGTCATTTGATGATTTCCCATACGAAAAAAAAAAAACAAAAAAAAGGTCACCATAAAAACGAAGAAGCAGTTTTACTTATCCATTGTCTAGCAAACGATGTCCGATTTCGATTCACGTATAAATTAATGAATGCCTGATTAGCAGAGCTATCTATCACAGCAAAGGTACGCAGTCTGAAGCTTCATTCATTTGAAACAGTACATCAACTCACATCAATAGTATTCGTTACTCTGTGGCCGACTTTGATAGCTGGATATGCTTTGTAGTTCGATGCGTTCCTTTGCAAGAAATTGGTTTCAAGAGTTGTTTGACCATTTAGTAGTACCTAACTAGTAGATTAGTCGCAGTTTGGTATTGTGTACAGTATGTGGAATTACGGATTGTCGAAACAAAAATTTATACAAGAAAATTATATATTACCTTTAACTTTAACCTTTCACGAGTGTTATTGTTGTTGTGTTGTTTTTGATTTATCTGTTTTGATTTCTCTTCGCTGTTACTGTTCCAAACAAAACAAATTATGTCTGCGCCCGCGTCTATCTATGTACGTCAGTGTTGCCAGTGAAAGTTATGGCACAGACTGACGAAACGTTTGGTTACGTGGGGTGTAGTTGTAATTATTATTTTCTTCGTATTTATAATATTCCACATGTATGTATTGTTTATTCGTCTACAATTTATTTTTATTTATTAACCTTATCCGTAGCTGACCGCGGTATCACTCTCACTTTAGGCCCTATCAGAATACCAGCGCTGTGACGTTTTTTAATGTGACAGCACCATGCTGAGATAGGGGCCTTTTGGCCTTTTTTCAATGTTTAATTTTTATTAGTTGATAATTTCACCATTTTATTTTATGTGTTTTGTCCTGTGCCGGTTAATAAATGCTTTTTCTTTTTTTCTTTCTTCTTAACGACTAAACGAATTTCTGTGAAATTCGGCGCAAAGGTATGTAACGATTACATAGCGTGATAGTGGAGAATGTTATTGTATCCCCGCACCCCAGCCAGTGAATAGGGGGAACACCGTGTGGTTTTAGTCAAAAAGAGTCTGACAACCATGGAGGATTTACACATGTAAAAAAAGTACGTTTCCGTAGAATCATATCCAAACTCAATGCGTGTGAAGCCATAGTCTAAGTACCTACATATTTTACGAAACAAAACGTCAAAATGATTCGTGTCATGCTGACTGTTTGATAGAATAAACGCAGCCTTCTAGTGTACCAACTTATATAGTACATAGTGTCTTCCTTCATACAGTCGTACACAGAAGAGGAAGTTTAGCGCCATATTATTACCCATACATTAACTCCTTTGAAGCCACCACGTACGCTGAGAAGCTCTCTAATTACAACATTGGTACATTTACAGATGAAATGGAATGTTTCCGAGAATTTCGACGAAGTGATGTAGGGAGACTGATTAGGGAGATATCACTTAACTCACTTCAATGGAGAAAGTCTGTGGCATAACCGTAAATTTTCTCCAGTCAGGCGGAGTGAGAATTTGAAATGATGACGTATATTTTGGGTGTAAATTATTTCACTTTCGTCTTTAAGAGACGTCTGGTAGACCTTTTAGCGAAGCCTACGTGTTTCTTTAAATCTTTTATTCAGTGATATAATGAGATTTAAATGTTATTGTTCACTAGCATCCTGATCTCGCTCCTGCCTCCCTCAGTTATTACGATTTAAGAAGATATCAAGTTTTTTATTAAGTATATTTAAATTTCAAAAAACAAAACTTGCAGAACATATTGTTTTACAGTTTTCAGCATTAATTGGTGAATCCAATTGATGGTGAAAACTGTATCAAAACTCGATGCGAAGTGTAAAAGAAGGACTATTTATTTAATAAATATCGAATTGGTAAAATAAAAAAAAATGTATACCACATCCTGCAACAGTATGTTTGCTCGTCCTTTCCGACCCCTATCCATTTTTCTGCTATTTGAAAATAGCGGAACGGAAACAACGTTTCGATTTCAAAAAGCGAATCACACAGTACCATAAACAACTAACAAACAGAATATTTTATTCACCCGGATATTTGAACGCGTTGGTAAAAAGTATCCTAGTTCTAAAAACAAATAAATACATAATTTGAATGTCACAATCGACACCAAAAGGCAAGGCAGTATTGACGTACCAAAAGTTGAGTTTGAAAACAATTTAATACGCAAAAAAAACATGCGGGGCAGTCTTTGGGGACTGCCGATAGAAGTGAAAACTAAAGAACTTGTGAATTGTATCGTGGTTTTTTTAATTATTTTTGGTTTGTAAAGATGTGTTAATGACCATGTGTTAATGACCAATTTAAACTTTAAATAAGCGATAATCCAAGTAATGTGGATATATGTTGTCGATTCTAAACCCTTAATTTAATACGTGCTTTAATCCGAGTGGACCCGAGTCTACCGTACCGGAGGGACGAACGTCAAATGTTTGACAGGAAAGTAGGTAGAACAGTAAACTGTACTGTGTGTATATGGGAAAATGAAATTGTTGATTTTACTATCTTCCTCGCAATTTTTCCATATTTTCTCACCGTTTAAACCTTCCCTAGACTACGACAAACATTTCAAAACTAAAATCAACTAAATCGGCCCAACCGTTCTCAAGTTTTAGCGAGACAAACGAACGATGACACGAGTTCCATGATTTTTGTTCACCCAAAAAGTGCTCAACGCGCTTAAAGAAGTTTTCACTTCAAAGTCTTTGGATATTTTCTTAGGTCAGTTCAATGATTAAAAACTTAATTTCCTTGGTTAATAATTTAATATATCAACAAGGTCTACCAGAAATTATTGCCTGAATACAATTCACACCTTGGAGTATCTCACGAATCAGTTAACTTACTTTAAGGGTCAGTACATTTATAATCCGACAACCATTCCTCTGCTGTGTACGTGTACAGTCGTGGTCTTTTCCGCCTGATCAGTGAAAATTTTCGCTTATCATGCGGAGGCGCCGAGCCACGCCCCCTTAAAGTTTAGGCCTATTAGGAAAGCGTCAATTTGGCGCGCAAAATAACAATAACTCTCGTTTGGCGTGCGTCTTCAGTGCGCTCGGCCGATCGGTATTGTTATTGTTGGTTTTTCTTTCATTATTTTTATACAAAGTCAACGGAGCGGGGCTAAGGAGCGTTTCTATGTTGCGAGTGCAAGCAAAACTTAGCTTAGTGGTGATCAGGCGGGAGTGTCCACGACAGTACGTACGGTCGTACGTGTTCTTTTGATTAATCATGATTTGCCTAGACTTTTCACAACTGTTTAAGGGTTAGTTTGTAATTTAACTGGATGAAACCGAATATCAGTATTTAAGATGGAGCGACTGCTTATCAGACCTCCACAACTACATGCAAGTTTTGCACTAAGAGCAATATAAAAGTTGGAAGTTTTGCACTAACATATTAATATTGTTATCTAGCGTGACATAAAGAGTCTGTGCATATTATAAAGGTAAATAACACAAAACGTAAGCAACTAGTAAAGTCATCACATATATATACATTTTTACATAACCAGTACTAATGATATGGTATGCAGAACCCTATAGATAAGGTTGGGTCAGAAGTACCCTTCACTGTATTTTGATACGGGTTTGGCAGTTAAAGTTTCAGTTAGACCCACTGCTTGCATTAGCCGTCCCGTATATTGATGTATTGAATAGTGTTACGGAATCTGTAGCAGTTGAAATTCTACGGGTGAATGAGTTAAATTGACGTAAGAAAAATCAATCGGAAATATTGTTTGACTATTTTCACGTTATATTGGAAAATGAAGTAGGTTTGAAGTTTGTTTAAAGGCATTGTAGATTACATAGAAAAAATATCATTATAACCGTACATCAAAGTCTGACAACCAGTCTTACCAAAGGGTATCGTATTACCCAGTACTGACTGGGTTGTGGCGTTCAGATAGGCAGTCGCCCCATGTAAAATACTGGTATTCAGCTGCATCCAGTTAGCCTGGAAGCCGACCCCAAGATAGTTGGGAAAAGACTACACTGAAATATTTGGATAGAAAACCATTTTAGTGTAGCAATAAAGCCTGTAGGCTTAGCCAAGTGACAATCTACAATCGTTAACGCATGGAAAACTAACCAAATGTATGGGAATGACATCATTTCACCGTTAAGTCACGTGGTCAAAACAAACGAGTAGAAACTTTAAAGTTCAGTCAAAACTGTAAGTTGGCTACGATTTATATGGGATGTAGCGATCACGATTGTAGAAACGAATACATTTCATTCTATCATCTTGATCGATGTAAACTTGTCTACGAAGTTTCTATTCGTTTGTTTTGACCACGTGACTTAACGTTTACGATTGTAGAAAGAGAATCGATACGAATCGTTTGTAACTTGGCTAGGCCTGCTGATCACATAATTTTATCATAGGAACCCCAAAAAACCTTGAACAATTCACCTAAGTCTACTTTAATAATACCTGTTACATCATCTACCGCGAGAGCAGTTTTAAAAACGGAAATAAAACAACAAGAACTCAGCAAAACTGCTGTCGTCCACACCATGCAATTACCGCTTACTTCCAGCCAATAAACTAAATTAGTAACTACCGATGGAACGAAGGAATACATCTAATTGTCCCAACGCACCCTGAACGGGTGCGTTGGGACGCGTTCGCGTTTACCGTAAACGCTTTGTGGGTTAATTATCAAAGTCCTATTTTCCTTATCTACCAGACTCCCTCAATACTTTTAGTATCCGAGCGTCTAATACAAAGCAAATTGGTAGTACTCGATAGCTGTGGGAAAGGGCGCCGAATGGCCCATTTCCTGGAAGACCGTTATCTTTTTTTGTCCTTGCAACTAGGTATGTAATGTATATGTTACGGGCAAAGTGGAAAGTGGCTAGCGTTGACACTGTCTGTGCAATGTGGACTTTGCTGTCTCTAGGTAAAGCTTGCAAAGAGGGATATACCCGAGTCTATTTTTTGGGTTCCGTACCTTAGTCGGCAAAAATTGTGCCCTTATAGCAGCGGTTCGCAAACTTTTTTAGCAACGGAACTCTTTTGGAAACCTAAATATTTGACGGAGCACTAAAATACCTTTGCTGCCTAAAATAAAAATAAAAAAATCAAGAAATAGAATTGACAATGGATTACTACAACTGATTCAAAGCTAGTCGGCTAGATTTTGTTGTTTTACAATTTGATTGGTTAAAAAAACATTATAATTTTAGTGACTGTCGTCTATGTAACTTAACTTTTTCTGCAACCTCAATTTTATTTGGTATTTTTTAATTATGACCAATATTTATAGGGCCATAGGGTTCCGCGGAGCACACTTTGAGTAAGGCTGCCATAAAGGATCACATTTGTTGTCCGACTGTCCTTTATCTCAGGAACGCATGAAGGTATCAAGTTGAAATTACTATCAAACAAATGGTCAGGTTTGCTAGTCTTTTTAAGTCAACGTCATTTTGCGATTTCACAAGGTAATCAAAACGTCTAGGGCACTTCCCGTTGACCTAGAATCATGAAATTTAACAAGAAGCAATGTCTTGCAGCACATATAAAAAAAATCTGAAAACCGTAAATATGTAGTTTAATAACAAAATACCTACAAGTTTACACGGAAACCTCGGTGCGCGATTCCAACTCCCACTTGATCGGTTTTTTGCAATAGTTATTATATGTAATAATATCCATTTACGACCGTATATTTAACGGTAAATAAAGCCTTTCGGGGGCGGTAGACGTGTACAGGATAATATGATTTGCGATAAGTCACGTTCACATTTTTTTTCCCAAAGTGTATGTGTAAGTCGCCCTAATATTATTAACAGTGTCAGAAATGTAATTTTGGAATAATATGGGTACGTGCTTTTTTGGTTTGTGGAATTACCTACTGCAAAATCTACACTAATATTATAAAGAGGAAAGATTTGTATTTTTGTGGGTATGTTTGTAATGAATAAACTCAAAAACTACTGCGCCGATTTCATAAATTCTTTCAAGAAAGCCACGTCTTTACTGAGTAACATAGGCTATATTTATACATATATACATAGGAATAAGGAAGTCCGCAAGGACCGAAGCCTGCCGGGGTTGCGGGACTATTCGAAAGAGATACCGTGGCCCCGGAACACAAAGGGCGAGGAAGGAACATGGATGGGTTTTAGTCAGTAAAAGTCTGACACTCCCTCCTGCTCCGCCCAGAGCGGGAGAAGTCATTTGATGATTTCCCATCCGAAAAAAAAAAAAAAAAAAAACAAAGGCTATATTTTATCCCCGTACTCCCACGAGAACGGGAACTACGCGGGTAAAACCGCGTGACGTCCGCTAGTATCAAATAAACGATGCCTATAATATGGGCCCACTGCTGGGAAACAGGTTTCCTCTATAATAGTTTGACGACCCGAATAGCGCAGCGGTAGTGAGGTTGCCTTACGTTCTTAAGGTCCCGGGTTCGAATCCCGGTTGGAGCTAATGTTTGTGTGATGAGCATGGACATTTGTTTCCGAGTCATGGATGTTTACATGTATAATAAGTAGGTATGAATTTACAAACAAAAATTATCTATGTAGTATATCAACTATCTGGTGTCCACGACACAAGCCTCGTTGCTTAGTGTGGCACTAGATGGCGCTGTGTGTTAATGCCCAGCGATATTTAATAATGGTTGTGGGCTGTGATTCAGCACGCGGGCTCGCAGTACAGTTTTTTTTTGTATGGGCAAGCCCGCCACCCTATTGCCAAGGCAACTCCTGAAAGCCAGAATTAACTTTTGAACAGTGAAACAGAAAAACACTGAGACAATGGTTGGTTGGTTTTGGCTTTAGGACCTTGGTTTCCTCACGAAGTTTTCCTTCACCGGTTTGAGAGCAGTGGTGATGAAATATAACACAAAATAGACAATCGCCGACCTACAACTCTTCAGTTGGGGCATTTACCACTTTTTTGTATGTAAAACTCGTAGCAATCATCATCACCATCATATCAGCCCGGAATTACCCACTGCTGGGTCTAGGCTTCCCCTTTTTTCTGCCACACTTCCCAGTTCTGTGCGTCCCTTATCCAGATGCTTCCCGCGACTGTAAAGATATCGTCGACTCAACGATTTCTAGGACAGCCCTCGTTTCTTTGGCCTAATCTTGGCCACCACTCGGTCAAAGCCTTGCTCCGTCAGACTTTTACTGACTAAATCCCATCTATGTTCCTTCATCACCCTTTGTGTTCCGGGGCCACGGTATCTCTTTCGAATAGTCCCGCAGCCCCGGCAGGCTTCGGCCCTTGCGGACCCTTTCCTTATCGCTGACTCTCTTTGAGGCGCGCGTGGAACACGAACGCGCCGTAGACACGGAATGTCGTCATGAGACGGGCGGACGGCGAGCTAGCCCATAGCTCACCGTCACCTCTCACGTTCCGCCACCTCCTTTGCTAGCATGACTGCTTCGCAGAAGGAGATGACGGCGTCCCATTCCGTCTCGCTCCGGACCATGGATTAAACCATGGCCGGGAGCGAGAGGTCGCCGCCACCGATCGCCGCTTTGAGGACACGGCGGTGCTCCGCCCAAGCGGGG
Organism: Xestia rhomboidea; assembly: GCA_963853795.1. NCBI lineage: Eukaryota > Metazoa > Arthropoda > Insecta > Lepidoptera > Noctuidae > Xestia > Xestia rhomboidea. Next base: position 12,500,533 of record OY970763.1, on the reverse strand, counting down.
CACACCTCCACCCTGCCCTACGCCTAGCACGGCTCATATGCAAATAAAATATGTTGATTTAGTCACAAAAGCTACCCGGGCAGTAGTATCACATTCACACATCACACATTCACCCCTAATACGAGTTTAAGTTTTACGATGCCAACTCGCCCCGCTTACGATGTTATTATTATGCTGATGGAACGGCCGATATCCGGATATTGCTATATTTTCCTATCACTCCATCTTTGGGTCCTTCAATTGGGGAGGAATATTGTTGCACGTGTGCTCTAGTATGTTTGAGTATTAGAGTCCGGGTTAGCGCGTAAAAATAATATGATTGAATCGATCATATACAGGGTGTAAACCACCTCATCACGAAGCCGTCAGTCAACCAAGCTCATCAAACTAAGTCACTTTACGCAAAAATTATTGCTGGGAAACGACTTATTTTTTAGGGGTGAAAAATAATGTTTTGTGGTAGAACTCAATGTAACGCACTCAAAACATTGTGCTGATGGATAGATTGAATAGTGCGGGGGTCGTGAAGGTGGTTAAAGTAAAAATCTTACATTAAAAACATGTATTAAAAAAAAGGTGACAAAAAGTTGGAACTTTTACCCCCAATATCTCCGTAACTAGAAGGTTCCCAGGTATGTTGTAGAACAAAAAAATGATCGCAATGACGAGGAGAACAAGTGCCTTTCGGCTTCGTTAAGATGTGTGTTACACCCTTTATATAGGACAAGGATCATTACGCATGTGGTGTCTTTATTTTAATAACATTTTCACGTATATTCTTCAACTAGCTTTAGCCCGTGGCAATTCAAAGGTTTAACATATTAACTGTATAAATTAGTTTCGATATGTTATTCTGATGTATAAACTTAATAACTTGCAAAGTTTCATCGTTATCCGTTTAGTAGCAGCTGCGTAAAACAGCAACTGTAACAAACATCCATCCATCCCCACAAATAATACATTAATTATGGTGGGATTACCAACAATTCCTCTATTGCCTGCCAGTCCAAATTGGAGACGATTCCATTTTTAAAGATCCATGATTAATTGACTCAGAAGAAATTCCGAAAAAACAATAAATACGTCCAAGTATCTCATTAGACAAGCTGTCCTACATAAGCGTTACCTTGAAAGTTTCAGTCTCGATAAAAGCGTAGGTAAGTAAGTACAAGTATATGAACCAATTAAACCAGTTCTACGCATCAGGTGTATATTTTCCCATGCCAAGAGAGGTCGATTAATGTTCCCTCGTCGTTACGTCATTATTAAAGCAATCTGTTATTACGTCATATCGTTTACGAGCACCTTCGTACGTATTTTCCTACAATTTTCATTAAACCGAATACACTCCTGCATAATTTGTTAATTCCTTAATTCGAATGACGCGGCCATCATGAAATTTTTCCTATCGGTGTATCATGTTATTATGTTCTTTTTTATGATCTACCTATACCATTTTAGATTAAATTCGTTATTTTATCAAAGGACAAAAGAGGTCTTCCTATCCTTTAGCTTTTTAGGATCATAACATATCCATAAGGCTCCAATAATGGGACACCCACACATCAATGTTTATTGATGAAGCTTTTGAATTTTATTTGCAAATTAGACCAATGGGTTTACGTTGTATGTCCCTTTTACACAAAATAAGAAAAGGGCAGATTTATCGGGAAAATTTTGCATGAATCTATTCAAATCATTTTCCGTCTAGGCTAATATATCTTGTGAAACTTCACTATGAGTCAACAATGTAAGTTTAAATCTCATTGCCTTTCGATCGCAGTTTTCTCTCGACACAGCGGCGTTATAAAATTTTTGCTTCGTTAAAATTTTTCAAACTTTAAGATCAAGTGCCTATAACTCTTTCGTACTAGTGAATGACTGAATTTCTAACGAAGACCGCCGCGTGAAACCGCCTTTGCGATACGTGGAGATCTTAGTAAAATTAAAAAGAAGGCAACTGTCCTGTCTGTCCTCTTTATCGTCACCAAAGCTATAACCATGAAATATTATCCACATAAGTTAGCATGTTCATTACTTGAGCTGAATTATCATTATAATTGTACTGTGTTGCATGTTCCTATAATTGTCTTTTTGTTTTATTTTTCAACTATTTATTAATGAAATTAATTGCTATTCATTGGTATTCCAAAATTTGCTACTATTTACATTCCTTTAAATTGTATTTTCCTGACATCATTAAGCTGATCTCACATTGTGAGTACGACATGGTAGCCTGTTATCATTTAATACAACGACTGAACCCTATGTGCACAATACCTGCTGCCTTATACATATTTATGTTAAGATTTTTGTGTAATGGATAATAACGACATAGCTATTTACTACCAAAATTGCAGAGGGGTGAGAACCAAATTGCAAACCTTGTATTTGAGTGTTCTGTCATTTTCTATGATATAATCATATTGACTGAGACGTGGCTTATACCCGATATTGCTAGCGGTGAGTTTGTGGATCCTCGATATGTTGTGTACCGCTGTGACTGAGATCGCGACACAACTCATAAACGTGATGGTGGTGGGGTTCTTGTCGCGGTCTCGCGTAGACTTCGGTCATGTTTACTTGACATTTCTGGTCGGCCGACGTGCATTGAACATCTTGCGGTTGGTATTCCTAGTAAGGACAGCAGCTCTAAAATGCATGTAGTTAGTGCTGTATACATACCACCCTGGGCTACTGCCGATATATATACTACACACCTTGATACACTGCAGGACATGTTAATTGAACCCTATGTCGAAAACTTATTTAAGGCGATTACAATCTTCCTGAAATTACATGGAAGGATGAAAAGTCTGACGGGGCACATCGGCTTACTGGTATGTCATACTCTGGAACGTCACCTGTATGTTCACATTTGGCACAGCTTATGTCAACCCTGAATGCATACCAATTTAATAACATACCTAATGCTAATGGTAAACAACTAACACCACTTGTACTGTAAGCCGTCAATTAGACTCACTGCTACGCATAGACACACATCATCCCCCGTTTGTTGCTACAGCACCCACAAGTATATCCACACAAGCCGACAAAAAGAAAACCGTTGACTAAATATGACTTTCGCAAAGCAAACTATGATGTGATTAATGAGCAAATCAGTGAGGTTGAATGGGTGAACCTGTTGGAGAACCTTCCGTCGCAGAAGGCCGTGCGACGCTTTTATGAGGTTCTCGGTGGCATTACTGAACGTAATGTACCGCGTGTCAAGTCCCGGACACTTGATTTTCCAGTTTGGTTCTCAGCACAGTTAATAAAAATTTTCAAGATAAAACAACGTCTCTGGGTTAAATGGAAGAAATTTAAGAACATCGAAGACTACAATGAGTTTTCGGAATATAGAGTGATCTTTAAAGATGCCTGTATTACCTGCTATTCAAAATATATTAATTCAGTTGAAGACAAACTTACCACAAACATTAAACACTTCTGGACATTTAAAAAAAATCGCAAAAATAAATCAGGTATTCCATCCACTATGCACTATCAAAATTTTAAATCAAGTGCCCCCGAAGAGATTTGTGATATGTTTTTAGACTTTTTCCAGTCTGTTTTTGAACCTAGCTCACCCTCATTGTCCGCCTGGACCCCACCTACACACTGTAATGCCAATGCTGGTTTGATCGATAACTTGCATATTGACGAAGACAAAATACTTAAAGAGTTAAAACTACTGGATCCTTCCAAAGGAGCAGGTCCCGATGAGTACCCAGCCTTGTTCTTTAAGGCCGTCACTGGCAGTATCTGTAAGCCACTCTTTATCCTTTACAATAAATGTTTAAGCGAGGGCGTGTTCCCGGATGAATGGAAACGGGCTAACATCACGCCTGTACACAAGAACGGCTCAAAACATGACGTAGAGCAATACCGGCCTATCTCGATTCTGTCGACCTTGTCAAAACTTTTTGAGAGACTCGTATACAATGAAATCTATCCAATCTTACACAGCGTTATCATCCCAGAGCAACATGGGTTTGTTCAGCGACGTTCGACTGTTTCTAATTTATTAACTTTTTCCAATTATCTTTTTGAAAACATGGACAGGCGATTGCAAGTTGATGCGGTTTATACAGATTTCAAAAAAGCTTTTGACAAGGTCGACCATGTAATCCTACTGAATAAGATTGCTTTTAATGGTATACGAGGAAATTTGCTTCGCTGGTTCTCATCCTATATTAAAAATAGAACACAAAGTATTGTTGTAAATGGTCATCAGTCTGATGCAGTGCATATAACCTCGGGTGTTCCACAAGGTTCAATATTGGGACCACTATTGTTTATTTTATATATCAATGACATAGACGAATGTTTTAAAAATACTAAGTTTCTTGTATACGCTGATGACCTAAAAGCTTATAGATCTATACAAACTGTAGAGGATGGTCGACTGTTCCAACTAGATCTAGACAGACTTACTGATTACTGTCTAGACAATAAACTACACCTTAGTCTCTTCAAGTGCAATTGCATCAATTTCACAAAGAATAAAGCAGTTATTAACTTTAAATACTCATTGCATGACACAGCACTCAGTAATGTATCTACTGTGAGAGATCTTGGTGTGTTGATTGATGGTAGGTTGTCCCTAAATCAACATGTAGAAAAAGTTTTAAATAAAGCATTTGGGATGTATGGTTTCGTTATGAGGTCGTCCACTGAGTTCAAGCGGGTCTCCACATACCTTTACCTCTATAAAACCCTAGTACGATCACAATTAGAATATGCCGTCCCTATCTGGAACCCGTTTAACCAGAAATATATAGACGAGATTGAAAAACTCCAGCGCAAGTTTCTACGAGCCATGCATTACAGATGCCATAAAACGTATTTGTCGTACTCTCAATTGCTGAATAAATATGGGCAGGTCAGCCTAGAATCTAGACGTAAGTATCTAGAGGCCTCTGTACTGCATGGTATTGTTCATGGTGATTTCGACTGCATTGATCTCACGAGCAAACTATGTTATGTAGTCCCACGCACCGTTAATATACGTAGTACCCGTGCAGGTGCCCTATTTGCTCTCAATAGCTGTCGAACTAATTCTGGTATGCGCTGCCCTATCCGTCGAATGGTTGAATCCTATAATTGTAATTTTGTTAATATTGATATTTTTGTATGCTCAAAATCCAAATTTAAATCCAATGTCATGAAAATGATTATGAACCAATAATGTTATTGGGAATGTATGCTAGTCTTTTAATTTTTTATTATTTATTTGTTTTTGGCGTGTATTATTACTCTGTTGCCAAACAATTGAATGAATTAATTTGAATTTCTATTTTTCATGATGTCATTAATATTTCGTTTTTTTTTTATTATTATTTAATTTTTATAATTAGTATTATTGATATTTCTATTATTTCTATAGTTATCTATTATTAATGTGATGTAATTATAAATATTATTAATATTTTCTACCTATCTAGTGGCACTCATTAGCATATTCTGTTGTTATTATGCGGATAATGTAGTGGGCTGCAATATTGTTAATTTTTTGTATTATCCTAACTCTGTTCAAACACATATTGTAGCTGTTTATCGTCCCTTAATAAATAAAATAAAATAAAATAAAGACATTTTTTATTGACATCAAACAGATAAGGGTTAACTTCGCCTGCTTCACAGATTGTTTAAAAACTTTCATTGATAAGATTGTTGTTCAGAAGTTTGTAACAAGTAATGGGTAGTGATTAAAATTTATAATAGTTTGCGGTTTGATAGCCTGAGGCACTCAAGAAAGTATATGCAGGTTTAGTCTACTTTTACAAACTTTCCACCAACTTTTAAATTATAACACAATCTGATGTCCGACTCGTAGTCACACCAGTGTGACAAACAGGATTATTTTTTCTCGTTTGTCACACCACTGATTTAAAACCACCAAACTACCCCTAACTAGTGCTGTCCTATTTATACTACTTAGTTCAATTAAAACCTTTTTTTTTCGGATGGGAAATCATCAAATGACTCCTCCCACTCTGGGCGGAGCAGGAGGGAGTGTCAGACTTTTACTGACTAAAACCCATCCATGTTCTTTCATCGCCCTTTGTGTTCCGGGGCCACGGTATCTCTTTCGAACAGTCCCGCAGCCCCGGCAGGCATCAGTCCTTGCGAACCCCTTCCACCTGCGGACCCCTCCCAAATTAAAAACCTTCAAATTACGTTTTAACGCAATGTTTCGAGGAAATGTCCCAATGATATTTCACCATTTTAAAAGTTTTAATTGGCAGAAAAGGTTAAATTTATGTTTATCGGTTTGGTCGGCCCCTTTTTTTCGATATTAATTTCTTTTTGATTGAATAATTTTAGTATGATTACGTAGTTTTTATAAAATAAAGTTTTAATAAATAAATAATAATAAATAAATATAACTGTGTGGTGATGATGGCTTATGATAATCGAATGTATAATTTTGAATTGCCTTTTGTGATAAAAGAATACCAGGTTATAATTATAATGGTACATTGTACCTTAGCACTAGTTCGATGTTAATTAATGAATTTATCCACATTAAAGAGCCGAAATGACAAGCAATTTAACATTTTCAAAATACTGTCGACGATTTAGTAAATTTATTCCAGTGAAACAACATGCGTTTTTCTCCTGCTATGTACATTAAGGTTTGTTATTGCTCAAAGCAATAACGTAGCCAGATGAAAGAAAACACAAACATTTTATATTTTTAAGTTGTTACAACAGTGAGCGCGATTGTGGTTTAAAGTTCGACGAAATGTGGCTGAAAATGTTACTGTAATACCATTTACGCATTTTTTATGAACACTACTGGTACAGAAGGAATGGAAAAATTGTTTTATTTCTCAAAATATTTTGAATTTCTCACTTTACAAATTCTTCTCCGTTTCGCACTTTAAATCTGCGGTCCTCTCTAGACAATGTAAAGAATCCTCTAATACAAAGTCAGCTGTCAAAAACCAACCACCGTAAATAAAGCATTACCATATTAAATCTGCAACTTTCGAACAATTTTATATTCACTTTACCGTAAAAATCAAACTTACTTGCGATAAAAGCGATGGTAAGGGATTTCACAAGTATAGTATTACAACAAAACTAACAAAGAACATTGAAAATGCATGACCCAATGCTCTTGTGGGATGTCATACAACTTTGTAGTAGAGAAAACTTTACTTTGTCTAGTTTCTTTGTTTACAGTGACCGCTAACGGAGCTTTGCTTACTAAAGTCATACTTCAACACGGATTGATAGTTCTTAAAGAGTTCGTATTTATTTTTCATGTGCCAACCCCAAATGAATTGGGATAAGGGCAAGAGAATGATGAGGATGATTCTAGAGGTTATCCCCTTTAGGTAAACTATGATAACGCCTGGAGAGTTTTGTGTTGGTAGTGCAACGAGTAGGGGTTTAGTTTGCAATTAAATTCGTATGTTAGTTACTGATCGTCACTGCTTGAGGGATTCTTACAAGTCACAAAACTCAACAGAAACTATTCCGTGGAGAATTAATTAATTATCATAATGGGTGTGGCACTACAAAAAGCACTAACAGCAACATAGTACAAAAAGTACTTCCAGCGCCACCTACACTACAATTGAAAAACTAAGGTAAAATTTAATTGGCCATATTAAAGTTCTCCGCGACCCGACAGTTCTCCCAAGCAGTAGCTCACCAGACACAACACCCGTCTGGTTGGAGAATCCTCTCCTTACTTTGGGGGATAAAGAACTTTACACCCTGTACTTCATACCCCTATAGGTATACGGTATGGATGTTTTAATTTAGAGTGATTTATGTCTGAAAATTAATAAATATCTACTCTAAATAAGAGATTAAACACAGGCGACTCTTCTTCTTCTTCTTTATCGTGTGGTTAGTGCTTAACCTGGTGTCAGAGTTTTTATGCCGCCCATGGGCCTCTGACTTGGCTGAACATGCCATCAAGAAATATCTCTCAGGCATGCTGGTTAAGAATATGACGCCAGAAAGCCTCGCACTTGACCAAAATATACTTACTAAAAACATTAAGAATAATCCTGTTACATGCATAATTAATGCATAACCGAGGTTAACGGCACTTTGATGCCCGTAAACGTAATCACTTAACCATAATCGTAACAATAACCTTTAGCTGACTGTTGCATTTTCCACGCTTTTGTTAGCAAGTAATGTTTTAATGTTTCTCTTTTGAATATTTTTTTAAAAATAAAATTCATCGAGAAAAAAGATCACTTTGTCACGTTAGTGATGCAGTCACGCATACACACTCACACCACACTCACACGCTCACTCACACAACTGTTCTTCATCTTACACACACGCACGATAGTAATAAGCAAACTAATAATATTGTAATACTTACATTTGCACCGCACCACACTTGTAATGGCAGCTCGATCATGGTGGTGACGGAAGTAAAGACCGCCCATTGTGTCACCCCTTGTAAAATGTTTTACATTTATATCTGTAATTTTTATGGTGTACATAATAAAGAGTATTCTATTCTATTCTTATAGCACAGGAGACCTCCTAGTTTAAGCCCAGTTGCACTTGTGTAGTATCTTGCCACTAACCCCCGAATACTGAAACGTCACTCAAAATTTAAGGGCTGCTTAACATTTGAGCAGCTACTAAACTTTAAATTTCGTATGGCCAAACGTCACTTTTGAGTATCTGTTAAATATAAGTGCTACTTAAATTTTGAGTGACGTTTCAGTATTCGGAGGTAAGTTAATCTAAATAAGGTAGATCCGTGGGGGCGCCCTTACAAGATGGTGCGGGATAAACTCCGCAACTGGCCCCCCCCGCTGACGCAGAGTCTCCGGCCTCAGCTCGTGGAGGACGTGGTGAGCGCTCTGTTCCCCTCACGAGGGGAACACCCGCCCCCGCCTATGGCTCCGCCGGCTGCGGTGCCGGAAGCGGACCACCAAAGTGACGACGACGACGCTCCTGAAGTGACCGGGGTAGACCTGAGAGTGGCGGTACGAAGGCTAGGTGCCAAAAATACCGCCCCGGGACCCGACGGCTTGCCTGGCAAAGCCTGGGTCCTGGCCTCGGAGGCTCTCGGGCCCCGACTGGAAGGGCTCTTTAGCGCATGTTTGGAGAAAGGCCAGTTCCCGCTTCGTTGGAAGACGGGGAAGCTGGTCCTCATCCGGAAGCCGGGGCGCCGGCGGACTCTCCGTCCGCCTCCCGGCCCGTGGTGCTGCTCGACGAGGTGGGCAAGCTCTTTGAAAGAGTAGTTGCAAACCGCCTCGCCGAGCACCTTGCGGGGATGGGGCCGGACCTTGCGGAACACCAATTTGGTTTCCGCAAGGGGCGCTCTACGGTGGACGCCATCATGCGCGTGAGGGCCCTCACGACGGGGGATGCGGTGTCCCGGGGTGGGGTTGTCTTGGCGGTGTCTCTCGACATCGCCAATGCCTTCAACTCCATGCCCTGGAGCTGCATAAGGGAGGCACTCCGGTATCACCGGGTGCCGACCTACCTCCGTCGTGTGGTCGGGGACTACCTGGCGGACAGGTATGTCATCTACCCCGGTCGCAGCGGAGACTGGAACCGGCGAGAGATGTCGTGCGGTGTTCCGCAGGGATCGGTTCTAGGGCCGTCCTTGTGGAACATCGGGTACGACTGGGTGCTGCGCGCCGACCTCCCTAGTGGCGTCAGCGTGGTTTGCTGCAGACGACACGCTGGTGCTCGCACAGGGGGGGTCGCACGAGGCGGCGGCCGAAGTAATGACACGCGGGGTTGCGATAGTCGTTGAGAGGATCCGGCAACTGGGTCTCGAGGTGGCATTGCACAAGTCCGAGGCCATGTGCTTTCATGGGCCTCGGAACGCGCCACCTCCGGGATCCGCAGTGATGGCAGGAGGGGTTTCCATCGGCGTCGAGTCGACGCTGAAGTACCTGGGACTTGTCCTCGACAGCCGGTGGAACTTCGTGGAGCACTTCCGACGTTTGGCCCCCAAACTGGAGCGGACAGGGGCTGCCTTCAGGCGGCTCCTGCCCAACCTGGGGGGGCCGAACGCCTCCTGCCGGAGGCTCTACGCGGGAGTCGTGCGGTCCATGGCCCTTTACGGGGCCCCGGTGTGGGCACGTTCATTGAGGCGGCGTGCCGCCCACCGCTTGAACGTGCCCCAGAAGGTGGTAGCCGTAAGGCTGGTCCGGGGGTACCGCACGATCTCCCGCGAGGCGGCGAACCTCCTTGCCGGATTGCCGCCGTGGGATCTGGAGGCAATAGTCCTCGCGCGCCTACATGAGTGGCGCGCGGAGGCGCTACGCCGGGGGGAAACTCCGCTGCCGCGGCAAATTGTCGCTCAGCGGACGGACTTCCGGCGGGATCTCATGGCGACATGGAGAGAGCGACTATCGCAACCCCGTGCAGGGCACGCCACAATAGTGGCGATAAGTCCCCTCTTTGAGGAGTGGCTGGAGAGACGCCACGGCGTCCTCACCTTCCGCCTGACGCAGGTTCTTACCGGACACGGATGTTTCGGTAAGTTCCTGCACCGAATCGGGCGGGAGGAAACGCCCGGGTGCTATCACTGCGAGGATAGGCCGGAGGACACGGTGGAGCACACTGTGGAGGTGTGCCCCGCTTGGGTGGAGCACCGCCGTGTCCTCGAGGTGGCGATCGGCGGCGGCGACCTCTCGCTCCCGGCCCTGGTTCGTGCCATGGTCCGGAGCGAGACGGAATGGGACGCCGTCACCTCCTTCTGCGAAGCAGTCATGCTAGCGAAGGAGGTGGCGGAACAGGACAGGGAGAGATCCTCACGTCCCGGCCGCCGCGGGAGACGCCCCGGGCGTCGGGGGCCACGTGGTGGCTTTCGGCCACCGTAGGCGCGGGCCTGTGGACGGGGAGCTATGGGCTAGCTCGCCGTCCGTACGTCTCATGACGACAGGCCGTGTCGACGGCGCGTTCGTGTTCCACGCGCGCCTCAAAGAGAGTCAGCAATAGGGAAGGGGTCCGCAAGGACCGAAGCCTGCCGGGGCTGCGGGACTATTCGAAATAGATACCGTGGCCCCGGAACACAAAGGGCGAGGAAGGAACATGGATGGGTTTTAGTCAGTAAAAGTCTGACACTCCCTCCTGCTCCGCCCAGAGCGGGAGAAGTCATTTGATGATTTCCCATCCAAAAAAAAAAAAAAAAGGTACATCGATTTTAATAATCCGCTATCGAATCTGTTTGTGAAACAAGATATAGAAATTGCGTCATCGCCTCATCGGACTATCTTTTCTTGAACTCAAAAAAGGGACCTGACCTGTCCACATTCATTTGTTTCAGATATATTTATTCATGAAGAAATTTCTGTGGTTTGTATGAGACCAAAAGAAAATAACATACTTACGTAGGTACTCAACCGGGGCTGCGGGACTATTCGAAAGAGATACCGTGGTCCCGGGACACAAAGGGCGATGAAGCAACATGGATGGGTTTTCAGTAAAAGGCTGACACTCCCTTCTGCTCCGCCCAGAGCGGGAGGAGTCAATTGATGATCTCCCATTCGAAAAAAAAAAAAAAAAAGGTAGGTACTCAAAGTCGCGTCGCGTCCTAATCAAAGCGATTGTCACGGGAACAGGCTGCCGTCGAGTTCAGTTTGTTCGGTGAACTCGACGCGTAGCTGCACCGACCGAGGGGTACCCTCCCGTTGTCAGACTAAAATATCGAATCGAAAACGATGGTCACTCAAGCACTCGCGCGACCGATCACTTCGGTTATGATGCGGATAAAATAAAATATAAGTCACACATAAACTAAATTGTTTATAAACCTTTGAAAAGCACAAAAGAAGTAACAAATGTAAAGGTCAGTTTAGAAGTCAGCACCATGGCACCTTTTTTTGGAAATGTAACGAAAAATATGAAACATAATTCTGAGAATGTCACGTTACATGGTGTGTTTTGCAAGGATTTTCGATACTTTCTATTTTTCGCAGTAATTGACAATACACCTTACTTTACCACATTTAAGGTTGACAATTGTTTGTCAAGGAATAGATAGGCCCATTGCTTTCTTGTCGAGGATTCGCACGCCCTTCAAAAGGGTCTGACGAAAAGGTTTTCCTTACCCACAAACATAGCTGTGTTATCAATTCTCTGTGAGATTAATTAAATGGAAGTTTCCTAATGCCATGTGGTTGTTGCACGTTATCTTAGTACACGCAATAACGTACCTATACGTACGTAACTACTGTAAGATTATCGAAAACAAACCTTGTATCATTTTAATTATGTCGGTACCTTTATTGATTGTCTTATTTCACTTGCTGTCTATTATCCAGTACCTACCCAACAATGATCACATTATCTTTGAGAACATGTTTAAAATCATTCAGATCACTAATTAATGCGAAAACTGTAGGTATGTACTACCACGTTTACTGACGGTCGATCACTTTTCTACCTTATTACTCAGGACATAAGGTTGAAACGTGGTCGACTGCCAGTGAACTCGGGTACCTATACAGGGTGTAAAAAACAGACTCTTCACGAAGCCTTTAACTAAGCATTCTGTACATCAAACTAAGTAACCCTACGCAAAAATGTTTGCTGAGAAATGAATAGTTTTTTTGGGGTGAAAAATCACGATTTTCAGTAGGACTAAATGTAACGCACTTAAAATATTGAGCTGATGGATGGATTGAATAGTACGGGGGTCTTGATGGTGTCTAAAGTAAAAGTCTTACACTAAAAACCTGTCTTTGAAAAAAAAACTTGAGAAAAAGTTGGAACTTTGACCCCCAATAACTCCGTAACTAGAAGGTTCCTAGGAAAGGTCTAGAACAAAAAACTGATCGCAATGACAGGGAGAACAAGTGTCTTTCGGCTTCGTTAAGAGTCTTTTTACACCCTTTTATTTTTTGATTATTTTTACTATTAATTTTATTTCAAGAAAACTTACAGCTAAGATACAAGTAGTTGATGGTTAGTGAATGAAGGCCAATTAAAAGTTCTCACTGGCAATATTATAATAGTACAAGACACAGTAGACAGGCACGAGAAAGTAAGAAGTAAGCGCTTGGAGAGAATTATGAAAAGATTAAACCAGTTTTAGAGTTCTAGTCGAGTTTTGTACACCTACATATCATTATTTTTGCCAGTTTCATGACTAAAACGCATATATTCACTTTTCGCGGACAATAGTTTTTTTTAACTCAAATGGTCTCTCTGGAACTAAAAAACTCAATTTAGGCTTTTGCTATGTTTTACTAAAAGGCAGTGCGAGAAAAGGACGGCTATATCTATGAACTAAGTTAGAGATGTCAAACTAGTTTATGCCTTGCGCTTCACCGTGTTTTTATTCGACATGCTTTTACGTGCACCCTTCATTTGTATGGAAATATTAGTTCCAACTAAATTTGACAGCTCTAAATTCGTCCGTCTCTTTCTCGTTTTATTAGAGAGAGAAAGATAGCAATAACCTAAATTAAGTTTAGTTTGTGCACAACAGAATCGACCCCAATGCCTACTTATTTCTTAACGGTAGTCTGCAACTACCTATGAGTATCTAGGTCCATTAACTGTGAAATTGTCTAACTTATTATGTCACTAAAACTTACCTAAACAAATAAGAGAACACTAACAAAGGTACTATACGTAAACGGATCTGTTTCACCACTCTGACCACTATAAGACTTTTCGTAACAAGGGACTCAACTCACTTTGTTTCCTTTTTCGTATAAATTTCATAATACGGATCCAAACATCACTCAGAGACTGATGAAAGTAAACAAAAGCATTGTTATATCTCCTTTTCTCTCGGGAGTTTGCCTAAAAACGTACACACAATTTTGCTGGAACACTTGTTATCATGCAGTGCGGTAGTCTGCGACGATTCTCGGCTTCATTGTTTCTGTTCAAAACATCACTTGTCAAGCTCGTCTTAACTTGCGCTTCCCGCGTCATGGGGACGTAAATGCGACTTTGTACATACCCATAGAAATCTATGGTGCTTCTGGTATTGTCACACTGCTTTTTGTTCGCATGCCGACAGTACCAGACACCCGATTCTGTTCGCTCCGCTCGCTCAAATTAACCTATCAAGCGTTTCATTAGTTCGAAAGTTAAATTGCTTATTGGCGTAGCGTGATTGCATGTTTCGCTTTAGAAAATGAGAATATGATTTAACTTTTGTTTATTCTGGCTTACTCGTATTACACCGAAAATTCGCTTAGTTTGTTTGGCTCCGTGTACCTAGCCACCTCTTTTTAAAATTTATGGATGAATATTTACTTTTAGAGATAGTTGGTAATAAAGAGGTTCGTATAATAAATTGTATCCTTTTGGAAGTTTAACGATAGGTAGCAAAGTTAATATTCTTCCCCGCTACAAAGTTTACGACGCACTTATCTTCATCTCTAGGTATATACTTTACGAAATAAATGTACGAGTTCTGTTCTTGATGTCGTTTCATATATAAGCAAGTCATTTTAGAAAACTACAAATAGATCTAAAATAATGCTAAAATATTTGTACACACTTTATTATCGTTTGGCTAATGAATCAGCATTGCCTTTCACCGTGGCAATGCCAGCCTTCGGGGCACTTTTCCTATTGACAACGATGTTTGCCCTTTATTTGTTTTTCCATTTTGATAACTTCTACATTTTGTATTATTATTTTAGATCTATATGTAGTTTGTAAATACCTAAAATACATACTGAATTCAAAAAAATCTTTTCGAAACGATATATAATTAAATTTTCTTAGAAGACGAGATCAAACCAAATGCAAACATGACTACGCAAACATTAAACTCCCTCTACAGCTAATCTTAAAATCCAATTCACCTACATCTTTTAAGAATTCCATATCTTATGAGATACGGTGGTAGTTCTATTCCGAGTAGCGTTGAAGCCTTGGGCACTCCCCCAGCGCCTCGGGACCCGCCATTGTATTCAAACACACTCTCTTATGGAACCTATGTAGATACGTCCGTACTGAATCGTATGATGTTTACATACAGCATCGCTTGGGACTGTTTTTCTTTGATAGAACCCGTGCTTTGACTGTATTATGGTTTTATAGCTATTTGCTTTATTTTATCGTTGCTCTTATGATTTATTGTGAGATTTTTACCATGCTTTGGGGATTGGTAGTCTTAAAATGGCTTTAGATGCTTTCTTCTCCCCCTGAGATTCATTCGCCATGAACTCTCAATAATTATTATTAGTAAGTTATGGTAAATAACTGACCTATGAAGGTCACGAGGTTGATTTTCCTTTGTGCGCAGAATATTTTAGAATTGTCACTCATATGCATCCTGCAGATACCTACTTCAAATTACGTTATTTAATGGAATGTTCCTACAGATTTGTGCGACTGAAACAATGTGGCGGCTATAAACTTTACAAAATCTGGTTTTACTGCCCGTTTCTTAAACGAATCGGTACACACTTGAAACAATAGGATTTACGTCCGTATACTAGAATGATACTAAAGAAATCTTCATGAAATCGGACACCAAAAAATGGCAAAAATGTTTCAAATATTATTTATTATTAGTTACGGAATTTAAAACTTAATTACAGATTTTATGCATTCTTTATTAAAGGATAAAGGGGAGTCCCCATTTTGAAAATAACTTGGTCATGAAAAGCGTAGGCACGATGGTAAATCTATTTATAACGGCTACAGGAATTGTTTCATAAATAAATCTCATGACAACGGCTAGACATTTTCGGGAAAATATTAACTAGAAAATATTTTAAAATTTTACTTGTGGTAAAAGTTTGTATTTTAAAGTTCTTATTTAAATGTGTTTCAGGTCCAGATTGTGAATTTTATTCATGCCATTTATATCAAACAAACATCTCGTTGTTCGATACAATCATAAATATCATGAGACGAACATTTTATGTTCTTACCATATTCCACCCAAAGGACTCACGCGAGACAAAAGTCGCACTTTACTCTCGGGAGAACTAAAATAAAGAGGAAAAATTTAAAAATCACTGTGTTTATGTATTCAAAGCGCAGTCGTCGCAAACATTTTTGTCATATTGGTCGAATAAAAGTGTGTGAAGAATTCAAATCACGTGTGCGATAAGGGCCACCGCTTCTCTGGCTTACACTGACTTTAAAGTATATTGTAGTCACTTGTGCCAGTTATCCTGGTGCACGGGTTCCGTAACTTTCGTATTCAACTCGTGCTTTCAAACTTTGCGAAGCACGTTTCAGCTCCAGAGGTTATTTGCATCTCACCTTTACGTTCCTCTGCCATTAGGTGTCATATTGTTATATTACACCTGTACTACCTAAATCTTGAATACACTCAAAATGTTGGCGACTGCTGAATATGTATGTGGAACATGTGGTCCTTTGCGACGATTTGTCAGCCTACTTTTGAAAAGGTTTTTTCGTAGTCGCCGATTTAGCCCATCGTAACAATGATACATGGACGGTGCCATATTATGTAAAAAATAACATAAAATACTTGCCAGAATACCAACTTTAAGTATGCTGAAAATTGTAGAATACCTAATGTTAATTCCTGAAGTGTTTGAATTGGATTCAAATGAAAAAATAACGATCGGTAGGTTTTGAAGCGTGACGTATGCGTATTCATTCAATGATGGCGACGTGTCATGTCAACGCAAACGGCGTGGCGGGACAGTTCGGTAATCAGTCAGCTGTCAAACCTGACATCGCGTCATTGCAATCCGCGATTAAACGCATCCTAGCGCACCGTGCCATCAGCGAACAAATTGCAGACCAGTTGTGGACACCTAACACTGACAAATACTTCAGTCAAGTGGAGACGAGCGGAGATAATTGGCGAAGCGGAGAAGAAAGGAGATGCGCAAAGCGGCACGCTGCTCACCGCACTACGCTCACTGCACGCCGCTATCAGCACACCGCTCAACGCACGCCGCTCACGTCTCTTCTGGTGTCCGCTGGAATTACGAAACATCTCTCCTCTTTGCTAAAATTCGCTTCGGTGGAGTCCGGCCCTAAGACAGATCACTTCTTGGAATTAGCCACTATTCACTAAGGCATTAATTAGGCAGAAAAAAATATGATGAACACTAGTAATTTAATTTGCGAATACGCTAAAAGCATGTCAAATAAAGAGTTAACATGTGAAAAACAATAAATAAATGTAATCGAATAATATCATAAAACGTATGAATTTGTAATCAAACAAGTTGTCAAACACGATGAACAAATCAAACACAAATATTTCACGGCTTTATTTTACTTGTTTTTTTATATACTATACGAGAGTAACATTCTGTAAATATGTGTTGGGTTCCGGAGGACTCGGAGGATGGTACACTTCTTCAAATAACACAAGCACTGTACTTTATGACCTTTTTATTATGAACTCAATACACACTTAAACTTGACATATTTGAACTGTATAATTTTTGAACTGAAACTGAACTCTATGTACTTTGACCTAACCAAACGGCGTGACAACCTTAATTGCGACTTCTAATTCGCCGTCAACACCATCTAGTTCTGCAAATGTACAACTTTACATTTTGAACTCTTGGTGAGCGGTTTCTAGACTAACATGGTTGTGAACATACCGCCCACCAAGGACATTATTGAAGGAATGTCCTTCATGAACTACAACTTAAATTAATAAATGATTCCTTTTTAACATAACAACGTTTATACATTAAAAAAACTGAAACATATTAAATCTAAAACTAACTTAAATGGCTAAAAATAAACATAAATTCAGTGATCTGCAACTGGTAAAATACAAAGTTTGGATGTTGGCCTCTTAATAGTAGAAGATTTAGTGCGTAATGTGACTACACGGGTGATATTATCAGCACCGGGATGCTTCTCTACTACGCGACCTGTTAAATATTTGTAACTGGCAACATTTATAATTTTAATTAATATAGTTTTATTGTAGTAGCAACTCTCGCAATAACGCCGGTCAAGGCGACGACATTTTTTCTGCATCGAACAAATAAATAAAACACGCATTATATCGAATCCTTTTATTTCGCTCCACCTGCAACTATTAACTTCAAAAGGTTATGGGCCCAGTCACCCGGAGCGAAATAAAGAAATTATTGCGTGGCAGCAGTGGTAAAACGGCGGTGTGATTCTGCGGTCAAGCAGTGGCGTCGGTGTAAAAAAAAAAATGGACGGCGAGGGCGATATTTTTGGGGCGTCTAACAATCGCTTGTTGTTAGATAATGCCGGTAACTGGCATACATGGAAATTCCAAGTAAAAGTCATACTAAAGGCGGTTAATGTCTATGACTTGGTGGATGGCTCATCAAAATGCCTAGAAAAAGACGACGCTAAGTTAGCCACATGGAAGAAGCTAGATGCGAAGGCTCAAGGAGTCATCGTAAGCAGATTGGGTAACACAGCTATGCTGCATGTGCAGAATTGTGAAACAGCCAAAGAAATATGGGACAAATTAAATACAATCTATGAACAAAAATCTGATGTGTCACTCCACATATTGCAGCAGCGTTTCTTCGAAGAAAAATACAATGGTTCGGAGGATGTATCAACATTCATAGCAAAGATAGAAGCAATCGTGGCACAAATAAGGCAAGCAAAAGGTGAAATTGCTGAAAACATGATTATTACAAAAATCATAAGTTCGCTGGGGGAGAAGTTTAGACACTTTGTATCTGCATGGGACTCTGTGCAAATAGAAAAGCGAACGTTGTCGGAGCTGACAGCCAGGCTCATTATAGAAGAACAAAGAAACAAAATGTACCAAGACAGTGAAACCAGTAGTACCACAGCGTTCAAAACTGATGTTAAAACAAGAAAGTGCTTTAACTGCGGTAGAGTGGGGCATTATAAAAAAGACTGTAAAGCAAAGAAGGACAACAGTGAAAAAGGTTGTAAAAATGATAACTTTTCATTTTGTAAACAGTGTAATAAACGGGGACATACAAAAGAAAAGTGTTGGTTTAACAAGAACAATAAACAAGAAAAAACGAATGACAAACAAAATGCATTTGTCATGTCAGTGTGTGGACTTACTTCAAAAAGTATAAACAATGAGTGGTTCTTAGATAGTGGTGCTTCGGAGCATATATGTTTTACAGTGGACAGTTTCACAAACTATAAAAAGTTGTTAGTACCAAAAGATGTTGTTATTGGGGATGGAACAATAATTAAAGCATTAGGTTATGGTGACATTGATCTTGAGGCGTATGATGGTGAACAATGGATAAAAACATTCATAAGTAGTGTGTTGTATGTGCCAGGCCTCAAGACAAACTTATTTTCCATGAGTGCTGCTCTGGATAAAGGCTACAAGCTGGAGTCAACGGCTACTGAGTGCCAGTTTATCAAAAACAACAGTGTGTATGCTATAGCCAAGAGACATGGTAAAATGTACACAATGTTATTCAGACAGTCAGGTGCTAATGCCATGGTTGGAAAAGTCATGTCAGATCTGAAGGAATGGCATGCTAAACTAGGTCACCAAGACATAAATCAAGTGAAAAGCATCTTGATGAAGCAAAATATTAAGTTCGAAAATAGTGAACAAGAAACCTGTTTGCCATGTTTGAAAGGAAAACAACATAAGTTTCCCTTCCCATCAAGTACCCATAGGGCAACACAACCAGGAGAGGTTATCCATATTGACATTGGAGGTCCAATAGAAGAAGTTTCACTAGGAGGGGCAAGATTCTTTCTACTCATCAAGGATGATTACTCTAAATATAGAAAAGTGTATTTTCTGAAGAACAAAAGTCAGTCTATAGAATACTTAATACAGTATTTGAAAGAAGTCCAAGTCAACCCCGGTCACATAGTGAAATACATAAGAAGTGATAATGCGAAGGAATTTATCAGTAAAGATATGGAAAAATTGCTGAAGTCATATGGAATACAACACCAAAGAAGTGTAGCATATACTCCACAACAAAATGGTTGTGTAGAGCGTGAGATGAGGACAGTGGCTGAGTCAGCACGAACTATGCTTCTAGAGAGTGGCCTAAATAAGAATTTATGGGCAGAAGCGATCAATACTGCAGTATATATCATCAACAGAACTGGTCCAAGTCGAGTGAAGGATAAAACTCCATATGAACTTTGGTGGAATAAAGATTTTGATGTAAACAACCTTCAAGTCTTCGGCAGTCAAGTATCCGTACATGTTCCTGATCAAAAACGGTTAAAGTTTGATAGCAAAGCAGAACTAGGCTGTTTCATTGGATACGGAGAAAATACAAAAGGATACAGAATATACTTTCCGGAAAGAGACATAGTAGACATCAAAAGAGACATAGTATTCATAAAACAGTCTATAGAAAACAAAGAAAGAGAAAGAAAACAAGAAAAGGAATATCACATAAATTTTGACACTCAAGAAGAGGTAGAACAAGTTTCAGAAGGCGAAGAAAGCCAGTATGAAGATACTGAGAACCCTGTAGAAAGTGAAAATGAACAGGACTCGATTCATTCCTTTCATGAGCAGTCAATATTAGATGAAGAAATAGAAGAAGAACAGGAAACTCCAAAAAACTTTAGGACAGACAGAAGAGGTAACAGAAAGACCTAGAAGGGAGAGGAAGAAGCCAAGCTGGTTTAAAGACTATGTAGGAGAGGAAAACATGTTCCTGAGTTACTGTTGTGATGAACCTATTACCTACCAAGAAGCTATGAAAAGACCTGATAAAAGTAAATGGGAGGAAGCCATAAATAAGGAGTTGAAGACACTGGAGGAAAATAATACATGGGAGGAGGTGACAGAAGTCCCTCATGGACAAAACATAGTAAGTAGCAAGTGGGTATTTAAAATCAAGGAGGCTGATGGAAAAGCTCTGTATAAAGCTCGCTTAGTCGCCCGAGGATTTGAGCAGAAGAACTGTGATGACCAGATATACTCACCTGTTGCCAAGTTAACTACCTTCAAAGCCATGATGGCTGTAGCAGCCCAGAAAAGACAACCAGTGTACCAAATGGATGTAACTGGAGCATTTCTTTACGGAGACATTAATGAGATAGTTTTTATGAGATTACCAGGTAATCAGATATGTAAATTAAATAAGTCAATATATGGTCAAAAAAAGTCTCCCAAATATTGGAATGAAAAGTTTAATAGTTTTATGTCGAATGAGAATTTTCTAAGATCAAAGAATGACCCATGTTTATACTTCAAACATATTGAAAATGACTACATTTATGTGTTATTATTTGTAGACGACCTGTTGATATTTGGTAGTGATCAAAACCAAGTAGGTAAATTTAAGAATTCAATAAGTAATAACTTTAAAATGAAAGATTTGGGTCTAGCCAGTAATTATTTGGGTATAAATATTAAACAGGATCTTGGAAATTGTGTAACTGTAATTAATCAGAAAAGATATTTGTTAAAGTTGTTGGATTTATATCATATGTCAAATTGTAAAACTGTATGCACTCCAATAGAACAGAACTTTAATTTTGAATTGTTACAAAGAGATAAAAGTGAAAGTGTGGAAATAGAAAAAGCCTGTAGAAGTTTAGTAAGCAGTCTTTTGTATGCTACTTGTACTAGACCAGATTTATGTGTTGCAGTAGGATTTCTTAGCAGATATGTGCATTGTGCTAGTGTAGCTTTGTTTAAATGTTTAAAGAGGATACTAAGATACATACAGGGAACTATTGATTTGTCTTTAACATACAAATATGATAAGGATAGTAAAAGTGTATGTAAATTGCAAGGTTACAGTGATGCAGATTGGGCCGGTGATGTTGCAGACCGGAAGTCAACATCGGGTCAAATATTTTATATTTTTAATTCTCCAGTTTCTTGGTGTAACAAGAAACAATCTTGTGTATCACTGTCATCTTGTGAAGCTGAATATGTAGCTCTTAGTATGAGCATTATGGAAGGTTTATTCTTAAAAAAATTACTCAAAGATTTTGGATATGACAACATAATTTTTGAAATACTTGAAGACAATCAAAGTGTGATTAAGATAGCGAAGAACAATGATAGTAATAAAAGGTTAAAGCACATAGATATAAAGTATCAGTACATTGTGGAAAATATGTCAACAAATTCGGTTATGATAAAATTTGTTAATAGTAATGAAAATGTAGCTGATTTGTTCACCAAGCCATTGGGAAAGGTACTCTTTGCTAAATTTAGGGATAGGATATTGTCATAAGTTGAGTTAGTATATTTATGTTAGTAAGGGGGTGTGTTTATTTAGAAGTTTAAAATTAGAATGTTGAGGGGGTGTGTTAAATATTTGTAACTGGCAACATTTATAATTTTAATTAATATAGTTTTATTGTAGTAGCAACTCTCGCAATAACGCCGGTCAAGGCGACGACATTTTTTCTGCATCGAACAAATAAATAAAACACGCATTATATCGAATCCTTTTATTTCGCTCCACCTGCAACTATTAACTTCAAAACGACCTAACAACCAACGACTTGGCGGCAAATCGTTTTCCTTAACTAAAACAATGTCACCAATTTTTGGCTCAGGAATTTTAGAAGACCATTTGTACCGGTTTATAAGATTGGACAAATATTCTTGGGACCAGCGCTTCCAAAATGATTGCAGCATCCTTTGAATAAATTGCCACCTTGACAAATAACTTACATTTGAACTTTCATAGTTTGTATCTGGCACATTAACTATCGGTTCGCCAATCAGAAAATGTCCAGGGGTTAATGGCAGAGGTTCACCAGGATCAGCAAAGTTAATAACGCTTATCGGTCGCAAATTTAAGCATGCTTCCACTTGGTTGAGGAGTGTAGACATTTCCTCGTACGTAAGTGTAGAATCACCGATTACCCTTTTAAGGTGAAACTTGGTGGATTTTACACCTGCTTCCCAAAGACCACCGAAATTGGGAGAATGAGGCGGTATAAAATGCCACTCAGTATTGTTTGCTTCCAGGTGTTCTGCTATTGCTGGCTGTATAGAAGCCAACTGTTGTAACTCTCTGGAGGCACCTACAAAATTAGTGCCATTATCGCTCCATAATTTAGCACAGTGACCTCGTCTCGACACAAATCGCCGAAAGGCAGCTAAAAACGCTTGTGTGCTCATATCACTGACTACCTCTAAATGAAGAGCGCGTGTGGACATACAAACGAAAAGGCATTTATAGCCTTTGTATGAACGATGACCACGGCCCTTTGTAGTTCTTATGTTTATGGGTCCAGCATAATCCACTCCGCTATGTAAAAATGGTCTTGCTGGCCTACATCGGACTGATGGAAGATCGCCCATCAGTTGATTTCGAACGCTAGCCCTCTGTTTCGCACAAATAACACATTTGCGAACATGTTGTTGGATTAGAGATCTA
The DNA here is from genome assembly GCA_963853795.1 of Xestia rhomboidea. Lineage (NCBI taxonomy): Eukaryota > Metazoa > Arthropoda > Insecta > Lepidoptera > Noctuidae > Xestia > Xestia rhomboidea. The sequence continues at coordinate 12,477,281 of OY970763.1, read as the reverse complement.
GCACCTATTATCCAATAGGCTGATCTTAAAAAGTTTGACAGCAACTGAGGACCACCATGCAGTGTTTTCTCATGCGCATCTGCTACTATAAGATGAGTCAGATGGCTAGAATGTGGTAAGACGATCGGATGTTTTGAATCTTCGTCTAGTTCCGACTTTGCGAGTCGTCCTCGAGCTCTCACGATACCCTTTGTGTCAAGAAAGGGGCAAAGTGACTTCAGTTTGCTAGATTTTAATTGTAAATAACCTTTGTCCTGTAATTGTAGATATTCTACTGTAAATATTTATTTTTGTGTTTGTCTTATACAACATTCTAAAGCTGCTTCTAGCTCTAAATTGTGTAAATAACTACGTTTAAAGGTGTTATTCTTTAAAAAAACGTCTGCAATATGCGATTACCCTAACTAATTTTTGTAATGACGAATACCGCTCAAACATTGAAAGCTCTGGCACTGTAGCAATGTGTGTTTTTGTTGTTTCTTCTAAGTCGATATTCAAATCATTTGGCCTTTTATAAACTATTGTTCTCTGAGTTAGAAATGGTGGTCCAGAAAACCATAAATCATTATCTATAAATGCACTAGGTAAAATACCTCGTGAGGCGCAGTCTGCTGGGTTGTCCTTAGTTTTTACATGAAACCATTGAGATGCCTTCATAGTGGTCAATATCTCCGAGGTGCGATTCGCCACAAATGTCTTCCATCTGCTTGGATGGCTGTTAAGCCAAGCCAACACGACAGTGGAATCTGTCCAGGCCTTGATTTTATCCTTAGAAATATTCAGGACATCTGCTGTTTCTATTAGAAGATTTGACAACAGAACTGCGCCACATAACTCTAAACGAGGTATACTAATTTGCTTGATGGGGGCTACTCTGGTTTTTGCAACCAACAACGAAATATGAACGTTGCCTTCAATATCTACTATCCGCAAGTAGATTACGGCTGAGTACGCGGTTTTAGAAGCGTCACTGAAGCCATGCAGCTCAAGATCGTCGTGCCACGTAGTTCCAAGCCAACGAGGTATCCGAACTCTGCTAAGTAGTGACAACTCTTCACGGTAAGTACTCCATTCCTTTATTAATTCAGTGTTTAGTTCTTCATCCCAACTAACACCTGCAAGCCATAATTTTTGGATAAACATTTTAGCTAAAACCACACTAGGAGCTAACCAACCTAGTGGGTCGAACAATCGAGCTGTCTGATATAATTGCCCTTTTAGTTACAGGTGCAGTTGTCAACGGAGGAAGATTCACCGAGTACTGGAAAGTATCTTCGTTGCGGTTCCAGGTAAGTCCCAAAATTTTTATTGTATCATCTAATCTGATCTCTAACCCTTTCTCTTCTTTGTGTTCTATTTTCTCTAACTCTTTATTCTGTTTAATATCTATTTGTCCTATTGTTTTGTCCTTGTTACCATTTGTTCTTGTTTGATCTTGGTGTTCTTTAACTTCATTATTTTCAATTGTTTCTATTCTCATAAGTACTTCTTGACTGTTACTATTCCATTTTTGTAATACAAATCCACCTTTTCCTAATAATGCTATCATTTGCTTATATATTTCAATGCCTTCTTCTACACTATTGCATCCTGTCATAAAATCGTCCACGTAGAAGCAATTTAAAACCTTATCTGCTGCTAGTGGGTAGTTTTCGCCTTCATCAACAGCGATCTGACGTAAAATTTTGATTGCTTGGTACGGTGCAGAAGCTGTTCCAAATGTCACAGTCACAAGCTCGTACTCTTGTATCTGTTTGTCCGGACTGTCACGCCACAGTATTCTTTGGAACATTGCATCTTCTTCAGCTACCTTCACTTGACGATACATTTTTACTATGTCCGCTACAAGTCCTATAGCATGTACTCTCCATTTTAAAACCGTGTGACGTAAATCAGCCTGCAATGTTGGACCAACCATGAGCGTATCATTTAGTGACACTCCTTTGTTGTTCTTTTGAGAGGCGTTGAAAACAACACGAACTTTAGTGGTGGTCTTGTCATCCCTAATGACTGCGTGATGTGGTAGATATACTGCTTCGTCCCTTTTGCTATCATCTTTCTTCACGTGCCTCATATGACCTAACTGTAAATATTCATTTATTACTTCTGTGTATTTTTCTTTTAAGACTTTGTTCTTTGCTAATCTTCTCTCTAATGCTTGAAATCTCGATTTAGCTATGCCACGTGAATTTCCAGACTTACAGGGAGGATCTTCATCTCGGAAAGGTAACCTGACTACATATCTACCATCGCTGTCTCTCTTAGTAGTCTCACTATAAAACTCTTCGCATTTCTTCTCCTCTGGTGTAAATATCCGTTTAGTACTAATTTGCTCTTCAATTTCCCAAAATTTCTTTAAAATATCGTCTATTTGCACCTTGCAATGCATTACGTTAATTTTATTTGAACTATTACTTTCAGGACCCACTACACCTGACAGGACCCAACCTAATCTAGTGCTCTGTGCTGCAAGACTACCAGAAGGACTCTTAACTAAACCTTCTCTAATTATGCAGCTATAAACATCAGCACCCAACAGAATATCGATTTTGTTGGGTGTGTTAAAATCTGGATCTGCTAAACACAGATTGTTGACCTCTAACCAGTCGAAAGCATCCGTGCTTTATGATCTAATTTAAATGTTACCATATGGATGATGATAACATCCCATGTACTCACATTGATGTTTAAATTTGTTAGCGCATTAAGGCAGTCACTTGTGTTATCTAACAGCTCTTTTAATGCGCCAGCTGATTCTACATTTAATCGCTTCTGGCTGAACAACCTTTTTAAAATACAATTGACTAAATACCTTTTATTAGCATAACGCTTTTCCAACTGAGACCAACTTTCACTGTAGTTGGCATCTGTGATTGGTGTATACCTAATCAACTGTTCGGCTTCACCAGTAAGATGGCTCTTAAGATAGTGCAGTTTTTGCACATTATCTAAAGATGCGTTATTGTGTACAAGCGACTTAAAAAGATCGTGGAAGGCTGTCCATTCACTGTATTTGCCAGAAAAAATGGGAATTGTGATCTTGGGCAACTTTATGGAAGAACTTGTACTAGATTTAACAATACTTGTTGAAGCATTTGTTTGATGTACAGAGTCCTTATCTAACCGTATTTTATTAAGAGCTGTTTTCATTAAACATTTATAAGTAACAAAAGTGTCCTCTGTAGCATCATAGATATTAACCACATTCTGTACTTCTTCTGCTTTAAAACGTTCATATAATTTAGTATTAATTTCTTTAAACAATGCCCAATCTTTTTCTAATAGTTCTTGCCTAGTTTCTATATATTCTATCGTTAATCTGTCTTTACCAGATTTCTTAAAATTTGTTAATCCCTTTGTGATAACATTGTTGATCTTTTGAAACGTTAATGAATCCTTCCATTTTTACAAAAGTCTTAATTTTACACACAAATTGGTAAGTAACGAAAGTTTTCAAAATTTAAACTATAGTTAAATTTAACAATTAATTAATTAACTAACTTATTTTCAAAGTCCAAAATTACGAAGTTATTTTCCAAGTGGAAACTTCGTCACTATTTCTTCTGGTTTAACTTTGTTGGAATAGAGTTCAAAATCGTTTGACTCGACCTGTTTGTCCAATTCGTGGACAAGATAAATAAAATAAAAGAATGTACTCACAAAATTGCACTTTACACAAACACCGTTTTCAACCTGCCAGTTGCGCCGTCTGGTAGCCGCTGTCTGTACTGCGCGTGACGTCACCTGTGACGTCGAGTGATGGCTGCACCTGCGTCATCGTCTTGAAGTGTTGATCTGGGAGTGGCGCCCTCTGTGGCCACTCCTTGAACTAGTCCGCTACTGCTGACTCACCTCACCGCCAATGCTGGGTGAAGCTGCTGCTGCCGCTAGTGCAGAGGACCGTTTACGGGAGTGACGCCCTCTGTGGCCACTCCTTGAACTAATCCTCCACAGCTGACTCAGCTCACCGCCGATGCTGGGTGAGGAGGACCGTGTACCTTGCTGCAGCAATCCACTGCAAGTACACGGGTCGGAGAAGACAAAAACTGTCCAAAGATCCAACAATCCGGCTCGAAGGACCAATGTTGGGTTCCAGAGGACTCGGAGGATGGTACACTTCTTCAAATAACACAAGCACTGTACTTTATGACCTTTTTACTATGAACTCAATACACACTTAAACTTGACATATTTGAACTGTATAATTTTTGAACTGAAACTGAACTCTATGTACTTTGACCTAACCAAACGGCGTGACAACCTTAATTGCGACTTCTAATTCGCCGTCAACACCATCTAGTTCTGCAAATGTACAACTTTACATTTTGAACTCTTGGTGAGCGGTTTCTAGACTAACATGGTTGTGAACAATATGATTTTTTTATTTTAAACCAATTGGTACATTGGTTTCGCACTCCATTTCATCCGTTTTAAAACAGCAAAATTAAATAAAGAAATCGACGCTTGAAAGGCAATTCTTACCAAGCGACATTAGGTAAACTTTACAAGAGATTTGCCTTTTTCAATATTTTGCCAAAGATTTGATTCAGAATAAAAATAAACCTACAGTTTAACAAAGGGGTTCCGTAACCTAGCCTCTGCAGTCTGTAGTCACCGGCCTAGATCGGATTAGCAAAATGTTTTTGACTTTTTTTTTGGCAAAATACAGAAAATAACAACATTTCCAATTGGCCAAAGATCTGGTCTCCAGCGACTTTGGTACTTGTTGCATTACAATCATTTGGAAGGTATCTATAATTGAATGAGATAGTTTTCAGTTCTGTTGGGTCTACGCCCATTAGGACCAATTTTCAAATATCAGAAAAAAAAAGTTTAGTCTACCGTAAACGTTCGTTGGACGAATCCTGAAATCAAGAAAAAAAACAGCGTTTTCCTACATCGTGACGGTTTAATGATGAGCAGGATGACAGATTTAGCGTTACATAATAGTGAAATTATGTTTGAAAGTAATTATTTATGAAAAGACTAGCTGATGCCTGCGGCTTCGCCCCCGTCGATGTCGGTTATCGCGACCAAAAGTAAAGCTCCCAGACGGCTTATTTTTTTCTAACACCTCCAACAAATATCATTATATAAATGTATACAAAAATTTACAAATTATATACTAAAACCTTCCTCGAGACCACTCTATCCATTGGTGAAAACAGCACGAAAATCGGTGCAGGAGTTTTTGAGTTTATCGCGAACAGACAGATAGACAGAAAGACAGACGCGGCGGAGGTCTTTGTTTTATAATATGTAGTGATTATGTAACTCAATGTTGATAAACGTTGGTGAATTCGATCAATTTCAAATTCGAGAAATCATTTCGTAGTTAAATCCATTTAGTTTGATTTGGTTTAATTTAGTATTAGTACTTACATAACATTCATATAACGCGTGCAATCCCCGAACAGCTAGGCAGAGGTGAAGGTAGGTACCTAATAGTATACTCACATTTCCCTAGATATGTTTACGTTCCATGCAATAAGGAACGAGCCTATTGCCAACAACCGGGCATAAATCCAGTCTCCGTGGCTGCTACTGCGAAATCTCTTACGGAAAAACCCAATAATACTTTGCTTGATCTGGGTATCGAACCCAGGACCTCATTAATTTGCGATCACTCGACCATGAGGCAGTGAATCAATCAATAAAAAATATAAAATTCAAAGTCCTGACTGACCGACTGTCAATATATCAACGCACAGCCCAAACCGCTGGTTCTAGAAACATGAAATTCGGAGGGTGCATTCTTTGTAAAGAGTAAGTATCTACTAAGAAAGGGATTTTCGAAATTTTACCCCTAAGAGGGTGAAATGGGGGGTTGAATTTTCTTTGCATATTCATATTTTCTGGGTCGATTGACTCAAAAATTGGTGTATACAATCTTCAAATAAAATTATGAGACACGCGTATCACAGTTTTTCCAAAATCATCCACCGACAGAGTCAAATAGGGCTTCGAAATACCTAATGTACTTAAACGCTATTATAAGATACGGACAAAAATATATAATTAATTAAGGTCACACGTGTAGATAAAATATAATAAAACAATTTGTAGTGCTTATTTGCTACTGCTTATTAAGACTGTCAGCATTAAACAAAAAGGTAAACAACAACAATAAAAAAAAAACAATTAAGTTACCTCTTCCTCCTAAAAATCTTCTTTTTATTTCGACCTCACATAAGTAAACACCGCTCACACCCGTAACTCAAAAAAAACTTAACTCTAAGGTAGGAAAGTCGCATTTCACAAGCGATTTCTTCTCCCCGCAATAACGCCAAGTCACACTGCAGAGGTGGCCATTCGAAAACTAATAAATTTCAGTGGGGACTGTGAATTTATTTGATAAACGGCCGAGATAAAGATGTGGTGGCACCTCAACACTTCCTTGGTCAGCAGCAGCGTGTGCATCCGGCCTTAACGGAATCGGGGATCCGGAATTATATATGTACCTATGCTTATGCTTGTAACTTTTTTGGTTTTGTTACAGTGAAAAGTTATGGTTCGTAGCAAATTTGTATGATGTAGGCTGAACGGTCAGCTTCTTGCAGTTAAAAATATTTTAATTTTAGCTGCTCTCTATCTATTACCTGGGACTTCAGCATAACTGGCGAAATGTGGCTGTACTATTAGGTACACCTCTGGGTTGAGAGACAGGTACAGGTGCGAGGTTATGTGTGAAACTGCAAGCTGCAGGGCTATTACGTATCTTCCTGATATCCAGTGACTATCAAGCTTCGGTTGTATACCGAACTTTGATGACAACCGTGAATGTCATAATATTGGTATTACGTATCACACTGAGTGAATATCACTTTACGGTGACTAACAGGGTCATACATAATACGAAACTAACCTTTTGACAGTTAATTGATGTACACTGAGCCCAGTTACTATCATTTCGAGCTGTCAACAGAGATTCGTAATAGCCCTACTATACTGTACTGCAAACTGCACATTCCTGGCTACCCATTGTTTGAACCTTTGCTTTAATAAATACTCTAAATTATTTTTATAATTAATTCAATATATTAAAAGTAAAAAAAAAAGTATCTGTTTGTAATTAAAAATATAAATACCAGTTTTTTTAAGTACCTACCGCATGTATTTTTCATGTACATTCCGTACATGAAAAATACATGCGATAGGTACTTATAACAATTTTTTTTTTTTTAATTTTTGTCGGTTTGTTCCGGTTAATCACCGAAACGGCCGTACCGATTTTGGCGAAACTTTTACTTTGGCAGATAGCTGATATTATAAGGAGTACCTAAGGCTAAGGTTTATTTAGAGAAAGATAAATTAAACTTAAAATGTCACTTACGGGATATCTTCCGTGATTATTATTCATTTTGAGCTCCCGATATTTCAACGTCAAGTTACAAGCGTTAATCTGCTGCAAGCGCCATGACCGCGGGTTGACTGGAGAATGCGGGTGGATGGAAAAAAAAAATCGAAAAGCTAAACCGATAAACTGTGAAAGCATGAACCCTTCACCTTCAAATTGTTAACAAAATCCGATTCAAATAGGGAAGTACGTAATATTTTTATAATAATTACATGCCGACGAAGGTCGCGGGAAACAGCTAGTTACTCATAATTTTGATAACATTTTAACTAACATTACTTCCGGGTAAAATATCTCTTCCACCTAGATGACAAGCTTCGATCTTGTCATTCAACCTTCGACCTTAATTCTGCACGTGCCTAAAAGAGTAGAAAACAAGTTTGAATAAATTAGTATACTTGAATAAACCACTCAAAATAATTCACGAAGTTCCAATTATACGTGGACAGGGAATCCAAGGATTACGTGACACTGGTTGTACATCTGTACCAAAACATATTTGGGTGGTTGACCTACAAAATTCTATTCAAATATTCAGATTATTATAACAGAATCCTGATCGTGTAATTTTAGCGCTAGCGGCACATGAATCGATTATATTTATTTGACCTTTCTTTGAGTAGATATCGAATAAAACCAAATCCGATTATTGCTATCGAGTAAATAAAGAAAACAAGTGTCTGTCTAAGCTACAAATACTATAATGTTTCTACAGCCAAAACTGTCTGCGCTGATACAACATTTTGGTTTCTAATAATCCTTTCAGAATCTCCTAATCCTCGTATGCGGAAAATATCGAAGAAGCACGTATTGATCAACCGTTCTTATTATTGTAAATCAAAATAACATAAACGAAATTCTTACAGTCCCAAATGTACTTAAACATTCTGATAAAAAAACATAAACCGAAAAGAAATGCGAATCATGCCGTAATTTATAAACACGTTTACAATCCACGTGACAATAAAAATCAGTTCACGATTCTAAATCAAGGGACAGGTAAATACCAACCACCCCTTTTTACACGTGGAATCCGTAAAAGCCTACTAACAAATTACATTTTCAGGGACACCTCAGCAACTAACAAGTGCTTAATTGACTCACAAAAGCTTTTAAAAACAACCCAATTAAAGACCCATTAGTATAATTATATCAAAATAAATAATTAATCTATTACTAATCAATAATTTAGGGACCTGAAAGTGTGATAGCATCATTGGCAGCCTTGCTTCCTTTTCTGTCATGCTTCTCTGGGGGTCTAAAATGGCCGTTTTAACAGAATCATAATCTATCTATCTATACATAAAATACATCAGTAGACGTGGTGTTTCTGTACATTGCAAATATTTAAGAATAAAAAAGTAGGGGTGTTTAAGGATCACTAACAGAACCCATTTCTACCATTTTTAGAATTTTTGTCGGTGTGTCTGAACTTAAGACGTGCCTGGAGTATAACTGTCATCGAAGGTCTGACGATGAAGACGGGAGGCAGTTGCAAGAGGTCCTCAACAATTTACAGCAGCTATATTGTAATAGGGAATTTGCATGAAATACAAAACTCTTTTTATTTATGAAAAATGCCTTGTATTGGCGCTTAAAAACATTGTGGTACACTAATTGTTTAAGTTTGTAATACATCACTTATTTTACAATTTACTGTTTTATGTAGCATGTTTTTGGTGAAACGGAACGCATTGTCAAAACATACTGTCCTCGATAACGAGTGTATTGACGTCAAAGTTCATTGTGTCAAAAAAACACTTTTATTTGAAAAGTGCCAAAAGTTTCAATAAAATTTTATTAAAATATTGTTATTGCAATTTTTACTTGAATAAAAAACATACAATTGTGGCACTAGATGGCGCTGTGTGTAATGTCCAGCGATATTTATTTAAAAAAAAAAAAAAAAATTGGTAAAATTATTTTATTAAGCCCACAAAAATTAGATGTAAACAAGGCAAATTGTGGATAATGACGTCACATCATGGCCGCGACAGCAACGGACGTTTGAACTGTCGTAGAAAATTGCAGGAGTTTAATATTATTTTTGTGCGACAAGCAGTAGTTGAACTTAACTTTAATACTTTTCTTGGGTTGATAGTACTGTATTTTATTGATTTAGGTGAAGAAAAAATGACGTGCTTATTCCCTATTGGGATCATTTCGATCACCTTGATGAGAACTTTCGATCTAGCTGAAGTATGACTGTCATCGCGTGTCCAAGGATGAAGACGTAAGGCTGTCGAGAGAAGCCCTTATTTGGTAAAACATAAGTAGAATATTTAGCGATTAATGCAAATATTTCCGAGAAATTAAATTGTTACCTACTTGAATCTATACTAATATTATAAAACTAAAGAGTTTGTTTGTTTGGTTGGTTGAACGCGCTAATTTCAAGAACACCTGGTTCGAATTAAAAAAAATCTTTCAGTGTTGGATAGCCCATTTATCGAGGAGGACTATAGTCCTATAGGTTAGCCTATAGTTAACCTATAATATAGGTTAGGTAGGATAACATCACGCTGCAACTAATAGGAGCGAAGCATCAATGAAAATTGTTGCCAAATCTGGGAAAATGTATTCCTTTTGAGTGCTTCCGTTGCGTGCGCTGCGTAAACGGTTAAAGTTACCTACGCAACTATCATGTATGGCGGAATTGTTTCTCTAAAAAAGTTCAAAAAAAAAGTTGCGATAGATTATGTCTATCTTTTAAGGTTGATTCACACTCTCTCTAACTCTAAATCTCTCTTATGTGACGCAGACGAAGTTGCGCGGGTCAGCGAGTCTGTCTGTATAAAAATAATGTTATATCCATGGCAACTAAATATTTGTATGGCCTACATGTAGTTGTCCCGGGTCTGGGTGTTTGTGTATGTGAGTTTAAACGTTTATAAACGCACTCGCATACTTTTTTTTTAAACAAAACAACGCAAGAAACGAATGAACTATTATTTTTCTAAAGAATCATGAAAGTATTAATGGATGGTACACAATTTGCGCAGAACCGTACCGAGAAACTAATAACAATTATTGATGAAAGAGCTTTCTAAGAAATCAAACATCAATGTGACATTCGTAATTTCGTACGCTCGCTTCTAAAACTACGTCATATTCTAGCAAGTACCAAATCAATTCCTCTATAAACTGTGAATCTATATTCGCACACTTTATTCTCGTAAGCTTTGAAATAAATGCGGATCTCGTTTGCACTTCCGTCCTCGACAGTACATACGTTGGGTATATAACAAGAGCATTTTACTTACATTGCACTCTTGTCTTTGTTAAGTATACAAAAAATTTGGTGACTTATATGACGACGAATTTGGCAGATACGTACAGTGAGAGACATTAATGTTTATCAAATTGGCATACTACGTCAATTAGCCCTATAATACGACCGAAAAAAAATTTGAACGCCCGAAGCTACCTACACGATTCGAATTGGCCATTTCCTTTGAAGAAGAACCGTCAAGAAACTCCATGGTAACGCTATTAAGTGAATCTGGGACTTTTACGGTACGTCTTTTTGCGCAAGTGTCCTGAAACCCTATTAAGTTTCTACTAATCTTTGATAACGCTAATAGCTATCAAACTAAATGCTTCAGTGGCAATAGAACTGTCTCTTTGACACGACTGTAAAGCATATAACATTGTATTGCACCGCGATTGGAGTCATTTGTCCAATTTAATGGATCCGCTGTTACACTGATTGCGGCTAATTTTGAACGTTTAGCTACATACAGGTTGTAATACCAACAATTACTGTTAGGTTAACCTTCCGGAGGTATAAGTGACGAGGTCTTCACGGGTCGGGGGGCTTTTGGGACCAGGACCGCGGTCCCGGATTCCCCCTAAATATTTTTGAGTGGTATTTTGGAACCATAAGAAAAAAAAAGTTAAAGTACAGTAAGCTGAAATAATATTGTGATCAACAATTACATGAATTTATTATTGAAAAATGTCGTTTGGTACACGGCTTAATAACACCCTCGGCCTCGTCTACTGCTCTTGTGTTAATTCCGCCTTGAATCCATGGTAACAAACTTTCTCCACTTGTATCAAAATGTACTATTTTTTGGTTTTATAAAAATACAAAATATGTTTGGTTGACCGTACTTTCCCAAGACATAACTTTGTTTTTTTTTCTTGTGGTCCCAAAATACAACTCAAAAATATTTAGGGGGAATCCGGGACCGCGGTCCTGGTCCCGAAAGCCCCCCGACCCGCTTCACATCACTACAAAACTGATCAATTTTATACATACGATATCCTGACTGCGTATTCAATTAGGTATGACTTCACCCTGAAATGGAAGTGTCCATGGAGTTTCTTGCCCATTCTTCTCCAATAGAGATCTACGCTTTGGAATGGGCCACTGCAGTACTTTCACAAGTTATTACCTATGCTTTGCGACTGTGACTGTAGCTTCGCTTTCTTTGTTTTTCTAACTTTCAAAAGTGCCTGTAATGGTATAATTGAATCCACAGATTTTGGCCCATGAAAAAAACACCCATTGTGCCACCCTGCCTATGTATACTGTCTATTTTTTCCCTCGACGCAAAAACGACGGGGTTATAAGTTTGACGTGTCTGTGTGTGTGTCTGTCTGTCTGTGGCATCGTAGCTCCCGAACGGATGAACCGATTTTGTTTTTTTTTTTTAAACCTGTAATTTGTTGTACATATTTTTTCTTGATGAACCCGATTGATCACATAATAAATTAGGTAGATTTCTTCCTATAACAACAAGCAACACTGAAAAAAATACTAACATTGATGGGAAAATTGTTACCAATTGTTGTCGGTTTTGTTTGTTATTGTTGTTGTGTGTTTTGATGTTGTAACCTGCAAGCCTAGCCAAGTTACAAACGTTTCATATCGATTCTCTTTCTACAATCGTAAACGCTTCGGCGTAAGCGATTGTTGAAAGCGCTAAAATTGGTAGCCAAGTTGACATGACTGAGTCGATCGCTCGTTCTCTAATGTCTAAGAAAAACCTACACTTTAGTCGATGGTGAGCGTTCTTACCAAAGAGTATAGCGATCAACATTGTAGAAACGATAACATTCTATTCTATAATTTTGAACGATGTAAACTTGTCTACGAATTTTCTATTATTTTGTGTTAATCACGTGATTTAACGTTGACATGATGTCATTCCCATACACTTGAATAGTTTTCTACTAGCGTTAACGATTGTAGATTGTCAACTTGGCTAAGCCTGCTGACTTGACCAGTAGTAATCAACAATCTTCTAAATTCGAAAGCATGCAAGTCGTTTAGTGTTTTTTTCGACCCCCGGATACGTATTATGCATGTATTTTATTCCCAAAAAGTGCAACGTAAATGTTAAACCATTTTTTGATTTGGCTTTGCATTTAAATTGTATAAAAATATTGTTTTTTCTCGCGCCGCACCGCGTCTCTTGCCGGTATGCGACGCGAAATATTTTTGCTGCTACGAAAAAACTGGCCGTGAATGCCAAAATTGTGTCTCTGGACATTTTTATTTAACGCTTATTGCAGGGCAAGGAATTACGGAGACAATTTTGTTTAATTGTTTTCACTACTGGTAATTATTCAGACGGAGGATTTTTCATAAGGGGCCATCGAATAACGGTAACATAAGTACTTTACAGTGAGGTTCGACTGTGGTGATCGGATCTCAAAGCCTAGATGGTAACCTTAGTTCATCTTCTTCTTTCGCATCTTTAAAACGACTTACAAATTTCTTGCGCCCAGTACTAGACGTTAATCGTTTAAGCTTATATTTAAGCTAATATAATACTTTAGATAGTAAAACGGGTGTACAACGTTACCTTTCAACATCATCGTCATTATCCATAGCCCGACTTCACCCACAACTGGGTATAGGCCTCTCTTTGTTAGTGCCAAGCTCCACGCTCTTGTGCCAGCCTCATCCAGGGTATTCCTGAAATGGCAACAATGTCGTCTGCCCCTCTCGCCGCCGGACGACCAACACTTCTCTTTCCGTTCCTTGGACGCCACTCGGTCACAGCTTTACTCCACCTGCCATCACCGCGCCTTGCTAGGTGTCCTGACCAACTCCATTTGAGTTCCATAACGCGATTTCCAATATCAAAGACCTTCGTACATCTCCGGATTTCGACATTTGGAACTCGGTCTACTATTTTATGCCGAGCATGGAACGCTCCATGGCTCTCTGTGCTACTCTGAGTCTGTACAACGTTACCTTTAACTTACCAAAAACAAAAATCCCCTAACAGATGTTGCTCACTGAAAGTCCTCTTTAAGCTCCCACCCTTACATTCCGACTGCATATAACAAATAACAAGTGACATTTGCATGATAACGTTTTGCATCCCATATTCAAGACATCAACCGACGAAGATAAACCACGAACATGCACGAAATGCATCCACTACAATTTACAGCAAACACTCACTGTAGAGTTTTAGAGATTCAAATGGAACGCCGCGGTTGGGTCACAGTATATTCGTAAACAGTAATACATCAGGTCTGTATTTCACGAAGAGATAGGTTCACTAGGTACAGGTGCAATGATACCGTTAGACTGCGTCATTTCACTACAGGGCAAAAGCCTCTTCCCATGACTTTCAGGTACAGGTGTAGACCTACATTTCGTCTATCCCGTGAAATAGGGGCAAGGACCTTCAATAAACAAATGAAACAAAAACAGGAGCTTTTTTCGGTTGTAATTTTAAACTTCGTCATATGAATATCGTAGGTAAAAACACCTGGACCAGGTTTTGTAAAAAGATCTTCAAAATTATAATTCAGTAACCGTTTCGTCATTTTCACCTCATTTCCCAATCCTTTCTATCTTTTTCTTCTTATCAGTAAATAATTTGGATCGGATTTGACAATTCGTCTACTGTTCCGCTTATATACTATACGTGACTTAATGCTAAAATAAATAGGTACGAATCTTAACTGGAATGCTGTTTATCCTTGATGAATGCCGCGTTCATGGAAGCACACGTTTATGACAATCAAGGCTTGCTGTGGATTTCTTATTGTGGAATCTGTTTTCATTGAAATAAGGTTTATACCTATAGCCTTATCTATGAAGAAATTATAATTTGTATTTGCACGTAGTTTGGCTTACGTGATGATTTGCATTTATTTTTAAAGTGGCCCGCATACAGAGCAGTTTCAGCATTTGAACTAAAAAAATTACAAAGAAAATGATTGTGTCTCGTACCCATTGAAACGAAGCATTGACAAACATGGTCAATAGTACCTACGTAGTATAACGGGTGTAAAACACCTCTTAACGAAACCGAAAGGCACTTGTTCTCCTCGTCATTGCGATCATTTTTTTGTTCTAAGTTCCAACTTATTGACAACTTTTTGTAAATACAAGTTTTTAATGTAAGATTTTTACTTTAAACACCTCCACGACCCCCGTACTATTCAATCCATCCATCAGCATAATATTTTGAGTGCGTTACATCGAGTTCTACCACAAAACATGATTTTTCACCCCCAAAAAAAAAGTCGTTTCCCAGCAATAATTTTTACGTAAAGTTAATTAGTTTGATGTACAGAATGCTTGGTTGACGGCTTCGTGATGAGGTGGTTTACACCTTGTATTTATTATTTTTAACCCATTTCGTGCTACTGCAGGGCAATGGCCGGGCTTTTTTGGTTCCAATCTAGTGTGGACTAATCCTGTCTGTAGGTGTCAAGCTTGCCCCACCATCTTCGCCTGGACCTTCCGTGTTATCGCCGGACGTTTTATGAACAGTTTGATATGCGGCACACGTCATCATCATCATCGTCTTTCAGCCGAAAGACGTCCACTGCTGGACATAGTGACATAGGTCTCCCCCAAGTATGACCATATTGACCGGTCCCGTGCGACTCGCATCCAGCGGATTCCCGCAACCTTCACCAGGTCATCGGTGTACCTAGTGGGAGGCCTCGCTTCCACACACATAGGTAGCTATTTTTTTGTGGTCTTCGACGTCCCAGAGCTGAACAAAGGCCTGTCCATATCTTTCCTGGTACTCTTTTTATGCACCACCTTGATACAACCCAAGGAGTGTGCGTCTAGGTCATCCCTTTTTAGGGTTCCGTAGTCCTGACAAGGAACCCTAAAACGGATATGACGAAACGCCTATAGTTTCGTCACGTCAACCCTCGGACAGGGACAGACAGACAGACGTCTGTCCCTGTCCGAGGGTTTGCTAAGAGACCGTTAGTACAGGAAAGCTGTAATTTTGTAGAGCTATGAATATCAATTACGCCGACAAAGTGAAAATAAAATTTTCGAAAATATTTGTTTTTAGGGTAGCTCCCCTACATGTGAAGTGTTTTTTTCGTCGTTTACCCCATCGCGTGGGGTACCGTTGAATAGGTCTTTTAAAATGACTTAGGGGTTTTTAATACTATTTTTCGATTTAATGCTCCATTTACGAAATATTAAACCTTAAAGTGAACATTTTTGTTCCAGCAGCCTTGAAAAATTCATGATGATAGTGCATTTCATGAACTTTAAAGGAAAACTATAGCGGTTAAGATAACTTTATTAGTTTAGCAGTAATAGTTGTTGAACTTCGGTGTCGGCAAATTTTGTACCAAATACAAAATCCTTAGAATAAATCCTCTAAAGTGACTAAGATGAAAAAGTTGCTTGAATATAACGGGCTACTACGGAACCCTATACTTGCGTGGCCCGACACGCACTTGGCCGGTTTTTTATAATTGGTGATGAAAAAATCAAATAACATGAAAAGAAAAAAAAAAGGAAAAACTTTTTGACATTTTTACAGTATCACACTTACTAATTCTACTGACGTTTCTAATTATAAACAAAGACCTTAAATTACATAGTAACAACGAGACGAGAATTCACAACTTTACTTGCATTTACACGTTTTACTAAACCAGGCTTAAATCGTTTGAAATAATAACAAGCGTTGGCACACGGAAGTAAATTAAAATTTATAGGCTTAACGGATCAATCTCCGGAATATTAAAACGGTGAAATAGAGGTGGGCTGATGGAAGTTTGTGGTACCCCCATCGGTACCACAAATTAGAACGACCTTATTTATTTTATATCCACGATTTTTAAGAAAACTTTAGACAAAATTATTAATTTAGATGAATAGGTGTCACATAAATTAACTATTTTCCGTGCAAGAGTTTGTTATACTTCTGTGGTTGCTGACTGGATGGATGGATGAATGTTTGTGAGGCCTGAATTCTTGTCACGCTGACGGTCGGTCGCGCACCGTCGGTCGCGTACGTCAGCGAGGAAAACAGTGGCAAATACGCGCCGCTGACGTCAGCGTCGCAGTATGGTGCTATTTAGAACACAATGTATACTCGTACGCAAACGACCGTGCGCGACCGACCGTCACCGTGACAGTAATTCAAGCCTTTCTCTTTCACGCAAAAATTACCCCTCAGGGGGTGCCCTTAGCGTGTAGTCGCTTAGTTTGTAAGAATTTTGCCCTGGCTGGAGGCTTTACACTCAAGGCACCCACAGGACTGACCGGTTAAGCAGACGACAACCTCTCTAGGTAGAACTGGAAGAAGCCATTCGCAAAAAAAAAAACTGCAAGTGCCAGTATCGTTTCAAATTTAAAATAAAACAGTTCGGAATCAGACAGTGACTTAACAGTTTCGTTTGAGATCCATAGGAGATCCATAGTGAATAGTAACCGTTTTAAAGTTTTCTTTCCGCTATAAGGCAGTTAATAGTTTTCAGTTCAGTTTTCAAGTGTTATAAGATTTTCGTTCCATTAATTCGTGTAGTATTGTGTGTAACTTTTTTAAAATAGTGTTTTATTTCTTCTCCACACATAGTTATATTCGGTTCACCCCCCATTACATGGGATTTAAACATAAACGGAATATTGGTGTATTTGATAGATGCACCTCTGTCTAACCCTTCGGGGATTACAGGTCTGATGTTATAACTATTGATGTTATTTTATATCTATATAACTACTAATCCTATCCCATTCCTAAGAATTCATTTAAGACCTAGATTATTTTTTAAACCGACATACACGTTGAAAAATTATATCCTTATAGAGCACAGCTACACTTTAATCATTACATAAAAGCGCCTTCGAGTTAAGCTTCCTAAGCCCCGAAAGCGGTATATGACGCTTAGTACTACGAGCTCTGACGTCACTGTTCTATCATGTGTCAGGTACGCGCCGTATATGAAAGCCATTTTGTGATGGATGATGAGGTAAATTGTCGTTTTAGATTTATATGTTACTGTCAGTCTTGGTTTACTTCCGTGTTCACTTTTATTTATGGGAAAAAACATTTATTTTGACAGTTTTATTAAAAGTGAATACAGGTTGAAAGGGATACTGACACTAACGGCCGTTTTCTATAACTTTATATTTTTTTTTATATTTTTTTTTTTTTTAAAGAATAACAAGTGTACCTTTTATAGGTGCAGTAGTGATATTTCTCAAATAATGGCATAATTAGTGCTTAGAAGTAAACTATAACTATATATATTTAACAGTTGCAAGAAGCGATAATGTGGAATTCAAATGTTTGGTAGCGACCTGCCCGATCTAGGTTTATTTAAACCTGTGTTTCAGGCCATCACTTTACATAGCACAAATTAATTAGGTCAGTAAAAGTAATAAAATAAAAGAAATCTATTAACAACTATAAGAATAATCAAATCGGTACAAATAACATTAACATTAAAACTAAATTAAGTAAATACATATATTACAATTAGAAACAAAATAACAGAACGAATTTAGATAAGAACTTGCTTACGTATACTTAATATGGCTATCAGTGTTTCTATTAACAAAGTTAGAAAAAAGAAAGAAAGAAAATGCATTTATTAGCCCGCACAGGACTTAAGAAAATAAAATGGTTAAATTATCAGTACAACTATTAAAACAGCAAAAAGCAAAAGATGAAATATCCTATCCGCATCACCTACCTGTCACTTGATTCATAGAAAAATCAAAGAAAGCTTTTCTGTGACGTTTTGTTTGTAACGGTCCGTAAGCCAAATGTCAAACAGACAGAGATAGCAACCTTTCGTTACCTGTTAGTATGTTATTGAAAATGGCCGTAAAACGGTAACCACGTATTCAGTACATCATTCTGATTTTTTTGTCATTAATTTAAAAAAAAAATGTTTTGTCGTTAATTAAAAAAATTTTTTTTTTTCGAAATGGCATCTCGCAATTCAACCTGAGAGGTTGTCGTCTGCTTAACCGGACAATCCTGTGGGTGCCTTAAGTGTAAGGCCTCCAGCCAGGGCAAAAACTTACAAACTAAGCGACTACACGCTAAGGGCACCCCCTGCGGGGTACGGGCCTCAGCTTAGGGCGTCGCTGGGAGAGGACAGCAAGGGGACAGACTGGATCGGATTGGAACACACTTTGACCGTGTAGGTATTGCAGTTTTATAGGAAACAGCTTTTTTTTATAA
The DNA here is from genome assembly GCA_963853795.1 of Xestia rhomboidea. Lineage (NCBI taxonomy): Eukaryota > Metazoa > Arthropoda > Insecta > Lepidoptera > Noctuidae > Xestia > Xestia rhomboidea. Next base: position 12,458,489 of record OY970763.1, on the reverse strand, counting down.
CCAACGAACCATTTCTATGTGGGGCGGTTCAGATTGGTGTACTGAATACGATGTTACCGAGGTTTTAGCGTCGGTGTCGCTTCCACCTTGTATAGCTCCTTTTGTATTCTGTTGATTTTTTTTTCGAAATGGGATTTCGCAGTTCAACCTTGAAAGGTTGTCGTCTGCTTAACCGGACAATCCTGTGGGTGCCTTAAGTGTAAGGCCTCCAGCCAGGACAAAAAACTTAAAAACTAAACGTCTACACGCTAAGGGCGGGTGCCCTTAGCGTGCTTAGCCTGCGGGGTACGGGCCTCGGAGTATGACGAACCAAATGGCGCAGCGGTAGTGAGGCTGCCTTACGTTCTTAGGGTCCCGGGTTCGAATCCCGGTAGGAGCAAATGTTTGTGTAATGTGCATGGATATTTGTTTCCGAGTCATGGATGTTTATATGTATAATAAGTATGTATTTACAACAAATAAAAATCTGTGTAGTATATCAACTATCTGGTGTCCACGACACAAGCCTCGCTACTTAGTGTGGCACTAGATGATGCTGTGTGTAATATCCAGCTATATTTATTTATTTATTAGTATGCCACAGGCAAGGAACTGGTATCGTGTGAATGGGGCTTAAGTCAAAACACGAAACTGATTCCGTCGAACATGATTCATTTGTCGCGTCACTTGTCGACTTTGCTAGGTCAGTTGGCTCGTGATTACTGGTCTCGTTTGGCGACGCTCTCAGAAACGATGAGTGTTAGCGCTAGATAGCGTAAAAGGTCCACTAACATGTCTTTATCCGAGAAGAAAACCGTTTATTAGCAGTAAAAAATGCCAGGCAAACGCAATCATATTGCTAATGGTATTGTCACCCAGTCCATTTTCCATTTGTAATAACAGATCTGCAGGCTTAGCCAAGTTGACAATCTAAAATCGTTAACGCTAGTAGAAAACTTATAAATCACGTGATCAACACAAACGAACAGAAAATTCGTATACAAGTTTACATCGTTCAAAATGATAGAATAGAATGTTTTCGTTTCTACAATGTTGATCGCTATACTCTTTGGTAGGAACACTCACCATAGACGAAAGTGTAGATTTTTTCTTAGACATTAGAGAACGGGCGATCGACTCAGTCGTGTCCACTTGGCTACTAATTTAGCGCTTTCTACAATCGCTTACGCCGCCGAGGCGTTTACGATTGTAAAAAGAGAATCGATATGAAACGTTTGTAACTTGACTAGGCCTGCTGATTCTGTGATTATTTAGTAATCCATCAGAGAGCGTTGCATAGCTTGGCATCATACTCGACTACTAATAGCGTTATCGATTGCAAAAGCCAATTAAAAGCTTTCAAATTGCATTCCTTTCTGAGCTATAACATATTTTCCTTTTGGCGGAAAATATTATTTGAGCTTGTCTCACACCCAACAAATTAATATACAAATAAAATAAAGCAGAATATTCCGTGAATTTCTCATTTTCTACGTCACCCGTGAAGAAGGTAGGTGTACTACCTAACGCTCATTTAATTAAAAACGTATTAGATAAACACGTTTCCTTGTTCATTGGCGAAAATAATATAATTTTATCGTCACGGAGAATATTAACTTACGATCTTCTTGAATACGGCGGTGTTACTTTAACGAACAGTTCGTGTATTACTCGTAGCTATGACGCGTAATAATAAAATTATTACTTACCTAAATGGCCGAGCTCAAGTTGCAATTTTTACCTCTGTCTGCAAGCACTGATTGTTTCGACCCCCATTCAATGTTAAACCTATGAAAAAACGGTGATAAATAGAGAAGTATGGAAGAAGAAGACATGCTGCGCCGACCCGAAATAGCATGAGAATGATGATGAGACAGCCTATGTCCAAGTTACAGACTGCAATAGGCCGCATTAATTAAAACTTCAAAAGAAGCGCAATCAAACAAACGATCATGCATATCGGACTTCTCTGTTAAAAGTAAAGCGTGATAGAAAAGAAATAAACGGTTTTTTTAACGAAATACCATTCGTCAACGTGTTATCACAACGTGTTTTTGCGTGTTGTTGTGTTTCTGTTATTCATTAATGAAAAAACAGGTTGAAAATATTAGCTGTCAATTTACGTCAACGCACTCAACGCATTATTTCAATATTATTTTATTAATTTCTGTGAATTTTGTCTCCTTCGGAAATATTCGTTACTTCCGTTTACTTTCTTTGAAAACAAATTATTGCTTCACATTTAAAACTGAGACGGTTTACTTTCCATTTGGGAAAAAATGTAACGAAGTCATTATAACCAGTAATTATTTTAAAATTAAATACTCTGTAGGTTAAAAGACCGAGGTTAAAAACTACTATCGTTGGTAGCAAACACCACTAATTAGTGGTCATGCGAGCTTTTAACTTAGTGACTGGTAAAAGCTTCGTTTGTGGTGACATGAAGTTTGTTAAGGGGGGTTATGCGAACCGTTAAGTAGACAATTATTCTAACGCTGCCGTTGTATGAACGCCAAGAGCTTTCTTAAAAAACTGTGCTATTAACCTTCTCCTCTTCCTTCTTCTTTCTCTTCTTCCTTCTTTTATTTTCTTCTTCGTCTTCTTTTTCTTCTTCTTCTTTTCTTACACATTTCGCCAGTTATGTTAGTCCTATGCATGAAATAGGGGGCGGCGAGCCTATGCCGTTACCGGGCACAAATCTCGATTGATGGAAAGTAACCAATAACGCTTTTCCCGACCCGTAAATCGAACCCAGGACCTCATTCTCAGTAGTCGGGTTTGCGCCTACTGGACAAATGAGGCAGGCAGCGCTTTATATTATATTATTGATGCTTGCCTTAATGTGTACTACCCCTCGTCTGTTAGACGGCTGATTCGGCGGAGCAATATGCCGCGTCTGTGGCTCGGCCGCAGCGGCCGAGTACTCTCTGCGTTAGTTTTTGATATAAATTTATGATTAAACCTGTGTCTATCTCGCTAAAACTTGCACAGAATCTAGGAGAAAGAACAAGAAATACATAATTGCCTCTGTCAATATATTTCAAATGACGAACGACGCGTAATGTACCGAACAAAACCGGTTTGAGTGGCATTTTTCCCGCGTTTTTTGCGCCCGTTTACAGTTGTATGTTTGGTAAGTCGATACTGTTAAATTAAACATATTGAACAGCAGTGGCTCCGTCTGTGCTAAGCATGTAGACTAAACATTATTATAAAATGACAATCGCAAAGCCAAAGCGTTTGTGTAAACATACACATCATTTTATTCGGAACGCGGAACTGGTCACGTGACGTCACGAGTGTCAGGTGACGTCATGAGACGTCGTCTACTGTTATTTTTTGGTTTTTGTTACTGCACTAATCTATATATAATCAGTAAGCTAACGATTCCAACGACATAAACTTGTAGAAAGCTTTATAACCTGTCTTTCGAGATATAAACGGAACACTCCGAACTACCTCGGGCGACCCCGAAAGCTAACAGATGTGTGCAAACTTCGCAAAATGGCCGCCACATTTGAGGGGGTCATAAACCGACAAAACCTTTTTATACTTTATAATGACCACGTTTAGTATACCTCATTTTAATTTACACCTATTTTCAAGAACTTCTATACTAAATAATACTATTGAGTGCATAGAAGTGGAATCATTAACAATCAATTTTTCAATTTTTGTTTTAATTAATAATAATTTAATTAAAACAAAAATGTTTATGAACACAAAATAAATGGAATCTGAATCCTGCCTACGTCTTTTTAAATAATTATCATTTAAATCCTTGTCATATCCTAAAGAATATCCACTAGGTTAACAGGAAACTGTCACCGTGTGATTAGAATACTAATTCAAATTGTGCAATTTAGTCAACCATTCAGCATCAGCTCGATTGTGCAACGTTGTCATTACAGCTCACCGGCTCATCAGTTATCGATACTGTACTATCAAGCCGGCGGCGTCTCCTGAGGATTGAGTTGATAAATTTCATTACACAATAGCATTTCAGCATTGGCAGCAATACAACTGAAGAGTACTATCCTAACACCAAACTATGTTTATAGTTTTTTTTATTGAGAAGTTTATGAATTCCTAAAACCAAGAATAAATACAACTAAACTAACTAACCCATTGGAAATGCCAAGACGAATCGGGCAGATCGTAGTTTATCTTAATATTAATTTTTTTTTAAAACTGATAAGGAAATTAACCTTGAAAACCAAACACACAATGTTCTCCAGAACAAATTAATATTTAGGTATTCATAAACACTCTCATTTGAGAAAGACTTAAACAAACAATATTTTCTCAAGCATATAGACAGCACAACTACGTTTTATTTAAAGGTGATTACGTTCCAAATACACAGAAAGCCATCAAAAGCTAATTAACTAACAGAAACATCGCTGCGGGCAAAGGTGAACATAACAGAGACATTAATTAAACTGTCAATCAAGCTTCCAATACTCGTACAATGGTCGCTTTGATACACAGCTCAGTCAATTTTGGGGGAGCTCTTGAAACTGTGGGAGAAACACGCATGGAAGACGTCAAATTCTCTAATAACAGACCGGTTTTAGAATGGAATTGACTGACAGGATTAATAAGTGAAGCGAAAAGGAAATGATAAGGTTGGAAGTATGTGATTGACTTGCACGTACGTCGTGGCTCACGATACAGGAAATTCCGTTTGTTAATTAAAGGTGAATTGAGTGATTAAAGACATGAAGCGATGGAAGGAATCGCATGTAACTAAAAGAGTGGTGAATATATATGTTGATAGATGGAGGGTGAGAGGAAGACCAAGGAAACGATGGATGGATTGTGTGAGAAATGATATTATGAAAGAAAAAGGAGTAAATGATAGCGTTACGGTTGACAGAGGAGAATGGAAGAAAAAAACATGTTGTGCCGAACCCAAGTAACATGGGACAAGGGCAGGAAGATGATGATTAATCAAAGGTAAATTGAGCCAAGATTTGAATCGTTGAATCGTTGCTCTAGGTCATAGAGCCTTTTTTTTTTTTTTGGCTGGGAAATCATCAAATGACTCCTCCAGCTCCGGGCGGAGCAGGAGGGGGTGTCAGACTTTGCTGCTCCTTTTGCTGACTCTCTTTGAGGCGCGCGTGGAACACGAACGCGCCGTCGACACGGCCTGTCGTCATGAGACGGACGGACGGCGAGCTAGCCCATAGCTCACCGTCCACGGGCCCGCGCCTACGCTGGCCCTCGGCCACCGGCCAAGCCCGGGTCGTCTCCCGCGGCAGCCGGGACGAGAGATTCTCTCCCTCTCTGGCGTCCTATTCCGTCTCGCTCCGGACCTGGTCCTAGAGCCTTGGTACGCGTTATGACTGATACTTTATTATGATGACTTTGATGCTCCTAAGAATGTTGTACGCTGTGTTAAAATGCACGATTGGTCGAAAGAAATTGTAGTTTGTAAAATTGATTTTCCGTTTCATAATAATATTTTTTGAAGTTCTATCTAAACTTTTAAGGATTGGGAACCAAAATTGTTGTGTCTGTTGCTGTGTTGGATCAGAAGCGGGTAACATGGACGCGCGATGTATCAGACAGTTAGTTGGTACTGACATATATAAGCCGATGTAGGTACTAGACAGCGCCCTATAGAAAATTTCTGATCGACACACTTTACACACAAAAATACTGTTCAGTTTTCGGTAGCTAATGGTCATAATATGTGACTTCAAAAATAAACTGAAAAAGTTCGATTCTAGAATAAATAGTGCATTTTTAGTTTTTAAAATGTGAAGAAAAACATTAGACAAAACAAAAAAGGCTGACTGAGCTGAGGAGGATCACCTCCTCATGCATGTACCCTGTTGTACATGAAGTTTAATAAATTCCTACAGGTTGTAAAAATTCGTCTGCTCAGCAACATAGACAATCTAAGTGTGTCATACAATTACACGACAGGTAATATAGGCTATACATTTGAATGTATTGCGACTGAAGAAGTGCTTATCACCCCACACAACCACAAGGCTAAGCTAGGAGATTTATTTTTATGAAAAAATTGATAATTCTTTGAAATTACAGTCAGCTATCATGATATTATAAATTATGAGATCGCGCGCAATCGTAAATCGGATTACAGGGGTCTGTGGTTAGGCCAAAACACTTTTCGATGAGAGAGCAAATAAAATGTACCAGTCATAATATATTTGTAGTACTTAGGATATTTGATTATTGTGACGGCAGGTCTCTAAGTAGATTGAATAAGTATTTAGAATTACTACAACTGAGGGTTTTTGTCAATACTAGCATTATTACTACTGCAGTACGCCTGTACGGCGTCCATATTGACCCTGCATTGTGAAAGCACTGGCTGATAACAATAATTATGTATATTCGTTTAAAGTAATTGGTTGAATAGAAACTATACACTAAAATCGTTCAAAAACAACATTGAAAAATCAATTAGCGTACTGCCCAAGTGATTTGCTTTCAGTGTATCGAGTCAAAAGCAAGGTAAAAACAACCAAATATGCATAGCATTACGTAGACTTTTCAGGGTTTTATTTTTATTTTAGGGAGATGTATAATTTTACAAAAATACAGCAAACGACACGTTGTTTTTTTCTTATAAACAGAGAAACTCTGTCTTATGTGTTACAATACATAATAGGTAGTGACAGGTACATTATGATTCTTTGGAATGGAATAGTACATTATTGCAAAGGCCGTGAAATAGACAACTGCAGGTTGAGTATGAGTTTGAAGGCCGAGCCGTAGGCTAGGACTTCACTAATACGAGACAGGCAATTGCCATTTTCGCCGAGACATATATAGTGCTTTTCTCAAAATAATGCAGGGAAATAAAGCATACTTTCTTTTGACTTCGCTGGATTTTCCATTGCCAATTTGGCTTTTGTCCTTAAATCTGGTGGAGTACAATTAATCTCCAATTCACTCTCTGAGCCGTTGAGACTCATTTTAATTTTAAAATTATATTTATTAAAAGTAATAACAAATCAAGCCGAATTTTCAACTTTGACGCCAATTTTCTATTTATCATCATTCTATTTATCAGCAAACACATTTATGGCTATACAGCCACGTGCTCGCAATTTTTACTAAGCAAAGAGCTTTACTTTGGTATGCCAAGAAAAGAGATCCAATCAAAGAGTATTTAATAACCCCAGCACGCCGTTTCATACAACATTGCTGGAGCGTTCTAATGTTCCAAATTCCAAAAACGCTCCTGCAATGGATTTGATTTTCTTTGTCCGTAAATTCGATACTTCACGTGTTCTTTTTTCGAAAATAATGACAATATTTGTTGAGAAAAGTATAATTAATCATTTTAACAGGATCACATCAGGTTATCGATATCGCACTTACGAGTACTTTCGATAAAGTGCTTTCCATTATGTTGAGCATAGTTTGGTGACTATGCTCCTATCAAGCTACTCCGAAGAAAGCGTTTATCTGGTGATAATCGCTTTCCTCAAAGTAGGTTGATAGGTAGCCCAAATAGGTAAAATTAAATATTATAGGTTTAAAAACACGCTTTAGAGTGACGTCATTATTTTATTTTGACTTGATTTTTATTTCTCGTATTCTTCTCGGCAAACCGGGACTAAAAATTGTAATAAGCAATTTCGAACTCATACTGACCGTAGATTCTTTAATAACTTCAAATCAGTAACCGATACCTTAGTCAAACGTAATTTAGTTGCCACATTAATTCATGTCGATAGCTCCGCCATATAAAATACAAGGGCTCTGGTCTCGCTAAAATTTCGCCCGGTTGCGGTCACCGCCCTGCATGTAATAGGTATATGAATTATGTACACCAGCGATTTAGTGACGGTGCCCGTAGCCCCGCTTCAATGCTCCGGTGCATGCATTGGCGAAATAGTGATGTGAAAATTATCGATGGAGACATGTTTTTCGCTTAGTTTCAATGCTGTTGGTATTTTGTTAGTATGTCATTTGGTTTTTATTCAGGTTGCTTAGATGAAAAACCAAGCTTTAATATTATGTAGTAGAAGTCGTTTATAATATTTCTGCTTTTTATTTTGGAATAAAAGTGGCAGGCTAGCCACGCCAATTCTTTCCATGAAATTACTCGAGAATTTCGGAACTGCTGTACTGGCTTCACTGATTATAGCAGGTAATATGGCAGATTGGTATAATATGAATGTGAACTTTCATTTATATCCTTTTGCTAAAAGAAGCATGTCATATGCGACCAATAGGACAGAAGGCATAAAATATTCAGACATCCCAAGACTTACGCATGGATCATATAAAAAGTAAGTAGCTGTTACATGCCATGGGGCACTTCGCCACGTTTTTCGCAAAAATAAATACACCAGTCATAAAAAATAATTGACACTCAAGACGCCCTAGCTATCAATATTGTGATAACCTCGTTATGATGTCTATAAACCTACAAAATAGCCATTTGACCCACTTTATCCAATGCTATAATGGCAGCCGAGTTATTCCGTATATTAATAATGGCGAATGCTTGACGTTCGATCAAATCATCATCAAGTGAAGCATGCGCTTTGATTATGTTGATTAAGTATCCAGTTTCACATTAGAACAGGCGTCACTATGCTTCATGATTGAAGGCTTGTGTGGCATGTCCTATATCTCCGTATGACGTATGGGTAATTAGTTTTCACTCACCCCTTCAACCCGTCCAAGGAACAAAAGCGGTTGCTTTAAGAAAGAATTGCAAAAATCAAATGTTATATTGTGAATGCTCAACTGAAAACCTTATTGACTGAACGTTCTCTTTCTCAAGATAAAAAAAAACCGGCTCACGTAAAGGGTTCCATCATTCATAATTATATCAATTTACACTCAATAGCAGAACTAAATTCGTTTTTCGTAGTAAGTAAATGAAAAACAAAGTTACCGCTGCAGTTTAACGAAAAAGTCCCATATCTCAAAAACTAAATATTAAAAAAACTTTTCGTTGAAAGTTTTTTGCGTTCTACAAAGCCACATTTTTTCAAAATTTTCTTTCCCTTTCTTTAAATGTTAGGGGGGGGGGGGGGTAAATTTTAACGGCTTTAGCCGCGAATATCTCATCAACTACTGACTTCAGACCGACGGACAGGACGAATCTATAAGGTTTCTATTTTTGCCGACTGAGGTACGGTACCCTAAAAAGGGTCAAAAAATTGTTATGGTCTCAATGGGTTTATCACAGACCACGGAGATGCCTGCGGTGTTAGAGTGCGCATTGTCCACACCTTCTATGCAAATCAAGCGTGTCACCGTTTACTCGTAGTACACTCAGTGACACATCAATTCATACATTTCCAGTATATCATGGCCTCGCTTTGTATAGATTTCCCTAACAATAAGAGATCCGCATACACAATGTTTCTTATAGCTTGATTGGTCGTACAACACAAATGATGTATGGAAACTGCTACCTAAAGTTATTTGTGGTATCTTTAATTGTAAGTAATAATAACAAGTAAAAAAAAGTATTAAATAAATAATTATTTTTTCGATCACATGATGTACTTTATTTATCTGATGATACTAAGACGATAATGGCGACCTTTTTTACTCAGCGTTTTGAGGTAGACGAATTATCTAAAGGCTTCGAATTTTCATCCTTGACCAATTTGTTGACCTTTTTTTTTTCACCGTGGCGAGGACGTGCGTCAGTCGAAAGGTGAGGACGCCGTGGCTCCTCTCAAGCCACTCCTCAAAGAAGGGACTTATCGCCACTGTTGTGGCGTGCCCTGCACGGGGTTGCGACAGTCGCTCTCTCCATGTCGCCATGAGATCACGCCGGAAGTCTGTCCGCTGAGCGACAATTTGCCGCGGCAGCGGAGTTTCCCCCGGGCGTAGCGCGAATTCTCACTATATCCATCATGAATCTGGCCAATGGATCTACTGAGAATGATCCAGGTGTGCGAGGACTATCGCCTCCAGATCTTTTTTGGCTATTTTAAATCGCCTTTTGTTTCCTGCAAACTAGGTACCTACAATACAAAGTTAACTTAAACGGCATGGTTTCCTGAAAAATATATAGTAAAATACGTTTAATATAAGCGTTTATACAGAATGTATACAGCCTTAATATGCAGCTTTCAGTATAAAAATAAACTCAGATTTTACACAGCTTGTTATGCTACTTGGGGCCTTAAAAATGGTTTCCAAAAAGATTATAATAGACTAATCTCAAAGATGCTCGAATAATAAACTACGACAAAAAAAAAACTGTGCTTAACAATAATTTTCCCTCCATGTAATGCTTATGGCTTCCGGAAAAAGATAAGGGAGGCCCTTATTGTTTTATGAGTTTCATGTAAGAAAATAGGTCAAAACGGCACTTAAATGCAACGAACTATCAATCGATTAGGTTGGGTTACGCTGTTAAAAATCACTCGTTATTTGGCCATACCTATCAGGATAGTTTCTTCATTAATTCTGTAAAGGGTATGAATGCAAACTTTTTGAACTTTTATTTTACGACTGAAAAAGAAACAACAACACTTAAGGTGGATGCTCCAGGGTAGCCCGTGAAATTCAAATTTTCTTAAGTTTTTTGCAATTTCCAGGTCAGTGTCAGGTTGTATGTTGATTAAAATTTGATTCGCGGCTGTAACACGTATGTAGTTATAGAATTATAATCATCAATACAACCCTCCAAGCGCATAAAGGTGCAAGAATGACTTTGACCTTAAAAAAGTAAATTCCTACACCTTTTTAAAAATACAATACCTAAAATTTGTATTTCGCGGGCTACCCTGGAGCATCCACCTTAAGGAACTTACCTCAGAAATATAATCCTAAATTCCCCTGTTTCCCACGATAGCAAAACGGAACAGGGGTCCTCGTTATTTAAATAAAAACGAATATGATTCCAGTAGCCTGTATATTGTACGTGATGGCAGTAAGATAAGCAATAAGGCGTCATATGGGAAGGAATATCATACATGGAAACGAAAAGGAAAAGTATATAAATGTCCAAATTGATTTCCGGTACCTTTTTATTTAGAACACAAGAAACGTCCCACTGAACTCCACCGAACTCAATTGTACGGGCCTGTACATACGCAAATTTGATTACCAAAGTCGTCAGAACTCCTTCGTCCACCGAAAAAAAAAAGTTGCAATGGCCGTCCTTCTCAGTTGGTTCTCTAAAGATTATTGAATTTTACCAACATAATCTGGCAAGCGCCAGATGCGCCCTCTCTCTCAAGCGAATGATCGCTATTCCTCTATTTACTCTAGTGGGGTGAGCCCGGATAATGGTATATTTATTAAATAGAAAGACGCATTTATTAGCCGCTTCGAACAGTTTTTGTTGTTTCACGTCTTTTATGGGATTATTGTGATAATTAATAATGTTTAATTTATTGCGCGGAAGCTATTGTTTCCGCTGTGTTGCCTATAGAATAATAATGTTAGTTGGTGGTATATTTTAGCAATTTTGAATTAATATCTGCACGAATATCAAGGCATTTTCACTTTATGGAAGATAGAAACAAGAACTCTTGAAAAAACCCTTTCAAAGAATGTTTTTCTACAAATTGTCTGGCGCCTAGAAGATTTATATTCGAATTTAGGCTACAGAATTTATTAAGGTTGGAGATACAATTTCAGAATTGTTTCAGTTACTATTACGTAGTGAACGATTTAGACTACATTCTTAATTCTTATATAGCACTAGCTGACCCGCGCTTTGTCTGCGTCACATAACAGAGACAGAGGGTTAGAAAGAGTGTGAGTCAACCTTAAAAGATAGACATATTAATATGGTATCGCGGACTCTTTTTTAGAACTTTTTACATACATGATTGTTGTGTAACTTTAACCGTTTACGAAGTGCACGCAATGGAAGTTCTCAAACGGAATAGATTTCCTCGCTCCGCTCGCTCCTATGATTGTAGCGTGTTGTTATCCTACCTAGCCTTCCTCGATAAATGGACTATCCGATAGTAAAATATTGTTTAATTGGAACCAGACTTTATTCCTGAAATCAGCGCGTTCAACAAAACAAACAGACAAACTCTTTAGCTTTAGAATATTAGTATAGATTCAAGTGTAACAATTTATTTCTCGAAATTGTCGCACTATACCTACTAAAACTATTCTAACAGTTTTTCATGGTATCATGTCAGTTACAACACAGGAATACGACGTAAATAATATCATCAAGTTCACATTATCACACCTTTATCACTCACTTCGCAAGAAATCCATACACATACCAAGTTGGCGCACGTCTGTAGCAGTCTCTGACAGAAATTTTATTGTATTCGTACATTGCGTTGAAATCTTAGGCCTGAATTCTTGCAGAACTGACGGTCGGTCGCTCACTGTCGGTCGCGTACGAGTATACATTATGTTCTATATAGCAGCATACTGCGAGGCTGACGTCAGCGGCGACCGACAGCCGTATTTTTTCTCGCTGACGTCAGGAGCGACCGTACGCGACCGTCCGTCAGCGCGACAAGAATTCAGACCCTACAATGTATAATTGACAACGGCTTTGTGGAGTATCCGATGTACTTGCTGATGCCATTTTTATTAAAAAAAAATTTAGTAAATGCGATACATCTCCAAAAACACTTTTACGAAAATCGAAATAGACAGAAAGACTAATGTCAAAATAATGAAGTTGGCGCTGAATAACAACCTCTCCAACTGTTTTCACATCCGTTGATTCAGTGTGAAATTAAATCGTAAAAAAGTATATGTTAGTGAACGAACGGTACTGTTTAAAATAATGTACCTACTTACTAATAATTATGGCAAACAAACCACTCCCCCAGCTTTGAACGTCATCAACGAGCTTTATATATTTCGGAATAAATTATCTAAACGTTGTTGAAAATCGTATCAAAACCCGTTGCGCAGTATTAAAAAAAAACAACACGATCACTCAGACAGACACGAAAAATGGCTTTAATTTATATGTGTAGACAAACATATATGTACAATCACGACCGATGCAGCAACTATTGACAGTAATTTTAACGTTTTTCATTTTCACGAACATAATATTTTGGTAGCATCACGAAATAAGTCTTATCTCAAAGTAGAAAGGAAGAGGAAATCGCTTTTGGATTTTGCTAAGTACATATTAATTCTCGTAACTGTATCTACCTAAGCTAAAATATAGCACCAACGAATTATTTTCCTGAGAATTTCCTTGAGGATCGATGTGGACCGTTGAACGCGGAGTCTGTCTGGGTGCCTAATGTGCGGAAACCTGCGGCTCGAACGATACTTCCGATTCAAATGTATCGATATACTAGCATTTCGTCAGCGACTTTGTCCGCAAAAATAGCGATATCTCATGCATGATTAATAAATATAAATATCTGGATGACCGAGGTTTGCTTGGGGTTTTTTTTTTTTAATTGAAACCAGATCGATTTATCGCCTTCGAAACCCCCTGCATTCTAAATTTCATGAAAATCGTTGAAGCCGTTTCCGAGATTCAGATTATATATAAACATATATACAAGAATTGCTCGTTTAAAGGTATTAAATTAAATTAATAGCCTGTGGCACCCACGAATAATGTATTTTTCTATCAGTGAAAATAATTTTAGAGTTGGATATTTAATTGGATCTTCAATCTTAAGAGTACACCAAACATAAGCTGTGTATGTTGACTCCGCAGAAAGGAATTTTATTTTACAGTGGATACCTTTGCACCCGCTAATATATGTACATGTGATATTAGATAGAAATAAAAAATAGACAAGTTATATTTTCCGATATAAGGGTGTGGCAGCTGTACCATTGCGAGGATCGACCGGAGGACACGGTGGAGCACACTGTGGAAGTGTGCCCCGCTTGGGTGGAGCACCGCCGTGTCCTCGAGGTGGCGATCGGCGGCGGCGACCTCTCGCTTCCGGCCCTGGTTCGTGCCATGGTCCGGAGCGAGACGGAATGGGACGCCGTCACCTCCTTCTGCGAAGCAGTCATGCTAGCGAAGGAGGTGGCGGAACAGGACAGGGAGAGATCCTCACGTCCCGGCCGCCGCGGGAGACGCCCCGGGCGTCAGGGGCCACGTGGTGGCTTCCGGCCACCGTAGGCGCAGGCCTGTGGACGGGAAGCTATGGGCTAGCTTGCCGTCCGTACGTCTCATGACGACAGGCCGTGTCGACGGCGCGTTCATGTTCCACGCGCGCCTCAAAGAGAGTCAGCAATAAGGAAGGGGTCCGCAAGGACCGAAGCCTGCCGGGGCTGCGGGACTATTCGAAAGAGATACCGTGGCCCCGGAACACAAAGGGCGAGGAAGGAACATGGATGGGTTTTAGTCAGTAAAAGTCTTACACTCCCTCCCGCTCCGCCCAGAGCGGGAGAAGTCATTTGATGATTTCCCAACCTAAAAAAAAAAAAAAAAACAGGGTGTGGCAGCTGTGCCGATATCCAGCAGACATTCAGTGCTGGGCCTATTCTCCAAACAAAAAAATTGTCCTCTTTATTGGGAACTTGTTACGGTAGATTATATACTTATATTAATGGATTTAGTACAAAGCAAGCAATGATGGATTGGCTACAGTTCTTTGTAACTCATCCATCATTTAGATTCTTTTAGAAATTAATGCTACGCAAGGCCGTCAAAACAACTCTAGTTAATAATTTGCTGGAGATAAGTTCAATTACCTATCTTAAAGACCTTAATCTAACACAAATTCTTGTCTTGTGTTAATTTTACATTGTAACTAGAGAATATTAGGGATAATCAACATAGACGAAGAACAAAAAAAAGGTATTGTTAAAGATAACTCATAAACTACCGAAGGTAAGTTAATATGGGACCAACGACATCGCGCGGGCGTCCTCTACCAAATGAAAAAAAATAAGAATAACATAAATTGAACCAGTAATCTCGGAGTAATCGGTGCGCATAAATGTAAACCAAAATAACTCTTTCTAGGAATCGGTTAATAAGTGATATAGGTAATGTATGCATCTACAAAACGGTTTTTTTAACACTCACTGAATCGAATTCATTGAGTGAATTGAGCTAAGTTCGAGTGCAAAAGTAAATAAAATTCTATTTGAATTTACAAAATAATCACGTTATAAAACCGAAAAGCTAAGAAAGAAAATAGATTTACTTAGCACATACTTAGACACATAACATCTGCAAGATAAACACTGGAAATACACCCATAAATACTCGCTTATTGGTTTGCTACAAACCAGTTAATTTTCCCAAAAATTAAAATTATTAACTCAAGAGAATTATTTAACATTGATAATGAAGGAGAAAAGAGAAGGAACACTCTGGAATTACACAACAGTTGTAATATAAGAATTGACTCTATATATTATGGTAAGAAAAATATCTTTAAGGCGTGTGTTACACTCTCGCCGAGACACTTCGAGGCTAAGCGAGTGCTCGAATATACACTCCCGCACTCGCCCTGCCCCGGAGCGTGTCGGCGAGAGTGTACAGCAACCTTTACGAGTAGCATGTTTTATAACAGTGTTGTCTCCGATTACAAAACAACATCGTTCGTTATTGTCGTGCCATATCTTAATAACTTTTCCTACAGCCAATTATTTGATAGTGTACTGTCTTACTTTCTTTAGTTTATGGTAAAAAGAAAACAGTATCAGGATATTAAGGTTATTAGGATTATTGGCAAGCCTTCCTGGAAGACATTTATTGATATGAAGTGGTGTATTTTGTTCGGTATTATAATATTATTATAAAGGCCCTTTTCTGTTGCTAGTGAGGAACAATATTTATATATAGCTTAGAATACGTAGACGTGACCAATGGGGAATTGGTTAGTCTGAATTGATTAACACAAGGACACCATTTAGTGGAGGTGTGCGGTAGGGCTTTCAAAAATATTGGTTTCGTCATAAGACAGTGTAAGGATTTTACCGGTACTGCTGCTGTTAAGGTTTTATATAATGCATACAGCCTTTTTTTGCGGATGGAAAATCATCAAATGACTCCTCCCGCTCTGAGCGGAGCAGCAGAGAGTATCAGACTTTTACTGACTAAAACCCATCCATGTTCCTTCATCGCCCTTTGCGTTCCGGGGTCACGGTATCTCTTTCGAATAGTCCTACAGCCCGGGCAGGCATCGGCCCTTGCGGACCCCTTCCTTTTTGCTGACTTTCTTTGAGGCGCGCGTGGAACACGAACGCGCCGTCGACACGCCCTGTCGTCATGAGACGGACGGACGGCGAGCTAGCCCATAGCTCACCGTCCACAGGCCCGCGCCTACGGTGGCCGGGAGCCACTACGTGGCCCCTGACGCCCGGGGCGTCTCCCGCGGCGGCCGGGACGTGAGGTTCTCTCCCTCTTACTTCCACCACCTGCTTCGCTAGCATGACTGCTTCGCAGAAGGAGGTGACGGCGTCCCATTCCGTCTCGCTCCGGACCATGGATTGAACCAGGGCCGGGCGCGAGAGGTCACCGCCGCCGATCGCCGCTTCGAAGACACGGCGGTGCTCCACCCAAGCGGGGCACACCTCCACAGTGTGCTCCACCGTGTCCTCCGGTCGATCCTCACAATGGTAGCACCCGGGCAGAAAATACTGCCTCATGTTGGAAAAAAATGCAGAATAAATTCTGTAGATTCATCTACCTCAAGCAATATAGAGTTTATCCCTTTTATCTCAAACTGAAACTCAAATCATTTATTTCAATTAGACCATTTCGACCACTTTTAAATGTCGAAAATATAAAAAAAAAGCAAAGCTACAGTCACAGTCACAAGGCATAATAACTTGAGAAAGTACTGTAGTTGCCCATTCCCTAACGTAGATCTCTATAGAGAAGAACGGGTAAAAACTCCATGGACACTCTTTTAAATCAAAATATTGTTACAAAATCTTGGTTACATCATTCATGTTGAGATTATACATATATGTGAGAACGATGTAGAAAGACGTGCACATTAAGAGCGTCCAGAGTAAAATAATAAATCAAAAATTAAAAAATAAAGTAATTAAAATAAACGAACCGTGGCAGCTAAGAAATGACCAGTCCCAACTGACAGCGCCCGTTCACGAACATGACGCATGTATCGGCGCCATTCAACTCGACCATATTTAAGGGAACTAAATGACCCGACACACCCGCCACCATCAGCGAGACATTTGAGTGAGCATGACATTCTCTCAGCCACCAAGGCATATTCAAGTCAATGAAAGATAACTAAATGTAAGTGGTGGCTGAACAGTACAAAGTACTCGCACATGTGCTATGCAATTATATTTTACTAAAAACCGGAATCTATACAATGCAAGTAGGTATATTTTTACAATCTTCTGCAGCTTCCACAATACATTAACATGGGAATCAATTATTCTCCTTCTTCTTTGCATGTCGATAGACTCAAATAATGCCCGACCAGTACAATCAATTAGTTTGCCCCTATGGTTGTGGAGCAGGACCAGCATTTAGCCAAGCATTTTTATCATCAATGTAATCCCCCAACTTATAACATGCTTGCCTACTTAGTGTGCGTTTTATACAAGATTTAAATGTCGTCTCATTCAGTTGAAGAATGTTGGGAGGTATTTTATTGTAACATTTCAAACAGTACCCCATGAAAGATGAATCTACTTGCCTGAAACCTGGCTGAACTAGTACTACTACTATCCCCTGATGTACCCAAGTCTGTTCGTCCTGGGCTTGGTTGGGTACACCAGGCTGGCAGTAAGAAGGGACGAGGCGCTAGTCAAGTACGTGGCGAGCGTACTGCTAGGGCTGCTGCACCACCTCGAGGTGCTGGCTGCGCTGAGGTTGCGCGCGCCGGATGGGTGCGTGGGAGCGCGCTGTCGCCCCGCAGACGTGCCAGCGGCTAGGACTACTCAAGTTTGCCCCTAGCGTCGCGAGCAGCACGTATTATTAATATTATAACGGTATTGGAAGACATATTTGGGAAAAACCTACCGCGATTTATCCAGAGGGGACAAATCATGATTGAAAAAGGTGTGCAACTGTGAACATTGTCATGTTCAATTAATTTAGTTTTTTTTATTTTTACTGGGTAATCCTACTTTTTATATTGTGTGTTTTTCTATTATAAATGTTTATAATGTATGTTTTCGATATTGTATGTCTTATAGAATCGTATTGGACGAGTCTGTAATGATGTTATAATTGGTGGTAAATATATAAATAAATTTTACAACACTTTTATTGGTTAGCGCACTACGCACTGTATCTTAAGGGTGGGTCCTACAGTCTTAAAGCGTTTTTCACTGGTCTTTGGTTAGTTAGTTAGGTACTGCCTGGGGCTACGTGTCCATTAGGGGACACCGTAGAAGCAGTACGCAGTCTCCATCACAGGGTGGAGGGTGCCGGCAGTGGTTGGCAGCAGCTCCCGGCTGCAGATCCGGTGAGCGTCCGGTGTGCAGTAGCGCCTTGCTACGCTCGCCGAGGCTCCGTCAGGGCTAGCGAAGCAGTGTAGTGGATTAGGCCTGCCCAGATGCTGGTGTAGTTGTGGATGCGTTTAGCGCACCCTCATCAGTCTTGGCGGTTGTACCATACTTCGACGATACTTTGAGGCCAGCGGAATCGTGGAAGGCTTGCGATGAGCAGAAAAAAGAACATAATCAAAGAGTAGAATACTTATACGAAAAGGTAAGTCCCAGGAGGGGCTAAATAGGCAAGCAAGCCTATTTAGCCCCTCCTTTAGTCCCTCCATAAATATTGGCTTTGTCACAGACCAGTGAGGCGACAGTGCTCATGGCATTGACAAATTTACATGTAATCTAATTTTTAGGCAATCGACTAGTTATGCTACAGTACGTATCCCGGAAAGGATACTTTTCTGACAACCATACATAACTGGACCCCCGTAGAAAACACAACTGACTATAAGCAACATAGTAGCGAAACCTACAAGACACAAACAATTTATAACACAAACATTGCTCAATAAATTCAAATGTATAAAATAATAAACGTCAAAATGTTCCCAGTCATATTTCAAAGTAAGCTTTAGCAGAACTATCGCGACTACACACAGACAGAACCCGACCGCCACATTTCCATACGATATAATGAAATTGTTTCTAACATCTAACATCAAAAGCCGAGTACAGTACAATAGTAGGAAATACTAACACTTTCCTCAACTGATATTCAAAAGAAAATCGCGGCGACACAATGCAAAATCTGGGACGTCGCTTATTGGAAATATTTCTATTCAGACGGAAATAATATTGGACATATGAATAAAATTCTCATACGAATGAGACAAAGACCTTTCGATCTATCATAAAGGGTGCCTCAATAAGCTAAATCAAGTAAGTAATTGAAAAATTCTTGCTTTTGTAAGAAGTCTTTTTACATTCGGGCCATGTTTAAGGGATAAAGAATAAAAGGTTATAATGATTAAGGCCGCTCAGCGAGCTATGGAACGGGTTATGCTTGGAGTTTCTCTGAGAGATCACATCCGGAACGAGGTGATCTGACTAAGAATCAGAGTTGTCGACATAGCTCACAGAATAAGTAAGCGGAAGTGGCAATGGGCTGGCCATGTTACCCGTAGAACCGATGACCGTTGGGGTAGACGTGTTTTGAGTGGAGACCGCAAATCGGCAAACGTAAGGTGGGACGCCCTCCCTCAGGTTCGGTGGAGCGACGATCTTCGCAGCGTGGCTGGTAGCAACTGGATGAGAGTTGCTGAGAATCGAGTTGAATGGCGTGCGATTAAGGAGGCCTATGTCCAGCAGTGGACTGCTGTAGGCTGATGATGATGATGATGATTAAGGCAATCGTCATTGTTGAAATTCCACTAAAAGCAGAGTTAGAACGATATATATATTTTGTTACTAGTGTAGTCTGAACTGTTATGATGATATGACAAGGCAAGTGACCATTGGTATCAAACCGACACATATTCCTTCAACTAGCTTTCAACAGGATTCACATAGAGCCTTTTGCGTCTTCTTAATAGCCAATTTATCCGGGCCCTTGGGTATTCAATGAAAATACTTGGTTCTTCAATAAGTCAATCTGAACGTGAAGAGTTAATATTATATTATAGGTAAAGATGTAAAACTACAGCAGCTCCAGGCGAAGCCTATGTGAGTTTCAAAACAAGATTTTCATCGTGTATACAACTGTATAAACTAAAAACACATTTCCCTCTTACCCGCGGTCGTGTTTACAGCTTTTCTTGATTCTTTGTAAAAAGATCACATTTTAAGAATATTTAAGTTGTGTTGCTTTGACGCGGTGTAAACAGCAGTGAAATTAAATTTTGCCACCGCTTTGCTATTCTTCTGCCACGAGATTTCGCTTTGTTGTCACCTATTTGGTTTAAGTTTATTTATACTGGGATTTCAAAGAACTAGAGTGACAAATTACAGTGCTGTGTTGTTCCAAAAACGCTTTTGACAAAATGCATTTAATTTAGACATTTAATGGACATTTTGCCGAGTTTATTTAACCGGAACCTTTGTCAAGGAACGAGTTGATTTATTAACAACTAGCCGACCCGCGCAACATCGTCTCCGTCATATAAGAAAGAGAGAGGGTTAGAGAGAGTGTGAGTCGAATGTGCTATCGTGGAATTTTTTTTAGAACTTTTAAAGAGGAACAATTCCGCCACACATGATTGTTTGACCGTTTACGCAGGGCACGCAACGGAAGCTCTCAAAAGGAATCAATTTTCCCTTTTTTGCAACATCTTTCATTGATGATCCGCTCCTATTGATTGTAGCGTGATGTTATCCTACCTAACCTATGGCCTTCCTCGATAAATAGGCTATTGAACACTAAAAGATTTTTTAATTTAAAACAGAAGTTCTTGAAATTTGCGCGTTCAACCAACCAAACAAAGACACTCTTCAGCTTTATAATATTAGTATAGATTCAAATAGGTAACAAATTTATTTCTCAAAATTGCATTAATCGCTAAAATATTCTACTTCTGTTTTTCCAAATAAGGGCTTCCCTTGTCAGACTTTCGTCTTCATCCTTAGACACTCGATGATAGTCAACTCTAGTTAGGTTTAAAGTTCTCAGCAAGGTGCATGAAATGAGCCCAAACACGATATAGCTGCTGTAAACTCTTGCAAACTTCTTGCTACTGCCTGCCGTCACCATTGTCAGACCTTCGATGACAGTCATACTCCGAGCAGGTCATATGTTCTCACCAAGGTGCTGTGATATAGCTGCTGCAAACTGTTGAGATCTGTCTGAACTGAACTGTCAGATCTTCGATGACAGTTATACTCCAGCTACAACTAGGTCTAAAGTTCTCATGAAGGTGCATCAAATGAGCCCAAACACTTCACACAAAACTTCGAGATATACGCTTTTCACAAAAAAAAGGATCATGTACAAATCGGACTTCTCTGTAAAAAAATGCGTGATCATACATAATAAAAATATACGCTTCGAATTGAGAACCACCTCCTTTTGTGTCGCTGGTTACAAAACCAAACCCGAGGTAACTGACACGGGCTATGGTCATTTTTTTACGGAAAATCTTAACAACACGATTCAGAAAATGGAGTAAAAATGAACAACGCCATCTATCGAGCACGAAGGTAAGCTGCTAAAATATAATATAATTAAGCAATCGAATACACTATTGGCTATGTAGATTTTCAAAACAGCGTCATGTGGACTAATCTAGAGTACCTTTTGCGATCATAACTTTTTTTTAAAGCCGGTCAGTCGATTTAAAAGTTAACTTGTTTTATTCCTTAGTACCATTTTGATTGATAGATGTCGCTGCATGTATTTCACATGATATTGATGATAAGTTCTTCTTGAACACTTTACATTCATATATCATTTGATAGAGAGCACCGATTACAATGAAACAACATCTAAAACCTTATCTAAGTTATGCACGTGATGCTATAACAAAAGACCCCGCAGACACACAAACTCACAGACACAGACGTACAGAGACAGACACACAAACAAACATTCTTAAAATGGTAGAAATGGGTTCTGTTTACGATCCTCTTACACCCCTATTATTATTATTTTTTCTTAATAGTTTCAATGTACAGGAACACCGCGTCACATTTTATTGTATGTATATATACGGTGTAAACAACCTCATCACGAAGCCAACCAACCATTCTGTACATCAAACTAAGTAACTTTACGCAAAAATTATT
Source organism: Xestia rhomboidea (assembly GCA_963853795.1). NCBI lineage: Eukaryota > Metazoa > Arthropoda > Insecta > Lepidoptera > Noctuidae > Xestia > Xestia rhomboidea. Next base: position 12,436,421 of record OY970763.1, on the reverse strand, counting down.
GCTGGGAAACGACTTTTTTTTTGGAACTCAATGTAACGCACTCAAAAAATTGTGCTGATGGATGGATTGAATAGTACGGGGGTTGTGGAGGGGTTTAAAGTAAAAATCTTACAAAAAAAAAAGTTGGAACTTTGACCCCCAATATCTCCGTAACTAGAAGGTTCCCAGGTATGGTGTAGAACAAAAAAATGATACAATGACGGGGAAAACAAGTACCTTTCGGCTTCGTTAAGAGGTTTTTTACACCCTTTAAAGAAGATAGGTATAGATTGCTACGGGCATTTTGAGAAGTCCGCGAAATGGAAAATAAAAGTGAAATAGAACATTCAATACACAAAGGAATACCTATGAGTAACACACAAAATATACATACGTCTATAGCGTTGTTATGAATGAATAGTTTGTACGCTGTCGTCTGTGATGAAATAGGGAGAGATGAAATTTTCATCAAAGACACAAACGAGATTACCGCCAGTTCACACCCGTCTATCTGACGTGTTGTGTAAGTTTTTTTTTATCAGAATATTGCTTGCTCTATTTACCCGCTGCCAGCAACTAAATAATCCGTACATCCTCCGCAGATGTAATCCTGACATGCAATCTCCGGCGCCATCAATCAGGAGGGGGGGGTGAGGACATCGAGGAGGCCGGGGGAAGGGAGTACCACCGATATCAGAGACACGGCCAGGATTATACGAACATAATTATTCCCAAAACGTTCGCCGATCGAACTGGGATTCAATTTTGAACAATTAAAACCATACTTTGCTCGCCTTTATGCGTTCGCGCGTCACCTGGGCACGAACTTCCGCGGTTACCTAATAAGCCTACCACCGCACCGATAACAGTTCCCGCCGCAAATAAACGTGTAACGTCAACATTAATTTAAACTCATTTTCTACAACAAATATACTGTCAGCACTGTTATTAAAACGTGTTTAATCGCAAATCGAACTCATGTTTGATCTGCAGCAATGAGCACCGAACCAATCCACTTAATGATAATATCCCATAAGGGCGGAACTTGGAAGGTTTTTGATAGCCATCTCAGTCGGAGAATGACTAGCATTAATAACGAGTATTAGAGGAACGACGATATTTCTGCGCCAACCGACGATACCTACCTCCGCTCGCCTCGTTACGGGGATTTTGGATGAAATTAATACGGATCGTTAATCAAATACCCTCTAAGCGCTGTACGATGCGGACCGCCTTAGATAATCATATTTTTTCGAGATAACTTTCACGCTTGTTACTCAGGCGTCGAGTATCAAAAGTGAAAAAATAATGGACGTGCTAAGTAATTATTGCGGTCAATCAAAACGATCTCACTATACTTACAAATTCGTTTGAAGGACGGCTAGGCACATAATAAGGCCATCTGTCTTCGTCAGCGTGTGGCTACAAGATGCCATAAATCTGTGGTTTACGGGTTTGTATCAGCATGGCGGCGACTTGCCGTCGCGATGCCGTTCCGCCAGCATATTGCCTCCGCCTCAAAGATGACACTGACGCTATAACACATTTGTCAATGTCTCTACCATAGATTTGAAAAGCCTTGGTTTTATTTAACTTAAAGCTGTATCATGGCCGGCGTTCTATTTTCCGATAGCAAATCTATGTAGTTACGTTCGCCTCGACTTTGGTAACAAAATATCATGTAAACCGTTCAATCACTAACATGCCGAGCGCTTTTAAAATGTGGCTCGAGAGCAGAAACGTGGGGTTGCAAAATTGGCACGTCAAATAAATTCTTGTCACTCGTAAATACTTTGCATAAATTGGATTCAAGGGAATTCCCGCAACAAAGACGACAGACGGCTGTTTCAATAAAGAGAACGATTGGATCGCTTTTGACGGAAAGGCAGAGCGGTGATCGCGCGGGCACCTCGTTGTTTCCCCTTTAAACTTTTTTTTTTCAGGGAAATTGTAAATAACGATTGTGACCGCAAATCGAGTTGTTACTCGTTCATTCTGCATAAATCGAAAAATAAACTTTGTGAGATGCCAATTTTGTTTTATGCTCTTTCTGTTTACATTTATTTCCTTGTGCCGGTTGTTTCGGTCCAACTAGAAATGAGTTACGTGGTCTATCTATTGATGGTTTATTGTGCCAATATCGAAGGCAATAACATATTTTGTTTCAACCCTGAAAGATTTACACAAGTCATAACAGTTAATTCAAAAGATGAAAAGATGCAACTTCAGTAATATTTGGGTCACCATCATAAACAAAAATAATAATGAACTTCCATTTCTCATTTCAAACTCAGTATTTTGCTTATGAAAGTTGGTCGTAACAGGTAATTTATAAACTTACTTGATAAAGTTGTTTGATTAATGTCAACCTTTTTAGAGTAAGTAGGAGACCCTTGTGCTATCAATTTACTATGACGTTTCCTTAGATGTTAAAGTGACTTTTGGCTATAAAGACATCATGATTTTGAAAAACTGTTTTATGCTATCACGGTTCTTACCTTAACTTAAAATGTCAGTTACGGGATATCTTCCGTGATTATCGTTTATTTTGAGCTCCCGATATTTCGACGCTGTTGCAAGCGCCATGATCGCGGGTTAACATAATTTTTACCGTTGTTAAAATGAAATTATATATTATTCTAGGAAAATTGAGTATGCTTAATGTAACCTTCTTAAATAAGCAACATTATCAATCTGCTTAAGAATAAAGTCACATTTACAGTCCTGTGAAACAATTAGTCGATAATTACATTAAATAGAGCTCGCCAATCATTTGGTCGTCGGTGACTCTTTTTATACGAATTAGCAGCGTACATCAATCATAATTGCCTCAAAATTTTTCAGGATCTTAATTTTATTTTTTCCACAGTGAAACTGAAAGCTATCAGTCAATTACGCCATATTTTTTTGACGTTTTGTCGATTTTAACTTAGTCCCGTGAACGGCAACTAATATTGATGAATCATGTAACGCGGCCTTCACGGCCTTTCAAAATTCCACTCAATTTTTCTGATTTATATAAAACTTTCGAAAATGGTCCATAATGGCCGACGCGTTATTGTGAAACAGAGATAGACGACCGACTGGTGTGAAACACACAACAGTAATTACGCCTGCAACAGGAACCACGTTCTACAAAGTAATATCTACTGGCACAAATTCTGCTCACGGCTACAAATCAAACGAATAAACAGCCAGAAATTTTCCACCAGACGTAACACATTCGACAGGCGTGATTCGGGCCCAAACTGTGCACAGAATGGACACGCCACTCTGTAATCTGTCTCGGCAAACCGTGCGCTGCATAAATTAGCTGTAGTTAAAAGCTCCCTTTTAATGGGAAGACCAAATGAATGGGCAGCGTTGGCCGACGCCAGCGCTTTTCCCGAATTTCGGCCCGAAATCGTAGGAGAGTAATAGTAGATAGAACAAACTGGTTGTGCCAACCGCAAGCGTTTAAAATTGCGCTTCGCATCGACGCGCCCGCTGTAATCGACGGTTTGAACTGAATTGAATCTGTTCTGAAGTACCTACGTTTGAACTTTTACGTCAATTGGTGTAATCGAATGAAACGAAAAGCGCATCCGTGAAAACACGTGCCCTACGCTTTGATAGCTGTAAATATCTTGAAAGGTTTTTATTTCTGACGTTGAGTATTTTGAATGCTTACTTTTTTCGTTTCAGCACGTACACACACAAACAATCTAATAATGATTGAATGACAGCTATTATGCTTCAAAAACGTAGTCTAACACACAGCAAATTCAACATAACAAAGCAATAAATATCGAGTATTCCAGTGAAAACCAAAATAAAATTATTCATGAGCACACTTCACTCCGTGGGAGAACAAAAAAGCAAAGTCATCACCATCCGGTGGCGTCTGAAATATTTTTATCTCTAACAATAATTGTTTAGACCAGGCAGCATAACGACGGCAACTACCGACAGATGGCGCAGTTACGCGCACGTGCGACGAACTCCATCCCCACCACGTTATTTATGGGCTGGAACTAAATAGACGTCAGTTGCGGTGCAATTGTCAGAGAGTATGCAGGTGTCGCATTATTCGCTATTGTGCTTTTCTGAATAATTTGCGGTTTCCCGTTTACGTTGCTAATTTATGTCAGGCATCATCATTCTCTTGCCCTTATCCCGATTCATTTACGATCGGCGCAGCATGTCGTCGTATATTTAAGTTTTATGCGACGCTTTGATCGAAAAAGCATTAAAAAAATTCACTACACTGCATCTTAAACATAAGTACGCAACTACCTTACTCTTAAGTAAACACACTACACGCCATAACCGTTGAAATTTTAGAAACAATAAAAATAGTTATTATCATATTTATATTGCCAACGTAAACGTTTATGCCCAATGATATAAGGCGAAACATTTATAAGTCTCAAGACAGCCTTAAAGTTTTAAAGCCCTCAAGAAATTCGCATGATTTTCATATACATTTTCACAGCAGTCGTTTTCTTAGCACTTATCGTTTGTTCACCTCTAAAAGCACGAATATGCGGTACGCATACTGATTCTACTGAGACACGTAAATCTCTGTGTAATTCCTTTGTAAAATGTTTTCGAAAAATCTCGTATATTTTACCTTTCACATGTTTTTAATAAACATCTTGGGTGAAAAACGAACGAGTTTCCGGAATAAAATAGAATGGAACGAAGAAGATTTTTTTATGGATTTTTGAGGAAGATTCTGATTAAAAGGAATAATAATTTATTACGACTTTATTAATGACTGAATCGCGGCTTCGCCCACGTAAAATAGACCGTGTTAACTAATGGAAAAGGACCTACCATTAATGCTAAAAGTTGTCCTATTGAATTTATTAAATTGTGTAGAAAATATGAATCACTTTGGTTCAATTTACCAGGAAATCATTAAAATCTTTAGTAACAACGATACCTACCTAGTAATTAATTGTTTTATCTCCTTCGTTGGGCACTTTTTATAATTATTTCGGAAGTATCAACCGCTTAGTAAACAGTTCTAACAAATAACAAGTATTTAGCACCAACGTTGTTGTTGAATGGCAACATAAAAGTTCAAAACCAGGATACTGATTAATACAGTCATTCATCCATGTGTACGACCGCGGTGAGGCAATCAACGTTTCGTAGGGAAACATTCACGATTGGGAGATCACAATTAGATAAAAAAATATTGTAATTAATTATTAATTTTAGGGTGTAAAAAGACTCTTAACAAAGCCAAAAGGAACTTGTTTTCCCCGTCATTGCGATCATTTTTTTGTTACACACCATACCTGGGAACCTTCTAGTTACGGAGATATTGTGGGTCAAAGTTCCAACTCACACACACAGGGTGTCTAGCGCTATCTCTTTTCCACGTTGGAATAAGATTAAAACAGTACTGCTTTATAACGTCATGATAGGCCACCAGTTCATAGTTAACTGGACAGCTCTATCATTTACCTCACTTATGTCCTAAAGGGTCTGGGTAGTTGTCCACGACAATATTAACTTAAGTATTACTTTATTGACCATTTTTAAAGCATTTTCTATACATGTCTTTAGAACTGAAATGATCCAAAAATCACATTTTTATAAAGAAAATAAATATCGCTGGACATTAGCACACAGCGCCATTTAGTGCCACACTAAGCAACGAAGCTTGTGTCGTGGACACCAGATAGTTGATATACTAAATAGATACTTTTTGTTTGTAAATACACACCTATTATACATTAAAAACATCATCATCATTTAAATGCATTTTAACTTAACAAAAAAACCGCTAAAGGCAAAAATAACCTAGAAATTAACCATTGCCTGTTACAGATCTATAGAGAATAATAATACACAGGTGTATGCTAATGAATAGGCCTTCGAGTGGCGAGCTGGAACCGTCATTACTGACCACTAACATTTTGGAGGGGACTGCTTTGTTTTGTTTGTTCGAGTTATGAGCTTGGCGATAGCTTTGATTTTTAAGCAAGTTTAATAAGACAGTGATTACTCATTCCGTAGTTTCATATTACGCGTACGTGTACTTGATGATGATGATTGAGCACCACACCCAGCCAGGAGCAAGCCTGACCCGGGCAAGCCGGATACACCAGAGGGCACTGTTTTGTAAGGAAAGACATGCTCTGGGATGGGAGAGGAAGCCCGACCAACCGCAGCCAGTCGGGCACAATCAGCCGACTATGCTGCCTAGAGCCAATATAGGAATAGTGGTAAAAACAGATACAATTCATAGGAATGAGCATTGGTGTTTTGACCTTCGTTCGATTGGTCTCTTCTATCATTCTAGAATCATGTTCGTTTCTGGTGGTTGCGATTCCATTCGTTTTTGACGCGTCTTATCTATATCTATCTATACATATAATAAAATCGTTGAGACCAAAAAATCTGTACATTGAAGATTTTAAAAAAAAACCAGCCAGGGTGACTTAAAATAAGTAACTGAACATATTAAAACCATTTTAAAAAATTTTGTTTGTTTGACTGCGCATCACGTGAAAACTACTGAACCGATATTGTTGAAATGTTTACAAATCTATTTAAATACATTCAGAATAACATTTAAGCTGTAGAAATTTTGTATTTTTTTGGAAAAAGGGGGTGAAAAGGGGGTTAAAGTTTGTATGAAAAAAAAAAAAATTGATTGTTCTAGAATCATGAAACTCAGAATAAATACTTATTAATAAAAATAAAGAAATACCTGTTTTAGCATTTTTTTTAAATCTCACCCAGAGACGCAAAAAAGAGGGGTTTATGTTTAAAATTAATAAACTTTAAATACCTATACAATCAAAACCAATGAAGTGTAACCTTTTAAAGTTGCTACATATACTTCATATCTAATACAGGTGAATATGATTTCTCAGTTTTCTTGAAATTTGATTTTTGACGTTTTTACGCACATAATAGCGGAACTCAAGAAAATCGGCTTCCTTCGGTATAAGTAGTTGGAACGAAATGTTTGTGCGCTCATCACGTCAAAAATACTGCATAGGCTTCTTCAATATTTAGGCTATATTATCACGCTACTTCCTTAAGGGGGTAGGCAATTTTGCATTATGTCCGTATACTTCATTTGTTTGTCGTTTCAGTCATGACGTAAGTACATGAGAACGGCATTTTGTAGCTTATGTCAACGAAGTAAATAGCCTAGCGGTTTTATGACCGCTCTGTAACCTACAGGGTTGCAGGTTCAAACCCCCCCAACATTAGTTTCACTTTTTGTGATTTGTTTAATTTTTTTTTTGATGCTGTGAGATTTCCTACATTTCTTTTTGTATCTAAATTGTTTGCATTTCTATATTTCTTATTTTTGTTCGTGAAATATTTTTCCAAAAAGTAATAGAGAAGTATGGACGAAGAATACAATCATGCTGCGCCGACCTCATATAAATTGGGATAAGAGCAGGAGTATGATGATGATTTCTCCAAAAAGTAGTATAGCGAACGGAAGCATGATAAATTCACGTGTTCTTGCCGTGCAAGAACTATGCTGTGCTATTCGCAATAATCAATAATCCATACGCAGTTTACGTAGATTATATTTACAGCTATATTGTTATTGGCCTCATTCCATGCACCTTGGTGAGAATTTAAGACCTGCCTGGACTGTCACCGAAGGTCTGACGATGGAGACAAAAGTCAGTTGCAAGAGATCCGCAACAGTTTGCAGCAGCTATATCGTGTTGCGGCTCATTTCATGGAACTTGATGAGAACTTTAAAATTAGCTAGAGTATGACTTTCATCGAAGGTCGACGATGGAGACGGAAGGCAGTTGCAAGAGGTCATCAAGAGTTTACAGCATCTATATCGTGTTTGGGCCCATTTTATGCACCTTGATGAGAACTTTTGACCTAGCTGGAGTATGACTATCATCGAGTGTCTAAGGATGAAAACGTAAGGCTGTCGAGGGAAGCCCTTATTTGGAAAAACAGAATATTTTAGCGATTAATGCAAATATTTCTGAGAAAAAATAAACTGTTACCTACTTGAATCTATACTTACTATAATATTATAAAGCTGAAGAGTTTGTTTGGTTGGTTGAACGCGTTAATTTCAGGAACTACTGGTTCGAGTTGAAAGTATCTCATTAGTGTTGGATAGCACATTTATCGGGCAAGGCAACAACAAACAACAACGTTACAACGTTTATATAAAATCACGCTACAATCAATAGGAGCAGAGCATCAATGAAAAATGTTGCAAAAAAAGGAAAAAATATTCCTTTTGAAACCTTTCGTTGCGTGCGCTGCGTAAACGTTACGTTAAAGTTACGCAACAATCACGTATGACGGAAAAAGTTCTAAATCCGCGATAGCATTATTATGTCTATCTTTTAAGGGTGTCTCACACTCTCTCTAACCATCTCTCTGTCTCTCTTATGTGACGCAGACGAAGTTGCGCGGGTCAGCTAGTATAAAAATGTTTCGTCGTCAGTAGTATTTGTGTCACTGTCAGTTTCACTATGTGATATATTTCCTGGGATTACGCGTAGGTGTATTTTTATGAAAATTCATATTGCTTTTTAAAGACTGTCTGTAAAATGAGAGAAAAATATTTTTAAACCACACTGAAAAGTCAACTTCTGTAGAACAGAAATGGTTCACTACAATGAAGCCGAAAACTTCGCTGTTTTTCGCTATAAAACGACTTTAAATATGTAATTCAGTTCTGAACTTAAACAGTTGTTTCACCTTCCATTTGAAAAGCCAGGCCCGCCTACACTCAACGCTATAAATGCAATACATTGCTTCATTTGCATGCCACAAGTCCCGGACGAAGCGCAGAACTATTGCGCACGATTCAACCATAACTCAACAAAGTCTTTGTCTTTTATTTTCCTCCAAACATACCGCATTTATAATTATTTTGGACAAAAAAGAAACAGACTTGTTTTGTGAATATTTTGTTGAAAAAACTAGCAGGATTTTCTTCGTTAGTAAAAGAAAAATACTTGTTACACTTATTAGTAATAATTATCATTTTCAGTTACACGATATTAACCTTTGTTGATTCTGAAACCAAAAAAAAATTTCATTTCCACAACTGTTACTCATTCTTTTCTGAATGACACAAGGCGACACTACAGAAATATTTTTTCAAATCATAAATAAAGACCTGTACAAAAATCTTTTCGCACGTGTCCGAAATTGGAACTAAAGTCGACACCTTTTTTATAATAATTTATGTGCGTGGCACAGTAAATATTACTAGCCCAGTATTCCGTCAACCATTTTTGGATAAACTGCACGTAACCCCTTAATTATGCAAAAACACGATCTTTAAATAAACCAAATTGCGTCGCATATGAATATTGCACATATTCATTTAAATTGGAATTGTAACAAAATAGTATTTCGATTAACCTTATAAATGACAAATAAATAAAATGAGCCTGTAGATATTATTTATTCATAAAGTACTGTACACAAATTATAAAGCTTACTCATGATAAAATTGGAAACTGTTTAGCATTTGTTTGTTAAACTACGTTAATAAATTGTTTTTGCTGACGATATTAAATTATTGTGAAAACAAAAGTTTCAGTTAGTGAGTCAAAATCGAATAACTCAAATTGAGTTGTATGGACTTGTATTAAGTTAATGTCGATATTATGCTTTATGTCATTATAGTTTATACATAGATTCGTATGTTCTAGCAATTGCCTTCCTTTGTTGCTAGTTGCTCATATAAGGAAAAGTAGATAATAACTGTAGCTGAACTTTAATGGGAAGAATTGTATTTTGAACAAAATCAATGCAAACTGATTTTGTATGTAGGTATATCTTGTAGGTATTTATAATTTTTAATTTGTACAGTGTATAGCAGTGATAGCAGTGGTACTGACAAGCCATAGGTCTCGAATTTGAACCCAAGACTTCTGATTTTTTGGATTCATGTGCGTATTGTATAATTATAACTTACTTCGGTGAAGGAAAACATCGTGAGGAAACCAGCATGCAGAGATATTTCTCGATGACATGTGAAGCCAAGTCACCCAGCCCATAAATGTGCCAAGTGTGGTGTGCCCATGGGCGGCATAAAAAGTCTGACACCAGGTTACGCACTAACCCACGATAAAGTAGATAGCCCAATATTATTCCAGGAGCTCCCGGTTAACCTCGAACCTTTGCTAGAACACGTACAGCGCAGTAAAAGAATAAATCCGACAACCAGGTAGTAAAACATAAATTACAAAACCATTTGCTTAATAATCTTTCCTGTTCGCGCAGGTGTAATCTCCTTAACCGTTCGCAAATCAGCATAGCAATTTGTACATAGTATCGTAACAGACGTGGGTTTCTCGTAAAACGTACGAGAGTAATCCTTCCCTAGTTTTACGACTGCCGAGAAAAACCAGCTGTCACCGTATGTTTTTAATAACAAAATAAGCATCAAAACTGTATACGCAACAAACGTGAAAGAAAAGAATGTACTAGAACACAATATATTCTGCCACCTACGGTGTTTACCTCGTCCCTAGGCGCCCGAGAGAGGGAAATATTATTTTATTTTACCTGTTTTTTTGTAGTATCTCCTTTATTATTTAAATTTACGTAAACGAATACGTGTGGGCTACAGGTTGCGGATAGTGTTAACGTATCAAAAGCTGTTATTATTTTTATCTTGGCATCTGATCCTATTTAATAACCAACAGTAATTGTTATGGGAAATAAGAGAACATTTCGATTATAAAGGCCATTATTTTCTGTAATTGTCAGTTTTGTATTTGTGGTATAAAGGTGTTTTAACAAAGCCCGATGGGTATTCTACTTGATACTTTATATTGTGTCCGGAATGTCCTGTTGCACAATAGGAAACTGATTCAAACTACGTGAACTCGTAAAACGTAATGGACTATCAAATGGTAAAAAACCTCGTCACCAAATTCTGGGCTGACTCAATAAAGATTGCCATCGATGCGGTACGAAGTAGAAGTAAAGTAAGATTAGACAACTACTTTTCAGACGCTTGATCAAGTCCTGCCTTAAACCGGGGCAAAACTTCCAAGAACGAACACTAATCACGTCGCCGAACTAGCTTCCAAACGATGCACACAAAGCTATTTCTAAACTGCACTCATTATCAAAACAAGAGAACTTTTCAAAGAAATATGGTGAATAACAAATTAACACAAATGCGAATGGTTTTTGGAGAAAGGTTCACAGCACAAACCGTGTGACGCACTTAATTTATGCTCAGTAAATTTATTATTGCACAACGGGGCCAACAAAACCGCAGAAAGAGTTATTCCGGCTATAAATAAAAGAAAAACTTCTGTGTGCGATGCATTTGTTTAATATTAATTTATTTAGATGAGTTATCGTTCAAAACAACTGATCGTTTACTGTTTTCACTAATGATGTGCTCTAGTTTAAGATACTAACTTAATTTCGGACGAAACGGATAGTTGTATTTATTTCTAAACATATAATGATTTCAAAACTTACTGCAAAACGCACATTTCCTCGTTTAAAACGGAAATAAAACAATACATTCAACGTATTATAAAAGCAATCGCTTTTCAAATAAAGCAAACTTATTCCGACAGCTCAAGCTATCTAACGCAAGTTAATATGATAATAGGTATAAACCGTATGATCTAAAGCTTAGAACGCGAAGGCTCTGTTCAGAATGTTGACGTTTAATCTCCTCTTAGAATAACGTGGTAGGTACGGAATGCACGCGGCCATTTCTCCTCGGGAAATAAATACGAGCGGTGGAAAGAGCTCACTTTGTACAAATTGCAATAGTATACGTACTTCTTTACCCGAGACTCGCCTCTTCACTAGTGATAAAGAACTCGCGACTACACTCTTGAATTGTACTTCAAAAAGTTCCGAATTCCGAGATAATTGTGTCTAATTGCATTAGTTGAGGAAGTTTCCTGTGACTCTGCTTGGCATCGTGTGACCAAACGTCCGGCTTTAGGTAGGAAGCTTCCAAATTTTATGCAACATCTCCGTTGCTCGGATTCTATTAGAAATTCAATGTCTTACTCTTTATTGAAATCGTGAGTCGCATTTTAAATTTCGAATTTTGGGTCAGAAAGCTGACGGACTACCAAATATCTTGTTATATACGTATCTGCACTCCTTTGATCTTTCTGAGTTAAAGCGAAATATTTTGGAAATTGTTTCCTAAATTGGAAACTACGATCCTAGTTGAAATTGGACAAACTACTGAATGAATGAATAAAGCTTTATTTAATTATAATAATCACTTTTAAATAAAAAAGCTTGTAATATAAATAAATAAATATATTGCTGGACATTACACACATCGCCATCTAGTGCCACACTAAGCAACGAGGCTTGTGTCGTGGACACCAGATAGTTGATATACTACATAGATAATTTTTGTTTGTAAATACATACTTATTATACATTGAAGTGAAGATGTTCAAAATAAGTCAACGAGGTACACAGAATAACGAATACAACCGTTTATTCTAACTTGGAACAAAATATCAACCACTGAAACTAACTTAAACCGCCATAGAAAGAAATAAAGAAAAAGCATTTATTAACCCGCACAGGACAAAACACTTATAAAATGGTAAAATTATCAACAAATAAAAATTAAACATAAAACAACTAAAAGAAATTAAAAAAAGAAAACGAAATTGGTCCTGTACAAGGCCAAAAGGCCCCTATCTCAGCATGGTGCTGTCACGTTAAAAAACGTTACAGCGCTGGTATTCTGATAGGGCCTAAAGTGAGAGTGATGCCACGGTCAGCTACGGATAAGGTTAATAAATAAAAATAAATTGTAGACGAATAAACAATACATACATGTGGAATATTATGAATACGAAGAAAATAATAATTACAACTACACCCCACGTAACCAAACTGTTCGCCATCGCCAGTCTGTGCCATAACTTCCACTGACGTACATAGATAGACGCGGGCGCAGACATATTTGTTTAGTTTGGAACAGTAACAGCGAAGAGAAATCAAAACAAGATAAATTAAAAACAACACAACAACAATAACACTGTAACTATAACTAATAACGCTGTAACCATACTTTATAACGAACTCAATTAACAAGTAATTGTTTAGAAAAATAGCGAGTAAGCACATAAAATAGGAAAATATAAATCTCACAGCCCTTTTCAACCGGAGTCTCTCGCGACCAGTCACCATTCAATGTCGTCTGTCAGTGTCACCTCTTTCCAGTAACATGTGCTGCGTACAACCTCATTTCTTCATAATACTTCGTAAGACCTCATTTCTTCCCAACAATACATATAAACATCCATGACTCGAAAACAAATGTAGAGTCGTGGTCTTTTCCGCCTGATCAGTTAAATTTTTTTTCATGCGGAGGCGTCGAGCCACTCCACCTTAAACTTTAGGCCTATTAGGAAAGCGTCTACTTTGGCGCGCAAAATAACAATAACTCACGTTTGGCATGTGTTGCCGATCGGTATTTTTTCATTAATTATTTCTATATAAAGTCAACGGGGCGGGGATAGAGAGCGTTTCTATGTTTCAAGTGCAAGCAAAAATTAGCTTAGTGGTGATCAGGCGGGAGTGTCCTCGATAGTACATACTCATCACACAAACATTTGCTCCTACCGGGATTCGAACCCGCTGCGCCATTCGGGTCGGGTTATAAACTATACACGGTTAATTTTAGGTTGTTCTGGAACCGAAAGCCATAAACTCGATTTGATTGTTTTTTTTTTTTTAAAGCAGTCCCAATCGTTCCGAGGTCGATGATCGAGTTTATGGCTTTCGGTTCCAGAACTATCAAAAAATAATGGTGTGTAACAAAGTTTTATTTTCTTCTATTACAGTTTAAAATATTATGTAGTTTGTACGGACTTCGGGTAAAAGCCTCCACCAAAAATGCCAGTAATCTTGTTGCTGGCCGAGTTTAGCCAGCTTTGGTCTTCCATCTCCAATACCACCCATCTGGCTGTAAGCCTGCCTCTGCTACTAATGCCACGTGGAGCAGTCCATTTTATCACTCTCACCGTATCTATCGTGTTTGAGCTTGGCCACACGGCCTGCCAACTTCCATTTTCTTTGAAGTGAGAAGGTCTGAACTTTGGTTTTACTTCGAATTTCAACATTCCTTACCCAGTCTATTCTCTTCATTCTTCTTCGCGTAGTCTAGATTTTGTTCCATATTTTTCGATAGAATGTCCAAGTCTGGCAGCTATATTTGTGAAGCATGGCAGTTTTTCGGAATCCATGACAAATTTTTTGGTTGGTAGAAGAAAAAAACTTCCTTGTGGCACCAGGTACTTTTTCCAGGTAATCAACATTCTTCTGTCCACTTCTTTTAAATTTCTTTCTTTGATGAAAGAGATTTGCTTGCTTAAATAAACATATTTTTGGACAAACTCGAGAGGTATGTTGTTAACAAAAATGGGTGTCGTTAGGTGGTTAGTGGTGACTTTAGTTTTGTCGAGATTCCAAACAAACCAACTTTTATACTGGTTCGATTTAAATCGTTTAACATATTATTCAGTTCTTGTGGATTTTCCGAGAAAAGGATAATGTCATCCGCGAACCTCAGGTGACAAAATGAACTTCTCTTTTATATGCCCTGCTTTTCCCATGGTAAACCTTCCATAACATGTTGTAAGACCACAAACAACTTTGGTGAGAGTGGGTCACCTTGTCTCACGCCTCTCTTGATGTTGATTTTTGTGCCTGTTCCATCTAGCTTGAATTTATTCGAGCTGATCTGAGCGATAGAAGTTTTTTAGAATATTTATGTATTTTTCGTTTTTGTTTTGATTTTGTAATGCTTCCTTATACTGTCGTGTGATTATAGAGTACAACAAGCTACTACAGGTACTAAATTCAGAAACCAATATGCTAACTAGACGTGGATTTTTAACACGTTTAGACGGTAAACGTGGTTTTGAGGTTCCTATGTACTACAAACAAACAAGTTATACTTCCACTCAGGTTTTGTTTTAGACAAAACCCCAGAATATTTAATATCTTATCTTCTCCTTTATCCCCCAAAAAATCGAGAATACTAAAATATACAAAACTAATCTAGTTATTTCGCCTCTTGAGAGTACCTAAGTGTCTCGTTTTGAGCGACAAAATGTTGGCCACGATACTCCAGTGGCTAGAACGGCCGTCCAAGATCGAGGTCTTAAAATTCCAATGATTAAAAGCACTAGTAGAACGTCAGAGAAGTTTAAAGTTTCTCGGGCGTGATTTGTTTGTCCACAGTGGACAAAGGAGCATCTTATTCATATTCATTATGGATAAAATTTTATTGTTAGCAAAAAAAATATTCAGTTGTAGCTTATAATTTTCGTTGCTGGTTTTATTCACATCGCAGTAAATCCTGTAAACTTAAATCATCATTTTCCTATTAACTTTACACTCGTTTGGTGCGGTTTGCTTAATCGAACAGCGAATAGTGTTTTCCTTGTTTAAAAATCCTGTGAATTTTGAATGACTATATTAGCTGGTCAGAAAACACACAAGCCAGTAAGTTTATCAAATGCGATCCTGTTAATCACAATACAAATCATTCTAGTCCCTATCTGTTTAAATTTCGTTCTCCACATTTTCCAAAAAGTTGATGTTGTTGTTGTTCATGTTTTTGATAATATTATTAAAACGTACAAAATTATCAATAATGATTAATACCACTAACGTAACTTTTCCCAATAAAGTGGAACCAATTTCAAAACTACTTAATCAAAGGAACTCATAGCGGCTACTACAGATCTAATATTTCATTTATGTTTAAAAACTCTTACATTTACCGATGCTGGTTCGGTATTCGATTCAATATTGCCAGGGTACCGTCAGGTAATCCTATAAACCAGAACGGAAATACTCGCTTTCAGGAACTTCATAATACTGTTATATTCTTCCATGCTATCTGCGATACCGTCCCAAATAGTTATTGATAATACTAAGGATCAAAAGATATCGGATCGCTATTATTAACTGGTTATTTCTTTTGCAAGTATTTGTTCGGATATGAACTTTTTGTTTGAGGTTAGTTTCGAACGTGGGTGTTATTGTTTGATAGTTGGTCCCGGTACAGGAATAATGGTTTTTCATTGTCGGAAAACTTGAAGATGACTGGGGTCGTAGTGTTGTTTTATTTATTACAAGCGACCGCCCCGGCTTCGCACGGTTAACACTAATCTATAGCCGATGACTTCTGGAGTATGGATGGGGGTGGTCATGTGACAAAGTTTTAGCTGATACAGGTAGGTTTCCATAAGTACGGTGGACAGCACGTCTGGCTTTATTTTGTTTCATGCATGCAGATTGCGCTAATGGTTGACACGCTCCTGCTATAATAGTGTAGAATTTTGCAACTCGGTGAGCTACCAGTAGGCTTAGCCAAGTTGACAATCTACAATCGTTAACGCTAATAGAAAACTAACCAAATGTATGGGAATGACATCATTCAACGTTAAGGCACGTGGTCAAAACAAACGAGTGGAAACTTTAAAGTTTAGTCAAAACTGTAAGTTGGCAACGATTTATATGGGATGTAGCGATCACGATTGTAGAAACGAATACATTTCATTCTATCATCTCGATCGATGTAAACTTGTCAACGAAAGTTTATATTCGTTTGTTTTGACCATGTGACTTAACGTTTACGATTGTAGAAAGAGAATCGATACGAATCGTTTGTAACTTGGCTAGGCCTGCTGGTCTGAGCACAGTAGGTTCGGACTGGTGGTTAAGCAGTAATCGCCGCACAGGTCGCTCTCCAAATAAAGCAACCATACATTTCATATCGAGGGTCCTCTGTGTCTCGGAAAGTACGATAAGCTGTTGATCTCAGCTGTCGTTTGAACATCTTTAACAGACAATAGAAAGTCCGCGTGCGGGCTAAGAGGAATCGGTGGCTTGTTTAAATCATCGGTGGTTTTATTTCGGGTGCATAGTGCCCTCATAGAATGGTTTCATAATTTAGTACTCCGCGCGAACTAAATTATGAAATCATTCTGTGAGGGTGTTATGTGCTTGAGGTGGAACCACCGATGTTTTAAACAAGCCACCGATTCCTCGGAGCTCGCGCGCGGACTATCGGTAGAAGCCTAAAAGTCTGACAACCATTATCAACCGTATCAAGGCGTTTCGTACTACCCAGTAACTGAGTTGAGAAGGTCAGATACGCGCTGTAAAATGCTAGCGTTCACTGCATGCAACTTAGGTACAACCAACCCCAACAAGTTGAGGAATTGCAGACAAATGGTGATGATCTTGCTTGTGATTCGCAGTCCCTATTTAAAGTAATCATTAGCATCATCCTCATTAGCAAATAGTATATTTTCTTGTCTAGAAAAATCTCCCACAATAGTTTTAACATGTTACGGTTAATGATTTTCGGATAAACAATTTTAGGAGAAGAAGGGGAGTACAATGAATAACACATTGTAATTGGAAATGTACAAATTATAATTGTAACAGTGTACTCATTGTTGAAAAGCCTTATTATAAATAAATAAAAATGTGTTTTTATCAGTCTTGGTTAAGTCCCACTCCAAATGTGTATAATTTTATAATATCAGAAGAAGAAAAAATTCAAGATAGAACATTCCCAGAAATACCAACTTTATTATTCAAGTAAAATATCAGGCAGCTCAAGACACCATTCTTTACGCCCTTACACCCTTATATAACCAGAGAGTTAGCAAAAGCAATATAACGTGACAAAAAGAATGGACCGCCCCTGGGTGTCATGAATTTCCGGGGCGCGGGGTCCTATCGTTTCCCGGGGTGTGTTCCCGGGCTATCCCAGCACTAATCCGTGGCAGGGATCACTCCCAGCGGGCCATGCGTTCACATGATAATTATTATACCCCAGCGGGCGGTATTCTCGATTACGTTGGCGTTGGTTGCGGTAACAGATCGTTTGTTACTTCGGCAACTTTGTTTTAATTGAAATTGGAGATGTATGCTGTGTTTCGTGTAACGTGAAGCTGACATGTTTAAATGGAAAACGATTTTAAAACCTCTTTAAGTTATCGTGAAGGTCAACTGGTAAGTCACTGCTAAGCATAGCATAATAATCAGCCCATAATGTTCCCACTGCTGGGAGCTGGAACACAGGCCTCCTCTCCATGAGAGGGAATGGGCTATAATCCACCACGTAGTGCGGGTTGGTAATGTGATGTCACATGTCTGTCTTCGAATTTTTGGTTCTAAAGCATGGTTTCCTTACGATGTTTTCCTTCACCGTTTTGAGAGCAATGGTGATGAAATAAATTACACAAAGTAATGCGCCTGCCTAGGTTCGAACCCACAACTTACTGCTCGTAAGTCGGGACCGCCATCACTGGGCCACCGCTGCTCCGCTCTGTTGCCAAGGAGATGGCAATAATCACCAAACTTGGCGGATTTGAGTTTGATCTTATTCTGTTCATATCTATCAATTGCTTTGTACGCAGGTCATGTTTAGGACTCGGGTTTTGACTTCAAACAGGATGACCATAAAAAATACTTTCTTCTTCTACTTTCAAGTAACTAATTCGAGAGCAGCAGTGGCCCAGTGGTGGTGGCCCCGACTTACGAATAGTAAGCCGTGGGTTCGAACCCAGGCAGGCGCATTACTTTGTGTAATTTATTTCATCACCACTGCTCTCAAAACGGTGAAGGAAATCATTGTGGGGAAACCGGCATGTACTATAACCAAAAATTCGAAGTCATGTGACATCTACCGATCCGCACTGGGCCCGCGCGGTATATAGCCCATTCCCTCTCTTAGAGAGGCCTGTGTCCCAGCAGTGGGAACATTAATAGGCTGATGATGATGATGATGATGAATTCGAACTACCGTCTCGCGTAGTAACTTGGATCAGTGCGTAGATATTAGCTACGAGAGCGTAGCTTCCGTAGCAGTGACTCTACCTACGTCGCGTCGTATTTTACATCTTCATTCACTCTAGAATTACATGTTATTAATATTCTTTACTCATTGATTTCAATGTCTGAATCGTAAGCAAACCGCTTACGATTTAATGAGAGTAATACTACCAGCCTATTACTGTCATCACGGTTGGTCAAGACTTATATTAACAATAAATCCAGGTTTCGTCATGATATTTTTCTTCACCAATGTTAGTGATGTCCAATAAAATATTATGAACTAAAAAAGTCACTAACGGTACTTGGCCGGATTTGAACCCACAACGTCGCACATGAGAAGCGAGGCCTTAACCGAAATAAAATTACCTAAATGGCCCAGAGGTCATGGTGACGATTTAGGTAATTTTAATTAATTTATTAATATTGTTTTCAGTCTTCAGTGAACAGTGACTTAATTTGCTTGCACTATACAATTAACAGTGAGAAACTCTGTACTTACTTTTTTTTAACTAACTTTACTTTGTTCCGGACTAGCTCAGAAAAGTATAAAATGTGTCAGTGTTTCCAGTTGCTTTTCTTTATTCCTAAGCACCAACAACTTTACTTTACTTTATTACTTGAACCCTAAATTAAAAAGGTCGACTGGAGTTGAATGGGTCCCCATTTAGCTTTACAAGTATGTTATATTTGTGTTCTTCTTCGTATTTTTATTTAAAACTACAATTTCTTACTTTTATGCGGGTCAGAGAATATTATAAAAGGTAGGGACTACAGGAGCTAAACGCGAGTTTTATAATGCACAAAATCATTATGATACACTGCAATAAACAAAACCAGAAAAATATATGATAATATTCTTCAGGATTGCTAGTATGATAGTGTTTTGAAAACATAATACAACTAATTTTACTCGATAAAAAAAAATCACGAACTTATCCCTAAAAAAATCTTTTAACGAGTAAAAACTACACTAAAATACATGCGATCATTCTGATTTTATTTTCTTCTTCTATTCTGGCAAATAATTCTACAAGCAACATATTAGCATTATAGTGTTTTATTTTTTTAGTCCAATCAATGTTTGTATGAAAAAAAAATGTTTTGTAAATCGCAAAAAACCACTCATTTCGCACTATTCGGCCCGCAGTGACTGACGTAACAACCACTTTGTAGTGCAAGCTGATTAGAACTTTATTCTAACAGTATTTCAAACGAAGTTTGAACCACCACAAATAGAGTTGCTAATTTAGCTCCTGTAGTCGCCTTAAGGGGATGTCAACACCAAAATGCGCGCACACTGTCTATTTGTATCGGAGTAAACGAGAGCGAGAGAGTTACTGGGCGGTCAGGTTTTAGAAGAAAATAATGAATAATTAATATAGAAATAAAAAAGTGAGGAATATTTGTAAATTATGACACGTTAGCTAAATATGTTGACTTCATTTTTTTTAATTGCAGACCCGTACGTCAAAAAAATAAAGACAGAACCGTTTAATGATGGTTTTAAGACCACTCTTTGCAATTATTTTCTATCGAGCCGATTTCGTCCAATTATGTATCGAGTCCGTCCACGGTCTTTGAAATAAATGATGTATATTAACATATTTTTTTTGGTGTGCTAGAACAAATAGTTATTCATAAAAAAACTGCTTAAATGACATCAATTAGGTGTTGTCAACCCCTACCGTTGTCAACTCCTACCAACCTATATCCGTTTAATGTGAAGTATACTGAAGTATTGGAATTTTCTAAAGCTATTTTTTCCAATCGTATTTTTTCAAAAAACACACATTTATTTATTTACTACCAATTGCAGTAACATTACATACGATGCTATTATTAATTAAATAAGAACCAGCCTGCAATGTTACACAAACTAGTATTTCAACTTTTTTTATGTTCCGCTAAGACGTTGTGTCTATTTGCAATGCAGAGGAAAATATTGCTCAGGGTCTCGTTTTAAAACAACGAATCCTTTTTATTAATCTCACAATGTAAAGTCATAATATTAATCTTAATTAAAATTGACGGGAAAAGAGCTTTCGTTCAATTGAAGGTAGGTATTCCAAAACCCATTAAATAGGTTGTTACCACCGAATTTGCAATTCCTGTAGGTACATACCTACCTATTTGTGTCACGGGCGCAATGACCTTGACCTCAAATCAAGCTTTGCTCGGAGACTGTGTTCTCTACCATCACTCGAGACGCCTCCCGAATATCAAGTGAGTGTAAATTTGTATCGAGTTTCACTGATTAATATTGTTCATTTTACGTTTTCTGTTAATAATTAGATACCCCGGTAATAAGGTTTCTAAACTCAATATTGTAGGATAATATTTTCATATCTAATTGACAGGTTTTAAAGTTTTATATGGACGGATTTGAGACACAGAAACAGTTGGGAATCGTGATCTTTTGATTTCCAATGACGTGTTGAAACAGCAGGTCTAGCCAAGTTACAAACGTTTCATATCGATTCTCTTTCTACAATCTTAAAGGCCGCGGCGGCGTAAGCGATTGTAGAAAGCGGTAAATTGGTAGCCAAGTTGACACGACTGAGTCGATCACTCGTTCGCTAATGTCTGTAGAAAAAACCTACCTAAGCTCACCATAGACTAAAGTAGTCTATGGTGAGCGTTCCTACCAAAGAGTATAGCGATCAACATTGTAGAAACGATAACATTCTATTATATCATTTTGAACGATGGAAACTTGTCTACGAATTTTCTATTAGTTTGTGTTGATCACGTGATTTAACGTTGAGATGATGTCATTCTAATAGCGTTAACGATTGTAGATTGTCAACTTGGCTAAGCCTGCAGTGTCGAGACGGCAATAACTAGATAAACTACGGAATTAATCCCAATAGAGATTGCCTATCTTTGGTACCCGTGGGAATAGTCGCGGTTAGGCCCTACATGAGACTAAAACATAACTATCGAAATGTGGATATACTGGATGTACGATAGTAACACCTCTGCCTAAACATTTAGGGAATATAGACGTGATTAATGATGGTTAAGCAGTATGAAGAATAGGGTGTAAAGTTCTTCGTCCCAAGAAATGGGAGGATTATCCTCCGGGGTGTAATGTCTGGAGGGCTAATGCCTGACGGAAGTTGGGTTTTTTTATAGTCTTAATTCGCGGATAACTTTAAATGTGCGATTTAGGATTTTGATGTTAGCTCTCATTTGTGGCATAGATGGTGCTGTAGTACTTTTTGTAGTGCCGCTACAATGGTAACATTATAGTATATTTTATATCGAGGGACTAAACGAAGCCATAATATACCAGAGGTGGTTTGACTTCCGAGCGTGCGAGGGAGAGTCAATGAAACCGAGGGTATATTAAGTTGGCGTTTAGTCTCGAGGTGCAAACTGTACTTTTCACTTTGAGTGCGAGAAAAATAGTCAATTTAGTACAAAAACATTTATTATTCCTCCAGTCCATAGAACTTTCGTAAGTTTTTAGGTAAATATTCCGCGTTTTTGGCGACAAAAGATTATCTATTATGTCTTTCGCTCTTTGCTCGACGTCAAATTTTCCCTATCACTGGACATTCTTAATAAATTTATATAAAACCGAACAAATTTACACTCGACAAAAATTCTGAAATTTTCGCTGTTAGTTTTTTCTTCTAAACCAGTCACAGATTAACAATTTAAAACGCATGGCGCCACCTTCCTTGCGGAAAAACCATGGAACTAAAACTCTCAACAATTTCGCAATGAAGATGGTCCACACTCCAGACAGACAGTCCACAGATAATAGTAGTATATTAACTGGCTGTTTGAGTTTGTCTATGTCACATGAAGGAAATTAAAAAACAAATTACTTTTTACTCCCTAGGGACTAAAGTGGTCACTTTAGTCCCGCTTCGTAGGGCTATATTGGCGTACTTTTAGAGCATGAGAAGTGAAAAAGTTCTTTAACGGCCGCTTTTTATAACTTACTTACGTATATCTGTTAGTTAATATGCCTACGTCTTGTAGCTATCGGTGTTCCTATAAAGAAAGTTAGCTTGGAATTTCCTATCCGCATCACCTACCTTTCACTCGGAGCACTGATTCATAGAAAAAACAAAGAAAGCTTTTCTGTGACGTTTTGTTTTTAACGGTCCGTCCGTCTAAGCTGAATGTCAAACAGACAGAGATAGCAACCTTCCGATACCTGTTCGTAAGTTATTGAAAATGGCCGTAAGACATTCCAGCCCCATCAAATAATAATCATCACCAATCTTGACTTCCTAAAGGAGATTGCCACGGAGCAGGTCCCTTTTGTAGTAACGTGTGCCTGAATGAAAAAATAACCTAAAAATATTTTTTTTTTTGTGAACAGGGTAATTTATAAACAATGTCTTTCACCCTGGGAATAAAGTTAAAGTTAATTAATAGTTAAACATTACGTCGACATCCGTTTGATTCAATGTAGTCTGTAGTTTGATTGGTATACAAAAAAAAGTTGCCAGGTATCAAAAAGGTAACTAATGAAAATTACGTCTTCTAATCAATTGAGAAATCGATATCAAAATAAAACGATAATTAAACAAAAAAAACAATTATTTTTAATTATATACCTATTGGCAGTTTAAATCTCAACATTTAGATTTAGATCTCAACATTTTATAGAAGTAGGTACTTAGTCAAATTTTTTTCGTTCACCGGCCTAAATAGAATAAGGAGGAAATGTCAATGTCAATTTCAAATGAGGTGATTTCTAGGCCAGCTTCCAACAAAAAACGATACATGACGGATATCGGTGTCCAAATATTCGTTGCCAGGTCGTATTTTACTGAAATTATAGCCAAAATGAAAAGACGTAAATTGCAATGCAACAAAAACGTAAATCGAACGAAGAACGCAACGCACACAGACTAGGAAGGAACAATTTTGAAAGGTAATAAACGCCAGCTCCATACAGCCAAACAAAATGTTTTATGTACAGCGCCATCTATTGTTTTTGGTGGAAGCTGGCCTAGAAAACACCATTCATAACCTAGACTTTTACGACGGAAAAACAATAATATCTCTTGAACCAGGGTGAATAATTGAAAAATGGTTTCTGATTATGAAAATACTATTTTTTTACTAATGGGTAAAATAAAAATCTTCAGGGTACAACAATTCTACACTGGAAGCCAACTTTCTTTACAAATCGGGCAATCTCCTTTCTTCTTTTAAATTTCGATCAGCAACATAAATATATTTTTAGTCTCTTAATAATAAAACTTTTAGTAGTAAATACATCTCGCTAAAAACTTCATTAATCAGTCCAGTTGGCTAACGAGCTATGATACGGGTCATCGGGTCTTATAACCTAGATATTCAGGGATCCTTTAGTTAGTACCAAGAATAAGGTTATGAGAAATGAAAGAAAGTGGCCACGATATTAGACTTGTAATGGAAACCATTTGTTAGAGGATTTTACAAAAGTTTTTGTTACATTATAATAGAACAATTTTTTTGGTTGAGTTTCTTCATTTTGTTGGTCTGTTGTGTTGTCCTGGCTATATTGTAGTCCCTTTTTATTCAAATGTCAGGATGTAGTTTTTATTCAAATATTATTATATGTTTTTGCTTAGGACCCTTTCAAAGCTAACACGTTTTTTGGGTTTATTCCGAACCTGACCCAAAATCCTAACCCTGTCGCGTGTTAGGTTGGGAAATAGTAAAAAAAGATGTTCCGAACGTAACCCTCTTCCTAACTAATCCGACCGACGTATCGTTCCTATCATAAGTTAGGTTTTAACTGTAATGATAAAAAAAAAAAAGAAAAAAAAAGGGGTTTTGTATGATATTATAAATGTGTGGTGTGCTCCAAATAAAAATAATAAGTAAAAGTGAAATTCGGGCGCCAGGAGTACACACAAAACTATGCCTAGGATAGACTTACCTGCGGGAGCTGGCTTTTAATCTTCAAGCGGGAAGGTATCAATAAAATCGACCATGAAAGTTACAGACCTATTTTATTACCCGAAGGCTGCTGGTTGGGAGAAAAACACAAGAAAATTCCTTTCTAAAATTAACAGATATGGTTCTAACTAGAGGTGTAAAACTAAGATGGAATAATTGTTATTTTATGGCCTGTCATTATTGCACTTTTGAAAATCTAAAATAAGTACCACAAACCATACTAAATTCCGTCGAATAAACTAAACCCGAGGAGTCAAAACATACTCATCTTGGTGACCTCCGCTGAGATGCCAACGGCGTCCATGATAAATTTTAGTAGAGGCGAGCGTTCAATTATTTAAGTTGAAGAAGAAAAATATAAGAAGAAGAAGAAACGCCGTGGGGCTGTAAACAAACATTAATAATCGTTAGCTGATGTGCAGCGTTGATAAAAAATGGCGATCGATGAACAAATACGATTAAACTCACCGTTTCTTCCAAAATATTTAAATGTGTTCATCAGTAGACGACGCAATCCAAGCAAACATATGTTCAAGTTAAAAGATCCTGAAACAATTAAATATCGGAAACTATAAGCGTCTGCTATGAAAATAACCAAGACATGTGGAACGAACTGGAATTACGAAAAATTCGCTTACCATCAAACATATATGCTATCCAACCAGGATGCGGGTAAGGGCAATCGGCTACCACATAATTGGGACTAGATGCCGCCCATCTGAAGGTATACTTCTAGATTTATTTTAGGAGCGCTGCAATTACGCCATAACCCAAAAATTGACGAGTCGAAAAGTGAGAAATGTCAAAGTGAACTTGACAGCGTAAAAAAAAATCAGTGTGACCACTACACAAATCCAAGTCAACCAAACAATGAATTTTTCATAAGGCAACACCCAAGCTAAACAGTTAAACAAACGACGACAATATGCATCCATGTGACGAGCTAAAAAGCCTCGTTACATAACGTTTCCAAATGCTGTCTAATGAGCTACACTCGCGCGCGGGAACTATTGCTGCATCAGTATGAGATGGAAGCCGCAGTCATATCACGAGTCACGCATGTGAGGGACCTGGGGTGGAGCTGGTCCCAGAATTAATATTTCGTGAGCAAATCTTAGACATATGCGGCAAGTCCTTCCGATATCTTGGATTTATACTTAGGCAGTGCAAAGACTTTCATAATACGGCAGTGGTTAGAATCATGTACAATGCGCTGGTACGGAGCCGTCTTGAGACCAGTGCGATCGCGTGGAACCCCCATGAGGCCGAATATAGTGTCATGGTGGAAAGAATCCAGAACAAATTCACTCGGTTTTTGTTTTTTAAGCAGTACGGCGTCTATCCCTTCTTCCCGCTCATGTACCCGAGTCTCTTCGTAATAGGAATGGTAGGGTACAGTAGGCTGGCGGTGCGGAGGGACGTCGCTCTGTGTAGCTTCGTGTTTTGGGTGCTGCGCGGCTGGCTGCACCACCCCGATCTGTTAGCGGAGCTGGGGCTGCGCGATCTGCCCGGTTGCAGAGGTGCGCGTCGCCCCACGCCTACGCTACTGGAGCCATCCTCTAGGACTAACCTGAATAAGTTTGCCCCCTTGTCACGCGCCATAAGACTGTTAAATATTATTTCAGATGAGGTAGATATATTTCTCTGCAGCCTGATGAAGTTCACAGGAGTAGCACTGAAGTGCATCGAGAATGTTTAGAGATGATTGTTAATTGTAGGTTTTTTTTTATGTTAGTTAATTGTTTTTTCGAATTGTCTTTTTTTTTGTAATTGAGTTAGAGGTATGCGTATCTTGGTAGTAACATCGCATTGGCGTCATAGCTGTTAAGGTGTTATTTACATAATTTTAAATAAATAAATTATAACCCGAATTGCGATTTAGGTCAAATAGAATAAAGAAAGTACCAATGAGTAAATCAGAGTTTAATATTTACTATGCGTAATGGGGTTCAGAATAAACGGTTTTTAAAACACACACTCACTCAAAGATAAATTTTGAATGGACCATTAATTTTCAGAGGCAAAAACATTTCCTACATAATTGAAAATAACTTACATATAAGCTAAAAAGTACATAGGTCCTTTTTGACCAACTTTTTTCAAATTCGATAATGGCTAGAAAGTAATTACTACAAAAAATTCAGTAAGTTTTCATAGAGATACTTAATGGTTCATTAACTATGCATTAATGAATTCAGGCGTTACTCATTCGATGTAAGCTGTAAAGTATGCTTCTGTGGTGAATGAAATGAATGTGAACTTTGAATGGAATGAACTATCAGCAGATCGCGACCAAATAGTTCATGCTAAGCGTGACGCCTGCTGCTATCTATTTCCATTCTCTGAGCTTTGTGCGCTCGGATTTATTATACCATACGACTATATCGTATGGTTTGAGCCATTATGTTTGTGCTTTTGATTTCCGATAGTGTTTACACTCAATGCAGATAAAGGTAGATATATTACAAGTGTTACCGGTATTAGCTTGAATGACAACACTGGGATTGTGCAGCTGGGTTTTAGGCTGATTTTAACATAACATAACATCACGCCCGAATAATCGCCGAGGGGTTAGGCAAAGGTGAACCTAAAAGTACATCCATATTTTGACAGTTATGTTTATGGCACATGTCATAAGGAGCGAGCCTACTACCACAATTCCAGACTCCGTGAAATGAAATGAAAAGATTTTAATTTCATTTCACGCGCCACTTGGCTTGGTTGAATCTTTAAAATAACAACAAATACACAGAGACTGCATACGTCTTTATGTCATAGCCAGTGACCCGTTCCCTTTTTCCATTAAGAGCTACGGAACCCTAAACCACGTATTATAACTAGTTTCAGACGGAAGCTCCGCGGTACTGTATTAAATTTTCATCGTGCTTAAATCAGTGTGTTAATATGCATCATAAAGCAGTTTGACATGGATTTTAACGGCAGTTTGATAGTTAGAAAACTTAGTCAACTATTTATGTAGGTAATGTATGGTGGCAGTTCGTCGACAGGGGTTTAACTGCCAAGTTAAATTATTATTCCTTTACGAAAACGACCACTTTTCTTTTCTTAGGTACTAATTCTCAACTTCACACAGCTATTAAATAATCATTTAGAAGGGCACTTTTAAATACTCATTTATAAACGCGAATGAAAATATATTACCTTAAAATGACGATAATTTAATGTTAACTTTCTCACCTTTTTCTTATCTTTGACTGATTGTTCCATAATGAGAATAAGGATGAATGAGGATGAAACGTTTTTTTATGCTTATTTAAAATGTTTCTTTACAGACTGCCTCCGTTGGTCTAGCGCTCGCAAGCGCGACTGCTGAGCACGTGGTAGTCGGTTCGATTCCGGTCGAGCAGTGTCATTGGGTTTTTCCATCTGGAATGTCTCAGTAGGGTTTGTGCCCGGTTGATGGCTTGCACTACACACAACATCTCGACAAGTTTCTCAAGGAAGAGTTTTGGCCGAAGGGTGTAGTCTACCGACGGTCTCGCGGCAGGCTACGTGACACCGCGCAGCGTAACACGACGCCGCCACTTCGTGTGTCATAGTTTAGTGAAGTGCTACTAACATAGTTTTTTAAGTTGCATAAACTAACAAAAATTGTTAATATTATGTATTTCTAGGATAAGGTATTTATCTATGGGTCTTTGTTACCTGAAATAAATGGTTTATTATATTATTATTATTACTATTATGTGGGACTTAAGCATAACTACGAAATGTGGGTGTACTATTAAGGACACCTCTGCCTAACCCTGCAGAGATTACAGGCGTGATGTTATGTTATGTTCTTAACAGAGCTTTCTTCTTGGCTTAAGAAACTGCAAATAAATAAGTATCTGTTTGTACTTTCAGAATAAGGGGCCATCCATAAATTACGTCAGACGTTAAGGGAGAAGGAGGGGGTCGACAAAGTGTGACATTGCGTGACAAGGGGGTGGGAGGGGTCCTAAATTTCATGACGTCACATTTCTACATCTTTATAAGTCTGAATCTTTAATAAAATAATTAATCGTTTTTAGTTTTGTAAATTTTTTGAAATGTTTAATTTAATGTTATCTTTGTTTTTAAAAGAATGTAAATCGAAATGAAACTAATTTCGGAACTACTTTTTTAATTCAATTATTTTTAGACATATAATTGCAAAATATATGACGCCCTATGGTGAACTAGGGCTGGGGCGTCTCACAAATGTGACCAGCTGTGACAAGGACGTGACCCCTGGGGGGGGGGGGGGGGGGGGGGGCAGAAAATAATGAAATTCGTGTGACGTAATTTATGGATGGCCCCTAACAGATCTTTACTGAATGCACACAAAACCGCCAAAAGTATAATTCATGATTAATTATTGTGATACTCAAATAGAGAGTCGAAATTGTTTCTCCTAAATACAGATTGCTCAGCAATTGGTTGTAGGTACTGCATACTTTGTAAATCCCTAATGTACTACAAAACTTTTATGAATCTTAATAAATTATTATAGGTAGGTACATAATTATTACAGTTATTAATAAGAGAAACAAAAGTCTAACATTGTAGTTTATTTGTATCCTTTTTACGAAAAGAACAAACACATTGGTTAAACCGATCTTTCGTTTTAAAATTAAACCTAGATATATTACACAGACAGACAGAGACTACTACTACTACACACACACACACACAACACTATACAGATAAACCAGAAAAGGTATATTGTTCTTCAGTATTTTTCGTGTTTCCGAATTAGAACGAAAGTCGCGCCGCAGATTTTAGATCTGTACCATTAATTCCCAGCATAACGTTGCAAGCAGTATCGAATGATATATTATAAAGCGGAGTTTGCTTAAGAGCGTTGGAATCGTCCATTTTCCTCAATTGCTCGTCCACTTGCTGCGGAAATTAAACATTAATAAAATGGTGTTTTTTCGTAATTTTGTGTATTCTGTATATCGTCTTAGATCTCTTCTATCTCTTCTATTTCTGTGGGAGAACAGGAAAGAGACGGGGCCATATTCTTATAATATGAACTCATATAATATGTTACAGTCAAAACCCTTATTAGGTTAAATTGCGTTTTTTTCCTTGAATTGAAACGGGACCCTATTACTAAGACTACTGTCCGTCTGTCTGTCACCAGGCTGTATCTCATGAACCGTGATAGCTAGACAGTTCTGTTGCCGCTATAACAACAAATACTAAAATGAGAATAAAATAAATATTTAAGGGCTCTCATACAACAAAAGTGAATTTTTTTTGCCGTTTTGTCTAATTTTGTATAGATGGTATGGATGTATAATGGTACGGAACCCTGCGTGCGCGAGTCCGACTCGCACTTGGCCGGTTTTAACAGCTTTTTTTTATTACAGACGAATTTTTTTATGTAGGTACTGAATCCCCGCAGAATTCAGAATGATGTACAGTCGTGGTCTTTTCCGCCTGATCAGTTAAAACTTTTTTCGCTTAAATCATGCGGAGGCGCCGAACCACTCCACCTTAAACTTTAGGCCTATTAGGAAAGCGTCAACTTTGGCGCGCAAAATAACAATAACTCTCGTTTGGCATGTGTCGCCGATCGGTATCTTTTCATTAATTATTTCTATATAAAGTCCACGGGGCGGGAATAGAGAGCGTTTCTATGTTGTAAGTGCAAGCAAAAATTAGCTTAGTGGTGATCAGGCGGGAGTGTCCTCGATAGTACCTACTGAGACGTGTAACCGTTTGTGCGTTCGTCTTTTCCACCTTGAATACGGGGTCGAAGGGACAACGATGCGAAAACAGTAACCAAACACACGTTTTGATGAAATAATTGGTAATACTGATCAGTGATCACTATAACCAATTATTTCTCTTGGGGCAACACTAAGACTGAAATCTATAATCGTTACCTAGCTCGTGTTTTAACATAGACGTCATGCTTGTCTCTATCTTGCGTTTGGAGACTGACAGTCGGTGCTACTGTGTTGAGAATATCGCTTAGTTACAGTAATAATTAAAAAAAGATGTCAGCCTTATTTCTAAAGGAGCCCCAACTTTTTTCTTGCCCATTCTGCATAGCCACCTACACCTTCCAGGATTTAAACGTAGCCAATGAAAGAGGTGTGCAGGTGGCTAAATACTGGTCGGGTATTATTTAAGTCCATCGACACGCAAAGAAGAAGCCTTATTTCTAAAACTGTAAAAGTTTCATGCAAAATTTTATTTAGATATAAATTATTTCTGTGCACAAAAAGATATCTTACCACACCGTTGCGTTGTATCAAAAGTCCGTAATCGGTATAACTTGTTTGGAGTCGCTTTCAATGAATTTACTTGAACAACTTATTAAGTCTTGGCATTAATGCGTACAGTAACAAGGGGAACAAAGAAAACAATGGAATCGCCAAATAAAAGACAACAAAATAATATTAAGTCTAGTTTTTGCTTCGTTATTGTCTGACAAATCAGAGTGACTGTCGAAATGTAAGAACTTTTTGTTTAGTTATAATGAATTGGGTATTGTTTTTCCATGTGTATTGTGTGATATTAAGACAAGGCTCAGACATTTTTCTGGAATAATATATTTCTTTTATGATTTTTTTTCTTTTTATTTTAAGTAAGTTTTCAAACGTGTACTGTCACTTACGGGATATCTTCCGTAATTATTATGGCTGCCGCAACATATAGACACTAAACAGACAGAATACATAGTCTATCTCGCTCGCACTAGTAGGGTAATTGTCTGTCTAAAGACAGTCTTGTCTATACTGTGCGGTAGCCCTTAATTATTTTGAGCTCCCGATATTTCGACGCTGTTGCAAGCGCCATGATCGCGGGATGACTGGAGAATGTGGGTGGATGGAAAATATTAGGTGTAGACAGCTTTGTTAACAAAGCTACCTACCAATTTATTTGGCTTCTCCGTAGTCGGGTAAAAAAAGTGAAAAATCACTTTAGCTTCAAAAGTCAGTGACAAAAAAACAGAATCAAACAATCAAAAGTCACCAACTTCTGTGGCTAAAGTTATTTTTCAAATTTTTGGGTTTTTGAAGTCGGTTTCATTACTATTTTTTCTTTTTTTAGTTGTATTAACTTATACAAATATTTGCATTTATTTTACATTGTTAACAACACAATAATACATGTCATGGTAACAGGCTTGAATGGCAGAAGAATGGGCAAGAAACTCCATCGAACCAAAGAACCCATGATACAAAGCACAAATACCAAGAAATCTCCACACAATTCTAAACTAAGCCGTCATATTAGTCATTATAAATCTCTAGTATATTGTTCTTCCCCTGTTAGCTGACGATGCAGAATACTTGCTGCGCACACTGTGCAGACAATAACGATTAACTTGAAAACCGCAGCAGTTCATAAGTCGTGATAGATTGCAATTGAGTCAAATGCCCACTACGATGAACTACGGATTTCCATTAAGACATGCATGATTTGTGGGATGAATGCTTTATGTACAGATAGAAGCCAACCAACACATTAAGGTAGTACAATCTGCCAAATTTTTTTAATAGATTTTCAACTTTATCGTTAAACCATTAGGTTCAAGGTTGATTGGGACAATTTGACAGTTTCAGGTAGCTTGACGTATCTTTACTTAAACTTCTTGGAAAATAGGCTGAGAATCTAAAGTATACAGGATGGCGCCTACAAAACGACAACAAATTAAACTGCAGTATACCTCATGACGTTCCCAGTCTGCATACAAAAATTGAATCGAATATATATCCACAGTCACAGGACATTTTTTTTTTCATTTCTTTATTTCGATTCATTTGATAGTTTAAAAATATTTCAAGTATTACCTGTATTTTCATTTATTGACGTATTGTCGTCGCTACCCTGTATATTGATAAAGTGGAATTTTATCCTCCAATGCTTTAGATTAGAGTATTTTAACAGTGAATAAAAGATCCAGAACAACATCTACCGGAAACCCAACTCACTAGACTCAACAAGAATTCAAAAGCGCTCACACACCCGCTACATCAAACAAAGGTTGTCAATAACCAAAACGATCCGTCAAACGTAGGACAATATAATTCCCAACAAGTGGACCGCTGAAGCTTCATAGTCGAAACTAAACAGCGTTTAACTAGTTTTACATCCAAATGCAGTAATTGTAATTGTCTTTGCGACCAAAACTCTGACGGATCACGTTCTGATCCGAGCACGTTAATCACAGTGAATAATGTACCATTTCGGATGTCCAATGAATAATCCTGATGGATCTGGGAACTCTCCTGCCACCAAATGAGCGATTTCACAATAATTCACTTTTAGCATCGTTTCGATGCTCACCGTGTGTTTCGAAATTTGCTCTTTGTGGCCGTTTTACACAATTTTCCGTTACACCTATTTAGGATTATTACTTACCTACCTAGTAAACTTTTTTTTAAATAATGGAATGAATGGCTGGTGTATAAATCCTTACTTACTTACCCGTACTATCCTTTCCTTATCTTTACTTCCATAGTTCCTTCCTTATACTATAATACTATACTATAATATTATAAATGCAATAGTAAGTTTGTTTGTTACCGTTTCACGCCTAAATCAGTGAACCAATCATCATGAAATTTTGCTACGTTGTCAGGTGTATAGACACGGACATAGGGTACCTTTTATCCCGAATAAAAGTATCGTTTCCGAGAAAAACAACAATGAACTTCATTTGATAATAGATGGCGCCACGTGTCTCGAATTCCGAATCATGATTGAATTATATGTATTACAAGCAAAGTACAGCCCGAATAGATTGTCAAATTCCAAATTAATGCGAGCGATGCCGCGGGCAAAAGCTAGCTAGTTATTTATAAAATGAATTAAATGGTCGTTGGTCATCGGTTCATTAAAACACTACTATTTGATTTACAGAAATTTTCAAAATATTAGCTTAAGGCGACTACAGGAGCTAAATTAGCAACTCTAATTGTGGTGCTTCAAACTTCGTTTGAAATACTGTTAGAATAAAGTTCTAATCAATAGCACTAGGACTAGGAGAGCAGCGGTGGCCCAGTGGTGGCGGCCCCGACTTACGAACAGTAAGTCGTGGGTTCGAACCCAGACAGGCGCATTACTTTGTGTAATTTATTTCAACACCACTGCTCTCATAACGGTGAAGGAAAACATCGTGAGGAAACCGGCATGTCCTAGAACCAAAAAATTCGAAGACATGTGACATCTACCAATCCACACTGGGCCCGCGTGGTAGATTATAGCCCATTCCCTCTCTTAGAGAGTAGGCCTGTGTCCCAGCAGTGGGAACATTAATAGGCTGATGATGATGATGATGAATAGCACTACAAAGTGGTTGTTACGTCAGTCACTGCGGGCCGAATAATGCGAAATGAGTGTTTTTTTGCGATTTACAAAAAATCTGTTGATTGGACTAAAAAAATAAAACACTATATGTTGCTTGTAGAATTATTTGCCAAAAAAACAGAATGATCGCATGTATTTGAGTATGGTTATTACTCGTTAAATTAAATTTTTAGAGATAAGTTCGTGATTTTTTTTTATCGAGTATAATTAGTTTTCAAAACACTATCATACTAGCATATATCCTGAAGAATATCATATATTTTTCTGGTTTTGTTTATTGCAGTGAATCATAATTATGCTTTTTTGCATTATAAAACTCGCATTTAGCTCCTGTAGTCCCCTTAATGTACATGTTTATTCTCTACCGTAGAACTGTTAGGTAATTTTCTGAGCTACGAAGTGTTGGCAACAGTCCGTTTGGGACACTAACAAAAAGTACATAATTATTGAAAATCGTATTTGATTAAAGCTACTTCCTACCGTAAAAGTGGTTCAACGTGACAAAAGTAAAAACGCATTTCAAAGACCGAAACCCGTAAATTAGGATATAATTTGCTGCCGATTATCTTGAAGCGAGTGGCCGATGTCAAAAGACAGGTTGAGAATAAATAATGCCTTCTGGGAATAGCCAATAGAGCCGCGCCGGACAGAAAGGTACTTAAAGAGGGAATCAAAGGAGCTTTTACTTATCTTTTCTTTACTTTGTGCCCGGGAGTGCCGAATGTACCTAAAAGGTGATTAAGATTCAGCTGATTAGTTGAACTTGAGAATAAGATGTTACTTTACTTTTGCACTGAGTTTAGGGAGGGGGCAGGTAAATTTAAACGTGACGACGGTTGCTGTCTTCGAGCAATTTTTTTCGGAGCACCGGGAATTGCTTGGCGAATTTTTATATTTTTCTGCTATTGTTTTAATCTTAATTTCTTTTCATGAAAGGAAAGGTTCGCCTATTTAATTCGTGTGCGGTTATTCATGGTGTTATAATTTTCAAGGAAGATCTCGAAAGAAATGGAGGGTCGTGTTTTAGGACGACGTTGTGTAAGGATATACTTTGACAAAAAAATAAAATTAGTGACCTGGTTTTTGTTGGTTGTCATGTGGCCTAACCTGGTGTCAGAGTTTTTATGCCGCCCATAGTCTTCTGACTTGGCTTTAAGGATTAAAAGAGCTGCAACTGATGTAATCCTTTTTATTTTTAACTGTTTAAACGATACAGACTCAAAGCGGAGCGCACTTCGTACAGAGAATTACGGTAAGTTTCACTCGAGAAATGACCAGTTTCAGACGCATTTTTTAAGATATTAATGACTTCCATCAGTACTGTCGTGTGTGTCGATATTGAAACTGATTTTTTCATTGATAGCCAAATAAAAATGTATGGCACTCTGATATTTTATTTATTTAAAAGACACAAGCGTGACGACGCAATAAAGAAAATTGTAACATTTTTCAGAGTTACGAATTTAAAGCCTATCTGCATCTGGACTGAAATCCTGTTTCTGATCACAAATCTATTATAATGGGTGTTAAAGTACCCTTAATGGTACTTACGGTACGTACAACTTTTCCCAATTTTTTTATACAATTTTAAATGTTATCACTTTACTTTAAATACCTCCATGACCCCCGTGCTATTAAATGCATCCATCAGCGCAATGTTTTGAGTGCGTTACATTGACTCCTACCGTAAAACGTGATTTACCACCCCAAAAAAAGTAGAACTCAATGTAACGCACTCAAAACATTGTGCTGGTGGATGAATTGAATAGTACGGGGGTCGTGGAGGTGTTTAAAGTAAAAATCTTACAGTAAAAACCTTACATTAAAAACATAAAAAAAAACTTGCGAGAAAGTTGGAACCCTTAATATCTCCGTAACTAGAAGGTTCCAAGGTATCGAACAGAACAAAAAATGATTGCAATGACGGGGAGAACAAGTGTCTTTCGGCTTCGTTAAGGGTCTTTTTACACCCTATAAACGAGTATTTCCATTCAAACAATACATAATGGGGCCGGTAGTCTAAAGATGTCACTGTTTTTCCCGCTGGGTCCCACGTCTCGTTCACACAATAAGAATGTCTGTCTATAAAAGATATAACACAATGAAAAATCAACCCATGCTGTAATGTTTACAGAAATACCCATACTATGTCATTAACCTTTTGCAGTCTCGAGTTAATTGAAAGTGTCTTACCGTATCATCATTGACATCTTAAATAGGAATTATTATAGTTAGGAATTACGACTACGCGTAGGTAAGTTTAGCCGGCTAGCCTTATGTTATTGATTACCATGTGAAGTTCTTGTGGAAGTTGCAGAAAATTATAAAAATATCCTTGCATTGCATAGATTCCATCTCTTAGGATACAGCGTGTAAGGGATAGCCCTCTACAAACTGCCAGTGTGCTTTCTTCAGCTTCTTATTCTAAATCATATACCACCGGAATTTTTCTCCGGAAAATTTACATTGTTTTATCGTTTTTTCAGTTACCTTTATTTCAATGTAAAATTACATTATTTGTGCGCAAAACTCCATTTGTGTAAATAATACGGCTAAAATAAAAAAAATAAACAATGGATGTTGAAAAACTCTAACGAAGTGAAATCAGCTGTTCACTTTCTGCCTAGCTACAGAGATCATCAAACTCGTCGTCGCGCTTGCCGTTCGCTAAGTGCGTTTTGCCACGGTAACGATATATTGCGTATGAGGAAAGAAAAAAAAAACAAATTTCATTTAACTTTCCTGAAAAAATTTCTTGTACCGGCCGGTACAAGAAATTTTTCTTGGAATCTTAATATGATATACTGAATTCACCGTATCAGTTTGTGAAGGGCAGTCTCTTACACCCTGTTTATTGTAATTGCATAGCACATGTGTGAGTACTTGTAATGCTTTGATTTTGAGTTTATTTTAATAACTATCTTTAGCCGTAACTTGTACACTTGTTATGGCATTTAGAATACACTGTACACATCTTTATACGAAACTCTAAAAATATGTCAGCATCTTACTTAATTTAGAGTTAGCTCAACGCCCGGGTCATGGCTCTTGGTACATAGCGTCACACACTGACAAGACGACATCACATCATTCAGGTACATTATTAAGCTTGGAGTGGTTACTTAATACCGGGTTCTGCTTAATTATCACGGAGTGAAGCAATTACTAATTACCGTGAGCTCTAACGACCATCTGTGTGAAACATGCATGAGCTCTGATCCTCGTTACGGTCCATTGATATTATTATGATATCACTGACAACTTTGTGGAAGCTAACTAAACTACTTGTTATACACTGTAAAATAAGAAGAGATGATGATACGAATTATAAGACTTTTTACATAATTATGATTCATTTTGACGACCCGAATAGCGCAGCGGAAGTGAGGCTGCCTTACGTTCTTAGGGTCCCGGCTTCGAATGCCGGTTGGAGCAAATGTTTGTGTGATGAGCATGGACATTTGTTTCCGAGTCATGGATGTTTATATGTATAATAAGTATGTATTTACAAACAAAAAGTATATATGTAGTATATCAACTATCTGGTGTCTACGACACAAGCCTCGTTGCTTAGTGTGGCACTAGATGGCGCTGTGTGTTAATGTCCAGCGATATTTATTTATTTATTTTCATTTTCATTGCATGCTAAGATGCATTTTGTAAAAAGACTCCAAGTAATCGGATGAGCAAGCCTGAAATAAAGGTGTGTATAAAACTGGTAAATAACAGTCTTCATTTTGATTCAAGCATGATTTTGTCGTACGATTTTGACACAATGACGTGATCATGCTGTCATTAGAAGTACAGTCAAGTCGAGTGGTTTGTTTTTAAGGTACCCCGCCATACTTTTCGTGGTTAATAATAATAATAAATATTATTTTGGGATAACATATTATTATATTGTTTCTTAGCATTTTAGCTAGTGCGTGTATGTGTGTGAGTCGTGGGTAGAAATTTCAATAAATATTATTATCATTATAATATTTCGTTTATTCATATAAACACATATTTATACAACATGTAACATAATTAACGCACATCCTGAAATTACTTTGTTCAGAATCGTTTACTGAATTGATTTCTATAATTATTAATATAGGTAATTTTTTATCCCAAAAATAATTAAAGCTACGTAATTTATAGTCACACTACCCCTGTATAGTCCAAGCAAACTGAAATGGACCGTAACTCAAGGCAATAAGACTTTCAAAAGTGCAGTTTTATTTGTATTAATACAAATTCAATACAAAATAAAGAAAAATGAACCTTATTTCAAGTAAGTTAAAGTCGTTACAAATACAGTTAGGTAAACTTGGCGATTCAACCGCACGCACACACTAAATAGGCACTCGTTAAAGGACACAATAGATTAACCAACAAAATGCAAAATATGTCATACTTGTTTTCGTTCCCTTTCTCGTGCAAATTAAAAACCTGGGATAGAGCGAGATAGCCACTATGACACCGGGCGGCGCCGGCGCCTACGATCAAAGCTAACTTAAATAAATGTAAACAATATTTAGTCACGCGCGAGCTTCCGTACAGTGTATGCAAATAGTTTTTCGCGCGCGATGTCTTTCCAATAATTGACACAAAATGTTCAGTGAAATGGTGACTAATGGTGAGGACTGTGGCACGGTGTGGTGTGGTGATAATGTGGTTCACCCTGGCAGAACATTCAAGTCAACCAAAGGTATGGTACAAGAGTAGACCGCAGGGTAGGACTATGTTATCTGCTACGTCGTGGCCATGGAACGTTCCGTCCGAACACAGCCATCGACAGGGGAGCCGATTGGCGTACACGTACTCGTTTTCAAAACGAAATATGGGATTAATTCGATAAGAATCCCCAATCAGCTGATTTGACGACTTTTTTTGTGGGGACGTATTAAATCGTTAGTTTATTTTAGTGCGACAAGTGCCGAGGATCTAAAAAGTAGGATAGTGAACGCTTTTGGCAAAAATTACGAAGTGTTTTCTAAATTAAAACATCAATTAAGAAAACAGGCATTAAAATGTATTGAACTTTTCTATTGAAGTTGAGTCGAGCGACGACGTTAACAGCTGTCTCGAACGCGAGCGAATACTAATAATACTAGGCTAGCAAGACTCACACAGTCGCATACGTAGGTATGAGACCTACGTATGCGACTGTGTGCGTTCGTTGATTTGTACTGTGACTACAACATTCTTCCAGAATTAGGAAAACTAATTTATTAAATAATCATTGCCTAGACATGTTTTATTAAAAATTCAGTGCATGTATTATGATTATAACATAATAAACTAATTGGGGTGTCTGAGGGTGTGCGTTAATTACGTTACATGTTGTATAAACTATATAAAATATTATTATTTCATGGGTGTCGTTTTCGTGGTTTTTGGGGTTGGTGATAATGAAAATGAGGTCAAAATGAAAATCCAAGATGGTGCCGTCGAAAATTTTCGGTTTTTTCTTCATGGGTGTCGTTTTCGTGGTTTTGGGGTAGCTGATAATGAAAATGAGGGTTATCCAAGATGGCGCCAACGAAAATTTTCGACCGCATAATATTTTATTAAGTCATAAAAATATTAAAAATCCATATTAACCATCGTTCAAATACAACAATTTTTAAGGCATAAAACATTCATAAACGTAAAAAAGTGGAAAAAAGAGTAAAGTAAATAAGATAAAGTGGTGGTGGTGTTTTGTGAACTTAAATCAATAAAATATAGTAATATTAACCCAAGAAAACTGTTATAAGTTAGGTCCAACTACTGTTTCTCGCTCAAAAATAATATTAAACTCCTGCAATTTTCTATGACAGTTCAAACGTTCGTGACTATCGCGGCCATAATGTGACGTCAATTACCTCAATCTGCCTTATTTACATCTGTTTTTTTGCCTTAATAAAAGAATTATACTGATTGTATGTGCTTTATTTAAGCAAAAATTGCGATAACGATATTATAATAAAATCTTAGTGAAACTTTACCTACTGTTCAAATGAAAGTGTTTTTTTGACACGTAGACTTTGACTCGATAACGGCGGTAGGAAGTCTATGTGACGACGGGTTTTGAGACTGCGTTCCGTTTCACCAAAAACATGCTACTTATAACAAAAAATTGTAAAATAAGTGATGTTTTAGGAACTTAAAGAAGTGTACCACAATGTTATTATGCCCCAATACAAGGCATTTTTAATAAATAAAAAGAGTTTTGTATTTTTGCATATTCCCTATTACCACAATTTTTGCATATTCCCTATTACCACAATTTTTGCATATTCCCTATTACCACAATTTCCCTAAAGCCTAACAAAGTTTTAAAACGGGACAACACCTTCATCGGCATTAGTATGTTCGATGCTCAACAGTTCTTTTATGGCGTGACTACCCAAAAAGCAACCGGAGTGTCGCCGCCCACGCCCCTGCTTGCCATGTAAATTTTCTAATTTTAGTACATTTTACTTATTTTTTTTATTTGTAATCAAAAAGGATTACGAATCAAATCTCGATACTTAATAATAACCTTACGGATCAGACAGGGCTTTTTTAATATTGTATATTTCTTTGATTGCAAAGCAACTTGAATTTACCTTCTATCCATTTTAGAGTAGCTACACGAAACGATTTTATTTTCTCCAACGAGCAGTAGCTAGATTCTAGAAACAAACCACAATCTGAAAAGGAAGAAGAGACGGGTAATTATGATTGTATTAACAACACTCTATAACACAGCCGAAATATTCCGCAGCGAAAGTCGCACTCCCAAAACAGGATACACAAAAAAGAAAGGATTTTTTTTTTTTTTTTTCGAAATGGCATCTCGCAGTTCAACCAGAGAGGTTGTCGTCTGCTTAACCGGACTTTCCTGTGGGTGCCTTAAGTGTAAGGCCTCCAGCCAGGGCAAAAAACTTACAAACTAAGCGACTACACGCTAAGGGCACCCCCTGCGGGGTACGGGGCTAGGCTTAGGGCGTCGCTGGGAGAGGACAGCAAGGGGACAGGCTGGATCGGAGTGGAAAGCAAGGAAATGCAGTAAAACGAACAATGAATGAACTAATCAAATTAGACAATACATACATAAATACCCGTCTCGCTCTGACGTACGCTGGTAAATAGAGAGGAATTTAATGGAGTGGACATAATCTGTCCGATAGCATTGCTTAATTTTCTCGTCCTCTTCCAAATCCGTAGATGAAAAATGAACAGTGGCAGGACGTTTCTGCTTTTATTTTTGTTGGTTGCGAACGAATTTTTGCAGAATTGGAGTAACGTAATAAAACATACGCTGCATTTTTTATCTATGGTTTTTTGCTTTTTAGCTTTTACCGGTACAAAATCAAATGTCGGACAGTAGGTGTCACACGAATAAACAATTGTCTTTCAACATTGGTCGCAAGCGATGGCTGTGTTTGAGGTCCTGGGTTCGAATCCGAGGTCGGGCAAAGTGCTATTGGATTTTTCCATCAGAATTTTATCTGTAACATCCACGAAATCTGGATTTGTGCCCGGCTGACGGCAATACGTTGCGAAGCGCGACAGCCGCCGTATAAATAGTTTATTGAAATTCCAACCACAATTAATTGAGGTTTTCTAAGCACTGCATTGTTATGCTGCCTTAATATTTTTTTCTAGTTGCCAGCGTTCATTTATCATAATAAAGGTTATTTGCAAAGAAAAGCAGATAAATTAATTTATCTACAGCCATGCCAGCACAATCCTCTTTATCTGTCTTTTTAAGTATCTGCAACAGTTAGCTTATTGCCAACATTAAAACAACCCAGTGTCAAAATATCCAAACGGGTATATGATAATGTTGTACTAAATTTCATTATGCAACTCATTTTAAAAAAAGAACATTGTCATGCACGCGCGTTTCACTACCACAGCGTCGTAATTAAAAAAAAAAAAACTTATAGATTAATTTCGAATTCACGTCGTATCCCGCCATTTTCGTCCGATATTAAAAATGCATTAAGTACTTTGTTTTTTACAAAAATGAGTAATACAAGCTTTGATAACACACCACCAGATATTTCTAATGCCATAATAGTAATATATATAATGTACATCAAGTGCATAAAACGCACTTAAAAAGTGCGCTCGTAATATGGGTTTTATGGACGAGTTGTACACTATACTTTTCACTTCGATTGCGAGGAAATGAAACAGCAACATGTAAAATAATAAATGGACGAAATAATAAATTTAAGTTTATTTCATGAAGTTTTATTGTGTACTTTGGCTGCTGGTATCCTTGCCTTGTTCTTAGAATACTAACGAAACGAATTAAAATAAAGAGGTTATTTTAAGAAGTTTATCGTGTGGCTGTTGGACTGATTGCCTTGGTCTTCGACGAAGATTTTACTTTATGTTCTAGAGTATAAAAAGTGATTATGTCGCCTACGCACAACATAAAGACGAACTTATAAAGCATGAGAAGTGAAAAGGACATTCCTAACCAATTATTACCAGAAAAGTCGAGAAA
Source organism: Xestia rhomboidea (assembly GCA_963853795.1). NCBI lineage: Eukaryota > Metazoa > Arthropoda > Insecta > Lepidoptera > Noctuidae > Xestia > Xestia rhomboidea. The sequence continues at coordinate 12,393,904 of OY970763.1, read as the reverse complement.
ACTGAGAACAAGATTTTATGAATTGTTGATTTCATCTCGGTTCTTGTATCCCTCGTTCCGCTCAGGATTCTACTCTTGAATCTTTTGCTACGCTTGGGCTTCTACTCTAGAATCCTTCGCTACTCTCGGGATTCAACTTGGTCCCTCGAATTAAATTCCCTTTTTTCTGGTGCTCTAAAGAACACAATGTATACTCGTACGCGACCAACCGTGCGCGAACGACCGTCAGCGCGACAAGAATTCAGGCCTTATGTTAGCACCCTATGGCTATCCATACTAGACGTTCGAATGAGTAACTGTTGTTTACCAGTTTTTGTGACAAAGACAGTTTTTTGTTGGGAAGTAAAGTAGGTAGGTATTTAATTGAATCAAAGTAAAATTTTTGTCATAATTTGTAACTATCTAACATGTTGATTCACTTCACCTAAGAAACGGTAAGAAACAGCAAAACAAAATTCCTCAGCTGGGATCGAACTCACGTCGGGCTTAGGTCAGTAGCTATCGCAGGAGCTTACACCAATCAGCTATGGTTACCATGTTACCTACCTTTGTATATAATGTTGGGCCTTCATTGCGAACCCGTTTATTTTTAACCGACTTCCAAAAAGAGCAGTGAAATGAAATGATGATGATGAAATGAGGTTTATTTTTGCAAGTAGGTTTTTACAAACACATTTACACGTATTTTTTAAAAAACTATTTGGGACCGGTGTTTCTTACCTGACTACTCTGAGAAGAAACAGCCGAAACAAACTCTCACTCAAACTCTTTTGAAATCCAGACATAATCTTGCTCAATTCACATGAGGACTATGCAGATTAGTGTCTGAGATGGTCTTTTGAAGAAAGAACCACACAGATTTGAGTGGACCTGTCCAGTCAGTGCAAGCATTTGTCAGTTATCATGTAGCTCGACTTATAACTCAAGGAGCTCAACGAAACAACGAACAAAACCAAAGAAAGGACATTTGGGTAGGTCGCTTATTGTACTCAAACTGCCAGACAGTCGTGGGGATAAAAAAAAAAAAAAAAAAAATATGAGTCCCACATTGTCCTCACATTCACAATAATTAATAAAAAGTAAAAAAATTATAAAATACTGAAACAGTTTATCAAATCATCTGTTTTTTTTTTGTATGCTTTGTTTAGCGATATCTTCACCAATTGTGAACCGATTGTGATGAATCTTTTTTTGTTTGGAACAATATTATTTCGCGGTAGCGCCGTTTAAATTTGGTGAGGATTTGATGCTGACCTTTGGAGATATACAATTAAACTCTTCAAAAATAGACAGCAAATTTGTCGTGATTGCTGCAATCAACAGCTAGATATGTTAAGTTCCATTTTTTTGGGGATAACCCTATTACCATGAATGTAGTGTTAATAATGTAAAACAAATGCATTGCAAATATTTGTATAGGATATTACAACTAAAAATGGAAAAGTAAAAAAACTCACCGACTTCAGAAGTAAAAGTTATTTTTCTCTTTTTTGTGTTCTTGAAGTAGGTTTTTTTTACCAGTGCGTGTAGAATACTTATACACACACGATAATAATGAGCGGCTGTATGAGAATTGTTGGCTCGAACCTTAGACGAATAACGCATAGAAACCTAGTACGAGTGCAAAAAGAGAGCCAACTAAAACTGCCATTAGTGGCTTACTTCTCTCGGCGAGCCGTCAGTACTCAAGGTCACATTCCTTTGAACACAGCTCCCGAAAAAACGATTAAAAATAATTGAAAACAAAAAAAATGCGATCAAACTACATTTCACTTGTCACTTACATTTTATACATTATTTTTACGTAAATCGATCATGAAACAAAAATTCTAATGTAGTGTGATCAGGTCGCTAGGTTGGAAGAGTTGAAATGATACGTCTTGTTGGTTTTATGATCGGGTTTATTGTGTGTTAAAAATACTTACAATTTATAGTAAATCAGTATTGCTGAAGAAGCACTTTAATTATGGCTGTCTACATACATGCTTACTATTACTTACACAATACACTAATAACCTAACTTATCACAATGCAGTGTTGCTATTTGTGCGGAAAAAATACCCATATCTTTGTTTAAAAAAAAATGTTTGATGACCCACGTTAATTAATACGATAAAACATTTTGCCAGTTTCGAGAAACTAACTTGGCATTAGGTATTTTATATTAGTCTTGAAAATGTATTAATGCAACATAGTAGTACGTTTTCCCATATTTATTGGGTAACGGCTTGGTAATGGTATCACAGAAAGATACTACTAAACTATATTTGTGTGCGTTTGAGGAGCGTAGACGCATTCGGCTCACGCACACAAAGAAAATGAAGTGGACACACGAAATCGCTCGTGTTTTGTTCTAGACGCGGCTTCTATGCGTTATTATTCTAAGGCTCGAACAACGACTGTTATCAATGTGTGCGTGATGTAAACAAATAAGCTTTTCCGGCTGTACTAACGCCACTCTCCGCTTTCTTTAGCCAATTATTGCCAGCTAATTTCTTCAGCTCGTTAATCCATTCAACTCAGACTCTTGCTAATCAATATTTTAAACCTCGATGTACCTAAGTCGCACTTCCATTTGAACTTTTTATTTTGCTGGCCTCCTTTACAGCGGCTAATGAATCTTTCGCCTGGTAATAGAATGCTAGACTAGTGGCTTATGAAATGGCTTGAGCTGCTGCAGACTCATTAATTACATGGCAACTTATGGTGTGACAATTTTGTGGTACAATATCATGAATATTTGATTACCTGTTTTTATACAAAGACGTTTTAGGCAGCAAAATTAAGGTAAATATTGCTAGACGAATTATCAACATAATCATTTGTTGTATTAACAAAGGTCAGGTTTTCGAAACTGTTACTCTTTTGACTCCTTAACCTTCCTAAACTCGCGCATTAGTCTGTGAGACCGATAAAACAGTATTTCGTTATTTTTAATTTTCAATGATGGTATTTAGCACTTCCTGTTAGCTGCATTACTAGTTGCTACGACCCTTCCAGGACGAATACTGTTTTTGTGCGAATAGCACATATGGCCGTATTAGGCGAAGATGGGTCTGTGAGACCGTCGCGAGTATAGCTGTACAGGATTTATATTCTGTGATTTTGTATTGAAATTTAAATTATGAAAGTTATGACTAAAATGATTTGTTTTTATTATAGATCATAAGGTATCTCTTAGAAACTGTAAGTTTGTCAGAAGAAAAAATGTATATTTGCTAAGATTTTATAACCATTACAAAAAAATAAGCATTTATCAGAAAGTTCAGTAAAAGGCTATTACTCAGTAAAGGATCGGTATATTTTCGGTAAATTATCATTTTTACGATACTTCTTGGGATATCCCCAGAAAACAAAATATCCCCGTATAAGTTATTTGAGAAAAATACCTCGTAATGGAGTTCTGAACTTTCGGTCTGTCAGACCGTACGCCAGTATAGGTGTTATAAAATTTGGCGCGAGTATAGGAAGGTTATAAAGAGTGTACTAAGCGTCATCAACACGCGTAGCATGACCATTTCTATCTCTATTCTACCAAGAATAGACAAAGCTCATTCTATACCACTCGACAGGTCTTTTGCTCGAGCATGGGGCGACACGTAGACTCGAGTTTCTACAAATCTCGATCGTCGTAACACTTAGTAGTGGTGCAATCGGGAATTAGGCATTCAGATAGGTGTCACTTAGTGTTGGTGAAAACGGGAATTAGGCATTGCCTTATAAAATCTTTGCCATACACATCAAGAGCCCCGGTTAATTCTCGTACGGAATTCTTTTCCAAATTTCTTTCATTCTTCTCGGCTTCAAAACGGAGAAGACGGTGACGGGAGGACACCGACATGTTTTTAAAATCATTACAGGTCAATAAACATAACTGTAAATAAAAAGAATCTTGTCTAGGTCCGCTGTGATGTCTATTTGACATTTGTTGAGAAGAAATGATTCTACCCCCAAGTGTCAAAAGTACAGAAAAAATTGTCATCATACTTGACGTTATAGAGTTTTGTCGACTGAAGAACAGAAACATTTTTTCTTCATTTTTAACGTCGGCCTACGACGCTAGAAATCTTTCTACTATTCTGTCATTTTTTCGATTCTTCCGTCGACAAAACCCGTTTCCACGGTGGTCATCCTACGCGTGCAGACAGACTAACTTCAGTTCTGATCTGCGAAGAATAGTTTCAATTGACTCACTCCGAGTCACTAAATCACTGTCCAAGTCTCTTCATGCATTTTAAAGGGTGTAAAACATCTCTTATCGAAGCCGAAAGGCACTTCTTCTCCTCATCATTGCGATCATTTTTTTTGTTCAACACCATACCTGGGAACCTTTTAGTTACGGAGATATTGGGGGCCAAAGTTCCAACTTTTTGACAACTTTTTTTTAAATACAAGTTTTTAATGTAAGATTTTTACTTTAAATACCTCCACGATGGGTGGTGTTTGTGCTTATGGGTGGTGTTTGAATAGTCCCCCGTACTATTCAAACACCACCCATCAGCACAAAGCTTTGAGTGCGTTACATTGAGTTCTACCACAAAACATGAGTTTACCACAAAGTTACTTAGTTTGATGATACAGAATGCTTGGTTGACGGCTTCGTGATGAGGTGGTTTACACCCTGTATGTCACCTAAGAAAATTACCTTACACGTCACACCACTATTACAAGTCCCAAATACATCAGGGTTATTAATTCCCATGTTAACCCTACTTCATCACGCGGGTTAATCATAACAGCATGTTCAGAGCTGTTAGCACCATCAGCATGTAGATCACGTTAATCCGCGGTTCATTCTGTAGATTAATGGCCCCACCGGGCTTGCGCCACCTAAGTGAACAGACTATGGTGAATTGATGTCGTATAATAGATCTAAAATGCAGGATATGCCTCACCTTCTTTCTTGTTCATCCTGCACAGCCACCTGCACCTTCCAGGATTTAAACGAAGCCAACGACAGGGCTGTGCAGGTCGGAATGGGACGCCGTCACCTCCTTCTGCGAAGCAGTCATGCTAGCGAAGGAGGTGGCGGAACAGGACAGGGAGAGATCCTCACGTCCCGGCCGCCGCGGGAGACGCCCCGGGCGTCGGGGGCCACGTGGTGGCTTCCGGCCACCGTAGACGCGGGCCTGTGGACGGGGAGCTATGGGCTAGCTCGCCGTCCGTACGTCTCATGACGACAGGCCGTGTCGACGGCGCGTTCGTGTTCCACGCGCGCCTCAAAGAGAGTCAGCATCAGTGAAGGGGTCCGCAAGGGCCGAAGCCTGCCGGGGCTGCGGGACTATTCGAAAGAGATACCGTGGCCCCGGAACACAAAGGGCGATGAAGGAACATGGATGGGTTTTAGTCAGTAAAAGTCTGACACTCCCTCCTGCTCAGCCCAGAGCGGGAGAAGTCATTTGATGATTTCCCATCCGAAAAAAAAAAAAAAAAAAAAAAAGGGCTGTGCAGGTGGCAACATCATCATTTCAGCCGAAAGACGTCCACTGCTGGACATAGGCCTGGTGGCAACATACTGGTCGAGTATTATTTGGGTCTATCGAAACGCAAAGAAGATAGAAGAAAAAGAAGTTAGCAGTTGCCGTATGAGAAACCTTGCTCTCTTACCGTCCACCTGATTTAAAGGTGGTACGATGGTAATTGTTTCTATAATAACAATTATAATCAATGAGCTTGGAGGCCGAGTAAAAAAACTTCTATTCTTAAAGGCCAATGCTCATAGATGTATGGAATCCCGTACCATGCTGCATCAAAATGAAACTTTACACACACAACTTACACTTACTTATTTTTTCGAACTTTAGTCGATCCATCCCGGGTTCGATGCCCGAATGTGTCAAGCGAATTTTTGAAAACCTAGCTGTGAATACAGATTTGCTTCTTTTTAAAAATAAAGGAATGTTTCCTTTGAGTAAAATTTGCTATCTCCAGTATTTAGAGTACTTTCCCTCCAGATAGCATTGAAAAATTCCACCCTGCATATTTGTTTTATTTAATTATTTTTTTGCTTTAGTGCAGTTATTGGCAACAAAATTCCGTCCGGAACGTGTCCGTATACGCGCCGAGAGAATCCAAAAACAAACAACGTTAACTACATAAACATTTCTATCGGAACATCCTTTGGAGAACATTGAGCGGGCGCTACGCTATCTTTCAATTAGTCATTTTTGATGCAGAAAAATTGTTGGGAATCTCCAACATAAAGGCGGGTTTTATACATACGGTCGCAGGATGTAGGGTACATTATAAAGTCGGTATGCGAAATCTTATGACTTATGACAGATTTCCAATATTCCTCGAGGCGAGCGGAGCGAGTGCAGCGGAACACTCATAGAACACAAATCAAGCGCGAAAAATGAAGGAAAAGAAGCAAGACAAAGCGGCTGCTCCATCGACAAGAATTTCATTGTGAAATATGTGTTATTTTCTGTGAAAAATGGAGTCGGCTTTTAACACAATAACTCAGTAAAAGATGAATCGCGTTTATGTATGTTCATACATGTATAACATACGTGTGTCGAGGTGTTATTAAAGTCATAGGTATTGTGTTAAGTGTTTGATTTTTTTGTCGAGACTACAATATTTCGGGAAGGTATATTATGATTTCGAGTTTATATGAATATGATTAATTTACGTATTTTGTTTGGGTACACTACTTAAGTACGAAAAACTTTATACCGAAAATCACAAATCTGAATTTCAAAATACCGATTTTCATAATTCCGAATGGTTTAAAATTCCGAATATATCAACTCCAATTTATCATTAACCCTATTTTCATAATTCCTAAAATCAAAATCAAAGCACTTATTTCAAGTAAGCCAGTTACAGGCACTTTTAAATTGTCGAATCAAAGATGAAAATTAAATGTAGCTACAGTCCCAGTCACAAGACATCATTCATGTTGAGATGGTATATTATGTGAGAACAGTGTAGCAAGATGTGCACGTTAAAAGTGTCTATGGTAAAAACAAAAAAAAAACAAATATACAATTCAAAAACCAAAATAATTCATTCAAATAAGCCATAGCAACTAAGAGATGTCCAGTCACAACTGACAGCGCCCGTTCACGAACGTGACGCATGGATCAGCACCATTCAACTGCAACATTTTGAAGGGAACTAAATGATCCGACACATGCGCCACCATCAGCGAGACATTTGAGTGAGCATGACATACTCTCAACCGCCAGGGCACATTCAAGTCAAGAAAAGACGTAGGTTTCCAGTGAATGATAGCTTTCTAGTACATACTACTCACAATATGGGCTATGCGATTATATAATACTAAAGAGATTGAACAATGCAAAGATAGATGTACAATCTTCAGCAGCTTCAACAATACCATTTAGTGCTAACAATTTATGCGCCCCTGTCCTTGTGGATCAGGACCAGCATTGAGCCATGCATTTTTATCAGGTATATAATCGCTAAGAAATCTCCTACGAACTAAAATCGAAATGGTACCTAACCCCGTATATTTCCGCACAACACAATACCACATAAACTTATCTACACACTTTGACAACCACATAATATAATCTAACATTAACAACACATTTTCCAGAACTTACTAGCCAGTTTCGGTAGGTTGCTATCTCTGTCTTTTTGACGTTATGCTTACTGACCGGTTAGAAACAAAACGTCACAGAAAAGCTTTCTTTGATTTTTCTATGAATCAAGTGACAGGTAGGTGACACGGATAGGACATTCCACCCAGACCCACCAACAGGGGGTCTAAAATGGCTGCTGCTTTAGCAGAATCATAATAGGATAACAATATGAATTACGTTACAATTCGTAAAGTATACTTAAGTAAGTTGTAGAAAACGGCTGTTAATCCATTACCCTATCCAACTTTGCCCGCCAACACGACCAATTAACACCTTTATAATTAACACAAGATTTCCGATCCGAAACGGAGGCCCGCTGAAGATTAAGCCTCTAACAAAGTATACGGAGGTAACGAGTGGGAGGCCTTTGATCTTTCGTCGGCATTCGTCTCCTTTGCCTTCTTTGAAAACTGATTGAGCGCACCACTCCTTGTGCATACGAAAACGTCTGGCGTCTACTTGCTGGGGATTTACAACGTTTCTTTCAAAAACCGTTTACATTTTAGAGGCTTTACTTCGTGGACTCAATGAGGCGTTATTCGACGATTTGTGTCCAATGTTTGGGTATTGATGTCTTGTCATTCATTGGTTCTTTTGTGCTGTTTAAAGATATTTGTAGAGCTATCCAGTTTTGATTAGATATTTTCTTTCAGGGAGATCAAGGTATTCTATCATGATGTCATAATAACCAGGCATATAAAATCATATATTATTCTAATAGTTTTTATTGTTAATCAATAATTAACCTATTGTATAAAAAAAATATTAAAGGCTCTAGGAATATAAATGTTTCCTATTATTTGTTTATATTAAATTGAAATTCATTATCCGCAAATGATTTTAATTACCTACATTTTAATATTAGCATTATTAATATCATACCTAGTACTTACGTACAAATATCGATACAGTTCTCATCCACATAATTATGCCACAAAACGCGGGAAGCAGAATAAAATAAATTTTAAATATGAGCTTTTGCCTGCGCACAGGTCGATAACATTATTCTAAGTCTTAACCTAGGTCATGCTCGAGACCGACTCGCACTTGGCCGGTTTTTATTCCAAGCTACGATGGACTGCTTTTAATCATTATTATCACTAATTTATTATCACTAATTGAATCATTATTAACACACTATCACTACATATTATAAAACAAAGTCGCCCGCCGCGTCTGTCCCTATGTATGCTTAGATCTTTAAAACTACGCAACGGATTTTTTTAATAGATAGAGTGATTCAAGAGGAAGGTTTTAGTATATAATTTGCGGGCGGGCGAAGCCGCGGGCATCAGCTTGTAATCAAATAAAAGGGGATTAGTATCTTAATATTGTGGCTACCTAGGAATGCTAAAAATGATTAGCTAAAAAACGTAGTTCTACCTAGCATTTAAAGAAGTTTCGACCATATTATATGAACTTCAAGGCTTAGTGCGATGTCATGTATGTATGTTACGTATGTTTCTCCGTACCGCCTAAACTATTCATCTGATTTTGATGAATAAGGTGTAAATCGATTCGTTATTCTAGCTCAGGTAACATAGGCTATATTTTAACCGACTTCAACAATAGGAGGAGTCGATTTTACCTTGTAAACCCCTAATTTAATTAGAGCGTTAACCAAATTTCACCCTTTACAAAAAAGTACACATTTCAAAATCCTGCGTTCAAAACCATAGGCTCGTTTCCTATGCTCGGGCCGCTACCTTGCAGCTGGCATGTAATTTCCCGCAGCGTATGTTGGTTGACGAGCTGACATCTGCTAGTTACACAATCATTGTGGCCTGAACTCAAAACGACGGCCTGCAATCGTTTCGACTTTTGTCCGTCTGATTTACAACGGTATGTACCTATGATTGTAAATCATTGCGGTTACCAATTCGAGTACAGGCTGTCGTTTAACCATGGCTTGGAAAAGCAATTAAACTGATACTTGGAATGTGTTCTTTAATAATTATAACCTGCCAATTCACATAATTTGCGACTGTGAAGTTTCCGGGATTGGTATGGTGTAGAACAAAAAAATGATTGCAATGACGGGGAGAAGAAGTCTCTTTCGGCTTCGTTTTAAACGCTTTATAGAAATAATTTGTATGAAATGTCTTTTATTAAATTACTTTATTTTTTTATATTTTTTGTGCGTTTTATTCATAAAGTGGAACTAATGAGAATTACTTTAGTTTCACTTGTTCCACTAAGAAGAACCATGGAATGATGGAGATGAGTTCGATTAAGTTTTGTTTCATTTGTTCCATTATCAAAGTCCATGGAACTACTGAGAAAAAAAAATCTCACTGGAACTAGTGGGAATGATCCAAATTCCGCCCATTCACGAATTTAACCTAAGTTATGACCCTTTTATTTTTTGGGCCAAGTTTGAAAGCAATCGGTGCATAATTGCGACCTGTACCTACAGTGTGGCTAAATTTAGCTTGGCGCCCCACATACGAACATACATACGTCTACATAATATACTGGCCTGCAAAAATAAGTATCACACTTTTAAAATTGCAATAACTTTTTAGGTGCACACGATATACTTTCGAAACAAAAAGGACTCGAAAAATATTTTAATTTTGTCTATAGTTTCAAAGAAAGCTGATAAAAATTGGTATAAAACGTTTAATTATTTTAAATCTCTAACTTCTTTAATTAAGAAAAAAATGAAATTTTAAAGATAAAGATAATTTAAAAAATGAAATTTTAAAGATAAAGCTAAAGATAATTTTATTTGTTAAAACATGTGTATACATGCAACTTAAGCACACAGGATGACATAATATTAATATTTTGGACGTACATGTTTCACCAGTAAGGCGTACAAATTTATAAAATTTACAAAATAAAATAAGTAACAAAATAAAAACCAAATTACTAAAATTCAAATACTTAATAGTCAGTTATAAACATTGATCAGTCAGTAAATAAATTAATCATATAATATCATAAAATTAAATAACAATAAAAGTAAGGAAAAAATAAGAAATGTCAAAATGCAATAAAAATTGATGTCATTATAGTATAAAATAAATTAATCATAAATGTCACAAAACTTAAGAAAAAATTAAACAAAAATAAACAATGTCATGTAGTGTCACTTAAAAAATCATTTATACTATAATAACACTTGTCCGTTAATAAATCTCGAATCTTTTTTTTAAACATATTTACCAGCAATGCTTTAGAAGACTGTGGTATTTTATTATAAATTTTAGGAGCCATACAGAAAACGCTTTTTTCCATTAATGCAGTCTTTGACGTATGCGAACACAGTTGATGAAGAAGAAGATGAAGCTAGTCGTGGAAACATAAATTGATTCATCCTAACAAATACTGCAATTTCAAAAATATACATACATGGCAGTGTTATAAAAGTGTAGTACATATTTTTGCAGGCCAGTGTATATATAAACTTTTTAACTGGCGGTTGTTTTAGGCTCTAGGGATCATAACTAGACCCGCAATGGTAAAATTTTCGGAAAACTCGACTTTAGGTGCAAGACCAATAGGTGGATTTTTTCTGACGAATTCTACCTAAAAGATTCGGTAATCCATCTACGACTTCCATAATACCTCTACTGCAGAGTCTCGTCCTTCTTATTCTAGTTCACATTGTTGTTAGGTATGTTAGTTAATGTTGGCTTAAGTCATCCCACTGCTGGGCAAAGACCTCTCCCCATTCTTCCAAACTTTAAATTTATGGCTAATGTGAACTGGTCGTTGGTTCTGTCCTGTCGTGCCGCCATCTCCTGCGAGATCAACCGCATCGCCTTCTGGCTGTGTCAGGGCTCCATATCGTTGAGCGGAGGAGGCTCAGTGAGCTCCCGCCGCGAGAGGGCCGGTACTGCTGTGGAGAACAGCAAGTTCTTCCGCAAGCGGTCCAGGAAGGAGGGCGACCAAGGGTCGTCATCGGAGGGAGAGCTGGCCTCGGCCCGGAAGATCCCCACCAGCAGGCGCGGTGGGATCCGAGGCAAGAGGGCAGGCCTCTCTGCCTCTGAGCGGTCAGCGAGGCTGGCCGAAGAGGGACGCCACCCGGGCGTGACTGCTCTTGGGTCAGGCAAAGAGGCGGGTGCACCTGGCGGCTCTGATGCGGAGCGTAAGGCCAGGTTCACAAAGGAGGTGGAAGCCGCAATTAGGGGCGTGGCCTTGAAGATGAAGACATCTTCAAAACTCAAGGCCATACCCGCGGCTTCTGCCTCCATAATGGCGGCAGCGGAGGCCAACTTTGGCGGACCTCCTCGTCCTCCTCCCCCTCCTACGATGGACGGAGAGGAGCTGGCCAAGTTGCGGGTGGAGGTGGCCCGCCTGTCGGCCGCCACGGAGGCTCTCCAAAAGGAGAACGCCAGGCTTCTAGCACACCTGGCCAGTCTGCGGGAGTCTGGCTCCTGCGTGGCGCCTCCAAAGGGGGGCCAGGCGCAGCGACCCAGCCAGCCCGAGCCGGTCGAGAACTAGGTACTGAACCTGGTTCGGAAGGAGCTGGCTTCCTTCCAGGCGCGGTTCTCAAAAAAAAAAAAAAAGGGCTCCATATCGTGGTTGTTTTGGCCCACAGCTTGTCGTTTATTATCATCAATTACCAGACTTTATCCATATGACAATTACAATTCTGCAATAAGCCAATCTCTCAAAACGTGTCAAAAACACCTCTGCCTAACCCAAGAAGAGGTGAACCTAATAGTACACCCACGTTTCGCCTGTAATATTTTAAGCCCCATGTAAAAGGGGGCGCGCCTATTTCCATCAACCGGGCACACATCCAGACTCGGTGGTTGCTATTGAGAACATCCTTATGGAAAATAACCGAAAAACAAGGAGTATTATTAAGTCATAAGTCATTTAATCATTTAATCATTATTATTTTTATTTTTATTTTCAGGTACATTAAATAGTTGTTATAAACTATTTATTGTACCTGTGTAAAGACTACAAGCGCGCTTTGTTATGCCCAAAGGCGTACAAATATTCATAAAGGTCATTGACAAATTGAAAACCTTTAAATTATATGAATGGAATGCATAAAGTATTAATTGATTTTGACACAAAATAAAAACAAAGAAAAATATATAAATGTCAGAAGTAAGTGTAACTTTACTATGTCAAAATTCAAATAAAGTTTTAACAAAATAAAATAAAATAACAAGAGAAAATAATTATTAAAATAATACAAAATGTCACGTGCAAAAATGTCAAATGGAATTGAACTTAAAGATATACTATGTCAATGAGTACCGACTATGGTCAAAAACAGTCATTACATTTTGTCTATTAAAAATTCCGAAATGCTGTAATTATACTTTATCATAGTTTATAGGGATTCTGGAAGTAGATATGAAAGATACACAATTACCGAGTGCTATATGATAAGTTTTATTTCGACGAAATCGCGAAAAGAAGATAGTTTACGAATAAGAAGTTATTTAAAAATACCATAATCACAATCTTTCATCGGCTATTCCCCCAATGTTGGAAAGTTTAAAAACGATTGTGCCTGAAAAAATGTATGTGTATTTTCCTAGTATGTCCCTCTCCTTAGTGGAATTTCAACTTGTAACCAACTGCACGCGTTCTCATGTTGTTTCGTAATTTACTACCAACTTTAACTGGCTTCTTTGCCAGTTTGGTAACTTTAGAAAGAGCATCGTTTAGTATGATTTTGAAATTGATATAATTAGTTTTTGATCGCTTTTTGTACAATTTGCTGAATATTTTTTAATTATATAATTTAATGTTGTATCCTTGCAAAGATAAAATGTTATAAAACAAAGGAAAGACTGCCAGTATTATATTTATTGCAAATGCATGTCAAAATGCATGACCATCTATTGAAAGTATCGATTTATTTGCCAGTAGGTACGCGATAGTACTTGAAGTCAACCCTGAATATTGCTTCTTATAGTAAGCATAGCTAGGCGTATCCAGTTACCGCCATGAGCCCTCTTTTATAAAGGGTGTAAAGCACCTCTTAACGAAGCCGAAAGGAACTTATTCTCCTCGTCATTGCGATCATTTTTTTGTTCTACACCATACCTACATATATACATAGATAATGGGGGTCAATGTTCGAACTTTTTGACAACTTTTTTTTAAAATACAAGTTTTTAATGTAAGTATTTTACTTTAAACACCCCCACGACCCCCGTAATATTAAATCCATCCATCAGCACACTGATTTGAGAGCGTTACATTGAGTTCTACCACAAAACATGATTTTTCACACCCAAAAAAAAAAGTCGTTTCCCAGCAATAATTTTTGCGTAGTTACTTAGTTTGATGTACAGAATGCTTGGTGGACAGCTTCGTGATGAGTTGGTTTTCACCCTGTATGTACCTACTGTGAAAATTCCGAACTATCAACCTATACCGGTAAATTCTTTGAATTAGTAGAGGTACTTTTATTTCTAAAAATAAACAAAGAAATAAAGGCAACCTTGACGTTTGTAATTAGGAAAATGTCGGTCTGTACTGTATCTCTCGAAAGTTCGTTTAAAACTTTTCAATTAAGTAAGTATTGAATGTCGGATCGGGAAAAAGTTAATCGAAGTTCGCAACTCGCTGTTCTGTTTGGAGCAGAAAGTAACGTTATTTTAACTTATTAAAAGGTTAAATCGCTCTCTGATGGCATAAAGAGGCGATATTTTAATGTTAATGTAAATTGCAATCAGAGTTATATAAATACTAGTTAATGCCACCGGCTTCGCCCGCGTGGAGTTCAATAATTGTTCCACGGGATCCTACCCCCGGGATCCAAGTTATAAGCTATCTGTATTCTAAACATTAAAATCCATTCAGTAGTTTTTGCCTGAAAGAGTAACAAGCATCCATCCATCCTCTAATTAATAGGAAGTATTTAAAAAAAAAAAAAAATATTTGCCTAATCTAAAACAACTACCTTGCACAGTTCAATAAGTTACAAATAAGCAGTAGAGGAAACATATCGGCTTGCCTAGGATGGTCCGTGCCGTGGATGTGTAAACACCCGTACACACTGAGCTCCCTCCGTGTCTCGGAAGGCAGGTTAAGCGGTCGGTCCCGGCTGTCATTAATTGTCGATCTTTGACGGTCGTGCGTGACAGGTAATCTGTGACCTGAAAGTCTGACAACCAATGCTACCAAGGGATATCGTATTATCCAGTTCTAAATGAGTTGTGGAGGTCAGATAAGCAGTCGCTCCATGTAATACACTGATATTCAGCTGCGTCTGGTTGGACTGGAAACCGACCCCAAGATTAAAATAAAATAAAAAATTGAAATCCCTGAATACAATAGGTACGCCTTTTTTTAGGTATGACCACTCGCAGATGCAACTCGCTAAGGTTGCCAAACTGCTTAACCGGATTATCCTGTGGTGGCCAAAAATTACTTTAAGGCCGAGTCGGGGCTTACAAACTATGGATTTAAAATTAAATGAACATCACTAAGGACACCCCCTGTGGGGTTCGCGCCTCGGCTTAGTGCATCATTGAGGGGAGGGCCGCAAAGATCAGGCTGGGTCGTGATGATGATGATATTATGACAGAATAGTTTTAGAAGTTAAGATAATTTTGTGAAATACTATTTCGAATTATTGAACATGTTTTCAAAGTTTATAGCAAAAGTGTTTTACTGATTTTTAACCGACTTCGAAAAAAGGAGGAGGTTATATGTTTGTGTGTATGTATTTTTTTTTTATGTATGTTACCTGATTTCTCCCCCATTTGTGGACCGATTGTCAAAATTCTTTTGTTCTTTATTTGAAAGAGTATACTCCTGAGCTGGTCCCATTTAAATTTGGTGAAGATCTGATGATGATCTTCGGAGATATACAATGGAACTCTTCACAAATAGACGGCAAATTTGTCGTCATTTCTGCAATCGCTTGGATGTTTATTGTTTATACAACATCATGACGTAACATTACGCCTGTATGCTCTGTACGCAGATGTGTACAATACACCTAGATTTCGAAAGTTAGGTATGTTTGCGGATGAATGGACAAAGATTTTTCATTAGCATGTCAGAAGTATTGTGAGAGGAATTTATGAATGTGTGAACCTTTACTTTGTTAATTTGTAATGGCTGATGCCCGCGGCTTCGCCCGCCCGCAAATTATATACTTAAATCTTCCTCTTGAATCACTCTATCTATTAAAAAATCCGTTGCATAGTTTTAAAGATCTATCTAAGCATACATAGGGACAGACAGACGCGGGCAACTCTGTTTTATAATATGTAGTGATATTTTAATTTTATGTTATCTCTTACTCTTTTAGTTCTTGTTTTAGTTACAGTAATTGGTTCAAATACAACCGTTGTAATTAAATAAATGTTAAGTTCCATTTATTGGGGATAAGCCTATTACCATGACATGTGTTTTTAATAATGTAAAATAAATTCATGGCGACTTGTTTGGGAACAACTAAAAATGGAAAAATAAAATAAAACTTTTTTGCAAATAATAAAACCGACTTAAAAAAAAAACCACAAAAAGAAAAACACAAAAAAGTGAAAAATAACTTTAGCTTTAGAAGCTGGTGACAAAAACACCAAATCAATCAAACAAAGGTCAAGCTTCAGAAGTCGGTGACAAAAACATTAAATCAATCAAACAATGGTCACCGACCTTTTTCCTTTTGTTTTTTTATTCCCTTCCCCTCGGACCGCCAACTGGTGTAGACGTGTGCACAATCCACATTTCTTTGTTTTAATAATTATTTAAATCAAAATTCTAGTCAGTAAATTCACTCGTAAAAATAGGAGCGCATAAACCGAAGTACGCTTGCTGTCGAGAAGAGCCCCAGCGGATCAACAAAATCGACCTCCTCGGTGCTTCTGATATCCTGGTACGTGCAAGCAACTCGGCCACTAACAAGGTACGACTAATTACTGTACCTGCCCACGCGCAACGCCACGCCCTTGAAGACTGCGAAACCCCGCCTACTTACATGTCATTGGGCCGTTCAAGGACAAACTGCCGCAAGCACAGACGCTGTGTGCGTAACCAGCATTCACTTCACACTGCTACAACATCACTGCGCGCCTAAGCCCTTGCAATACCTGCTAGCGCTTATACTCTCCTGGTACTCGGCTTGACTTAACCAGAAGGAAGTCAAACGACGTCATCGTGCAAACTAGCCGCGTGCAACAACACACCAACGTAACTGCGAGCCACACTGTGATCTACTTACACGCTTTTTATTATCTCCTAGTACAAGACTATAAAACATACAATGGAAGACATGAGCAAATCCCTTTCTGAATCTAATATTGCTGACCAATAAGATCAACACACTCCTCCTAACTTCGCATTCCAACGTAGTAAAAGACCAAGAGTATGCTGCGACTCTGACTTCCTTGCCTTTAAAGAGGAAGTCACATCACTGATATCATCTCTAATGTCAACGCAGCAAGAAGATCTCAAGAAAATCTACCCGACACTAATGGAAATAAAAACTACAAATCACAACATAGAATCTGCCATGGCTTTTCTGTCGGCACAGAATGAGGAGCTTAAAAATAAAATAGAACAACTTGAAGTCCAAACAACGAAAGATAGAAACTATATCACTATTCTAGAAGACAAAATAGAAGATCTGCAAAGGGGCAGTCGTAAGGCTAACATTGAGATCAAAAACGTAACTAAGCTGGCTAAAGAAACTAAAGAAGAATTAATTAAAATGACCATCTCCCTATCCAATGAAATTGGATGTAATATCGCAAAAACAGACATAAGTGACATATTTCGAGTTCAGAACAAGCGGGCTAAGACGAAAAATGGTACAATTATAGTTGAGATGACATCAACTATCCTGAAGGCTGATTTCTTGAAGAAGACCAGAGATTACAATAGAAAACATCATGAAAAATTATGTGCCAAGCATCTCGGATTTAAAACAGAAGAGTCAACTCCAGTATATGTCCCGGAACAACTAACAGCAAAAGGTGCTCGACTTCACTTTCTCGCGCGCGACCTGGCAAAATCCAGGGGTTACAAGTACTGCTGGACAGCCTACGGGAAAGTACATATTAAGAAAGATGACAACTTTCCTACTATCATCATAGCAAGTGAGTCACAGGTTCATAACCTCTTGCAACTGAAATGACTAGACGTTACATCACTGATGATCATTTATGAATACTTAAATTTCTTACTCTATTGTTATCCCTCTTTGTTTTGGTTCTTTAAGGACTCTATATACTTAATATTAAATAGCATTAAGTTAAACTTTAAGCTTATCAAGTTAAATGTTTACCAACACTATGTTAAGCTACTGAAGAACATTCTTTGCACTTGTCATGTTTTACACTGTTGTTACCCCATCCTGTCTTGGTTCAGGGATTTTAGATGCTTAAAATTAATTAGTATTAGTATTGGGATAAGTAACAAGCTAATTGTTAGGTTAAATAATAGTCTATCGCGCACCCACACCAACTTACCGCTCAAATCCACACTCATTCAGGCTAACACAGCCTTAACATACACCCATACTCTCACTCATACACTAAATGTCTGCATAGCTATGTTCTTCTGCACTTATAATACATTCAATTATGGCTAGCACCCTACAGACTTTGAAAGACATAGACAATCATGAAATAGCCCAAGTATTCGACTGTGAACTCAATGACTTTACTAACCAGATTAGACCAAACCCTCCCGGCTTTACCATTGTGTCGCAAAATATCAGATCCATTTATTCTAACTTCGACGACCTTCAACTTAACATAACAAATCTTAAAACGGATATCGACCTGATAATCTTAACTGAATGTAGACTAAACTTGAGCAAACAGATACCTCATATTGCCAACTATAATTCACTCCAATCTACAAATCACTTTAACAAAGCTGATGGAGTGGTCGCTTATATTAAAAACACACATACGTGTAAATTAAGCTTACTCACGCGTCTTGCTTGGAGGTCCATATCTCACCTGACTTAACAGTTATCGCGATTTATCGGTCCCCCTCAATAGCAAATGCTGACCAATTCATTAATTCCTTAAATGATCACCTTACCACCATTGCATCAACTAAAAATGTAATTGTCACTGGCGACATTAACATTAATGTTATATTAAATCAAGGCGAGCAATCACATGATCGCACAAATAGGCTTAAGTATCTCAACATGCTGGCAATGCATGGGCTTCTGCCGGGTCACTCGCTTCCCACGAGAGACAAAAACTGTCTAGACCATTTCATATTAAAGCTCAAACCTATTAAAAACGCGTCCATTGCAATCATTCCCACTACAATCACAGATCACTTCATGACTTTCTTAAAAATTACAAGCCATACAAACGTTTTAAAACCTGCTAAAATAAAATCAGTTCTTAACTTTGACAAGTGTATCGCCCACTTAAAAGACAGTAACCTGGCAGACCTGCTTAAACTAACTAACCCTAACACACTTACTGATAATTTAATCGAAATTCTTCAGAATTGTATCTCACTTAGTACTATAACTATGATGATCCCGTTAAAAAATAGAACCCTGAAACCGTGGATGACTACTGGTTTATTGCGATGTATTCACAACCGAAATAACATGCAACGGAGACTGAGACTTGACCCGTTCAATGAGGTACTAAAAATTACCTACAAAAGGTACCGAAACTACTGCACCCAAATCATCAAAAAACAAAAACGAAAACATGACAGGGACCAACTCGCGAAAGCGCACAAAAACCCAAAAAAAACGTGGGAGATCATTAACAACATTACACAGCGGAAACCTAAAAAAACAATTAACTTGGATCTCCTAGAACTATCCAATACCCCTCAGAACTCTGCCAACAGGGTAAATGGCTTCTTCTCTAACATAGGAAAGCTTCTTGCGGATAACATCACACCATCTCCGTCTCCTATAGTCAATAATAACACCCCTCACCCTCCTTTATCTGACTTTACATCGTCCTCATCTTTCGTTCTACTCGACACAGACCCTAGCGAAGTTCATGCTACAATAATGGGTTTAAAATTAGATAGTGCCCCTGGTTGGGACAACATTCCCGTTAAATTTCTCAAAGCTGCACGCGAGCAAATTGTCCCCATCTTAACTTATTTGATAAACCTTTGCTTTGAGCAGGGAGTTTTCCCGGAAGCCCTGAAAGTAGCCCTAATAACGCCCGTGTACAAGTGTGGGGACAGGTCAGACCCGTAAAATTATAGGCCAATTTCAGTCCTACCAACTATCTCGAAAATCCTAGAAAGACTCTTAAATTCACGCTTAATTAAATACCTTACTAAGCACGACATTCTGTCGCCGTCTCAGTTTGGGTTTCGGCAGGGACGGTCTACTGAGGATGCAGTCTTGGCACTAACAACTTCTATAGTTGACAAGGTGGATAAGGGTAGCAAATGTCTGGCAGTCTTCCTTGACCTCAAAAAAGTCTTCGACACAGTATCTGTTCCTGTACTACTGCACAGGCTCGAAAACATCGGCATTAGGGGGCCCCCTCTTGAGCTATTCAAATCCTACCTGTACAATCGCAAGCAAACAGTAAAAATAGGAGAGTTTACTAGCTTAGAGGAAATAATTTCGTACGGCGTCGGGCAGGGGAGTGTCCTTGGTCTGACATTATTCCTTATTTATATCAATAATCTATGCAATATGAATATTGAAGGAGGTCGCATCTTCTCATACGCGGATGATACCACCATAGTCTTTGCTGAAAAGACTTGGGAAAAAGTTAGAAGGACAGCCGAATCTGGTCTGTCAAAGATTGCAGATTGGCTAAGTCGTAGCCTCCTCACACTAAATGCTTCCAAGTCTAACTACATATGCTTCACCAAGTATGCAAACACGCAACCACCACTCGACTTCCAAATTAAGATCCACTACTGCGCCAACCCCCCAAATCCTGACTGCTCATGTACAAAGATTGACAAGTTAGATTACACTAAATACCTGGGCATCATGATTGACCAGCGCCTTTCTTGGCACATGCACACTGAACTAATCATGAAAAGGGTCAGAAAACTAACATGGACCTTTAAAACATTGAGACACGTTGCCTCTAAGAAACTTCAGCAGAAAGTCTACGTATCATTGGCCCAATCGATTCTTACGTACTATTTGCCATGCTGGGGTGGGACAACAAAAATGAAATTTTTGGAACTTGAGAGGGCACAGCGATCTCTCCTTAAGGTTATGCTCTTTAAACCCTATAGATTCCCAACCCAGACCCTTTACTTAATCACTGACCTTCTGTCTGTTAGGAAACTTTACCTACTACATCTAATATTGAGAAAACACAAATCC
This sequence comes from Xestia rhomboidea, assembly GCA_963853795.1. Lineage (NCBI taxonomy): Eukaryota > Metazoa > Arthropoda > Insecta > Lepidoptera > Noctuidae > Xestia > Xestia rhomboidea. The sequence continues at coordinate 12,373,051 of OY970763.1, read as the reverse complement.
CTTCCGTATGATCCCAAGAAGCCGAGTATGAGGAGTAGAAGAAGCTACTTAGTCGCTCCAACTATCCCAGTGAAATCTATTTTTGCCAAGAGGCAATACGCAAGGCAATCTTCCCACTTATACAACCTGTTAAACAAAGAGCTGCTCATCTATCCTCTGAAACTCCGAGACTGTAAATTGGCTGTGACTGACTGGCTCAAGAATAAAAGCTACGACGACATTGAGGCTATGATATCGTCACTTCCATAATTGTCTAATAAATTAATATGACTGCGGTCATGAAATCGTTAGTAGATGAAGCCATGTCTGGCTTCTTCTGATTCCAAGACATTGTCGCAGGGCTAACCCTCCTGCCGGGGCTGCGGGACTATTCGAAAGAGATACCGTGGCCCCGGAACACAAAGGGCGATGAAGGAACATGGATGGGTTTTAGTCAGTAAAAGTCTGACACTCCCTCCTGCTCAGCCCAGAGCGGGAGAAGTCATTTGATGATTTCCCATCCGAAAAAAAAAAAAAAAAAAAAAAAGGCCTAACCCTAAACCAAAACAGAAATCTTAACGTATATAACTCATATACCATGCTATGCACACTCACACACACTCACACACACACACAAACACGCACATACACACATTAACCCACTTGCAAACATCGCACAAGTGCGCTCCTCTTTAACTTTATTTTACGTACATTTAATTTTTAACTTTAGCCTTTGAATTATATATAATTCTTTATTTTTATGTTGTGTTCAATTGCATTATAATGTTAATGTGGAAGAGCGGAGTCACCTAACACAAGCATCTCCTTGCTTAAAAGGTGATCTCCAAACCCTGTTTCTTTAAGCCATAAGTGATTGAAATAAACATTTTTAGTTATTTTTTTTTTTATTAAGTCTAAGTTTTTTGCACAAAAGTTTTTTTTTATTTTTCCATTTTCGGACAATCAATTTTAGGAGAAGAAATCCCAGTACCAGCAGAAAATTTCATGTTATTTCCCAATAAAACCAACATGAAAATTTTTAGCACTACCATAATATTATCAAAGCAGCGATGTATAAAAATAGGCACATTCTGGTTTTCTCTACATTTCCCTTCGCTTTGTAACACTGACGTCACATCAAAGTGAAATTTCAGTTATAAAATTATACTGTATATATTCTTTGTTAGAACCCACATCATTGCTCGTTGTATTTTTTGTTCAGTCGTATTTTAGGCTGACCCAAAATGATAACCTGAATTATTGCTCAGGTCATGTTTACAAGTGTAAAATGTGAGAAAAATAAACTCATTCCGGTCAGATATAATTTATCCAGTAGCGAATAATGTGGAAAATGTAAGCGAGATTTAAATTACGAAGATACAAGCTCACATCATTATTAATTTCCGGGTTTATAATAAAATAGCACAGCAGGGTACTGGTTCAATGGAAGGCTTCTCTGCATGGGAAAGTTTTATGTTATAACTAGCTGACCCCGCAAACGTTGTTCTGCTATATAAATGATGGTATAAAAATAGCCTACGAACTATTCTCAGACCTACCAAATACACACAAAAAAAAACCATAAAGTTGGTCAAGTCGTTTCGGAGGAGATCGATAACAAACACTGTGACTCGAGAATTTTATACGAATATTAGAAGAAGAAGATGACATTGTCTTTACATATAGTATAAATAGAAAATTTGTATTTAACTATTGGTAGGTAACCTATGTGTTTTGATCATTTTAGTATTGATCCTAATTTACATTCATCATTTCCTCAAAATAAGGGTACACGTGTAATTAATAAAGCTACTTTCAAACAACCTAACAACTTTTATACACGTGCCATCACTGGCAAAATATAACAAACTTTAACAAACATCAAACATGGTGGCTTGTAGTGATGTCCCTGAATAAACAGTATGTATAACGGTAGGTCCCAAAACTTTAAAATGTCATTACTTTCGACGGGTACCTCGATCGCGACCCACATTCCTCAAACCGTCACTGATTTAGCCATGTTCAAACAAGTCGTAAGTTAACGTTGTTTTAGGACTAATGAGCTCATTGAATTTTCGTCACGATACCCCATCGATACTAAGGCCTGTGGACTATGGTACTGTTAAGAAAACACAAATCAAGAACTTTGAGATTCGGTGGTTTGATTGTGTTTTACGTCAGTTTCTGTGATGTTAATGAAGTTGCTGTTATTCAGTTGGGTTGTTTACTTGAGTACCTACCTACGTTTGGCGGTTTCATTTTGTCTTTATTTATAGGCATTGTGAGGTGATGTCTTTCTGTGTTATTTTTTTTTAATGTCCTGTATGATAACGTTTTTAACCGACTTCAAAAGGAGGAGGTTCTCAATTCGTCGGTTTTTTTTTTTTTTTTGTATGTTCCCCGATTACTCGAAGATGGCGGGACCGATTTGGTTTTTTTTTTGTTTTGTTTGAAAGGGGTTCCCAGGTGGTCCCATGATCATTAAGTCAGGATCTGATGATGGGATCCTGGAGAAATAGAGAGAACTCTTCAAATTTTATAGGCACACTCGAAGCGATTTGGGTAGTTTCTGGAAGAGTACTTTTTCGGAGTGGTCCCATTTCAATTTGGTGAAGATCTGATGAAGAACTTCGGAGATAGGCAACGGAACTCCTCAATAAATGATAGCAAATGGACTGGGATTGCTGAAATCTGTCTATTGTTTACACCAGTTCATAACATAACATCACGCCGGTACGCTGTGAAGGGGTAAGCACATGTGACGACCACTAAAAAGTTAAAAATAAAAACTATTTTGCAAAAAATAAAACCGACTCCAAAAATTAACAAAAAAGAGAAAAATAACTTCAGCTTCAGAAGTCGGTGACAAAAAAACTAAATCAATCAAACAAAGGTCACCGACTTCTGAAGCTTTTTTGTTCTAGACCATTCCTGGGAACCTAGTTACGGAGATATTAGGGGTCAAAGTTCCGACATTTTCAAGTCTTTTTTTAAATACAAGTTTCAATGTTATAACTATACTTTAAATACCAATACAAGTGAGTGCGCTACATTGAAAACTTGTACCACCTCAAATACCACCAAAAATAAGTCATTTCGCAGCAATAATTTTTGCGTAGAATGCTTGGTTGATGGCTTCGTGAAGGGTCCGTTTACACCCTGTGTGTTCTTTCTTTGGTAACATACCATGAATTTAATTAATATTTACTTAAATTACGCAGGAAGAAATACTAGCGTAAATGCGCTCGTAGCAATGTTTAAGCTACGCCGTAGCTTGATGCGTAGCGTACAGGCTACGAGAATGAGTGTAATGAAATCGGGCGTAGGGCGAAATATTGAAATACTGGTGTTCTGTGATGTTCTAAAATACTGCATGTGGGAGAAATAATCAAAATCACATTGAATTTTCTTTATGCATTTCTGTTATTTATTTGCTAAAACAAATTTTTCAGTGTCGGGTAGCTATAAAAAAATCCTCGACGATTACGTAAATCATCACCAATACAATCGTTATTAATGAGTGGCTACTCTCTTTATCATAAAAGTCGCACTGCTTGTACTACAGCTACTAGGTGTGACAAAAAAGCACATTAAGCCGTTGGTCCTTCGTCTGATCTCTCTCTGGTCGTGTCGGATGGCCGTACCATCGGACTATGAGAGTAAAGGAACACAGAGTGCACCTGCGTCTGCGCACACACTTGTACTCACACTGTAACATCTCCCGTGCCAATGGCTAATCTCCGCTCAGATTAGCCGCCGTTACCGAGAACGGTCATGTAATGAAAAACGGACTACTTTCCGAAAATTCAAAGAAATACGCTATTCACTAATTCATCTTCTATATGTTATGGCAACACATACTCATTAATACCAGCTCTCGTTAGAAGATTAGACACCCTTAATTAGCCACCTCACCCGTTTCATATACCTAAAGGCCGGCCAAGCAACCTATTTCATAATAAACTACCCACATTTACGTCAAGTACCCAACACTAGCGAACATTCGACGCCTGATTAATTGTCCCTGCTTAACCATGAAGATACTTACTTAGTGACATGTTACCAGTTAGTAGCTACGACCAAGTTGGTAACTAGTTCCTCCGCTTGACTTCAAACTTCTGCGAGACGATAAAGAGTAGTTGCATACTGTATTATTCTTTCACTGACATACATTACCAACCAAGTGAGCAAACTGCACCATTTTGTGGTTTAAAAATGTATATGTGTGTATGTTTCTAGGGTATTTTAGTAAGAACCAATGAGCATCAACCAGAAATCTGCCACCTCGACAGCAGTGGACGTCTTTCGGCTGAAATGATGATGATGAATGATGATGATCATCGAGAAGTCGCCTGACTTCTCGATGATCATGCTACAATATAATTTCTGTTACGTGACGACGATTACCAACCTCCTAGTGCGCTCTCTCCGAGGCCACTTCCAACGGTGTTGAGGTGGCAAATTTCTGTTTGATGCTTATTTAACTTTAAAGGAGACTCGCGATCCTGCACTGCAGAGACCTATAAGTTGCCGACACAGAATAAGCGATAGTGACAATAGACCGTTAAGATAAGCGTGCTCCTGGATGGAGACAGCGATTAATCCGCGAGTGATGTAGGACTTCCACTTCCTCAGGTAAACTTAGGGCTGAGTCGTCGCCCGATCAGCCAGGCCCAAAGTGGTTCCTACGTGCCTTTATTGAGCACGTGCGGTCGCTGAATCGGGCACAGTTGGTAGTGGAGCCTGTCGGGAATGGCGGGCTGATACCAGTGGGGTTGCGCACGAATTTACTTGTAACTCCCGAGTGGGGGCTCGGGAGTTACAAGTAAATTCACGTAAATTTTAAGTAAATACAAGACACATGTTGGTAGTAGGAGCAGTGAGGTTTTAGTCGGTTAGAGTCCGATTAAAAAATCCACTCGCCCCAGACGTAGGGTATCCATGAGGATTTTCCCACTCAAAAAAAAAGGTGGCACCAAAGAACTACCCTATTGGTCTATGATTGGAGTCTCAATAGTAGTCTCAGCCACGGTCCAGAAGTGAATTGTTATAGTCTGGTGATGATGATGATAATTTCTTTCCGATATTTTGTTCTAAGATTCATTATTTTGAGAAACCTATTTCTTACTTTGACTGTTTTATGTCGAAAGTTAGTGTTTTATCGTTTTACTTTTACGTCTCAACCTAGTCAGTAATGGAAAATATGGCAGCAATAATATGTCGCAAAAAAAAACTAGCGAAGGAAGCAAAGCAAAGACAAAACGACGATGTAATAAAGCTATTACGATTGAAAGTCCAAAAGTGCAAAAAAATACCAGTATTACACCAAAACGGTTTATTTCCAAAGCATAAAAAGGACGCATATTTCAATGCTTTCCGTATTTTATAAAATAATGCCATTCAGTTGATTGCAATTGCTTGTTTTGAGTGTTGTACTTATATAGGGGGATTCCGCAGGGCCATTAGTGAATTCCTTTTCAGGGAATCGCGCGAAATTACATGCAATTTGCGGAACTGTTTTCCGCGACCGAAAGTTTTCAACATTTGATATTTCTACGCTTGCCAACTTAAATACGAGTATTAGTGCCACTGTTACACTCCAACTAACTTTATGTTATAGAAATTCCTTTGTAAAGTGTGCTTTTTGTCGTTTAGTTTAAGCTGTTACCTGAATGGAATTCTGTTTGATGTCGATTACGGAGTTTGCTAATAGTTTTTCACATAAATGTGTACATTTTATATCAAAATATGAACCAAACCATTTAATGTCATAGTTTTGGAAGTAAACTTGTTTTTAAAATGTTCTAGATTTAACAAAAACGGTGACTTCAAATCGATGAAAATTCAGTCTATGTGAATAAACCCAAAAAATTATTTACTATTTTTTGCGAAACTAAAATTGTTTGCACATATAACCATCAACACATCCTCGGGAATATTTGCCCGGCTTTCGGCTTACTATATCGATATTACTCCTATTCCCGGCCTCCTTATCTGTAATGGAGCCGTCCCCGCCCGGCAAACTGTGACATTGTCCATATCGCTACCATGATGTCCATAAAAAACATTGTTTGTCGACAAAATATTTGTACAGTATGTGTCACTCACTTTTTAGTGACATAGTAGAAAATTAAAGCAATATTCTGCAGAGTATAAAAATGAATAGGGTAACACTTAAAGTACTTACGGGATGATATCCGTTTTTTTTTAAATCACGGATATCATCCCGTAAGTACTTTAAGTGTACTGAAAAACCGTGAAAGTCTAAAACAGTGAATTGGGTAAAACTAAAAAAAATGTTTTCGAAGTATTTAAAAGTACATCATAATTAAATCAAACGTCAGTAAAGGCAATTTTTCTTTGGCCTGTTCATGTGACAGAAACCAGTCCAAGTTTTCAAAAATCTTAAAAAAATGTTGCGTGGCGCCAAGAGAAATTCTTTATCTGTGGCATGCACAGTGTCTTTTTACAACAACGCCATAGCTATACATCGTGTTTCAAAGCACTTCTTCAAAGGTACTTTGTCAACTGTGAGAACAAGACAAACACCAGTTTCCTTAAAGTGCATACATGGCCATCATTTCCCGTCAGTATGGTCATGCGCTACCATCAAATATGACATAAAACATAATGTGTTGCTATTCCAGACAGGGGGATTCCAATCGAAAAATATACAATATAAAATCGAGATTTAGACAGATACTGTCACAGAGTATCAGAGACGGGGCTTTAAGGTTATTCTAAAACCCGATTTGCTATAGTTTTGTCTGGATACAGGACAAACCGAACCTTTTCTAAAACACGACTGCCATAGTATCGACCTGATAGGTTCAGTTAACCGCATAATAGAGTATCACAATGTAACATATTCGATAATATCGATTTGACATCGGCACCGCCTTTTTGTCGTAACGATAATGAATGTTGTTTTTTTTTTGTAACAGTAATGAATGATAATCTAAAGACATATTGTTTAATATATTGCAAAGTTTTGCATGTAGTTTTGCTTTCTTTCTTTATTTCTTCTTTCAATCTCTGGCTTAGCCTTTTCCCAACTATATTGGGGTCGGCTTCCAGTCTAATCGGATGCAGCTGAATACCAGTATTTTACATGGAACGACTGCATATCTGACCTCAACAACCCAGTTAGTACTAGGTAATACGTACGATACCCCTTGGTAAGACTGGCTGTCAGACTTTTTTGGCCACTGACTACCTGTAACGACTGGCAAAAATCTGAAAAGACAGCCGGGACCAACAGCTTAACATGCTTTCCGAGGCACGGAGGAAACTCGCTATGTAAGGGTGGTCACCCATCCACAGACCAAGTGGCTGTTTTATTTAGCCACGAGCTCCTCACCAATATGTACCGATATTGCAAATACAAATAAGAGTATGATTAAACGTGGTTCTCGCTGTGCTTATTACCACTGATATGCGGTTGACAGCATTATGCGATTACTGTCAAGGGACAACATGAATGCAAAATGTTTGTTAGCTAGGTTGACAAAGGGCATTGTCTACTCTCAACATCATGACAATTATCGGTCCTGGATTTACCAGTGAACCAGCAAAGCAATTGGGTTGGTTAAAAGGAGTTGGTCAGACGTAACTCATTGGCTTTGTTTTGGCCAGATAACGTTTGGAGGTACAATTAGAATTGTCCTGTATAGTTCCCACATTGATACATGCTCATGACGCATTCAGGACAGAACAATTCAAAGCTTCGAAGCTAAAGATGGCCTTTACATAACAATAAAAACATGTACACGCGCGTGTACTAATCTGCATACTGTATTCAAATAAAAGTCCAGTAAAATAGTAGTACTGTAAAGCTACCTGCAGGGCTATTACGTATCTTTCTGATATCCAGTGACTATCAAGCTTCGGTTGTACACCGAACTTTGATGACAACCGTGAATGTCATAATATTGGTATTACGTATCACACTGAGTGGATAACACTTTACGGTGACTAACGAGGTCATACATAATACGAAACTAACCTTTTGACCGTTAATAAATTGATGGACACTGAGCGCAGTTACTATCATTTCGAACTGTCAACAGAGATACATATAATAGCCCTACCGTTCTCTTTTTGCAATATATCGAATATTGCTCTTGGGGATTCCATGAAGCCAAAGAGATACAACGTTCCGGAAAATTCATGATATAACTAAACAAATTAGGCATCGAAGCACTACAATACAAGTCGTAAAAACCTAATACCCAATAAAAAGTCAGACCTGTTTTTCTTTTATTCCCCGACCAGTATGGCAACAAATATTACGTATTGAAGTTTCACCAGTTTTTACCGGAGATCGGCCAATCCATTATTCGTCGCGGCCATATCGCGAACAGCCCCAATAGGATTAAACCCCGCTCCATTAGATACTGTTTTACTACTCTTTTGTTTTATGATCGTATTTTTCCGATAATTTATTGAAAGTGGTCACAAAAGAGTCCTTGTTCACTTATAGAGATTAGCATTTATCAGAAACGCTCGGACAGGAACATGTTTTTGAAACTGAAAGTGTGTTCAATATTTTATGATTTAGAACATTTTCGAACTCGAACAACATTAACAAGTTCAGTAAACAAAGTTGATTATATTCTGAGATCTTTTGATTACGAAATATTTCACTTTACAACTTGTAATTAAAGTTACTAACCCTCAATCCGGTTGAGTACTCTTGTTCCAATATTAATAATAATAATCCAGTGAAGTACTTCACTGTTCTATAAGTATTAATATTGTCACAATAATTAAATATAAGGATCGAACGATCGCTTTATTCCATAATTACCATAGACTTAGTATATACTGCCGTATAGACGAACTGACAGCTCGATAAAGCGTGACCAATTTTGCTTTGTCAGTGTGTGCGTTAGTTAGTGATGTACCTTTTACTTTGGAGGACTATCGATAAGTGATTGAAGTACGACCCTTGGAGGAAGATGTTCCATAGACTGTTTTAGTCCACATTATAATTTTACATTATGTTAACAAAGTGTAAATACATTAAAAAAATAAAACAGCCAACTTTTTTCTTGACATTTTATTAAAAACCTTTAAACAGAACAATCTTATTTAACTGGTTCCTTACAGTTTCCTTTCCTAAATTATTAAGTTTACATTCATGTTAAAGTCGAATGTCAAAGTAAATTTCTATAATGTGTTTTATTATTAAGTATCTATGACCACTTAAAATATCTTGGTCCTAATTTTGGCTCTCCAAACTCGAAAAAGAGCCGGAATTGTCTTCTAATATATTATAAGAAGTACAGCTTTGCAAATTGTAGATTTCCCAATACCTTGGACTGATTTTATTATTTTAACGAATAAACTTTTCAATCTTTAGACAAAGTTGTAACACGTCTTTGGATTCCAACCAATGCGCCCAATTAATCTGAACTATTTTCCTCGAATTATAGTATCTAGAGGGAATCTGTTGTACAAATTATACAAAACAATTAGTTTATGTATTTGTTAAAAGTTAATTAACTTTTTACTGATAAAATGGTTCAGATATTAGACGGTAAACGTAAGCAAGCATTTATTTTCATAGTTAGCATTCAAGATAAAATATCGATACTAATATCGATAAATTTAAGTCAATCCCTAGCGTACATGTAAAAATAGATTGATGAAAAATCTATCCACCAAAATCATGTAAATTATCAACAAATGGACTTTTAGCTATACAAAATATGAAAGTAAACAAAAACATTGGTATTATTTTATATTCTATACAGGTTAAAAGACAAATTTTAACCAAAAATAAACGCGTCATAGCAGTGACGACGTCCGGACTATTTACCTGTGAAATGTGCAATTTTCAGGTTTATTTCTATGATTAACACCACAGTCACGCACAGAACAAGTAACCATTGTTTAATACAACTGTATTTACGGAAAATAAACCACGATATACGCTAAAAACCCAAAATACTGAGGAGTTGATTTCCCGTGTGCCGACTTGTGCAGACCTGTCATTCAAAACCGGTCACAGTGAAACTGGAATCACTATCCTTTTCTATCTTGCTATATTTCCGTAAGGGATTTTCTTCTCCCTCGCACGCTTTGTTGGTCTATATTTACTAAGTCTATGATAATTACTATTTATTGGGTTGCATAAGCTGAAGATTTTAAGCTCCGTCTTTTCTACAGCTTCCTCTTTGCTCGGCTAGAAGACTACATGAAGACTATAAAAAAAACGATAGATGGACCGTATTAAGGATAAATTATGACCAGAAAGGAGGTGACTGCTGAGATGACGAGTAATAGAGAAGTATGGAAGAAGTAGACGTGCTGCACCGACTCCAAATAAAATTGTATAAGGGAATGATGATGATAACGTTCATTAACGGCCATTTTCAATAACTTACTAGCCGGTTTCGGTAAGCTATCTCTGTCTGTTTGACAGTTTGCTTACTGACCGGTTAGAAACAAAACGTCACAGAAAAGCTTTCTTTGATTTTTCTATGAATCAAGTGACAGCTAGGTGACGCGGATAGAATATTCTTTGTTTATAGAAACACCGACAGCTACGGAAATAGGCATATTAACCAACAGTTATTTCGTCTCCATCGTTAGACCGTCGATGACAGATATACTCTAGTTAAGTTGAATGTATGAAATGAGCCCAAACACAATATAGCTGCTGTTGGTGAGCAAATGGACTGTAGTTATTTGGAATGAATTGGAGGATGATGGAACCACTGTAAATATGAGTAATTGCTATTTATTAACAGAAAAGTGGGACAAAACTATGTACAAGGCAATGACACTTGACAACTAACTCAACGAAACATTTTTTCTGTTCCAAAAGTCATTATAAAATTATAGTTCTTAAAAAAAAGGTGGCATCCCAGCCAGTCGCTAACAGCTGCTGTAAACTCTTGCAACTACCTACTGTCTCCATCGATGACAGTCATACTCCAAGCAGGTTTTAAAAATGATATTCGGTTTAATTCAGCTGATGTTACATTCAAAGGAGCAAGTACGACTGCTATGCATGAGGTCCTGGGTTCGATTCCCGGAGCGGGCAAAGTGTTATTGGGTTTTTCCATCAGGAATTTCTCAGTAGCAGCCACAGAGTCTGGATTTGTGCCCGGTTGATGGCAGTTAGCTCGCCACCTATTACATGAGACATGAACACAGCTGGCAAAATTTGGGTGTACTACTGCCTAAAAATTCCAGGTGATGATGTTGTCTTTATGCGGTTACAATCATTATCACTTAAAACGTGATAGTTACCATCTTTACTATTTGTTTTAAGTTCCCGATATTCCGGCGCTGTTGCAAGCACCATGATCACGGATAAACTGAAGTTATTGCGGGTGGGTGTTTATGAGCATACAAGTCGGTCTTCCCACTTTCTTGTTCGTTTTAATACCATTAGTTACCAATACCCAACACGCCTGCGAAGTTTAGCTAGATAATATGTATGTCGGATCCGGTCATGAGTACGGACGGGCGAATGGATCGAAAGCGCGCCAGTGGTGGCATCACGCGACGTACTTACCAGTCTACCCCACCATGGCGTGCTTGTACAGAGTCCTGATGTTAACAGCTCGTGGCGAGGAAGACAGTCTGGGTCTGATCGCAGCGGAGTTAAGACGTCTTGAAACTGTAGTCGATTCATTGTGCCTAGTGTTATTGTGTGAAAGTGTAATGTCAAGTAATTTGTTAGTTTACTCAGTGTATCTGTTTGAAAAGAGTAACCATGGAGTTTCTTGCCGGTTCTTCTCCATGGAAACGACCACCCCGAACCGTGCACCATTAGGCCTATGTGAAATAAAATACTTTGATAGTTAGCGTATCGGATCATGTGTGTTTTCATTGCACGAAACCCATCTTCTGCCCACATTATGCTTGAGCCTAACGAAATAAAATCCTGACAACCCGACATATAAATAAATAAATAAGTATGGCTTGACATTACACACAGCGCCATCTAGTGCCACACTAAGCAACGAGGCTTGTGTCGTGGACACCATCAGATAGTTGATATACTACATAGATACTTTTTGTTTGTAAATACATACAAATTATACATATAAACACCCATGACTCGGAAATAAATGTCCATGCTCATCACACAAACATTTGCACCTACCGGGATTCCAACCCGGGACCCTAAGAACGTAAGGCAACTTCGCTACCGCTGCGTCATTCGGGTCGAAATATGTATGTAGTTTAAACAAATAAGGCCCTGAAATACTACGTCAGTATTATAAATTAGTTGTGTCAAAATGAAGGGCATCAACAAACAAAACAGTCCCTACGACACTCATAAAAGATAAAGGATACAACATCCTTTTACGTTTACATTGTTCAGTAAAACTGTAATTTTGCTAATTCTAGTGCTTAAATATTCCTAGTTTGTGGTCCAGATAGTTGGAATGTTTTGTCCATGCGTAGTAATTCTTATCTTATGTTGTACAATATTCCGTGTAGCTGTTCCTATGTAGATACCTACCCACCCACGTATAATTATGTCGATTTCTGAATTGACTTACTGCAATAAAAAATTATAATCCTAATGTACAGTCGTGGTCTTTTTCGCCTGATCAGTTAATTTTTTTTTCGCTTAAATCATGCGGAGGCGCCGAGCCACGCCCCCTTAAAGTTTAGGCCTATTAGAAAAGCGTCAACTTTGGGGCGCAAAATAACAATAACTGTCTTTTGGCGTGCGTCGTCAGTGCGCTCGACCGATCGGTATCTTTTCATTCATTTATTTAATACAAAGTCAACGAGGCGGGGCTATAGAGCGTTTCTATGTTGTAAATGCAAGCAAAAATTAGCTTAGTGGTGATCAGGCGGGAGTGTCCTCGATAGTACAGACGCACAACAAGCTACTACAATCTGTCAAAATTCTTGAATTGATTTTAAATTAGATTCAAGATTGATTGTGATTTGCAACTGCAAAAATGCTGCAATGCTGATTTTGTGAAACTACAAATTTTCCGTACAACGCCGGGGTACAGTCCACTATTTCTCTATTAAAACGTATTAAGCTATTTACAAAATAAAATAGCCTACTCTTAACCAAAACGTTCATCCACTGAAATCCATGACAATAACCCTTCTGCAAAACTGAGATAGCTAATATTGCCCAAATAAAATACCACGCATCCCCTGTATAACGGGCCCCCGAGTGTAGGGTTGACAATGCGCGCGTGTACAAAAGGGGATGGATGTTGGGGAAAAACGACAGTGCGGACAAGCAGCATTGAGGACGCGCTCTGATTGGCATTCGGCCGGCTTCGGCGGCACTGATTAACGAATTTCGCGCGTGCCTTGCGGTTAGGGTTGTCAACTGCTGATGATTATTGTGAGTTTCAACGTCAAAAGAGGTCTTTTATAATTGCTATTTTATTTTATGTGTCGTGGTTGAGTTAAGGGTTGTCGAAATGAAAGGGATGTTGATAAGTTATTTTGTGATAAACTTTTCAGCATCGCAAAAACTCATAAATTGTGCGAGTTTAAGGTTGTAGACAGACCGAATCATGATATTCTATTTTGTAAGTAATTATAATGTTTCATAGCAAAATGCTGAAAACAGTTAATTTCAACTTTCTAGACTATTATAGCAAGCAATAAAAGAATAAAGTAATCCATTTCTTCCAAAGTTTGCATCGCAAAAATATTACAATGCCGATACTTTTACAATTGAGCACAAGTTTAAATGGAGAAACGTCCATTCTCGGCTAGGTACCTTACTAGAAACAAAATTATATTACTTTTAAAACTAAGTAACATTCTTTTAAAACACGGAGATTTTTTTAATTTAAAATAAATCAAAAAAACTACTTTGACGCTACTGTAATCAGAAGAGCTCTAAAAAGTATTTATCCTCTTCTGAAGTTCGCTCGTATTTTGCCCCCGCCGTATAGAAACTCGTATACCCGAAAAATTGTAATTTAAGTGCAAATTGCGGGTCTCAGATTACACATCCTTACGTCCAAGTATAATATTCGCTGAGTTTGTAAAAGAATTTTATATTTTTAGTTACATTTCTGTGGGCTCATTAGTGTGTGGCTGTAGAAAAGATTTATCTTGGAGTGAAGTCATGTACTTGAATCAGTAATTTGAGCAATAATTTCGCCCCTTGTATTTGAAATAATTTTGTGTTGGTTTTGTCTAGCTCGTCCCGCCATCTCCTGCAAGGTCTACCGCGTCGCCTTCTGGCTGTATCAGGGCTCCACATCGTGGTTATTTTGGCCTATAACGACTATCAAAGATCTACGAATGACAGCCGGGACCAACAGCTTAACGTGCTTTCCGAGGGTCCTTAGAGAATGAGCCGAGCGGCTGTTGTTATTTAGCTAAAAGCTTTAATGAAAAGTAGTAATGAATCAATAATTAAACCCTAGTTATGTTAGCCGCTTGCTTTCATAAACAACCATGTAAGTTTAATATTAGTACATATAAGTAGTTATAAGATGAAATGTAACATATAAGATTGTTAATAAAGACATACAACAAATACATTTAAAAATATACAGACTTACATACTTACATGAACCCTGAAAACATAACACTCCTTTTTTTGGGCAGTCGTGTAAAAAGGGAAAATAAGATAGCGAAAAACTATCTTACTTAAAGACCTTCCGTTTTATTTTCCTGAAGTAACACATAGAAATCGGAAAGACTACCAAACACTAAAGTAACATCTTTATACAGGGTGTAGACCCTTCACAAATCCGTCCACCAAGCATACTGTACATCAAACTAAGTAATGCGACGCAAAAAATATTGCTGCGAAACGATTTTTTTTTTAGGGGTATCACAAAAAAAAAAACACGTTTTATGGGAAAACTCAATGTGACGCACTCAAAACATTGTGTTGATGGGTGAATTGAATAGACAACGGGTTAAGGGGGCATTCAAAGTAAAGTTATGACCTTAGAAGCAAGTATTAAAAAAAAAAATACTTGTAAAAAAGTTGGGTGTTCGACCTCCAATATGTCCGTAACTAGAAGGTTCCCAGGTATGGTCTAGAACAAAAAAATGATCGCAATGACGAGGAAAACAAGTGTCTTTCGGCTTCGTTATGGGTCTATTTACACCCTTTATACTAGCAACGTACCTATACCTAATAATGTTTAGGTCACAGAAAATGGAGCAAGCAGTCGACCGGCCCTTTGATCCCTGTAATGCTATTCGCAACTGAGACCACTTTAATCTGAAACGTATGGACCTCACTTTTAAGCTATAGTCAACCGATTTGATTTTGAAAACTCATTAGAGGAATTTGAACTTTATTCAGGTAACTATACCAAATGAAGGTAGTATGTAATTGAAATGTGCTCAAAACTAATTAGATATGTATATCGTGGAAAAATAATAAAACCGGCCACTGGAAGGGTTCTGTAGTCAGATTTAATAATTAAATATTATAAATATTTTTAACCGACTTCAAAAAAAGGAGGAGGTTATCAATTCGACCGTATATATTTTTTATGTATGTTCACGGACAACGTCGTCGTATAAGAACCGATTTTGATGATTCTTTTTTTGGTTTGGAAAAATATTATTTCGCAGTGGTCCCATTTAAATTTAGTGAAGATCTGATGCTGAACTCTTCAATAATAGACAGCAAATCTGTCGTGATTGCTGCAATCGCTTAAATGTTTATTGTTTACACAACATCATAACGTAAGATCACGCTAGTATGCTCTGAGGGGGGTACGCAGATGTGTACAGTACAACCAGATTTCGACAGTTAGGTGTGTTAGTTTCCATTTGATTGAGGATAGGCCTATTAAAATGATATGTATTGTTAACAGTGTAAAATAAATGCATAGCAAATATTTGTACAGGATATTACAACGAAAAATGGAAAAATAAAAAACTTTTTTTGCAAAAAATAAAACCGACTTCAAAAAACAAAAAAGTGAAAAATAACTTTAGCTTCAGAAGTCGATGACTTGTTTGTTTGTTTCAGGTTTTTTTTGCCACCTACTTCTGAAGCTAAAGTTATTTTTCACTTTTTTGTTTTTTTAAGTTCGATTTATTTTTTGCAAAAAAGTTTTATCCCAAGAAAAATCTTACATTTGGAGCTTAAAACCAGAATCTCTGATACATTCCGTATGGGAGAACATGTTATATAAAAACATATAAACTATAAAGTTTCCTTCTTGACTACGGAACCCTGAAAGTTGTGTAATAGTCGAACTACTCTTGTTCGCCGCTGAAAGGTGACCCTTGTTAGGCAAAGGCTAAGTGAAAGACGTTGAAGCATATATCAGGTACATTATAACAATCAAAGTTGCCTCGTTGTCTAGTGAGGTTGGTCACGAGGTCCCAGGCTCGATTCCCAGGTCAAGCAAAGTTTTATTACGTTTTTCCATCAGAAGTTTCTCACTAGCAGTCACGGAGTCTGAATTGGTGCTCAGCTGGTGGGTATAGGCTCGTCCTATATTACATGGGACTTACACATTAACAGGCGAAATTTATTTGTTTATAACATGTACAATACGGAAGGATTTCGCACGTCACGCAGCGCACGCGCCATCATACCCGTATAATTATATATGATGCTCTATGCATCAATAAATCCAATCTATTGCACAGACAAAACACATAGTAAACACAAATATAAGAAACATAAAGGGTGTAAATAGACCCTCAACGAAGCCGAGAGGCACTTGTCCTCCCCGTCACGCGTCATTGCGATATGTTTTTTTGGTTCTGGATCATACCTGGGAACCTTCTAGTTCCAGAGCTATTGGAAGTCAAAGTTCCAACTTTTTCACAACTATACTTTAAATACCTTTACTATTCAATGCAGCCATCAACACAATGTTTTGAGTGCGTTATGTTGAGTTTTACGGTAAAACGTGATTTATCACCCCAAAAAAAGTCACATGTTGATGTACATATTATGAAGTTTTTAAATTCAGTGCTTCTAATAGTACATGGAGGTTTGTATCAATTAAAATGTCAATTTAACCCAAGAACCCTTGATTCGTCGACTTAGATTTATATTATTTGCACCGAGACCCTATGTGGAGGAGCTAACCGCCGCTCGGGTCGATCTTTAGGTTAAGCCCTGCTCGCCTAGGTTGGTAGTTTCCTCCGTGCCGTTCGCCGAGCCGTTGCTCCCTGCTGTTATTTGTAGATCTTTGACAGTCGTTACAGATAGTCATTGATCTGAAAGTACGACACCCAATGGTGTAATACTGGTTAGTATTACCATTGGGTATCGTACCCAGTACGTACTGGGTTCTCTAGGCCAGATAGGTAGTCGCTCCATATAAAATACAAGTATTCAGCTGTATCCAGTAAGACTGAAAGCCGGACGCCAACACAGTTGGGAAAAGGCTATACAGAAGATGTGTGCCGAGACCCTATGTCTAAGCAATGTTTGAGGTATACAGAACAAGGCCCCCCGGCCACCGTAGGCGCGGGCCTGTGGACGGTGAGCTATGGGCTAGCTCGCCGTCCGTCCGTCTCATGACGACAGACCGTGTCGACGGCGCGTTCGTGTTCCACGCGCGCCTCGAAGAGAGTCAGCAAAAAAGAAGGGGTCCGCAAGAGCCGATGCCTGCCGGGGCTGCAGGACTGTTCGAAAGTGATACCGTGGCCCCAGAACACAAAGGGCGATGGAGGAACATGGACGGGTTTTAGTCAGTATAAGTCTGGCAGTCCCTCCTGCTCCGCTCAGAGCGGGAGGAGTCATTTGATGGTTTCCCACCCGAAAAAAAAAAGAACAAGGCCATTTTAAATATGTATGAGCCAAAATTAACTTCAGAACAAAGCAATCTCAAAGAAATAATACCACTTTTCACTTATAGCTTAATCCTAATTGTCTTCATTTTTCAAAGGCTATTCTACTATTAGGCAATAATGGGTTTAAGAGCTTAGTTAAAGATTTGAATAAACAATAAATTTGTACTAAATCCAGTCCATGCTGTATAAAGGAACTTCGATCGCTATTCACAGTGATTAACGAACATTTTGTACGCCGCATTGTCTTTACATAAAGCACTCGGTAACAGTAGTCTAAGTTTGACAGAAACTTGTTTTTATGCTTACAGTTGGACCAAGAAGTCTGAGTGTTCCAATACTATGTAAATCGGTCCGCTTGAAACCGAACGCAGGAAACTTTGGGATGGAAGATTACGGTTGCATGGATTCTGGAACCGCAGAAATGCAAGTTCATTACAGATCTTTTTATCGCTGTTTTTCTTTTACAACCAGTTCGCTAGATTTGATTATCTAGGAGAACTACTGACTTCCAGATTTTAATATTTATTACACTCATAGATATTTAACAGTACAATAAAGTTTGTATGCTTACTTTTGCAAGGAAACCCAATTCTTGGTTAAGCTCGTCATTATACATATGCTACATTATTATTGCAATTTGTATGTATATTTTTTTTATTTTGTGTACAACAAAGACTAATAATACTGAATGTGTATGGATTTCCGCGGAATTGAACCTGTTTTCAGTTACGAGTTAATCATTAAAAATTACCCGCAAAACAGCAGATAGCAAATATGTAAGTTTAGCACTATTTATTCAACATTTCAATCTGCTGCCTGAACTCAAGTCAACTTCCGATATAATTGGTTGTTACTCCGGCTGTCAGAATGAACAACACAAGTCAGCAGTTTACCCTGAACATAGACATTATAGTTCAGGAACCCGAGTCGATCTCACCGAACTCTTACAAGAAGTTGTACAGACAATACTGCTGAATTCCCTGTACTCAGTGAGGCGGTAGAGTAGAAGACACTTGTGGACAAGTGACAAAAGACCCGGTGCGGTTTCCGAGCCTCGCCGACACAGATTTACGGCGAAGAGAATCCTGTCGAGCTTCCATTAAATTGAACCGTTAAGAGCGATTTATTACAAAAACTGCAGATGCAGAGAATAACGTCTTCTTTATTGGGAAGGGTGCGTGGTTTATCTTAATTAAATCAATATTGAAGACATAAAGTTTCGTCAATGTCTTATTTACAAACTAGATGAAATTGAAGTAACTTGAATGGAGGTAATAACTGCAATGGCTTATTAAGATGAGTACAGCGGCACTCATCATTCGAGACGTTTTTTACCATATGGCTAAACCTGAATTTGCCAGCTATCACACCATGCTCATGTGACGACTCTTGTGTCCCAGCAGTGGGACAGTAGAGCATAATAGGCTGATTAAGTATGAATAAAATTGAAGTAGTTTAAAAAAAATCTCTTCCACAAAAAAGACAATCAGTACCTAGAGCTTAGTGAAAATAATAAATTTAAAAAAAAATATTCAAAAAATATAACGTAAACGTTTACAGTTTTTCTTAAATCTATGTCAAGTTCACCCATGCTCTGAGCCTGAACTAGGTAATCCTGTGTTTCACGCTATTTAAGGTAACATTAATTTATTAAATAATCAGATATCATATTAATAATATTGGTAACAATGTATAAAGGTATATAATTTTTTTTTACTATGTTAACTAGCAAACTAAAAAATAACAATAATATGCACAATATTTACTTTAGCACAAGTAATAACTTCTCTGTATCTTCATAGGACATTGTTTGAAGAGCTTACTTAAGGATTGTTTTGCAGTTATTGTGATTTAAGGAGTAGATGCTTCCTTTTTCATTACGCCTGTTATACAATAAAAGTACACTTTTATCCTATAACAGGCTGTATATAAGTGTAGTATGTAGTAAGTAAAAGTGCGTTATGTGTTTTATTTGTGGGAGACGGGCGACAAAACTAGCTGAGGCCTGTATTGTACAGTATACTTCTTACTACCCCCAAAGTTAAACTAAGTTAGACAACAGTGTGAATCAGTTTGAC
Source organism: Xestia rhomboidea (assembly GCA_963853795.1). Lineage (NCBI taxonomy): Eukaryota > Metazoa > Arthropoda > Insecta > Lepidoptera > Noctuidae > Xestia > Xestia rhomboidea. Next base: position 12,353,249 of record OY970763.1, on the reverse strand, counting down.
AAAAACGTTTTCGCGCGATAAACCCAACGATTCTTCCATTAGAACTAAACAAAACAAAGACGGACCCGTGGTCTGCACAGCCACAATCCAACTTCAGCTTGATTTTACGGAACAATTACACGAATACCGATACCATGCATTCTTTACGTTCACGTTGCATGCATTTATTTCATACATTCATTGCTTGAACACGGGAGCTTTTCTCACGCGAATAGAATATAATATTTTTTATTTGTCTTTGGTCTTATAAATAGGGAAGGATTTTACATGTTTCGCCGTAGACTGGCGTATAAAATAATATTAGAACATGTTAAACGTAACATTTAAACACCACACACGTATTTCGTAAAGTTTATTAATAAAATAAAATGTCTAAGTAATACTACAATAACACGTACATCCAATAATATATGGCTACGAAAGTTTTTATTGCATTTTTAAATAACAGTTTTGTTTGTATACACAAAAAAAAAATCAGGTAAGATCAATAATAACTACACAGCAGGTACATATGTATTTTCAAGCAGTTATTTTCTAGAAAAGTAGTACTTAAAAAGCAAATAAATAAGATAATGAATAGACTTATAAAAGAAAATGATGCCCATCATTTTATGCCTTTGTAGTTTGTACCTCATTTCAAATTTAATAAGAAAAAAAAAAAAATTTGCTTTTATTCTTAAGTACCCATTGCAAATTGCCTTTTAGTTTCATTGTAATTTATTATCAACTTCAAAGAAAAGTAGCCTAGTGGCACTGTTAATTTTTAATAAATAAAATAATACATATATTGCTTTACTTTTGCGCCTCAATTTCTTTAATATTCTAACGTAAATATGTTTTTTTGTCTCAGTAATAATCTAAAATGGACCTTAAAATAATGACACATAAACACATGATAAGTAAAAGTTGCGTCTACAGGGTGTAAGCCACCTCATCACCAAGCATTCTGTACATTTAACTAAGTAACTTTACGCAAAGATTATTGCTGGGAAACGACTTTTTTTTGAGGTGAAAAATCATGTTTTGTGGTAGAACTCAATGTAACGCACTCAAAACATTGTGCTGATGCATGGATTAAATAGTACGGGAGTCGTGGTGGTGTTTAAAGTAAAAATCTTACATTAAAAACTTGTTGTTGTCAAGTTGTCAAAAAGTTGGAAATTTGACCCCCAATATCTCCGTAACTAGAAGGTTCCCAGGTAGGGTGTAGAACAAAAAATTGATCGCAATGACGGGGAAAATAAGTGCCTTTCGGCTTTGTTAAGAGGTGTTTTACACCCTTTATATTATGTCTTCTTTGTGGTAAATGTCTTGTAAAAGTGTAATACTATTAGCGATGGTCGGTCTGATTCAATTAGACGGTAAATCATATCGACCAACAATGTTGAAATTTTGATATTTTGCGCGTTTTTTGATAAATTTTAATAAACATAACATCGCGCTTGCAATCGACGAAGGGTGAGGCAGTGGTGTACCTAATAATAGTACCTACACGCATTTTTCGCCAGCTATGTTTAAGTCCCGTTTAATAGGGGGAGAGCCTATTACCATTAACCAGGCACGAATCCACACTCCGTGGCTGCTACTAATTCCTGATGGAAAAACAAAAAAAAAAACTTTGCCTGACCCGGGAATCGAAACCCGGACCTCGTGCTCAGCAGTCGCGCTTGTGACCACTGGACCAACGAGACAATCAAAATAAAATAAAAGACAAATAAATTAGAGCCTGCACTTTCCTCTCGCAGGTCTGCTGGAAGAAATTTCTGAAATAAGCAGTACCTTTGTGCTCATCTATTTATCTTAATGTAATGTCCTATTAAGTATTTTGTGTGTACATAAATAAATAAATTAAATAATACCACGAAAAATAGTCTAAGTATGAATAAATAACTAAAATACAACTCATTCCGTATCAAAATTCATAAAACAAGAAGTGCTTAGTTAACTCAAGTGAACGTTTATTTTTGTATTATCTTACATTACTACGCTAATATTAAAATAACATAGAAATTAACGTTCGTTCATTAGTGAAAGATATTTTTTGTAGAGGTTTACAAACAAATTCGTTTTCCACTTTCAATTCATTTTACGATGTTCAACTCCGAGGAAAAGATGCCAAATGAATGACAGGAATCAACTAAACGAGCATCTGATAACAGATTTTGTAAGCTTTACCTACCTCTTCGTGGAATACGAGCACAATGTTATGTTACGTAAAATAACAAGGTTACGTTTAATTGGTGGAATTTCCCTGTTTGAACAGTATTGAAATAATACCTCCATCAATTTTCTATATCGCAACTCAACTCAAACTCAAACTCAAACTCAAATCATTTATTTCAATTAGACCATTACGGCACTTTTGAAAGTCGAAAATACAATAAAAGCAAAGCTACAGTCACAGTCACAAGGCATAATAACTTGAGAAAGTACTGTAGTTGCCCGTTCCCTAACGTAGATCTCTATGGAGAAGAACGGGCAAGAAACTCCATGGACACTCTTTTAAATCAAAATATTGTTACAAAATCTTGGTTACATCATTCATGTTGAGATTATACATATATGTGAGAACGATGTAGAAAGACGTGCACATTAAGAGCGTCCAGAGTAAAATAATAAATCAAAAATTTAAAAAAAAAAAAAAAAAGTAATTAAAATGAACGAACCGTGGCAGCAAAGAGATGACCAGTCCCAACTGAGAGCGCCCGTTCACGAACATGACGCATGTATCGGCGCCAAACAACTCGACCATATTTAAGGGAATTAAATGACCCGACACACCCGCCACCATCAGCGAGACATTTGAGTGAGCATGACATTCTCTCTTAGCCACCAAGGCATATTCAAGTCAATGAAAGATAACTAAATGTAAGTGGTGGCTGAACAGTACAAAGTACTCACACATGTGCTATGAGATTACATAATACTAAAAACTGGAATCTATACAATGCAAATAGGTATATTTTTACAATCTTCCGCAGCTTCCACAATACATTAACATGGGAATCAATTCTTCTTCTACTTCTTTCTGTGTCGATAGACTCAAATAATGCCCGACCAGTGCAATCAATTAGTTTGCAACTATGGTTGTGGAGCAGGACCAGCATGTAGCCAAGCATTTTTATCATCAATGTAATCCCCCAACTTATAATATGCTTGCCTACATAGTGTGCGTTTTATACAAGATTTAAATTTCGTCTCATTCAGTTGAAGAATGTGGGGAGGTATTTTATTGTAACATTTCAAACAGTACCCCATGAAAGATGAATCTACTTTAGCAAGCCTGAAACCTGGCTGAACTAGTTGGTCCCTATTTCTAGTGTTATAGTGGTGTCTGTCACCTCTTTTACTGAATAAATGCAGATTTTTCCTAACGTACATGATGTTTTCATAGATGTATTGACAAGGTACTGTCATGATATTAATTTCCTTAAACAGTTCTCTTAGAGAATCGCGTCTACGTAATTCATATATGGCTCTGATGGCTCTTTTCTGCAGAATAAATATAGACTCGATGTCTGCAGCCCGTCCCCATAGTAAAATACCGTATGACATAATACTATGAAAATAACTAAAATAGACTAGCCTCGCGGTATCAATATCAGTAAATTGACGGATTTTTCTAACAGCATATGCAGCTGAACTCAGCCGTCCTGCAAGAGATGTTAAATGAGGACCCCATTGTAACCTTGAGTCGAGCGTGATTCCCAAGAAAACCGTTTTATCGACAAATTCTAGTTTCTCTTGATTCAATATTATGTCACAATCATTACTTTTGACATTTGGTAGAGCAAATCTAATGCACTTAGTTTTTTTCCCATTTAGTACTAAATTATTAGCGGTAAACCAATTATGGACCTGCAGTAGGGCGTTATTTACGTCGTCAAGATCAGTGTTCATCCTAAATATTAAAGAAGTATCGTCAGCAAACAACACCATATGCGGATGGTTGTTAAATAAACGGGGTAGGTCATTAATATATACTAAAAACAGGAAGGGACCCAATATCGAACCTTGTGGTACACCCATTTTTACATTTAAACCCATTGAATTGACACCATTTATTTGTACCTGCTGCTGTCTATCATTCAAATACGATTTTACTAAACTGAGCGCAAGTTTACCTAAACCGTAATGCTCAAGTTTCAAGATCAGGGTTTCGTGATTTACGCAATCAAATGCCTTCGAAAGGTCACAAAAGATTCCTATGGCATCTTGTGCCTCTTCCCATGCAGTAAATATGTGTTTTAATAAAGTGACACCGGCGTCAGTTGTACAACGTCCTTTGGTGAAACCATACTGTTGCTCGTGCAATATTTTATTGGTGTTAAAATGGTTAAGCATTTGATTGAGCATTATCTTTTCAAACACCTTGCTGAAAACCGGCAACACGGATACGGGCCTATAGTTATTGATGTCTTTACTATCCCCAGATTTAAAAAGCGGTATTACCTTACTGAATTTCATTAGATCCGGGAAGACCCCTTGATCCACGCACAAATCAACCTGGCAAAAATACCGTCTTTTCTTTCGATCTTAATTATGGGAGCTACTTTCGTTAATTTAATTCTTCGCTTTAAATAATAAAGTCCGATAGATAATCACAGGAGTCTCCATAGCTGGATTTTGATGATGACTAAAACTGCTTCATTACATTTTTGAAAAATCTTGATTTTTATAAAGGAACCCATTGATTTCAGAATAAAACATAATCAAACTGTATTATTACACCATTCGATAGTGTCTTCAATATGGATCAGATTCTGGGAAGTATAATAACATACGGCAAACTTCTAATTAATAATTACTATGCGTTCGATTTCTGGCTAGGAATATTGATTTTTCAAAAATACTAAAACTAAACTAGTTAGTTAGTTTTCATCAAAATCCACGAGACTCCTTTGAGTATTTTTCGCTATTCCTCAAAGTTTGATTGTTTGAAGTTAGACTTGGCCATCCACGCCCACTTGAAAAATTCACCCTGTGTAGTACTTACTTTAAGCTCAGTCCAATGAACGGTTAATTAAAGACAAGATCGTTTGTAATAAGTAAATTAGCAATCACCGCGAGGCAATTTAGCTCGGGGACCTAGTCCCATTATTGTCTCCTAAGGGCAGGGCCAAGCCACTCAATTAGATCGTATTTCAGAATAATGGTATTGAGAAGTCGTTCAGCTTCCGTTAACTGCAATTTTATAGTTCTTCCTTTGGCCACCCCACGTTTTGCGGTCAAACTTTTCCAATTATACTATTGAATTAATGGAAAATTCATAAAATTACTCACGTTATGAGCGTCTTTGTTTACGGCTATGGACGTCTTTTGTTTATACTCTCGTGAGTTCCAGTGTGGGACACGTACGGAAGTTTTGATAATGGGTTTAGAGTACTGCGTCGAGAAAGCTTTGAATCGCTTTATAACTTACAGCAGAACATTGGATATACTTAAAACATTTATTTAGCTTTGTACTGAATATTTATGTTCTATACCAGTACTTTACTTAGGAGATTAGCTTAAAATACGGTATCATTTAGCTTTATAGCTCAAGTAACACAAAAACCTTATTTTTAAACTGCAACAAACTTTGAAGTCAGTAATTCTGTATGCATGCAAATTAACCTCAACAAAATTAAGCAACCTGAAAATCGTTTACCATTTTCTTTTAAACAAAGCGACAGTTCTGCATTGCAGACAAAAAGTAGCAAAGCGAAACACATAAAACGGAAGCCTTATAAAACATCCGTTAGCACGAAGAAAATACGTCGGTGTTCAAATCACGACTTTCTTATGAAGCTGGGGAATATTTTTATTTCCTAGATTAAAGGAAAGATCGACATTCCCATGTACATAGTAGATACTGAGTTATTCCCGACGGGCGAAACAAAATCATTTCGTAACTGTGCGCCGGTCTGCGCTCACCCTTTTTTATAGCCCAGATGAATTATGACATAAAATATTTATCTCCTTTCGGGGATATGTAATGGTTGCGTTCCTTTTTAGATGATAATGCAGTAAAGCTCCTTTTCATGACGCTAGCATTGACAAGTCGCCTTTTTGAAGTAACAGTTGGTATCAAAAAGGAACTGCTACAGATTCTGGTGCTGAATTTATTTTAGGTTCGAAGTAATTTGCATTGAACAAGTTGGCTGCTGCCACTAATTAGTGCTTCGGTGCAATATTGATATCAAACGATTCTTTGAGGTGGCGCGTTTTCTATAATACGTATCTTATATGTAACTTGTATATTAATTCATAATTTGGTAACATGTATAATTATAAAAAATACTGTTAACATCAAGGATGATTAAAGACGAGATGTATCATTAAACTTATATTGTCACTTACGGGATATCTTCCGTGATTATTATTTGTTTTGAGCTCCCGATATTTCCACGCTGTTGCCAGCGCCATGATCGCGGGTTGACTGGAGAATGCGGGTGGATGTAAAATAAATTGTTAGGAGCAGACAAATCTGTCTACCCTCTTTCTTTGTCTTTTGCTACGCGCACTATTGGAACTCGACACTAAGTCACGACAAAACACACTCACAGTATCACCAGGTTTTGTGGAGTCCTTATTATGATGCGGGCTCCCGCAAGATCCACGTATCAAAAAATTTAACTTGTGATCTCAGATCAGTCGCATTTTTTTTTTTTTGTTTTCCATGCGCACTTGTTTTTCCAATTCACTCGACATTGACAGAATAGTCGACATCGGCTTTACTTGCCATTAAATAAAAATAGAATAGATGCCGGCTGCTACTTTTGAGCATACTCAAAACTGGATTCCACGTACAAGACAATTTGAAGCCATTCTTTCGATTGAAATTTTTCTGTTTTCGTATTTCAATTGCTTATCTTGTCAGCCTTGGTAAGCTATGTTTGTCCTTAGAAAAAATACGTGGCTTGTGAAATCGGAACCAGTGATTGGTCTCTTCTTTCTTTATCGTGTGGTTAGTGTCATTGCAGAGTTTTAAAGCCGCCCATTGGTCTCTGACTGCAGTAGATACTCAGCTATGGCAGATTTTTGCTCATCCTTGTTTTTCACAGCCTTTATGTGTTCCTTGATGCGGCATGAGATGGTTCGCTTCGTTTTTCCGATGTATGAATGTCAGCTTTAAACCGTGAAAGCTTAACACAGTGTTTGAGATGTATCATTATCTACTAGGTACGTACTGTACAATAATGGTAATTTACATCTCATAAACGGAGGCTATGGCCTCCGTTTATGAGACGCACGCGCGTGCGGTGTTTGTAAACGTAACGTAAATCCTTCGATTTCAAAACTAAAAATGCTCATATCACATTAAATATGTTCATAGTCAATTTTAAGAACTAATACCATTGATGATACTGATTGTGCTTGTAGCAAATAATTTAACTGAAGTGCTGTAAAATAATTGTATTTCCGTCTCAAAAATCGACGTATTTAAGTTACGTTTAAACCGCGCGCTCACGAGCGCCTTCTTTCGTCTCGGTTTATCAAGTAAGATTCATCCGTCAGAATAACACCCTATACGATGCAGAGAGGATATCGAATTTATAGCTCAAAATACAGCACTCTTAGATCGGAGGATCTCAGAAATCTTAGATAGCAGTAAAAGCTCTTTGTTTACGCTATAAAACCAAAGATTTCTTAGCTTAGTATTACGAGATTTTACGGGAGAGGAGCTAGCACGCTCATCCCTTATCGCAGCATGCACGAAATCGAATATAACTTTCTAACAAATAAAATGAATACACTTTTTATGCGGGAACTATGCAAATGAAATTATAATGAATAAAGCACTATTTATTCCCGTTTTCATTGAAACTACGTGATACACTCAAAAAATATTTGAATGTCGTTGATTGTCACCTTAATTAATGCCTGGATAAAAACATGCTCTTGGGACCTCTGTCTGATATTTAAGTATTCGTTTTGGTGTTGCTTAGTGTTAGTGAAAACAAGCAGCAGATATTCCGGCAGCTTATTCAGGCGTCCATTAATACAATCTAAATCACACAAGCATGTTACCAATATCACAATGTTGAAAATTCCTTTACTATATACACAATACCTAATTGGTTTAGGTAACCCCACTAAAACCACATGAATTCATAACTATGGGTACATCATAAATATATCCAACTAGCTTTTGCTCGCGGCATCGCTCGCGTTTTGTTCGGAAATTATCCCACGAGAACTTTTTTAATATAGCCTATGACACTCACAAATAACGTGGCTTTCTATTGGTAAAAGATTTTTCAAAATCGGTTCTGTAGATCCAGAGATTACTCCCTACAACCTCATAAACTTTACCTCTTTAAAATATAGAAGATAGCTATATAGATTAGTATATTAGTATAGATTTAATACCCGTAGTGTTATCGCTGAAAATGAACTGAACCAATCAAGTTTTCTTTTTGCACATATCTTCATTATTTATTATCGCAAGTGCGACTGCTGAGTACACCCGTACCTGGGTTTTATTTCAAGTTAAGAAGAACACTAATGACTTTAAATAACCTTACCTAATCAGAATCAGAATTTGTGCAAGTTTAGCTATAGCTTCGACACTATTACTGGCGAAATATAGGTGTAGGCGTGTTTGTTGCCTACTGAACACCTCCGTCATTCCCTTATACAAGATGAAGATATACAAGTATGAAGTTAATCAAGAACTCGAATAGTACTATTCGAGTTCTTGACTGTAATAACTTCATACAAGTGGAGAAAGTTTGTTATCGGATTCGAGGCGGAATTAACACACGAGCCGTAGGCGAGGGTGTTATTGAGCCGAGAACTGCAGTACCAAATGTCCACGTGTATCAAACTACGTTCTTCAATACACTTTTGAAGAAATAAAATAAATGAATGAAAAATATTTTTGTCATGAATTGTTAGAGACTCTGATATTATTTTTTTTTATCTCGTAAAGGGTCTCTTATTCCACCAATTTCAATATCGTCATGTATCTCATTACGTACTTGTGCTGTAAAGTAAAATGCACGGTTTATACTTTTTTAAATCTTAGCAAAGAGTTTTTATGCCAGAAAAGTGGTCAACATTTTATGAATAAAATTAACTTTGGGAGATGAAATATAATTAATAAACATTTAATTCTTTAATTTAATTAATTTTGACAATAAATTACAACCATTTATCTGTAACAAAAACACAAAAATATTAATTTACTTTATTAGTAATAATACTGGCTGTTTTTTGTGTCTCGCCTCACTAATTTGTGAACAAGTAAAAATTATTCCGCGCGCTTTTTCTTTTCGCTGTATTGTTTTTATTTGTTTTATTTATTTTCTCGCAAATATGTTATAAAACGTCGTATGACATACGTGCGCTTTGATAATTACAGCCTCAGCTTTTTTATCGCCCTCGCCTACGGCTCGGGCTAGGAATATCGCCTCGGCTGTAATTTTCAACTTACCGCACTTATATCATAATGTACTATTTCAGCCCAATGTAAAAAATAGTTTTATTGTATTTTTGAATTTACAACGCAAATAAATGTTAAAGTAGTGTTAGTAAATATTAGTTTTAAATAATCATGTTTGTCTATGATATTCTATTTATAAACACAATTTGAATATTCAAAAAATATTTACGCCGTAAAGACGCACATTACTTTGCCGAAATTAAAAATAAAACACATCCGACTATAGGCATTGAACCGATTTGAACTTCGTATAAGTATACGTTACCTGCATTGATATATTAAAAGGAGGAAGATACCTTACGCGCTAACATTGCAATAATGAAAACCTGGACTCGGTGCACGACTACTTGCACCGAAACTCATACATCTTTGATCCGTGTCATCACAGTCGCAAACTTACAGTCACTAATAGACAAGGACAGAGATAAGAGCCGGCGCTGTCATGCGAGAGAAATCGCGTTAGCCGCCGAATGTTTCCGAATTTTTACGGTATACTCGGTGTACTCGTCGCTTTCTCACAACTCGCGCATTATGTGCGTATCGTGTCTCTCACGCATGTTTTTGTTAAGATCTATCTCGCTCTCACAAATATGCAAAACATTAAATATTATTGTAATTATCAACAAATTAAAATTTTTGGCTGTACTTACGAGTGGTAAGTAATCCCGTGTGTCTTATTTTTCTTCTTGTATTATTAAAACACTGTTTAGCTGCACAAGAAGTCATTTTGATGCGTATTTATAAAAACAAAACCTGAAATTATTGAGGTGTGTAATCACAACGATGTTCCGTGCGCGACTGAGTGCCAACTATGGGCAATCACTTAGTTGACCAGGACCAGGCGCTGTGACTAAGTCCCGAATTACGATCGAGGCTCTAGTCGAGGTTCGTAATTCCCGTATCGCCCGTGATACATACAATGTTTTTCATCACATTTGCGAGTAAATAAATAAAATTATAGGGCAGAAAAAGTAATATGTAGCGAGATTGCAATAAAATTCCTGTTTATATACCATTTTAAGACAATTTTTTAATTTCGATCTGATGTAAACTCCTTGCTTGAACTTGAACCTGCATGACCTGTGTGCAGTGCTACAAATTTAAAAAAAAATAACTTACCGACCTTGGGCTTCATGGGAAGAAAAAGGCCTCGACCCTTATTCTTCCCACGAAGCCCAAGGTCGGTAAGTATTTTTTTTTTAAATTACTTACGGTTCTTGGGCTTCATAGGACGAGAGTTTTATACGGGGCATTGCGGCCAAGTTAACCTGCTTGTTATGATTCTGTTTACGTGTAAGTGTGATGAAAAATACATTGCATGTTGAACCTAATCGTAGTGCGTTAAGAACCCGTTTTCGAGGAAGTGTATTGAAAAATATTTTTCAAATGTTCTTCAGAAAGGTCAGGTGCGTAGTACTCGCAACCGGACTGCGTGTGTGACCAGATATATGAACTTGGATGAGGCAAAAGGAGTACATAAGGGTCATGAAGGTGGTGTTCTGTGTTAAGTATCTGCCAACCCCCACGGGAAAAAGGCGTGAGTTTATCTATGCATGTTATTAAAAGTCTAACCTCAGGAACTCTAAAATATGTCCTTCATCTTTATCCCTGGGTGCCGTAGTCTTCATTACTACTGCAAAGTTATTATTTCCCGGGCCCAGCATTAGCTAGATTTCTCAGCGAGCCGGATAAATTGCAGGTCATCTGCGGGAGCATTTGTCACGAGTCAGTAATTTGTGGGAATGCGTGGTTTTCTTCATATTCCCTCGGAGTAATCCTCAAGTGTAATTTGTCAAAATTTCAACGTTTCGTCGACCGGGCCCAGGCGTCTCCCTACCCGAATATAAGCCCCTTTGATAAACTCAAATGTATTATTTTATGTCACGTTCTTAACAAGTACGTAAGTGTTAGGACTCTTAAATTATTCCTATAAGTTTTCTATAGAAATCCAGACACTGTGTAAATAACCATTATGATAATTTAAAAAACTAGCTAAAATGAATAAATCTGTTTTTTAATTAGCCCGTATTGTCCCACTCCTGGAGAAAACCCTCTCCCCATTCCTTACACTTCTTTCGATGGTGTGCTTCTTCTGCAAAGCCATCCAAGGCGTCTCTCTATCTTTTCTTAGGTCTGCCACGACCCGGTTTAGCTGGGTCCGTAGCTTAGGCCCCCAGTGGTCGAGGCACCCGTGGCCGACGCCCCCGATTCGATCAAATTAATTCAAGGCAACTGTCTTATTATCTATTTTTATTAACCGACGATGTGATTTTTATGTGTGACCACGCATAACTTTTTACAGAGTAGTCCGATGTTGATAATTCTTTTTTTTACTTTTTGTTTCTAAACCAGGCACATTGCAATTATTTTAGACTGTGTTTGTTATCTGGCTTGATCAAAATATTGTTACAAGCGATAGACGTAACAATGAAAATGCAAAAGCATTTTATGCGCGAGCCAGTTGTTTCCTATTTTTATTAGGATATCCGACCGATAGCTTGTTATCATAACCTGTATGTTTGTTAATTTTTTTGTTTGTTTGATTCATTACAATTTAAACTCTGTCAGTATTCCGTGCGAACGACAATAAAAATTGTATATTTATTTACCTCCTAGTTAACCAACATGTAGGTAATGTTTTTCAATACTCTATAAATCTAATAAGTATATCCCGCGGAAGTGTGGGGGTAGAGGCTTTTTAAACGCTAAGACTCTCCACAATCGCGAGATATGCAGTCTCAGGAAATATTTCCTAGAAACCGACGCGAACGTGGGGGGATGCGTCGAGATGTGGTCGCGGTGGACAAGGGCCTCACACCGCTCTCCTTGGCTTAAGAGAACTGTCGCAAACCTTTAGTGCTTGACACTAACGACCTCAGGGAGATATGGCAGAGTTAGGAGCTTCACGGACGCTTTTTCTGGGAACTGCATGGGCCCGATGTAGACCTATCAGCGTCCGTAGCCTGGCTACGTCCCGGGGAATTATTCGGAGAAACCGAAGGTTTTGTCTGTGCAATTATGGATGAAGTTATGATGACGAATGACTACCGGCGATTTATTGTGAAGGACGGCACGGTTGACATACAAATGTCAGGCATGCCACCGTCCAGGCGAATCAATGCGTCACATTATCTCCGGGTGTTCTCATCTGGCTAACGGAGAGTACTTGCACAAGGTTATGTCTATATAACTTTGTAGCCAGGATAATCTATCAGCAACTTGCTCTAAAATACCGCCTTGTGGAATCGTAAGTGACGTACTATAGGTATGTACCTGTACCAGGTATGACATACCCATTTTTCGAAAATGACGACAATATCACCCAGTACTGGGATCAATCCATGACCACTACATGACAGGACTGTTGTAGCTAATAATTATAGTGGTGGTGGATCGATCAGAGCGGGTTGCAATGATTGTTGACATAACGGTCCCACATGACGAGCTCCTCGTGAAATCTGAGAAAGATCAGCAAATCAAGTATCTTGACTTGGCTCGCGAGGTTGTCGACATGTGGGATGTGAGCTCAGCGATCATTGTGTCGATAGTCGTTTCAGCCAATGGCTAAATTGCCAAGAGCCTTGTCCAATACCTGAGGAGGTTCTCGTTAGGCAGCTGTATCAAGGGCTTGATTCAGAAAGTGGTTTTCCTGGACACGGTTCGTATTTTTAGGAGGTTCCTCTCTCTGGAGCCCTGACCCGGCGGCGTAGCTTGTACCCTACCATACCGGTGTGTAAGGTTTTTATGTTTTATATATTTTTCAAATTAATATTTAAAAATGTAATTAGTTTATAGAAAAGATAATAATAATTTCAGTAAAATGTAAAGCAAATGGTCCAGTTAGGTAGGTCTAACTTCGAGAAAGAGATTAATCATCGAATCCGACTTGGCTGGGAGCGTTCGGGAAGGTGCGCGGTATCCTCTCGTCCAACTTACCGCAGTGTCTCAAGATGAAAGTCTATGACCAGTGTGTGTTGCTAGTGATTACATACGGGACCCAAACGTGTTCGCTCACAGTGGGCCTCATAAGAAGGCTTAAAGTCACTCAAAGGGCAATGGAGAGGGGCATGCTCGGAGTTTCCTTGCGCGATCGAATCAGAAATGAATACATCCGCAAGAGAACCAAGGTTACCCACGTAGCCCGAAGAATTGCCAAGCTTAAGTGGCAGTGGGCAGGGCACATTGCTTGCAAAACGGATGGCCGATGGGGCCGAAAAGTTCCGAAAGTTGCGAACCAGAAGACGTTACGTTGGAAGGCCTCCCACTAGGTAGACCGATGACCTGGTGAAGGTTGCGGGAATCCGCTGGATGCAATTCGCAAGAGACCGGTCAATGTGGCGATACTTGGGGGAGGCCTATGTCCAGCAGTGGACGTCTTTCGGCTGAAATGATGATGATGATGATAAAGCAAATGAGTTCTTGTTTAAACTAGTCTACATACTCTTTGTGTACTCAGTGTGTTCTGCCCACCATGACCTACGGTCCTGAGACATGGACGCTCACACTGGGCAGGACACCTAGCAAGGTGCTGTGACGGCAGGTGGAGTAAAGCTGCGATCGAGTGGTGTCCAAGGACTGGAAAGAGAAGTGTTGGTCGTCCGGCGGCGAGATGGGTAGTCGACTTTGTTGCCATTGCGGGAATAACTTGGATGATGCTGGCACAAGAGCCAGGCTATGGATGATAACCTAATCCTTTGAAATAAAATTCAATAAATTTGCGATTTTAACATTACAATGAAAGGCCGATTTAATTCCCTGACAAATCACTGTCAGAAAGTGAATGGTTCAATGAATCGTGAAACCCGTTCAGCCGTTACCATAACAATTAGATTGTTCCGACAGTTTATACGAATTCTGCTTAAATTACTTTGCAAATGGTAGTTTACTAGTTTTGCATGGATTGCCTCTTATTTTATGACTGCCTAAACGCAGAGGATATACTTATCTAAGAGTTATGTACCTATCTATTTGTTGGTCAAAGACTGAAAGCTATCAAATCAGCATTGCCATCTAGACGCTATTCCTGTTGACATCGGATTGGACGAATTTTCTAACGCATTTTAAAGCTTTTCTGTAATTTAATTATTTAAATTTAGATACCACATGTACATTTAAAAAAATAAAATTCTGTTTTACTAGCCGTTAATTTCATTAGAACTAACTAAACATTAACCTCCTGATATTTTATTTAAACAGGATTCTACCTTAGTTTTCTTTTACTACTCACAAGTCGTCATCGGCTGAACTGGGGGTCTAAGATGGCCGCTTTAGCAGAATCTTAATATGAATAATGTTAGAAATTTAAAATTCTTAAAATGGACTTTATGGTTCTGATCATAAAGTCCATTTTAAGAATTTAGAATTTTTAACGTGATTCGTAATAAGATTCTGCTAAAGTGGCTATTTTAGGCCCGCTGTTCTCGTAGTTTTATTGTACAGATATGATCCGATGACGTCTAATAGCTAGATGTTTGCATTCATTTTTATATTGAATTAAGTTTAGTTCGATCTGCCGAGGTCGGCAGACGACGACGTGCGTGCGATTATAGATTGGCCGATAGGTGAACCTCGTGACACGCTTTATAAAAAGTTATATCTCTCCTTTGTGACCGTATTATTTTCTTTTACACAATTTCCGTAGCGAGCAAACCCATGAACCAAGCAAGGACAGGATTATAGTGAATAATAAATGCCTATGTGTACATTTTTCTCCAGTCCCTGAGGAACTTCTAAGAAGGTTACTTTGTTTTACCAGAATACTCCCAACTCATCCACGAGATCTACTTTTCTAGGAATACATATTCTTTTTACAATGTTCATATAACTTCGTGAAGGTGGCTTGGGTTCAGATATAAGAAGGTTTTCCACAAATGTGTTTGTTTAGACGGCTGGAGGTACATGAACTTATTTAAATGGAAGTGTTTAACTAACAGTTACGAATAACTGAACATAAGATTCCTCAGAAATAAACCTCAAAAAAACTACTACATCCCTAAATTTATTCATTCTTCCGCACTAATACCTTTGAATAATAAAAACTGGGGCACTACAGGAAAAATATCGAGAGAAAGATTACAAATCGTTTGTGAACCAAGAGTAATATGTCACAGAAATTCACGGCTGCCATGAATCGTCGGGCACTAAATAAAAGAAGGGAAAAAATACTCAAAAATTTACTAGCGAATTTTTACGAATTTTCGTTGGCATTTCCTAAAGATACCCTACGTTATAAGTGTTCATTTCACTGTAGGAATTTATACTAGCGTCCCAGAGTTCGAAGTTAACAGAGTGTAATGTTCTTATTTGCATATTTCATCAATGAGCTTTCGTCTCGATGTTTATCGTGATTTTCGTCTACATTGCCTTTCCTAGGTAATTTGCAATTAGGAATTTAAGAGCTTTTTGGGAATGCACACGGTAAATGGAACCGTAATCGGAAAAGTCGGTTAAAATGTATAACTCCAATCGGATACACATACGATACATAAGCTACTGCTAAGTAGGAAAATAATGTGTTTATGACACCAACATAGTTTGGAAACTTCTAAGCAGATGATGATGACGATGACAATGACATAATACATCAAAACACCGTAAACCCCTTCTGTAAACAACAAGAAACAAACACCTAAGTACAAACTCTACAGTGACTTCGTCAAATATAATTTTGTTCCAAGCCCTCTTCACAATAAGCCTATTAAAAAGTTTGCTTCTAGAACTTGTGTGACGAAACCAAAGAAATCCATCAAATTTTCATCAAATCAGGCTTAACTAAGTTTTGTAGTAAGTCAAGGTAAATCAGTTAATAACATTTTATCCTTACCTTAGCATTATTTTTCGCACAGTTTAGTTGACATGAAACTTATAACTCAAAAACTTCAAACTTTGTCAACCAAAGCTTTACCTCCTGCTTCTTAGACACAACAGTAATCCCGGAAGGGTTAAGTCTGTTTTACGCTTTTTGTATTGTAAGCAACGACCTACTGTCGGGCCTACGCTGTCCCTTATATACTAATATACTACTTTACTTATGTACTAATGCTGTACCAAAATAATATTGTAATACCAAATGATCTGAAAAGAGTAACCATGGAGTTTCTTGCCGGTTCTTCTCCATGGAAACGACCAACGCGAACCGTGCACCTTTTTCGACGTTTTATAAGTGCCCATCTATGCCTATGTGAAATAAAATATTTGATTTTGATTTTGTTAAGCAGAGGTGTACCTAACACCTACATCTCGCCTGCAGTTTTGTTTAAGTATCATGTAAAAGGGGCGAGCCAATTAACATCGACCGGGCACAAATGCAGAGTCCGTGGCTGCTATAACGCTTTGCTCAACCCGGGAATCGAACCCAGGACGTCATGCTCAGCAGTTGCTTTTGCGACCACTCGACCAAGGGGACAGTCTGTTTCTTTTATGACGAGGAAATAGCTGCCAGATCGGAATAAGATTGCCAATTCACGACTCACGCTGTACCAAGCTGTGTAAATAATCTATTTGTAAAAGTGCTAAACCTAATAAAAAGCGAAACCCATTAGGAAACAACTCTACAACAGTAATACACTCAGCAACTTGAGCGCACAATAGAAAAACTTCCTTCAAATGTTTTCGTTTTAATCCCTATCTGTGTTGACATAAACTCGGTGGCGGAACTACAAGAACCCGTTTACCGGGAACCAGAAAACGTAACTCCATTACCTTATAACTGTATAAACGACAGTTCTCTAATGGGAATTAAACCTTTTGAAACTCTTTGCATTGCGGAGGCACTTCGCCGTGAAGTTGGCACAGATAAAGAAGGATGGAGTAGTTTTTGATGGCAAGTTCACTTATCAAATGTTTTAGTTGAGTTTTGCGGTGTTTTACTCTTATCCTTTGAAGTTTTTTGTGTTTGTCAGGGGTCAGAGAAACCAGTCATGTGATTTTTGGACTTATATCATTACTTTTTGTAAGGCAAATGTAAATGTTGAATATAAGCATCATGTAACCGCCAGAGTAACCCGCAAAATAATTATTTTTTAAAGTTTTTTCACAAATCAGCATTCACTTAATCCCATTGAATGAGCATTTCATGAAAAAGTCATTCAATGAGTATTTCATGAAAAAATCATTCAATGAGTATTTCATGAAAACAGTTATTCAATGAGTATTTCATGAAAAAGTCATTCGATGGGATTCAATGAAATTAGAAGGTTGAATTAATAATTTAATGATTGTACCTCGTATTTGTTATGGTCGCGAATTATATTTTAATCAACATAGAACCTGATACTGACCTGCAAATTGCAAAAACGTTAGAAATTTGAATTTCGCGAGCTACCCTGGCGCTAATACCACAATGACCACTACGAACGGCTATGATGTTCCCTCAATCACTACTCTTTACTCCTTTTACGTCTATTTAATGACTATTTCTATCTACATTAAAAAAAAAAATCTAAAGGATAATATCATCGCGGGTTCACTCCCAAAACAAAATCGTAATACAAAACTTATGCGGCAAACCGAAAGAAAAATCTTCTCTAATAGGGTTCCGTTGTTAGAGACTCCTAAATATAATTTTAGAAGAAATCTCATTAAAAGAAGACCGAGTGCGTAAAACTTGAAGATAATTTCAAAAGTTGAAAAGTCTCCTAAGAGAGTACTCTGGGTTTTTATCGGTTAGGTAACTGGTTCAGGGGCATATGTTGGCTTTGTATGAGTGTTGTTACGAGTACATTTTCACGCTGAAGAAAAAGACCCAAAGGTCTCTTTGTCTCTTAACGGCTTAAAGCATTTGCATAGCTTAACTTCACGCCTGTTATCTCGTCTGTGTTAGGTCGAAGTGTACAGTACACCCACATTTTGCCAGACATGTTTAAGTCACATGTAATAGGGAGCAAACCTATTGCCATCAACCGGACACAAACCCAGACTTTATGGCTGTTACTGTGTTTCTGATGAAAAAACCCATTAGCACTGCAAGACCCGGAAACCGAACATATGACTTCATGATCAGCGGTCGCGTTTGCAGATTGCAGCAGACGAACGCGGCAGGCAGATTTCAGAATTTATCGTTTAAAATAATCAGCTTATAATGATCCCATGGCCATGCTGGAACACTGATGGCCTTCTCTTTATGAGGGAATGTGTCGACGAAATTCACCATGTAGGCTTTACTTGGATTGGTGGATATCATAATGAGTTTGGTATGTGGTGCTACAATTTTTAGGTTATGCCCCGCTTGCCTAAGTTAGTACGTGGACGATAAAGGTAGTCAGTGGCCCGAAAGTCTCAACCAGTCTCACTAAGGGGTATCGTGATGTTTTGTAATCTAAGTTTCGGTCATTCAGTGAATTCAGTGAGTGTTTCGGTGAAGTAGCTACTTCAGAAGGCTTACAAAGGGCCAATGACTTACAAAGTCCAGCTGAGAAACTGTCCAGCTCAGAATCTGCCCAGTTGCGAATCTGTCCAGTTGCTACGGAGACGTATTACCCAGTACTAACTGGGTTGTGGAGCTTAGGTAAACAATCGCTCCATGTAAAATACTGATATTCAGCTGCATCCGGTTAGACTGGAACCCAACTCCAACATAGTTTGGAAAAGGCTAAGCAGGTGATGATTTGGTACTAAAATTTTGTGCATAGGCACTGGCATGGTGAAAGAGTAGCCAATCAGCAGGGTGATAGCGATTCTGACCTTCTGACTGCAAAAAGGGACCCCTAAAGTTTCGACACACAAAAATAACTGTAATTCCAATGCGTCATACAGAATGCAGCTCATTAAAGATCATTTAGGACATGATGTCTGTCGAGAACAAATGATAACATTCGTATTCCTGAAAAGTGCCTCAATCTATTAATGCATGTATTCATGCTTCATGAAATAAAATATATTTAAGGGATTTGGTAGTAATATCTTTTTTTCAGCATTTCATTCATAAAGAGAGAGATCAGACGTTCATGACTAACTTTTGTTACAGCTAACTTGCAATGCAACTAAATAAAGCCGTTAACAAAATTAAACACAGCTGTGGATTAATTGACAGTCGAACTAACTATTCCAACGTCCAACTTTGTACTTTCAACTGCACCAAATATAATAACACTTGAGCTATAACTCGCGTCTCCCAAACTAAGTGTAAACGCATTGATGAAGTGCTAACATAACTTCGGCCACCATACGTAGGTACATTAACTGACTGACTTTGATACTAATCCAACACAGCAGTGATAAATCAGTAATGATCCAGGTGTAAGTACTGGCCGCAAATATGTTTGTGAGGTCAGGTGCGCCTCAGATTGAAGAAGACGTTGAAGGTGCAATGAAAGAGGTTGTATATCAAACTCTAAATTTCTTAGAGCATACTTTTTCTTCCGTTATTTTTCATCCACAGCAACCTTATTGCAATAATAATAGAGATCACTGATTTTGGTAGTAACTATTAAAGGACTAGAAGTTACCAATTCCAAAGCTTATATCTCTATGGGCGTTCAAGAAACTCCATAGACAATCTGATACGTCACAAGTAACAGCAAAATGGTGACTTCACTTAAGTGTAACGGAGGTAACATGCTGAAGATGCAACGTAAACGTCTGTGCCATGTCACAAAAATGAAATGTTCGAAATCTGACTATAGTACGATAAAAAGAAATCTAACATACACTATATGTGGGTCACGTATGAGCTCGTTCCTACCTTGTCCCTGTGGTATCGTACGAGAAAAATCAACCTAAAATGTGGTATTATGAGGACTGTTGAGCTCAAGTTATGTTCTGGGATACAATCTTTGTATAAACTTAACCAAACACACACGTTCAAATAAACCACACTCTCCCGGCACGAAATGGGTTTATTTTACATTTTTAGGTCCTAAAACTGCACTTGATGCGATATCAGAGGGCACACTCTGATGTTTTAAACTGTTTCAATGTCAGGCAATGTTAAAAGTAAAGATTAACGAATAAAACACAAAAAAGGGTCATGTTCACCTAATGGTCGCCAGATTGTCCAATTAATCCTAAATACATTTAGGTAGGTGTAGCAGTTTTTTAACGTTAAACTGGGTTTGTCTTTTATTACATAAAAAGTTGTGCATGCAAAAATTAAATGCCTGTAAACTTTACTCTTTTACTGTATGTGTTGTACATTATACAAGCATACAACTGCTCTTTCTCCAACTTCGAAAACGATCTTTTAACAGCTCTTACGAGAAATGTTCATTCCCAGTAACATGTTATCAGTATCAGCATAATTACCCAGGAAATCCGAAACAAACTCGGTACATTAAACGAAACACGACGTGGATATGAAAGCGTTATCATATCAGGAGAAGTTTGAACGCACCGCGGGCGTTTACAAGTTGGGGGCGAGTTGGATCTCATACTAACACAGTTTCTATTCTAACTGTTAGATTACAGTACCCGAGTTAATGGATATAGGTACAGGGAGAAACGTGTTTCTTATTAATATAGTCTATTAGTCTGTTAGTCATTTGTCCTTCTTCTAAAAGGTCTGCGTCCAATAAACCGGGTGCTACTAATACTTTATAATGGATGTAAAAGTAGGTACCCTTAACAAAGCCGAAAGGCACATGTTTTCCCCGTCGCTGCGGTGTTTTTTTTTTGTTCTAGACCATATCTGGGAACCTTCTAGTAATGGGAATATTGAGGGTCAAATAAATAAATAAATATCGCTGGCTATTACACACAGCGCCACCTAGTGCCACACTAAGCAACGAGGCTTGTGTCGTGGACACCAGATAGTTGATATACTACATAGATACTTTTTTTTTGTGAATACAAGTTTTTTAATGTTATTTATCTTCACTTTAAATACCTCTACGTCTCCCGTACTATTCAATGTATCCACCAGCCCAATGTTTTGAGTGCGCCAAATTGAATCATACCTAACAAGTTAATTTTCAGCCCCAAAAAAAAATTCGTTTCCCAGCAATAATTTTTCGTAGAGTTACTTAGTTTTGATGTCATAAGTCATTTATTTCTTAACAAAATACATGTTGAAAATAACTTAAAATTAGATTAAAAAGGATTAGATAGTAATAATAAAACAAATACTAAAATAAAATAAAACAATAACAACATTTTTCTTACAATAATAAAATAATTAGTCAAGTAACAGAATGCTTGGTTGACGGCTTCGGGCAGGGGCCATTTACAACTTGTATTTTAGATGGAGCGGTTATCCATCTTACCTCTACGCCCTTATTATGGTGTAACATGTTACTCCTCTGTAAGACTGCCTGTAGAACTCGACAGTGAACGTCGAGAAATCTGTCAAAATCAAGCTGCGAGCTGCGGTACTCCCTGGACATTCAATAAAACAATCGCAGCACAAAATTCGGCACCAGGATGATAATGATAGATGACTACACCAAGTTGTCATATGATCTGATAAGGGTAGGGGTCGGATGTAGCAGTCAGTGATGACTTAACTGTTCACAAAGGGTTGGGTTTAAGTATTTTTTTAAATAAACTGATTTAATACATTGTGGAATGCACTACAGATAGCCTAGGTTTTTCTGTGGATGGGTGATCACCCCTTACGTACCGGGTTTGGAAAGGAATCGGAAAGCACGTTAAGCTGTTGGTCCCGGCTGTCATTTGTAGATCTTTGACAGTTGTTACCGGAAGTCAGTGGCTCAAAAAGTCTGACAACCAGTCTTACAAAGTGGTATCGTTTAACCCAGTACTAACTAGGTTGTGAAGGTCATATAGGCAGTCGCTCCATGTAAAATACTGGTTTTCAGCTGTATCCGGTTAGACTGGAAGCCGACCCCAACATAGTTGGGAAAAGGCTAGGCAGATGATGATGAATGCACTAAAGATCTGGAAACTGTTTCTTTTTTGAGCTACCTGTGAAGTATCTGCCGTGATTTTAATCATGATTCTTGACATTTTGTTTTTGATTCTTCGACCTTTCTATTAAATCTTGTTATCCTTTTATATCATGTCCATATTTTAGATGTGCAATTTAATATGCATGGTTCAAAAATTTTAAAACGCCTTCTATTCTATTAAAAGGGTCCTCTTAATTTTATTTGGCTTAATAAGACTGAGCATTCCATCTCTATTCATAAAATAAAATATTACTACAATTACGAGTAAGTTATTTTCAAAAAACTAATTTCTCTAATGGGTTTTATAAGCCCCTTCACTTTCAGTTAAGCGAGTAAAATAAGGCGAGGTTTAAAAATCTAGCGTTAAAAATTCTAGCTAAATCTCGTGAATAGCCTTGGTATTAGGATGCTGGTATAAAAGGATACTATGTCTTCAAAATAGACGCGTTACTTAAATCCTCTTTGGTATATGGTTCGAGTTTTATTTTTACTGTTAAATGTATTTTATTTACGAGAGATGAGAAGAGCAGGGATCCCAAATACCTATTTCGTGTTGCACACTCTTACTTTCCATTTAGTTTTGAAGCTAAATGATTATATGCATCCAAAATATCCGATGCCTTTTGACAGTCGTTAAGGGTAGTCAGTGGCTCGAAAGTCTGACAACCAGTCTCAACAAAGGGTATCGTATAACCCAGTACTAGCTGGGTTGTAGTGGTAAGATAGGCAGTCGCTCCATATGAAATACTGGTATTCAGCTGCATCCGGTTAAACTGAAAACCGACCCCAACATAGTTGGTTAAAGGCTAGGCAGATAATGATGACTGTCCAGCGCCGTTTAATTATGTTTTTTGACAGTTGATTCTGACTTCTTTATCGAGTCCTCGGTTACAGAAATGTTCACTGTTAGCTTGCTCACCACTTATAAAGAAACCCGGTTTTGATTAGTTTGCGGGTTGGTCACCAATCTACCTGATACCGACCCTTCATCCCATCTTATGATACCCAGGGGAGCGAATGGGGCCTTGGGACAAATGAGTTTTTTCATCGACCAAATATTCTTTTAAAGCGTGACAGAACCTCCGTTCACTTATGTCTGTGTTTTGTATGACAGAGTTCTCTCACTCCACGAGTCAAGTTACAAAATTAGAAGAGTATTATAATACGAAGATGTTAGAAGTGGAAATTCCAAGAAAAAAATAGCAACTTCACATAATGTTCTCAATTAGTTGAGAAATTACCTTGAGAACTTTAATACAGCATCTTGGGAAAATTCCGATTGAAATAAACCGGAGTTTTCTTTATATTGTGTTTCATGGAATTTTCCATGCTTTTCCGTGTTTTTCTTGTTTCGTCTGTCGTAGAGCTTATTTTTGAGAAGTTCTCAGAATTTTGTCGGCATTCTGTTCAACGATCCTATTTTTATAATTTAATACTGATCAAAAACTTCTATCGGACCAACCATCGTTGGAGTACAAAATAAATCAGAAATCGCAAAAAAACGTAAAGTTACATACCGTTGTCTTTTTTTTATTTTTTTTTGTATTTCAGATTCACAAATTCTTTCTCAGGATTTGCAATGATTTCGAGTGAGTTTTTGATCAAAAACAGGATCGATTAACATCAGATAAAAATTTTTGGTTAAAACTTTCAAGCAAAATGTTTGGGAAAAGTTTTTAGTAATTTCTGACTTTTTTAGTACTCCAACCACACACAGAAGTTTTTGAACAGTATTATAAACAGGATTAATTGGCATCCATTTTTTTTTTGTGTCAAATGGCAATTTTCTTGCTAACTGTACCATTTTTTTTTAAAAGGTGATCAAAATTTTACGAAAAATTATAGATGGTCTCTTAATACCATTTTCGTGTAGCTGCAATGGTTAAGGTTCCCCTTACTGCCGCGTTGAACATATCCATCCTGTATTATGCCAAGCATACATACGTTTCGCAGCAATAAGTAGGTATAGCGCCAAACTATAGTAGCTCAGTTCTGGGCTGACTCAATAGGCGAGACGACAAAAATACATCTAATTAGTCACTTAGATTATCAAAAAATATTTGACCCGTGTTTTTTCTTTTGTTACGTAAACCAAAATTGACGAAGATACGACGCTTTTAAAATTCTCAATACGTCACGCCATGGTATAATTTTTAGCTAGTTCTGACGTCACGAGCCCCCCCTCCCGAGTTTTGATGCGTTTTATCTTGGTCAATATTCATTGATTTACATAAACAAAAAATACGTGTCCATTAATTTCCAATACTGTAACTGACGGACTAAATAGATTTGCCATTTTTTGATACTGTCGTCATGATTTCAGATTGCCATCGACACGCTATGAAGAAGAAGTATAACGTGTGTTACTTGTGAAATGGATGGGTGGTACTCATTTATCACGTTTTATTTTTATGGACTTAATGCGTCTTTAGATTTTATTACATCTCAAAGGTGAGATATTTATGATCATATAATTTTTTACGGATTCCTTTTGTGTCTTTGATCATACCGATATATAGCATACATTTTAGTACCTTTCGCTATTGCATACATTTATATACATTATTGTTTACAATGAAATAAAATACTTGGAGTCCTTGTATTCGAATTTCATAAAAACAAACTTCACTGGTAGGTTTTTATAGGTAACCATTTACCCATTTTAAGCGTCTAAAAAAACTTTCAAGGGTGATCCTTGTTAAAACAACTTTCTCCTAACAACGAATTTCAGAAGTAAGAAAAATAATGACAATACAAACTTTGCCCGCGGATCAGTTATACAGTATTGGGAAATGATATCATATAATTCTAAAAAGTTGAAAATAAAAAAATGATTTTTTTCCTGTAATATTTCCTGTTGGAGGCTGCTAATATTTCCACTTTTCTTTAATTAACATTGATCTCAAGCAATAAAATGGATTATTCTGCAACTTTTCAAACAATTATTACCGTTTTTTACTGCAGTAAGTTACTTAGCGACTCATACATAACGTAAAATGTTTGATAAGAAGCAAATAAACAATAAAAACCTGCCGCAACCTTTAAACTTATCTTAGAAAGGCGCAGAATAACACTGAACTGTATTCCCTTTGTTTGTTAGACAGTATTTTTGTGTTGTGTCGATAACATTGTGAAAAGATCCCCCCTTTGTCCCAAAGGGTTTACGAAGATATGATGACAACAAAGTTCAATAAAATATAATCTATTTTTCCGGGCGTTCAGTCGACATGTTTTCTTTCGAATTCATGGCCACTTTTACGGCGTAATATCGTAAAATAAGTACATTATAATAAGTTTAAGTTACACTATATGTAATAAGTTATTTAGATTAAGATATTTTTTAACTAGGTATAAGGTGTAGATTTAGGATTTAGTTAGTAAGGCCACTCTGTCGCATTGGATCATATGATATGATGATCTGTAATGATAGTGTAGGTAAGATTGTTATAAATAAATAAATAAAATAAATGTAAGTATACAGAGAGCAATATCGAGACAACGATAGTTGTCACAACAGACTATTAAAGTAACAGGTGATTTTATCTAAAACAAATGAAGGTTGTTCTTTCTGAACGGTAAAATTTAGCTGTATTTTAATCAAAAAGATATCACCGTTTAAGGTGGATGCTCCAGGGTAGCCCGCGAAATTCAAATTTTCTTACGTTTTTTGCAATCAAAATCATCAATACAACCCTCCAAGCGCATAAAGGTGTAGGAATGACTTTGACCTTGAAAAAGTAAATTCATACACCTTTATGAGCTTGGAGGGTTGTATTGATGATTTTGATGATTATAATTCTGTAACTACATACGTCTTACAGCCGCGATTCATAGTTTAATCAACATACAACCTGACACTGACCTGCAAATTGCAAAAAACGTAAGAAAATTTTAATTTCGCGGTCCACCCTGGCGCATTCACCTTAAGCTTTCTCTTTTTAAAATGAACGTACCTAAATCAAAATGATTCTGTTACGAACAAAACCGCATACATATAACCCTCATGCTATTACAAACGTGAACCAAGACGCTTTTGTTCATTCCTTTTGTTGAACTAATTTAATTTTACAAAACTTATTTAATTAGCACAGCTACGCTGGGATTCTAGCTTGAACAACTAATCAAAGATTTATCTCGCCGCGAGGATGCACCTAACTCGACTTAATATTCAAAACATTTACGTATCAAAGCGTTCGGGAAGGTGTAAAAGCAAACTATAAGATAAGTAGAACGAACAACACTCCCTGTATCATAACATTATAATATTTCCTGGTAAACTTCTTGCCGTGAAGTATTATGTTGAGGATTATTAAAAACATGTTCCCATATATCACAAAACTTTAGATTTTGATGACGCACAAAATGATTAACCACGACAAAAACGCGCTGACATGAAATTGACCGTCAAATCCTCTCTAAAAATCGAAATTCCTGACAAGAATACGTGTTTTGGGGACGCTCGGATCCCTAACCCCTTTCTTTGTTATGTAAATATCTGTGTCTGGTGAAAGTTTGCCAACAAATATTCCCTCAGTGCCGATCCATTAGAAAATGAAAGAACATTTGCTTGAAACGAAACAAGAGCTCGCGAGCGCCGCCTGGCGCCGCCGTGCCACTGATGATATTAGAGGTACACCCCAAACTCTTTGTTTGGACAACACAGGTTAATATTAGTTTAGGACTAATGATTCATTTGCCACGGCTTGAATTACTTGTGCTACAGTGGCTACAATTTAGCATTCAATTTCCTAGCCTTTAGGCAAGACAACTTAACAGTTCGAGATTAAACTGGAAATAGCTCTAGGTTCGGGCGGCTTACCCACTCTATTAACTAATTACCTACAGATAGGGATGAAAGTAACTTCGCAGATTATTTTGAGTTGATTGTCTAAATTTTATTTTACTCGTTTGAAGTCGTTTTCAAAGCGTGCGGTCTGCTATCCGACTCGAGGTCGGGATTAAAATCCGTATTAAAGTACTTTTATTTAGTTGAATAGTGGTATGGTGACGTAATGGACGACATTAACTAATTAAAGCCTATTTGATGAAGCCTTTGCACCTAAAGTAGGTACTTATTTATGGTGAAGTAGTATACATATTACGTACTTGGAGGTTGTCTCAAAAGGCTCATTAATGACTAACCCAAAACTCGGGACATAGAAACATGAAATACGAGGAGTGTGAAGGTACTGTTGTGCCCTTTACTACGTAGTCGGGGGAATTGCTTACTACCATACATTGTCGGGACACAGAACTGTAACACACGTTTTTTAAATTTTTACGTAAGGAAATGTACTTGATTAAATATTGTAATGTTCGAAAGTTTTCTTTTAACAAAAAAAAAATTGATACTAAGAAATTAGGTTTTATCAACTTCAATATAAAACTAACTCTCAACTAACAGTTTAGAATCCTTCCATTGAGGTTAGAAAATCTTTCTAAAAATATTGTAGGTAAAAAGCTTACCACGGCTAGGTTTAAAAACATTTCCAGTTGGTCCGTTCTGGCGTGATAAAATAAACTCTATCCTCTTACGAGGGCCTTAAGGTTTGTTACAATAATAGTTCCATTTAGAATGTTTCAACCAGCAAGCAGACGTTCAGAGAGATGTTTAGGTTTTACCAATCGGTTCAACCGTTTCAGACATTAGCCGGAACAGACAAAAAAGTACCAGGCATTTTATTTAAAATAAAAAATTATTATATTAAAATTTACATTTTTTTCACTACTTTTCCTTTAGTTCAATGTAAAATTACATTCTCTGTACGCAGCTCTCCATTTATGTAAATAATACGGCTAAAATAAAAACAAAACCACCACACGGCCACGCGCCGTGTAGGGTTCCGTAGTAGCCCGTTACCACAATATAGAACGAACCCGTTGGTACAGCGCCATCTAACGGCAGCTTTGCGAAACTTATGATAATTTATTATGTTTTTTTTATTTATGATTTTGTTTTTCAATGCAAGTCTTTACCGGTTATAAACAAGCAACTTACTTCATCTTAGTCACTTTATAGGATTTATTCTAAGGATTTTGTATTTGGTAAAAATTATCCAACACCCAAGTATTACTACTAAACTATTAAAGTTATCTTAACCGCTATAGTTTTCCTTTAAAGTTCATGAAGTGCACTATAATCATGAATTTTTCCAGATGTTTCAAGCCAGCTGTTTAGCTTTTAGAGGGGGGGGGGACGCCCTATTGGAACAAAAATTTGCACATTAAAGTTTAATATTTCGTAAATGGAGCATTAAATTATTCCTATTCAACAATACCCCACTCGATGGGGTAGACGACAATAAAAAATCATCCCCACTTCAAATGTAGGGACCCTAAAAAAAATATTTTCCAAAAATTTATTTTACCGCTTGGTCGACGTTATTGATATGCACACTTCTACAAAATTACAGCTTTCTAGTACTAACGGTCTCTTAGCAAAACCTCGGACAGACAGACAGACAGACGGACATGACGAAACTATAAGGGTTCCTTGTCCCCGGAACCCTAAAAAACAACAATGGATGTTGAAAAACTATACCTTTTGCCACGGTAACCTTCACGGTAACGATACATTGTAGATGAGAAAATAAAACAAATCAAATTTATTGAATTCCCACAACTTTCCTGAAACAATTTCTTGTACCGGTCATCTTAGTATGGTATAGGTATTGAATACACCCTATTAGTTTGTGGAGGGCGGTCCCTTACACCCTGTAGATAAATGTTTGAGTCGGATTTTTCTATCATCGCTTTCGCTGATAGAAACTCACTTTGTCTAAACGAGCAGCAAGGTTGTAGCAGCTGGATGTAAATCATCATCCACAGCCCTAATTCACCCACTGCTGGAAATAGGCCTCACCATTACTTCGTTACTTGTGCCGAGCTCCACTTCTCTTTCCACTCCTGTAGAGTGCTTTGGTTTTCTTATTGCCTCTGCTCAGGAGTGGACTGTGCTATGGGCTAGATGGGTCAGGAAGTAGTTTCAGTAGGCTCCGGATACCGTTGAAATTTTTTATGGGGGTCCCAAAAAAAAGTTATAATGCTTTGTTACTGATACTAGTCTGTTATTTTGACTCACCCAAGTAATAATACAGGGTATTTTTTTTCCATCACGTCAGTTGTAGGTACATACTTGTAAAATAGGTTCTAGAATATGTACTAGCTTAATTCTACGTGCTTTCAAATGTAGATAGTTGTATTTATTTTTTATTAGCCTATTCGAGTGTCTCACTGCTGGGCAACGGTCTCCCCTTTCTTCCTACAAACCTCTCTATCCTGTGCAATATCTGGCCAAGTTTGCCTCGCATACAAGATCAGATCGTCACACCACGTTCGCCGTGGTCTACCTCGACGGCGGTTTCCTCCCGACAGGCGGCCAGTGAGTGTATGTATAAAAATACAATTTTAATTGAGTAGTTAGATGAGGTATTTTAATAACAATATTTGGCAGTCCAAAGTTCGACCTTCCGGTCCGCCTTTTGCCGACAACTGGGCTGTGATGATGACGTTGATGTAGTAGCTTTGTTACTAACTTCTATGTTTAAAATAATTTCTATAAGGCATTTTGACAAGAGAACATCTTAGAATAAAAGTCTTCGTCATATTTCATTTCTCACATATAACAGCCAGAACTCCCAGCAGAAATATAACAGTATAGACATTCATAAGTTTAGCAATATAACGCGAATGATATGAGTTGTTTAATTGTTTCCGAAACAACTATACAACCGACATTACACTCGAGCCAAATTCTGCTTACAGTCTCATACAGTTAACTGACAACTCTGGCTTTTATGGGCCTTTAGATAGCCTTAATTACACTTATAACTATTTCCATTGTAACCTTTTTACATGGACTATCATCATATTTAGCCTGTTCTAACCCTGGGTTTTCAACTGCTTTCAGCAATACTGTTATAATTCCTGGAATTACTTTAACTTTACAATTCTACTTTCTGGTGCTGGCAGTTGGTTTACCCAGAATTTACTCTGTCAGAGCTCTTCTGTACTGTTAGAGGTAAAACCTTTTACGATCTACGTCATATATGTATATACGTACGACGACGTCATACGTCATGTATCTAACTAAGTTTAGCTATTTTTATGGTGGTGGTGGTCGGCAACACAATATCAGTCACTGATTTATTTCCCAAGTATTTGATCATTATGTATTCTTCAAAACCAACGTACCTATTGATATGTATTCGTTATGGGAGAAGCGGGTGGATAGCCCGCGAAATTCAAATTATCTTAGATTTTTTGCAATTTACAGTCATTTGGTCAATCCCAGTCAATGACTATTTCATAACAAATTCAATTTGATTAAATGAACTTAGAGGGATGTAGTAATGATTTAAATAATTATAACTCTTTTGTCACGGACGAAAATCATATTTCATTCAACATACAACCTGACACTGACCTGCAAATTACAAAAAAAAACGTAAGATAATTTGAATTTCTGCCACTTTCAACTTAAACAACGTCTCTTAGCAAGAAAACCAGTCGGACCAGAAAAGTTATAACGTTGTACCCATAGAATTAGCACTATTGTAAACTAGCTGACTAACAATTTTGGTGTATTCTATCTAAGGATCGTAGCAGGTCGCGTTATGTGGTTTCTGCCTATCCTCATGGGAAAAGGCGTGAATTTATGTATGTATGTATGTAATATTCTATCTATCTAATACGAAGGCTAGCATTGGGGTGCCAAAATAGAGCTTGACTCTAACCCGACAACTGGTACTCCGCGACCGCTATTCCCTCGTTTCCAGGAAGTCTAATGCTATACATAAAGAGTTCGGTATACATGCGAGAGATATACACGCCATTGTTTATGAACCAGCCAAGGAGGACGGTTGGAGCTCAATCCGCTATTCAAACAAACATGTACCGTTCCGCTTAAGAGCACTTACACATGATATTGTTCATGGTAAAGTTTTGCAGCTCTCTCGCCTCGCAGAGATAAAATTAAATGTTGTTCTCTCTGCCAGTTTTTGTTTTCGTTATTGTGTCCTAAATATATTTTTCGGAAGTGTATTCGCTTGTTTCTGTGTTAATCTGGGTATAAAATAAAAATATTGGCTGTTAGGCTTCTTTTGGCAACGCTACGAATTGAGCGGGTGGTTAGTACATTTTTTGATAGGTAACATTACCTAAAATGTTGTTAAACTCAACTTCGATCAACGACCGACCCTTTTAGCAGACAGAAAGGAAAAAAATCCAGTCACTTAGATACAGAAAAAATACAAACCAATAGAATTTCCGAGTGCGACCTTCGTACAAATGAACAGTCCATTGAGACGTTCCACGGTAAACACCAAATTCTACTCCAAATATTTCAGTGAAAATGTTTCAGTGAAAATGTTTCAACAACAAAAACAGTTGCTTCCAAATTATCTCACATTTACACTCGAAGAAGACATAAGACGTTTCCACTACCGCGGCTTACCGCACATCCATCCGACAGAGCAAACATCGACGCGTTGTAAATAAACAGGCGCGAACACTCCCCACTCGTGTGAAAGATCCCTTACAACATCACCAGCACAGAACATTCCTAATATGTTAATTTCAAATCCTGGATAATCAACGCTGAGACTGAACGCCTTCGGGAATTCAAGATTACGACGTTTGTAAACTTATCTCGTCTCTCGTTAGCGGGTGGGGCGAGCCTCCTGAATACGTAAACGTGTCATTCATGATTAAGCAACCGTTCGCGACGTGACTGTTGACAAAAACACGAACCGAGACAATCCCGGCCCCGATTGGGGCCAAAAATACAAATAGAGAACAATCAACTACTTAGATGAGACCCGCTTCGAACAAGTGTTAGGTACGTTCGTTAATCGAAACTACGGTCGAGAGGAATCCTATCCTGACTTACGTAGCTTATTGCTCCCCAATGATAGTATTTTTCCACGAAAAAGTTTCTATTTGATATTCAAACGTTATCGAAGACAAACCATATTGTAGTGATCTCTCACAACTTTTCAGTTTTTCCATCTGTGAGCCCGAGATTTATTTGGTTCAATGGGAGTTCTATTCAAATCACTTGGAATTTCTGTTGATCGAATGAGGAAAACTGTGCATCAAATAAGTGTAGGATATATTCAATCCACATGAGAAAAGTATTCTTATATTCTGTAACACTTTATGTCATTAATCAATAGGAATGAAAGAATTTCGGGACGAAACCACGAAATGCGTGATTCGTAAAATAAATTGTGATATCAAACCATTTGTAGAAATTCACCGCGTATAAATATGTACGAGATGATTCGAACGCGGAGTTTGAGAAGCGTATCATCGGCATCCCGGCGCGTGGCAAACGACCCCGAAAATTGCTCGCAATTTATTCGGTTCAAGGGTGACCCCAAATAAAAAGGAATGAGACGTTTGTCACTTAGTATATTATTTACTCGCGGACATTGTGGAAGAGAGTTGTAAAAAATTGTCCTCCACTCTGTTATCATAGTTGGAAGTTTGGGCAAACAT
Organism: Xestia rhomboidea; assembly: GCA_963853795.1. Classification (NCBI taxonomy): domain Eukaryota; kingdom Metazoa; phylum Arthropoda; class Insecta; order Lepidoptera; family Noctuidae; genus Xestia; species Xestia rhomboidea. The sequence continues at coordinate 12,320,477 of OY970763.1, read as the reverse complement.
CTGCTACGTGGGCCATTCACTGATATTTCCCTAACGGCCTATTATAAATATACAGCCATTTCTAAGTTTGCGTGATTCATTTAAAACAAGACGCCTGCTGTATTTATTGCGCGCACGTTATTGCAGTTTTGTATCGAAACTTGAAAAACTACATAAATAACCTGTTATTTTTCTCTTTTTAACTTTAATACTATGGCAATTTCGATAAGAATGTTTCCACTAACTTCACAAAACCTAATTACATAAACTTTTCAATCTTTGGATCTCGCGTTGTCTTGGGTGCGAAGAAATGGTTCGCCATAATAACAATAGTGATTGTTACTTATTCATCAAACTGCGAGTCCTTTGATTACAAAGAAAATTGAAAAGACTCGAGAGAAGGCTAATAGTTTGTTTTTATTTTAATTCTATTACTACAGAGAAAATACTTTTGTTTCAAAATCAAATATATCGTTAAATGTTGTTTGATTTGAAAAATGTGTGTTATTTCAAAGATGATAGCATCCTAATTATCTGTCTAAAGAATAATTTACTTGTTCAATAAACAACAATAGGATTCTAACAATAACTGTACAAATCAGCTTGTATAGCCATTATTGTATTGAAGTTTATTTATTTTCACGAAGAACACATCGAGAAAACCATTAGCGAGCAATCATTTTATCTTATTTTTCACCCTTCTGCTCAGATTATATCTGACAGGGTGACGTGACCGCCCAGCCGAGCCCTGGCAAGCGAACGACTTCACAGTTTATTTCAGAAGTTGGGGCCTCGGCACGCCCGGCGCAAGGTAATCCTTTGTCCGCCCCACTTATCTCCGACAACAAGAGCAACTCACTAATTTATTAGTCAACTTATGCAATACGGACGGATGCTGCCACTGGAGAGTCGCATTTACATAAAACTTTCACGTTTATAGCTAGGGGTCACGTTTGAATGTCTAAACATTGTGCTGCCTAAACGATACACCCGAGACGAACTTGCTAAGAGGTAAAAATGTTTCAATTGCATGCGGTGGAACTAGAGGATGGTTCTGAGTTTTCTGTTGAAGGTTCAAATGTTTTACGAGCTTGTTCGGTGTTGATTTTGTGAACCTTACATTTACTACCGTGTTGTTAATGTAAAGGGGATGTTGTATGGTCCGAAGTTAAGTCGCGCTTTTTTGTTTTAGCGAAGCGGCTATGAGCAGGTAGGTAGGTACTTAATGTCCATGTTTACCGAGAATTATGTAATTCGTCAGTTTTGTTTTACGTATTACTTTGAAAAAAAAAATGATCTTTGAAAAACCGGCCAAGTGCGAGTCGGATGCTCATGAAGGGTTCCATGCCATCGTAGGACAGCGGAGGTTTAGTAATAGGGTCCCATGTGTTACTCTTCGGGTACGTAACCCTAAAAGTGGTATTCAAATCACATAATTCTCAGAGCACCACTACATTATCCGTTATTCTAAAACGCAATACTTGAAACTTATAGTATATATTTAAACTTTAAGTACGTGACTTATCCGGGATTGGAATCAAAAACCCGTGGGACTGACAGCCAGCACACACCGCCGGAACGGACGTACTTCCCAGAGATACGTGGAGTCTGTGTGCATTTTATATTAGGTGTAGGTAAAATGAGAACTGAGTTTGTTTTATTCCTTTTGAGAGATGTTTCCTACGTTCTCTATCAAGGTTTGACGTAGGTAGCGGACACGTGACATGCGGTAGGACTTAATCAGTGAGAAAAAAGATACCGTGGCGGGATTTTTGTATGAAAATATATTCCTGGTTCTGGAACAGTCCTTAAGCTTGATTGAAGTCACGTGTATCTACTTTCGGGATACCAAAGTGCGTATTAAGGAATAGGAACACTTCGGTATAGTATAGAGTTGGTAAATAGGTAGTTTAAGGTAAGCGCTGGAGATCACCCCAGCGCCTCTAACTCAAGATTATATAATCTTGAGAAAACCACACCTATGGAACAGAGAAAAGCTTTAAGAGAAACCTTTGCCCAACAGGGGTGTAAATAGTATTAACTTTTTTGGCAATTATCAGTAAATACCTCAATCATTCATTACTGAGCCTTCAAATAGCCAAATTGCTTTCTGCTCTAGCCTAGGCACTTTTGTCTTATTCTGCATCTTTTACACTATGGTGGATCTTTTTACTAACACTGGCTGATAATAGGAAAGCTAATTGTTCACGTAAGTCCAATGATATTACCTAAGCTTTCGGATTTCGTTTCACAATTTATGACTGTAAGGTTAATTAGTCAAGTATCCTATCTAGTATGCACCCATGAATATATATATATTAGTATTACACTTAGTAAATATTGAAATAGTGGTTAATTTTATTATTCTAGTTAAATATTAAATCGATTATAAAATTGTATCGAATCGAATCGGACCTCACTATGGACATACTTTGTATGACATTTTTGACATTTGAAAGCGAGGTAAAATGAATCCATTCGATTTTGGACGGTTGAACCGAACACTTATCCGAATGATATCCTTCTATATATATCTTAATAATCATCGTTTTATTTGAAAGATAAAGAATAGATCCTTTATGACTTCTATCAAATTATATCATAAATACAAAATACTATTATACTATGCAGATACCCACCTAAAACTACACAGAAACGACCTGTTCCTAAAATGTGAATTTGCGCAGTGCCCTGTGAACGCGATAAGTGTCACCATTTGTCACGACTTACATGAACAATCAAGCGTCAACACTGATGTTATACCATTAACTCTGACTTGCTGAATTATAATGCCATTCTCTTACTATTATTTACCAGTAAGAGGGAATTTACGACCTAAGGACTGTAAATCTATGAGTCATTTTCTGATTATTAGGTAATGGATAGGTAGGCAAATAAACTAACAAACTATGGTCTCGTTTCTGATCTGTAAATTCCATGTTTATAAAAGACTATAAAGTATAAACCTCCCTCTCGAATAGGCACGACGACAGTATCAAAAAATTACAAATCTATTTAGTGCGTCAGTTAGAGTTTTAGAAATTGATGGACACGTATTTTTTGTTTTTGTAAATCAATGAATATTGACAAAAGATAAAACTCATCAAAACTCGGGAGTGGGGGCTCGTGACGTCAGAACTAGCTAAAAATTATAACAAGGCGTGACGTATTGAGAATTTTAAAAGCGTTATATCTTCGTCAATTTTGGTTTACGTAACAAAAGAAAAAACACGGGTCAAATATTTTTTGATAATCTAACTGACGGACTAATTAGATTTTTTTGTCGTCTCGCCTGTTACTCTATGTATTGTAGGTATCTATTATTAAATATTATTCTTTGATATTGCGTTATTATCTATCAGGGATATCTCAGTAGCAGCCACGGAGTCTGGATTTGTCAGCCCGGTTGATGGCAATAGGCTCGCCCCCTATTACATGGGACTTAAACATAACTGGCGAAATGTGGGTGTACTACTAAGTACACCTCTGCCTAACCCTTCAGGGATTACAGGCGCGATGTTATTTTATGTTATGATAATACTCTTTATTGAATTAGTTTAGATACTTTATATTTAACACTGCCTTGAGTTATTTTTGTTTTATATATAAATCTTATTTATTAGCATATTTCAAGCACATAAAATAGTACATTTTGATACAAGTGGACCAAGTTTGTAATTGCATTCGAGGCGGAATTAACACCCGAGCCGTAGGCGAGGTAGTTTTTGAGCCGAGAACTGCAATAACAAATGTCCACGTGTATCAAACGACGTTTTTCAATACACTTTTGAAGAAATAAAATAAAAGAACGAAAAATATTTTTGTCATGAATTATTATGAAACTATGATTTAAATTCTCTTTTTTTTCCGCGCTTTGCTTTCGCCAGGTTGAAGGAGAAGCAAAGGTATAAAGCCGCTATACAGCCTAATATGAAAAATAGAAAATTTAAATGTTTTTGAGTTTAGAACACAAATAAATGTTATTTTTGTTCATAAACGTTTTTTTTTTAATTGTAATAATCATGGTTTTTGATGATTATTCTATCTATAAATATTATTTAAATATTCAAAAATATTAACGCCGTAACGACGCATATCTCTTTGCCGAGCTTAGAAAAAGACATTCACCTCCGAATAGAGAGGAACCAATTTGGACTAAGTATAGGTATAAGTTATCTGTGGCAATTTTCATTCCCGCACACGTGTTGGAAAATGAAAAATCGCACGCGTGTGAAATACATTGCATTGTGAACCTAATCGTAGTGCGATAAGAACTAATTTTCGAGGAAGTGTATTGAAAAATAATTATTAAATATTCTTTAAATTGACACACATTGCTTCCCCGACACAGTGCCTACTCATCTAATATCTAGTTCACCAGATGTCGTTAGTTGTGCCTAGTTCATAATGTCTATAGAACTGAGCAGTGAAGATAAACGTGCATCGTGTTACGTCATGACAGATAGCTAGCACTAATTACTTGAGTTTCGTTTGTCTTGTACTTGCTTCGGCTCATACTACTCCACTTAGTACTTGCTACTTAGTTTAGAAACCGAGACTTGCAAGTTGTCGTATTTGTAGATATCATGTATTTTGTACGATGTCGATTGGTATAGGCAGTTATTAGTTAGCAGTAGTAAGTAATATGTTATCTTATTAAGAGGAAATGCGAGTGGCCTTTTTTTCTTTTTTTTTTTAGGATGGGAAATCATCAAATGACTTCTCCCGCTCTGGGCGGAGCAGGAGGGAGTGTCAGACTTTTACTGACTAAAACCCATCCATGTTCCTTCCTCGCCCTTTGTGTTCCGGGGCCACGGTATCTCTTTCGAATAGTCCCGCAGCCCCGGCAGGCTTCGGCCCTTGCGGACCCCTTCCCTATTGCTGACTCTCTTTGAGGCGCGCGTGGAACACGAACGCGCCGTCGACACGGCCTGTCGTCATGAGACGTACGGACGGCGAGCTAGCCCATAGCTCCCCGTCCACAGGCCCGCGCCTACGGTGGCCGGAAGCCACCACGTGGCCCCCGACGCCCGGGGCGTCTCCCGCGGCGGCCGGGACGTGAGGATCTCTCCCTGTCCTGTTCCGCCACCTCCTTCGCTAGCATGACTGCTTCGCAGAAGGAGGTGACGGCGTAATATTGTGTCCCTATGTTTTCCTTTTTGACGATACATTATCCTTATAAGCACTAGAACCTTTACAAAATGCTCAAAATTGCCTGTATAGACAGATGTCAACTGAGGCCTATTGTACAGTCGTGGTCTTTTCCGCCTGATCAGTTCAAAAAAAATCGCCTAAATCATGAGGAGGCGCTGAGCCACACCCCCTTAAAGTTTAGGACAATCAGGAAAGCGTCAATTTGGCGCGCAAAATAACAATAATCTCTCATTTGGCGTGCGTCGTCAGTGCGCTCGGCCGATCGGTATTGTCTTTCATTCATTATTTCTATACAAAGTCAACGGGGCGGGGCTAGAGAGCGTTTCTATGTTACGAGTGCAAGAAAAAATTTGCTTAGTGATGATCAGGCGGGAGTGTCCACGATAGTACAAATTTGACATCTATTAATCAAGAAGAAAAACATAGGGTCACAATATAAGGGGTGTGAATAGAACCTTAACGAAGCCGCCAGGCAGTTATTCTCCTCGTCAATGCGAGCATTTTTTTGCTCTAGTTACGGAGATATTCCCCAATATACGTAAAAGTTATATGATGATGATGATATAATGTCAAAGTTACAACTTTCTCACAAGTTTTTACTTTTTACTTTAAATACCTCCATGATCCGTTTACTACTCAAAGCATCCATCAGCACAATGTGTTGAATGCATTACATTGAGTTTTACCGTAAAATGTGAGGTTTCACCCCCCAAAAAAGTGATTTCGCAGCAATAATTTTTGCGCAGAGTTACTCAGTTTGATGTACAGAATGCTTGGTTGACGGCTTCGTGAAGGGTCCGTTTACACCCTGTATATCCTTCTTATGGAGTTTATGAAATATCTTTTAAAATAATCCAATATTGGAGGAGGAAATAGTCGAGAGCCAAACCTCCAATTATGATTTTTCATTTATGCTATTCTATTGTTTAATTTAATCCTCAATTTTTCATTGTTTATCTCACTTATCTCACCAAAGGCCCAAACACGAGCACTTGGTGTAAGCGTAACGTAAGCTATGTCAATAAAAAAAATACTACCTTCAAAACATAATCAAACATAATAAACTTTATACAAAATTAATTAACTTCATGAAACTCAGGCCCTACGAGTTACCTCACACGTTTCGTTTAAACTGGCTTAAACCAGTCACATCTACACTGCTCTGAAAAAACCGGAGCGAACACCAAACGCTAACGAATGAAATAAAACAAAAGAATTAAAAAACTCCTTGTAAAAAATTAACTAGCGGGACACTGACTCGCATGCAAATAAATAACGTTGCCCTTCAAACTTTAAATTAGTTTTCCCGGCCAGAAGTTTTAGAAGCATGCATCATTCTAGAACATTGTGCGAGCTAGTTTTATTTATCTAACTTATACGTGGCTAACTATGTGGGGTGTCTGCAATAGAGTCATGTCTGACTTCTTGCGTTATGAGTGTTGCTCTGTTAACATTTAGTCCGATTTTTAACGGGTTGTTTGACACGTTTTAATTGGCTTAGGTAGGATTGGGTTAGGTATTGCAGAATTGTAGTTGTCACATGGATAAAGTCTGGTAGTCGTAGTAGTTTATCGATGATAAACGACGAGCTCTGGGCCAAAACATCCACGATGTGGAGCCCTGATACAGCCAGAAGGCGATGCGGTAGACCTCGCAGGAAATGGCGGGACGAACTGGACAGAAACAACGACCAGTCCACATTGGCCCTAAATTAAAAGATTTGGAAGAATGTTGAGAGGCCCAGCAGTGGGATGACTCAAGCCAACACTAACTAACTTACTTTTATAACAACAATGTGAACAAGAAGAATTAGAATAAGAAGGACGAGACTCTGCAGTAGAGGTTTTATGGAAGTCGTAGATCGACTACCGAATCTTTTTTGTATTACGTCTAAACGTGGTTAGCAGTTTTTTTTTATTAAACGTTACGCTACGACAATCTAGCTGAGCGTCGTTCAACTATTTTACATAACGGAGCTGTTTTGTAAAGCGGCTAAGTAAACAATCCATCTGCGACATGGACATCGGAAAAATTGTCACGAGAGAGAAAAATTATCAACAGAAATACATAGGTATTTCTGTTGATAATTTCTCTCTTTACAGTGAAGAAAATTTTATTAATAACATCCCACACCAAAACAATGTATATCAGCAGCGAAGCAATATTCGAAAAGCTCATAGAATTTATCGATCGATAACTGACATTGGAACAATAGTGGTCCCCTTGTGATCCACTTTATGAATGGGACCTCGGTCGACGTAGCACCAGGAATTTGGAATGAACGATGCACTGCACCGCACTTACAAATGCCACTCAATCCGAAATGATGGATTTAATTGCAGTCCACTACTTTGGTCGAATAGCGTGTAATTAATGTGTTTCGTTATTAATTAAATACATTGCAAGCTGGCTTGTTTTTTCTCGAAGCGTTAGATAGAAGTGAACCAATATTTAGTTCGTCTACATTTCGAAAGTGATATGGTCACATTTTGGGTTCTTACAGACGAGCGGCACGTTACCAACTGCAGATAAACTGCAGCCGTCGCCACCTATCGGTGGCTGCCGTCGACGCTTGGAGTTGTGGCGTCGGTGGCTGCCGCCGGCGCGTCGACGGCAGCCGTCGATGCACATTTACGCGGCATGCCACAACTGCAAGCGTTGACGGCAGTCGTCGACGCTTCGGCGGATGCCGTACGGCGCGTCTACGGCAGCCTTCGACAGGTGGCGACGGCTGCAGTTTATCTGCCGTTGGCAACGTGCCACTCGTCTGTAAGAACCCTTAATAGGGGGCGAGGTTTTTGTCATCAACCGGACACAGGTACCTAAATCTAACTCCTGGCTGAGAAATTCAATTGTTTTTAATTTATATCAAACCAAGCAGTATTAATAATTCCATTTCTGCCAATGAGGTGAAAAATAATTTTTAAATGCCATTGGTACCAAAACCCCTCAATTTTAGAGTAGGAAATTAGAAATTAACAGAGGAAACTTTTGAAGTCAATGTTTGTATCAGTCAAAAACTGTTGATTTTCCGAGTTACTTCTGATTTCATTGTGTTCTTACTTCTTGATTGCTTTTCGAAAATTAGATCTTACAATGTCCAAAACTCGAAACATCCAAAGCGCCCGATCCCGATTCGCAGGAATTTATAATCCTGGAAACTTCGCAGTCGCAAATTTTGTGAATTATCGGGTTATTTATTAAAGAACACATTCCAAGTATCCGTTTAATTGCTTTTCCAAGCCATCGTTAAACGACAGCCTGTACTCGAATTGGTAACCGCAATGATTTACAATCATAGGTACATACCGTTGTAAATCAGACGGACAAAAGTTGAAACAGATTGCAGGCTGTCGTTTTGAGTTCAGGCCACAATGATTTGTGTAACTAGCAGATGTCAGCTCGTCAACCAACATACGCTGCGGGAAATTACATGCCAGCTGCAAGGTAGCGCGAGCATAGGAAACGAGCCTATGGTTTTGAACGCAGGATTTTGAATTGTGTATTTTTATAAACGGTGAAATTTGGTTAAAATACTAGTGTGTGTGTGTACGGGAATTCTAAAATTGTAGTATAGGCTTCCTTCCCTCTGTCTAGTTTGCAACTTCTTCTTTTTCATCGTATGGTTAGTACCTAACCTGGTGTTCGAGTTTGTATGCCGCCCACGGGCCTCTGACTTGGCTTTACATGCCGTGATGAAATATGTCTCAGACATGCTGGTTTCCTCACAATATTTTCCTTCACCGAAACAAGTGATAATAACACATGAGTCCGAAAAATCAGAAATCAAAAAAAAAAACGAGGCCTTGGGTTCGAACTGGAGACCTGTGACTTGGTAGTCGGACAGTCACACCACCTGCCTGCGGGCCTGTGGACGGGGTGCTATGGGCTAGGTCGCCGTCCATCCGTATCATGACGACAGGCCGTGTCGACGGCGCGTTCGTGTTCCACGCGCACCTCCAAGAGATTCAGCAATAAGCAAGGGGTCTTAAGACTTTGAGTCAATTTTTCAAATAAGCAAGTAAATGAACTATATTTTCTCGTTACAATTTCCTTTATATTTATAATCGTGTGCTTAGGTAGTATTAAAACCACGCGCGCCTCAAAGAGAGTCAGCAATAGGGAAGGGGTCCGCAAGGGCCGAAGCCTGCCGGGGCTGCGGGACTATTCGAAAGAGATACCGTGGCCCCGGAATACAAAGGGCGATGAAGGTACATGGATGGGTTTTAGTCAGTAAAAGTCTGACACTCCCTCTTGCTCCGCCCAGAGCGGGAGGAGTCATTTGATGAATTCCCATCCGAAAAAAAAAAAAGGTTATCACTGCCTGCTATACTTTCCTACTAATCTCTGTTAAAAAAACCACCGAACCCTTTTTGGGTTGTTGGTCTTTATCCGCTTTCTCTCCTGTTCCTGACGTTGGCATGGCTTTTCAGCTATGCGACCTTTTACAGGCCTTGAAACAAAAGAGCGTGAGTTGATCATTGTCATTGACGATTGATTAAATTCCTCAAAGAGTCATGAATGCTAGTTGATTTCAATTTTGAAGTGAGTCCATCGCAAATCGTTTTTATATTTTTATTAAAAAAATTGGCAAGTACATCATTTTTGTCATAAATATACAACCAGGCAGTCGAAAGAAAGAAAGAAAAATCTTAAAAGAATGAGAAGGAATAAATTCGTAGGTATAAGATTAATATCACATTATTAATGTTAATATTTCAGGAACTGTCCCAGTACGGAAGGGACGGGGGGGGGGTATAGACATGTAAAGGCCTCCACTATTAGCGATGGACGTTATAGGACACATAGGTGCCTACAAAATATCACATTGCCATTAAATATTGAGAAACAGAAGGTCAGCGTCTCGTCGCGTTGTCGTCTTAACAGAACCCGACGCGACAAAATATAATCGCGCGAACGTGCGATCAAACATATTGCGGTCGAATAGGCACCCTAATTGACATTTGCAAAATAACCGCATCGGTTTGGGGTGCAGGATGGGTAAACAGGGACTTGCGCATGTATCTAATAACGACGCCTGATAACAAATGCCAGTCGCGACTTCGCTATCCGTGAAGCGGTGTCAATGTGAAAGTAAATAAAACAATATCGCTGGACATAACAAACAGCGCCATCTAGTGCCACACTAAGCAACGAGGCTTGTGTCGTGGAAACTAGATAGTTGATATACTACATAGATACTTTTTGTTTGTAAATACATACTTATTATACATATAAACATCCATGACTCGGAAACAAATGTCCATGCTCATCACACAAACATTTGCTCCTACCGGGATTCGAACCCGAGACCCTAAGAACGTAAGGCAGCCTCACTACCACTGCGCCATTCGGGTCGTCAAGTGGGTTTATGCTCGTTGTCTAGAGCTGATCTTCTGTACTTATCTATACAGCGTTATCACTCCATCCCTTAACGGTAGGTAGGATTGCTAGAAGCGCAACGTTATTAGTGTTCGCGACGAACGTCACCAAATCCAAGTGTACATATTGTTTTTTACCATAAACATATAGAGTCAGTGATATGGGCAATAACAGTGACAAGTAAATGAGTGAAACAGTGCATTAGAATAAGCAAAACAGTCATTTACGTACGCGCTAGACTCACATGTACTCGCAAGTGGAGCTTTAAAGTCATAATTTAACGTAATCCAGGTAGCCTAGGTTGCGACCTAGGCCTGGATATAGTATTTTGTTTAGAACAACTTAGACCCTTCAGGAAAACCACTTGCAGAGAATGTGACAGTCTAACGCGTCCATCTTCGTTTTAACGTGTAAATTTCGTCTAACAGACTGACAGTTGAAGGATCATTACAGGCTGAAAACCATAGACTCGTAACTATAAACAGTAAAACTCGATAGGTCATATACTTTCCTAGTATATGACAATTATATGCTTACGGTCTCAGTAACGGTTTTCATGAAAACTCAGCTGAAAAGATCCTTCAATCAGCCAAAATTAGAAAGATTGTATAGTTTCTAGTTTTATTTGATTACAGACAATAAAGATAATTTTATTTTTGTACCAGTAGATAGGTAACTGTACCTAATAGCTTGTGTTATCTTGAATATGATCAGATATAAGCACAAAGTTATATTTTTTGTTACAATTGTAAAAATTTATAGAGGAATAATTTAATAAAAATTTCCAAAATCAGGAAGCGATTCATGGCTCTCGTTACAGTATAGTCCCGGGGTACAATAGAGACCCAAAATTTAGACAGAATCGTAGTCATCAGTACGGCAAATATGCCTCTATAACAGTGAACAAACAGTAAAAAGTAGTGCGGAGAAAGTCCTGAAGTTTCGAATCGCTTCCTGAACAGTTATGAAAGTTTATTAGTGTTATTATTCCCAGTAACCCCCTTTCCCAAGTAACAATGTCTGAGGTAGCCTGAACCTACAGGTGTAGGACGTCAGCGCCGTCTAGGAGCGAAGAACACGTGCGCACAGTGCAGTATACATAGGCACATAGTCCGTTAGGTACACGCATACATCCTCGCGCCCAGCGATCACGCTCGTCCGGCACATTTTTTGGTCCTTCGAACCAGGATAACCTCAGGCATTAGTTACTCCTGTAAATCTGGATAACATAGTGCATCGAAGTTATATACCAAAAGCTTATGTGAATAGTGCATCGAAGTTATATACCAAAGGCTTATGTGAATAGTGCATCGAAGTTATATACCAAAAGCTTAAGTGAACAGTGCATCGAAGTTATATACCAAAAGCTTATGTCAACAGTGCATCAAAGTTATATACATCAAGACTTATGTACATAGTCAAGTACATAAGTTACAGTTAACAGTCAAGTATATAACTTAAGTACATAAGTTACAGTGAACAGTCAAGTATATAACATCAAGTACATAAGTTACAGTTACCAGCAAGTATATAACTTAAGTACATAAGTTACAGTGAATCAGTGAAGTATATAACAACTACTTAAGGGAAGTACACAGCTTAGGTAAGCAAGTCAAGTATATAACAGCAAGTATATAAGTCAAGTATATAACAGCAAGTACATAACAGCAAGTATATAAGACAAGTATATAAGACAAGTATATAACAGCAAGTCAAGTATATAAGTCAAGTATATAAGTCAAGCTTATATAGTAAAGACTACACTTGTATACTGAAGTTTAGATTGAAGATTACATAGTAAAATCCCAAAGCCAAGATAAGGTAACAAGATCGCAAGGCAGATCTTCCGCTGAAACACGTGCAGCCCAGATACGTACAGCTGAGACACGTCAAGACATGGCCATCCGTCATCAGATGCCTCCACGTTCACCGTCATCTACCGAGGGAGAAGAACAGCGGGCGACTCGCCCCCCCCGCCCCGCAGGGGGGTGAAGACGCACCCGAACAATCAGCTGTTACTATGAGAACCAGATCAGAGGGAACCTCAGATAAAACAATTAAACCTTCGAACAAGACAGTCAAACCTTCAGCGAAGCCCATAGATAGAACAAGGAAGAATCAGGATGAGGAAACATTGAGCGTCGTACCGATGACTACCCGGGGTGACGCCCGTAACGAACATAACCGATCGCCGTCAAGACACGATCACATAGAAAAATTTCACAAGCCCGCGAGGCTTTATTAAAGATTAAGTTGGAGCTTGCACAAATAGCGCTTCAGAGGGCCGAAGAAGAGAACTCTGAAGCTGAATACATGGATGACAGAAACTCAAACGATGAATACGTGCGTTCCTGGTTGGAAGAAGCGCCCGAAACAGCGCCGCTTCCAGAAGATGACGCCGAGGGGAACATTACAGATATACAGAACTCACACCCCCCTGCGGACATCAACAGTACAGATATAACAAAACAGAAACAAGCACCATCGTTACATCCTACAGTGAAGAATGTGCAAAGCAATACAGTGCCAACACAGAAGATCGGAGGATGCAGGGGGGAAGATTAACTACGTCCATTTATAACGGAATTAACATCCGCGATAGCGTCGCTTGCCGACAAGAAAACAGAAACAGGGACATCGAACCAACTCTCGGCGTCAAAGATCATCATGACCCTACCAAATTTCAGTGGGTTACTGTTCGTTGCGGGGAAAGGAAACACATGCGTTCCGAGCTAACGTATAATATCGACTGCCGAGGTCGGGTCACGCGCAGCGTACCCTACTTACATACTAACATCCCTCCACCCTTAGCCTAACAATTATAAATTACACTACTGTTCAAAAATAAACATATCGCGACGATCGTTGTGTGCCCTCGGTGGAGGCGAGGGTGTCATGAACGAGTCACCAGATTTGTCTTGTTCAGAGGGGGAGCAACACCTCGAATCTGTACCCTCATATTCCGCCGAATCAGATGCATCGACATTTTCGGACGAGACACCAGCCACTCCTAGCGCTGGCTGAGTGACATCTTCTATTGGCAGACTGCATGAAGGCGTGGATAATATGATGGGCGGAAGCTCCGTAGGTAGATCTTCATTCGTACCGATGACTTGACCACCGTGTGAACTACGTTCCACACGTGGGCTCTCACCCTCACCCTTAAATTTCAAGAGCTGGTTGACATGTCTCTTGATGACCGAACCGTTGTTTTGACCGAGCAATCTCACTTCATATAAGGAATTTCCTAATGCGTTCTCAATGATTCCTTTTGTCCAATAAGTTTTTTTTTGTTTGTATACTTTTACTAGCACAGTTTCATTTTTGTTAAATTTAACTTTTCGTATACCACTGTACAGCTTACTCTGCAAGCACTGGTTATCTTTCACGTCACTTTCGAGGTCCATGTTGGCTGATATCGGCTTACGTATATCTAATTGGTCTAGCCTATTTCTTAATTTCCGTCCGAACAGAATTTCAGCGGGTGATCTGCCTGTTGTGCTATGTTCAGAGTTTCTATAGTTAAATAAAAATTCATTTAATTTTACATTGAAATCTTTTACACTGACTTTTGATATAATGAATGCTTTCAGTGCCTTTTTTATGATTTTTACACTGCTCTCAGCCTGTCCATTGCTACTTGGACTATAGGTAGGAGTAGTTAAATGTGTGATGCCGTTATTCCTACAAAAATTCGTGAACTCAGTGGAGACAAATGATGTACCGTTATCCGTGCAGATGTTTCTTATCAATCCAAACCGGCTCATTACCTCACATAACTTACCTATAACTACACTACTACTGTAGGCGGAGGATACATCAAAACATTCCAACCATTTGGAATACGCATCTACTATTACTAAATAAACTTTATTATTGATTGGCCCAGGGCGTAAGAGGGGCGCGGGGCGGTGTGGGACGGAGTGTATTACATATTTCACAAGCTGCAACGTGCTTATCAATATCTGCCGATAATCCCGGCCACCAAAACCGGTTTCGCGCCTCTGCTTTCATTTTGTTTACACCGAGATGTCCTTTATGCAATTCACACAATATTTTATACCTACAGCTCAATGGTATGACTAGTTTGTAACCACGAACAAGACACGACTTTTCTATAGCTAGCTCATTACGACACGTGTAGTAATACTTTAGATTCTTATCCATTTTGTGATTTGGCCAACCCGCTTGTACATATTCACATACTGTTTTGAGATCGGAATCTGACAATGTTGCCTCGGTAATGTCACTTAGAGATAAGAACCGATCTAAGTTATTATTGTAGACAAAGTGCACATAAGTTGCCCTATCAATAGTTCCTAGTTCTTGGTGATTGTTTGGTAAAACTTGTTTCGTGTCAATTACCGAGCGGCTCAGGTAGTCCGCTGCGTTACTTGAGCTGTTTACATATTCTATTGTAAAATTATAGGAAGACAAGTAAATTGCATAGCGTTGCAACCGGTTTGCTGATACTTCCGGTATGCTTTTATTCGGATTGAAAATGGACACAAGTGGTTTATGGTCTGTTCTTAGTATGAAAGGAGACGTTCGCCCGTATAAATATTGATGGTATTTTCTAACACCAAATATTATTGCCGTCGCTTCTTTTTGTATTTGGCTGTAGGCGAGTTCTGCTTTTGATAGTGAGCGCGAGGCATACGAGATCGGCCGCTCCACACCATCATTCCCAACTTGTGACAATATCGCGCCGAGACCATTGGGGGACGCATCCACTGTCAATATTAATTTTGCTTGTGGATCATAATGTGATAAGACCATGTCCGACATTAGGTCACTTTTAATTTGTTGGATAGCTGCTTCATGCTCGTCATTCCATTGCCATGCTGTGTTTTTTTGTAACAGAGCATGTAGTGGTTTTAAGATACTTGACGCATTTTTTACAAACTGTCTATAGTAATTCACCATGCCTAGGAATGACTTCAGTTCAGTGACGTTCGATGGTGTTTTTGCTTTAACTATTGCTTCTACCTTATCTTTGCATTTGTGTAAACCTTCACTATCTATTTTAAAACCCAAATATGACACTGATTCTTGAAATAGTTGACACTTATTTTTTTGTAAAACTAATCCTGCCTCCTGTAACTTGTTTAAAACTTTGTGTAAATTATTTAAATGGTCACTGTCGTTTGTTCCCGTAAGTAAAATATCATCCTGAAATACTAGAACCCTATCCAGGCCGGATAGTACATTTTCTAATGTTTTTTGAAAAATTGCCGCCGAACTTGCTAAGCCGAAAATTAATCTAGTGAATTTGAATAAACCACGGTGCGTATTGACACAAGTTAACATTTGTGAGTCATCTGTTAGCTGTAATTGGTTGTATGCTTGTGATAAGTCTAATTTCGTAAATTTTCTTCCACCGTGCAGTTTAGAAAACAGCTCCTCTATACGTGGCAAAGGATATTTGTCTACTACCAGCTGTTTGTTCAAGGTTACGGAGTAGTCGGCACAAATTCGAATTTCTCCATTGTTTTTCAGCACTGGGACAATGGGACTGGCATAATCAGAACTACTAACCGGTTCCAGTATGCCAACCTGGACTAGTCTGTCTAACTCGCGGTCAATCTTGTCTTTTAATGCAAATGGGACTTGTCGCGCTTTAAAATAAATTGGCTTTGAGCCCGGCTTGACCTGAAGACTGACCTTTGGCCCATTATAACACCCTAGTTCGTTTGAAAATAATTTTGGATACTTAGTTATCATTTGTTCCACGTAGTTTCTGCAATTATTAACTGTAGCCATTTTTAAATTGAACTTTGATAAAAAATCTCTGCCTAATAAACACGGACCATCACACTTAACTACGTAGACTAGTATATCTATTGTTTTGGATTTGTAAGTGATTGGTAGCAAAACTGTTCCTGCAGTTTCAATGTTGCTACCATTGTAACTTTGAAGTAACGTTTTACTTTTTTGTAATTGCAAGGATTTGAAGTTATAATTGAATACTTTTTCTGGCATTATTGTCACTGCAGACCCAGTATCAATTTCAAAATTAAGTGTTATTTTATTTACCAGGACAGATTCCCGTAACGGCTCACCGGACTTTGATGAAATATTACAAATATAATGCTTACCGTCGTCACCGATATCATCCAATTCGACCTCGATAAAGTGTTGCTGCACTTTACTTTGTCCACACACGCGCCGCAGATGACCACGTTGGCCACACTTTCCGCACTTGTAACGTTTAAACTTGCACGTGTCCTCCTGATGTCCGGTGTACCCACAAGCAACGCATTTAACTGCGTCTGCCGATGTCGCCGGCGCCACCGCGTCTCCAGAGCCGCTCCCGCTCGTGCGGCTCTGACCTCGTCGACCGCCGCCTGACCGCGCCGCTCGTTCGCCCGCGCTCTGCACCACCTTGTAGTAGACTGGTTGCTCTGGAAGCGGTGATGACGTCACTGCTGAGCCTAGACGAGCGCTGCGTATACCTTGCGCGGTTTCCAAGGCTTTGCCGATTGTCAGCACGGCCATATCCATTGTGAACAGCTTGTCTCGCTCTGGCCCTGGTAACATGCCAAGGACAAAGCGGTCACGCAGTAAGTCATTGAGACACGAAGCAGGAAAAGCACAATCCACTGCTAGTCCACGAACACGTGCCGCCCAAGCTGCCAGCTGTTCCTCTGGTTGTTGAGTCGATGTATAGAAGCGATTTCGCTCGGCGAAACCGCATTTAGCTGGTTCGAAGTGATCATCCAATAGCTTCACTATAATGTTGTATTCGAGTGTGGTTATTTTATTTGGTAGTGCGAGATCTCTGACCAATTTGAAAGTGCTTTCTGATAAACTGCTGAGTAAAATCGCACGTTGTTTTATTTTTGGTTTGCCCTCCGAACTTTCTAGTTCATTGGCTAAGAACCACTGTTCCAGTCGCTCCTTGAACACTGACCAATCCTGGTTTTCATGATTGAAACTATTCAGGGATCCAACGGACACTTTCGACATGTTTGATTAGTGCACGCGTTAATTTCGGTTCGTCTCGTCGCCACTGTTCGTTGCGGGGAAAGGAAACACTTGCGTTCCGAGCTAACGTATAATATCGACTGCCGAGGTCGGGTCACGCGCAGCGTACCCTACTTACATACTAACAGTTACATACAGAATGGCTTTCGTTCCGCGCCATATATGAAACAACTCGAGCGTATTTCAACGATGTCGAGAATACAGCAAGACTCAGAAGATGCCTACACGGAAGAGCATTGGAAACAGTGAGTTCAGAACTCATCGGGCACGCCGGGCCAGATGACATCATGAGGGAACTCGAGCTACAGTTCGGCCGTCCGGACTCGATAGCGCAAGCCGAAACAGACCGGCTAAAAGGATTGTCACGCTGCAGCGAAGCACCCAAGGACATCTGCACATTCGCCAGCCGGGTCAGGAGCGGCATAGTAACTCTACGTGCACTAAAAAAGGAGCACTACTTGATCAATGCCGAGCTCATGCGATCCCTAACAGAAAAGCTGCCAAGCTCACTGCGCGTACAGTGGTACAGAACCTACACAGAAAAGTACCAGTCGCTGCCGGACCTGTCTCTCTTCAGCGACTTTATAACCGAACAAGCTCGTTTTTGCAGCGCTTTCGCACCGCCTGAGAACATTCACTCAAGCGAAAATGCAACAGGCAAACGCGTTATACAAAGAACGCATACAGCTACAGATAAGCCGACCACGAAATGTCGAATCTGCGAAAAAGAGGGTCATTACGAGTCTGAATGCAAAAAGTTCAAAGAAGCTACCAACGACAGGAGATGGGAACTTGCGAAGAAACTCAGCCTGTGCTTCCGCTGTCTACGAAGTCGTCGAGTTGGTCACAAATGCCAACCGAGAAATTGCAATATAGGGGGGTGCAAAACCACGCAACATCGACTGCTATATTTCAAAAGGAAGACACCAGAAGAGGATGTCAACCAACCGCCGAAACAGGAAGCGGCACAAGAGATAGTCACCAGTTCGCGAACAACCGCGAGTCAAGCCTATCTCAAAATAGTACCAGTACGAGTCGTGGGACCGGCGGGAGAAGCCTCCACATTCGCTCTCCTCGATGATGGATCAACCGTTTCGCTGATCAATGACGAAATAGCGCAGCGAGTAGGAGCAGAAGGCCGAATCGAACCCTTGAAGATAGGCGCGATTGGCGACATGATGATAGATACTCCCATGTCACGGAGAGTAACAGTCGGGTCTCCAGCCAAATGAAGGACAAGATGCCTTTCAGAGCGCGCACCATACCGAAGCTCAATCTCGCAGCGCAAACTGTCAGCGAAGAAGACATCGCTCACTGCAAACATCTGGATGACCTCAGACCACAGCTGATATACAACAGCGGCGCGCCGAAAATACTTATAGGCCAAGACAACTGGCACCTACTGCTGGCCACCGAGGTCCGCAGAGGCCCCAAGAACCAACCTGTCGCCTCACTCACCGCTATGGGCTGGACTCTACACGGAGCGCACACTAGAACCCTGGGTTACCAGGTGCACTATGTCAACAGGCTAAGAGCAGATGATCAAGATCTCGACGAACAGCTGCGTGAATTTTTCGCGCTTGAATCATTAATCATCAATCCACGCCGACCCGATTCCGATCCCGAGAAGAAAGCGGAAGACATACTGAACCGTCACACCATACAGACAGAAGACGGACATATAGAAACAGCCCTGCTCTGGAAAAGCGAAAATTTCGAAATGCCAGACAGTTACGGGACAGCACTCAAGAGGCTCGTCTCAACAGAGAAAAAACTCGACAGCAATCCCACTCTTTGAAACAGATATACAGAACAGATGAACTCGTACTTGAGCAAGGGATACGCCGAAAAGGCGCCCAAGACAAGCACAGCTGGTAGGACATGGTACCTACCCCATTTTGACGTGTTCGATCCGATGAAACCAGAAAAACTCCGTATAGTGCATGACGCCGCAGCCAAATCGAGAGGAAAGTCACTGAACGACTTCCTACTCACGGGTCCAGACCTACTACAGTCGCTGCCCGGCGTCATGATGAGATTTCGCCGACACCCGATAGCAGTCGCCGGCGATATAGCGGAGATGTTCATGCAGGTAAAGGTGCGAAGACAGGACAGAGACGCCCTTCGTTATCTTTGGAGGGACGACAGAAGACAAGGCGCCCCCGAAGAATACCGCATGACATCCATAATTTTAGCAAGCTCACCGTGGCACGGCCATCTACGCAAAAAACTGGAACGCCAAACGGCACAGTGACAGTCAACCAGAAGCGGTAGAAGCCATCATACAGAGCCATTACATGGATGACTACCTCGACAGCTACAGAACCGTCGAGGAAGCGACTCGTATAGCAATAGCGGTGAAGAACATACACCTACAGGCGATGTTTGAACTCAAGAAATGGGTTTCAAACAGTACAGAAGTACTAGAAAATATAGATCCGACACAGAACAGGACCGAAACAGTCAACATCGGGAAAACAGACAGTACAGAAAAGATACTCGGACTGATATGGAGACCGAGTGAGGATACACTAGGCTTCAATTTAACGCTCGCACGGCTACCGAGCGGCATCCTGGATAAGGAGGCACCGACGAAGAGAGAAGCACTAAGGATAGTCATGTCGCTATATGACCCGCTGGGCCTCGCCTCTCCGGTAACCATTCGAGCGAAACAGATTCTCCAGGAAGCGTGGAGGCGAGGAACCAACTGGGACCAGGTACTCGAACCAGACCTGTCCGCCCAGTGGAGAAGTTGGGTACAACATCTGCGACACCTCAAGAACGTCGACTTACCAAGGTGCTATCCGGAATATAGTGACGCTACAGAAACACAAGTTCACATATTCACCGACGCGAGCGAAATGGCCTACGCAGCAGCGGTTTATTGGCGGTCAACAACAGCAGACGGCAAACAGCTAGTCACTCTCGTCATGGCAAAGGCGAAAGTGGCACCACTCAAACTGCAGTCAATACCGCGCCTCGAGTTGCAGGCTGCGGTGATGGGAACCCGCGTAGCCACAGCTGTCATAGAAGAACACGGCGTCAAACCCGCATCAGTGACTTACTGGACAGATAGCAAGACCGTCCTCACGTGGATTCGGAGAGGATCACGAGTGTACAAACCGTTCGTTGCCCATCGCATAGCATCCATAGAAGACAACAGTAAAGTCGAAGACTGGCGATGGGTACCTACGAAAATGAACATAGCCGACAGCGCCACTCGCGACGTACCACACCACTTTGACTCACATCATGAGTTGTTCCGTGGACCTAGTTTCTTGTACGACGAACCGTCATCGTGGCCAACAGAGAAACCTCCAATCAACACAGAAACGGGGGAAGAAAGAACTCTCACGGTCACCATAGGAAAAGGTAGCAACAGCCCTTCTCTGACCGAAGCTATTCCAGATCCAACACGATTCTCGAAGTGGGAACGACTACTTCGCGCTACAGCAAGCGTCCTACGCTTCATACATCTCTGCCAGGAGAAAACAGAGAAAACGTTCTACAAACGAACCAAGAAAGCAACAGAAAAGGATCCTGACTGGAGAAAACAGAAGAAGGCAACCAAACCGATACCTAAGGCGACAGCGAAAACATCAGGTGCTCGGATTGAGAAACAGAACATAGAAGCAGAATTCCTTCGAAAGGCAGAGACACTACTCGTACAGGTCTCACAGCAACAGTCATTCTCGCAAGAAATTGCGAATCTACAGCAACAGAAACCCATAGAAAAGGACAGTAGACTGAGGCCGCTTCGTATAGAAATCATAGATAATGTCATACGGCTGAAAAGTCGTATCGCCGCCATCAGCGAAATAACCGACGACGCGAAGCAACCACCCATTCTACACGGCGACCATCGCATCACCCAGTTGTATATCGACTGGACGCATCGAAGCCTACAGCACAGCGGTACCGAGCTCACCATCAACGAGGTGCGACAGCATTACTGGGTCATCAGGATGCGGCCAACCACGAAGAAGATACTGGCACGTTGTTTACAGTGTCGTATTCGCAAGGCACAACCTTCAGTGCCTGCGACCGGCGACCACCCCAGAACGCGCCTAGCACATCATCAGAGGCCGTTCACTTACACCGGGCTCGACTACTTCGGCCCACTGTCAGTCACAGTTGGTCGTCAGCATCAAAAGAGATACGTGGCGCTGTTCACGTGTCTCACCACCAGAGCAGTCCACCTCGAGATCGCCGCCAGCCTCAGCGCAGACTCCGCTATACTGGCGTTGCGCCGATTCGCAGCCCGTAGGGGCTGCCCCGCCGAGATACACTCCGACAACGGCACCAACATGCACGGTGCCGACAAGGAGCTCCGAGACGCCTTCCGATGGGAGGCCAGTCGCCGAGGCATCGTGTGGCGCTTCATAACGCCATCAGCGCCCTTCATGGGGGGCGCCTGGGAGCGCCTCGTACGCTGCGTGAAGTCAGCCCTGTACACCGTCCTCCTCGAGAGACATCCACACGAAGAGGTATTGTCCACTTTATTATGCGAGGCGGAGTACACCGTAAACAGTCGGCCGCTCACGCACGTTTCAACAGACAGCGATGACGACGAAGCCACACCGAATCACTTCCTCCTCGGGGGCTCAGCGAGGTTGCCAACCCCTGGCACGTTCACCGAGCAAGACATCAGAAAGATGTGGCGGCGCTCACAAATACTCGCCGACATGTTCTGGCGCCGCTGGGTGCGAGAGTACCTGCCGGAGCTTCAGAACCGGTGGGAGCCGCACAGCCGCGGGCCCAGACTACAGGTCAACGACCCCGTCCTCATAGCGGACGGGGTCGTTGCGGGCGCCGGCATGGTGCAGCGCTGCGCCGACATCACAGCGAGTCGTCACTGCACTACACGGCGGGAGAAATGTTCGCGACGAACGTCACCAAATCCAAGTGTACATAGTGTTTTTTACCATAAACATATAGAGTCAGTGATATGGGCAATAACAGTGACAAGTAAATGAGTGAAACAGTGCATTAGAATAAGCAAAACAGTCATTTAAGTACGCGCTAGACTCACATGTCCTCGCAAGTGGAGCTTTAAAGTCATAATTTAACGTAATCCAGGTAGCCTAGATTGCGACCTAGGCCTGGATATAGTATTTTGTTTAGAACAACTTAGACCCTTCAGGAAAACCACTTGCAGAGAATGTGACAGTCTAACGCGTCCATCTTCGTTCTAACGTGTAAATTTCGTCTAACAGACTGACAGTTGAAGGATCATTACAGGCTGAAAACCATAGACTCGTAACTATAAACAGTAAAACTCGATAGGTCATATACTTTCCTAGTATATGACAATTATATGCTTACGGTCTCAGTGACGGTTTTCATGAAAACTCAGCTGAAAAGATCCTTCAATCAGCCAAAATTAGAAAGATTGTATAGTTTCTAGTTTTATTTGATTACAGATTACAGATTGTCTGTATGGTGTCGGACGTAAAGAATAGCACCATCCCATATCTTCCCGTGGGTGTCGTAAGAGGCGACTAAGGGACTTACTAGAGAATGGGCAGCAGCGTTCTCTGTGCTTTTGTAACAACCGTACTGCGATCGCCAACCCGCCTGCCAAGCGTGGCGATTATGGCAAAACCCCCCACATGAAAAGCGCATCAAAGAAATGGCCCCTAGTGCCCGGCAGCCCGTCTACCCTCGACTAAAGCAGCGGTCGAGGCTACGTCGTGGCAAGGGGTGCGAAGAATCTCCGGAAGGGATCCGGCTGCCAATACCAGCGACTGGACCTGGCAACATATAACACACGCACACTCCGGACCGACGAGAAGATAACGGAACTCGAAGAGGAATTGAGCAGGCTGCGATGGAGTATTGTGGGATTATCAGAAGTCCGAAGAGAGGGGGAGGACACGATAATCCTGAAATCCGGCAACCTGCTCTATTTTCAAGAGGGTGACCGGCAGTCCCAGGGTGGTGTCGGGTTTATCGTCCACAAGTCCCTCGTGAACAGCATAGTGAAGATCGAGAGTGTGTCGACCAGGGTGGCGTACCTTATACTCAGAATATCCTCAAGATATTCGCTGAAGGTCATACAGGTTTACGCCCCGACCTCGGCACACCCCGACGACGAAGTGGAGACCATGTATGAGGATATTACTAAAGCCATGCATGGTTCCAAAACTCACTTTACCGTTGTCATGGGGGACTTCAACGCGAAACTGGGTAAACGAGACGGGGATGAGCTGCAGGTGGGGCAATTTGGAGTTGGACGTCGGAATCGCCGGGGTCACCAACTGGCTAGTTTTATGGAGGAGGGCCTCTATGCGTCTACGCTCCGTCCAGCACAGATTCAAATCCAAAACCCCGAGAGCTTCCAGCTTGAACTCCAGAACCGTTTCGAGTGTCTAGGAAGCTCAGTGGACGAATATAACGATGGGTTCGTGGAAGCTGTCCATGCGACCGGGTCTAAGTTTTTCAAGGCACGTCGTACAGATCAGAACAAGAGACTCTCCGATCACACTCTCAAGCTCATGAAGGAGCGGCGTGAGATGATCCTGCAGTCTTCAGACGAGGCGTGTAAATACCGGATCCAATAGACGGATCTCTAAATCCTTGAAGAGCGACCTCCGCCGCTTAAATACCGAGCGTATTAAAGACGCGATTGAGCGGAATAAAGGCTCCAAGGTATTTGCAAGAGATCTGGCTATTGGGCAGAGCCAGCTCACGAAACTGAAGACCGACGATGGTAGGATCTTGTCCGCCAAACCGGAGCTTCTGAGGGAGATCGAGAGCTTCTATGGACAGTTGTACACGTCAACCAATAAACCCGTCGTAGATCTAGCAAACGACCCAAGAGCTAGACTGACCCGACACTATACCGAAGACATCCCGGACGTCAGCCTGTACGAGATTAGGATGGCTCTGAAGCAACTCAAAAACAACAAGGCACCGGGTGATGACGGGAATTACAGCCGAACTCCTGAAGGAGGGTGGAAAACCGGTTCTTAAGGCCCTTCAGAAGCTGTTTAATTCCGTCATACTTGAGGGAAATACGCCACAGGCATGGTGCAGGGGTGTGGTGGTACTCTTCTTCAAGAAGGGCGACAATGCCCGGTTGAAGAATTATAGGCCCATCTCACTTCTAAGCCATGTCTACAAGTTGTTTTCAAGAGTCATCACGAATCGTCTCGCGCGCAGGTTTGACGATTTCCAGCCTATCGAACAAGCCGGTTTCCGAAAAGGCTTTAGCACCGTGGACCACATACATACGCTGCGGCAGGTTATACAGAAGACCGAAGAGTATAACCTGCCCCGCTGTTTAGCGTTTGTGGACTACGAGAAAGCCTTCGATTCGATCGAGACCTGGGCTGTACTGCAGTCTCTCCAACGGTGCCAAATTGACTATCGGTACATCGAGGTGTTGAAGTGTTTGTACAAAAACACCACCATGTCAGTCCGACTTCAGGACCAAGCCTCCGAACCTATCCTCCTACAGCAAGGTGTGAGACAGGGAGACGTCATATCTCCGAAACTATTCACCGCTGCACTGGAGGATGTCTTCAAGGTTCTGGACTGGAGAGGGCTAGGCATCAACGTCAATGGCGAGTACATCACTCACTTTCGGTTTGCCGACGATATAGTGGTCATGGCTGAGACCATGGAGGACCTCAGGACGATGCTCGATGACCTCAGTAGAGCTTCCGGAAGAGTGGGTCTTAAAATGAACATGGACAAAACCAAGGTCATGTTGAATGCCCATGTCACACCCACTCCTATCAAAATCGGAGACTGTATACTCGAAGTTGTAGACGATTATGTGTACCTGGGACAAACGGTCCAGTTAGGTAGGTCTAACTTCGAGAAAGAGGTCAATCGTCGAATCCGACTCGGCTGGGCAGCGTTCGGGAAGTTGCGCGGTATCTTCTCGTCCAACTTACCGCAGTGTCTCAAGACGAAAGTCTATGACCAGTGTGTGTTGCCAGTGATTACATACGGGACCGAAACGTGGTCGCTCACAATGGGCCTCATCAGAAGGCTTAAAGTCACCCAAAGGGCAATGGAGAGGGCTATGCTCGGAGTTTCCTTGCGCGATCGAATCAGAAATGAAGACATCCGCAAGAGAACCAAGGTTACCGACGTAGCCCGAAGAATTGCCAAACTTAAGTGGCAGTGGGCAGGTCACTTTGCTCGCAGAACGGATGGCCGATGGGGCCGAAAAGTTCTGGAGTGGCGACCGCGAACCGGAAGACGTTGCGTTGGAAGACCTCCCACTAGGTGGACCGATGACCTGGTGAAGGATGCGGGAGTCCGCTGGATGCGAGTCGCATGGGACCGGTCAATGTGGCGACACTTGGGGGAGGCCTATGTCCAGCAGTGGACGTCTTTCGGCTGAAATGATGAATGATGAATGAATAAAGATAATTTTATTTTTGTACCAGTAGATAGGTAACTGTACCTAATAACTTGTGTTATCTTGAATATGATCAGATATAAGCACAAAGTTATATTTTTTGTTACAATTGTAAAAATTTATAGAGGAATAATTTCATAAAAATTTCCAAAATCAGGAAGCAATTCATGGCTCTCGTTACAGTATAGTCCCGGGGTACAATAGAGACCCAAAATTTAGACAGAATCGTAGTCATCAGTACGGCAAATATGCCTCTATAACAGTGAACAAACAGTAAAAAGTAGTGCGGAGAAAGTCCTGAAGTTTCGAATCGCTTCCTGAACAGTTATGAAAGTTTATCAGTGTTATTATTCCCAGTAACCCCCTTTCCCAAGTAACAATGTCTGAGGTAGCCTGAACCTACAGGTGTAGGACGTCAGCGCCGTCTAGGAGCGAAGAACACGTGCGCACAGTGCAGTATACATAGGCACATAGTCCGTTAGGTACACGCATACATCCTCGCGCCCAGCGATCACGCCCGTCCGGCACAATTAGTACACGATGAATACTGCTCGTTGTCCGTGTCCGTGTCCTGTTTCAATGACACTCCCACTGATATTGGTTTCCAATTGGGTTGCAATGAATGTTGTTGTAAGTAATACCTAATGCTCAATTCAAAGTGGCATCCTTCACTCGTACTTATCAAGATACTCTCGATTGCTGGTAAAACTCGCTGATTAAATTGTTTGAATACGATTCTTGTTTTGTTTGTTGGACTGTCCGTATCAACAAACTGGGTGTTATATCATGATTACACATATATTGTAACTAAAAAAAATGGTAACACCTATGTTTATTGACAGGGTGTCCAATTCGTTCTGAGAAGACATTTTTTTTTATTAGCCTTGTATGTTCCACTGGGCGAAGGCCTCCCCCATATTCTTCCAGGTACTCTTCTCCTGCGCCACCTCGAGCCAGCCCTCGTGACAATATTATAGTAATTTATTTTATTTTCAAATATCAATCATAATTTGTCGACATTCATTTCAGAACACAACTTACAGATTAGGTCTGCAGACAATTAACTTAGATGAACTATACCTACTAACTGCATATGACACCTCCCACCACACAAATTCAAATAAAAAGCAAGAACTAAACCTGCAATTTTTGGAAACCTTGATTAGAAATCTGCAAAACCTGGATCCAATTTTATGTGTGTGCTCTGTGCACCAGTATAGATATAATCGGAGCAATAAAACCGTACAAAACCAATTGACAAACGGCATTACCTGCTATCTCGACCGGTACAGAGCAGAGGTGACAATTAGAGAATGCAAACTACAGAAGCTGCGACACAGAATAGATAAAACAGACAGAAGGCCGAGAGTTGGTAAAACGCCCATTAACGTACCGTAGACGTATCTACGGTCCAAGGCCAGGGGTTCAAGTAAGATAGGTACTTTATTTTATGTAATTTATATATCATCACCTGAAACATCAAGAGTGTTTGAAGGACCAACATACCGGTCTTATGAGGTGTCCTATGAGTAGGAAACCACGTAAGAGTCTTGAACTTAACAGGCTAATTATGTTTATACTTTTGCATCAATCTGCTGTTGTGAGTAATCTTGCACTCATTGTACGTGAAGCATGTTTATATTTGCGTGCGTTTTCACTCTGCTGTAGGGATTCAACTCACTGAACCTATCTATTCTATGGCTGCAATGCTCGAACATCGCCGACTAATTACATTTGCTTGCTTCCTCTCACACAAATATTTCTCTGTGTTTATGACTATGTAGATTCTGCAGAAAGTGCTAATTGTTCTGATAAGTTAATATCTCCTTGACTGTAAAGATGGGAGATAATATTTTTGTGATAATAATTGACGGTGTCTTGGTCTAACTTATTAAGTGTTGCCGGTGCAATTATTGAGTTAACATTGTTTCGCAGATCAATTTGATCAGGTGTTTGATTTATTGAGATTTTTAATGTATATTGGTACTCATGTATGTGCTTTTTGTTTGGAATAAAGTCTTTACCTTTGCTTCCTGCTTTTCGATTTAATTCATAACAGGAAACGTATCATACATAATTATATCTACTCCTACTCATCTCATCCGTTTTCATATTTACTTGCCCCAACGGCAATGCATAATTAATCACTAACAAATCATCTTCTAAATTATATTATTCTATATTTATTAGGAACATACGAGAAGCTGTCTGCATCAAAACAATCAAGCTACACTAGCCTGCAAAAATAAGTATCACACTTTTAAAATTGCAATAACTTTTTAAGTACACAAGATATACTTTCGAAACAAAAAGCACTCGAAAAATAGTTCAATTTGTCTATAGTTTCAAAGAAAGCTGATAAAAATTGCTTTATGACGTTTTTTTATTTTAAATCTCTAACTTCTATAGTTTATGAAAAAATTAAATTTTAAAAGTGTAGTACTTATTTTTGCATTTCAGTTTATTTCACTTCCACTTCTGCCAGTAAACAATATAAACTAACACTATACAGGAGCCAGATGAAGCCTCAACAGTATCCTGTTCCTATCGCTAGTTAGCGCTGTCCAACTATTCATTTGCCGAAGTAAGCCATCACATTACCGGCTAGTGACAATTAGGTACTAGACGAAAACAAAGGTTCACCGGACACAAGCTACCTCACTAATTACCTTATTTACTTCCACCTACATAGTCCTATTTTCTGTCCCCTTGTTTGGCTTTCATAAGTGTCGTTAACGCCGAGTTAGGTACTTTCCTCACGGAGACTGCGGAGTGCGTTTTACGGAACGTGTTTTTAATTTGTTCCATTTTGTGTGTTTCGCTTTTGTACATTATAGCCCGCGCACGAGCTCCGAGGAATCGGTGGCTTGTTTAAATCATCGGTGGCTTTATTTCGGGTGCATAGTGCCCCCATAGAATCGTTTCATAATCGCGCGAACTAAGTTATGAAATCATTCTGTGTGGGATGTTAAACAATCAAAAGCCACGTTATGTGTGAGTGTCATAGGCTATATTTATTTCTAGAAAAAATAAGGGGGCGAATTAGAGGAAAA
Organism: Xestia rhomboidea; assembly: GCA_963853795.1. Classification (NCBI taxonomy): domain Eukaryota; kingdom Metazoa; phylum Arthropoda; class Insecta; order Lepidoptera; family Noctuidae; genus Xestia; species Xestia rhomboidea. The sequence goes on along the minus strand of OY970763.1, from coordinate 12,291,545 downwards.
TAAATGTCCGTGCAAAGCCGGGACGGGCCGCTAGTACAAAATAAACAAGAATTTGTGTGGTATATGTAATACCACTAAATACCCCGACACCTGAAAAATCACGCTCTAATTGAATTCGGGGTTACAAGGTAAAATCGACTCCTCCTATTGTTAAAGTCGGTTAAAATGTAGCCTTTGTTACCCGGACCATAATAACGGATCGATTGACACCTTATTCATCAAAATCGGATGAATAGTTTAGCCGCTACGGATGAACATATACGTAAATACAAACATAAAGACTGCCAAAATCATAACCCTTCCTTATGGCTTCGCCGCAGTCGGGTTAAAAAAATACTAGTTTCTTCTTTAACACCTGTATACCTACAGGAACCTTAAAAATATTCATCCTCTAGGTCTAATCTCGTTTCACGAATCCTCGGTTCCACGAAAAAGGCTTTACTGTAGCGCCAGGATTAAACTCACACTTGCACGCTTTCCACCTAGGCCGATTGAAAAGCCAGAGTTATAAAGTGAATCCAAGTCTCTTTTTAAACATTGGAACACATGTGGTTCTTTTGATGAAAGGTAAATTGTGATCAGAATCAGAGTTTAGGGTTGAGACCTATAAAACTATAATGAACCATTAAGGTTGCTTGCATAATGGTTATATACCTACTTAATTTGTTTTACTTTTATGGAAACAGACAATTTTATTATCTGTTTTAGTGGTCCTTGTCCTCATTAAAAAAAAAAAAATACCATAGCGTCGTCATTTTTCAAAAAGCTCAACCGCTAAACACAAGTAGGAACATATTTTATATTCTAGAAAAAACACATTTGAATATTTTTTACAAAAATCAAACTAAGTCTTTTAAGAACTTTCTCCTATTCACAATAACATCAGCCATTCTAAGAGTACCTATGAGGTCTGATCTGTTGCAGAACAAAACGGTAACTAATTTAATTAGGCTAGCAGCTAAGAAGTTGTTGAGGTTTGTTGTAAGAAAACCCAATTTTGGTTGCCCATTGCAACAAACACATTTATATTTGTATTTTTTGTGCACAATAAAGAATAATAAAATGTAATCTTGTAAGTTAACAACTTTACCTTTTATTTTTTCTTGTTTCTTTTCTCCTTCTATCTTAATGTAATGTCCTGTTGAGTAGTTTGTGTGTACAAAAATAAATAAATAAACTTTACAAATTACGTCGTCTGATATGACTAATTCTAGTTTTTTTTCGTCAGTGTGTGTGAATAGGCGCTTAGGCACCCTCCATTATTATGTGTACAATTTATATATATCACTACAGCAGATAGAAATTGGGACTGTTTTGGCATAAATTAGTTCGTCCAGGGCTACCACGACCCAGATTTTAGGTATTATGGCAGCATTGTTATATTAGGAGCGGAGAATTGTTGTCATAAATTGGTATATTTATACCAATTTATGACAACAATTCTCCGCTCCTTCCACTTCACAAATTTTAAAACGAAAAATAAATAACATCTTGTACTTTTATGACATCAATCGATAGGGTCAATCATATGGATGAAATCTCTCAAACAAACATGATAAGTTAAATGAAAGGAAAACCATGAAATCCAAACTTATAAATTAATTGGGATAAAAAAAGCACTTTTACTCCAAATGTCCTTCCAATTACAAAGGTTAGTATCTAATTAAATATTAATTTTAAAAAATACATGAAAAACATTTAAAAATATAATAATTGTAGCCCACCGGTATCGGGAACAGGGTCCAAGCTAGATCATGGCTGCAGAAAGAGGAACCTCCTAACAATACGTGCCGTGCCAGTACCGCTTTCTGAATCAAGCCCTTGATCCAGCTGCCTAACGAGAGCCTCCTCAAGTATTTTTCTTTCACTATTATTAATTGAATAAGCTCCGAAACTTCTGGACTGATTTTAAACATTTTTTCACCATATGAAGCTAAATTATCAGGAAGTAGCATAAGCTATAATTTATTAAAAGAAATGAGAGATCCCTAAGAAAATTGCAATAATTTAAACCAAAGTAGCAAAATTTTGCTTCTAAAATTCATTATGCGCATCCAGATATTATAAATTTTTCATTTTCCTTACTCACACGCACACACACACCCATCACATATACTCACCCACCACCCACACACACCCACCACTCACACACACATCCTTCACTTACACATACACACGTACTAACCCTGATTGAATAATTAGTAATACCACTGTCTTAATGTGTATTTTTATTACCTTTTGTTTTTTGCTCAATATTACTTACCGTATTGATTTGTGTACGAGTGCATAATTCTGTTCAAATGTGCTTCCGAAGGGGTGGAGACCTGGTGTCCTGAAATACAGGCTTTCGTCTAGCTTAGGCACCAGTCTCCCACAGTATAAAAAAACGCATGTATTGTTCACGAAACCTTATAATGTACCTATATATTGTGGCGAGAAATAAATCTTTATCTTATCTTATCTTATCTTATCTTATTACCTGGCGTGCGCTATAAAAACTATTGATAGCTTAACTTGATACGTAAAGAAGATAAAGATGTTGAGAGCAAGACGTCTTACAATATTGGAGTAGTCATAAGGTTACATTACAAAACAAACCTTATGAAGTTTATGATTGATTGTATAATTAATTAAGCCCCATCACACGAATACAATGCTGGCTGCAATAAAGATACCCCAACATAAGAAGGATAGAGGAAAATATAATATTTTCCTGTTTATCCCAAGCCTTGTACTGCAGAGGCATAGACATAGTCACCAATTGGAGAGATTGTCCAATACCGTGACGACGACACATAGGGGTGATCCTCCTAAACGATTTGACACAAAACTGTCGCATGTCTATGCGTCACAATAGTTTCTGTGGTATCAAAAGTTGATAGCTTTCGTAAAATGTTGTCAAACTTTTTTGTGCTGAATTAATTTAAGCTTATATCCCATTTATTGGAATGGACTGATGATTGCTTTACAAATGTATTTTATTGATTTAAAAATTGGCATAACAGAGAATACTATAAGGAACCTTTTAGAAGACTACAGGAGCTAAATTAGCAACTCTATTTGTGGTGGTTCAAACTTCGTTTGAAATATAACTGTCAGAATAAAGTTCTAATCAGCTTGCACTACAAAGTGGTTGTTACGTCAGTCATTGCGGGCCAAATAGTGCAAAATGAGTGGTTTTTTGCGATTTAAAAATCAGAATGATTGCATGTATTTTAGTATGGTTTTTACTCGATAAAAGATTTTTTTAGAGATAAGTTCGTGATTTAATTTTAGTTGTATTATGTTTTCAAAACACTATCATACTAGCTGATTACCTGATCAATATCATATATTTTTCTGGTTTTGTTTATTGCAGTGAATCATATGCTTTTTTTGCATTATAAAACTAGTGTTTAGCTCCTGTAGTCCCCTTAAATAATAGTAATAAAAACTATATTTTTGTCTTTTTTTTCTTTATCGTGTGGTTAGTGCCTAACCTGGAGTGAGAGTTTGAGCCTCTGACTTGGCATTACAGGCCGTCTAGAAATATCTCTCAGGCATTGATTGAGCATAAATCTAGACTCCGTGACTGTTCAGAAATTTCTTATGGAAAAACCCAATAACAACTTGCCCGACCCAGGAATCGAACCTAGGAGCTCATGCTCATCAGTCGCGATTGCAACCACTAGGCTAATGAAGCAGTATTTTAGTAATATTCTTCTACGAACACTGAATATACACCACTAGCTTACATTACCTACATTTGTATCTGTTACCTATGTAAAGTTGTTTTCGTTAGGTAAATGTCTTCGCAAAACTAAAAGGTTAAAGGTTGGCAAAGCGGACTAAAACTAAAGGAGTACCAAAATGAAGGTTAACACAATTGAAAACTGTGTTATCACATCAACATTCCTTTTACTGAAACCCACTCTACCTAACCTTTCTTAGAAAACCGGCATCGTAATATACGAGTACCTATGTACATACAAGATTTACACGAACCCCTCACGAAGACGTCAACCGCAAGCGGTTTGTACATCAAACTATGTAAGGGCTACCGCACACCATAGACAAGACTGTCTATAGACAGACAATTACCCTACTAGGGCGAGCGAGACAGACTATGTATTCTAGTAGTAGTGCGAGCGAGCATACATGAACATTGTACAGTCGTGGTCTTTTCCGCCTGATCAGTTAAAATGTTTTTCGCTTAAATCATGCGGAGGCGCCGAGCCACTCCACCTTAAACTTTAGGCCTATTAGGAAAGCGTCGACTTTGGCGCGCAAAATAACAATAACTCTCGTTTGGCATGTGTCGCCGATCGGTATTTTTTCATTCATTATTTATATATAAAGTCAACGGGGCGGGGATAGAGAGCGTTACTATGTTTTAAGTGCAAGCAAAAATTAGCTTAGTGGTGATCAGGCGGGAGTGTCCTCTATAGTACATACATACAGCGACAAGACTGTCTTTAGACAGACAATTACACTACGGTAATTGTCTGTCTAAAAAAAGTCTTGTCTATAGTGTGCGGTAGCCCTAACAAAAAGCGAAAATTATTGCTGGGAAACGACTTGTTTTTTTGGGTGTTAGATCACGTTTTAACGTAGAAGTCAATGTAAAGTCATGGAGGTTTTTATTTAAAGTAAAGATTTAAACGAAAAAAATAATTTAAAAAAAACTGGTGAAAATGTTGGAATTTTGAAGTTCTATATCTCCGTAACTAGAAGGTTCCCAGGGGCCCTACTCTCTAACGTTTCGTTCACATGTTCGGACCTATCCGTCTCTCTCGCGCACGTCTACAGATGAGTGCGAGTGAGAGAGACGGATAGATCCGAATATACGGACGAAACCTTAGAGAGTAGGGCCTGGTATGGTGCAGATAAAATGATAAGGGTCTTTTTACTCCCATTATAGCCATACATGCCTACTGAAATTGTTGAAGTAAATTTTTTAAAACAAACTAGAACAATAATTGTAGATTAAAGACCTAAGGTCGTTCGCCGTAGTTACAGTATAATATCCTCTTCCAAATCTCATGAATATCATTTATCCAGGGATGGTAACACTAGCACTCAGCCCTTTTTTATTAGGATGGGAAATCATCAAATAACTCCTCCCGCTCTGGGCGGAGCAGGAGGGAGTGTCAGACTTTTACTGACTAAAACCCATCCATGTTCCTTCATCGCCCTTTGTGTTCCGGGGCCACGGTATCTCTTTCGAATAGTCCCGCAGCCCCGGCAGGCTTCGGCCCTTGCGGACCCCGTATTGCTGACTCTCTTTGAGGCGCGCGTGGAACACGAACGCGTCGTCGACACGGCCTGTCATCATGAGACGTACGGACGGCGAGCTAGCCCATAGCTCCCCGTCCACAGGCCCGCGATAATATCCTCTTCCAAATCTCATGAATATCATTTATCCAGGGATGGCAACACTAGCACTCATCCCTGAGGTGTAATTCAATAGACTGTTAATTTATTACGTCATAGAAAATAAGTTCTAGAGGTCGTAACACGATCGTATAAGAACTAGGACAATTTGCGAAATTAAATTAATACTAATAATTCACAACATAAATACGAGGAACAAGCACAAATTTGTTGTTCCTTCAACGAGGCTCAAGAAAATAGGGGGTACGTTTAGATGCCAATGTATACGTTTTTACAATAAACTTCCGAGCCATATTCAAGCACTAAGCCTAAATAAATTCAAATCGTTTATAAAATGGAAGTTATGCCTGAAAGCCTACTATCATGTTCATCACTTTCTCGAAGATAAAAAGGCTTGGGATTAGGCTGCTCCAATGAAATTTACTCTGTGAATGTCGAAATTTCGGACTTCGCTTGTTTATTATTAATTCCTTTCTTTTATACACTTTGACATTGAATGATTTGACATGAATACTTATTTCAGTATTTTATTATTTTTTATTATTTTATGTGACATTTTACTGATTTTGTTAAGTATTTTACTTTTTTTTATTATTATTGTGACATTTATTGATTTTTTTTTATTGACATTCATTTTGTAATTTTTTATTAATTTTATTTAATTATTGTGAATGTGAGGACAATCATGTGGGTCACATATTTTATTTTTTTATTTCTATCCCCACGACTGTCTCGCAGTTTGAATTCTATAAGCGACCTACCCAAATCTATACATATAATAAAATCGTTGAGACCAAAAAATCTGTTCATTGAAGATTTTAAAAAAAAAAACCGGCCAGGGTGACTTAAAATAAGTAACTGAAGATATTAAAACCATTTAAAAAATTTTTGTTTGTTTGTTTGTTTGTTTGTGTGTTTGTTTGTTTGTTTGACCACGCATCACGTACAAACTACTGAACCGATATTGTTGAAATGTTCACAAATCTATTTAAATACATTCAGAATAACATATAGGCTATAGAAATATTGGAATTTTTTGGAAAAAGGGGGTGAAATGGGGGGGTAAAGTTTGTATGAAAAAAAAATTTTAGATTGTTCTAGAATCATGAAACTTAGAATAAATACTTATTAATAAAAATAAAGAAATACCTGTTTCAGTATTTTTTTAAAACTCGTCCAGAGACGCAAAAAAGAGGGTTTTGTGTTTAAAATTAATAAACACCTATACAATCAAATCCAATGAAGTGTAACCTTTTAAAGTTGCTACATATACTTCGTATCTAATACAAGTAAATATAATTTCTCAATTTTCCCGAAATTTGATTTTTGACGTGAATACGCACAAAATAGCGGAACTCAAGAAAATCAGCTTTCTTCGGTATAAGTAGTTGGTACGAAATGTTTGTGCGCGCATCACGTCAAAATTACTGCCAAGGCTTGCGCATCACGTCAAAATTACTGCATAGGCTTCTTTAATATTTAGACTACATATTATCACGCTATTTCCTTAAGGGGGTAGGCAATTTTGCATTATTTCCGTATACTTCAATTGTTTGACGTTTCAGTCATGACGTAAGTACATGAGAACGGCTATTTGTGGCTTATGTCAATGAAGTAAATAGCCTCCGCTAACGCTCTGTAAACTACGGGGTTGCAGGTTCAAACCCTCCAACATTATTTTCACTTTTTGTGATTTGTTTAGTTTTTTTTTTGATGCTGTGAGATTTCCTATATTTCATTTTGTATTTAAATTGTGTGCATTTCTATATTTCTTATTTTTTTTCGTGAAATATTTTTCCAAAAAGTAATAGAGAAGTATGGAAAGAATGAATACAATCATGCTGCGCCGACCCCAAATAAATTGGGATAAGGGCTAAGGGATAAGTATGATGATGAGGATGATTTCTCCAAAAAGTAGTGTAGCGAACATCAGAAGCCTGATAAATCCACGTGTTCCTGCCGTGCAAGAACTGTGCTATGCTACTCGCAATAATCAATAATCCATACGCAGTTTACGTAGATTATATTTACAGCTAAATTGTTATTGGCCTCATATCGTCTTTTATCGTACATTGTGAGGATCGACCGGAGGACACGGTGGAGCACACTGTGGAGGTGTGCCCCACTTGGGCGGAGCACCGCCGTGTCCTCGAAGCGGCGATCGGCGGCGGCGACCTCTCTCTCCCGGCCCCGGTTCAATACATGGTCCAGAGCGATACGGAATGGGACGCCGTCACCTCCTTCTGCGAAGCAGTCATGTTAGCGAAGGAGGTGGCGGAACGTGAGAGGGAGAGATCCTTACGTCCCGGCCACCGCGGGAGAGGCCCCGGGCGTCGGGAGCCACTTGGTGGCCCCCGGCCACCGGAGGCGCGGGCCTGTGGACGGGGAGCTATGGGCTAGCTCGCCGTCCGTCCATCTCATGACGACAGGCCGTGTCGACGGCGCGTTCGTGTTCTACGCGCGCCTCAAAGAGAGTCAGCAAAAAAGAAGGGGTCCGCAAGGGCCGATGCCTGCCTGGGCTGCGGGACTATTCGAAAGAGATACCGTGTCCCCGGAGCACAAAGGGCGATGAAGGAACATGGATGGGTTTTAGTCAGTAAAAGTCTGACACTTCTTCCTGCTCCGGGAGGAGTCATTTGATGATTTCCCATCCGAAAAAAAAATAAGCTATAAGTATCGTGTTTGGGCTCAATTCATGCACCTTGATGAGAACTTTCGACCTAGCTGGAGTATGACTGTCATCGAGTGTCTAAGGATGAAATCCTAAGGCTGTCGAGGGAAGTCCCAAATTGGAAAAACATAGTACAATTTTTTAACGATGATTGCATAAATTTCCGAGAAATTAAATTGTTACCTACTTGAATCTATACTTATTATAAAGGAGAAAAGTTTGTTTGTTTGGTTGGTTGAACGCGCTAATTTTAGGAACTACTGATTCCAGTGAAAAACATCTTTTAGTGTTGGATAGCCCATTTATCGAGGAAGGCTATACGTTATATAACATCACGATACAATCAATAGGAGCGGAGCATCAATGAAAATTGTTGCAAATACAGCGAAAAACAATTGCTTTTGAGAGCTTCCGTTCCGTGCGCTGCGTAAACGGTTAAAGTAACTCAACAATCATACATGTATGACGGGATTGTTCCTCTTAAAAAGTCCGCTAAAGCATATTATCTGCATTTTTTTTAGGTTGACTCACACTCTCTCTAAGCCTCTCTCTCTCTTACGTAACGCAGACGAAGTTGCGCGGGTCAGCTAGTGGTAATATAAATCCTTTGGTATTGTTCGTCGTTTCGTTGAGCTCCTTGAGTTATAAGTCGAGCTACACCATAACTGGCAAATGCTTGCACTGACTGGACAGGTCTACTCAAATCTCACACTCTTTCTTCAAAAGACCATCTTATCTGAGATGGTCTTTACTAATCTGCATAGTCCTCATGTGAATTGAGCAAGATTATGTCTGGACTTCAAAAGAGACTATGACCTCTGAGTTTGTTTCGGCTGTTTCTTCTCAGAGTAGTCAGGTACGAAAAACCGGCCCCATCTAGTTTTTAAAAAATGACGTGTAAAAGTGTTTGTAAAAACCTACTTGCAAAAATAAACATCATTTCATTTCAATTAAAGAGGAAAAAGGGAGAGTTTATTGAAAAATGTTTATCATCTTTTTTATCGTATGGTTACTGCCTAACCTGGTGTCAGAGTTTTATGCCGCCCATGGCGTGGCTTTACATGCCGTCGAGAAATATCTATTATACCATACCTACTCTAAAAAGCTTATTTTATTCACGCAAAACAGTGAATAAAAAGGCCTTTTATTCACTGTTTTGTTTTTATTCACTATTTTGGTGTTCGAATTTGGAACACAAAAATATATCTGGTCTCTATTTCAATGCTTACACAAACTCCTTGCGCTAAGATTCGAAATTCAAAAATATTTGGTGCAAATAAATTCTCGAGATTTGATTGGTCGATATTTGCGACAAGGAGTTTGGCATTAGATTAATAAATATTGTTTCACAAGTTGACCACCCTAATAATAATAATAAGAAAATTACGCTTAATTTCAGTCATTGTTCTAATTTTAATGTCCATTTCAATTAATGTAACAATTCTTATTTTTTGATTAGATTTCTATTTTCTTGTAGTCATGATATAAAGTATAGTATACAACTCCTGAATAAAGTACGAATTTATATCGAGGTCCATGAATCACTCGCGTCGTTCAGGACTCATCTACGGCCCTCGCTTTAAATCCGTCCTTTATTCACTAGTTGCATGAAATACTATTATACAATAGGCACATGTGAAGTAAACAACCAGATAGCTTGATACAAACTGATTTATTTTCCGAACACCCGCACATACAATAGTGAATATTACGAATTATGCAACATCTTCCTCCTTAAATCAAATATTTTTAACATTCACATGCAATTAAAAGTTCTCATGACATGACAATATTAGATTATTTTAAATTACTACCACAATAGCTTTATTGACATGCTCACAATTTGTTTTATTTTGGTAACAATCTTGAGTAATCAAGAGTTATTTTAATTCATAACTAATTATACTTTGTTTACATAAATCTTATACTTTGAATATAAGAAAGTAACAAACTACATTAACAGGTAAATAAATGAGATATTTATTATAAAAAACACAGGTACATGCACTATATTTTATTAAATTAAAATTGATTTTTTAATTTTTCCTTAGCTGCCCTTGCAGCTGTCCTTTCAGAACGTACTCTTTTAACATTTTGTATAGGCGGTGAGGTTGATGGATCATCATAGTCCTGGTCTGGGCACGAGTCATAGCTTTCTGAGTCCCCAGAGGATTGATATGATTTTGTATCTTCTTGGATTACGTCATCCTCACAAGTCGCCTAAGTAAACAACCAGATAGCTTGATACAAACTGATTTATTTTCCGAACACCCGCACATACAATAGTGAATATTACGAATCATGCAACAACATGAATCTGAAAAATCAGAGGCGTCTTAAGCCGGGTCCAGACGTTCGCGTAATGTAAGATTACGTGTAATTTAACCCCCCGACCAAAATTAGCAACTCTATTTGTGGTAGTTCTAACTTCGTTTGAAATACTGTTAGAATAAAGTTCTAATCAGCTTGCACTTCAAAGTGATCGTTACGTCATTCACTGCAGGCCAAATAGTGCGAAATGAGTGGTTTTTATTCTTTATAAAATCAAATATTTGTCTTTTAAATTTTGAAGTCAAGAATGTGTAGAAATTTAATGTATTTTTATTAGTTCGTTTTTCTTTTGGATAAAGAGGAGTAGGCTCCAAAAAACTGCTCGCTTAAGGTCGTTTGCTCGGGGTGGCGCCTTAACATAAAAACCGCCAGCCGATAGATCACGGCGAGCGCCCGCGCCGGCGCGCGGCGCAAGCGTTTGTAATGCTCGTAGTGCCGTCCATACACAGAATTCGCGTTACATTTCACGATACATTACATTACGCGTTACACACGTCTGGACCCGGCTTTAGGTTCAAAAATGTTTTTGAAGGTGTTTGTTAGTGGTTTGAATGCTTCAAACGTTATTTAACGATTATTATTCTATACAAATGGAGAAGGCTAATAAATTCACTATTTAGAGTTAAAAACCAAAAAACTAAGCATTATATCGATTTGTTTCGTCATTATTTAGTAATAAGTCAGAACAGTAAAAACAATAGTGGTTTGGAACTTATGAAACTCGAAAGTTGCGTATTTTGACACAATTAGGTATTACGAAAGGGATTAGGATTATAAACTCTTCAACATAATTTACCAATAGGCATAGTTTATTTATCAATAAGATGAAAAAACTTTATTTACATTGTTATTTAATAAGAACATTAAATTTCAAGGTTAAACACTATACTTCTGTAGATCCAAGTCCCACAATTTTATGAAGTCACCAAATATGACTACCCAACCATAACATGACAAACAATTATTATTTATTCAAATCCGAAGTATTTGGAAACACTTGTTAGTGGCACAGTAGGTAGACCGAACGCCAGTTTTGTAGATACGTACTTCACCTTTTGACCTCGTGTAGTGCGGAGTTTCAATAGAATAAGAGGCCAGCTTATACTGGACGCTGACATGACGTACGCGTTTCTGAACCTGGAGGCCAACTCTCTAAGCACGAAATTTACGGTCGTTTCCTACTCCGTATCACTTACGGACATGAGATTCGTTAGGGGCCCGAACCAAAAATGAATAATAACACGATAATTGGTCATGTCTGTCCTTACTCCCGATGTGTTTTCAAAACTCATGAATCTGAAAATATTAGGGAGTAGGGTTCATTTTATTTTTTCGGATGGGCCCCGTATCTTCGTTGACGGACTTAGACAGTAGACCCCCTGCGACGTAAAGATGGCAGAAAACTTAATAAGTATATTAATTACAAACTGCATCAAATAATAGGTAAGTACCAGCAGAACTTTCCACATAAACTAAATTCGCTTCGTCCACCCCAAGTAGCAAGACGTCAGAATTGGTCATGTAGTGTGAGTATTACACGACCCGAACTAACTTAACCCAATTTACAATGCTAACATGAGCGCACGAGCATAGTGCTCAACATGTTCCGCGCGTAACATAATAATATATCATCTACATCAATAATCTCCGACTTCCTTGTTTAATCACTACCGGGTTTTTGTATTAAGTATCGAATTCATCTGCTTTGACAGTGAACACTTCCTCGGATTACAAATATTTTATTAATTAATTGGACAGCCAAAAATCGAACAAAAAATTGTTATACTACACTTGCTTAGTAAGTGTACCAATACTACCCCACTAAACGGCTTGAAAGCTGTTCATTAAACCTTCTCAAAAATCTAGGCAGTTTATTGTATGGAATTTCATTACTGCCCTGAAAATCAGGGTAGTAATCCATTACTAACGCGTTTTGTTTTTGTTTTTAAGTCTTGATGACGTTGTAAGCAAGTGTAGTATAAAGCAGTATAATATATATCACTCGAGGGTAAGTATAGATTACTAAACTCGTGTGGTTAACGGCCCTCCGCGTCGCGTCGGGCCTCAAATGCACACTCGATTAGTAATCTGTGCCTTACACCCCTTGGTGAATAAATAGCTATAATACAATGACTTCAAAACTTCAAATATCGCTAAATCAATAGGTTACGAAAAGTAAATATTTATTATGTTTTCACCTAGGCAAGTTATCTGTCCAAGCTCCTGGCTTTATCGTATTTTTCTTGCAGCAGCGCAATGTTCTTTACGATACGACCATCTGGGCAAAACTAATGCCATTCCGAAAAGAGCAACGTAATTCTGCTGTAGTCATTCTTCTTCGCGTTTAAAAATCCTACAATGTTACCTAAACGCGAAACCGAATGAACAAAAATATCAAACAAGGTAGTTGTCAAAAAAAATGTTTCCTCTGACTTGTACCTAATTGTTTTTGTAAGATATCACGATCGTACTAAGTCGTAGCATTTTCAACCTTTCGCTAGATACCTGCTAGGTGTTTTGTTGACAGATAAGCTCGAGCCAAGCCCCGCTAGCCACCCTGGCCACGTAATTCACCGGCTTTGCGCGGTACGTGCCTACAACCGGCTACTGATAAACCTTTTGTTTTCTTCTTATCTCGGCCCGACACTGGCCTGTCTTCACCGACGTCACACCTGAACTGTATCACTTTACTTTTTTATAGAAAACTGTATCTGGTACAGGCTTTTTAAGGTTCACCGAGGAGATTACATTTGTATAGTTACAAATGTTTATTTCAATGATGATGATGTTTCAGTATGCAGTTTATGTAGATACTTACCTATTGGGAGAATTGTAATGTGCGTGTTCGATAATGATATCATTTTAGTCTTCAAACTAATTTAAATTGACATAATTTTTCTTCTCCTCAAAAACAATGACATCATATTTGAAACAAGCTTTAAAACTGCATCACTAGTTGTTTAGCAGGTACTCAAACAGATGGTCACAGTCCATATGTATGCATGGTACAGGTGCAGACGTCTGTCTGTACTAAGAATATCATACATAAAGGGTGTAAAACACCTCTTAACGAAGCCGAAAGGCACTTGTTCTTCTCGTCATTGCGATCATTTTTTTGTTCCACACCATACCTGGGAATCCTGGGAACCATCTATTCAATCCATCCATTGCATAATTGTTTTGAGTGCGTTACATTGACTTCTACCACAAAACATGATTTATCAACCCAAAAGAAAAAGTCGTTTCCCAGCAATAATTTTTGCGTACAGTTACTTAGTTTGATGTACCGAATGCTTGGTTGCCGGCTTCGTGATGAGGTGGTTTACACCCTGTATATATAATAAAATATATACCCAAACCAAATTATAAATGCGAAAGTTAGGATACGGGGCTGTGGGACTGTTCGAAAGAGATACCGTGGCCCCGGAACACAAAAGGCGAGGAAGGGACATGGACGGGTTTTAGTCAGTAAAAGTCTGACACCGATGATCCCGTTCAGAAACTAACCTTGCCTGATTTTTTTATGTTAGGTTTTAAAGATATTTTAAAAAATAAATAATTTTATGCTTAGAATAGAAATATTTATAAGTTAAGATTAATGTTTTTTATAAAATTTATCAAATTATTGTAAGTGTATAAGTTCAGAAACATTAAAAAAGTTTAATAAAATATTGAAAAAATTACATCGTCAGGATTATAAATTTTTGATTTGCTTTGTGACTATTTAATTTATTTACCTTTGATGACTGAATACTTTCTTGCTGGGAGTGGTGAAAAGTTTTGTATGCAACATGTGAGCAAGTTCATTTGCTATTCGTTTTGTTGAGTCTTTCGCTTACTCAGGATTGAAATTTATAATCACTCGCTGCGCTCGTGATTCTATTTTTCAATCTTTCGCTCGCTCAAGACTCAAAATCAAAACTCATAGGAAAAGCGAACTTTACTCACATGTTGGATAAATAAATATTAAACCACCGATGATTCTTCTAATATTAATATGCTTGAGCTCAAACTAGACTATAAACCAAACCGGTGCAGCGACGTTTCACTGCCATAAAAATAAACATTATTGATATTCTAATATGTATATCTACAAAGCCGTCAGTCGTGTTCATTTTACATAAAAATACCTATTTATGCATAATCATCTTCGTAATAAAACTCGTGAGTGACCTTTATTCCGGCCGCCTGATGTATAAATGAGGTTTATTAATAAGGTGAATAATAAATATCATCAACAAAATGCCACCTTACTATGTTTTCTTATAATTCATTATGGGCCGTCATAATCCATTTTACCAATAATAATGTATTGAAACTAACTCTCTTCTATATAGTAGACAACATCGAAGAAACTATTTTAAGATACAGATTGAAATGCTAGCAGTGTTAAAAAAAAAACAGCTTTTATCATATTCTACGAAAGGTAAGCAAAATAATCAAATTTTGGCGGAAGTAGATCGGCATTAAAATTCAATTAATGCAGTAATACAAAATAACCACAGCACAGTTTCAATCAGATTGCAAAAACCATATTCACTGTTAATGGGACAGGTTCTCGAGGCCACGCATACAAATCTATTGCCAAAGAAAAACGCTTAGAGCAGTGCCGACCATCGCGTGTTTATATCGTGTTTTACAACAAAATGAAGTATTTAATCACAATTGCTTTGACGATAGCTTTAATACAATTGACGAATTGTCTGGAACTGGATGATTCGGCGGAATTCAACTACGATGACGATGCAGGATTATTCAGTTACGATGAAGTTGAAGACAGAATAGATGATTCGCCGAAACCAATTTACAATCTCAAGGATGCACCAAAATTGTTTGAGGAGTTTAAAATAAAATATGCAAAGACATACAAGGATGACAATGACGCGAAAAAGCATTTAAATAACTTCGTGGAGAACTTGAAGGAAATCAACAGGATCAACAGTGATAAGGAATATAGTTCGACGTCTGATATCAACCTGTTCACGGATCTTTCGGCAGCGGAGAGAGCGCAACTGTTTGGCTAGCCTGGTGTTCGGAGGTGAGTGAATATGAAATTGTTTTAAACGCTTCATTGTTGGTGACCCTGCTTACTTCCCAACCGAGCCATTGTCACACCAATTGGCCACTCCAGTGTGACTATGGTTAATTTTATTTATCTGTAGTCACACTGGTGTGACTACGGCTGATCTGACCTGATCCGTAGTCAAATTGTGTCTTTTATTTGGGTTGCTTTTTTTTCTCAACCGATACATAGTCACACCAAATTACCACACCAATGTGACTATGGTTAATTTTATTTATCCGTCACACCAACAAAAGCCAGACACACTTGTGTTAGTACCTACCAATTTATCAAAGAAAATTTATTTGTTTTTTTTTTTTGTCAAACGAGCAAAGGCTTTTCCGGAAACATAATGTAGGACTAAGATCGTCAACTTCATGAGTAGATACTCTTACTACAGCATCTTTATTAAGAACTTGTTGTAAAATTAGTATCGTAAAATTCTTCAGAAAATTAACATTATATTGAATAGTGTTAAAATAATTACAGTGTGTTTTGATATTGTAAAGGCCGCGCGGATCAATTCAATCAAATCATGTTGAATAACTTTTTATTACATATAGTTTGTTATTAGATGAAATAAATCCATTCCATCCATAACCCATTTTATATTTTGTATGATTTCGGGCAAATTCTTCTATTTTTTTAGTCTACATACCTAGCTATATTAAATGTCCTATCTATTTTATCTTTGTACAACAATAGGGAGTCTTTTCCTAACTCCTTAGCCATTTTGAAGAATATTAGCTTCTGCCAGCGGCTTCGCCCGCGTAAAGTTTGATAATTGTCCCATGGACTTATGGATCTTACTACCGGGATAAAAAGTATCCTATGTTTTAATCCAGGTTATAACCTATCTGTGTGCAAAATTTCATACAAATCCGTTCTGTCGTTTTTGCATGAAAGAGTAACAAACATCCATACATCCATACTCACAAACTCAAAATTGAGTTTTTTTTTTTGCATTATTTTAGTAGTTTTTAGAGTTCTGTACTTGACGGGTAAAAACGGGACCCTATTACTAAGACTCCACTGTCCTTCTGTCTGTCTGTCACCAGGTTGTATCTCATGAACCGTGATAGCTAGACAGTACAAAATTTCACAGATGATGTAACTTTGTTGCCGCTATAACAAAAAATACAAAAATAATTTATTTTTGTATTTATTTTCCAACAACGATGGTACGGAACTCTTCATGCGCGAATCCGACTCACACTTGGCCGGTTTATTTTATTATTTATTGGTAGTCATAAACATTGGTGATCAAAATACCTCGGAACTTCCCTCAAACTATGGTTAGAAAAAAAGATCGCAGGCTAAAAAAAAAGAAAACAAAAGTAAAAAGTTTAAAGTAAGGTCCAATAAGTAGCAAATGACCTCCCCTATATGCAAATTTGCTATGGCGGTTAAAAATGCAGTCACCCTGTATGTTAGGCTCATTAAGCAACTGTGCTCCCTTATCAATAAACAAAAAGTCTAAATATTCAGGTCTACGTACAGCTAGATAGCGTAGTAGTTAATTCAGGCTTAGATAAATAGCTAGATACCAATCTGAGACAGACCGCCGTGACAGAACGTGACTGTATATCATTATACACTGCGTTAGCAGAACTTAAGTTATGAAATTAACTGTGGCGAATAAAATAAAGACGTGCAAATACTTATAAGGCGACTAGGCAACAGGAGCTAAATTAGCAACTCTAATTGTGGTGGTTCAAACTTCTTTTGAAATTCTGTTAGAATAAAGTTCTAATCAGCTTGCACTACAAAGTGGTTGTTACGTCAGTCACTGCGGGCCGAATAGAGCAAAATGAGTGTTTGTTTTGCGATTTACAAAATATATAATATTGATTGGACAAAAAAATAAAACTTAAAAAAAAAAATGCTAATAAGTTAGTTTTAGAAATATTTGCCAAAAAATCAGAATGATCGCATGTATGGTTTTTACTCGTTAAAATATTTTTTTAAGAGATAAGTTCGTGATTTTTTTTTATCGTGTCAAATTAGTTGTACTTATTATGTTTTCAAAACACTATTATACTAGCATATATTCTGAAGAATATCATATATTTTCTGGTTTTGTTTATTACAGTGAATCAAATGCTTTTTTGCATTATAAAACTCGCGTTTAGCTCCAATAGTCCCCTTAAGTAGGTTCATATCAATTTTGATTGCCATCCATAGTCAATTCTTCATAAAAGATGAACGCTTGCTAAATTCCTCCATTTTAGATGTATTCATCTAACCACAGTGGGAATAGGAAGCTGCATTGCGGACAACCAAACGTAGTTAAGGCGCCTGTTTCTGACGTATTGTATGAATGTGCTTTGTTGTGGAAAGACCACTGACCCTTCACTGACTTTATTAGTTTCAGTGTAGGATTCACAAAACGTGAGCCTTGCTGTGGATGATAAGATTTTATACATAAACTGAGGAAGGTCGCTTGTTATTGAATGATTCGCTACTAGAATATGTATCTAAGGATAATCAAACCAATATTGTAGTAATGATGAATATATAACTAGTTTCAATTTATATACAGACTTTATATATAGAACTAACATAATTATAAAAATAGGTAAGACCAATAATATGTAACTACATACTTACAAAGGGTGTAATAAACGTCTTAAAGAAAGCCGAAAGGCACTTGTTCTCCCCGTCACTGCGATATTTTTTTTGTTCTACACCATACCTGGGAATCTTCTAGTTACGGAGATATTGGGGGTCAAAGTTCCAACTTTTTGACAAGTTTCTTTTTTTAATACTTTAAAGTTTTTTGTACTTTAAACATCTCCACGACCCCCGTACTATTCAATCCATCCATCAGCACAATGTTTTGAGGGCGTTTCATTGAGTTCTACTACAAAACATGATTTTTTACCCCAAAAAATGAGTCGTTTCCCAGCAATATTTTTTGCGTAAAGTTACTGAGGTTGATGTACAGAATGTTTGGTTGGCGGCTTCGTGATGAGGTTGTTTACACCCTGTATACAAATAATGATGATAATATCTACATCATCATTATTTCAAAACACAAACGTCGAAGGCCACCCACAGGGATTGCAAATCATGCAATGAGTGTTGAATTACTTATAAAATCACCAATCTTACAAAGTGGTCATTACGAGCTTTGTATACTGGAGATAACCATGGACGGAAAAACCGTTGGTCATGCTATTTATTCCGTCATTAGACCCCTTTTACAACAGCCAAAAATATGTAGATGAGTATATTATAGTATGTGTTGCCAGACTTCACACAGCTCCGTTTAATATCGTAATCTACAAACTATAGCTATATACCCTGCAATACTCAATAGACATTTGATTTCAATCTTACATCATCCACATCAAAAGCACTCGAGTAATTGTAACACTTGCCACAAAGTGTGCTAGGAACTAATAGAACCCATATCTATATACAGACGCTCCAGCCAATTCATCAAGCTCATCAAATTTTGTGTAGTGGTTTCTGAAATTGATGTTTGCATACATATATATGTAGATGAAGACGTGGATGTGTGAAAAACGTGCTAATCAGGTATTCTCGTTTTAGTGTGAACTTAGAAATAGTTGTTCAGAGACGTACAAGATACTATATAAATATATCACGCCTGTAATCCCCGACCGGAGAATTACGCAGAGCTGTACCTAATTGTACACCCTCATTCCGCCAGTTTTGTTGAAGTCCCAGGTAATAGGGGGCGAGCCTATTGCCATCAACCGGGCGGAAATCCAGGCCCCGTGGCTGCTACTGAGAAATTCCTGACGGAAAAACCCCAATACCACTTCACCCGAAATGGGAATCGAACTCAGTCGCGCCACTGGACTGGAGAACTGCTAGTGGCACCTTAGGTACTTATGCGTGGAGGCTATTAATCTAAGGTCTTGTTAAAAGTTAATTAAATCCCCTAAAATCTGAATAGGTTACTCATTAGTTTCTTGAGTCCTAAATATTCATTAAAAGCAAAAAGCGTATGGAAATAAAGGTCTGTTAAATTTGGTCACATTAATAATCGCGGTCAAAGAATTTTGCATAGGGACATTTTCGCGTTGTCGTGGAAGGGTCGACACAAGGCTGGGATGGGCATAATGAATTAAATTAGGTCCCACTGATAACCTCTCCGCACAATTTTGGGAAGTAACAAAGAGATAATAATGCGTGGATAGAAACTGGATAGGATTTCATAGTACACACACCTCAAGCTATTCATTTCAAGTATAAAATTGCCTTGTTTTGTATAGAGTTCCCGTACAATTAGATATCCGCTTATACTGGTTTAGTATAGCTCGATTGGTCGTTGTGCGTACCTAAGTTATACAGTTTTATCTTGATTGCTTTACAGTACAGTTCGGTAGATTTTTAATTTATTTGTACAAAATCAAATCAAAGTTGAATATGTTGTAGGGAGTTTTTTTGAGAACTGGCACTGCTGATGTTTTTTTTAAACTTAAAATAAATTACAGTGCTTTTATTTTAAATGTCAAGATATTCAAATTCAGAATCAATCAACGATGTTATGAGAAGACTTCATTTATGTACCTAACTATATTACCAAACACATAAAAATAATTACAAAAGTCTAAAAAAAGGAGACATTCAAGAAAAATATTCAAAAGCTTATCTAAGAAAAATATGGTTAAGTGGCGCATACCAAACCTAATCATGATTAAATCAAACGATAAAAATAAATTGAAATAACGACGGATGGCCACAAAAACAGTGAGTAAATTTATAAAAAAAAAATATATAAAAAGTACAAGATGACCATAAACATAACACAAAAACAAAGTTCAAGATCAAGCGAGTTCTTTAACATTATGGCATCACACGGTCACACCTCATACAAATGTATAATGAATTCTACAATAATAAATTGTTAATTTAAACAAACATTCAAATGTTACCTACTTTTAATCAACAAATATTTTATATTGGTTCCTTGTTCCGCACGTTTTTGTTTTGATTAGAAGATTAATTTTATTTCAAATTATTTTGCGAAAAGTTATGAAAAGCGAAGCTATTAGTTTTTTTCAAGAGACTTTTGTCTGAGCTGGTTTTCATAATCTTATTAAAATTGTTATTTTTAATCTCCATTAATATCCGCGTTCGAGATGGCCGATTAATATTACGCCGCTTAAGTATTATTAGCTGGTATATGTTAAGGTTTATTTATACACTAGCGGACGTCTCGCTGTTTCACCCGCGTAGTTCCCATTCCCCTGGGGTTACGGGGATAAAATATAGCCTATATTACTTGCTGATGATGTACCTATCCATTACTGAAAGAATTTTTTAAATCAGTCGAGTAGTTTTAGAGTTAAATCGTAACAAACAAACAAAAAATCAAATCTTTTCTCTTTATAGATAATATTAAAGTATAGATATATAAATAAATATTCTAGTTTACATTCAAAACTGGTTCCCAAAAGACACTGTCTTAATGATTTAGTAAACCAAAATAAAATTGTCTTCTAGAGACGAAGAAAGTCTTTGTTTTTGCTTTTTAGACAAGCAATAGCGATAGCGAATGCAAGTATAATAATTAGGTATGCAAATTATACTTGCATTCGCTGCTGGTTTTGTCTAAAAAGCAAGCGTTATGTACCTATTACATTAAAAGGACTTTTCCAATTTCCAAATTAATTACCTACAATATGAAAATCGATGTTTCCTAACATTGATTTGTGAATTTTTCATTCTTTTATTACTCCGACCTTTCCAGGCATAAAGGAGTAACATAACTCTTTGGTAGGGGACAAGACCTTGCTAATGTCAAGTGGTCCGAGTCCGAAGTAGAGAGTTATGTGCATAACGCCTGCTCTGTGATTTATATCGCTTCAGATTCGACCCACATACAATATACATATATTTTAACAAAACGTTTTAGACCGCTATGGGAGCGCCACGTGCCTCTTCCATTTAACAGAATTCATGTGAAACTTTATACTGTTTTGTTTTTGTTTCAGAACGCAGTTACAACGGACTTCATTCGAAAAGCAGACCCAGACATCTTCCCGCCAAAAAAGAAATAAAGAAATCAATATATTTTCAGCCAGTATTTTTATTTCACTGCCGCCTTGTTAGTCTAGTCGTCGTAGTCGCAAGCGACGTCTGCAGAGCATGAGGTTAAGAAAAGGCAAAGTGTTATTGGGTAGGAATTTCTCAGAAACAGTCTGGTTTGGTGCCCGCTTGATGGCAATATGCTTGCCCCCTATTAAATAACTGGCGAAATGTAGGTGTACTAATAGGTACCTATACTTCGGTGATTACGGGCGTGATCTTATGCTATGTTATTTTATTTAAATCTTATTTCTGTAATTTTTAGTTCGCTATCTATGATCTCCTAACCCTACAATTACCTAGTCAGACATACAGTACAGATATAGCAAAAATAATCTTCAGACATAATTTCCATCACGGTGGCAAATCTCAACAGAATCTATCCAATTATGCATAGGGTTACCATCCGTCCGGATTAGTCCGGACCTGTCCGGATTTTTAGACTCTTGTCCGGATTTTGACCGGCCCTTTTATTTGTCCGGATTTTTTTAAAAGTAGATGGAATATGAGTAATAAAACTACATAATAAGTATATAGGTAAGCTAATATCAAATCTATAAATTTTTCCATTTTGTGACCTAAAAGTCCGGACTTTTATCCAAATGTCCGGCTGTTTGTTAGAACTTTTCAAATTCCTAAATGGTAACCCTAATTATGCAGAAACTATTATACCTAGTGTTCAAGAAGTATAAGCGCACAAATGTAGGTACACGAGAGCACGACTACCAGAAATGACCGACGACAGATCAGGCAAAGGACCGACGGCTTAATGACCTTCCAGAGGTACCTAGAGACGTCTCGGATAACCCACTTATGGACAGACCTCGGTAAAAGCGGCTTAGCTTCTCAAATCTATCAATTCGCGCGGATGTTACTAAGACGAAACTGTCAAAATCCCGCCAAAATATACACATTTTGACAGATCGAAGCGTAAGTATATACTGTCGGGAAGAAATGAGGTTGTACGCAGCACATGTTACTTCTATGGAAAGAGGTGACACTGACAGACGACACTGAATGCTGACTGGTCGCGAGAGACTCCGGTTGAAAAGGGCTGTGAGATTTAGATTTTCCTATTTTGTGTGCTTACTCGCTATTTTTCTAAACAATTACGTGTTGATTGAGTTCGTTATAAAGTATGGCGATTTAAGTTAGTTTCAGTGGTTGATATTTTGTTCCAAGTTAGAATAAACGGTTGTATTCGTTATTCTGTGTACCTCGTTGACTTATTTTGAACATCTTCACTTCTGGATGCTAAATGTACTTACACATTTAGTTTCGTTTCGTTTCTATTTATAAACACAATTTGAATATTCAAAAAATATTTACGCCGTAAAGACGTTTAATGCTTTGCCGAAATTAAAAAAATAAACATTCACCTCCGACTAGGTATAGGCATTGAACCGATTTGAACTACGTATGAGTACCTATAGTTATTTGTGGATTTTTTATTTCCGCACACGTGCGGATAAATGGAAAAAACGCACGTAAGTGAAATACATTGCATGTTGAACCTAATCGTAGTGCGATAAGAACCCGTTTTCGAGAAAGTTAGTGTATTGAAAATTGAATTTCAAGTACTGCGTTAGGTACATTGGAGGAGACGGAGGAGCTCGTGGCTACATAATAACAGCCGCTTGGGTCAATCTTCAGGTTAAGCCACCCTTGCCTAGGTTGGTCCGTAGATGAGTGACCACCCTTACATACCGAGTTTCCTCCGTGTACGTTGTTGGTCGCGGCTGTCATTTATAGATCTTTGACAGTCGTTACTGCTAGTCATGAGTGGCCAGAAAGTCTGACAACCAGTCTTATCAAAGGATATCGTACTACCCAGTACTAACTGGGTTGTGGGGGTCAGAATTTTACTCCAAAAATAAGGACTTACCATGCACAACTTCATCCCCTTTTTAACTCTTTGGGGGTGGAATTATCAAAAATGCCGAGACACGTATAAATTAATTTTCAATCGTCAGCCTAAACACAAAATTTAAGATCCTAACTTTAAAACTGACGGACTTTCATAAAAATTTTCATCCCCTATTTAACTCCCTTCTGGGTTGAATTTCGAAAACTAGTTCCTTATTCCTTGTCTACATTATAAAGGAAACCACTCTGCAAAATTTCAGTTCTCTAGGTCCAAGGGTTTGGGCTGGGCGTTGATCGACTGGTGCACGGAACGGTGTGACACTTTTTCATGCGTGCAGCCGGTGTTCATCGTTAAATAAGACGTGTACGTCAAAAAGTAAAGCATTCTAATCTGAGATATTTCTAGATATTTTAGTGATTTTTATTTCGATGCAGTACCTACCCGTTTGTAAACTAGGCACACAACTACATATACACTCAACATGAAACATTTTTTACAGGTGGCCAACGCATTCCTGACCTTCGTAATTTTCCGTCAGTGTGCAATTACAAAATTTTACTTTAGTAAATTAAACTATATTTTGGTACAGACAAGGTTGATTGGCAAAATATGACAGTTTCGGGAAGCTTGATGTGCACGTTTTTTTTTTCCCTCAAGAAACAGTGAAAAATTGCGTGACAACTAGGTCATTAATTAAGTAAACATGTTGCTCCACTAAAATATGGCTAAATCTTACACAACAATGTTTACTAATAAATATGTATGAAATTAAAATAATTTCCTAAACAAATTATGTTTTCAGGGTTTCGTACAAAAAAAATAAAAAAACGGAACCCTAGGATCACTCGTGTGGCTGTCTGTCTGTACGTCTGTCTGTCACAGCCAATTTGCTCCGAATCTACAGGACCAAATCAGGTGAAATTTAAAAAAATTCAAAAGATTGACCTCTCTGTAGTTATCTACAAACTAAGGTAAATACCTACTCAACATTGTTTTCGTAAATCTAACAGGGAATTTCCTTATTTCAACAGTATTTTTGTAAAAACATCTTCGAATACGGCTCTCAAAGACGATACTGACTACAATATCCCAAAGGAGATAATCTAAAGATTCGATAAAGTAAGGAGCTAGCTCTTTCGTGTAGCCCCGTCGTCGTCGTCGCCGCGCAGACTACAAAATGAGATGTTTGTTTTAAAACCTTTGTAGTTCTGATGGCCACCATTCGAATTTAAAATATAGTTTGAAATTATGTGAGATATTATCGATAGACCAGGGCTATATTTTCGAATAATCTGAACATAGGTAGACATACTTATGTAAATGATTATAATAACTTCCAAATTCTATGGAGAAATCTTTTCCGTAGATACCTACTTAGCAGAAAACGTGTAGATTTCCACTAAAAGAATAACAGTAACTGAGTTATTATGTACCTGGTGGATTTTTTTTTACCCAGCTACGGCAAAGCCAAAAGGAAGGGTTATGATTTTCACAGTTTAACGTGGTGTACCTACCTTTGTATGTTTGTAATATTTATATTTATGTTCCATCGCAGCGCTTAAACTGCTGAGCAGATTTTGATGAATGAGGTGTCAATCGGTTCGGTATGACGGCATTGGGAACAATTAAGTACTTACCTTATATGTGAACAAAATCAATAGCCATACTCCCGAATACTGAAACGTCACTCAAAATTTAAGCAGCACTTATATTTAACAGATACTCAAAAGTGACGTTTGGCCATACGAAATTTAAAGTTTAGGAGCTGCTCAAATGTTAAGCAGTCCTTAAATTTTGAGTGACGTATCAGTATTTGGGGATTAGTGACATATTATTAATTTAGCAATGACGTGTGACTCCTGTTAGACGAAAATCGATAAAAATGACTTATATAGGATACCTATACATTTGCCTTTTAGTCGTAGTTGCCATAGTTAGCCATTTCTGTCGTAGTTATTGTGAAATTGTTTCTCAATACTTACCTATTCAGTGAATTTAATATAAACAATAACGACAATTTAATATAGTTGCGGATGACTTTTCAACTTTTGTATTGAATGTAGGTTATTACCTTCTACTCAAAACAAGTAATAGTACATTATGATATAAGTGCGGTAAGTTGAAAATTACAGCCGAGGCGAGGGCTATAAAAAAGCAGAGGCTATAATTATCAAAGCGCACGTATGTCATACAACGTTTTATAACATATTTGCGAGAAAATAAATAAAACAAATAAAAACAGTACAGCGAAAAGAAAAAGCGCGCGGAATAATTTTTACTTGTTCACAAATATTTTTTTTTTTCTTGTTTTGGCATTGCACTATTCGTGCTTATTGCCACTGACAATATTTTATTTGTTAACAAAACGTAAGAATCAAGTACTCGCGAAAGGATAAAATATAGTAACGGAAAATTTGGAAATGGAAAGGAGATTAGTTGTTCAATATAAATATAATAAAATTTTAATACGTTAACAGTAGGGAAATATATTACAACAAAAAACTAACCATATAACGCAACCAGGGTGGCCCAACAAAAAGGCTGACTCGGTGCGTAAATTAAGAACTAGATGGTATAATAAGTACATAAAACAGTCTTTTTAATCTTTATAATGTCTAAATAGCTATATCATTATTTACAAGGAAAAGAGCTATGGTTTTATAAATATCTACATTAAATTTAAATAAAATACATGAGATAGAAGTGGGTAAAGGGACTCGAAGGGAAACAAGACTTTGGAAAAGTGAGGAGTGGTCATCCTTTATGACCACTCCTAAGGGCAAGAAAAAATAAGGTGGTTCAGATCTCCTATTTCAGCGCCACATTGTTCGCGCTTTGCGTTCGCGTTCGCATTGTTAGCGCTTTTTTTTATCTTTTAAGGCAAAGACACAAAAAACAGCCAGTATTAAAAGTAAATTAATATTTTTGTGTTTTTTTTACAGATAAATTGTTGTAATTTATTGTCAAAATTAATTAAATTAAAGAATTAAACGTTTATTTATTCTATTTTATCTCCCAAAGTTAATTTTATTCATAAAATGTTGACCACTTTACTGACATAAAAACTCTTTGCTAAGATTTAAAAAAGTACCGTTCGGTTTAGACGGAGATCTTGATAAACCGTGCATTTTACTTTACAGCACAAGTACGTAATGAGATACATTACGATATTGAAATTGGTGAAATAAGAGACCCTTTACGAGCAAATGTGTTATAAACTTTTTTATTTGGTCTGAGACCTTCTCTAACATAGTCAGAACACTAGCGTAATAGTTCCGTATTTAAAGAATAAAATAAAACTGCAATAAGCTCCTACACACATCAAATAGCACAATGATGCAAGGAAGATTATAACAAAAACGATTACCATCTTGACCAATCCAATTAGCTAAAGTTAAGAAAAGCAAGAAAAACAAAACAAGCAAAGGAATTGATATCTAGAGCCTTTGGCCCAATGAATAACAAAGTAGACACATGTCTAGCAAGTTTCCTCAAGCGTAGGCTGTAAGTGGGAACAGAGAACTCCTAAGTCCTCACCCGAATACAATACAGGTTGGCAATCGTACTATTTCATTGCCGGAAACGCTAATCGCATGAGTTTGTGACCTGCTTAAAATATAAAGCAATGTGTCTTCGTCAGAATCCATATTGCTACCGACTGAATCCACCATTTCGCGCCGAAACTACATCGGGGTGGCGCTACTGATGCCAACTCATTTTTCTCTGATATTCTGTAACTACAAAAAATGTACCAAAAAATGGAAAATGTGATAAAGTATGTGTATAGTGTTTTTGAAATTAACTAACGTCCTCTGATGGATGCAATTATTTTTTATTGTGTTAAAAGTTCCACATGAAGAGACAACAACGTAAAACGAAACGTTATTGACGCTGTCATCGTCGAATTGGCATTGACAATGACATGATGGAATCAAAAATTTGTCAACACTCGACACCACTTGGATGTGAAGGGGTTTTAAATTCTTTCCTTATTTTTGTAAAAATATTGAGGTCCGTTTACTACAATAGTAGTGAAAGAATAAATAATCGAAGATGTTTGTTATTTACTAACATATTTAATTTAAAACTTCGTGGCAGACAGGACAGCTGGATCACGGTAAGTGTTTTCCTTCAAAAACTAGCGGATTGCACTGTTTTTATTGCAAGATCAATGAAAATAATGTAATCAATAAATAGTGGTGCTATTAGCAGACGGCTGGTACCGCCTATGCTGTTTGGTTATAGTCAAATAATTAAAATCTGGTAACAATACGGTTCTGCCTGACCCTTTCGATTATTTAGGCGTGCTAAGAAATGAGTTAGCTTTCACTTATTAATATTTTTGTAATACATGTGAATTTTAATTACGTTCGCGGTTACTGTATTTTCATGCCGAACTTATATGTAATTTCAATTGCATAGGCATATGCTTGGTTTTTTCGGAAGAGCGTTTCCTGGAAATTTACTAACTTACCTACTTACTTAATTAAATTATCTATTATTATAAAGAGGTACCTCTTTATAATATGAGTACAGATTAAACAGAGTATGATTAAACAAGTAATCTTCAGAACTACTGATGTGATTCCGAAAATTCTTTCACTAGCCGGAAGCAACATTATCCCCAAGTGTCATAGGCTACATGTAAAACATTCCTGTGGATTAATTTCCAAACATAATGGGAATGAAGCCGCAAGCAAAAGCTAGTACAAGATAATTTAAAAGTTGAATTAACAATTCTGAAACTTTATTAAACCTTGTAGAATTAAAGAAAGAAAGAAAAAATATTTATTTGCCGCAGGGACATGACTGGCATACAAAATTATCCCTTCCTCCCCTTTCTTAAACCTTTCTTTAGATATGGTGTGATTAAAATAAATTGCACTGTTTTAGACTTTCATGGTTTTTCATTACACTTAAAGTACTTATGTGATGATATCCGTGATTTTCCTTTGTTACTATGAGCTCGCGCGATAGAATCGAAGATCGCGGATATCATCCTGTAAGTACTTTAAGTGTAAAATAAATTGATTCATTAGTGATTTAGAAAATTGTTAGCATACAAATAGAAGACTTGGCTACCAAAAACAAAACCGGCCAAGAGCGAGTCGGACTCGCGCACTGAGGGTTCCGTACAAACTTTTTAAAGGACAAACTTAACTTTGCTGTTCGATCCCTACAAACTGCAACACCAACAGCAATAATAAGTTTGTAATAGAAAATCGCTTTTTTTTTTGTTATTCTGATTTTTCCCTTTACGTGTGCTGTAAGACCTTGCTTTTTGCCCAATTTCGTGATTCTAGGTCAATGGGAACTACCTTTTAGGTTTTCGACCCAAAACCTATAGGGTATGTCCGCTTGACCTAGAATTGTCGATTTTGCTTAAAAGCAAGGTCATACAGCACAAGTAAAGGAAAAAGTCCGAAAAATATATAGTTGTAAATTAAGGTAAATTTTGGTACTGTCAAGTTTTCGCGAAAATCTCAATTTGCCCATATCTTTTTATCGGGTTGACGCAAGTTCTTGATTGTTATTACATCTAATAGGGACTATAAACCTCAGTATCTGGTATAAATTTCAACTTTCTTGGTCCACGCGTTCCTGAGAAAATCAATGGTGACAGACAAACTAGAAAGTGATCTTATAAGGGGTCCTTTTTTTACCTTTTGAGGTACGGAATCCTAAAAACACTTTGTTTACCTCAGTTACAAATAAAGGGCTTGTAAGATTTTAGTTTGAAGCCTGGCCGGCCTTACTTCGTTACTCACACTAATGCAAACATTTAAAAAAAATGTTGGAAGTTAGGCCAGTCATTAAACCCCTTTAAATATTGAAATAATTTTGGTACTTGTAGAAATATACCACACAAGTGTAAATGATCTATTATTATACAATAACATTTGAAAAAGAATGCTAACATAATATATCATGTTGCTGCGATATTCAGTGGTTTATCAATCTGCAGTGGATTTTGTAGATATCACAGACTCTATAGCTAGATTTTTCACTCCTTATTATTCCTTAGTGGTACCCGTACTGGTAGACACACATCAGTTCTCATTAAAATCTAAGAAATATTTTGATGTACGGTTGACCAAGCAATTTAGTATACATTTTACAATATAATTTGCATGTTAAAATGTAAACCAAATAGCTTGGTCGACCGTACAGGTTAAATTACATTATGAGTGCATTCATAAAATACACTGTATTTTAAAGGGTCCTGATTATTCTAGCTCAAAGCATTTATTTAAATTAGGTCTAGTTGAAATAAATGCATTTATTACAATTTGAGACAGACTTAAATTACTGACACTTTTGAATTGGCAAAGAGTTGGTGAGTCATTGAAGTAGAAGCTACTTGCAAGTCATCATTCCCCTGCCCTCATCGCAATTTATTTGGCATTGGCGCAGTATATAATCTTCTTCCATACTTCTCTTCTCCTTTCTAGCCGAGCTAAGAAGCAGGTGCATTTCATCATCATCATTCATCAAGTTTGATTTGATTATAGTTCTTTCAGAAATGAAATTGTTTGATTGAATTTTTACAAGTTTTATAATTTGGTAAATTCCACAACAAGCTTTTATTTCATGGTTTATAAAATCTCTTTTTGGAAAATAAGCCTTAAATAAACTTTCCTGGTAACAATTATATTAATTTAAATTGGACACAATGGAATTAAGTGTAGACAACAAACTACTCATATACAAGAGTGTTCTTAAACCTGTCTGGATGTATGGTATACAACTCTGGGGAAGCGCTTGTGACTCCAATATCATAATAATACAGCGCATGCAGAACATGATCCTCAGAAACCTATGCAATGTCCCATGATACATCACCAACGCAGAAATACACCATCATCTGGGGATGAGTACGGTGAAGGAAGAGAGTCATAACATCACAGAGACATACAAAGGGAAGCTGGAAAGACACCCCAATAAATTGGCGGCTAAGCTAACAACTAGAAGCTACAAAAAACGGCTAAAGCGGAAAGACATATTGACCATATAATCCACTTCTATGGTCTACTGATGAGGAGATGACCTCACTGGAGGACACACTCAAACTGCCACATCCTACATCTCATCTGCTTATAGCATAGCTGATTGCAGATAAAAAAAATTAAAAAAAAAAAAAAAAAAAAAAAAAATTGGACACAATTAAAAAATATATATTTTGTAGTCTTAAAGTTATGCTTCATTTTTATCATAACCTTGTGGTATCTCTTCATCTTACGACAAAAGAGGACCATAATATTTTTGTTCAATTCCAGGATATTTAAATCATAATAGCATAAGTAATAATAATTTAAAAAAATAAAATATGAAAAATTACTTTTTATTTTTGTTTTTGAATCGTGTTAAAATTCTTAAAATGGTCACAGACGCAGTTAATATTATGAATTTTTTCTTTAGTTCCGAACAATTAATAATTAGCATTATTTTTGCTCAGTGATGATTAAACTGCCAGCCAGACATTCTCATGGCTGTTTGATAAGCTATCGCATAATTTGATTCCTGTGGAAGTTGTAAGTACTAAGTATGATAAATCGGAACACGGACTTCCGATCTTTCGCTCACTGTTATTTTTATTAAAATACTGATGATAGTAATTAATGCTGTCAGTAATTATCAATAAAAATGCCTTTGTCTTTTATTTTCATATTTTCTTACATTTTGTAAATTATTTAAATACTTACAGTTTTCCGATCTTTGCTAGCAACTACTTAATTACAATAATTATAATGTCTGGTTTTCCTTACATATCTGTATAGGAAACAACAATTAAAGCTTATTAAATACGACTTATAGATAGATAAAGTAAATATGAATCACTTAATGTTCGTTATAATACACTGACAAGTAAAGCAGTAAGCAAAAATAAGTACTACACTTTTAAAATTGCAATAACTTTTTAAGTACACAAGATATACTTTCGTAACAAAAAGGACTCGAAAAATAGTTTAATTTTGTCTATAGTTTCAAAGAAAGCTGATAAAAATTACTTTACTCATAACGTTTTTTTTAGTAATCCACTAACTTCTATTATAGTTTAGGGAAAATTGAAATTTTAAAAGTGTAGTACTTATTTTTGCAGGTCAGTTTATATTGTACTAGCGGACGTCACCCGGTTTCACCCGCGTAGTTCCCGTGGGAGTACGGGGATAAAATATAGCCTATGTTACTCAGTAAAGACGTGGCTTTCTAATGGTGAAAGAATTTTTGAAATCGGCGCAGTAGTTTTTGTGTTTATTCATTACAAACATACACATACACACAAAAAAATACAAATCTTTCCTCTTTATAATATTAGTGTAGAGAAGTTTTGGCTTCACCGACGAAATTAGATGCTTTATGCCCTGATAACGCAATAAATGTACACAAATACATGTGTATTATGGTAGGTACATAGTGTTGGCAACTCCAAAAAATAATATAATTTTTAAGTTTCCGTTTCCTTACGTCAAAAATTACTGTCATTCACTAAGTCAGTCTGCAACTCCCATATTATTATTATACTCTTTGGTCTGCAATAAAATCCGATCCATTCACGTGTCGCCAAAGCCTGCCTTTATATTTTTCTACACCTGCAAAACCTCCAAGAACCAGCCCTGCTGCGATATTCCAACACATCGTTAATACTCGAACGAAGTAATTGTGACGGGCAACTCGTGATGCAATCTAATCGTTTAGATGTTTATTACTACTTAACCTTTTCAACGCCAGAGCATGCGCATGCGCGTGTACTCCACGCCAAGTCAGAATTTCACCTACCATTTTGTCACATATTTCTGAAGTTTGGCGTACACGGCATGCGCTTGCTTGTCACGTATATGTGACAATGGCATTCAAAAGGTTAATACTGAAGACGTATCGTTATTAATTCACGCAACGCTACTTTAACGCCTAGACTGAAGTGTTTCTAAAACAGAAAGACTGTCTTATATAGAAAGTTTCTAAAAATATGACATGATTAATTTGATAAAGTAAAGTTATTCTATGTTTTTTAAACATGTATATCTGATTCATCGATCGACCGGATAAGCCTTTACGTAGTTATTTGACTTCAATAGGCCGGTTAATTTTATTGTAATGTAGCTCCAATCGAATGATAAAGTAAAAAAGAAAATGACTTGGACGGTCTCTAAATGATGACGATAATATTGCTGCCTGTGTATCTAAAGTTATAGTAATAATTCTAGATCTTGAGCTTTAATTGCAACAAAAATTCCGATAATTGAATGTTTAGTGTTTATTTCCATGATTCGTCCTTTTCCCAGATCAAACTGGCATTCGGATATTTCAAGACATGGAAATATAATTGATACCGAACATTCACTGGAACCTGCAATACTAAAACCCTGTGCACAGCACTTATAATTTTATATCAATTAAAAAGAAACCATGCAGTAAAATTTTTGCTCTTACGGTTTTTCAAACGTCCTCGACGTACCTATCTGGTTACAAACGTTTCTGTATGTAAGTTTATACACAAAACAAAAAATAGAACATAGTTTTTTACTATATGTATCAAGGGAAGTTACGAGGGGCATGTGCGCACGCGCATGTAGACAGCTGGTCGTATCGCCGGGTCAGTCTGTAATCGACCGTCAATGAGGAGTAACTGCGCCGTTTCGCACGCAAAAACTTTCAATTAAAATAAAATGTTTCGCGTTTTTTCGGTTTTGTAATTTTTATTTTAAAAAGTGATAGTGTATTTGCTGTGGTATGTATTAATTCTCTTTTTTTTATGTTTCTTAAATATTTTCAGGCTTAATTATATCTTCAACCAAAACGTTTTGTTTTTTTGTTGTATGTTGCCAGCTATTGTTCTTTAATTATATTGGATTTAATGGGTCTTTAAAGTGCCTAAGTGCCTAGGCAGTAGGCTGCTTCGAACAGTTTAACAACAGCTGAGCAAGTCTTGAAAACGAATTTCGTGGACCTAAACTAGGTACATGAAAAGATCAAAACAAGCCACACACTTAAGTGACACTTGACCAAACAACATTATTTATTCATTTTAATTAACCAGACATAAGCAGTAATTTTTTGTAAGTAGCGAAATAACCTTCGAATAATTATCATAATTCAATGAATATTTTCAGGAATTATTACAAAAGTAAATCAACCTAAGGCAACCCTCTAAACCAAAAATTGAATAAGTCGCCTTAGAAAAATGTAAATACAATTGGCTATACAGGGTGTAAACAACCTCATCACGAAGCCGTCAACCAAGCATTCTGTACATCAAACTAAGTAACTTTACGCAAAATTATTGCTGGGAAACGACTTTTTTTTTGGGGTGAAAAATCATGTTTTGTGGTAGAACTCAATGTAAGGCACTCAAAACATTGTACGGGGGTTGTGGAGGTGTTTAAAGTAAAAACTTACAATATAAACTTGTATTTTAAAAAAAAACCTGTCATAAAGTTGGAACTTTGACCACCAATATCTCCGTAACTAGAAGGTTCCCAGGTATGGTGTAGAACAAAAAAAAATATCGCAATGACGGGGAGAACAAGTGCCTTTCGGCTTCGTTATGAGGTTTTTTACACCCTTTATAATATAAGACACACAAATCAAAACACGGGGTTTTTTTAACCATGGCTCTCTAACAGCACATACACACATTATACACATTTCATCATCTTCCTGCCCTTATCCCATGTTACTTGGGGTTTTTTTACATCTATACAAATTTATAATATGAAAGTATGGGAGAAGTAATAGAGAAAATAATACGTGAGGAGAGTGAGATTACTCAAAATCAGATTGGGTTTATGCCTGGTCGAGGAACAATTTACGCCACTTTTGCACTCCGTCAATTGTGTGAGGAGTACAGACTTGCACACAAGAACTTGCACATGGTGTTCATTGATCTTTGAGATATGTTGTGGTAGGCCTTGAAAGAGAAAGGTATACCTGGGAACTGTGTAGAGTTAATTCGTGCTATGTACAGTCAATCTTGTACATACCTACGTCCGGTCAGCAGCTGGCATGGTGGCAATCTGTCAATCAAGGGCAGACCCTTGATTGACAGATTGCCAGCAGCTGACCAACAAGGCTACCTAATCAACAAGAAGAGGTAAGGACTTAAAGCAGACTTTAAATCCTTACCTCTTCCTGTTGATTATGAACGCTTTAACGTTGGAAATACAGTAAGAGGCACCCTGGTGCATGCTGTTTGCCGACGACATTGTTCTTTTCGGTGCAGGAGAAATGGCAACAGAAGCTGAAGAATGTTGTTTTGAAAATCAGCAGAACTAAAACCGAATAACCGATCTCTCCAGTCCTGGTTTCATAGCGCCAGATGGCGCGCTTCTTCCTGTCTGCTCCGACTTGCGGTATCTCGTTGCACTAGTGCTAAGCGAGCGAAATAGCTCGTAGTGTTAAGCACAGAATTAACACGGGATAGATGAAATGGCGGCAGGTCACGGGAACAATCTGCGGCTCCCGCCATTCCCCTTAAACTGAATAAAAGGCAGTTGGATGTGGCTGAGATGAGAATGCTAAGGGAGATGTTTGGTGTAACACGAATGGATAAAATAAAAAAATTGTACATAAGAGGAAGTCTGAAAGTGGCGCCGGTGACTGAAAAGTTGTGTGGTAATCAGTTGTCGTGGTATGGGCATGTGGTGCGGAGGAATGAGAAGACATGCTGCGCCGACCCCA
Source organism: Xestia rhomboidea (assembly GCA_963853795.1). Lineage (NCBI taxonomy): Eukaryota > Metazoa > Arthropoda > Insecta > Lepidoptera > Noctuidae > Xestia > Xestia rhomboidea. The sequence continues at coordinate 12,256,496 of OY970763.1, read as the reverse complement.
AATGAGTAACATAATTTTACTGGGTTAGCTAATTTGCACGGTGACGAAAGAAAACATGATGACAGGTTCATTGACTGTAGTAACGGAATAGTAAAGTCGTAAAAACCACTACTGTGTCTGTATTCGAACAACAACTATTAAAGACACGTAGAATTAACACGTGCCTGACGTGCACAAAACATGACCAACTTTTGGTTTGTATTATTTCATGAATTGCTAAGAAGATTTTTTGTAAGAATAAAGCTCAGACCCAGGGTCCGTTTCCACCACGCGGAAAAATTCGACGCACACAAAGCGTATGCTCGTGCGTGCTCGAGAATGTGCGAGCGTCCAGTTTTAAACTTACTGGTAATACTGGTCTTTATGTGGTGGAAACAGACCCTTAAGACGACTCTGTTCTAAGCAATAACTGATGAAAACATTATAAATAAACTTTTTGGAAATGTTTGTGTAGACAACACAAACATTTCCAAAAAGTTAGCAAATTCATTGAAAGCTGATAAAATGTGTATCTATCGTACATTAATGATAACAGTAATTGAATTCAGGTTCAAAAATCGCATTTATAATGTTAGACAGACACTTCTTGTTGGAATTTATTTAACCCAATTACAAATTACCTCATAACAATTTAAATATTTGATAGTAGCACGACTCACATGCTTAGTTTGTGTTAACTATTTTTTTCAGCTGAATATAAACACAAGGACTCTAGTCCTTGTGTTTTTTGTACTTCTCTTTAAATAATAAACATTGCTGACGTCAATCAAATGTTCACACTGTGACACGAGATTTTCATATCTATTATGAAAATCTCGTGTCACAGTGTTTGTTATCGAACTCCTCCGAAACGGCTTGACCGATTTTTATGTCATTTTTTGTGTATGTTTTGGTAGCTCTGAGAATAGGTCGTAGGCTATTTTTAGTGTCACACATACATATTTTTGTCTTGTGTCAATAAAAAAAATATGTTTATTATATCAAAATTTCCGCGCGAACAAAGTCGCGGACAACAGCCATTCTTTAGATAAAATTCAGTAAAAATATATTGCTCTACTTAAACAGAGTCTTCTATTTAGAAATAAGACTTCTAAATGTGAATTTGGACGTCAAGCGGAGGTCTATGTAATTAGTTTTTATTGTGCTCTGAAAGAATTTAAAATGAGCCTAAGTGGAGCCCTTTCTGTGTCTCTAAGTTATGAGAGCGAAACCGCAGACAGTTTTTAGTTTTGTGTAGCAAAAGAAATGTGTGTGCTTTACCAACATTCGTTAGTTATGTTTGATGTTGCCAAATGACTGAAACGAGCATCCTTACAAATTCATATCATTTACCTTTATGGAACATATGAAAGTAAATCATTGATAGATTCTTCCTGTCTGAACGGCCGTGACTCCTATCATCCATTTCTTGCAAAAAAAGATCCTGTTTATTTATCCCACAAAAATCATGCCAGCTTTATTTTACTGTCAGCGAATTCAGAGGAACGTTTTTAATATGAGGGTGTTGTTGAGCATCGGTTTTTGGTTCAGTCCACAACGAGAACGTGGCACTCACGAGTCACGACTCACATATCAAGTGACAAACGCTGGAATGTTCTTAGGCTAGAGAAACCGACACCAACAGAATGTGGCTTCACAATAAAATTCTTTTTCGCTTTGTTGCCGATATTTCTTACGACACTCGAATATATGAAAGGGTTTCCCCCACCCATAAAAGTAAATATGTCAAAGAAACGAATTTTTCTTTGTTTTCTCTGGCGTCGTAAATAATATATCGCAGCGAACGTTCATTTTGAAATCGTATCACGTAATTATTAGCTATGTTACCTTCAAAACTTAGATACACTACACGCGAAATAGCTTTTTTTTTTGTTTTTGGTAAAAGCGCTAAAGCGTTCGCAGCATCCCAATTAGGTTTAACTCAATATACTCGCGCTAATAAAGTAAAAGAAAATATTCGTGGTTTTTCATAGAAACTTATAACGAATTTAAGCACTGACATTATTCAAAGGGTACGTAGGAGGAATACTAATGTCCGTGGAGAAAGTTGGGCGTATGTTAGCACCTTGGTGAGCACCTTACTAAAAAGATACAACAATGTGCGGATAATCTTAAGGTCATTCATCCTGCTATACTCATTTAAATAGGGATAACTAATATTCATTAAAAATATTTTTACTCTATGTATTTACATACTAAACCTAAACTAGATATACATTTTAATATTAAACTTCAATATATTACGTATACTTTACAAAAATACTTTCTCTTTTTGTGTCGTTAAATAATAGCAAATAAAAGAAAAATATGCAAAAACGATGAAGAAATACACACTTGACAACACGGCATTGCCACCACCGACGCTGAAAATTGGTCCAATGATATTCGAACACGATTTTCCCAGTACTTACAGTCTCTGTATTGAACGTTTTGAGTCCCAGAAATATATAGAATCTCTTTGAGTTGAAGCACTATTGGACTCTCAATTTATTTATGCAGCGCTAATGCTTCGTTTTCTTGGGTAAGTTGGACAAAATTTTAGAATAGGAAAAGCTGAAGAAATATAACACTTAGCTAATAGAGGAGACTGCATGTTATGTTTGACGAAAAACAGTTTACTATAAATAAAGACATAAACTTTTTTGTTCAAAATTACAGTAGCGACAAACGCTGAGAGTGCCAAATCGTGACACGACTACGAGTAGCATTTTTATCTGTCGTGATCGGGCTGTTTGCTAGGAAATCACGTAATATGTCGAGACAACGGTAGTCAACGCCAGTCACTCAGCGGGTTTTACGAGTTCTATAATATAAGGTTACGCGCTGAAACCTATACACTATGCTCCGAATACTTCTGGCAGGGTGTGACTGTGATGCAAGCGCTAGAAAATTTATAGGAAACTATCTCAAGTTTATAACTTTCGGTCTGAGAACAATACGCAAGTTATTGTTTACTGACTGTTTACTTTTCAAGTTTTATCTTTCCTAAGTATGCAGAAAATCAACGGTCACAACTCTGAAAATGTTGAGTTTCGTCGATCATTCACGGCTTCGCGATATTTTTGACGATAGGCCGTATTTTATTTAGTATTTCTTCTATACGTGGACCTTCAGCCCTTTCTAAAATTAATTTTGTTGCTCATTGAAGGCGTGCGAAGCTGTCGTCGCTGAGTCCCGATAACATTGACTGATCGGACGTTGGACGGCTGGAATAGATGAGAGAAGTACGTGCTACGTCCGAAACTCCGCGTGATGAATCGGCGACTTGTAATCGTTGGACTAACACGGGTAGCGTAATTTGTTAAGGGAAAGTTCATTGGGTCCTGGGTCCTGCAGATGTGCACTATCATCTATTGTGAACGAAAACGCGACATGTTTATTTATGGACCGTTAAATTAACTTCGGATTTTCTTTTCAGCAAAGGAGAGCCCTTAGTGAATAATAAAATAATGCTAACCTAATAAATGATTCGTTGAGGTATACTTAGCTGTATCGTATCTCTTTGAAAGCCTACCTCTTTACTCTTTATTGTACTGATTGGTTACCGGGCCCTATTCATTCAATCATATTTTTTTAGTTTTATTAATACGTTTTTTTTTCCAAAATCTTATTACAGAAAAATATGAAAACAAAGGATTGAGTCTTCGCAGGTTTTTTTCTGCTGATTACTAATATTTTTGTCTAGTAAGCACTTTTTTTCTCAAAATCAAACTAGAGGACACTTTTCTTGTCTTTAGGGTCTTTGCAGACTGTGGGAAAACCGTTCGGGTCTGTATTAATGAGGAGAACGTGCCGTGCTTGCGACGGAGCGCGAAACAAATCGATGTCTCGATAATCGACGGACTCGCATTTCGGGCAATTTGTTCGGGTGAAAATATTACTACTTTTTTATAACACTTGCTCGGTATTTATCTCAGTCGCTTAAACATGTGACCGTCGTGTTACGAGTCTGAACGAAAGTGAAGCTTGACTTTTGGGAAATGTTCTTCGGTTATTTTCATGGGTTTTTCACAGAACTTTCTGTGATGTGGAATCTGTTTCCTGCAGATAGGTGTACGAGACCCAAAAATATAAGGTACTAACTGTGGCCCGCGACTTTGTTTAAGTGTATTTCATATTTTTTTAATACAAACTTTCAATTTGAATGTAAAGAAAGAAAATTGTGTATATTCGGCATTATTAAAAACAAAAACAACCTTAGAAATTTAACAAAATATATTAAGAAACAAAACTAATCAGCTCAGCATAATGCCAGATGGCAACATAATGTGTACCACCTGACGCTGGTTTTCAGCTGCAGCCCACGAGTGCCATATGCTTGAAAACGTAAGTCTAAAATATTTTGCACAATAACCAACTAACACGAAATATTGCGAATCTTAATTATAAAATAACAACAAAAAGATGTATGTGCCCATTAATAAAAAAAACCGGCCAAGAGCGAGTCGGACTCGCGCACCGAGGGTTCCGTACAAACCTAACTTTGCTTTTCGATCCCTAGAAACGGCTATCGCTCCAACCGCAAATAATAAGTTTGTAATAGTAAAATCGCTTTTTTTTTTGTTATTAAACTACATATTTACGGTTTTCAGACTTTTCCCTTTAAGTACATGTGCTGTAATACCTTGCTTTTTGCCAAATTTCGTGATTCTAGGTCAACGAGAAACTACCATATTAGGTTTTTGACTCAAAACCTATAGGGTACTTCCGGTTGACCTAGAATTGTCAATTTTGGTTAAAAACCAGGTCTTACAGCACAAGTAAAGGGAAAAGTACGAAAAATAAAAAAAGTTGAAAATTAAGGTAAATTTTTCGCGAAAATCTAAATTTGCCCATATCTTTTTATAGTGTTATATCAGGACCTTGATATTTATAAACCTAATAGGGACTATAGACCTCAGTATATGATATAAATTTCAACTTGCTAGGTCCTGAGAAAATCGGTGGTGACAGACGGACAAGAAAGTGATCTTATAAGGGTTCTGTTTTTTCCTTTTGAGGTACGGAAACCAAAAAAAACAAAAATAAATAGCAAAAATGATAAAATCGAAAAATTTATAAAATAATATAATTTATGAAAATTTCCCAAGCCCAGTCCTCAGTCCCTTATCCATAGGTTAAGGTTGCACTAGTCGACGGCTCGAACTCGTTGACGGGCATGGCTAATATGCATGCTATTTAGTAAAGTTTTTAATTAGTTTAGTATTCATTTATCCAGTTTTTATTTATTTAGTGAAATATATACGACGATTTATAACGAAAATGAGCGCGTAAAATTTCATAAATTGATCTTTAAGCATGGAAATTTTGGATTATGGAAAAACTACTGGATGTATCTCTACTAAAAATAAATTAATTGAACTTTTGAATAAATTTTCTATACCTGTACGGTTTCACTTTTTTCCATTTTCATACTAAATAAGTTATTTATTTACGCCCAAAGATGAGTTAAAATTACTGTTGAAATATGGAAGTTTCAACGCTCATAACTTCAAAACCAATATTTTTTTTTTCCAATTCAGCTTCCATACAGGGCTAGATAATGACAAGACCAGTTGATACAATTTTTAGTTTTGATCCTACATCGTCAAACAGACGAGTAATCACCATACTGCGTTTGTATGGAAGAATGACCGACTAGTGTAACCTTAAGTTGTTTTGAGAGAGGTTATTTGATGAACCCGAAATCTTAGAACTCGAAAGCGTTGATCACAAATTTTAGTTCCGTCTGAGTATCTTTATCTCCCTCACATTGCTTCCTGTTGGCCGGTGACCTGTTATCTTGTACGCCACCGATTCATTCATACTGAAATACGATGTGGCTAGCTAGACGCTAAGTTATCATCGTTTTATTTGTAATTGCTCTAGTTAGAACTTATTACTCTGATAAATATCACCACTAGTCACTACCTATTGTTATAAATTGAGTATTGGCAAATCCTGGGTTTACCGCAAACAAATATTTGTTATCAATGATTGCATTGTAGCCATAATTTGTCCAGTGCACGGTGGTTTTCAATGTCAAAATCGTTATTCAATTTCAACCTATGCATTTTAGTGTAAAATTTAATTATTTTACTATGCCACGCACGAATTATGATAGAAAATCTTTTACAGTAATAATAAACTTTAAATAAATTATTCTGCAGTCTCATCATTCAGCAGTTCATTGCCTTAAGTGACGTCATAGGAATTTTACGTAAACTCCGACCTGCAACCATTTGTATGAATAACGTTATATTTTTAGACTAAACGCAAAAAAAATACATCGAGTTATCAATACATAGTACGTCAATTGATACGCTTGCGATCAAAAAACCAGGAAATAACTCTGGCAACACTCCTTGTTTTTTATGTAATCTATTTAGTACACTGATGCAATATTACGTTTCGTTCGACATTATCGATTTTTATCAAAATGAAATAAGAAGTAAGAGAGTGGCCGTTTTTTGAAATCCTGTTCAAATCTAACGATCCCTGAATTTTAAAAAAACGTGTTTGCCAATCCTTTTTAGTGAAGCAGTTTCGTACCTAAGCATCACCAAAGTATAGTTCTTCGATAAATAGTTTTTTATTAGGTACTTTCTATGGGCGTATTGTTTTATTAATTGTTTTATTAAAATTTATAAACAGAAGTTCAATTTGTATGCAGAAAAATCTAAACCTTACGTGTTTTTTAATGTTAATAATTATGAAGTAGATATATATGACTAATCCATCAAAAATTGGATCTTGGTATACAGCTTCGCAGGTGTGTGCGATTTAAAAGTACTTATTTATAAATTGATTAAAATGACTCACTGACTGATATTTTCAGCCAAGATCATGGTCGCCTTATCAAAAAGTGATACTTGGAAGTGTAATCTCACTTATCGCTTTTGATGAGGTCAGTACTGAAATTAGGTGATATCGATCGGTACAACAGCACGGGGGCGTTAGGCTGGCCTAAATTAAAAATGATTCATTTAATAAAGCCATTCGCAAAGTGTAAGCAAGCACAAGCATGGCGGTTGAATGCTCATGGTTTTTCTGTACAAGAAACAGTATTATGCAGGGCCGGCAGTCTCGACAGAGATAACTACAAAATCGCTAACATTTGATTGCTAATTACTAACGAATAAATTCGGTTGCAATGATGATGTTTGCGAGAAACGCATCTTGGATGTAGAGATTTGGTTGCAATGATGATGCTTGCGAGAAACGCATCTATGCGTTACTCGCTAGCATCATCATTGCAATCGAATTTATTCGTTAGTAATTAGCAATCGAAAGTTCGCGATTTTGTCGTTAACTCTGTCGAGACTGGCTCTGGTATTTTTTTACCAGTGTTTGTTCCAGGAGGTATCAGTAGAAACATTAAATTGGACAGTTTCAAAGCATTGTTGTCTGTACGAAATGTTACGTTACATATTATAATATGTAACGTAACATTATTATGTAATAACCTATAGTTTTCTAGATTTGGCATACCGAAACCCAACATGGTCAGATTTAAGTTTTCTAACTTAAATCTGACCATTAATGTGTATGAAATTACCTTACAGAGTTATAAATTACCATGCGATTTAAGCACCTGAAGTCCTGAAAACTTAGTCTAGGTAAGCCTGATTTGATCGTACTGTCAAGTTCTCTTCAAGTTATGTGTAACTTAAAGTACTTGCATAATTCGAGCAACTTTATGATTTTGGTATATCATTCTAAGCATAACTTTTGGCTCAGATTGACATCTTAAAGCCATGTTATGTTCTATGTTATTACTTTAAGTTGACTTGATCATGAGGTTTTGCATACTTAATCAGTAATCTCTGCGACTTAAAACAACATGTACGAAAACTAGATTCATAAAGCGAGCATTAAAAATGTATGTTATAAGCTATGCGTTGCTGGCCCATCGTCTTATTCCATGGAGACCCATTTCTTCCCGTTAACTCTTGCAACTTGCATTGAAGATAAACAACGCATGTTGATGCTGTTTTCTCTTGCATCTTGCATGCCCACATCTTCGTGGAAATAATTGAAATATAATTTTAAAATGATCACACAGTGTATTGTATGATGCTAGTTATTGCTTGCATGATGGAACGTTCTCATGCGGTAGTCGCGCAGCTGACTGGCAGGAATGTAATATTCGAGTAGATGGCGCCTGGTATCATGTGTACTTCCCATAGGAATGTTCATTGGATTATCGTTTCTGCGGGCTCCTAGCACCTCACATTCGTCACGACGTGTCGCGTGTGACGGATCGCGCCACACACTCATAGGGCTGCTTTGACGAACTTCAGTTTTTCTTAGCACGAAATCAAGAGACTAATTCGCTAGGTCTACGAGTATTTTCTCAGTTCGATCAATCTAATGCGGAAATTGCGAAGACTATTCCAAATCTTATCACCAGGTTAGATAGTAGCCAAACGTGAGATAGTATAAAATACGTTATGATATTGGATGACTCAATCGATTTAGATGAAGTGAAAAATAGCTGCTGTGTAGGTATGTCCATGTTTGACGCAAGTATGAAATGCTTGTACTATTTCTTGGCACATAGAAGTACAGAAAGATGAAATCCAATTATCTAGCCAAATATTTCGTGACCTAAAAAGCAAGCTTCAACACGCACAACACTGAAATTTCGGAGGAAACAAACACTAAGCCCTCGTTGAATGGAAGCTTAAGCCAAGAGCTCGTAGATATGCCGAAACGCAGACTTCGAGGTCAAAACAGTCCGGGACAGCCCTACACTCGGCACCCGGGTCGACGGATTGATCGAGGAATTACGTGGCTAACATTCACCAAAATGATTGATAACCGTCTTGGGGAAGGGAATTATTGTTGGATCCCTGATAGGCGTTTAGTGCGATAGTTGATTCCGATGCTCGTACGGCGTCGTTAGAGACCCTAATACAGTGCTATCTCCTCGGAGGTTCCCGTTTCCGATGTCTGTATGTGGTAGATAAGAATATTACGTGTCTTATCTCTTTCACTACGTTTTAGGGAGATTTTGGTTAGTCTGTATTCAGCAGTGCTGGATTAGAACAACGATTTAGGAGTCAGATTCTAGTCTTAAATATGAGAGAGCTCCTGCGGGTACTTTGGCTGTCGTCAACGGTACTGAAAGTGTGTTAGCAAGAATTTAAGTAGTTGTACACGTAGAAATTTCTATGCGCATAATTACATGTGATAAACGGAGCTTAGCAGTAAGTATACCGTAGTCAGGTAGGTAATTACCGACACAAATTATGCGTATTTAATTTTACCACAGGTAAAACACTGTTCTGGGTTAAAGGAAAATTGTAGAATGAAAAAACCAAAAAGTTGACTGATATACATAGTATACTTTTCAACGAAACCTACGATTTTTCCACAAACCGTTTTGTTACGCTGTCAGCTTCATGATCTACGATTCCATGTATCTAAAATGTAGTTCAAAATAAAAAGTCGGTGGCAAAATTTGGTTGAATAATTCATTTTAGTAGAGGTTGATAAGTACCTACTGTTGTTTACCCGTTATCAGTTCATGGCCAATATCTTTATAATCGATCAGATCTGCTACTACACGAGTTCGTATATTTTTAACATAACTACTATACATTTATAAACAAATGTTCACGTTTTATTTGGATCAGGTGTTGCATTTTAGAATTGTTAATTATTGTATAGTACAGTAACATACAACTTACGATCCTATTACTTTTGGTTGGACTGCAATTTCACACCATGCATCAGTTATTTTGTTGAATAATTGATTAGACTAACTGTGCTAATCATGACTAACCTTTTATTGAATTTTCCACCTAAGAAAAACATTTAAAACTTTCAAGCTTACGTATGTTAAAATTCAAACAACAATATAGTATCTCCCATAAAAACAATTATTAATAGACAGAATTATTGATAGACACAGTGGTTAATTCACCGTACCTAAAATATTGAGATATCGATCATAAGGAAGTTGTAATTCAAGGCTGATCTATTTGCTAATAATGTTTATGAACACAAAGCTACGCAATAAATTCGTTATAATATATACGTTTAATCAAAGCTGATGAAAATTACCTCTCAAAACCCAGAAAAAACTTCAGTAAATGTCGTTATGTTGTTGGCGTAGGCGTATCTTCGCCTTGTCATTACGAAGATTACTTGTTTATAGACTCAATAATGCATAATTACGTACGTATCCAACATCCAGCATTATCTAAAATTGGATATTGCGTAAAGCAGTATATTACAGAGATAACGTTTCGATCAGGGCACACATAAAACGACATTGTCAAAGATGTACAACAAACACAAGGGTTAATGGAAATCCTCAATCCAATCTGGCCGAATAATTGGTTAGACCCACCTGGCTGGGAACAAAGCGTACCAGAGACGTTGTTCACCGAAGGTTTATTGGCAACCGATGTAACATACCATCGCAAATTAACACAGCCGACCTCAATATTATCGGGGAACATGGCCTTCGCCTTGTGTCCGAACTCACTACACACTAATAGCTAATTTTCCTTCAGCACCTACCACTCAAGAGGCAAATTGACAGTAATAGATTCGTTCCCTCCCGTTTCTTACTCTTTTGTAGTAAAATTGTAGGGTAGCACACTATATTGTCAGGGTTTATTTTCTTCCATTGTTGCTTTATATATTTCTAGAGTAGATAGACGGGATTTTCCAAATACACCAACCTAACATTTTCAACCATTGTTTAGTAAAAGGATTCCTTTGAGTGACACAAAAAAGTGACTTTTCCACGAAAAGCTCAAACACGTGGAGCCGGCCTACAGTTCCAGTCATTTCATTATCTTCAACACAAAGCATAATAGTAGGCTCAGTGATCTCTCGCAACAATACGCGGTATTTGTTATTTCAACAATAATAACCAGAGCATCGATTATTGTGGTCCCTCCATACGCAACTATGTACATTCGGTCCTTTGTTTTTCGGCGGCCATGTTTAGTGGCCAGCCTTTATTAGGGAATTGGAAGTGTGCGACACAAAGGGTCTTAAATTAAATCAACTACCCCAATATTCCCTGCAGGAGTGCTTTATAGGCAGGGAGAGTAGGGAGCTGTGACCGCCGCCTTACCGACTCCATATTGAATTGACTAGGTCTTGCTTGGCAGCATAAAATAAAACGTGAAATGGACGGTACACGCTTCTTCTTCCAAGTATTTTTGCTTTTCTATCAGAACATTCGTGTCGGAGTTAATTAACTTCAATCCTTATTTTTCAAATGTGTACTGATCCGTTTCTCGGTAAATACAGCGTTGCTTGCAAAGTATAGAGAATGTTGCAAAGTTTGTCTCACATTTTATTGTTCTATCATGTTTCGTGGAAGTTACTCTACATAAACTGTTTATTAAACTTTGTATCGTTTATCAGCGACAAATATTTTCGATGATTTCACAAACTTTTGTCCCTTTTTATTTGTTAATGCTGATTACACTAATATTTTCTTATTATACTTAATAGAACAATATATCTTTATTTTAAACATTCTCATTAACAATCTCTGTCTCTACTATGACTTGCATAACATCTAGGTGACATTCTTTTGTTTTCTTATCATTGTCACAAAATTGTAACGTTATTCAGATAGGTAGGGTCAGTCTTTGACCACTCTATTTTTAATTCATTAATTGTTTCAACGTGTGGTTTCCGATATCTTGCGGATCCATATTAATTTAAATTAAAATTTCGAATCCTACCCATTATTATTTTATTAATATCGTCTATATTCATAGATGTTATATGTATTCTTATTATTCGGTGAAGGAAAACAGCGTGAAGAAACCAGCATGCCCCTTGCTGCAGCTGGCCCTTAGGCATAAAAACTCAGACACCAGGTTAGGCACTAACCACACGATAAAGAAGATTATTATCCTATGATAAGAGAAATGCTCCTAGATGATAGCGTTATAGTCCGTTTAAATTCACTTCTTAAATTGTTTCTGTTTTTGTTCTCAGGTGCAACAAACAGTAAAATGTCATCGCCGTCCAAGCATCGTTCGAAAAGGCAGACTCGATACAGACGTCTGTTACACAAGCGACTGCCAATTACAAAATGGCTTCCAGAGTACAATTCGGAGAAGGCTATAGCAGATTTAATTGCGGGCATCACAGTCGGCCTTACGGTTATACCACAGGGTCTGGCCTATGCGACACTGGCTGGGTTAAGTCCACAGGTACTGGCATTTTCATATAGTATTCTATAAAAGTAAATATTTTGATTTAAGGACGGACGGCTTCCAATTTTAATATAACATTCTGACCATCTGCGGTTTCCAAGAAGGCATTTATACTCCATAAAATATTTAATCTCGAGCAACATTCGACGTTCTGTTATCATATCTCCTATCTGGTACAGGTCCTCCGAATATTTTCATCCGAGGAATCTGAATAACGTTTTAATATCGACAGGGAGTCACAGCTTCGCAGGTAAAAGTCGATCTGCTCCAAATACGAGGTTCTGATTGCATTTTTGGGGAGCAATGACCGGGTGGTTTGAGTCATAGGCCATTTACTGTAGACCTTCAAAGTACAGGTCAAAATATAGTGCTAACTCTTATTGAAAGTATAAAGTTTATGTAATCAGATGAATAATGAGTTTTTTGTACCGAACTTTCGAACTTGATTGATATAGTATGTGTTATCTAATTATAGCCTCACGTAGGCATGATATATGTTGCTAATTATATTTGGAGATGCAATTATAAGATAACATTTTGGCATATGATTTATATTAAATAGCTCAACACTAACTCAAAACAAGGTTCCATTGTTCGTTTTTATCATGAAAAGAAGTTTTTGATGAAGCGATAGCATATACATTTTTACGGTTCCTACTCGATTTCCCCCATGTCACAAGGCCTACCGAAAAACATCCTACACGCTGCTTACGTAGCAAAACTGTAATATGTAGTACTTCACACCCGTAACCCAAAGGTAGTGAAATAGGTGTTCATAGTCGTAAATTTTTCAGGACGGTCTCTACTCATCGTTTATGGGATGTTTCGTCTACATAGTGTTCGGGTCTTGCAAGGACATAACTTTGGGCCCGACGGCATTGCTGGCTCTCATGACCTACCAACAAATACAGGGCAGGAACTCTGACTACGCAGTATTACTCTGTTTTTTATCTGGTGTAGTACAACTTGTAATGGGAATGTTACATTTAGGTAAGTTGGAAATTCTCTTATTTGTTTTGTGTGACGTAAAGAATTGTGTACGACTATAAGAGTATGAAATGTGAATTGTGTTTTTCCCGCGTAAAGGGTACTTGAATGCCGAAGAATGGAAGCCTACAGCATTCGCACGACGGGGCTGCAACCCAGCACTACCGCAATCTTTACTCAACGACGTTTTATTGCTTTGAGAAGAAATTCTGGCTTTTTGCGTTTTTATTTTTTCTTACAAAAGGAGCTGATTCAGTAAATTCAGTCTTGCAAACGCAGAACAAAATGAAAACAAGCCGATGTGTTCCTTTGATGATCTTTGTAAAACAGAAGTGTATTGTGTACTCGTAGAAGACACGATTCTTGCATGGCATAATGTTCTACTGTGTACATAATAATTACATCCTGTACTGACCAAGGCCGGCGCGCAGTAAATACTGCTTGTTAATAAAGTGAGAGTAAACCTTTAACGTTATACAACTGCATTGTAAAAAATGATTCACTATTGACATTCTAATTTAGACCTAGTTTTTGAACTATCGCGTCCTTAGACAAACCTTCTAAATTGCTTTGTCCTTAAAATAGAACATTATGGGTAATATAATAAACGCGTTATTTATCGCTCCAAATGTGTTTGTATGAGTACATTAAGCCGGCTCAATAATTTTCCCTTTGTTATCTCCAAATTGAAGTTCGCTACCTATCCGCAATAGTATAGGCAGTAGTTACATTTACAATGCGTCCTCAATTATCGTCAGTAGCTAGTTCATAACTAGTGTATACTTTAGTTTGTGAGCTTATCTCGCTATCATTATCCAATTTCCATTCAGTGGCGGGCCCCATTCTACTACATTATTCACTGGTGCTTGCTTAATTTGATCTCCTCATTCCTAACTAGATGTACATTCTTCCTGTTGATTGTCATTCAGTTGTTCTGTAGAATTAACTTCTTTTGTTGTGTTATTATTTGAACTATAGTTATTTGTGTTGAGGTCAACTGGAATATAAATAAATTTCTTAGTACCTAATGATTTTCTGTAATTAAAATCACAATTAGTGGTGTCGTAATAAAACTTACAAGAGGTGCTTAACCTATTAGTGAGTTAATTGTGTTAAATATGATTAGTATCTTTGGTTACTGTTGTGTAGCATTCTCTTTTAACTTCATTTTCTGTTTAGTAATCTGTTTTTCACGATTGTTTGTCATTTGCTGCCATATAAGCGTTACAATACAGGGTGTAAACGGACCCTTCACGAAGCAGTCAACCAAGCATTTTGTGTATCAAACTAAGTAACTCAAGGCAAAAATTATTGCTGGGAAACCATTTTTTTTTTGGGGTGAAAAATCACTTTTTACGAGGAATTGAATAGTACGGGGATCGTGGATGTGTTTAAAGTAAATATCTTCCATTAAACACATGTACTTAAAAAACAAAACTTGTCAGAAAGTTGGGACTTTGACCCCCAATATCTCCGTAACTAGAAGGTTCCCAAGTATGGTGTCGAGCAAAAAAATTATCGCAATGTCGGGGAGAACAAGTGATTTTGGCTTCATTAAGGGTCTATTTACACCCTTTATAACATGTGAATATACGTGGTTACTGTTCGCCATAATTCTTGTAACCAAAATCGGCATTTAATTCATGCTTAAACCATTCCTCATGACTTTTAATAGCCCGGAGCCCGGTCAAGTTAAACATGCAAAGGTTACTATAATTCGCATAGAGCTAAAAACGTCCCCATCATCCGACCTGTACAAAAGAAAATATTCAAGGTGAAAGTTCGCAAATATGTTTTTTTTTTCGTTTTTAAGCCAAACGGTAAGTTTTATCATAAACATAGGTCAAACAAAATTTTAGATTTCACAATTTTTAATTGATTTTACAGTTTTTCCTAAGAATCACCATTTCTGAGATACAGCTATTCAAATAGTTGAAAAAGTGTGTGTACTTCATAAAATGGTAGTGTACTATTCGCCGGCCTTTTGTTTCTACTCGAACTCTACTTTTACTGGTAACACTTACTATGGTGGCCTAGCATGATGCGTAATAAAAAAAAAAATCTTGTTAATGTTTTTATTACTACGAAGCCGAACGAACCAAACGAAGCCGAAAGGCACTTGTTCTGACCATACCTGGGAACCTTCTAGTTACGGAGATATTGGGGCGGAAAGTTCCAAAGTCTTCATTTTTTTTTTAATTTGTTTCTAATGTAAGAACTGAACTTTACCTCCACGACAACCCACACTATTCAATCCATCCATCAGAATAAAATGCAATACAATGTTTTGAGCGCGTTACATTTAGTTTTACCGCAAAACGTGATTTTTCAGCCCAAAAAAAGTCATCCCAGATTATTTTTTGCGTAGGGTTACTTAGTTTGATGTACAGAACGCTTGGTTGACGGCTTCGCTTCGTCTCCGTTTACACCCTGTATGTAACGCATTAGTAACTTTAAATATTGGTCTGAAATAATTTCTGAATCTTTCCATTTCTCTTAAACAGGTGTTTTAATAGATTTCATATCAGTGCCAGTCACGGTCGGCTTCACTTCAGCCACGTCTGTAATCATCGCTGTCTCGCAACTTAAAGGACTTTTAGGTCTGCAGTTTAAATCTGATGGATTCTTGGACACTGTGAAAAAGGTATGTATCTTAGTCAGCACAAGACATCTACCAAGTAGTTGATAACAGCTTTGCTGGTCTGGCTGTAAGCACGATTGCTGACTAAGCATGACTGTCTTGATTCGCGGTTCTGCTTCCGCTTTCGTATGGTATGTCTTGTCAAATTACTTGGACACATTTAGGCCGCGTTCCCACTTTGTCGTGACTACAAATATTCGTGTAGTTTTAAGTGTCGTGGCTTGTGTATTTAAATGGAGGTGTTCACATATAGGACGACACGATTACTGTCGTCCACGACTTTTGCCAACGAAAAATTAATCGTCACCACTTAGTGGGTAACGCGGCCTAAATGGCAACGTTGATCTTGGCATCTGTGGCGTTAATGTCCATTAAAATACAAGACTGCCGCGTTGGTGTAGTAGTCGCGACAGCTAAGCATGCATGTGGTGCTGAGTTCGGTTCCCGGGTCGGGCAAATTGTTATTGGGTTTTTCCTTCAGGAATTTCTGAGTAGCATCCATGGAGCCTGGATTTGTGCCCGGTTGATGGCAATAGGCTCGCCCCCTATACACCCCTGTACAACTTTGCCTACATTTTCGAGGGATTTGTTATGTTAAAATACAGGTACAGGTATTGCGAAAATTCGGACTTCTTGGTTCCATCCCGATCCGATCTTTTCACTTTTAACACCAGCGATCAGCAATTTAGTCGCTCTCTAAGAGCTAGACTCCGTACACATCGGGACGCCTGGCCCTGCCACTCAGTTAAACTTTGACAGTTGTGGAAAACGGCTCGATGCTCCATTATTCTCCAATGCAGCAAGTTGCTGGAACGTAGAATCGAAGTGATCGAGAAATTTGCTATACCGACCGCACGCGAAGAGTTTGTCGTGACCGTAAAATGTGCAGATAAGAATATACAATTGCACACCGCTTAGAATAAATATGATTTGGACTGATATCTCTCTATTACGCACTTGAGAAAAAGCTGATGATGATGAGCAAAATGCTCAAAGACTTTAAAGGCCGGATGTTTATCCGACAAGCAAATTGGAGATAAAAAAGTTGCGTCAGTGCTGTCCTTTGATAAGCAGAACTAAAGACATAATATTTACATACATAGAATTGATACTTTTGTCCGTCATGGTGTGATTTATTTATATTGAAATATTTGTTTCAGGTTGTAACAAATATACCTAACGCAAAAATCGCTGACAGCGCATTAGGTATATCCTGCATAGTTTTACTTTTAGTTATGCGTGTAAGTATTGTTTTACTATTTACAGGATTGCCAAGGAAGTGTTATGTTTTTTGCGCGTATTTTATGTTTCATTGTAAATTTCTTTATAACCTCGTATCATCCGGCTGGATGGATTTCGACGATTAAGATAGATTTGTTTCAAAAATCCAAGTGTCCTTCGATAAATTAGATGTCAAATAATATACAGGGTGTAAACCCCACCTCATCACGAAGCCGTCAACCAAGCATTCTGTACATCATCAAAAATTATTGCTGGGAAACGACTTTTTTTTTTGGGGTCAAAAATCATGTTTTGTGGTAGAACTCAAATGTAACGCACTCAAAACATTGTGCTGATGGATGGATTGAATAGTACGAGGGTCGTGGATGTGTTTAAAGTAAGAATCTTACATTAAAAACTTGTATTAAAAAAAAAGTTGGAACTTTGACCCCCAATATCTCCGTAACTAAAAGGTTCTCAGGTATGGTGTAGAACAAAAAAAAATGATAGTAATGACTAGGAGAACAAGCGCCTTTCGGCTTCGTTAAGAGGTGTTTTACACCCTTTATAAATTATAAAATTTACGTTTTTTCAACCAAACCTTTCGAGTAGGACAGTGTTTCTCAACGTGTGGGTCGCAACCACACGGGGGTCGCGAAGCCTCTATAAAGGGGTCGCAAGAGATCGCAAAAACAACTGCTAGTTGTGCTGAAGATACCATCAGTGAATTTACTTTAACTTTGATAGCTCACATTTCAGAAACGTGACACTATAGAATATTTTGCCTCATACAAAATTGGTTGGTATTGATACCAGCTATCGATTAATATAGGTTTTATGCGTGGCCGGTACTTTGAAAAAATATTAAAAATGGCGGAAGTTAGGCCGGCCATTAAATTCAAAACCCTTTATAGCTGGCCAGGTACTCAATATGGGGTGGCGAGTTAGTTACCTGCATTCATCATCAGGGTTATTAAACCCATCATACTAAACACAACTAGTCTTTCATGATAAGCATTTCATTATAAAATACACGCAGTAATAAATACTTCTACAGTTCACTTGACATTTTAATTTATTTCCAATGTGGTGTGAAACAATAAAGCCATTATAAAAAGGCAGCATAAAAAAAAAACAAAATAACAATGATTTCTTGATATCCAAACATATGGCGTTCAATAAAACCTTTATGCGTCTAGTGTATAAACATATAATTTATGTGAACAGAAGTTAACTGTATCGTTTTATCCCTTGATCTGTCCACGAAGTAGACACAATAGTTAAACAATGATGTCTCGAACAAATTAGTCATTTGACAGATCATGATTTATAGTTATAAACAATAACAGTTATTATTTTAATTTACGCTTATATTTTATTTTATACCGTTTCCAACGTACTATCGAGGACACTCCCGCCTGATCACCACTAAGCTTATTTTTGCTTGCACTTAAAACATAGAAACGCTCTCTACCCCCGCCCCGTTGACTTTATAATAAATAATTAATGAAAAAAATACCGATCGGCTACACATGCCAAACGAGAGTTATTGTTATTTTGCGCGCCAAAGTTGACGCTTTCCTAATAGGCCTAAAGTTTAAGGTGGAGTGGCTCAGTGCCTCCGCATGATTTAAGCGAAAAAAAAATTAACTGATCAGGCGGAAAAGACCACGACTGTACATCAAACAGCGCTAGCCCGTAGGTATTATGTCTATAACAAAGTTAGCGAACTCAGTCAGCCAAACATTGTGTTTCTGTACGTTTCCAAAGCTACGAATAACAACAAATTAAGAGATTCACGTGGCCCACTCCACGAGTCAACACAATAAGTAAAATGAAAAGAAAATTCATATTTTAATTAATGCAACAAGAAAAAGTTGTTGTGTCACCATTGCAAACAAAATGCCAAAAACTGTATTGTTTCAGTCATTTATACAAGCACTTATTATTCATTTTTTCTTTTAAATACACAAGCCCTGATGGTTTCAATACCAAGTAAATGTTTGCTATCAATTTGATCTGGTTTCGACATTCCAAATTGTAAATTTTATTTAACTCGTCTGCTGTTTCCTGTTATGTTCGCAATCGATGTTTTGTATTTGCATTCCTTTGTGAACCGCAATAGCAGTTAATTTGATGCCAGAGAACACCCTTGTTGTTTCATCAGCAAACGTGATGTTGATCAACAATTGTCTCTAGAACACCATTTCATATAAAGTTCACGTTTCCGAGATAAACACATGAAAGGGTAATTATTGTGTTCTTAATAATATTCCGATACTTGAAAAACAATGAGATACTCGTTTATGATAAAGGTTGATATTGAATTTGAATGGATGTCGGAGACGTGTTTATTCGTGTGGAGCGTTTTTTTATTTCGAATATTAAACACGACCTTCCGTTTTCAATAGCATTCATCTCATTAGCACAAGTGTGTTCAAAGCATTTAATATTTCATTGTCTACTCTAATAGACTACGCAGTAGGTAAATTATGCTAATTCGGTGGAACTTTCGTTAACTTTTCACAGTGTATCATGTTTACGTCTTTTGTTTTAGTTTCGTGCGAATATTGCGCTTGTTGTTTTTCATAATTAACTACCACAGTACATGCGCTTTTCAAAATATTCATTTTAACGAGTTGGTTATACATTCTTCTTCTAAAACAATGCTAACGTATTTTGGTGTGAATCAGTTAGCGCACTAGTCTATTTGGAAGGCAGTCCAAGGGCAATTTTGCGTAGTTATGTCTTAAAAATTGGTGTCCTTTTAGTAGGTACATTATGCAGAAATCCAACTAAATCAGACCTGAAAAGGATAATCATATTGAATATCCATAAAATCTACCGAAGGCCTATTTTTGAATAGAATACAAAGTAAGTTAGTTTTATAATATAACCTTTCTTTTTCAGAAAGTAAAAGATATCAACCTGCCACCGAGTCAGAAAGGTTTAAAGAAAACTCTTTGGTTGTTGTCTACGTCAAGAAACGCTATTGTGGTCATAGGATGCTCTTTAGCCGCGTTCTGCTTTGAGCAATATTCTAATACTCAGCCTTTCAGGCTGACGGGACCTGTGAAGTAAGATTTTTTTTTTTTCTAATATTATTTTTAAGGCCGCTTCAGCAAGCGTTTTATATAATACTAGGTGGCGTGCTAGCAGGATCATTTGGTGCTTTTATGACGTGAAAGGCGCTGCTGAGAAACTTTCGTTGCAATTTTCTAGTTTTCAGGGTTCCGTACCTCAAAAGGTAAAAAAAGGAACCCTTATAGGATCTCTTTCTTGTCCGTGTGTCCATCTGTCTGTCCGTCTGTCACCACCGATCTTCTCAGGAACGGGTGGACCTAGCAAGTTGAAAATCAAGGTCCTGAGTCAACACAATAAAAAGATATGGGCAAATTTAGTTTTTCGCGAATACTTGTAAGTACCAAAATTTACCTTAATTTTCAACTTTTTTTTATTTTTTGGAATTTTCCATTTACTTGCTTTTAACCAAAATTAACAATTCTAGGCCAACCCAAAACCGATTTTGGGTCGAAAACCTATATGGTAGTCCCCGTTGACCTAGAATCACGAAATTTGGCGAGAAGCAACGTCTTACAGCACATGTAAAGGGAAAAATCTGAAAACCGTAAATATGAATGTTTAATAACAAAAAAAAAACGATTTTACTATTACAAACTTATAATTTGCGGTTGGTGCAATAGCCGTTTCTGGGGATCTAGCAGCAAAGTTAAGGTTGTCCTTTGAAAAGTTTGTACGGACCCCTCGGTGCGCGAGTCTGACTCGCTCTTGGTCGGTTTTTTTATGTGCAAGCACAACATATTGGAACAATTGAGATGGGGCAGTGTAATATTACAAGCGCCAAAAAATTCTTGTACAGCTATAGATATAGTCGGCGGCTGGACGGACTATACTCTTTGGTGTCAACGAGGTCTAAACGTATCAGTATTTTATTAGAGCAGTGATTCTTAGAGATTATAGAACATAAGAAATACACGTGTTTTGTCATATTATTATGTTATATTTATACTATTTGTTAGCACATTATAAACGTTAAACAACCCGTCCTCTATCGTTATATTATTTGCAATGTTGAGTTGCTTGTGCCCATAATATTTCATTTTATCAATTTTCATAATATTATCCTTTATTGGTTCGTCTCTTCTTTCTCTTTCAACCCATGTACAATCCGTGCCACGAAAGATGAGACCTGTCACACCACTTGTATACGAGATAATTGTGTAACGAAATACTTCTTTTGACATATATAGGTGTACAGGTTGTAAACCATCTTCCTACTTTGTCTTCTTAATGTTTTACCTCGAGGCATAATCAAGATTTCACAAAGTTTCACTCGTTTCAAGTGATGTGACAGGTCTCATCTTTCGTGGCACGGTGTGTATGTTCGTTTATTCTTTTTATTTTTTTATTATTGTAATATCATTTTGTTTTTGTAAAAAGGTATTCCTAATTTACCTACTTCTTTTCTTTGTCGTGTGGTTAGTGCCTAACCTGGTGTCAAAGTTTTTATGCTGCCCAAGGGCCTCCTTCACATGCCGTAGAGAAATATCTCTTAGGCATGCTGGTTTCCTCACGATGTTTTCCTTCACCGAAGCAAGTGATAATTTTACTCATACAATACGCACATGAATCCGAAAAATCAGAGGTGCGTGTCTTGGGATCGAACTCGAGACCTATGACTTGGCAGACCGACGGTCACACCAGTAGAATATCACTGTTTTTTTTATTTACCTACTTACCTCGCATCAACAAATTATATCTAATAATGTGTTTTAATTTAGAGTAAACGCAAATCCGGCCCCCAAGATACAGGCGCAGCCTTATAGTTTGGTGACCTCTGTTTTCTAAATATTTATTTAAAATTTTACTCGTTACGATTTTGTCATGGTGCTAAATTAGTTTAAGAAAATGATTGTAACAATGATTCAATAAATTTATTTTAATTCTAATTTGTATCTTGTGTCACGCGCGATTTAACCTAGATTATTCAAAGAAGTTTTAGTTTCATGAAGTTAAGCAGCAACAGGTTTCAAGTTTATTGCCCGTCCGACCATTAGTCGCTTATCCTATTTGACTGGCAACGAAAAAACAGATTAAAATATTCTGTTGAGACCACATTTACACGATGCGTGTTTTTAGCCATACTTACAATAAAATCGAAGCGCCAAATGAGTTGCGCCGTCCCTCCCCGTCCCTTGCTCGTACCAGCCCGCGTTGCTGAGCCTGTAGTCCAAAGTCAGTCCCTAGACACCACTCCGATCCAGCCTGTCTCTCCCAGCGACGCCCTAAGCCGAGGCCCGTACCCTGCAGGGGGTGCCCTCAGCGTGTAGTCGCTTAGTTTGTAAGTTTTTTGCCCTGGCTGGAGGCCTTACACTTAAGAAAAAAAAGAGTTGCGCCGTCTTACTTAACACTGTTTAGACGACTGTTTAACTGTTCCGGGTGTTGTTGCAGTTCAACTTATGGTATTGTATTTATGCATGCACGGACAATTAAATCGCACTGTGTAAATCAGATTTGATTTGCTTTACTCATTTATCTGGACATATATAAATGAAACACGCGATTATTCATCATATAAAAAACAACACGAGTCTACTACCTATACCTGTACGTAATATTTCCTTGTTGGCTACCATGTCCTTCAAATATGAACGATATTCGCTAATAATTGTAAGGCCATTGATTCTAGTATCTATAAAATGCGTAATGATTCATGAAAGGCTGTTTTATTTGCATACAACATGGACTTTATTGATTTATGCTATATCCATGTGATTCTGGAAACAATTGAATGAATCAACACAAGAATTAAAGGATGAACATGTTTAAAAAAATAATGTTCTGTTCTTTTTTTTTTAAAAGGTACATGGGTACAGAATATTTAAATTACGAATATCTTTACTTGTATTTTCCACCAAACTGGAATGTTGCGTTAGAGCAATCATGATTACATTGCTAAGGCAAGAGGGACTGGGGCTAATTTGGAACATCGAAATGTTCTGATTTTGAATACAATTAACCGTTTAACATTAGCCTCTGCCAGAAGCAGCGTAGACCTAGCGAACTACAGCGTGTAGCTTGGTTTTCACTACAAAACGAATAGCAACATTGTTCACTTTAGAATAAAGTCGAAATTTAATACTCCCTCTTACCATTCTTCTATCTTCTTCCAGAGATGGTCTCCCATCATTCCGCCTGCCACCGTTCTCCACAGTCTTGCCTGACGGAAGAGAAGTGAGCTTCATGGAGATGTGCTCAGACCTCGGATCCTCCATATTTATAGTTCCTGTTATTGCCGTACTAGGCAATGTAGCCATCGCTAAGGCTTTCGGTGAGTCGACACTTGAAATAGACTTTTAAGTATATAAGAATAAGGTACTTACCTACTATTTGAAAACGCAGTTTTCATCAATCTTTCGGGAAAACCACACTTGAAATTGAATTTCAAGATGATTAAAATATAAGGTACAACTTACAATACTATAGGAACTTGTGTATACTTTGAAATGCACGTTTGTAATTTGGGGTCAAAGGTAATGCTTTGCTGGTAAGTACTATGTTGAATTGTTGGCCTATATTTCAGTCGTATTTTACATTAAAATAAGAAAGACTTTACTTAAAAACCAGTTGATATTTAAAATGTCACTCTAGCGCTCTAATGATTAGGTCCATTTCAAGGTAACACTCCCTGACAGTAGACAAAACAAATCACTAACTGAAGTAGTATACTTCAGAATGAGTTAATATTATTGTTTTAACAACGTTATATCATCAATTTCATCAATCGGTTACCCGCTTGGCGCCTATCGAGGTTAACCAAGTGAAACAGTTTAATTAGTAGTCGGTATCTGTTACTGAGTTCTTGTTACTGCTTTCAAACATATTTGTTATTGGACATGAATGTTGAGGGAGAGAGAGCGGAAGGCCAAAGAGAAGATGGATGTATTGTGTGAGGAATGATATGAAAGAGGAAGGAGTAAATTATGCCGTGACGTCTGACAGGGGAGAACGGAAGAAGAAAACGTGTTGCGCCGACCCCAAATAGAATGGGACACAGCCGGAAAATGTTGTATGAATATGAATGTTATGTGAATGATGCGGTGTTCACTAGAAACACTAGTTAGAATTTAGAATAAAACCACCAAATTATCAGTAAGTAGATGAACGCTTTAAGGGTACGTGAGCTCACTGCCCGGGATAAGTGGGGACTACTCAAACGACGGATCCTTAAAGCTCACGCTACGTTTATTAGTATATCACAATATGAATGTAATAAGGTCATGAACCTTGTGCAGAATACTTCTCAAAAAATGATAAATGAAAACGCATCAAATAAAAACGCGGTTACACAGATAGACTCGCAAAAAACAGCTGAAGAGCTAGTGTCTAAATAATAACGGCCGCTCGGGTCGATTTTTAAGTTAAGCCGCGCTTGCCTAGGTTGGTCCGTAGATGGGTGACCACCCATAACATACCGAGTTTCCTCCGTGCCTCGGAAAGCACGTTAAGCCGGCTGTCATTGTAGATCTTTGACAGTTGTTACAGGTTGTTAACGGCCCTTCAATTTATGATATGTATATAAACGTGCAACTATTCGAGCTATATAATTAATAATTATGTTGGAATCCCCCCTGTAAGGCTGATAAAACTAAGTTATCTTTACTGCAAAATAATAAGATTCACGCTTACTATTCGGATTACGGTTATCTAAATAATGTAATGACTGTGTTTTTATTGTGGATTTGAAAAATATTGCAAGTTTTTAATTATTACCGATTGACATTGAACACAAATTCTGAAGATTTCCTTTAATAACACTGCAATTGAACAGAAATGATGCCATTACCAATTTACGAAAGGAAGATTATCTTGCGTTAAACTATTTATTTTGAACATTTATCATTTACAGTGTAATAAATTCCTACAAAGTTACATAAGTAAGCAATGTTAGTAGCGGACAGCGGTGAGAGCTGACAATCTAAGTGTGCGCTTTTTTTACGAACTGCGGATCTACGTTCAGAAAAAAAAACGCCGCGCAAAAAAATCGCACCTGCGAACGTGGGTTAATAGACAGCAAGAAATACAGGTACATTCACTTCTATTGGCTCTGTGCATAACTTCAGTGCCACGCCACCTAGCGTCCGCCATTTTGTTGGCTCTGACGCTTTAGCATTTCATCGCGACATAGTGACAGAGGTATTCCTCTTAGCGCTCCCGTTTTGAAACGCTCCCATCTAAGCGCTCCCGTTTTGTTCCTCCAAGCGCTCCCAAAAGTAGCGCTTCGAGGAACTATTAAAAATATTAAAATTTCTTTCCTCGAAGCGCTCCCACGTTTAAAAATAGGGAAAAGCATGAAGTAAACGTAATGAATTATATCGATAATTTTTAAAAACTCATGTGTGCCTCATTGACATCGAAGTTGCTTCCTTCTGCGAAGCAGTAATGCTAGAGAAGGAGGTGGCGGAACATAAGAGGGAGAGAACCTCTCAACGTCCCGGCCGCCGCGGGAGACGCCCCGGGCGTCGGGGGACACCACGTGGCCCCCGGCCACCGTAGGCGCGGGCCTGTGGACGGTGGGCTATGGGTTAGCTCGCCGTCCGTCCGTCTCATGACGACAGGCCGTGTCGACGGCGCGTTCGTGTTCCACGCGCGCCTCAAAGAGAGTCAGCAAAAAGGAAGGCGTCCGTAACAACCGATGCCTGCCGGGGTTGCGGGACTGTTCGAAAGGGATACCGTGGCCCCGGAACACAAAGGGCGATGAAGGAACATGGATGGGTTTTAGTCAGTTAATGTTATATATCGGAGAAATTAAATTGTTATCCACTTGAATCTATAATAATGTTAAAAAGCTCAAGAGTTTGTTTGTTTGGTTAGTTGAACGCGCTAATTACAGAAACTACTGGTTCGAATTTAAAAAAATCTTTTAGTGTTGGATAGTCAATTTATTGAGGAAGGCTATAGGTTATCTAACACCACGCTACAACTAAAAGGAGCGAAGTCAACTATAAATCAATAAATGTTACAAAAACAGGGAAAATGTATTTCTGTTGAGAGCTTCCGTTGCGAGCGCTGCATAAACGGTTAAAGTTACGCAACAATCATGTATTCCTCATACATGATTGTTGCGTAATTGTTCTTCTTAAAACGTTCTAAAAAAACCCCGATAGCGATATGTCTATCTTTTAGATGGCGAATAAAACCGACACCCAGTGGGTTTACTCACACTCTCTGTAACCCCCTCTCTCTCTCTTATGTGACGCAGACGAAGTTGCGCGGGTCAGCTAGTAAAAAAATATGAATAGGTACATATGTCAGCAGATTATATTTGAATCTATTTGGTGGACTAAAGGATTTACAATGAAACAAAAAAAAAATACCAAACCCTTGCGAAGCCGGGACGGGCCGCTAGTTGTATATTATAACAATGTGTTCTACTTATTACCTAGTTATTATCGATAATTTCAGTTAGTACAGTCCCATCTCTATCCGAAAGTTAATCATGGGAGCGCTTCGAGGAAATAAATTTTAATATTTTTAATCGTTCCTCCAAGCGCTCCTTTTGGGAGCGCTTGGAGGAACAAAACGGGAGCGCTTAAATGGGAGCGTTTCAAAACGGGAGCGCTTCGAGGAATACCTCAGTGACAAAATATTAATAACAAAAACTATCTATTAATTTAAACACTGTTTTAAGCTTTCACGGTTTAAAACTAAACTTATATTGTCACTTACGGGATATCTTCCGTGATTATTATTTGTTTTGTGCTCCCGATATTTCGACGCTGTTGCAAGCGCCATGATCGCGGGTTGTTGGGTTTGTTGTTCCATCCACCCCCAGTCAACCCGCGATCATGGCGCTTGCATTAATGGCCGGCCTAACTTCTGCCATGTTTGTTTTACAAAGTTGCGGACAAGCATAAAACCTATATTAATCGATAGCTGGTATTAATACAAATAAGTTTTGTTTGAGGCAAAATGTTCTAAAGTGTCACGTTTTTGAGATATGAGCTATCAAAGTTCTGCCAGTATTCTTGCAATTTACAACCCAACAACTGCTGTGATCCATTCTGTTGGCGGAATAGTGCGACTACTAAAATTAAGTAGATAAGTTTCGACAGATAGCTTTGACATTGACAGATATAACGGAGCCTTCATTATTTCTACTTTTTGCCACTATGAGCGCTGCGATAGATTATGTTACCCCTACCTAGTACTTCGCACCCAGCGAATAGATTAAAACACGTTATTTTTTGTTCTTGACTTCGACAAATTTGTGCAAAGTCATTATGTTTAATAAAAACCTCGTCTTAAAAGCCTGGCATTATAATTTAAAATCCAATTTAACATCATAAACTGCTGTTCATAAATATGTCTGAAACAACTACCTAACTGATAATAGTTATTTTATTTTATATTGCTAGTTATATACAATTTTATTTAATACCTAACGCAATTTCAACAAGGTTATTTTATGTTATTAATCTTTACGCCGTTCGTCTGGTTTTATATGGGATTGTTTTGTTTATGATATAAGACCTCGACATTCACTTGTTAATAATTTTGCACGCATTTAATAGGTCAATGACAGGTGTTCAATTAATCTGAAGTGAAGTGTAAATTCTAATCATTGTATGGTGATTCACCATATAGACAAAATGTCATTCAATATCTCACGTTTTAATGGCAACACGAATGTATGGTTTTTGGCCTTGCTATTTAATTGTATGATTTCACAATAAACTGCTTGTAAATACTTATATATAACCACAAATCGTTTAAATTGATTTGAAGTTGTAATTGCCACCGATTTGCAATTACAGAAACCGATTTTCCTTCTTTAAGTAGGTTTAAAACTACCAATTAATTGAACAAAATTCATAAAATAAACACTACAACAGATTGCAAGTAGAGGTACATTTAATGACTTTTTGACAACTTGCGCTTAAATTGTCTAACATACGATATTATTAATTCTGATGGATAATTCCTAGCTGTACAGTGTATCTACAGATAAGAACGTCGCAAAAATCTATAACAAAAATAACCTCCTTCTTTTATATAAATCGGTTAAAAAATAAAGTGTCGTTTTTCTTCTAAACTGATTTTGATGCTGTTTTCCTAATTTAAGAATTAATTCCGTGAGGTTTTAAATACTTAAAATCTATTAACATTAAACTTTTTGTGAGAGAAGCAGAGGCGGGTCGTTAATATTGTATAAATATTTACACGTACCACACAGAAATCAACTAACGACCTTTTTCAATAACTTACTAACAGGTAACGGATGGTTGCTATCTCCAACTGTTTAACATTTAGCTTACAGACCGTTAGAAACAAAACGTCACAAAAAAGCTTTATTGGTTTTTTCTTTGAATCACAGTCCTCCGAGTGACAGGTAGGTGACGCGGATAGGATATTCCAGGCTAACTTTTTTATATAAACACCGATAGCTACGAGACGTAGGCATATTAACTAACAGTTATTCGTAAGTAAGTTATAGAAAACGGTCGTTATCGTATCTGTATTATTTTGTCATTGTTACAGCGAGTGGTGAATCAGTGGATGCGACGCAAGAGTTGATAACTCTGTCGCTGGCTAACATCTTCGGGGCGTTCGCCGGCGCGATGCCGATCACAGGCTCATTCTCCAGGAGTGCTGTGAACCACGCCAGTGGAGTCGCCACGCAGTTCGGTAGCATTTATACAGGTAAATAAATTGTACGTTTGAATATACAGGGTGTAAACAGACCCCTCACGAAGCTGTCAACCAAGCATTCTGTACATCATACTAAGTAATCTACGCAAAAATTATTGCTGGGAAACGCCTTTTTTTTGGGGTATAAACTCACGTTTTAAGGTAAAAGTCAATGTACCGCACTCAAAACATTGTGCTGATGGATGGATTGAATAGTATGGGAGTCGTGGAGGTGTTTAAAGTAAAAATCTAACATTAAAAACATGTAGGTAGGATGTATAACCCTACTGCCTCCTTGACCTAATGTTCGCCAGCACTACTGTTGCATGAGGTCCTTTGTTTCGATTAGATCGTTCCCAAGTTGAGCAGTCTGATTAGATTTCCTCGGGAAGATCTCTTAAATTCAGCATCCCAGAGTGTGAATTTGTTCGACCCGGGATGGCATCAGACTCACCGCATATAATTAGGGACTTCATTAAAAACTGGCGAAATGCGGATGTACTGCAGGTACACCTCCGCCTAACCTTGGAGAACTACAGGCGTGATGTTATGTAATTTAGTCCACTTCTGTATTCATTTAACATACACATTCTTTATATTTTTACATATTTCTTAAAAAAAAAACATATTAAAAAAACCGGCCAAGAGCGAGTCGGACTCGCGCACCGAGGGTTACGCACAAACTTTTTAAAGGACAAACTTTACTTACTCTGTGGGACAAACTTTACTTTGCTGTTCGATCCCTAGAAACGGCTATTGCGCCAACCGCAAATAATAAGTAAAAAAAAATACAGTTTTCAGATTTTTCCCTTTACACGTGCTGTAAGACCTTGCTTTGTTCCAAATTTCGTGATTCTAGGTCAACGGAAACTACCATATAGGTCTTCGACCCAAAACCTATAGGGTACTTCCGGTTGACCTAGAATTGTCAATTTTGGTTAAAAGCAAGGTCTTACAGCACACGTAAAGGTAAAAGTCAGAGAAATAAAAAAAGTTGAAAATTAAGGTAAATTTTAGTACAAGTTACAAGTTTTCGCGAAATCTGCCCATATTTTTTTATTATGTCGAGGCTCTTTGCCATCAGGCCATTGGCCGTCACGACAATCAGCACAATGATAGCCGAATTCATATTCCACATTTCGCGAACCTCGTGTGCCAAGTCAAGATATTTTTACACGACTGCCGAAAAAGGAGTGGTATATTTGTTTCTCTTTCTCAGCTTACACGAGGTTCTCGTCATGCGGGATGGTAACATCGATTATCATTACGCGGCGCGCTGATCCGCGTGATTATGTCAGGCCTATTGGCGACAATAGTCCTATCAGTAATGATTCCGATCGATTGATCCCAGCACAACGTGCATGGTCTTTCTTTAGTCCACTTCTTATTAGCGAGTTGAGTGCAATAAAATGTTTGTGATCACAAAACTGATATATTTTTTAAATTGAACTTTATCAAGAAAATATATTTTTTCTGTGTTTTCTTTAAATAGTTATATTTTTAATAAAAATATTAATATTTAAGATAAAAAATAACTAATAATAACTATTTTTTATTTTAAAGAGATTGCGATTACGATTTTCCAAAGTGATCGCAAACTTTGATGTGTGTATACTGAATAGAACCAGAGCTTACCTTAGACCAACATGGGCATTATTATTAGACGTAACTCTTACACCCATATCTATAGTCAAGTTAAAGTAATTACTTGAGTTTAAGTAATTACTTGAGGTTAAGTAATTACTTGAGGTTAAGTAATTACTTGAGTTTAAGTAATTACTTGAGTTTAAGTAATTACTTATGCAAACATTTTATGCAATTATCCCATGATCTATCCACGAAGTAGTCACAGTAGTTTAACAATGGCGTCTCGACCAAATTGGTCATTTGACAGATCATGATCTATAGACAAGAATTTAAGCGATTGAATGATTTTAACAATGGTAAGATTTCTAACTTTTGCCAGTTCTAACTTTTCAAGCAATTACTAAAATACAAATATGACGTTTACTCAAGTAATCACTTTAACGTGTTAATAGATACGGGTGTTAGATTATGGAGGTAAACAATAAACCAGATGATTGACCTATCATAGTAAATAAATAAATAAATATCGCTGAACATTACACACAGCGCCATCTAGTGCCACACTAAGCAACGAGGCTTGTGTCGTGGACACCAGATAGTTGATATACTACATAGATACTTTTTGTTTGTAAATACATACTTATTATACAATAAAATTACCATTGCTATTAATAGTACATATCCGCTAATCCTAATACAATAAGGCGATTAAGTCACGTCACGTCAATTTAACGCTTTCAAACGTTTATTTTATACGATAACTAATTCAGTACACACCACACATTTTGAGTACAGGAATTTTAAGTGTAAGGTCAACGAGTAATTCGCACAGTGACCCTATTAACAGCAGTGTTTCAATTGACACAGTGCATGGAAAGAAATTTAAACTGTCGTTTACTATTTTTGGAGTAAAACACCTTAGACAAGGTGTAAACGGACCTTTCACGACGCCGTCAATCAAACATTCCGTACATCAAACTATGTAACTCTTCGCAAAAATTATTGATGGGAAACAACTTTTTTTTTGGGCTGAAAAATCTTGTTTTACGGTAAAACTCAATGTAACGCACTTAAAACATTGTGCTGGTGGATGAAATGGCTAGTAAACGAGTCATGGAGGTATTTAAAGTAAAGCTACAACCTTAAAAGAAGTATTTTTTTTACTTTTGAAAAAGTTGCAACTTTTGTTTGGCAGCTACCAACCCGATCTAGGTTTATTTAAACCTGTGTTTCAGGCCATCACTTGGACAGTAAAAGTTATAAAATAAACTATCTATCTAATTGGTACAAAAAAAAAACATTTAACATTAAAGCTAACTTAAGTAAATATCTACTATTAGATACGACGGGTTAGCATACTCACACCAGGAAAGAAACAGGACAGGACAGGAGGAATGATGATGAATTGAAATCTAACACGAAAAGTGTTACTTTACTTACTGATTATTTAATTTCTTTCGCTTCTAGGTATACTGGTGCTGTTAGCGCTAAGTCTTTTGACTCCGTACTTCTACTATATTCCGAAGGCGGCGCTGGCGTCCGTCGTGATATGTGCTGTGATATTTATGATAGAATATGAGGTAAGTTTCTCACATTCCGAGACGATACGTGTGGTCAATCCCTAAATGGAGAAAGAGGTAGGGAGCCCGCCAAATAAAATTTTGTTGTTTTGTGTGAAAATAGTAAAAATGTAGTTTGCAATTTGCAGGTCAGTGTCAGGTTGTATGCTGATTCAAATTTGATTCGAGTCCGTGACAAATACGGCTTTTCTGAGTTATACTAATTAAAATAATCAAGACAGCCCTCCTTTATTTAAATTCCTTTGAATTATTTTTCATGAAATAGTCAATGGGATTAAAAATTGTTTAACAAATAGGATTAAAATTGCAAAAACCGCAAGAAAATTTGAATTTCGCGGGCTACCCAGCCGCTTTCACCTAAGTCTTGCGTCTACACTTTCTCAACGTCTTTATCAGGCGGATAGTATCTAACGCATAAGGTTTGTGGCAGTACATCAACTGTATCCGCAGCGTTTTGATTGCCAAAGCATCTAACTGCGGTTGCTGGCCCAGCAAGTATTATTTATGATTTCCCTACAACCCGGTTACATTATCTCTGGACCTGGCGTTGATGACGTATAACAATAATGATGAAATAAAATGAAATGATGTTTATTTTTGCAAGTAGGTTTTTACGAACAATTTTACACGTCATTTTTTAAAAACTAGATGTGGCTGGTGTTTCGTACCTGACTACTCTGAGAAGAAACCGCAGAAACAAAATCAGAGGTCATAGTCTCTTTTGAAGTCCAGGCATAATCTTGCTCAATTCACATGAGGACTATGCAGATTTGTGTCTGAGATGGTCTTTTGAAGAAAGAACCACACTGATTTGAGTGGACTTGTCCAGTCAGTGCAAGCATTTGTCAGTTATCGTGTAGCTCGACTTATAGCTCAAAGAGCTCAACGAAACGACGAACAATACCAAAGAAAGGACATTTGGGTAGGTCGTTTATAGTACTCAAACTGCAAGACAGTCGAGCTCGTGGGTATAAAAATAAAAATAAATAAAATATGTGACCCACGTTGTCCTCACATTCATATTATTAAATAAATAATAATTTACAAAATGAATGTCAATAAAAAACATCATTAAATGTCACAACAATAATAAACAAAAACTACAAATAAACAAAAACTACTAAATTTAACAAAATAAGTATTCATGTCATAAATATTATATAAATATTATTTTGTAACGTAACAACGTAACAATGAAATGTTCAAAAACAAGCACTATAGTTGCCGATACATGTCGTGATATTTTCGTGCTATCATTGCTTTATTTTGTGTTACGTTTGGACTTTTATTGATATAAAAGTCATCGACGGTCCAGAAATAATGTAATCGGGTGGTTTAATCAAATTAGTTGCTTTCTTCTGAATCTCTTTCTCATCTCAAACCATTATAATTATTTATAATAAATGCTGCTTTCGTAATCTTTCTCCTTCTGAACGGCTAAAACTTGAGCCAGAATAAATAACAATAGTTGAGTCAGCTAGTTAGTTCCTCTATTATATTACAGGTAGTAAAACCAATGTGGCGATCCCGACGCGCGGACCTTTTGCCAGCATTCGCAACGTTTGCTCTGTGCCTATCAGTAGGCGTCGAGCGGGGCATCCTAGCCGGAGTAGCAGTCAATGTGATACTGCTGCTGTATCCAAGTGCGAGGCCACAGCTTGAAGCTGAGATAGTTACGGTGAGTCTCAAAATCTGGAGATACAATGCGGTGGGGGGGGGGTTTAATTGGCAACTGGGGGTGGGTGACCGCCACCCCTAATTTCTAGCTGATATCATCACTGCTCCTCCACCCCGCATGATGCAGTAATAGTGCGTATTCACGCACAATTCTGGCCACCGGCGCCGATAAGCGCCGATCGTCGCCGACAAGTTCCGACCTGCTAACGCCGTCAGACATTGTCGGCGCTTATCGGCGCTGGGTCTGCACAAAGTATAGAGACTGCCTGCGCCGACTACCTGCACGGACCGGTGCCGATAAGCGCTGGCGCCGGCAGCCAGCGTTCTACGTGTATACGCCCGTAGAAATAAAATGTGCGAGTCGTCGGTGCCAGATTTTAATTCAGTTGGTCTTACGCCGAGGTCTCTTATAAAATTGCCCATGGTCCTTTGATAAAATTCTTGCTGTGGAAATAATAGGGTATTACACCCATTTATGAAAAGTGTTTCAATTAGATTCTATAGTGCTAATGAACCACTAAAAAATACACAAAAATTTTATTCAATCGTTAAGTGCCATAAAAATGCATTTAAATTTAGCATTTTCGAATTTCGCGCGTAATTTGACGAAAACGCATGACGTCATGACGTCACTTGGCTATGTAAACAAATGCAGTGATATTTGAAGTTGACAGTTGACACTTCTATGTTTACATAGCCTTATGACGTAATAACATGGCGACTACTATAATGGTGTTATGAAACAGATTAAAAAAGCTGAAACCTTTGAATTGAATTTTAAAATTTAGTTTGGTTTTATGAACTAAAACTAACGTTTTCCGACTGCTTTTTGCCTAAGCTATCTCAATAATATTATTTTTAGAGTTTTCTCTTAAAGAGTAAAATACCCTATTAGGCATAATAGTAAATTTATTTATATACATTGCAGAACGCCTCAGGCTTCAGTTACGTTCTAGTAACAGTGGGCAACAGTTTATACTTCCCGGGCGTGGAATACATCAGGCAGTACGTGGAGCGAGCCGCCAAGAAGCAAGGCGGATGCAGTATGCCTGTGGTTATCGATTGTCGATATGTGCTAGGTACGTAATAAATGAGAACCTCGGCAACCCTAAACAGCTGGTGGATCAGAATAATGCGGAAGACGAAGTACAGGGTGTTGGAGACTCAGCTTGGGACAGGACTGCTCTTAAGAGCCCTCTTACATTTTGGTGTTACGCTAATTGTACAATTTACTTAAAATAAGGCATTACCGAAATAGTATTCATTTATATGAAAGTATAGCATATTTGTGAGATGAAAAAAATGTTGATTGTCTATAAATGGACAGAATCTACGAATTCGAAAATCAGGTTTCCGTGAGTTTTTGCCTAAACATGCTTCGGGAGAATGATTATTACTAAATACATAAATAAGTTATTCATACGTTCTATTATTATTAAAGTAGAGAAAACGAACTATTTGTAACAAGTGATTGTTATTTCAAACAATGAATGGAAAACATATAATTTCAACAAGTAAAACTCGCAATTTCGCGTTTTTTTTGTAATAGGTCTCTTAACGCTCACTGTCGAAGCTAAGGACATGGTGCAATGTTATTACAACCAAGTAACTTTCGTTTGTCAATAAGACAAACTCAGTACTTAATTCGAAGTTTCCCTGCCTTATAGATGGCGTTAACAAAATCACATTTTAATGCACATGTGAAGTCAGTCTGTCATTTTACGGAGAAACTTTCAAAAAAAAGAAACTAAAAAAATATGTACAGAACACATATTTTTTTGAACCGAACTTAAAACTTATTTCCGTGATGCCGCAAATCGCGTGAAATTTTAAAAGTAGATAAGTAATCACGGCGACACATCAAGCTATACATTTCCAGTATATCATCGCTTTGTATACAATTGTATACAGAGCCTTCACGAAGCCGTCAACCAAGCATTCTGTACATCAAACTAAGTAACCCTACGGAAAAACTATTGCAGGGAAACCACATTGTTTTTGGGTGCAAAAACACGTTTCACCTACTCTAAACCCAATGAAACGCACTCAAAACATTGTGCTAATGGATGCATTGAATAGTACGGGAGTCGTGGAGGTATTTTAAAGTAAGGTATTAAAAAGACTTGTTAAAAATTTATTATTGTTATTATTGGGAATTTTGACCACCAATATCTCCGTAACTAGAAGGTTCCCAGGTCTAGTCCAAAACAAAAAAATATCGCAATGACGGGGAGAACAAGTGCCTTTCGGCAACGTTAAGGGTCTATTTACACCTTTTAGACTGTTATTGTATAGCTTGATTGGTCGCCGTGCGTACATAGCATACTAACGAATACTTAAAATGTCACTTACGGGATATCTTCCGTGATAATTGTTTATTTTTGAGCTCCCGATATTTCGACGCTGTTGCGAGCGCCATGATCCCGTAAGTGACATTTTAAGTATAGTTATGAACCGTGAAAGCTTAAAACAGTGTTTGATACTAACAAATGTTTTGCTCTTCAGGCGCGGACTTCACAGCAGCTAAAGGCATATGCGCACTGTCGGGTTCCCTCGCGTCGCGCGGCCAGCCGCTAGTGCTGCTGTCGCCTCGCGCGAACGTCGCGTCAGTCTTCAGTGGAGCTGGCTCTAACGTGGTCGTAGTGTTGACACATGCTGAGCTGGACTCGACGCTACATAGTAAGTGAACTTAGTACTTGATGTCATCGTTGTTGCCTCACTCGCGTTCCGCGGTTTAGGTGTAATCACCAGGGTAGCCATTTTTTTTACGGTTTTTGCAATTTGCCGGTTAGTGTCAGGCTGTATCATCATCATCTGCCTAGCCTTTTCCTAACTATGTTGGGGTCGGCTTCCAGTCTAACCGGATGCAGCTGAATACCAGTATTTTACTTGGAGCGACTGCCTATCTGACCTCCACAACCCAGTTAGTACTGGGTAATATGATACCCCTTGGTAAGACTGGTTGTCAGACTTACCAAGGAGTAGTTGTATATTGAACAAAATGTGATTTGCAGCCGTAACACGTATTGAATGACAATTTCATGAGTTAGTCATTCTTTATTTTTCTATCATTTAGATATTTTTATATGATATTTTTTATAATTTCTTTCCACAGATCTAACCGGCCAAATCCCCCTCCCCATACTAAGTGGCAAGGAGCTCACGCCACCTCCTAATTACGACTCGCTGAAACAAACAGACGACGACATCACGGAGATTGTGATAGCCGACGAACAAAACAGTATGCCGTTGTTAAGCAAGAACGGGACGAGATCTCAACAGAACGAGGCTAATGATACGTGACGGTAATACGTAGTTTGTAGGTTTAGTGGTTTATAGTTGAGGGTTTTGTGGTTTTAGAAATATGGATCTGTCTTTTCTGTTT
This sequence comes from Xestia rhomboidea, assembly GCA_963853795.1. Classification (NCBI taxonomy): domain Eukaryota; kingdom Metazoa; phylum Arthropoda; class Insecta; order Lepidoptera; family Noctuidae; genus Xestia; species Xestia rhomboidea. The sequence continues at coordinate 12,219,527 of OY970763.1, read as the reverse complement.
AAAAAATCCTCGAATATGAGAAATATTAGCAATAAATTATTAAAATACAGAATTGTGTCGTCGACCGTGTCATTTTTATAACAGTCGTTGCTCAGTGTGGCACTAGATGGCAGTGTGTGTAATATCCAGCGATATTTATTTATTTATTTTAATCCTATTTAATTAAAATTTCACTAGAGTTTATATTATTTAACTGCCACATAAATGGACCTTGTGCTTATATGACGTGTAAGGGACATTCAACCTTAAAGTGGGTAGCACATTTATTGTTACGAACCGCCAGTCTGTGGAATTCACTGCCGGCTTCTCTGTTTCCCGATCATTATAATCTGCATCTCTTCAAAGTTCGAGTGACTCGGTTTCTTCTAGGCCAGTGATTCCCAACCTTTTTTGGACAAGAGACCACTTTGATGTCTTTATTGTTAGCAGGGACCATAAGGTCCTAGATAAACATGGACACCGGCAGTATTATATCTAGGGGGGTGGGGGGTGAATCTTTAGCTTACATAATGTAAAAAATGAGATAAAAACCTTTAGAATTAAGATAGTGAAGGATACAAGAGCGATCGCAATAATTCGTACAGAAATAAGAATAAATTTGTTGAAATGCTTTTGAATGATTTTCTAAGAGCAGGCAAAGCAAGCTTTTTAATGAATAACGTTGAGCTTGCATCTTCTGTGCAAGTTACAAAGTACGAATAACATTTTTAACTATTGGCGGACCATATTTTAAGCTCTTGCGGAACACCGATGGCCTGAGGAAGATAGGTTGGGAACCACTGTTCTAGGCAAACGTGCTCCATTATAAGCCGCATCATTGCCTCACATCAGGTGAGTTGCAGCCAAACGCAGGCCAATTTAGTATAAAAAAGTTGGTAAATCACAAAAAAAAACTTCTGCTTTCTTACCTTATTTTCGCTTCTTTTTAGTACTTTTTCCCATAGTTGCTTAGACGATCTATCCGACTACCATTATAGTGTTTTAGACAATTACCTTGAGTTACTCATCTTCACAGATTCAATTTACAATCTCTTGCAAGATTATTTCTCTAAAACCACAAATCTTCAGTGTATAGGTTTTTGTGTAGATAACGTACAAGTTCGACAAAGTGTCTTTTGTGTAGATAGTTCCTAACGTTAAATATTTTTTGCAAGTTGGGAGTACTTAATTAAGTTATGGTTGTTGTTGTAACAAGTTGTTTGTAGCAACACCAACCTCAGTTTACGTTATTTTAGATTAGAACTTTTAACTTTTTCTGAAACATTCTACATGTCCCAAAAATACGGTAACGTTCACTTTATACCTGCTTGCTCTAACGGGGTTAACATCTTATTAAGCATTTGGAATAAATATGTAGATTCCAGCCTCAATTTGGAAATTCCTTTTTTCGACATTCCTATCTGGTATGAGTGAGGATTCAGCTTTTTTCATAGCAAATCATTCTGCTTCCCTAGAATATAGTTAAAATCTTCCAAATGATCTGTGACTCCTAATTCAAGTCTTTCCAATTAGATAGATAAGTCATTGACTATTGTCGATCTTGTACAGGATAGTGAATAAACTAGAATAAGTGCAGAATAGATAAATGAAATATTATAAATTCTAGTAAACATTAACAGCGTTCACGCTAAACAATCTGATTCGTAAAACGAAAGTGTAATCGGTCAATTGTGTGATTTGAAATATCACTTATCGATTGAATGTCCAAAAGAAAACTGTCTGTTTAACCATTACGACGCGACCTGATATCGATAGATTGAGCTTTAGAGGACATCTCTACGGTCAAAATTACCGACAACTGCTTTTGCACTGTTGTACATTTGCAACAGCACACATCTGTATTGTTTAAGAACATTGTTTATATTAGCTGTAAGTTTCCCGAATAACATAAAATAATAATCGAAAATATTTCACCTAAGGGCCTAGGCATAGTATCAGCGTTAAGGGGCATGCTTTCATCACGTGAGTTTTTAAGGCCAGTTTTAAACCTCCCGCCACCTTGATTGCCCCCTCCTCGCGCTCCCAGAATCACGTGTATTTTTTATTATTGAAAAGATCAGCTAGTTAGAGAATCTTGTTTGATTCAATTCGCTTGCTTGGGTTTTTACGTGGTCGTGCAATTAAATTCAATCCGATGTTGACAAAAAAATTAGACGTCACACAATTCCTTTTTTTGATAAATACACGTGATTGTATTTCTACTCTATCGTAATTTTTCGTGCTTTTTGCTGACCCCTTTCGAACCCATCATGATTAAAGTACGTCCCCTATCGATGTTGTACTGACAGTAATATTGTAAAAAGTGTCATGTGCAAATAAATTAAAGTCAAAATTGTATCGGATTGACATAAGCTGTCGAAAAGTAATATCAATCCTGTTGAAAGTCGTAGATGTACGAAACGCTTGAAAGCGATTGCCACGTGGTTATGTCTTCTAGGCTTCTACAGTCAAATCGTTTTACGCTGGCAAAACAAGTGAATGTCAACTTGTGCCAAAAACTCGCAATTGTAAAAGATATAATATCGCCACCCGCACCAACTGTCGCTAAATACCATATCTCGTGCATATCATATACATAGGTCCTCTATTATGACAAGTTGACATTCACTTGTTTTACGATTCGACTATAGTAACATGATTTTTTGGTAGGTATCAGCAGTTAATGAGACGCAGCGAATAAATTGCTATTTAACTATTACTTGACGGAAGAGATGGTCTCTTTAAATATAAATAAATAGATGTTCTTGTTGTAAAAGTGAGAATTATTTTCTTTCCTAATAAGTAATCAACTATTAAGTGATTAACTTAAGGTTTTATTTATTCATTTTGATTATAAAATTAATATTGGGAAATCATCAAATGGCCCGTCCCGCTCTGGGCGGAGCGGAAGGGAGTGACAGAATTGTACTGACTAAAACCGATCCATGTTCCTTCTTAGCCCTAGAACACAAGGCCGTGGTATCTCTTTCCCGCAGCCCCGGCAGGAATCGGCCCTTGCGGACCCCTTCCTTTTAGCTGACTCTCCTTGAGGCGCGCGTGTAACACTCCTGCGCCGTCGACACGGCCTGTCGTTTTGAGACGGACGGACGGCGAGCTAGCCCATAGCTCCCCGTCCACAGGCCCGCGCCTACGGTGGCCGGGGGCCCACCATGTGGCTCCCGACGCCCGAGGCATCTCCCGCGTACACCCTTTATCTTAATATTCAGTGCCACGGTATTGATAATATTGCAAGACACAGTCAATGTTTTACGCAAATTTTCATAAATTCGTCCATTAAAATGATTAAATTGATAAAAATAGAGCAATATTTGACAGTTCTATGCGATGTTACCAACTTTCAGAATGCTCCCTCTTAATAATGCAATACTAGGTAAATTAGTACATAAGGTGTGTTTTGTACTGAAATGTAGGTAGTTTAGTAATTTTTGTATTGCAGTTTGAGATGGTGTGATTCGGGTGACTATTACTTGTAGTGTTAGATATTTAAACCTTTTTATGTTATTTTATTGAAATTCTTCTAATGTTGTCAGCCAAGTCTAGCATAATTATTTTTTATTTAATTTTGTATTAGTTGTTTTTGTTCAAATGTGTCAAGCCCAGTTCGTCTCGAACATATAAGAAAGTAGTACCAAAGATGAGTGAGTCTATTATATCATAACATATTTAGAGAATGGTAAAATCTCTAAAATTCGAATTGTCTACTATTGAGTAGGTACTAATCAATTGGTGTTTTTAAGTTTTTTTTCATATTCCATACAACTCAAAAATTTAGTTATTATTTTAATGATTATAAAACGCGTAGTCAAGATACATAATGCTTGCCAATAAAATAAACGGTTTTAAATCATTATTTTAATAATTATTATATTGTATACACGTGTTTACTTCGATTTGAAGCATTTAAGTTATCATGATAAATTGCTCTTGAAGCATAATTTTGTACATTTATTATTGAAACTTTAAACAATTTTTGTTACCAGTAAAGTAAAAAAACATTGAACAATCTGTATATTATTCAAAATACATTTTTACAATCGAGTTTTCTGTTTTATTTTATCTGCAAATATCGATATTTATCATTTAATTACTTGTGATTGGATTGGACCATGAAAAGAACAACATCATGATCTGTCAAAGGACCAATTTGTTCGAGGCACCATTGTTTAACTATTGTGTCTACTTCGCGGACAGATCAAGGGATAAAGTAAAAAGCCACACCATCAACAAGGAAAACGTAACAGCAAACCACATTTATTCATAAAAATATTTATTCAAAATAAATAATATACATTCTATAAAATTATCTATGTTTGTCCTAACCTATAAATCTTAGCACCATATCGTTACAACATAGTAAATGCATTGCCTGACTTTTTACTAAAAATAATGAGTATCATATAAGTCTTACGACTGAAAAGATATACTCTAGCACTATTAAAAAAGTTGAGAAATAAATTAAAAATATTATCTATCAATCAGTCAATTACACAAACCGACAATTCAAAGGTGTATTTTGTATTATTCTGAAATATCGGAACATCATTTTGATAAATGAGGAAATGAGAAAATTTTGGGGCCGAAACACCCTATGGACACTGGCAATAAAAAATCTAAAAAATCTGGCAAAAGTCTTGGTTATTACTTATACACGTCTGAAGAGTCGGCTGCCTAAATGCAATATCTGTAATCCCATCACCAACCCTTAGCTGCCAAAAAGCAAGCTTAAATGTGCCTTCTTTATTAAGTTAAAAATCTACTGTTTCACGACTGTCTGGTGATGGAACATGGGTTTAGAAGCAGAGAGAAGTTTCTCGGAGACGACATGTGCTATTCTTGCGCTGCGTTGCCAGACTAGCTCCCGAGTACGTTCGTTGTTACTGTCCACTCGGACCTGGGGAAAACAAGAAAAAATTAAGAGGCATGTTAAAATAGGGAATATGCTTGAAATACAAAACTCTTTTTATTTATGATAAATGCCTTGTATTGGCGCATAAAAACATTGTGGTACACTTGTTTAAGTTTCTAATACATCACTTATTTTACAATTTACTGTTTTATGTAGCATGTTTTTGGTGAAACGGGACGCACTGTCAAAACACACCGTCCTCGATAACGCCGGTATTGACGTCAAAGTTCATTGTGTCAAAAAACACTTTTATTTGAAAAGTGCTAAAATTTTCACTAAAATTTTATTATAATATTGTTATTACAATTTATACTTGACTATAGCACAAACAATTGGTAAAATTATTTTATTAAGGCCAAAAAAATTTGATGTAAACAAGGCAGATTGAATGACGTCACATCATGGCCGCGACAGCTACTGACGTTTTTTGTCGTAGAAAATTGCAGGAGTTTAATATTATTTTTGTGCGACAAGCAGTAGTTGAACTTTACTTTTAATATTTTTTTGGGTTGATATTAAGTACTGTATTTTATTGATGTAAGTGAAGAAAAATTTTACGTGCATATTCCCTATTCTCTATTTCGTGTCTAAAAAATAGAAATACGAGCTACGCATCCAGTATAATAGGGGAAATTAGGGGCGTTGTTAAAGCCTTAAACTGATAACCTCTCCTGATCACTAACGACGAATCAATTTAACGATACAATCAATCAGGTTTAGTTTCAACAACTGCGTCATCGTTTTCGTTTTGTTCTAAATCCGAGTTGATAATCGAACCGAAACAACTTAACAAGTGTCCCAAAATGAATTAGTTTTGCAAATGATTCGAACATCAGACTTTCAGTTTATTTTCACTACTTCTTTTATTATGATGAGTTGATGGCAAAATTATAATAAATCAAGAAAATGCACCTGTTTTGGTTGAAGAACCTTGATGGTATGTAATGTAGCAACGCCCTGGTTGTTGACTCTCAGAGTCAGTTTTCCCAGCATCTCCGCAGTGGTGGCTGTAGCAGATCTGATGTCTTTCTTAGCTCCTCGTCCAATCTAAACAAAACAAAAATAAAATCCTTTAGGGAAATATTGCTTGTAAAAAATAAGCCAAACAAAATGCATTTTCTGACAGTTATTTATAGATCAAGAAAGTTTCTATCAATAGTCATAAACTGTAGAATCGAGCAAATCAAATTATATTACAGAACAAAACAACTATGAAATTGGCCCCTACCTCTTTCTCAACTCTCAGTATCAGTGGTCCAACAGCAAAGTTGCTCTTGACAGTAGTGTGGTCAGCCATGATGCTAACTGAAACGTCACCAGTCCTTCTCAATGATGACAAACCATACAAGGTACCCTTAGCTCTGGGCTTGCTCTTCGTAGAAGTCTTAGTTTTGTTCTTGGTCGGTGGTTTCTTAGTTGTGGTCTTAGCTGGGGCCTTTGTCGGCTTAGGTTTAGTCTTAGTGGCCTTGGTAGGTGGTTTCACAGCTGGCTTAGTCCTAACCGGAGTTGGCTTAGCTTTTTCAGAACCAGCCTTCTCTTTGATAGCTCTAGGTTCATTCGCAAGAGGAGTTTGCTCAGCAACAACCTCAGTAGGTTTAACTTCGTTGTTTTGAGTTTCTTCTTTAACTGCTGGGATTTCCGAAACTGTTTTCTCTTTGGTAGTGTTTGCTTCAGTACCACGTCCGCTAGTTTTCTTCTTGTTTGAGGTTTTCCTAAAAGAGAAATTAAGTTACGTAAGGATATCTATGTCCGGATTAGTTGAGTCAGCTAGTATGTCGGTTAAACAAAGCTGTGTTGTATGTTGTCTGAGTCATAAGTCACCAAGTTTCATATATTAGCACTTTCTCCTTTCTGAATATTTATAACTATGAACTTTACGTAGTCTCTTACCTTTTCGGTTTGGTCTTCGTCTTGTTACCCTTCTTTGGCTTGGTGGTCTTCTTGTTGGCGTCGATGGGCTGAAGTTTTACACTTACGGGGTCGTATGATGTCCTCAGGATATCGTTCATCTTCTCCAGGATGTTGTCAACGAAACGGTTGTACTTGACGATGTAGATTGCTGGCACAGTTGCCGGCTTCTTCGTCGTCTCTTCACTGAGAGCGCCTGTTAAATATTTATTGGCGGTATAGACAATTGGAAAACCTAATACATTCGAAGCTATTCCTGTCTAAATATATAACTTTCTTCTTAAGTATTAATTACACCCATATCATAATCATTAATTCTGAGATAAACTTCCAAAACCGTAATAAAGTCTTTAAATCTGATAGCCTTCTCAAAGTGGCAAATTGGCAATTAAAAAGTTCAACGTTTGATAACTAAATTCTGGTTAAGTGGTAATAATCCCCTTTTGGTTTTGTGCCAGTCTGTATTTAATCAATCTGTCGTCCTTAAGTAGAATACTTAAAGACTATCGTTTTCAAGTTTCCTGCTCGTAACTGAAAACACAGTAACTTAAATACATTGAAAGCCCTGTGTTTTTAATTACCATTTAAAACTAGCTCTGATTAAGTTAATGACACAGTGATTAATATTAACCGTCGACAACTCTTCATAAAACCTAGTGGAAGGTTCGGTGCAGCAAAAGATTTGAAAACCTGTTCTATGTAACATTGCATTATCTTTCATCGAACTAGATTGTGAAGTTGCTGATGCAAAAAACGTTGCTCCATTTCCTATAATCAATTGCTATGTACAACAAATACCAGCTCAGTACATAAAGAATACATATTAATTTATTTCTTAGCAAAAGTAAAACCTTTTTTGTTCTGTATCTCATTTGTTATACTCCAATTATTTTGTAATTACGGTCGGCTACAACACGTATTGCTAAAGGCAAATAAATCAAAGACAGTTAACTAATATTTAGTGTTTTCGTGATGGATTCGATTATTACCAAAGTTGCTTCAGTATCACTTAATTGCTGTATGTCATGAATTCTAATGATACATTGACTTGTTGTGACAAAAATTGTAATAGAAGGAACTGAACTATGGAGGAACTATTTAATTACCGTTTCAAAACAAAGGAAGGCGAAATCATAATTTTCTATAACGTTAACAGCAGGAGCAGCGGTGGCCCAGTGGTGGCGGCCCCGACTTACGAACAGTAAGTCGTGGATTCGAACCCAGGCAGGCGCATTACTTTGTGTAATTTATTTCATCACCGCTGCTCTCAAAACGGTGAAGGAAAACATCGTGAGGAAACCGGCATGTCCTAGAACCAAAAAATTCGAAGACATGTGACATCTACCAATCCGCACTGGGCCCGCGTGGTGGATTATAGCCCATTCCCTCTCATAAAGAGGAGGCCTGTGTCCCAGCAGTGGGAACATTAATAGGCTGATGATGATGATGATGATGAACAGCAAGTTACGGGCCGAATATGAAGAAACACTGTTTGAAATCATGAGTATATTATATATTATGTGCACTATCGACTAGAGGCTGAATAGTCGATGGAATGTACATTGCATCGATCTGTCTAGTGACATACCAATGAGCACACAAATACTGAAATAAGTACAGCAATGTACCTGAATAATATGTCCTGTTGTAATCAAGACCCAAATGTTGGATTGTGTTTTATTTTGTGGAACCAGTATTAACCATACTAAGTAACTGTGCGTTCCCACTATTTCCTACATTCAAATAAAAACATTTTGTCTGATAAGATAAATATTTCAACTACCTAATACTACTGATTTACTAACTCAGAAAATAGAAAGAGAGAGAGATAAATTGATATTTTAACACTTTAGGTATAAGTGAATGTTTCGCCAAAGTGAAGAATCATGATCGTGAAGCCAATAAATTGTCAAGTGCGTGTATATATATAAATTAATAAAATTAATAAATAAATTCAATGAATCCTACAAAAAAAGTAACACAGCCTAACATAACTCCTCAAATCGCTCGACTGTGTTTTGTTGTGACGTGACTTTTAATCGAGTTCCAGTTGTGTGTGCGAATTAGAAAAGAACCCGGTAGACAGATTTGTCTTCACCTCATAATATGTTAAGTATCTACCTGCAATTTACAGTCACCTCGCAATCATGGCTTACTCTCCTAGGTGACAGGATAAGTTAATAATATGAGAGATATTTAGTGTCAATATTTTGTACTACCACTGAATAAAAAATCTAATTTCTTTTATAACTGCCTGCTATACGGAGCTTAATAAAATCTGAAGATCTAACAGTGAACTACTCCTTATTTTTTAAATAATTTCGTTGCCAAACATTGATTAGGTATATTTAAAACCACAATAGAAACTTCATTCGTTTCTCTTTCTACGGTCACGTTCATGTGTCTATATTTAAATAGACCTAAATTGTTTGTCTGCATATCAGCATGCAAGTGTATCTATACATCGTTCGCTTGGTAATTATTCAACTAAATCCTACACCTGATTCTAGCCACGTTATGTTGGCACGCGAGCTAACTGTATCGGTCTCTCGGAGCCCCACTTGAATTATAATCGTTGTTCACAATTAATAAGCCCAGTCAACGGTGGATTTTCTATTTTCCACACGTAAAAGAAACTGCGTGCCGTGCCACGCACATTGGAAGAAATCTAATTACGGCACACATTGATACGGCGCGAAGCCGCTATAAGCATACTGAATTCTGGTATTCATTCTAATACTAAAAGTGGTTCGAGGTCTGACTATATTCGCCACCTCTTCTCATTTTATATGTAACATTGTAATAACCATATCTTGATGTGATATGAGTAGTTGCGCAACTTCTAGTTACGTCGCTATGGTAATTCCTATAGACATTTTACTTTGCTTTGGGTTTTTATGTTTAATCTCTACTGAAGGAGCCGGATGTGTTCCGAGTGGCTACAGGTGACTATGTGCGGCCGACAACAAACGAGTTCCAATTAGGTCGCATATGACTCCTCGCGACACTCCCAGTATTTCACGACGGCAAACATTTAAAAATTTCTCTTTTTGCATCTCATTATGTTGTTTTCACTGTACCGGACGTTCGGCACGCTAATTTCGCGGTGGATTTCGTCATTAAGTGAGAGTAAACATTTAGATTGATTTACTTTCTATCGGTTGTTTTTAAACATTAGGTACTTGAATATTCGTCAAGGTCGTTCCTGGGCGCGGCCGGCAAGGTCAAAGAAAGTGTCAAGGTTGTAGAAGAAATCGGGCGGGTTCATCGCTCGAGCTCCGGTTGGGAAAGTAAGCGGGCGGTGGACGCCGGCCTCCTAACACACATATACCGAACTAGTTCCTTGGCGGGCGACCGGCACTGCGCCCGCGCACCCGCGCCACACACTCGCGGGGTTTCTAGGTCTCCGTCGAAGATATTACTCCAGTATCAGTTAATGGCATCTTGTTCGAGATTTTGATAATGTTTACAGCTATTCTACTATTCGGCAGATAAGGATTTCAGGGAGGGGATGTTATATATAAGGGAAAAGGATGTTTGTGCGTTACATTACATATATAGATCGGTCAAAAAGCTAGTTATTAATATCTATATTTTAATTTCTACATACAATACTGCTACGTAAATGTACTATGGAAATAATATGGAAGATAGAGCAATTAAATATATGCATAATATTAGAACTCTACAGCATAATGTTACAGTTATGGATCAGGATAAGAGGAGTATAAATAGATGAAGCTGACTAGTATACATTTTTATTATAACAACCAAAATTAAATTAATATTACTAGATAATGTCACTCGATTAGTTGACACCGAGATAGAATAGGCAACTAGTTTTCTGACCGATGTACGACAAAATTTTAAAATGTACAACATTTAATGTATCGTGTACAATGATGACGCACAAATCGTCGTGGAGGTGTGTGTGATAAAGAATTTAACACATAAATTAGAACAACAGATTTATTTCAAATAAATTGCCACGAGACCAGTGTGACATGATCTAGACATTAATTTAACTTTAACTTTCTCGGTACCATACTTACACTTTCACACATCAAACACACTCACTTAATAAATAAAATAAATAGCATAAATAAATAGTCAATAAATAGCTAAGCTAAAGGAGGGACCACGGGGGTCTCGTCAGGTGGATGAGAGGGCGTGGCTCGCCCGGGATCTCGCCGCCTACTCACTATCTGAACTTTTTGTGTTCAGCGGCGACTGCCGCGGCGGATGTCGCTTTGGTTTTCTTAACTTTACCCAGGTGGTTGGCTTTTTTCCCGGCCTTTTTCGCATACGCCGCGACGCTCGCCTTCAGCTTTTTGGACTCACGTGAGTGCTTGGCAGAGTTGTGCCTGCCGAGCGCGTCGGTGATGTCGTCGTCGTCATCATCATCGTCGTCCTCGCCCTCTTCGTCGTCGTCATCGTCGTCGTCGTCGTCATCCTCACCGACGGGGTCGATGCCGATATCGTCATCGTCATCATCGTCATCCTCGTTCTCGGCTTCAGCGGCTACTTCCGCCGCTTCAGCGGGTGCCTCAACTTCAGCGCTGGCGGGTTCCTTCTGTGCCACAATTGCTCCCTCTTCGCCTTCTATGGCCTCTCCTTCTCCCTCAGCCTCTTCACTGACGGCCGCGGCCTCCTCAGAGGCGGCGGCGACGGGGGCGACAGGAGCGGCTGCGATTGTATCGGCGGGTGCAACGACTGGCTGTACTGCCGCAGGTGTATCATCATCGTCATCTTCTTCTTCTGTGGGTTTTATTTTTGGTTGTTAAATATATGTTATGGAAGCTAGTATAGATATTGTAATGTTTATCACTTGGTGGATTCTTACCTCCTCCTAAGATGTCATCGAAGAATCTTTCGAGGTAGTCGTCCTCCTCATCATCATCTGCCTCCTCCTCATCATCGTCGTCGTCGTCATCATCGTCATCATCGTCGTCATCACCTGTGACAAAATATACTCAAATTAGAACACTGTAACCAAATGTAAAGTAGCTTTAACTAGAGCATTAACGTTGTATTTCAAAACCGTACACCTGTCCACTTCATATATTAGCACTCATCGCACATTCTCTCCGCTCCGATGCATACGTATTATATTAGCACTATTACCGATACCTAACACAAATGAACTGTTAAACAAACAGTTAATGAGAGAAGCGAGTCGCCGCCGCCGTCTTGCGGTGCGTGACGTCCTGAGCGAGGCTTTCGTAGCTAGAAAGCAGGGGAGCGTCAATTTCTCTGATTGAGTCTTTCTGTTTGAATTAATTAACGATTGAGAGCGCCTGTCACGCTGCTCGACTCACATTCCGCGTTGGCCCCACCACGTCCTGAATCTAAGGAATTTTTATCGAAGTATCGTAACACTTTTACCGTATATTTGTGAATTCGTTAATTGCTTTTAATGAAATGAATTGATTCATTATTATAAATTTTATTTTAGCTTAGCTCATTAGAATTGAGCAAAATTATGTAAAAAAACTTTCAGAATTTACCCCACTATAAAACATGTTTACGATGATATCGACAATAATTCTCTATCAACAGAGTCAATTTAGATACAATGTCGTTAGCGGAGTATCTCTCTATTGAAGAAGTAATTGCATTCAGTCGTAAATTATGGATGCAAATTGCTTCAAAGTGTTCAGCTATGCTTGAATCATTTAACGAGCTATTACCATGCTATTTGCGGATCAATTATGCAGGTGTTTTGTAAAACGCAATACATTTTCTATCAACGTCTAAGCTCGAATGCTGTTGCTAATGCAGCATCATTGCTATCAGCGTATATCTCACGAGATGTATTTATCGAATCTACCGTTATGGCTCCTGCTCATTTAAACGGTAAAACATGAACTGGTCGATACACTAGCAATAATAGATGTCTATAAACTTTATAAGTGTTTTCTAATATGAATACTAATTGATTACATTGACATGTATAAATGGTGTCTCCAATTCTTTATTTGCTTTTCTCAAAGTCGTTTTCTTTGATATTTTTAGTGTAAATATTCTATCGTTTAATTACAAGAACATCCAGGATTTGCCGGGAAGACACCTATATAACTCCACCGAGTAATTAATCACAATGGTATTAAGCTTACCTGCCAACGCATCATCAATGTCGACATCATCATCGTCGTCGTCGTCGTCGTCGTCATCGTCATCGTCGTCATCGTCGGTGGCTGCCGCGGGCGCTGCAGGGGCTGCAGCCGCATTTTGCCTGCCCACCTCCTTGTCTTCCTCCGGTCGGGCGATAGGGCTACCGCACACCGACAACACTAGGCAGCACAAAGCCGCTAATAAGAACAACGACCTCATCTCGTATCTGAAACAAACACAACCTTTAAATTACTTCACCCGGGAGCATCGCGACCGCGACAGTGCCGACCCGACCACCAGCCCACTGTGCTATCACGATATCACAACACTATCACGAACACAATCACATGCACTATGTCCTTGACACTTCACCTTTTGTTGAACTGTCACTGTTGAGTCCGTGTGGGCTCTTGCGGAAGAGGTTCCGCCCGCGTCCTTCTTTGCCGGTGTTTGGGACGCTATGGCCGAGCGTGGCGAGCGGAAACGATATAGCGGCGGCGTCTTCACCGCACACTCTTTTATAGAGTTACGTCACACACGCAGGGAAGGAAAGTAGTGATGGTAGCCGGCGGGGACACAGATCAACAAACACGCAGACGCACTTCTATATATACCTGTCGTCTGCCATACCTTGATTACGTATTTTAATATTTATAAATCATTTTCCTTCCGCGTGACACTTTAACTAAAACTGGTTTGGTTTTCCAAAACTTAACTGTGATGTATAAAAACCAGTCAAAAGGAAAAGAACTTAAATAAAGACTAAAAGCTTAATTTGATAATAACTATAGAATGTTTCAGGATTTCAAGTGCAAAGACTGAATTCATTCATTCATTTTGTAAATCAACAGTAATTATCATAACCATATCTTATCACCTGCGAAACTATTGCATGCAGGCTTAAAAAAGTTTTCAATTTTGCAACATTTGTGCAAATCGTTTCAGCGAAACATGTTTTGCATAATGCAAACAAAACCATTAGTCATATAAGCTTTCACTTATTCATGAAGGAATCTAAAGGAAAAACTTTGTTTACGATCAATGAAGACCTGTACCTATCTATAATTTAGTATCAATAGTTGAATCGGGTTTTCCCAAATTTCATAATCTATGGCATTCCAAGAGGGGTTGGTTAGGTCCGATTCATTAATTTATTCAGCTTATTTACGGACTCGCTGTGTCCACTGGAGAAATGTGCGAGCAGCGTGTATTGTGTCAGAATCTTTAAGTATTTTGAACATTAGTATGAGGGGACCGGCCCCGTACTTTCACTTAAGGTTATGTGTGTAAACGCGCTTTAAGTGCTATTGATAACGTGACGTAAAAACGAAAACGTGGGCGTTTCGTATGGACATATCATAAGTTTTGCAACACCACATTCTTACCTACTACATAAAAGGCATTATTGAATTATTTGATCGCGTTCAAAAAAGAGAAAATATCAATTTATTTCTTATCAAATTGCGTTCGTTTCGTAATTTTTTTCTTAATGGAAAATGCAAAGTTGTTAAAGCTTTTTATACTATTAGCAAAACGTGTTCTATATTAATACATTGTCTGTTTTCTCCTTTTACTCAAACATAATAAAGATTTCTGACTTTACAATCCAAACAACTTTTCAATACTACCTAAGCACACGATTATAAATATAAAGGAAATTGTAACGAGAAAATCTAGTTCATTTACTTGCTTATTTGAAAAATTGACTCAAAGGCTTGGCATGTTTGCTCATTTTTACTACAAATATCTATTTTAGATAGACTGGCTTCCCCTTGAGTAATCTACTAAAATCAGGAACGGATGGGAGTGTTAAGTCTAGGAGTAAGCTACAATAACGAAACGTTAAAAAAAATGTATATGAAAATCCTTTCGAAATTAACAAAATGCTCTGAGTCACTTATCTAAGATAAACATTGTCGTGTCAACTGGAAATGAGAAGTCACGACGCACAATACGAGTTTATCTACACTGCTAGAAAGTTCAGGAAGTGCTTAGAAAAGTGTAGACTTTTTAAAGTAATATCCAACTAATGATTGAGACAAAAGTTTAGTGTTGCTCAAAGATGTTTACTTTCTTTTACCCAAAAATTATAAAATTAAAATTTACTTCCACCGAAGGAAGAAAAACTAAACTTTAGAAATTTTCTGAAGCAGCTTTCCGTATCAAATCTTTAACGGACTAAAATATCTACTTTACAAAGCCATGCAATAGCATCATTATCATCAGTCTATAATCTTCCCACTGTTGGGACACGACCTCCTCTCAATCAGAGGGAATAGGCTATAATCCACCAAGCGGGCCCAGTGCGGATTGGTAGATGTCACATGTTTTCGAATTTTTTGGTTCTAGGACATGCCGGTTTCCTCACTGCAATAGCATACACGGTATCAAACTCCGCCAGGTGACTTTAAACGCTTCATAATCTTAATCAGGAACACGAAAAATGAAAAAAACAAAATTTTATTAAAATCTGTAATTAATATGCCAACAACACACTCATTAACAAAAACTGTCAGCATACAGTCCATAGAGGTCGATATCGCGACATCGTCTGAAGGTAGAAAGGTCTAAACTCGTTTTTGGTATAGTAGGCGTACACAAATATTTGTATGCGCCTTGTGAATGGACCCTGAGGACTTTCTCTTGGACCAAGTCTCTAACACTGGTGCGGGTCGTGCATGGTGCTTCTCTGTTACGGGGCAGGTGCGGTGGATAGTATTTCTGTAAATTTTCGAGAACTATGCGTTGTCTGAAGTCCGAAAATGCAATGTATTTGTTAGGTAGGAAAATGTTTGTAATACAAGATGATTGCAATTGTTGGGAATGACTCGAAATAGAGCATGAAGCGAGTTAAGAAAACTGACCAGATGCACAAGATGACGTATAAGTGAATGTGACCTAATAGGGATAGCGACGAAATAGCTATGTGACGAATGGTCATCAGATCCTGAATTTTAATGTAACTATTATACCTACATAAAAAGTTCATTTAAAAATATCATATTTGATTTTCACTTAACTAAAAATATCTTATTTGATTGTCACTAGCTTGAATAAAATAACAACGAAATTACAGGAAATGCAGGATAATGAAAAGCGACTTCAAATAATATATTCTTCATTTTGAACATGTCATGATTTTGGCTCGTGCATCATATTTTTCGACACCTTTCTCAACTTTCCCTGTTACCAAGTTGCCCCACAACACAGCTGCACACATCGTCACTGGCTACTCGAGCGCTCCCAAATCGCGACACTGGCCGTAAGGTCAATGTATTCGCGTACAAAGTGACACAGATACGGCGAATATTTGTGTTAGTCGTCCCTCACTTCCTATAGGACTAGAATACGCTTATGGCTATCGATTTAATGTGGCGTCTGGTAGCTATGTATATGTTCTAGTGGATTGTGTAGATAGTTATATTTTTGTTTGAGGCTTCTTTGAGAAAAGTCTAAAAAGAAAACCAGGTGTCTTATTAATTAAACCTTTATATATTTTAGCACCATTATGAAAAAGATTGTAATATAAACGTTACTTTAACCAACACTTAAAAAAAACTGAAAAGGAGCTTCTTGAAAGCTATGTCATAAAAAACATGAACATTCTGGCTGATGTCGCCATGACCTTCTGATAAAAAGTTCCAATTAAATGTATCAAATAAAAAATTCAACAATACGTAACAAGCTTCTCAATTCAAAGATCTCGATAACATTATTAAGGTCAAGTCTAAGCACAATATAACGACCTGTCAATCACGGCGTTACGTTGTATGAAATAACTTAAGTTAACCAACTTGAGCCAAGTTCACGGTTGCTAGACACACGTCTATTTTCACGGAGCGTAACTTACAATAATATACTACATAACTTTTTATATTTTACATGTAAGTGCTTTGTATGTAACAGAGATTATATTTTTAGATTACATTCATTTTTTACGTGATGAAATCTTTAAGATTACTTGTTAAGGCATGCAATTTACGGTGGTATGTGGTTTTTCTTTCTTTCTCTTTATGTGGAGAGCATTTACCTTGTAGTCAGGCGGTTAATCAACTGCTAACCTTTTCCTTACAATGTTAAGGTCGGTTTCCAGCCTAACCAGATGCAGCTGAATACTAATGTTTTATATGGAGTGACTGCCTATCTGACCACCACAACCTGAAACACGACTTCGAAAGACTTTTTGTTAGACTTTCTTACGACTTAATCCGCAGGCAACTGCGGAAACATAATTTAAAACTTACACCTCTATAATATTCCGTTTCCATGTGTCTAAAGGAAACACTATGATTTTGTTATTCAACTTTTAATTAAATGTTTTAATTATTTAAACATAAATTTCTTTTTCTGCTCTTTTGACTACCAGGTTGTAAAACAACCGTTTTAAAAGACGAATAGACTAATTCGGACTGGATATCGTCAGTCGATTTCACTTTACAATTTATAACGAGTAATTGCTTTTATTTTCTCCGATATTACGCTTAATGGTTAATGCTTAGTTCAACGTTATATAATTCGATAAACTTTAATCTTTAATGCTTTCTTTCGTTAGACGTTTAGTAAGTTAGCTAGTTATCTCCTTGCTGTCAGTTAAAAGAAATGGATAGGTTAACATTTAACGTGGATCGTTAAATGTAAGCAGTATGTGATATCAAGTTTTACAGTAGTCATTACAACATGTTGACGATTGTAGCTGTGATAAACGGAGTTATAACTCTTTCTTATCCAGTTTTTAGAAACTTTTATTATCATTTCTTTAATTTTAGTGTGCTTGATTCTGCTCGCTCAGCTACCAAGTTGTTCATTAATAATGCGAGGCTAGTTTGAGCAGAAGCTCAAACTACCCACCACTCAATTTGATTCTAGGCATTTTTTTTAGTGTTTGTCGGCGTACATTTCCAAAGCGATCAATCAATTAGCTCAGTTGCGATATTTATTTATATATGCGATAATTGTTTCTAAGACTCAAAATTTCATCCTACAGGTCTAGCATACCATTCAAGCAACAAACACCTTCCACCTACCTACCTATCTACTAACGGGATAGTCATAGTATGTCAAGTTTTGACGTTGATAGAGACGAGCTACTCGACTAGCGCGTCCACAGTGACCTCTGCTGGCCTACTATCGTGACCGGTTGCCGACGAGTACTTTCTTTCGGGCGTTCTCACTTCCGCCTGCGCGCGCGCGCCTCCACGCAACCGGCACAGGACTTGGAGCCTATATACGTTCTACATCCAGTACGTTAGGTGTATGTTGCTGGCTTTGTTTGTTTTTAGGATTTTGTATGGTTACTAGAGATAGTTTGGTATGAAGAGTAGTGGACCGATGAAAAAATAGAAATAAGCTACTGTTTATGTGTATATTTCCTCTAGGTGCTGATTCTTGGCCTATTCTGAATAAAATTGAGTTTGTCACCAGTATAAATATTTTAAAAACTTTTAAAATATATTTTGCTCATTTGGGTGATACTACTCCCAAATGAGAAAAATATATTTTAAAAGTTTTTTTTTTTAGTAATATTTAGAAATAAATATTCTGAAAGATAAAAGCTTTTTTTCTCAATTTCTAGAAATTAGTCCAATTTCGGAATATAGTTGATTCTATTCAATACAATTCCTAGCTAGATATTCTCAAGATTTTCTAACAAGACATAATGCTAGTGACATATACATTAGAATGTAGATAAAATAATTTTATTGATTTTATCTACATTCTAATGTATATGTATAAAATTATTTTCTACTAAAAGTTAGAAATATTTTTGGTGTGACTTTCGAATTTAAAAGTGAAACTGGAATTCATATTGCCGAATATTAATTTAGCATTCCGGTGATGTTTCACGATTTCTCGTTATACGTAGTACTAGCTTACTTACATAATTGAATGTAAATACCTATACACATTAAAATGTAAATAGGTGTAATACATAGTACGCATATTACATTTATTAGATGATGTCTCGCTATTTACGGTGCCTCGTTACATTTTTATTTATAGAGTAATAATAGTTTTTTTTAGTCGTGGTTTGTTTGAAACTGTTTATTATTAAGTTGTAACGACGTAACGTAATTTAAGTCGAAAAAAATTAGTAATGCTGTGAAATTCTATGTTTTATTTCATCCTGGATGATTACCCTAAATCCCCACGTAACGTATTGTAACATCGGTCATTTCAGATTACTATAATTATTATTACAATTTCAGTACCTTATTAGGTAGTTAACAATTCTTAAACAAAAATCAAACTACGAATATGGATTTTTATTTCCCACAATACAAAAGACATCAACGCGTGATGCGTTTATGTCTTTTATACCAATCTATGATAACGGTGAAAACTCTATTACTAAACTATGAAACACATCTTATCCTCTTACTTCTTTAAGGAAAACGTTTTATTTAAATTAATCTAAACATATTATCCGCTTTTACCTGATTTCAATATTCGTCGTTGAATTTGAAAACGCCATCTAGCGGGAAAATCTTATACTGTTCACTCAACTAAGTTTCAACTTCAGTAAGTTAGCGCCGCGTTGTAAACTAGCTTAGTAAGGTCACGAGAACATTCGTAGTACCAGAGTAACTGCGCAGATGGCGCTGTGGTGGCTAAGTTAAAGAAAAAGTGCACAGATTTTTTAAATTGTTTTAAAGTAGAAACCTATTCCAATAAGCAGTGGCAAACATAATACCCATTAAGTTAGGTATTATGTTTACACAGATTAAGAATTAAGTTGTTTCCTTTATTCATTTTTCTTACGTACACAATTTTTAGCAACAAAAAATATATAAACAGCATTTAAAAATATTAAAAAAAAACACAAAATACAAAAAAAAAACACAAAATACAAAAAAAAACACCTTATTGTTATACCTTATGTTCACCAATAATTTATTACATTGTTTTTTAATAGCCTTGTTTATGCCCCACTGCTGAGCTTTGCTCAGCAGTGGGGCATAAACCTCCCCTTTATCCTTCCAGGTACAGTACTCTCCTCCAGTACTGAACCAAACAAAAGAACAGACATATTGCGAAACACTACACCACGGAAAAAACTGGAATTCCAGACATAGGCAGAAAGGCTGCTAGGCTCAAAACTACATTATGCTTATTTAATTTACTGGTGCAATATATGATGAAATTCCAACTCAGTAATTTTATCAAAATGTTTTATTTTTACATTCATTTTAAGAAATAACCTTTTTTTAGCTAGACATATAAATATCATATTACATCTTAATTAATGTGATAATGACAAAAAAATACACGACTCCGTTTTATTTTAAAGCTTGACATTAACTATCTAGCTTTATACTAGCTTATGCCCGTGGCTTCGCCCGCGTGGAGTTAGATAATTTCCCACGGGATCACATCACCGGGATAAAAAATTCTTTGGATTGCTTCGGCGGTATCCTATGTGTTAATCCAGGTTATAAGCTATCTAACAAGGTACGAGTAGCTAGGTACGAGTATGCTAAATTTCATCCAAATCCGTTTAGTAGGATTTGCGTAAAAGAGTAACAAACATCCATCCTTCCATCCATCCTCACAAAGTTTTGCATTTATATATAATATTAGTAGGAAGTAGGATTATATTCATTCATTTTTTTCACTAGGATTTGTTTAGTATTTGCTGAAAATGAACTTCTCTCGTGTCTTCTATGGGCAGCGATTAAATAAGTAATCATGAGTGAGCGTGGGAGCTTTCAAGGATCCTACTTTAAGTATTCTAGAGCAAGTTTTTAGTTATTTGTTATACAAGAGTGCAAAGTTGCTTTTTAACCGCGTGCTCAATTTTGATAACCGAGCAAGCGAAGGATTCTAAAATTGAGTCACGAGCGCAGCGAGTGATTCAAAAATTTGAATCCTGAGCGTTAGCGAGGGAATCAAAAGAGCACGAGGTGAAAAATCTTTGCACTCGAGTGCAACACGTAACTTTTCATCCCACCTCAGCGAGGAAATGACTAAATGCAAAAAAAAAAACATTTACAATCACAAGATACTTTTACTTTTATTTCCGTTTAGGTGTTAACTACTACATTATGGTAGGTAAGTATTACAGAATAATCTTTAAATTATAACAAATAATACTTAGGTACAATTAAGAAAAATTTAAAGTAACGTTGCTACAGTTAGTTAAGTTGAGTGTAATATTTATTTATTTATTTATTAAAACTTTATGCACAAGTAAAAACTGTACAAAGGCGGACTTAATGCCTTGGGCATTTTCAACCTATTTTTTTTCAATTTTTTTAATATCGTACTGTTTCACGTCCTTCTCGCGTGATTGTTGAGGGAGAAAGCTCATTTGCGCATTATTAACAGTTTCAGTCAATTCTGTTGGCGTCAAATAAACTTCTTGGTCGCCAAAACCACTTATTTTACGTTTTTCACTTGTTTTTAACCTAAGGTTTTAACAATTGACCTGACAAGAAAATGGCGCGCGCAAAGCAAATTATAAAAGTACACCAAGAAGTTCCCGAGTCTGAGTTTTTAACAAATTAAAAAAGGTTGTACCTATGATAAATTCGGCACCATGGAGGTAGAAGTAAATAGGTTTAATGATGTTTTGAATTCACAAACTTAGTGCACACGATGTTCTAAATTCAATTTACTTTATCCTCTAGAGGATAAAAACGACTTTTGTACTCAGATATCGAAGAGCAAAAATACTCTTTCCGAGATGGGGGATGAAAAATTTTTTATCATACCACGCATAAACTCAAGCCGTCCCAAAAGTTTTAGGTTTGGTTAAAATAGCAGGCGCTGGTTCTGGATAGTAAGGCTGGACTCACACATAGCTCGCCGTCCGTCCGTCTCATGACGACAGGCCGTGTCGACGGCGCGTTCGTGTTCCACGCGCGCCTCAAAGAGAGTCAGCAATAAGGAAGGGGTCCGCAAGGCCCGAAGCCTGCCGGGGCTGCGGGACTATTCGAATGAGATATCGTGGCCCCGGAACACAAAGGGCGATGAAGGAACATGGATGGGTTTTAGTCAGTAAAAGTCTGACACTCCCTCCTGCTTCGCCCAGAGCGGGAGGAGTCATTTGATGATTTCCCATCCGGAAAAAAAAAACGGCTGGACTCACACATTCTGAATTCCTCTCTAAATTTAGAGTCGGAATTCAGATTATTAATTAAGAAATGCATTTACGGACTCTTTTAATTAATAATATGAATTCCGACTCATTTTCAGAATGTGTGAGTCCAGCCTAAAGCGATCATTATCTAAACTGATACCGTCACTTACGGAATATCTTCCGTGTTTGTAAAGATTACGATTTCGACGCTGTTGCAACACATGAACAATCACGGCAGATATCCCTTAAGTGACAATATAAGTTTAGTCTAAAACCGTGAAAGCTTTATAGAACAGTGTTCGATCATTATCTAGTTTATTAAACGTAATACTATAAAATCATACCAAAACATAACATACACAACATTACGCCTGTAATCCCCGAAAGGTAAGGCAGAGGTGGACCTAATAGTACACCAATATTTTGCCAATTATGTTTAAGTCCCGTGTTATAAGGAGCGAGCTTGTTGCCATCAACCGGCCACTGATCCAGATTCCGTAAACGCTACTGAGAAATTCCTGATGGGAAAATCCCAATAACACTTTGCCCGACCTGGGAATCGAAACCAGGACCTCATGCTCAGCAGTCGAGCATGCTACCCCTAAACCAACAAGGCAGCTCAAACATCCTAAGAACTACAAGGTGTCCAAAAAGAATATCGGGTATTTGTTTGTTCAATAAAACAAAAACTAGTAGTAATCAAGTATTTTTTTTTATTTTTCATTATTGGAAAATTATTTCGAAAAGATAATGTTATCCAAATGGTGACCGTTACGCTGCTGGCACTCTTCTAACCTAAAACTAAGATTGGTGATAACACGCTGACACATAGCCCTCGATAGTGTTGCCATTTCTGACCTGATGTTTTGTTTCAATTGCGTTAGGTTCGTCGGATTATTCTCATAAACCTTACTTTTAAGGTATCCCCCATACGAAATAGTCGAGTGGGCTAAGGTCGGGGCTTCTGGGAGGCCAGTTGATGTTACCTCTGCGTGAAATGACCTTAAAAGGGAATAATTCGTTAACAGCTTCAATTGATTGATTTGAAGTATGGCAAGTGGCCAGTGAAACTCCTGCAACTCTGGGCCCAAAAAGTTTCGCAGCATATCACTTCAGCGCTGAAACAAATACCCGATACTCTTTTTGGACACCTTGTATAAATTCTTCTAATTATGGTGTTGTAATTATTCGAAGTTATGTATTAGGCACAAGCCACACGTGACTAGCATTTAATGATTAACAGTTTGAAGCGTACAAAGAACTGCATCAATAGATAATATCACGGAAACTCTAATAAACATCACTTTGTTACTACAACAATAAGGGAGGCTTATGGAATGCTAGCTGAGGTAAGCACGGATTTACCTCAGCTAGCATTCCTTAAGATGGGTGACCATCTATTACATACCCCACCCCTCCCTGCTTCGGGAAAGCAAGTTACGCTGTTGGTCCTGGCTATCATTTATTGTAGCCCTTTGACAGTTATTACAGGTTACCAGATGACTAAAGAATACAAAATACTATCTATATTTTTTTTTGTTCATGTTGTTCATACGTTTAAGTGGTATGGAAGTACTCCTAAAAAAGCCCGAAAGTCTGACAACCAGCCTTATGATAAATTGTCGTGTTACCCAGTAACTGTGACTTGTGGAGGTGTGGTAGGCTGTCGCTCTATGCGAAATACTGCATTATTCAGCATGTAGTTAGACTGTAAACCTACCCCAATGTAGTTGGGAAAAGGCTAGGTAGATGGTGATAACAACAAAGAAAGACAGATGTCTGGTTTTTAAAACTGGTTAACAATGGAGCTCGAACATCATTGTCCTGCTCTTATCCCAATTTATTTGGGGTCAACGCTACTCGTCATCTCAGCAGTCACCCCCTTTCTAGCCATATCATCCTTCACACAGTCCATCTATCGTTTCTATGGTCTCCTGCTACTCTTATAGCCATCTACAATAACAACTGAGCTCCTTATAAAAATTAAAAGCAAAACGCACTCTTCCAACTATCTCCGCTAAGTTTAAACTTATGCCACACAGAAAAGCTTGGGTAAACAAAATGTAGAATTTCATCAAGGTTACTACACTAAATATTAAATTATTATTTTAGTTGGAATGTTGTTTACGGATTTCTTATATGCATTATTATGACGTAGGTAAAGCCACACACAAGGCAATAGTTTCTAAATTCATCAATAACTACAACACAGAACAAGAAATCAAACACAATATTTGAAATGATTGTGTTTGTGTTACTTTGTCAATGGTTTTTGTAAACAAAGCAAACAATATCACACTGAAAAACAACAATACGTGTGGAAATAGGGAAATTACAGAATGTTACGATAACTTCCGAATAGGGGAACCAATGCTTACTGAAATAGGCAGTTTTCTTAACAGCAGTCTGGTAAATTTTAAAAAGCATGTTTTTTAGTTTTTATTCATGTAGAGCTTTAAAATAAATCCTAGAAGCATTCCATTACCTGAAACACGCTTGCTATCATTGTAGAACCAGGCCTATAGGAGCTTCAGTGGTTGGAGAAATGTTCTACACAACTGGTAGATCAATCATCGTCAACATCTTAACATCGCCTGTAATCCCCAAAGAATAAGGTAGAGGTGTACCTAACCGTACACCTACATTTCGTCAGTTATTGAATCCCATGTAATAGGGGGCAGGCCTATTGCCATTAACCGGGCATAAATCCAGACTCCGTGGCTGCTACTGAGAAATTCCTGATGGTAAAACCCAATAACACGATGCGCGACCCGAGAATTGGACCCAGGGCCTCATGTCTGGGAGTCGCCCTTGCGACCACCAGTCTATCGAAGCAGACTGGTGGATCAATACATACCGAAACCCTCAAAGGAGATCTGAAATAAGGTGAGACAAAGAACACTGTGATGTAATCGACATAACTCCGACATCCGTTTAGCTCAAGGCAAAGGGTATCAACAACGGGCTTCCCCACAAAATAAAACAATAAGCCGTTATTTCCAAAGCCATCTTAAATAGACCCGGAATAAGAATTCAGCCAAGATCCTCGAAGATAATTATGTGACATCCAATAGCCATCACTGGGCCCGCGTGATGAATTACAGTCCACTCCCTCACATAGAGAGGAAGCCTGTATCCCAGCAGTGGGAACATTATAAGGCTGATTGTGCTTTATAATTCCTAAGAATCAATACAAAAGAACCCTGAAGCCTACTCAAACCAATTAAAATTCAAACAAACACTAATGAAGGCTGGACCAATCAAATGACTGTTTAAATATAAGAGGGTGGGAGGACGGGCCGAAACATAAATATTAGCGATCGTCTTCGTCATGTGACTCGGTAACACAATGAAAGCCTTGACATTTTCCGACGAGGACGATGCTGCGACCGGTTGAGCTTACGTGGAACGATTGAGTTGTACTGTTTCTGTTGTTTTTTGTGTTGGGGGTACTGAGTTTTCCAGACGTATGTCAAATAGGAAAAACAATTGGTTTGTTCAATAGTTGTAGAGCAATTCAGATGGTAGATTCTGTTTTGTGATATGTAAATGAATGAAGCTGAATCTTGTTAAGAAAAAAAGTGATTGTAGGAACCCGTCTGCCTGCTCTTTTTTTGCAGTAGCTATTTACTTTATCCGTGTAGCTTAATTAACATTCAATCTAATTATAGATGCATAGAACCTTTCGTTATTATTATACGCAAAGAAGCAAAAAAGTTACCAAATGAAAAAGCAATATATATCTTCGATAAATAATCAAGCATAGATAGGAAATTTAGTCGATATTTATCAATCTATGTAGTACCTACCTCAAATGTAGACTTTACCTACCACAAAAAAGGAAGAAGAATAACATGTGGAACAATGAGATACAAACAGCGAATCAGACAGTTGCTCTCAACCGTTCACGTAAAGTTTTAATAGCGTGATGGCTGGCCACATCCGCGGTACTCCGACGGAATCGTCTCAAATTGCCCACAATACCGCTTCTAATAATTACCTTATGAAGTACTAACACCTGTATGTACTTAGACAAATTGTCTGTTTATTCATAATTACCACTTCGCGTATGTACGATCCTGCGTTTAGTATTAAGAGGAACCGTTGATGTAATTAATAGATTTTTTGCTTTTCTGATAGTTGCCTTTTTCCACTCGGTTTTATCAGGAATCAAACGAAGCTGTAATAGTTACTTGTCGATCTATATTCATACATTTTATAAAAAAACGAGATAGCTTCTAGTCTAGCTATCTATCCGTGTGATCGCTTATCTCTTCAAACTTCACAACGAATTTTGATGTGGTTTTCACCATAATTAAAAAAATACTGCAAGATTTATGTATAGGTACAATAGATTTTTATTTAACACACAATCGATGATTAAACATGCCACCATATCAGTGTATTGCACAAGTGCGAAACAACGGTTTGTCAAAACAAGCGCGACTTGGACTCGCGTCCCGCACGCGCGAACGTAGGGTTCCGCACCATTATCAAAAAATCACGTTTGATGTATGGGAGCCCCATTTAAATATTTATTTTATTCTGTTGTTATATTTAGTATTTGTTGTTGTAGTGGCAACAGAAATACATGATCTGTGAAAAGTTCAACTGTCTATCTATAACGGTTCCTGAGATACAGCCTGGTGACAGACAGACAGACAGTGGAGTCTTAGTAATAGGGTCCCGTTTTTACCCTTTGGGTACGGAACCCTAAAAATGATAGGCTACGATAAACTATCCGTGTAAGGGAAACCGTTTTGAATGAATCCCATAACATGAGCTAATAAACATATGAGTGGTGGAATATTCTTACTCTGGCACATTTGCATTTCAAAACTATTTGCTGCATTAGAATTCAACAGATAGAGACATCCGCTTTGTAACGTATAAGATAACATTGCCTGGTTTGTAATAGAGGAGGCTGTTTACGAGTATGATAATCAAATATTATCAAACAGCAAAAAAGTCTCACTTAAAGCAATACCTAGAATACGAAGTTCTAAGCTTTTCCTACACTTTTGTTAAAAAATATTCTGACTGCTTTACCCAAGTGTTTACCCTAAAGCTACCTCGTACCATTTTGATCATGTTCTTTATCATCATTCTCCTGCCCTTATCCCATTTTAATTTACGTCGGCGCAGCATGTCTTCTTCTTCCGTACTTCTCTATCACTCGTCATCTCAGCCGTCACCTCCTCTCTAGCCATATCATCTTCACACAGTCCTTCTATCGTTTCTCTGGACTTCCTCTAATCTCATAGCTATCAATTAAGTATTTATTTTTATTTATTACTCAATTAAGATTAACTGTTAATTCGTCACTCATACATGAGATCAGCTTGACTCAAAGCAGGCAATGTGTTTCCCTAACGAAACCACTAATAATTTTATAATCTTGTGTCGAAAAAACACCCAAAAAATCTCTATATAATCTCGGCTATAGAATCACGCGCCACTTGATGACATGACCGACAACAGGTTATTGTACCTCGCGGATATCAAAGCTTCCCCCGTCGCTTCGTCAGATCAAGCTCGTCTGTTGCTACCTACGTAAGCTTGACGTTTTAACTCAAGTCATGTGATGCGCATGACATCCTGTTACTCAACGATCGCCCACTAAATACCTGTTTCAAACATATAGTGACTACATACCGAGATAGGTCATTGGTGTTTTTAAAAAAACGTATCACGTCACGACGTGGATATAATGTCCCAACTCGGCGTGTACTGCGAACTTGAAAAATATTCCAAGGAACGATTTGATTTTTTTTTATGCCCGATAATGGTGTTTGGTCGTTCTTTTTATTATTTAGTTTTAGATTCTTTTTTATTATTATTATTGTAGTGCCTGTGCTTGTCCCAAATAAATATTTTTTCTTTCTTTCTTTCTTTCTTTATTGACACGGAATCCTGGAAAGATCGAAATTATCTAATTGAGCATCGAAATGCATGCAAAATAAATTGCAAAAGTAAATAATATTCGGAAACACTTTTAACTAAAAACTCTTTCTTTGCAGATGTTTGGGAATCTTGTCAAGGTAAAGGTGAACTACAGAAACACAGGTAAAAAGTGTTATCTCGACTGACACCCGGAAAAGTCCTTAGCATTAAGAAAGTGGTGACACACTTTTGAAATGTAATTGTTGATGTTGACAAGATGCACGTGTTGATCGAAGTCCGCTTTACAGAATGCCGGTTACCAAAGTTACTACTTTACCAACAAAAATTAAGAAATATCTTTCAACAATGCAAGATCGAAACACTTACTTTGTCCGAAATTCTGTAATCGGTTTTCTTTAGTGCTTTCCTTTTTTTTAACCGACTTCCTTCCTTCTTTTTTTTGGGTGTTTGTTGAGTGATATCTTTGCCAATTGTGAACCTATTTTGATGGTTCTTTTTTTTTGGAAGAATATAATTTCGCTTGGTCGTGATTGCTTCAATCGCTTGAATGTTTATTGTTTATACAACATCATGACAAAATCACGCAGCAATCACAACAGTTGCCTATTTTATCTATTTTGTCTATTTTATTGTAGAGTTCCCTAAAAATGGAAAAAATAAAAAACTTTCTTACAATAAATAAAACCAGCTTCAAAAACACAAATAGTGAAAAATAACTTTAGCTTTAGAAGTCGGTGGTAAAAAAAACTGAATCAAACAAACAAAAGTCACCGACTTCTAAAGCTAAAGTTATTTCACAATTTTTTGTGTTTTTGAAGTCGGTTTTATTTTTTTTATCCAGGTAGATTACAAATATTATTGTGACAAAGTTAAAATGGAATCCGAAATCGTCAATGACATGAGTTTATAAAAAATTAAATCCATTTTATATTTTTGATTGACTGTTGTTTTCTTTCTTATTGTACAACCTTCAAGTGTACAGAATTCGTGAAGTTATTTGGCATATATCCTGTCTACTGCTTATTTTTGTCTTGTGAATTTGTTATGCGTCTTGGATACAGTCTGCATATGGACATACATTACATACAGACTTACATTCTTGGCTTAAAAGTTGCATTTAACGTAACGAAAACGAGTACAGAATTTAAGGAACTGAGAGGCGCCACGTCTCCTCATGGTTGTCACATGGTTTTAGCATTTACATATTATGAAACATGTGGCATTCCTGCTGGTCGGTGGCAAATGAAAACTTGTTTAGAAAATCGCTGTTGAAATATGTATAATCGATCCTCTTTAGCACTAATACCCGTTAACGTTGTGAAAGATGTTAAACTGCGTATTTTACGACATCTCAATAATTGCATGTTACCGGCTTTTCATTTTTCGCAACGCATACGTATAGAAAGAAGGAAGATTCTTGGCCTTAGTTGATTTGCCCATTTTTTACACACGCTAATTGTTAACACGAGAGCTGTTATTAAAATTTTCCAAGCAAAGTTGAAAAATAACTTGAAAAATACTATTTGTAGTCACATTAAGATGTAAAATTAATTTATGGTGATTAAGATTTCCATATGCTAAATAAAGTCGTATATTTTGTAAACAATAACCCTTATTTAATATTCATCGCTGATTAAATTACACATCCGATTCCCAAAATGTTACTTTGGACAATGCGCGAGCGCATACCGGCACGTTAATTGCATTGTGGAATCGCTTTTATAATGTCAATAAAAACATGTTAGAAATACAAAATAACTAGTAACACAAACATAATGCTGGTAGCCCAGTTTACGTTGTTTTCGCAATGTATTGTGTAGCTGCGACCCTCCGCGGCTCCCCCCACCTCCCACCTTTCGTTGTCGGAGCCACATGAGTTCGCTCGCTCCTGATAGTGAAGTTGCATTGGCGGAAGAACGTTGACTTTCTCCCGCCAGATGGACGCGCCTCGCGCTCCGCCCCGCAACAGTTGCACCGAAGGGCAATCATGTGAACCTAATGACTTTGTAGTTTACTCACATATGTTTGAATTCTTGTAAAGAATATGCAGATCCGGTCACATTTGAAAAATGTATTAGTAATCTAGACAGGTATCTACTTAAATTCTTAACATAGACTTGCATTTTTTATTAACTTGCTAAACTGGTTTTTGTTCTTTGGTCCATTAATTTAAACACATATTAAAATACGGATCTAAAGATTTTACCAGATTTCGAATATTAGGTTTAGTCTATATGGTCTATTATTAAACCACGATTATAGATCAAAAGGTTCCAGCGAAAACATGTCACCAACCTAAAATAGATACAAGAATGATAAAACTAACGTTTCGCGATTCCCAATAAGGTGATTAAAAAGTTTTGCATAAGTAACAACGGCAAATACCAATACTAATAGGTCACGCCCGGCCAACCGTTCGAAGTCATGTGATCAAAACTTCTGAGAACGTTGAGCAATCTGAGAAAATAGCAGGCTTAGCGAATCGCTACTTGAATAAAATAACCAGTTATTTGAAATTCTGCTCGAATAATTGAGTAAGTACTATTGAATTGTATCAAAACCTCCGTTACCTTATTTTGTCGTTGTAAACAAAATAATAATTTCTAAGTATATTTCCCTTTATGGTACCCAACCTACCAAGAAATAAATATGTATTCAGGTCAAAGAATGAGTTTCAAATATTCAGTGGATTTGTAATTAAATCTTTGACCTAAATTCATATTTTCTCTTTAATTAAATAATATATTAACATGGCTATAGTACCTAAAATTCTGTGTTTATCCTTCTCACAAAATACTTCGTACGGCTTACAACTAGAAAAGTCAAGTGTTCATTAGTCATAGACACGAACAAAAAACAGTACACTTGTTCACAAGTATGATATTATGAGATCAAATAGTTGCTTGAAAATGGATTTTCCCTGAAGTTTGCAATTGAAAAGACTTCTAAGAAAATCTTAAAGTCTCATCCTAATACTAAAGTTTTATTTGTAGGTAAGGAAAATCTTATGACATTGAATCTTACCTACATGCCAAAATTATAACAATATGCAGGAAACTCCACTTATTTTACAAAATCGTGACTCTGGTTATTTTACAAAAAATGTCTTTTTATAATCAGGATAAATAATAATTGCCCAATAACAATCTCTCGATTGAATTCTTGATTTCAATACAGATCTAAAACAAAATATGGAATCGTCGTCACGGTTCCTATTAAAGGCAATTCGAAAATATTATCCTTGAGGATAATACAAAGTGTTTAACAGACCCTTCACGAGAAAAAAAAAATGATCGTGTCTTTCGGTTATGTTAAGGGTATTTTACACCCATTATATTCTAAAAAATGGATTAGTTACGAACTGAACTTGCACTTGATTCAGAGCGAAGAGGGCAACAATGATTACCTAGCTAAGGAATTGGTTTTACTTCTACATAATCGAAACTTTTGCTAACTTATCTACCTTTTGCAGGGTACGTCCCGTTTTTGACTTTCCCATTTCGTCAACTATACTAAATACGTGCAAAACCAGTGGAAAAATGTCCCAATTCGTAACTATGTATTTTAATCTTCATACATTGAATCCCGTTTCGTCAAACATAAACAACTGTTTTTTTGTACAGTAAATACCTTCTCGCTTACGCGGTGGTCCCAGAAGGAGATGGCGGGATGAGCTAGACTCTTTTGCAAAGGATTGGCCTACAATCGCATTAGATCGCGAAATGTGGAAGGAGGGAAGGGAGGCCTTTGCCTTTGCCTTTACAGTGGGACAACATAGGCTAATAATAATAATAATAAATACCTTCTCTCGCTTTAGCGGTTGAACGGATTTTAAAAATATATTGCAGTAGTACATTCCCGTAGGTACTCCGTAGGTAGCTTGCGACTTCTGCACGGGTGAAGCTGTGCACCAAAGCTAGTTTCATAACTTATCTGTGAAGCCAATCCTAATTTACAAGAGTCTCATCATATCTTCCATAGAAGCTTCGTCCGTCACGACCATGCTATGTTTAGTTTTACGATGCAAATATGTAAAATATCACGCTCATGGAGTGACGTTTATAGCTTAACTGTCCTGTCTAGTGCCAAAGCTTACCTCATTCGACGGACAATCTTCTGTCAGGTCGATGCACTATCACCTCGAGAGGTCATAATTTAAATACACATATAACAAACTCGTGGATAAAATCTTCGTATGTTATTGAACACCGTAATTAATAGTCTGTGGTAAAGGAATAGATTAATAATCTACTTCCTTTGATTAAAATGTTTTCTTCTTTTGACTAAAATCAAAGCATTCCCAACAACTTTAAGATTCGAATCTGTCAAAGATGCAGTTTCTTTGGGATTCCAGACAGTATAGGTAGGTTTATGATGCATGTCTATCAGTTACTATATCTCAGTCGGTAGCAGTACCAATATTTAGATTCCTCGTGGTGGGCGAAGTAGGCCATAGCTCTCCAGGATACCTTGAATTACCTAACACTTACTGTTCAATCTAAATTAGCCTAGAATTTTCTTAATTTGTCTTTCATGTATAGATTCCTGATATTACTTCATTGTGAGCACACATTGGTCTATACCATAATATAATCTCTTTTTGCAAAGTAGATACTCGCTAGTGAAATGGATGGCCGTGATTGTGGAATCGGATGGCCGTGATTGTGTGATATACGGAATTTGACCGAATAACCCTTTATGTAGATCGCATCTTAGCTCACTCTAGTATACAACTACAAATTACTAACATTTATCAATGAAAGCCACATTTAATAGTTTCAGGATGTACCTACATATCACTCGCTCTACTTCACAAAGGATACATGACTGTACGAAATGTTAATTCGCTCGCAGCATAGTTTCGCTAGATTCAATTTACATAGAAACACGGCAACTGCAGTGCCGGTCCAGCCTCGGTTACATAAGTTAAGGAGACTTTATTGCCGGCCGCAACCGGTTCGTGAATTAGAGGTGTCATAATGCGAATCACATGGTTTGCAGACACAGAATAAATAGTGAATAGAGTGTTAATATTGATTTGTTTTTCGGTCACAGACGGGTTGGAATTACGAGGTGAGTAAAAATAACTGTTTAGTAACTGAGCTGTCAGGAGAGACGTCTTCAGACAGATACGATTGTCAATTCTGATCGCTACTTCTACTTTGTCTCGGAGTAAGTTATCCTCTTGTTGGTCTTGCTGACAGAAGACAAAACTGGGTGTTCGCTGGAATATGCTTGTTTATGTCCGTCAATTGTCGCGGATAAAGGTATACCCAATTTTGGAGTTTGGCACATCGATGCTGATTGACACTCCATTTGTGACTTCTTCATCCTCGTAAGTTAGTCGTAGTGTCGTGGCCTATTCTATCACAGAGAGATTCCATTCGATAGTCTACGTGTAATGTTTTATTAGAAAGGAATCTTCTACAAAGTTAAGTCAATATGCAAATCCGTAATATGTACATTCGAATGCAAATGTGTGTGTAAAAGGTATGTTAATTAATGATCGGCGAGAACTTTCCATATTTTCCGGTGTGGAAGTCGGAAAACATGATGTTTTCGTTTATTAAAATTATATTAAAATTCAAGCGGTGCTTAAGTAATATGCATTTTAAATCTTAATCAAATCGATATTTAATCATCCAACTCAAACCCTATAGGGCCAATACTAAATGTACTATAAATACAGCCTAACTAAATTTTCGGGGACTACAGGCTTGATGTTTTCAGGATAATTTAACGTAAGAGTTCAAAGCCCTTTGATGATACCTAGACCTAACGGTTGGCATAACTAGAAACTGCTAATTTAAAGTCTCATATTTATATTCACACTTCAATCCATGACAAAATAAATTTAGAGATTTATGGAAATTAATTACTTTCTGAAATTAATTGGCACCTAAACGTCAGCATATTCATAAAAATCATAAAATATTTATTTACCATCCAATTAAGGATATTTATAAACTGTAAGAAAAAAAAACACGAATCAGATAAATATCAGATTTTAGCGCTAACACATGACAGTTATTCTAAAGATTCGGTATAGCCGCATAGCTAGACAACAACAAAGCTTAAAAAAAAATTTTATTGACGTATATAGGTACCTAGATAGTAGGTAGGTATTTATTATAAAATAAGACAATGTCAGTGTGGAGCCCCTCTGCAGGATATGCCTCACCTCCTTTCTTGCCCATCCTGCACAGCCACCTGCACCTTCCAGGATTTAAACGAAGACAACGGCAGGGCTGTGCAGGTGGCAACATACTGGTCGGGGATTATTTGAGTCTATCGACACGCAAAGAAGAAGAAGAAGATTATAAAATATCCTCTGATGTGTTCCTGCGTCCTTATCTGCAGGTCTTGAGTACACCACCGAGTCAGTATCTACCTTCAACATACATGAGGTATATTCAAAATCAACACGAGTCTGTACCTACAAGCTACCTTTTAAGATTATCGTTCGAACTAGCTAGGGGCTTCACACGATACTTTTGCGGATATGAAGGTCTCACTCAATTCCAGGACTCGTTTACTCCGTTGGCCAATGATTGGTCCTTCAACAAACATGGTGGTATATTCCAATCGCAAACAAACGGTACCTCCTCATACCAATCGGTTATTCACTCACCAAACAACTATAAAAAAACCAGCCAAGTGCGTGTCGGGCCACGCGCAGTGTAGGGTTCCGTAGTAGCCCGTTAATAATATAAAAATAATGAAAAATAATAGATAATACGTCGTTGATATTGCAATCCGTACTATGTCAAATTTTAATGTTTTTTTTTTCGCGAATCGGTATTAAATCTTAAAAACGAACGCATCCGTAAAACGTTAATAGATCAAATTAGACATCTGTTAGTTTATCCTCTCACAAGCGCCGCCCGCGTTACGTCAACGCACCGAAACGCGTCAAACCGCGCATGTTCGCGACACTATTCGCAAATAATTTCTGATGAGAGGTTAGCAACTACAGCAAATACTTCCATATTTAACTCTAGATTCTTGACTTATTTTTTTTTTTTTGCTAAAATTAAGATGTTATATTATTTAAGCCGGAGAGGTGATCTGTACCTCAGGATTTTCCTATTTCAGACACCTTTCTCTATTTAAGATTGTGCATATACCAGCGCCTGTAATTTCTGATGTCGAGATAAATAAAGATTTATGATGATATGATGATGATGATCTTAGTCACTTTAGAGGATTTATTCTAAGGATTTTGTATTTGGTACAAAATTCCAATTATCCAACACCCAAGTTCAACGACTATTAATGCTAAACTAATAAAGTTATCTTAATTGCTATATTTTTCTTTGAAGTTCATGAAATGTACTGACATACGTACTGACATATTGTCATGAATTTTTCCAGATTTTTCAAGCCATCAATTTGCACTTTGAAGGATAATATTTCGTAAATGGAGCATTAAATCGAAAAAAGTTTTGTCAACCAGGTCATTTTAAAAGTCCTATTCAACGATACCACAGGAGTAAGTAAACGGAACAGAGTATAAGCTTCTTAAGAACGTGCAAAATTGTTACCTATTTGGTAGGGTTGTCACAATAGGTGAAGACAAATTAAACAAAACATTGGTGAAATAGTTTTATAATTCCGTATGATAGAATACTTTACAAATTTACTTACGTAACACCTAATACCTACTACATACCAACCCGCCCATATATCTACAAATGTTTAGTAAAAGCTTGTAACAATAATAAAAAGGTACGATACCCCACACGATGGGATACCTAGACGACCCGACCGATACTCTAAAAAAAATATTTTCCAAAATTTTATTTTACCTATTTGTCGGCGTAATTTATATACACACCTCTACAAAATTACAGCTTTCTAGTACTAACAGTCTCTGAGCAAAACCTCGGATGGACAGACGGACATTACGAAACTATAAGGGTTCCTTGTCAGGACTAGGTAACCCTAAAAAAGGACTATTTTCAATTAGGTACGCTTATATTGGTGACATCGTTGACTAAGTGGTTTTCGAAACAAAAGTGGTAAATAATCTCTGTGCCATATGGTATAGAGCGGAGACTTTGCGAATCCGGTTCAATGAACTAAAAACAGGATGAAAAAATATAAGTCGATGGCCTTATACGAGCTATGCGACAGATGACAAAAATATTTTATTTTAACGACAAAAGTACAAGTACTAACCTACTGAAAAAAATATGAATTTATGGAGACGCCAAATATTACTTATATTTTAAATTATTTTCCATAAAAGAGACTTAGTAGGTATTGTCAAAATTAAATAGTGTTTTAAATCACTGCGTTATATAGCTTCGATCATGTTAGATATAAATGCGTGTATATCTTTCTATTTGGCTTACTTTTGACCTTGGTTGAGTTCCCAAAGTTATGTCATTATTATAAATATGAAATGTAGTCATGTAAAACCTGACCTGACCTGAGGCGGCTGACAGCTTTGCAACAACATCATGATGATCATCAACATCATAGGCAACATCATGATGCGCAAACGGTGCGCATCTATCAGGCACCGCACGCACGACAGTCCCAACATCATCCTGCGCGCACTGGCGGACCGGGTGGGACTCCCCGATGCTGGCTCGCTGAATACGGCTGCACGCAGTCGAATAGTGATTTGCCACCATCATCGGGAAGACCACCCTGACCTGCCACTTAGTGTTTTATTATGTTTGAAAATCGATTAATTATTACTTAAACTAATTTAATTAAACTAATTTAATTCTACTGACAAATATGGATGTAATCTTAGGATGAATCTGAAATAAATGTTTTTTTTGTATTTAAAACAACGTAATATTTTCTAGGCTAATTGGAGACTGTAAATCCTTACCTACTATCTTCGACATATAGGTACCTACGTTGTTGAACACCTGTTCAATGATCTCAGAAAACCTTTCAAGAAGGCTAGGTTTTCCCGCGGGCAGCAAACTTCCATGAATTCCAGTTACATCTCATCTCAGCCGGAACTGTTGTTGAGCATATTTTATCCTTAATCGAAGAATTATAGCAAAAAGTTTCATAGATTCGGTGAAGAGTCATTGATTGGTCATTTACCTAAAGTTCAATGCACCATTGTTGATGCTTTTACAATCAACGTGATTAATTTGTGATTTCTGTATCAGTTTGTGATCGAAAAAGGCTACCCATAATTTATTTCTTTGTCTATTTGATTGTGCGATACAATTAAATAAATCAATGCAATCAAAAGACACGAAGATGACGATGAAAGCACGGGTCACGAAAAGAGTCGATGGCACTCCAAACGCCATTTTAATTTTTTAATCTTGTCTCTAACAAACACCGCTTTACAAAAGTCTGCTACAATAGGGTAGATGACAAAAAAATCTATTTAGTCCGTCAGATAGATTTCCAAAAAATATTGGACACATTTTTTTTTCTTTTTTCACGTAAACAAAAAAGGAAGACGATACAGTGCGTTAAAAACTCGTGTGACGTCACATTTGAGTACATTTTTTACTCAATTAATGTGTCGTCACAAGCCCCCACTCATGATCTATGAGACGTTTTATCTTCGTCAATTTTTATTAATTTGATAAAACAAAAAACACATATCCAATATCTTTCGATAATCTAACTGACGGACTAAACAGAACCATATTTTTTTAGTCAGTCATCATCCCTATTATGAAATAATAGACTATAAACAATAATACCACCATAGCGTGTAGTAACTCGTGTATAGATCAGAGGAGCAGCCAGAATGGCAACAATGATGGTTGGCCCGCACGACGGCGACTCACGCGCATCCTTGGTACAGCTAACGATTGTCCCTTCTCTACCACAGGTTACTGACCCTGACTGCAGCTAACTAGACAATAACCTATGTTTACTTATATTATTTTTAATGAGATGCATTAAGTAGTTAAAGCTTCATGCTTGGATATTCCTAAGACGTTAAAGCTATTAGCGTTTCCCGGTGACGATTGTTGCGCTATGATATCCCTAGGCTCTGAGTTTATTTGTCGAAAAAGACATCCAAATAAGTTAATTTTTATTTTGTGGTAAAGCCCCGAACCCATTAAATTTTAGTTGGTTTTTATTTATTTTTTTGAGTCCATCGTCATCATCAAGGAAAATCGAAGACAAAACCCTAAATGCACGTGTAAGATAACAAGTCAAATGCCTTGTTCTGTTTTTCCCTGAATGTGAAAGTTGGTCATCAACACAATCAAAACATGCTCAAATAATTGATACTAATCTAAATCTGTAATCTTGAGTGGTCATTTAAAATTTCACCTAAATGTTTTGCGGGGGCGTTATTTGTTTTTTGGGCAAATTAAGGTACAATTACAAAGGAGAGCGCAGGCCACCAACAGTAAAGGATGACGCACGCTAGACCGTGCCGGGTCCGAGCCGAGTGCCAGCCGTAGCACAATCCATTGTCCGTTGCTCGGTAGAGGCTCGGAAGCATGAGTGTGTCCATACAAAATTGCACGGTCGACACTCAGCTCGGACCCGACACGGTCTAGCGTGAGTCAAGCTTAAAACTACCCAACAGTAATGACGTACCGCAACGACACTACTACAGTTAACTGATGCTGCGGTTCGTCATTGCTGCTCCAGTTTTCGATCTGTGTGTGCCACCTTCAGAATTGTACCTTTTAATTTATTAAATGATCTGACTTTCCTTAAAATGAATCATTTGAAATAACCTAGACACTATTGTATCATTTCGTTTTCTTTGAAAGAGTTACATGCGTGATCTTTATTCATCATAAATGTTTATTATGTTTTATACGGAAGCTGCTGCTGCATACACGCGATGCACACTTGGCCGCCTTTTGACAGAACTATTGACCAACGCGATGTGGCGATAGCTGTCAAGATCAAGATCAATGAGAGCAATAAGTAGCGGTTAAACAATATGGCCGATGCATATGAAACTGGAATACTACGTGTGCAACGTCACGTAGTTGATCCATTGGGTGATTTACGAAAGATGCAGTGGTTAATGTTTCCGATAGTTATATAAGGTTTAACATAATTATGAGAAGTGTTTTACCCTTATTTCAAAAAACTCTAAGAAGTATTATTATCTGTTTGTTTACATTCACTATTCATACAATGCAGTTTTAAATGTTCTATCGAATACCTAACGTTCCTACCGCATTTAATGGAATTTATATAATGTATTTCATATACCTTAAAAAACTATAATGCCCAGTCTTAGCAGTACTTATTTATAATTCTCATATAAGGAAGATGACATCTATAGTTTTGACCGCAGGTATAACAAATACTCCTGGGGGGCGACTCTGCTATTACAATGGTGTCACAATGATCTATCATTGATTTCATAATAGTTGATTTTGACAAGTTTCGTAATCTACTAATATAGTGGCGTCATTATGACTTTCCAATGATCAACCACTGACACTCCATTGAAAGAAATGGCATAGAATGGTAATCTCGTACACAATGACAAATGAATGACTGACTTACGCGGTAATCTGCTAAAATGTTGACAGTTCCAGCCGAAATTTGCTCAATTAGCACCATTTTGTATTGCTATAAATATAGGCTTCTATATTAAAGATAATTTAAAACACTTAAATAAAAATAAATCAAAACACCGACCGCTAGAAACAAAAACAGATAAAACGTCAGTAGGCACATTTTTACTTTAACAGCTAAACAGATAAATATTATTGAATTGAATAGTTTCACATTAATCCACGTTACACATAACTTAATGTTTTTTGCTATTTACGAACTTCTTACTACTTCAGATTGCATAGAACACTAATAAATAATATGTAAAAACATATATAAATGAAATCTGGCATGATTAGATGTTCAAATTTAATTCTAGTATTTCAAAAATCATTTCTATTAAGGTTTTTTTTTATAATGGCAATACAACAATGTCATTTTATCACAATTCTATTACGAGACCATTGACCGAACAATGATCTACCATTGACCGAACAATGAACGACCATTATGAATTTGGCAGATTACGAATTTTTAGCAAAATGACCATTGTCATTGATCAACAATTATGAAATCAATGATAGATCATTGTGACACTATTGTAATAGCAGACTCGACACCCTAGTTCAATCCATGGTCCGGAGCGAGACGGAATGGGACGCCGTCACCTCCTTCTGCGAAGCAGTTATGCTAGCGAAGGAGGTGGCGGAACGTGAGAGGGAGAGATCCTCACGTCCCGGCCGCCGCGGGAGACGCCCCGGGCGTCGGTCAGCCACGTGGTGGCCCCCGGCCACAATGGTCGCGGGCCTGTGGACGGTGAGCTATGGGCTAGCTCGCCATCCGTCCGTCGCATGACGACAGGCCGTGTCGATGGCGCGTTCGTGTTCCACGCGCGCCTCAAAGAGAGTTAGCAAAAAGGAAGGGATCCGCAAGGGCCGATGCCTGCCGGGGCTGCGGGACTGTTCGCAAGAGATACCGTGCCCCCGGAACATAAAGGGCGATGAAGGAACATGGATGGGTTTTAGTCAGTAAAAGTCTGACACTCCCTCCTGCTCCGCCCAGAGCGGGAGAAGTCATTTGATGATTTCCCAACCAAAAAAAAAAAAAACGTAATAACAAAAACGGTCAATAACTTCTATTGTCAGACATCAAGGGATTTCGTATTTGTCAAACACCCAAGATACTGTTATAGACCGTGAAATAAAATTAATTGTAAAATGTTTAAATGTCATCGGCCTCAGTTGGCATTTACGGACAAGTTGGTTAAATATCGCAGAAAGAGATTAACGGCTCAATATAGAAATGTCCATTTTTGTTTCAAGGGCGTCGTGAAAAACGTCGTCTGAAGCAAGAAGTTCGGAGCCATGATTCTGCTCGTATTGCAAAGATTTAAAAGATTTTTGGATGTTTTATAGATACTTGTTTTAGCTACTTCTTAACATGAAAATCAGTTTTTGCCGTGTGAACTATAACGCTTTTTCGTGACTCACAACTTAAAAGACACTATAAACTACAAGTCAAATGTTAGTCTCATTAGCTAGATTAATCCTTCGTCTAATTAAACTAAATTACCTTGTTTAATTATTTTGCGCTGGATTTAAATCCTAAATGTGTATCGTCTCGTCAATTTGATGAATACTATTTCTAAAATGACTGATAGTCATACTCAGAATCGTTTAATGAAGAGATATGTCAATGTAGTAAATACATGACTCAAGTACGTCCTCAGTTACTAAGTACAAACTGTAATAGCACTAGCATACGTCTCTGATATTTCTAGTACGGTACGCCCAATCAATGACTGACAGTTCAGCCTAACTGAACCCCTTCAAAACAATCAACTCTTTCAACATCTATCCACCAAGTTTTGAAACACCATACAATCGTCCGCATCGATCCCTGGTTCAGAAACGAGACCAATCACCGATCACGATCCACCAGTTACTTACACAAACTACATTATAGGGTCTGAGGGACCCTCAATGAATAAGTATCGAACGGTTTTGAAACAGACCTTATTATTTTACATCGTACGTCTATAAATTACGTTAGCTCATAAGCATTTTAAAATAGTTTTGGTCTAAACAACTATTATTATAATGATCTAAACGCTGGGATTATTATCTATAATAACTTTATGTCATAGTCTTATTTCTATTCTATTTTTATTTATGGCAAATGCTGTCGATGCCAATGTCGACAATTCTGCCAATGTCAGAAGTGAATGAGAAAGCAAGTGATGTTTAGAGAAAGAAAAAAAAAAAAAAAAAAAAAACTATTATATAGCTAAACTCATTGCGGAACTTGTTGTTGGGTTAGTAGGACAGCACTGAAACAAACAAGAATATTTAATTATATATATTAAAATTGTTAGTAACATGAAAATTTTAAAAACATGTACCATACTAAAAATAGATAATTTCTGTTGATAAATATTTTTACAATTTAATATTATTAAGACGGATAAAAACCATCAGCATCTGGAGCAGTTCTGGGGAGGAGTATGTTAAAAGGGAAGGGAAATTAATTGGCACAGGAATCTTTAATTTGGGGAGACGCCTATATAAGTCGTAGGATGGATCATTGTTGATGCAGTCAAAAAAGATGTGATCCAAGCTACCCTCATCCAATCCGCATTCGCATAGGGACGAGTCCTGCACACGAATTTTACGAAGGAAAACTGGAGAACAGCAAAAGCCTAGGCGAATTCTACAAAGGACCGATACGACACTTTTAGGTACCTTCTTGTAATGGTAGAACCATGGTTTCGGTTTTATCAGCGGTTGGACCGCGTAGTAAAAACTACCTTTCTTTTTGCTCGAGCTGTTCCACAGTTCTTGCCACGAGCTTTCCAAATCCGACTTGGGAAGGTTTAGTAGATCATAGCCTTGGTGGTTAAGGTGTTTAAGGTCTGCAGTTGGGGAGGTGCATGCGTCCTTAGCCAATGTATCAGCACATTCATTGCCTTTAATGCCACAGTGGCTGGGTATCCAAACTAGATGAATGTTTTTTTGCTGATTGGCACAGGATAGGAGTGTCTTTTTAATATTTAAAATTAGTGGGCTATGTAATTTACTTTTGAAGGGATTCTGGGATAGGGATTGAAGAGAGCTGAGGGAATCTGTAAAAATGACACCAGAGTTAATATTATGGGATTCTATAAAAAGGCATGCTTCCAATAAAGCCACACTCTCGCCTGTAAATACAGAAGATTCCTTTGGACATTTAAATTGCAGGATAATTTTAGAGTTTTGGTAATAAACTGCAGCACCCGTATAACTGTTACTTGCTAACTTAGAGGCATCAGTGAAAAACCTTTGAAACCCATTCCATCGCTCACACACCACCGCATTAAAGATCGAGTTTGCCGAAGGGGACTTTTTGGAAATACCAATGTTGTAAAATATTTGGGGTTTGAAGCAGAGTACTTCATACGGGAAGTTAAACAATGGTAATCTGGGATATTGGACAATAGGACAATCTAAATTTTGGAGCTGGCAAAACGCTTTTAATATTAGCGGAGGTTCCTTGCATTTCCAATATTTTGAATTTCTGTACAGAGTATCTAATTCTTTCAATTTTGGAATAAGAGGATGTAGAGTTTTGGGGATAACCCTAGACAGAAACCGGGACGCCAGATACTGCCTCCTCAGGGCTAAGGGAGGTTCGGCGCACTCGACCTGTAAGGCGTTAATGGGAGAGGACTTCATGCAACCTGAGATGATCCGAAGGCACTGAGACTGAACCCTATCTAATCCAACTAAACCGCCTTTGTTACATGGAATCAACAAAAATGAGCCATAATCTATAATACTACGAACTAAAGCATTATAAATTAATTTCATAGTGTAAGGATGGGCACCCCACCAGACACCAGCAAGGACTTTTAAAATAGGGATAACCCTTTCGCATTTTTTAACTAAGTAATTAATGTGGGGTAAACCAGATAATTTGGAATCCAGATACACGCCTAAAAATTTTGCTTTATTAACTACTGGAATATCTTGATCTTCAATGCTAACTGAGACTTGAGGGATCCGTTGTTTCCGGGAGAAAACAATAACCGAACTTTTCGGAGGAGATAGGGAGAGACCATGGTCTAAAAGCCATTGATTTAAAGAGTCCAGAGAGAGACAGAGAGATGTAGCAGCATCAACAACTGATGCATTG
Source organism: Xestia rhomboidea (assembly GCA_963853795.1). Taxonomy (NCBI): domain Eukaryota; kingdom Metazoa; phylum Arthropoda; class Insecta; order Lepidoptera; family Noctuidae; genus Xestia; species Xestia rhomboidea. The sequence goes on along the minus strand of OY970763.1, from coordinate 12,175,974 downwards.
GCTACATACAGGACAAGGTCATCGGCATACTGTAAAAGATGACAGTCAGTATTAAGACAGGAGCCAATGTCAGCTGTGTATAAATTGTACAGTAATGGGCTGAGGACAGAGCCTTGGGGAAGACCCTTCCACGTCTGTCTTTCCTCAAATATCTCACCCTGGACTCTCAACACCAAAGAGCGGGACATAAGAAGCCCGCATATGCACTGTACCATCTTCGCCGGGATACTCAGCTGTTGCAATTTTTGCCTGAGAATGGGAAGAAGGACATTGTCGTATGCGGAAGATATGTCTAGGAAGGCGGCTACAGCAGATTCATTTTTGGAAAAGGCTGTACGTATATCCGTAACTAACGTTGCCACGCTGTCCATTGTACTAAGTCCCTTCCTAAAGCCAAATTGATGGCTGGGTAGTAGATCCCGAGACTCAACAAACCACTCAAGTCTATTTTTAATTAGATGTTCCAGTAACTTGGCCAAGACGGACGACAAAGCAATTGGTCTAAGTCCATTCGGGTCATCGGCATTCTTGCCTGGTTTCAAAAGAGGAATGACGATTTGTTGTTTCCACTGATCCGGTACCCAACCATAATGATAACAGTAATTTACAATATCGAGAAAATAGTTCTTAGCGTTGATACCAGAGTGGACTATAAAAGAGTATGGGATGCCATCCTTGCCAGGGGCAGTATCCCGTACATTTCGAAGCACCGTATTCAATTCCTCCATTGAGAAGGGGTAATCCAGCGGATCATCCGCAGTATTCACAGGCGTGAAAAATAATTCTGAAGATAAGGGAACATAGGGTGGAGCAATTTTATTGAAAAAGGATTCAGCAGTTTGTCTGGTGATGGGGGAAGAGATTGATGGGGAGCAACCACGCCTAAAGCGGTTTATACTCTTCCAGACTGCTGATACGGGAGTTGAGGGGGATAGAGAAGTGCAAAACTTAACCCAACCTGATCGTTTCTTCTTACGAAGAAGACGTTTAGATTGAGCATACACTCGTCTATACTGTACTAAATTGTCATTATTCATCGATTCATTGTACTGTATTTCAGCGTCATTCCTCGACTGTATTGCTGCTGTGCATTCATGGTCCCACCATGGGGGTGATGGAATCTTGTTTCTAGCACAGTTCCGTAACTTAAAGGACGAATCTGCACTTGAAATTATGGCCGAAACAAAGCCTTCATAACAATTCTTAACATGGCAGTGACCTAAAAAGCCTGAAAATGCTGAATTTAAATTTGGGAGTTCACAAATTTTCTCCTCCAGTAATGATGAAAACTTTGTCCAATCGGGTTTGGACAAGTTGTACTTCAGAAGTGGTGGGAGAAGTTTTTTCTAAAAAGGTCTTATTAATCAAAGATATAACTATAGGGTAATGGTCACTACCATGCGTCAGAGTAGTGCATTGCCAATGAATCGATGCCGCCAACTCCACAGAGCAGAATGTGAGATCTACACAACTCTTTTGCTGCCCAGGAAGAGCTCTACGGGTCGAGCAACCGTCATTTAGGACACAGAGGTTAAGGTCATCTAGGATTTCTACCAAACCTTCCCCGAAGGAATCGCATCTATTAGAACCCCACCTAAAGTGATGGCAATTGAAGTCACCCATGCCCAAAAGGGGACCTTGGATACTACTAAAAATATTTCTTAAAATGGTTAAAAAGTTATGATGAGGATGCGAAATGTATACAGAGAGGACCGTGATCCCCTCAACAGTCCCTCCAACAACATTCACATCACCACCAAGCGCAGGTAAGGATAAGGACAAAAGTGGGACACGGTTATTGAAGAGGAGGGCCGACCCTCCATAGCCATCAGATCTATCGCATCTAAGAATATTAAAATGTGGTACACGAAAGCTAAGACTTGGGGTAAGCCAAGTCTCAGCAATGGAGCAAGCCAAGGGCTTGTACTCATTCAGGAGGGATATGAGGTCGTGCTTTTTATGCCACACGCTCCTCACATTCCATTGGAGGAATACTTGGCGACCCGCCATTTTTAATGTCTAGAAGAAGAGTAACAAGTTGGTGGGCAACGTTGGACGGTATTTGTGAATTAGAAGAAGACATTACAGTGGTTAGGAGTTTTACGAGAATTTCAATAGTAGAGGAAATATTATTACGGTCGACATAGGGGTTATTAAGAGTGCAGCCATTAGGCTGTGAAGATTGGGGAGAACTAGTTATTTGCTCATGAGCAACTCTATCGTATGATGGGGAGAGGGGGGCATGGGTCTTAGGCTTTAGAAAAACTGTTTTGCGATATGATTGGGGTTGGGATTTTGTTATATTGGCATAGTTACGGGAAGCAGCTGGGACAGTTTTGCTTACTTCAGCATAGGACAAGGATTTCTCAGCCATGGTAGTCTTTATAGCCTTCTGCCTACCAAACTCCGGGCATGACCTGCTATTAGCAAAGTGATTCCCCGAGCATAGTACACAGAAAGCTTCAACCTCAGAAATGCTGCAACCATCACCAGGGTGATCATTGCCACATTTACTGCAGCGTGGTTTTGACCTACAGATTGATGCAATATGTCCAAATCTGCAGCATTTACGGCACTGAATTGTAGGGAAGACATATTGCTGTACTGGGAGAGATGTGTAGCAACAGTAAATTCTGTTTGGTAAAACCTGTCCGTCAAAAGTGATCACGCAAGTTTCTGTGGGTTTCCATTCTATAGCCCCGTCATGGAAATTCTTTTTGTTTATGCGTCTGACCTTAAGAATTTGTCCACAGCCAGATGGAACGGATAAATAACTTTTACACTCCTCTTCCGACATGTCGTGGGGAACTCCTTTTACAACACCCATACGGGTAATGTTAAATGTGGGGATACTAGCGATATAACTATTTTTTGACAGAATACTGTTTAGGATAAAGGCATTCGCATCCTGAGGGGAAGTAAATTCCACAGAAACTCGGTTACGACCAACGCGTTTAACTCCGTCACGAACTACGTTACCAATGTTATTATTGACAAGAAACATGCCGAATGTAACGGGATGGAGTGTTGTATTAGCATTAGGTTGGGATTCCGTGCGGGATACGTGGACTAGGAAAGGTGCTTTATCTGTCGCTGAGTACTTAGTACGACCAACTTGAGCTCTTTGTTGCTTCGTAGGAGGGCTAGTGATATTAACATCGTCAACTGGGCGTTTGCGTGACGGATTGGTTGAAATTTGCGTGCCTGCTATGCTGCAAGCAACATTGGCGAGTTGGGATAGCGGGGAGTTCGGTGATATATTAGCATAATCGGAAATTGAGGAAGAAGAGATGTCAGGTGGAGGATCGGGGTCGGGAGGTTTATTTCGCTCCATTATTACAGTAAAAACTACTATAACAAAAAAAAGGACAATACAAACCCGATTTACGACACAAGGACAACACAGAAATACAAAAACAAGTCACAACAAGTCACTTTTTCACTGAAAACAACTTAAAATTCAGGACACACGTGCTAACCAAATACACTCTGTGGCGAGAATCCCTTAGTCTTATTTGTAATAAGTTCATAGTTTTATTGCTTAGGTAGTGTTGTTCAGTAGCAGGTTTTACACAATTAAATACGAACTATAACAGAGTAACGTCCTTAACACTAGTTCACAATATAATGCCTGTTAAAATGATTTGCCGCCCTTTTTATACACTTAACCGCCATATTCAAATCAACTGTCAATTACTCAATTTGTTATGAAATACTAAATGATTCTTATAAAAATCAAATAAATGACTTATGAAAAAATTAATACAAAGAATATTAATTAGATATTAATGAGAATATTTAAAAGTATTTTAGGAATAATTAGGCAACTACTACGTCATAACCGTTGCGTATCTATTTGGTACTTGTTAACAGTAGTCTAAAATGGCATTTTTTTTAGATAAAAAGCCTTTACAACACATACAAAAGTAAATACTGCTATAGAATCGTAAATTTAAAACTTGCGTAGGTATCTATTAAATATGTCGATCTTTAAAAAATGGAAGCTAATAAAAATTAAATTGAAACTGCATCTTGACTTTATTTGTTATAAGTAAACGTGGCTAATTGGAAAAACACACATATTCTGTTCGTCGTCTCGTATCACGTGAGAATGATAAAAATAAACAATGGCTACATATTTCTCAACGGACCCTCGTCCTTGCCGACTGTGATCACACAAATGACCTCTTCACATTGAGGTAACTAATATAAACGTTCAAAAAAGATAATAATAATCATCTGAATATTAATTTTTGTAATCTACCTGCCTCAAATTAGTGATACCCAATAAACATTTATCTGCAATGGCATTTTATTGATTGTAGGTATTATAATCAATTAAATGTCATTGTGACTGTTATTTACTGACTGTTAGCTGTAAGTCGGGATAAAAAATATTTAAAGCATCATTAATATTCTAGTCGGAACATTTAAAGTTTCAGTAGCTAAGGATTATGAAAACGCTTAAAAAGAACTAAGTAAAAAATCAATTAGAGAAAAACTATTTCTAACAACGTTTCCACAAACAAAGGATTAGAAGCGCCGGCTTCTAATAATTGTGAAAGTGTGCCCCGTTCTGTTGGCTTAAGGCAGGAGCAATCGTGTAAGTTTATCTCCTTTAATTGTAAATCGTTGAAGCGTTCCATTGATGGTATAAGAAGTCTGTGTCAAATGGGTGATATCGTAGCACTACAAGAGACGTGGTTGTTACCGCATGATTTACCATTACTGAATGCGATCACTTTGGAGGAACAGGGACGTTGGCTGTGGACACCTCTTTAGGGGGCCAAGTCTGCTATTTTTATAAATTCGTAATTCCAACACGATCCCATTCTCATCCCAGTGTCATTTGCTAAAAGTTCGTAATCTGCTAAATTCATAATGGTCGATCATTGGTCTTTCAATGGTCTCGTAATAGAATTGTGTTATAATGACATTGTCGTATTGCCATTATTATAAAACCCGCCAGATTTCATTTATATATTTTGACATATTATTTATTAGTGTTTTAGGCAATTTGAAGTAGTAAGAAGTTCGTAAATAGCACCAGTCAATCAATTGTCATTATGTACGAGATTACCATTCTATGCCATTTCTTTCAATGGAGTGTCAGTGGTTGACAATTGGAAAGTCATAATGACACCATCATATTAGTAGATTACCAAACTTGTCAAAATCAACAGTTATGAAATCAATGATAGACCATTGTGACACTATTGTAATAGCAGACTTTGGGCCTCAAGTCTGCTATTACAATAGTGTCACAATGGTCTTGCGAGGGAGGCCCTACGGAGGGGTTGCCATATTATGGAAAACTGTGTTTCAGTCTTTAAAAGTGTTACATTGTGATGATATGCGTACCGCCGTGAAAGTTCGGGTATGTATATGTATATATATTTTGCGTTTATATGCCGACTGACTGTGTAGTTAACTTACCTGAACTTACCCATTGTCTTAGTAATATTAATTCAATAGTGGAAGACAATCGTGATACGGAGGCTATTCACATTTTAGGCGACTACAATGCGCATCCAAAAGAACTGTTTTGGAATGAATTGTTTGATTTTTGTAATAAGCGGGATTGGACATGTGTATAGATGTAAATATTCTAGGTGATTACTCTGATACATTTACTTTTGTCAGTGAGGTGCATGGGTGTGCGAGATGGTTGGACCACTGTGTCGTAACAAAGGCCGCGTTGCCGTCTATTAACCGTGTTTGGGTAGATTGCAATGTGCAGTGGTCTGACCATTTCCCACTTTTTGTTGAATGTCATTTGGGTAGGCTAATTTGTAAAAAGGAGGCTGTCCTTACTTCGACAAATATGGGGGGAGCGAACGGCAGATTAAATTGGGTTGTATCATGGTCAGTGTCACTCTCAGCTTCGGGAAATCGATTTTCCTGAAGAATTTTCACAGTGCTGCGGCGGTTATTGTTACAATGATGAAAGGACTTCGTTAAAATATATCCTGTCAGATGCTGCCATTGCTTCTTATGAGCGCGGGGGAACGCAGAGGAGAGGTGGATATATAGCAGGGTGGAATAAACACGTGGCTGGTTCAGGGAAGCCAGACTTAAATTTTTGTTATAGGTTCAAGCTGGTAAGCCTAATAGGGGTCATACACATATGTGCGATAGCAGAACAGCATTTTAAAAAACAGCTAAAGTGGTGCCAGGATAGGCAGGATCAAATAAAGATGGACATCCTGGCCTCACATCACACTCACAAAGATTTTAAGTTGTTTTGGAAGCAAACGGGGAAAATTAACGTTAGGCCTGGCTTTTCTTTTTTTCTGCTGAAGCAGCTGGACCGGGAGCTCCTCCTGGAAGCCTCGATCGTGCAGGCCTGGGTGACATCACCGGACAGGCCTGCCGACGTTAATGATGAGGCAGGGTGGTTCCAGGAGGCCATGTCCGACATATGTGACGTGGCAATGCCCCGAGTCCGGCCAGGAAGCGCCCGGCGTCAGGTGTACTGGTGGTCGCGAGAGCTGACGTCTCTACGGGAGGCGTGTGTGGCTGCGCGACACCTGTACGCCAGGCACCGCAGGCTCCGCATTCGCCCGGCGAATGCGGCAGCCATTGAGGCGGAGCTTTATGAGGGCTACAGAGCGGCGAAGACCGCCCTTCGCGAGGCTGTCCTGCGGGCCAGGGAACTGGCCCGCGAGGAGATGCTGGAGGCTCTCGAGATCCGTGGGGGTGCCCTTACAAGATGGTGCGGGATAAACTCCGCACCAGGGCCCCCCCGCTGACGCAGAGTCTCCGGCCTCAGCTCGTGGAGGACGTGGTGAGCGCTCTGTTCCCCTCGCGAGGGAACCCCCGCCCCCGCCTATGGCTCCGCCAGCTGCGGTGCCGGAAGCGGACCACGAAAGTGACGATGACGACGCTCCGGAAGTGACCGGGGTAGACATGAGAGTGGCGGTACGCAGGCTCAGTGCCAAAAATACCGCCCCGGGACCCGACGGCTTGCCTGGCAAAGCCTGGGTCCTGGCCTCGGAGGCTCTCGGTCCCCGACTGGAGGGGCTCCTAAGCGCATGTTTGGAGAGAGGCCAGTTCCCGCTTCGTTGGAAGACGGGGAAGCTGGTCCTCATCCGGAAGCCAGGGCGCCCAGCGGACTCTCCGTCCGCCTACCGGCCCGTGGTGCTGCTCGACGAGGTGGGCAAGCTCTTTGAAAGAGTTATTGCAAACCGCCCTGCCGAGCACCTTGCGAGGAGTGGGCCGGATCTTGCGGAACACCAGTTTGGTTTCCGCAAGGGGCGCTCTACGGTGGACGCCATCATGCGCGTGAGAGCCCTCACGACGGGGGATGCGGTGTCCCAGGGTGGGGTTGTCTTGGCGGTGTCTCTCGACATCGCCAACGCCTTCAACTCCATGCCCTGGAGCTGCATAAGGGAGGCACTCCGGTATCACCGGGTGCCGACCTACCTCCGTCGTGTGGTCGGGGACTACCTGACGGACAGAGCCGTCATCTACCCCGGTCGCAGCGGAGAATCGAACCGGCGAGAGATGTCGTGCGGTGTTCCGCAGGGATCGGTTCTAGGCCCGTCCTTGTGGAACATCGGTTACGACTGGGTGCTGCGCGCCGACCTCCCTAGCGGCGTCAGCGTTGTCTGCTATGCAGACGACACGCTGGTGCTGGCACAGGGGAGGTCGCACGAGGCGGCGGCCGAAATAATGACACGCGGGGTTGCGATAGTCGTTGAGAGGATCCTGCAACTGGGTCTCGAGGTGGCATTGCACAAGTCCGACGCCATGTGCTTTCATGGGCCTCGGAATGCGCCACCTCCGGGATCATCAGTGACGGCGGGAGGGGTATCCATCGGCGTCGAGTCGACGTTGAAGTACCTAGGTCTCGTCCTCGACAGCCGGTGGAACTTCGCGGAGCATTTCCAACGTTTGGCCCCCAAACTGGAGCGGACAGGGGCTGCCTTCAGGCGGCTCCTGCCCAACCTGGGGGGGCCAAACGCCTCCTGCCGGAGGCCGGAGTACCGCACGATCTCCTGCGAGGCGGCGAGCCTCCTTGCCGGATTGCCGCCATGGGATCTGGAGGCGATAGTCCTCGCGCGCTTACACGAGTGGCGCCCGGAGGCGCTACGCCGGGGGGAAACTCCGCTGCCGCGGCAAATTGTCGCTCAGCGGACGGACTTCCGGCGGGATCTCATGGCGACATGGAGAGAGCGACTGTCGCAACCCCGTGCAGGGCACGTCACGATAGTGGCGGTAAGTCCCCTCTTTGAGGAGTGGCTGGAGAGACGCCACGGCGTCCTCACCTTCCGCCTGACGCAGGTTCTTACCGGACACGGATGTTTCGGTAAGTTCCTACACCGAATCGGGCGGGAGGAGACGCCCGGGTGTTTCCATTGTGAGGATCGACCGGAGGACACGGTGGAGCACACGGTGGAGGTGTGCCCTGCTTGGGTGGAGCACCGCCGTGTCCTCGAGGTGGCGATCGGAGGTGGCGGAACGTGAGAGGGAGATATCCTCACGTCCCAGCCGCCGCGGGAGACGCCCCGGGCGTCGGGGGCCACGTGGTGGCTTCCGGCCACCGTAGGCGCGGGCCTGTGGACGGGGAGCTATGGGCTAGCTCGCCGTCCGTCCGTCTCATGACGACAGGCCGTGTCGACGGCGCAGGAGTGTTCCACGCGCGCCTCAAAGAGAGTCAGCAATAGGGAAGGGGTCCGCAAGGGCCGAAGCCTGCCGGGGCTGCGGGACTATTCGAAAGAGATACCGTGGCCCCGGAACACAAAGGGTGATGAAGGAACATGGATGGGTTTTAGTCAGTAAAAGTCTGACACTCCCTCCTGCTCCGCCCAGAGCGGGAGAAGTCACTTGATGATTTTCCATCCTAAAAAAAAAAAAAAAAGGCCTGGCTTTTCTGTGAGTGTGAATGGGGTCAGTGATCACGACGTAAATGCTGATCTCTTTAAAGACCATTTTAAAATAACGCCACATTGTGATTCTACGGAACAGAGGCGTCCCTCAACTCTTGGATGTAGTGGTGCTAAGACTGTTACTCAGAAACGAGTTGTGAGATCTACGGCAAAACGTGTGCAACGAGTTATTCACAGCATGTAGCGAGGTAAGTCTCCCGGCTATGACAATCACAGCATTGAGGATCTAATAAATGCAGGAGTTCACCTGCCGCGCGTACTCTCCATGTTTTACAATCTCTGTTTGCGTCATGGTTATTTGCCGGATAAACTTACCAAAACGATCGTTGTTCCGGTTGTAACGAACAAGACCGGGGATCTGTCAGATAGGAGCAACTATCGGCCTATATCGCTGGCTACGGTAATGGCCAAGGTATTTGACAGCTTGCTTAATGACACCCTGAAAAATTTACGTCGACTTACAAGATGCCCAATTCGGCTTTAGAAATGGACTTTCTACGAAAAGTGCTATCTTGTGTGTTAAGCAGGCTGTCAGGTATTACACTGAGAGGAGTACGCCGGTATACGCGTGCTTTCTAGATTTATCCAGAGCCTTCGATACTGTTTTGTACGATAGACTGTGGATGAAGCTGGAGAGCGCTGGTGTGCCGGCAGAGGTTGTCTCAGTGTTAAGGCATTGGTTTCGGTGACAGCGAAACCAGGTACGTTGGGCTGGGGCTCTTTCCCAGGAATATGGCATAGAGTGTGGCGTGAGGCAGGGGGGTCTTACTTCTCCTCTGTTGTTCAACCTATATGTTAATGACCTCATCGGTGAGCTCAGCAGTACTCATGTGGGTTGTTTCGTGGATGGTGTTGGCTTCAATACTATCAGCTATGTAGACGACATGGTACTGCTGGGCCCATCAATGAGGGCAGTCCGTAAACTTGTGGCGATCTGTGAGGCGTTTGCGGCGGAACATGGACTGAAATATAACTGTAAAAAGAGTGAAGTCCTTGTTTTTAAAAGTGGAAAACGTGGTCCACCTCATGTTCCGCCTATTATGCGTAATGGCGCAGCTCTGGCAGTGGTGAGTAGTTTCAGGTATCTGGGGCACATTGTGACAGACGATTTGCAGGATGACGCTGACATTGAGAGGAAGCGCAGAGCATTAGTAGTCAGGGGAACATGAACATGGTTGCGCGTAGGTTTGCTCGCTGCTCGAGGGAAGTTAAAATCATTCAAATATCATATCTCATATCATATCATATCCACGTATACCATGTAAAATGCTATCAAGGCAAGTCACGCAAAATGACAAAACATAGTTTTATCAGCTTCTCGCACCTCTGCTTCACACGGTTTTTAGGATTTGATAAAACATCCAGATTTATTTATGGTATGTATGTAAGTTTAATTTTAATGTGTTAGGTAGACACAATACCTTTGGGAAAACATCTTTTAAATAAGGGAAAAAACCGGTAAAAAAGGGGAAATCCAGGGCTTGGAAGAATATCCCGGTCACAAGACATAATTATACAGATACACCAAAAGCAACTATCTTTATAAAATACAGACATGTAAATCTAACAAAATCATACTCAATAAGCATATCTGGCCTAAATAAAGATCATTTACTATGTTGAGAAAAACAAAGCTGAAAGTTTGGCGCTTTGTCTAAAGAGTGGACACGAAAGCTTGTCGAATCGTACCAGTCTCTTCCATACATATGCGACGCGTTCGTTCATACACGTACAAACGTTTTGTACGTCATCCCACGTGGTACGAAAGTGAAATTTTCGGTCAATATTGTCTTAAACCAAATACATAATGCCGACGGAATTACGCGTACATTGTTTACGATGAGTCTTTGAGCGAAATACCAATATTTTTGACTTATCTGAAAGTGGAAGAAAGAATGCGGTTCTGTATCAAGTTCTTTATGTTTATGAAAGTCTGGATACTGTGTATAAGTGACATTATCGCGACGAAGGTCAAAGTTTAACATGGAAAATATCAACATTATTAAGTTAAAGTTTATTGAAAGTTAAATTTTATCTGGGTGTCTCTTAATATTAGTTTCAAAGATAAAAAAAAGCTATTAATTATAGGTAATTATGAAAACGTGGTTTTTCATTCCCTCTACCTATGTATACCTAACACAAACAGTGTATATCATAACTGTTCTTAAAATGAATTTTTACATAGGTATACCCATATTTTTTATTGCTGCTGAGAATAGGTAGTTATTTCAAAATTGGAAATCTCGATTACTCATCAGTTAACATCATCTCGATATTTCAGAAACGAGAAATCTTAGGTATAATCGAAAAATGCGCAAAGAAAGACAGGCGAGTTATTTCAAAAACATAATTTTGTCTTTCGCCAGACAGCTATGAACAGTCTATTATATAGGGTGACTGGTAATTAGTGTCGCGAAAAAAAAAAGATCTGCTGTGTACACTTTGACGAGTGTGATACGTGATTTGAACAAGTGAAACACCGAAGAACACGTCCCCGTAAGTTCACGAATACGAAACACTTAACAACAAATGCACTTAACAAAAAATTAAGACGATACAGTTCGTCTAAAACTCGTGTGACGTCACATTTGAGTACATTTTTTACTCAAATGCACACTCTCACACGTCATCTTTGACACGTTTTATCTTCGTCAAATTGTATTAATTACATAAAACAAAAAACACGTATCCAATATTTTTCGATAATCTAACTGACGGACTAAACAGAATCACATTTTTTTAGTCAGTTATCATCCCTATTACTATTATTTGGTTTTGGTGGTTGGTATTATTTCGTAGAGGAAGTTATTAGAGATATTAGAGTTATTATTATTAGAGTTATTAGAGGGGAGTTATTCTTGATCGCATGGCTGCGGTGTTTAGTTTTTCTTGGTAGTGTGCATTCGTTGTTTACTGTTTCGAATAGGTGAAATTAGAGATTTAGTTTTTCGAGGTAGCGTGCATTCGTTGTTAAGTGTTTCGTATTCGTGAACTTACGGGGACGTGTTCTTCGGTGTTTCTTTTTTCCAAATCACGTATCACCACTTTGACCAGTTAGGCGAGGTCAAAATGTACTGAACAGCTTTTTCGCGATTTCAGGTTATGTCCCATAGTAAAATTTGTTTGTTATGATGAGTACAATCACGTGTTTAAGTATCGTACACTAATTACCAGTCACCCTAGGTATATACCTATAAAGGGTGTAAAACACGAACGGGTGTAACAACGAAGCCGAAAGCACTTGTTCTCCTCATCATTGCGATCACTTTTTTGCTCTACACCATAGGTACCTGGGAACCTTCTAGTTACGGAGATATTGGGGGTCAAAGTTCCAACTTTTTGAAAACTTTTTTTTTAAATACAAGTTTTTAATGTAAGATGTTTACTTAAACAAACACCTCCACAACCCCCGTACTATTCAATCCATCCATCAGCACAAAGTTTTGAGTGCGTTACATTGAGTTCTACCACAAAACATGATTTTTCACCCCAAAAAAGAAAGTCGTTTCCCAGCAATAATTTTTGCGTAAAGTTACTTAGTTTGATGTACAGAATGCTTGGTTGACAGTTTCGTGATGAGGTGGTTTACACCCTGTATACCTATATGCAGCCATAGTCCTTCAGGTCTGATAGTAACTCCTACAGAAAGACAATAAACTCAAACAAGATGATTGCCGATTTTCCTTAGAGTTGGGTCAAACTATGTACAGTTTCCTATAGCTGATACCTTCCGGGTCAAATTAGTCAGAGCTGAATCAAAGTTTCTTCGTCGCCGAAGTAGGAAATCAAAATGGCAACGTGATTGAGATAATAGGCGAATAAAGTGCGTAGGCGATGCTGGGCAAATTCGATTGTTTGCATTGTCTGTGCTCGGATAAGCTCGTGATGTCATCGAACAGGTTTGGAAGCTCCAGCCGCTTTCTCTCAACGATCACATGGAGTGGACACTTGACAATTGTGTAACAAGCCCCATGCTTATGTCAGAGGCTTGCGGGAGAGTTCTGTACCTAAGCTTTCATCGAACGGGTGAGCTTTTTTCTTTGGTTTTGCAGTTGCTACTAAAAGATTTTGGTATTGTAGATTTTCTGCCAACTATGTAGTTATTATGTAACTATACTAAACAACCGGCCAAGCGCGATTCGGACTCGCGCATGAAGGGTTCCGTACCATCGTAGTAGGGGGGCCCCCTTTTAATTTTTAATTTTATTTTATTATTTGTTTGTTAGAGCGGCAACAGAAATACACATTCTGTGAATTTTTCAACTGTCTACTTATTACGGATCATGTGATACAGCCTGCTGACAGACGGATGGACGGACAGCGGAGGATTAATAATAGCTGGGTCCCGTTTTTGTACGGAACCCTAAAAAAGACGTACGTGTACGGTCTTTTCTTAGTTGCGACAATCCGAAAGGGCAAAATTCTAATAATTATCTGAACGGCTTCAAACTGTACAAAATTTTTCTTTGTTTGAGCAATTGCAAAAGCACCTTTTAATCCAGGCTTCCTAGCAGCACCATAGTTCGAAGGTTGCTTACCTAAACAGTGTTGTTGCGTTATTTATTAATTGAATTATTGCATAAAACCTTGGACATAATTTGATACGTTATTTCGAACCTCCCACAATACTTCGAACATTAGCTACGCTATACGCACCCGCACCGCTTGAACTCAATCTTAAGCCCGTTAACCATCAAGCTAAGCTAAGTTAGCGTAGCATAACTGGGGATTTAAGCATATCGGTGTTTTAGATCTTAGTGTCGGTAATTTGAAGCTGTTTTGAACTACAAGTAAGTCCTTATTTTGGTCAACAACGATCCACTTATAGCTCGTTCTTCACTGCAGCGTGAGTATAACGCAAGAATCCCATGAAAACATAGCTTTACACGATTTTATAACATAGGAAACATTCGACCATAATTTTGTTGAAAGCTTCCTACGAGCGCACTGGTCGGAAACTCTAAATACACCCAACATAAATGTGGATTTAAATCTACTCGCTGGTGGATGACCGGCTTTATAATCACGTGCCATGTTTAAACATTGCAATAGTGCAGATATTAACATAAACTGCTCTATTGCGAGGTTACTTGCTCGTTGCAAGTAGGTTCAAACTCGGAAAATTGCAGATATTTCCCATTTAGTTCCTTATTAGTTTTCAGATTAATAAGAAGTAACTGAAATATTTCCAAATGAGTCTTAATTTAGATATTTATTTACTGTATTTCATCGTTAATTTGGCCCATGGGCGGCTTAAAAACTCTGACACCAGGTTAGGCGCTAACCACACGAAAAAGAAGTTAGATCGTTAATTTTATGATGTAATACAAGAATTCATAAAATACTCTAATAAACGAGGATGTTAACAGACCAGGGAAAATGTTTTCCTATCACGTAAAATTAATGGCCGATGGAGTGAGGCGGAAAATTTCATAATGTCACAATTTGAGGCCTTGACCTTCGTTCACAATAAAACAATTTATAAATTCCTAGGTCTCGAATAGCTACCATATACAATATACTCGTAGTTTTGTAATCGACCCAAATGTAGGGAATATTCTCACAGTCTCATAATCTCGAATGCATGTATGTTCGAGTATGTAAGTACTTACGTTTATCATATGACTTTTCTTAACAACCTACCCACATTCGCAAAAGTGAAAGTTGTGCGGTCACCACTTACAATCGAATAAATATTAACCCATGTATTACATAATAACTATAAATACAATATTACCTGGTTTTATGTCGAACATTGTAGTTTATGGATGACATTATGATACTTACCAAACAATAACAAGTCTATGGCACGGTTAAAAAACTCTATCGAGACTATAAAGCTTACGAAATGCCTAATTTATAATAATATGTAGAGTTAAACAGCGGTTAGTAACAGGTTTGCTTTTGCTTAGCCAAACCAGCCAAACTAATTTATGTCTTCAGCAGTTCATAAAATTGTAATGAGGACATGTTTTGTTTTGATAATTTTAGAAATTCTTAGCCAACATTTAATTCGAATGCAGGTTATTGATATGACAGCCGGTTGACATAGTGTATGAAGTAAATACAGAAATAGTTATTTTAATATCGCTAACGGCGAAATGTAAATAAACAAATTGCACCGCAAAAAGTGGGACACCATAAACGATGGACGTTCACCGTGTCAGTAGCGCATAAATTGTCGCGGGTACGCGAAAATTTAATTTTGTCACCGAATACGCAACCGCCTGGGAAGATAGCGTCATCGCCGAACGTAACCGCGAAGTTTGATAACTTAACTTTCTCTCTGGGCGCTCGCAGGCGGCGCTGCCGGCTGCTGTACAGCTGAGGGAACCTCCAGACACCAGCCTCATTCCGTCATTACCGTCGAGCCAGCACGTTCGCGGCGAACGGAGCGCGCTCGCCAAACGCTCCCGCGAAAATCGCGATAAAAATTTAAATCTGACATTCGACCGTTCGATTAATAAAAACAAAAAGTGATTTCGTTTAAACTAGTCGTGTTCCTTTGTTTTGTTCGAATTAATGTTTTTTGAATAACTTTAATAAGGTGTCTATTGTCAGCAGCATGGGAACTATTAAAAAGTAAGTTGGTATATTTTTTTCAAGTGATTTCTACGTATTTTTAATTTGCAACAGGATGTTATTTGCTTTGTAACATTGGCGGATTGCAAATATTAAAAGGGCTAAAATGTTAAACAAAATAAGAAGGGTCAAACAGGGTCACATGTCAAAAAACAATCACAAAGTTCATCATCGTCAAACCATCACCACCATTTGGCTTTAAGTCAATCTCTATTAATAAAGTTTCGTAAACTAAAGTTTCTATCAAGTGTCAAATCAACTGCTAAATTCCGCTCCTTTATCGAATGTAGGACAATGCCAATCGAGGTTGCAAGTTCAGAGTATTCAAATGTTAAGTTATAACATCATGTTTAAAGAGTATAATCGTCAGACAAATATCATTATTGTGGTGATACCTTAAATAATAGTGACCTAATTGGCAAGGCCATTTGCCATTTATTTTTAATTATATACCTTAGTCAATCTGACCCAAACAATGATAGACAGACACATAATTAAAATGTGTTAAGAACCTAACATCTAATATTTCAATGTCCACAAACTTGTTTTCTTAAACTTGAATACAAATTTCTGTTTCCAACTTCACAATTGTCTTTTTGGAGACGACAGATAGTAACAGTCGCTTAACTGCAATCGACCTTATTGCTGCAACCTTGCCAGTTAACATCACTTTATTTAAGGCAAAGTCACTGTTGAACTTTGAGTTCAATTTACCTGTGACCTGGGAATCGAGGCTTTTCAACAGTTCGTGTTAAACCATCATGAATTAGGGATGTGTCCTACATATTTAAAAGCAATTTCCTGACTAACTTTAAAGTGGATGTCTTATTACGATTTCTTCCACTTATGAATTACATAACTTTATTTCCTGATGCATAAGTTATTTAACAGAAGATATGCCTCGAAGCTTACTATTTAAATAAAGATATATATAGCCATTTTATGTTTCTCGAACATGGAAAGTGGCGTGCAACAAAAGCAATATTTGAAGTTACGTGTGGTTTTGTAAACATTTAAGTAATATTTATGTAAGCGTTCGTAATAATTGAGTTGTGAAAATGTACGTAAATACTTAAAAAATAACAGGTTGATATTATTGAACAAGTGTTAGCTAAAGCCTCTATCTGTCTGTCTAAAAATAGACAAGATAAAAAAAGTCGCAGAAGCACATTTACGTGCCTTTTATGATAATGTAGCGCGTCACTTAAAAACTGCTACTACCTGGGTTTTCCTCCTTTTGACCCATGTATCATTTTCTTGCATAAACAATTAAATGTAAAACCAAATCGCGGTCACTAAACAATAGTGGCTACCTCTTTTCGCTTTAGTAACTAGTTTTAATGACATTGTATGATGATAGTCCATGTCACCGTGTTGCTATCGTCTTTCTTTCACAGTCGACACATGAATGAGCATCTCAATTTCCTTGCAAGTTGTTTCCTACTTTTCAGCACGAACCATTTTTGTCATTCGCCACTCATTCACGTTCATATTGAAGATGGAATGTTGTTTTTTGACGTAGACCGTAGATGAACATCCGCAATCATTGGCTAGCCTTTTAAGAATGTGAGTTACAAAACAAATAAAGCTCAATATGGAATCAGGATGTGAAGTTGATATTTTATTCTCAATTAAATTAAATGAATCGCTCCTCAGTGTGGCAGGTAAACGCCCTAACAAGGTCACTTTGACGTTTTGGATGAAAAGGTTATCATGAAGGATTAATTTATTACGTTAAACGTTTATTTTCTGGTTTCTTGTTATGATTGAACATGACAGACTTTTTTTGTGTTATATACAAATTATTAATCACATAATGACATTTTAGCTGTACATCTTTTATCAAAACCAAATAATTATGTTAGTGCCTAGTGTATACTTTAATGGAGCTAACACTTTGAGTAATTGTCACCTTCCATACACAAAGGTGTTAATAAAACAAAAATAGGTTTGAATAACTAATGGGTCCAGTATTTATGTCAAGGCTTTTTATAGATTTTTTGATTGCTTGCTAAGTCTCATTTATTTTCGCTAATATAATCCTTGTACATACTTATGAACTCGTACTCTATCGACTAACAATCATTACATTACGTGGATTAACTTACACGAATTTAAGAGGTGTACAAAAAACAACGTGTTGCCTTCGGCCATATTGTTGCGGGGTTTTGTTAACACACAACTTAAGAAAAATATTAGTATGCTTGGCCATAAACATTGTGGGTTGATTAGATTACATGTTGAGTATAAATATGAAAATAAAAAAGAGGAATTATTTTCCCAGCAGTGGGATAGATAATACAGGCTAGATAAGTAAGATTAGTTTATATAAATACTAATCTGAAAACTACAATACTTTGTTTGGAGTATATAAATAATATTTTAAAAAATGTTTGCCTGTAAAGTCGGTTTACGAACCATAATTTTACGTGATAACATCATAAGAAAACATTGATGAAAAATTGCATACTTTTATGAATTGAATTGAATTATTATCACTGGATTATCATTATTTCTCTTCTTGGTTGATTTTTCAAAAACCCTGTTACATGTAATTATTAATTACCAACCAAAAGGCTAAATACAAATTTTCATGATATTAGTGATTTTAACTTAAAAAACAAAATGTCATCCCCCTTTTCACCCCCTTAAGGATTAAAATTCTAACAACACCGTTAGCGTTAGCTTCCAACCATACGTCTAGATAATAAATTTTGTGATTATTACTTGAAAATTGAGGACTTTCCATACGCAACTTCACCCCCTTTGTTAACCCTTTAGGGGAAGATTATCAAAAACGCTGAGACACGTATAAATTAATTTTCAATCGTCAGCCTGAACACAAAATTTTAAGATCCTAGCTTTAAAACTGACGGGCTTTCATACAAACTTTCATCCCATATTTAACTCCTTTAGGGGTTGAATTTCGAAAAATGTTTCCTTATTCCTTGTCTACATTATAAAGGGAAACACTGTGCAAAATTTCAGTTTTCTAGGTCCAAGGGTTTGGGCTGGGCGTTGATGAGTCAGGCGGAACGTGACTGGGCGCACGATACGGTGTGACACTATTTCGTGCGTGCAGCCGGTGTTCATCGATTTATATGACATTATCACGTCAAAAAACAACCTAAACCCACTCTTATTCCTAGAGCAACAAAATCACTGTTGACTAGTGTTTCTCACAGCAATCTGTAAGTACTGTAAGGTTTGTCTCTATTTGAAGTATAGTGATAGGCACAATGGTCTTCCTCAATGAATGCAATTAACCTCTACGGGCGATAATGGCCATCATATAAACTGTATTAAGTTATAAAATTATAGTAAGGATTGCAAGTGGAATGTGAGACTGAAATACCTGCAATGATTGAGAGTGGTTAACCACAGGTGTTATGTGAATTCAAACGTGATTAATAGTTGTTCAGACGTATAAAGTGACAAATTATGAGTAGTTAGTAGGTTCAGTTTTCTATGAAAAACAGTAAAATTTCTAAACCTAAAATCTCGCACTTAGTGCCTAAAAAGTGTAACTATCAAATAATATAGCTCTCCAAAAATGTATAATAATATGTACGTCATCTAACAAAAATCTTATAAAGTATAAGATTTTTACACCTGTGGACGAAATACTTTTACTTGCTACGACATCTACGCCATACGCTTTTCACATGTGACAAATTTACGAGAGGGGCATGAACCAATTAAAGCTTAATTCTTTATGTAAAAGAAATATCTTAACACGACGTTTTAATTAATTAATATTGTAGCAAAACAGGCATTTGAATACACGTGACTAGACTAAGTAAGTATAGGTACCTAAGTTATTTCTCACAGCAGTCACAGTCTAGGTGTTTGTTAGTAACTAGTATTTAAATAATGTGCGTGTTATGTAAGTACTTGATGTAGGATAATTAAATGTAGATGCCTGGATGACCTGTCTTCCTCATTGCTGTTCGTTGCATAATATATGTACATGCATGAACGTTTGGAGACAAAGCGTCTGCATGTGTGTTCATGAAAATAAAGCTGGAAAGAAAATTCAGGGACAGAAAAAGTGTTTACATATATTTTGTTTTATGTTCAAAAATACACTAAGCTGAAGAGATGGTATTGTATTCTTGGAAGTATGTATAATATTGAGGAAATATCTACCTAGATAAATTCAATATCTGTTTGATTGACTGAAATTTTCCGTGGTAGATTTTCTACAGAGCATTCCTATAGATAATTTAAAACTAAGAGAAGCCGATTTTCCTGCTTATATAAAAATATATTTAAATAATCCTTTACTATGATAATCGAGAGGATAACACTGGTCTTTAATAACATATTATTTCAACATAAATCAATCTTTTCCCGCTAGATGAACTCATCGCTGATACTAACACATGTTTTCTCAATAATATCATAAGCGCGTCATAAGGAAAATTCATAAAACTGTTTTTCCTTATGAAGCAAAAACATGTCGAAATTATTCTTGTATATCCAACACTGATCCAAAATGCCTCTATTATCATACAGGGTGTAGTGTAAACAGACCCTTGACGAAGCCGTCAATCAAGCATTAAGTACATCAAACTAAGTAACTCTACGCAAAAATGATTGCTGGGAAACGACTTTTTATTTTGGGGTGAAAATCACGTTTTACGGTAAAACTCATTGTAACGCTCTGAAAACATTGTGCTTATGGACGCATTTAATAGTAAACAGGCTATGGAGGTATTTAAAGTAAATTTATGACCTTAAAAACTAGAATTGAAGAAAAAATTGTGGAGAAGTTGGAACTTTGAACTCCAATATCTCCGTAACTAGTAGGTTACCAGGTATAGTCCAGAACAGACCAGAAACCCCATAAAATTCGATAAAACGCAAAGATTGTTCGATACTTGTTTAGAACCCCATGTTTGTGTGTTTAACCCATTCATGTAAAAATGTAACCCATACTCGTAAGAGCAGGGGTTAAATACAACCACAACATACTGCCAAAATTCATCGTAATACCATCATCATTAACTACTCCTAAACATGTAGCCCAAGCGATTGATAAGCCAAAAGTTGACGCAATGTCGCCGTGACACAGGCAGAAATGCAGGTCGCAATTGAAACATGCCTCACGCGCACCCGGCTCATCAAACATCGTCACTAGGCTACCATTGCGTAACCCCTGCCGCCGGATTACGCGCATGCGTGACTCCAATCTAAGCGACATATTTAAGACGAACGATTTTGGAGCAGGCGAAAGCTATGCGGGCGATTTAGAGGTATAGAGGTAATTCGATGTCAAAGGCTCGGATTGCGGGTAATTTGTTGGTGGAATGTGATCTAGGTCAATAAAAAGAGTTGTTGCAGTTTAGATAGCTCCTTGTTTGCGGCAGGGCGCCCTCAATTTGCACAATTCTTCGATTCAACTTTTCCAAATAACTCTCCCCATACCTATATCTTCTTCAAACCGCAATCTCCACAAGATAACACATGCATCTACTACTAAATGAAATAAAAGCTTTAAGGAATTGAGAAAATTCCTTTCTCAAAAAAAATTACTTCATTCTCCTTAAAACAATAGTTCTTATGAACCTTAATCATATGAACCCCTTATTAAAATTAAAAGATAATAGACTAAAACCCATCACGCAATGCTTCTATTTCTACATAATCCTAAAAAATGACACCGATTAAATTGTTTAGAAACAAACGACCCATTGTTTATCCGAAAAACAGAGGTCAGCACACGACACTGTCGCGAGCATGCGTCGCCGCGTCGTACACTCGTACCTTTGCGCAACTCTATGGGACCTCAGCCTTCGACTTGCGCTTACGCAACGAGTTTTCGATTTCTTCCAGCCCGGGGCGCATTCGCTTTCGTTCAAGCCTTTGTCGAGTAATGTCCATAGATTAATGTGCGTTGCTAGTTTGATGTTTGAATATTTTTCTTCTAAAATTATGTTTAATGTCTATTGTGCTTCAATTTATAGTTTCACGCTCACTTTTGTCAGAATCTCACAGTTTCGCATATAAACTTTACCTATTTCCCAGTTCAGTTGTTAATATCGGATTTCTTACAAATGCCAAAACTAAATTTTGATGACTTAAAACAATGCAATTATAGTGACACAACAACAGCTGTTATAACTCCCTACGGATATAAATAACGAGATCTGAAGATACACTATAGGGTCACAGTGCATCTCTACATCACTAAAGGCTCCTGAATTATGACTGTAGATAATAATATACCTGCTGTATAAAATTAAACATTATACACACGTGTAGTTAATCTCTGTACGAATCTCAGCTCATTCATGAACCGCTGGTTACGTAACCGCATTAGCTTAGAAGCTGTCAATCACCGAGTTCATTATATCAATAAAAACATTAAATAACTCCATGTATTCGAGTTCACGGAAGAACATGTATGTACAACCGGAACTCAGATAGGATTCCTAGTAAATATATCATTAAAAGGTGATTGTATATGATGATGCGTTACCTTTTACGTTCACGACTAGATCCGTGTGAAGAAGCGCTATTTAAAAATAAGCATAAAAGAATTTCCAGAATTTGAATCCTTATTATATCGTAATGTTAATAGGTTTTTACACTGAATCATTTGAAGATGTGTACGAGAATAAATTATCGTGTGACGCTTATCGTAAATCCTCTCGGTGCATAACTCGTGCCAAGGTAAATTACAAGTAATTAATTCGAAGGGTTATTTATATGGCCATTGTAAATTACATAGCAATAATCCGTCCTCTTCGTTGTTAAAATAAACATAAGTCGTAAAGACTTTACCGAAAGCTTTCTCTCAACTTGTCATTTAACACTCGTCATTCAATCAGCAGACACGCTTTGTGTATGTTGCAATTGAATAAGTTTAATTTTATTACCGACACACCGGAATCATTTTAATAACTTTTTGGAGCTCTTTTTGATCACAATTCGGAAAGCTTTTTATGTTATGATCAATTGCAAAGCGCTCTGATTTTCTGCACCAAAGAAACCAGACTTTTGCCAACAAAACAATCAGTTAATATATGACATTGTCCTTTCTCTTAGATTGTTAACAGTGCATAACAAATACGTATAGTGGTTCAGTAATAAACCCGGTGTATATGGCGACGAAGGCCGAATGACCGACTGTAAAGTGTTACGGTCGCTTTGCCGACGGTTAGGTAACAGCGCGTGCTCATCATTACGGCATAACAACAGAGTAATAATGAATTTTCTTCCTTCCTTACCTATTGCACAATATTACTGCATGCCACTGACATAACGGTTGCTGAGCCTACTTGCGTGTGAGCATTAATTTTACCATAATTAAGTTGGATGCCATTATCATGTTTTTGATTAAGTCCACACGGAACCAACACAAGGTCTGTAACTTCCGGCTCAATCTCATGAAGCACTAATGTTTCGTGCCCAAACAAGGCAATAAAACAGTATTGCAAATGACCTAATAATTCTTTATTATCGTTCATCGTTTTGTAATGCATGATGCCAGCTAATACGTTTAGAATCTGATATTTATTAACTGCGTGAGCCTTGCACCTGGGCGGAACTAAAAAGGCGAGGTTCCAATAAAAGTGTAATTTTCCTATCTTGAAATCTACTGAACACCGCCGTGGAGCCCACTGTAGATATCAAGGCTACAAGTAATTCAAAGCATGAACTTGCCCCTTGAAATCGACTGCTTAATTTGAATTGATTACAAAATTGTAATTTAACAGTACTAAGCTTTCTAATGCAACATTGGTAAGAAAACTGTTTTGTAACTCTTGATTTACGTTGAGACGCAACGCCCCACACTAAAATATGGAAGACTTTTTATTATGCCGTAAATCCCAATGATAATAATTATGCTGTTCCCATATTCAACGAGGTTTAAAAGTTACTACGAATATCGAGAGGTGCAATTATAGCATATCTATCAAATCATGCTAGATATAAAATAATAATACATTATGTTAACTTATTTTTTTTCTACAAAGTTATAAAATTTACCACTTATGACATATTTCCCGTCTCTCAAAACATACCTAATTCATGCGCATGAATTGATTAGCTACCAAACATTATTTATCGGCAGAAAAATACATAAGTAATTCGTATCAACAAGTGATTATTTTGGAATATTATTCCGTATAATTTTTTGCCATGCAAACTATTATGAAATGTCTTCAATGAAGGTTGACTAGGCAATTAGCAAAAAAAAAACATATAAGGTGTTGTATGCAGAAACAGTTATTTTAGAACACATCATTTTAAAAAGGCCAAACTCTGCAGGAGTCAGGCTTTTTTAATGTCCTAAATTTATTCTCTACCTCAAATTTTCTACAGGTAAAGAATATATTATGTTATTGTAGACATTAAAGCTGCTTACCGATCTTTGACCCCCAGAGGAAAATTTCGCAACAGAGACATTCATACGCCGTCTTGGGCAATCACACAGCCACAGTTAAGGAGTGATTCGACGAATGAAATGCTCGTATTATGGGGGCTGGTCGTTTGGCCCACCAGATTGCGTTATTCATAAGAAATGACGTCATGTTATGGTCCATTCTTCAATTTGTGCGTGTGGTTTCCCACTTAGATGTGTTTATGACCTCACTAAAAGTAAGGATCCTACTTTTTTATATGTATGACGTATGATATGGCAATGGGTTAAGCACTTGTATGTAGTCAAAAATACAAAGCGGATCAGTCAGTTGTCATTGAATATTTTTTGTGGGCATATTTTATTGAATCATCAATTGAATATAGGGACATTACTTGTCAGTGCAAATTATACGAGATTATTTAAACTGCTTCAGGTATTTTGCTACCCCGTTTTATCTTATATAAGCATTTGGCTAACGTTTTACAAATTTTGCTAAGAGTTCAAATCTATTTAGTGTAAATTAGGGCTAGGTACCTACCTAGTTTAATAGGTAGGTAGTTTAATGCGTTTTAGCCCTCTAGACATTAAAAGCCATTTATCTCGGACTTTATCCACTTTAATAGTGCTCTACTGACATTTGCTTAAATGCCTTTATAATAACGAAATTGTAGATAATGTACGGAGTAATTCCAATACCTACCTATTTATTTTATTGACAAAACTTGCAATACATATGACGTTTATGATCTCCACCACACAATGAAATAACTAGTTCTAACAGTAGGTACCCATATTTTGTTACAATAATAACATTGAAGTAGTGGTGACTTGAGCCTGAACTAGGAATACCTGTGTTACAGGTTACTGGTTTATATTGAGTAGCTATTTCTAAAAACCTACTTACTTGTAACTCTTCAACTAACACATTAAAGCTATACAACTTAATAAGTGTTGCCAGCCAAAGGTCACGACTACGATACACACGTTAGGAAGTAATCAAAGGCCAATCAACCTCTCTTTAAACTATTATCGACAATAATTACAATAGCGCCGCAGTAATAAGACAACTAATAAAAACGTTGAACAAAGGAACTGCGCTTACGCTTTCCGTTGTTTCAATTTGTCAGCTTGGATAGAGACGTCCGATCACTTCGAGCACTCCATCTTGTAGTTTAAAATAAAGTCGCTTTTCATGTCTGTCTGTGGACCGCTTACATCTCCTAAACCTTTCAGTAGACTTCAATGAAGTTTACACCCTAATTTACTTAGAACATTTATTTCAGAAGGTATGTTCGTAAACACATAAATATTTAAATCTTAGATGTAGCACAGAAATCTTAATGTTATGACGCCACGCTGCATGTCGCCCTTGCACACATGCTTAACAGGGGCTGGTTTCTAGCGAAGAATGAACAATAGTATAGAATCCATTGGCAATCTATAAATAGCTTTTTATTATTTTTAACATGCATTCATGTATTTTACAGTGTTGTTATAACGAATGCAAATTTATCCGATGAGAATATTTCGTAATGAGGTACTCATCGTATATTCCTAAACAATCGGGTGCCATAATGTTTTCTAATTGATTTGTTATCTTGTATCTTTAGTGCGTGATTTAGCTGTAAGCGATTTGTACGTAAAAACTAAAAGCTGGATACATTGTGCGCTCATCACCAATAATTGATACTGACACTTCGATTAAATACATGTCTGTTGCCACAGTGGAACGTTGCTAAGTATTACGTCTACTACTATTAAAAGTGATGACATATTTAGTATACACTGCGAATAAATCTTTACGGCTACATGTCTAGTATTTACCAAAAAATACTTCATAATTATGCTGAGTGTTTGATCATCACATACATTACGTACTAGCTACGCATATTTGGGATGGGCAAATCTTTAAACAACAATTCAACAGTAAAGTGCGTTACTTGTAAATCAGTTGGCGTGTCGCTAATAATTGTAAATTAAAATAAGATAGCTACACATTTTATAGGCTTCAATCTTCGCATAATACCTTCACAACCTCACACGCTAGCTTTTCCGAAACGTAAGCTAAAGATATTTACGAGTTCCGATTTAAAAATGATTGTAGCCGTGAGAAAGTATGTTTATTAAGCCTATTAACATTAGAAGCGGATTATCAGGCGGAAAAGTAACGTTAAGAAACCACTTATTAACAATTGTTGTTAAATTGTATTGTGTAACGCGCATCGTCTAGCTTCTTAGAAATAGTATTTTACCGGTCCGACTTATGTGGCGTTCTTTGAGGTATAGTTGCCAGTAGAAAACTATTTTAGAGGTTATTCCCTTTTCCTTTTTTTGCGTGTGGTAATCCTATACCTGAACTCTCCGACGTAGAATGAAAAAGGGGGAGACCCCGCCTTATGATGTGCTTTTGTTTTTTCAGTTAATTTGTGTTGACATGCTATCGAAAACCTTTTGTCAGTTTTTTCGAACGTCGATTTCGAAAAACTAAATGATTTGAATTTGATTGTCACTTGTCATGGGCTTCTTAACTATAACATTTTAATAAAACCAAGTAAAATAAAGTTTTATGCTTGAATGGATTAACATGAATTGTCTTGACTTTTTATGGACCAATCAACTATTTTACCTGTTGAAATATTGACTGCTAAAAGTCGAGCACCTCTCGAAGCCAAGGTTAAGAGCAATTATTCGAAATTTTCCGATTCGCGATAGTTTAATAGCATCGTATGGAATTTCGCATACCTAACGTATAATTTTGTTATGTTACAGTTAATATTAATTTAATTAGGGGCAAACCTAATATTCATGTGATAGAATTTTGTCGCGATAGGTCCGGTATATTTTATCACGATAATTAAAACATATTTTGTTAGAATTACTTACGATTTCAACCTAAGACGGCTGTCTTGAGTTGAAATCGAAGAACTTGAAGCTTAGCTTGAAGCTGTATTATATTTTATCAGAATCAAAATTGTAAAGTAAGTTTAGCAGTCTTCTTCTTAGTTTATTTATTAGTTCTTAGAACAAATATTTTAACACTCCTATCACAAGTATTTATTTAAGAATATTAATGTCTGTTAATTTATTTAAATAAACAGACATTTGTTACATCATTAGTTCTTTATGGGCAAGACATATAATATTGTATGTCGAGGCCCTTATAATGCTATGAATTTTCACTTTTCCAGCTAACGAATTCCAACGTAAATTGATATGTTTTTTTTCCGAATTTACAACAGTTTCAAAACCTTAATAAAATTGCTCTATTGTCTATAAATTAATTTGAAAAAAAAAATTGTTAAACTAACCAAGTGGTCGTTGCATTGAAAAAATTATCAGTGAAGTGAGAATGGAGTAAGAATATTGCTAATGATGGCTTGCAGGAGAAGTGGTTGTTACGCCGTCATCTGTTGTACTACGCCTCGCCGGACAAAAGCGTGTGATACATACATACATAATTTTCAATACTGATTTTCACTTTTGAATGTCTCACACGTTCAAACCAGCGAACTAGCATCACATTGTGGGGAGATTAGGTAACCGTTTTTCCCCGAGCTCGACAGGGTTTTCGCAAGCGCGTTGCCACACTGAGTCTACGTTAATTGGCGTGGCCTATAGCACATTTATCCGATAACCACACCGTACTGGGAGTGTTAAATTCAATTTGGTAGGGTTACCGTCTGAAGTTTTAGCGTTAACTTGGTCACCGCGGGTCGATCAAGCGTGCAGATCGATGATTGTCGTAGATTTCCGCTTCGCAATTAGACAAATATTTACTTTCGGTTTTTATTTATTCACCTATTGAGCAACTTAGCACCTACATACCTAAACAAGATGTGCTAGTCACCTAATTGGTACAACAATATTGATTCTACCTGATTACGGTTTAGGTATTTTATTTCTCAACTCACTTGTAATACAGGCATTTTCACGAAACAGAACATCATGGTCAAAACTATTCCCCCAACACAAAGCACATACCTAAGTGCACTCGAAAAATACATTTTAACAATAACAAAATGCACAAATAAAAATACCAAACAAAAGAGAGACAAAAACAAAAGACAATCTTGACACTCGATTTTTTTTTTCATAAAAATAATATTAGAGTAATAGTGGCCAGTAAGCAAATCGAATAAGAAACAAAAGAGTCTTTATTCAAATCTATCTCGGCCTCTCGCGAACGGTTCTATAATTATTTGATTAAATGTGTGGTGTGTGTGATTTACGATTATATCTTGTTAGTATGTACAATTCTATTCAAATATTTTGCAGTCATACAAGAAAACAAACAGCACTAGGGTGGGGGACCCACCGACTCACGTGATACGATAGCGGTTGCCGATGTGCCGGTTGCCCAAGACCCGCATGCACGTAAACACATTAACTTACGTCACCGAAACACACACATAATGCGGAAACATTAACGTGCGAATCAGCCTTTTTATACACGGTAAAAAGTACTAAACGATTGGTGATTAATCTGTTGTCAAACATTTTGTTAAGGTTTATTATGCCGGTAATCAACTGGACTTATTCATGAAATATTATAGCTTGACAAATTGGCTGTCTTTGAGACCACAGCCTGAACCATTAAAGATATAATAGGAACTAGGAGAATAATTTCCCCAGGAGACTTATGACTCTCATAGAGTTTTTCAAAGCTCTGAAGTGAAATTTTGGGCCCCCTACATTATGTCTGCTAAAAATTCACAGACAACAGAAACTTCTTCTCCGTCGTATTTGGACTAAAGTTGTTCTTAGAAGATAAAAATATAAAGAGGTTTATTGTGATCTACTATGTAATTATCTTTCTTTGCAGTATAAAATAAAACACTAAAAAAGCGCCTAATGGCTTACGAGCTCTCCATTTGTCTTCAGAATAAATTTAACATTCATTATGAATGAAATTTTGATTTAAAACTCAATTTCCATTTCTTAGATGATGTGTACGGAGTACTGGACTAAAAAACTTAAGTTGGTTGGCTGGTGAAGAAAGCCAAAGGCATTAAGTCAACCTTTGTGCCTTTATATAATGCAATAAGTCTTAATAAATTAATTGATTATATAAAATCTTCACATAGTGCCACCCACTAAACTAAAAACGAAGTTGCCCAAAAATACTAAATAAGATTGTCACAATTAAATAACACGTTTAATAAATCATGTGTCACTACTTGTTCAAATGTCACCAATTAATTAATTTATGATCGAACTTCAGTTCAGTTCCACTAGCCCATATTTGGCACATGAAAGACCAACATACTCGCACTACATAGTTGTTTCCTGACATTATAAATACGATAACAACATATATGTACGATCCACATGTGTACCGTAGTATTGAAGAAGCATTCAGGATGTAGTCTGTCTAGATGTAAAGGTCGACAGGTGTCCGGCTTGTGAGGTCATCTCTGTGCGTTCCAATCACGTGTTCGATATTTTGTTACATAGATATTCAATCAGACTAAATAGTTGCATGAAAATTAGATCAGAACAATGATCAACAGAAAAAATTGAAAATTGGAAATATTTTTTTTTAAGAATGCCTTCTAGACGTTGCATTCTTTTTTTTAAACAACCATAGACAATATTGGCAGCCTGCGTATCGACGTCATACAAACAAAAGCAAAGAGCGGGATAAATAATGTTTAATGTTAAAATAAGATAATCTCTGTAACAATAGTAGGTATATAAAACACGTGAAATTGTTAAGTATTATTTCCTGAACTTTGTCATAAATTTTCACAACTAGATTTATCTGGGAACTAGAAGAAAAGAAAATAATACCTAACCTCAAAATTGATCATTATTAGTAGGTACGCAATTTATGACTTTGCTCGCAACCGAAGACTCCTGAAACATAAAGAAACGAGTTTCTTAATTATATTAATATATTTTATTAGTAACCAACCGACACTAATACAATATCTCATAATGGGACTTTTATCACGATTATTAATGCACGTACAATTTAATTTAGTAAAACAACGAGTTGTTTCAACAATATTAAATGTTCAATGACCCCGATCCTTGTACCTACATAACCCTTTTTTACATAAAGTTATGTATTAATAACAAAACTTTTGTGTAGGTATGGTCAACGCCTACCTATGTTTATTCTATAACAATTTCAGTAAAAAATGTTGTGGATCAACATGCAGTATGGGCAGCAAAAAAATTATAAGATCTTCAAAGGTTTTATGTCCTTTATGCAATTATCACGATGGGTATAATTTGCTGCTTAGATTCTCTTCTTTTTAGTAATCGACTGTTTTTATAAAGTCACGTTTTTATTAAATAAATTGGTTAATTATGAACTGACATTATACCGTGATTATTTATTTTTATACCCTAATGCTTAAATAAATGCATTATAGAGTTTTTACTTCGTCATAATGTAGCTCCTTTGCACGCACTGTTTTGTAAGAGATGTCTCACGTAATCTCGACTAGACCGTCACATACTTGTATGTCGTATCATTGTAGACATTGTAGTACGTACGTGATAGACCTGTAAAATTAGTCGTGCTGTAAATAAGGTTTACGAACCGACTCATCTAATAGCTTTACCTACCATTAAAATGGGCTTTTTGACCTTATCCTTATTAACACACTTGTTAATGACTTCAAATTATTCAGTTCGTAGAACTTTCGGAATCTGTATTTCTATTTATAACAAAGCATAACTTAATGTGACTCAGAGAAATGCTATATCATTTCAACGACACACGACTGCGTGTTTGGTTCAATAAGTTGGGTTCGCATTTAAACAACTTAAAAAACTAGTTTTCAGAAGTAAGAATATATATACTGACATACCTACTTGCCTTCCTACAAAACAGGCACTTATTGTTTTTACAAAAAAAAAAGAAGAAAATAATCATGCAGGAAGTAAAACGCAGGTAATGATAATTAAAATTTTAATGCTGAAATTCGCAAGCTTACAATTATTATTTTACATTATCTGTAATCATAATAGTATTATGATAGTGTCGGCGAAATCTTTGAACTTGCGTAAAATATAGGTAAATTAAATTAATTCCATTAATGTGTCCTTTAGTAGTAGTAGAATTCTGACATCAGCTTTAAAAATAAGAATTAAATTTATCATGTACAAAGTAAAAAAAAATGCAACCATTCTATAAATAAATCGTGTGGTTCGAATTGAGTAGATACAATCATTTATCCACGTCTTTCTACCACTACTCGAACAAATAGGTCAACGTTCACTTAGGCAAACCACTTTCAATTTGAATCTAAAGCCAGTCTACTTACGTCGTTCCTAGTACTACTAGCGCATTCGCCTGACCTTAGTCACTGCTTATCCGTTTGCCAAAAACGAGACGAACTCAGCTGAACACCTCATGCGTGGTTGTCCCATTCTGTGCAAATCACATGACTATTTACGCAACCTTCTCAAACAAACAATGGGTGTTGGAATAAATCTCGGGTATCCTAGACCACTTACGTTGTGATAAATTGTCTAGATAAGCCAATTCACGCCTACTAGAAACTTTCGGGTAATATGAAAAATGTTTAAAGGTAATAATACACAAAGTACACAAAGTACCTTCGTAAATTAAGTTCAATTCTGGGTGTGTGGGTATTTATTTATTAAAATCTCCCTTACAACTATCATTACAGGTATGTTCCTAATGTGATAGCTAGCTCGGTCTCAAAATTAACTTATTTACATTATAAACCTATGAAAAACGTAAAAATCTAGTACTACTTACTTAACAACATCTAATATAATAATAGCTTCTACCTATTCAGGTATAAGTTTTTTATCTATAAAAACATAATATGTATTTAAATTACAAAACATTTAGCCTACTCTAATCTACACTTTAACATAAAATAAACAACAGTATTTTTGCAAATTCACTCAAATAGCATGTAAATGCAAGATCGTTAAAAACCCGAATTGCGCGGTTTAATGGTGTTTTAGCGAGGAGGTTGGTCCTGGCAACCGGCACGGCCAGCAGCGGCGGGCGGCGCCGCTTCCACACATAGCGGTTCGGTACACATAAACTCAGGCACTGCAGCTCTCCTGGGTTATGCTCAATGCCACAAAGTAACCTAACTAAATACGAAACAATAAATTCCCGTCGTACCCTCAGTTGTTTGTATCCGACCATACCGAGCACAAACAGAGTGGGGTACATCACCGTAAAACCCATATAGCTTCCTGTATAAGTCGCGTGTGAACTTGTCCTGTACGCGTTCCAGCATTATCACGTACTTGGCCTCATGTGGAGGCTGGAGCCCGTATGACAGAAACAAATGTGGAGCTCATGTTACAAAAATTTAACCGACATTCTTTGTCCTCAAGTCGCATCCAGTGTTTTCGCTGAGGTTTCGTCACATTTGACCTTGTCCAACATACACTACAGTAACGATATCCAATTTAGTATTCAAACTTTTTAGTCACGTAATACTGACTACCACACTTTCGCTTGGGTGCGTAATGTCCAAATGATAAGAATAATGTAAGTACCTGCACAAGTACGCTACACGTTTTCTTATTGTCTTTTTGACATTGAATACTTCTGGGTATAATTAGCTTCTTGAATAACCTTCATAAAAAGCTCTTCATGTTCATTCGAATTTTCAGAATATATCTGGAATATCGGAAGTAATTATTTTAGAGGATAATGGCACTTTAATTCATGACGGTTACTTTCGGCTCCGAAATGATGTTAAGATTTTTAATCGAGGAGAATTCGTACATCACATTGCTTATGGGTGCAATGTACTATCGTGGACACTCCTGCCTGATCACCAATAAGCTAATTTTTGCTTGCACTCGCTACATAGAAACGTTCTCTAGCACCGCCCTATTGAGTTTGTATAGAAATAATGAATGAAAGACAATACCGATCGGCCGAGCGCACTGACGACGCACGCCAAACGAGAGTTATTGTTATTTTGCGCGCCAAATTGACGCTTTCCTAAAAGGCCAAAACTTTAAAGGGGCGTGCCTCGGCGCCTCGCGAAAAAAAATTTAACTGGTCATGCGGAAAAGACCACGGCTGTACCTAATAGAAATGTAATAATAAAATACAAATACTAATTAACCTAGTTAACAACATTATGAAAAGTTTTAAAGCAATTGCATCGGCATAGACATAAAACAGCTAGGTAACGACTAACGTCAATAAAACATGTTTCAGTATAATTAAACATTGTAAGACATTTTCCGATAACCGTCGAAGACAATTTATATCTTTGATTCATCTATCATTAATTCGTTTTGTTACGTAGATATGTATTTCACACGTCATTATCTGATGATGCAGCCGATATAAAATAGGTACCTATGTAATAGTTATACAATGTAAATGCATTAATTGTATTTGTATACAAGACGTCTTTGACTGATGTGGCTCGTCAGTCAAACGGCTTGTTTTTAAATTGTAGGCCATTCGCAGATGTTTTTGGCGTTGTTCGCATTTATGTAATGATGTACGCGAAATCCGGGACTGTGAAAGTGGCAAGTTGACATTTAGTCATAACGTGAACGATGTCAGCTGACTGTGACCGGTTGCTGCTCCTTCCAAGGCGAGAGGAACAAAAAATAACTGGCTATACCACATGCTAGGCGTTACATAAATTACGTATTACGTTGAGCAGTCAAAAATAAAGATTGACTTCTAAAAAAACATCCTAATTGGAACTCAAAACTTCTAGACCTAAATATTTTACAATCACCTATCACAAAATACCATCTTAAAACGTTTACATTTGCAAATAAGCAAAACTTTGCGATTTTAAGTAAAATTGGTTAACTAAATTGACCTCAAGATCAAACTTGAAAACTAATGAGTTGAAACTTTGTTACTGTTGTAATTGCTTAGTTCTTTAAATCGTGTGTCACGAAAGTCCTACTTACGTGAGTATGGTATGATCTGTGTTGAACAATAATAACATTAGCGTACATATAACTTTAATGATGTTCTAAACAAATACCTTACAAAGACTGAAAAAAATACTAGTTATTTGTACTGAAAGAGAGCCAAATACTTTGAAAGGCAAAATAAATTATTTATTAATCGTTCATAAAATGTTCCTTACAGCCAAAAAGCCCGAGGAGAACGGTGAAACCATTTGTTAAACACGTAGAGAATTGTTGTGCAAATTAGACAGTTTCTCACGTGTAATTGTTTTACTTTCTTTCCCGTCTAATCATCTCGTACGTAGTACATAATATATATATCTACGGAACATCTTAATCGAGATGACCATGATTTAGCTTAGTACCAAGACAAATGTGCGTGAGTTCGTGAATCAAATTGTTTTGGTAATTACTGGAGGCATACGTTTCGTTGATTAAGAATTATGTTCACATTTTTTTATGGTGTAACAAATTGTTACTAGAATGCTATTTAAATAACTGTACGCAATTAACGTTTCTATGCTTTTAAAATGTGTTATTTAATAGGACACAGAGGTACAAATCTAAGTAGGTTTACGAAAACAATGAGTAAAACTAAAACCCAAAACTAAGTAGCTACATGACAATAAATAATTTGATGTTTTATAAAATTCTTAAGAAATAACTATTTCATAAACCTTTTCAAATAATTAATTGTATGCCATGCCAACATCCCTTCACTTTACAATGTCATTGATACTTTGAAAACACATTACGACGAAACGCTTGTCTGTAAATAATTTGAAATAAAAAATTACCTAATGAATGACACAAAACTCTAAAGCTCTGACCTATGTCTTGCTTAAAACTCTCGTACATCAAAATATTACCTAAGTACTATGAACTGACACTCCATTTATAATGCGAGCATTAAGTTGAACTTCACTGTCAGAAGCAATTCAATCCGTGAGAGCAATCTGAGATGTCTCAGATGGATTCATTTTGATGAAGCTTTTTGTAATGTCAATGGCGTCGGAAGTTCGGGAGTAGGGCTGTCCAAAGTATATCCCTCTACATTATTTTTTTTTAAGGCTATTCTTCTTTTTCCACTGCTATATATTAGCCAAAAGAATACATTAGCTGTTTTAAGCTATCACGGTTCATAACTAAACTTTAAGTGTCACTTACGGGATATCTTCCGTGATTATTAAAATAAACAATAATCACGGAAAATATCCCGTAAGTGACAATACATTAGCTGTTGCATACATTTGAACCGTGAAGGTATTGCACTTTGTATGGAAAATCTGTTTTTTAAGAACAATTTCCCCGGAGGGTCTGGTAACATGCACTGACTGACAGAATGTTTGGTAAAAGTTTGTCCATCACACTGTGCACAGCACACGTCGAAATCTTTTATCGTTTGAATTTGCTTAAGTTTTGATCGATTACTTACAATTTCAAACTTGTCATTGTAACCTTTACCGACATGGAATGTTGATTAATTGGTTTCGAACCATTGAACGCTAAGTGAATAGAAAGTAAGATGTATGGTTTAACCGGTAAGATGTCATAAGAGATCATAGATAAAATGAAAGCAATACTTGTGGTCGTTGGTTACCCTGCGGCCGGACATAAGCACATAATGCTTCCTATACATATAATTATTGCAGCGCTGGTAAAGTGTGAAAGATATAAAAGACATAAAGGAAATGAATATGGAACCAGATAGTAGTTAAAGCCAATCACCTCTATAGTGTAGTATATCAAATATCTTTGAATAAATTATCTTTGATGAATAACGGTATAAACATATTCTTTAAAGTTGCATTCAAGTTTGAAAAGTTGACGTACTCAAGAGTCATAATGACCAAGAATGATGGGTTCTTGAGAAACAAACGTATTATTTAGCTGTCATAAACTAAGTTCAAAATACCTTGAACTCGGTTATAGCGTCGGGTTTAAATGTAGGTTAACGACATATTAATATTACAAGTTTTATGCTAGAAGTGCTCATCGGAACGTGACGACTTACGGTAGCAGATGTAAATTAAAGTTATTTTCATGGCGACTGTTTTATTGTTATTTATGTGGAGCTAAAACTTTTATTGATATACATTCCTAGTATTTATAGACAAAATAGATCGATTTATAACTGTGCACCGTTTTCAATTTATGATCGCCATCGACGTTTCCACTTTATAATGTCTGCAATGCCATGTTGTGAAGACAACAGCAGTAACATTAAAATTCGAATCTGCCAATGGATATTTATATTTGAAGATGGACATTTTAAAATAAAAATATCATACGAGTTTACAAAAAAAAAATCTAACCAGACGAATAAATAAAGCCCACACACTATTTACACTGGTGGCGAATCAGGAATTCAATTTAAAGTAAAAAAAAAAACATTTGTTTCCTTATATTTGGTGACGAGAACGTCGGGACTGTTTAGGCGCAGAATGTCCAATTCGCAAAATGTCCAGCGGTCGAAAAATGAACAATTCGCAAAATGTCCATTTCGCAAAATGTCCAATTCGCAAAATGTCCAGTATTCATCACAACGTTGTCACTCCTAGTATGGATAAAGTTTTTAGTGACCAACTGGAACAGTGACGAGTCGGGCATAATTCATCACAAGAGTTATGAATAACTGCCTAGCCCTTTTCTCAATTACATTAATTTCAAATCTAACCAGATGCAACTGCTACCACTATTTTACACGAAGTTAGTTACTGTTTAACAGACCCGTCACTTAAGACTAGACTTTCGGACTAATGCCTTAAGATTGAAAATAATAACACCCATAAATTCATACATACAAAATACTAATAAATACTTTCTATCTTTGTTTCAGATTACGAAGAAGTCTGCTGCTTTTAGCGGCTGTGTTAGCGGTACAGACGAGCGCACAGAAAAGCAAGTCAGACGACAGCAACGTGCAAGCAGTGCCGAGTGACCTCAGACGAGCCGTCAGCGAAGCACTCGCTTTAGAAAAGAGATTTCTATTAGGAGCTAATGATGCGTAAGTACCACTAACAACAACACCCAAATATCACTTGAACTTCATTATAATCGCCTCGTTGGTCGAGTGCTCGCAAGCGAGACTACTCAGCATGAGGCCCGGTTCCATTCCCGGGTCGGGCAAAGTTTGTTGAGTTTTTCCATCTGGAATTGTGGTTGATAGGCTCGTGCCCTATTTACATGGGATTGGGCATCCAATTGTCAAAAGTACAGTCGTGGTCTTTTCCGCCTGATCAGTTAAAATTTTTTTCGCTTAAATCATGTGGAGGCGCCGAGCCACGCCCCCTTAAAGTTTAGGCCTATTAGGAAAGCGTCAACTTTGGCGCGCAAAATAACAATAACTCTCGTTGGGCGTGAGCCCCCGAACTTCAGCCAAAGTTTTATCACCAGCATGCGGCCTGCTGCACCGGGGTATCTAAGAAATAAAGTAATGAAGGATGATTTTAAAAATCTATTGTCCAGGGCCACTTAAAGCCCACGGCTCTTTGCGACCTTTATCAGTTTGAGTATCTACATTCCAGTCGTGCTCTGTCAGTCCCGCAATTATATATAAGTTTAGAAAAACGATGCTTTTAACACTTGACGATTTTATAAACTTATGTACTCCACTGTCTAGTCCTCATTTGAGTTGACCAAGATTATGTCTGGACCTTAAGGTGGAAGCTCCACGGTAGCCCGCAAAATTCAAATTTTCTCTGTATGGAATAACTATTTCATGTAAAAGTCATTTAATAGAGTTTAATGATTATAATTCTGTAACTACATACGTGTTGTATGTTATACAGCCGCGAATCATATTTTTATCAACATACAACCTAGCACTGACCTGCAAATTGCAAAAAAAACGTAAGAAAATTTGAATTTCGCGGGCTACTCTGGAGCTTCCACCTTAAAAGAGACTAATGACCTCTGAGTTTGTTTCTTCTCAGGGTAGTCAGGTACGAAATACCGGCCTCATCTACATTTAACAAGTAGTTCTAAAATTAAAACCCGACTACTAAATGAAGTCAGGAACATACGTAAATACAAGCATACATACATACATAGACTGCTAAAATCATAACCCTTCCTTTTGGCTTTGCCGTAGTTGGGTAAAAAAGATGACGCCACGTGTACAAGACTTTGTAAAAACTTATTTGCAAAATAAATATCAGGTCTTCTCAGCTTTTCTATGCCTTATCAAATTCAATTCATTCATCATCATCATCATCAGCAGCCTAAAATGGTCCCACTGCTGGGACACGGCCTCTTCTCAATGAGAGGGAATGGGCTATAATCCACCACGCGGGCCCAGTGCGGATTGGTAGATGTCACATGTCTTCGAAGTTTTGGTTCTAGGACATGCCACTTCCTTACGATGTTTTCCTTCACCGTTTTAAGAGCAGTGATGATGAAATAAATTACACAAAGTAATGCGCCTGTCTGGGTTTGAACCCACGACTTACTGTTCGTAAGTCGGGGCCACCACCACTGGGGCCACCGCTGCTCAATTAATTTACCGTACCTAATTTATTTTGCAGACATAACTGCTCATCAGATGAAGATGAGTTCAGCAGGATTCCATGTCCGCCTAGCAAATACCGCAGTGCAAGTGGAGAGTGCAATAATGTACGACACAGGCCGTGGGGACGGAGGGGTGATGTCTTTCTCAGACTTCTGCCTGCGAATTATGCTGATGGTAAGCATTTACTTATGTGATTAAGCTAAGCTTTATTACAGGGTGTAAACGGCCCCTTCACGAAGCCGTCAACTAAGCATTCTGTACACCAAACTAAGTAACTTTACGCAAAAATTATTGCTGGGAAAGGACTTTTTTTTGGGTTAAAATTCACGTTTTACGGTAGAACTCAATGTAACGCACTCAAAACATTGTGCTAGTGGATGGATTGAATAGTACGGCGGTCAGGGAGGTGTTATACGTAAAAATCTTACATTAAAATATGTATTAAAAAAAAAATGTAAAAAAATTGGAATTTTGATCCCCAATATCTCCCTAACTAGTATGTTCCCAGATATGGTCTAGGCCTGGCCTTTCGGCTTCGTTAAGGGTCTTTTTAAACCCTTTATTATTATGTTACTCCTATACATGTATGCCAAATATTTGCCTTCTTTCCTTTATGCTGATATGCCTTAAACAACAAAGAACCATCATGGAGTTGTTCAATGTCTGCTTTAAATCACCTATAAGCTCACTCATAACATTGCAACGGTTTAGGCACTGTTTATTCCATTGTAACAAACAATTAAAGTTTAATTTCCAATCGTGTTTAAGAAACAATTATTCAATTTACACCCAATAAAAGCTTTGATGATCCTCAAAAGTAACGTGAAGTTTGAATTTAATGGCTTTATTTATAGCTTCCTATGCAAAAACTAGACATAAACAGTTATTTGAATCGTAAACTCTATTAGGAAGTAGCGTAGGTGTGTAACCCATAACCTTTGTTTCCTCGACAATTAATTTATAAAAACACTAAACAATCCTCTAATTTGGTTAAGAAACAATCATACTGGCAGTTTTTATGATAGCCGGTACTTCGATGTCTGTAATTATTGTAAGACGTTGTATTATTTTAACAGATACGTTTAAATTGCTAGCATCAACGGTGAGCAAATCACCAGCGTTCACGCCTGTAGGTACCTATTATGCAATTAGATAAACATCATAAGAATCCGCGATCAATGACAAAGCCTCCCATTACTGTTGCACATTGTAAGAACACGCAGGCAAAGGTCAAGCATTGACTCCTAGTGGGCCCATCAGTGTTATTAGCTGTTTGAAAATTCCACGACTTCCTAATTTTAACTGACTTTACTGTAAAACAATTTTATTCTGTTGTCTTCTTCATCCTACAAATCTTAGATCCTGAGGTTTTCAATAGGTACTTAAGGTGGATGCTCCAGGGCAGCCCGCGAAATTTTTTTAACGTTTTTTGCAACTTGCAGGTCAGGGTCAGGTTGTATGTTGATTAAAATATGATTCGCGGCTGTAACACGTATGTAGTTCTACAATTATAATCATCAAAATCATCAATACAACCCTCCAAGCGCATAAAGGTGCAGGAATGACTTTGACCTTGAAAAGGTAATTCCTGCACCTTTATGAGCAAAAAACGTAAGAAAATTTGAATTTCGCTGGCTACCCTGGAGCATCCACCTTAATGAATTATGTGACTTTGAAGTTTATTTGAGCTTTTCAACGAGAAGCGTTTTCATTTAGGTATGTTATGAATAGTCATAATTAATCATAATAGCATTCATATTGCCAACTAGGTATTATCATGTGAATTCAGAATGCATTAAAAAGTTAAAAAGTCAATGACTTCAATTTAATTCTTTATTTTACTGTAATCTGTCTGTGTCCTTGCATTTTCTTCCCGAATCATTGACCATCGTTTTGACACTTTCAGTTACTTTGAGACTTTAATAGCATTACTAAATAGCAACAGCCGTTCGAGTAGATCTTCAGGCTAAGCCGCGCTTGCCTTGGTTGGTCTGTGGATGACCACCCATTACATACTGAGTTTCCTATACATGTCTCGGAAAGCACGTTAAGCCGTAGTAGTATTCAGTGGGCCGAAAGTCTGACAACCAGTCTTCCAATGGGTATCGTAGGTAGGCAGTCGCTCCATGTAAAATACTGGTTTTCTGCTGCGGTTAGACTGGAAGCAGACCCCAACATAGTTGGGAAAAGGCTAGGCAGATGATGATGACTTTAATAGCGTTTATGTTAGGACTTTGTTTCGTAATCATCTTTATCTGTTCATTAGCAAAGGTAGTTTTGTAACTCTAAGTGATGTTAGTGTTACTTACTTTATAATAGATTAAGGAAATCAATAACAGTTCAACTGAGATAAGAATCGGGTGGCGGTTTATCCGATTACTTACAACTTGCTACATTTTAGGCTAGTCTAATTCGCACTGGGAATTTCTAATGACACTGGATTTACCGATTTGGTGACAATTACGGCTTACGAATTCCGTGAACTGAACGTACATTGTTTAACTTGACGCGGTTTAACTTAGGAATGACGTAAGTGGGATATAAATAAATAGTTGTTAGCCGAACCTATTGTTAGGTACCTAGCCTACTCCTACCACGTAAGCCGATACCTACCAATAGGTTCGACTTAGAATCAATAAAAAGTCCGTTTTATGCATAGATAAAATAAAAATGTAGGTATGCAAATATTACATGTATAAAGAAAAAACCAGTAGAAAAAAATCTATCTACTTTATCATGTTTAATTAGAATCGTGACGATTGTCGAATTAAAATGCATTGATGAAAACAGAATACCTACGTTAATTGATCATAAACTTAATTGATACGATTTTTTGCTTTTACACCTAAAAGACTATCTTATAATACTTCGCTATTATTTAATACTATCTACTAAATACATTATACCGGATTTATGCACAGTCCAGAGACTCGATCTAGTTGAGTTGAGGTCACATTGAAATCAGAAGTCACGAACTATGAAGCTGCTATTGTAGAAATAGTATTTGATACGGTTGCCTTTCACGGCCTTTATATTGCAATAATGTTGTGAACAATCGCGGAAATAAATAACTGGATGAATAATATGAATATATAAATAATATCGATAGAATGGTGTTCTCAAAAACTTGGGGTCGGCGCAACACGTTTTTTTCATCCATTCTCCTCTGTCAACCGTCACTGATAGCGTGATAGTTTGCTCCTTTTTCTTTCATATCATTCTTCACACAATCCATCCATCGTTTCCTTGGTCTTCCTCTCCCTCTCCATCCATCAATATTTATTTTATTTAAAACGTTCCGAACCAAACTTACCAAAAACTCAAACACATTGTGAAACCTCCAACGGCCCCAACACGCATTGGGCTTGCGTTGTGAATTACCTACGGCGCTTTCCCCTAAACACGGAGGTGGCCAGTGTCCCAGCAGTGGGAACATAACCGGCTGATTATGCATTACGGTGCGGTCCATTAGCCAGTATTTTAGGCTCTTCAGAGCGAGACTAATGAAAAGTTAAAGAAGAGTTCGAGGTTCGATGCACTCTAGCTACGTCAAAGTGATTGAACAGTTGATTATCTAACTGAAGACATCTTGGACTTAGCTTGCGATCTTTTGCAGTTGCATCATCAATGTTTACATCGCATTCGTAATTTACGACAATGACTCGCAGGACTCGTAGAAACTGAATGTGCATCTGTCTTTGCACCTATAAATAAAATCATCTGTTTATGTCATGACGACAAAAAACAACTAAATATTTGTAAATGCTTTGCTCTTCAGTGATTCTTAGATCTCCGTTTTAATGTCTGTTGCTACTCGGAAAACTTCAAATTGTTTGGTTAATGTTTTTGTACTGGTGGAAAAAGTAAGTTTTATGAATCGTATGAGCGACGAATCTTCATCACGTAAAACTTTCTTGTTCAAATCACGACATGATAAAACCTCTAGATGTCACAACCTTACGACACATAAAGCCTTAGATAAAACGAAATAAGTAAAGCATGGTGAAACTAGTACAATAAGCAAGAGATGAAACCAGATAATCACAAATTAAATATAACTGTAAGTGATTTGTTTCGCTCGAGACACGGAAGCATCACAAACAATAGAAACTGTTTCTAACTAAAGCGATATATTAACTATATCTACTACTAATTAATTACTAGTTAGTATTGGTTGAACATAGTTATTAATCTCTCAATGCTATTCAATAATTTTCTTAGAGATGAATGGTGTTTGGAGTCTAAAATCGTATTGGACATAAGTATTTGGACATAATTTTAACGAATTTCTTGTTTTCATGTTTAAAATAAAGCTTATAATCGTGTTCTTTATCGTGTTTATGATAGTTATCTAGTAAGTAATTGATATAGAAAGATCGGTTTCAGAATGAATCATAGGAACTAGTGGAAATCATTTTTCCGTAAAAGACTAGATTTCTTTTACATTGACCTTTTAAACTTTAAACAGGCTGGTCAAGCCTTCTTTTTTCATTTAAAATAAGAAAACCATTCCGCGTTTAACATAACATTGACCAACTTTATAAACATGAATACTTAAAATAAACAGTTTCAGATCCTACTACATTATTAATTTATGAAAGACAGAACTGAACTTTGACTAGCATCATAAAACGCCTTCAGATCTAAGTAATAATATTTAACAATTTAAATCAACCAGTAACGAGACGGTGCGGTGAATAAAATATCTTTGAGGTAGCAACCGGTTGCTAAACCCACCGAAATGCATCATGGATAGTCTAACATTACCCAAATTATTTATTAAAATACCTGGTTAAGTGAACATATGAATTTACCTAGTAATTACTAGGTAAAGAATTAGTCGAAGGTTTGGACACCGTAATAGCTATTTATAAGAAGACAGCAGGTCAAAAACTTTATTTATCTGTATCCATCTAGGCTGCTTAATATTTGAGAACTGGCTGGGACGAGAGTAAAGAACTCGCACCGTGCTTATCATATCCACAAATATTATTCTTAATGCTTGTGCTATTAAAACGCTAAAGTACCTGTACAATCCAATAAAATTGTAATAGTTCGGGTTGTTCCTAATTGCACTAGCATCTGCATTTATTACCAATCCATTTAAAATCGGAGCAATGTGATGCAAAATCAAATTAATGCATTTTGAAAGGATCTCTTAATCCATGAAGATGATAGCTGATAAATAATCGCTATGCTATAACTATATTATTAATGATTATTGGCTCAAGCTGCTGGCATAATTACTTACACATTTCACAACTAAATTATCTTATAACTGAAGGTTGAATCTGCTATAGGAAGAGAACGTATTAACCCTAACAGTCCCTTCAAGACCATTCAACATTCTACAAGGAAGAGTAACTAAACGTACCCTCAGGCGAAACATTCATTTAAAACATATTGAAATCTCTATTTCTGTCTGTGTGGCAATCCACCATTTTAATCTTGATCTCAAGAAATTGATCCCAATAACATATTTGATTCCTTTTTCCAAGGTGTATCTCAACCTCAATCGTCGCCCTATCTTCCGGAGCCTGCCCTGGCAGTTCTTGCAGCAGCACAATTGATTCCATCTGCCGACAACGACTATGTGACCAGCATGCTCGCTGCCTGGGGACAGCTAATCATGGATGATCTCATCAGCACAGCCAATGGAAACAAAGTAAGCGAACTTTTATATCGATTAAAACAAAAAGGGCCACAAAATGCAACCTTGCAGTACTCCTTGAAATAGCTTCTTTTTGTTTGAATTGGCAACCCAGTTGTTTCTGAATACAAGTATTTAATGGTTATTTTACAAAACAAAACACGTTTTACATTGTCAAATATTAGCAAACATCTTCAAACTCAGACTAGACTAACGCAGTTACCTAATGCTACAAAAACTATGTATCTTGTTTTATTGTTAATGTTTATACGAACTGTACGGGGTCAAGGTTTGGTAAAGAATCGTAAAAAATACACCTTTACACATCCTTATAAGGTTTATTTGAATAATCCCGTTTCAAAAGCAATTCTGGAAAAGTTCAATTCTTAAAAGTTCAATGATTCATTCAGTTCTGTTTCAATGAATTCGTTTCAGTCAGTTACGTAGCTAAGATTAACGTGAGATTAGCATCGAAGGCCAGCGGACACATGCTTTTTGTTAAGAGGAACGGATGGTGTCGCAACTTGACATCTATTCAATGTCCGCGTAATCATCTGGCTAATGATGCGTACCTCCCATTCGCAAATTGTGAGGGTCTTCAACCTAATAAGAGATGATTATTACGCCGATTGAATCTTTGTATTTTCTTTCTAATCCAAAATACAACTGTTATACTAGATCATACTTAGCACAATCAGCTTTTAAGGTTCTCACTTTTGGAACATAGGCCTTCTCTCTTTGAGAGGGAGTGG
The DNA here is from genome assembly GCA_963853795.1 of Xestia rhomboidea. Lineage (NCBI taxonomy): Eukaryota > Metazoa > Arthropoda > Insecta > Lepidoptera > Noctuidae > Xestia > Xestia rhomboidea. The sequence continues at coordinate 12,131,315 of OY970763.1, read as the reverse complement.
GTTGTAGCGCTGACACAGTGCGGTTTGGTAGATGTCAAATGTCTTGGAATTTTTGGTTCAAGGTCAAACGTTGACTTTGCCCCGTTGGTCTCGTGGTCGCCAACGCGACTGCTGAGCGTGGGGTCCTGTAGGGCTATTACGTATCTCTGTTGACAGCTCGAAATTATAGTAACTGGGCTCAGTGTACATCAATTAACTGTCAAAAGGTTACTTTCGTATTATGTATGACCCTTTTTTTTTTTTTTTTTTTAGGATGGGAAATCATCAAATGACTTCTCCCGCTCTGGGCTGAGCAGGAGGGAGTGTCAGACTTTTACTGACTAAAACCCATCCATGTTCCATCATCGCCCTTTGTGTTCCGGGGCCACGGTATCTCTTTCGAATAGTCCCGCAGCCCCGGCAGGCTTCGGCCCTTGCGGACCCCTTCACTGTTGCTGACTCTCTTTGAGGCGCGCGTGGAACACGAACGCGCCGTCGACACGGCCTGTCGTCATGAGACGGACGGACGGCGAGCTAGCCCATAGCTCCCCGTCCACAGGCCCGCGCCTACGGTGGCCGGAAGCCACCACGTGGCCTCCGACGCCCGGGGCGTCTCCCGCGGCGGCCGGGACGTGATGATCTCTCCCTGTCCTGTTCCGCCACCTCCTTCGCTAGCATGACTGCTTCGCAGAAGGAGGTGACGGCGTCCCATTCCGTCTCGCTCCGGACCATGGATTGAACCAAGGCCGGGAGCGAGAGGTCGCCGCCGCCAATCGCCGTTACGAGGACACGGCGGTGCTCCGCCCAAGCGGGGCACACCTCCACCGTGTGCTCCACCGTGTCCTCCGGTCGATCCTCACAATGGTGACACCCGGACGTTTCCTCCCGCCCGATTCGGTGCAGGAACTTACCGAAACAGCCGTGTCCGGTAAGAACCTGCGTCAGGCGGAAGGTGAGGACGCCGTGGCGTCTCTCCAGCCACTCCTCAAAGAGGGGACTTACCGCCACTATTGTGACGTGCCCTATTATGTATGACCCTGCTAGTCACCGTAAAGTGATATCCACTCAGTGTGATACGTAATACCAATAATAAGACATTCGCGGTTGTCATCAAAGTTCGGTGTACAACTGAAGCTTGATAGTCACTAGATATCAGAAAGATATAATATACGTAATAGCCCTGCTGGATTCGATCCGGGCAAAAAGTCCTATTGGGTGTTCCGTCAGAAATTTCTCAGTAGTAGGCCGGCGTTTGGAACTATGATACCCCCGTGCCTTGGAAAGCACGTTCAGCCGTTGGTCCTGCGATCTCTCTCTGGTCGTGTCGCATTGCCATCATCGTATTATGAGAGTAAAGGAACAGATAGTGTTCGCTATGATTGACCGCCGTGACCAAAAACGGTCAGGAAGACTCTTAGTATTCAATATTAAGCTTAAGGTCCCACATTAAAATAGGCAATCACAATATACAAGGTGTAAACAGACTCTTCACGAAGCCGTCAACCAAGCATTCTGTACATCAAACACATGCGCGAGAGAGACGGATAGATCCGAATATACGGACGAAACGTTAGAGAGTAGGGCCCCTGGGTAAACCTACGCAAAAATTAATGCTGGGAAATGGCTTTTTTTTTGGGTTGAAATATCACGTTTTAGTTTCAGAGTTTTACCGTAAAACGTGATATTTCAACCCAAAAAAAAAAGCCATTTAAAAAAGTTGGAACTTTGATCCCCAATATCTCCGTAACTAGAAGGTTCCCAGGTATGGTCTAGAACAAAAAAGTGATCGCAATGATGGGAAGAACAAATGCCTTTCGACTTCGTTAAGAGTCCTTTTACACCCTTTAGAAGAACCTTTGTCATTGAGCCATTCGAAACTTAGTCGGATTTTTACCAACTGCAACATGAACTTGGCCGCGACTTAACCAATTAAACTTCATTGCTTTGTTAATAACAATAATAACTTACTGGGGCATCATTATAGCGATACTATTGCCATTCGTGATCTTTAGGATTGTCCTTGTTGTATACACAAACCCAGCTAATGATAGTTGAAGTCGCACATGACATGTATTGTAATGCTATTATCGATCAGTTGCACGTCAGGCACTGCCATTGTTGCCAAGGATACGTACTTGAGAAAGTATTTGACGCCTTTATTTGCGATAGGACCTCAACTTAGATCCTATAAAGGTTATACTGTTGCTAATTAGGTGCTAATTTATTTTTTCAAAATTAATTTGTGGTTGTAATTTATTTGCTTTGTTCTTGAAAAAGGTCTTAATTTAACAAAAAATATTTTGGATTCTACAGGGGTCACGTGCTTTTAATTTTACAAAAACTACAAACTAACCTGTTATTAGTGGCTCGTCAAGAATCCTGGGACATGCAAACAAGTTTTTGCCAATTTTGGATCATTTAAATGACCGACAAGGATAATGCTTTGTGTTAACCTTGCCAACAAAGCACGTGATGAGATTATTGAGTTCACGCGGTCAAAACCAGACTTAACTCGTTGTGTAAATCTTTTTCAAACTATGTATGTTAAAAAACATATCATTATAATTATAATTCCTGAAGAGTTAGGCAGAGGTATACCTAATAGTACACTCACATTTTGCCAGTCATGTTTAAGTGGGAGTCAATAGTGTGGGGGCGAGCCTATTGACATCAACCAGGTACAAACCCAGACTCCATGACTATGACTGAGTAGGTAATTACTGAGCCTGGAAAAACCCAATAACACTTTGCTCAAACCGGGAATCGAAGAACCGAACCCAGGATCTCGTGCTCAGCAGTCACGCTTGCGACCACTAGACCAACGAGGCATCTTAAAAAAAAAAACCGGCCAAGAGCAAGTCGGACTCGTGCACCGAGAGTTCCGTACAAACTTTTTAAAGGATAAACATAACTTTGCTGTTCAATCCCTAGAAACGGCTAATTCACCAACCGCAAAATATAAATTTGTAATAGTTAAATCGCTTTTTTTAATTAAACTACATATTTACGGTTTTCAGACTTTTCCCTTTACATGTGCTGTAAGACCTTGCTTTTTGCCAAATTTCGTGATTCTAGGTCAACGGGAACTACCATATAGGTTTTCGACCCAAAACCAATAGGGTACCTCCGGTTTACCTAGACTTATCAATTTTGGTTAAAAGCAAGGTCTTACAGTACAAGTAAAGGGAAAAGTCCGAAAAATAAAAAAGTACTTACAAAAAAAAATGCGAAAATCTAAATTTGCCCATATCTTTTTATCGTGTTGACCCAGGACCTTGATTTTAATACACCTAAAAGAAACTTTAGACCTCAGTATATGGTGTAAATTTACTGAGAAAATCGGTGATGACAGACGGACAGACAGACGGACAAGAAAGTGATCTTATAAGGGTTCCGTTTTTTCCTTTTGAGGTACGGAACCCTAATGACGCTTTTGAAAATAAAACGGATCAATAACAAGTGAATATAACAAGGCTGTGTTTCGTAACATTCGTGATAGTTCGCGGGGTCGCTTAGAAAGGTTACGTATGTAGCGGTCGCAGTGAAAGCTATGATGCTTGCGACGAAGTGACAGGGTACCAGGCGATCTCTTAGTTCCTCATAGGCTCACTTTACATGTCACTGAGACAGGACAGGAAATTATTCTGATTGTTAGAAGACGGATGGCAGCAGCTATTGTCTTTTGTAGTTGCTCTAGCGTAGATAATTAACACTATTATTGGATATACCTTGTCTTTAAACCGGATAATTTAATAATGGAATACAATCAGAAATTAAAGAAAGAACACGATCGATTTTAGCTCAACAAGGATTTGTGGAATATTTGAACTGTTCGCATTTTTATCATTCCGAGTATGAATACGGGCAACTATTAAATTGAAACTTTTTTGATGCAACCCCTAACTTGGGGAGGGGGTTGCAATTTCTAAATGTCTCTCTTTCTTTTGGAAAAAAATATATATCTCCGAAACGGTAAACATTTTTGGAATCGCAATTTTTTTTTTTTTTTTAAAGCAAATTGTTTACTCTACAATTTTAAATTTAAAGTTTAGCGATAAAACTTATAGTTTTCGAAATAAAAATTTATAACTAAAAAATTGAGGGTGTTTCCATGCTAAACTCACAAGGGAGGATTTTAAGATTTATGATAACCATTTTTCAGCTGTAAAACCATCATCTACCCGTTATTTAAAGATTTTAAACATGAACAAGAAAAAATTTTTTTGATCCAAGGGGTTGAAGATAAGATAAGATAAGATATTTTATTTGCATAAAACATGGTATGCAAGGTGTTATTAAAATAACACATTAGATCAGACATGTTTTGCTTAATACTAAGCATGCAAACTTACTTACTAAATAAACATCATGAATTAGTATTAAAAAAATCATTAATGCTATAGAAATTATTATTAATTGAGCCATTTATATAATTGGAATTTAAATAATTTACAATTTAATGTTTTAAACATTTTTGGTAATTTATTATAGAGACGTAAAAAATAGGACCCTTCTTCCAAATCTACCTCCTCCTGCGGCTTGCCAAAGGAATTTGTTGTAGTGCTACTACACCGTATTTCCGATATCACACGGTTCTTCGTCAAGTTAGTTAATACATAGCGGAAGTTATTGCGTGCACACGATTTTAATTAGTCTGTGATAGCAACGGAACGTAATCTGTTATGAACTACTTTTGAGTTGATCCATAAAGATAGAGATGTTATTAAACTTTCTCTATGTAGGCAAGTAAGTATTGTCCGTAAATCTGTGCTTTCAAATCATGCACATTAGGTACATAATTATATAAATTTTGACAATGCTGCCCTTGCGACCGCATTAGATGTCTTCTTAACTACAGTTTAAAGAATATTGTGGTGTTGAGGGAAAGTTTGAATCCATTGTCAATGTGTTCATAAAAAATTTAAGCGTCATAATTGTGGAACACTGGATTTGAATCTCCCGCACGACATTTAAAATTTCACCGGCGTTCTATCTAAAAAGCTCAAACTTAAGGGTTTTCATGCACAACTTATCTACAAAGTACTTCGGAAAACCTTCATAACAAACAAAATGTATGAACCATTCCTTCAAAGATAATGAAGTAACAGTCGATATGGCAACTAAAGTAGTATACGTTACTTCATTCATAACTTCATGATGAATTTTCCTTCTTGAAGCTCTGCATGCATACATTTGCTTAATCTCAATTAAAATCTTTATGCAAGGTTTAAATTAATTCTATCAATATTACAGTACCTACATTTCCAATTAATAAGGGCAAGTACATCTTCAATAACTTAAGAATAAACAACTTCGTCCGTTACCTATGAGCGAAGCTGTTTATTCCCGTATATTTTATACACGGCCGGCATCTATTCAAATAACATTACATTCAACTTAGTATTTTAATTAAGAAACATTGCAGGATAATCAGTATAATCACTGACTGACCCAGTCATCTAACCGGTTTGTATTAAAACTATAATTTGTGACGCGGGTAATCCGATCACTCTAAATTATGGCACGGAATGTACTGTCGATCGAGCTACTAGGTATACAGGACTTGCAACTACTTTTCAACAATGTTGTGTCTGTAGTCTGTACTGAGTAGTCAATTCTTTTGACATACATTTTGCCATGAGGTTAAAAAGTTATAACGCATAAAATCAAATGAATATTGGCTGTACAGTGGAAAGATGAATATTTTTGCCAGGGTATCAAATTGCTTGCTCTTCTGTACCTACCTATTATTTATACACGAAGTTAAAGCTTTGGGTTTATACGTAACACGATATTGACATAGACGTTAACAATTATATCGATTTAATATCTCTATTTAACGCATAATTAGAATTGTATTTTGTAACCTAAACTTTATTTTCCGATTGTAATTTTTTACCGTATTAAATGCGCGAGTATTAAATCCGAGAAAAAAAACGATTGCATATTCTGTAAAGCGTAATTTTTGAAAGAAATGAAAGCTTTGAAGTTTGTAGCATTTACTTATTAGATCGTAGACAAAAAATGCGAAATACTGAAATAAAGTTTTACATTATAAATGGCAGAATAGTGAAATGCTAAATTATGACAAAAGTTTGGGTATTCATTTATTGAATTTTCTTTGTTGCAGGACTGCAAAGGAGCTACATGCGAGTATGTTCGTTCTGCCCCAATAAGGAACATCGATTCATGTGGTTTTGGTATGTATCTATTTAAACATCAATATTTCTATTCAAAAAACATATTCCACACTCGCAAATATTCAAATGACTGAGATATACAAATAACAGATGCTTACCGGTATAGTTTAAATTATAGATTCTAATAACTCGTAGAATATTTATGTCAATAGCAGCTATTTATTAATAATCCGTCTATTTTAGAGCCTGTTTATAATTTAATCAGCACGACGACAACATTACGTAGCATGCGTAGGTTGCTGATGTTATTCACGAAATGTCTAGTGTGATGTATCTATGGGTGTACCTATCTATTATACAGGGTGTAAAAGATATCGCCGTGCAACCTATAACCATAAACTCGCAGTTACTACCTATCGACGAAATGGGATTCAATACGATTAAAATAGTTACGAATTAGGATTTTTAGATTTTTTTATAGATTTTTTTCACTTGTTTTGCACGTCTTTTGTTTAGTTGTCGAAATGAGAAGGTTACGAGATGAGACGTAGCCCTACAGATTCCAGTTTTAGATCTAGATCTCCAGCCCGACGTCCAGCGCAAGGGCCGATGCCTGCCGAGGCTGCGAGACGGTTCGAAAGATATACCGTGGCCCTGGAACACAAAGGGCTAAGAAGGAACATGGATGGGTTTAGTCAGTAAAAGTCTGACACTCCCTTCCACTCCGCCCAGAGCAGGAGGAGTCATTTGATGATTTCCCATCCGAAAAAGAAAGACCGACGTAATAATTTTCGTTGCTTGTTAAAATGAAAGCAGCTGCTCCACAAATTTTAACCGTGTAGTTGTGAAAAATTAAAGGTCTACCACTAAAGTCCGGATGTATCCCTATCGAGTATCTAGATGTTTGCGTGTCGATGTAGGTACCTTACACTTTGTATAGTTGAAAGTCGACGTCACGTGTCATAAAATATCGTAATAGCTATGTTATTTGATGAATATTCATAGCCATCAGAATTTCGTAGTTATCGTTCCGCAGCGGCGGACTCACGGCTCGTTTGAAATGTTGCACTTGACTAGGAAGTGACAGAACCCAACAGGTTTCAGTCAACCAGTGAACGTTTCTTGTCTAAATTTTGTAACGTTGACATAATCTTACATGCGGTAAAAATGTCGACTGGCCAGTCGAATTGCTTGAGGAAATCTGGCGGCGATCAAGGCTAGTCGACCGGGCTATCTCGATTTTTGTTCCTAGTTCATTAACTCGGGAATGTTGAACTGTCTAGTATATTATTATTAAAAAAAAAGAAAAACAAACAAAAAAATATCAAAGCTTGTTTTAAAATGTTGTTTAGTTTTTGCTTAAGCTTTTGAAATGCCAAATTATTCTGGTGTCGACCGTTCTAGCTGAATAATTTATCTCACAACCCGCACTGGGCCCGCGTGGTGTCCTAGTGATATTACGTCCCACCCTCTCCTAAAGCAAAGAGCCCCCTTAGCAGTGGGAGTGTTATTGGCGGATTATGCTAAAAAACAACATAAACGCAAGAGAGAGACCGAACCATGAAACTGAACGACCTTTTTTTTTTTGACGACCCGAATAGCGCAGCGGTAGTGAGGCTGCCTTACGTTCTTAAGCCCCGGGTTCGAATCCCGGTAGGAGCAAATGTTTGTGTGATGAGCATGGACATTTGTTTCCGAGTCATGGATGTTTATATGTATAATAGGTATGTATTTACAAACAAAAAGTATCTATGTAGTATATCAACTATCTAGTGTCCACGACACAAGCCTCGTTGCTTAGTGTGACACTAGATGGCGCTGTGTGTAATGTTCAGCGATATTTGTTTATTTATTTATTTTGTTCTAAGAGATTCGCAGAAAAACAATTGAACTTTAAAAAATATCAACACATTGAAATAAAACGTAACGAGGTCCACCTGAAATCCTGTCCTATATGAACTCATATGCCTTTTCAAACTCATGTCTATTACCGATTACAATCCTCTGGAGCTCTGTTAACATAATCTCAAACTTAGGATTACTCACATACATCACGCTAACTTTAATGTATTCTTCAACAGAACAACGTGATCAGATGAACATGGCTACGTCATTCCTGGATGGCTCCGCGTTGTACGGCAGCTCGGAGAAGGAGCTCCGATCTCTGAGGCTCTACGATGCTGGCAAGATTGACCTGGATTCGTGTCGCAAGTAAGTTCCACTAAACGTAACAACGTGGTTGATCTAGTACCTACTAGACTAGGACAACATGAAGGTCCTAGCACGAAAAAGTTCGACACTAAAATGTTTTAGAGTTTAATTGAATCGAATCTTTGTGGTCTCGAAACAGCCTGCTAAGTTGAGTGTGTCTCGTAATATTCAGCATCTTCCTAAGTACCGCTTAGTTTTTATGCCCAGAGCAAAGATCAGCACAGCACAATAAATAAACAAATCGATTATTTTAAATGATGATTTATCCGATAAATACCTCTATATTCAAATAGATCCTTCAATACAAACTGTGAGTACAAACACGGAAGAAAACAGGCCAGTAATTAGATTGCATCGTTGAATCCATTCCCATACAATACCGATCATAGATATTATAGAAACAGTACTTAATGTGTGAACTATTCCCATAGTTTTGTACGTATTCAATCGAGTGGATTGTACAGTCATTGTCTTTACAATTGGGCGTACGACTTGTATCCGTGTTAAGACAAAGTACGCATGATAAGTGTACATGGGGACTACTTATTAGTCTCACTTTTATGTCAATGAAAACATGTCTGTCAATCAGATGTCATAGAAAACTGGGAACAGTTCTCTCTTGCATCAGTTTAGTAGATAATGTCGTGTAAAAAATGTGTGTAATGTCGTGAGGAAAAAGCGCATGAAAAACGAGTACTTAAAAATTGGTTCCACTGACCTTTTTTGTTTTTATTTAAATCATAATGACGCTCGAATCTGTATTAATTAATCCCATGGAGTTAGGCAGAAACTACAGAAAGCCACTTACGGCCATTTTCAATAACTTTTTAGCCGGTTTCGGTAGGTTGCTATCTCTGTCTATTTGACATTTTGCCCCCTGGACGGTTAGAAACAAAACGTCACAGAAAAGCTTTCTTTGATTGTTCTATGAATCAAGTGACAGGTAGGTGACACGGATAGGATATTTTTTGTTTATAGAAACACCGATAGCTACGGAAGAAAGTACATAAACTAACAATTATACGTAAGTTATAGAAAACGGCCTTTAGATACTACCAACTTTATCCTCCTTTGATTCGTCCATCGTTCATTAGTTAAATAAACCACTCAATATAAGTACTTAAAAAAAGTATATCGTGACACCAATAAATATGTAAAAAAAAAAACAGCTGACACACTCGCAGATTAAGAAAGTTAAGAATCTACTTTTTAAACAGCCAAAGATGGATTCGATAATAATATTGACAAATTATGTAACCCTCTTAATAACCACGAGGCAGCTGTGTCTTTATAAATATCTATGACCGTGTTTTTTTATGCAAAATTATTTAAAATGAAAAAACATGTTGCGTAAGCTCCTACTCATTTGATATCGTTCAAACTGATAATAGTTACCCATCCGATCGTTTAGTAAAATGATCTCGAAAGATCTCGTCTTCAAAAGCACCAACAAATACCTTTCAATATTTCCAATAAAATTCTGACAAAGAGCTTGCATCTGTCGGTAAAACAAAGCTAAAATTCCTAGGTGTCGTCACTTAATGGATTGTATGCAAATAGTGCCGCCAAACTAACCTTGAGATGATTTGCATTCCCACATAGAGATTTCAATCTTTTTACATAATATTTGCATTGGGATCTATTGACTCGATGGCTAGGTACGTGATACAGCTGATTGAAATGATTGCGGGAAGGCCGCTTGTCAGGAAACAGATGAGCTCAAAGACATTGCGGTTTTTGCAGTCGTAAAAAGCGCTTATGTAAAACTAAATTAACATGGTAAATATGAAGAGGAAGTGCGTAATAGTTTAATCTCACCTATCGGAAATAACTACTTGTGTACTAACCTTAGAATGGATAGCTCACAATAGGCGAGACGACAAAAAAATCTAATTAGTCCGTCAGTTAGATTATCAAAAAATATTTGACCCGTGTTTTTTGTTTGTTACGTAAACCAAAATTGACGAAGATATGACGCTTTTAAAATTCTCAATACGTCACGCCTAGGTATAATTTTTAGCTAGTTCTGACGTCACTCCCGAGTTTTGATGCGTTTTATCTTTTGTCAATATTCATTGATTTACATAAGCTACTACAAAAGCTACTATACGTGTCCATTATTTTCCAATACTCTAACTGACGGACTAAATAGATTTGCAATTTTTTGATACTGTCGTCATGCCTATTTAATATTTTCTTAAGACATTCAATATAGGTAGATACTAACGATACACAAAGAAAACAGCATCGTAATCCACCTGCTATTGGTTAGTGTCGCTACAAATGTAATACTGGATCACTGTTTTAATGACATTTCTTCTGATAGCCTAGGTATCTTAAATCTCTTTGGTATTTGCAAAGACTTAAATGAAAATTACAATACCTATGTAAAACATGAGCCACAGGAAGCCTGAAAATTTTGTCACAAAAGTGAGAACAGTCATGAAAGCTCGGTTCATCTGATCCCTTTGCCAAGAACCCTCATAATCCCTGGGTCTGAGTTAAAGTAGAATACCATCGAAGTAATTAGAATATCTCTCTTCCAGATGCAGAGATGGATCACCCACAGCACCTCTATACAAAACTTTACTGTCAGAACACAACCGTATCGCCGGCGAGCTTTATTCTTTGAATCCATTCTGGGATGATACCACCCTGTTTTTGGAAACCAGACGAGCTGTGGCCGCCATCATCCAACACATCACTTATAACGAGTTCCTGCCTGTATTGTTGGGAGAGGTAAGCATTACTTATCAAATCTTTGTCTTTTGACATCAATAATCAAAACTTAACTTGCATTAGATACTATGTCGGAACTTAAGGCAGATAAATACCATGGTTTCCGGACTAGTTTTTTGCGGCATGAAACTATTCTCTTACAGCTCATGTTGACACGGTAGAATTAAAAATATTTGAGACTGAAGAATCATATTTGGCTTAACTTGTGAGAAAATAAAACATACCCTTTTTTCCAAGCACAATATCATACCTACTGTGAATTATCTCTTCCAGGTTGGCATGGCTAAAGCAGAGTTGAAACTGACATCGCTTGGTTTCTGGCGTGGATACTCCAGTGCCATTCGTGCCGGCGTCTACTCTGAACTCGTCGCTGTTGCACCCATCTTCCACGCTATGATGAACGAGAAACTGGTAAGATTGAATGTAAATTAGGTATTCTTCTAACTTAAATGATTAACCGCCTCTTCCACGAATGAGTAATACAATATTATGTATTAATTTAGTATTATGTAGACCCTAAATTTGTATGTGGCCAAATGACAAGCTCACTCTAGCTAGAGTTAGCTTATAATTTTTTATCTTAAACGTTATCATTGCAATCAGGTACGATCTTGTAGAAGAGTCGCTGAACATCAATATTATCGTGATAAAGTCGGTTCAGACCTACATGATCTATTCCATTTGTTTCCAGATTAACGCAACAACCACTATAGAAAACCTAGTACGCTCAAGTGCTCAACACGTCTCCCACTTCCCAGCGTCCGCTCAGTGGGACCTGAACAGATCTCGCGACCATGGAGTGTCTTCATACCTGAGAGCACTGCGCATGTGCGAGCCTATGTCCACCATCAAGTCCTTCGGGGACTTCAGCCAGATGGGCTTCGATAGGAAGCAGCAGGAGATGATGGCTGATATGTACAGGTGAGGGAACTGTCGTGAACTGATAACTTTTATCTATAAATGCTGAATCTGAACATTTGACCACACAATCGTAACAGTAACAAATAAGAAACAATTTTATCAACGTCTTATCCTTTTTATCTCTGAATCAGAAGACAAAATGTGCAGTAGTGGACTTAAGTACCTACTAAATAACAATAATTAAGTAAACGTGTTTGCCATTTCTAGGAGTGTGGATGATGTGGAGCTTATGATTGCGGGAGCTATGGAGAAGCCAGCGTCTGGTGCTGTTGTCGGATCTACAATTGCGTGTGTTTTAGCGCTGCAGTTCGCTAACTTGAAGAAGAGTGACAGGTAAACCCTCAATTACTAGCAAGCAAAACTAAGTTTTAAGTTCTGCATGTTCTTTTGACACTTTAATAACATTAACAAGAGCAGCGCCCTCGAATCTCTCCCTTAATAAACTTTTGCAAAATTATCTGTGTTTATTTTTTGCAAAAACAAGAAGGTGACGTTGCCTATCGATTAAGGCCGAGCATGATCTATGCACAATTACTCATTCGCCTTCGTAAATATAGCAAGTTAGTTGGCTGTCAAAGATGCCAAAGATTTGAAAAAAGAATAAAACGTTTATTATTTAGGCCACTTTTAGCGGTAATCTGGTAGAGAAAATTAAGACAAACAATTACTCTAAATTCCCTTTCGCTTTTTTTCTTATCGCAACAAAATTATTGTCATTACAGATTCTGGTATGAAAACGACTTGCCTCCATCATCATTGTCACCTGATCAGCTCGGAGCCATGAGGAAGGTGTCTCTCGCGGGAACTCTGTGCGCCGCTCAAGATGCTTTGACCAACATCCAGCCTAAAGCCTTCGTGAGGGAGGATCCCTATTTGTAAGTATTTATACAATGGTAGCGGAGCTCGTGGCTAAATAATAACAGCCGCTCGGGTCGATCTTTAGGTTAAGCCGTGCTTGCCTAGGTTGGTCTGTGGATGGGTGACTACCCTTACCTACATACCGAGTTTCCTCTGTGCCTCAGAAAGAAGGTTAAGCTGTTGGTCCCGGCTGTCATTTGCACATCTTTGACAGTCGTTACAGGTATAGTCAGCGGCCCAAAAAGTCTGACAACCAGTCCCACCAAGGGGTATCGTATTACCCAGTACTAACTGGGTTGTGGAGGGCAGATAGGCAGTCACTCCATGTAAAATACTGGTATTCAACTGCATCCGGTTAGACTGGAAGCCGACCCCAATATAGTTGGGAAAAGGCTATGCAGATGACGATGATACAACGGTACAAAACAACTTACCAAATCTTAACAACCTTCAGAAGGCACGACAATGAAACACGGGCACAGTAAAATAAACAAATCACCATGAAAGATATAATTAGAATCATATGGCTCAAAAAGCTGGTGTCACGTCACCACATTACAGATTTTGACGTCTCTTTCTTACAAAGACGAAATAGACGAATAGAAAAAGGGAGGTTAGATAGGCAATGCTGAGTACATCAACCATATGGCACATCAATTTTCTTTCCGTTATAAATGTACAAATATAAATATCGCTGTATATTACAAACACCGCCATATAGTGCCACACTAAGCAACGAGGCTTGTGTCGTGGACACCAGTTATAATTTGATCCTCCTATCTGTTACATCTCAAAACTTGTCTTAACAAGTAAAATAATGTATTAATTTTTATTAGGAACGCAGCCCAACATTGCTCGCAGCACAACCGTCTGGAACTATCTGCGTGGAGAGATGAAAGCGGTGCTAAAGCCGCGGAGAGATTGTCTCAGGATATGCTCGCTACTGCTCTGGAGAAGGCCAAGCAAGAGATGGCTGATAGGAAGAAACTCGAATACATGTTGTGGGAATCACGTAAGTCACGTCAAGTACAACTTCAAGTCATTTATCAAGATTTCATTCATTCATTTATGTATTCGTAAACAATTTACATCTAAACTAATATTATAAAGAGGAAAGATTTGTATTTTTGTGTGTATGTTTGTAATGAACAAACTCAAAAACTGCTGCGCCGATTTCAAATATTCTTTCACCATTAGAAACCCACGTCTTTACTGAGTAACACAGGCTATATTTTATCGCCGTACTCCCACGGGAACGGGAACTACGTGGGTGAAACCGCGTGACGTCCGCTAATATTCAATAAAATTATCAAATGCGGAAACAAATACATTTAAAGCAAAAAAATTGAAGTGAAATGTTTAGTTCAAGATTCAAATAATGTTAAAATATGTCAACAAATAAATACAATGTCAAATAAATAGCGGTAAAATGTCAAATTCAATGTCAAAAATAATTAAAGAGAACAACTTCGTCAAGGTCCAAGTGATGAGCATAGTGCTGCTAAAGTCAATAATTTATATTTTTTTGTTTTATCAGTACATTTTACAGATTAGATTTGAACTAATTTCATATTGCAGGTGGTGGAGCCGACCCCAAGTCTCCAGTAGGCACGGCGGCATCATTCTCAAAGGCCAACAAATATGCTCTGAAACTCGCCAACACTTCTCTCTTCTTGGAATTCGCCACTAACGAACTTATTAACACCATTAATAGCGGGTGAGCATCAATAAATCTTCCGCCAATCGAATTCATAAATCTAAAGATGTTTATGATTACGTCTAGATGTCCTCGAGCCTCGCATTTCGATTTTTCCACGTTTTACCAAGTTTTCTTATCGAAATTCCGATTTACTTAACCTCTTTGGCTAATCAATAAAATCGTCCATTTTCCAGACACCGTCGCAAGCGTCAGGTCTTCGATGACTCCCTCGGTTTCGGTACCTCAGACTTCGTAGACTCCTTACAATCGGTTGACATCAGCGGATTCCTTGGTAACGACCAAACAGGACCAATCATCGAGCCTCAGTGTGATGACAAAGGCGCATGTGAACCAGACAACCCCTTCAGGACTTACACGGGATTCTGTAACAACTTGAGGAATCCGAACTTGGGCAAGGGTTTGACGACCTTCGCTAGATTGCTGCCTCCTGTTTATGAAGATGGTGAGTTTGATAAAACATCACCATATACCAATAGATATGGATTAATACTTATAGACTGTAGGAATCTCCACTAATTATTAATCGCAAAACTTGGTCGACCAAGTATGTGTTGACTTTTGGCGCCCAACTGTGATTACTACGAGCCCCCAAATGTCGTACCATTTAGGTGCCCGTAGTAATGACAGTTGGGCGCCAAAAGAGGGCAAATAGTACTTCCATTTGGACGCCAGAAAATTTTTCACATTTGGACGCCGTGGGTAGTCCCAGTTGGGCGACGAGAAAAGCTCCGTTATGGTGTTTCGCCTGTAATGTAATAGTTCAGATTCACTTGCTTAATTAAGTAAGAATCTTACTGTTACATTACAGGCGAATGCTCCCGGTGAGGGAACGCCTTTATGGTAGTAATTGTGAGCCCATTTGGGCGGCAATAGTGGGCTCAGTTGGGCAACAATAGAAGCTGGCCAGCTGGAGCTGGAGGTTGGGCCCATTAGGATGTAATAAAGTCTCATTCTAGTGCCAGATATCATTATCACTTTGATTTCAATTCAACTAAGTTGGTGCCAGTTAAGATGACAATAGCGGTCATTGGCCTTCCCTAATATCTCTTCGTACGAACCAAAACAAATGAACCATTTATGTCGTTTTTCATTAGAAGAAATGTGAAAGATCACGACGATGATAGATGACAATTCAAGACTTGAACAGGCTTATAATTGGTTTTCAAAGTTAAGAACTTTAATAAATGTAGGTGGGTCAATGACCTATATTGTCATCTTAACTGGCAGCAAGTATAACAATTCCCAAGTATAACAATTGTCCGGTCCGCAGGAGTGAGCCGGCCGCGCATCAACTCGGTGACGGGCACGCCGCTGCCGTCCCCGCGCGTGGTGTCCACGGTCATCCACCCCGACATCTCCAACCTGCACACGCGCTACACGCTCATGACGATGCAGTTCGCGCAGTTCGTAGACCACGAACTTACTATGACGCCCATTCATAAAGGTAAGTTAGACATATTAAGCACGAATGTTTTCAAGCGGTAATGCAGGCTGTTTCTCAGTTGTAAGTAGCAATGGAATTTGGATTTGTGCCCGGTGGATGGCAAAAGGCTCATCCCCTATAACATGGGACTGAAAACATAACTGGCGAAATGTGGTCGTACTTTTATAGGTACACTTTAAACGAACTGACGACCCCAATGGCGCAGCGGTAGTGAGGCTGCCTTACGCTCTTAGGTCCCGGGTTCGAATCCCGGTAGGAGCAAATGTTGGATGGACATTTGTTTCCGACTCATGGATATGTATAATAAGTATGTTTGTTTACAAACAAAAAGTTTCTATGTAGTATTATCAACTGTCTCCACAACACAAGCAACGAGGCTTGTGTTGTGGGCTTAGTGTGGCACCTAGATGGTGCTGTGTGTAATTTCCAGCGATATTTATTTATTTAAACTCCTGACCCTCGGAGATTACAGGCAGGCATTGTGTTATGAAGGTGTGATGGAACCCATAAAAAAACCTACAACGCATAAGGGTTCCGTAGTCAACAAGGAACTATTTTTAATTATTACAATAAAAAACCATCGTTCGCTCGCAAATCCGCATATTTTGAGATAGGCAACTACAGAACCCTACATTGTGCGTGGCCCGACACGCACTTGGCCGGATTTTTTTTAGTTAGTTTGTCTAGCCTTGAGAAATGATTTATTTTTAAGATGTGCCAGATACGGATCCCAGATATCTAACTGGGAAGGAATCTTCTCTTTGTCCTTCTGCCACATTATCATTTCACCATTACCAATCTTTCTTATTCTCAGGTTTCCACGAATCAATCCCCGATTGTCGTTCCTGCGACTCTCCGCGCACGGTACATCCGGAATGCAACCCGTTCCCAGTGCCTCGTGGTGACCATTACTACCCAGAAGTGAACGTTACGTCTGGAGAGCGGCTTTGCTTCCCCTTCATGAGAAGTTTGCCTGGGCAGCAGCAACTTGGTGAGTGGACAAACATAGTCATAACAAAGTTTAAGCCAACAAGGAAGATAAGTACCTAGGTATTTTCCGCCCGTAATTATCTGAAAACAATAGAAACAGCTAAGGAAATTTCTTAACCGATCTGTCTAAAGAGACTTCCAAGGCCGATACGTCTTTCTAAATTAAATAAACTTTGGGTTTTCGTCTCCAATCTTGTCTCTAAGTAATTTTAGAGACTTCGAAAATGTAAGCTATTAAAGTAGGTACTCCACCGCTACAACTGATTCAAAACCTCTTCTTTCAGGACCTCGTGAACAAGTAAATCAGAACACAGCCTTTATCGACGCTTCCGTAATCTACGGCGAGAACCCTTGCATCGTTCGCAAACTGCGCGGTTTCAACGGAAGACTGAACGCAACCAGCAACCCTATCAATGGAAGGGAACTGCTGCCCAGGAGTGACAGCCATCCCGAGTGCAAGGCGGCCAGTGGATTCTGTTTTATTGCTGGTGAGTTTGGACAGTTAATAATAAAAATTTAAAGAGGTATCAAGTACACAAACGATGAAGTCTTTTGCTTAAAGACTTAAAATGTAGGTATGTACCCAGTACCAATGCGTATGAGGTTTGCTTTGCTCATGATCTTACGCCAACCGCATTCAGCAGATTTTCCAATCAGATAAGCGTGGGACTAGCGCAATGAAAGTGGGAGCAATAAACTTATATGCGTATAAGCACAGAGTAGTTATCTCATCGTTTCCACTTTTATTGCGATAGCCCACGCAGCAGTTTGAAAATTTAAAAATTGTCGTTACGTCCTTGTCCTAAATCCCATCTTCTTATCCCCAGGTGACGGCAGAGCGTCCGAACAGCCAGGCCTCACCGCCATCCACACAATCTTCCTCCGCGAACACAACCGCATCGTCGAAGGTCTCCGCGGCGTGAACCCGCACTGGGACGCCGACCAACTGTTCGAGCACACGCGTCGTATCCTCGCCGCTACCTTCACGCATATCATCTACAACGAGTTCCTGCCCAGGTTGCTGTCCTGGAACGCAGTTAACTTGTATGGATTGAAGTTGCTGCCTTCAGGTAAGATTACGATCATTCTGTTCCTCCTATAATGGCATGGTTGTATTTTCACACATGATCTCACAGTGCTATAATATTCTACTAAGATCCGTAACAACCAATTGAGGATAATAAAAATAAAGAGTAGTTACCATCAACAGTATGTCAACCAATTCACAGTTTACTAAATGCCGTCCAAACGTTACAAAAGTTGAAGATAATTAAGCGAAGACTGTTTACCTCATGGAGTGTTTACAGTCTTGGTCATCACCATGGTCAAATTTTCTTCCGAATAGGCTAGTTTCCACCATCAATAAATTGCAAATCTATTTAGTCCGTCAGTCAGAGTATTGGAAAATAATGGACACGTATTTTTTGTTTTTGTAAATCAATGAATATTGACAAAGATAAAACGCATCAAAACTCGAGAGTGGGGGGCTCGTGACGTCAGAACGCACTAAAAATTATACCACGGCGTGACGTATTGAGAATTTAAAAAGCGTCGTATCTTCGTCAATTTTGGTTTACGTAACAAAAGAAAACATACGGGTCAAATATATTTTGACAATATAACTGACGGACTAATTAGATTTTTTTGGTTGACACACCTATTTATCTACAGACAGAAATTTTATATTCTATTTCATAAGAATATATCTAATTTCTAAATGCCGGTACACTAACGTTCCCTCTCTTCCAGGTTACTACAAAGAGTACTCACCTACCTGCAACCCCGCCATCGTGACGGAGTTCGCGGCCGCTTCTTTCCGTTTCGGCCACTCACTCTTACGTCCTCATCTCCCGCGTCTGTCGCCCAGCTTCCAGCCCGTGGAGCCCCCGATCCTGCTCAGAGACGGATTCTTCAGGCCTGACATGTTCATGTCTGTGAGTAGTACCATAGAATTTTTCAACCGCTATTTTGGACCTTAGTGACTCTGGAAGCTGTGTAAAAAAATGATAAATTTTCAATTGGTGACCGACTGATGAAATCAGGATGACAAAACTGATGACTTATGATACTAAAACTATTTTATGTTATCGAACATTGTAGGAAAACACTGCTAAAAATGGGAAAATAATATGTAAATGTCACAGTCAAAACTGTTAATCAGTCAAAACTACTTTTGACCGGTGAAAACTAATCAAATCCACTTTTGACGGGTAAAACTATTTAAACAGTAATTAACATTTACTTAGAAACTTAGGAGGTTGTTGGTTTTTTTTGTGACCCTTTGAAAAACATCATGTAATTCTAGGACTAAGTAATTACAACTGAGGCACGAACAACATACTTCTAATGATTTTCACTGACACCAGTCAAAAGTGGTTTTGACCGATTAACAGTTTTGACTGTAACATATATATGTGCTGTGCTAACGAAGTTTTCATGCGAGATTTTTATAGTTGCCTCGTATTTACGGAAATATCTCTTCGTCATTACACATCCATACACATCACCATGACGAAGTTTCGCTATTCTTATCTAAGACAAAAATATTTTTTCTAGCACCCACCTATGGTAGACGAGCTGATGCGTGGTCTCGCCTCCACCCCTATGGAAACCCTCGACCAGTTCATCACCGGCGAAGTCACCAACCATCTATTCGAGGACCGTCGCATTCCCTTCTCAGGCATTGATCTGATTGCCCTGAACGTACAAAGAGCCAGAGACCACGGAATACCAAGCTACAACAACTACAGAGCACTTTGCAACCTGAAGAGAGCGACTACCTTCGAAGATTTGGCTAGAGAAATTCCTGATGAAGTTATTGCTAGGTAAGGGATATCTTCCTTCATTTTCTCATATACACACATCAAAAGTGTCTAGGGATATACTAAATTTTTAGCATAACTTTAAAAGTAGGTAGGTACTTGACATTTCAAAAATATTTAAACGTGAATTTTATTTTACGGCTCATATTTCGGAAACGTGACTCCTTAGAACATTTTGTGTCATACAAAACTTTGTTTTTATGCATGGCCGCAAGTTTGAAAAAAAAACACAATGGCGGAAGTTAGGCCGGCCGTTTAATTCAAACCCTTTTCTGTAAGAATATAAAATTCAGCGCAGTTTAATTGCTGATGCAGATGCTTTAACAAATTCTTGATAGTTTTGTTTAAATACGTGAATAATTAAATATCCCTAGAAACTTTTGATGTGTGTAGTTTTTGGCTAAATCTTTTTCAAATTATTTGATTTGCAACATCTTTTGCTCTTCTTGTGTATAACTTCAATAAAAATATTCTGATCAAAGGAGGATATTTTTAAGCAGACAAGTAATATCATGAGCAAGTGCAACCACAACATGACTATAAATACAGAAGACAATAAGGTCTTAACTCCTATCGCAAAACCTCCCTCTAACTATTTCTGTTGAATATTCTCAGGTTCAAGCGCATCTACGCTACCGTAGACGACATCGATCTATTCCCGGGTGGTATGAGCGAGAGGCCGCTACAGGGAGGTTTAGTGGGACCCACCTTCGCCTGCATCATCGCTATCCAGTTCAGACAGCTTAGGAAGTGCGACAGATACTGGTGAGGATACTGACTTTTTGTTAATATTTGCGTATTTTCAGCTTCACAGCAAAAGTTCTCGGGTGCTGATAACTTTCATTTTTGCCAAAAACTTTTGCCAATTGAAGTTATAGAAAATTGTCAAACCCGCTGCAAGTCATTGCTAGAAAAAACTTGTATTCTTCAGAATGACCTTGGAGATCCTTACCAGGTTTTGCAATGAACACGAAGGAAGATTATGTTCAGAAATCATTAATTTATATGATGAAAATTCATGATCCTTCCAGGTATGAGAACGACAATCCAGCGGCTCGCTTCACGGAACAACAGCTGGCTGAAATCAGGAAGACGACGTTGTCCAAACTGATGTGCGACAACTTTGACCACCCCGGAGACATACAGAGAGCATCCTTCGACCTGCCTAGCAACTTCTTGTAAGCACCTAACTGCATTAATCATTCTGAATAGTCTGTTGCTCGATGAGTAGCTTTTTCATATTTTATTTTTATTTGAATTAAACAGATTAAAAGTGAAATTTTAACTTGACTACTAAAAAATTTGTTTAACAGTCATCTTAATGTTTAATGCCAAATCAAAGGAACTAAAACAGAAGACTATTTTTCAGTGTTTTGGTTATTTCATCTATATCCTATCAATTCAATTTTCCACGGCTACTAGATTACTTCCTATGAGGTCACATGTATTCATTCCATTCTCAACCCTGGTCAGGAACCCTCGCGTATCTTGCGCGTCACTACCTCAGTTGGACTTGTCAGCGTGGCGCGAGAGTTCAGCGCAGGGTTGTCTCATCGCCGGCAGATCTGTCGCCGTTGGAGAGTCTGCCTTCCCGTCACCTTGTACCTCGTGCATATGTACTGTTGAAGGGGTGAGTTTACATTAACGTTTTTTTTTTCGAACTCTTCCGCTGTTCTGTTCTAATTTACTTATTTCGTTGCAATTTCAAAGGTAGTTGTCAAAATTTACCGGGGTCTTCGAGCTTCATTGTTTCGGCGGTGGCCACTTCAGTCTCTGGCCTTTAAGTAGTATAAATATAGTTGGCAATGTGTGACGGGATGGTCCGAATCCCAACCACTACACTGTTTGTTTTGAGTTCAGATTCATTTTTTGTTGGTCGTTGTTGAATCACACGACCTCATCCACACTACAGATAGCAATGGTTTTGCATCTCAGCTGCTGTTTAGTGTGATAGTTTTTTTATCACCTTCACTTTTGTTCTAAGTAGTAGAACTTCCCTTATTAGTAGATTATATAACAAGTGAAAAAAAAGGGAATTTAATTCGAGGGACTAAGTTGGATCCCAACAGCAGCCAAGGATTCTAGAGTAGAATCCTGAGCGGAGCGAGGGATACAAGAACCAAGATGATTTTTTTTCACGAGTTGTGTACTCTACTTTTACCACTGACAGCGAGAAAAGAAGATAAATAGAAGTATGGTATTATTTTTTCTCGTGGGTTAATAATAACAGCCAATCGGGTCGCTCTTTAAGGTTAAGCCACGCTTACCAAGGTTGGTCTGTGGAAGGGTGACCACTAATTCATTAGGTACATACCGAGTTTCCTCCGTGCGTCGGAAAATACGTAAAGCCCTTGGTCAATCTCTCAAAGCAATTTTCGAAATTCAGTGTTACATTCTTGTCGGGACGTTTTATTGTTCCAAATTCAAAATGGTTTTATTCACTCGGTGAGTAAAAGAGCCTTTTATTCACTGTTATCGACGGTGAGTAAAAGAGAGTTTTATTCACAGTTATCGATGAATAAAATGCCCTTTTTCGAGTGGCGATGGTAAAAATATCCTGTTCAACATTGATTGTTACTTCCAGGCACAATGCGCATCGCTGCGCATCACGGACTGCGCGCAGCTGCACCGCGAGTGGCCGCGCGAGGCGGTGCAGCGGGACGACGTGTGCACGGCGCAGTGCGGCGCCAGCGCGCCCGCCGGCCCCGCGCACTCCCGCGCGCCCCGGAGACCACACATCAACTTCAACTTCCCAGATCTGTCGCCTTTCGTGGCCAAGTGAGAGGGGCAGGGAGACCCGACTCTGGTGGATGTGTAGGGTTGTTTTGCCAATGAGGAAATAGTTGGTGGAGATACTGTAACAAACGCTGAAAAAAAATGTTGCAGACAAGATAAAGAAAACTCCTGCTGGAAGTGGTAAAATTGTAAAAAGAAATGATGTTAGGAGTAGATTGTTTCTGGTGAAGAGTTTCTGAATGACTCATCCTTCAAACTCTCTTCAAAATTTCTCCTCACACGAAAAGTAAAAAAATAAAAGTCATCGACAAAACAGCCGTAACGTTTTAACAGAGCAAGGGCTTTGGTAAAGATAATAATTTAAGAAAATGAAATTGACCAACAAAAAAACATTCTCAGTGTACATTCGATCTAAAATGAAAGTAAAATAATTTCTCACCATGAAAATTAGCAAATCGTATGATCGATCGCAAAATTTACCAGTCGTACGACCGATCGTACGATTATACTGAGTTTCTACTATAGGTCAATAGGTACTGAGAAATTTTCACAGGGTTACCACAAGTTTACCAGCGACGTTGAAAGAATAATAGTCAACAACAAAATATTCTTTAAATATTCAAGTATTCGTATCTTTGACTGATGTCTGTGTCTCATTTATACTTTGTTAAGAATTTAGTTTAAGTATTATAAGATCATTACTAGTTAAATCCGGAGAGGACGTCTGTAGCCGAACTAAAGCAGAACGCTATGGGTCCCGCGATGAAACAAAGAATGTACAAACGCTGTAGATTAGAAAATGGTATAAGTTCTATTTTCTAAAATTCAGCAGTTTTGCGATATTATTTTTTTATATAAGTACTTACTTACTTAACTTTATTTTTGTATGTAAGTAAAACGATATTTGAACTACAAGTACCATTAATTATTATTTTTTAAATATTTTATGGTATTTTAATTGTGGCGTGTTTCAAAATCGTGATATGATTGTAAAAAGTGTTTCTGGTTTCATGAAATTATATTTTTATGACTTGTACCTACTGTAAACAATTTGTAAGAGGTAATATCTTATTATGGAATACTACTATCGTATCATTTTGTGAGTACTATGGTGGCCGCTACTTAAATCTGAAATAAAGTTCATTGCTCTTTCCTTAATTTCTCTGCGTAGGTACCCCGACAATACATTATGAATCGTTTTTTATTACTAGAAAAAGTCAAGGATCACGATAAAGGTCGTTTCGGGACAAGTTTATGTCATTATTTCTGTTTTCGGAATTACGTGTTTGAATAAATGTATGCGGGTCAATGACCTTTAATTCAGATTTATTTGACGTTAGGTATAATATTTCTTCTCGTGGCTAGAATTCTCTTTGGCCTAATAGATTGTAAGAGCTATTTCTAATTTAGATAATATTATTATTTCTTGATAAATTATGGTCTATAATCACTCAACTGTTTCTAAGCGTTTTACAACTATTTAATATGACGGCCATCTTGAGCTTTAAATAAACGCAGTGATGTTATGACACAATAAATAATAGGCAACTAGAATAACCAAAATACCGCCACAGTACCGATGTTACCAACCATACTACTGATAATAAAAAAATCCCAAAAGAAGGATGTTTTGGGAAAAAATCAAATACAGCAGACAATCTCGACGAAATGATTATAGTACTTGTGTATAGCTCACTATAATAATTAAATTCACTGCCTAGTTGTGCCGCGTATCTCCCTTTTCGTGTTTAATTCGAGACACGATTTTCGAGAAATTATCAAAACTTAGAATCCCGTTTTTCGTCGTCGTCATACGTTCTAGGTAAAAAAATACAAAATTTTCGTCACTTTCACCCCGGAGTCAGGTACCCGGTTTTATTGAACTTTGTCAAAAATTTTGGATTCGCAGTTCGTGTCACATTTACAAAACAGTAAATATCTAATCTATAGTAGAACATAAGCGCACCATGCCGTGCACAACGGAACTCTCTATTTCAGAGCGGAAAACTTACGTTAAGGTGGATGCTCCAGGGTAGCCCGCGAAATTCAAATTTTCTTACGTTTTTTGCCCTCAGAGTTCATAAATGTCGAGGAATGATTTTGACCTTGAAAAAGTCGTTCCTCGACTTTTATGAACTTGGAGGGTTGTATTGATGAATTTGATGATTATAATTCTGTAACTACATACGTCATACAGTCGTGAACAATATTTTAATCAACATACAACCTAGCACTGTTCTACAAATTGCAAAAAACGTAAGAAAATTTGGGGCTAGCCTGACGCTTTCACCTTAACGGAACTGTAAATTCATCAATTTTTAAAAAGATCACGGTCGAGGTCAATCATTCCACCCATTAATGGAGGGTGGTCTCTCACGAGGGCTCTCGCGGGGGTGATGAAAATATCATTAGTTTTGACGTCTAGTTTTCGAGGTACGAAAACCAAGATTCAATATTTTGGTAAGCACATGCCGTGATGATTTCACGCAAATCGTTTCTCGAATTGAACACGAAAAGGCAAATACGCAATTTACCTAGGATAGGTTCTTGTAAATTATTTTGTAATATATTGGATAATTAAGCGTAACAAGTTCTTTAGTTGTTATATTTTAGTTTTAATATAAAATCTCACCTAAACAACGAAAATGAAATACAAAAATATTTTTTATTGATAATGTTGTTTCACTTCTTTAAAACCACCATAGTCGGGGTTTCTCGTCAGGGTTTATCAAATAAAAATCAAAAGTCGGAAAATATTTACAAATCACTTTATTTTGTTGCATATCAAGTCTATTTAGTTCCTTTTTACAATAAATACATTAGGTCTGAGTATAAAAAATCAGTGTTGCAAAAAAAAAACAACACAAACTCTTAAAATTTATCTTGAATACTTAAAAAGTCTTGATTTTTTCAGGCTAGTCCCCCCTTAATGTTCATTATACACATGGCCTGGTGACAACTACACCACAACACAGTGATGCCACCAAGTGATCAATTTTGATTGCACTGTCACTGCTCCTTGATCCTGAAACAATACAGTTTATTTATAACTAGCTGATGCCCGCGACTTCGCCCGCCCGCTAATTATATACTAAAACCTTCCTCTTGAATCACTCTATTTATTGAAAAAACCCGCATCAAAATCCGTTGCGTAGTTTTAAAGATTTAAGCATACATAGGGATATAGAGACAGAGAAAGCGACTTTGTTTTATACTATGTAGTGATGACATTCTGAGGTATACGAACTTGCGATTTTATTCTCAAAATAAGTAGAAAAATAAGTTCTTCGTAACATTCCGCTCATTAAGTTCACCGTGCGCGGTGACACAAAACGCAACAGTAATCGAAAAAGACTAGGGTACTTTTTTGAGTTGAAAAAGGGCCTTCAAATTACTCGCAGACAATCGCACGTAGCAGTTCGACTGCCGCGCTGCTCATACAATTTTATGCAAAGTAGAAAAGCGCGTTTGCGGTTCATTTGAAGGCCACAAACCACTATTAAGAATTGGGCCGTAAAATTCGGTGACGATTGCAGTAAATTCTGTACCAAAAAGGTCAAGGTCAAGCTTATGTAGGTCACCGAGAAAAAGCGGTTCACACGAGACCTTTAAGCGTTACTTAAAACATGCTTTGACTTACACATGTTCTCCTTTATCTTGCAGTTGTATTATTTTAGTTTTTTTTTTCAATTTACCATTTTTTGGCAGATCACATAAAATTTCACCCTTTGTGAAATGAGTAATTTCTTTAACAGAGTTAATATTATACAGAGTGTAACAAACCCTAAGAACATGGGTTTAAAAAAAATTGTACTTCCCATACAAAATATCGCATTGGCTGTCGCAATTACATTTTTGATCCATTTGCAATATTTTCAATTAAAAAACGGACATATTTCCGTTGCGTTTACTTCACACGTCACAGGCCCACCAAAAACAATCCAAAGAGAAAAGTAAGGTACCTACTAACCGTATGGAAAAACGATATATAATATCAGTTAGCCGCGACTTCTTTGAACCCATTGACGACGGGCGTGTGGTCGTTGCTGCGACGCCACAAGCCGTACACGCGGCCCGGCACGGCCTGCCACAGCCGCACCGTGCCGTCCTCCGACCCCGTCGCGTACAGCTCGCCGTCCGGCGACCACCGCACGCAGTGCACGGGACCGAAGTGACCTTTGTTTGATTCTGGAATCAAAGAGGAGCGAGATGGTGTAACTCGTTGATAGCATAGGAAAGAAAACGTCATAAAGAAGTAAACTATCTGAAACGAAAAGAAGAGTTAAAGAAATAAACTAAAAACGCTCAGAATCGAGTTGTTAGGTTCCCAACCGTTTCGAATTCTGCCCAATAAACATATCAGATTTTAATGTCGGCCAAGTGGTGGCGGCCTCGACTTACGAACAGTAAATCGTGGGTTCGAACCCCGACAGGCGCATTACTTTGTGTAATTTGTTTCATCGGGAAGAAACCGTATCGTAGAACCAAAAAAATTCGAAGACATGTGACATCTACCAATCCGCACTGGGCCAACGTGGTGGATTATAGCCCATTCCCTCTCATAGAGAGGAGGCCTGTGTCCCAGCAGTGGGAACATTAATAGGCTGATGATGATGGTTAATTATCTGCCTAGTTAGCCTTTTCCAACTATGTTGGGGTCGGCTTCCAATCTAACCGGTAGCAGCTAAATACCAGAATCGGTGCACACCATGATTTCAGAACATGAGTCGCTTAGATTTAGCTTCTATAAATAGAGAAATATAGATTACAGTATTTACAGTGTATTTACCTCTTTTGTATGATATTGATAAATATGACATTGCAAAACATATACTGGGTAACAAATGCTTCCAAACGAACTCAGGTAGTAAACCAATCTCACTGGTCGCTACACAAAACTCGACCAAAGGAATGTCTACGCCCTACTTAGGAAACTGTGGAGAAACACTACGTCAAAAAAACTGATAAAATTTGACCTTGCGTACGTATAAAATATGCCAGTATAAGGACGAAATAAATAATTTAACAAAGACGAATACAAAAACTAACTTACCGAGTTCTGTTCCTGTATTATAATCAAATTTATAGACTTTCAAGTCTTCGCCGCCGCACACGAAGGTTGCCCGGCTCGGTGCAAGCGACGCTGAGTAACATTTCGTTGGCACTGGAAATTCGCGCATCTTGCGCATTGTGTCAGAAGAATAAAATGATACATTTGTACCTGGAATATAAAAAAAAAAATATTTAGAAAACTTCAATTAGGAACATGCATGTATTTTATTCTTAACTCAAATCAATAAAATATAGTTCTATCAACCCGCTCAAAAAAAATATTAAACTCTTACAATTTTCTACGACGCGACAGTTCAAACTGTCACATTATATGAGATGTTTGTAGTATATGTATAAAAGTCAACGCCCCAATTGTGTTTTTTATTAGGGTTCCGTGGACCTGACAAGGAACCCTTATAGTTTCGTCATGACCGTCTGTCTACCTGTCTGTCTGTCTGTCCGAGGTTTTGCTAAGAGACCGTTAGTACTAGACAGCTGTAATTTTGTAGAGGTGTGTATATCAATAACGCCGACCAAGTGGTAAAATAAAATTTTGGAAAATATTTTTTTAGGGTAGCTCCCATACTGTATGTGAAGTGGGGAAGAATTTTTTTTCGTCGTCTACCCCAACGTGTGGGGTATCATTGAATAGGTCTTTTAAAATGATTTAGGGGTTGCTGATATTACTCTTCGATTTAATGCTCCATTTACGAAATATTAAACTTTAAAGTGCAAATTTATTCCAAATTCCCCCCCAAAGCTAAATTGCTGGATTGAAAAATCTGGAAAAATTCATGATGATAGTGCATTTCATGAACTTTAAAGAAAAACTATAGCGGTTAAGATAACTTTATTAGTTTAGCAGTAATAGTTGTCGAACTTGGGTGTTGGATAATTTTGTACCAAATGCAAAATCCTTTGAATAAATCCTATAAAGTGACTAAGATGAAGTAGTTGCTTGTTTATAACGGGTAAAGACTTGCATTAAAAAACAAAATCTAAAATTAAAAAATAAAATAAAAAAAAACTGCCGCTAGATGGCGCTGTACCAACGGGTTTGTTCAATATTGTGATAACGGGCTACTACGGAACCCTACACGGCGTGTGGCCCGACACGCACTTGGCCGGTTTTTAATTAGATTAGACCTCCGGACTATTATTTTTAATAACGTCCTAAGCGTATCTATTGCGATCTATTACAAAAAACATTGTACGCGGAATGCCTAAGGCTGTATTTACGTAAGCACGGCAGGTGTGGTATGTTTTAATGCGTAACTTGATCTCGGTTTGCTCTTGAATTAAAATGTAAATTCGTACTAAGGCCAAACGTAATCACTCCACATTACATGTCACAATATATAAAGAAGTCATAGAATTATAAAGGGTGTAAAAAACCTCTTAACGAAGCCGAAAGGCAATTGCTCTCCCCGTCATTGTGATCATTTTTTTGTTCTAAACCATATCTGGGAACCTTCTAGTTACAGAGATATTGGGGGTCAAAGTTCCAACTTTTTGAATTGTTTTTTTTTAAATACAAGTTTTTAATGTAAGATTTTAAACACCTCCTCGACCCCCGTACTATTCAATCCATCCATCAGCACAATGTTTTGAGTGCGTTACTTTGAGTTCTATCACAAAACATGATTTTTCACCCCAAAAAAAAAAGTCCTTTCCCAGCTATAATTTTTGCGTAAAGTTACTTAGTTTGATGTGCAGAATGCTTCGTTGACGGTTTCGTGATGATACACATGATACACCCTGTATTAGACTGATATAAATATAATTAATAGCCTATAGCACCCACGAATAACGTAGCTTTATGCCGGTGAAAAAAAAAAATTGAAATGGCTCCGGGTTCCGGAGATTATCCCTACATACAAATCTAAAAACTTACAAACAACTTTTTCCTCTTTATAATATTAGTATATAATAGCGCCTTGAACAAAACTCTGTTTTTGGCGGATTCCGATTCTAGTGTGTCTTTTGTGTGTTATTAGTTCTATATCCTCAGGGTGTCAAAGACCCATTACTAAGCTTATGATGTCCGTCTAAATGTCACACGATGTTTAGGATTGTAATAGCTAAGCGACTTTGCTCTTCCTCCACAAAATGTAATCAAAACAGGTCGAGCGGTTTCGTCTTTACGACATAACAGACAGACAGAGACAATTTCACATTTATAGCTAGAATTAGTATAAATATAACCTTACCGTGAGCTACTGTCAATATAGCTCCATCTCTTGACAGCTCTAAACTGTTTGGTATGGTTGGGAATTCCACTTTTTGAACCTCCTGAAAAGTAATGAAAAGTTTCGATAAAGTTTGTACTTGAATGTGTTTTTAAATACAGTCGACATAAAGTCATTCTAACGTCCACTTATAGCGGCAGCAAACGTGTTTGTCGGCTTAAGGGGATTGAAAAATCCGCGATTCGTTAAATCCGCGAAAGAGCGATTTAGTCAACTACGAAGCCAATCCATGTTTTCGATGTTCTTTATCATTTGCCTCCGAATTAGTAGTATTAATTCGGATGCTAAACACATTGAGGTAACCATGATTCGTCAAAGATACATCCGACAAAATATACGTGTAAATAAATATACGTTCGGCAAATTGCCGCTTGGCTTAACTTGTACCCAGCCCATCTTAACACTTTCACAGCCGTTCACTGTCCGCTAAGTAGACACAAGTAAAACACAAGCAAAGTTGAACAATCGCAGTAAACCATAATTATGTGATTCATAACTTTTTACCCGACTACGGCAAAGCCAAAAGAAAGGGTTATGATTTTAGCAGTCTATGTCTGTTTGTATTCACTAATGTTCCTTCGTAGCGCCTAAACTATTCATCCGATTTCGATGAATAAGGTGTCAATCGATTCGTTATTATGGCCCGGGTGACATAGGCTAAATTTTAACCGACTTCAACAATAGGTGGATTCGATTTTACCTTGTAAACTCCGATTTTAATTCAGTAGGTGAATATGTTTAATTGTAGTATACCACAAAAATTCTCGTTACTCCATGTTTTTAAAACATATAACAACCGGACAGTCATAATTAAAAATAGCTCTTTGTAAAACAATACATTACCTGTCCACTAGTACGATCCCAGACTCTCATCGTAAGGTCATCGCTCACGCTGACTATGCGTGAGTTATGAAGGAAGACTGCGTGTCTGATGCTATTTGAGTGCGCGCTTATTTTCTCCAGAGCTGGAAATTATGAGATTTTAAATATTAATCGGTATTCAATCAATTGGTTATATTGGGCAGTGGACTATGATGAATGGTCATTGATTGAAAACAGAACAGCGGGCCTAGATTGCCACTTCTTTAGGCCTTACAGATGCCTAGACATTAGGCAATAACTTTCAATTTTTTATACATATATTTCTATAAAGAGTTTCAACAGAATTAACATGAATTGTCTTAAAGTTGATAAAACAATATTTTTTCTTAAATCGAATTCATAATTAGCCGGAATACCAGCTATAAATATAGTTAAACCAGATAATAATAATAATAACTTAAAAAATATTTCTAATAATAATAAATTAAATCGAATTAATAGATAAACACCAGCTGTTACTCAAGTAGAAGAATGAACTAATGCAGAAACTGGTAACTTTTTAGTAGCCATATCAATCCAATACATTTTAGACTTTTCTTTTTAAGGACAGGAGAATCATGATGATCAAGAGAATGTCACTTTATCTATGCCCATGTTTAGGTGTCTGGTAAACGTCTTCAAAAACTTAAAAACAAATACTAATTTAGGGCAGCCATGACTTGCTGTTAACCTTTTGGATATAGAAACTAGTAAAAATAGAATATCAAAGCTTTTAACACATGCATCATAAAAACTAATGACTATGTGAAACACTGTTTATAAAAGGGCTATCTTGGAGAAGATGTAAACTGTTCATAAATTATTCAAAAGGTTACACCCTTTTATTGAGTGTAAATATTTAATTCTTCTCAATTTATTGCATTAATATGATGATTATTTCAGATAAGAGTTATCTTACATGCTAATTAATGCTTCCTCAACTATTGTTTATGTGATGTTTATGTAATCTCTATGATAACATTTAAAACAACAACACACAATTTTCTACTTTTTTGGCTATCACTTCGCCCACGAAGTTCCCGGAAATTATTCCACAAGAAAGTAGGTACTACCAGGATAAAAACTATCCCATGTCTTAAAACAATGACCTATCTTTGCTTATGCTATGCTTATATTTCAGAAGTATAAATTACTTTGAATAATTATCTCAACTATTAAGAACGTAATTGATTATTTATTTCCCTCCATCGGTCAACATACATTGACATAATTTATTTAGCGATTAGAATCAACCACAGGAAGTAATTATCGGTCTTTCCTTATCAGACATAAAAGAATAGGAAACTAACCTCCCGCTTCTGGTTTGTTAAGGTCAAATACTCGTATAAGTTTCTCGTTGCTTGCAGTGAGGAGCTGAGTGTCGTCAGCATTGAAGTTTACGCTTTTCACTATGTGTTCGTGATCAAATGTTTGCACCACTTCACCATATCGAGCGTCCCATATTTTTGCTGAAACATTATATTAAATATTGTTAGAAAATTTATTGTTGCGGGAAAATTTATTCCTTTTGAGAGCTTCCATTGCGTGCGCTGCGTAAACAGTTAAAGTTACGCTGGAATTTCCTCATAAAAGTTATAAAAAGGATGACATAATTATTATGTCTATCTTTTAAGGTTGACTCACTCTCTCTATAACCTTTACTCTCTCTTAAGTGACACAGACAGAGTTGCGCGGGTCAGCTACTTTCTTATGTCCATGGC
Source organism: Xestia rhomboidea (assembly GCA_963853795.1). Lineage (NCBI taxonomy): Eukaryota > Metazoa > Arthropoda > Insecta > Lepidoptera > Noctuidae > Xestia > Xestia rhomboidea. The sequence goes on along the minus strand of OY970763.1, from coordinate 12,098,872 downwards.
CCAATGCCTTTGTTAACAATGTATATGCGGACCACAATTTAGAGCTTTTTGTAGCTTACTCACATTTGGGAAATGGTGAATCATAAATATGTATAAATAAGTTTCTATTTTTAGATGAATGTCCCCCACAAGGGTATTCCAGATTAAATATTTGTAATACACAAAGTATTTTATTAACATTGCAAGATTTAATAACGTGCAAACAAAGCTTTTGATTGTTTTGTTTTTTCTGTAATGCAATACTATTTTTTTTTTTAAATATTGGTAATAATGTGGTCAGAATTAATTACACAGAATGATGCAATGAACTGTCAGATTGCAAAACTGAAATGATTAAAGGATCATTATCATTCCTAATATTTGCATCTACAATGCAAATACAAAAAAAAAATCAAAGTATGTACCTATGTCAATATCACAATATAAACAAATGTTATCCTTCTTTCACTATTACTAATAGTTTTGTGAAACAAGAAATATGAATCACCTAATAAGATTAAAATCTTCCTATTGAGAAATTGCATAAATATTTGTGAAGTACCTGAAAAGTCAGCTGCTCCACTTGCTGCGAGATTAGCATTTTGCGTCAAAGCTACCCCCCAAACTGCACCTTTGTGACCTTCAAACGTGCCAATCCAATCACCTGTTTCACCTTGTCGTAGCATGGGCTTGCCATCTAAGGAATTCATTAATATTACAATGTGTTGCTAAGAAAGCTTGGTCTTTGTGCATAAACACATTTTGGTTGAATGGAGGTTGGATGTCAAATTCTGCTTAGTCATGAAAACATTTCATAGTTTTCATAATATTTCAACTCTGTTACTGAGTTATTATTTGGTATAAATTTGTTAAAAAATATATATAAAAAAGAGAAGATTTTGGACTTAAACCAAAAAAGTAATGTAATTGGAAAGATGACCCAAACCACAATGTTTAAATTAAACCAAATTAATAAAGAGAAGATTACAATATTCATTTTATTCATTCATGTATGTTTTCATTCAAGCCTTGTACATTTTAAGAAATGTTGGATGTTCCTTTAGCATTGTGTGCAAAGATAACATCTTTCAATTTTCCTCCTCAAGTAAAACAAGGCAAACCATTGTGTTAGCTTTCCACAATACTTAAATACCTACATGATAATTATGTAGAAGAAAGGCCTATGTAGAAATATTAAGTATGTTGCTATTTGAACAAGATAATCATTAGTTACAGCTGTTCTATAAAATACTATGACCACTGTCATAACAATAATGAAACCACTATATTAGTACACTCTAGTGTTAGATAAAAAGTAAATCAGATACACTAATCATAGATTGTGTACACATAATTATAAGAACAATGACAGGAAGGTACAATTAAATCACATTAAGTGTTATTGACTATTTTCCTTATACAGCAACATATTGAAAGTAGCTTAGTGACATGTTTATAAGCCCTTCCATAAAGTAAACATTAATGTCAAGTACTTTGACAAACCTTGAGTGAGCACAAGGTGACCCACAATGGGTGAAATGTCAACATTCAACATAGGAACAAAATTTACTACCTGCAACAATTCATGAGCACACAAAGGTGTGGAACTTGTATGTCATGCTGCCGGTACGTGAATAAAAAGCACAAGCGCAAGCCTCAAGGCGAGCAGCCGAGGAAACACACGAGCGGATACTCAAGGTACTTCCTGCATGTCCGGAAAGAGAAGGTCACAACATGCATAGAATGCACGCCGGCCGAGCGGACAACTCCACACAAACAAGAAAAGTGAAGGCCTTTCGAACACATCTCGTCACCAACATCTGTCACGCGAAAGCACTACTCACACGCACCAACACACTTGCAAGACTTCTACCCAAATATAGGCCAAGGCGATAGGGCACACTGATTACAAATTAGTCGTCAAAACTCACCTTTGCAGGCCGAAATTAAATAAAACCCATCTTTTGTAACGTCACTAAAATCCAAATGCACGACTGGTCTAGTATGGCCACCGCATGTGAGAGGAACTTGCTTGAAAGTTGTCATTTTGTTTCTTAATTTTGTTTGTTGTACTTTTTGAAAATAAAACTAATTATCTTTGTTGTTAACTAAAAATTAACCTAATGAGTCTGATCGTACTGAATGTTGACAATCGACTGACGGCAAAGTGGAGTGGTAGGTGGTATTGCTATACATTAATTGATTACCTACCTTTTATTAATATTATTTAGTCTAGATAAAGTTATGAGGGAACGATAAAGCCTTGGGCAGTTGTTTTATGATTTAAACAAAATTCATTGTTTTATCGTAAGAAATCGATAAATAATTGCAGTAATATTTAAAAAAAACGTTTCTTGGAAGCATAAAATTTAGAAGACAAACCAGAAGAAAAATGTAAGAATCATTATTTTATTAGTAATTTATTTTCAAACTGGTTCTCAGAACATAACTTTATCTAGCATTTTTCTACTAATTTTATTAGCTGAGGATTTAATTGTACTAAATTAGTAGAAATGTGTTTAGGCTGGTAGGTTCGTCATTTTTTCTTTTATTTTGTTTCTGTCCGGCTATGGCCCTGGCCATTTATATTTTGTGTAGACGTCGAATTCATGTTGTTTTAAAAGTGGGTAGGGACCTAGGTACCTACCCACTTTTGAAGAATAACATAGGTAATAATACCCTGACCACAGCACCTGTGTACCATAAAGGGACCTCTTCCGAGTGGAAAAGCGGGGTATTTCGTTGTTTTTGTTACACAGCGACTATCTGTGACAGACATGGCATTTATTTTGTTCCATTTTTGTTTATATAAAAACAAAAAAATATGGCTTATATCTCTGTGAATTAAAAAATAGGTGGCAGTCTTTTCGTAAAATGTGACGCCACGAGTGTTACCAATATAATCTGGGCTTTAAAATTGTATTCTCGGTTCATGGACTGAAAAGAACTAAAGAACGATATGATATATGACGTGTCATTTGACGTTGTCAAAACGACACAAGCACAAGTATTGAATTTGTTGTGGTTATTTTATCAGATTTCACATTTTTGTAAGAATATTTGAAAAATATGGATTTCTTCACATCTATACCCACCCATATTGACTATGTTGGCCAAGCCAAGGCTGAGAAATTGTACAGAGCTATAATTACGCTATTCAGTATAGTCGGTTTTGTATGGGGCTACATAGTTCAACAATTTTCACAATCTGTGTACATATTGGGAGCCGGATTCGTCCTAGCTGCGATCCTGACTGTTCCGCCATGGCCTATGTACCGCCGCAACCCACTAAACTGGCAGAACCCAAGAAGCAATGAAGAAAAACCCGCAGGCAAGAAGGGGAAGAAATGAAGCATCTGACAAATTCAACACCATCTTGATCAGAAGTGTATTCCAAACAGTTGTTTATTTCACTAATCCCAAATAAAATAGTTTCTAAGGTTCATAATGGTTTTATTGCTCAGATAACAAAATAAAATTTCACTTTTGCACATGTGTGGCAGGTTTGATGAAAACATTACAGTCTTAAATCATTTTCTTTTAAAAACATACAGATACATATGTAACAAATTGATTACATTGAACAATTATTTACAAGAATTGTATGAACCTTTAAATTTAGCCTACTTTCAAAGGAGCATTTTTCTAATGTCAACATAATGGAGAGATTGTAAGAAAGTCTTTAGAGAATGAAAGAGCAGTTTAGAAATATGCTTGTTGCAAATGGCACCATATATTTTTACTTCAGGTAATTCAACACTGAAAATACCTTTCAGATATGTGTTCTGTCTGTACACAAGGTACAATATTGTATGCAATGTCAAAAATAGTAAATATTGCATCTGAGTCTGCTATTTATAAAATTATGATTTTACATAACAACATGAAACATACTATGAAGATTTAGATTAGTATTTTTTTTTTATAATTATTTACGAATATAAGTCTAACAACAATTGGGCCAAAGTCTAGCAGCGGTACACTGGGTGGTTGCATCTACAAGTCGTCGGTTGCGAGGATGCAAGAGCTTTCCAGTCTATCTCAGTACATGATCAAATTGAGAAGTCAAAAGTGTCACACAATAAAAAGACTTCAAGAGCACTCTCACTCATTGCTTTTTAGGCAGCGAGTTTTTGACCCAATTAAACAATTCGTTCTACCCATGTTGACATAAAGATATTATTGCTATTTGAGTTTAGAACAATGTGCTTGACTGTTTGCATAAAATATGTTGTGACTTAAATGGAAGCTGGTAGGCAAGACTATGGCTAACAAATAGATACTTAGTTGGAAAACATACAGTAATACAATGGAAGACTGTCACATGCTGACTTAGATTGAAATTTACTGATGAAACTGAACACAGTCACCTCATCTAAAATTCTAAACCACATTCAAAAGCTGCCATTGTGAATATTACTATGGACACAACTTCCTACATCATTACCACTTATTGGACCATCTCAACAGGAATAATGTCACAATGTCTTGTAACAATATTCTGATCTCTATGAGTGTCCATGGAGTTTCGTGATCTTTCTTCTCCATAGAGATCTACCCATTGGATGGGCAACTACAGTACTTTCATAGTTAGGTACTATGCTTTGTGACTGGGACTGTAGCTTCATTATATTGGTCTTTGTTTTGTCAATTCAAAAGTGGTGTCATACTGATGATACATGATTGTATGGACTTCTGTGCAATATAAAAACAATGTACGAAGTTGTACGCTAAATTAAAAAAAGAGTGAAGTATTCCACTTTTAGACTTTTTTAGGGACCAAGAAAAAATTACGGAAAGTAAATAAATATCGCTGCACATTACACACAGCGCCATCTAGCGCCACACTAAGCAACGAGGCTTGTGTCGTGGACACCAGATAGTTGATATACTACATAGACATTTTTGTTTGTAAATACATACCTAATATAAATATAAACATCCATGACTCGGAAAGAAATGTCCATGCTCATCACACAACATTTGCTCCTACCGGGACTCAACGAACATAAGGCAGCCTCACTACTGCTGCGCCATTCGGGTCGTCAAGTGTATGTTCGGTAGGTATATCATCTACTTTCGCTACCTACCCGATTAATATACTTACGTCCACAGATATACCCAAACTATTATAGGAATTGTACATACACTTTCCGTATGTAGGTACATTTTCCTTGGCCAATAAAAAAAACTAAAAGTGGAATACTACTTACAGAAATAATTATATACTTAGCGCCCGCTAGAAAGAATACTTCCAGCGGGTGACACGTTGATTATTGCTTTCTCCTAAGTTTCTATAATACTCTTTTTTTAATAGCGTACAACTTCGTAGGTACATGTCTCGTATATTGTTTTGATATTACACAGAAGTCCATACGTTGTCGTGTCGCCGCTAGAAAGTACTTAAGACACCAAAAGTGTCTGTAACTGGCCTATTTGAATTATATGCTTTGATTTTATTCCATAATGACACTGACAGCTCATGAACGCAGTCAGTTTTATTGATGAAATTCGCTCCTGTAGTTTAGTCAACTCAAGTATGATGCTACTAACTATGCACACAGTACAGGTTCTTAGCTAAAGCTGTGTAGTTTTTCATCAATACAACACGCTGGAGGCGTTGTGTTTTGTTTTAAACAGGCATTATTGAGATGTTAACAAGGTAATACACAACAAGCAAGCTAGCTACTAGTTATTACTAGCCTTGTTAAAGGCACATGGTTGAGAACGAATCATTTGTAACTATTTTACGAATCTATTTGGTACTAAATTGCTATGGCCGCCTGGTCATGTAGGTACGCTTTTTTTTGTCGTGATAAAACAACGGCACGGCAGACTCCGACTGAATTCCTTACTAAAAGCTGAGTAGCGTAAAATATGTAATACACATAAATATGAAACCTTTTAATATTCGTTGTAATTTATAACTGGCAAGGATCGATCCATAGAAAGATACAGGATGTTTTTTTCTATAAGATAATATATCCCTACTTTTCACAACTCTAATAGAAATGCACGTGTGCTATGCAGCTAGGATAGGAGGTAGGACATTGCTCCCTTATGCATAAAACTTCAAAGTATTACTAAGATTTTATAGAAATTCTTACTCCACTTTTAACTTAGACAATAGCTACACACAAAACATTTACTGACACACATTAATCTCAAGTATAGTTTCTATCAAATATAGTCCTATTGGACGTAATTATGTAAATATAATAATTTATTATTGTTTCTATTAAAACGTGACTACGCGTCTAAACTAGGCCTCTATGCGCAGACCAGTGCAGTAGAGATAAAATGTTTTTATTTTTTTATATTAGGTACAGGAAGAATATTGTGCTAATGAAGTAATAAATGGCTGTCGCCACGTTAACAACTCCAAACCATAAATGCAGTTTACTCCGTGCCTGAAAAACAGGTTACAGGTAGTCAGTGGCAGTTCCTAGATGTTACAGTATGTCACACGATATTAAGATCATTCTTATGGTCGCGACACCAAACTTAGTGGTCGACTGTGAGCGACTCAACTTTTTGTTCACACCGAATAGAAAATTAGCTATTTCGATTACGCTGATACGCTGTGAGCCTGAGCCTCAGAATCAGCGGCTGACTACACGTTGGTTGTGAACCCGGCCTAAAGCATAACTGAGTCAAATTTGGTGTTGTTAATATGTACGACGGCCGATAAGCGTAATATTGATACAATGAATAAAATATTAAAAAAATATGATTATATCTTCAGGAAAACGGTGAGGTAGTTATATCATGATCTGTCAAATGACCAATTTGGTCGAGACGCCTTTGTTTAACTATTGTGTCTACTTCGTGGACTGATCATGGGTTAAAACAATACAGCTTCTTCACAATATCACCTAAAAAAAATATTAGGTTGTTGTTGCAATGTTCGTATTTTTTCGATAAAAATTGTCGTATAAACAATATTTTAAACATTCAAAAGGGTTATTCAACGCGTCATTCACTGGAAATTGATATTTAAAATAAATAATACAAAAAATGTATGTATAGCAATACTAGCTACAGTTTCAATTAAAAATATACTGATACAGTCCTTCCGCCGTAGGAAGGTGCAGGTGACATTTGATGTACCTACCGTTCCTTTTCAATCTTGAAAGTTACCTTGATTCACAATCATGACTGAATATTTTAGCTACACCCTAAACACCATAGTCGTAAAATAAGGAATCAGTAATAACTGTAATAGATGAAATAAATTTAAACTGCCAAAATGTTATTGTCTTTAAATAAAATAAAATTGAAAGAAAAATGAAACGTGAAATCCGTGTAACATGACGCCATGACATGTTTAGTGAAAATGTTATAGAAAATGAGGTTTACCTTGAGTATTTGTTAATTTTATTATTAAAATGTTGATGTTCATCATCTTTATCTAATATCAATTTTAATCCAAAAGAAAATGAACAGCGAAATGACAAACGGCAAACGTGTCGCATACAAGGCACCAGCAGTCGTATTGACGCAAACTTGCCGCCGACGCACTACGCCACATGGTAAAAACGATACCACGATTTTTTTTTTCGGTTGTGTTTTGAATAATTTTTAATTAAAACATCGACTAAAATATCGACATAATAGCAATACATCCCACCACTAAACATGTCATGGCTTCTAATGTCACCAAACGTCACCTGCACTTTGCTACGGCGAAAGGACTGTAAGTCGGTTGCTTTACGAGAACATTCAAGATTACATGCGAGTCTCGAATGTTCCACTAGATTTGAGTCTAGAATGTTCTACTACCGAAATGTCTAGAAGATTCTAGAAAGTTGTGGAACTTTCTCGAAGGACGATGTTCCAGTTTGGAACATGAAGAGGGTTCGAGAGAGTTGTGGAACTTTCTCGAAGGATCGGTCGGTATATAAATAGACGTCGTGTTTGCGAGAGCAGTCAGTCTGATTTATACTTCTTCTCTATTCCTACGTAATCGAGACAAATATTTAGTTGGGTACATTTTAATCGAGTCTGAAGTAGTCTGGTTCGATCAAGACTCGACAACGACAAAATGTTTGTCACAGGCCGCGTCCTAACCCTAGCGATGGCCGCGCTAACACACGACTGTCGTGCAAAACCAGAACGCATGTTGATGAGTGATAATTATGTGACCGAAGCGATCGTATAGTCGCGCGACCGATCGCTTTGGTTAGGACGAGGAGACACTATGCGTAGTTGGTGTTAATCAGAAGCTGTCGTAAAATATTACCATAATGCAGGGCTAATTTGCACTACAAATTTTCAGTATAACTCAATTTGTCTCTAAGTCGTTTAATCACGTTGAATATTCTACTTTCTGAGCACACATCACAATCTTCCAGCGCGTCTTCCAATTCGGAACATTCACTCGTTTTATCACTGTTTTCGTCACCTTTTTCTTCTTGACTTTTGTCACTGGTTTCTTGTTCTTTGTTTTCACTTTCTTTCTCTTTTTCAATGTGTTCGTCTAGTTTGTGAGCATTTTCTTCTTCTATATTTGAAATATCTCCCTTTTCTTCGGTGTCGCAGACTTGCTGCAGAGTTATGGCGGCAAACATGAATGTTACGCCATAGTTGACGATGGTTATCGATAGGGGTCCCAGCGCTAGTAGCAATACCGCCATAGTGAACAGCAGAGCTGCTATAGATTCGTAGTACCTCCTAGAATTTAAGAAAAGTATTATTATTATTAATAACCAAAGCATTTCTTTCAACTGTGACTCTATGTTAACACTTTGACAGTGGGAATTTGAAATGCCCTAAGGGACTGCATTCACTACTTTCTTGGGATTATAACGACATGAAAATCCATCATTCAATTTCAATTTTTCACCTTCGAAAAATCCCAAAAAATCCGAACAGTTACATGTAAATATTTCCGTTTTTACAGATCAGTATTAAATCTTTATTAAAATAGTAATAACAATACTCACAGATTTTTTCTGGGCCCGTTCATCTGCCACACACAGGTGGAACAAGCAGACATCATTAAACCAATGTGATACGACGTATCAGGTTTTAATACTATGCTGAACCTGAAAAAATTTCGAAGATTTGTGGATAATTTTCAACCAGATCACAATATTTATTTATTTAAACTTCATGTACAATAGTGTTACATAGGCGGACTTAATGCCACAAGGCATTCTCCTTTATTAACAAAGACAACGCGTTACAGGCGAGAATAGGTGACATACTCAATCACGGCGGTATTATTATAATTTGAACATCAGCATCAACATTATTATAATTTGAACATCATCATAGGACAAGGGCAGATCCTTGTCCTATGTTATAAGGGGTCGGCACAACAGGTTTTTTTCTTCCGTTCTCCTCTGTCAACCGTCACGCTACCATTTAAACCTTTTCCTTTCATATAATTTGAACATAAAGAGAAATAAAATTGTCTTTAAGGCTGGGGTATCAGCTAAGGAGAGGTTTTCTTCATGTAACTCCTCTTTGATGAGTGAATATAAATGTGCAAAAAAATAAATGTTGCTTATTAGACTCTAAACTTTAATTGGTACAATTGAAATAATTCTAACTTTATTATTACTACTTATATGAAAAAAATATTAAGTGAACCATTTTTTCTTTGAAATTTCGTAACTACTCCTAAACGGCATTTAGTTTTAGTATTTTTTTTCACACAAATATTTGTCACTTTTTTTTTCTTCATAAAGTGTACAATTGGCATTTTGATCTAATGATTTATTAGGCTGCAATTAAATAAAAACCACTCATTTCGCACTATTCGGCCCGCAGTGACTGACGTAACAACCACTTTGCAGTGCAAGCTGATTATAACTTTATTCTAACAGGAATTCAAACGAAGTTTGAACCACCACAAATTGAGTTGCTAATTTTAGCAGATACCCCAGCCTTAATGAAATTCCCGAATCTGTTCCGAATCTGAACATGAATTTAAGATCTTTCTTTTAAGTACGAGTTACGAACAACTGTCGTGAGAATAACACCAAAATAATTAATGATTCAAGTCCTCACTAAATTGTAGCAGACAAACGTTGCTCCATGATCAGTCATTGAATAAAATTAACAATAAATTCTAGTAGAAAAACATAACTTACGAGAAATTCCTAGCCCACGTCAACAACGCGGGTACATTGACTAGAGTGACAGTCAGCCACATCGAAAACATCATCATGTGGAAGTTCAAACTGCTCAGATCTTCATCAACCTTCGAATGCTTAACCTCCTTCTTTTGATTCACCTGACAGGCTTTCTCTGCCGTCACATTCGTTGCTTTGTCCTGAGTACTCTTCCCGTTCTGACTAGTTGATTCCGTAGCTTCTACAAGCATTGTATCAGTCTCATTGGTAGTATTTTTGTTTTTTCTCTTAAACATTAAGCAAATTCTCGAGCCAACTTTCGCCATTAGTTTGTATACATAATCTTCGAGGTATTCTTCATACATTTTGGAGAGCTGAAAAGGAATGTTAAAAACTGGTAACAAGAAAATATGTATAAGCAGATTTAGGTTAAATGTTTAATTTCTTTGCCTGCCTTAAGACATGGTAATGTAAGTCAATTGTGGGTTAAGCTCGTCGTTGTACATAAGCTATACATAAAGGGTGTAAAAAAAAAAATTACGAAGCCGAAAGGCACTTGTTCTCCTCGTCATTGTGATATTTTTTTTGTTATACACCATACCTACAGTATACAGTTCCAACTTTTTTAAGTTTTTTTTTTAATACAAGTTTTTAATGTTAGATTTTTACTGTAAACACCTCCACGATCCCGGTATTATTCAATCCATCCATCAGAACAATGTTATAAGTGCGTTACATTGAGTTTTACCACAAAACATGATTTTTCACCCCAAAAAAAAGTCGTTTCCCAGCAATAATTTTTGCGTAAAGTTCCTTAGTTTGATGTACAGAGTGCTTGGTTGACCGCTTCGTGATGAGGTTGTTTACACCCTGTATATTGTAATTTTGTGCGTATCTTTTAATTTTGTGTGCATTAAAGAATAAGAAAGAATAAGTCACTGGGAAAAAAAATCGTTAGCAAGCTAAGGGATGACTGCACTCAAGCTGAGTGCTTTTACGTTTACTTTGGTAAGGAACATAACAAAACATCACGCCTGTAATCCCTGAAGGGTTAGGTAGAGGTGTACCGTAATAGTACACAATTCGCTAGTTATGTTTTAAGTCCTATGTAATAGGGGGCGAGCCTATTGCACCAGGCACGAAGCCAGACTCCGTGGCTGATACTTAAAAAATCCTTAGAAATTCCTGATGGGAAAACCCTGGGAATCGATCCCAGGACTATCATCAGTCGCGCTTGATAATCGTCCGCTCGACCAAGGAGGCACTGAGTACTTCCGATAAAAGGGTAGGTTGGCCAGTTGGAAAAAACTGAAAGGTCAGATTGTAGGATAACTGTGATATATTTTTCGAAAACAGCAGTATAAGCTTACCATAAACGCATAGAAGGCAGCGCCTGCAACCAACGAGGCGGCACCACACGACACTGGCGTGGCGCACAGAAGTCCCGCGCTAACCACCATCGGCACCTTCTGAAGACCCGACGCCACCTTCTCCGCGAGACCACCTCCACCGCGCCACATTATCCTGAAGGTACAACTTTTTAGTGAACAATATTATTAGACTGTTGTTCCCACTGTTAGGCTAAAGGTGCAACTTGATTGCAGTCAATTGACGTCAGCAGTCCATATTGATCATCTTGAAACAAAATCGGTCCTCCATATAGGTAGTACACTCTTTATTAGAGATGAAACGGATATCAGGTAACTATCTGTTATCTGGCCTATCCGGTAAATTTTTACTATCCGGCCGGATTCCGGATAGTAACCCACTATCCGGCCGGACAGCGAATATGAAAAGAAAGTCAATAATTTCTCATTAACACAAGATATCATGCATTCATGCCACAATAGCTTATAAACACCATTTATTTATAATTAAAGATGCAAAATTGTATTACTGCTCTTTGTATCTGCCCGGTCTGATCGCCTGTGGGGCCCGGTTGCCGTCAAACCGGAGACAAGCAGATAGATGTGCAAGAACCAATCATAGGAGAGACAGTGGACGATGTTTATGTGAATTTAAACCAATCTGATTGGTCGATTCCGACCGGTTCCGCTTCGGTGAAAACCAAGTATAATCCTGCTGTTATGCACAGCAACGGATCGAACTGCTGCATGATTGATTGACCTCGATCAAAGGTTATTTAGTTGCACCTAAAGGCCTCTTCTTAAATATAAATAAATATCGCTGGACATAACACACAGCGCCATCTAGCACTACTCTAAGCAACTAGGCTTGTGTCGTGGACACCAGATAGTTGATATACTACATAGATACTTTTTGCATACTTATTATACATATAAACAACCATGAATCGAAAACAAATGTCCATGCTCATTACACAAACATTTGCTCCTACCGGGATTCGAACCCGGGACCCTAAAAACGTAAGGCAGCCTCACTACCGCTGCGCCATTCGGGTCGTCAAAGAGTTGCCTAATATTATTAAACTAATTTTACTTATTGTTTTACTATTTAGTATTTTTAATGCGCAAAGTTATGACCATAGTTATCAATGGTCATAGCTTTGACTTTGAAGATTTCAATTTTCACTCTGAGGACTTCACACTTCTAGATAAATACATCAGCAACAAATTAAGTCCAGTTAACTAGGAGCAACCTCTAGTATAGGCAACCCCTTTCAAGGATAATCTCAAATCGTTTAAAATACAACACGTAAAATATTACTATTCAACGTATGATACCTACAACTTTATTAAATTCAAAGTTTGCTGCTGAATATTCAAACAGGATAAATTGGCAAGTATGACAGGGCATAATTAACTTTAAACGAAACAATTCCTAAATAAATGACATAAACAACACAAATAATTCAAATAAACAAGATTTTTTCCCCCTAACTGACGCGTACTCCACACTAGTCAACGCTCAAACTTTAGGTAAATATGCCGAACATAATTGTATGGAACAGCAGATTGTTTTTGCGATTCAGGGTTATAGTAAAAGTTGTTCAGAACCTTACCATACACAAACTTGGAATTGCTAAGCAGACATTGGTGTCGATTCTGTTGTGCACATACTAAACTTAATTTTGGCTATTGCTATATTTTTCTCTCTAATAAAACGAGAAAGAGACGGACGTAAATTAGAGCTGTCAAATTTAATTGGAACTAATATTTCCATACAAATGAAGGGTGCACGTAAAAACATGTCGACTAAAAACACGGTGAAGCGCAAGGCATAAACTAGTTTGACATTTCTAACTTAGTTCATAGCTATAGCCGTCCTTTTCTCGCACTGCTTTTTAGTAAAAGATAGCAATAGCCCAAATTAAGTTTAGTTTATGCACAACAGAATCGACACCATTAGACGCTTCAGTTTTGTTCAACGCGGAGAAAAGGTCTGTATATGCAAACGCTGGATAATACATACCTAAACAGCAATCTATGCGCAATCTGGGACGAGAACACCATGACAGCTAGGATCGCTGCCGCCGTGATATTCATAAGTCCTAACGCAGTCATAAACGTCGGCACCACCAGCAATGACGTAATGAAATACCGGAGCTCTTGGTTCTGCCAGCTCGCGTTCTCGAATATGAATGATAGTACGGGAATTGAACTGTAAAGAAAAATAAATAGCTATATTACCTGGTTATTGGTAAGGTCAAAAATTCAAAAAAAATATGTGTTCCTGGCAGATATTCTATTGATTTATAAAAGTTATTTAAATATTTATCAATCACTCATTAAAGACCATAGTTTTACTTTTGCAAATTATTAATATTAATGACTAAATAGCGTTATTTTCCGTATCAGGTCGTTATCCACCTTAAAGGTGCGCAAACAATACGCTTTGGACGTGCAGTTGCGGACACTTGCGGATGCCAGTCCGATATACAATAGGTAATATAATTTAATCCAAAACATATCGAAGACACGACACGGCCCGAACCCCTGACTCACAAACGCACTGCGTAGTGAAACGCAAGAACCGTGTTCTTGCATGTGCAGTACATTGCTTCTTGCATTTAACAATACTTACAGAAAAGCCGCAGCAACGAGTCTTGCAAACACAAGTGCAAAATACGGCTTGACTCCTTCACTCATGAATGTACTGTATAGCGACACGCAAGTGCCGTGTTCTTGCATGTGCAGTATATTGCTTCTTGCATTTAACAATACTTACAGAAAAGCCGCAGCAACGAGTCTTGCAAACACAAGTGCATAATACGGCTTGACTCCTTCACTCATGAATGCACTGTGTAGGGAAACGCAAGAGCCGTGTTCTTGCATGTGCAGTATGTTGGTTCTTGCAGCTAACAATATTATGGCCGCGGCGTAAGGCACTAGGATTGGGCTGTAGTTGCGAGCAATCTGAGCCAGGCGAAGGTACCAGGATGAGGATATGCTGAAATGTGTTTTAGTGATTATGATTTTGGAAAAAAAAAACACTGTTTTAGTGATTGTATATAAAACAGAAGCAAAAAAATAATTTACTTCTGTTTTAAAAACAGAAGTAAATTATTTTCAATGATTTTTAAGCAATTATGAGATTAATAACGGAGTGAACAAACTTATCGACGCAAAATCGTCTTGAGCCGGCCCTATAGAGCTTAATACCAATGCAATAAAAGCTAAAATATAGGGCGAAGTGTATATTGTAAATCACAAGGTTTTAGAACAACAAACTCAATGTGATGTACGACAAAGTTCAAATTGCAACCAATTTTTTATGGGCTTTACCATATAATCAACTTAAAATTCTTAACGCTAAAGTTCATGGTTAAGTGAGTGGACGATAGTATGTACATTATCTAAGAATATGAATTCAAGGATACTAAAATTTCTCAAAACTTACCTAATGGTGAATGTACACTGTGGGTCTAACAATAAAGTGACTTTCACATGCTCTGTGACATCGAGCCCTTCAGTGGCATTAGGGTTACTTTTATACAACCTCATTTTCATTGGTGTCTGTTTTACATGCCTGAAATATGATTCATCGTGTTAATAAAACCATATACAAACAAAGGTACTAATAAAAAGAATAATATGTTGTCTAGCCACCTAAGCTTTAAGAAACGAGTTTATTGCATGCCAATCGATTCACCGTAAAATGTATGAGATCATCATCAAAATAAACATATTATAATTTTATATATTGGAACCAACAAAATTATTGCATCGTATCATAGATAGTCTTAAACTAAGGTCAATAAACGAGAGTCTTGTCAAACATGATAAATTAACAGTTAATTTAAGTTACGCCAAAAATAACATCCAAACTTTGGGTCAGAGCTATGAATATTGTTCATCATCTCAAATCTTTTACACACAGATATATGCACCTTATTGCTAGTAAAAATAAGGTTCATATTCAACTCAACTGTTACGACTACCGACTAGATATTGATGATTTGGAATGGACAACTGCAACCCCTTAAAAGTGATATTTATTCTCATTTTTATAAGGTTGCGTTTGGGTAGCTGCTGTTGGACGTGGAGTAGCTTTGAGAAACTGTAGTTTCATCTTTTTGTTTTTGAATATTTTGTTTTAACTGTTATTAATTGACTTATTTGACCTTATCTATAACTGGTTTATTTTAATTTAATGCGTCAAGTTTTTATAAATTTTTCCTTTTGCTTTTATATTCCGTATGTTTACATACTATAACATTTCAGATACTTACGTAAAATAATGATAGTTCTCATGGTTCGGGGCCCAGGGAACATGAATCTCTGCAGACACATGATACTGGCCAGCTTTACAACTCGCAGTAGGTTCGACATATAGTAGATAAGCCTGATGCAGTATATTGAAGTCTTTCAACACCAGTTCGTAGTACAAACTGTCTTGCTCAGTCTCTTGGACAACAACGTACTTTCCAAAGGAGAAATCTGAGGGTAGGTCCACTTCTATCTGACGTGATGCGTGGTCGTTTACATCCACGTTTAGGACTATCTGGAAATAAGGCGGGAGTTTTAAAATATTTATTTAATAGAGGGTGCAGAATAAGCAAAATACCTATTAGGTAGTGATTCAGACGATGATACTGGACAATATTCCCTAATGAAAAAAGGGGCGAAGCGTCATCCGATGCGATATTTTGTATGGAAAGTCGAATAATTTTTTTCGACCCACGTTCTTTAAGGAAAGTTGTCCAGTTTGATAGAATTAATTTTTATACATGTTGTACTTAAGGGGAGTTTTATAATGCAAAAATGCATATGATTCACTGCAATAAACAAAACCAGGAAAATATATGATATTTTCCAGGATATATGCTAGTATGATAGTGTTTTGAAAACATAATACAACTAATTTTAAGCTTTCACGGTTCATAACTATACTTAAAATGTCACTTACGGGATATCATCCGTGACTAACCAACCCACAACAACCATTAGTTACCTAACCCGCGATCATGGCGCTTGCTACAGCGTCGAAATATCGGGAGCTCAAAACAATTGATAATCACGGAAGATATCCCGTAAGTGACATTTTAAGTATAATACAACTAATTTTACTCGATAAAAAAATCACGAACTTACCTCTAAAAATTTCTTTTAACGAGTAAAAACCATACTCAAATACATGCGATCATTCTGATTTTTTGGCAAATAATTCTACAAGCAACATAGCATGATAGTGTTTTATTTTTTTAGTCCAATCAATAGATTTTTTGTAAATCGCGAAAAACCACTAATTTCGCACTATTCGGCCCGCAGTGACTGAGGTATCAACCACTTTGTAGTGCAAGCTGATTAGAACTTTATTCTAACAGTATTGCAAACGAAGTTTGAACCACCAAAATTAGAGTTGCTAATTTAGCTCCTGTAGTCGCCCTAAGGGACATATGTATTTTACTTCAATCTGAATATTAATCATTCAACAATGTAAATCCTGGAATCCGGCCAACACAGCTAGGATTGAAATAAATGCCCTTTCCCTTACTCACCGAAGTGATGGAAGGTTTCTGCTTAAAATAGATTATACTTCATCCATATGTGACGTAAAAGACGATGTCTCAACAAATGATAGAATCATTTTTGATACAGAATTATAGACATCATAATATTTCCAAACCGGGTTTGTTCATCTCTAAAGATGGAATAATATATGTGACTAGCTGTTGCCCGGCGCGGCTTCGCCCGCGTGGAGTTGGATAATTGGATGAAAAGTATTCTACTCGTATGTGTTAATCGAGGTTATATAATACCTACCTGTGTCCAAAAATTAAATTTACCCTCTTAGGGGTTGAATTTTGGAAAACGCTGAAATACGTTGCTCATTATTTTTGCCGCACTCAATTCATACGAAATTTCATGTAAGTATATATATATATATCCAAGGAATAAAAAGTTTCATACAAACTTTTGTGCTCTAATATTTCACCCCCTTGGGGGTTGCATTTCGAAAAATTTCTTCCTTAATGGATGCCTACGTCATAAGAGGAATACGTGTGCGAAATTTTAAGATTCTAGCCCTAAGGGTTTGGCCTGTGCGTTGATACATCAGTCAATCACTTTTGCCTTTTATATATATAGATATCGTGAAATATGGGTGTGTGTACTATTAGAGACACCTCTGCCCAACCCTCCGGAGATTACAGGCGTGATGTTATGTTATGAAATGTTCGTAATTTTCATCATACTTCAGTTAAATGCCATTTTGAAAAACATCTCTCAGGCTGTTCTATATTACATAAAATAATTCTATATAATACCTTCGCCAATTAATAGCGCATTCGACCGAATCATTGAAGTTCATCGAGTATAAGTCTCATCCAGCGGATACATTTTTAATTTTTTTTTGATGGAGTGCCCATACAGAACCGTCAGCCAGATGTCAATTTTATACCACGGATTAAAAAAAAACCTAACTTTGGTAAAACAAGGGGAGTCCGTAAAACTCAAGCTCAAATTATTTATTTCAATTAGACCATTACAGGCACTTATGAATGTCAAAAATGTCAATATATCCGCGTCATACGCGGAACCATTTAAAAGATATTATCAATCTTCAATTGGTGCTTAACAACCACCTAATGTTGAAGGATGCTTATTCCGGCTGTCGCGTACGGATAAGAAGACTGATAATTATCATATCACCATTACGTAATGTATTAGTTAATATAATTACGTTAATACTCTGGGTTACAAAAGCTTATAACTCTGGGTTACAAAAGCTTATAGCTTTGGGCTTCCCCGTATCAAACAAATGACAATCATACTTTCTCGATCTTTCTTGGATCATCTATGAGGGGCTGTTTGGACACAGGCCTCTTCTCTGTTAGGGAAGAAGTCATAGTCCACCATGCAGGCCTAGTGTGGGCTAGTGTGGATATCACAAACAAGTCTTCGGATTTTTGATTCACCGGTTTGGAGAGCAGTGGTGGTGAATTACAGCGTGTACCAGAAAGGTCTGGTCATATTTTAGGGTGGCGATTTTGATGGTCTCAAGAAGAAAGCTGATCAGTTTGATGGTCTGAATCATACCCTGAAATACGAGCACAAGTTTCTGGTACACGCTGTATATAAACGCCTGACAGCCTACATACCCTCGAAGTCGAGACCAATACTGCTCTCCACTAAGGCTGATCTATTTTAAAAGACAATATTGTCTATCACTCACCGGTTTCTTGGTAGGCGATACTTTGACGATGACATGCGACCAATCAGGGTATTCCTCTTTGATTTTGTGTAAGTTTATTGTTGCCAGTTTACGTCGTCCAAAGTCATTGGCAGCCCCCGTCCAGCGGCTAAGTTCTCCCAATGATGTGGCGTGTTTACTGAAAGAAAATTATTTTAACTGTTTACATATTCTCTGGACTCTTATAATAAGGTCCAAGACAGGCAACGCAATAAGTCTGCCATGTTAAAATGGGACCAGGCGGGTCACGACAGATGGGCGAAGATAGTGACACAATGGGTGCCTGAAGACGGCTGTAGTAACCCAGGCAGGCCCAAGAAACGCTGGCTTGACGATCCGGACTCAATCGTAACGGATTGAAGACGGCAAATGTTCAACCAAATTGGAAAGCCATGCCGGAGTTCTTTGCCCAGCAGTGGGACAGAGTAGGCTGATATAAAAAAACATGTATCTGGTTGAAATCATATTTATATTTTCGAATAATAACAGACGACATTCTTTGCATACAATCAATTGTCTACATGTAATTGATTAATGACTTGTCTTTCACAGCTGAATTGGCAATGAATTTGACTATACTTTTCCATAGCGCCGGTCTATTTTCAAGATCTATGTCAAATGTCTATCCAATAACATTTATCGCGTCATATCGCCCATAGACTGATAAGGATGTACAAAGTCATTGCCCCCAAAATAAGCAATACATCTTTGTGCTCCAAAAATGACATTGAAGGCTAAATGTAAACGTACTTTGTCATTTCTAGATAACTGGCACTGCAAAGGTCATTGCTTAACCCCGATAGCTAGACAGACTCATAAATTAGTCATGGTTGCATTTTTGTTAGGAGCCGACAGCAAAGTCGTCATCCCAGAATTTCAGTTACAGTATCGAAATCTTTGCGTATTTTACTTGATTTATTCTCTAAATGAAATAGCAAAATACGCTAATTATTTTTTCAATATTGTAGAATATCTATCGAGGAACTTCAATTTTATTGAAGTAGTTAGTTAGTAGTAGTAGACCTTCCTTTTATGTAATAGTCATCTTTACACTTTTATCTTTAAGTATATTTAAATTATAGAATTCCTTTGGTCTCACAAAGTAATTCTAGAATTTAGTCAGGAATATTATGCTACATTGGAAAATACGCGATGATGCTAATTTGAATCGTCCCAGAAGTTAACTACCGAGTTTGAACGTCAAAAGATTATCCTGTAGGAAGAAACAAAAACAACATTGCGGTCACCACTTAGGTTATTATTAGATATAGTGGGAAATTCACGTTTCCGTAAGTACCAGTTTTTACCGTGGCCATTAGCGATTTGTTCTGTAATACTTCACATAATTCAAAGGCATATACTTCAACTTAAATAGATCCAAAGTACTTTTGAATAGGAGTGGGTTAGCCTTTCGAAGTGAAGATTCTTACAGAAAAACAACGTTGTTTCTTAAGATAGGTATTATACTTAATTAGTAACAAACAAATATCTTACCAGTATCTATAAGAAAAGTAGGTATATTTGGCGTTGCATCCAAATATCCACTCCTTATCATCGACGTTGACCGCTTCGACGGCCACGAAACGATTTTGTGGGAACGCGACCAGCCGGATCATTAGATATGTTGTCCTGGAAAGACGGTGGTTATTCAATAACTTATACTTAGAAACAAAAGAAGAGATTATAATTACCAGCCAGTACAGTAAGGATGAATTCAGTTTTATCAATATAAAGAACATCCTTTTAGACGGTCCTTAAAAGAATTTAAGTTTTCCTAAAATAATGATTAGTTTACTTAGGTATTACATTTTGCTCGGCAACTTTTCTTAGTTATGTTGCGCAACTTTATTGTCGTCAGTGAGAGATCCTGCTAGTTGTCCACATGACCACTGCATGGCAAGGCGTCTTCTCAAACAGAGAAGGCATGAGTATCGATAACCACGCTTGCTAAAGGATTATTTCTTTCCCAATGGACCTAACAAATTGCATGTTGCATTATGTGGCATATAAAATAGTAGAAATACATAACGCTTGTAATGTATTTCTGCAACATTCCGTATGAAAACTATTACAGTAAATTGCTGTAGAACAATCTTCACGCTTGTTTCCGAACATAGTAGTAGACAGTGTTATTTCATTTGCAAAGAGTTTCCTGCGTTTGAATGCCTCTTTGTTACGGTTTAGTTAAAGTGAGTAATTTCTTACTAACAGCCCATAGCCGCAAGACCGAAAGAGCGTAGACTATAAAACTGCATTTTTGTCATAAAATTTAATACGTCTACTATGTAAACGATAGACGGAAATATTCAAATGACGTCGTTAAAGAATCTTAAAATACACGTTTACTGCATCTCTGGATGTTCGCCAAAACATAGATATATAGCAACACGTCATAAAAAAACGTTAATGAGTAAAGACCGCTTCTCACGGCGCCTGTTTTTCTGAAAAGTGAAAACTGCATTAGCCTCATCTGCTTATTTTAGCAACTATTGTGGTCGGCTTCTAGTCTAACCGGACACAGCTAAATGTAAAGGTGGCAAGCAGTACCTAAATTCAAAATAATACCTACTTTTACTCGTGAAATATTTTTAAGCTACATGAAGTCGTTGTGCAAGACGCAAGCTTAAGTTTATTACCATATTTTGTCTGAAATAAAAGATGTGACAAGAAGGACCTTGGGCGTGTAGTATAGGTACAAACTATGAACTGGAAATGAATAGTTACTGTAACGTCACGTCGATAGCAATAATATTGATTGGCTATTAAATAAATCGACAAAACAAATTATGTTTAACATAAGCGCTGCACTTGTGTTTTTCAAAAACATTTTAAAAAAGTACAATTTACTATGCAAAATAGATCATAAATCAGAACATTTTTTTTTATATGTTTGCAAGTTTTCAATGTCTTATTCCTTTCATCATGGTTTTCTTAGATATTCTAAGATTATATTATAATACGTAGCTCAGTAGCTAGTCAGGCAGAATAGCTACTGGTTCCTACCGTGCGTGACCAAATTATCGTTTCATTTGATAATGAAACGATAATTTGGTCACGCACGGTACACACACACACACACATAATTATCTGTTCTTTACTGATGTAAAGAACAGATAATTATGCAAATCATATTCCTCAGCTATACACACTTGTTGCAATAGCTGATGTCACCCGACATTGATGCGCAGAGCTGATATGAATGTTCATTAGAAGAAAACGACGTTGCAAAATTGATAACTTTGTAGTTTTGTGACCAGCGTGACTTTGCGACATAAGTTGAGTCAAGTGTGCGACTCGATTAAATGATTAAAATGCGAATTGAAGTACAAATTATTCTCCCCAGATTAATTAAATTAGTTACAAGTCTATAGTAATCATCATTCTCCTGCCCTTATCCCAATTTATTTCAAGGTCAGCGCAGCATGTCTTCTTCCATACTTCTTTCTCTCTTACTCGTTATCTCAGCAGTCACCTCCTTTCTAGACATAATATCATCATTCATACAATAGGCATGACGACAGTATCAAAAAATTGCAAATCTATTTAGTCCGTCAGTTAGAGCATTGGAAATTAATGGACACGTATTTTTTGTTTTTGTAAATCAATGAATATTGACAAAGATAAAACGCATCAAAATTCGGGAGTGAAGGCTCGTGACGTCAGAACTAGCTAAAAATTATACCACGGCGTGACGTATTGAGAATTTTAGAAGCGTCGTATCTTCGTCAATTTTGGTTTAGGTACGTAACAAAAGAAAACACCGGTCAAATATTTTTTGATAATCCAAGTGACGGACTAATTAGATTTTTTTGTCGTCTCGCCATTACTACTTAACTAGTCTATAGTATAACATAAAATAATGTACGAGTAACCCGTCAAATACGTCTAAGTGCTTATTATCTCTTGACGCCTGACTGCCTGAGTGGGTTTCAATGTTTGTGGCACACAGGTAGAAAAAAAAACTGGCTAAGTGCGAGTGGGACTCGCGCTTGAAGGGTTCCGTACCATCGTAGTAGTCCCCTACTGCACAGATAATATAATACTTCCTACTGCAATGCCCCCTTTAATTTATAAGCAACAGAAATACATCTTCTGTGAAATTTTCAACCGGCTAGCTATCACGGTTTATGAGATACAGCCTGGTGACAGACAGACAGACGGACAGTGGAGTCTTAGTAATAGGGTTCCGTTTTTACCCTTTGGGTGCGGCACCCTAACTATGTCCCTAATCTAGGTTGTCTATGTCTATAAGTCAGCTGATGCAAAGACGTGAAAACGTAATAGACAGAGTTACTATCGCATTTATATTGCAGACCATGCAATAATCAACGAGACGAGAGTGCAAGTGCAGTGTGATTACAGTATAATAAATTGTAGTTTCCGGCGGTGTGGGTGACATTAATGCACAGTGCAGCAATGATATGAAGTTACAAATGGCACAAACGATTATATTTTTTTCTCAATACGGGAAAAAGCACTGAACTTGCGATAACAGCTGTACGTCCGCCTTTGTACAGTTTTTACTTGTGCATAAAGTTTTAATAAATAAATAAACAGCTCGTCTCCGAGCATACATCATGATGAAGTTTTTTATTTGTATTTGAAAGTTCTTAAGTTAATGTTCGCCGTCATCTAGTACTATGTTATTTGTATAAGATGTCGCCGGTTTTTCCGTAAGAGCTTGTTTAGATACCTAGTCAATTTATGAGAAAGTCGAGCGCCGAATCAAACTCATAATATGAGTTTGAGTCGGCGCTCTTTCTCATAAATTGAAATAGAGGTTATGCCATATTATGCCATAGCCTCTATTAAAATTCAAACACTATAGAAATTGTGCCCCCGATGGGATTTCCTATTCGACAATAAATACGAGCTTTAGGATTCCTTTCAAAAACCCTTCTATACTGCTCGTCTTTATTTTATCAGGAACTGTTGTTGTGATACATTTCGGGCTTCTATACTTTGTGGTTAAGGCTGTATTCCATGTCAGTGAATTTACTTAGGACATATTTTCATTAAATACAGGGTGTAAACAGACTCTTTACGAAGCCGTCAACCAAGCATTCTGTACAACAAACTGAGTAACTCTGAGAAAAATATTTTGCTGGGAAACTACTTTATTTTGGGAAGAAAAATCACATTTTACGGTATAACTCAATGTAACGCATTCAACACATTGTGCTGATGAATGCATGCTGCTTGTATTTAAAATAAAAACCTCTTATAATAAATATCTCTTAAATAGAAGGTTCCCAGTTCCCAGGTCCATACCTGGGAACTGGGAACCTTCTAGTTCCAGAACAAAAAAAAATATCGTAGTGACCAGAAGAACAAGTGCCTTTCGGCTTCGTTAAGAGTATTCACATGCACCCTTTAGATTAGATAGAGTTGGGAAAAGTACTTACTTATCAATCTGCGGCCTGGATATTTGATAGATTCTCCTGTTATCCTCATACCAGAAGGCATCAGCTATCATGCTCATATTCGCGCGAGGAATATCTGGACTTAATATCATCGATCGATTAGCCTGAAAGTAGTTCTAAATTGTAATCGCTTATCATGTACCTACTTATTATGCCTGTATACCCGGCATAGGCGAGGTGTGTAATGCACCAATCAGTTATATTTAAGTCCTAAGATGGGCGATTAATGTTAATAAATCAGTCTAGAAACCAACCTCGGGAGTTTGTAGCTGTGGAGCAAGTCCTTATAGAACAATATATGCAACCTGGAAATCGAACCCTGGATCCCAAGTTTACGCTTGCAAACCACAGAGACTCACAGAGTAAGTCCTCTTTCACACGGGCATTTTTTATCGCGCTATGAATTTGAACCAATGCACGATGTAATACTGTCCGTCGAAACGAAGGCTAACGAAACAGTTAAAACATTAATGCAACTGTAAAGTCTTATCTTATCGAGATTACTCTGCAAATATTGACGGAATTATACACCTTACAATTAACCCAGATATGACTAGGCCGGAATTATGTTTCCGCTGTATCATATCATGTTGTATCAAGTCGCGATCTGTGATAATATCAATCAGCTTTACAAGTTTATTTATTATTTATGATAAGACCCAGTGTCAAGTTAAAGGAGCAACGCAGACGATAGACTTTTTGTGTGTACAAGTCTGTGACAGACAGAAATTCTGCGACTGACTAGGTATTTTTTTGTCCACTATAAGGTTTTACTGACGGAAAGGATCCCACTGATCGCCTTATAGTGGACAAAAAAGTAGTCAAAAACATCAATCACGCAAAATTTGTCGCAGAGTTTTTGTCTATCGCAGACTTGTACACACAAAAAGTCTGCCGTCTGCGTTGCCCCTAAATATTACCGATATTGATGTTTGACAAGGGTAGTGGAAAAGTGCAGTATATTTAGGAATATCATTTCAAATACAGTATCGATACTGATACTCGTTTCTCCAAGGTTTATAAAAAAAGTATCGACGATTTGGTCATAAAAGGTCGTTTGACCTATTTGACTAAAGATTTGTCGATGGAGAGCTAACGTCAAAGGGAAATTTATAGAAAGTCAAATTGAATTAGACAGCGGTTAGATAAATACGATCAAACTAAAATAAAAACATATTTGATGAGTTTATTTCACAGAATTCATACCTGGAAATGTAGTTTAGCTTGCGACATCAATATCTGAGGATCTTCAACAACTTGTTCTGTGGTAGGATCCACGATATAGAACAGATATCTATTTATCGCCATCACTAGCTGTTTGCACCAAGCTATGCACACATGGTCTGGTGATGCCCAAACTCCAGGTACTGCTGTGGTCTGAGAAAGTATTACGAAGCTGTAACATATTGCATAGAGCGCAAGCAGGGGGTCTAAAATCGCCGCTTTAGCAGAATCTTAATATGAATCACGTTAAATTTTTTTTTTTTATTAAAACGGACCTTGTGTATCCATTTTAAGAAATAACATTTTATTTATATTTTAGACCCCCAGACGTCGACAACATCGTGAAAATCGTAGGTTGAGACTAGAAGCGAGTAAATCAAGGACTAACTAAGGCATACAAAAAGATTTGTAATAAATGAACACTTTGTTAGAAAAACAATAAATTATCGTACAGTTTATCGTCGCATATTTCAAACCATTCAGGATTGTACCCGCATCGCCGAACGCATGCAATATTCAATACGCGTTTAATGTGAAAAGCGATAATTATTCTGCTAAAAACAAACTTCTATGAATTGCCTACAATTTTTTACTTACCAAAGCATTAATATAGCTATCGTTTGATGCAGTCAAACCCGAGGGTATTAAGACATCGCGAGGTCCATTCCCGAAACTGATCAAAATTTTCTTCTTTTTAATTTCCATGTCGTTATTAATGTATGTGTCCCATTCGAGGTTCATTAACATGTAGAAGTCATCCATTGTTGCATCCACATTGACTACAGGAGCTTCTAATGGTGCAGCTAACGATATTGCTACTGAAGTCATATTGATCGTACTTGGGTAAGCCAACAGCCGCTTTGCTATGAGCCCTCCCTAAGAAAGGGGTAGAAATGTTTTACTAGCATTCGATTTTATTTATTGTATTTAATTTATTTTGGCACAAACTCTCAATTTCAATTCAGATAAAAATTAAGGCAATTATCAAAATTATAAATAATCTCCCTTACAATTCTTAGAAATTCGATTAGTTACGATAATAAAATTCTGTTTTATGATAAACTATTAAAAAACACAACATAAGATGTCATAATAAACCATAAAGTGATATAAGAATCAAGATAAATTGTCTTGGATAAGAAATTGTTACTACACCATTATTATGCATTATGTAAGTCATATCAAAACAATTTGTTCCAGAAAAATATTTTATTATTATTCAGTCATTCATTTAAAAAAAATATCTGAAGATAAATAATAGCTGAGCTTAGAACTTTTTTGACTGATGAATTCCTTGACAATTCAAAAATGCTTTGAATGTGGTGTATTAAAAATGAATGCTTAAATTTTGAAGGAATCGGTCCTCAATATTTTAACAATTTACTTACCATAGAATGTCCGATGAGTATAACTGATGTTGGCACAGTCTTTGTATACTTATTACTCTTGTATAAACCTAAGATCTTCGTTATGGAAGCTGCTGCAAACTTGGTCTGGCTCTGAAGCACACCTCCATATAGACCAGACAACTCTTCATTATAACTCACTAAAACAATAATTTGAAGAATAAGATGTTGGAGAAGAAAATTTAAAGGAAACATAAAAACATGCTCAAATCTCTATTTCTGTCGCAGTCTCTCTTCACTTATTTTATACATTTTTTTATATCTGTCAGACAATTTTATTATAAGTGAATGTTTCACCAGTGGGGAACACACAGTTAGATCATCATTTTGTTTAAAACTGAAGACAGATTCAATTCAATTCAATTTATTTATTTCTGATAGATTAATTACATCTTAACCATCCATCCAAAAACATGTATGGAACATGTTTTTTTTTTAATAATATAATAATACACAACAATGGAATCATCGGATCAAGACCCCACTACTTGTTAATGTAGTTTTGGCCGATGCTCCAGGAAGGACCACTTCAAGTCCACAATGAGCTACAGGAAGCCGTTATATTGGATAATGTTTATTTATAACTCAAATCTCATAAAATGTGGTAAATAAATGAATCAGCATGATTTTGAAGTTGAATGTCATGATTTAAATTGCAGCAGTTTCAAAGTTTTTTTTTTTTTTGTAAGCCCTTATTGTCCCACTCCTGGGCTAAGGCCTTCCCCACTTTCTTCCACTTCTCTTGATGGTGTGCTTCTTCTCGCCAATTCAATTATTTTTAATGTTACATTTTTTAAATTTGAAATAAACATGTTTGATAACAAAACTGACCAAATCAAATCATTT
The DNA here is from genome assembly GCA_963853795.1 of Xestia rhomboidea. NCBI lineage: Eukaryota > Metazoa > Arthropoda > Insecta > Lepidoptera > Noctuidae > Xestia > Xestia rhomboidea. Next base: position 12,071,296 of record OY970763.1, on the reverse strand, counting down.
ATAATAAAACATTAAGCAGACTATATTGGACTTACCTGTAAAAAAATCGAAGTGGTATTGATATCCCTTTGAAAGAGCCTTTCTTAGGGCCACAGAAGCCAGGGATCTAGCTTGCATGTGACTGCCTGAATTCCCAGGCAGGAATAACACTGGCACACCATCAAACCTGTTGATTTTATTATGTAAATAGCTTCACTTTGCTTTCTTTATAATATCATACCTGTGTCCCCCGTTCCCTAAGGAGATAGGTAGAGGTCAAAATCAGTCGGGAACTTTGAATACTTTAAATATATTTTTTCAATGAAATGTTTATTGTAGTAACTGTTTAGATTAGAGCTAATACATACCACATTTTTCTGGCTCTCTCAGTAAACCTTCCTTCACTATACGCATACAATCCATAATGGGGATAAATCTTATTCTCCGGAACAGATAATCGCTAAAAATATTCATGATTAAAAATATTGGTATGAGATTATTTGGCGATTGTAGGTCGTAAATCAAACTGATATTTACCACGAACTGAGGATACTCAAACATATAAGTCATTAAACAATAGTTATTTTTGTCACTGAAGTATAAATTCAAAACACCGAGAAGATAACCCAAAACAAAAATAAGCGAAAGAATTTGAAACAAACTGGACCCCAATACACCTAGGAACCTCATTTTGAAAGGTTTTTATATAAAATCTGTGTTAATACGGGTGTAAAACTATAGCTTTAATTAATCACATTCTTTTGATGAAAACAATACAATAATCAGGAATTTCGCTTTTTCACTCGTCACTGAATCCAATTCCAAAAGTGTTTGCATTTGTTTGCCAAATTGTCAATTTGACGTTTGTGCGAGTGACGCAAAGAGCATAATTTGAGTGACGTTCAGTCGGACAGTAGGGCTATTACGTATCTCTGTTGACAGTTCGAAATGATAGTAACTGAGCTCAATGTCCATCAATTAATAATTGTCAAAAGGTTAGTTTCGGATGTATGACCCTGTTAGTCACCATAAAGTGATATCCACTCAGTGTGATACGTAATACCAATATTATAACATTCACGGTTGTCATCAAAGTTCGGTGTACAACCGAAGCTTGATAGCACAGAACATATAATACCCTAAACTTGATAGTCACTGGATATCAAAGGGAACGTGCAGAAACTATAGGTGGCAGCACAAATCGACAAAAGAGACACTATGCGGACAGTAAAGGAAACTTATCAGCTGTCATCGTGCTTTCAAAAGTAAACAAAATTATCTTTTCAACTATATTATTTTGAATAAGTTAAAAGGTATAAAATATGGTTTCTGGTCTATCAATAATGATCATCAGCGTAATATGCGAAATGTTTAATAATATTCATTTTATATCCTTCGTGTACATATCCAAATGGTGGCTTCATACAGCTTTCTTATTTTCAAGTTTTCAACTCGTTTTTTTAATGGAAGGGAATCTTTTATCAGCGAGAACAGTATCTCCAGGCTAACAAATCTATTAGTCCACAATCATTTGTTATAAAGCAATCACTAGAACGCCCTCCGTAGCATTTAGATACAAAACTTATGAAACCACAAGGAGTGCAGCCAACTAAAAACTTTATTGTTTAACCATGTATAAAATCTGAGTACATGTGGATTCTTTCTCTTTTGTGAACTTCAATGCAGTCTACTATAACACGGGTGTTCGCTTATAGTGAAGTTTAACAAAAACAAGTTGTTTTCATTTTTTTTTCTTTACCACGTTTATCCTTTTTTTGTGTTTTTCACATGTTATGAGTACTATTCTTTGGAAAGTAATAGAATTTTACGCTATTTGATTTATTTTCATTTTTGTGGATGTATTGGTACATACAGAAATGCAACAATGCATTATGATTAGGTAGAATAATCATTTTCAATAATAAAATTAATTCTGTTGACTTGATAGAAATATCACTGTCAAATAGAGTACAAGATTTGGATTGGCGACGCCAGTTGGCAGCACCGTCGTTGTGCACGTTCCCAATAGCTGGTCTAGATCGGTCAAGATTTGTGTATAGAATTACAAACCATTTTTTAATAAAGTAAATAATTAAGTAATTTATTAGTTTAAAAATTGTCTCCTTTTAATATTTTGTACCCTATCACAACGTTCAGCATCAGTGACCGGTAACGAAAAACCAAGTGTTTCATTTCTAAACGTCCGTCAAAGCGTCAAAATGACATCGATGACAGACGTCAAGTCGGAACCTCCAACAAAGGTACGTCGTCTTTTGTATAGCCTATCAAAAATAAAAACAAACAAGATCGTTGATCAATTTATATTATTATTCATAAAAAAAAAACAATCGTTTTCAAAGGAGTCTCATGTTAACTACTGGAATAACTAAGAAAACATGACGATGTTTGAATATTTCTTCTATAGCTTGATAGGAGTTATCCTAGCATTCCTTGTTCGAGTACTATGGTTGATGTTTGAAATTTTCACCGGTAAATGTGAACTGACAAGAGAAAAGTCTTTACGTACAGTTTTCTGCATCGGCTCTGGAGGTCATACAACAGAATTATTGAGATTTGTGAAGAGTATTAGTAAGAAGAAATATCAGCCGAGGATGTATATTTTAGCTGACAGTGATGTCAGCAGTGCGGTCAAGATTCATGAAACAGAGAAAGAAAGTACTGACTACACTCTCAGTAAAATACCCAGGAGTAGAAATGTACAGCAGTCATATCTTTCTTCAGTAATCAGCACTCTGCATGCTACTTGGTGCACTTTACCTGTTATCTACCGTTTTAATCCTGATGTAATATTTTGTAATGGCCCTGGGACTTGCATTCCAGTCTGTGTTGTTGCTTATGTACTGAGATGCTTGTTTATGTTAGATTGTCGCATAGTTTTCATAGAGAGCATATGCAGGGTTCGCACCCTCTCATTGACTGGAAAAATACTTCAGTTCTTTGCAGACATTGTGGTGGTACAATGGCCACAATTGCGAGATGTTTGCTTTAGAGCCAAGTACTTTGGTAGACTGACATAACAGATAACTTTATATTAACATTATTTTTTTAAAACTAATTTGTACTTGTGTTAAGGAAGTGTTGCATAAAAATAATGTTTTGTCTATTGTTCTGCATTTTTTTTCGTTTGCCTATCCTTGCTATTGAACAGCTTGGGAAAAACATACTGGAATAAAATATCCTAAGACCCAGGTTGTGGTTTATTGATGTGCCAACATCCAAATCTATTCAACCAATTTGGTATGAAAAGGTAGAAACTACTAGTTATTTTGAAACTAGCGAACGTCACGCGGTTTCACCCGCGTAGTTCCCGTTCCCGTGGGAGTACGGGGATAAAATATAGCCCATGTTACTCAGTAAAGACGAGGCTTTCTAATTGTGAAAGAATTTTGAAATCGGCGCAGTAGTTTTTGAATTTATTCATTACAAACATACACACAAAAATACAAATCATTCCTCTTTATAATATTAGTGTAGATGTAGATCTGTGTATAAATATAAAAATGTGTTAAACTGCATATTTTAAGTGAGGTAGCTTGTAAGCAAATGCAAAAAGAGTTTTTCCTTGTTAAATATTGTTTTTTTTTTATCAGCTTATTCTATCTAACTGCTGGGCAAAGGTCTCCCTCATGGCTTAAGTATTGTAAAATCCTATTTTCTGTACACCCAATATTTAATAATAAAAGGATTATAATTGAACACAAACAAAATAACTTGAAAAAATGTATAATTTAATAGCTCTAGGGAGATCAGTACAAATATTTGCAGTTGTTTTTAAAATCACAAATGAACATCAATATCTTTTTGTCAATAGGTACCTAACTAATCTTAGTCACATTGCTTGTTTTTCAAAACATTTTTGACCTCTAGAATGTACCTATTCTGTTTTGCTAGGGTCAGTTTCCACCAAGCAGAAAACCTCTCGCGCGCTTTTTTGATATCAGGACTTTAGCAGTATTGCTTTTAAGTATAAAATTCGACGCAGACTTTAAACGTCTCTGCATATGTTCGAGGAAGCGCGAGCGTTTTTTACTTAAGGTGGATGCTCCAGGGTAGCCCACGAAATTCAAATTTTCTTACGTTTTTTGGAATTTGCAGGTCAGTGTCAGGTTGTATGTTGAATTTGACCTTGAAAAAATCATTCTTGCACCTGTATGAGATTGGAGGGTTGTATTGATGATTTTGATCATTATATTTCTGTAACTACATTCGTGTTACAGCCGCGAATCTTATTTTAATCAACATACAACCTAGCACTGGCCTGCAAATTGCAAAAAACGTAAGAAAATTTGAATTTCGCGGGCTACCCTGGAGCATCCACCTTAATCAAAAAAGTGCGCGAGGATTTTTCCGCTTGGTGAAAACTGACCATAAGTGGCACAATATTATTTGATTTCAACTTGTTAATCCACAGAGGTTTAATAAACTTCTTTCACACATCAGAATGTAAGTATTGATAAAAACAAAAAGACAAATCCCTGAAGCTATACTAAAACTAGTCTTATGGACACAAGAAGCAACTTTCAATAACAACTTATTATTAACTACAACTGTGTATACTTCACGGTATTTCAATGTGTGAAATACAATTAAACACAAACGTGATTTCATAAAAAGTTATGTGGGGTATTCAATGTAAGGCTGAATTTTGTAGTCATGCTTACAGCTACACTAAAAACTTTACTTTTACTTACCATTTGCAGTCTTTAAGCATCACTACAAAATCAACCTAATGTTGTAAACAGTTATCAAACATATTGCTATTGTTTTCATTTCCAAGGGCATTGCCAATCAGTAATGCTACAAAAATAACATTGGACTTCTTGAATGGCTGGATTCCAATATTGACAAGTTTATTTATTAACTCCTGGTATGCCACCACAATCATAGACACAATAATAATTCCATTGTGTCTTAGTTCCAGTATTCGAGTTATTTTACGCTGATGCAATAAGTACATCACTTTTCTTTAATTTTAAATAATATACAGTTTAGTTTTCTAATATTCAGTTTTTTTTCCTATTCTATTACCTATGACAAATCTAACTCCTTCTAAAAATAGCAAAGAGCACTTGTTGAAAAAAGGCACATGACTTGTTCACCAAAGAACAAAGTAAGGCCATGTTTGGCCTTCAAAACATCACTTCAGTTAAGTCTTTAAGTACTTCTTTTCTTAGCACTGAATCTAAATACCCCTGACCGAAATTTAATGACCTTATTAAATTATTGTATAAACAATAAAACACATTCGAGAAATGGAAGGTAAATATTTGAGTTCAGTAAATACTGCAAAATGCTTCATTTATTTTACAAACTAACAACTATGTCTGAGCAACACATGAATGGGAGTTCTATTCTTTTTTACAGTAGCCATAATCATGTGTATTTAGTTTCTTAGTTGCTAGTTTGAACCAGGGGGTCTAAAATGACCGCTTTAGCTGACTCTTAACATGAATCATGTCAGGAATTTAAAATTCTTAAAATGAACTTTATGGTTATGACCATAAAGTCCATTTTAAGAATTTAGAATTTTTAACGTGATTCGTAATAAGATTCTGCTAAAGCATCCATTTTAGGCCCTCTGGTCGTTTCAAATTTATTTGAATGGACTTGAACCTTGCAAAGAAGCAGGATCTCAAGTATATTATGCAATGCCCCATCTTTGGCAGTATTTTGAAATTAAATGGGCTACCTGGCAACATTACTAATATAAATGCATCAGTCTTCAATCAATTATTAGTAACATTGCAAGATCAATAATGCATGAATAGTGGAGCTGATAAGTACATGAATAACTTTCTCCCTAGCTCATTACACTGGGTGTAAGCTCCTTATATTATTTTGATCTTTATAAAATTAGCATTTTAAGGAAAATAAATTGCATTTTTTGGATTAGACACACCTTAGAGTAGAAAGAATCAGCACATAAAGTGCCTTGTCACACTAGAATAACCACAAAATATGCGACTGCCAAAAATGCTCTGATGAAATAATACTATATTTATGAACATTTTCTCATTTGTGACAATAACTACATAACTACTTGAATAACTAAATTTTAAGCTTCTTTTTTTAACATAATATCATTGTATTTTTTTGTCTTAAACTGTAACTCATGTCATTATTGTTCCAAACAAGTAATAATGCACTTGCATACAAACAGATCTAAAATTATCTCTTGTTACACAAAGAGATCATCTCATAGCATGCGGCAGTCAACACATCACAAGTTCATAAGTTTATCTTAAGCTAGTTATTAAATTACAGATACCCTTTACATTCGAGAGATATATAACAATATTGCTAACAAATCAATATTTTAGGCACGTCCGAGAACACTATTATAATAGTAAGTGACTATCTATCTAAAAATATAAGTACAAAAGGAAGAATTAAGTTTTTCTTACATACCTAAGTAATAATCAAGTTCTCATAAGTAGTATTTTCATGTTTCAGGGTTTACTATGATCTAAGTTGGTACTAGTCATTTCATTGCTAGTCTCTTGCTTAGCACTATCATCATTTTTGTTGTCAATCCGTAGTTTTTCATCGTCTATGAGGTACATTGCTTCATCATAAGTTGGTGGGGGTGGTTCAGAGCTGGAAGGTTGGGGTTTACTAGCCGCAGTACTTGCTATTAAGGCGTCATAGGAAGGTGGTAATGTTGCACTAGATGCAGTGCGAGGTACTTGACCACTATAGGCTTGTTCGGCTTGGACTGCGGCCATATCCTAAAAAAGAAATAATTATCATTATGGAGGTATTTGACACTTTCTCCTTTATTGAGCATGCAAAACAAACATTAATTATCTTGTTATTTAATTAAGTCCATCTTGGTATTAGCCTCTTAGTTTTATCTCTTAGCAAACAGTTCAGTCAGTAGTTCAAGGTGAGGTGTAAATAAATGTTTGCTTGTGATTAACTGTATTTTAATGGCATACAGTAAATTTGTCTAAGTTCTAAAATACATTCTTACAAAGAAGCCACTATATTTCTAAATTTAACCTCATACAAATAAAATACTTCTATGTAAATATAACTGTATTACAAAAAAATTACACAGCTCTAATTATGTTAATCAAAATGTTTGCGACCTAGTGAACAGTGTCATGTTATGTACATAATAGTTGATGCCCCACTTAAATAAAATTAGTTAAAGATATGATCACTTTTTCCTGGTTACTATCAGGGCAAAAAGTGACCAGGATCAAGTTGAATAGATACTTTGATGATTAAACATAAAATTGGAAGAATTTAGATGAATATCAGAATTCACACTTGAATGCTAAGTTATTGTTATGCCTATAATCCACTAAAAGTTAGACTTGCATGCATCTAATTTGAGCTAATTAATGAATGTATCCTGTTTTAAATATTATTTTGCAGATAGCAATCCCATGGAAACATTAGTGGGACAAACCACAACAATAAAAATTATGTTTTTAAGTTTCTACCAAATATTTTTATGTGGTACTATTAGGGCCGGCGCACATAATATGGCGGACCGCAGCGCAGAGCATTTTTCACTGTCAAACTATTATCGACGTTGTCCTCATTGAAATAATATTGAAAATCAATGAATCCGAGAATACGCGCATCTGCGCGCAGTCTGTTAATAATTGATTTGAGATATTATTTCAATGAGGACAATGTCGTTAATAGTTTGACAGTGAAAAATGCTCTTGCGCTGCGCTCCGCCATAAGTGCGCCGGCCCTTATGTGTTTGACAACACAAACACTAATGATTTATTACAAGTCGTAAAAAATACATTACAATAATATTGTTTATAACTTTTCTATCACTCTTGAAAATGTTATCAACATACCCTGATAATTGCCCTCTGGTGCAGTAGCATTTGTATCACGCTTTTTCTCCTCAAATATAGCATACTTTTCACAGCAACCATCATCCCTGAACATATAAAAATTGGACCAACTAGCCACATGTGTCCCAGATTGCTGAGGATATAGCCATCGGCGTCTCCCAATGCTAGCACTGTAATCACAGTGCCCACAGAAAATAACACCATTGAAAGCACAAAATAAGAATAGCTCGTGCAGTCACATCGACCGAATCTCTGGTCTTCATCAAAATCGTAATCACGACGTCTCAGACGATGTAAACGTTGTCGAATGAAGGGGCTATCAAATACGGTAGCCATTTTTTTATTATATTTAAGCACTCTATTCACGTTCAACACATATTCCACATTCGAGATAATAATTTACAAAAAATACGTGGAGATCACTAACTTTCTTACTTTGGAAAGTGTGTGTGTGAAAAATTGCTATGCAAACTGTAAGAAAAACAAGTCTGCCACAATCTTCAATCTTTACTAAATACTAGTGATGGGCAACAATAGGCATGGGTTGCAATTTTCCAAGAGTTTATAATTATACTCTATGGTCATCACACTAAAGCTGGAGTTACACTGTGTATGAATTTCACGCTGATGATGACAATACCACCTGAGAATGAGTAGTGTTTGAACGTACCGAACGTTCGATGTAGAGGCGCCAGCACATCAAGCTACCCGAAACTGTCAAGTTTTCCCGATAAATCTTGAACCTACTTATTGTTTTAGATAAAGTTAGTATATTCCAATTCACTAACAACATATTGTAGTAGCTTGACGTAGCGTGCCAGCGCAGCGTCTGTCTTAAATAAATGTATGTTTCGATATCTATGTTATCCGTTTTGGCGTTGGTAGCCCTGGTAATCAGAGTTTAAATTACACTAAGCTGATAATAGTAGTTCTCTAAACATATTAAAAATAATCTGTGTATTAAATCTGATAACGAAACAGAAGACCATTTGGTTGGAGTGTAGCCATAAGGGCGCTACGGCGCGAGTACTTAGAAAAATTTAGCCAACAAAGTGTAATTTTCGCAAATCGTTTATTTTGTTGATTCTATCGACAAAATAATGATGCTGCGGTAGCGGCTGGCGAGCGCTACCTCGAAATTGGTAGCGAAATTTTTATAAGTCGTTTTTTCATAGTGCCCCTAAGACGACCCACTGACTGACCATTTATAAATATTGGTAAAAACACACACAATTTATTTAAAATAACTCAACATTTTTGTTAGTCGAGTATTGATGTATTCTTACTAACCAGAGACTGTGGATATCCGAAAACACTGAAATTACAATAAAACTAAAAGTGACAGTCCTGACTCTTGCCAAATAAAGTTGCTTTGCTGTCAGTGTCAATTTATTTGTCAATGAAACGCAAACGTTCATGTTTTTGTGAAATTGTGACGACGTACATATTCAATAATAACTATTATTTGATACGAAATTGTAACTTCTAATACTGATTATTCAAGAAGATTCTACTGAATTTTCATCAGTTGCTATGTTCTCTGTTTGATTATTAAATCAGTGGCTGTTTGTTTCGTTCGTTATGGGTCCTTTCATTTTATTTATCGTGGCATTTGTCTTGGAAACGGGTAGGTACTTTTAGTGGTTAATGCTGTAAAATATTGTATACTATGATTTAATCTACAATTAATGTTGTATTTCTGTTTTGTAGGGGTGTCTGCAGTAACGGTGACCCTTACAGATAATGGGCCTGCCGTACGAGGTGCGAACGTGACATTCACAGCAACTATTGTATCAGAATATAAAGGAGAAAATTTTAAATTTGTGTTTACCGATAATGGAGTACCACAACATAAGCAAGAGGTAAGCATTTTAAGGTTAATTTGACTATTCATGGGAAGGAACAACACCTGTCCTCTAATAATTATCACTTTATGTTTGACTAAACAAAGCATGCTCTATCTTACTCTACTTTTCATGAATATGTGTTATTATTATGAAGAACATTATAAGAAGAGGAAAATAATAGTTTTACTAAAATTTAAAACAATGTAACAGTCATGTGGTATTTATTAAAATCCATTAAATATTTGTACAACAATAAATTAAATAATACTTCCTTTTGATTAAACCCAGGATTACATTTTATAAGTACTTGGTTATTTTCTTGTGCCATTAATGAAATAGAATGAATGAACAAAATCATGAATAACATTTCAAAGTTATTTTGGATAAGATTAGATAAAGTAAGTCATTTAGGTTTAAATCCCTATCAGTTTTGTTTGATTACTGAATCAATTTAGACTATCACCTACTTATGGAAAGACTGACATAAAAGCCTTTTAATAAAATATTATGTTTCAATTTGTCTGGAAACCATAGATATCTACTGCCACTTAGCCCAAAATCATCATTTGATGGTAAACTAATTTATTTTCAGTCAGCACTATACATGCTAAACAATAATTCAGTTGCTTGTCACAAGTACATGTCAATAATATTAAATTAAACTAAAATGAAACGATTTAAATAACCTTTAAAGGAAATGTCAGACCGCGGATTATTTTTAAAACAACCATAATTATTGTACACGGAAATTACAATTTATCAAAGGAGTTTTTATCCACTTTAATATACTACCACTACCACTGATATTTTCCTGTTAGTCGTTTATTTTGAGAACAGTGTGACTCATGCTACTTTTCCCCACACAACAGTAATTGATTATGTGAATTGCTGGTGCATCCGGTTTCTTCTCTTAAAATCCATTTTATGTTGATTAATAGTATGCTTCAGAAAGCACACTAAGCCATATCCTGCCTTTCATTTCGACTTTTGGTCTCCTGCTTAAAAGACTGCCAGCCAGTTTTACCAAGGTTTGTTGGATAACCCAGTACAAAAATCATGGGAGGTCAGTTAGGTAGTACAGTCGTGGTCTTTTCCGCCTGATCAGTTAATTAATTTTTCGCTTAAATCATGCGGAGGCGCCGAGCCGCGCTCTTTTAAAGTTTTGGCCTATTAGGAAAGCGTCAACTTTGGCGCGCAAAATAACCATAACTCTCGTTTGGCGTGCATCGTCAGTGCGCTCGGCCGATCGGTATCTTTTCATTTATTATATCTATACAAAGTCAATGGGGCGGGGCTGGAGAGCGTTTCTATGTTGTAAGTGCAAGCAAAAATTAGCATAGTGGTGATCAGGCGGGAGTGTCCTCGATAGTACAATATAAAATACTGGCAGTCAGTTGACTTTTTTTTATTAAAACCATCATTAAAGCATTTGGACTCATTGGTGCTCATAATGTCATGCTCTTTAGACACATTATTATAAGGTTTGTCCATGCACAAACCCAAGTGCCTGCTTCAAAATGTTGCATAGCACTAACTACTGACAAAATGACAACTCGTGAGCTGTTCTTTTATAAGATTTAGCCAAAAATCCCCCTTAACTTTTTATAGTAAACAATGAGTGTACCTGTGTGTGAGATACGTACTATACTAGTTAAACAATACAAAGTTGTTGTTACATGTATAGCTACAGTCATTGAACTGTTGCTACATACAGCCTTGTTTGCTATCAATACCGTTTACAAATAACAGAGGAAATTCACTGATACAGGCATGTGTATTTGAGTCACTGAGGCTAAATTGACTGGGCCTAGACATAAATTATCAGACTCAGATATGAGTCTGATAATGTATGTCCTTATCCCAATGTAATGCCCTTTCCGTTAAATTGCCGACAAGTGTCGAAACAATACGATATCTGGCTATCTCACTTCCTAAGTTCCTATCCTGCATATGTTAGTTTGTATGTTACTAAATTGCTCCCAAATGGCTGGACGGATTTGGATGTAATATGGCACATTGGTAGACCATGACCTGTAGTATAACATAGTATACTTTTTATCCTGGTTTTACTTAATTACTGCCTCAATTTATAACACAAGCGAATTCGCAGTTTGTAAGCGACGACTACGTTTTAATTAATTGGCGTTGCCTTGAGCCTGTTTAGTTTTCTAATATGATAATGAAGACTGATAGATGGACGATCTATTAAGAGACCTAGGTAGTAACAGTCGAACACTAGGTATAACTTGCCGCGTCACGCGTTACTTAGCTAATTACTCCCTTGCGGATGCGACACGGAGTCGCTTCAGTACAGTTTCTTTTACAGTACGTAATCCGAAGGCCGGGAAGCGAAAAGACCTTGGACCGAATATGCCTGTATTGTAGGTATTTCCATCGAACTTGGCAAAACTGATAGATGTGTATGGCGCCTTTAAACAGCCTGAAATTTGGTACCAGTCCAAATAGGCCAAGGCAAGATAAATAGGCCATGAGCGTTATTTACTGACTAAGCATCTTATCATCGTCTGCATAGGTACATGGTTTCGTACTATTTCTGACTCAGCCAATGCCTAGGTTGAGCGTTGGGCACCCATGAATAATAATAATATAATTAAATCGTTTATTTATAAAAACAACCCTCCTTCTGGCGCAGTCGGGTAAAAAGGAGCACATTTACAATTAAGTATCTTAGCAAATAAAATAGAGCATTGTTGCTTATTGGCGAACTAGGTGGAACCTGTGTTTCAGGCGCAGCAGTTATAACAGTTGTTGCAGGTGCAAAGATACCTACTTAAAATAAATAAATTAACAATGAAAGAAAAATAAATTACTAAAATTACAACTTTCATAGAAAATAAATATAAACAATGTGTCAGCAGTTTACTTGCAGACAACAAGTAAATCTTCTGTCTGTGCATAGGTTATGGGTTGTAAAAAAGTACTAATAGACTTTTTACAGCTAAAATAGTTTAACTTATAAATACTTAGTTTTCTATTTAATCTATTGTACAGAAAAGGGCCTAAAAATGAAAAGAATCTTTCCACAAAGACATGTTTGGAGGTTGCATTAGAAATGCATTCTATATCATTCCGTCTCTTGTTAGTATTGTCAGCATTGTACGTGAGCATGGTGTGCTGTTTTAATACTAAGTGCGTAATGAATAGCTGGCGCACAGTCAGCACGTTGCACTGCTGATCTGTGGGAAAGTAAAAGGGATGGAAGTTCGCTACCTTTAATATTGCTCTTTGAGCTCTTTCAAGGGGAAGGATAGGTTTTGATACGCCGCCACCCCATGAAATGATACAGTAATGAATTATAATTCATTACTGTAGAAAACGAACTTTTGCAGATTCTAAGTGAATCACACAAGTTTATTTCACAAGTTTGATTCACTTAGAATCTGCAAAAGTTCGTTTTTTTTTTAAAATGCATACTGTACCAATATTAATTTTGCACTCTCATTAACCAGACTTTCAATATGATACCTAAAAGAGAGTGTGTCGTCTATTAAAACCCAAAGTATTTATTATTATTGGTTTTGAGGATAGGACAATATTTTTGGGAATTAGGAATATTTTTGTTCAAGTTCTTGTTTATTTATTTATTTTACTATTTATGTACACACAGTATACAACACAGGAAAATAAATTATAAAATATGAGTACATAGGTACTGCTTATTTCTTAAGAAATTTCTGCCAGCAGCCCTGCAAAAGGAGAAATGAAAAAGAAATGTAGACAATAGTGTGTGAGAGAAGGAAGAGAATAGAGATTATGTGCCTTACCTAACTTAGCCTATTAAGATATATAAATACACATAAAGTAAATATTGATATATACTTAGATAAATACATAATGCTAAGATATATAGAGTATAGACTAATAAATATAAATATGTATATAATAAATCATGGTTGAGAGGAAAGGTAATGCTCTTTCACTCTGGATTTGAACAGTGAAATGGTCTTCAAATCACGAATGCTAGGCGGAAGAGCGTTCCACAACCTTACAGCATGGACTGAGAAAGAATAAGAGTAATAGCTGGGTTAATGAGGATGGGATTTAAGTAGGGATCGAAGGTGCGTCAATAGGGCGAGCATAAGAAAAACGCTCGCGCAGGTAAGAAGGATAGGATGGGTTGTGTAGGATATTGATATGGAGACATAGGATCCTAGTGTTCCTGCAAAGGCGGATTGGGAGCCACTTGAGTTCTTTGCGAAGGTGAGAAACGTGGTCATATTTACGGAGACCAAAAATAAAGCGAATACATAAATTTTGCAAGCGCTCAAGCTTATTTAATAGCTCCTCAGTAGCATCCAGGTAGCAGGCATCAGCATAATCTATTATCGGCTGAATAAGTGTTTGTGCCAAAGAGATTTTAGTCTTCACAGGCAGGAGACTCTGAAGGCATTTCAGCGAATGAAGAGAGAAGTGAACCTTGCGGCTTACCTTGACTTGAGCTCGCCACGACAGATAGGAGTCAATAGTAACACCCAGATCTTTGGCGGTATCTGTTGTTTGTGAGTTATGTTTTTTAATGTCTGGTGAATCATCGGTAACTAATATTAGCACTAATATGTATCTATTAAGCTATTTAATCACCCCAAATTCCTGTCACTAATATGTTTTGAACCATAACGAAACTCATAAATATTTTAATTAACTAACGTTTCCAAAATTGGATAGGTATTTCCCAGATCTACTATTAAGGATACAATAAAATTGGATGGTTTTAATTTCGCATTGTGTTATGTACTTACCTACTATGAGCTCGGACGAAATCTCACTAAGTACCAATACGACTCTTTTTTGCTTGCAGCATTCGGCAGCTTATTTAAGCTCGTCAACCAATAGCATCGCAGCATCTGATGCCTTGTTTTTATTAATGAAAAAAAGGGTCGAAAAAAAAAATACACCTAAATAAAAAAATAAGGCCAATAATAGTTCTTCTTCTTCGTGTCGATGATTCGTTAATTCGTTATAATTTTGTTGTAAAAATGAGCAGATTTCGTCCGAGTTCATGGTACCTACATGTGTGCAACAAATGCAACAATAAGTATAGATAATGCCGAACGTTTTTTTTTAGGTATACCATACCAGTGATATATTATTATCTAAGTAAGTTCATAAACATTGTGAATGCTGTCAACAAAGCTATGCAAATGCATAATCATTTGCAAATATTATGTAGATACTTTCGTAAACCAGCTGTATTCTTGCTTATGGAAGGACCGGGGCTATCCGCGCACTGCTATTGTAACAGATGCGATGCATGACCAATAGTATGTTGCGATAAGCGCGGATTAAACATTCCTGTGGCGTGTATGATATCATTTGGTCATCGGGTTACACGTGTATATTGAATTAGCCTCATATTGACAAAATGCCTACTTAGGTACCTAAAGTCTTTTCAAGTTACTTAAGTAAGTAAGTATTATTGTTTCCAGCGACGATGTTTCGTCTAAAAAAATACGATAGGTACTTATTTATGGTGGTGTGAATTAAGTTGATATTAGAATGACTAGTGTAATTGAAACAGCTAGTGTAGCACAAACTGAACTTTATGTGCGATTTAAAAAAAAATCGTATACCTACCTATTATATGTAGGTATAGTATACTACAATTCACATAAGTATTTGGAAAGTAAGTACTTAAACTGTGAACGCAGTATATGTTCCAGCTTTCCAAAGTCTTCTCTTTGCTCATAGTCACTGTATGGCCGCAAATATGCATTATATGCACATGTGGGCCATGAAAATTTCTTATTGCTTGAAGGTACCTTCGTGCAAATTAAAAGGCATAGGTACGTACGTGCATAAAAAGCGAAGACCGCTTTTCGTAAAGGCAGATTATAATAATTATTCATAATAATATAGGTAGGTGTTTACTCGATACCTGCGAACTCCAGTGATTATGTAAACTTATACGTACTTCAAACGTCCATTGTATTGGATATTTGGAGGCTCGTGTTCAACAGACCTTTTCAAGCTGTTTAACAATGACGATACCGATACTGTTAGCCTGCGTCATCCCACTGTTGGGCAAAGGCCGCTCCCCATGACTTCCAGTTCGAAAATGAACATGACATACGTAAAGCCGGGTCCAGACGTGTGTAACGCGTAATGTAAGATTACGTGTAATTTAGCTTCAACAGTGTGGACGGGCGGCACACGAACTCAACGCGAATCGTGTTTACTTGTAATGTTCGTAGTGCCGTCCACACACAGAATTCGCGTTACATATCACGATACATTACATTACGCGTTACACACGTCTGGACCCGGCTTTAGACTGTTTTTCCGTCAGATATACTTATACAAAGATGTGTGCGTTACCCACGGATAGGAGGATTATTTCATATTCCAATCACAGCGCAGGTCTGGTTGAAAAGGGTTTAGCTAGGCGAGGTCTAGTATTTACAACTCAAGCGAGAGACGCATAGATCTCATCGCACACATCCCTCTCCCGCATTTCTTGTAACTTACGGCTACGATTTCTGCGCACATCTCGTTGGACGCACCCATAACGTTCAATGAAATTAATCGTAAAATGCAGGTTGCAGAATATTAGGAAAGACACAAAATTCATTCAAGAACATTTCTGTTTCAGATTCAGAGTACAAATCAAACCGTAAATTATAGTGTGGAGTACTTTCGAGACACCTACGAGGCTGGCCAATACAATGTCCATCTCGAGGTCAAGAGAAATTACTTTGAAAATCTGTGGTGGACTGTCGCTACAGCCTTCACGGCATTTAATCTAACAGGTATGTTGTATTTTATAAGGCCTTATCAGCAACTTCCCACCCTTGTCAATATTGATTCGTGATTAGTTTGATGGCTCTACTGCACTTGCAATCAACTGTGTAAATATTTACCACATACTTTCATCAGCAAATAGGTATAGATTCTATTGCTATCATGCTATGCATACAATATCACACTTGTGGTAGTACAAGGAAAGATACGCGCATATGTAAAAATTGAAGATGGTATTTAAAAATGGACTCTATTACTAAGACTCCACTGTCCGTCTGTCTATCACCAGGCTGTATCTCATGAACCGTGATAGCTAGACGGTTAAAATTTTCGAACAACAAATAATAAAAATAAAATAAAAAATACGATAGTACGGAGTTCCCTAAGCGCGAGTTCGACTCACACTTGGGTGGTTTTTTGACATTCGTAGGATACCTATAGAGTGGGCGGTAATCAACCACGCAAAACCAGTGCGGGTTAGAATGGTGGGAGATGTGGTCGATCGAGTATTTGAAATCTCTGACCACTGAATACAGTTTCACAGAAAATAAAAACGCCCCACCGGCCACCGCAAAGGCGAATTTGTTAACACCTTCCTTAAAAACCAAGCTTGTTACCTACCGTTTAAACTCTGGATAGCGGGCGCGTGTGACAGAAGTAATGCGCTCAAAGCACATTACGGTGCCACGAATTTTAAGATAACTGCAGTCTTTAGACGCTCATTCATTCCGATGGTAACAAAGAAAATGTAAATTGAAGCTTGTTATTTGAACAACTCCGATAAAAGGTTATTCAACTGAAACGCGAGTTTATTAAAGTCAGTCTGAAGGTTGAAAAAGTCTTGAATCTTTACTTAAATCGTTGACCGGACGTAATATGTTTTGTGCGAAAAATGTATCTGTTCAAATGATGAACATCTATTTTATTGACTTCGAAGATATTCTATCAAATGTAATAGGGGTATCCCCGTATCCTGGTTGCAAATAGCGTCGTATAAATATACTTCCATATCACATGTGAGTCTTCAAGGTTGACAGCCGTCTTATTTATGTAGGTACACGGCATTTATTCTATTCCACAACATACGAGTATCAACCGGATTGGTTCATGTAGTCCTCACACCGCCCAACTAATCCAATTAGTTCGTAACTGGGATAGCCCTCTGGGATCTTGTTATTTCTGGAAATCGATATCTTGGTAACTGTAACCATGCAGCGACGGTCACCGAGACACCGACTGTACAGTCAACTGTTACAATTTGACTTGGCCAACCAAATCATAACGAAAAACGTGACAATGAGTTTGTTTGCTTGTCACGTCTGATCGGATTTCGTTGACTTTCAGCATACATGTAGTCCTGTGACTCCTGACTTTGGATATTTTTTATCTCGTTAGTTCTGGTTGCATAGGATTGTATCCGACCTACATAAACACACGGGCGAAGCTGCAGGGAAAAGCTAGTACCCTGTAGTTCGAAGCAGTAAATCTGGGATGATGATGCGAGATGACCTGGACTCATTCTTAAAGGATTGGCCTAAAATCGCACTAGATCGCGAAAAGTAGAAAGAGGGAAGGAAGGTCTTTGCACTGCTGTAGGACCATAACTGCTCATAATAAAATGTGGTTTCGGTGTTTCTTACCGTGTGGTTCACTGTACCTCAGGATCGTATAACGTTATTCGAATATGAATGCAGAGTTGAGAAAGAATTGCCTCAATTTCGTATGTTAAGTGTTTCACATTCACTTTCTTATTTATTGAGTCTAACCTAGATAGATAGTTATGCTGTAATTGAAAGTCTATTGCACGTACAAATTTTAGTTTTTTTTTCGTTTAATCAGCTACAGACGGCTTAATACTGCTAAGTTCCCTCCCCTTTTGCAATTTTGTGTTGTTCGGGTTTTCCGTTTTCATTTATTCAAATGTTTAGTTAAACGAAACTCTTCCTTAATGTTAGAGACCGGATTATGTGCAAAAGCATTGTATATTATTGCTAAAATATTGTGCATTTTTTGATGAAGGTTTCCTGTACTTTTAACGAATCAGGAAAATGAAAAATGTGCCAGCAAAAAAACAACTAAATCCAATCAGTGCCCATGTTTCCAGTTTTCATGGTATAAAAATATTTTGTTTAATAGAAGGCTCAATCGTACTACTGGTCATTTGGAACAGAACTTGGTTTTCAAGAAAAATATGACAATATCTCGTCGATAAAAAAGAAATTAGAAAAAAAAAACATTGTTTTGTAGTAATTATTTCAATTTTATGTTGCATATTTCGTCACTCCTGTTGCATATTTCGAGCATGTATGATGCATATTTCTGTGATTTTATGTTGCATATAATCCGGGGTGTTGAGTCAAGCATTTAGATTCCAACAGAGCGCATTCCGATATGCGATATTCGACTGTAGGCCGTAAGCACGGGGCCGGCCGAGTCTGCTATTACAATAGTGTCACAACTAACATTGATTTCATAATTGTTAATTTTGATAAGTTTGGTAATCTACTATTATAATGGCGTCATTATGACTTTCCAATGGTCAACCACTGACTCTCCATTGAAAGAAATGGTATAGAATGGTAATCTCGTACATAATGACAAATGAATGACTGGTGCTATTTACGAACTTCTTACTACTTCAGATTGCTTTTAACACTAATAAATAATATGTAAAAATATATATTAATGAAATTTGGCGGGTTTTATAATAATGACAATACGACAATGTCATTATAACACAATTCTATTACTAGACCATTGACCGACCAATGATCGACCATTATGAATTTATCAGATTACGAACTTTTAGCAAAATGACAATGGGATCGTTTTGGAATGAAAATGGGAACGTGTTGGAATGAAAAATAGCAGACTTGAGGCCCAGTGCGACGAAAGCATAGTTCGTGTTTTTACATTTTATGATCAGTCTTTCGGTATCTTGGGACGCCTGTCTTAATTTCTAGGAAAGGCACAATTTGGTATAACTGCTTGTCCATTGTGCATCACAATCCTCTTTGAGACTTACAATGTTTAAGAGCCAATGTCTCGGAAGATAGTTCACAAGTCAAGAGTCATGTTAGCAGAAATACACTAATCTTTTACGGAGAAACGTATGTCTGGGTCATATTGGAGATGTGTTAAGATCATCATAAACTGTCTTTGAAAAGTAAAAACTGTAAAATTTGCTCCTACCTTCAACCTAATGCTTTAGCGATAAAGTTGAAAACCCATTCAAGAAATTTCAAATATTGCACCTACACAATATGTATTAGATTCAAATTGATGATGACGGTGACTCTTCCATATATCTTCATTCATTTGAATTACCAACTGAAACGAATGCCGTATTTTTTTTTAAATATACATTTACATAAGTCACGGCATACAAAGTTATACCCTGTACACATCTGTGTAAATGCCGTTAAATAAACCATGTAAAATGTATTATGTTTCTTTCAAACGTTGTTTAATACGTCAAAGCCTGCCAAAGGCTTTATTGGTTTGGATTCACAAATAGCGCTAAAGTTTGAGGTTTTTATGTGAGGAAGTATGACCAAGTTCCTTGTCCTTCAATTAGAAAATATGGAGTTTGACTGATGTCTTCTTCTTCGTGTCGCTAGCACGACAGTATATCACTGTATTTTGTTTTTCTAAAAAATATTTAATGATTTCATTTATCACCTTTTATTTCGGGCTACAATATGTCCTATAGAAATATACCTTATACACTCACAATTATAAAGGTTTGGTTCAAAGATGGGTGATTATGTTTTGCTGAGGACAGCGAGGAGTCTTTCCATTGGCAGCAAAATGTTGTTCTAGATCTTATAATAATCATAATTCTATTCTTTATTTACAGATACACTACACGGTGACATGATACTAAGTCAAAACGAAAAAAAACGGCCGAACAACTTCGTGGCAGTCAACAAAGTTGTCACCCACTTTGTGAAACTAGAAGAGAGTGAACTACAGTTCTTACAGAAGAACTCCTCCTCAATTCTAACTCATTGGTTCATAGACTGCGTATTCATAGAATCTACCAGTGACTTCACTTTCAATTACACGTATGAAGATAATATGGGCGCTCATGAGATTGAAGCGCTAGTTGTAGCTGACAATGAGCCTTTACCGCCGATCACGACCACTACAACTACAACGACAACAACAACAACAACAACAACGACTACAACAACAACAACAACAACTACACCTAAACCACACAATACAACAGCAGTTGCGCCTTTGACAACAATTATTCCAACAACAACAATTGCACCAACAACAACAACAGCGAAGAACATAACGAATGTCACTGATACTTCACACAAAGTGGCAAA
Source organism: Xestia rhomboidea (assembly GCA_963853795.1). Taxonomy (NCBI): domain Eukaryota; kingdom Metazoa; phylum Arthropoda; class Insecta; order Lepidoptera; family Noctuidae; genus Xestia; species Xestia rhomboidea. The sequence goes on along the minus strand of OY970763.1, from coordinate 12,050,527 downwards.
GCGAGCGATATCAAATAGAACCACTATGAAAGGTGTGGATGGTGAAGTAGCTACTTGCAAAAATACGATTCCTATAGGCAAGGGTTACACCTATGGACGATATCAACAGACTGTATTTGTTAGAGGTGAGCTAATATTCATTTAATTTTTTATCTTTATATTTTCGGGATCATTGAAACATCTGACTGTTCCTATATTACCCTAGGCCAGCAGTTCTCATACTTTTTTAGCAACGGAACCCTTTTGGAAACCTAAATATTAGATTATTAGTTTGTTGCCTGAAATAATAACAATTATGTATAGGTACTTATTCTTTATTAGTAATCAAATAATCATGTCTTAGTAATTACTTAAATCTAATGAAAGGTAATGTGAGAGAGGTATGAAACTGTTTTTTTTTTATTTTTCATACATTACGGTGTATTTTTCTTTGGTATATTTTTTAAATTATGATCAGAATTTTCGTGGAGCCCCTACAGAGGCTCCACGGAGTCCTAGGGCTCCGCGGAGCACACTTTGAGTTAGGCTGGTCTAGGCAAATAAAATTTTGGTTTTTCCTAAATCATATCAGTATTAGTATTTAGGTCGGTTGTCCCCTGTATTACGTACTGTATAATACCCATAAAAAACTGTGTGTGTACGTTGAACGATGAGTAATGTAACTTATACCTAACTAGCGGACGTCACGCGGTTTCACTCGCGTAGTTCACGTTCCCGTGGGATTACGGGGATAAAATATAGCCAACGTTACTCAGTAAAGACGTGGCTTTCTAATGGTGAAAGAATTTTTGAAATCGGCGCAGTAGTTTTTGAGTATATTCATTACTTACACACACACACAAAAATAATTTTTTTTCCTCTATATAATATTAGTGTAGATAATATTAGTATAGATGTAGATATAGATATAGATATAGATATATAGACAAATTGTAAAATTATTACCGGCTGGATTATGTCCGCGGCTTAAAGCCTGCATTGAGTTCGGATTTTGTCCCACTGGATCATACATAATACCAAGATAAGTAATCCAAAACCCAAGCTATAAAACTCTCTGTGCCAAATTTCATCCAGCCGTTCTGGCGTGATTGAGTAACAAACATCCATCCATCCAAACTTCCGAATTCATAATAGTAGTAATATTTAATGATTTATTGGTTCCACACACATTATAGCAGGTGTCGTTCTGTGGTTTCTGCCTGTGAACCTGTATGGGAAACAGGCGTGATTTTATGTATAGTGAGTTCGTTTAAATATTATTTACCTGTTATGGTAGTTTAATAGGTAATTAGGTACATAAATCTTATATTTATGTAAGTCAACATTCAAATGACATTCAAAGTGATGTTATCGCGAATACACATTATTATTTAACATTAAAATAAAGAGATGCAACAAATACTGTGTAATAAAGCAAACAGTTTAAAATAATTCCGACAAAACCAGTTTTCCTTAAAACATACATTGAAACCGAAATTGGTTTTTCAGTTTAGGAACTACGATACCACAGATAGACTAAAACTAAACAACGAACCTAGAACACGGTTTTGTTGAGATCCATTAAAAAGATTTCATTCTACCTTTGCTACGCATGCGCCTTTTCTATATAAAAACCGAACAAGTGCGAGTCGGACTCGCGTACGAAGGGTTTCGTACTATTATCAAAAAATCACGTTTGCTGTATGGGAGCCTCACTTAGATATTTATTTTATTCTGTTTTTAGGAGTGGGAATATCCTCATGGATGCCCTCCGCCCTATACCTAACAAATTGTAAAATTATTACCGACTAGCTTACGTCCGCGGCTTAACCTGCATGGAGTTCGGATTTTTTTCCACTGCATCATAATACCAAGATAATCCAATCCAATTTGTTGTTATAGCGGTGACAGAAATACATCATGTGTGAAAATTTCAACTGTCTAGCTATCATGGTTCATGAGATACAGCCTGGTGACAGACAGACAGACGGACAGTGGAGTCTTAGTAATAGGGTCCCGTTTTTAGCCTTTGGGTACGGAACCTTAAAAATCCACCACGACGACGCGGCGTGATTTAGTAGCAGGCATAAAAATACTTGATGACTAAAAATAAAATGCAACACACATTTTTCCTGCAAATGTATATGTGCGCATCAGCAAATGCGCAATAATTTAACTAAAGGAAATTTAGCTGTATTGATATTCCTATAAAACAATACGCTGCGCTGTTTTGTTTGATAACGGGAGTCCTGTCATTGTATTATGTAAACGAAACCATTTAATTAAATAAATACTTCTATAGTTATCAGGTTAATCTATATCTAATATATGAAAATCTCCGTGTCACAGTGTTTGTTATCGAACTCCTCCGAAACGGCTTGACCAATTTTCACGTTTTTTTTTTTGTGTATATTTGGTAGTTGTATTATGTAAACGAAACCATTTAATTAAATAAATACTTCTATAGTTATCAGGTTTAATCTATATCTAATATATGAAAATCTCCGGGTCACAGTGTTTGTTATCGAACTCCTCCGAAACGGCTTGACCAATTTTCACGTTTTTTTTTGTGTATATTTGGTAGGTCTGAGAATAAGTCGTAGGCTACTTTTTAGTCTCACACATACACATCAAAATTTCCACGCGAACGAAGTCGCGGCCAACAGCTAGTTTAACTATATTTATTTAAGACTATAAAATAGTTGAACTACTGTCATTTTAAACCTAGTGACAAACTGGGTTTACATTCTAAATAAATAAAAAAGCACTCCCTAATCTATCCATATTCATATTATACTTAATATAAGGGAAGCGCCAGAGCTTTGAAATTCAAATTCTCTTAGTTTTTTTTTTGCAATTTGCAGGTCAGTGTCAGGTTGTATGTTAAACAAAATATGATTCGCGACTGTAACGCGTATGTTGTTACAGAATTATAATCATTAAAATCATTAATACAACCCTCTATGCTCATTTAATATTATTGAATGACTTTTTCATAAAATAGCTTATAACATAAGACCAACAATCATAATCGCAACACCATAATCAGAATCATAAATAATTTTAGAATTACAGTTTGTAAAAAAAAATCTTCATTATCTACACTAATATTATAAAGAGGAAAGATTTGTATTTTCGTGTGTGTGTATGTTTGTAATGAATAAACTCAAAAACTACTGCGCCTATTTCAAAAATTCACCATTAGAAAGCCACGTCTTTACTGAGTAACATAGGAAAGAAAGAAAGAAAAAGCATTTATTAACCCGCACAGGACAAAACACATAAAAAAAATGGTGAAATTATCAACTAATAAAAATTAAAAATAGGCTATATTATTATCCCCTTGCTCCCACGGGAACGGGAACTACGCGGGTGAAACCGCGTGATGTCCGCTAGTAAGTTAATATGTTGAGATTATGACTTGTTAATTTATTAAACGTTTGATATAATTAAGTGTTGAGATTATCAATGTCGGGATTTCTTAATCCCAGTGGTACCACGGGTAAAAAAAATGTACCACCGACCGATTCAGTGATACCACGGGAAGTTCCACGGTAACACTGGTGGTTCCACGGGCAATAAACCGAAGCTAGTAGTACCACATAACAACTTATTTCTATAAAGGGTGTAAAAATCCTCTTAACGAAGCCGAAAGGCACTTGTTGTCCCCGTCATTGCGATCTTTTTTTGTTCTACACCATACCTGGGAACCTTTTAGTTACGGAGATATTGGGGGGTCAAAGTTCCAACTTTTTATCAATTTAAAAAAATCCAAGTTTTTAATGTAAGATTCTTACTTTAAACACCTCCACGACCCCCGTACTATTCAATCCATCCATCAACACAATATATTAAGTGCGTTACATTGATTTATACAACAAAACATGATTTTTCACCCCAAAAAAAAAAGTCGTTTCCCAGCAATAATTTTCGAGTAAAGTTACTTAGTTTGGTGTACAGAATGCTAGGTTGACGGCATTGTGATGAGGTGTTACATCCTGTATGACGACCCTAATGGCGCAGCGGTAGTGAGGCTGCCTTACGTTCTTAGGGTCCCGGGTTCGAATCCCGGTAGGAGCAAATGTTTGTGTGATGAGCATGGACACTGTTTCCGAGTCATGGATGTTTATATGTATAATAAGTATGTATTTACGAACAAATAAGTATCTATGTAGTATATCAACTATCTGGTGTCCACGACACAAGCCTCGTTTCTTAGTGTGGCACTAGATGGCGCTGTGTGTAATGTCCAGCGATATTTATTTATTTATTATTTATATTCCAGAGCCGATATCAACAATAAACATCACAGGTCTAAACTGGCTGCAACACGGAGACTTACTAAACATGAACGTGAAGTACACGGGATCTCCCCCGTTCACCTATTGCATACAGTACAAACTAGGCCAGTACAATATTACTGGGAACGAATCCTGCGCCTCTACGACGCCGAATGTTGCGAATTCGTTTCCTCTGGTCCATTACTTCTCGGATAGTGATCAGCACACAGTAGTGGTGGTAATTGAGAACGAAATTGGAAAGAATGTTGCCATGTCTACTATTAATATTTATAAAGGTAAGACGAACTAAGTTTGATTTTGACGACCCGACCGGCGCAGCGGTAGTGAGGCTGCCTTACGTTCTTAGAGTACCGGGTTCGAATCCCGGTAGGAGCAAATGTTTGTGTGATGAGCATGGACATTTGTTTCCTAGTCATGGATGTTTATATGTATAATAAGTATGTATTTACAAACAAAAAGTATCTATGTAGTATATCAACTATCTGGTGTTCACGACACAAGCCTCGTTGCTTAGTGTGGCACTAGATGGCGCTGTGTGTAATGTCCAGCGATACATTTAAGTTTATGTTAACGGAACATTTGTAGCGTAAAGCGGTAAAGCCGGGAGTACTTTACTGTATAGTCTATCTATAGAATAGGGAATATGCAAGAAATTCAAAACTTTTTTTATTCCTTAAAAGTGCCTTGTATTGGCCCATATAAACATAGGTACACTTGTTTAACTTTCCAATGCAACACTTATTTTTCAATTTAATATTTTATGTAGCGTGTTTTTGGTACGCAAATTCAAAACGCATCGTCGCCGGTAGTGACGTCAAATGCTGTGTGTCAAAGAAAAACTTTTGTTTGAAAACTACTTAAAGTTTCACAAAAATGTTATTATATCTTTGTTATTGCAATGTTTGCTGGAATAAAGCACATATATTTAGTAAAATTATTAAATTAAGGGGGAAAAATTAGATGTAAACAAGGCAGATAAAGGGAAATGACGTCTAATAGCATGACATGAATGACCGCGAAATTCACGGACGTTTGAACTGTCGTAGAAAATTGTAGGAGTTTAATATTTTTTTCGTGCGACAAGCAGTAGTACCTATAGAATTATTTTCTGGGTTTATAGTACTGTATATTATTGATTTAAGTGAAGATTTAAATACATGCATATTCCCTATTGATAGAAGGTGGTAACATCGCGCCTGTAACCCCGCAGGGGAAAGTGTACCTAATAGTACACCCACATTTCGTCAGTCATGTTTATGTCCCATGTAATAGGGGGTAAGCCTATTGCCATTAACCGGGCGCAAATCCAGACTCCGTGGCGGTTACTGAGGAAATCCTGATGGAAAAATTCAAAAGCACTTAGCCCGTCCTGGGAATCGAACCCCGAGCCTCGTGCTCAGTAGTCGCTTGCGATCACTCGACCAACGATGATAACTATACAACTTAATTACAAGTAGTGGCAAAGCCCGAATTCCTAAAGGTTTCGTAGGAAGACATACACCAAGATCTTAAGAGAAGGAGCAAATGCATTTATGATTAAGGTGGATGCTCCAGGGTAGCCCGCGAAGTTCAAATTTTCTCACGTTTTTTGCAATTTGCAGGTCAGTGTCAGGTTGTATGTTGATTAAAATATGATTCGCGGCTGTAACACGTATGTAGTTACAGAATTATAATCATCAAAATCACCAATACAACCCTCCAAGCTCATAAAGGTGCAAGAATTACTTTTTCAAGGTCAAAGTCATTCCTGCACCTTTATGCGCTTGAATTTCGCGGACTACCCTGGAGCATCCACCTTAATCATAAATGCATTTGCTCCTTCTCTAACTATTGAAGTTTTGCGCACAACTTTGGTGCTATATCTATTGCACGTCACAAGCGCGCTAATCACTGCAATTGGAGCCTTACACCAATGATGTAAAGTTCAAATACGTTCGTTTGTGGTATGTAACGACTACTAGATGCGACAATATCACTATCTATTATAAAACAAACCGCTACCGCTGCGTCTGTCTGTTCGCGATAAACTCAAAAACCACCGATTTTCATGCTGTTTTCACCAATGAATATAGTGGTTCTCGAGGAAGGTTTTAGTATATAATTTGTCAAGTTTTTGTATATATTGGCTAAAATATAATGAAATTTTTTGGAAGTGTCGGAAAAAAATAAGCTGTCTGGGAGCTTTAATTTTGGTCGCGATAACCGACTTCCACGCGAGCGAAGCTGCGGGCATCAGCTAGTTTATATATATATTGAAGGTCGGCTAGTGCCCTCTGCCCACTCCGATCCAGCCTGTCCCCTTGCTATCCTCTCCCAGCGACGCCCTAAGCCGAGTCCCGTACCCCGCAGGGGGTGCCCTTAGCGTGTAGTCGCTTAGTTTGTAAGTTTATTGCCCTGGTGGAGGCCTTACTCTTAAGGCACCCACAGGAAAGTCCGGTTAAGCAGACGACAACCTCTCTGGTTGAAGTGCGAGATGCCATTTCAAAAAAAAAAAAAGTGCCCTCTGCATTAATTTATCTAACCATTTTAACTGGTTCTACTGCAAGTATTTAACGTAACGGGATTCTTAGGTTCGATCCTCGGGGTCGGGTAATGTTATCGGTTTGTCAGCCAGGAGAATATATAGTTCTAAATGTATGTTTCCAGTGTCGGTGCACCCGCAGTTATCCGTCATAGTAATCCCGGTGTTCTTCTGCCTCGTGGCTGTCATCTTAGTCGTGTTTGGTATCGCCTACTACCAACATCGTTCGAGGTGAGTCCATTCATTCATAGCCAAATAAAACACAAGTTAAGATGTCTATACTAATATATACTGCTATGCTAATATTATAAAGAGGAAAGATTTGATTTTTTGTTTGTGTTTGTTACGATTTAACTCAATCGATTAAAAAAAAACAATTTCTGATATCTAACATGAAGAATGTATCATTATACAGCGTGTAAACAACCTCATCACGAAGCCGTCAACCAAGCATATACAATTATATTTATTTCATGCATATTCGTTGAGGTACTTAATACAATTTTTGCGGACGAAGTCGCAGGCGAAGTGCTAGTATACAGGATGTAAACCACCTCATCACGAAACCGTCAACCAAAAAACCGTAAATTCACGCAAAAATTATTGCTGGGAAACGACTTTTTTTTTGGGGTGAAAATCATGTTTTGTGGTAGAACTCAATGTAACGCATTCAAAACATTGTGCTGATGGGTGGATTGAATAGTACGGGGGCTGGGGAGGTGTTTAAAGTAAAAATCTTACATTAAACACTTGTATTTAAAAAAAAAGTTGTCAAAAAGATGGTTCTTTGACCCCCAATATCTCCGTAACTAGAAGGTTCCCAGGTATGGTGTAGAACAAAAAAATTATCGCAATGACGAAATGAACAAGTGCCTTTCGGCTTCGTTAAGAGGTGTTTTACACCCTTTATAAGAGAAAAAGAAGGGAATTCACAAGTAACATAACTGTCATGTGTCATTTGTTAAGACTCCGGCGATTATACCCCACTTACCGGGAGAATTTGGCTATTGAAAGCCAAGCTTTAAAGGCCTAGCCTGTCCAATGATAACTACTGACTAGCCCTTCCGGTCTATACGGGGTTTGCCCATAAAACCAACTCCGATCTAATTTCGGATGAATTTAGATCCTTTACTATAATAGAATTTAGGCCCTTGGCAGATGGAGTCAGACCATGATCAGGTTCAATATGCAATGTATTCCACACATGTGCGTTTTTTTCATTTATCACCACGTGTGCGGAAATGAAAATTTACCATCATTCATTTTTTTTTAAATTTTGAACTATATCTATGCTTAGTCCAAATGGGTTGATTTATTAAAAAAAACTTTTTGTTTTTTTTTAATCTCTGCAAAGAGAATGCGTCTTGACGGCATAATTATTTTTTGAATAATTGAATTGTGTTTATAAATATAATATCAAAAATAAACATAATTATTATTAAATGATTATTAAATACTTATCCAAATTCTGTTACAGGCACTCTGTAGAAGTAGCAGACTTTGACTTCGGCCAAGCGCACCTTGACTACAAGACTTTCACGGAGAGACTGCGAGAGAGTTTCCGTAACGCCTTCAACTTCCGTACGCGGGACGACACCGATCCACTCACGAACAACACTAGGTACGACTCTATGAAGTAAATATTTGTAAATAAGGTGTGTTTTTCTTTGCATGTCTTATTTGGTAAACAAATATGGCTTACTGAGATTTTGGATTGGGGACAGTCAATGTACGTCCTAAGACCTGACTTTGGTCCAAAAGGCTTCGCGGCATTTGGAGTTGAGTCAAAGTACTTTTTGATTAGATTCAAACTGTATGTTTCTAACAAACAACAAAGTCTCATCTAATGTGTGTGTGTGTGTGTGTGATGTGAAAACTCGTGATCTTGCAGAGTTTGTTTACCAAATCTGACATGTAAGATCAAATCCACTGTTTGTACACATCGAGAAAGAGTTAAGTGAGCAGGCAAGTAACAAATATCGTAAGACCATGCAGGGAAAGGCTTTGAATTATTTGGCTTGCCTAACTTCCGCTGTCCGATAAGCGGCTACGCATTAAATCTGTTTTAATCTATAGCTGGCATCAGTTCAAACAAGTTTTGAATGAGACCAAATCTTCTAAAGCGTCACGTTTCCGCAGTCTATCCGTGTTTCCGGACGATATCGATAAACTTTGACTGGTCATTGAACTCATCATTATGAACAACTTTTTTCTAAGGGACCAAACCCTGAATCGCGTAAAAAAAATCATCAGCTGTTCCATACATTTTGACGACTTATGCGAACATTGGCTCAAACGTTTGGTCCCATAGTAAAAGTTGTTCATAATGATGAGTGCAATGACCGGTCGAAGTTTATCAATATCGTCCGAAAATATGTCATTTAATATATAAGGTCTATCTACTTAATTAAACACAAAATATTATGAGAGAATCTTCTAACGGCTATAACGAAGCCATAGCAACGAAAAAAAAAAATGATCTATGTTTTTTTTTTATGAAATTATTAGTCCAAAATTTCTTGACACATTTTGCATAAAACTTTTACTACGACGTAGTATGACGTATACGACGCGGCGACGTAATTAACTAGCTTAATGGATGTTGAAAAATAAAGAGCCAGTATTTATTTTGTGGGTCAAGTTATTTTTTTTCCTTGAAATGGCTTCGTTATAGCCGTTAATGATTCCCTGAAAATAATTCGTGTATAAATACACCTTATATAGCCATCAAAGTTACAATCTTCGCCATCAGCCTAGCGCTGAAAGCTTACTATTTCGCCAATGTGACGCTTTAGAAGATTTTGTCTCACACAAAACTTGTTTGTATTGATGCCAGCTATTGATTGATATAGGTTTTATGTGTCCGTAATATAATCAAAGTTGTACTGATTGTGCCATCTGTGAATAGATTCTAACTTGGATAGCTTATATCTCGAAAACGTGACACTTTAGAAGATTTTGTCTCTTACAAAACTGTTTGTATTGATTTCAGCTATGATTAATACAAGATTTACGCCTGGCCGCTATTATGAAAATAAGGTAAAATGGCGGAAGTTAGGCAGGCCACGCTTCATACGAAAATCTTCCGACCCCTTCTCGGTTAAGAAAAAAGTTACTTATCGTTTGTTCAAACCTCGCACGTTGCCTTATGGACTATAACTTCATTGTGTCTAAGTTGAAAATGGACAATAGATCTAAACATGGCACACGCACATAACGTGTTAGCGTGGTTATGTTAAGTTACACTGAAGAAGCTCTTGCTAGCCTGCTAATTTATCTCGTTAAGCTGATTGTACAAGTCAATTATTTAGCGACGGCATTCAATGCAATGTGAATGACAGAGTGAGATGGCGCTATATCAAAACTGAGCGCTAGTAAGAGAGAGCAATAGAGTCATGAGTACCATCGTTAAGTAATTTAATCTGTAATTAGTTTGATCACCAATGGGTATAGTGAAACTGTGAGCAGGTACGAATCGTGCATCAGCGTGGAAAGAAGATAATTAATGATGGAGCCGGTCTTTTCACTAGCAGAGATTAATGTAAGAGTATGTAGGTAGGTACCTAATCAAAGATGAAGAACTAATTCCTAGTCGTTTGTGAAATAATTCGTCATCCGAAAAAGTTCGGAAAACGATATTTCAACAAAATCACAAGTTTTTTCATGTTTCTAGTAGTCCGTCGGTGGTCAAACTCAGCCATTTTGTTATGTCTGTGTCAAATGTAAAAGTATTAATATATTTATCACGTAAAAAATTTAATTATCTTTCATTCCAATTTACGTATTATTTTTTAAATAAAATGTAAAGTAATGAATATTTTTTTCAGATAGATTTTATGGATCGTTGTAGAGATTAGGGACAGTTGGAAATAGGACTGACATGGAATTGTGTTGTAAAAAGAAGTAGTACTTCGCTTCTGTTTGCGCGGGTTTGAGGCCGTTGACTTCTCGTAGCGGTGACACTTTGGAATCTACTACTTGTATAGCAAAAGCAGTTAACTTGGCCATTCTTAAACAGTTTTTTCATTGATCTATGCTATAACTTAACCCTGCCAAGCCAATCTAGCGCCTATATCGATTTCGAAACCGTCAAATAAGTTATGACATTTATATTTTGTTTGACTTAAGGCGACTACAGGAGCTAAATTAGCAACTCTATTTGTGGTAGTTCAAACTTCGTTTGAAACACTGTTAGAATAAAGTTCTAATCAGCTTGCATTACAAACTGGTGGTTACGTCAGTCACTGCGGGCCGAATAGTGCGAAATGAGTGGTTTTTTGCGATTTATAAAAAATCTATTGATTGGACTAAAAAAATAAAACACTGATGCTAATATGTTGCTTGTAGAATTATTTGCCATAAAAATCAGAATGATCGCATGTATTTTAGTATGGTTTTTACTCGTTAAAAGGATTTTTTTTATCGAGTAAAATTAGTTGTATTACGTTTTCAAAACACTAGCATATATCCTGAAGAATATCATATATTTTTCTGGTTTTGTTTATTGCAGTGAATCATATGCTCTTTTGCATTATAAAACTCGCGTTTAGCTCATGTAGTCCCCTTAATATTTTTTTTTCGTTTTATTTGTGTTTTTTTTTTTCGTCAGCTTTAGTTCGATAGATTGGCAGTTGTCATGGCTATACATCGTTCAGCTTTAACTTGTTTCCAGTGTAGTAAAAGATATTAACGGAAAACAAGTGGTTGTAAAAAGTAGTTTGGTTTTCTGAACTAGGGCCTCTCAATAATTGTCTAATTAATATGTGATCTCTGTGTCTGTCTTGTCTGTTTTGTGTGTCATTTAAAAGTTTATTTTTTTTTACCAAAAATTTTGATTAAATTGTATTTAAAAAGATTTTTTTTTTCTAACAGACTGACTCATAATTCTATTTTTTATTGTTATTTTTGTTTGCAAATATTTTAATTTGATCACTTTCGACTTTGGCTTGTTGCACTATCTTTCGCGGCAAATAGTTACTTACTTACTAAATTAGCTAAGTGAAGGGACTACCATATATTATGACATGTAATGGGGGAGTGTGGGTCGAACAAATGCGATAAAATGTCATATGTCGACATCCAATCAAGTGTGAAAAAGTGTGGCGCTGGGGTGAGCAAGAAACCACTTTGTTTGACGTAAAATTGTGTAAATACGACCTACTATGACGACCCGAATGGCGCAGCGGTAGTGAGGCTGCCTTACATTCTTAGGGTCCCGGGTTCGAATCCCGGTTGGAGCAAATGTTTGTGTGATGAGTCATGAATGTTTATATGTATAATAAGTATGTATTTACAAACAAAAAGTATCTATTATGTAGTATATCAACTATCTGGTGTCCACGACACAAGCTTCGTTGCTTAGTGTGGCACTAGATGGCGCTGTGTGTTAAAGTCCAGCGATATATATTTATTTATTTACTATCAAGCTTATATTTCAAATAATTAGGACCACGCTCGTTTCCTTCTTGTATTTCTATATATTTTTGGTGGCCTAAGATAGTGCAACAGGATTAAGTATTAAAACTTTCTTTTTACAATGGAACTAACTGAAACTAGTGCTATGTTAGGACTGACGCACTAACGTGAACAGTCATGGTTTGTGATATATTAGATTTAATCAAATTAGGTATATAATTAATCGTGTATTTAATTATGAATTTGTGCCAAAAGTATTAACCTTAAAGAAACTTGTATAAATTGATGGACTTGTATTAATTTGGTATGTATAACGTGAAATGAACAGGTTTCGTTGAAATTCTGACAAATATTCAAGCTGTAGATACGTAAAGAATAAATCTTATTTGTTTATTTAACGAAACCAAATCTGTATTTATTAATTTCACGACTATACTACGAATCCGAAGAGCTATCCTTGTACAGTTGCAATCTGTGTTACTATTTTGGCTTTTACTTTTGGCGCAAATATTTTAATATTAATTTGTAGTTACAATAAAATGTTATATAAAATCCTGGTGTTTTATTCTATCCCTAATCGTCAATTGATAATCTTGCAAATCCATTATCAACCCTAAACAAGGATGCTTTAAGGTGGATGCTCCAGGGTAGCCCGCGAAATTCAAATTTTGTTACGTTTTTTGGAATTTCCAGGTCAGTGTCAGGTTGTATGTTGATTAAAATTTGATTCGCGGCTGTAACACGTATGTAGTTAAAGAATTATAATTATCAAAATCATCAATACAACCCTCCAAGCGCATAAAGGTGCAAGAATGACTTAAACCTTGAAAAAGTAAATTCCTACACCTTTAAGAGCTGGAAATTGCAAAAAACGTAAGAAAATTTGAATTTCGCGGGCTACCCTGGAGCATCCACCTTAAATGGGTACCTATAGTGAATGGTCAGTCCTCCTTTTACAAACGAGATGGGCGGCTTTTAGAAATCCGCCGCACTATTCCCAAACCACTGTAACTTCTGAAACCCAGAATCAACAGTGGCGACCACCAGAAAAGCGCCGAGACAAAAGCCCGACGAAGTCCCAGAGAAACAATTTAACTGCCTTAGATCTCGCAAGGAAATTAATCGGAATAGCATAGCAGAGGAGTAGGAAAAAAAGGAGTAGTAAGAGAATCGTGGCTATTATTTCTCCGAAGTTGAATCGTGTGGAATTTGGCATGGCGTATAAACATACATTTTGAAAACAGGACACTTACCATCTCGCACTGAGCACGTATTGGAGAACAGCCCTCTGTCTCATAAAGAGAAGACATAGAGGGTATTCCGGTAGTGTGAACATTAGGTATAGGCTGATTACCTGCTATTTCCCACATATTTTCGATTCTCCAAACGTTACCTATATTATCAATGCCAGATGGTCACTTTTTCTTAGCCGGTCGGTACGTACTGATTCGAAAATATAAGATATAAAGGGTTATGTGCACTTCGTCCTGCGTTCACAAATCATCGCATTCGCAGTCGGTGAGTCGGTTCCATTCGCAGTTAGTCAGACAGACCCTTCAACCAAGCATACTGTAAATCAGACTAAGTAACTCTACGCAAAAATTATTGCTGAGAATCAAGTTTATTTTTGGAGTAAAAAAACAATCATGGTTACCTACTGGTAATGTAACAAACATTGTGCTTATGAATGCAGTGAATAGTACAAGGGTCAAAATCAAAATATTTCATTTCACTAAAGCCTAGATGGGCACTTATAAAACGTCGAAAAAGGTGCACGGTTCGCGTTGGTCGTTTCCATGGAGAAGAACCGGCAAGAAACTCCATGGTTACTCTTTTCAAATAATTTGGTATTACAATATTATTTTGTTACAGCATTAGTAGGTACATAAGTATGGGGGGACAGCGTAGGCCCGACAAAATGTCGTTGCTTACTATACAAAAAGTGTAAAGCCTACAATGTTCACTCATTCACAAATAATAGCTAAAAAAAGAGTCTATAGGTACAAAGGTTTTGTAAATAAAGGAACATTTTGTAAATAAAAAAAAAATGTAAATAATAAAAAGAAAAACAAAATTAAACAAGTGACACAAACAAATATTGTCATCAGTGCTGTAACTATTCTGAGCAAAAAATGAAAAAAAAAAAAATGATTCATAATGGTCCCAGGTATGGTCCAGAACAAAAAGTACAAGTGCCGTTCGGTTTCGTTAAGGATCTTTTTTCACCCCTTTTTAGTCATCGATACTAGAAGAAGAAGAAGCAGGACTCACTACGTCAACTTGGAACCCAAAGTTTAGGCCAACTGATCGGCGTAGACCGAAATATCAAATTTGCTGTCTTTGAAATAAAGTCGAAAATACTAATCATTTTACCATCGCAATTCAAGGCTTCTGAAGTTCTGACAAAGGACAACAAAGTGTCAGGAGCATGTGATAGTTATATTTTTACATAGGTAATATTCGACTTTAATATAACGCTTATAAATTTGAAATGGTTTTGCACCGAAAATCTCGCACCTGGTTTGCGTAAGGGTCAGCTCACACCGAGACGTGATGCGACGCGACGCTGCGCGCAGAGCGACTCAAAATATATCTTTATTGCCTACACGAAAAGATACACATTTCATTGTGAGAATTCAGAATACGTGGACCATCCATCATGCAGCACTACGCCCCGACAATGAAATGTATATATTAAGTTATATTTTGTGTAGCTCTGCGCGCAGCGTCGCGTCGCGTCGCGTCTCGGTGTGAACTGACCCTGAGCCTAGAAAATAATAATGTTGCTATCTCCAAATGATACTGAAAACCTAAATGACAATACCCACTATAATCCTACTTTCTACTAATATTATAAATGCGAATGATGGATGTTAGTTACTCTTTCACTCAAAAACTACCTACTCAACCGATTTGGATAAAATTTTGCACACAGATAGTTTATAACCTGGACATAGGATACTCTTTATCTCGGTAGTATGATCCCGTGGGACAATAATCGAACTTCACGCGGGCGAAGCTGCGGGCATAAGCTATAGTTTTAAATCAAGCATTTTTATGTCCTGCAAGTCGTTCAGAAAAATCGAAGAGACGCTTCTCAGGGTGTCGAAAATGGCCACATTGAGCAATAACTCTAAAAGCGAATTATTTTCCGAATTTTCAAATAATCACGATACCTATGATTCATAACAGTAGGTATCTCAATACGATTCTGCTAAAACAGCCTTCTGAGACTCGAAGAAGAAAAGTATTTTCATGACAAACAAATATTTGCTATCAACGTAAACGTAATATGGCCGATATGCCTCACAGTTGACCCAAAAAGTCCAAACTATCGACAAACAAGATTAGTCATCACATGATGTTATTAACACAAAGAAAATGTGTTACCATATTTGCGCAGAACCGTCGCGTCGTCGAATCAATTTCCTGATACACTGCTTGACCTCACAGTTGTAATGAACTCGTTATAATTCTGAACGCAAACAAAAAGTGCGCGTAGTGAAATTTTAATGGAATTCAAGAGATCCAAGTTTTTGGGGTGAGGCAGAAATTATGAGGTCACGGGTTTTATAGGGGTTTTTCACGTAGTCTGGAATTTTGGGCTGCTTAATGTTGTATGGCTGCTAGTAGCTCGAAATGCGCGACAAAATTTTTACCGGCCAAAACAAAATTCTTACCGAAAGTTGGTGTATTGGTGTATTCACTCAACATCGATATATCGAATTTATTTGATGTTTGCGATACGATAATAAGCATACCTAGCGGATTGATTCGATGTTTTGACAAATTTATTATTTATTTATTTTTATAGAAACATCAATTTTTTTTCGTCGAATCTATTAAAAACAAGAGTAAATGACACTACTTGATAATAATAGGTTATGTCGTTTTTGTTTCACTTACAAACGTGTGACATTCATTCTTTGTTATCTCACCACTATTTTAGTACCTACTTGTACAATTCTATTCAAGTAAAACCCACAGAAAATCATTCATCTTACACTACTAGTATAGCTATGTTACTCTGGTCTCCTGATTTTACATTCACACATACGAAATCAAGGACCGCAACTTTCTGCGTTTGACTGAAAGAATGTTAAACTTTCGTGGAAATACCTATTCGATATTTAAAACATGATTATCGATGTTTTCAAGCGATATACTTATTGATAAACATCAATGCTGGGATCCGAAGTTTTACATCATCATTCTGATTCTGTTGCCCTTATCCCAATTCATTTGGGGTCGGCGCAGCATTCGTCTTCTTCTTCCATACTTCTCTATTTTTCGTCATCTCATCAGACACTTCTTTTCTTGCCATATCATTCTTAACACAGTCCATCCATCGTTTCTTTGGTCTTCCTCTACTCATATACCCACCCACATTCATACTCAAAATTTTCCTCACGACATTTTCCTCATTCCTCCGCATCACAGGCCCATACCACGACAACCGATTCATCATTTCAGCCGAAAGACGTCCACTGCTGGACATAGGCCTCCCCCAAGTGTCGCCACATTGACCGGTCCCATGCGACTCGCATCCAGCGGACTCCCGCAACCTTCACCAGGTCATCGGTCCACCTAGTGAGAGGTCTTCCAACGCAACGTCTTCCGGTTCGCGGTCGCCACTCCAGAACTTTTCGGCCCCATCGGCCATCCGTTCTGCGAGCAATGTGACCTGCCCACTGCCACTTAAGTTTGGCAATTCTTCGGGCTACGTCGGTAACCTTGGTTCTCTTGCGGATGTCTTCATTTCTGATTCGATCGCGCAAGGAAACTCCGAGCATAGCCCTCTCCATTGCCCTTTGGGTGACTTTAAGCCTTCTGATCAGGCCCATTGTGAGCGACCACGTTTCGGTCCCGTATGTAATCACTGGCAACACACACTGGTCATAGACTTTCGTCTTGAGACACTGCGGTAAGTTGGACGAGAAGATACCGCGCAACTTCCCGAACGCTGCCCAGCCGAGTCGGATTCGACGATTGACCTCTTTCTCGAAGTTAGACCTACCTAACTGGACCGTTTGTCCCAGGTACACATAATCGTCTACAACTTCGAGTATAGAGTCTCCGATTTTGATAGGAGTGGGACAACCGATTACCACCCAACTTTTCAGTCACCGGCGCCACTTTCAGACTTCCTCTTATATTCTCATTTCTTACTTTATCCATTCGCGTAAGACCACACATCCCCCTTAGCATTCTCATCTCCGCGACATCATCATAATCATCATCAGCCTTTTAATGTTCCCACTGCTGGGACACAGGCCTCCTCTCTATGAGAGGGAATGGGCTATAATCCACCACGCGGGCCCAGTGCGGATTGGTAGATGTCACATGTCTAGAGCAGTGATGAAATAAATTACACAAAGTAATGCGCCTGTCTGGGTTCGAACCCACGACTTACTGTTCGTAAGTCGGGGCTGCCACCACTGGGCCACCGCTGCTCTTGCACATGCAAATGCCTTTCATTCATCCCTTTTGTTGCCCAACATTCTGATCCATACAATACAGCCGGTCTAACCATTGTTTTATAAATCTTCCCTTTAAGTTTAAGGGGAATGCGGGAGTCGGAGATTGTTCCCGTGGCCAGCCGCCACTTCATCCACCCCGTGTTAATTCTGTGCTTTACACTACGATCTATTTCGCCATCGCCTTGCACCGAAAGTCAAAATACCGAAAGTCGGAGCAGACAGGAAGAGACGCGCCATCTAGCGCTATAGCTCCAGGACTGAAGAGACCGCCGAAATCGCAGAACATGTATTTAGTTTTACTTCTGCTAAATTTTCGAGCCAACATTCTCCAGTTACTATTGCCACTTCTACAATTTGCTCTGAATCTCAGGTCCATCTTCACCAACAACGAACAATGTCGTCGGCAAACAGCATGCACCAAGGTGCCTCTTCATGGATGTCCGACGTTAAAGCGTTCATGATCAACAAGAAGAGGTAAGGACTTAAAGCGGACCCTTGATGCCACACTGAACTCATCGGTGTTGCCAGCAGCTGACCGGACGTAGGTAGGTACACGATTGACTGTACATATACATAGCACGAATTAACTCTACATACTTCCCAGGTATAACTTTCTCTTTCAAAGCCCACCACAACACATCCCGAGGTACCCATGGCAGATCAATGAACACCATGTGCAAGTTTTTGTGTGCACGTCCGGGATCCGAAGTTTTACATCGAATATAAAATTCGATGCGCTGCTATCGGTTTCAGTTAACACACGACATCTGGCCGGGTAAACAAAGGTCGGCTGGCTGTCTGTCTGGCTGTTTGTGTGTGTGTGTGTATGTTACAATAGGATAGGTATAGGTTAGGTACCTATACCTTTCCTATTGTAACATTTAGACCGGCTGTCCCAATTAATTTAAACCTAAGTAAATTCGACTTGTTAAAGTACCTACTTGATTTACCATCGATGTAGGACTTACTTTGGTGAGTAGGTTTAGGTTCATTGGCTAAGGTTTAGGCACCTGTTTTCTCCGAAGAATGGCTTAGGCCGTAAGCCATCACACGTACACAGCCATAAAAAACAGGTGTGGCGATTGCGGGACTTCAAGGTAACTTATATCTAAATATTGATTGAGTAAATTAGAGCAAAGAGTCCACTACTACCAGGATATGTGCCATTACAGTAACTGGTGGACTGATAACCCATTTCCCACAACGACCATTTTGTAACTTGACTTCATTAAAAAATGTAGGTAGGTACCCATCTGGGCAGATAAAAGGTCAAGAAACTGTAACTGGACGTGGACATACAGTTGTAACTAGTTACACCCGGGAGTCCCGTAATTTTCTGAATATAACAGCCGTCTTTTCTTTTGATAATAATCAATTTAAAATAATAGTACCTACATTTTGATACAAGTGGAGAAAGTTCGTTATTGCATTCGAGGCGGAATTAACACCCGAGCCGTAGGCGAGGGGGTTTTTGAGACGAGAACTGTAGTTCTCGGCTCGGCTAAGAATACATTGTTACAACAAAGTGTAGGTAAATATGTATTCCTAGGTATACTAAATGAGCTCATTTCAGCTACTCATGTTGGTTTTGTTGAAAACAAAAACTATAGGAGTAGGTTGCTTATAAACCTTTCTCCTTACATTTTTACCCACGCCACCATAATTGCCACATTCCCATTCATAAGCCATAACTTATATTATCCACAACACTGAACGTCTGTACTAATTTAAACTGAGCCTGGCAAAGCCGACACAAACATTAAAAGTATTCGTTTTTCGCATTTCATTAAAATTTTAACTCGGTAAGCGCGGTCTAGGCATTTTAAGTGCCGTCGGGGTTAAGTCGCTTTAATCGTGTAACGAATACACGAGGACTTGTTTTAAATGGCCTACTCTCGCCCTTAATGAACCACGGCTCGCAGGCGACGAGACTGCTTCATTATGAGCAATAAGATATTTGGATGGATTTCGACCAACATTATTGTATATATGTTTTTTCATGAAGTTCCATAGTGTAGGTAGAGTAGCTGGAGTGAGTAAAAAAGTCGGTAAGTACCTATGTTGAGCTGGAATGTTTTTAATTCAGTCTGAAACTAAATGGGGGAAAATAATAAATATTGACAACAAAACAAGGTACAAATTGGACTAGAAATAAATCACCTCATGTGTGAGCAGTATTTCTCATTTTTCCAGTTCCGTGAGTTCGATTTTCAAATCACAGCGATTCATGTTTGGGATTTTATTTCTTCTCAATCTTTTATCGCGGGCTGGCATGAGTTATAAATAAACTGTTAAGTACGACAGCAAGGAAGGAGTTATGTCTAACCTACTTTCAACACTTTATTCATTGCTTCAATGGCACATCATCCAGATAATTGTATTTTATGTGAGCTCTTTGTCGTCTACTTCCTTATTACTTAAAAGTGTAACAAAAGCCATGTTGGTAAGTGGTATAGCGTCGAAATTATGTATAACTAGCTGATGCCCGCGGCTTCGCCCGCTTGAAAAATTATATACTAAAACCTTACTCTTGAATCAGTCTTTCTATTAAAAAAAACCGCATCAAAATCCGTTGCGTAGTTTTAAAGATCTACAGGTATCAATTTACCAACACAATCACGATCGTTATCGAGAAGAAATCAAAGCATTGTTTTACCTTGTGGCTGGCATTAACAGTTAATTGCTAAATGCTTAGGCCGAGTTACACGATATTATACCTACCTATGTACCTACGTAGGTACCGTTCTTAGTACTAAAAGGTTACTTTATTCTGGTTAAGGCTCGGCGCAAACGGACCACTAACCACAGCCATCGGTAGCCAGCGACAAGCAGTTCACACGCTTTTTCACACATTTTGTTTTGGGGTCGGCTTCCAGAGTAACCTTACATGGAGCGACTGTGTATCTAACCTACCTGTCTAACAAGCTAGCGACTGTCTGTCTAATCAGCCTGGATGGTCACCCGTCCTCAGACTTGGGCAAGCGTGGCTTAACCTTGATGATCGACCCGTGAGGCTATTCTTACTTGTATTTAGCTATTCGTAATGCTTACATTATCAACATCAGTTCACCTTTAAGGCTCTACCACACAGGCGCGTTATTATCGGTCGATAATATCGCATGCGTTATTACCATAGCTAATGCGTCCCTATTCCTTGCACACAACTGCGTTTTTATCGTCCGATAATTCTATGTCGTATTCGTGTTTTTGGCAGGTTTAGGTATCTAATGTCGGGGAGATTTGCCATTATTGCATGCAATATCGCAGGACGCAGAAACGCAAGCGTCCAACTTCTATAGCGTCGTTATTATCGCAGCACTGTGTAACTTCGTAGCCGTCCTAATACATAATGTACCAAAAACAGATATCGCAATAACGCATGCGATATTATTATCGAGCGATAATAACGCGCCTATGTGGTGGACCCTTTATAATATGATGATAAAGTAGTTTGTCGACCCTTACATAGCGGTATTATTAATTCTAGTGCTCTTCTGTTGTACGAGAATGAAAGTCATGTAATTTAATGAAATAGAACCCTTAGAATACCTAATACTTACCTATAACCATACATAATGTATAATAAAACGTGTAAAAAACCTCTTAACGAAGCCGAAAGGCACTTGTTCTCCCCGTCATTGCGATCATGTTCTACACCATACCTGGGAACCTTCTAGTTACGCAGATATTGGGGGTCAAAGTTCCAACTTTTTGACAAGTTTTTTTTTTTTAATAGGTAAGTACAAGTTTTCAATGTAGGTAACATTTTTGCTATAAACACCGCCGCGACCCCCGTATTATTCAATTCATCCATCAGCACAATGTTTTAAGTGCGTTACATTGAGTTCTGCCACTAAACATGATTTTTCACCCAAATAAAAAGTCGTTTCCCAGCAATAATTTTTACGTAAAGTTACTTAGTTTGATGTACAGAATGCTTGGTTGACGGTTTCGTGATGAGGTGGTCTACACCCTGTATACTAGCACTTCGCCTGCGACTTCGTCCGCAAAAATTGTATTAAGTACCTCAACGAATATGCATGAAATAAATATAATTTATAGCACCCACGAAAAATGTAGCTTTCAACCAGTTTTTTTTTTTAATTGGATCTTTAGTTCCGGAGATTACCTACACCCTACAAACAAACTTACAAACTTTTGCCTATTTGAAACCTGACTTGGTGTTGGTACATGAATAGATAATGTATAACTGACTTGGTGTTGGTACATGAATATAATGTATAACTGACTTGGTGTTGGTACATGAATATAATGTATAACTGACTTGGTGTTGGTACATGAATATAATGTATAACTGACTTGGTGTTGGTACATGAATAGATAATGTATAACTGACTTGGTGTTGGTACATGAATAGATAATGTATAACTGACTTGGTGTTGGTACATGAATATAATGTATAACTGACTTGGTGTTGGTACATGAATAGATAATGTATAACTGACTTGGTGTTGGTACATGAATAGATAATGTATAACTGACTTGGCGTTGGTACATGAATATAATGTATAACTGACTTGGTGTTGGTACATGAATAGATAATGTATAACTGACTTGGTGTTGGTACATGAATATAATGTATAACTGACTTGGTGTTGGTACATGAATATAATGTATAACTGAGTTGGTGTTGGTACATGAATATATAATGTATAACTGACTTGGTGTTTGTACATGAATAGATAATGTATAACTGACTTGGTGTTGGTACATGAATATAATGTATAACTGACTTGGTGTTGGTACATGAATATAATGTATAACTGACTTGGTGTTGGTACATGAATATAATGTATAACTGACTTGGTGTTGGTACATGAATAGATAATGTATAACTGACTTGGTGTTGGTACATGAATAGATAATGTATAACTGACTTGGTGTTGGTACATGAATATAATGTATAACTGACTTGGTGTTGGTACATGAATAGATAATGTATAACTGACTTGGTGTTGGTACATGAATAGATAATGTATAACTGACTTGGCGTTGGTACATGAATATAATGTATAACTGACTTGGTGTTGGTACATGAATAGATAATGTATAACTGACTTGGTGTTGGTACATGAATATAATGTATAACTGACTTGGTGTTGGTACATGAATATAATGTATAACTGAGTTGGTGTTGGTACATGAATATATAATGTATAACTGACTTGGTGTTTGTACATGAATAGATAATGTATAACTGACTTGATGTTGGTACATGAATATAATGTATAACTGACTTGGTGTTGGTACATGAATATAATGTATAACTGACTGGGTGTCGGTAATTACATGACTGTTTCATCGAAGATAGGGGACTCGATAAGAATGCAACTAGAAACTTTAGTAACGTATACTCCCCAAAAATATTGTCAAACTCATATTGATAAGGCTTTTTAAATAAATTGGACAACGTACCTATTGTACCTAGATGATGATATTTCAATGTTATTGGTATGATTCAAATTTGCGTTATCATAGTTGTAATGCCCTGTCAAGCCCAATAAAATTCTTACGGTTAGGTATGTATTATATACATAGGTACTATTAGAAGTAGCCAGAAGGGGTCGTAAATAATAACGACTTGTATTAATTGAAATAACTGTCCTGTATTTCCGTATCTTACAGTAATAATCTAGTCACAACTTCGCCGTTCCTCAGTCTACGCTCCCATGTCACCCAATGGTGCATTGACTACCCCCGTTTCATTTTTAAAAGCCCTAGGTTGCCATACTGATCAAAATTAATTATCTTTTTAAACAAAATATAAATTACCCTTAAACACTCTTAATTTAATTAATTACAAACAAAATGTTTTACAATATTGTATTTAAAATCATGTTTAAAAAAGGAATAATGCTAACAGTACGTACTCTGAAAACTAATAAAGGCAAGTACCAAGTAACATCACATTGTAACATCACGCCTGTAATCCCAGAAGAGTTAGGCAGAATTGTACCTAATAGTACACCCACATTTCGCCAGTTATGTTTAAGTCCCATGTAATAGGGGGCGAGCCCATGGCCATCAACCGGGCACAAATCCAAACTCCGTGGCTGCTACTGAGAAAGTCTCGATGGAAAACCAATAACACTGCCCGATCTGGGAATCGAACCGAGGACCTCGGGCTCATCAATCACGCTTTGCGATGACTAGACCGACGAGGACCAAGTAGGTACCTATTACTAATATTATTTATGAAAATACTTAAAATCTTAAATGATTTATGTTTCAAACAAATAAAACGTAATTTGATCTGAATATTCCTATCATGTGCTTGTGGGCGGTTGTGGGCGTACCCTAACTGCGTTTTATATTAAATTGTTTTTAATATCTATCACAGTGTCCACAGAGATATTGATAACATTTACCAGAACATGAAAAATAGTGATTGTTTTGAAAACAGGCAATCATTTGTATAGGTATTCATGTTATACAAATACCTACGATAAAATATCTGCGAATGTGTATTCGATTGACGACAACACCAAGACTTAAAAGAAATCTCGTGACGGTTCAAATTTAAAAAACATGTGCTGTCCTTTAATAAGTATGGCCGCCCAGGGGGCCTAAAATGGCCGCTTTAGCAGAATCTTATTACGAATCACGTTAAAATTGTAAATTCTTAAAATGGACTTACCATAAAGTCCATTTTAAGAATTTTAATTTTGTAACGTGATTCATATTAAGATTCTGCTGAAGCGGCCATTTTAGGCCCCCAGAACGTGCCAGAAAAATAAACGTAGTCCTGGTTCTCTGTCTACGCCACCTTTTTTTTGAAGGGTGTGTAAAAAACTAAAAAACTTCTAATCTAACGTGAGCACAAAAAGCTACAATGATTGTAACATAGTTCTCAAAACAAAGACGTAAGTAAATTAAAATAAATAACGGCCTTGTTCACACCCGAAAATACGTCTACACTATTGTAGACGTATTTTCGGGTGTGAGAGGAATCATTTTGAAAAAATGATTCATAATCCTATGATTATGAATAATTTTTTCAAAAAGATTCGTCTTGTCTGCTTGTTTATAGTTCACTAATAATAAGGGAGGTTCACTAGCTTATGCCGGCATCGCCCGCGTGGAGTTCGATAATTATTGTCCCATCCATAATTATTGTCATGTATCTTGCAGAGGGGTTCCACACTGACATTGTCTTTGGGACGATTCGTGATACCCCATTTGGCCAGATTACTTCTACAGCGGCCAACCTGGGCCCGCAAACGGTTAGGGTTCTTACAGACAAGCGGTACGTTCCCAACTGCAGAACTGGAAATGTGTGTGAAAACACACATTTACGCGGCATGCCACAACTGCAAGCGTTGCCACCCGTCGACGGCAGTCGTAGACGCTTCGGCGGATGCCGCCCGGCGCGTTGACGGCAGCCGTCGACAGGTGGCGACGGCTGCTGTTTATCTGCCGTTGGCAACGTGCCGCTCGTCTGTAAGAACCCACAGACAGTAAATTCCGCAGTACTTAATAGAAGTACGTAGTACCTAGATTCCGTAGTTATAGGTAACGAAATAAATAAAAGAAAAAAAAAATGTTTATCTGTGGCCACATATCAGTTTAAATTGTTATGACGATGATGATGATTCCTATTCCTATGGTCACAATAATTACTAAAGAAAACTTCTAAAGTCTAAATTCCTAAGAAAACATACCTCTATCTGTTTCTGAGAAACAAAGACATGATTAATTCAGTCTCCCAGGAGTAACAACAATGTGTGGTTAAGCAGAACTACACAATTGATATCACCCAGCAGTCCCTGTAATTACGCACAAGTTTCGTATCACCGATTAATCGAGTTATCAATTAGTGAGAGCGAATTGCGAAATGCTACCTACTGAAGGGTTTCAGGAGGTAAGTCGTAATTAATATATCTATCTGTAATTTCGATGTTTATTGTAGTATATATCATCAATACAACCCTCCAAGCTCATAAAGGTGTATGAATTTACTTTTTCAAGGTCAAAGTCATTCCTGCACCTTTATGCGCTTGGAGGGTTGTATTGATGATTTTGATGATTATAATTCTGTAACTACATACGTCTTACAGCCGCGATTCATAGTTTAATCAACGTACAACCTGACACTAACCTGCAAATTGCAAAAAACGTAAGAAAATTTGAATTTCGCGGGCTACCCTGGAGCATCCACCTTAAAACAAAAACTTTGAAGTAGGTACCAAAAAATAAATCATCAACAGGCAATACATTATTTAAAAGAAAAACACACAAAACAGCTAACCTACTAGATTGTGTATACTTAAAATGTCACTTACGGGATATCTTCCGTGATTATTTATTGTTTTTGAGCTCCCGATATTTCGACGCTGTTGCAATCGCCAACACTGCACACAACACACACACATACAACACACACACTACATACACATACACACACACACACATACACACACACATGCTACATGGCGCTTGCAACAGCGTCGAAATATCGGGAGCTCAAAAACAATAAATAATCACGGAAGATATCCCGTAAGTGACATTTTAAGTATAGTTATGAACCGTGAAAGCTTAAAACAGTAGGTTGTGTATTTTGATATGTAGGTAAGCCAATTATTCACAGGAAAACATAGGTCACTACTTACCTACCTTTTGTACATACTGGCTTCTCTCAATATAATTATGTATTACAAATGCCGTATACATAGCTGGTTAGGTAATCAGCTAGAAAATAGAACGTCATTGGTTGTTAGGTACTTACTAACTAACGTATCTGTTATGATTGGACACAGACTGATGTTTGGCTGGCTGGTAAATTATCAACATTGCTTGAATAGATTCAGTTTAAAAATCTGTCCCAAACTCCCAACTTAGACAAAACAAAATTAAAATAACAATTTATCTATTAAAGTTGAGTTAAATTAAATTAAATTCAGTGTTGATTTTTAAATTAAATTAGAGTTATCCTTGTTCTATTCCTTGTCCAAAAGACCTTAGCCTGATTGTTGGTTTAGAATACTTCTATGTTTATTGAACTAAAACACTTTGACCTTTGCATATGAAAACAATGATAATACATCGAGATGTATGACTGTTGTTTTCCGCTTATTACTCATTTATCTCATAAGCGCACAAAGGGACAACAATTAACGTTTATTTACTATATTAATTAAAACCTCCTTTAAAGTAGCCAATAAACTAATGACGTACACTGGAAAATAATACAAATGCTTAATACAACAATAGTTTATTTGGTATAAAATATTTATTTAAAAACATCGTTGCTCGTATTCGTAATGAATCTATTTGGTACTGTAATCTATACGACGGCAGCTATTTACACACGCTTAGTTAACGACATTACATTACACACTAAACAGATTTATCTACACTGCAACAATAAGTGGCTCACCGGCTACAATAGAACTTTCAATACCGCAGTGATCTTCACCTCGCAGAATTTTGAAGAATCCGTTGTCACCCCAATCACTGTTCCAGGAGTTCGCGATGAGCCAGTACTTGTTACCGTTCTCCACGCCATAGCCTAAGATCTTCACAGCGTGACCACCGAGTGCGTCGCCAATCGTGTGTTTGTAAACACCGGTCTTGTAATTGAGCAAGTCTGAGTACACTGTAAACGCACCTTCTACTGGCCCATTCTTGAACAACTCAGCCCTGATGTGATCCTCTTTACTTGATACTGAGAATACGTGTTTACCGTAGCGCTTGTCTTTGTGGTAGTCAACATTGTAGTTCGATTCGCAGGTCTTCTGGCATTTCGGGGTCTTAGAGTCACCGTTGCAAGGCAGCCTGTTGCCGGGCACGTGATGTTCGCACGGGGGGATCTCGTACGGCCGGCAGCCCTGGCTCGAGTTGTAGCTGCCACCTGACACAAGACCGATATGCTTCCAGTACTCCCAAGCTAATGTTGGCATACCTCCATTGCACCCGAGACCACAGACTGGACAGCAGCTTAAAAGATCCTCAGCAGAGAAATGGAAATGTTGTGTTCCATTTGAGTAAGTACAGTACCGGTCGGTCATCGCCTCCACAGCGCCAAACGCCCAGCAACTACCGCACGATCCTTGATCTCTGACTTCGTTCAAGGTGGGGCAGTTTGGCCATTTGTCTCTTGGATCGAAATTTTCGGGAAGACTCTCAATCAGTTCGGCGTCATGTTCAACCTTCGGAAGTTTCGCCAAGTGGTCATCTTGTAGGACACCCGCTAATTTCTTGATGTGTGTGAACGGTGTGTTCAGCGGGAAGTTTCTGCCGGCTTTCCAAGTGTTTTGCTTTGAGTTGATGAGATTGATGAACTCGTCAGTGAGCGGATTCTGCACAGCGTCGGCTGTGATCGCGAGAGCGCACACGAGCGCAACAAAAGATGCACGCGAAGCGGCCATTATTCACTTCTTTATTTTCTTTTTCACAGCTGAGCGGTTAATGGATGTGTATTCGGAGCGAACGTGGCGCGACGACTGAGCGGTGGCGGCCGCGGCGGGTGTAGTTGATCCCGCTCGCGGTGCTCGCACGCCGTGTAATTGCATCGAGCGCACGACACGATGATCAACAGGAGGAGCGAGACAGCGCTTGACCGGCCGTGTCGAAGGTTAACGATACATGTACCTACACCTATCGATAACCTAAGACAAACAAATATTATGGTCGAACGCTTTACGACCATTAGTAAACATTTGTTATGTATCGGTCGGAAGTAATTAATTGGGGATCGGAGCGAGTGTTTGCTCCTCTGTCAGGTTTATCAGGATGGTGCCGAGACCCTTGACATGGGTCTTACTTGTGTTGATGGTTCATATTGTTATTTTAGCACGATAAAGATACTATTATTAAGAACCGTATTCCTTTTTGTAAATACTGTGTTAACTACGACACACAATACAATATCGTTTGTATGCCAGTTTGTGTTATGAAAATATTCTTGGAAAAAAATATCAAAACATTACTTGGCTGTTACGTTGATATCAGAATTCAGACGGTTTTTCCTTATTATTGCAATATTCCTGTTTACATGAATTATAATTTCAGTTTACTATTAGGAACACAATGGAGGAAAAGATGTGGCACACCGAACACGATGCCTTCCTAGTACTTTCAATTAATTGTTAAGTAGAACATGCTAAAATGTGATTCACTTGGCGTCGTCCACTTCCAAGAATGAATAAAACCTTCTGATTGCTGAACTGTATTGAGGTGATTGTTAAATCAGAGATTATGTATTCACTTGCGATCAACAGATGTCAATTGTCTGTGTAACCGACTTCTAAAAAAGGAGGAGGTTATGTATTCGTCACAGTAAATCTTTTTTTCATGTATTTGATTTCTTTGTGATTTCTGCGCCGATTCACGTGATTCTCTTGGAATTGGGTAGAGGAAGCTCGCCATTTGTGCCCATTTAGGTAAATTTTATTAGTTTTTGCTTGAGTAGTTACGATATGATCGCTTAGGTTGGTATGCATTTTTTCTGCTTCGTCTATGTTGATGATGTCATGATAACTTCTTGTAAAATGAATCATGGTAGGAATTTGTATTGGATACTACGTATAAATAAAAGTGCTTTTTCGAAAAAAAAAAAACACTGACAATGGTGACATCAGGCCTGTACTAAGGTGTAGGACTGTAGGCCTCTCAATCTCAGAACATCAATGAAGCATTGACCACTAAATTAAAGAATGGGGGTCAAAGCTACAATTTGCTCGTAAGAGGACTGATGGTCGCAGTTTGTATTTTATAAGAAAATGGGGGTCCAATTCAATGTCGCGATAACAGGCAATAGACAAGTTTTGTGAAATGAGAGTTTGTTTTACGTAAGTACTTGGTCCTCTTCGGTAGGAACTGAGGTCGATTTTATAAGAACTCATAGATTCATGATTAATCAAATCGCCACCGTGATTTGCCATGCTAACAAATAGATATTCGAAATAGCCACTATCCCATGATCTGCCCACGAATTAGACACAATAGTTAAACAATGGCGTCTCGACCAAATTGGTCATTTGACAGATCATGATTTATAAGCCGCTTTAACTCCTGTTTATTCGTATATGATGAGATGAGCTCTTAAATATTCTAGTTGAGGGTTTTGATAATGTAGATCGGCAGGCTCACGATAAAGCTAACGAGTTAGTTTATCTCAAGTATTTTCCATTACTCGGTAGTTTATGAGATTTGAAAACTTAAATTTAAATTGCTCTACCAAATAATCGATAATGTCGACGAAAACGCGCATCAGGAAGACTGTTCTTTTTCGTCCTTCGATGATAGCAGTAGCCCATTTTCTTTATTGCGTTCCGTAGATAATCCTAAATTTTTAGTGTTTCGCGGTGATAACCCCGAATTGTTTCTTTTATATTATGGTCATTTTGTGTTATTATCAAAAAAGTAATCTAACGTTTTATAGCTCGCAGATAAGCTGGTTTAAATTCGGGGCATGCAAGATGCTATAATTTTCAAATGCTGCTTGTTAGAATTGAAAAAATGAGTTCATACGAAGCGAACGTAAGTACTTGAAACCAAAAGCACCTCTTTGTATATCGTTTTATTAAATATTGCTAAAGGATAATGTAGCATTCCAATGGCGAAAGAATTTTTGAAATCGGTCCAGTAGTTTTTGAGTTTATTCGTTACAAACATCCAAAAAAACAACAATTATAATCTTTATAATATTAGTATAGATAAAAACAGAAAGGCGCTTACGCCATACATCGGTTCAGCATAATTTCTGATAGCACTACATAGGTATTTGTCGCTGATTTTTTGCTACTAGTGAAATAAGCAGGTGTGGTGATTTTCCGGGAGGATTTGAGGACTGCAATAAGAAAAATATTTTGAAAATTCGTTATAGAACTTCAGTGTAACCGGACTGGCAGGCGTATTGTAATAATGTTTCTACCTATAATTGCTATTAAATAAAAGACTGGCGTCGAAGTTTCAAACACAGTAAAGTCTGCTGCACTTATACTGGTGCTCATATATGTTTCAGTAAAAGTTTATCAATAATTAACTTTAATTGAATATTTATTTTGACTCTCCATCAATTTGGTTGAAATGTGGCCTGTGATAAAATCACATCACATAAATTACAGTGTGATTGATTTTAAGTGTTGATAGCGGAAATCAAACACACAGGTAACATAAGTAACATGGGCTTTTATTGCCCATTTTTTGTATTATTGTGATAACATTGTTTGTATGTTGTCATGTTCTTTTGTAGAACTAGCCACATTTGAATTTGCCTGCAACAATATTCAAACTATAAGCGGTTCACCGGCCACAATAGATCCTTCGATACCACAGTGATCCTCTCCCCGGAGAATCTTGAAGAATCCATTATCACCCCACTCTTGGCCCCAAGAGTTGGCAACAAGCCAATGTTTTTGCCCATTCTCCTCTCCCCAACCTAGAATCTTAACCGCATGATATCCTAGAAGGTGGCCTTCGGTGTAGTTGTAAACACCATTCTTGTAATTCAGAAAATCTGTATACACATCCATAACTCCCTCTACTGGTCCGTTCTTGAATAGTTCAGTTTTTATCTGCTCCTCATTGCAATCTATTGAATAGACTGTCTTACCTTTACGTTTATCTTTACGGTAGTTAATGTGGTTTGAATCGCAGGATTGGATGCAACCTGATATATCAAAGTAAAATCTGCTAGGCGAGACGTCACCGGTAACTTTATTTAAACCCGGGGGTACCTTATATGGTCTACAACCCTGACTCGAATTGTAGTTGCCCCCTGAGACAAGACCAACGCGCTTCCAGTAATTCCAAGCGGCAGTGTGCACACCTCTTGTACACCCCAGACCACAAGTCTCACAACAGCTTATAAGATCTTCGACGGAAAAATGAAACTGTTTTGTCCCGTTTGAGTGTATACAGTATCGATCGGTCATCGCTTCTACAGCACCAAAAGCCCAGCAACTAGCGCACGAGCCTTGATCTCTGATTTCGTTTAAAGAAGGGCAATTGGGCCACTTTTCATTCGGATCAAAGGTCTTAGGAAGAACCGCAATAAGTTCGGCGTCATGTTTTAATACCTGTTGTTTTGCTGAGTAGTCACCTTTCAAAGTTCCCAGTAGTTTCTCGACAATATGTTTCATAGATGTGTGCAATGGGAAATTTCTGCCGGCCGTCCAAGCGGTTTGTTTTGAATTAATCCGATTCATAAACTCATCAGTTAGTGGGTTCTGTAAAGCAGTAATCCTCTGACTCAGTGTGCACATGATTAATGTAAAACTCGCGGCGATTATTGTCTTTTTCATAATGTTCTCTTTCGCTGCCCAGTTCAACGTTATAACATTGAAGCCATTGTTTCTTGAATCGAAAGTGTTTGATTTATCACTAGATTGCGTTAAACAAAACTGTGCTGAACTAAACTGACTGTGTGATTGTTTGTTTTCGGGACGTTGTTTTGATTAAACTTTTTTCTTATCAATGAGACCTCAATCCAATAAGCCTAACAATTGTGATCGTGTCTTCCAGCTAGCTTCATGAAATCAACACTGCACTTCTTTAGTGAGGTATAAACTGTTTAAACACTTGAACTAACGTCTTCACCGTGTCATCGGTAATGTAAAGTGTCGTGTGGCGAAGCGGTCGTTGCCATATGTTATGCGGCGAGTCCCTCGTCCCGCGCCCTTCACAGCTCTGCATATCAACTGATTGTTTGTTTGATTTCACACAATCACGTCTGCATTACCCAAGCGTAAGGCGGCCGGCATAACTTCATCTAAGTCCCATATAATATTGATTGTTTGTTCTGCCGCAAAAGAGGTTTTGTGGTTAAAAGGGTTATATTTAGCCATATTGAATTCCTTTGTAGTTTCGAATAGATTGGCTGCATGTTTTGTCTGTATTTAGGTACAGTAGGAAATGAAATAAATTTTATAAGTGTTTTGGTGATTTAATTAATAATATTATACAAAATTCGATCCTGACTGGGACTCGTGAATCATACAAAAATGTTGGGAACTGGAGACGAAGTAAATGTCTAATATGAAAAGTTTCTACTAATGAAAAAACCTCTAATTATTTAGCCTATTGACATGGTTCTTAGTATTTTGTTTCTTATTACGACTCTAAGGTACCTTAACGTTAATATCTATAAGAATTCGGACCGCAGGCATCTGGCTTATAGCTTCACTGGTCTAGAACAGATAAAAACGAGCTCTGAAATTAACACAAAGTTACTTAAACTTTACGATTATATTTATTGGCACTTGCTGACTATATTTTCCTAGTCTTAGTGTTAGGTACTTTTTATAGAAGGGTATTAAAGTTGTAATGTTCCGGCGGCGGCCTGTTAGTAGACATCCAAGAATCCCTGCGTACTGTTTGTTACAGAACATTTATAGGCTCGAACCGTTACTTTTACGATCAGTGGCGTTTAGTGACGACAGGAATGACGAAATGCTTCTGTGTTTCAGCTGTATAGTTTGAATAAATAACATAAAATGTCTTTGTAGCCCTTTAGGCGTACACAATTTTTACAGCTATGCTAAAATATTGTTAAATGTTAGCCATATTCATAGATTTCATCGGGTTGTTGTTCAGAAGACTGTTTTTGACATATTTTATGTAATCTTCAAGCAAAAAGAAATATTGGTGTTTGAAATTTTGGTTAGGTATTGATTTTGGATAAACCGTAAAAGTATATCTATTACGTACGGTAGGTACGTCTTTGACTTACTTGACTTAATGTCCTATGACCCCTAGATGGGGCAGAGCGCGTCCACAGATGTCCTCCATCGCGATCGGTCTTGAGCTTCACGCTTCACCTCGCTCCACGTCATTCCGATGCTCGCCGCTTCTGCCAACACGGTGCGACGCCAGGTTTGACGGGGACGGCCACGCTTTTTTTTTTCTTGGGGATTCCAGTCCAAAGCTTGTTTGGGTAAGAGGTCAGGGTCCCTTCGGAGCGTGGGGCCAATACATCTCCACTTGCGGCGCTTGATCTGGCGGTCGATCGGGCTCTCGTGGCATTCCTCTAACAGCTTTACGTTGGAGATGGTCTCGGGCCAGTGAATTCCGAGAATGCGACGAAGACAGCGGTTGACGAAAACTTGGATTTGGCGTGAGATGTCCTTTGTACCTACCTCTTTATATGGTGTAATTTTACATGAGGTGGAAACTGGAAACAATCAAATGGTATGTGTTCAGTAGTGGTGAAAGGTCATGGGTTCGAACCCAGGCAGGCGGCATAACTTTAGATAATTTCTTTCAGCACCACTGCTCTCAAAACGATGAAGCCAGCATGTTCTAGAACAGTGGTGCCCAATCTTTCTTGGACCAGGAACCACTTTGGAGTCTCCATTGTTAGCAGGGGCCATAAGGCTCTACAATCGTAAACGTTAAGTCACGTGGTCAAAACAAACGAATATAAACTTTCGTAGACAAGTTTACATCGATCGAGATGATAGAATGAAATGTATTGGTGTTCCGCAAGGTCCGGCCCCGTTCCCGCAGGGTGCTCGGCGAGGCGGTTTGCAACTACTCTTTCAAAGAGCTTGCCCACCTCGTCGAGCAGCACCACGGGCCGGTAGGCGGACGGAGAGTCCGCCGGGCGCCCCGGCTTCCGAATGAGGACCAGCTTCCCCGTCTTCAACGAAGCGGGAACTGGCCTCTCTCCAAACATGCGCTAAAGCTGACTTACGCTTCACCCACTTAACTTTCGTTACGCTACGGAGGTCGCCGGCTCGCTTCGCTCGCCACCTCCTTTTGACTACGTGACTTAACGTTGAATGATGTCATTCCCATACATTTGGTTAGTTTTCTATGCGTTAACGATTGTAGATTGTCAACTTGGCTAAGCCTATAGGTCTGAGTACCGTAGGTTAGAACGGTTATGATGCATATGTCGAGTTTGCGCTTCAGGGAGATCGCTAAATCACCCTTCATTAGCGTGTTCATGGACCGGTAGCTTTTCCAGGGGTTTTCGACTCGGCGATCGATTTCTCTTTCTTGCCTGTTTTTGAAAGATACTAACTGGCCCAAGTAGATATACTCATCGAAATAATGAAACTCATTGTAAAGTGTGAAATTGTCCATCTATCACCACCCAACGCGTAGTGCTTACACATCTAAATCAATTAAATATTATTCTATGCTTCGTAGTCGAGCTTACAAGCTAATCAGACGTCCAATTTCTTATAAGATTGAATTATTATATTGTATATTGAATTATGATTGAATTCCATAAAATAACATTACAACACAGTTTTAATCAAGTATTTGCCAAAAACAAGGATAGAAAACTTGTTATTTTAATAACTACCTATTTGGTGAAACTGTCGTATTACCCAGGACTAACTGGGTTGTGGAGGTCAGATAGGCAGTCGCTCCATGTAAAATACTGGTATTCAGCTGCATCCGGTTGGACTGGAAGCCGACCCCAACATAGTTAGAAAAAGGCTAGGCAAATGATTGGTGAAACTGTCCAAAAGTATAAAATGTTGAGGAAAAAAATAAATAACATGATTTTGAAACTGAAGCGTTTATTTATAACCACAAAGAATGCAGTCAGTTCACTCTATAAGAGGCTCACCGGCAAAAACGTCACTTTCGATACCGCAGTGATCTGCTCCACGTAGTATTTTGAAAAATCCGTTATCACCCCAATCCGGGTTCCAAGAGTTTGCAATAAGCCAGTACTTTTCACCATCTTCCACACCCCAACCTAACATCTTAACAGCGTGTCTACCAACCTTAGGCCCCGACGTGTACTTGTATACACCTTGTTTATAATGTAAAAAATCTGCGTACACATAAAAGCCAACCTCAACTGGGCCGTTCTTGAATAATTCAGCTTGAATGTCTTCTTCTCTAGAAGATACTGGATACACGCTCTTACCGCGACGCTTGTCTTTATCATAATCAGTTGTGTAGTTTGACACGCAAGACTTCACGCATTTCGGGGTGTTAACTGAATTGCCACAGGGTGGCAATTTGCCTGGCACACGATGTTCACACGCCTCTATCTCGTACGGTCTACACCCTTGGCCAGATTTATAATTCCCTCCTGACACGATACCTCTATCCTTCCAGTAGTCCCAAGCCACAAAGGACAAACCGCCGTCGCAACCGAAACAAAAACCATACGTGTCGTCACAACAGGTCATAAGATCTTGAGCAGAGAAATGAAAATGTTGTGTTCCATTAGAGTAGATACAATACCGGTCGGTCATCGCCTCTACAGCGCCAAACGCCCAGCAACTACCGCATGCGCCTTGGTCTCTTATTTCGTTCAGGGAGGGACAGTTCGGCCATTTATCTCTTGGGTCGAAGCTATCTGGGAGACTTGCAATCAGCTCGGCGTCATGTTTCACCTTTGGTAATGCCGGAAAGTTTTCGTCTTCCAAAGCACCCATTAGATTCTTGATGTATGAAAACGGCGTATGTACTGGGAAGTTTCTGCCGGCTTTCCAAGAGTTTTGCTTAGAATTTATCAAATTAATAAATTCATCGGACAGCGGGTTAAGGTTTTCGGCGATGACGAATGTCAGTGCGCACAGGAAAACAACAAAAATCGCACGCGATGCGTCCATAATTTGTATGTTAGTCTCACAGTGCGGAGTTGAATTTGGAGTGAATGTGTGACTCCTGATTGCTCATTTATAAGTAGTTTCAGGACTTAGGTATCGCAAATTCTACAGAAATTCCAAACATTATTTCATATAAGTGTCAACAGATAGTGGCGATAGTACCTTATTTAGATATTTAAACATTCTTGTTTAAATAGACTAAATTAAATACATACACAAGGTGTAACAGCAAAAGTGCAATACTTCTTAGATGGTAATTTAGGCCATCAAACTGGGCTAGATAATTTTACGAAAATGGGTCGAAAAATTATAATTTAATTGAAAAGTGAAGGGCTTCTCCTTCAATATTCGGAATTTAAAGATTGGTCCCTCAGAACATGTTTGAAACGGGAAAGTAGTACTTGTATTTATCTGTGTTAGCTAATAGTATTGTTTATTTATAGTCTTGAATCGAATGTTCGTGTTCATTTGTCACTTGCACTAAACTTATCCCAACTACGCTGGGGTCGGCTACCAGTCTAACCGGAAGCCGCTGATACATGAAGCGCCAACCAACATTAAGATTCCTGATTACCGTAAATTTGTTTTTTTGTTTGTTTGGCTGTAACATTATTTAATGTAGAATATTTAATTTTACAAGGCCATCAGTTTTACTGTTAACTCTGTAATTTATTGCAGGACCGTTTGTCATCGAATTTTGTTTTTCCAATTACAAAATTCCAATATCTCTTTTTTTTGTGTCCTCGACTGATTGAAATTGTATTGTCTAAGTGTTAAAAGGATTCACAATATTGATGGCCATTCATGGAGCATTAATGTCACTCAAGAGACAATAACAGCGTTTATTACAGAACTTGAAAAAGTAAAGGACCAATCAAATAATGATCAAAAAGTTTTTTATCGTTCAGTTCTTTCATTACCAGAAAGGATATTTTAAAATACCTTAAGTGTAAATAGTAGATTATTAACCAAGGGGATAAAGCAGTATCTTCTGTCGCGGGTGACGATTTAAATCGCGAGCGTAACGAAGGACTCGAGGTTTACTCCCGAGCGTAGCGAGGGTGTTAAAAACTTAAATCACGAGCGAAGCGAGGGATTTAAGACGAGTCCTGAGTGAAGCGAGGGATTTAAGTTTACCCAAGACTAAGACAGCTTTATCACCGAGGAAAATACTCTACTTTTCGTACCATTTGCGAAAAAATTAACACAATAATAAAATGAGATAAGCATTTTAGAACATTAAATAATTTATAAAAATAAATTAGAATAAACTTAACGTTTATGTATTTGAAGAAAACAATAACGCGGCAAATTCCTAGACTAATATTTTTTTGTCGGAAAAGCAAAGGCATCAAGCTCATACGGCCTCGTCGGTTTTCGTAATTTTATTTAATAATCATAACTGCATAATAAATGCGTATTCCTCTTTCAAAAAGATGTACAATGCTTTATATACAAACTTAATGGTGTAAACACAGATGTAGTTCAGTATAAATTTCGGTAAGTATTCCAAATTTAAATCACATTCTCCCCCTAGAGGATGAATGAAATTCAGAACAATTTTCTTTCCGTTTTTAACAGATTAAAAATGACTATTGTTATGTCCGCTTTTTGTGGCATAGAACGTCACTTTTTTGAGCAAGTGGTACGAAAACTACATTATCCCAACATATTATTAACCCAAAGATAGTTGGAAAAAGGCTTACCGACTTCCAGTAGGTAGGTAGGTATAACCTGGAGCGACTGCTTTCTAAAGCCCAACTTTGATTTACATATAAAATATGATGAAATAAGGGTAAAAACATCTTTAACGACGCCGAGAGTTTTGTTCTTCCCATCATTCGATTTTATTTTGTATGGTACCATGCCTGAGAACCTTCTGGTAAAAGAGATATTGAATATTGAAAAAAAGGTCAAAGTTCCAACTTTTTGTCATGTTTTTCTACAAAACAAGTTTTTAATGTTATTACTGATTTTTAAATAACCTCGTTACCTTTGTACTGTTGCAGGGACCAATAAGCACAAAATTGAAACACATTGTGCGCTTCCGTAAACAGTGATTTTTCACACCAATAAAAAAAGTCGTTATCATTTTAGGCCCTGAGCTAAAATTATTGCTGGGAAACGACCTTTTTTTTCTTAGTTTATGGTGGATGCTCCAGGGTAGCCCGCGAAATTCAAATTTTCTTACGTTTTTTTGCAATTTCCAGGTCAGTGTCAGGTTGTATGTTGATTAAAATTTGATTCGGGGTGTAGGAATTTACTTTTCACCTCAGCACCTCAAACAAGCAGGTTTTGCTGTTTACAGACAGTGAGCAAAATTCGATTTTGCTGCGAGCGTGAGACAAAGTAACTTTTTAATTATTTTTTTTTAAATACCGTTAACTGTGCAGGTCTACTCACAAAATTCGAAAGATTTCAATTTCACTTTGTTCTGTCACTTTTATTTCGATACGAAAAAAGCGAGAGATACAAGTCGATTCGAAATTCGATTTTCAAATTCCATATCTAGTAGGCCCAAAAAAGAAACAAACAATAAAACAGTTCGGATACCGATATTGTAAATCGATAACCGTAATATTGCGTGTTTATGTTGTAAATGAAAAAATGTTATATTTCGAATAATCGAATTATATTTTTTATATCAAGATCAAGAATGTTGAAGAAAAAAATACGAAGTTTATCATGTATCTACTTATTTATTTTTAGTTATAACAATCATTAATATTGAGACAGAATACCGCGAGTGTAGTTTCAGAACGCATTTAAAAAAAATACGCTAGCAATGATTAAGTCAATGTACGCTAGCTAATACAAAGTACAATAAAATTTGGATAATAAAGTAATAATAACAAATAAATATGAGTGAGTCCAGTGACGAAGTCTGCTATTTAACTCCCGAAGAATTGAACCAAAAAAAATTGAAATAAAAAATGCAGAATTAAGTTTCCTGCCTGAAAAGTCTCGCGCAAAATATCTAAAAACTTATGAAATTTCTAAGCAATAGAAGTCTCCAGTGTTATTTTTTATTTGCAAAACTGCAACCATTTTACTTTTAACTTTATGATTTTTTGATATTGTTTAAATGTGGTCATCATCATTAGCCTATTAACGTTCCCACTGCTGGGACACGGCGTCCTCTCAATGAGAGGGAATGGGCTATAATCCACCACGCAGGCCCAGTTGGTAGATGTCACATGTCTTCGAATTTTTGGTTCTAGGACATGCCGGTTTCCTCACGATGTTTTAATTTACCGTTTTGAGAGCAGTGGTGATGAAATAAATTACACAAAGTCATGCGCCTGCCTAGGTTCGAACCCACGACTTACTATTCGTAAGTCGGGGCCGCCACCACCGCTGCTCTCATGTGTCTAGTCTCATAATGTGGTGTGCTGATTTAATTTTTACCATGTTGATTTTTTTTACCTTTAGTTAAATGTTCTCGCTGCTGAGGTGAAAAGTTGTATGTGTTACACGAGACCAAAGTTATTCGCATCTCGTGTCTTTGAATCCCTCGCTACGCTCAGGATTCTTACCTAGAATCACTCGCTACGCTCGTGATTCAACTATAGAATCCTTCGCTTACTCGGGATTCAACATCAACACTCGCAGCAAAAACCCACTTTGCTCTCTTGTTGCACAAATAACTATTTTCAAGGTCAAAGTCATTCCTGCACCTTTATGCGCTTGGAGGGTTGTATTGATGATTTTGATGATTATAATTCTATAACTACATACGTGTTACAGCCGCGAATCAAATTTACCTTAACGCAAAGAATTCGAAGATAACGGCTAAGTGATGGATACATTTACACCCTGTATTTTATAGAAATGTATAAAATAAATGTATAAAAAAATGATAACTATTTTCTAATAATTTTCCTGAGAATGTAAAATGGCAAGCAAACAAATATGTTACTGGAATACCACTTTATCATTTTAATAGCTGTGTTATTTATTGTTTTTTGTTTTGTTGCAGGTAACGTACACGTATCTCCCCCGAAACGTACGTGTGTTTCAAATATCTTCCTGTAATTATACTCATTCCTTACTTTATGCATTCTTGTCACTCCACACATCCGTCTCAATATTCTCATCTCCGCTACATGCAATCGTTTTTCACCGCATCTTTTTAACACCCCTTTTTTTTCACCCCTGCATTCTGATCCATACAGTACGACAGGTCTAATCACGGACTTGTTTGTTTTTTCCTTTAACTTGAGGGCCATTTGTCGGTCGCAAGTTGTTCCAGTGACCTGTCGCCATTTCATCTATCCTGAGTTGATCCGGTGAGTTACGTCCCGGTCTACTTCGCCACCCCCTTGGACAAGCGACCCGAGGTACCGGAAGTCGGAGCACATCGGTATGGACGTTCCGGCAAGAGGACCTATAATAGGCACAGGACTGGAGAGACCGCCGAAATCGCAAACTCAATTTCAGCTATCTGCTCTGGACCTCTTGGCCGCTTTCGGCAACCAGCACAATGTCAAACAGCATTATACACCAGGGTACTTCTTCCTGGATGTTTGACATGAGAGGTTCCGTTATGTCAAGGAAAAGGTAAGGTCTAAGAGCCGACCCTTGGTGCAAGCTGACAGCCACACTGAAGCTGCGTAGTGCCCGCTATATAGACCGGGCTTGGGTACTGCATCGACTGTACACCGCACGGAACCACTGCACATACTTCCTAGGCACCTTTCTCCTGTGTAATCAAAATGTTACTAAGTACTTAAAGTTAAAGGGCCAACAACACTTTTATTATTTTATTTTTCAAGATTTTTTTTTCAGTTTTTTATTGATTTTCTCTCTTGAAACTGTAACTTTAAAATGAATCGGAATCAAACCGATTTATATGATGAGTCTGTCTAGAATGCATAAGCTCTACAAAAGCCCAGACACATTTGTTTTGCATTATAATAATATTCAAGTGAGCGAGAAACATCTTAGAGATATGTTCTAGCAGTACCAAGATTTACTCGTAATATAATGGGAACCGCTAAGAATATGGAATGCATTTCATTCCTAGAATATATTTTGCTCAGTGAACGAATTCAAAGTTCGCCTCTTCGTTCCTATTGTTAAGGGAATTCAAGAAAATACGAAGTATGGCTGTCCAAGTCCAGCTCATGTTATTCAAATGAACCTAACTTATAACACAATGCAATAAAATTGATGAAGGCGACATTGCTTTTGAAAATATACGAGGTTTCATGTAAAGGAATGGCTGAATACTAAATTGTGATATCGAACGTCGAACGATTTTGAAAGTTCGTGTTTTTTTTGTCGTGTTTAGCTGTGTTTTGTTTTACTATATTTTTTTTCTCAAACATACTTGGAAATTTAAGCATTATTTTGACAACCTTCTTCGAGATAAATCGAAATTGCTGTACTAGCCAGATACATGCAACCAGCGGCCGGCAAATATGAAAATCCATAATTATAGTCTGTCGTGTTTAGCGGCCGATTAAATTACATGGTAAACTCATATCTGTCGTGTTATTTAAAAATGGAAGGAGGTAACTTATCTAAGGTTTTATTTAAATTTCGAATTGGCTTGCAAATAAACAGCGGTTTTTTGAAAAAAAAAACAAATGATCTCTTCAACGTGAGAAAAAATATTGTTGTTTGTGTACATCATTGATAACTGTATTTTTAAATAAAAAATTCTGCCTAGGTACTACTTAGTTTGAATTTCCCGCATTATTTGAGAAAAGTACTATACAAGCTTTGGCCACAACCAGGCATTGATGGACTTACACGTTCGTCCATCAATGCTTCTGTTGCTGGCCGCTGCAGTAATGTACTATATTTTAGAACAACGAATAAAAGCGAATATACATTATAACTGACGAAATGTGGGTGTACCATTAGGTACACCTCTGTCTTATCCTTCGGGGATTACAGGCGTGATGTTATGTTATGTGTTATAATTATTGTTTGTTTTAAAAGAGAGTGTTCTTTAAACTAAAAGTTTTCATTTGTTTATCTGCATGTTATAGACCTAATTTTTGAGAGCGTATTACTTACAGATATTTGTTAAATTATACAAACATTTTACCAGGGTGTGTACCTAAGCACATGAATTGTTTACTACACCTATACTTAGTTTTCTTACGTGAATACAAAAAAAATTGTCGACATGTTTATACGTGCACCCTTCATTTGTATGGAAATCTTAGTTCCAACTAAATATGATAGCTCTAAATTACGTCCGTCTCTTTCTCGTTTTATTAGACAGAAAAAGATAGCAATAGCCTAAATTAAGTTTAGTTTGTGCACAACAGAATCGACATCAATGAATGTCTGTACTATATTACGATTATAAAAATACAGTATTATGGACAAAATGTGTCATAATATAGGTAAGTAATATAATTGTGAATTGTTATTGTAACGAGAACCAATATTTTGTAGCTAAAATCATTTGACATATTTACAATTCGCAGTGATTTTAAAGGGTGCATAATACTGTATATATTATTCTGTGCCATGAAATTTTAATGCATGCCTATATAGTATCCATAGTTTTGTACCGTCGACCTAGCTATTTGGTTTACATTTTAACATACAAATTACATTGTAAAATGTAAACCAAATAGCTTGGCCGACCGTACATGTAAGCAAATAATAAAGAATAAATAATTTAACAACTCCCTGACCTTTTAAAACAGTAGTCCATTTTTTTTCCCCTGTAGAAATATCTAATGTATTTTCAACCTTATGGTCATCATCTGCCTAGCCATTTCTTAACTAAGTTCGGGGTCGGTTTCCCGTCTAACCGGATTCAGCTGAATACCAGTATTTTACATGAAGCGACTTCCTATCTGACCTCCACAACCCGATTAGTACTGGGTAATCATTGCCCCATGGTAAGTTGTCAAACTTTTGGGCCACTGACTACCTGTTACGACTGCCAAAGATCTAGAAATGACACCCGGGACCAATGGCTTAACGAGCTTTCTGAGGCACGGAGGAAACTCGGTATGTAATGGGTCACCCATCCACAGACCAACCTAGGCAAGCGCCGCTTAACCTGAAGATTGATCCAAGCGACTGTTGTTATCTAGCCAC
The DNA here is from genome assembly GCA_963853795.1 of Xestia rhomboidea. Lineage (NCBI taxonomy): Eukaryota > Metazoa > Arthropoda > Insecta > Lepidoptera > Noctuidae > Xestia > Xestia rhomboidea. Next base: position 12,007,215 of record OY970763.1, on the reverse strand, counting down.
GAGATCGTCCTATTTTCAACCTTATGATATGACCATTTAAGTTCTACCCTACTGATTCAAATAGAGCATTGTGACGTATAGCTGATTCAGTATTCAGCATTCAATATTGGCTTTGTTTAAGCTTACGTTTGAAACCGTCACACGTCGAGGTAATCATACGTAATGTTATTTCATTAATAGGATTCTGACATACGGCTTCTGTTAGTATTAATATTATGTAGTAGACTTTCCGTGTTTATTGTCTATGTATTTCTGGTTTTCCGATTTACGGTTGAGAATCGCAGTAGTGTTATTTCTCAGGTAACTATAGTGCTTACAAGTAAACTATAACTAAATTATAATTAACAGTTGCTAGTAACATTATCCTACTAATGTTGAATTCAAACGTTTGGCACCGACCTGCCCGATCTAGGATAAAAACAAACAAAAAAATTCTATAAGAAGATAGTTTGAAGAAAGACGATTTGATTTCAGATTTTGTTTAAAGCATAATAAACAGCCTATATCGTTCCCACTGCTGGGACAGAGGCCTCCTCTCTATGAGATGGAATGGGCTAAAATCAACGCTGGCCCAGTGCGGGTTGATAGATGTCACAATACATGTCTTCGATTTTTTGGTTTTAGGAGGTGCCGGTTTTCTTACGATGTTTCCTTTCATCTTAATTTTGTTTACGTTCATTGTTTTTGTTAGGTACTAAAATATGATAGTGCTCAGAATTGTTAATGTATGGATAAATCTGAAAAATATTGTTAACTATGTTATAGTTTCAAACGTATGGGTAATGGCGAATATTTTGATTTCCGAAGAAAAATGCAATCGTCCTTTGTGATTATTTACTTTTACTTAAAATGGAAAAGTAAGAAATATTTTTTAAAAAAGAAGCATTCATGTTTATATCTCAAATTGGAGTTATCAGACGATTGATAAATCGACCCTGATGCATATAATTATATCCAGGGACCGTCTGACAAAATTGTTCCTGTTCCTTTTGCCGAAAAGTAAAACAAAAGACGAAAATATTTAAAACAATAGCCGCCAATTGTCACCGGAAAATCTGAAAAATATTAGAGTCGTTTTGCAAAGAATTTGTAACAATTGTCATTTGTTTCTCCCGTTTGTTAACTTCACAGGTGATTGCGGAAGTTGTGATTTTTGTTTCGTACTTTAATGGGTCCGACCCAGTTCCAGTTGTTAAAATTATAATTATTTGTTTAAAAATACGCCGTTTATTCCCAGTTCCTGGCATTTTCTGGAGTCCAGGAAAATGTTTTTGTAAAGAGGTCTGGTGTCTCTTGGGCTTATCTGTTTTGTTATTTTATTAGATACTGTCTTGTTTTTAGGGTTCCGTACCTCAAAAGGAAAAAACGGAACCCTTATAAGATTACTTTCTTGTCCGTCTGTCTGTCCGTCTGTCACCACCGATTTTCTCAGGAACGGGTTAACCTAGCAAGTTAAAATTTATACCATATACTGAGGTCTATAGTCCCTATTAGGTGTATAAAAATCCTGGGTATAAAGGTCCTGAGTCAACACGATAAAAAGATATGGGCAAATTTAGATTTTCGCGAAAACTTGTTAGTACCAAAATTAACCTTAATTTTCAATTTTTTTATTTTTTGACTTTTCCCTTTACTTGTGCTGTAAGACCAAAATTGACAATTCTAAGTCAACTGGAAGTACCCTATAGGTTTTGGGTCGAAAACCTATATCACGTTGACCTAGAATCACGAAATTTGGCAAAAAGCAAGGTCTTACAGCACATGTAAAGGGAAAAGTCTGAAAACAATAACAAAAAAAAAAGCGATTTTACTATTACAAACTTATTATTTGTGGTTGGTGCAATAGCCGTTTCTAGGGATCGAACAGCAGAGTTGAGTTTGTCCTTTTGTTTGTGAGTTTGTACGGAACCCTCGGTGCGCTAGTCCGAATCGCTCTTGCCGGATTTTTTACCCGCCTACTGTTTGATAAGACCAGGATAGAGAACATTAATGCATTTTCCAAATCCCGGTTAAGAAAAAATAAGTTACGGCCAGCATTTAATTCAAGCTGTAAATTAGGTACATCTCCTTTAAATTCTGTGGCTGTATAACAAACACAGCTCTTCATGATTCAACAGCCCAATGTTCACGTCACTGTTAGTATGTTACCCGCGACTGCATTTAAATCTTGTTTAATGAGCACAATTCGAGCATCCATTTATATTTAGGTAACCGAACATTATGTGGTTGGGAACAGTGAAGTCCATTCGCGGTGGCAAATGACCCATATTCAGTAGCGCAGTTTAAAACGCTCCAGCTTTTATTTATGATGTTTAACAATGTGTTTGTTCAAACGTATGCTCGGTTCCTGTACACACGATGTCCGCTGCGCTTCATAAAAGCCTTATTTGGTCATTTGCTGCGATTTGTTGCGTTTACATTCCAGCAAATAGCTAAAGACTGTCTGGGAATTCAAGCTTTGTAACGCGAAATGCTCATGATTTAATAGTTGCCTCATAGTTTTAATTTAATTGTGAATCTTCCAACGTTTTCCTGCTTTTATTGCTTTAGATATTGCAATACGAAAGGAAGTAAACATTGTTGTGGTAGTTTATTGCAAGTCGGAATTATACTGTAATTGGACACAATTCCCCACAATATCAGGCATAACGAACTAAGGATGTCAAATAAACGCACTTCCTTGTCGCTTCGTGTATTTTCCCTCATACCGTCAACGCAGCGTTTTGTCTGGTGTTTGACATCGATCTGCGGTGTCGCCTAACATCCTCGCTGACTCTACAAAAATAACAATTGCATAAAAGAAGGGGAACTTCTCCCCCAAAGCGCTTTGTTCGCGGGAAGATTGCCTGATGCACCGCTCGCCTTATTATCAACAAAAGAATTTACGAATTTCCTTCCCCGTATATTTGTTTAGGAACTAATGGAGGAAACCCTTCTACAAAAAATTTCACGTGAATGAGAAAAATCTTTGTAAAAGTGAGGGTTGCCATGGCAACACCCCTGTAAGAGAATTCTAGTTACATAATTAGATTAGCTCCGAAAGGATTATACGAATTAAAATTAACGGATAATGCCTTGTTGAGCAAGTTTTTTTGAGTTGAGATTAAAAAGGCTGGAACAAAAGTTTATTCACATTTTGCAAGTCATAAATATTGTGTTGTTTAAACAGGGTTTTACTAGCGTGGCGTTTGGCCTTTACAAGGTAAGTAAAATATGGTTGTAGTACCTACAAAGTGAACATAATTTGTGACATAAGTAATGCTTCTGAATTTCTGTGTAGTACATACTTGAATTTACGCCGTACTTAGAACAGCAAAACTCAGATTAGAATATGAGTCTACTCGTAACTGCGACACCGTGCATGCAAATCTTTACAGTTCTTCTTTCATAAATATGAAGACAAAGTAATAAAATAAGCACTTCTTTTATTATTTGCAAACTTTCCCTACCTTACGTATTTACGAGTTCAAAACAATTTTAGTAGGTACCTACATTGTTTCCAATTACTTTTCTTCCTTGAGTATTTCTTCATATTCTTTGAGGAGACTTGTAGTGAATATTGCTCGGTGAGCTAACTACTTAGTAGATAACGGAATTGATGTGTATTTTTCTTGACCAGCCAGATGTTCAAGAGCTGTACAAATCGTAATTGCTATACAATATTGACGCCGAATAGCTCTTGAACGCCGTTTAGATGTGCTGATCGCGATTAGTTGCATTGATAAATTCACTATAAAGCACCTTTTTAAAAATTATTCGATTTTTTAAAATTTTCGCCAATATTGACGTCTTTTTTAACCGACTTCTAAATAGGAGAAGGTTGTGATTCGACCAGCGCCTTTTTTTCATGTATGTACACCGATTGCTCCGTGATGATTGGTCCGACTTACGTGCTTATTTTTGCATTTGGTAGAAGAAGCCCACGCCTTAGTCCCATATAAATTTTATTAACTTTTCTAGGGTAAATTATGAGTTAGCTTCTATAATACGTATTTTTCTCCTTTGTCTATGATTATGGTCTCCTAATATCTTCTAGTTACAATGTAAAATGAACAAATGACAAGAACTGGAAAGATTAAACCGTCCAAACTAAAAAAGGATAAAAAGAAAAAGTTTTTAAATTGAACATTTTTCTTTTTCGGATCTATTTAGTGCATTGCAACTTTGCAAGAGCGCAACCAATTCACAATAATATCTACAAATAATAAACCAGTAAGCCATTTAATCCTTAATTAGTTATCATAACTATCAAAGCAATCTGCAGTGTTTCTTCTTTTAATCCTCTATAATTATACAGTTTTATGCGACTAACAAAAGTTAACAACTATATTTTCCACTACGATTCTCGGTCCGTTGCCTTCTGCGTGCGCTTTGTGGGAATGGCAACCTATACATACATGAACATAAAATCTATGTGTACATGTACAATGTATATGTGACACATTTGTGATACAAACATAATGCATAGAGATCGTGGCTTTAGCAAAATGTTCGCTACTAACTGTATCTAGAAATTGTGCTTTTTATTTACAAAAACATGGTTCGAAATTTCAATGAGAGCATCTTTTGCAGAAGTCGGTTTAAACCGACTTTTAAATATATATCTCCAAAAATATGTGTTGATGTCGGGGTAAATGTTCAAGCGACGAACGAGCAACATTTAAAGACGCGGATGGGTAAACTATATCAAGTTGGTACTTTCGGTTAAAATCATTATTAAAAAATAAAAAAAGTATTTCTTTCCTTCTTTAAAAGAGTAAGTAATCCTGTTTGGCAGAGTTTTTAAATACCTTTAAGCGACATATTTCAATACAATTTCGCTCGTAAAAACGAATTACAATGCTGAAATGTCTGTCTATCCTTCGTAGATGTCATGGCACATGGCGTAGGGAGCGTAAACACACTAAAATGCATCCGCTACGCCAATAAAGACTTTGTAAACTTTTGTTTGACGTCTATGAATTCACGAAAATCCCCTCAAAATCTTTGCAGTGATTTGCGAGTTTATGACACAAAGGCATGCACACCGGGGCGCTTATCTTATTATGTAGTAATGATGTGTGCTTAAGGTGAAGTTTGAAGTACAGCAGTGGGCACTGTCAGTAGATATGACTTGATTGATGATGATACTGTGGACTTAAAGGACTCGCCTTTTGAATTGAAAAGGGCAGAAGATTGAGCCTTGCATTTTTGGATATCATTTTGAGTGGTGATCTTCACGCTTTACAGATAGATTAATGATATTATTTTGTAATGGTACATTTTGTTATGATATGATATACGTGAAAAACCACATCTGTATTTTACTTGAATTGGAGTCTGAAGCTAAGGTAATGATTTTAAGTTTATAGAAGTGTGTGAGATTCCTTTTGCTGACTTAGAAGTGCTACTCTTGTTTCTATTTCTGTATTTCATTTGTGCGTTAGAAATTTGTTATCCCTAAGCATAGCATTTTTTTACAACTTTTCCGTTTCCACTTGTACTAAGTAACACCTAAATATTATTCACTAATGGGAATATTTTGGCGGAGCCAAACATTGAAGATCCAACAGTGGACTTGTATTTAGGCATTCATTTAAATGACGCCTAATATTAGTGAGAATGGAGACAGGTCTCCTATTTTATTTTATCTGTGGAAACAAGTCAAACAACCGGATCCTTTCGCAGAAGGCTGTGGCGTGGCAATCAAGGTCTAACAATGAGTCAGTCCAGCCACGTGATACTAAACGTACCTCAGAGTAAATGTTAAACTGGGTGCGTTTAAGTTGTCGACGGTTTTATAGCAGCGCGCGCACTCGAATTGTGGGTGGCAGAGAGGTAGGGTTTTGGATGCACGTTTAGACTGGTCTACGGAGGTGGGAGTCACTTTGAGATTTTACTTTTTATGTGACGTATCATTTATGGGGAGCATCTAAGTAAGTTATGTTATGAACTTGAAAGAATGTAAGGACGGAAATTTGACGGAACGGAAATTTTGTATTTTCGACTTCTTCTACTACATCATCGTTGTAGTGTATATTAGGGGTAATTCTAGAAATTTGCTGACTAAAATTTTCAATTTATGTTTTTTCCAAGTTTACTTTTAAACTATTTGCCTCTAACCAATTTTAACAATATTTTTTAAACAATCGAAAGTGTTACCCGTAAAAGGGTCTATCGTTCTTTTTAGTTCACAGAGTCATGGCCTTTATTTTTGTTTATACATGGACAAAAAAATGCCTTATCTCTGTGAAATAAAAATAACGATAGATCTTTTACGGGTACCACACTTAATTATTTATGTCCCTTTCATATGTCTCCACACTTTAACATGGTATTGTCACAGTACTATCGTCCGCAAACAGTGTTATTGGTTGTTCAATGCATTCAGGTAAATCGTGCATGTACAGTATGAATACAAAAGGACCCAATACGCTACCCTGCGGTACTCCAAACATAACTTCACGCTCTGAGGATCGAAATATCTCTTCGCTGAAATATAATCACTTAAAATATAATAGCTATGTACTAAAAACTAGGTAATTTTCTAATCCTGATGAATCGTAATTACTGAAAATATATACTCGTACACATTGCTTAAAAGTTTATAAACTTTCTTTTATTGTATTTTCGAATCCCATTTTATTAATTCCGATTCCGAGATGCTGCCGACGAACGTGAATGAAATGAAAATGCTTTGAAATGTTAAGTTTATTTTTCTATAAAAACGTATTAAATGTATGATTGCATTCCCAAGCTGCTGGCTGTAGTTTAATAAAAGCATTTTAACCGACTTCTTTTAGAATAATGTACTTCGTGCCAGCTCGGATAGAAAAGTGTTTTATTTATTTTAGGAGCGATTATTAAATTAACACAATCGTCAGAAATAATACTAGTCACTTACGAATTTTTTGTATACGTCCTAACGGCCCGCGATCCATTTATTGTGGGCCGTTCAGACTAAGTACCCGATTGGGCGATCTTCCTATTTACCCAATGTGTAGGAGAACTAAAACTCAGGTAAAATGGTTAAAATTTTCAATTGGTGGATCAGCTACGCAAGCGCTACGCAGCGCTACGCAGAGCAACTGAGCGCTACGCAGAGCGACGGAGCGCTACATGCTACATCTTCGCGGTCACTGTAACAAATATTTAAAAACTTTATTTTTACCTTCCCTGTACTGCTTCGTATTTCGTAAAGCATTTGTAACACCTACTCACACTCACATTGATATTGAGTCATAACTGTTTAATTCTTTAGAATAATATAAAAATACACTGTACTTGGGGAATCACCCTTCCTTCCCTTCCCACACCACAGCAATGGAGTAATTTAATGCAAATGCGTTCATAAAAGTCATCCGCCAATTTATAATTGAATAAAACACCGAGACACAATAGCTAAAAGGCGGAACGCAATTTACAAAGTTTTCGCCTTCTTCAAACCCTTTTAACATTTGATAGATTCAGAGCTCCTGAAAAAAGTTGCAAGTCGATACAAAAATTAGACGGCCGTGATTTTGGTCCTAAGGGCCGCATTAAAAAGTTTTACTTGAACACGAATTATAACTTTTTTGGAATTTGTTTAATATTTTATTGAGTTACAAAATTGGGACACGATCAAACCACTTAACGCCTACGACGTAGAGGTGAAGAACGTATTTATTATGACTTCAAATAATATCATTTTTTTTTTAAATTATTTTTCGTAATATATATAGTTCGAAATCTAAACACACCTCTTGTTTTCGGACTAGAAAATAAAAAAAGGAGTCTATGGTATACCTAACCGGTTGTTCGAGCCCCAAAAAATGCAATCACTCACCTTTGCACTGTCGATGACGACGCCGGCCGCCGCGCGAAAATTTTGATCCAATAAAAATTAAAGTACCTGTCATTTCAGCGAAACGAGAAGAAGAATAGATAATCAGTTAGTGTTTTTTTTTGTGTATATTATTAGTCCTTATTTTAGTCCTTATTTTAGTCCTTATTTTAGTCCTTATCAATCATAGCTCTATCTACTACAGATTATAACATACAAAAATATTACAAAAATGGCCAAGGTATTTATCAAATAGCAGCTCCCTATTGCTTGAATTTCCTCGATGCACCCCTGAACCCCTGTGTATGTTCTCGAAGTTTGGGACGCAACATAAATATAATTCAGTTCCGATAATTGGACATCAATTTGCACCCCGGCTTATCCCGATAATTTTGTTGCGAAACGGAAAACATTTTGTTTGGAAACAAATATAATGTATTAATGCTTGTACTTACGATTACTTAGTTATTTGATATAGGGTGGGTAGCAATTGTGGTTGTGGTTGTATTGAAACCTAGTTTCAGTCACGTTTGATTTAGCAAATTATTTCATGGAGTATACTGGGAATCGTTCTCGAATCGGCTCGTAGATCAAGTTGTATCTACTCTTTATTTAAGCTGGTTTCTTTCCCGACTACGGCAAACCCTCAAGGAAAGGTTCTAAGTGAAAGAGTAGTCAGTAAGATGAGAAGCAGAATTGATGTTATAGTGAAGTGAGTATGTAGGAAGACTAAAGACACAATAGATGAACTGCGTGAAGGATTACGTGGCTAGAAAGGAGGCGACTGCTGAGATGTCGAGTAATGGAGAAGTATAGCAGAAAAAGACGTGCTGCGCTGACCCCAAATAAATTGGGATAAGGGCAAGAAAATAGGGATGATGACTGACTAAAAAATATATGATTCTGTTTAGTCCGTCAGTTAGATTATCGAAAAATATTGGATACGTGCTTTTTGTTTTATCAAATTAATAAAAAAATCCGAAGACAAAACGTGTCAAAGATCATGAGTAGGGGCTTGTGACGTCACATTTGAGTAAAATATGTACTCAAATGTGACGTCACACGAGTTTTCGACGCACTGTATCGTCTTCATTTTTTGTTTACGTGAAAAAAGAAAAAAAATGTGCCCAATATTTTTTGGAATCTATCTATCTGACGGACCAATTAGTTTTTTTTTTGTCAGCTACCCTATTATGAGTGTAGTGTGTATCTACCTAGCCTTTTCCCAGCTATGTATGTTGGACCAAATATAATAGATTCCAGGGAAATCAAAATGAATTTAAATGGCTCCTGAAAACTGAATCCTCCCAAATGTTTCTCAACGAGATCGGAAAATTTCCTAGTCAAAACAAACAAACAATTTGCAACAGTTATCCGGCTGACATATTCGGAATATCTGGAGTCAATATTATCCGTGCGGTATCTATATCCGCGAGAGTGTGCGTAGTTTTCCCGCTTGCGGTCTGGATTTCCTGTGAAACAGGAAATTTCCGAACGTCCGCTCAGAAACAGCGAATTCTGAAGTTATTTTGCTATTTACTGTTTCACTTAGTTACAGTTTTTATGAAAGAAGTGTTATTTAAGTTACGTTAGATGCATTATAACCAATATTTTAAATGTTGTTGGCATTAATAATTACCTGTGTTGTTTAACTTGTCTAATCTTTTGCCTTCATTTTCATTTTATTAGTACTTTAGTTTCGTGTTTTTACTCGTTCGTTGGACTGGATACGTTAGTGTAGATTCGAAAGATCGGCCAGTCCTGGTTCTCGTGGAATCATTTTTGAACTCCACGCGGGTGAACCCGCGGGTAAAAGCTAATAAGTTCATAATGTGTGCTCTTACAAGTTTTTGTTGTCTGGTGGTAATCCCAACTTTTTATTGCATTTGTCTTTTGTTTCATTATTTGCAAACACCTTTTTTTATTTTTATTTGCAAACACCTGAGGATTATACTTAAAATGTCACTTACGGGATATCTTCCGTGATTATTTATTGAACCATCACTACCACACCACCATCACCACTACCACCATTATTTATTATTTATTGAACCGTGAAAGCTTAAAACAGTGTTTGAAAAACCTGAGGATTAATCTCAAAGTACTCCATTTGCTTTGAACTAGAAATATTAGAATCTCATACAGTACCAAGTTACTCCAAGGAATTATTATTATTTAGAAATACTTGTCAATTTGTTCCCATTCTGCTCCATAGGTATCTGACATTATTCTCAAGGTACTCCACCGATTCAGTTCTCATTTGTTTTTGTTCAGTACAGTCAGCCCCAAAAGTTACAAGGAATGTTGAATGTGAATCATGAATTGTTGATGTTGCTATTTTTTGTCTCTCTCGGGCACTTAAGGTTTGTTACGAGAGAACTCAATTTAGAATTTGAACAGAAAGTACTAAGAGAACAGAATCAAGAAAAATATGTTGGTGCCGCTAAAATCGTCTTTTTAGTGAATATCTAACAAAAAGTACTAGGAGAACAGAATCGTGTAGGGTGCATAAGTCTCTCTGTCACACTAAGTTTTGCTACGAGAGAATTCAATTCAATTTAGAATTTGAGGGAAAGTAGGTACTAGGAGAACAAAATCAAGAAGATGTTGATGTCTTATTACTGAGAACTTGTGTGAACAGACGGAACTGTTAGAATAGATACTACCTTTTTTTTCTGGTGGGAAATCATCAAATGGGCTTATTCCCTTTCCCGCTCTGGGCGAAGCGGAAGGGAGTGTCAGACTTTTACTGACTAAAAACCATCCATGTTCCTTATTTGCCCTTTGTGTTCCGGAGCCGCATTATCTCGTATAAATGACGGACGGACGGCGAGCTAGCCCATAGCTCACCGTCCACAGGTCCGCGCCTACGGTGCGCGCCGACGCCTGCGGCGGCTGGGTCGTGAGGTTATCTCCCTCTCACGTTGCGCCACCTCCTTCGCTAGCATGCCAAGTGTCTAACAAAATGCTAGACACAGGGCACGAACTATTATGTGTACCGTTCGAGACACGTCAGACACGTGTGCCTGACAGTTTTTTATCTTCATTTTTTTTTTTTTATACAGTTAGTGAACTTTTTTATACATTTAATCAATTTAAACCATTTGGAATCGATTCGCAAGAAATTGAATTTGGACGATTTCGAAAATATATAAAAAAATGCCAAGTTTTTGAGGCTGACTGTACGTCAGCTACCCTTTCATAGTAAAATGCAACATAAAAATCCGGTACATATTTAAATTAGCTTTTCCATAAAAATGGCATGGAGTAGATTGAAACCTAATTAAAAATATTCTATTTTTCATGGAGCAGTTTGGGAACTCTTTTTGGAGTACTTTGGGAATAACTCATTGATAAAACTTTACATACTGGAGCAGACCAAATAGGTTTGTTAATTCGGTATTAAATAGGTATCTTCTCAGTTGTTTTTGCCTCTACAATTTACATGTCTTACCATCACTACAGGGATGACGACTGACTAAAAAAAATATGATTCTGTTTAGTCCGTCAGTTAGATTATCGAAAAATATTGGATACGTGGTTTTTGTTAATATCAAATTAATCAAAAATTACGAAGATCAAACGCATCAAAGATGGGAATGGGGATGGTGATGGGATGGGAGTGGGGGCTTGTGATGTCACATTATGGGAAAAAATGGACCGAAATGTGATGTTACACGAGTTTTCGACGCACTGTATCGTCTTCAATTTTTGTTTACGTGAAAAAAGATAAAAATTATTTGGGCACTATTTTTTGGAAATCTATCTGACGGACTTTGTCGTCTCGCCTATTGTTTACTCACTGCAATTAATTGGCAACGACTTCACCATGTTTTAATATCCTTCATAACAATTGTATAATTTATTAGAGAATTTCTAAGGAATAAGTATGTGGTATGTTCATTTGATGTCATGATGGCCCAGTGGTTAAGGCCTCGTCTCTTATGCACGAGGTCGTGGGTTCAATCATCAAAATCCGGGCAAGTACCAATGTGACTTTTTTCAATTACATGTACTTCCTAAGTTTATCTTGGACATCACAGACATCGGTGAAGGAAAACATCGTGAGGAAACCTGGACATAATGAATACGTGTAGAAATCTGAAATCGCCAACCCGTCTTGAGCAAGCGTGATCAATGCTCGTGCCTTCTCCGTATGAGAAGAGGCCTTTGTCCAGTAGTGGGACAGTAAAAGGCTGGTATTATTATTATATATATATGTTCATTTAAAAAATACCTGGTCAAGCAAGAGGCTAGACTTACCATAGTATATTATTTAAGTACACCGTGATATTTTTTCTGCCCGTTTGTTGTGCATTAGGAGTTTTCCTGCTTCGCCTCAGATTGCTTCAGGCAAGACTATCCACTTTTTGATTTTACTTGGAGCATAGAACAACTTTGTCACTTTACATTTTAAATTAGTTTATAGAGGCTCTGCAATAGAGCAACGCGATGAAAACTGTTAAAAAATTGTGATTCAGGGCAATTTGTCTTAGTTTCGATGGGAATCCATATTTAGTTGACCCAGAAGTAAGTTTACTTTTTAAATGACAGGTACTTCTAAATATATGAGAAACCCAAAAAGTCACACAACTTCTTTTTTTAGGCTAACAATAATTGAGGTAATTAACCGGTCAATCTTCAGGATACTCTGAAATGATTCTAGAAAGCAATGACTCCATTTTTCGCCTCAGAAGAGGAACTATTATAAAATATTATAGGACCAACTAAACGGTATCTATCCACAACCGGGGTCAAAACAACCCACAACTCAAGGAGTGCGTATTACGAATAATATATCAGTTTCAGGATTATTCCGTCTAATAACACTGCAGCCGTAAATTGACGCTGAATCTGAGCCTTATTAAACTGTCTTGTAAATCGCGTTCGCACTGTACAAAGTGCTGATCACATAAAAAATAACAGGGCCATAAAAGCGGCGTGCCTCCCGAGCGGGCGCTCGTATAATCAGACAAATATATCAGGATAACTATTGATTTCTTGTCTTATTTTTTGGAAGGGTGGAGTGATTTTTTGTAGTTTTAGTGTAGTGTTGTTTGCTTGCTTCTCTTGCAGGAGGAAAATCAAATTGGACTTGTTCAAAATGTCATTGTTTTGTTTTACAAAAAATAAAGTCTTGAAAATGTGAACCATTAGTACCTACAGCTAGACGCCTCACCGTTAACGTTGTTGTATGATAAAGACCTTTTCCCTTTTTCTAAGAATCCCTTATTCGTTTTTCAGCAAAATGTTGTTAGCACCTACATGTTTTATTCAATCATCGTCCATGTTTAAGCGTGCAGAAACACCCTTAACAAAGCATAAATAAAAACCAATACACATAAGACACAATGATATACCAAATTCAAGTTTTCTCTTATTTATTATATTGTTATTGATACTATATTCAATTCACGTTTCATTTCGTGTTATCAGTTCAGTGGTTCGTTCGTACAATATAGCGGTACTTGTCGAAATTTTATTGGTTTCCCGGGTAGTCGGGTAGTATGAGCAGCACTTGTGGTGTTACCGTCAGTCATCTGAGTGGTACCGCATAGAGAGGAACCGAGACGTCTCAGCGGGATGCGCAACCCTAGCCTGAAAAGGCTACGAACAAACGAAACTATTGTGTGCACTGTTATGGGAAGTATGACAAATGGTTTGAAAAAAAAAACCGTTAAGCTAATAATTTTAAGGTCTTCGATTATTAATGAGAAAAGAATGATATACGAAGTTGTCATTTATTAACTAAGTCTGAGTTTTTCTCAGAAGGAAAACAAACGTTACCCATGATGTGAACCACAGATTTTTTTTCAAGAAAAACTGAATAAGGAAGACATGATAAATGATTTCCGGTGTATCTATTATACTTTTCAGAATGTCAATTTTGTGTTGCAGTTTGTCACGTGTATTCATCCTAATGTTAGGGGCGCGTCTTGCTGACCCAGTTCGCGACCGTAGCGGGATAGCGGGATGCCGGGATCACTCGAAAGGGTTTACGGTTTCAATATTTGGAAGCCTTCACATATATGCGCACTTTAGCTGTCTTATATAATGCACTTCGTTTCGAGTTACGCCAACTTTTATGAAGTAAACAACGAAATTTATGTCCACGACCTATTTTTAAATGCAAAAAGATTAGTCGCAGCCTTGCGTAACAACCGACAGCCTTCACAAGGTAGTCTAATCTGGTTCAGAGGGCTGGTATCCAATTTGCCGCCATGTTATTGTGGGGCTTCGACCGCAGCTCGCGTAATTGACACCGAAAGTAAAACCGCAACTTATAAATCGGAAAACGTACCCTAGACGACAACCGCACGATGCAAAAACCACCTGCAAAATTACTCCACGTACCGCCGCCACTGGCCGCGACAATCGCCAGCCGGTATAACCAATCTACTCGATGCTTTATTATTATCGTCCCGACTTCCAATAAAAATAACGTAATTTACCATCCGAATAGAGCGGTCTTATAGGTTTAGTTTAGAAAGTTGGCATCTTGTCCATAGCGGTTATTCCGCGTTCCCTACATAGACTACCAGGCTGCAGGTTCTACAAAAAGAAGGCTCTATTTAACGGGAACTGATTCGGAAAAAAGTGCTCTGTGAGCTCCATGACGAAGAACCGGATTACTATGGCCGGGCCGCAAAACAAATCCACTACGATTTACGTACCGTAAACTCGTTACGCGTTTCGAACGAGACGCGTTCGTGGTGGCGTGTTTAGTTGGAATTTGTTTCTTGTTGTGAGTATCCGAGAGTTCAGATCGGGTGTCGCGGGGTGCGTTAAGTACCGGCGGGCGGCGAGAGAGAGGCGAGCTTAGTCTATGGAGAGGTTCGCAGGTTCATTCGGAGGAAGTGTCGTTATCACAGTCGCTGTTCGGCGTTCGGACGGCGTGGTTCGTTGCGGACGGTCTGCGTGCTCGCTGCGTCTGTACTCGCTTCGGCAGAAGTTTTGCGGAGATCGCGTTCTGGTATTGCATCGGCGGCGGCCTTTCCCGGCTCGTGGCTGATCACGGACGCTTTATAGAAAGTGAAACTGTATGCTTGAGACGTGAAAACAGATAGTGCAAGGACGTCTAAACTTTGTGTTGGATTGAGTGCTTAAAGTGGGACAAGTCGTTTTTCAAGTGAAAATCGAATTTTACCAGGACTCGTTTCGATATCAGCACAGTTTTATCAATTAAACTGTGTCTAGATTATTGAAGCACTGCTGACTTTTCCCTAAAAGGTAAGTAACTAGAACTTATCACGGAGGAACGCAGACTGCAGCAACTAAGAGAAAACTTTACAAATTGTTTGAATAAAATTAGCTTACTCAAGAAACATTCTAGTCGACGGTCTACAAGAACTTTAATGAAGTAGCTGTAAATGTGTAGTATGTACTGAATTTAATAAACCTACATAACCACTAAACCTTGGGAGTTTTACGACTATCTCTTTACTTTGCTCTCGGCACAAACAATAAATATAAACACGAAATAAAAATTAAGTCGGTAAGTGATGAAAGTAAATTGCTGGCTCATCAACATTTTTTCTTAGTACGAGATAGAGGCTCAAGTATTCATAAGGACGGAAGTGTTTGAAAAAATGGTAATAACATTAGAGGAACATCGTTGCATCGCTTCGGGGATGTTATTTACAAACGACGAAATAATTTACGGTAATAATATGAAATTTTTTAAAGTACATTTTCGTGTAAAATATTTTCAGAGATATTTTTAAAGTGAAGATTTTTTTTTACGGTAATATAATTTTCGCGCGGCCAAAGTAGGTACCTGATAAGGTCTTGTACACATTTGCATCGATAACATATTCGATGTCGCTGATGACTACATTTGTGTAGCCTATGCTTTAGGTCTGTTATCATCACAGAGATGCGTTGCTATTACTCGCTTATTACGTCATTACATGTTATGATCATTTCTCGTGTGCTCATCCCTTTAAATGCAATTAACCGTTTATTATATTAGGGTCTGCGTTATCTTATACTGCGAGTGGCATGTGTTCTTAAGGTGTAATCTTACTGAGTAAGAAGTTATTTTATTAAAAGGTCGGACCGGTTTGAATAAAGAATGAAGAAATACTCATCAGTGAGTACCTGTTTCTTTAAAAAATCTTCGCGATTTTGGCACTCGTTAATAGTGCACCTACCATTCTGACTTCCGACAGTGAAAACGTTCAAAAATCGAAGATTACCTCCAACATCCATATTATACAAACTTTACATCGTTATTATATTTTAATACAAATATACCACCAAGGCAGACAAAATCAAACTCATTTCATAATAGCGTATACAGTGCATAATTGCATAATTGTAAAAGTGAACTAACAAAATCTGCAATGCACGAAATGGGACGGTCCCGTCTTAAATTTACACAGGGATCGGGCTAAGCCAATTAACTTCATACAATGTTTTATTTATATGTACTTAAAATTACATGTTTCCGATATAAACATAGATAACGCAGTAATAGCCGGACGTGTGTTTCGTTTAATTTCGTAAAATTAAAACAATAATTTCTTTGATTGCGACTTTGCAAAATTTCAAAACAATCTTATCTTTCTATGTTCGTGTTTTCGATAATTAGGTAGGTACATTTTAATGGCCATTAACGAAATTTGTTCAATTCTAATTGTATTTGAAACGGTAATTAGGCTGAAATAATTTATCATGGGGGAGAGAAATTGTACGGAGCTTAGGGACGCGAATGACTATCGACTCAATTACGAGAATTTGCTTGTATCAATAGAGCTACTTTCATCGCCTCAATGATATTTTACGTTTAATTGATAGCGTAAGTTGATCCGTCGGAACATCGTCGAATAATTATTTTTAAATGGCAATAAAAAATATGAAGGTTATATTGCGAAACGTAATTAATCAAAAATTACTTTTTTTTTGCTCGTATAATAACAAGATGATTAGTAGGCTCACCTACTACATTATCATACAGTTAATTACATCTCATACAAGTCTTCAATAGATCGACAACACAGATTCCGCAGACAATGTATGCACGAGTGTCATGTTTAAAAATCGAACACTCATTCAGAACCAAACCATAGATTAAATTGAGAGCACAAACAAAAAAAAAGTCCGAGCATTGTAAACGTGACATAGATGTTACGGTAAAAGAAAAAAAAAAAAAAAGATATAATATCGTCTATTGCGTGGCGATTAGTATGCATCGTGTCACTCGCACGAAGCGCTGTATCATCGCCGTATCATATTTCTACTTATATACCAAACCATGCCACTTATGTAACGGAATAAGTAAAAGATATTCCGCGTAACTTTGGCTGTCTCTGTTTTCTTTGGTGTTCAGCTAAATCTAATTAAGTATCAAGTAAGATTCATCTGTGTCATCGTATCGTAAGTTGGTCAAGGCTATCGTAGACTGGAATTTAATAAAATTCAGAGGCGTCCATATTAACACTGAAAAAAAAACAAATAGTTACGAAAAACTACGGCAGTTTAATATTGCAAAAGCACTGAAAGTTAATGTTACCTAGTTAGCAGTCTTAAAATAAAAACGGAAAAATATCAATAAAAGATCAGCTGCTGAAATATTGTGTATTGCAATAATAAACGATTAATATGACCAAAAATGATAAAGAAATTAATCAACCACACTCGACAAACAAATAACTGCTGCTAAAATCATTGTTAATTACTGACAGTAATAAAACGGTTATTTAACTAAATAAATTAATCGTTATTTCAAGCTTAAATGAAAGGCACAGGTATATGTGTCAATATTTTTTAAAGCGACATGAAATTGCGGTTGTTATAAAAATGCACAGTGGTGCAACTACTTTTAATTTAAATACCGCCGGGCAATTTATATTTTAAATTGCAAAAATTGGTTGTCGTACCTACGGCTAATTACGAGAACTGCGGGACTGATATAAATTAGATTGAAACGAAATCATTTCTGAAATCTGTATTGCCACATGCTTAAAACCAGATTGATTTATTAATTTGGTTACACTGAGTTTCTACTTTGTGATGAAATTGCAGAAATAATTTCCGGTTCTAAATACTTCTCTAGGTGGTTTTTGAAAGTCATATTGCTAATAGGCAAGACGACAAAAAAAAATCTAATTAGTCCATCAGTTATATTATCAAAAAATATTTGACCCGAGTTTTTTCTTTTGTTACGTAAACCAAAATTGACGAAGATATAACGCTTTTAAAATTCTCAATACGTCACGCCTATGTATAATTTTTAGCTAGTTCTGACGTCACGAGCCCCCACTCCCGAGTTTTGATGCGTTTTATCTTTTGTCAATATTCATTGATTCACAAAAACAAAAAATACGTGGCCATTAATTTCCAATACTCTAACTGACGGACTAAATAGATTTGCATTTTTTTGATACTGTCGTCATGCCTATTACGGATAGGGACTTCAGTAACATTGTAAGCACTACATGTACCTAAAGCTTTTACATTTAAACAAAATAGGGGTATGTGTGGGAAATAACAAGAAACTAATATTCATCTAATAGCACGCCCTCCGCTCCTAAAGGCCAGAATCTTTGTCATGACAACGTTCAAAGTTCCGGCGGTTTCCTTTACGAAATAGTTATAACCTAACTTAGGTATATTTCAATAAACTTCCGAAGTTTTAACCATTGAAAGCAGTTTGACACTACTGTCGTAATTAATTTTTACCTAATATTATCTCATTTTGCAGTTATTAAGAAAGTTTTAACGCAAAAATGTCTGGTATCTGTATGAAAAGTTTGCACGTTATACAAAACATCTGAGGGAATGGAAGAAACTTGAGTATTTTAATCAAAAAGTTCAATAACGTACACAATTCATAAAACTACTGGAAAACAACTTCTGTGGGTACTCAACATGACTACACAGAAAAACTAATAATATTGACTAGACTTTAGTCGCTTACGCATTGGTTACTAAAACTTCTTCACCAGTTATTTAGCTTTAAACTGCGGAACATTTTCCAGACAAGTCTAGCTTTTTTTATTTCTAGATTTCCAAGACTCTTACAGTACACCAGTGGCAGTATTTTTTGGAATAGTCGGCAATAAAACCCGTTGGCAGTCGTTAGTATAAAATATGATACTACTTATTACGTAATGAGCCAGTTTGCTTGACACTTATTACTGTAGCCCGTTCCTACATGTATATGGACGATAAAAAGTATTTATATTATGAATTAAAAGGCTTTCAGAGATAATTGCGAGGCGAGCATACAACGATGTTTAAAGGGTTTTCTTATGATTGATCGCTACTTAATTTTGCTACTTCTTGGTTACGTAAGTAAAGATTATTACAATTTTACGTTTCCAATAAAATACGGTGTCAATTTAATGCTTACGTTTTATTAGATTATGAAATTAAAGATGAACGAAATCTGAAACTAGATCGACGTTCAACTGTTATGTCATTTGTCATTGTTAGTTTGAGTCACTCGGGCAAATAATTTTAATTGCAGATTTTTTATTCTCAATATTAAAATATGTCGAGTACGAGTAGTAACTTTAAAAATCTAGTACACTGTTGTTTCGTGTATCTCTGTGTCGTGAAAAACATAAACAGAGTTATACAAGTGTCAAATACCCATGTTTTACGAAAATTAAATAAAAATGATAAAGTTGCGTTACTGTTCCGCCGTATACATAATTAATGTATGATAATGTCAGTCCGAGCGGGGTTACGTTGAGTGCCCACTTATGGAAACCATTTCCTTTTACATTTTATCTACGTTTATGATTAGATGGTTTCTCAGATAGGTTTTCTAGATTACATTCTTTATCTGTAAAATGTAGCAGTTTTAAATTCTAACGCAAGTGAAAATGAATAAAAAAAGATTGTTATGGTGTGGAATATTCAAGTTATTTTTAAACGAGTTTAGCGCGAGGAAAACTTTGAGCGGAGCTAGCTTTCTTTTGTTTTCTTTCCTCTTTACATAAAGGAAAAGTGAATGACTTTAAAAACCACGGAATAAATAATAGTAACCAAGGGACTATGTTGGAAACAAGTCTTTTGAGCAGGCCTTTTGTTTTCAGTTATGCAAAAGATTTTTCGTAAGTCTCTAAACTTTTCCCAGTGTTTCTCAAATGTGTGGTACATTTCACGTATAATCAAACTTCGAAATTATAGACAACACAATGAAGTACACACAACATTTCTAATAATTTCACTATTATAGCGCAATTGACCGAAAAACCGATGATTAAATCCCTGAGAACATACAGACAATGTAAATTAAAATAAAAACATTTACGAACAATACTTTTTGGTAGCAACCTTAACATTGAAAGTAGTTTTAGATGTTCCGGTTTGATATCACACAGAGTAACTTTAATTACAAACTGACGCGATGACGGTATATAGGCAGCGAGGTGCAGACGAGCGATTAGTCGCCAAATATAATTCTAAGGCTTGAATTCCTCCTGCGCTGACGTCGGTCGCGTGCGTAGGTCACGTATACATTGTGTTCTATATAGCACCATACTGCGACGCTGACGACAGCGGCGCGTTTTTGCCACTGTTTTTCTCGCTGACGTACGCAACCGACCGTGCGCGACCGACGTCAGCGTGGCAGGAATTCAGGCCTAAATCGTACGCTGTCATCGTTAATTGTTTTTATGACGGCCCGTATCGCAAGTTTTATTGAGGACAGTCAAGTAGAATTAGCTACTTTTTGTATGGTACTCGTATAAATGTTGTTTGAATGATGTGTCAATTAAAAAACCTTACCAGCTACATATTATCTAAATTACATATTAATCAACAATGACAAACAAATACGAATCTTGACTAGTTTTTAAGTTTTATTTCGTTGATGACCTTAGTTTGGGCAATTTAGTGCAATCAATCTATTAATTCTATTTTATTGTCTGCAAAACATCAATGAACGCCCGTCTGCCTCTCTGACGTATGAATCATAGGCTAGTTTTTTGTAGCATCCGTTTTTGCACGTTGTACCAAATAATAGTGTCTATTAGATGCGATCTATTTCGCGCGCGTCTCCTCATCGAATTGATAGATATTTAATTCAGAACGTGCGATCCATGTGAAGCGGTTATTCGTTTAATTGCTTACACGACCGCAGGCTTTTATTGAAACATTCTGTTTACCAGTTGTAATGTGCAAAAACTAGGTTTGTGAATCGCGAACCAATTGAAATGTTGTCACGGTCATAAATAACAGACATCTACCTATTTGTAAATTCGTGGAATGATAATAAGCAGCTATAAAAACACTTTACGATTCATTAAAAATATTTCAATGCGTGATTTATATTCCCGACATCGTAATAAATCACGAGATTCCGATGAAATTTTACGTAAGCAGGTATCGCCATTGGGACATGCTGCGACAATGAAACGATTGTCAGGGGAAAAAATGAATGAAAATCCAACGTAATACTCGGTAGATATCAAAACACACTTCAGGTCAGTGTAATTTGGCAGACAAGCTTTTTTGGGAAGTCGTTTTGCCGAGCGCGCGGCGTTCCCCCAAATGCGGCGTGACTTGGCTAGCGAAAGAGATGAGATTAATGACAGGGGTGGAGCGACTTACATCGACCGCTGCTCACACCATTGTCCCATACGTGCTTTGTGAACTTTTGGCTTCAAGTTTTGAATAAAGGATTAGTTAAACAATGATTGCTGCTGGTAGACTAGGTTTAAAAAATAGACTCTGGTCCTTTATGAAAGCTGAAAAAGCTTATCAAAGCAAAGCAAAGTTCCTATTAAAAAAATATGAATAATACAGACACCAAAATTATACTTTTTAAACAAAAACTTTATCAAAAATGTTTCACTGGCAACGCAAGTACTTTTTCAGTAATAGAACGAAGCATCGCAAAACGTACTCAAGTTGCGAGTAACATATACAACATGTAACATAATTAACGCACATCCTGAAATTAATTTGTTCAGAATCGTTTACTGAATCGATTTCTATAATTTTTAATATAGGTAATTTTTTATCCCAAAAATAATTAAAGCTACGTAATTTATAGTCACACTACCCTTGTATAGTCCAAACAAACTGAAATGGACCGTAACTCAAGGCAATAAGACTTTTAAAAGTGCAGTTTTATTTGTATTAATACAAATTCCGCCATTCAATACAAAATAAAGAAAAATGAACCTTATTTCAAGCAATTTAAAGTCTTTACAAAAACAGTTGAAGTAAACTTGGCGATTTAACCGCAGGCACACACTGACAGACACTGGATACAAAGGAAACAATAGTTACCCATACCAACAAAATGCGAAATATGACATACTTGTTTTAGTTCCCTTTCTCGTGCAAATTAAAAACCTGGGATAGAGCGAGATAGCCACCATGACACCCGCGGCGCCCGCGCTCCCTACGTTGAAAGCTAACTTTAATAAATGTAAACAATATTTAGTCACGCGCTAACTTCCGTACAGTGTACTTATGCAAATAGTTTCCAATAATTGACACAAAATGTTCAGTGAAATGGTGCATAATAGTGAGGACTGAGGCACACTGTGGTGTGGTGATAATGTGGTTCGAGCTGGCAGAACATTCAAGTGAACCAAAGGTATGGTACAAGAGTAGACCGCAGGGTAGGACTATGTTAGCTGCTACTTCGTGGCCATGGAACGTTCCGTCCGAACACAGCCATCGACAGGGGAGCCGATTGGCATACACGTAGGTAGGTACTCGTTTTCAAAACGAAATATGCGATTAATTCGATGAGAATCCCCAATCAGCTGATTTTACGACTTTTTTTGTGGGGACGTATAAAATCGTTAGTTTATTTTTAAAAATAGGATAGTGAGCGCTTTTGATAAAAAATGACGAAGTGCTTTCTAAATTAAAACATCAATTAAGAAAACAGGCATTAAAATGTATTGAAGTTTTCTATTGAAGTTGCGTCGAGCGACGACGTTAACAGCTGTCTCGAACGCGAGCGAATACCTACTAGGCTAGCAAGACTCACACAGTCGCATACGTAGGTATGAGACCTACGTATGCGACTGTGTGCGTTCGTTGATTTGTACTGTGACTACAACATTCTTCCGGAATTAGGAAAACTAATTTATTAAATAATCATTGTCTAGACATGTTTAATTAAAAATTCAGTGCATGTATTATGATTATAACATAATAAACTAATTGGGGTGTCTGAGGGTGTGCGTTAATTATGTAACATGTTGTATATTTACAGTTCTATGTCATACAAAAGTAACATATTGTAAAAGGATCATTTTTTATAAAAGCATTTTCTCGCTACATTTTGTTTACTAGAATGAAAATAGAAGCCTAGATCAAGCCAGCCTACTCCATTCCGTTTTATGCCCAAAAAGAATACAAGAGTCTAGATGGCCTACACTTATTAAATTGAACTGACTTTTTATGCGTGTCACTTAGAAAGTACTAGTTGTCTCAGTTGTTTTATAGAAACATTGAGTAAAGAAATTAAAGTCGGGTCATGTCGTAAAAGCTTAGATTTTATAGACATGATTTCGGCAACGGGTACATCACCTCCAACTTATCGCGATGATCAATCAACGTAGTCTGTCACTGTCACTTTTTTAATTCACTCTGGTTTATACCGTTACCTTCTAAAAACAGTAATCTCGGAAGGCGACGCTTGTCGACCGACCTCGGCGGCTGACGATAAAAACTTTCCTGGCAACTTTTCTTTAACCAGTTTTCTTCAAATAAAAGTAGCTATCTATAAAACTGAACGTTACGTGACGGTGTGATTGGAGGAACTTCGTCGTATCTCGAACTGGCTTCCGATTGTTCCGATGGACTCTGACTCGCATACATTACTTCTGACCTTTCATCGGTAAATCGTCCCATCCCTTCACTGGCATTCAAAAAACCTATTCATTAAAAGAACATAAGGATAAGTATCGCATGGCTAACTCAATTAAGATTCTTTGTAGTTATTGGTGATCTATGAGCTCAATAGTGAGTTGATCTTTTTGTCCTTATTTTTGTAAGCGTATTGTTGTGAAAGCCTTAGGTCGCAAGCTATAATTAAGTAGATTAATGGAAGTGCTTTTAGTAATTCATCGGCGCTTCAGTGTAACATGAATAGCTTTGTTAAATAATGAGGTAGGACGTGGCAGGGCAGGTCTAGAGCTCTTTGAACAGATTGGAGCATTTCTACTTCGGCATTTTCCCCGTTCATTATTACTTCCAAGATTTTGAGTAACTAGGGTAAAATTAGAGGACGGATACACGTGTACGGCGTGAAAGGCGTGAAAGGTGATATGAGACGTTGTCAAGGAAGTCAATGTTTTAAAAATAGACTGATTTATAGGCTGGCTTTTTCCCGCTGCTCTTTGGAGGACGAAAATAACCCCATGGGAGCGTACAGCCGAGATAAAAGGTCGCTACCTACGTCCTAGTCCAGTAATTTTCTATCCTTAACCTAAAATTTATTCAAATCTGTTTAGCCGTAAAAAAGAAACAGACAGATTGAGTTACTTACGTTTTTATAATATTTTAAATATACCTATGGATATGTGCACATAGGATGAGTAGATTCATAGCTGGTAAACCAATCGGTAATGTCTAGAATATGATCTGCAGCTAAGCCGATTAACTTCCCCAGCTTGTGTCATTAGAGCACATTATATGCCTATTACAAGCGCAATAATATGGGTATTAGCGTAGATAGTGTTGTCAGCAAACGATCAGATTGCAATATTATTAGCGGAGATTATTTTCTTAAGGCTGTGCATTCCGAAAGTTGGCAACGTGGCAAATAGTTGTGAAATATTTCAAAAAAATATTTTGGATTAATCATAGTTAAATCAATATTACCTACCACATGAAACTATACAACATCACTCTGTTTTGAGCTACAATATTGATTTTAAATTACAATAATTTAACCAATCTTGCTACTATTATAATACTATTATAAATGGGAAAGTTTGTGATGATGTATGGAATTATGGATGTTAAGGATGTTTGTTCCTCTTTCACGCAAAAACGGTTGAAAGAATTTGAGAGAAATTTGGCACACGGATACTTTATTTATAACCTGGATTAACACATAGGATACCTTTTATTTCGGTAGTGCGATCCCGTGGGATAATAAGCGAACTCGGCGCGGGTGAAGCCACGGGCATAAGCTAGTATCGCATATAATGAATATCAAAACTAGGCAGTTGACTTCAAATTAAAAGTTTATTAAATGAACCCAAAACAAAAAACGATGATAAACATTTTCCTGAAAGTATTTTCTAAAGTGTGAACTATGACGCAACAAAAAACAGATGAAAGCATAAAATGTAAACGTTACAGATCAACAGATAGACGATATAAAATAAAAATCACTGACTGAATTTCATTCCACATAATACCTATATTTCAACTTCAAGAGATAATGTCGCCAAAAATCTGCGTGAAAGTGTAAAAAAAAACAAAAATTATTTTAGTAAAAATGTAAAGTCGTGACGATTTTTCATGTAGAGTATTTGTAATGCTAGTTTAAAGCGCACTTAACAAGACTTAAGTATGGCACAAACCGAAGCTTAGGAAAATTTATTTCCTGGAAGAGTGTGAAATGGCTTATTCAAATGCAAATGCAGAATCCTGTCCGGTCAAAGCGATTTCACTTAGTTTATTTTCTACCTCCTTTTCGTAAAGTTTTTCAAAGCTCACAGTGTGGGCGACATCGTTTCATGTTGTGGAAAATTTAATCAAAACATGTTTACAAAATAAGCTTCGAATGTTAAGTTAAATTTAGGTACATATGACGCAGGACCTCTCGTGTGGTGTCTCAGACCATAAAACTAAACAATTGTTGTTCTATGAGTTTTGATCACTCATAACTTTTTTTTTCATAGATGTTTTCAGCTGCTCGGGTTAGTTTCTATACGAAGTCCAATTTTTATTTTTGCGAAGTTCAAGTACTCCTAGTACAAAAGTTGTTCAGCAGGGCTATTACGTATCTTTCTGATATCCAGTGACTATCAAGCTTCCGTTGTACACCGAACTTTGATGACAACCGTGAATGTCATAAAATTGTTATTACGAATCACACTGAGTGGATATCACTTTACGGTGACTAACAGGGTCATACATAATACGAAACTAACCTTTTGACAGTTAATTGATGGACACTGAGCCCAGTTACTATCATTTCGAGCTGTCAACAGAGATACGTAATAGCCCTACAGTTAGGAGGTAGGTGTTACGTATATTATGTTACACCTTTTTATACTTTTTCAAATGTTTTCCTCTTTTTAATTAAACCATCATTGGTACGACAAAGAATTATTAAAAGATTTTCCGGTTGGGTACTGATACATTACATACCAGCTTCACACAAGTTGGCATTCAGACGGAACCAAATAAATATGGAAATGGAAAAACTCGTCACATACAAACGGAAATCATCAACACTTCCGCCGCAGCCAGTCTAGTGGCAGCCACCATTAGAAATTCACCGGAAACATACCAGTCCAGTCACACTCTCGCTTTTTAAAAAAGATCAAGTCTGCAACGATGATATTGACCCCAGGTCTGTGATCTAAGCGCAATTTACATCGGTTTACGACGCTTTACGTTTTTTGGAGTAAAAGTTGTCGTGCTGATGCTATTACGTTTGTTGCTACTACGCAACCAGTTACGAAGGACCACAGGTTTGAGTCACGATTGAGTCTCGATTGGTACACTCGTACAAATTTAAAATTGCTGAACGTAATAGGTGGTGATATTTCGGGCGTAATTTCATTTTGTTTGTTTTGAAATTTTAATTTGATGCTATATTTGGAAGGTTTCGTTATTTTCTTAGCCTTGGAAAGTAAGAGGCTGTGTACATGAAATTAATTTCAATATTTTAGTAAGTGTAACAATAAGAACAAGAGTCTTACTGAGTTTCTGTCTTAGAAAAAAAAAAACGTATGTAACTACACTGGCCTGCAAAACTAAATACTACACTTTTAATTTTTTTTTTTCTGAACTGTAGAAGAATTTTTATCAGCTTTCTTTGAAACTATGCAATTTTAAAACTGTGATACTTAGTTTTGCAGGCCAGCGTAGATGCTTAGCTCGCTCAACTAAATTTCGTAACAGATGACATCACTTCAGGAAACCATTAACTCCGAACAACAATAACTTCTTATTTTATGGCCATAGCGCTCCTAGTGGCCACTTTCCTCTCAAAGCGGACCTATTAAAACTAGAAGACACACAAAGATGAGAATGTCATAACTAGAAACTAGACATAATCACAACAGAACGCACTCCCGGTTGCATAGTTTTATGAAAGGTGCTTTAATGTAAAGCCTAAGTTACACAAGAGCACATTTACATGCACATACTTTTGAAAGACAATTCAGTGTACCGAGATGTATAAAATAGAGAAATGAAAGGATCGAAACATGTGCCCAGTTAAAACTATGTCCTAGTGTAGACGAGACTTAACAGTTCCGATTATGGCAAGCGGCAAACATAAGGTTCAAGTAATTAAAACTATTACTAAATGTTTTACGTTCGTGCGCTTTACAGTTTGTAACTCAGAAACTGTGGCTCTCTTTAGAGCGAAATGATTAATTACGACTTTAACGTGTAGTTAAGCGGTTATTGAAAAGTTAGAAGTAGGGTTTTATGTAACGTTTGACGTGAAAAAGGTATTCGGAAACTGAATTCACTATGACGACGTGATAATGTGGATGGGTAGGTAGTAAGGTTCTCGAAATTTCGATGGATGAAAGTTTGGTTACTTTATGGATTAGACGTTAACCCTCTCCCTTCTAGAGGGTGGATTACAAACGTCATCGAGATAAAATTATTAAGAGTGCGAACAGGAGAATTATTTATCTCAGTGATTACGGAATTTTTTACTAAATGTCCAGTGCAGTGATTTAAGGTCAAGCTGAGCAATACAAGTTAAGAGTGCTAGATCCTTGTTGTTACTGTAAGAATGGCTTGCGAAGATTGTCCGAGCAGCCTGTATGTCTAGAAGCGTTTGCACACTTACCTACTTACTCAAGCATTACGAATGAAACAATACACGTCATGCCTTACTTGTCGTAGCAGAAGTGATGCATTGTTCAATAGAATAATAACCGCAACACAACGACGTATATGTCAACAAAGAGCATCAATAATTAATGGATATCGAGTATCGGCACTCTTTTATTTATATCTACAAACTTATTAGATTCTATTCACGCGAATCGGTTGAACGGCGTGCGAGATGCCATGACAAGTATTCTGCGGAGACAGGCAGGAGGGTGACCGTTAGTGGACGTGCCGGAATCTGCCGTGTAGGTACCGTTACCGAACCGGCCGGATCGATGTGCGCCTTGATCAACCTTCGTAAACAAACGCCAAGTGATTTTCGGTACGGTATGCCATTAGCCTTACGACCTCGACCGACCAGTTTGTGAAATTAATCTCCGATCATTCGAGCTGTGAACTCGTGCCGAAAACAATTTTATGACCAATTTGTTTTTTTCATAAAATTCGAGATATATTAGCGTGGAATTTATTGCTCGCTAGATTTTGTTCGGGAATCGACTCGGGTTGCTAAGCTTATCACCGACTTTAGATATTATTTTTGTCAACATTTTTTACGGATTTTGATGAGATGAGAAAGTACTTAAAGACTTATTTGAAGTCTTCGAAGTTAAGGATGGAATATGAGTAAAAGTTTCCAAAAACTCATTAAAAATAGTTTTTGAGAGGAGGCTGTACCGGAGATGGAATGATAGGTAAAGTTGTGAATGTTTTGGTAGCTTACACGTTCTTCAAGATTTGACATTTGCCCTCTGTACACGAGCGATCTTTTTAATAAAACATATTAATACTCGATTATTAAAACAATAGGTATCTATTAAACAACGCCCACACTTCAAACATAAGGAAACTCCACTAATTTACTCGGTTAAGTTTACGGAGCTTAATAATGCCATTTATTAGGCAAAACTTCCAAGTTTTTGAGGCTCCCCGAGCTTACGAGCAGGATCCCAATTTAATTTCCCTTTTGACCATAACTAATAGATTTCACTTGAGTTCGCGATAAATAGGAACTTGTTGCTTTTTCCGATGTTTTTGATGCGAGAAAAGGAAATCTTGACGAGTGTATAACAGCTGGTTTCAATAGTATCTATTAAGAACGTCGATGACGGATACCATTACCAACTGACCGTGAAAATCTGACGTTTTCTCTGCGCACGGGCACTCTTCATATTGTGGGCCAGTAAATCAGAGTCTATGTATTGAGTATGAGAATATGCTATTGCTTTCTATGTGGAGAACCTGTATTTTGAAAAGATTGTGTCACGCGTTCAGTATTCTTTTTGAATAATTTTATGTGACTGTAAATTTCCGCGAGAAATGAGTGAAGTTTTTACTTGCACTAAAGTTGAACAAACTTTATTAAGTTATCACTTATCAGCTAGTGGGATCGCAAAAAGAATAAAGAGTTTTCCTAACTATATGATATGTACAAAAACAATCGAACACTTAAATCGTTGCCGTAATGGCCACACAGCATATCTACGCCAGAGCAGTCCAACTCCAGTTGATACTTTCTTCATTGGCACGACTAGTCCGTGACGAAGTAATCGGAAATATGCAATACATACATTAACTTACGTCCTTTTACCATGGAGGGTATTATAATATCTGTGATGGGGGTTGGCAGAAACTACAGAACGGCACTTGCTACGATCTTTTCGCCTCATCCGCGTTTATACATCTGGGGGCATAAAATTACTGCTTTAGCAGAATCATAATAGGATATTAATATGAATGTGACAATTCGTAAAACGGTCCCAAAGTGAAAATACATAATATGTATCATAATATCGCATTCGCTATTCATAATATCGCACTCCGCCCGGTGGCGAGTACTACGCACCTACCTTAGATATGCAATTGCAATCAATAAGAAAATAATTATGATTATAAGTTATTGCGTAGCGCAGTTGCTAATACTTAAGGAATTGGACTTCGGGGCCACACCGCGTATAATTTGACAGCTAGGAATTAATGAATAGTTACTATTTGTTTCAGTTATACATGTTTAGAAAGGTATATTGACGGCTTTGCATAATTTATTACGAGATTATCGAATGGATCGATCAAATCATACATAATTATTGGGTATTACTTGTCTAATATCTCATAGTTTTATTTGAATGAAAGAAGCAGTCATTGCAAATTGATTAAGTAGAGGTAGACATTCAAAAGTGAAAAGAATTTCTTAATTTTTGTTTTTTGTTGAGACTTCAGTGCGGAAAATTCTTTCATTTCAGTGAACACTTTTGACACAGTGACAAAACTGTTTTCAAGAAAGCAGTTTAGATTTGGCACCGTTATACTTTTAGTTTAGTTTTGATTGCCAAATCCTAGTTATGGGGTGTTTATAGCGAGTACCAATAGATATGGGGGAATAGTTTTTGTACTTTATCATCTCAACTTGATAACTGGGATCTCCTTGCTATTTCTTTATGATAGTTTGGTAGTGAAATAATTCTGTATTTTTCTATTGGAATTTCTATTCGGTTAGGAAAATTCTACTATATCGCGTATGTAAGTATAGTCAAAATAAATATGATTTTGATTAACAAGCCATCCTTGCTTTCCTTCAAAGAACAACTGAAAAATATTACTGTTTAATTTTGTTATTAATTAGGTTGCTTAAGATATATTACGAGTAATTAATATGCAAAGATTTTAAACACGTCCCAAATTGTATTTAATTATGTTTTCAAAGGCGTTATATTCATCCATAAAAGTAAATGAGAGGTTAATTATGAGTGTTCGTCTTCGACCCTCTAAATAAAAGATGAAATATTAATTTTGAAGCTTTATGCGAATATTAAGTTGATTAGTTTCCCCCATTTCGATTTAATACAACATAAAAATATGCGATAGGAACTGAGGGAGACTATTAACTGAGATTTACGATCGTATTATTCAACTTAACGAGATCGATATTAGACAAATATAAATTAGGTGGTCTGCTTCTGATTTTTAATCAAGTAATAAAATATGCATCTGTCGAAAGCTGAAAAGAAATGGGATTGCTGTCTCTATGGTAATTCTGATAATTAGGCTACGATATTATGGTCTCGGAGATGATGAATTAGCATTTATATAAGACAGATTATCGTACTGTTCAGATCATTTACTCTGAATAATGTTTACGTTGGCGTCTTCAAAGGTTAAAAATACAGCCCTTTGAAGAAAGGAATCCATTGATACGTTTGATGTGAGATACCTGTCTAAGCCTGTTTGTTCACTGAGTTAGGGATTTCTGCTGACAATAGAATACAGTAAACCCACGTGATGAGAGATGTGAGCGAAATGCTTTGTGCTTATTTTCCGAGTAAACGTTTGTTATATTTATTATTTGATCTGATCTCCCGGTTCTTAATCTGAGGAACTGAATGGCATTTCTTTTCCTTGTCGCTTCCTTCAGTGATGAATCATTTTATGATAACATTAACTTTCATATTGTTACCGATGTGTTGATTTCTACGCTTTTTGTAACCACTTTCTACGAATTTGCTTTAAATGAAGATCAATCAAATGACGAAAAGAAAGATGTACAGTAACCGCGTCTTCAAATTAATAGTCAGTTAAGGAAGGAAACGAATCGGTAGCTAGAATGTTTTGGAGCGAGCTTCGATCCACGTAGCTATACAAAGCAGGAAATTCTGCAAAAATAAAATAGGCAATTTTATATGCTCTATCGGACGGACTCTCGCCAAATCGATGAGAGGCTATGAGGAAGTCTGGAAGATTGTCACCATTGAATAATGTGTGGGTTGAAGGAAAAGTTGCTCATTCTGCCGGAGGCAGGCGGGTCGGGAGGACGGTTCCTCCGTTAGATTTCCTGCTGGACCGTTCAAATGCGGATTTTACTTGCGAAACGACGAGAAATAAGGAAACACTTTGGAAATCGAATCATATATTTCTTTGGTACCGTAAGATTTTATCTGCTTCTTTTAAAACATTTTAGTCTCTCATTAACAAAATGTTTTCGTGCGTAATTACGTTAAGATAAATTCAATTTGATAAACGACTCACGAAGAAGATGAGGTTATGTTGCGCTGATCATAATTAGGATTGTTAAGTCTCATCAGCCTTGACAATCTCTGCTTCGGAATCTGGCAATCTTACCGTCGAATTTAAATTACTGTTTTGTACCAATCGTAAATTTAAATAATTCCTAGAATACTGAATCGATCGTGATTTACGGGGCTTTGAGCGTTGATTGGAATTTTTATTTTAGTTACTTGTCGCCAGGGGCTTTGCGTAGGCGAAATTGGAAAATTAATATATTACAGGACCTCCGAATATCGCTCCGTGATATTAATGGCAGACAGTGTAATTTGTCATTGTAGCTATGGAAACGTTGAATCAGAAATTGAACGTTGTTTCCAAGGGAATATAACAGTTACCAATATAATAGGGAATCAGGATAAAGATAACACAAACTCAGTAACCTTTCCGAGAAATAAGTCGAGATATTTGTTCGTTGAAAAGATATGTTTTTTTTTTCTATTCAGCTAGGAAGGTATTATCCTCATAGACCTGGCTTCTGATCGATTTATATGGTCGTCCCGTACACGAAAACTTTTTAAACGAGTCTTATTATAAGTTTGACTCCTATCCTCCAATTCGTGATTCGTTTAATCTCATTTGACTGCGAAACTTATTGTAATAATAAAGGGTGTAAAAAAACCTCTTAACGAAGCCGAAAGGCACTTGTTCTCCCCGTCATTGCGATCATTTTTTTGTTCTACACCATACCAGGGAACCTTCTAGTTACGGAGACATTGGGGGTCAAAGTTCCTACTTTTTGACAAGTTTTTAATGTAAGATTTTTACTTTAAACACCTCCACGACCCTCGTATTATTAATTCCATCCATCAGCACAATGTTTGAGCGCGTTACATTGAGTTTTACTACAAAACATGATTTTTCACCCCAAAAAAAAGTCGTTTCCCAGCAATATTTTTTGCGTAAAGTTACTTAGTTTGTTATACAGAATGTTAATAGGTTAACGGCTTCGTGATGAGGTTGTTTACACCCTCTATAAAAATAATACCAGCCTATTACTGTCCCACTGCTGCATGATTTTCCTTCACCGATGTCTGTGATGTCCAAGATAAACTTCGAAAAGTACATATGAATTGAAAAAGTCACATTGGTACTTGCCCGGATTTGAACCCACAACCTCATACATGGGAGGCGAGGCCATAAATTCTAGGCCATCACGACACACCACATCCTCCAATTTCTTCACGATTGTCGGTTCATAGGGCGTTGACCTCCCCTAAAGTTGTACAAAAATACCTTACATTTAAACTGACAAATTGGTCGCGTTCTAGGAAAGTGACCCGTGTCAGATTATTTATTGTAGTGACAGTATCTTTTCACTTAGCTACAGGCACACCTAGTTTTAAACGTAACAACTTGTCAACAAGAAATATAACTGTATTTTGGGATGTTTCTTTGAAAAGAAAATGTTTACGACTTCTTTTGAGGTTTTATTTTTATTTCTAAGTACGTCTACTTATCTTTCAGTTACTTAATGTCTTGCAATGACCTTGTCAAACTTAACCAAAATACAATTAAAGAAATAGCTTCACTTGTAAACCATTTTTTTTACAAAAGAATTAAATAACAACATTGTTATGAAAATGTTTACATTAAAATGAATGTAAACGGTAAGTTACGGTCTCTTGGGACACGTAGAGCCAGCTACACTGGTGTATGCTTTCTTCGTAAATGCACGTCGCAGCTATATTTCATACAGAACGATACAGATGGCTCAATTTTATTTTACCAACGTTTATGTTTTCTCACCAGTTCTGAAATTCAAAATGCTTGGTTGATTTGAAACCTTGAGTGCCGAAAAATACGAGACATAATTATTTAACTTGCACAATCATCTTTAATCAATGTTGTTGTTACTTTTATCTAACTTTTTCCCGTCTAGACTTTGTCATTGCTCATAGAAAAACTTTCAGTTACATTCAACGCTAAAATAATTGCAGATTCACTCATAAGACTCAAGTTGGTGAGTCATACTTATATCATTTGATCATTCACAAATATGACCCCTCAAAAATGTTCTCATGCCAATTTGGTGATTCAGACATACTATCGTATAGTCGACCGCATGGCGCTGCTAAAAAATCCAGTATAAGCTGGTCTCTTATTCCATTTGTAACTCTGTTCTACGCTAGGCCAGCCAGAGATCAAAGTGATACCACCGACATGCATATTGCTGTACGATAAAAATCCGACAAAGTTATGCATTCCAGTACTTGTTCACGAAAGGCCACGGTCATGACACAACACGTAACATGTTCTCAGCATTTCAACGAAAGTGACGGACAAACAAGCGAATCGTGACGATTCGTAACAGCCGTGTTACATGTGTTGCGTAAAATATTGATTGCCTACAATGAACTTACGAATCTACGGCTAATGTATTCATAGATAACTTCACAGCTATCACGAGCAAGCGGCGCCGGCGTTACGTTTACGTAACGTAAATAAAAAACGTTGAAAACTTCGTTGTTGTCGTCGTCGTCATCCTCATCGTTGTCGTTAAAAACGTTGTGTTCTAAATGTTGGTTATGCGTTGTATGTTTATTTTTTCTAATTTTGTATGCACGTCATGTCCCTACGACAAATAAATATCTTTTCTTTCTTTCTCAGTTACGCCGATTTTAAAATTAAAAATACCCGTTTCACAAATATTTTCATAATTCTAAGAATGTATATCTAAGATCGTCACACAATCCTCCGTCCCTTGCTCGTGCCAGCCCGCGTTGCTGAGCCTGTAGTCCAAAGTCAGTCCTTAAATAATGACACCACTCCGATCCAGCCTGTCCCCTTGCTGTCCTCTCCCAGCGACGCAGGGGGTGCCCTTAGCGTGTAGTCGTTTAGTTTGTACGTTTTTTGCCCTGGCTGGAGGCTTTCCACTTAAGGCATCCATAGGATTGTCCGGTTAAGCAGACGACAGACAACCTCTCAGGTTGAATTGCTAGATGCCTTATCTGCAAAAAAAAGTGGGTGCCTAAAGACGGCCGTCGTATCCGAGGCAGGCCCAACAAACGCTGGCGTGACGATCTGGACTGGTTCTTGACGGATTGGTCGGAGAGGGCAAATTGTAAACAGGATTGGAAAGCCATGGGAGGCCTTTGCCCAGCAGTGGGAGAGAGCAGACTGATATAAAAAGAAAAAAAAAACCGTCTATGGATGTTATTGATTGTGCTTGTTGCAAACAATTCTAAAGTAATAATAGGCATGACGACAGTATCAAAAAATTGCAAATCTATTTAGTCCGTCAGTTAGAGTATTGGAAATTAATGGACACGTATTTTTTGTTTTTGTAAATCAATGAATATTGACAAAGATAATAGGCATCAAAACTCGGGAGTGGGGGCTCGTGACGTCAGAACTAGCTAAAAATTATACCATGGCGTGACGTATTGAGAATTTTAAAAGCGTCGTATCTTCGTCAATTTTATTTACGTAACAAAAGAAAAAACACGGGTCAAATATTTTTTGATAATCTAAGTGACGGACTAATTAGTTTTATTTTTTGCTGTCTCGCCTATTGTATTTTCGATTACAAAGTCGATGTATTTACGTAACGTGTACCTAGCACGAGAGCGCAGTCTCTCGTGCTAGGTCCTCAGGTGACTCAATGTGGCCCACGCGTCACCTTTGCATTTTAGTGTTGTAATCATTGTTGGTGTATCCTTGTATTGTTATCGTTTACGATTATTCAGCGTCACTTTCAGTGGGTGAAGTTGCATAATGTACAGTAACAGTTGCCAGCGCATCTAGTTACCACAAACTGTAAAATTTTCTCATTCGACTGTGTACTTAACCAGCAACATTTTATGATTTAAAATATTTCGGATATGTTTGACAGTTTGTGGTAACTTTATTCGCTGGCGACTGTACATGCATCTTAGTCGTAAGCTTTTATGGAATTTATTAACAGATGATTCGTCACAATTAATAATTGTTTCTCCGTTTTTACTAAGAAAATCTTGTATTCTATTCTAATTGGTTAGGAAAAGCTAGTTACTTATTTTTTTAGTTCATCATAGTTGGTTTGTTGTATTTTTTATTTGGTATCTAAGATCGTGGCCTTATCCACAACAAACGAAACGGAAAAGTGTTTGCTAGTTTCTGTCTACCCTCTTGGGAAAAAGGCGTACATTTAAATATGTAGGTACATATGTAATAGTTGGTTCCTTTAGATTTCAGAAAATTAAACTCATTTATAAAACAGGTTACTAAACATAAATAAAGAATGAGCAATGAAAATTGCCTAGAAATTCAGTAAATGCTTATATTTACGTGCGGTAAACATAGGCATTTACTACATTTCTATGCAATTTTCATAATTGTGGTTGTGTGCAACAAGCAAACAGGTTTTATTTAATTGTGCTCGCAGGCTGCTCTTTGCACTATTGCGATATCAAAATTGGATATTATTATTGCTGTTCGTGGTACAAACATTTGTTTATTGCCATAAATAAGTATTTACTATGACAATCCACGGACAGTATTACTTCGGTAGGTAATAATGTTTTAGATATGATGATTATTGAAATAAAAAGGGTATCTATTTAAGTCTTGTATAACATTATTCAAGATTTTTTATTTGCATGAAATATTGCACATTATGGTCTTACAAATAAAAAGGTTTCGCATATTTCAATTACTACGTTCAGGAATACCTAGTACAATGTAGGTACTCGCTGTTTAGTTACTTAGTTACAAATTTAACAAAACCTTTAAGAAAAATAAAATATTATCTTTAACAATAATGTTCATAAACTCGTGTGTTTTCAACGGTTTCTCTTGCGCGACAAGTAAGTGAGGTAGCTGTCACTAATGTCAACTGTCACTCACCACGAATGGCGGGAAACAGTTGAGAGTGAAGTGATACATACACGAGGGGCTTGGTGTAGTGATATAATCGACATGAATACGGGTTAAACAGGATTCTAAAAGTACTAATTGTTAGATTAATAAGGTTGCAAATACAATCTTGTATAGTCTTCCAACTAACCCATGATCTGTACACGAAGTAGACACAATAGTTAACAATGGCGTCTCGACCAAATTGGTCATTTGACAGATCATGATTTAACACTATACACGTAATAACACTATACACATAATGCATGATCTTATTCTGGTTTTGGCTAAGCTAGAACACAAAAGTTCTACTAAGTTTTTAATGTTTATCATTAAAGATATAACTTGACAGCCTCGTTGCTCGAGTGCTCGCAAGCGCAACTGCTGGGCATATGGTCCTGGGTTCGATTCCCGGGTCGGGCAAAGTATTATTATTTCCAGGAATTTGTCAGTAGCAGCTACGGAGTCTGGTTTTGCGGCCGGTTGATGGCAATACGCTCGCCCCAGCCCCCTATTACATGAGCCTTAAAAGGTAACTGGCGAAATGCGGGTGTACTTTTAAGTACCTACACCTCTGTCTAACCCTTTGGGGATTACGGGCGTAATGTTATGAAGATATATAACTTCTACTAAGGTACACGTTTTTCTCCCTTTGCAATTAAACAAAATCGTAATTTACATAAGAAACCTACCGTAAAAACCACCAAACTTCCATTTTATTGCAGTCATTACTTGAATAAATAATAAAATGGTCTTGGAAACGTGAAAATGTAAGTAAATTAGCAAGTTAAACAAACTAGTGAGCGATAATGTGATTTTGTAGTCTGCCCACGACCCTTTCACTGGGGAGTAGCTTCTAGATTTAACTTTATACAGCTATTTAGTTGGGTGTTCTATTTTTGATTCACAAGGTGTCAGTTTGCATTCTGGTCAAATTCAAGGAGTTATCTATGCTAATGATTCTCGATCCGAATCGATAATAAAATGGTAATATTTACGGAAATCGGTAAGTGTAAACCACCCGTATTAAAACGCAGCCGGTCTGTAACTGGCCCTATAACCGCGCCTTCACACACACAAATAATCGCACACAGAGACATTTATTTATTTATTCAGAATACATTCTAAGCTAACAGTTTTGTACTAACAATAAAAATAGCATCGAAAATTACAATAATTCAGAAATAAAAATAAAAATGATATGTCAAGTGGTGTTATACATGTCGCGCGATGAGTGATTCTTCTATTACTTTCGTTTATTCTGAAATACTGTCAATTTTATACAATTTAAAATAGCAGCCTTATTAATTATTTGACCGGGTATCGTAATTTAAATTGATTATTTATGTCTTTGACTTGGATGCAAAACTAC
This sequence comes from Xestia rhomboidea, assembly GCA_963853795.1. NCBI lineage: Eukaryota > Metazoa > Arthropoda > Insecta > Lepidoptera > Noctuidae > Xestia > Xestia rhomboidea. The sequence goes on along the minus strand of OY970763.1, from coordinate 11,969,131 downwards.
ACCTTGTTTATAGGATGATGCCTGAATTCTGAATTCAGCGTTTGCTTGGTGCAAGCGTCTCCACATCCACAATACTACAATAGGTGGCTGAGCTGAGCGGTTTCCTCCCCCCTCTCAAACACCGCCTTAAAGTGAATTGTTCGATATTCAAAATAGCTTACTGATAAATTGTACAATATTCTATTATGATTGAGCTATTACTACTACGTATAGAAAAGACAGCGCGAACAAAATCTGTGCAACACGCGCGGCAGTGCAGGGCGCGCGGGAGTCGGCTAACCCCGTATATATATAGTTGCTGTTCTCACATAATTATATGTATAATCTCAAAATGAATGATTTATCCAAGATTCTGTAACAACATTTTGATTAAAAAGGGTGTCCATGGAGTTTCTTGCCCGTTCTTATCCATAGAGATCTACGCTAGGGAATGGGCAACTATAGTACTTTCTCAAGTTATTATGCCTTGTGACTGGGACTGTAGCTTTGTTTTTTTTTTTTTTGTATTTTTGACATTCAAAAGTGCCGTAATGGTCTAATTGGAATAAATGCTTTGAGTTTTTTTCGAGCTGAGTGAACTGCGGCCGGCCGACCGCAGTTGCACGGAGCACAGATTTTGTTCTCGCTGTCTTCTCTATACGTAGTAGTAATAGCTCAATGCAATATTCTGAATTTTGCGGGATGTGTTTGGATAATTTATGATGGCGTATCGCAATACCCAGTAACTGGGTTGTGGAAGTCAGATGAGCAGTTACTCCATGTAAAATACTTGTGTCCAACTGCATTTGGTTAGATTACAAGCCGACCCCAGCATAGTTCGGAAGAGGCAAGACAGATAATGATGGTTGTGTAAATGATGGAGATCAAGGCTTAACGGATAATTTAAATTATTTTTATCTTGAATACCTTGCCACGCTTTAGCTTGAAACCTTGGATCTTCTAAAAAGACTTGTCTTAATTCAATCAAAGCAAGTTTTCAATGACAGTCACGTCTATATCTTGTGTAACTTTACGATTGAAGTAAAAACTTGACGAAACCTACCTATTACTACAAACTACTAAATATTTTTTTCCTCCGTGGATTACTTTAATTGATGACGACGATTGACGCGGCGCTTACAAATTATTTCATAACTAACCGTCTTTGAATCAAAATAAAGAATTTTTGTAAACAAAAAATCCGACTTAAGAAAAAAAATGCTAATCAGTGTCCTTTGAGTGGTTAAACATTTTCTTTCCACACCACAGTTAGCAGAGTTCAACGACATTTTGTCGTTTCATAAAGAATTTTTATTTTTTAAGTGCTCCTAGATAATTCAATTGACCCGATAAATATAAGTTGACAGTAATTTTAAGTGAGTTGCCTTTCACTAGCACTTGCGGCGTTTTTTCATAAGTTTTAACAAACTAATAATTTTATTTCATTTATATTTCGTTTAAACTTTCATCTATAATGATAGTGTGGTATAACAGCGTTAAGCTTTTTTACTGTGACATCAAACAGCACGCAGATTGAGCCTATTACCACTTTCCATCATACGATCCAATCATCCTCAGACACGTGTTACACCGATGTTTCGATCTAACGTGTTTCTCTCCATTATCGGCTGAGCTGCTTTCTGCTTTTCTAGTTACCTAGCTAGTGGGAGTTTTAAGTGCGTAATGGCTAATAGCTATCTAAAACCGATGCGATCTAAATTCGGGAGCACCAGTAAATTCGTGGGTCTTAATGGAATTTCCGCATCAGAGAGCGGCGCGGCGTGCGTCCGGCCGCGGGAACATGGACATGGCCACGCTGGGGTACCTTCAACCATCAATAGCCTGGACAGAAGTTCAGTTCCATACAATGGACAAATTCGCACGCACACATAGACACGCGTAGAATGAGTGCAAGAGCAGTCACCAAGACGCATTTGTCATTCGTTAGACTTTGACTCTTGGAGGATCTATATGAGCAGCAGATACTCGTCTTGCTACAGCGACTGCAGGGAAAAGGTACTCATGTGGAAGTAACAAGTACGCGGGTGTCGCTTGACGAAAATCGCATCACCCGAGGCAGTGAACCCCCGGGACTGGTATAGTTTGAGATCGCCTCGCCAACTGCAACGCGTCTATGGGTTTTTACCCTTGTATGGAGAGAGTCTTCTGCATTTATTTATTGTGTGACACTGCCCCCCAACCCTCATATTTAATCCGATTAATTCCTAAATGCACCTCCAAAAAGGTGTCAGTTAATGATTTTTGCTATTGGCATTTTGACATCCCTTAACCCAACACCTCTCTCGGGTGAAACAAGACCCTACGCTATATTCTACAATGAGCAATGAATATTAATAAACAAAATGGAAGCTGAGATGGGTGCATAATTCAGATTGGATTCAAATGGCAATCAATCTTCGTATCTTAAAAGTTTTTAGATTCTTTCTTCAGACAAATTATGAAATGAGGCAGGAATTTATTTTACAAAAACTTCCAAGAATAACGGAATGGGACAATCTGCTTTTAAATGGAGTGATTGTAAACTGTAAATAAACATAACGGTAACCAACGGTTTAAAGAATTTTACATTGAATTTCAATAAAATATTAAAACAGATGGGATAACGCGGTAGTGTTGATTTCGCTTCAATATAAAAAACACGTAGGGCTCAATCAGCTCGTCTGCTGTGCGGCCGGTAATCGATTGTATAAACATTGATTCCAATCTGAGTTCCCCAATCTGAACATAACATACGGAGCTCAAATAAAGATATCCACGTTCAGTACGAATCGGTGCACACAGCTCTTGGTTTGATTTTAATCAAAAGTTTCGATTGGACTGCCAACCATCCGGTCGAGTGCAATCGCGCCGTACGTTTAGCTCGCACCGCTGCCACTATGATCGGGCTTTAATGACTGCACCCGAAATGTGTGTTCAATCTAATGCGTATTTGCAGTTCCATAATTGTTGAAAGTTTCCACGTAGCGATGTGCTGTGCGAGCCGCGCTTCTGCCTGCTCCCTGACATACATGTAACTCGTTATAAGTTTCGCGGCGCGAGCTCCCGCTGAACTGCTTGCGCCGATCCTTAATGAGAAAAGCATAATAGGTTTCATTAAGAAATAAGTATAATTCATGAGCATTGTAGGCCGGATTCAGTCGAACACGTTTTCATTTCCTTGGCAACGTAACGAGCATTTTCAAAGAGAGCCTTAATGAAAAGTGAAGGTAAATCTCCACGGTCCCTGAGCCCACATTTAAGTGAAATAAAAATAAATTGTACTCAAAGTGGGATAGCCGCTCAAATTAAGCACCTGAATAAATTGTGTGATAATCCGTAGCAGTCTTTTAATGCTTTACGAAGCCGCCGCCGCTGCCCGCGCCGAACGCGCCGCCGGCGACGGAACCATGCGGAAAAGAATAAGATAATGATTACTCTCATTTCATTACTTCTCTTGATCCTAGTAATTGAGGAAATTGGGTCGAAGTGTGATAAGAGAGAGTATCGGGTGTTATTGGGCCGGTCCCATTAGGGACCTCTTAATCGTATTTAACGCCTTTATCACCTGGGGTGCGCAATGGTCCGTAACGGGCGAACATAAGGTGCAGAATTTTCGGGCGCACGCAGTTAATAGCCCTGTTCGTACGCTCTTATTTTCCGAAATGCTTCAGTTCTATTCACAAAATCTATTTACATAATCGCACCTATTCAACTTTTGTTAACAATGCGAGTGAATATGTGTGCGCGGAGGGAATGAATCTCTCGGTGTTGTGTACCGTTGTGTTGTCCTAATATTTTCGTAGCACGCGGAAAGCGGAGGGTTGGTCGAGCTAGTGGTGTTTTAATTTATATTTTTTCTTCTCATTCCCGAGGCTCGGCCGAGAGTTCATAATGGACAAAACATTAGCTCCGGCCTACTTTGGGTGAAAGCTTTCTGGGCTTTTCGACTCATCTTGCGTTAACATCCGCGAGTTCGGAAGCATTAATAGTGTGCCATATTTCCTCAAACTTTTTCATACAAAGCACTTAGCCGTTTATAATAGTGTTGAATGTGTTCAACACATAACAGATGACTGGCTCTTTATTACATCAATTTGAATTAATTCGTTCCGTAATTAAGCTCTCTTATTGATGACCTGACGAAAGTTTGTATTGTTGGAGTAGTTTGTTAGTTAGTTTGAATAAGTTTAGATATTTATCTAATCGGTTTCAATTAATGTCGATGATGTTATAGCAGCTGTTAGATTAATTATAATAGTTAGATATTAGGCTTGATGGGTGGGGCGGCAGAGAAAGTGGCTAAGAGAGAAAACCGCAGAAATGCCACCGGTTCACTTTCCTCTGGTGTGCTTATGGACATGTGTCAGACTGGTTTAGGCATGACGAATTCTACAACTACTGCTTATGTTAGACACATGTACGACATGTCGGTAAACAAACAACTTTCTGTTTATGTCATTTATAAATGCGGTATGTGAACTTGTATAATTTAATATTATGGCCTTCTAAATAAGAGTGTGGTCATGAAAGTGAATTCTAATTGAAATAGTTAATCTTAAAAAAAAACACTTTCTTTCACTAACAACCTAATTAGTTGGATAAAGTGTAAAAGATGGAGGTCCGTACTCATCTTCTATTTTAATATCATTGAAACCAAATATTTTTTGAAAACAGCATTCGAAGTAACGAACAACATTTCTTATGAGTCCAACAGCAGCGTTAAAAATAAAAGTGCAAATAAAATGTTTAACAGCCGAAAAAAGTATCAATACTTAACATAAAAAGAGTGAAACTCTGCTAAAAGAGAAAATAGCTTTTTTGTAGGGAACGTTTATCGATGATTTTCAATATTTACGATGACGATAAAAAAGTTTTCAATGGTATCGCGACACCACAAAGAACTTTGTTCCGTAGACTGTTGCCAGTACATAAGTCAGTTTAAGATTGGGTGAAGCCAATGGGATGGGCTCATTGGTCTACTTGGAAACGTAGCGACGAGTTCTAAGATCTGGCTTAAATCCAGCTCAGATACGGACAAATTACTAATTAGTCTTCTAGTTGTAGCGAACGGACAAACTTTGGCTGTAATTAGGAGGGTTTAGTAACGAAAGATTAGGCTGATCCTAATTCTTCAACCCCTAATCAGTAGCGGAAAGAAGCAGAGAGAAAGAGATAAAAAAAGTTAGCAAGGGTATTGCTTGGGGTATTATTTAGGTTTAGGAAGTTTTTCAATTCTTTCTTTATCGTGTGGTTAGTTGGTGACAGAGTTTTGTTTTTTTTTAGTTTTAATTCCGCCTCTGGGCCTCTGACTTGACTTAACATGTCGTCGAGAAATATCTCTCAGGCATGCTAGTTTCCTCACGACGTTTTCCTTCACCGAAGCAAGTGATAATTTTACAATACGCACATGAATCCGAAAAATCAGAGGTGGCGCGTCTTGGGTTCGAACTTGAGACCTATGACTTAGCAGTCCGTCGGTCCCACGACTAGGCCATCACTGCTTCTAATATTTTTTAATGCTAAGTATCTATTCGAAGCAATTTTGATTACTATCTAGACTGATCAAGAATTAGTTCATCTCCTGAAGCAATTTAACCTAACGACGAACTTACTTCTAAACAGGGTCAAACAAAATTGATAAGCAAAACTTCATACATACGACAGCGAATGAAATGATCAGTCACACAAGAACAAACAAAATAATAACATGATTTGATATTGCTTTTGGAAGGGCATCGTCTGTCTTATCATGAACATGCAATGAGCTGGAAAGAAACGCACGTGACTTAAAGATCGTGATGTTATGGATATATATATATATATACTAGCGGCCCGTCCCGGCTTCGCACGGGTTTGGTAATTTTTTTTTTTTTTGTTTTATTGTAAATCCTTTAGTCCACCAAATAGATGAATATAATCTGCCGACATATGTACCAATTCATATTTGTTTACTAATAATAACAGACAAATAATTAGCTGAATTATACGGTATTTCGTTCACTACAAAATAAATTTAATTAATTTTATAGCGTCAACAACACGTGGTAATTATGCTGTTAAAATGTAGCTTATATGACACGTTCGTAGATTTACCATAGCAGCGCCATCTATTGATTACTTACTCAACCCAGTCGAAAGGTATCGACATCTGTTAGAATCATTTGGAGTTAACAGATAATTGTGACTGTCAAATAATAACAGACAAATAATTAGCAATAAATTAAAATTGCGACTATAATTTGAGATTTAAACTATCCTATCTCTCAAGTTGGATCGAACTGCACATGTTGTGCGAATTTTATTATAATCGGTTAAGTGGTTTAGGAGTCCATCGAGGACAAACATTGTGACACGAGATTTATATATATTAAGATATACCTATATAGATGGACAGGGACAGAAAGGCAAAAGAAAATAAGGACGGATTATGTGATAAGCTAGAAAATGATAATGGTTTGATATCGTTAGTGTAGTTTCACTAGTTAATCTTATCTGACCTTGTATACTAAACACAAGTCTTAAGAAATTCCAACAGTTGCAAAGGTACAACTCCTATACAAATATAAAGCTTAGTTCATACATAATAACGGTGTGTTGCGGCATTAGGCAGCGGGTACACAGACCGCAGCTATGCGGTCGGTTGCGACACTTGCATCGAAAGTGCAGTACTATGTGGGACACTGCTTGCCTACCTAGTCTTATAGACGCTTGCATTGCTTATTGAACACCTTGCGAATTAGGTATAAGATTGTTTGATTTAGTTGCGATTGAGTCAGGTGCAGGCAAGCGGTTTTGAGAATGGCAGGAATTTGTAGTTGTGGTTGGTTATAAGTTATAAGTGAGGAATGAAATAAAAGATAAGGAGAAAATGATAGCGTGATGTTGACAGAGGAGAATGGAAGAAAAAAACGTGTTGCGCCGAACCCAAGTAACATGGGACAGAGGCAGGAAGTTGATGATGATGATGGTTTGTAATAAGTTGATGAATTTTGTGCTTTGACGGCCTATTTCTAAATAGATGGGCCAAAGGTACAAGTTTGTGGTTGAGTGAGGAAGGACCAAAAATATTAATGGATAGAAGATTTTGAAACAGAGACACAGATGAAATTGACACGTTTGGGAGAGGAACAGAAAATAATCCTCCTAACGTTGATACTACTTAGAAGGGACGAAGTGCGAATAGGACGAAGTGCGAATAGGACGAAGTGCACATAACCCGTACAGACGAAGTAACAAGGTCTTGAAATGCCAACTAAATACAGGTATCTACTTACCTTTTATCAAAACCGTTTAAAGATTGGTGACCGTCATCACATCCAGTCAATACCCTCGTCTTAAAACAGAAGATAAAGCGGAAATTTGAAAGAGATTAATGTTTCTCTCAGGTAAATTAATAATATTGAAGGGCCGTTAATTTTGTGTCCGAACGGCAATTTTCTTAATAGGCTTTTGGTTTCGGCATTATGGGCTGCGGTTTTAGGTGCCGAAGTTAAAGACAGTGTCATTAAAAGTTACAGTTTGATACAGGGATCAATTTAGTACCTTAAAAACGTTTACGGCAAAGTATCTAATTTATGGTTTTAACAAAAGTAGGACATGCGGGACTGGCACAGGAGAAGAGAAGTCTATGTCCAGCAGTGGGTGAAGAAGGACTATGGATGATGATGAGGCACTTCGCTGTGAACTTTATATCAATTTATCCAAAACTTGTACTAGAAAAGCCGTTATTATATCAAACACACTTATTGATTAACCAACCGCTGAGAGGCTCATTCAATTTTTGAATGATGAAAGTCAATCGAAGCAGTCAATACCACGGTGATTTATAAACATCTTCGATTGTAAAGATACAATGTACTAACCAACTTCCATAATCCTGTTGTTGATACTACAATACGAACAAACTCCGCACAGTAGCCGACATTTTATTGCAAAAGTTCAACTGCCTCGAATTGAGAAGTTTACGACCCTCAAGTATTGCTCGAGCCGAGGCTTTATCTTTCACACGTCTTCGTACATAACGACACGTTTTTATTGCACACGAAATTATATTACACACAAAAAAACGCCAGAAACACTGAGTCGTGATAAAAAGTCGGGTTTTGCGCACCTCAGTGCTAAACAATGGAATTAATTACTGCCACGTGTAGGTGTAATTAAAGGGTTAACCTTTACAGTGCCGCCAGCAAATAGAGAATAGTGAATAGATCAGAAGTCGGACTTGGTTGGCCAATTTAGGGGTCCGTTGTTCGCTTATTACTTGGCGTAATGTGCCCTTTAACTTTTATGGGGCGAAGTTGCGGAATGAGACTGCCCCGACTCGCAGGGGACTAATATAGGGCAAGAGTTTTATCAGTTCGTACTTTTGTTTAAATTTGCACTAATTTTAGTGTTGTAGATTTAAGGGTGATTGTTTTGTGATTATAGTTAGTGTGGCACGTCGTTGAACTAAAGTTTCTACGTTCATTGCGAGCTATTCTTGGCCTATTCTTCTTATTCTTGTCATTTCTCAATAGGACATGTTCATACAAAAGTTCAGAATCACGACAAACCAAAATTATATTTTTTTATAATAAAACATTTTTAAACATAACTTTCTTTCAAACATTTTCTAACAAAGCTGTTTTTTTATTACAGGTAAGCGAAGGCGGTTAAAAATAAGTGGATCAAAGAAGTAAGAACAAATTATTACATTATCTACTTGAAATCGAGAGTTCCAGGAGTTTCCAACCCACCCGTGGCCCTCACTTAAAAACTCGTCGCGCTCCGTTGCCCTTTAACAACAGAACTAAAAAACAAAAATTATGAGAGCATCCAAAGAATTTCTAATCACTGTCTTATCGAGGCGACGTACTTTGTTAAAAGTAATTAAGCAGATTTTATCGCGCCAGATACTGTTGAAAGCAGGTTCGAGTGGTTTCAACTTGCTCTATAAATCTAGAACCCTTTACACTTCATAGAATACCAGTGAGTAGGGTCTTGTAGAACAATTACTCGGGAATATATTACGGGGCGAGGACGAGGCGGTCGCGAGAAATGCCACGATATTAACTTATCTCAGGTGCGTGACGCAGTAAATATACAGAGTGCTTACTTTGGGAGTGTCAACGGGCCTGAAATAATGTAACGGGAAGAGACCTTATCTTGGCACATCCACAACGAAGTGAGGATGTCGGAATACATGGAGGGGGCACCGTATTATCAAAAATAAAAAAGATTGCGTGCAAGCAATGATCATCTATCATTAGATTTATTGTTGTGCCAAAAGAATCTGCGCGGTTCCTGACATGGTTATTAACGAATGGGAACTGACGTCATACTTTATTATCCTTTATAATGGTCTCCATCAATAGTTGCTTTGTAAGATTTTGAACCGCGTCCAACATTATGTTCCGTTATATTTTCAGCAAATCATATCTGAAATAAATATATGTCTGCGAAGCATATTCTATTTCTTTTCCCGGTACAAAAACAGATTACAAACTGTAGTTTTGTTTTTTACTTATCTAAATTGCGTCTGTGATATCGAGATATTGGCAGACAGTGTAAAAGCTTTGAAGTAGGCGACACGTATCGGAATGTGTTGGTATTCTCTATTCGTCGAGAAACAGTGAGCATTTCGCATCACGCGCGCGCGAATCTCGTTGTCACTTTGAAGATATTACTTCAAACATCACGTTTTTATGTACCTATGTAGATACGTAAATATGTAAGCCAAAGTAAAATAAAACTCCTGTTACCATGTGAAGACGAAGTAATAAAAGGGAACTCTCGATGTCCGATCCAACCAAATTGTATATCCATGAAAGGCTTGCTTTGAGTGTCTCCTCCTTAACGGCCTCAAGGTGGGGGACTCCCAAAATTATTGCGAATATATGCGATAACGCAATGCCTCGCTCCGAGAAAGGAGGAGTGGAGACCATTGTGCGCTAGCTCTCGCATAAACTTATCTAATTACACGTAATTTATATGAGTCTAAAGAACAAGGAAGGACACTATTCAGTAGGCATTATTCCAGCCACTTATCACGTAATTGCAGGGGGATTTTCTTTATTAATTCCTCTGAACAGATTGTAATTTCCCTCGAATAAATGTTTGCTTTTCCCATTTCAACTCAAATTGGAATGGAACTGACAGGAACGTGAAACCCCAAGATATTATTAATCTCTAATCTCAGTTTAACATAGGCTTTGACTTAATGATTTAGGGGCCATTTTGAGGCGAGATCGATCTCGACATCCGTGGTACTTAATCCTTGATATGAGTTTCAGTCGGTTGATCGCCAAGACTATTACGCAATGTGGGTCGTAACCTCTAACAGTTGCTACGAGGCTTACATTTTAGTAATCCTCTTGTCGACAGGGACTTCACCCGACCGTCGCTTCGTGCGAAATTAAGACAACTTTGAAAATACCAACGTATGAACACTTTTGGTTTCAATTAAGCCGAGACAAATTGAGTCACGTTTAAAACCGGCAAAGGGTCCCGTAATACGATGAGAGATAAAAATATCTTCAGGGTAAACGATTTTATTCCGTCTGGGGTTTGCGTAGGATGCTTCAAGTAGCTGAAAGGCTCAATCTCTTCTACTTCTTGATTAGATACACAAAATAGAGAAATTGACTTAGGTACTTAATTGAAAAGCTTTTACTAAGCTTACTTTTTGTTACACCCACAAATGAACACAATAGAAATTTTGGTACAATACGAGTAATTTTATATGTCTTCTTTAAAGTTGAAAAGATACAGCGTGGGTTCAAACAAGTTCACAACATAAATACAACTTTAATCCGTTGCAAAATAAACGTCACGACACCAAATCAGCAAGGCGTTTTATCAGAAAATGGAATCGTTCGACAATTTAAAATGCAAATGTCTTGCAAGACATATTTATGTAGAATAGCTATAAGCTGGTTGTTGAATGTTCAGTCCGATACCGCAGTCAACTAGATAAGCCCTTTCACTCCGCTAGCACCCTCCCATTCCTTTTATTTTAAACATTATCTATCTGAGGTCGGGGGTGGAAAAATTAGGCCAATTTAAGCGAACCAGTGGACCATTTTATTTATTTTGTTAGAATGCTGTGCCACGTTTTTAGAGTAGGAGCTTTTTTTCTGCGGTTTTCTTTGTTTTATCCGGTTAGCTAGGTGATCTGTTTCAAATGAGGAAATTGCTTCTTTTTTCTGCACGAGTTTGGCCATTTCTAATTTATGCAATGTATACACTTTTTATCATTGTGTAGAATGGATACATATGTATATTTAAATTTCTTATACTCATAATTCTTATATTTTCATACAGAGTCCTATCTAGTTTTCTGTTTGGTAACTACTAAACCGTAAATATTATTTTATTGGCTCTTATAAAACTCAGTACATCCATCACTCTACGCATTCCAGATTCAGATATCGAAACTGACAAAGATATATGTATTCAGACATATAAATGCTAATTCTAAGATCCCTGTTCGAGCAATAAAACTAAGAGCGAATCTGAAGGAGCAAGTTTGTTATCTGATAGCGAAGCAGAGGCTATATGATTTATTTCGCTCGATAAGACTTTGGAAGGAATGTTTTTGTTGAGTTATACAAGAAGATAAAAATTTGTACTGTAGGTAACTTTTTAATGGTAACGGGGAGTTCATTCCCCAATTAGGTTGTTTAAACAAGAATTTTCTTTAATTTTTAAAATCTTCATTTGGAATTTTGTCTGTTCAAATAAATTCTAATTCAACAGCCTTCCAAATAAATTACTGTTAACACTTCAGTTTTTCCTGTAAGCCAATACTTAGACATTATCAGAAATAGTCAAAACAATGTGAGCCCAACACATTTACCTTCTTTAAATATGTTTGCAACATTTTCTTCGCAATGAAGAAGAAACGTTTTCATGTACCTATTAGAGCAACCGACACAGCAAACACGTAAATGCAATCAGCTTACACCTAAGTGCAGGGACCTGCAAACATATACATAATATGCAGACATTATATACAGGGTGTAAACAGACCCTTCACGAAGCCGTCAACCAAGCATTCTATACATCAAAATAAGTAACTCTACGCAAAAATTATTGCTGGGAAACGACTTTTTTTTTGGGGGTGAAAAAATCACATTTTACGGTATAACTCAATCTAATGCATTCAACACATTGTGCTGATGGATGCATTGAGTAGTACACGGGTCAAGGAGGTATCTAACGTAAAGTTATAATATTTAAAACTTCTATTAAAAACCAAACTTGTGGAAAGGCTGGAACTTTGACCCCCAATATCTCCGTAACTAGAAGGTTTCCAGGTATGGTCTAGAACAAAAAAATGATCGCGATGACGAGGAGAACAAGCGCCTTTCGGCTTCGTTAAGAGTCTATATACACCCTTTACATATGCACCTCTCCCTCTAACAAGTGAAGTAGGTGCTTAATGTCGATTTCCTAATCAGCGAGGTATCTTTAAAGCCGTTTACTGTTACCATTGTTGTGTCAGAACAACGTTTAGCGAAACGCTACCTCGGACATGTCTTTTAACTTTAAAGTGCTTTTTCATTTACTTGTTGTCCTTGGCAAAGAAAGGCGTTGTGAAGCGAGGCGATAATAGTACATTATGATATAAGTGCGGTAAGTTGAAAATTACAGCCGAGGCGATATTGCTAGCCCGAGCCGTAGGCGAGGGCGATAAAAAAGCAGAGGCTGTAATTATCAAAGCGCACGTATGTCATACGACGTTTTATAACATATTTGCGAGGAAATAAATAAAACAAATAAAAACAATACAGCGAAAAGAAAAAGCGCGCGGAATAATTTTTACTTGTTTACAAATTAGCGAGGCGCGCGCATCAGCGCTTTTTTTAAGGCAAAGACACAAAAAACAGCCAGTATTACTAATAAAGTAAATTAATATTTTTGTGTTTTTGTTACAGATAAATGGTTGTAATTTATTGTCAAAATTAATTAAATTAAATAATTAAATGTTTATTTATTATATTTCATCTCCCAAAGTTAATTTTATTCATAAAATGTTGACCACTTTTCTGACAAAAACTCTTTGCTAAGATTTAAAAAAGTATAAACCGTGCATTTTACTTTACAGCACAAGTACGTAATGAGATAGGTACATTACGATATTGAAATTGGTGAAATAAGAGAACATTTACGAGCATATGTGTTATAAAATTATGAAACGATATGAATGTGACATCAAAAATTACTTCAAATTAAAAATATAGCGGCTACATCTCCTATTACGTGGGACTTAAACATAACGGCCGAAATGTGGGTGTACTTGTTAGACAATGTTAGGTACACCTCTGCTTAAGCGTTTGCGGATTACAAGGCGTGATGTTATGTTATAGACGCTGTCTACTTTTTCATACGCATGACGACAGTATCAAAAAATTGCAAATTTATTTAGTCCGTCAGTTAAGAGTATTGGAGAATAATGGACACGTATTTTTGTTTTTGTAAATCAATGAATATTGACAAAGATAAAACGCATCAAAACCCGGGAGTGGGGTGCTCGTGACGTCAGAACGCACTAAAAATTATACAATGGCGTGACGTAGGTATTTTAAAAGCGTCGTATCTTTGTCAATTTTGGTTTACGTAACAAAAGAAAAAATACGGGTCACATATTTTTTGATAATCTAACTGACGGACTAATTAGGCTTTTCAGTCGACAAGCCTATTGTAGAAACATTGGTCAGCAGCTTACAGAACCAAGACTTTTTAAAAATAAGACGACTTCCATCTTCTCAATGAGCAAATAAAAAATAAATAAAAGTGTCTACGGCTGAAAAACGCTGGGATAAAATCTTCATGATGAGCAATTTCAAGGGTTTTAATTTTTTTTTGCACGGAGCCCAATTTTTTTTTTTTAATATGATGGTAGCCTAAGTTACTCCTGAAATCATTTTGTTATAAGTACAAAATATCGCCTAGCGTCGCTTCTAATTTCTCCCCCACCTACTCTACTAAAATAAAAATTTAATCATCCATGAACAATGACCATGCTTCCTTTACAAACCAGTCGCTAGCCAGTTAAGTAATCTACTGTCGTTCCAAAGAATCCACTCGAGATTTAAGTGCTATTGTGCAATTGATTTCTGCACTCACCGGTAAATTAACCGATACTTCTTTGTCATAGTTTCTCTGTTTGTTTTAAAAGTTTAAAGAGTAGTAGAAAGCGGTTGAGTGAGCGCATTGAGGGATTGGGAGGACCACTTTGGCACACAAGAAGGAGAACAAACACTGTCTACTACACATTTTATAAAAATATATCTAGTCTAGCAAACTTAACGCTGTAGATTAAGGCGACTACAGGAGCTAAATTAGCAACTCTAATTGTGGTGGTTCAAATTTCGTTAGAAATACTGTTAGAATAAATTTCTAATCAGCTTGCACTACAAAGTGGTTGTTACGTCATTCACTGCGGGCCGAATAGTGCGAAATGAGTGGTTTTTTTGCGATTTACAAAAAAAATTGGATTGGACTAAAAAAATAAAACACTATCATGCTAATATGTGGCTTGTAGAATTATTTGCCAAAAAATTAGAATGATCGCATGTTTTTGAGTAAGGTTTTTACGAGGAGTAGAGATATTTTCCTGACTTTTATTTATCGAGTAAAAATAGTTGTATTATGTTTTCAAAACACTATCATACTAGCATTATATCCTGAAGAATATCATATATTTTTCTGGTTTTCTTTATCTTTTTTCGTGAATCATATGCTTTTTTGCATTATAAAACTCGCGTTTAGCTCCTGTAGTCCCCTTAAGTTGGTATTTAGTGTACTGACGACCAACCAAAGAATACATGTAACAAACGCCATAGTGAACTAAATAATTGAATTATGACATCTTCTGGTATAAGTATGGGACTGTCTCGCGTATCGTGTTCCTCATATAACCATTCTGGAAGTGACGACCGAGAGTTTATAAAGAAGTGCCATTGTTTGCTTCTTAGTTCCACTATCATAACGGAGTATGGTCCTTTGAAATGCAACTGGAAAAGAACAAAAAAAAAACAAGTTAAAAAAGATTTATATGGAAACTAGCCGCGCCCCACAGTTTCACCCGCGTGGTGGGAATTAAAAATACACCTAGGGATATAAAAATAGCCTACGACCTATTCCCAAACCTATCAAATACACACAAAAAATTTCATAAAAATCGGTCAAGCCGTTTCGGAGGAGTTCGATGACAAACACTGTGGTCTGTGACACGAGATTTTTATATATTAGAAGATGAGTCTGTTTGGACGATGAAATCACCACATAAAAATTGCAGACGCGTCTCTGGAGTAGAGCTTAGCTGTCTCTGATCGGAAATGTTTTTTTTTTTTAATACTTTTGCTTACCAACGACTCGAAATAATCTAAGCTGTACAAATAACTTACCGCTATGGATGGACTATTATCGTATAATTGAGAATTATCCGTTATATATGCATCTGGTTCTATACTGGACGATGAACTGAAAAATAATATAAAATATTTAAATTATTTATGTTACTACAAAATTTTAGCGTAGACACCAAACAGATTTAGAAAGTGTTAATAGAAGAGAATCAAGGAAACTTCTTAGTATCCTCAACCTCGAATCTGAAGATAAAGCAAAGACATGGTTGCAGCAGTAGGCCTCGCCGTGCCATAGTACCCACTCGACCAACGTCGATTCATGTCCTATGACAAATTATAATAATAAAAATAATAATTAATAATAACCGTTGGAACTAGAGCGAACTCAAAGGTTGTTTTTAGGTTTTTTTTTAGGTTGGTTGTTGGTTGGTTGGTTTTTTTTTTTGGTCTGTTGGTTATCTTTAAGCCTAGACTCTTTTCTACACGGAAATTATATCTGGAAGCTGGTGTACTAACTGTTAGACAACTATACATTCTTCTGAGCATCCTTCGACAACATGGAGATACATCGGCGTTTAACCAGGATATTGACTAATACAAGAAGGCACTATGCCGTTTGCAAAACCTCAAAAACTAGAACTAGATTTTCACAAAAATTTTATAGCTTTATTGCACCTAGATTATATAATCAAATTAAAAAAAATTAAAATATATTTAATTATAATTTAAAACAATGTAAGGGAAAAGTAACTTCATGGCTGTTGGAATTGGACTATAAGGAGACTGAGGAATTCCTGGAAATAAAAAGTAAATTTAATCTCTGGTTTTGTAGTATTTGTAACACATAACACACAATCACCACATACCTCATACATGAACACACGCTCAAACTACAGCACTCATACACTGCCACTCAATTACCATACGCCACACATTGTACACTCATTCATGAACACATAAGACATCACTCATACACTGCCACACAAAAACACACTCGTTTACTCTTCTACTCTACCTTAAATAAGTACTTTAGTTTGCCTATCTGGTTCAGAAACTTTGATGCGTATTGTAATATATTGCAATCTTTAGCCCTACTTTTGTTAGATTTCCTAATAACTATCGTAGTCCCCACTACCCCACCCACCCACTACCTGGTGTCCTAAAATACAGGCCTCGGCTAGGCTTAGTTTAGGCGCCAGTCTCCCATAAATAAAATACTTTTTCCTGTATATATATGTTACAACGTAAGTACTGTATGTTCTTTATTTGTGGAAGAGAAATAAACAATTTTATATTTTATTTTAACTAGGAAAAATAATAACTACTACTACTATAACTATGTTAATTATTTTACTAGGATATCTAACCAGGTATTTCCATCAGGATTTTCTCAGTAGCAGTCACGGAGTCCGGATTTGACGGCAATTGGCTCGCCCCCTATTAAATGGGACTTGAGTTTGGCCCAGAACTGACGACTTTCGAATTATTTGAATTTCGACATAGTGTGGGCTGGCTTTAACTTGGCTTGCTACAGTAATTCATCAAATAATAAAATACTTACTCAAACTTGTTTATCATGTAAGTGAAGTCTCTTTTCGCGTCTCTTATCGATGTATGAACGGGATAAGTAGAGCGTTCCGGGTCATCTTTCTTTTCTCTTACTCTGACTGCTGCTCGTCGTCGTCCAATACTGTAAAAAAAAATATAAAAATAATAAAATACATAGTAGCTATATTTAGGCTCATTATTTATTTATTTATTTATTTGGTTTTCCTCTCACTGGAATGCCATAACTTTGAATAGCAATTACATCAATGGAGCAAAAGAAGAACTAAGCATAAATTTTGCTGCTTTTTATCTGCCCTGTGCGTGGTGGGTTACACCAGCTCACGCAGGCCTCTGCTACATACTTCCACGATAGGGTTGCGCCTTATCTAGCAGCACGGAATTGCACTTTTCTATGTTGCTATTCTTTTCTGTCACTCAGAAGCGTCATTTGCTAGAGCGAGAAACAGTGCGTGCCGCCCAACGCATAGCCGATGCAGCCGCGTGCGCTAGCATTCCTGCTAAACACAAATAACGAGTTTCTTTAAGATACCTTGTTATTTATCATTTAATCTAAGAAAGGTGGCAGGCAGGCAGAACCTATAATTACAAAGCTATGAGCAAAGTTGAGCCAAAAAAAAAACAGCAAATATTTACTTACTTTTTAAGTGAAGGTGCAATGTAGTGAAAAAAATCTTTTAACTCAGCCGTATTTCCCAACCTCAATTTCGGAGCCAACCATTCATCACCACTCAAAGTTAAAACCCACAACGGTGCCCCACGATTAATAAAATCAACCGGAAAGTTCACTAGTTCAGTATTTTCACGATGCAAGGCATTTTCTTCATCAAATTCCTTCAAAAAGTTAGCCAGTTTAGCTGAAGAATTTAAAATTAGAACTAATAATGTGAAATAACGCAACATTACTTGGCTATGGTTTCCTATAAAGTGTAAATAATGGACTAATTTAGAAAATAATTGGACAAAACTTTAACTGCGTAATTTTATTGCAGCTGAGTACATAATATTGTTTGTAATAAAAACGTAGTTAGAATTTCTGTAGACACATGAACAAATACGACAGTTTATACAGATACAGTTTTAATTCGCATATTGTGAGTCGATACCATTAAAAAAAATCAGTAAGTAGTTAAAAGATAAAAAAAAACAATTATAAAAAATTATAAACATTTATAATCCTGGGAGGATTATAAATGTTTATAATTTTTTACGTATTTTAACACGAGTAAAATTAGTTTTCTCATACTAATATTATGTACTCAGCTGTTATCATCATTAGCTTGAAACATTTACTGCTGAAAATTAACTGCGTGTCATTTCCGCCTGCTTTTTGTAAATTCCTGTAACCACAATTAATTTGTTAATGATCCCATATTAATGTTTACATTACTATCACAAAAAAAGGCTTATACATTAATAAAATTAGGTACATTTTATAAATAAATTGATAGGGTATTGATCCCTCCTGATCAGAAGGTGTAAGTAGCTAAACGTCCAACAGCGCGAAACGTCTAATGAGCAGTAAGTCTAATTATCAAAATGCCCATGTGGCAAAACGTCCAACTATCAGATGGTCTGTATAGCAGAACAGACCTTCTGATCAGGAGGGAATTTTTCCCGTCCTGATCAAAAGGTCTAAGTAGCTAAATGTTCAACAGCGCCAAATGTGTAATGAGCAGCAAGTCATATTGATAAAAACACATTTACAAAAGGAAATTATTAAGTTACTCTTCAATGACACCGAGTAACCCTCTGGTATCATAGTCGGATTCTAATGAATTTACACACACGTAATATTTTTTTGGAAATTCTATTTAAAAATTATTATTCTAAAACATCAATGCCTTCGTTACCAAAACAAAAGCCAGTGACCCGTTCTATCTGCTCCGCTGCGCGTTGAATTTATTCATTATAATCAGACTACCTATGCAGCACCCCATAATTTCGCTCAAAAGCTCTATAACAATGAACTAAAACAACAAAACGTCATTTGGCAAGTGTTAATATACCCGGGGTTTGTTGTTTCACTCATAATTGGCTATAAACTCATAATTCACAGATAACAAAAGGCGAACGGCACACGGGAATATCGGCATGATTCCAATTATCATCGCGAAATTGAGTCGAGCAACTCTACTGGCATACTAGCACCCGGCGACAAGCGAAGACTCGGTGTCGGGTCGCGTTCCATTGTCGTTTCCCAGTAGATGTTTGTACAACACCCTTCAATGTTGTTATACTTACGCCGCAGTGTACACCGAAGTATAATAGGACATTTCGCGTTCGCAGTAACATGGAGGATTCTAAACAACGGACTTGCAAACAAAGGCTCATTGCTGGCATTGTTACAGTCGCGACCAGACAACGCCGACTTAATGGTGACATTGTAGGAAACGTTAATTAAACCAACAACGATACAACGAATGTGAGACTTTAAGCCCCCACAGGTTCCTGTTTAATAACACTGAAACATGATATTAATATCGTTTGGGAAACAGTTAACATTATACTTCAATATAAGTGCCAATTTAATTATACATTGACTAGCATATTGAAATTGCACCATTGATATATAAAAAACCTAGATACACAATCGGCGTCTCAAAATCGTCCGCATAAAATACAGGCACAATTAGTAATTGTGCGACTATTTTCAATTAGTCTCACGTCGCTCGCGTAAAGTAAAATTTAATTGCTTTTTGTACACTGCTTTGTAAAAAAAACTTTAAACAATCCGCGTAAGGTTTAATTTGCAAAAAAAATATGTTAATAGTACTACTTATTTAGTAGTGGGTTGTAGAGGTGAGTGTTTGGTGACAGTTTCGAGTGTTAGTTTTATTGGAGACTGTGCATCTTGGGTTTTTTATATATCAATTAGTTGCACCTTGGTATGTTAGATTCTGAAATAACTTTCAAATAATTCCTTAAATCTTAATGTATTCTGGTTTTTCCAAACCGTCAGCTTGAAAAGATCCCTCAGTAAATAAATTCCCACTCATAATCTATATAAATAAAACACGACGAAAAATATGACGTAACTTTAAGTAAAATATACGGAAAGAAAATTGGATGATGACATCACCATCTCGTATTAACATGCGCTCCATATTTTACGCGGGAAACATTCCATCCATTCCATTTTTTAAAGTCAAACACTTCACTTCGCCTCTATTAAGGATTCCTGCATAAAACGCAGTGTTGCCAGCCACAAATGTAGCTGGCTTAACAAGATAAAAAAAAAAAAACAAAACACAACGTAAATAAATGGCATTTGGCACAGGGCTACACTTCGAAATCTGTAGCGAACCGAATGGACAATGAATCGACGAAAATTTGGCCCACTTACATAATAATTTTGTGTTCCCAATAGAATAAATCTATTTTTAACTTTATTAAAAGGGAGGTTTTTTGTATTGCGGCTCTTAATGAAACTGTAGTTTGTTATTATTTTGATGGTACTACCTATTCCATTAAAAATATTTTTTCGGGCGTTTTCCGACGAGTCGTTACATAATTTAGCGTTTAAAACATCAGCAGGCCTAGCCAAGTTACAAACGTTTCATAACGATTCTCTTTCTACAATCGTAAACGCCTCGGCGTAAGCGATTGCAGAAAGCGCTAAATTGGTAGTCAAGTTGACACGACTGAGTCGATCGCTCGTCCTCTAATGTATGTAGACAAAACCTACACTTTAGTCTATGGTGAGCGTTCCTACCAAAGAGCATAGCGATCAACATTGTAGAAACGATAACATTCTACTCTATCATTTTGAACGATGTAAGCTTGTCTACGAATTTTCTGTTCCTTTGTGTTGATCACGTGATTTAACGTTCTGATGATGTCATTCTACTAGCGTTAACGATTGTAGATTGTCAACTTGGCTAAGCGTGCAGTTCTACTAGTCTAGACGAAGCAACACCCATATTTTCCAACCTAAGTAGATATTAAACGCTTAAAATTACGCCTTACACACACTCAAAGCATTTCCCCAGTAAATCCACAGTATTGTTGTTCATAAAGATTTACTATAGAAATATTGCGTATAATACCGCTGTCCGGGCTGTTCTCATGCCATCCATCATTTCCTTTCACTTCATTAGGCATAGCGTTCAAAATAAACATGTTGTCCGCTAACCATCCGGACGATGAATAACCTCTCTGTGTTATTTACTCATAATACAATGTATTTCCGATGAAATTATGTGTATTTTTGTGTGGGATGATACTGTAGTATTTTTACATAATGGTGGAGCAACATTCAAGTTTATCAGGGAAAA
Organism: Xestia rhomboidea; assembly: GCA_963853795.1. Taxonomy (NCBI): domain Eukaryota; kingdom Metazoa; phylum Arthropoda; class Insecta; order Lepidoptera; family Noctuidae; genus Xestia; species Xestia rhomboidea. The sequence goes on along the minus strand of OY970763.1, from coordinate 11,947,956 downwards.
GTTGGCGTCCTGTCCGTCAATAGTGCCACATTAAAATATGATGGCCGCGAAGTTTGACAGTCGCTGAAAGCGGTTTTGAAAAAAGAACGAAGTTTATTAATAAACAGAATTTCGGGCAGCCAGTGTTTTATATTTTATTTATATCTACAATTGAACACCGGAATGTATGTAAAACTTGTGGGAGGCTATAAAACGTAGGAGGAGACAATACAATAAAGCAAGCTACCGATATGCGATGCATGGAAGTGAACTCGATTCCGTATAAAAATTCATTGGATACAATTCATTTCATATCTTTTGTTTGACTTACAGTCATGTGCCATGTGGCTTTATGATTTTTATGGTTGTTTCGATCTTGTCGTAAAAATCTAGGTTAAATGGAAATGTAGTAAGTAGAAGGAATTTAACACTGGATGGAAATGTAGGTAAGTAGAAGGAATTTATAATAGGTATTTTCTTTAGTGAGATGTATTCATATATAACTGCAAGATAAAGTCCTATGTGTGGTCTAAGATATAAAAATACATAAACATGTTGACAGTTTTTCTATCCTAGTCATAGACTTCAAGGTAGCGTTGTTTGTTTGGTCCTCTATAAAGATAATCTCCAACGGTGCGTATAACTGACAAGAAACAACTAACAACAATAAAAAGGACAGCACTATCCTGAAGTGTTTTGCCCTAATCATTACTTGAGATTCAGGAAATAAACAAGAAACGTAGGATGTTGTGGACGAAGTAAACAAACAGAACGCTGTAGGTGAGGCGCCGAGTATCACTGCTGTCGATTCCCACAGTCCCGAAGATGCGTTGTTTGTTTAAGGCGTTTCGAACAACTTGCGTGAAATTGATATGAAGCTTACACACGATCCTCTGTTTGCGCATAGTGAATCGTTATTACAATCGTGATAGGATCTCGAACGAAACGATTTTATTTTTTTATGGGATACAGAATAAGCTTGCGGTGAAATGTGTCGGGGTTAATTTTGTGGGGGTGTTGGAAGTGCGGCCGGATTTAATGTGTTGGTGCTTTTGGTAATGTAATTTGAAAATGTTGTTTATGAAATTGTTACAATGTTGTGATAAAAATAAACTTTCTTTGGTTAACTAATTTCAAAGACGAAATAATATGGACCTACATTCTAATGGGCTCGTAAATGTCGTAAAGTTTGTCAAGAAAGTTTCGTCCCGAACTTGCTAAGACACAAAAAGAAAATAACACAGAGGTAGGTGGAAAATTTTGGAGGTCTATATAGATATACCTCCAAAATTATACATCATGTCACATTTTTTATACTTACGCAAAATCGCGAGCATAATAAGATTGGCAACAGCCAAACTCCATTTAACTTTAATCCCATTCGTAACTTTACTCATATCATTAGGCACATAGAACACAAAGAAGTCAGAGAATCGGAAACTTACGAGGTGTACCCGAAGCGATATAACGTAAGATAGGAAAAGGCGCCCTTCCCTTCCAAACCATATACTACCCATTCATTGCGAGGGGTAGCAAAATTTTATTTCAAGTTAAATTGTGTTCGCAACTCAGCCACTTCTTATTTATAGGGGTGGAGTATTGACGCCTCCGGCACATCACACGTGTACAATGCTATTCAATAATAAAGCCAACGCGCCCTTTGTCATCACTACTTCCAATTTTGAAATGCATTTCCTCTAAGTGCCCCTATTATTTCTTGTCTATGAAGTTTATTATTGAATCAAATGTTCTCTCAGTATTAATCTTTAGCGACTTATTAGCTGGGGGCCATGCTAGGGGGCTTTATTAAAGAAAATGCAATAGGCTCGTTTGACAAGTGATCGCTGTCAAAGACACGGTCGCCCTAAGCGTTTCAGACATTTCCTTATTTATCTGAGCCTCGTTTTATGTTGTCATTTTATGTCGTCTCCAGACAAAATACGTAAAAGCTTATATGGGAACATGTCAAAGTTCATCGCTTACTTTCTTGTTTCCAGGGTTATTACGTGCCCGACGATGGGCGGCGTGTCAGATTCGTTCCCTGTTTTTCGTTTACCTCTATTTTAATTAAGTTAAACAATAAAATGAATAAAGTTGCCGAGGAGGAACATCTTGCGACGTCGGCGAATCGGCGGCGTCCCCACAAGTGTGCCTTGTTTTATTCATAGGCCTCTTTGAATAAAGATGAAAATATTAAGTCTGACCAAGGAAAACGGTGACTGAGGGCTAATGTGGTTGGGGGTTAATAGTCATACATATTAATAGGAAAAATAATATGTTGACCGTGTTATTTAGTTGACGTGTTCGTCGCAAACAACGTTGAAGTTCTCGCGTGAGACACCAACAAACTTCGTAATATGAAGTTATCCAGAGTTGGCCAACAATGTCTTATACTTGCAACAACAAGCTACTATAGTTGCTGCCAGTTAAGATCGCAATAGCGGTCATTGACCCACCTACATTTATTAAAGTTATTAACTTTGAAATCCAAAAATAAGCATGTTCAAGTCTTGAATCGTTATCTATCGTGATCTTCAAAATTTTTGTAATGAAAAACGGTACATGGTTCATTTGTTTTGGTTCGTACGAAGAGATATTATGGAAAGGGCCTATACATGTATGGTATTTACGCACGTTTTTCCATCGCTTTGTTAATGTTTCTCTTTAAAAACTTCAATTGCATTAATAAGTTACCTGAGTAGGTACTTACCTAATATTAAAACAGTCATTAAAATAATTTTAAGGTGCTTTGAATACTAAAGCTAAAAATAAATTTAGAGGAAACGGGCTGTCCAGACGTGACTGCTTTGTTAAAAATAAAAACAAAATGCGATTGCGAGGGAGCTCTAATTAGTTACCGGCTGTATAAAAGCGGGTGCTGCAATGAAACGCGGATGACGACTTAAAACTGTTATCATTTGTTTAGATATTCATGAAATACTGGCTTGTACAGCTTGGCCCGCGGAATTGTAAAAACGTATCTATACTTGAAAGGAATATGCATAGTGGCCGAAATGTAGATTGCACTGGGATCACTATGATGCTGAAACTAGATTTTGCGACATTATTTTGTACATAACATCACACCTGTAATCCCGAGGAAGGGTAGGGAGAGATGCACCTAATTGTACTCCCACATTTTACCAGTTATGTTTAAGTCCCATTTAATAGGGGGAGAGCCTATTACCATCAACCGGGAGCAAATCCAGACTCCGTGGCTGCTACTGAGAAATTCCTGGTGGTAAAACCCAATAACACTTTGCCTGACTTGGGAATCGAACCCAGGATCTCATGCTCAATAGACGCGCTTGCGACCATTAGACCAACGAGGCAGTCCAAAATAAAAGCTTCATTTAATTTCTGTTTTTTTTTTTTTTTATGTATTAGGGAAAACAAAATTACACACTATAATTGGTTAACAAATACTTAATTGGTACGAGACTGCATCAGTGTGCAACACACACACACACACACACATCACACACACACACTCATTCACACCATATCACATCACATTGTATAAAAAAATTATGGACGCACAATCGGTAACCCACTCCGATCCAGCCTGTCCCCTTGTCCGTTTTTTTGCCCTGGCTGGAGGCCTTACACTTAAGGCACCCACAGGAAAGTCCGGTTAAGCAGACGACAACCTCTCTGGTTGAAATGGGAGATGCCATTTCGAAAAAAAAAAAAAACAATCGGTAACTCGGTTTACATATTAACGAATGTAATCAACAAACACAAAAGAAACCCAAAGTAACGTGAACGTTCCAAAAATTCCATACTACAGTATCAATAAAAATGTTATGAATCAATAAAAATTTTACGTATTCATTTAAGACTTCTGAAGTACGGAAATGGGAAATCATTTTAATGACAGGATCATACGCAATAAATGTAAATATCGTAATTGGGGGATCGCTACAAACATTCTAGGGGCTTTTCTCCGAATAGCAAATACTGAGTGACTGACTTTATTTAATACGTCGAATTTTCATGCCAATTATTATGATAAGAATGGAGTTTCTGAGTTCAAAAATAAACCCCATCAAAGAGGCCCAATCAAATACAGCTAGAAATATTTTCAATCGAATGTATATGATAAAAAAATATTAGTAAAAGCTAACTTAATAAAATAACTGGCTACCTATGTGTGGATTCATTTTGTCTAGGACCACGAAGTCCAGACACAATAAAATCATTGCGTCTTGGACAAATAAAATTTCTGGAAAAAATCACTATCAAAGGAAGCTTGTGAAGGCTTTCATTGTTGCTCTCCAGAATAATAATATTGTGAAATTTACATATACCAGTAGGTAGGAACAGCCAATCACGCCAGAGTGGTGACTCTTTGACATTCAGCTGGCCTGGCATAGTACAGAGTTTCCATAATATACGAGACCAGCTTAAACTGGTTTGCAGACGTGTGACTTATTGTACGAGCAAAAGCTAAATAAATACCGATGTTATCCATGGACGCTACGCTATTCATTCATCGCCTATAAGCGACATCAACAGCTGTCAAAATACTTTTTAAAAAAACGCTAGCAGGAAAACTAAAAAAATGCACTTTAAAGGACATAGGTACCCTAAAGTCTAATGCATACGGTTTGGTTTCAGTTGACGACCACAAACTCGTCAGCAACATAAAAGTATCAAAATATAGTAGCACCTGGCACATCAATCCTCGTTTATGAAAAAAAAACAGTATGGTGGACTTTAACTGGGCGCCCGGGCAACACTTTTACAGCTACTTATGCCTCTCATCTCCTATGATAAATGAGTGTTGGCGAAGTTTTAGTGAGCGCCGCGTGCACGTTACGGTCGCCCGCTAAGATACTAACTTGCCAAGACCGTGGACCGTGGACCGTAAACAGTCGGTACGTTTCACTTGTTTCAACATTACTGGACCAGTAGGCGCATAGTTTCGACTTCCGCGAATCTCAGTTGGGAAACGGTTTTATGATTTCTGTAACTTTGAATAGTGACGTTGTCGCTTTGGTTACGGTTGAATTGAGATTTATTTTGATATTTCTAGATTCGTAAGAGCATTGAAAGGTATTGAAATAGAAAATTTTAGCGAAAATATAACAGGCATGTCAAAGTTTGGTATCGGTTTCCACTCCACCTATGCTACCATTTTCTTGTAAGGAATGTAAATTGTATACTCTGGAGTACATAAACCGATATCAGCGTAGCTACAGAACTAAAAAAAGCGTACAATAATATTTACATAAAAGAATCGACTAACGAATCGTATTTACACGCAAAACAAGGCGCTTTTCCTTTTCATTTTCCGCATCTCAAAGTCAACACAGAGTGCGTTGCGACGCCTGTCGGCTTTTCTCCCTCTTTAATAGCTTCATCTTTATTCGAGGCCTCGTGAATATTACTGCTGGGTGCCTACGTCGGCATTTGTCCTGTTACTGCTGCTGAGATACCACTCAATCCTCAGGAAAAAAAACTAGGTTTAACGGTCTCACACCCGCGCGACATGACGTTTATAAGAATTGTGTTTGTATGTTTATGAAGTTGAAAGTGTGGGTTTGATTGAACTTTCTCGTGATGTCTTCTCACAGAATGTAATTATATTTTTAAACGTCAACATTTATGCACTATTAGTATGTACGGTGACATAGCTTATTTATGTAATGTGCTAGTTTTCTCATGGTTTGTGTACGTGCCAGTAAGAAGACGTTGTCCGGACAAGTTCTAAGGAGCGGCGCCCATAAATTTTCCACTTCATTACAGATTTGAGACCGAAACTTAAAGAAAATTATCGATAAAAGAGAGAAAAAGAAAACCTCTCAGAAGGGTTTTGTTTTATTTTTCCTTAAAATACTTTGGGGCAATAATTTCTCGCTTAGCACGCCCTGAAGAGTCATTTCATTGCTCACGCACAGTTCGGGATAATAGAGGTGTTTTTATCAGAGGATACAATGAATGGATTTATTGTATCAGATAATAAATATTGTGTATTTACCGAATGGGAAAATGTAGCTTGTATCGCTGGTTCATTATATCGCGTTCTTGTAAAAGAAAATTCGTTAGGTATCCGTATACACAGGTTTCCTCTGATATAAAAGTTCGGGATTTGAACCCTAATTTGTTATTTTATATCACTCACCTATTCAGTTTCCAACGTATAATTTATAGTACCAACCCAAAGTTAGTGATGAAAACTAATACCAAGATACCTTCAAAGAAATAAGGTCAGAATGACTAAGTAATTAGTACACAAACAAACCGTGTGTATCTCGACGCTTCTTTACCGGAGCGAACTCGTACATTCGCAACTGATTTCAAAGTTGATACCGCGCTTAAAGGTTCGAAAGTAGTTCGACGTGAATCGTTCATCTTTATTCAAACCGCGTTCATGAATAACACAGCTAGGGTAACAAGGGTAAATACAACTCTGTAAGGGTAAATACAACTCCCGCGCGGTCTAGTGATAACGCACAGCGACGACAGGGAGACGTAAAGAGCTATTCAGTTCAGGATCTTTATTACGCCCAAGTTTCTTAAGTGGAGGATAAGATACGAATAATACGAGATTAGAGAAGTTATCTCGGGTGAATTATTAAATGCATATAGTTTGTGAACTATCAAGTGGTTTTCCGCCCTTTGTCTTATACGGCTGTGGGTTAGATCTGTGGTAGAGATAATTTCCATATTTTTCTTTGTGTAATCTGTTCTGTTAATTAATATGTAATTTAGAAAAAATATGTTTAAAAGTTTAAAGTAGGTACACGTATAATCTTATTCAATCCCAGTTTTCGGAAGTACATATAGTTAGTCTATACTAATATTATAAAGAGGTAAAATTTGTTTGTTAGTTTGTATGTAGGGGGTAATCTCCGGAAGTAATGATTCAAATATTTTTTTTTTACTGGTAGAAAAGCTACATTATTCGTTAGTGCTATAGGCTATAAATTATTTTTATATCATGCATATTAGCCGAGCTATCACACTTTTTGCGGAAAAAGTCACGGGCGAAGTGCTTGTCGTCATATATAAAGACATCACATCGTCATTTAAATAATTTGACCGTAACTTCAAAACTACGAAGCTTACGTAAAACGGCGTATTTTTGCTAAAAGCCTTCTTGAACTAATATAACTACTTGGATACTCTGGTCGCGTACAATGATACTTAAGCGTCGGCTTTCGTGGCCCAACGTTATGTCAGATATAATGTAACACATGTTACATTACACATTCTAGCACTTTTAGGTCTACCGCACATTCGACCTCACAACTTTATTTTCGCAAATTTAATGTGTTATATGTTCCTAAGTATGGCGGCTGAATGTTAAACGTGGACACATTTTGCGGCCAAATAGAAAATTGTAAAGAGCTACAGACACTTTTATAATATAATATAATAACACGCTTTTTTTTTTCGGATGGGAAATCATCAAATGACTCCTCCCGCTCTGGGCGGAGCAGGAGGAAGTGTCAGACTCTTACTGACTAAAACCCATCCATGTTCCTTCATCGCCCTTTGTGTTCCGGGGCCACGGTATCTCTTTCGAATAGTCCCGCAGCCCCGGCAGGCTTCGGCCCTTGCGGACCCCTTCACTGTTGCTGACTCTCTTTGAGGCGCGCGTGGAACACGAACGCGCCGTCGACACGGCCTGTCGTCATGAGACGGACATAATAACACGCCTGCAATACCCGCAGGGTTAGACAGAGGTGTGCCTTAATAGTGCACACACATTAGTTACGTTTTAAGTCCCATGTCATAGGGGGCGAGCCTATACCAAACCCAGACTTCGTGGCTGCTACTGAGAAATTCCTGAAAGGAAAACCAAATAATACTTTGACCGAACACTGTTTTAAGTTTTCACGGTTCATAACTATACTTAAAATAAGAAAGAAAGAGGGTAGACAGATTTGTCTGCTCCTAACAATTTTGCCATCCACCCACATTCTCCAGTTGACCCGCGATCATGGCGCTTGCAACAGCGTCGAAATATCGGGAGCTCAAAAACAATAAATAATCACGGAAGATATCCCGTAAGTGACATTTTAAGTATAATACTTTAACCGACCCGGGAATCGAACCCAGGACCTCATGCTCAGCAGTCGCGCTTCCGACCACTCGACCAACGAGTCAATCAAATAAATTAAACATTTTTATCTTTGTTTAAACAATTATTGTTAGGAGCTAGCTGCCTATTAAATACGGCTTCTCTTAGCAGATTTTGATTCATGATTCCATTATACCGTCAACCTCGTGAGGAGTCATGGTCCTTGTTTTAGAATGGCTATCAAGGTGGTTGTCCAATCAGTCGAAATAGTAGAAAAAGAATGAAGTGAAAAAACTACAGAATGGATGTAAAAGTACCCTGACGAAGCCAAAGGTATTTGTTCTCCCCGGTCATAGATCCACGATATTTTTGTTGTTCTAGACTTTACGACACACACTTTTGTCACAACGATTGGCCTTGACGATGTCCTGGTCAATGCCATTACAATGTACATCTTTGAACATGAAGTAAAAAAGAAAGAAAACAATGAAACCAAATTGATTGACATAAATAGCATAAGCATCAAGCAACAAGCCGTTTCGTTAAGTAGATGTGTAAACAGTAGAACAAACCATCAACAGGACATCCGTAATAGTACATTATGATATAAGTGCGGTAAGTTGAAAATTACAGCCATGGCGATATTCCTAGCCCGAGCCGTAGGCGGGGGCGATAAAAAAGCTGAGGCTGTAATTATCAAAGCGCACGTATGTCATACGACGTTTTATAACATATTTGCGAGGAAATAAATAAAACAAATAAAAACAATATAGCGAAAAGAAAAAGCGCGCGGAATAATTTTTTACTTGTTCACAAATTAGTGAGGCGCGCGCATCAGCGCTTTTTTTAAGGCAAAGACACAAAAAACAGCCAGTATTACTAATAAAGTAAATTAATATTTTTGTGTTTTTGTTACAGATAAATGGTTGTAATTTATTGTCAAAATTAATTAAATTAATGAATTAAATGTTTATTTATTATATTTCATCTCCCAAAGTTAATTTTATTCATAAAATGTTGACCACTTTTATGACATAAAAACTCTTTGCTAAGATTTAAAAAAGTATAAACCGTGCATTTTACTTTACAGCACAAGTACGTAATGAGATACATTACGATATTGAAATTGGTGAAATAAGAGACCCTTTACGAGCAAATGTGTTATAAACAGCATTTTTTTTAAATAATAATTTCGCACGAAGTCGTCCATAAAATTACTCTTTAGTGCCAATTATATAAACCAAATAAGAACTACAAATAAATAAACGCTTTTCGAATACAACTTCATAATGTACGAAAATAATGCTCTGACATTTTATTTAACCAGATTTCACACACGCTGATTTCCAATTTAACAAAACGGCATAAATGGACTTTTATCCATTTAATTTAAATGTAAAAAATGTAGTTTAAATAAGTGTTCGTATTAATTCGTTGCAAGCAATTACACGATGCTATTCGTTTAGCTCTGAAGTTTATTAAGGCCTGTCTGACTGAACACATGTGCCAGGCATTTCATTTTGCAGTATAAATCATGTTATAACTAACAGTACGGGCCTTATTAAATCGCTTTTGCGGAAAAACGGAAAGAGATCCTTCTCTCCGCTGATGCGTTTCCGATTTCGCTCTATTTAGAATTTAATTCAGAATTCTTAAATGAAATTCCCATTTGAGTTTTCAGAATTATTATTAAAAGGTTTTCTGTTAGCTGAGGTTTTTGTTTACGGGTTGGATAATTATGCTTTTGGACTTCAATAAACACGATTTGAAAAACAAATATGAAGCTATAAAGGTATAAATGTATTTTTGTTTAAAACAGGTTGTTAACAAAAGTCTTTTTTTAATTCAATGAACAAAAAATAAGTGAGAAGCAACATAGTTTTAATAATTATGTTTTTATTAAAAAGTTACACGTGGAACAATGGCAATTACAAAAACAGACAATTACATAACCTACTTTTGTCACGGTAAATTAGAATATTATTTGCACCTGAATAGTACCAGTAGTGCTTCTTTTTTGTACACTTGTGGTTTTTTTAAAGAAAAGCTTATTAAAAAACACACTTTTTATGACTTGTCATCATTAATATTTTTTAAAGTTTTTAAAATATTTATATTTATACATAACGTGAATCTGAATAAAAAACTGTTTGGCATCGCTTAGTGTCAGATGACAATATACAGGACCCCTTTTTTTCTCTTTTTTTTTTCGGATGGGAAATCATCAAATGACTCTGGGCAGAGCAGGAGGGATTTACAGAATTTTACTGACTAAAACCCATCCATGTTCCTTTATCGCCCTTTGTGTTCCGGGGACACGGTATCTCTTTCGAACAGTCCCGCAGCCCGGGCATAGGCCCTTGCAGTCCCCTTCCTTTTGCTGACTCTCTTTGAGGCGCGCGTGGAACACGAACACGCCGTCGACACGGTCATATACAGGACCCCTCTTCTTCCCCTTCTTCGCTCACTTTTCTTTTTAGAACCGAAGTCAACTACTAGGAATCTTTCCGAGAATATGCAGGTAATAGTTGTTGATTTCAAACATGTTACCTACTAACTACCTATAATGTATTACTAACAATATAAGTTCTCCAATTAAATTGTTCCATAACAAGGTGAAGTCGGTAAAACTTGAACTAAGTACAACAAGTATCGAGTGTAACTTAGAAACATGAACTTACATAGGGCATTGGAATAGAGCACACAGATAAGGATAGTAGGGTAGATCCCAAAAAAAAACTAATTAGTCCGTCAGGTAGATTTCCAAAATATATTGGACACAACATTTTTTCTTTTTTCACGTAAACAAAAAATGAAGACTATAAAGTGCGTCCGAAACTCGTGTGACGTCACATTTGAGTAAATTTTTTACTCAAATGTGACGTCACAAGCCCCCATTCATGATCTTTGACACGTTTTATCTTCGTCAATTTTTATTGATTTGATAAAATAAACAGAATCTAATTTTTTAGTCAGTCATCAATAATTAACAATGTAACAAAAAAAAATGTAGGTAAGCGGCAGCAGTGAAGTAATAATAGTAAGTAGTTTTTAAGGTTCCGTACCCAAAGGGTAAAAACGGGCCCCTATTACTAAGACTCCACTGTCCGTCTGTCTGTCACCAGGCTGTATCTCATGAACCGTGATAGCTAGACAGTTGATATTTTCACAGATGATGAGAAATACTAAAAACGGAATAAAATAAATATTTAAGGATCCATACAACAAACGTAATATTTTTGCTGTTTTGTCTAACGTTGTATAGATAATGGTACGGAACCCTGCGTGCGCGAGTCCGACTCACACTTGGCCGGTTTTTAAAATAAAAAGTAAAAAAAACAAGTCATTTGCAACGACGATTAAAATCATTTAACCCATAGGTACCGGTCGCGTGGGGAGTTAACACCACAGAACATCATCGAATGCTTAGAACTTTTCAAATTCTGCATTTCACGCGCTGAAGTTCCATTTAGATCCATTAAAACAGTGTCCTTTATGATCAAGTATCGAGCATAATCGTGATTTTGATGTATTTAACTTATATGATCGGGGTATCACGAACCCCTCGCGACCTTTTACGTAACGTTTTAGGCGCAACCATTTTTGAGTCAATTAGGTTCTAAAACTGAAACAATAAGTATACTCATTTTCATATTCAGCGGCCCCGAAAACCATGAAAACAACACCCATGACGAAAGTCCCAAAAAAAAAACACCTTCAAGTAATAACAAGCGTGTTGTTCTCTTGGCAGTCGGGTAAAAGTGATTTGTATATAGTTGTTAATTTGATGATACTTTAGCATCGCTGACGAATCGGTACTACAAAAACAAAAATTGTTGAAACAGTTGTGAATCGTGATCTTTTGTTTTTTGATGACGAGTAGGAACAGTGACGAGTCGGGCATAACTCTTTTTAACATATATCATTCTGTCCCTGTCATCCTCAACCGATTGACAAAAACAAAACAATGTATTAAACCGGTTTAACGCTAAACACATTTAGGGATTTGTGGTGCATGCGGGCAAAACTTTCAGAAAAACTAAATTGACCCGATTACTATGCTCCCAAGCTTTGACCTGACCGCGAGTCCCTGGAGATTTTGTGAGAGGGTCGAGTGCAATAGCTGCAATTTTACATTGTCGTACTGTAGAAATGAACAATGCAACCAGTTTTCAAGGTAATTTTTCTTACATTAATGGACTGTAGTGAAATAAGCCGCAAATGGACAGATATATACCACTATGGGCCCATTTGTGTAAGTGTTTTCTGTGTACGTTTCTATCATATCAAACGAAGGGATAGTCCCAATTTATTGTATTTAAGTCACAAAAGTTCTCAGTTAAAAAGAGGGATAACATCTATAAACATTTTCAATAATAAGTAGGTATTGCCACACTACACACAATTCAACAAACTTCTGTCTGACCTGGCATTATTCCATGGTGTCTGGGAGTGCCATGAAACTTTGGGGTCAATATCCGCTGGAAATATGCCTCCCAGTTTATATTAAAGGTAAACATAATATAGATACCAGCTAAGATATTGTTGACTTAAAGTTTTCGAAATCAAAATGAGTTATTACTTTGATGGGTAAATACAGCAAGGGATTGATGGTCATAGAGATTTCTGAGCCATCACTTTTCAGGGCAAGGGTCATTGTTTTGTATTTTAGTATAGGTAGGGAGTTAGGTTTTAAACGAGGGACGAACTATGAGGAAGATAGCAAATTAACAAGTTTTAGTATGGGATGAACTCCGATATACTCTATAAAAAGGGTAAAGTACTTTGTAGAAAAGAGCTGATTCTTTTTTTACAATTTCCGGTTTGGTCCCAAAGTAAAGGTTTTTCTTGATGATCTCCCTTAAAGTATGTCCTTCGTTTAATACTGTATTAAATTATGATTGAATTATGTTCCATTATGATTTAAAACTTTAAAGTTTTTCTTTAAGATAGTCTAAAGATTATCTTGATTTAATTTTAGTAGGTAAGAAGGTTCTTCAAAAGCGCTTGGCTTTGAAACAAAAGATATTTTATCGAACAAAACCAATCCACATTTTATCAAAACCTCATTTTATCTAGTCGATTCGATCCAGTCCCTTAAGATAAAGGTTACAAGTAAAAAACATTAGTCTGAACTACTGGAACTGTCCCTAAAAGCTAGTCACCTATTAAAACAATCATAAAACGATAATACCATTAGTGCGTCGGCCGTTACTAGTAGGGTTTCCAGATCTATAAATAAGTTTCCCGGAGAAAATTCCGAACTTTTACAAATTCGTTTAAAATATATTATGCATTATAATTTTATTCTGAGATTTGGAAAAGGGTTTGTTGCAGAATATTACTAGGTGCTTAAAAAATAAATTACATGGCCTGCCGTTTGTGCGCCAGTGTGCGTTCCACCCTGTATATCATGCAAGTGATACTGTTGATTCGTATATTGATTCCATTTTCAGACTTTTAAACGTTATTGGAAATTCCGGACGTTTAAGAATTCCTCCCCCGCATTCCGGACAATGAGCTAAAATTTCAACTTGTCCGGAAAAATCCGGACGGTTGTAACCCTAGTTACAAGGGGCCAACTTTAATACTTGAGTCAGCGCTAACAACAAACCCCATCCAAACTTCCATACATTTTGCTTCTAGTGGGCATTTGTTTGATGAGTTCTATGCTCCAATTCAAAATTGATGAACGGCTTTTGTTTTCTGTTCGAATTTCGAACGATGTTGTCATTATTGTCAATTTATTGTTTGAGGCCAATAACAATTTGGTTAATTGTAGACGGAATTCGTTAGGATGCATTAGTATTGTATTATAGTCATTGTGTCATATTATTATATATTGTATTGCATTATAGTCATTGTGTCATATCCAAATAATAAAAATGATGATTAACATTTTTTTTCTCCAGGCAACCCGGACAGTTCTGCCATTAGCTTCATTTAAGTTCTGGAAGATGCGCCTGCATGTTTGCAATTATTTTGCATATAGGTTTTTTTCATTATATTATACAAATAACTACCCAGGCTTTACAACATTATTATTATAGACCATTCTATCAACGAGTTCAAACACCAGTTAATAACGATTAACTGTGTAGTGAGACTGTATTAATCGCGAATGATTAATTAACTAAATAAACTTGTGTTTTCCAACCTTGTTATTTTCCAATACATTGGTTAACCAATTTCACGAGTGAAACAATGTAATTATCATTTGCTACAATAGATGTGCGATCAGATTATAATGTGGTAGATACTGCTTTTATGTTCGAAATGTTATATTTTGGATAAAGCGTGTGCTTTGCACTGAACTATTCTGTGTTCATAATTTAATAACATTCTGTAATGTTCGCTGGTTGGCTACAAAGTACTATCTCTAATGTCGTATAATCTGCGACCTTTTACATCTATAAAATCAAAATCGATAAAATGCCTAAAACTTTTTAATTACGCATTCCGGACAAAAAGATCACCAAAATATGTATTGGCACCAAAAACATGATTGTAAACGGAAACCATGTCAAAAGAAGCAATAACATCTTTGTTGCATTTTTGTTTGAATCATAAACAAATAGGTCACGAGGACACAACTCCACAGGGGGCAAACAAATTGTAAAAAATTGTCCGGTCATGTTTGACGTGCAGACAGCTTCCTTCCATGTTTCAGAATCGAAAATGATAAGTGGATCGTACGCCTCGTCGCCTCGGGGAATATTCACACGATGCGTTCACTTGAGAAAGTGTAGGGGGTAAACACATTTTGCTAAGCTGCATTTACATTCATAATGTATTGATTTTTCGCTGAATAGAAAAGTTATGGTTGGTACGTGTTGTGTACTATCGAGGACACTCCCGCCTGATCACCACTAAGCAAATATTTGCTTGCTTTTACAACATAGAAACGCTCTCTAGCCCCGCCCCGTTGACTTTGTATAGAAATAATGAATGGAAAGATACCGATCGGCCGAGCGCACTGACGACGCACGCCAAACGAGAGTTATTGTGTTTTTGCACGCCAAAGTTGACGCTTACATAATAGGCCTAAACTTGAAGGGGGCGTGGCTCGGCACCTCCGCATGAATTAAGCGAAAAAAAAATTAACTGATCAGGCGGAAAAGACCACGACTGTACGTACAGAGTTGTGTAAGTAAACATCAACAACACGCCCATGTAAGCCGAGCGAGAATTTTGCAAACTGTATCTCGTCGCTTCGGAGGACGCTTCAAACGCGAGGTGCATTATGAAAAATCTGATTTCATATCAAGTATGGGGTGTGTGTCTTTGTGGCTTGACGGCAACTTCGTCAACTGAGTCCAGCAACTCGGCAACACTCGGAAACTTTCGGCCGCAGACGCCACGTCGTTTGCATAGAGAAAGCGCCCGTTTTGTTTAAAGTTTTCCTTTTGTGAATCTAAAGTGCTATTTTATTTTTCACGTCGCAGTTTTTGGACTTACAAACGTCTGAGAAAAGGATTTTCTTTGAATTTAATAAACGAAATCTGTTGAGGCGCGGTATAGAGACACATTGAGATGTATTTGGTGGTAGTCACGTAGGGAGGTGTTGCTCTCAGTGCGATGTTTCATTTCCTGAGCTCTTGGCGCCACTAATTAAATGTTAGAAGAACTTGTTGCCAGATTTCATTTAAATCTCGTAAAGCGTCGCGAACTTGAGACGGAAATTAAAAATGCTGAACGTTTTATTGTTAAAGTTTATCTTAGTTTTGTGAGACGAGACTGCGCTGTTGAGAGCGTTTTGATTTTAATTTGTTCCAGATCCTGTTCGTGGAATTTTATTTCGCCTCGCATTGATATACGAAAGCTTATTACTCACTTGATGGTTGCTTGGCGATGAAAGAATTTGAGATAAATATACACCGAGAACGTGAACTTTAATAAAATGGCCCAAGTGCTTGGGCATATTACATGATCATTTGGCATACAGTACCTACAACCCACCCCATTTTCGTATTAATAATTTCGAGTAACTAAAAATAAACGTTATTTATACCAATCTCATTCTTACAACACACCGTTTTGTAGCACTCTACTTCAATTTCATAATTTACAATAAAACCATGAAACATAACTTATCTAACCCAGTTTCTACTACCTATCAATATTGTCCATCTTTCGTCTCTATTCGCAAGTCCATTCCGTGTCCGTATTCCGAAGCAACTCACCAAGTTTACACCTAAATCTCGCCTCAAACACAGCATCTTGACGCAGACAGCGTTTGTTTGTGGAAGCTCAAGTCGACATTGTGAGAGTCAATAAACGATTTTATGCTCGAATAACTATGTTAATGGCGCCGGCAACCACAACAAAAACATTTGGCGTCTTGCAGGGAACTTGGTAACTGGGTCCCTATTGCGTATAAAGGTTTTTCTGGCCGCGAATAATATGCAGAACTTATCTGTTATGTAGATCAGTGGGTACTTGGTATAGAATTTGTCTTCGAATAAAACAAGATGAGGCAGTAATAATAATATGTCAGACTTGATTTGGGTTTGGTTTCATAAAATGGGATTCGATGGAGAGGCTAGCATGAATATCCATGTGAGCCCAGTCTGAAGCCTACTAATATTATAAATGAGTGAGAGGATGCATATTGGATGTTTGTTACTTTTTCACGCAAAAAATACTGACCGGATTTGGATGAAATTGGCACACAGATAGTTTATGACCTGAATTAAGACAGAATACTTTTTATCCCGGTAGTACGATCCCGTGGAACAATTAGGTACCGAAATACACGCGGGCCAAACCGCGGGCACAAGCTAGTTTAGAGTCTATCTATCTTTTATAAATAAAAACAAAAGGCCTGACTGACTGACTCATCAATGCTCAGCCCAAACCCTTGGGCCTAGAAAGCTGAAATTTTGCACAGAGGTTCCCTTTATAATGAAGACAAGGAACAGGAAGGATTTTTAGAAATTCAACCCCTAAGGGAGTTAAATAGGGGATGACAGTTGTGTATGGAAAATCGACAGTTATAAAGTTAGGATCTTCAAATTTTGTGTTTAAGCGGATGAATAAAAATTAATTTATTCGGGTCTCAGCGTTTTTCATAATTCCACCCCCGAAGGGTTAAAAAGGGGAATGAAGTTGTGTATGGAAAGTCCTTAATTTCGAAGTAAAAATCACTAAATTTATAATCTAGGCTTATGGTTGGAAGCTAACGCAACGGTGTTGTTAGAATTTCAACCCTTAAGGGGGTGAAAGATGAAAAGAGGGCTTTGTTTATAATTAAAGTTCTTTTTTTTTAAGTTAAAATCATGGATGTAAACAGACTTTTCACGAAGCCTCCAACCAAGCATTCTGAATATCAAACTAAGTAACCCTACGCAAAAATGTTTGCTGGTAAATTACTTTTTTTTTTGGAGTGAAAAATCAGACTTTTCGGTAGGACTCAATGTAACGCATTTAAAACACTGTGCTGATGAATGGACTGAATAGTACGGGGGTCGTGAAGCTGTTTTAAGCAAAAATCATACATTAAAAATTTTAAAAAAAAAAAAGTTGGAACTTTGACCCCGAATATCTCCGTAACTAGAAGGTTCCCAGTATGGTCTTGAACAAAAAAATATCGCAATGACGGGGAGAACAAGTACCTGTCGGCTTCGTTAAGAGTCTTTTTACACGCTTCAGGTAAGTAACACAACATAATTCGTTGTTTTTTTTTTATTTCAACCCACAGGGGTGTGAAAAGGGGGATGAAGTTTTTTTATCTCCATAAAAACTTGGGCTTGGCATTACAGAGCTAGAATTCCATAAATTAAAGCATTTGGGAGGGTTTCACGTCTCCCAGCAATGGTCAAATTAGTAAAATCAGACAATGTTGACATTTTAGGTTATTTTACTATTTCAGTTATTGTGATATAGTTTTTAATTAGCTTTTAAAAGACTTACTTATCGTTATTTTTCGAAATGTGATCTCAAATAATACGTAGTTTGAAAATGTCATTTTTATGTTCACGTGTACCGTTTCTAACTTTACATAGAATGAAGCGATTGGGAAGAAACAAAAACAATGAATGTTACTCCAAGTTATACACAATATTTATTTAAATACATATAAGGTCACGGACACGAAGTCAGAAGGCGCGGGGCACTAGACTGGTGCGTTAATTGCGTTACCGCGTTATAGCACAAAGATTACTTATTATCCCAGAAGTAAGATCCCGTGGGCAATTTCCAAACTCCACGCGGCGAAGTCGCATAAGCTAGTAATAACTAAAATGAAAGATGATTTTAATTTCATGTTTTCAGATTTTCGAGAAAGACTTGTTAAGTATTTGCAGTTACGTTTTCATTTTCAGTGTTTGTACAATTTTGTTCTACAATCCGTAACGCAGTGGTCTGTTTGTACACAGTAAGCCTTTTCTTTGTTTCTTTGTCACTGTTTTTAGTAGCGAGCGCAAAAAACTAAATCTGCTCGTTTCGAAAGCGGTGCTGTATTGGGATTGTTCGTGTTTTCTGCATTAACGTTGAAGTACCTACTTACATTGAGCTTGTTGACATTTATTATGATTGACTTATTGACTTTGTTGCCATTAATTATGGTAGAATTATTGTGATAATTATGATGAACTTCATAAAAACATTTTCTTCACCTTTGTTAAATCTATGTAATGTGTGTAACGTATGTGTGTGTAAATTTTAAAATGAAATAATATTTACACAATATTATTATTAATAAGATTAATACATACATTGAACAAAAACCCAACAAATCTCAATGTTTGTAAACTGAAACATATCCTATCGAAACCTTATTCATCCTCAGAGTTTTCTCATACGAAGAAACATCTAAATTCAATGTCACTAGCAACCTATTAACTCAATATTTTTCTCTTTTCAGGTAAGTCCCAGCTCCCAAGCGTCCTTGTTTCCAGTCCCCTTGATTGGTAGGTACAAAGTAGGTAAAAGGGCTTCACTCAATCCAGGTGTGAAGACAAAAGGTGCTCCCAATTGTCTCAAACACAATTGTAATCTAAGAAAGATAAGTTTGGGCAGGAATTAATCGTTAAAAGGAAAGATTAACCCTTTTCATTAAGAAGAGAAGGAAGGAAGTCGCAGAATCATCAATTATAAGAATTAAAAAGTTTGTAATTTTATTTTTGATACGTCTTTTTTAGGGTTCCGTAGTCCTGACAAGGAACCCTTATAGTTTCGTCATGTCCGTCCGTCTGTCTGTCTGTCCGAGGTTTGGCTAAGAGACGGTTAGTAGTAGAAAGTTGTAATTTTGTAGGGGTCTGTTACGCCGACAAAATGGTAAAATAAAAATATGAAAAATATATTTTTTTAGGGTAACTCCCCTCCCTACATGTGAAGTGGGATGTTTTTTTTTCGGAGTATTGTTAAATAGGTCTTTTTAAATGACTTAGGGGTTGCTAAAAAATCTGAAAAAAATCACGATGATAGTGCATTTCATGAACTTTGAACGAAAACTATAGGGGTTAAGAAAACTTTATTAGATTAGCAGTAATAGTCGTTGAACTTGGATGTTGGATAATTTTGTACCAAATACAAAATCCTTAGAATAAATCCTTTAGAGTGACTAAGATGAAGTAGTTGTTTGTTTATAACGGGTAAAGACTTGCATTGAAAAACAAAATCTAAAATATAACGGACTACTACGGAACTCTACACTGCGCGTGGCCCGACACGCACTTGGCCGGTTTTTTTGGTGTTGAAAGATCAACGAGCTATGAAGTTAACGAATCTGTGAAAATTCACAATCTTTCGTAAATTGTTCTTTGTGTTCCCTTAAGTTTAAATGCATGAAACTTGGAAGAGGAAAATATAATTCCCAACCAAGCAATGCACTGAGTATTTAGTGGCATACATTGGCTCGAGTTTTGCCCGCCATAATAGTTAGAAGATAACAATTAAACTGCGTCATAAACATGGCTTTGAGAGCGAGGGCACGAGACACTGCATAGCCGAGTCGAGCACAAGAGGTTGCTCCATGTCGATCACAAATAATGAATTTACGGTTCGATAAATATGTAAATTTCAGCTGGAACGATAGCAAATTAATGCTTAATTTCTCTGTTCTGTTTCGCATAAATTTCACAAATATATTCCTAAAACCCTTTTGATAGACGCCAGAAGCAGAATTTAGAGAACAGCAAATAATAATGCTTAGTGTTACTTGTTCGTTCCTTATTTTGGGACCAATTTGTTATTGGTAATAACAAGTTTTAAAGAGATATCTGAATTAATTTATTAGCTTCAAGTTGGACAATTTAAACTTTAAAGTGTGGGTACTTAGGTCCACCCTCAGAAGTGGTTTGTTTGGATGTTCTACTTGTTGTTGAGGATTGATTTATGATTAATTTCTGTGTAAAATAATTGAGTTGTTCACTAAGTAATCAAAATCGGATGGAGAAACTTTACTGCTTGAAAAGTTAAATGTTGCAAACAATTTGCATTTCTGAAATGAAAATCAAATTAAATAATTTCTCAAAAATGTTGAAGCACATCATTGCGTAAAGAGTATTTCACGTAGTCGCTTTTGAATTAAAACTAGCACGCTGAATATACATACATAAATTAGGTAGACACTTACCTATATTCGAGATTAATCCTCTTCTGCTGTTTCTTGTCCTGTCGATTTAACTTCCATGTAGCAGTTCGACCCCAGTGGGCGGCCACGTTTATTGCAACGGCAGAGACGCTAATCAGGTCGTCAAAAGTGCAGATAAACGGACACTTCTACTTCTGTATCTCTCGTGTTTTTTTAAGCACTTTATTAAGGCGACTACAGGAGCTAAATTAGCATCTCTAATTGTGGTGGTTCAAACTTCGTTTGAAATACTGTTAGAATAAAGTTCTAATCAGCTTGCACTACAAAAGTGGTTGTTACGTCAGTCACTGCGGGCCGGATAGTGCGAATGAGTGGTTTTTTGCTATTTACTAAAATCTATTGTTTGGACTAAAAAAATAGAACACTATCATGCTAATATGTTGCTTGTAGAATTATTTCCCAATTAATCAGAATGATCGCATTTATTTGAGTATGGTTTTTAGTTTTTTACTCGTTAAATGAAATTTTTAGAGATGAGTTCGTGATTTTTTTTATCGAGTAAAAGTAGTTGTATTATGTTTTCAAAACACTATAATGTGGCATTATATCCTGAAGAATATCATATATTTTTTTCGTTTTGTTTATTGCAGATAATCATATGCTTTTTTGCACTATAAAACTCGCGTTTTGCTCCTGTAGTCCCCTAATTCAACGAAAAACTCCATAATACTTTTCGCTTCTACCTAAAGTTAGATGTTACTTAAAGACGTTATCCTTTTCCCAACAACGCAGTATAACGGTGCAAACTTTATAATTAAACATGTTTTATTTAAAGCCGCAGAACATTTTATATAAGGAGCAATACACATGAGATGAATTAATACCCGGAATAAGAGCAAAGACTTTAGCCCGCAGACGATCGTAAATTTACTTCATAAAGAGAACAATTCGAGGCGGTCCTATATAAAATTAAACGTTTAACTTTTTCGGGCCACTTCCTCAAAAAATTTCCCTTTTATTTCTTCAGTCATTGACGTGGTCCCGCGCAAAAAATGGCTATTTATGGTTCGTTAATCAAGTCGTTAAGTACTTGACCAGTAAAAGTGTAGCGTTCCCGACTGCTACCGAGACGTAATTAAAGTCAACGACCACTTTTATTATTCAATAGGTACTTGCCGCAAACTGAATTGCGCCGAATAGGCTGTTCTTTGACCATTTAATACCAAGTTTTCTCTAATGTTTCGACTTTGATGTGAGCTAAATAGCTTTTTAAATACATCCATTTGAAGTAGGGTAATACTTAAAGTCGATTCTCCTTTCTGTCACTTTGATATGGCAACAATTGGGGTCAATTAGTGAAATAAAGATTAGTCTAAACGAACCAATTTAGATTGCCATTACAAATATTAAATTCAAATAATTGATACTAGAAGCTTTGAAGGAATTAATTTAAGTGGAGTGTTCTAATTTTCTTGTTACTTGTGTTAAGAACCGTAAGCTTTAGCTTAGCAATTAAAGTAGTTCGGATTACATTGTTTTAATTGAGTGGGGATATGAACTGTTTCTGGGATTAATTAACACGTCTCATTGTGATTTATAACGAGTTGATGACACAACTAACTTCATTTAACAAGTGATAAAATAACGTAACATCACGTCTAATCCCCAAAGGGTTAGACAGAGGTGTACATAAGAGTGCACCCACATTTCGCCAGTTATGTTTAAGCCCCATGTAATAAGGAGCAAGCCTATTGCCTTTAACCGTGGCAGCTACTGAGAAATTCCTGATTGAAAAATCCAATAACACACACTTGATTAAGGCGCTAAATTAGACTAGACTACAGGAGCTAAATTAGCAACTCTATTTGTGGTGGTTCAAACTTCGTTTGAAATGCTGTTAGAATAAAGTTCTAATCAGCTTGCACTACAAAGTTGTTGTTACGTCGGTCACTGCGGCCCAATTGTGCGAAATGAGTGGTTTTTTGCGACTTACAAAAAATCTATTGATTGGACTAAAAAAATAAAACATTATCATGCCAATATTATTTGCCAAAAAATCAGAATGATCGCATGTATTTTAGTAGTTTTTTTACTCGTTAAAATATTTTTTTAGAGATAAGTTCGTGATTTTTTTTTATCGAGTCAAATTAGTTGCATTATGTTTTCAAAAGACTATCGTACTAGCATATATCATGAAGAATACCTATCTTATATTTTTTTGGTTTTGTTTATTGCAGTGAACTCGCGTTTAGCTCCTGTAGTATATAAATAATTTGTATAATACATAGCTAACGAACAACAAAAACATAGATTCAACAAACAATTCTGCTGTTCTAAAACCCAAAGTTGCAGGAAAAAGGTTTTACTAATCCATCCAACTTTTTCAGTACCCACCACAATGTCCGCCATAATCCTAGGTTCATATTAAATTGCACAGCTGTTGTAGCAGGCTGTGATATTGTAATTGCGGCGCAAACTGTCATGTGGGCAGGCTTGGCCAAGTAATTTGATCAAGAAGATGGGCAGCATCCCCCTGTGTGTGTATAATAATATCACGCTGTATATAGGCACCAATCAATCGGAGAGAATCTTACGTCAATATTGTACGGCTGAGGTATATATAATACGACTCACAGACGGCCAGACGATTAAATTCAGTATAATAGTGCGTTGGCACAGCCTAACTCGCTCGGTGTGGAGCATGCAATCTGTAATACGACTGCCTCATGCCTGGTATACCGAAACTGAGATATGGGATGATTTTTTAATTCATCCCGAGTAAATAGGGGATGGAAGTTTGTATGGAAGTTTGTGCACACGGTTTTTTATAATAATTTTAAAACATATCTACTGAATGAGAAACCTGAAATATTTTCGTTGATAGTTTTCCGATAATCCGATCTTAGGATATGATTAAAGGTTTGGTTTATTTTTTAAGATTAACCTCCAACCGGTCGCTCGTATCTTAAAAGACTTACTAACGGTTTTGAAGATTTAAAACCACAAATAAATAACTCATTTTTTTTTTTAAACATTTTCTTTCGGTTACGAAACAATTTGATTATATAAAAATATCCTTATGTGTGTAGTTGTAATACAAATCTTAATGTTTTAAATTCCCGTGTGCGAGTCTTTGTAATTATTCTCCTCCTAAACGAATCGATAGATTTTGATAAAAGAAATCAAAATAACCCACTTCCGTTGGTTTGGGTCAAATTTTGGCACGTGCACGACCCGTAAAAAAAAACTACTAAAAGTGTATGAGCAATTAAAAAAAAAACTTACGACTTTAGTGAAAAAGCAAGAATATTATAGTGAAATATAGTCGAACACATAAACCTTTTTGACGGTATGCTTTTGGTATACAATAACTTTTTGACGGCGAGTGTAGTCTTTTCGAAGCCTACGCCGTGTATTAGACAAAATATGTTTGTGCAACACGGGATACGCGGGGAAGACTGGTATCCAGTTTTTTGTGATGAACTTAGAAGGGATACTTGAGACGAGAAAGAGCTGTGCCGGACATACTCGAAATTATAAACAAAAAACCGGCCAAGTGCGAGTTGTACTCGCGCACCGAGGGTTTCGTATAAACTTGTAGGTTTTTTTTATTAAACAACATTTATCTACGGTGTTCACATTGTTTCCTTTACATTTGCTGTAAGACATGCTTCTTACCAAAATTTTATGATTCTAAGTCAACGGGAACTACCCAATATGGTTTTGATTTAAACAGTCATATCTTTTAATTCCGTTGACTTACAAGTTTGATTTTTTCACTGCTCCAAGGGTAACAGACCTGTAGGCTTAGCCAAGTTGACAATCTACAATCGTTAACGCTATAGAAAACTAACCAAATGTATGGGAATGACATCTATCATCGTTAAGTCACGTGGTCAAAACAAACGAATGGAAATTTTAAAGTTTAGTCAAAACTGTAAGTTGGCTACGATTTATATGGGATGAAGGGATCACGATTGTAGAAACGAATACATTTCATTCTATCATCTTGATCGATGTAAACTTGTCTACGAAAGTTTATATTCGTTTGTTTTGACCACGTGACTTAACGTTTACGATTGTAGAAAGAGAATCGATACGAATCGTTTGTAACTTGGCTAGGCCAGGCCAGGCCATTAATTTTAGCTTGATACCTCCATGCGTACCTTAGAGAAACGGTCTTGACAGACGGACAGACAGACAGGCAGACGGACAGACGAACAACTAAGTGAGCGACTGAGGTACGAAACCCTAAAAATGCAAAGTTTAAAAGTTAATTAGCCAGTGTTGTTGGATGACGAGACATAATTTTGACACTGAAGCTTGCTTTCAGTCATGTAAACTCTCAGTGTAACGGAATTGATTAACTCAATATCTAACTAGTTGTACCCCACTATCTATTCCGTATACCTCTGCTCATCCCGCAAACGGTGCAAGCGAGATAATACCTTCCCGCCAGTTTACTACAGTTTCGCCGTTTGAGTTGGTATCACCTTGGGAGTCAGTTTATACGGAACGCGGACCGTAACGAGTAAAGTTATAAGTAGGATCAGCAAGGTTTTAAATTAAATAATCCTTTATAGAATAATCTTTTTTTATGTGCTTTAGAGCCTACCACGAGGGCTTAGGGGATAATAGATAGGTTCTTATTTGTTTTTGGGACATTGATTTAAGATTGAATTTGGTATTTTGTTTAGACGAGAGAGAGAGTTTTGTGTGGACTTGGAAATTCTCTAGTAGGGATCAAATTGTTGTGTAAGCTTTGGCCAGTTATGAGTTGATAATAATGAGATTATGGTCTTACTGGAAAGGAAATATAATCTAGTTTCTTACAAGATTTTTTAATTGATGTAAAGTTAATAGTTTTTCATTAAATTCGTATTTTAATAGCAAAATATCCGTTTTCATCACTGTTTTTCAAGTTCTACATTTTTTTTAGAGTATCAAATTAAAATTATATATCTTGATTTTTAGTGAAATAGATTCCTTAAATGTATTGCTTTAACAATAAGTGGTATCAACTTGGATATTTCAATGGGTAATATGGACAAAGTCATTGATGCAAACTAAACATATTTATGCGGTCTACCGTACGTTTAGTCATCTAGTTTACAAAACCATGCATTTATAGGACATTTACTTATTCTGGATTATTTCCCAACACATGTTTTTTTTAAAGCATCCTTGAATGTCCATCTAAGGATATGGGAGAGGCCTTTGCTCAGCAATGGGATATGGAGGTGATGAGTGGTAGAGTAGCCTTCCAGGTACAAAGAATACCTGGAAGGCCAGGTACTCTTCAACTGCATCACCTCGTAATGGGCGTCCAGATCATCTCGCCACCTCTTTCTGGCTAGGCTGGCGTCGGCGGCGCCATCCATCCTCAGGCATCTATTCATGCAATTTAGATTTACTTATCTTAATCCAACCCTATGGCTCCTAATGTACAACCTACTAATGTTTAAGATCAGTAATTTCCCCAAATAACAACATGACAAAAAACCTCTTTTAATACGAACCCTAAATAGAGCTAATAACCTTGTTACATGTCGTGATTCATTCGTATCGTTTTTAATAAGGTTCGTCGAATGGGATCCGCACATACAATGTGAGGTTGATGAGGTGAAATTTGTTGGAGCCACCGTCAATTTCCCGGATCCAATTATTGCCACATTGTTGGTTGCAAACGCAATATTACCCTTATGTTTACTTTCCCCGTTTTATCCGCCAGAGTGATATTTTGGATGGGCTAAAAAATATATAGGTTTAATTTTTTTTGGTTAAAAAAAATAAAGATTCTTAATTTTTTTTTTTTGAGATTTGTGAGAGAAAAGCTTGATTTTTTAGTAATAGTCGATAAATGGTGGAACGTTTATAGAAGTCGGATTTTCATAGAACTTTTTTATTGAGTTCCTAGGAGTACCTAGGGCCCTACGAGTTCCCAGAGAGACCTTTTGAGACTTTTTTTGTCTAATTGCACTCAGCTATCAGTTTCATTAGATAATAAAATTTGTAAAAATGGGGAGCCATAAACAAAGAAAATAAAGTAAATGCACAAACCCAAACCTAATTTAGTCAGGATTAAACTTCTAACCCCTAAATAAAGTGGATCTAATCCCAGAATAAGCTTTCAGTCTGACCACTGAAAAATAAAAATAAACGTTTGGACAAAATAAATTAAGTTCAGCAACAAACGTACAAATTACAGTGTACGAAATGATAAACGTATCTGATACGTGCAAAATTAGTATTGCAACAGTTGACGAGTAATTTAAACTACTTTCGCCAATATGTTAACAAGTATATGTTTTATGAAAACAGCGTTATCCCCCCTACACCAGTTTAAGTTAGAACACAAAAATAATGAGTTTTAAGTGATAACGCCGTCAGCCTCTTATGTGCAGCCAGCCAGTTGACCAGCCAAGTAGCCAACCATTAGTTGACTGCGTTGAGGAGGAGTTTTTTTAACGCATTTTTTAAGTTTGTTTTAACATATTTAACATTGATTTTTTCATTCTGAAATCAACTAAATTTATAAGTACTTCCATTACGTTGTTATTTATTAAATGGAAATAACGTCAACTGGAAACAACGATTTAAATAGACTTTACCATATGGTTAGTTATAAACGCTGTCTGATCACTAAATGAACAGTCAATGTAAAGCTATTATATTTTTGCTATAAGCAACATTTCACTGTACGTTGAACACGGATCCTGTGCCTCATTATTAGTAGATACGATCGTGTGTGCTTCATTGGATCGTTCTGTTATTATTGTGTGCAGTATGAATTGTTGGTTGTTATACGCTCTAGCCTCCTAGGTTCACCTATTTTCTCCATGATTGTTAACTTTCTATATTTTCAACTACTGATGGAATATTATTGAGCCTAATATCTTTGTGTACGGTTTCTACTAATAACCATTCTATTGCCCCCAAAACTTTCTTCACGACATTTTCCTCTAATTTATATTCAGTTTCAATATTTTCAGCTTGTAATAATTCGTACTATTCCTGGTTCTGTTTTCACTTTGTGATATGCTATGCTATAAAAATACTTTAATACAAGAATACGGAATTATTTTGTTGAAAAACATAGACCTGAATTGCTAGAACGTTACAAAATAAACATAGATTTCTAAAACCATAGCCTTTTCGTTTGGCTTTGCTGTAGTCGTGTAAAAAAACATAAAATCAACCAACAATCTTTTGCACACAATTAACACGATTCACATTAACATCAAGTACTTTATTTGCTTTATCCTGCATTCCCTCGTCCGCACCCATCCATAGACCCTTGGAAACATTACTGTCACTCCAAGTTGGGTTATTCCCACAATGTGGGAGTTGTGGGACTCAATTTTGGGACTTGTGACTAGTAATTTTAAAGGTCCCTGGTCCCTCGCTTTCAAATGTCATGTACAGGTGCTGTGGTCACAAACTTCTGTTTGACCTTCCAGTAAATATGGAAAATTGATTCTGTTGTGAGCTACCATATTTGAAATTAGTTTTGCGCGTGTGGTGACTGAATTAACAGTGTTTCGAACTGATTATAGAACATATATTTACTATTAGCACTACGCCCGTGACTTCGTTCGCAAAAATTGTGATGGCTCGGTTAATATGCATGATATAAATATAATTTAAAGCCTAATAGCACCTACAAATAATGTGGCTTTCTGCCAGTTAAAGATTTTTTCGAAATGGATTATTGCTTTAGGAGATTTACCCTCCTCCATACAAACTTACCAACACCAAAAATACCCCTTTAAAATATTAGTTTTATATAGATAAATGAATAGAAACTCAAGGCACCCAGAGCGTCGCGGGAGACGCCCCGGGCGTCGGGGGCCACGTGGTGGCTTCCGGCCACCGTAGGCGCGGGCCTGTGGACGGGGAGCTATGGGCTAGCTCGCCGTCCGTTCGTCTCATGACGACAGGCCGTGTCGACGGCGCGTTCGTGTTCCACGCGCGCCTCAAAGAGAGTCAGCAACAGTGAAGGGGTCCGCAAGGACCGAAGCCTGCCGGGGCTGCGGGACTATTCGAAAGAGATACCGTGGCCCCGGAACACAAAGGGCGATGAAGGAACATGGATGGGTTTTAGTCAGTAAAAGTCTGACACTCCCTCCTGCTCAGCCCAGAGCGGGAGAAGTCATTTGATGATTTCCCATCCGAAAAAAAAAAAAAAAAAAAAAAAGGCACCCAGAGCGTGGCCCCGGAACACAAGGGCGATGAAGGAATATGGATGAGTTTAAGTCAGTAAAAGTCTGACACTAGCGGGAGGAGTCATTTGATGATTTCCCATCCGAAAAAAAAGGCACCCAGAGGATAGTTCGGTTAAGCAGACTACACTGGCCTGCAAAAATAAGTATCACACTTTTAAAATTGCAATATCTTTTTAAGTACACAAGATATACTTTCGAAACAAAAAGGACTAGCTCGAAAAATAGTTTAATTTTGTCTATTGTTTCAAAGAAAGCTGGTAAAAATTGCTTTATAACGTTTTTTTTATTTTAAATCTCAAACTTCTATAGTATAGGATTTTTTTTTAAAAATGTAATACTTATTAGGTTATTAAAAAAAATCTTATCTTACGCACTCGTAATTCAAGTTAATAAATTTAGGCTCTCTTTTACAGTATAACAACATCAGGTTGTAATGAGCTTTTTTTATTAAGAATACTTCAAAGGTTGTTGTTGGCATTGAACAGAGTTGTTTTTGTTACATAATATATAATAATATTGAAGTCGAAATAACTATGTTTCGTAACAATACGTGTATTGTTTTGTTAAAATAAAAGGTCAGGACTCACATTACTCGAGTAGGCTTTAAGTAAAGGTCGTAAAAGCTTTTGTAAGGCTCGTCGGGCATCACAGGATTACTTACCTTTAATTAGAAACACTTTAAAAGCTTTAAGCTATTATAGGTTCGTATTATTTAAATCAATACTTGAAGGGAACTTTCCAGAGTAATTTATACTCTAAATATAAACACGTAGTTCGTTAGGAGTCACATCTAAATGTCATTCAGGTCAAATAAAACTTATTGAAAATTCAAGACCTTCGTCTGGATTGTATTATGAACTAAGCAGACTTAAAATGTTGAAAAAAAAACATAACATAACATAACATCACGCCTGTAAACCCCTAAGGGGGTAGGCAGAGGTGTCTCTATTAGTACACCCACATTTCGCCAGTTAAGTTTTAAGTTCCATGTAAGCGAGACTATTGCCATCAACTGGGCACAAACCCAGACTCCATGGCTGCTACTGAGAGATTCCTGATGGAAAAACCCAACAGCACTTTACCCGACCCGGAGATCGAACCTAGGACCTTATGCTCAGTAGTCGTGCTTGCGACCTCTCGACCAACGGGGCAGTCACCATTCGACCAAATCGATTCTATTTGATTATTTAGTGAGTAATATTTTTTCTCTCATATGGCCACACCATAAGTTTGGTTGTCGTACAGTTGACGTGCAGTTCACGCGCAGTTTAAAGATTACAAGGATAACGTATATCACTCAAACTTGAACTTAACTGCAACTGCACTACAACTTTATCGCCGGTCATAAAATTACGTGAATTAGCTCTCTGAGCAGTATGTTCAAAACTAATTACACAAAAAATCAGTAAGGTAAGTCAACGAATAAATAAAGAAACTCATTCAAAATTCATCTTAAAACGAGAAAGAGTGATATTTACTTACTAAACGGTGAAGAGATTCGCGCGGATCAGCGGCATTTCTATCAACCGGGAGAAATCCTCAGCCATATTTATTTATCGCTTTCGATAGCAATGGCGAGAGGCTTCAATTACCCGAGACTCCACGCTACTGCAATTTCGCAAATTGCTGATTTTACTTCTGCCGAAGGCAAGACGTTTTAAATTGCAACTCGTTATATGCATTAAAGAGTAACATCTTCGACTCACGGATTCCAACGTGAGCCAAGTTTTGAAAGACATGCTGTTCACGATATTGTAATTATGAATGAGCCATACATATTTATAACTTGTAAGTACATCTTTTGTTTATTTGTGAACTCCAAATTTTGGTCATCGACATCGTCAGAATGCTAATGGCTTGTTGTGATTTCAGCGGCAGCTTCTTATTCTTGCTTATTCATTATATAATTATGTTTTTTTCTATAGGGAATTTATGTTCGAAAACTTGAACAAAAGTAAACAGAATTGTTGAAGTCAAAGTGATATCCAGTACAACGAACGGTAGCATCTTTACTTTCTCCTTGCTTTGTTTATATTTCTGTATTGAGTGTGCGGGTGGCGAGTTCCTTGTATGAAACAGACGAACAAGCCTGTTCTACATAGCTTGCGATTTTGTGTTTTAATCAATATAAATAACGAAAAGGAGAACAGCGCCACAATGATAGTAGCTTATACTAACGAAGGTATAACTCAAGCTTAACTACTAACCGATTAAAAATTGCACCCAATTGTATGAAGTGTAACAAATCAACATAAATTATGAAACTTTACACCGGAGCTAGCAGTTATTGCGATAAATTGCTCGTTGTCGAGTTCATTAACGAGTTACTCGCACGCGAGAACAGCGAGTGCGGCGGGTACAAGAGGCACAAGGCGTTTTTCATAACCGATGCAGACGGCCTTATGCATATTTGATGGAGCATAACAGTGCTTTTAAGTACCTGTCAACGTTTGCTGAGGCGGCAGCGAGCCAACTAATTAATCTAACAACTTGTTATAACACTTATCGTTATGGTTATAAGGTCTAATTCACATTGTTTTTGAGTTTAAAATAACGTGGTTCAACATAGTGGAACGCTCCAAGTATATGTCAAGGGCGACGGGGCTGACTTGCATACAAGTTTAACATTGCACCGTGTGGTATTGATGATAAATATGTGTACTGCGAAGAACCGTGAAATTACTAAGTTATTTTTTAAAATACTCATTAGTGTTCGTTTTTATTTTAATAATAGTTTCGAATGTGAAGGCTTTGAGATAAGACTTGACGACCCGAATGGCGCAGCGGTAGTGAGGCTGCCTTACGTTCTTAGGGTTCCGGGTTCGAATCCCGGTAGGAGCAAATGTTTGTGTGATGAGCATGGACATTTGTTTCTGAGTCATGGATGTTTATATGTATAATAAGTATGTATTTACAAACAAAAAGTATATATGTAGTATATCAACTATCTGTTGTCCACGACACAAGCCTCGTTTCTTAATGTGGCACTAGGTGGCGCTGTGTGTAATGTCCAACGATATTTATTTATTATTTATTTATAAGATGGCACGTAATTTGTCATCATTCTTAATTGCAGGTGGATGAGATGAGTAAGGTCATGATTTGCATGATCCCCGATAGATAAATATTTAACGCTTATTGTGAACTAATGAGCT
This sequence comes from Xestia rhomboidea, assembly GCA_963853795.1. Taxonomy (NCBI): domain Eukaryota; kingdom Metazoa; phylum Arthropoda; class Insecta; order Lepidoptera; family Noctuidae; genus Xestia; species Xestia rhomboidea. The sequence continues at coordinate 11,916,030 of OY970763.1, read as the reverse complement.
ATGAAGCCTTTATAGCTAATTGTTAATTAATTTCATGGATTATTCGAATCACTGCTACTATTTCGTGTTGGCATTTAAATCTAACAGGTACAAAATTGCACGGAGCGTAACTCCATTAAAAAAACAATTATTCTAATGAAATACGGCAGCTAACTTTTTTGTTTGGTAATTACGAAAGAACAAGGGCACGCAGCTGCTATATAATTACAATTATCATAGCAAAATTATAAGTTGTGGTGTGTACGACCGACACTTATCAACAAAAGCGGCGCGGGCGCAGAGTAATGGCACAAGAATTGCGCTGTTGCCGTAGGTAATGCAATGTGGAAGAATGCAATTTGCGTAATTAAAAGCGAAAATGAGGTCCAAGTGATTAAATCTTGTCTCCACAACTATTACGAGCACAATTACATTTAATGCGCGAAGCGAGAACGAAACTTTTCTGTTTTCCTTCCATAACCCCGCGTGTAGAATGTGACCTATAAAAAACAATTTAGATTCCAAATCCCGGGAAAATCCTGCCTTCCGCCGGTTTATCTTTATCCAAAGGGACTCTATTTGATACATTTTGTAAGACTCCGTTTGCCCTTAATGTGAAATTTCTTTTTATACAGCATAATAAGATTTTGATTTCGTAAAGATTAAATTCAAATGCGAAAATATAAGGCTAGCAGAAAAAATAAAGACTGTTTCCTTTTTCTTAGTAAAATTTTTCTTTATCTCAGCACTGATAATATAATACCTGAATATAGAAATTGAAAACATATGAGACAGATGAATCAACAATTTCACAAAAAGACAATGACATAACCCGGAGATCGGGTGCAGTGAATCAAACGGAATCTGACTACAATAACCCCTCGAAATCTCGCGGAGTAAAATCGAAAATCGGGGTACAATAAAGTTGGATACCTTATCTGCCTTACTTTCTATTTCTTGCTGTCAGGATAAGTCCTACATTCGGTCCATACACCATTAAACGCCCACGTTGGCGGTTTATAAAAATACTGCAGTACGTGATACATTTTGGAGCTCCGTTTTTCCTTCAGGACCCAGTTTGGATTAGTCGCGGGAAGGGAAGATTTATAGGTTCCTTACTTTACAGTTTAGCAGGTGCGTGTGTCAGAGTGACACTTCTAAGAGGTACGGCTTTGTTGTACGTTTAAAGGGTTAAGACGAGTAATTTGTTTGATTTAATGTGTTGCTTGCTTGTTGTTAAGTCGTGCGAGGTGTGTTTTGTGCAATTAAAGGCTATACACATACGTCAAAAAGGGAAAGATATCACTATTACATAAACCCATTTCACCGAGAAAGTATACGAGTTAGAATAGGTACTTATTGTCTCTAACATTTTCAAGTCTATTGAAAGAGAAAATATTTCCACTCGTTCGCAGCCAACCCCTATCGTGCATTACACAATCGACAAAGCACAGACAATCTCTTAAATACGCCACTATATTCTCATCCAGCTTAATGACTACTTAGTACACTTTACTTTTAATTAACAACCGACGTTTTTAAATGAAAACAAAGACGGGTGATTGCCAATGAATCTGTGGGGCTTAGCCAAATAGGTTTCCGGGACATTTTAGATCGTACTCCAGTGTACAATGGACAGAACCGTGTTCTTTGTTCGTCGATCTCGATTGCCCGATAAACAAACCTTACTATAAAGAGATACGACTGGGACTCGTAAGAGCATCCTACTATTTGAGGAAAACACAGGAAAGGAAATCGCTTCGATTCCTGCAAGGGTCGGGTAAATAGGAACTTTTTACAGATGGAAATGAATCCGTGATCGATGTCAGTAACAACTTTATCTAATGCGGCCATTTAAAAGAGGTTTTGTTCGTGTATTAAATGTCAGGGACAAAGTTCCGGTGGTACTTTTCCGGTGAATAATTTGGGTTTTAAATTGTTGTGGCAACTTTGACCTTTTTAAAAATTAGGTTACTTAATGTTAATTTGGGTCTTTTTTGTCGTTCGGGAATGTTCTTTTGACTGATCTAATCTAGGTCGTCAAGTCTAGATGTTTTCCGTATAACTGTGGAATATTTTATCTTAAATGACGAAGTTTTTTTTTTATATTTACCTTGTTTTTTTTTTATTTTGAACGTTGAAACGATACTAAGTTTTGCCTGAGTAAACTACGTGATCCTTTTAACGAGCACAAAGAAGACATAACTTAAGCAAGAAGACGATTTATATCAAACTACTTACTATTCAACATAGATCAACATTAATACATCAGCGTATTTACGATAATTATCATTACTCGAATGTTTATCGCTGCTGATCGGGGTATTCAATCCAAGACGCACGCCTTTGGCAGCTTCCCTGAATATTAATGGAATGATATGTTTTAGTGCGTGCCTGACGCTGAAACATTGCCAACAGCAATCCGACGCAGACCGTAAACATCCACTATCGAAGCTCCACAAATTAGATAGGTGCAGAAGTACTACTCCATTTAATGAGGAAAAACAGACGCACATATACATAGACGTGTACTTACAGAAATTTCTAAGGTGCTATTCGAAAATCGACCAAATCAAAATCAGAGGTAGAGCGGTTATAGATTGCATTCTTATCTCAGTCTCGATCGGTCCAAAATATCTGTATAGTATAATATAGTATACCACTATAAGTATGTAGTTCGAGGTGGCGCTGCTTGTCAAAAAATATGGTCGCAGTAACACGACTTCTGTCCAATGTAATGAAACTCTCATGTAGAAAGCGTCATTTCTTTCTGATATTTTTCATATCAGTTGCGACTTGTGAGTCCGGTGGCATTTGCAGTACGTGAAGCGTGTCTATGTGTGCGTGCGATATGCTGGTTGTTACATACGATGCGGACCTTCTGTAGGTCCCTATCTTCTTTGCAGAAGCTTTGTATATTATTGAATAACTTCCACAGAGCAATGACATTACAGATACGTATTAATTCCAGGAATTGGCAACAAAGAGCCGAACAATTGAATGGATTTCTGAGAATGACTGTAAGACAGTTTTAAACTAACGGAAGTTGGAGAGTTTCGTCTTTAATTTGTTGTAGTGCTTTTGTTCTTTACTTTAAGAAATGAAAACCAGCACAGCGAACCCCGAGAAAGGGAATGCTTTATAAAGGCTTTATCTGTTATAAGTTTACTTTTATGAATGCAAACGAAATATCTTACAACATAACATCACGCCTGTAATCTCCGTAGGGTTAGCTGAGGTGGGCCTAATACACACGCACACAGGCACACACAAACACAATCACACTCACATTTCATTTCAACAGGTAAATTTTAAGGCCTTGTTCGTAAAACTATTTTGGCTTAAGTGATATTTATTATTTTTTCTTTCAAATTTTTAACTAGATTACTATCATTTAATGTATTTTTTTCCCTTTTAATTTGTATGCCTGCTTTGTTTAGCTTTAACACATTGTGTATTTTTTTTTGTTCGCATTTAATAGTAAGCGCAAGTCGCATTGTTTTTATAACTAACTGTTTTTATAATATGTGGAAAATGTTGTTGGTTATACATTTACTCACACCCTAGGTATAACTCTGTGTAGGTAATACTGTAATGTGTAACCGTTTGTTTTCCCAAATAAATAAAATAAAATAAAAAAATTCACAGTTACGTTTAAGTCCCATGTAATAGAAGGTCAAACCTATTGCCATCAACCGGGACCAAATCCAGGCTCCATGTGGCTTCCACTGAGAAATTCCTGATGGAAAAACCCAATCATAAATAAAATAAATAAATATCGCTGGATATTAACACACAGCGCCATCTAGTGCCACACTAAGCAACGAGGCTTGTGTCGTGGACACCAGATAGTTGATATACTACATAGATACTTTTTGTTTGTAAATACATACTTATTATACATATAAACATCCATGACTCGGAAACAAATGTGCTCATCACACAAACATTTGCTCCTACTGGGATTCGAACCCGGGACCCTAAGAACATAAGCAGTCTCACTACCGCTGCGCCATTCGGGTCGTCCTAAATAACACTTGCTCGACCCGGGAATGGAAACCACTAGACCAAGGAAGCAGTCAGTCAATCAAAATATTTCAGTATATCTCTATATATATTCCAGTAAATGTTCGCCTGCTATGCATTCTTGGGACGCAACTGTTGCTCTTTAAACTCATGATGAAATATGCCACGGGAATATGTAAAAGCTGCATAAAACGTTCAAACGCCACAGTAGTTTCATATCCGTGTGTATTCATAGACAAAAACAGAGGTTTTATGTGTAGATTAAAACCTCGAAACATGTCTATTGTTCATTCCAATGCAATGCAAGAATTGATTTCCCCTCGCAATGGATTAAAACTGGGGCAAGATTAATTGTCGTGCGACAAATTACTGACACACTTTGTTTGAGTGAGCCCGCCATGTCATTTTATAATTGGTCACGATCTGGTATAAACCTAGCTTAAAATCCTTCAAGTGTTTGTTTGACTTGGCTATGCTTGTTACCATCAATATTTATTTTGTGTAGTATCCAAACTAGCTTATACTTATCTACACTATCTACACTAATATTTTATAGAGGAAAGATTTGTATTTTTGTGTGTGTTTGTATGTTTGTAATGAATAAACTAAAAAACTACTACGCCGATTTCAAAAATTCTTTCCCCATTAGAAAGCCACGTCTTTACTGAGTAACATAGGCTATATTTTATTATATATAAATGCGAGAGTAAGTTTGTTTGTTACATTTTTCACGCCTAAACCACTGAACCAATCATCTAGAAATTTTGCATATACGTTGTCAGGTGTACAGAAACGGACATAGGGTACCTTTCATCCCGAAAAAAAGCGCTGTTCCTGAGGAAAACCACAATAAAAGATGGCGCCACGTGTCGTTCAAATCCAATAACCTGAATTGATTGTTAAATTGATTTAGAAATCAAAGCGAGTAAAGCTGCGGTCTAAAGTTAGTAATGCATTTAATGTACATTCAAATTAAGATCAAAGTGTAAATATTTAACTTCTATTTCTATTTCTTAATTTCTATTGCTAGTGCAATAGATTAAATCTAAAGATTTAGATTTATTTTTTAGATTTATCTCTATAGATATGTAAAGAGTTAAGAGCGGGAACGCATGCACCAACTAATTTCGTATTTCTCGCAATGAATTCAAAGTTTGGAAGCTGGACCTAGTGCATGCATCAGCCTAACTTTGGAGGTCGCTTATTGCATTTGAGATAATCATCAAAATTCCTTTGATGGTTCAAAAACGGGTTAGGGGGCAACTCGTCCCACTTCGAAACTGGCACCAGAGACCAATTCCACCTTTTCAAAAAGGTTAGGGGGAAGCTCGACCCACTTCGAAACTGGAACCAGGGGCCGATTCCACCTTTTCAAAAAGGTTAGAGGGCAACTCGTCCCACTTCGAAACTGGGACCAGGGACCAATTCCACTTTTCCTATATAATAATAGGCAACTGGGCCCACGATAGTTTAGGTATTGGAACAATTGCACTACTGAATATTCTCTAGAGGTTTATTGGTGGGACGGTTTGTTCCCGTTCAGTTACACCAGTGCAATCGTCCCAATACTAGACTAAACGACGACGAAACGCAGGCCCAGTTGTCTATCATCATATTAGAAAAGATTGAATTGGTCCCTGGTCCCAGTTTCGAAGTGGGACGAGTTGCCCTCTAACCCCAAAAAATATGCTAGTTAAATCGAAAATATAATCAATAGTATTTCTTTACACGGCAACTAAAAAACATACACGTCGACTTGAGAACCTCCTTCTTTTTCGTCGGTTAAAAGTACAAAACTTGACCTAGTCAAATTACAACACGCACGCTCTCGTTACTCTAAAACAAATGACACCTGATATGATCAAGTAATTTGAGCGGGAACTTGTTAATTACTTTAATTCTACGATATGATCTGAACAAGTGTAATTGGGCTGGATCACGACATGGCCGTATTACAGCCAGAAGGCGCCCTAATCGACGCTCATTTCACCGCACATTAGAACATCACGTAATACGACTCTACACGATTAAATTAAACGCTACAACTACAACTTTGAAATAAGTTTCAGGTGATGGCTGTAATGATAGTGGTGACAAATAAAACCCCGAACGATTCGCGTAGTAAACGAGGTTCACGAGGGATATTTTTTCGTGCACTTTGAGTGAATTCGCAAAAGTTTTGATATACTTACCCCCGAATACTGAAACGTCACTCAAAATTTAAGGGCTGCTTAAGATTTGAGTAGCTCCCAAACGTCACTTTTGAGCATCTGTTAAATATAAGTGCTACTTAAATTTTGAGTGACGTTTCAGTATTTGGGGGTTAGTTTCTTATAAATGTATGTATTACTTTAAATTTCTTATTTCTAGTTTTTAAGTTATTCTTAATTTGTAAAGATATACCCCCGAATACTGAAACGTCACTTAAAATTTAAGGGCTGCTTAACATTTGAGCAGCTCCTAAACTTTAAATTTTGTATGACCAAACGTCACTTTTGAGTATCTGTTAAATATAAGTGCTACTTAAATTTTGAGTGACGTTTGAGTATTGGGCCAATAGCCACACTATCGAATTAGGTTTAAGATTACCTGTAATGATAGTTGTAAGTTGAATAAAATAAATAAATAAATAAAATTCTTTTTTACATAACATAACATCACGCCTGTAATCCGCGAAGGGGTAGGTAGCGGTGTACCTAATGGTTCACGCACATTTTGCCATAAATAGTTTTTGTTTAAATCCCGTGTAATAGGGCGCGAGCATGTTGTCATCCACCGGGCACAAATCAAGACTCCATCGCTTCTACTGAGAAATTCTTAAAACCCAATAACACTTTACCTGACCAAGAAATCGAACCCAGAACCTCATGCTCGGGGCTGCGGGACTATTGGGGCTGCGGGGCTATTCGAAAGAGATACCGTGGCCCCGGAACATAAAGGGCGAGGAAGGAACATGGTTGGGTTTTAGTCAGTAAAAGTCTGACACTCCCTTTGATGATTTCCCATCCGAAAAAAAAAAAAGGACGTCATGCTCACAGCTCAACCACTAAACCAACGAGGCAGTCTCTCTTTTACTTGTAGTTTTATCTCGCTCTACATTTCGGAATGCATTATTTTTATGCGTTGTCGATAACATATTGTGCACATAAGTATGATCTAACGATCAGAATGATAACTTATTTTTCAGATAATGCTCAAAACAATCTACAGTGCAGTTCACGTAGTTTCCGAACAAAATCAAGCAAGGTAACGCTGCAGTGAGCACCCCCTTCATTACCGAACTTCAAAAGCGCCGTACACAACTTACGCGCCATAACAGACACCCTTCATAGAAATACCGAAACTCTACAGTTAAGAATCAAATTGACTTCTGGACAATTCAATTAAGCTGCACGGTAAGTGCAAGTTTGCAAACAACCGTGAGAGAAGCTAGCCAAGTTTCTAGAACAAGTTTATCAAAGAGATTGTAGCCGAACAAGTTAACCTTCGTCGAAAAGCCTTTATGTTTATACAAGCAATGTTTGTTCGCATCTCCGTGCGGGAATGTAAATTTGATTTATTTTAGCACACCTATACGTAAACATAGGTGTCTCTGGGTGTGCGTAAATATACAAGACGTCTTATTGACGATCAAAGGATCTTGAGAATCTGACGCTGAACCAGATATGTCGTTTTTTTTGCCGATACGTGCCTTTGAAGTCATTTCATGGGTGACAACCTCTGATACAGTGTGTTCTTCGATAGGCTTTATGTTGGCAGTCGATAGATAAATATTAGGCGATTTATCTTTCGATCACTGAAACATGTCAGAAGTTTTTTCTGTCTTGAAGAAAATAACAAAAAAGGCTAAGTTGTACGAGCAAATAGCTTACAACATTATATTGTGTTGTTTTGATTGTTACCATTTTAAAAATGTGTTTCTGACGCGTTACTTTGGCAAAGTTAAAACGCCTTGACGTAATTTATGTTCTTTCTAGAGACGCTGTATTGATGGAAATAAATTTGAAAATGATATCATACACGGGTGGGTCCCTATATCATGTCATGTATTAATATATAGATACTTAGTCATATCTGTATGCATATCCAAAACCACTCTAAGTAACCTAACTTACAAGTTACTATGGGAGGAACTAACCTAAATTCAGTTATGTAAGCAATCCTACCAATGTAACAGCAGTAGGTAAGTGAACCGACGAATTGAATTATAAGGTTACCCTCACTGTAACTCCATCGAGATTATTCAATTGGGCTTGCTGAATATCAATTGGATGGCAAGTACCAAATCAGGTAGAATAGATCCCTCACTGAAATAATATCTTCGTGGTTGACATAGTTTAATAGCATTTAGATTTGTAATAGAAATATTTGCAATTTCGGTAAATTGTCGGACGGTTTCCGCTTGATGAATCCGAAGCTGGGTTAGATAGAGGTAGAAAATTTGCATTTATGTATGACAAAGAAAATACTCAAATTGTTAGACCCGAAAAGATTTGAGTGAAATAAATGGTAAACATTATAAAAGTTATTACGAAAAAGGGTACTTTTTATCAGTCAACTGTGGAAAACAGACTCACCAAAGATCCTAAGTCATAAGTCTTTTATTCATTTGTTTAACATAGGTACAATACTACAATAATAATGGTATCAAGGCAATAAAGAGTGCGCTATAATATGTTATGCCAGAGTACGTACAAACATTGAAAAAAAAAACAATTTAATTCAATTTGAAAATCAAGGTAGCCAAATCTAATAAAATAAAATAAAAATAAACCTGGCCAATAAAAAAAAAACAATCAAAAAACAATTGTAATGAATCACATACTAAAAATAAATGAATAATAAATAACAATTGTCCTAATCCTAATTAAGTTATCTACGGCATTCAGGGATAGTCTCTCATTTAACCAACTATATTTAAGAAGCGAAGACTCTATTTTATGACCACTAAAATTATGGCTTAAAACTTGCCAAATTATTTAAAACGGTTTTACGTGTTCTGAAAAGATAGAAGGATAATGTTGCGGGCAATATCATGTAACTACAAAGTAATACTTCATGACATGACTAGTTTACGACCACCCTGTGTCATGGTCCACTTAGGCTAAGGGTACATTATAATGTACAGTCGTGGTCTTTTCCGCCTGATCAGTTAAAAACAATCGCTTAAATCATGCGGAGGTGCCGAGCCACGCCCCCTTAATGTTTAGGCCTATAGGAAAGCGTCAACTTTGGCGCGCAAAATAACAATAACTCTCGTTTGGCGTGCATCGTCAGTGTGCTCGGCCGATCGGTATCTTTTCATTCATTATTTCTATACAAAGTCAACGGGGCGGAGCTATAGAGCGTTTCTATGTTGTAAGTGCAAGCAAAAATTAGCTTAGTGGTGATCAGGCGGGGGTGTCCTCGATAGTACCTTACTACCTGAGAATATTCTGCACGACTGTTAGTCATAAACCTTGTCACCCGGGTATTGTGAGCCTCCTCCTCGTTAGATCCCAGATCCTGTATACATGATTTAGTATTCCCCAGGCCAATTCTCAGGAGGCCAGAGGTGTAACTAGGACGCTCCGGTTATGTTGACGGTAATGCCTTCAGTAAACGTCTGATTTGCATGGTGCTAACTGCTATGCTGGTTATTTATTAATTGCTTGCTACTATGAATGTATTCGCGCATTTTGCTTGATTGAGTCGTGTGTCTTTTTACGAGTGAAGCGTTCTGAACTGAATCAATGATAGTTATAATTTAAAATTCATGTCTTGTTTTTGGCAACAAGGAATTTTCAGAGGATTTTAATAGATAAAGCGCATTTTGAGTGCCAAAGAATAAAAAAGTAGTAGAATTATTTTTGTGAAGTTATTTCCTATATTTAATTTAAATAATATCCCAAAAAAAAAAAAAACAAAAAAAAACATTAAAAAAATGTAACCCAGGTCCAAGCTACACGGTCAGGGCTCGGATTCGGATTTTAACCGTTGTTTGATACTAGGACTCCGTAAGGACTACTACTAATAACTAGGAGTATTAATAATCATACCTTGATAAGTCCAGTTTTGTGACCGGCCGGTAAAAGATGTGTATTCCAACTTAGTTTTCTCTTTTTTACTGTGTTTTTTCTTCTCAACAGTTAAGTTTATTAATGAACTTAAAACCAATAATGTAAAAATGAACTTCATTATAAATACACTGAGTTTTGGAACCTTGTAAAGTGTATTATAACACTAACATAATTAAAAGCCACTAAGCAGACCATCATAAAGCATACACGTGACTCGCTGTAAGCTTCAAAGTTCATAAGAGCACATTATGAAACTTTTCCATTCATAAATTCAGTGCTCGTTCGACGAGGGTTAAGTGAAATTTTGAATTACTCAACGATGCACCAAAGTGTATGGAGTAAGAATACTTGCCATGATGTACATACCCCTTTAAGTGAAAAGTTTTAGTTTCTTAAACTTTAGTAGATATTATGTTCTAACTTGGTTTTATAACAACAAAACTATTTGTAATAGGTACATGATAATGTATTTTTAACTTTAATGCTTCTGACTTTTAGCTTTATTTGCTCTGAAGTCTGGAGCGTATGATTTGTTCAGTATGAAGAGTCAAAGAGTCAAATGGAGTATATAAACGCGCAAAGGGCTTTTCAGTATTAAATACCTACCTGGTATTTGCTTAAAAAACTGTATGTGTATGAATAGTTAACATTTCAAGGAATTTCAGGTTGATGAAATTGACAAAAAAATTAGATGATCTTTTTAAGTTTTCTATAATTTTAGGTTTCTAAGAAATCTGCTCAATTCAGAATTCCAAGAGAAACTGATTGATTTTCAAAGAACCAATTTTTATTACTTTCATCTCATTACTAACGCTTCTTGAACGTTAGCGATAAACAATATTTCCACGATGATCAGATATTGATGTCTCAAACTTTCCATTTTTATTAATTTTATAAATCCACTTTTTCTTTTTTAATTAAATTTAATCTCTTGTGGTCTACGGCCTCGTTGGCCCTATAGTGTTCACAAGCACGACTGTTAAGAGTGAGGTCCTGGGTTCGATTCCCAGGACGGGCAAAGTGTTATTGGGTTTTTCCATCAGGAATTTCTCAATAGCAGCCACGGAGTCTGGATTTGCGCCCGGTTGATGGCAATAGACTCGCCCCCTATTACGTGGGACTTAAGGTGGACGATCCCACCAGCCCGCAAAATTAAAATTTTCTTACGTTTTTTGCTATTTGCAGGCCATACAGGTGCAAGAATGACTTTTTCAAGGTCAAAGTCATTCCTGCACCTTTATGCGCTTGGAGGGTTGTATTGATGATTTTAATGATTATAATTCTGTAACTACATACGTCTTACAGTCACGAGGAATATTTTAATCAACATACAACCTAGCACGGGCCTGAAAATTGCAAAAAACGTAAGAAAATTTGAATTTCGCGAGCTACCCTGACGCTTTCACCTTAAATATAACTGGCGAAATGTGGGTGTACTACCTATTAGGTATACCTCTGCCTAACCCTTTAGCGATTACAGGCGTGATTTAAAGTGGTCAACGTTATTAGGTCTTCCTGCGTATAATTAAAGAAAGGTGACTTATACACCTCGTTATGTACGCAAAAGTAGATAAGTATCCACAATTCACTATTTGCCTATCTGTGTGTGTGTTATGCTGTGTACAGATTTATACTCTTTAGTTAGAGTACGGTCCAAACCAATGTTGGTTCAAAAGGTAACAATTCGACATTGACAACGCTTTAATTTCATCGTTAATGCGATCTTCGTTCGGTGTTCAAGGAATTAAGTGCGGTTGGCCCTTCATCATCATCATCATCAGCCTATAATGTTCCCACAGAGGGAATGGGTTATAATCCACCACGCGGGCCCAGTGCCGGTTGGTAGGTGTAACATGTTTTCGAATTTTTGGTTCCAGGACATGCCGGTTTCCTCACGATGTTTTCCTTCACCGTTTTTGAGAGCAGTGGTGATGAAATAAATAACACAAAGTAATGCGCCTGTCTGGGTTCGAACCATCGACCTACTGTTCGTAAGTCGGGGCCGCCACCACTGGGCCACTGCTGCTCCCATGTTAACCATTCATCAAAACCTATTACTTCAGAGATACTCCATGCATTCATTATAACTGCATTTGTCCTATGAATATTGAACTACAAGTATCGGTGAGCGATAACAGCTCTCGTTACCTCATTAAAATATTCCACCGCAACCCGTTAGCTACAAATTAGACATTTGTAGCATTGCCTTTGCCAAAATTGTCCTATGATTAGTAACTTGGTATGTATGGAATCGGAACGCGACTGATATATTAAGAAGTGTTGTAATTAAATAAATCAATAAAATAACTTAACTTCACGCCTGTAATCCCCCAAGGGTTAGGTGTACCTAATAGTAAATCCCACATTTCACCAGTCATGTTTAAGTCCCGTGTAATAGGGGGCGAGACCATTGCCATCAATTAGGCACAAATCCAGACTTTGTGGCTGCTACTAAGAAATTCCTGATGAAAAAACTCAATAACGCTATGCCCGACCTGGGAATCGGACCCGAAATGATGTTCAGCAGTCGCATTTGCAACAACTAGACCAACAAGGCAGCTTTAATAAAATAATAATAATAGATTTATTTGTTAGAATATTGTTCTTACATAGGTGTTACACATAATATGATGTCCATAATATTCTGCTGTTTCCAGCGTACAAATATTTCAAAGAATTAAAATTAATAATAAACCATACAATGGCCCGCCGGGGCTGCGGGATTATTCGAAAGAGATACCGTGGCCCCGGAACATAAAGGGCGATGAAGGAACATGAATGGGTTTTAGTCAGTAAAAGTCTGACACTCCCTCCTGCTCCGCCCAGAGCAGGAGAAGTCATTTGATGATTTCCCATCCGAAAAAAAAGGGGTTATCAATTATAATGTCATTATAATGTCAAGAATTATTAAATACAATAAAAAAAAGAAAAATTCCATTACAATGTCATAGAAATGAAATTCCATTCAATTATTAGAAGGCAAGTCATCGTTTAATTTAAATTTTGAATAAAATTTTTCATTTAAAAATTCATTCGTTGAGTAGTAACACTTTTGCAATAGAAAGTTAAATAGTTTATTTTTGATAAAATGAAATGAAATGTCACAAGGTTAAGACTTTAGACCTACTTAATAAATAAATAAGTATATATTTATTTATGTACACACAAAATACTTAACAGGACATTAAATTAAGATAGATGAGCATAAAGGTACTGCTTATTTCATAAGAAATCTCTTTTAGCAGACCTGCGAGAGGAAAGTTGGATTAGAAATGTAAACACAGTGTGTTGAAAAGACAAAACAAGAAATATAAAATTAAAACTTAAAACAAAAAAAAATCTTTATGAAATAAACATACATACACATATAAAATAAATACTAGTATAGTAAATATTTACCTATAGTAAACATACATAAATGTGTAGAATATTACTGTATAGAAGAAAGTTAATGCTCTTTGACTTGCTTTTGAAAAGAAATAAAGTTTTAGAGTCTCGAATGTTAGGCGGAAGTGAGTTCCACAAACGTACTGCTTGAACAGAGAAACTAGGAATAGAATAGAAGTATTTAATTAAATACAAGCAGGACGTAGTTATTTGGTGTTTTCTATCAAAAGTAAAACATTTATTAAGGTGACGAAGGGTTTATCGAAAGTTATTTCTGTTATTAACTAAAACTGAAATCGAAATTTCTCTAAACACGCAAATTAACAATTTTACAAAACGCACCTCATCTTTGATTCAGAACTGATATCGTGTAATTGTTTCAACTACATTTCGAAATTATTTCAAGATTAAATTTCTTAGCAGCTTACGTAGTAAATTTGGAGTGAAGCTCGAAATTACCGGAGGCATTTGGCGTAATACTCAATTTGTTGAGGGAACGAACGAGCGCTGTCCTGGCTTCCCGCGGTGATAACAATACCTACCGAAATTACTTTTTAAAATATATTTTAATGTAATTCGGTGGTACTCAAATGATTTTTTAACGAACTCCTTCCATCTCTTCGGACCCAATGTATTTTAACGATAAGTACGCATCTTAACAGATTTACTTTACAATTGAATTTACTTGTTGGGCCCCATTAAGTTGGATAGATTTTTCCGGGAGAAGAGAAACGTCTGTGTGTTTTTGTAAAAGATCCTTGAGACCCAAATCTGATATCGATAGCGGCCATCACTCATGAAATTCTGGAATTATTCGGAGTTGTCAGAAAAACGTTGGCTAGCGAGACCCTTTTCATCATAATATAGAGGTTGAATTGTCTAAGCCCCAAGGTTTTTCAGGAGCGGACCAGCGGGACGTAAAGATAGTAGGATAGTAATGACTAAAAAGGGTAGCCGAGTTCCCAGCGTACTTACATCAGGTCTTCCAAACCTTACTCAATTTATACTAATCCTTAGTCGGTGAAATCTTTGAGAGCGTAACAGATAGGATTCTGCTCTATCCAACCGTTTTTCACCGAACTGTCATTGTCTATAAAATTTATGTAGGTAGGTATTTATGTAAGGTACCTTTGCTGAAGATGAGGTTTGTTTAACAAATGGAATGGCTGTTCTAGACCTTTTTTGGATGTCTGGATCTATCACAATTACACCCATAGTAAGTAATCATGTTATACGAGTCTAGACCATCTTTTTACCTGACTGCCAAGGAAGGGTTATGTTTTTCGCGCTTATCTTGTATGTTTAATTACCTCGTAACTTGCAAACGGCTGGATGGATTTCGACAGTTAAGGTATCGTAATATTATTCAATTAAGACACTCTTGTACTTAATTATAATAAGTATATAACATCTATAGACCGCTGCTGTGACATATACATAAAGAGTTGTAGGCGTAAGAATAACTCCTTTTTAACAAAATAGACACTTGGAAGTTATCCTTGTTTGGCATTTCCCGATCCATATCGGCGCAGCGAGTAGCCACAATGTGATTGACATCCTTGTTCATCATCTGCGTGGACTTTCTTTAGCTAGAGAGCCCACAGAAATAAACACTACATGCAGGATTCCTACAGCCACGATAATATTTACGTCACAAGCCAGACAAAATATGCGAGTTTGCAACAGAAGTGATGGTCTCATCGTGTTTTTTGCTCCGCCTGAATAAAACGTCCCCGTTTTCTGAAAATGTCCTAAATTATGGCAAAGCCACAAAGGACATCGATAGGTCTTTCGTTAGGCACGTTTATCGTTCGTCATCGAGCCCTCTCGAATATTCGGAACCAAATGAATCGTAATAATCTCGCTTCGCCTATTGCGATCCAGCAAACCTGAGAGTGTAGTACCGAGTTCACTGACGGTCGGTTTTCAACCTTGTAACTAGGTATAAGGGTGTAAAGTCTCAGACCGTTAGTGAACTCGGAAGTCATCATCTGCCTAGCCTTTTCCCAACTATGTTGGGTTCGGCTTCCAGTCTAACCAGATGCAGCTGTACCAGTATTTTACAGTTAGTACTGGGTAATACGATACCCCTTGGTAAGACTGGTTGTCGGACTTTTTGGACCACTGACCTGTAACGACTGTCAAAGATGTATGTACAAATGACATCCGGGACCAACTGCTTAACGTGCTTTCCGAGGCTCGGAGGAAACTCGGTATGTAATGGGTGGTCACCCATCCACAGACCAACCTAGGCAAGCACGGCTTAAAAATCGACCCACGAGCCACGACCTTCTCCAGTGAACTCGGAAATACCTACAATTTAAAGTTGTCAGTCGTTTCAAGTTTGGACCCTAAGTTTAAAGCCACCATTTTTGGACCATTATGTAAGTAGCATGTCATTTTATATATCCTTTGTTGTAGATCCTAAATAAAATAAAAATATTGTGTTGTAGATACTTTTATTACGTGATATAAGAAATACTACGAATCATGAAAGTTTGTTCACTACTATTTTTTGTGTGGGTGGAGACTCGAGAAAATTCACTGAAAGTTTCAAAACAAATATTATTGTTAAGAAAAAACTTTCAGCAACAAAAATGTTGCGAAAAAGGCAGAAATAAGATTGATGAGAATTTATATTTTATAAATAACTAAAAACGTATTCGTCGTTTGGCGCGACTTTCAAATATTTCTTAACAGCTTCTGCCAGTGGTTTCGCCCGCGTGAAGTTTGATAATTGTCCCATACTCCCATTGGATCTTACTACCGGGATAAAAAGTATCCTATGTTTATAAATCCAGGTTATAACCTATCTTTGTGCAAAATTTCATCCAAATCCGTTCAGTAGTTTTTGCTTGAAAGAGTAACAAACATCCATACATTCATACTCACAAACTTTCGCATTTATAAAATTAGTAGGATACTTCTACGTCAAAAGGGGAAGGGCCTGGGAAAGCTTATGGTTGACATCGTGTCTATGGCTACTATAGGCTCGTTAGTCAACTGATCCCGCTCATTTGGATCCCGCGGGATCAGTTTACTAAATTACTATTTTATGTCATTTTCTCTAGTTAGATTGGTCCCGCTCTTAAAATAAAATAAAAAATGCCATCGTAGTTCCTAACAACATTTACTGATTTTCAACCTATTACTGCCTTGTTCATCTAGTGGTCGTAAGCGTGGACTGCTGAGCATGAGGTAGGGTTCGATTCCCAAGTTGGGCACAGTGTTTTTGTGTTTTTCCATCACGAATTTCTTAGTAGCAGTCACGGAGTCAGGATTTGTGCCCGGTTGATGGCCATAGGCTTGCCTCCTAATACATGGGACTTAAACATAACTGTCGAAATGTGGCTGACTTTTTTGGGACTAGCTACACTAGCGCCAATAGTTTTACACTTACCTTCCCCATTCAAAAGAAGAAAGAAAGAAAAAGTATTTTATAGACTCACATAACAAAAAAAAAGATAGAGATATAATAATAATAATCATTTTATTTCAGATACATTATTTTACATCCATATTCTTGATATATGAGGCGGTTAGATTCTCGTGAAACATCCTGTATCCTGTTAGTACCTAAATCCCGCCCTGTGTAAAAGTTTTTTCAATCAAAACTCATTCAATCAAAGCTTAATTCTGTCGAGGGGGAGACAGGGGCTGTCAATAGCAGTAGCCGTTACTAATTGACGTTGAACTCCTAAGCCACCGTAAAAGGCGAGCCCATATGTACTAACGGGTCGATATTTATTTGTAGACACAGTTTTTGGAGATTTTGAGTTGTGTTTTGTAGAAATGTTTTCATTTTGATCGATTTAATGAAACCTTGAGGACCAACCTTTCATCACTTTGACTTTCGACCTTGATCTTTAATTAAATCATGTAATTAGTTTGTAGTATTGTTAGTTCACTGTACTAACATTCTATAAATAACAAGATTTTTATTTATTAATTTAATGTATAAGAATTTCTTTATTATTCGCAGGATAGCCACCTCCTATTACATGGGAATTAAACATAATTGGTGAAATGTGGGTGTATAATAGGCGAGACGACAAAAAAAATCTAATCGGACTAATTAGATTTTTTTCAGTTAGATTATCAAAAAATATTTGACCTGTGTTTTTTCTTTTGTTACGTAAATAAAAATTGACGAAGATATGACGCTTTTAAAATTCTCAATACGTCACGCCTAGTTATAATTTTTAGCTAGTTCTGACGTCACGAGCCCCCACTCTCGAGTTTTGATGCGTCTTATCTTTTGTCAAGATTCATTGATTTACAAAAACAAAAAATACGTGTCCATTAATTTCCAATACTCCAACTGACGGACTAAATAGATTTGCATTTTTTTGATACTGTCGTCATGCCTATTAGGTGCATCTCTGCCGAACCCTTTGGAGATTGCGGGCGTGATATTATGTTTTTGTTATTCGCAGGATACTTGTTTGTGTTCTGTTAGTATTTCCAGCACTTCTGTTGGTATGGAGTAAAACAAAACACAAAAAGTTGCAGGTTTGTAAATTAGGCTGTTTGCAGAACAAAGTCTTTTGCCACCTGAAGGTAGTCAGAAGGAGTAGTTGGATGATTTTATATGGACCTGGCACAGTTTTATAATATTTAGGAATATTACTATCACGTTAAAATCACTGAAACCGCCACACAATTATGGCCTATTAACATAAATTTTATCGATCAGCCATCTTTACTAAAATACAATACAGCTCCTCTAATCTCCATGTCAAACGTGTAAGTAATTAAGTAATACGTCAATCATTCACCACTATAGTTCAGCAGTCGCAGGAAATTAATAAATACGTCCAATCGATCAATCAGGCAATCAATCAAGACTGTGTTATGGTAAACCACAGTGCCGAAACACTTCATACAACAAATAAACAGCTATAATAATCTTGAAAGTAACTATTACCTACATATTCAATGAGGTGCGATTATCCAATTATAATACGTAACATGATTTCTTCAACAAACACGATTAAGCTATCAATCAACACGGCAACAAACAAAACTGATCATTATTCAGAAAAGTTTAGAGTGTAGAACAGTTTGGAGGTTCTGTGTGGTCAATATATGCATGTGGTATTCAGTAAAAGTGTTCGTGGCAGCACAATATGTAGCTGGGGTTGTAAAAATGTCCTGTATAATAGAGAATGTGAATGGGCTTTTAATTAAAAATCCACCCGCCGTCCTTGCCGAACAATAAAAACTCCACATTCAATGGTTAATAGTTTTTTCTCTTTCATTAACAGGCACTTTAGATTCCTAGACTGAACTGTTTGCTTGTTTTGACGTCAAGTTCCTTTTCAGTTTTAATTAGGTGATATTTAGATTTTGTATTGTTTTGCGAAACAAAACACAATCGTGGTAGTTTTAGTCTGGCGACCGTAACAATAGTTCCAATTGATGGAACTATCTAACTTGATTCAATATCATAATTATGTTTTTAAACTTTAAAAAGTTGACAGTATGTACTTATAAAAGATGACCGACAACGTGGGGCCATGAAATAAACAATTTGATTTGTTTTCACGATAAAACTCTTTGAATACGACTATCTGTTTCTAAGTAGGATACTGTAGCAACTATCTGTCTCTTCGGGAACCCGTACCCAAATAAATAACCGTTTGAGGAAACCAAACTTGCGTATATGCATCCAAAATTTGCTTCTTATGTGAAGCAAATTTTGGATGCATTGAATTTTGGACACTATTTTGGCCGATTTCTGTAGCACAGATAAGTCTGTGCTACAGTAATCAGCCAAAATAGTGTTAGCAATGTAGACGATGAGCTAGTGACTGGTTGTAACGTTGCACTGGACGTCTTTCACTCCGATACACTGCGGTGGCGGTTACTGGCGGTTTTGACACACCTCTCCTCTGCAATATATGGAACGGAATTGAAGTTGTTGTGTACATGAAGGTGCTTATGTCTTAAAGGTAGCATTTTACTTTTTGACTTTAGCACCATACATAATTATCATAGCGACATAATTATCTACACAAAATACTCTTAATTGCAAAACAATATACTATCTACTATGGTGATATAGTAAATCAGTGACATCCACCATGAAGCCGTACGATGGACAGGATTCACAGACAAGGGTCCACAAGAATACAATCAGCTAAACTCGTGGACAATCTAACAGATAGCAGGTAAAGCGCGAACTACAAAGCAAGACATGTATCACGGATTTAGCCAAGTTTCGTATGAGATATTAGACAAAACCCATGACAAATGTCTCGCCAGAATCCCGTACTAAACTGCCCAGATTCTCTTAGATACGCGTTAAAGCAGCGTTAAAACAAAATGTTTCATAAAATGTTTTCCTTCCCGTACTTAAAATACCTCGAGGTTTTCTCCACAAAGACTTGCTAACTTAAACATAAACATCCAAGATGTTCTAGAAGTTTCCTAAGATAAGCTGGCGTTGTACACCACGCAAGCAGATAATAACGGTGGTCATATTTCACGAGAGCACAGCCCGATGAAACAGGGCATTACGTCGACATATCGCTTTGATTTATGTACTGTTTAAGGACCCCTTAAAACTATAGTAGAAAGTCGATGTTCGGAAGGCTAGATTAATATCTTTTGAGGATATCTTGCATGGAATATGCATGAGATTTGGGATTGTGGTGAGAACAAAGTGAGACTAGTTTCTTTCTGTCGATCTTCTTCTTCTTCTGACAATTTTATATTTTGTTAGCCCATTACTTCGCCACTTCCACTGCAACGTCGGCGTTGGTAGCAGCGCAACGCAGGGGTCACTTCGGCTGCATATTTTTGGGCTAAGAGGGCAGAAAACGAGGTGGAGCTAAACTAGATAAACGTTGAGAGCCTGTGATGTATCTACTCAAAATACTGTATCACAGACTCAAAATACTGTGTCTACTTCGTGGACAGATCAAGGGACCCTTGATCTGTCCACGAGGTAGACACAATAGTTAAACAATGGTGTCTCGAACAAATCGTTCCTTTGACAGATCATGATATTTGTGACTGACCCTTAATCTGTAATGTTTCTTGGTTTCTGGAACTCATCTAGCCTGCTTTGTTGTGTTAATTTTATTACGTTACACGTTTTCGGGATAAGGAAATAAAACGAACCAAATGATCAAGTTAAATAACATAGCTGTACATTCTTTCCATTCGAAAATACCTTGGGAATTCCTCCAACGTCTTGAACAAGATAATCGGATTGTCGAGAAAAACAATTCGATCTCGAAATATTGTTTCGAACAAAATACAAACGTAAATACTTAAATACATCAAACGCTCAACAGTTTTCGAGGAAAGTGCGGATTTAATAAGCCAACGACTTCAGAGCCGTCGACTTGGACTGCCTACAGCTGTGACAAATTGCATCTTAATTCGAACTGATTAAAGCACAAAATAAGAGTGAGAATCACTTGAAAAGTTTCATTATGTAGAACTCAGCTGAAACATACGTGTGCGAGGCAATACTGAGCGGAATACATTACTGGCGGAACGCAATTTGTCCCTACCCTACAATTTATGTGTACAACCCACTTTATGCAAAGGAAGTGACGAAAAAAAAGGAACAAAACTTTCATGTTTCGCATAATGAATACACACGAGTGACTTGTTCAGGTTCACTTGAAGTACATAATTAATTTTTGTGATGAATGTTTCGGTGAAACTTGAAGCGAATTACTGCAAACCTATCATAAGTTTAAATTAGCAGCCCCCACGCTTGGAGAGAAAACTCGTTAAAACGATGCGCAGGCTTTTGTAAGATTATAACTTCGTTCCTGCGAGCATAGGTACATGTAACTTTCTTCTAACAAAATGAATGGACTTATTGACAGTATGATATGATATGAAGAGCTTCCATGAATGTACTTGCGTCTAACTGCTCAAAATCGTGGTAAATGCGGCCTGTTCGTAGTTCGTACTGCGTGTTACGGAATATTCTCAAAGTCTTCCGTATCCTCGGAAATCTAATATTCTACAAGACATAAAAGCTTGACTAAGATAATATTTAGTAGTTCACTGATGGAGTAGTTCGATGTTCATCGCATACCTGAAATTTTCGGCTATTATAAGCTTCACTTGTTAGTTCAAGCGAACAAAATAAAGGATTAGTAATTTGAACCTTAGCTTTAATGATGTTAATGAAACCTAAGTTTTATTTTAAAGAATGATGATTGCAAATTGCAAACAATATTAGGCTTGTGTCCTGAAAAAATCTAATTAGTCCGTCAGTTAGATCATCAAAAAATATTTGTATGTATTTTATCTTTTGTTACGTAAATCAAAATTGACGAAGATACGACGCTTTTAAAATTAATACATCACGCCGTGATATAACTTTAGTGCGTTGTGACGTCACGAGCCCGCCCTCCCGAGTTCTGATGCGTTTTATCTTGGTCAATGTTCATTGATTTACAGAAACAAAAAATACGTGTCTATTATTTGACGACCTAAATAGATTTGTGAAAATAAATTTAAGGAAATCCTGTTGTTCTTGTACAGAAGAGATAATTATTATAAAGTAGAGCTTAGCTGTCGAGTTAAAGAGTATTTCACTTGCCTGATAGATTATCTTTACACAAGTATTAAATTAAGAATTACTATTGATGCATCATAAGGTGTATTTAAGGACCAATCGATCTGTTTTTCGTTGAGTCTTAAGGTAAGAAATAAAAAAAAGATATGTTGTTGTTCTTGAACTGTTCTTGATTATTCTTAGGTTCAAAACACGATTGTTATTACTTCTCTCGATCTTAAAAACATGCAAAGATAGGTTGTTTATGACTATTTGTCAAGTTTTACTGAAAGATTATTAACACTATAAATAAAAAAATACACTGAAAAATAATAAATTGTCTACATTATTCTGAGGTTACTTTTTTAAAATATGTATTTTTGATTTTTATAATAAATTAAATACCACTCATTTCGCACTACGGCCCGCAGTGACTGACGGAACAACCACTTTGTAGTGCAAGCTGATTAGAACTTTATTCTGACAGAATTTCAAATGAAGTTTAAACCACCACAAATAGAGTTGCTAATTTTAGAAGATCCTGGCCTTAATAAAAATAAATCGCTCTTCCATTTCAATTAAAGACAAGTAGCCATGGACTACACCTCCTAAGAATTTGTAATACTTGCTACATGATGAATACATGAAGAAGTTCATTATGGTCCCGATAAAGACCACGCTAGCAATCAGTCCAATCTCTACCCCATTCAAAAATTAGCATAGCCATTTTATAGTAAGCTTATGTAAACAGTTAAAACGTTCATAAATAACGGAGAACGATTAACAGACCGACGCATAGTACGGGGGACCCTAATATATTCACTGGCTGATCCCAATTTGTCTGACCTAACGCAATATTGGGCACTGCTGATCCATCCTCTATAACTTTGCATATCTATAAAACTTTATCTGCCTAAGTGTTCACTGTTTGTGCTTACTGTCTGTGAACTGTTTTAGCTTTGCGTTAAATAAATAAATATTGATGGTCAGTCCATAAAAGGTTTTCAATTTTTATCGATGTTTAACGATTTTGTTTAATTGCCCCTAAAATCGCAGTCGAAAAAACGCACATTTTGTAAATGCGGTCATCAATATTGGGGTGTATCATAATTTTGGAAAGATATTATAAACGATTCAATCGTAAATACGGATTAATAGCTCTTACAGTTAATCTTCCTATCACATATATGCGAAATAATATTTTATAAAGTGCTCAGTTGCAAACCAATGGCTTGTTCAATATTTCGATTTAAAATACATTTTGGAGGGAAAAAATGCGACCCAGCCGACTCATAAAATTTTGCGCACTGCGTCGTTAAGCGACGCACTAAACATCAAAAATAAAATCGGATCCGGATATTTTTCGCGAACCGATTTAATGTTCGTTGGGTTGAAAACGAATCGGTTCTATGTACGTTCACGCCTTTGTAGCACAGATAGGTTTTCAATTAACCGGATAAGGGAGAGAGGAAAAAAATAGATAGTGCCAACATTAAAAATAGTTGTGCAAGTGTTTGCAGCACAAACGCAAATGTGGCTCGATTGAAGTTCAAGCGATTCAGTTGGTAGAATTGTTTTCCGTTTAGAGAACGTGCGGCACATTCCTTGCATTTCTAACATAGTCGTATTAAACGAAATAATTGAATTAAAACTTGCTATTGGATTATTTCTTCGTCTTTACGTGAATAAATCTTAATTTTACTGTGTAAACCCGTATTTTTGAAAGGTTTGATACAAGATAAGAGGACTTTCAGTAAAATTTTCCATTAGTCTATAGATATGTTCAGGCAACTTTTACGTAACAGGTTTGATTTTTAATCATTTTTAGGCCTTTTACTTTAAAGTAAAACCTAAGATGACTGACCAAAATAATACAACTAAACCACTTATTTCTCTCACTATACTGAAAAAAAAAATACTATAGTGTAACCACATAATATTATAAACAACTACTGAAAAAGCTCAATACTGTTTCAATATTTACAAAGTAGGTACGCTTGTCAATCACCGCAGGCAGGGTGTCAGGCGCATTTATAAAGCTACACATATAAACCTAGGTACATATATGAAGCTCCTAACCTAACTGACAGCAGACTGGCTCTAGCGTCGAAGGGTTTTTTAGATGAATTTTTGGCAGTCAATTTTGCTGTGCCCAACGTTTTACGGGGATAACCTTTTTACTAAACCGTTTCATACTACTGTGTTATTTTTCTATGTCAACATGATTGTGTTTTAGTATACTATAGTTTTGTAAAAACGGAGCAATGATTTATGTATTTAGGTATCTATTTTGTGTACTTTAAACCTTTATTTATTTACTCTGACAGAAACATGTAAAAGTCGCCACATTTTTCGCATTAAATCGTTTCCAGACACTGACAATACTGGCACACAATCGTATTGTCTCACATGTAGGTCTCCTATATAAATTGGAAGACATTTACAATAATTTAGTGGGAAACTGCCAACTTTTACGACGTACCTGTAAGAATGGTAGTAGAATAAAAATGTTTCTCGCTGTTTGCGAGCTTGCGACCTGCGTTCTCGCTACGCACATAACAACTGCGTTTTTCTTCATTGAAGCAACTCATTATAATCGCCAAAGGTGATAAAACCTGTCAAGAGAATATATCTTTGACATTTTTACAACATTGATATCTGGTATTCCTATACTATTCAATTAGTAATATTTGTAATCACGTTATCGAAAACGGCTCTAACGATTTCGATACAAGTTGCAATATAGCGGTATACGGGGGCGAAATATCGCTAAATAGCTTGGTCTCATATCTGAAAAAAAAAACGTTTTACTTATTTTCACACGAGCAGAGCTCGGTCGCCCAGGTCAAGCATTCTAAACGTTTCGTAAGCAAAATAAGCATGAAGTGGTGGTAAAATTAGTTTAGGTACACATGGTCTTTTGCGCTGGTCCTAAACATGCCCCATATTACTGTGAAACTCGCGAGTGCGCGCGAGTTGGCACTTTCGACGACAAAAATAATTAAAATCGGAAGGTGCCAACTCGCGCGCGCTCGAGTTTTTCACAGTTCAGTATAGTATAAGCCGGTAACCGTACAAAACCATGCACGCGCCATACACGAGGTCGCTAGTTGAAAACACATAGATCTACCACCGCAGCTCTGCTCATCTCAACCACGCTCTAATATAAAATATTAAATACACTATAAAGGAAGGGAGTGAGTTAAATATTGTCCCGCGTAGTGTAATTTATACGAACTCTCTGTTTACTCTCCCGTTATTAACCTCCTCATAATGTTATCCGAAAGTTTGCTCAGACCTTTTGTAACAAGATACGGGACTATAATAACACAATTAAAATTCATGTATCTGGTACTTAATTAATATTAATAAATATAATTTGGTGGTGTGTTTAGGTTCCTCTTGTTTAGATTGTTCTTAGGAAATGTGTAGATATGTTTTCGTTATCTGATTCCAAAAATGACAAAGAATCTTTAGTAATTTTTTGGATCTTTTAAACCTGACCTGACTAGTTCTTTTGGACCAATAATCCGTGCCACTAGCATGTGCATTCGCGGCACAAGACATACATTTGAACCATTACCCAAGTTATTTGGCTGCGGCGATTGAGCTGCCCTACCTAGACTAGACAAATGTGGATGCGGCCGACGAATCAAGAAGACGTCGATTGCAATATATTGCGATGATTGTGAGCTTGTTTTATAAGATAATTAATAATAATTAATTCAATAATTTGACAGTACCGTATTTACAAATTATTTATAATAAACGTATGTACTTTAATAGTTCTTTTTTTCTTTTGAAATTATAATGAATTGGTGATCTTTATTGAAGGTACGTTGCATTTAAAACCATGGGGTTTGACCGGGTGTCACGAAGATTAAAAAATGTGGTCCCTTGGACCACATAATACATGTACTTGTACACCTACTTGTAGAATGCGGAAGATGAAAAGCCTTGTGTCAGTTTGATAGCTAGCTGATGGTTTGTTTGAGTGATATATTATATTATAATAGTGTTATGACAAGGTGCTGACCTTGCTCTATCAATTCATAATTTGTTATGAAGTGATATGACTATTAATCATTAGATTGGAGTTTTAAAACTTCTCATAATCAGTTTTTTGTCTTTTTTTCTGATCTGTGATGATTTTTAGAAGAAAAAAAAATTAATTCATCAAAAATTCTTAATTAATGTAACTAAATAAAAAAGGCTAGCAACCTTTTAAAAATTAATAAAAAATCTAATCAAATTTCCTTAGATTTGACCTTCAACCTTTGTCTTAATAAGTATGAAAGGAATACCTACAATTCTGAATTAAATACCTTAGGGTCGAATGTTTTCACAGCTGTTCCTGTAATGGAAGTTTGTGTTGATTTTATCATCATAACTGCTTTCATTACAACTTGTTGGAAATTTAAACAAAAATATTTACAAGCGCTATAGCGGCATCGCAGAATTTGAAAGTTGCTCGTTCTTGTGCCTCGATTTCTTTGAAGGGCGTTACCAAACTAATCAATATTCGCATGTTGTCTCAGAAATGTAGTTTTTTTTAAATATATTAAATTTATACGATGGAGGAAATCGCCGTCGAGGTAGAACGTGGTGAAGGTGGTGTGACGATCTGATCTTGTTTGCGGGGCGAACATGGCTAGAAATCGCACAAGATAGGTTTGAAATGAGAAAGAAGAGGCCTTTGCCCAGCTCGGCTTTACTCTGGCAATTTTTTTTTAGCTTTTTGTGTGTCACACACACAAAACGCAAAAAAAAATTGCCGGAGTCGAATAAACACAGATCCAAAAATAAAAATGCCATAACTGACAGCAAAAAGTCCATCTTGGCTGCGATAAAAACGGGGATGAACCAGAATTGACAGATCTTGACAATAATTTTCATGGTAAAAGTTCCAATTAAACGAAAATCTTGCTACACTTATTGACAACAACTAGTTGGATCGAAACAGCAATCAAATCCAAAGTTAACAATCGAACGTCACTCGGAAAAGTGACAAAAAGGCAACTCTACCTACATGCCCAGTACATGCAATGTCCATGCAAACTCCATGCAACGCCCCGACAAAATCATAACGCATTTCTTTTGCCTGTCCCGAAGCGGCAAAAACGATAAAAAGAGAGATAGGACAGTATATGTCAGACATAGACAGGCTAGTGACGCCGATATATCAAGAGGGCGACATTCGACGCAACGATTGACACTCGTTGGAAAATCTCAGAGGTGACAAAGGAAATAGGGAGTGTCTCTTCCGACTTTGTGTTGGTCCAGCAGCTTTATGAGCGTTTATGAAATATTGTGGTTTAGAAATGCGTGTTACTTCGTTGAAATTGGTTAACTAAATAGATTGTAATTTTTTAACATTAATTGGCCTTTTTTTTTTTTTTCGGATGGGAAATCATCAAATGACTTCTCCCGCTCTGGGCTGAGCAGGAGTGTCAGACTTTTACTGACTAAAACCCATCCATGTTCCTTCATCGCCCTTTGTGTTCCGGGGCCACGGTATCTCTTTCGAATAGTCCCGCAGCCCCGGCAGGCTTCGGCCCTTGCGGACCCCTTCACTGTTGCTGACTCTCTTTGAGGCGCGCGTGGAACACGAACGCGCCGTCGACACGGCCTGTCGTCATGAGACGGACGGACGGCGAGCTAGCCCATAGCTCCCCGTCCACAGGCCCGCACATTAATTGGCCTCAAGTTAAGATACGGCCTAGGGTAGAACATGCTTGCCTCAAAGAAACCGATTCACTCAAACTTTGTAGAGATTGTTAGAGAATTTTTCTACTTTTTCTTAGTCACTTTTTGCATTACCTATCTATAGTATTCATTGCGCTGAGTCTGTATCGTTTAATGCGGCATAATTAGTCACTAGTTCCTTACAACTAGAAGGGTGGAAGTCACAAGTGACTATATAATTTCTAGGTAAGCAAGCGATACTGGTCAAACGCGAGAGGATCTTATAAACGAAAGAAACAAAAAAAAACAAAAGGTATACATATAGTACAGGTAGAAAAGGGTTGTAGTCACCGATGCGAAAGGACAGGTATTGCGGGCACCAATCCGCTTGAACAGTGCTGTGAGTGCGAATATTTTTGCCATTTTGTGTGA
Source organism: Xestia rhomboidea (assembly GCA_963853795.1). NCBI lineage: Eukaryota > Metazoa > Arthropoda > Insecta > Lepidoptera > Noctuidae > Xestia > Xestia rhomboidea. The sequence goes on along the minus strand of OY970763.1, from coordinate 11,887,932 downwards.
ACCGCTCCGAAAATGGATGACAGAAAAATAGAGAAAAGATTCACGTATGAATTAGCTACAAAGGGCTTGCAAGTTTTTGTATGAAGCCCATATTAAACTGGTTTGTATTGATACCAGATATCGACTAAAATATTTATTTAATTTATTTATTTATTAAAACTTTATGCACATAAAAAGCCGCGTTATGTGCATAAAAAGCCGTATTGTACATACAAAGGCGGACTTAATGCCTTGAGCATTTTCTACCAGTCTACCTAGTAGTACCTAGTGATGCAGAGACAAAACAGTAGGTGCAAGTACAGAACATACAACAAAATATACAAAGTCAAGAGAGATTAAAATACATCGATGATGAAAAACAACAAATTAATTATGGGATAATGGGGATCATTTTATGCATGGCCGCAACTAATTCAATAAAACGGCACAAAAATTTAAATTAATTAATTTATGGCCATTAAATTCAACCTCCTTTTAGTATTTTCTTGTCATGAAAAATGTTTTTGTCAAATTAAAACCCGGAAGAAGACAAACACAAAAGTCTTTATGTCATAATCTGAAGTTAGGTTAACACAACAGAATATAACTTTTGTCTTCCCAAAGTTCAAATAACGACATCTCAAAACAAAAAGTATCACTGGCTTTCAAATCCCTGTACAGTAATAAAATGAAATAGCGAAAGAGTTCACAAAGGCTGTGGCGGATCAGTAGGATGACTAGAGTTTTAAGCTACAAAGTACAATGCTCGTTAGGAGTCACCTGGGACTGTCCCGTCTAACGGTGAACACAGGGGACACTTCGATCCGAAATATCCGAATCATCGGTCCGACCACAATGAGATCCACGCTTTTAGCGGAATTAAAACGTGCGACGGACTGTGTACATGTTTTATTGATATTAATGGATGCACACCAGCATTGCTGGAAAACATACTTCTGTGGTCGAGTCTTTGAAAACGATTTATTGGTACGAGCAAAATTATTTCGGTTACGACGGGTGAAAAAGTTTAATGCGGTATGGAAATTAAAACTCAATCCGAGCTTGTAGTGTTATTTGAATTTCATTTTTTTGTGGTATTTCTGGGATCTGGGACTTTTGCGCGAAAGACACTTGCGCGAACCCACTTGACCCACTTGCGCGAAAAGACATATGCGCGCCGGGAACTTGCGCGAATGGACTTCTGCGCGAAAGGACACTTGCGCGAATGGACATTTGCGCGACTTTTTCATCATGTGTGTCGTTTTCATGGTTTTCGGGGTCGCTGATGACGAAAATGAGGTCAAAATGAAAATCGCGCAAGTGTCCTGATACCGTATTACTGCTATGAAAATACTGGTTGATGTATTTACAGTATCTCACATTGGTTATATTTCCAGTGCTTTGAGATACATAAACCCTTTCATTACCGTTGTCGCTTTCAATATCTCGTAATGACGTCACGAGACACTGCAATTAAAATAGCGATCATTATCGCTTTTTATTGCATTTTCTCCTGATCTCTGAACTACAATTAAAAGTTGTGTATGCGGAATCATTAAAATTGAAACATAATATAATGCACGGTTGTTTGGTGAAACGTATTGATGCTCATTTGAGTTTTAAACTGATTAACGTTGAAATTCAATTCGATTATGATTCGGACGTTGGACCCTTCGCGGCTGATTACCAATTGGCAAACATTAAATAACAGTATTTAACATAACATTACCTGCGCAATCCCTGAAGGGTTATAGGCAGAGATGAAGTACCTATCTATATAGTAAACCTACATTTTTCCAGCTTTATTTTTAAGTCCTATTTTTTATAGAAGCGAGTCTATATTTCCATCAACCGACCACATACTCTTACCGCTAGTTGTTACTGAGAAATTCAATGAAAAACCCTTTGTCCAGCCTGGAAATCGAATCCAGAACCTAATTACTCAGCAATACTTGCTACCACTAGACCAACGAGACTTTTTTTTTTTTTAATGTTACAGCACCATGCTGAGATAGGAGGCTTTTGGCCTCATCATCATCATCGTCATCATCAGCCTATTAATATTCCCACTGCTGGGACACAGGCCTCCTCTCTATGAGAGGGAATGGGCTTTAATCCACCACGCGGGCCCAGTGCGGAATGTCTTCGAGTTTTTTGGGTTCTAGGACATGCCGGTTTCCTCATGTCTGATGTTTTCCTTCACCGTTTTGAGAGCAGTGGTGAGCAGTGCTGCTCCACAGCCTTGGCCTCGTACAGGACCAATTTCGTTTCTTTTTATTTTTTGTACTGTTAATAAACCATTTTATTTTGTGTGTTTTGTCTTGTGCGGGCTAATCAATGCTTTTTATTTATTTCTTTCTAGACAGTCAGACAGTATTAAGAAAAAAAAATACAAGGAGAACATGAATGGTAACCTCTGTACTTGTTGTTTACGTAACTGCATATACAGTACGTTGTAGCAAGAGATACATGAAGCGGTTTAGTATAAGTTGCACACCGTCTCGTGACATTTGTTTGGAGTCAACTCAAGTGAATGGGCTCCTAAGATTTTGTCGAGCTTGACTGAGCACACGCTTACTTCCTTGTATGTACTTTATAGATCCGTATGTACTGTTAATATGGTCTCATTTTAAGTAGTTGTTGTTGTTTATTATTGTCTTAGGAGCTGTACAAAGATATTAAGTTATGGAACGGACAGTAAGATGATCCCCTGAAGATGCCTCGTGGAGGGAAAATACGCGAGGAGGAGGTTTTAGTTGCATGTTGCATTATAGTTATCGCGCCTAATATTATTGTGCCTTCTTTATGTGTATTTTTTGCGGGTAAGATAGCAGTGCTGCATTTTGTATGCAAGTCTGGACCTGGTTTGTGCGGAATCAATAACATATAACAAAAGTCATAACACATAACATAGCATCACGCCTGTAATCCCAGAAGGGTTAGGCAGAGGTGTACGTAATAGCACACACATATTTCGCTGGTTATTTTTAAGTCCCATGTAATATAGGACGAGTTTACTGCCATTAACCGGGCACAAATCCAGACTCCGTTGCTGCTACTGAGAAATTCCAGGTAGAAAAACCCAATAACACTTTGCCCGACCCTGGAATCGAACCCAGGACCTTATGCTCAGCAGTTGTGACTACTAGAACAACGAGGCAGTCAAAAACAAATCAAATCATCTTTATTTGTAAACACAGGTATCTCAAACTCAAACTCAAACTCAAATCATTTATTTCAATTAGACCATTACGGCACTTTTGAATGTCGAAAATACATAAAAAGCAAAGCTACAGTCACAGTCACAAGGCATAATAACTTGAGAAAGTACTGTAGTTCCCATTCCCTAACGTAGATCTCTATGGAGAAGAACGGGCAGGAAACTCCATGGACACTCTTTTAAATCAAAATATTGTTACAAAATCTTGGTTACATCATTCATGTTGAGATTATACATATATGTGAGAACGATGTAGAAAGACGTGCCCAGAGTAAAATAATATTGAGTAAAATAGTATTGAACTAAAGGTCTTATTCATACATTTTAGTTGAGCTCTACGTCCTACCAATGAAATGGTGTACTTACAAATATTGTTTTTTTTAGTAATAAGTCTAGATTTATACAATACAAAATCAGGTTCGAGTAAATATGTATTAATAACACTACTGCTTATTTACTACAAACTTATTTATCAAATTCACTATTGTTACAGGTATTTCACAATCTTGGTGTACATACAAGAAGTGATTTGCTGTGGAAAATTTACCTTTATACTATGGTAAGTGGAACATCCGTTTTTGTTAGTCTATGAGCAATAAACACGGGCAATTACGTCTATAATTGTCACAGTGAAATGTGAATTGGTATTTCGTACTGATTGTTAATCACGATAATTTCCGTTTATACCAAACGCCTGTGGTACCGTGTACGTAAATCGGACGGAACAAAATTTAAATCATAAAACCGGGGCCATTGTGTAAACAGCTTTTATGTATGTTACATTCTGTCGAGCTGAAATGACATTCGGTGAAAGATTTTGTTATTTTTAACGGATAATTTGATACATTGTTTTTTAACTGTCAAATACAAAACAATATTGTGTAACTCTGCTCGTTGAAGAGATTTGAAGTTATGTCAAAATTAAAATACCTTCGTTGCATAGATCTCCAGAAAAACCTCTGATACAGACGGACCAAATGTGTGATCTTAGTTCCTAAAACAGTGCGTATTATTTATTATTCTAACTTTCCATTCATATACAAACCTATTACAAAACGTACTAATGAAAAGATATCGAACCTTCACTGTCCTACTTTTCCCAGCGTCATATCCGCCCTGTCCTCAACCCTTATACGCATAGAGTTACAGCAATGCGTCAGTAACACAATAAACTCCTTTAACTTATGGCAGTCGCCCCATTGGCATAATTTTGTTCTTCCTAGTCGTATCTATAAAGCCTCTCAATGCTTCACGACCTAAATCTTGCCTCTATTCGACCTTGAGCCTCTGAATAAAGACATACTATGACGTAGGGACTTTTTAAATTTGGAATTTTACTTTCGCTTTAAGTACCTACTTATTTCGTTTTTGAAAATAGAAATAAAAACAAAAGCTACTTTATCTTAAATCGAAATGTTATTTAAAAAAAGAACTACAAACAACTTTCGCTGTTGCATTTTTATAAAAGGCCACAATAAAGAAAAATGTTTCTTTTACTTTTTTTTTTTTGGAAAAAAAGATAATAAAGTATTGCGGTTGCTTATGTCTAGCACCTGAACGTATTGGGTAGTTGAACGCCCGCCGCCCGCGGCCTGCACAACGGCTGGGCTCACCCGACCATGGCGAGTCACGCTCTACCACCGTTCTAGTTTTAATCTGTGATAATACCTACAATTGTTCTCACAATACACTCGAAAATTACTCTATTCTTTGAAGTATTGTTTTGTAGAACAGTTACTAGAAGTATACCGTTGACATTTTATATCTGTTTCATCACCATCATCGTTTCAGCCCGGATTCATTCACTGCTGGGTATAGGCCTTCTCTTTATTCTGACACTCTGCTTGGTTCTGTGCGTCCTTCATCCATTTATTCCCCGCGACCTTGACTATCTACGACCCAATCTGTTTATTCAAAGCAAATTGCTTTTTCCAAAATTTACACTATGGGTAGGTACCTACGACAGAAAAAAAGTTTAGCCACGTAGGCAAAGATAAAAAAATGTGAAATGAGGGTAGCGAAAACATTGTTTTTACTTAACATAGAGACAGCGGGTACATTTGGGATTTACGACGTAGGATCACTACTTTAGCCAAAATATTTCCACAGGCATAAGATTCGTCTACATTGTGCAAAAATGGGCAAAAGTATCTAACAAAATATAAAAGAATATAATTGAAGCACTTTGTTGCTTCTTAATTTAATTACAACGTTATTTGCTGTACTCTAAAATGAATTATAGGAGACGACAGCTTTTTACAGTACCATGAAAAACTGTCAGTACATTAAGGCTTTACCAGCAACACAAACATAGCTAGGTGTTCAGACAGAAATAACAGAACAAAAGGGGAGTCTGAAAGTATTTTGAGCACGTACATCGTTCGCCCGAAGCTGTGGCCAACGGTGACTTTTAATTAATTTTGGAAAAAATCTATCTCTAATTACGACCCAAACTGCATTCAACACAGTTAAGTCTTTTAACTTTTTTTATAACAACGTTTTTGTGTTCATCACTTTTACTTTTGAAAAATAAAAGATAACCCAACGGCTTTTTTCGTAATTGCTCTACTTTAACTAACAATACATAGAAAGGTAAAACATTAAAAGGTTTTATGTGGTTTCACATTCTTTGTAGCGAAAATTTTTTGTATTCTTTCACATTATTTCATCAGAATATTCAGGGTTTTTCTTCCAAACAATTAGAAATAGAACTTTTTTTAGAAAAAACCAAGTTTGATATTATCTGTTTAACTGAACATTGGATGAAAGATTATGAAATGCAAATTAATTATGAGAATTATAGTATGGGCAGTTGCTTTAACCGGAAATCTAAGATGCGTGGGGGTTCATTAATCTTAGTTAAAAATTGTATTAAATTTAAGCCTCGTAATGATATTGTCGATCTATCAGTTGAACATAGCATTGAATTGTCTTGTGTTGAGCTAGATAGGCATGTTGTAGTGTGCGTTTACAGACCCCCTAATTACCTGAACTACTCTATCTTTGAGTCAGTAATGGAAGATGCTTTAGCAAAGCTTGTAACTGGTAATAAACTAATAATTATCTGTGGTGACTTTAATGTTAATATCTTGGAGAACAATGTAAACAGCAGTAGATTTTTAAGTCTCTTTAAATCATTTAATTTGTCAAATGTTTTTTCAGAACCAACCCGAATCACTACAAATACTGCTACATGCATTGATAATGTTTTTTGTTGCTGCGACTTCTTAGATAAATCCATCGTAAATTACCTTCCTTCAGATCACAGCGGACAGACTGTTGCTTTTGCGTCCAATATACAATTACAAAGAATTCAGATTCAAACTAGACAAATAACACCCAGCAATTTAGAAAAGTTTAATAATAATTTAATTAGCAAGTTAAATATACCAGGCCATATTACAAACAATATAAATGAATTGTATGATGAATTCTTTTCGGTAGTGCACACCGAGTTCAATAGTACGATAAAAAAGAAAACTAAAACTATTGGCCCAAAGTTTATTTTCAGCGACTGCACAGGGTATTAGGAAAAGTAGGGAACGATTGTTTGAGCTGTACGGCCTTAAGCCTTACATAAACACTGAAACTTTTAGTAAATATGTAGCTACTTACTCGAAAATTTTTAAAAACTCTTGCAAGGTAGCCAAATCTCTCTTCATTAGCAACAAGATTAAATCAGCCGAAAACAAAATAAAGACGGTATGGAAAATTATCAACTGTGAAACAAATAGGAATAAAAAACAAAGTAATGACATAACACTAGAGACCTCAAGTGGCCTCGTGAGCTCTAATAATGAAGTTGCTCAAGAATTTGTAAAGTTCTTTACCAGCATCCCACTTAAAACTACAGAAACCTTAAATTCCTCTCCCTTGTTCTCCATTGATTTATTGAAGGCGAACGTTTCAGTCTGTTCAAATGAATTTAAATTTCAACATATAAACCCCATAACAATCATAAAAGCCTTTAAGCAAATCAAGATCAAATTAACCGAAGATCTATGGGGTATGTCTATCAAAGCTTGTACCTCAATTATTGAGACTGTAGCACCGTATTTAGCCTTAATATTTAATTTGTGCATAGATCAAGGGGTCTTCCCGGATCTAATGAAATTCAGTAAGGTAATACCGCTTTTTAAATCTGGGGATAGTAAAGACACCAATAACTATAGGCCCGTATCCGTTTTGCCGGTTTTCAGCAAGGTGTTTGAAAAGATAATGCTCAATCAAATGCTTAACCATTTTAACACCAATAAAATATTGCACGAGCAACAGTATGGTTTCACCAAAGGACGTTGTACAACTGACGCCGGTGTCACTTTATTAAAACACATATTTACTGCGTGGGAAGAGGCACAAGATGCCATAGGAATCTTCTGTGACCTTTCGAAGGCATTTGATTGCGTAAATCACGAAACCCTGATCTTAAAACTTGAGCATTACGGTTTAGGTAAACTTGCGCTCAGTTTAGTAAAATCGTATTTGAATGATAGACGGCAGCAGGTACAAATAAATGGTGTCAATTCAATGGGTTTAAAAGTAAAAATGGGTGTACCACAAGGTTCGATATTGGGTCCCTTCCTCTTTTTAGTATATATTAATGACCTACCCCGTTTATTTAACAACCATCCGTTGTTTGCTGACGATACTTCTTTAATATCTAGGATAAACAGACGTGCCACTGATCTTGACGACGTAAATAACGCCCTACTGCAGGTCCATAATTGGTTTACCGCTAATAATTTAGTACTAAATGGGAAAAAAACTAAGTGCATTAGATTTGCTCTACCAAATGTCAAAAGTAGTGATTGTGACATAATATTGAATCAAGAGAAACTAGAATTTGTCGATAAAACGGTTTTCTTGGGAATCACGCTCGACTCAAGGTTACAATGGGGTCCTCATTTAACATCTCTTGCAGGACGGCTGAGTTCAGCTGCATATGCTGTTAGAAAAATCCGTCAATTTACTGATATTGATACCGCGAGGCTAGTCTATTTTAGTTATTTTCATAGTATTATGTCATACGGTATTTTACTATGGGGACGGGCTGCAGACATCGAGTCTATATTTATTCTGCAGAAAAGAGCCATCAGAGCCATATATGAATTACGTAGACGCGATTCTCTAAGAGAACTGTTTAAGGAAATTAATATCATGACAGTACCTTGTCAATACATCTATGAAAACATCATGTACGTTAGGAAAAATCTGCATTTATTCAGTAAAAGAGGTGACAGACACCACTATAACACTAGAAATAGGGACCAACTAGTTCAGCCAGGTTTCAGGCTTGCTAAAGTAGATTCATCTTTCATGGGGTACTGTTTGAAATGTTACAATAAAATACCTCCCCACATTCTTCAACTGAATGAGACGAAATTTAAATCTTGTATAAAACGCACACTATGTAGGCAAGCATATTATAAGTTGGGGGATTACATTGATGATAAAAATGCTTGGCTAAATGCTGGTCCTGCTCCACAACCATAGGGGCAAACTAATTGAATGTACTGGTCGGGCATTATTTGAGTCTATCGACACGCAAAGAAGAAGAATTGATTCCCATGTTAATGTATTGTGGAAGCTGCAGAAGATTGTAAAAATATACCCACTTGCATTGTATAGATTCCGGTTTTTAGTATTATATAATTGCATAGCACATGTGTGAGTACTTTGTACTGTTCAGCCACCACTTACATTTAGTTATCTTTCATTGACTTGAATATGCCTTGGTGGCTGAGAGAATGTCATGCTCACTCAAATGTCTCGCTGATGGTGGCGGGTGTGTCGGGTCATTTGGTTCCCTTAAATATGGTCGAGTTGAATGGCGCCGATACATGCGTCATGTTCGTGAACGGGCGCTGTCAGTTGGGACTGGTCATCTCTTAGCTGCCACGGTTCGTTCATTTTAATTACTTTATTTTTTAATTTATATTTTACTCTGGACGCTCTTAATGTGCACGTCTTTCTACATCGTTCTCACATATGTATAATCTCAACATGAATGATGTAACCAAGATTTTGTAACAATATTTTGATTTAAAAGAGTGTCCATGGAGTTTCTTGCCCGTTCTTCTCCATAGAGATCTACGTTAGGGAATGGGCAACTACAGTACTTTCTCAAGTTATTATGCCTTGTGACTGTGACTGTAGCTTTGCTTTTTTGTATTTTCGACATTCAAAAGTGCCGTAATGGTCTAATTGAAATAAATGATTTGAGTTTGAGTTTGAGTTTGAGTATATATTTTTCCGATGTGCCGTTTTATTGAGTGCCTAAACGCAACGGATGTTAACAAAAACCACCTCAACATTGATCATTTTTTTGAAATCTGAAACGCTTAATTTAATAAAATTATTATCATATTTGTACATTTGGGAAAACTTTTTCAGAAGCTTTTCATAAACCATTCATTTAAGTGAGTTTATTCTCAAACCGCCAACGAGAAAATAATGAAGCCATCACATAAGTATTTATTGAGGTTTCACCCCCTATTTCAACATGCAAAACTTTCCGCCGTATTAATTAGTAAACAGGCTTGGATTACTACAACACTCTTCATTAACTTAATGAAATGAGATATCTTTTATCAAATAAGACTGCAAAATGGGGAAATTTTGAAAATAGGTGTCTTATTCCAGCCGGGGTCTCTCGCAAATGAGCCAGACAAATTCGGATCTAATTTATTATCTACTAGAATTAAAATTCAAATGGAATTAGTTTCTTGTATTGAGGTCTTCGTTCTAAGTTATAGTATGGACGTCTAGACTCCTTATCTCGGTTTTGTGCCTAGATAAAGGTGAATTTATGTTCCAGACATTTGAATACACTTATTGCAGACAAGGTTCTTGTAATACAATTAAATTTATTATTCGGATGAGTTATATTAGGAGGAAGAACTTGTTAATAGTTTCATATCTCAAAAGTTATCCATCGTAGTTATAAACAATCCAATACAAGCAAAAGCAATAGAGATGATTAATTACGATTATCCCATTTTATTTTATTACCCTCTAGACTAGTTTGTCTACGTACGAATTTATAGTGGGGTAGGGGTGTACCTTGTCGGTTACTATCAAATAAATGAGTCCGCTCGCTTTGATTCATGTGAATGGGGATCGGAAAATACCCGCTAACAAATAAAACGAATCAAACTACCAACTATACAGGCAGCTACTGAATCAGAGCTAGGGATGGGCTGGTTTGTATACGACTAATTACTTTAGTCAACTTTGCCTATTTCAATCACGTTTATCCGAACATAAATTGTGTAAAAAATTGTCTATTAGGGGCTGAAAGGTAACGAACGGTAACTCAGTTTGCTTTTAAACTAAGCACATTGGAAGCTACGAGTTATTCATTTCTCATTGGTCATTATTAATTTATTTTTCAAAGAAAATAACCAGACATTTTATACTAGTTTTGTAATCGGATTAGACATAAAAGGATCCTAGGCAAACTTAGATAAGTTAAACTGGCAAATATCAGACGGAACGTTTAATTTGAGCGTCTTCAAACTGCAGAATATCGATATCGGTTTTCAGTTAGCGCGTTTGTGTTTCGTACGGGGTTCGACTCTAGCACGTTTCACGCAAGGGTTCCCGTGATCAAGTTGTCTGATTTTACATACATAAAATGTATTTTTTGTTGGTTTTTTTTCACGTGTTTTGTTTCAGAAGCTTCACGCTCTATTAAACAGTGATTGGATTTGAACTAATAAATGTTCTAATTCACCATGAAATAGTGTTTGTCCTACAAATTGATATGTGATTGAAATGTTCGTACAATCATTTAGGTGGGATAATTGTGTCATTTAGTTGTCCGCATATTTGATGTTATAATAATAGAACTATTAACTAGACTTTTAGAAATGTACCAATTTAAATAAAACGAAAAAAAGTAAAGCGTCGCTGTACCTATGTGATACAGTAACAAACAGAAATACAATACATTTTATTTCCAAGTTAATTTAATTATCGAACAAAATACTTCATACGATTTGCAATTTCCGCCCCTTCGCTTCGGAAATGGCGTCCTAAAAAGTGGAAAGCCATCGACAAAGCCGGTTGGCAATTAAGAGCACTATTCATTCAACCGGTGCGCGCCCATAAGTTTGAACCTAACCCTTTAGCGCCGCTACGTTTGCTGGTATTTTGCACACGCTTGCCACATAACTCTGCTCAAAATACCGGGCAACATATTGAACCTTATCTGAGTTCAGGGCAACATTTTAAATACACTTTTCTCTTTACTTTGTATAAAAGAAACGCCACTGCAATGTTCACGTGAAAACCGTGAAATTTCGTTCAGAATGTACCAACAGATGTACGAAATACTGAGGCCCTTTTATTTTCAAACAAGACCTCAAAATACCGGACAACCCTGCGTCTAACGACAGTTCCCCGAAAACAGTTGGCACGGATGTCTGTAACTCGCACATCAAATTAGTAAATGTGTGTTAGCTTTAATTTTTGGGTCGAAATGTAATAAAAACTTATCGGACGCCTGCCTTAATAAATGCAAATTAATTATTATTATTGTGTGGATTCCGAACTTTTGCCGTAACAAAGTAAAAGGGAATATTGGGTCTATAAATTCTTTGTCGTGTGGTCCCCGGGCTGCATGATTACTTTCCCGGATATTGAAAAAGGTGCCTTAGAAGCAGCAGTTTATTGCAAGAAGAAGTTTCCTGAGCCACTAACGAGCTGAGAAGACGATAGGATATTGAAAATAACTGAAGTTTTAATACCTTATAACCATTAAATTAAATAAGAAGTCGTTACATTACGTAAATAAAGTAGATCATTCGCATGATTGGTTCGTTTAAGCTCGGCTATTTGACTACGCCTCCTGGGACCATTAGGTTTCACTCAATTACCGGACCCAAAGAGAATCTAATTTCTTTCATACTTTCCAATTATAGAATCTGTAATATTTTTTATATGTCGGAGAATTTCAATGGGTCTTCAAATATCAAAGAGATTCACGTATAAATTAACGTAGGTTGGGTGAAAATGTGACATCTTTATATGTCTATTAAAGCTACATTATTGATAATAAAATTTACATCAATCAAGAATTGTAGCCAAGTTAAGTGCTAGTCGTTCAAAAAGCATGACTGTTCTATATTCACGTCCACGCAGAATACCACGTCCAAATATTCATGCAATGTAGCAAAACGTTGGAGCGGAGCGCACGCTCATACCAAACTTTGGACCACAAATAGTTTGGGGCAATTCGTGCTCCCGACACAGGGTTATTGCGTATTGCACATCGCGACACCTGTATCTGACACCACAGAGGACTGCTCCGACATCACAATATTACACTTATTGTAAACATGCGCACCGACACATCTTCCGTGGGCTTTTGGGGCGATTGAAAAGCAAACCGGTGTGTGTGCACAGCCAGGAAAATTAATCATTCCACTGTAGATCGCAGACATGTACAAACCTCGAGGTATCGGTAATGTATTGTGGTCTTTGATACACTGTTCTTGCTATAAATCAAACCTTATTCGAGTTTCTAATACAAATTGTTGGACGTAAAGTAAAGTACAGAAACTCGATAGTATAGTCGAGTTAAATTATATTTATTATAGATAGTCTATCTTGGCTTTCAGTAGATAATTCGGAATACTATAACAAAGATAAATAGCGGACATTCAATTAGGGGCGTATTGTCGCAAGTGGATAGTTAGTCTAGGAATAACTACGCTGACTGGCAAATAATACCCAGTTATTAGACCCCGACTTTATCGCTCCAGGACACACAGAATTCTAAATAGACGTGGAATAGTTAGGCAGTATTCGATTGTGCTGTAATAGCCGACTAAGGACATTACGATAAGACGCTATCGGCTCAGGGGATGTTAGTTTTTATGAGATTCGCATTTACGTAAATTCCCTTGTTTAATTAAAATTTCTTGTTTCTAGAATAAGAAAATATAGAAGAATTGATATGCTAATACCGCTTTATCGAAATGCTCACAAAATAATTCTGGAAATGCAAAACACATTATATATTTGTATGCTTATGTATGAGCCATTCTTATGCATAATTTTAAAAGAGCGATACTTTATCATTATCATCTTATGAATCTTTTAGTGCCATCATCATAATATCTTTTTAAAATGTAAAGCTATCTTAGTTTAGTAGTAAGTTAACGACCGGGCGCTTGATATTGTCTCTGAGTAGGTCTTTTGCTTCGTCGGCAACAATAATTGGATTTTGATTCAATATACAGTGTAATTTTAAACTTGGAACGGTTCAAGAATTGTCAACAAATACCATAGAGTTGGAATTTTATCTATGGTTTTCATAGACCTGCTGCTTATTATGTAGTTGCCTTCATCGAAAAACATCTACATATTACTATGTGCCGACTTCATTCTTCCCTGATCATTACGAGTATAATCTATTCAAAGTTAGAATGAATCTGTTTATCGGACAACCCTAAGCCGCATCCTCGCTTTATATTACATCAGGCAAGTTGCGGTCAAACGCAAGCCTATTCAGTATAAAAAAAGTATTGTACAGTAAAGGATGCCTTTGGCTTATGACAAATTTTAATTCGAAATCGCAAGTTACTTTTAACGTGCCTGACGCAGGTTCTTACCGGACACGGATGTTTCGGTAAGTTCCTGCACCGAATCGGGCGGGAGGAGACGCCCGGGTGTTTCCATTGTGAGGATCGACCGGAGGACACGGTGGAGCATACGGTGGAGGTGTGCCCTGCTTGGGTGGAGCACCGCCGTGTCCTCGAGGTGGCGATTGGCGGCGGCGACCTCTCGCTACCGGCCCTGGTTCGTGCCATGGTCCGGAGCGAGACGGAATGGGACGCCGTCACCTCCTTCTGCGAAGCAGTCATGCTAGCGAAGGAGGTGGCGGAACGTGAGAGGGAGATATCCTCACGTCCCGGCCGCCGCGGGAGACGCCCCGGGCGTCGGGGGCCACGGGGTGGCTACCGGCCACCGTAGGCGCGGGCCTGTGGACGGGGAGCTATGGGCTAGCTCGCCGTCCGTCCGTCTCATGACGACAGGCCGTGTCGACGGCGCGTTCGTGTTCCACGCGCGCCTCAAAGAGAGTCAGCAATAGAGAAGGGGTCCGCAAGGACCGAAGCCTGCCGGGGCTGCGGGACTATTTGAAAAAGATACCGTGGCCCCGGAACACAAAGGGCGATGAAGGAACATGGATGGGTTTAAGTCAGTAAAAGTCTGACACTCCCTCCTGCTCAGCCCAGAGCGGGAGAAGTCATTTGATGATTTCCCATCCTAAAAAAAAAAAAAAAAAAAGTTACTTTTAACGTGAGCAGCAGTGGCCCAGTGGTGGGGGCTCCGACTTACGAGCAGTAAGTCGTGGGTTCGAACCCAGGCAGGCACATTACTTTGTGTAATTTATTTCATCACCGCTGCTCTCAAAACGGTGAAAAAAAACATCGTGAGGAAACCGATATGTCCTAGAACCAAAAAAAAATAAGTCATGTGACATCTACCAACCCGCACTGGGCCCGCGTGGTGGATTATAGCCTATTCCCTCTCATAGAGAGGAGGCCTGTGTCCCAGCAGTGGGAACAATGCTTGTGCTATGACTTATAACGTCAAGTAAAGAAAGTTATTCTATTTCCTTTACCTTAATTTTCATGCTGTAACAAATTGTTGTATCGCTATGATATTATATTATATTATATAAATTATATATTTGCGCCTTTATTTTTCTAGCATATTTTTTACCTTCCAAGCTGCGTGCGATGTCTCCCTTTACGTGTAAACCTTGAATATTTTAATTGGATACTCTCCTCAGAGATTTGCTTTTATAAAAACATACTCAGTTAGATGCTGAGTTAACTGGGGTGAAGCAGTGTTATTCCCATGAAAGATGGGGGACATTTCTCTAGCGGCTAAAAGAATAACGTTATAACGTGGTGCGGTTTTATTTTTTTGTTTAATTTTCCTTTACTTTGTTCCCTTCTATTGGAGCCTTGAAGGCTTACTTTCCCGTAATCTGGATGACTTTAATCCTACTCTAATAACACAAACCGACCTACCTTTTAACCTATATTTAATCATACTTTAATTTTGACTTCTATTCGTTCGTGGTGCGAATACCAACGTGTTATCTGCATCTTGTCTTGGAAGACGACTTTTGGCCGCAGGGAGTGTTCCGTTGCTTCCACGGGCAAGTGCCACATGAACGCACAGTGACATAGTGCAATGCTGTTACTAACATAGTTTTCGGGGTTGAGACGTCTTTATTTCTCCTTTTAAGGTTCTATTTACAAATACAATTTGTATATGTACGTTAGTCTGTAAGGTCACCATCAATCATCTATGGGGCAAAGTTGCCTGAATATAAATGAATGTTATGTTTAAAAGAAGCATTTTCTTTAGTGTTCAAACAGTTCAATTCTGGTCCTTAGAACCTCAGAATATTATTGGCGAACCCTGAAAAGGTCGTCTTCGACATTGAGTTACTTTTCGCCTTTCTCTTCGCTTACTTTTTTAATGAAATTACTCATTGTCATTTTCAACAAAATTTTGTGGTAACAATGAAATGAATTAGTATTTATTATACTAAAATAGCTATTGTCATCAGTAATTTGTGTAAAAAGTTTATCATTTCTATGACAATTTTATGTTGAGCATAATTTTCAACGAGATAAAGCTATCGATTTTTCTCGAAGTCTTTGAAATTTCTTACGTAAATTGTATCAGTACCTGAAGTAGGTACTTAAGATAGTGTTTATTTAAAGTTTTATCTTTTTATTTTATGGCATAGAGCTGTCAAAGGCTTTACTTTAGCTGGTACGGTCCACAAAGTCCAAGTTCTAATGAATACGACGTGTCTTTGAGAAGGAGGTAAAAATGCGACCAAAAAATAAACAAGCAGTAATGTGTATAAAGTTTGTCGCATCGCGTGTAGTGACCTATTGCTAAGCAACCAAATATTAAGTAATCCGTTTCCCACAGTTGACTCTTACAAATTGCGTGGGAAGATAAATAGCTGATACGTTAAATATGTTTCTTTCTTCCCCAGTTCAGGGGACCCATAAAATAATGTGGCTGATAATTTAAAAGCGACATATTTGGGACAAAATGTTTAACGTACCAAACAAAAGCGAGCGTGCGTCCTTCACAAAAAATGTAAATGAGGAATCCCTTCAGCGTTTTATTTGGTTACAATCGTTAGTTGTTAATAGAAGCGTGTGTGGGTATGGTGGGCCTCCATGCTCGGCTGCGCGGAGCCCGCTGACTGGGCAAGTGGTTCCGCTTCCGATTCACTTAATTGGTAAATCTTAGCTGACGCCGCTCTTTGCAATTAAGGCGAGATTCTATGCAGCTTGTGCGATTTAATGCATCGCCTCGCAACTCCGCCGAATTAGAGAGCACAGTTAATTAATTGAAAGCCCTTGTATGATTGGAAGTTCAGTAGTTGTTACACAAATTCTGCTATTATGCGGGATTAGCTTATTCAGTTAAATTGGAATGAATTGTAAGGTCTACGGTGTTCGCTGTTAGAGACGGGAGTTGATTAAGTGTTCAAAATTTGGCGATAGGAATATAACCAGGTTAACAGTGGTCGGTGGGACACTAAACAGTGATTGTCCTGAATAACAAACGAACCAGTCAAAGGAAAACTTTGACCGAGACCTTTACTTTGTTTGTGCTATTGATCGCGTTGGTAATTTTAACGGATCAAGTTGGCAACATTCGCGTCACGTCGCGAGTTGTCCGGACTACGTGTTTGTTCGCCAGATCTCGGATACTCAATACATTATCGTTATCACAGGCGCGAAATCAATTATCGGCACGTGGTACACTTATCAACTATCAAACTCGGATTTATGATTCGCGTATTTGATTTCCCTTTTGTTTACGGATATAGGCGTCCTAATTGGCCTACTTACTTTCCTCTTCTTGGGTTTCGTTTACTAATAATATTAATACGTTAAGGAATTCTGCGGCTGTAGATATATTAAGTTTGGTAATTTATTAGAACGTAGCTAGGCATTCATAGAATTTCAGGTAGGCGTCATTGATATGTTCGGAATGTAACTCTACATAAATTATTTAGAAGCGTTCGATCTTTTTAATTAAAACCGGTTTCATACCAAAGTTTGGAACACGGAAAAATGCGTAAGAATTCAGGACAGTTCCGGCATTATCCTATCTTCGTTGGTGTATCTCATCGTTAAGCATGGGAAGTTCTTTCCCGGAATAAACGAGTTAAATCAACCATAAATTCGGGCCAAAATGGGCCTCGAATAAGTTATCATCGGCAGTTAGGAGGCGGAGTGGCGAATTTTATCTATAGACAATGGGCGTCGTTTTGTTACATACAAAACATCTCTGTTATATTTGCCAGTAATGTCATTTACTAGATCATTTCTATTGTATATTCGAATGCTATTAGAATCGTATTGAGGCACATACTTACTGTAAGCTTCCTTCGTTCTAGCACAAGCTTTTTAGGTCTTTAAGTACGTAATTTACAACCATTCGTCGATTTTATTATTGCTAAGTATAGAAAGTATTATTTGAACGTACGTCCTTTAAACAGCTCGGAATTCATCATCATCATCAAAATCATCAGAATTATTGTGCGACTAATAAGTACATACCTTCCAGTGTTTTAACACTGATGATGAATTAGCTGTTTATGAGAGACTAGCGTATGCCCGCGGCTTCACCCGCGTTTAGTTCGATATTTGTCCCAGGGGTCGTACTACCGGGATAAAAAGTATCATGTGTCTCTATTTATAAGCCATATATTATCAAAATCCGGGCAGTAGTTTTTGCGTGAAAGAGTAACAAACATCCATCCATCCATCCTTAGAAGCTTTTTCGCATTTATTAGTAGTTAGATTGGGCATAGAGCAGCGGTGGCCCAGTGGTGGTGGCCCCGACTTACGAACAGTAAATCGTGGGTTCGAACCCAGGCAGGCGAATTACTTTGTGTAATTTATTAAAAATTCGAAGACATTTGACATCTACTAATCCGCACTGAGCCCGCGTGGTAGATTATAGCCCATTCCCTCTCTTAGAGAGGAGGCCTGTGTCCCAGCAGTGGGAACATTAATAGGCTGATGATGATGATGAGATTGGGCAAAGAAGGTAACACACTGCAGGGAAGAGTATAGAAGGCTATGGGAAGGATCTTTGCCCAACATTGGGACTATAGGTACCTACAGGTAAAATAAAACCACATATTTATATTGGTCAAAAGTAATATAATACCTACATTATAATACTAAATATGTTACATACAAACCTACTTACACATAAAACAAAGATGAAAGCCTAAAAATGTACATCATTAGTCACGTCAATGTAGTAGGGAATCGGGAAAGGCAAGTAAATCATCCATGTTGTAATAAATGTACCACAATGTTTACCATCGGAATATCACCGCGGAGAAAGAAATACAACAAAACATGGAAGACTTATGTCGATAAGGATGTTGAATTGATGATACATTCGTATTTCGTGTAATAAACAGTTTAGATACTATTATGTTTTCTTAAGTGGGATTTTTTTAAGTGTCTAACACTCAAATACAAGAATAAATTTGATTTTTATTTAAAGCGCTCCTTAAAGAAATAATCAAACTTTCTCGGGCAATTTTTTTTTTGTTTTGTGGCCATATCAAAACCATAATCACACATCAAAAATCTCAGTTTAGATGTGTGATTATGGTAAAAACAAGAAAAACTGTAATAGCCTTAGAATTTATTTGAAAAAACATGGACAAATTTAGAGGGCCTAAATTTGTCCATGTTTTCTCAAATAAATAATTTTGACATTGACTTAGGTGTCTAATCAAATGAACAGTGTAGACATAATTTAACAATAACTAATCGTGTATCGTTTCGGATTAGAATAACAAAACATACACAAGAACAATTACATCATAATGCATTTCAGCACAGATTAGTATTACAGGCACGGAAGCAAGTCTAATCACAAACATCATCTGCTATATACTTTGTAGACAGGCTCATTAGCTCATTAAGATTAAGTACTTACGTGCGTGCGTGTTATACCTATGCTTAAGTTGAACTTGGTAACACTTAGATAGGGTGTGATAGTGTTTAATTACAAGTTACGAGTAATTAAATGGTGTGTGAAACGGAGAAGAGAGTATGAATGATTGATTCAGAAGAGAAAACATTTGTTTAAAGATCAAAGTATCCTTATAACTTAAAGGGGCTGCCTCAATTTTGTGCTGTAGAACAATTGTATAAGAAACGATAAAACATTTTTTTTTTTTTTAACTTATTTTACAAGGATAACATGCAATTTTTAATTCGGCTTAATTATATCGTTTAGTCTACATTTGACAGATTCTACTTTTGACATCATATTCTACATTTGACAGATTCTATATTTGACAGATTCTACAATCGACAGATTCTATGTTTGACCGATTCTACAATCAACAGATTCTACATTTGACAGATTTTTAATAAGTTATCAATTAACAGGCAAAAATAATCTAAACATATTTCGAAATAATATATTATGAGTTTTCTACGGGCTATATACTTGGGACATTTACTCATTAAGATAAATCTATCAAAATGAAAAAATAGTGAAAGTTCAATAAACTGATGATAAAATGTTATTAGTTGCTTAAAAAGTGCTGTATTTACGAGTTTTCTTATTTAGAGGAAGGCCAAGAAAAAGATGGATGGATTGTGTGAGGAATGATATGAAAGAGAAAGGAGTAAATGATGCCGTGACGTCTGACAGGGGAGAATGGAAGAAGAAAACGTGTTGCGCCGATCCCAATGGCAGGAAAATGGTGATGATCTAACAATCAATATTGATACTTTCATTAACGTCATAATATATTGTAGCGGCACTACAAAAAATCGTACAGCATATAAAACAAAAAAGTACAACAGCGCCATCTATGACAAAAATGAGGAACTAAACAGCAAGAAACGTCAGATTCCTACATCGTGCAAGCAACATTATCCACGAGTTAAGAGTATATACGAAAACCCGACGTCAACAACAACGACTTTCGGGCAGTGGCCCACCAGACATAACACCCGTCTGGTAGGAGGATCCTCCCTTTTCTACGGGGGATGAAGAGCTTTACACCCTGTTCTTCATACCCCCAAAAAATCACCGTTCCGTACTAACTATGGTGTTGATAAAGCTACAAACTATAATAAATATTCAAGCAATAAAATACTCTAATGAAGCAATTTGTTATGTAATAAGGTGCAATATCAATTAAAAAATTGAGACCAAAGTCGTGTGAAGGTGCGTGTGTAACGAATATGAACAATTAAATTTTCCCAGCTATGTTACATGTGCGTGAAAAAATATAAATTGTTTAGGTATATTGTTATTGTTTTAGGTAAATGGGGTAGTGTGTAACATACTGACCCTTTGGTATTTGTTACATAGACAATAGCAGATCAGATAGGTATTCGCCACACTTGATTAGAAACAGGTATTATTATTCGATAATAAAAAACAAATACTAAAATTGACTACCTCGTAGGTCGGTAGTCGGTGACAAAAAAACTAAATCAATTAAACAAAGGTCACCGACTTCTGAAGCTAAAGTTATTTTTCACTTTTTTGTGTTTTTTGAAGTCGGTTTTATTTTTTTCAAAAAAGTTTTTATTTTTCACTTTTTAGTGGTTCACATGTGCTTACCCCTTCACAGCGTACCGGCGTCATGTTATGTTATGAACTGGTGTAAACAATAGACAGACATGAGATTTCAGCAATCCCAGTCCATTTGCTATCATTTATTGAGGAGTTCCGTTGCCTATCTCCGAAGTTCTTCATCAGATCTTCACCAAATTGAAATCGGACCACTCCGAGAAAGTACTCTTCCAAAAACTACCCAAATCGCTTCAACTGTGCCTATAAAATTTGAAGAGTTCTCTCTATTTCTCCAGGATCCCATCATCAGATCACTTGATGATCATGGGACCACCTGGGAAGTATACCCTTTCAAACAACTTCATCAGATCTTCACCAAATTGAAATCGGACCACTCCGAGAAAGCACTCTTCCAAAAACTACCCAAATCGCTTCAAGTGTGCCTATAAAATTTGAAGAGTTCTCTCTATTTCTCCAGGATCCCATCATCAGATCACTTGATGATCATGGGACCACCTGGGAAGTATACCCTTTCAAACAAAACAAAAAAAATCCAAATCAGTCAAGCCATCTTCGAGTAATCGGGGAACATACATAAAAAAAATAAAAGGTTCCGACGTATTGGGGACCTCCTCCTTTTTGAAGTCGGTTAAAAATACTTAACACCAGTCGCCTGAAATACTAAATAATGGTAATAGAATCCTCTAAATGGAATGAGATATCGGCCTAATTACGTACTTGTCACTTCTTATAGTCGTTAAGATCTACGACATGACATAAATATTTATTAAGCCAGTTAGTTTCCTTCTTAGTGCTATTACGATGGTTTTTATCAGGATATGCTGGGTCATTTCCTTAATCATATTGAATAAGAATAATCATTACAAGACCTTTACAATTAGACTGTTAAATTCATAAAGACTGCAGATATTATGCACAGATGTTATCATCATAGTCCTAAAGGTAGTATTACTGTAGTACGTACTAGTTTTATTCTAAAAGTGCATTGTATTAGGGAAAACGTTATTTTTGGCTATTGTTCAACTGACATGTTTAATAGATAATCCATAACTCTGAACGGACTAACATTAGGAACCTGGCGCAAAGTAAATTTTGTTCAGCTTAAAAATCCAACGATGACACGTAGCTGTTGGAAGGTGAAACTTGGGACCAGAGTTTATACAAATCCTGACATCGTTCTTTAAAACAACTCCTTTGTTAAACGACATCACTTAAAACAGCACAAAAGGAATGATATGTTCCTGAATCGGTACAGAGCTGAGGTACTTTTAGTTAATAATAAAGGTCACGATGTAAATCTCCAATAGGTTTACCAGATTAAAGTTTACATGCGACTGAACCCACAGGCAACAGCCAGCAAGATGAGAACCTACATGTCTACAAATATGAAAAGCATTTAGGTGCTTACTTTGCAAATGTTGCAACGACTTTACATTCGCATCCAAACTACCGAAGTTTGGTGCAAGTTGCAACTGCAAACACCAATTGAATTGATTTCCATTTATCTGTTGCGACTATGAGTTTAAAGGCAAACAATAGTTGTTTGTACCGAATAGTTTATCTTTAGTATTAATCAATAGTGGAACTGAATCAATTTCTGTTGAAGAAACTTTAAAAGTTCAATTACTTTGCTTAAATATTGCAGTTTTTTGTTCTGCTGTGATTGAAATTGCAACATACGTTTAGTACGGAACATTTGATTCAGAACACTTACCAACCCAAGGTCAATCGTTAGGTACAATTTGTACAATTTTTCATTTCTATTGTATCGTTCTACTCCCTTTTTTGTACTTGAAGAAAAATAATATGTGTTCGCACATAGAACTATTTATCTCCTTCAACTGAACAAGAATCCTGTCTGTCAGTATTCCGCTTTATTCAAAGCAAATACCAAGAGAAACGCAATTCGTACGCACCTTATCTCCAATAGTTTGTAGACAAACACAATGAAAACTAGGAAGGCAATTACACCAAACTTACGTCACAAAACAGAAGATACAATCCCGAAACATAGTCACTGAGCATGTTTGTCAGAAAACTCCGATATTACGAACCTACTGGGAGAGCAGTCAAACTTCTCAGTAAAATTAAATTCACCTTGCCGACGACGTGCCATAATACCACGCGGTCTAGTTTTCTCCAAGTTCACAGCCTTTATGACTCTGTTGTATTACTTGTTGTTGTATTGTTGTTACAACATGCCGTTACCGGTTCTGCAGTACCTACTGTGGTTACTTTCACTCAATCAGCGCGTTCTCTCAATCGGTCGTCGTGTTGTGTTGTGTACATGGTTTCCTCATTAGCAAGCTTTTGTTAGGCACGTCCGTGATGCCTCCGTGTTCAGTGCTCGCTATCGCAACATGCTCCAATCAAAGCTTCAAGGTGTCTGGAGCAATCGAACTGTGTGCATTAAATTATATCCAGAATTTCGTCGTGGGAATTTGCTCCTTAATCTTGTTAGACTAACAGCCATAATAGCGTCTCCGGGGTGAAAGACGATGTAAGCAATTGCGCCGGTATTTGTAAGCGTATTAACCTATTGTATTGAATACCGATGTCTGCTTCTCTTTGATGGTTCACGGTACAGCCAATTGTCTCGTTTACAATTTGTTTAGAAACTGTCTTCGCTTGTCAAGTATTAGAAATCTGTTGAATCTGTTCACGGAACCAAGATTGACAAGAAGTTTTATGTTGATTAAAAAGTGTTGCGGTTCATTATATGACAATTAGCGCATTTGTGACATTAAAAGGCTATTTATAAATAAATGTGTACCGTATGTTTAGGTAACAAAAACAAGGCAAGTTTTTTTATTGAATCCGGGTACAACAGCACTTACAAATTAAAATCTACATATTTTATTGAAATTGTTTCTCTCACGCCATCAAATTGTTTTTGTTTTTTTCATCATTACGTATTCTTAAGCACTCTTTGGGACTACAGACTCTTAATTTATTCTCTGAATTTATAACCTCTTTTAAACCTGATACGCGGAACGAAGGACAAATATTTTTGGTAGTTTTAAAAGTTGCGTTAAAATTTAAGACCAATTATTTAGAAAAACCTCATAATTCTTGTTCTCAACTTATAAGCTGTACCAAAAACAATATTGTTCTGAAGTCACATGTTGAACACCAAAATTGTACCGAATTCGATTACCTCAATATTTCCTATAATTGTTTGTATGCAATCGACACCCAAGTTATTTGGTAAGCTACCTCAACCAAAAGCCATGGCATTTAAGTTTCTAGCGAACGGCCTTCGCATTCCAAGAGATCATACCGACATGTAACAAATATGACTATTACAATGAATGAATGGTATCTGGTTTCAATCTCACTCATAGGGCACCCGTCATACTGCTGGCGATTAGCGGCAAGCGAGTCGAACTAACTGACTGATACAAGTCGGTTTAGTAATAGTGTAATTTATTACAATCATCACCATTGCTCTCAAAACGGGGAAAACGAACATCGTGAAGAAACCGGCATTTCCGAAACCAAAAGAAATCGAGTGCATGTGACAACTCGCACTAAGCAAGGTGGATTACAGCCCACTCCTTCTAATAGAGTCTGTGCTGCGGGCCAATATAGGCTGATTGTGAGTCTAGCTAGCCACTAAATCGAAGTTGTTTGTTTGACAGAGTTCTCGTTGGGAGCAGTCAGAAATCAACTACTAATTTATGTATCTCTTTTACTGTTTGTTGAGCGAAAAAATAGTCGATATTATAGCTAATCGCTTCCTCCTCACGATGGAACAGATGCCTTAGGTTCCTCAGATCTTTTTTCTAATACATAATTACATGCCTACCTGTCAATTGAATTGTCAAAGCCTGTATACACGTTGTATGTAGGAAACGATACATAAAACATAATATAAGAATGGTATGCGTATACGCCTTTTTTCTTCTTTTTTCGTCGTCGAGGTCGACGAAGGGCGTAGTTATGCCATGTGCCCGTGGCAAGGTATTTAAAAAAAATATTTTGGAGGTACCTACGGCAGTATTATTTATTATGACAAATGTAATTTTAAATAATTGATCCAGTGTGGGTGAAGAGTTATTGTCGACTGTCCTAAGGCAGAGTTTCACAATCGGTTTCGATATTGAGAATTTAGAATACACGTACTATCATGGACACTCCCGCCTGATCACCACTAAGCTAATTTTTTCTTGCACTCGCAACATATAAACGCTCTCTAGCCCCGCCCCGTTGATAGAAATAAAATTTGAAAAACAATACCGATCGGCCGAGCGCACTGAAGACGCACGCCAAACGAGAGTTATTGTTATTTTGCGCGCCAAATTGACGCTTTCCTAATAGTCCAAAACTTTAATAGGGCGTGGTTTGACTCCTCCGCCGATTTAAGCGAAAAAAAAAACTGATCAGGCGGAAAATACCACGACTGTACATAGACGGGAGACTAAACTGTTGTTGTTGTTGTGTCTGTCTGTTATTTATGCCTCAACTGTCATGTTTTGTAGACGGGTGGTACGAGAGCAGACAGGACTTGTCATAGAAATATACTAAGAGTATAAGTAGGTACTCTATATTTCTGTCTGTATATTTCTAAAGGTAGACAGAAATATAGAACATTAAGACATATTTTTTTACTTAGACAAGAGATAAAAAAATAAGTTATACTATAAGATCTATAGTTACCAATCTACATTGGAAAAATGAGTGAATTTATTATACGTACTTCTTTATGGTGGCTTCTTTATGGTGCATTTTTGGTAAGGAATCCAGAGACTGAAATGTATTAACAAAGGAGGTTGCTCCTTAAACTAGTAAAAGTAAAACATTCACGGAAATCTTACATGTGAATCAATTAAACAACGTATACTAAGTTAATTGATTTTAGCCTTCAATTAGCTTTAACAAACGCGTTAATTAATATTGAAAGTAAGACTTACAAGGCATGTAGGGTGAAGCAAGCAATTATTAGCTTAGAAGTTATTTATGTAGTTTCAGTTAAATATGTCAATCCGTTTGCTAAGTGTGGTATGTACTTTAGTATGGCAATATAATATTAGATATTTAGTACGGTCGTTTATTGCAGTTCGGAGGCCAATATTCTGCATACTTTTATAGGCATATAGTCATATTTATTTGGTGGTTGACTCTTAATTTAATATTTACTCTCTTTGTTAGGTTAAAACTTAAGGTATCATGGTGAATTTCGCACTACATGTATGTGTACGATGAAACCATTCTATGTAAATTAAGACGAACATATTCTGGGATACTGAGGTATCGGAAATATTGGGTGTTGGTTTCCGATCCGTTACCCAATTATGAGCCTTGAAGATTGAGTGCTACCTTACTTTCCGTAAAATATTGTTTGAAGAGATACTTACTACACCAGCCTATTCTTTAACGGTTCAGAATTACCGTAAAAGAAACGGTAGAAAAGTGTTTCTTCCATTTATTTTTACTTAAAATTTTCTGATTGCAATGCCTAACCCATTAACAAAACGTTGTTTGCGAAATATTCTCAGCTACTCAAAAGTAAATGAAATAATATTTATTCTTACTTACCGAGTTCTTTGCTATGCGCTCTATTGGGTTCAGTCAACAAACTCCTTCTGCCTCAATGTAGACCGTAGCAAGCTGGCTTTATTTAATAGGAAGCCAATAATGTCGACTGTTTACGGCGAAAATTGATTATAACGACAACATTGACACATTTTCTAAAGAAAGTGGGTCATGGTGATGAAGTATCTCTAAGAAATGATGGAAATTCGCTTTCAATAAGTGGTAAGAGCTAAGCACAATGTCATTAACGAACCGTAAGTGCGATGGGAACACCTACACAATATAATTTACACTAACATAAAGTATTGAAAGACTTTCCTTTTGTTTAAACTCTTGTATGTTGATTTCTACGGTAATCTTTGTAAGGAATTTACTGGGAGTTGTTGAGTTGTAACTTCGAGACAAATTGAACAATAAATTGTTTGACCCAAGCACGCTTGGAGGACTTGATTAAGAATTTGGGACCTAACATTAATTAACCAGGACTTTCAGGGTAGATCAATCTCCCGTGTAACGTCTGTAGGTTGAGGTTAATGGTTTTAATAATTATTATTTAGAGAACCTAACAAATATATTTTTTCGGCATTGCATCATCTTCGAATAACGCCGAAAAGAAAACTCGTCGATATGTGCGGTGCACAATGTTGGTCACTTAATCAACAACAGAAGTCCAGACTCGAGATGTGCCAGCGGGCAATGGAGCGCAGCATAAAATAGGTGTTAAGCGGACAGGTCGCGTAAGAAACACAACCCTGTGCTCCATTACTCAAGTTACAGATGTTGGAGTAAAAATATTCAAGAGCCAAGCTGAAGTGGAAGCAGGCTGGTCCCGTAGCACGAAAGCGCCCGGAGAGATCGGTAATGATCGTCACACACTGGACGCCTGTCCGAGGAAATCGCCGTCGAGGTTAGACTGCGGCGAAGGTGGTGTGACGATCTGATCTCGTTTGCGGGGCGAACTTGGCCAGAGGTCGCACAAGATAAAGAGGTTTGGAGGGAGAAAGGGGAGGCCTTTGCCCTTTGCGTAATGTGGGTGTACTATTAAGTACATCTCTGCCTAACCCTGCGTTGACAACAGGCGTTATATTATGTTATGTGTATTTGTAACCTAATAGGCCAAATGTTACCTACCTGTTTAGCCGACAGTATTTCAAACTTTATTAGCTTAAGTCAGTAGTTGATTGTTGCAACAGCCACATTCCACGTTTCTAAATAAAGATGGTCTATAGAATACACTAACTAAGCATCTAAATATTTCTACTTACCAATAATGTCACAAGTTAGCCGTGGCATCGATCACAGTAGCTGTGATTAACACGCGCAGATCGGGGTAATGTTTGGTCATCGTAATTTAATTTAAGCCTGACGTCACAGTTGTGACGTGATCTCCATTATTACACAACATTAATCTAATTCAATTGTTTACCGTACGTAATAAACCCTTGGGAAAGTTTACATAGTTTCCCAAATTGCAGATGCAGATGACTTCGGAGTATTCACTATCATCATTTGCCTAGCATTTTCTCCACTATGTTGGAGTCGGCTTCCAGTCTAACTGGATGCAGCAGAATAGGTATTTATTTTACGTGGAGTGACTGCCTTTCTTGTCTCCATAATCCAGTTACTTATAAAATGCCGTCGTGGTGAAAGGATTTGACAATCGACTGAAGCTCTTCAAATATGCTACGTGGTGTTTGTGGTGAAGTCGATTTCCCAAAGTGCGCCAGACGTATCAGAGGGTGGTAGATTATGTGCTCGGGGAAGCTTCTTTTTTCACCTTGGCATGCTAGTTTGATGTACAGAATGCTTTGTTGATGGCTTCGCGATGAGGTTGTTTACACCCTGTATTCAATGAATATTTGTCATCGACATGCTAAGAAGAATCCAGTTATAGGTTAGTGCAACACGGTACTCTAGTCCCTTGGAGTATTAAGATATTTAATTATACTATATAGCTGCTGTTTGAAAACCGATCGTCGGTATCAAATCTTTATGTAATTATTGTAAAACAGCAATGAAGGCTTATTTTATTTATTTATTTATGATAGAAGGGACAGAGCAGGAACAAAATCGTAATTTACTTGCGAGCGGGTTGCTGTCAGTACAAATGTAACATGTCAAACTTGACAGTTTATGTCACTTTGCCATACCTATATGCTTCACACGACTTCTGATAGCCTATAGGCTATCAGAAGTCGTGTGAAGCTCGTATAGAATACTCATAAATATACAGAATATACAGAATAAATATACAGAATACTCATAAAGAGGTTTAAGATTCTATATATAGAATCTTAAACCTCTTTATGAGTATCTAAGTATGAGTCAGTCAGCAAGATGGTAGCTGGATAAGTCTAACTTTATAATATTGTAGCGTGGGAAATCATCATCAGCCTATGAATGTTCCCACTGCTGGGAAACAGGCCTCCTCTCTATGAGAGGGAATGGGCTATAATCCACCACGCGGGCCCAGTGCGGATTGGTAGATGTCACATGTCTTCGATGTTTTGGTTCTAGGACATGCCGGTTTCCTCACGATGTTTTCCTTCACCGTTTTGAGAGCAGCGGTGATGAAATAAATTACACAAAGTAATGCGCCTGCCTCAGTTCGAACCCACGACTTAATGTTTGTAAGTCGGGGCCGCCACCACTGGGCCACCGCTGCGTGGGAAATAATTCAAAGATAAATAAATACCATTTAATGCTACATAGAACAAATCGTGCTATGTACGTGTTATACTGTAATAAATCATTAATCAGTCACGGATTATTATTATAATCTATTTAAAGGCGTATAGGAAGTGCCTCACTCTTAAAATAAAATTACTCATAGAACAAAATGACTTAATGCTTACGTTCTTTAATAATAATACCGATGTATATCCTATCTACATGTATTCGCAAGAGATAAGATAAATCGTAAGAATAATATCATTGAACTGAAATAATTATTTACAGCATCATCTATCAAGCCCTAACTATGTTGAAGTCGTCTTCCTGTCTAACGAGATACAGCCGAATACCAGTACAGTATTATTTTATACTAGCTGACCCACGCAACTTCGTCTGCGTTACATATGAGAGAAAAAACTCACAAAAGGAATCATTTTCCCCCGTTTTTGCAACCTTTTTAGGGTTTTCATTTATGCTCCGCTCCTATTGGTCGTACCGTGATGTTATACAGCTTATAACCTTCCTCGATAAATGGACTATCCAATACAAAAATAATTTTTCAATTCCAATCAGTTCCTTAGATGAGCGCGTTCAACCAAACAAACAAACTCATCAGCTTTATAATATTAGTATAGATAGGACAACTCAGTAACTGTAACTCAGTTTCTGGGTAACACAATACCATGAGTATATTGGCTGTCAGACTTTTACACTTCTGACAACCTAATACCCGTTACGATTGTCAAAGTTCTACCAATGACAACAGGGAACAATGGCTTAAATGTTTTCCGAGGTATGGGTTTTTAATATGTAGTGAAAGGTCACCCATCCACGAACTTACCTCAGCAAGCGTAGCCTTACCTTCGATTAAACAGTGCTGCTGTCAGCCACGAGCCACTAATTACTGCAATCACCCTTAATATTGAGTTAAAACAATTATTTTGTACGCTCGACCAAGCTATTTGGTTTACATTTTACAATGTAATTTGCATGTTAAAATGTAAACCATAGCTTGGTCGACCGTATATACATTAGTACAAGAGTATTTGTTATTGCTTTAGGACTAGGGCAAAAGGAAATCTCAGACCGAAATATACCACGTAACGACCCGTTCGAGATTGAGAGAGACGAATGATGCCTAATAACGAGCAAATTAGTTTTCTTCTAATGTTAAAGCAGCTCTATTAGTCTTAATAGTATATTTAGAGAGTCCATTTTAGGAATATTAATTATTCACACAAATATTTTTATGTAGTTTAAGTTCACTATCTATCAGTATCTAGGGCTAACGTGGACCATTGGTCGGAAAAAAAAGATAATCATATCCGTACATAAATAAAATTTAGGATAAATTAACTGTCAACTACAGCGATGTCTCGAGCCATTTTGATTCAATTTACATGATTTTTATGTAAATTAAATACAGTAATAATAGACTTTTGTTGCAGGTTGTAATAATGGACCTACAGGACGTGTCCATAAGTCCATTAATTTATTTTAATAATATATTTTACACTATACAACGTGTAACATAATTAACGCACATCCTGAAATTACTTTGTTCAGAATCGTTTACTGAATCGATTTCTATAATTTTTAATATAGGTAATTTTTTATCCCAAAAATAATTAAAGCTACGTAATTTATAGCCACACTACCCCTGTATAGTCCAAGCGAACTGAAATGGACCGTAACTCAAGGCAATAAGACTTTTAAAAGTGCAGTTTTATTTGTATTAATTCAAATTCCGCCATTCAATACAAAATAAAGAAAAATGAACCTTATTTCAAGTAAGTTAAAGTCGTTACAAATACAGTTAGGTAAACTTGGCGATTCAACCGCACGCACACATTAAACAGGCACTCGTTAAAGGACACAATAGATAAACCAACAAAATGTAAAATATGTGAGTTCCCTTTCTCGTGCAAATTAAAAACCTGGGATAGAGCGAGATAGCCACCATGACACCGGGTTGCGCCGGCGCCTACCATCAAAGCTAACTTAAAAATAAATGTA
The DNA here is from genome assembly GCA_963853795.1 of Xestia rhomboidea. NCBI lineage: Eukaryota > Metazoa > Arthropoda > Insecta > Lepidoptera > Noctuidae > Xestia > Xestia rhomboidea. Next base: position 11,856,860 of record OY970763.1, on the reverse strand, counting down.
AACAATTTTAGTCACGCCCGGCCTTCCGTTCCGTACAGTGTATGCAAATAGTTCGCGCGCGATGTCAATAATTGACCCAAAATGTTCAGTGAAATGGTGACTAATGGTGGACTGTGGCACGTTGCAGTGTGGTGATAATGTGGTTCTAGCTGGCAGAACATTCAAGTCAACCAAAGGTATGGTACAAGAGTAGACCGCAGGGTAGGACTATGTTAGCTGCTACTTCGTGGCCATGGAACGTTCCGTCCGAACACAGCCATCGACAGGGGAGTCGATTCTCGTACACGTACTCGTTTTCAAAACGAAATATGGGATTAATTCGATGAGAATCCCCAATCAGCTGATTTGACGACTTTTTTGTGGGGACGTATTAAATCGTTAGTTTATTTAAAAAAATAGGATAGTGAACGCTTTTGATAAAAATGACGAAGTGCTTTCTAAATTAAAACATCAATTAAGAAAACAGGCATTAAAATGTATTGAAGTTTTCTATTGAAGTTGAGTCGAGCGACGACGCGACGTTAACAGCTGTCTCGAACGCGAGCGAATACCTACAAGGCTAGCAAGACTCACACAGTCGCATACGTAGGTATGAGACCTACGTATGCGACTGTGTGCGTTCGTTGATTTGTACTGTGACTACAACATTCTTCCGGAATTAGGAAAACTCTTTTATTAAATAATCATTGTCTAGACATGTTTAATTAAAAATTCAGTGCATGTATTATGATTATAACATAATAAACTAATTGGGGTGTCTGAGGGTGTGCGTTAATTATGTTACATGTTGTATATGACGCGCGTGACTAAATATTGTTTACATTTATTTAAGTTAGCTTTCATCATAAGGAGCGCGGGCGCCGCGGGTGTCATGGTGGCTATCTCGCTCTATCCCAGGTTTTTAATTTGCACGAGAAAGGGAACGAAAACAAGTATGACATATTTCGCATTTTGTTGGTATGGGTAACTATTGTTTCCTTTGTATCCAGTGTCTGTCAGTGTGTGCCTGCGGTTAAATCGCCAAGTTTACTTCATTTTTCTTTATTTTGTATTGAATAGCGGAATTTGTATTAATACAAATAAAACTGCACTTTTAAAAGTCTTACTGCCTTGAGTTACGGTCCATTTCAGTTTGTTTGGACTATACAAGGGTAGTGCGACTATAAATTACGTAGCTTTAATTATTTTTGGGATAAAAAATTACCTATATTAAAAATTATAGAAATCGATTCAGTGAACGATTCTGAACAAAGTAATTTCAGGATGTGCGTTAATTATGTAACATGTTGTATATATATATATATATATATATATATTATACACTTGTCCTATGGTATGGACCACGGTCCACACGTTATATGTAAAGTGTCGGGGAAAACATAATACGATCAACTTCTTTTCTGACAAAAAGCCAAGTTCGAATTGGAAACGGAGTCACTATAACCACGCTTGTAACTATAATTACACTTGAGTGAACGTGGGTAACGTGGTTACCTAGTTGTGTAGGTGGATACAACATGGGTAGTTAAACATATAGTTACTTTTTTTTCAACCAAAAGATGATGTTGTCATGCATTAGAAATATTATCTGCCCCTAAGTAGGCATAGCTTTTCAGTAGCTTATGTCAATCTGACTTTTTCAATATCGTTTTTAGGGTTCCGTACCCAAAGGGCAAAAACGGGACCCTGTTACTAAGACTCCACTGTCCGTCTGTCTGTCACCAGGCTGTATCTCATGAACCGTGATAGCTAGACAGTTGAAATTTTCACAGATGATGTATTTCTGTTGCCGCTTTAACAACAAATAAAAAACAGACTAAAATAAATAATGAACCCCTTCATTATTTATTTTAGTCTGTTTTTGACTTCCATACAACAAACGTGATTTTTTTGCCGTTTTTTGCTTGATATTTTAATAACGGAAACTGGTAGACGCTCGAAATATTCACAGAATATTTAGTTGTTGTATATTCACTTTAAAAATAAATAATTTAATTTAAATAAAATAAATATTTCAGGGGGCTCCCATACAACACACGTGTTTTTTTGCCGTTTTGTCAAATGTTGTATAGATAATAGTATGGAACTCTTCTTTCCGTTTTTTTTTCTGTTTTGAAAGCATTTTGATTTTGTCCGTTGTGTAATTAGCTCATTTCTGTAATCCTTATCTACTTTTTAAATAATTCAAGTTATTTACTTAATTAGGTACTAGAGATCAGCCAAAGTATCGCACGGTTTTTACATTAACACGGTTTAGAAGAACGACGCGGTCACACCTTCCTGCAGACGAAAAGAGACTCTATTCTTAGCATAGAAATAGCATATTGGCAACGTCAACATGTTACCAGAATTCCATAACATAGAACGAACCACATGACGTGACGCACGTTCTGCTGACACGAGATTATTCGAAGACAGCCCTCCGCTGCAAGTGACGTGTTATTCGCAATATGTTATGCAGATTTTAGGATCTACAACACGGGATTCGTTTAGAAGTTAGGCCATAATCTAAAAACGTTACTCAGCTCGTCATTTGATTTAGATATGTTCCTGTTTCTACCTTTTACTTGTAATCGTGACACTACAGGAATAACGTGCACGTAACGTGTACACAAAACGTGCTTTCCTCAGTCTTGAACAAGAGTAAGTTCAATTTAAGTTCTAGGATTCGTTTTTTTGCCTTGCCTGTCACTGCCAACATAAATATACCTACCTAGTAATACAGTTTCACAGCAAAGCTCGCCCCTTAAGCCAAAAAAGCACAAGATTTAGAGACGGACATAGTTTTAGTGGAAAAGTAAAAATAGAGATTCTGTAAGCCGTAACCCGGAAAACCACGTTAAAGAACAGCCCTAAAATGTACGCATAAACCGACATTTCACATACACTTTAACGCCTTATTCCTACCATAAGAAACGCCTTCTAGTAAAGAGAATATATTACTACGAACATTTTCACTGCGTCTCAAGTTCGTGTGCCCATAAAATTCAGGAAGAAGTGACAAAATTCTCTCCCTGTGTTTTTATCAAGTAATAAAATGTTAGGCAGTGCTTCAGGCAACGCAATTTGGCTTCCACGCAGAATACCATCCCGTTATGGACAGCGTAATTTAAGCTATAAAATGGATATCTGTTTTAAATGAATGTTCACTAATATGGTGTGGGCATGAATTTGTTTGTTTGCTATAAAGGGTTTATTTGTGAATGGGTTGTTTTAAGATAATCCTGATTTAACGATAATATATTCTACTATATATCCTACTAATATTATAAATGCGAAAGTTTGTTAGTATGAATGTATTGATGTTTGTTACTCTTTCACTCAAAAACTACTCAACGGATTTGGATGAAATTTTGCACACAGATTGTTTTTATCCGGGTAGTAAGATCCCATGGGACAATTATCAAACTTCACGCGGGCGAAGCCGCTGGCAGAAGCTAGTATATTTAAATTGTTGACTAGCTGTAAAGCGATTTAAAATCTTTAAAACCGAATCTGTCAATATCTTCTTGTTTTTTTTTGCAATGTAAAAAAAATCTCTTTTCAATATAAAAATAAATCGATTTTAATCTAAGAACCCATGTATCAATTTTCCCTTTTCCGGAGCATCAATCTAATGAACTCAATTTTCCTTATAAAATTTGTAAAAATTCTTACCCTCTTGTGTATAAAAATCAATATTTAATTTGTGTATCAGGGTTCAGGAGTTCCGAAGTTATCGCTGGGGCAGCAAAATGAATGGGGAAGACAAAAAAATCAACAGGCAAAAGGGGCTTGTTTGTCGCACTCGAATTGATTTATTTATGCAATAAATCTAACATTGGATTAATCAGGCTAAGTTTTGTCGGCGCAGCAATGTGTTGTCGTGAAAAATATGTTTGGGTGAAAAATGGCGATCGACGAAATAAAACGTCGTTGTGGGTAATGCCGGCTGTTGTGTACAGCTTTTGCTAGTAGTAACAAATCTGTTGTGACTCGCGATAGATTTCGTTCTATTTGTAACTTTGTGCTTTGGAGGAGGTTAGATGTTTTTTTTTTCTTTCTTTAATTTTAGCTATGAGTGATATGTGCTTTGTTACCATCATCATAACCTACTTAATGTTATGTTTCTTTTGTTTCAGGTAAGTCCTTACCTCAAGTTTAAACAGTGTTATTTGACGAAACCCGTCAATAAAGGTTTGAATGTATTTTAAATTAAACATAGTCCGAAATCCACTGAAAGACGGTTCACTAAATGGTAGTCAAGAAGCTGGTATCGACCCATCTCCCTTGCAAACAACTTCTCTATTTATTTTCTTCCGCTTCGAAGTAGTCTAAAAAGTTTTGCAAATTCACAAACCCCTTTTAGTATTTACAACACAGAAATAAAACCAACTACAGCTTTTAGTATCAGTAACTTTGCTGCAAACGGTCAACTAACAGCGTAGTTAAATTTTTCAACGCTGTTTGCAGTGGTCTCAACTGTCTGTGTTATTCCTGTGTCGCAAAACTCGCAAAGCTCCAAATGGTGACTTCTGTTTCATTAAAATACCGTTCTATTTGCGGACATTTCGATAGCATTTCTATAGAGCAACAAACGTTCATAGGAAAAAATAAACTTTGAAAGAGGAACTTTATGTAAGAAACGACCTCGGTGATGAAAGAAAGTTTGTAAAAGCAATCGAAAAAATTTGAACGAATGAAAAATTTCCCATTCAAGAGCGCGGAACAAAACAGCGCGGGCGTCCCGATGCCTATGCGATAACACGCAAGTTTGCCAACCCATCTTTTTAATGTCCTGGCCGTCAATTATCATTAGGATTGGGGACGGTCTCAGGGAAGCGATCGTAAGTCAATATTAGTGCCTATAAAGGTGAGTGATAACCGCATATCCGCTCCGCCCTTCCTTTATACTTACAAATTACAATGTAATAGGGAAATAACCAATCACAACTGACGAATGAAGGCTTTTGAATAACATGTTTTTTGGGGAGCGAAGGAAACTTTTCTACAAATTGAAGCTTTCGCAATATCAATGGAATACTTTGTTTACATTATAGCAACGCTTTGTGATTAATCACCAAAGATAAACATGTTTTATTTCATATAATTTCAAAAGTCTCCAAAAGTTTACATAGATGGTTAATTGAGAATCCCTTCTATAATAAACTGGCCTGCAAAAATAAGTATCACACTTTTAAAATTGCAATAACTTTTTAAGTACACAAGATATACTTTCGAAACAAGAAGGACTCGAAAAATAGTTTAATTTTGTCTATAGTTTCAAAGAAAGCTGATAAAAATTGCTTTATAACGTTTTTTTATTTAAAATCTCTAATTTCTAAGGTTTAGGAAAAATTGAAATTTAAAAGTGTAAGTACTCATTAATGCAGGTCGGTGTATAAAAGAATTCCTCCAGTTCAAATTTAAATGATCTAATTGTACTAAAAATTTGCATGTCATTAATTTATGATTGAATATGTTAAGCTACTATTATATTATACCATTGTAAGAACTTTTGTGACCATATTTATAGGCAATTAAATCTTTGCCTTTGACTCCGAATCGTTTTTAACCTCAAGAAAATTTCAGAAAAGTTTGACAATTCAGAGAATATTTTTGACAACAACACAATAAAGTAAAGTGGTCTACACATACCGCGGTCATAAAAGTCAGATACCTGCAGATAAAGGTAACACAACATTAGCATAAAAGATATAGTGTTTGTATTATATTTACGAGTAGCTGTCGCCGGCGACGTCCTTCGTCCACGTGAAATTATTATAAAAATATTACTTCCCATATTTGAATCGGATTTTATTAACAATTTCATGGGTTTTATTTTTTTTGCACGGAACCCTAATTCTTTTTATAGAATACAGTCAGACAAAAAATTTTAAAATAAGTTAATTTTTTCCAAGTATCGTATATGCTTTCGCATTAAGTAAAATAGTAAAAAGCTGTTATTTTTTTATATATATTGCAGGTATATTGTCAAAGCCGTGATATTACAAAACATCTTCATTCTTGCAACTTCACTCGTAATATACTTAGATGTATTAAAATGCCGTGACACTAAGTATAACCAGGCCGTTAAATTGTAAGAAATAAAGTCAATTGACAATCTACCGTTTATAATATCGCTAGTGAAATTGTAATATTCACGGCTTGACAATATACCTTTTTTTTTTTTTTTTAGGATGGGAAATCATCAAATGACTTCTCCCGCTCTGGGCGGAGCAGGAGGGAGTGTCAGACTTTTACTGACTAAAACCCATCCATGTTCCTTCCTCGCCCTTTGTGTTCCGGGGCCGGCGGGCGTGCGACGGCGCGCGTGGAACACGAACGCGCCGTCGACACGGCCTGTCGTCGTGAAATGTACGGACGGCGAGCTAGCCCATAGCTCCCCGTCCACAGGCCCGCGCCTACGGTGGCCGGAAGCCACCACGTGGCCCCCGACGCCCGGGGCGTCTCCCGCGGCGGCCGGGACGTGTGGATCTCTCCCTGTCCTGTTCCGCCACCTCCTTCGCTAGCATGACTGCTTCGCAGAAGGAGGTGACGGCGTCCCATTCCGTCTCGCTCCGGACCATGGCACGAACCAGGGCCGGAAGCGAGAGGTCGCCGCCGCCGATCGCCACCTCGAGGACACGGCGGTGCTCCACCCAAGCGGGGCACACCTCCACAGTGTGCTCCACCGTGTCCTCCGGTTGATCCTCGCAGTGGTAGCAAGAAACTCCATGGACACTCTTTTAAATCAGAATATTGTTACAAAATCTTGGTTACATCATTCATGTTGAGATGGTATATTATGTGAGAACAATGTAGCAAGATGTGCACGTTAAAAGTGTCCACAGTAAAACAAAACAGAAAAAAAAAACAATTCAAAAACTAAAATAATTCATTAAAATAAGCCATGGCAACTGAGAGATGACCAGTCACAACTGACAGCGCCCGTTCACGGACATGACGCATAGATCAGCACCATTCAACTCAACCATTTTGAAGGGAACTAAATGATCCGACACATGCGCCACCATCAGCGAGACTTTTGAGTGAGCATGATATACTCTCAAACGCCAGGGCACATTCAAGTCAAGAAAAGACGTAGGTTTCCAGCGACTGGTAGCATTCTAGTACATAGCACTCACACAATATGGGCAATGCGATTATATAATACTAAAGAGATTGAATCTATACAATGCAAAGATAGTTGTACAATCTTCAGCAGCTCCAACAATACAATTAGTGCTATCCATTTATGCGCCCCTGTCCTTGTGGAGCAGGACCGGCATTGAGCCAAGCATTTTTATCAGCGATATAATCGTCCAATTTGTAATATGCTTGCTTACTCAATGTGCGTTTAATGCATGTTTTAAATTTTGTTTCATTCAGTTCAAGAATGCTTTGTGGAATTTTATTATAGCATTTCAAACAGTACCCCATGAAAGAAGAGTCTACTTTAGCGAGTCTGAAGCCTGGCTGAACTAATTGGTCCCTATTTCTAGTACTGTAATTGTGTCTGTCACCTCTTTTACCAAAATGATGTAGATTTTTCCTCACGTACATTATGTTTTCGTAGATGTATTGACAATGTACCGTCATGATGTTAATTTCCTTAAACAGTTCCCTCAGAGAATCGCGCCTACGAAGATTGTATATGGCTCTGATGGCTCTTTTTTGCAGAATAAATATAGATTCAATGTCTGCAGCCCGTCCCCATAATAAAATGCCATAAGACATTATACTATGAAAGTAACTAAAATAGACCAATCTAGCAGTATCTCCATCAGTAAATTGACGGATTTTTCTAATGGCATATGCTGCTGAACTTAGCCGCCCCGCCAGAGATGTTAAATGAGAACCCCATTGAAGCCTTGAATCAAGCGTAATCCCCAGGAAAACCGTTTTATCTACGAATTCAAGTTTCTCTTTATTCAATACTATATCACAATCGCTACTTTTGACATTCGGTAAAGCAAATCTTATGCATTTCGTTTTTTTTTCATTGAGTACCAAATTGTTTGCTGTGAACTAATTATGGACTTGAAGTAGGGCATTATTCACGTCATCTAGATTTTGGGCTCGTCTATTTATCTTAAAAATTAGGGAAATTAGGGACAGGGATAAGGTCTACGATGAAGGAGCTAACCCCAAAGAAGCCTATTAACTCACTACTTGATTAGATAAATCGATTTGTTATTCTGAAATTGCAAACGGACCCTTAAATTTTATTTAGATATACAGGGTGTAATGACGACGACAACGAATGGGTAACCTTAAAATGGCCCATAGCAGAACCCTTGGCCATTCAAAGAACATACGAAAAAAAAATCTATCTTATAAAAAAAATTCATCCGCAGATGTAGGGCCTGCATAAAAATAAGTTTTTTTTTGTTTTTAATATAAGTATTTTTATTGATTTTCTCTCACAATGGTTTTGTAGCACTTAACACTTTAGAACTATATAAATTCACATTGTGAGAGCTGGTGCCTGAAGTAGGTTTTAAAAGAACCTGTATTACAGGTCACCAGGCCCCATTTAGTGGCATCATAAAAAAACTGGCAGGTAGACTGTTTTCCTACTAAACAATTATAAACAAATGAAATTAAAAAAACAAAAAAGGAATTAAAGAAATTAAATTAAATAACAACGAAAGTAGTCTCACAGGATGGTGGTGCGTGCGTATGTGAATGGTGCTGAATGTGTTGGTAATAATTTGAGTTCAAGTATTACTAATAATTGGGTGGAGAAACTTTTTTCTGTGTCCTGCTAGGAAAAAGTTTTCAAAGAGTCAGTTACCTTTTACTTACAACTGGGGTTGTGTAATGAATATATATTTTGACTCTTGTTGATGACATTATATAGATAATTCCCTAGGTAAAAGAAAAACTGGTGGGACTGACGTAGACGGAAAAACTTTGTATTGCAGAATGGGGGGGGGCCATATTTTTTTTTTTTGCTTCAGTATTTTTTTCTCCTTGTCCACATTAATAGCAATAATTCACTATTTAAGGCAGATACAATTACGAATTGTACCATTATCAAATCTACTTGAAACCGACATTATGTTACAATTATTGGTCACTATTTTTTTATACAAAATGTTTCAACTATGTTTAAAAATTCATTCATAATTCTAATTTTTCAAAATAAATGAACTTGCTTCCAGGTACTATTTATTTTCGTATTTTTTTCTAAATGACCATAAGTTCTACTATTTTAAGCCATTTCAAGGTTATCCATTAATTACCGGACACCCTGTATAGTAGGTACCTACTGCTTAGAGCAAAATTTAATAAGGACAAAATGCCTGAGCGTGCAGTTCGCCAGTTCTGGGCTATTACAATGCAGTCCGTGTGAACGGACTTGATGCTCAGAATTTGTGATGCCAATAAACTTCCCCTAACACGGTTATCGTTGCTATTTTCTATTTGTACGTTCATATTTCAAAGGATTTTCAAATCTGTAATCTATTTTTTAACGGGAATTCGGAACTAGAGATCCTTTGATTTAATGTGATGCTGTTTAAAACGGAGATCGCAATTTGACCGTGCTTCGAAATGTTACAGTTATTAGGTTCAAATGTAAATGGTTAGTCATGCTTAATTAGGCATTGGGTATGCTCTACATAGCTTTGGATAATTGCCTAACGGTAACAAATTGGGTGCTAGCATTAGCAGTTCAACTTTAAATGTGCTTAATGTTTTTGTGTTAAAAAAAATCAATATCATTAATTACGTACCTATGATGTGGTCAATCTTTTCCTCTTACATTTTACGAGCTTTTCCCAAAGATCTAGCATAGTGATCGGACGTAAGTGTATACAAGGTGTTGTGCAAGGCAAACTGTCACGCGTCTTGACATTTTCCGCGCAAATGCACTTAAAATCTTGTGCGTTCTTTTAGCGAGACGTCGCGTCGCTCGCCCTAGTTGTCCCGTCACTTATTGTAAATTGCTGAACAGGAATTTAGTTTCAAACGTCATATGGAGGGATAATAGAAAAATAATTACGGAATAGATGAAAATTTTATAGACAACTAGGTTCTGCCCGCGACTGAGGGGTGAAAATTATCTTACAGGAACATAGTTTCGCTATAAAAAGTACCCTATTTCCTAGTCCAGGTCATTTGCTAAACAACTTCGCTCTTGGTTTTCAGACTGATAGCTAGAAACACCCTAGAATGAACGCAATGCTAATGTGATTATGCTGCCTGAACGCCCGCTCGCTTTCCGTTGAGTTCGGTCAATATTTGGGGTGACAGGGTGAACTGCCAAAAAGTTGAAAAACCACGGCAACTTCGGCTTCCATCAGTCCGTGTGAATGGTTAGAAATTGACTCTGCGTCGTGTTGACCGCTAGGATGACAAATATGATTAGCCTTTCGTTACAATTTTATATGAAGTTCAAGTCTACAAAATACCTTGTTTATATAAATCCATAACACCCACTAGGTGTCTGATAGACCCCAACTCCGCATCAATGCACTTTTGTCAAAAAACCAATTCAGGCTTCAACCCTCGGAATAAAGCAACGATCTAAAAACAATGGTAGAAGGTAACAACGAGGTACGTCTGCGGCAGTAGGCCCGGCACGTAAGCCGACCAACTCAAAAACCGATTCCGTACAAAACACAGTTACAAAAACGAATTACAGACTCGACGGTTTATAGCATAGACACGCGTTGCATTCCTAATTGTTTTAATTGAATCTTTTAAATAGTTTAAGTAACTTTACCGGCGAGAAACTAAGAATAGAACGGAGTCCAAGTTCTTGGATTTGTACGTGTTTTGGGTTTTTGTTTGTTAATGATTTAAAAAGTGCAGTCAAGCATCATTGCAATCACACTTGGTCTTAGCCCGTATACGGGTGGTCGAATAACTTGACTAGAATGTGGACACACGAGGCATTTATTACACTATGAGTAGTTTGAATAAAGTCGAACCCTGAAACCGGACTAGATCGCCCGAAGACGGGCGTAATCGAATTCGGGCAAACGACCAAACGTAATTGCGCCATCAGTGGTAACAGTTTGACATTGACAGCTCCTTTATGTAGTAGGCGATATTCGTAGTGCAAGTTTTACCGTGTCGTAACAGTTCTATTTCGCACTGTAAACCATGCAATTCATGCTCACTAACAACTAATCCCAACCAAAATTAGGTTCGTTAATTATGATAATCAAACTTAGATTTGATTGCAATTCGCTCTTTCACAGACTGTGCTGTGTAAAATAAACACACAGCTGCGCTCGTGACGGGATTGTGTTTAATTCAACGTACACAGTCCATCCCGATGTGAAATGAAACCGATTTCAATTACTATTGGAGTTACATGATTAGTTTGCAGATTTGGAGCCCGCATTTCAACCGTGCAGTGTTTGAGCTAATTATGAAGTGCACACAAATGGGATATGGTTAAATACTGATGTCGGTGATCGGTTGGTTGCACTGCCAGTCGATCGTCAAATGCTAGAACTTTGGATACAAATACACATGACGTGTGTGCAATAGATTCGGAAAAGCTTTCCACAATTTTGTAAAAAAGAATAGAACCTGCTGTTAAGTAGCTTCATGTTTTTTAAAAAGACGTTTAATATTACTTTTTCAAATTAAAAAAAAATCATCGAAGCCAAAACATAGATTTTAAAATCCGTAGGTAGTGTACATACATGTACAAGGATTTGTATTTGCAACAGAATTGTACCCCAGCTTTCTAGATCCATTCACCTACTCAATAATTCCTCAAAACAGGGCCCATTTATCCATCTTAATTTATAAACCTAGACACAAAACAACGTCTCGTCCATTTACTCAAACAGATGGCCCAAACCTTTACAAAGTACTCTAAGCCTTGCTTCTACACATTATTTACAATTGATTGAGTATTCTACATAAGCTCCGGACATAACAATGATCGTGTACACAGAGAAATGAGCTATAATAAAACATGGCTGCCTCCAAATGAAATAGGTCACGTTTCCAATCTAGTACCAATGTTTTCGTTACACAAAAAAGGTTACGGGATGTGGAACTTAACGTTCCATGCAATCATCTCATAATGGGTAGCGAATGATTTGTTCGGCAGTGTGTTTGTTGGTTTGATTGTATGCAGACATCAACTGGGAAATTGAAACCGTTTCTTATTCGTGTCTGTAGAATTTGTTTGTAAAATTCTGTAAGAGAATTTCGTAACTGTGAGCTGCTGAGATAACATGTATTGTAGGATCCAAAACGTAGCAAATATAAAGGGTGTCAAACACCTCTTAACGAAGCCGAAAGGCTCTTGTTCTCCTCGTCGTTGCGATATTTATTTTTGTTCTACACAATACCTGGGAACCTTCTAGTTACGGAGATATTGGGGGTCAAAGTTCCAACTTTTTGGCAACTTTTTTTTTAAATACAAGTTTTTAATGTAAGATTTTTACGTTAAACACCTCCACGACTCCCGTACTATTGAATCCATCCACCAGCACAATGTTTTGAGTGCGTTACATTGAGTTCTACCACAAAACATTATTTTTCACCCCAAAAAAAAACAAAGTCGTTTCCCAGCAATAATTTTTGCGTAAAGTTATTTCGTTTGATGGTTTGATGTACAGAATGCTTGGTTGACGGCTTCGTGATGAGGTGGTTTGCACCCTGTATATACTACATTAGTACCTATTTTCTCAGAATTTCCTAACTAACAGGCAGACACATAAAATATATATGCAAAGTGTGTACGTTCGAATCTAACCAAGCATGTGTCGTGTTTGCGTTCACAACACCTGTATTTCTCTAATATTGATAGCTGAGGCGCTGCACCAAATAACAATGAATTTAGCGAGCGCTTAAACTCAATAGTAAGTGCGGTGCCCCGTTCAACTCACTGGCTCAATGGGCAGATGACACCCGTGCTGTTCTCAGGGCATTACACACTGCGCCAATTCAATATTAAACGTCTATATTTAATATTGTTGCTGCACTGTCTTTGTTTACTGTCGCGTTTGTCGTTAAGCTTTTGTTTTGCTGAATGTGGGAATGATATTCCAAACATTTTGAGTCTTGGAGATATAAATTACTTTTTTTCGAAATCACAAGATGTTTTTTGATGGAATAAGAATATTTTAACTGCGCTTCCCGTGTTATATGATATTAAGCTCAATGTATCTATATTATGTTACATAATTAGCTAATCTTTGAACTCTCAGCACATCATTTAACAACACACGATTAAACTGCGGTTACTACACCTCTATAATCAGTTTGAATCAGTTCCACTTCCGTATTATCTTCACAATATTATCGGATAATCTTCGGCACGTAGGTAATAATTGTATCGTGATAATGGTGTTATCTCATACAGTATTGTCTGTAATTGCATTGTGTTTAATTCCATTACCGCTTACGCCCGATCAGTAGGCTGGCGCTGTCGTCCAATCCGATTAGTAGCCGCTTTAAACAATCGTGCGCAGCGCAGTGAGATCGGGAATAAGTGCGGTTGTCATCAACTATTTATGGGAGTTGATTCTACATGAGCTGTGCGTAGTGTTGTGGGGTGGGTAATTTGGCAAAGTAGCTCGTGCATAGGTACAGTTTTGAGTGTGATGACAAATGGTCTTAATAATCAGGTGAGTGAAAAATTTTATATTCTAATTTACCGTATACATTATTAAGATCTTTGGTAAGTTTATGTTGCAATCCTTTAACCTAAGTTTCCCGGAGTTCATAATTCAGTATCCGTCAAGAGTAGTACCTCTACCTACCAATTGCAAATTAATTCGAATGTTAGTTTAATTAAATTAATTCAATCAACTGAGTGACTAATTCCCGAGCCTTCACTGTATGAGGAAAACTACTGAGAGAAAAAGAGTGGTGGCGGCCCTGATTTACGAACACTAAGTCGTGGGTTCGAACCCAGGCAGGCGCATTGCTTTGTGTAATTTATTTCATCACCGCTGCTCCCAAAACGGTGAAGGAAAACATCGTGAGGAAACCGGCATGTCCTAGAACCAAAACTTCGAAGAGATGTGACATCTACCAATCCGCACTGGGCCCGCGTGGTGGATTATTAGCCCATTCCATATAGAGGAGGCCTGTGTCCCAGCAGTGGGAACATTAATAGGCTGATAATGATGATTACAATATCACCGATGCAAATAGCGGTCCAAACTTTCACTTCTCAAGATTTATAAACTTAACCCTGCAAATACGATATTAGTATTGTATTGAACCGGTTGAAAGGAAAATACAGCGCTATTGGATGCTTATCGTAAGTTGTAGCGCATTGAGTGAAACTGCAAGGTGCGGTTAATGGTTAACTGCAAGTGCAGACGACTGTCTAACTTATAGCTGTATTATTAAGATCTTTAATTGTAGGTGACGTGTTGTTTTTAAAGAGATTTTATTCAGGTTAAGCCGCGCTTGCCTAGGTTGGTCCGTGGATGGGTGACCACTCATTACTTACTGAGTTTCCTTCATGCCTCGGAAAGCATGTTTAAACCGTGGTCCCCCTTTCATTTGTAGATCTTTGAAAGTCGTTACAGGTAGTCAGTGGCCGGAAAATCTGACAACAGTCTTACCAAGGGAAGGGAAGGGAAGGGAAGTCATATCATATTACCGAGTATAAACGGGGTATTGGAGGTCAGATAGGCAGTCGTTCCATGTAAAATACTAGTATTCCGCTGGGTTCGGTTAGACTGGAAGCTGATTTCAACATATTTGGGAAAAGGGTATACAGATTATGATGAGGAGCAGAAAAAGTGCTTGTACAGGAAGTAGGTATTACTGATCATGATCGCCTTAATTACTTTGATCTTTTGCTTTCTTGGTATCTTCTCAAAGTCTGTCAATCTTTTATGTGGGCTTATCTAGAATCAACTTAGTAGACACCCTCAGCAATTTTAGAAAGCAGAGCTGTTGCCAATAATTTAAAGCAACTCCAATGACTTTTGAATCACGTGGCTATTGATTTATTTGTTAAAACTATTTAAATAAATAAAAATACGCTGGACATTACACACAGCGCCATCTAGTGCCACAATAAGCAACGACGCTTGTATCGTAGACACCAGATAGTTGATATACTACCTACATCGATACTTTTTGTTTGTAAATACATACTTATTATGCATATAAACATCCATGACTCGACTGTAAACAAATGTCCATTATCACACAAACATTTGCTCCTACCGGGATTCGAACCAGGGACCCTAAAAACGTAAGGCAGCCTCACATTAACTGATTATCTGAATTGTTTGAATTTAAATCGTATAACAAAGTAAAATTGAACCAGTTAATTAAAAAAAACGTAATATATAGTTATCATCCAGCGGAATAAACTAGGGTGTACATCGCTGGTGACTATAATTTCCGCTGTTCGCTCACACCGCTCGCATCGCTCGGACCGCTCACCGTGCCGCAGTATTAATTAACCAAAATGCGTCGACAGAAGCAATGGCCATTAAAATACGTGAAGTATTTCGATTCTGGAGCTTATTAAAAAGTAAATTACCATTTCGTCAATATTTAAAAAACTGGATAGTCTGAAAATTATATCCGACCTATGTGCAAGCAAATATCCTATCTTCTTACGAAATGCGAAACATTGTGAGGATGGATGGATGGATGGACGGATGTTTGTTAGTCTTTCACGCGAACTCCTAAACGGTTTTGGATGAAATTTGGCACATAGATAGCTTATGACCTGGAACTAACCTGACCTGTTAACTTATAGGATTTTTTATCTCGGTCATACTACCGGGGACATTACCGAACTACACGCGGGCGAAGCCGGCGGGCAACAGCTTTAACTTGATAAAATTTACAGTCTATACTAGAAATTATAAAGTGGCCTGGATGTTTTGTGACTGCCTCGTTGGACTAGTAGTCGCCAACGCGACTGCTGAATATAATAATTTATTATATTATAATTATATACATTTATATATTTTTTACATTTTAAATGTTTTTATAGTGATTTATAATGGAATGTTTAAAATTGTTAAATAATATGTTTAGTAAATAAATTAAGGAAATAATAAAAATCATTTTATTATCAGGCAACTTAGGCCCATAGATAAAATACACAAACTAACATTCACAACAACAATAATAAACTAATACATATTTTAAACCTTATGCCTTATAATATGAAGTCCTGGGTACGATTTCCGGGTCGGGCAAAGTGTTACTGTGTTTTTCCATCAGGAATTTCTCAGTAGCAGCCACGGAGCCTGGATTTGTGCCCGGTTGATGGCAATAGGCTCGCCCCTATTACAACATGAGACAAAGGATGGCAAAGAGCGTGCGTTTTGGGTGACTGTCTCTTGTAAACTTTGACGTTCAAAAAGTGCTGATTATCAGACTAATTTGAATAAAAGACTCGTTATTTTGATTTATGACACCTCTACCTAACTCTTCAACGATTACAAGGCGCGATGTTATGTTTTGTAAACACAAATCTCACATTGCCCTCGACAAAAACTCCCGGATGATACACAAATATGTTTACAAGAGTGAGAGTAGTACCTACCAATTCATAGACAAACTGTGTGAAATCCTACCAATAGATACTTAAATTAACCACAATAAAATTGTATTTACACATATTGAGATTCCCGATCAACCTTTTGAAATAAGAATTTAAAAAAAAATAGCGAAATGTCAAGGTAAACTAACTTCACATACTGCCAACATAATCATAATAAAAATAAAACCAGCCCATACTATTTCCAGAAGCCTTCAACATATTACACGGCTAATAGACTCTTTAAAGTAGGCTATTGTCAAATATGATTACATGGGAGGCCCCATATCCTTCAGAAATGGGGTGATTCCGAATAGATAGAGCATTATAATGCTCTAGGGACTAGTAGTTTCTGATGTTGGTTATAACGGCAACTTATGATAATGGCGAGGTTGTTTCATTAGGGATTGGCGCGTTTAGTGTTTTCAGCTAAGGGTCTGTTAAGTGATTACAAATAAAATGGACTAAAGAATTTAATTTACTTTACTTAAAAATTTGGTGGATAATTCGTTATGCAACTGAACACGCTATGCAGTCGGGACCTGGCTGTCTTTTGTATTACTTTGACTGTGGTATTCCTCGAAACGCACCAACTTTCTAACGCACCAAATGAAGCGCACCCAAAGGATGTCTCGAAACGCACCATTCAGGTAAAATATTATAATTTTATTCCTCGAAACGCACCAACGATGAAACATAGAGAAGAAAGTTAGTGCGCTTCGAGGAATACTCCCTTTGACTAAAGAAGCTGCGTTCGTTTCGATTCAGTCGACTCCTTTATAGTTATCAACTGCTAGGCCGATGCTGATGATGATATTTCATGCGTTCTAAGCGATTCCTGGCAAGAAACAAAATCAAGAAGCTGATTATGGCAATACCAGAAAAAAAGAGAAACAAATTGCTAAAAGTACGAAGAACACCATTTTAAAATAAGAACAAACATAAGAGAAAAAAAAAAACATATAAAGGGTGTAAAATACAAGTTTTTAATTGTAAGATTTTTAATCGTGATGAGGTTGTTTACACCCTGTATTAACGGCTGCACTAAAAAGGTTAATTTCAGAAATAATGACAGATGCTGTCTGACGCTGATTTTCAAATAAAGTATACCTTCTTATATTGACTTACTTCTATTATTCTATATCTACTGTTATAGTAATTTACTATTATTACGCGATATTTTGCAATGTCTATCGTTGCTTGTAAACATAGTAATCCATTACTCCATTGATGATCTAAACCTAAAGCCTTGTCATACTCCATTTGCTTTTGTACGGACTGTCATAAAGTACATTCCGTGTATTAATTTCTCCGTACAGCCTTCCCGATACGATCTTATATTCGGCAGATGTCCATTGCACCTTTTCTTTTGTTAAGGTCTCGGTAGCCATTACTGACATTGTATATTTTACGATTTTCATGTCACAATTTACCGTTAGCTAACTAATACTTGTACAAATGGAATAAAATATTGTATAAACATACCTAAGGATAGTCGTAGTAGTTACTTACAGTAGGTACTACTTTTAAACAATGTTGTGGATGTGAGTTAGTTTTTATACTTTACTCTCATAGTATGCTATATACGCTCGATAAGTTATTGCATACACAATAAAAGTTAATATTTTGTAGTGTAGTGAAAAGATGAAATATTTCTTCCTGTTTGCACCAATCTGTTTTCTGCAGATTCGCCTGCGTGGAGGTCGAAAACTAGCCCACAGGAACTTACTACCGGGATACAAAAGGTCCCATGTCCTGGCCTAGGTAATGAATACCATCCATCAGCTCAAAAGCCTGTAATATACCACATTATGCACCTAGCTAATCCAATCAGGGCTACAAAATTGCATACCCTAGCGTGAGGTTCTTTGCAAGGGTTATCGTCGTAGCAAGTTACCAGAACACGCACGTCTCGCCACGTTACAGGCACTCTCATTCCCCACGAACTTAGCCGCGGTGTCTTCAAAGTTTTATTGGAAACTTCAACTTGCTCTTAGTATCGATATTTACACGAATACGTAATTTTTGTAAGTCAAAAGAGGTTCTTATAAACGTTCTGATGTGTTTAGTGGTAGACTAGAAGTGTTTTTTTTTGCCTAACCTTCGGAAATGGGGTGGGCAGCTGGTGGAACTAATGGCGCTAGCATCGCATGAACCAAACATCGTCATTGGTTAAAAATCTGTCAATGTCATTTTATATTTCAAAATAGTTTGACCTCATTGGTCAGATTGGGTCTAAGCTATGGACGCGCCATCTACAATCAGCTTTGACCAGCCTTTCCCATTACAGGCATTTTAATGTGTGTTATTAGTGAGACGTTTCAATACCATTTGTATAAAATTGTGTATGTCAAAGAGACTGTTATTTTCAAACTGTGAATCAACTTAAATCTTGTTAAACTTTTCATAGCAAAATGCAGTTCAATATTTAATGTCCAGGGCAGACCTTTTCATTTTATACATTAGGCGCACGATACGGCAAGACAGCGAGTTAAGCTCGTTCCAGCACTGAAATAGTAAAATATTTTTAAAATACCGCCATACTACGTTCATTTCTAGTGTTAGGTTTCGGTCACACAGACGCGGAGTGAAAGCGGTGGCGAGTTACGGTTTTGAAATAGAGATAATGATGTAGGTCCACTACCACTGAGGACCACTGCTTGTCTCTGCATCATCCAAAGGTTGACTGGTAAAAAATGCCTATGGCATTTAGTCCGCCTCCGTACGTTGTGCTTGAGTGTTAAATAAATAAATAGGTACGTCATTTTCTGTTAATAAAACATATTGACGCATTTAAACATAAACAGATTTTATTCATATGCTTTTTATTCTAAGCGTGTCGATGGCAGTCTAAATTGAATCGGCTCAGAATTTGGCAACGAGTTTGGTACTTTTAATAGCGTTCTTCAATTCCTGTAACGTGCAGACAACAGGACCAGTAGGACACAGTTTGAAATGCCTAATTTATTAGCAAAATTTATTTTTAGAATAGAAAAACATAGTATTCATTCACACACATTTAAACTTGGAATACAATCGAATTTTCAAAAATGTTTAGTTCAAAACATCATGCATCATCAACGGCCACTGCAAAAACACCTTTATTCTTATTCGTTTTAACGGCCTTTATCGGAAGATATAGAAGTATGTTTACGTCTAGACGAGCGTTGCAAGCGTATCGTGTGAGTGAGGGCGTAGCTTTAAGCGGTTTAACTGGGCAGGTGGTGAAAGCAGACAGGTGAAGGGTTCGCGCCCTTCTGTACCTGTGTCTCTGAGATAGAGGACCTGGAACCGACATGCATCACGGTTTACTTGCATTTCCGTGACCGGATTATGGACCTACCTATTAATAGGATTAGGTTTCAATTTCCCTTTGTTATTGTTATCGAAGTGTCCATTGTTTGGTTGTTTTGTTTAATGAAAGTGAATTCAACTTTCTCGTTTGTATATTGTGGACGGGCACACTCTTCAGTATCAAAGCCAATTTTAGCGCGAACTAAATTATGAAATCATTCTATGAGGGTATTATGTACTTGAAATAAAACCACCGATGATTTAAGAAAGACAACGACCGCGCGCGAGCTCCGAGGAATCGATCATCGGTGGTTTTATTTCGGGTGCATAGTGCCCTCATAGAATGGTTTCATAATTTAGTACTCCACGCGAACTAAATTGTGAAATCATTCTGTGAGGGTGTTATGTGCTTGAGGTGGAACCAAAGATGTTTTAAACAAGCCACGGAGCTCGCGCGCGGACTGGTAGGTACTTGGGTAACCGTAAAAGTAAAAACACACTCACGGGTAATCATTGGTTGGTCTTTTTAACTTGTTGTAATACATGTTAGTAACATTAATTGAATTCACATGATTGCAAATAGTGTAACTAGGTTTATTTAGAAATCAATTCATGATCTTGTGTATAATTTAGTCTTACAAAATTACTGACAATTTAATAATTAGCGTTGGCTCTTTTATTTTGGCGAGCAATAACACAATTAGCGCGGCAATTCTTCGTTAGCAGAGTAATAAAACATTTCAACACGTGTCGAAACAACAGCGTAACATATCCAGCGCTCTTATTCCAAGTTACTCTGTTTTATTTTTTCAAGTTGCAATTCATTACTTACTGAATTTAAACTTTCTGCTTTTAGGTATATGCAATCATCTCGTGGTACTAATAATCATGTTTCAGTTAGCTGAAATTCACTCAATTACAAATCCTTATCTCCATACTACCCATGCCCATACTAAAATTATAAATATGAAACTGAGTTTGTTTGTTTATATGCTTGTTTGTTTGTCACATCTTCAAACCTAAATGGCAGAACGGATCTTGATGAAATTTAGCAAATCTTATATCTTATACAAGGGGGAAGGGACACCGACGATAAAATGGTTAACACGTATGTATTTAATAGGTACTATCGAGGACACTCCCGCCTGATCACCACTAAGCTTATTTTTGCTTGCACTTACAACACAGAAACGCTCTTTAGCCCCGCCGTAGAAATAACGAATGAAAAGATACCAATCGGCCGAGCGCACTGACGACGCACGCCAAACGAGAGTTATTGTTATTTTGCGCGCCAAAGTTGACGCTTTCCTAGGAGGCCTAAACTTTAAGGGGCCGTGGCTCGACGCCTCCGCTGCATGATTTAAGCGAAAAAAAATTTAACTGATCAGGCGGAAAAGACCACGACTGTACATCATTCTGAATTTAAAAAAAAAGATGTTTCCTACAAAACTGCAATATCTACACGGTCAAACTGTATGGATCAGCTGTTCTTTTATAAATTGCTGATCTTTTCCCTTTATCGTGAGGTTAGTTCCTAACCTGGTATTAACCAAAGTTTTATGCCATGAGCCGCTGACTTGACTTTACATGCCGTCAAGAAATATCTCTCAGGCATGCTCAAAAAATAAAAATGAAAAATGTAGAAATAAATTGCTGATGAAAAATGTATTTATGTTTAAATTAAATTTACGGTTTAGAATTTTAAGCGTCGGTGTCTCTTCCATCCTGTATAATAAAAGCCCCTGATTTGCAGGACAGCAAATTCACATAAACTTATATGGTCACTTACGGGATATCTTCCGTGATTATTTATTGTTTTGAGCTCCCGATATATCGAAAAAAAAAACACAAAAAAAATATATTTAAAAAATGAAAATCGGGAGCTCAAAACAATAAATAGTCACGGAAGATATCCCGTAAATGACAATATAAGTTTAGTTTTAAACCGTGAAAGCTTAAAACAGTACTTACATAAAGTTAGTTACTTTATTAACTACGAATCATGCAGCCCTAACATACCGACTGACTATTACCTACCTGCCTGCCAGACAACCAACGGATACATAATCTTGCTTTTAGTTCCAGTGTATCGTAAAGCCATGTTTTAGCTCTCGTAACAGCACTAACGACTAAATAATATGTTCTCGGCCTTTCTATTTGTAGAACTTTAAGAGCAATTGCTTGTTATGCTAAAATAACTTCGCATTTCTTTAGCTAAGTTACTTGATTTCTAGGTAGCGTAGTTGTAAGTTTGTAGTATATAGCTGCTTTGCAGGTTTGCGGTTTTTATGTAGGTTGATATACAAATGAGTAGGTGAATTTATTTCCTCGAGTTATTTGCGTTTTAGTGAGTTTGCTTTGGACGATAGAGGTAGAACGCCAATCTAGACAAAAATATGTAGGAATTTAAATAAAAAGATCTAGGACGAAGATTTTTTTAAAATTTATTTATTTATTAAAAGGAGAACCAATAGCTTAAATAAATGGCTAACAATTGTATAAGCGACACAGAGCCAATTACAGGTTCTCACGAGTAGACACAGAGATGGTAGTAGAAACCTTAGGATCACAAAATAGCAAGCACGAAAATAATACAAGAATAAAAAATAAGCATTATGCACTAAATACACTCAGACACTAGGTTAGGCATTGTTGACATGGGGAGAAAAAAAAAATTAAGCACTACGCGCTTTTAAAAAAGTTTGCATTCAGCCGAGTGCGTACAGAAATAGGCTTTGACGGAAAATGAGTCAAAAGAGAACTCTTAACAAAGAATATTAAAGTCCTTACTCGCTCGCACTATGTATGAGCTTTGCCTATAGTTGGATGAGGAAAAAGGAATGGAGTTAGGTGGATTAAATTTAATGAAGTTCTTTTCTTCTATATACCCAAAAATAACGGCATTTTCTGAATACTTACAACGTCCTTTTCAATTCATGAAATCGTTAAAGCAAAAATACTCTCACATTTTCTCCGTTTATTAGCATTTATATTTTAAAGTCTCTTAAGTTTCGAGTAAGTAAACGAAATATATTCGGAATGGTTAATATAAAAAGTAAGCTAACACTTTGGGATCGTAAAGCTTGACATAATTTCATTTAACACTGAAATGCGACCACCGAAAATTTTACGACTTTTGAACTGCAACTTTAAAACGTTTTAAAACGAAAATTACTGTGGTCGTGATTTTTTTGGTTTTTGAAGATGCTCATAAGCCATCCACATAATTATGACTTGTTGGTTTTACAATCGATTTAATTTATGACTATTTTTTACGGGATTATTTCTTATGGGACCATTGATCAGGATTTCAGCAACTATGTAAAACAAAACAACAGGTTAAAGATTAAATAAATAAGAAAAGATCAAAATGTCTTGAGCTGTGCTTACCACAGTAAACGAATACCCTCAAACGAATATTGGACTGCCATAGAATAATAAGTACCATACTGACTTACTTCCCATATTATTTTCTATTCACTCTTAGATGATTATGCAAATCGTATAACTTTATTCAAAATGTAAAGCAACTAGCTCCTCGAAATTTACTATTTTTAAAGGTTCGTAAATTTTCAGTAGCAGTATACCGTCTAGACTTAAAATAGCTTTTATTCAAGAGAAAAAAATAAAACAACCGTACCTACGTTATTAAAATCTGGGTGAAAATGAATAAGGCATTTAATTAAAATAGCGTAAATTATTCAGATGAAGCTTGTTTAAAAAAACCAGCCTAGTATTGTTAAGCTTCTCAATCCACATTAAGGGGTGTGCACACTATAAAACGTCAAATAACCGTTTGAAGGCTGTGGTTTGAATTGCAGCTAGTTGAAACACACAATCGACCGTACTTATTTGTCGGATCGCGTTGAACCAATAAAACAGGCCCTAAAAATACGAAACAGCGCCTTAATCCACATCAGATACGTTGAACAATAAAGTGAATGTAGAACCTACAATAAACAGTGGTTAGGGCGTGCGTGTCCAGCCTTGTTTTTTGCCCTCCGGTTATCCTCCCATGATTTATGCTGTGCCTGCCCGGAATATGATTACCAGTTACGTGTCGGAAGTACCCTTAATGGATATAAACGTTGTATTTAACTGAGCGGTAAATACTGGCGTTTTTGTGCGCCTTTGTACTGCTCGATTGTGACCATATTATAGGCCGTTTATTGGTTTGATCGCACACAAATTTGTGGGCTGTTGATGAATGTTTATTGGTGTTGATTTCATAGATGGGCGTTGTGGTTTATGTGTTTCGTAAGTGCGCCTCTCACTGGGTTTATTTCTTCTAGGTTTTAGTGTTTTTCTGCGTAGGTGTGCCCATGTTTTATAATGTAAAAGAGAAGAACTGTCTTGAATGTGTTTTCTTATAGCTTTAACTTCGGGTTTCACAAAGTCTTGAATGAGTAGCTACTTCTATGAAATTTTGCACCATTATTAATTGCATAAAACCATGAAGAATAAACTATTATTGTTCATGGTTTTATGAAATTAATAATGAAAATAGTTTTAAATCCACTGACCACTGACCACTAGGTCATGTTTATAGATTTAAAACAGTTTTCAGTAAAGGGTTAACCATTAGTTATTGTGTATCATTTGATTCTGGAATTACTAAACTAGGAGCACATTTTTATTGCTAAAAGAGCAAATCAGAAACCGGTTATCATAGTCGCTGCAATAAATTCGATTCCAGTAGGTAGCGAGTAAATTGAATATTATTGCAACGCACCTATAAATATCAATCCCAAATAAAATGTACCAAGCATAATTCGATTTTACTATAACCGAATTTATCCGGTAAAATCCGTTTGATGTTGTATAAAATGCTATTGTATTTCGGAATCGAACCTTGTGTTTTATTTTCATAAATAAACAACATTGTGTAACTGCTCTACTATTGGTATATTGCAAGCAAAGAAGACCTTCATATTCAAGTTTAGAAGAAAATGCATTGTTTTACTTAAAATAAACAGGCTACCAGTCTGTGCCTGTCGTGTATTATATCATACACATACACACACACACACACAAAATGCTATGTTAATCCTCAAACCCAACACGCTCCCACCAAACATAACTTTGAGTAAAAAAAATATGAGCTTCAGAAATATGTTAATGCGTAACTTTATTAACGAATGAAAGTACCAACAAATAAAAAATAAACGAGATACATCTCGAAGTTCGTCTGTACTAACAGAAAAAGAGAAATAAAGTTAGTTGAAAACTGTGCGATTAGGTGCTTGAGTCTTGGAATTTTTGTTGTAGCATTGCATCGTTCGTTAGGCGCTGTTATTACCACTGAGCTCCTAATGAGGAAAAACGTTCTTCCCAATGATACTCTTCAGTAACACGAACTCCAGCTACTTAGGTTCTTCAGAGCAAGTTTCTCGCTCAATTAACTAGCTTGATACTCTTGATTTTCCGTGATGTATTTGCTTTTGTAAGCTTAGTGGGTACTTAAAGGGCAATATTTATTGCTTTCTTTGTTTGCTTTAGTTTGTCTAGTATTCATTATTAGGTACAAACACTTCTTTAAACAGAACTTAACAATAAATTACTTGATTTTATTTTGTTTCTTAATGTTAGTAGAAACGGACATGCAACTCCTTAAAGCTGGTTAAGACGGAGGGTTGATTAAAGATGGGATCAGCGCGCAGTGTTGCGCTATAAAAAGTTATAGGTAGCCCTTACTCTGCTGCGGAGATTAATGCAATGTCCCAGCCTCCGGCGATACTCTCGTTTTAGCTATCAACATAACGGGAAACTAGAAATAATTGGCTTAGAAATCGCAGGCTAGCGATAAAGTAAGACATACGGAATTACGGATACGAGCCGAGAACTTACTTTACAAAAGCATGTCGCTAGGTTACGCGTAACGTGGTCGGTGCGTGCCTAACCTCACTTTACGCGGTTTATATCATACTCGCAGCTAAAAGCGAGAAGTACAGACGTTCGTGTAACATGTTTACACAGGGTCAGTACACTCGTATATCGCGCTTTATTTTTTTGGGAATCCGCTGACGCGTGTGCGATACCAGCAATAAACATTCGTTACGGGAACCCAGAGAAAGAAAAAGAAACATAAAAAAACACTTTATTATAACAGCTATGAAGTCGGATCCAGTGAAAGCCTAGGGCTGATCCGTACACGCGTTATAACCGACGTTCTCATGTTTGTGAAAAATCGTTGACAAACTTTTTTCTAAAAGAGAGGCAATTACATTAAGCTTTTCGCTACGGTCACCCGTCGCATGTATGCTCGGCTTACTCTGAATTGGGTTATGCAACTAACGTTACAAAGTTTTTTTAGGTTTATTTTCAAAAACGGCTCGGTTACAACATTTTTAATTCTCAATTGAGTGTAGCGTGCGATGTTGACATTTTTGCCGAACACAACTCAATCTCCTCGATACACGAAGATGAGGTTAACATGCATAAAATTTTAAAAGTGTTATATACCCGCCGATGTCGTCGCTACCGAGCCTTAAGTAAACATTACTTACTTTCATAGGGGTATAAAGATACCGTACGCGCACGCAGCTGCATCTATTGACATAAAATTTAAGAGTTCAGCAATTTTTGTCTTCGTCATAAAAACTTAGAGAGCAACGTGTCATCTTAAGAAACAAGCCATGTCACAAGGGGGAATTTTCTTGTATTTTTGGGGCGCGCTAACAAGGGGCTCCTACATGACCGGAATATTTTTGTCACCAATTTCCTCAGGCGAACGGCTTAACGCCCCGGAAAAAGTTACTTAGACTTACCTGGGACTCTTCAGGCGCTGTCAAGATATCGTATATTTTATGGACCCCGCCTGAATGCCTGCTATATTTCTTGTAGACGGCGACGGCGTCGAAATAGCCTTTCGATTACATTACCGCTTTATTAACACGCGTGTGCTAACCTCTTATTTAACTGGAACATTCCGCGTTCTTTTTTCGTAACTTATTCAGGAGATCGGTAGCCAAATGAGGATATATAGAGACGGATGGTAGCAGTAAACAGTTACTTGAGATATTCTTCGGTAGATCGACGGGCCGGGCGGGTTGAGACCTATATATCACTTAAAACGACAGAGCATAAATCTATGGGGGCTGTCGGCTCGTTATTTGTAGTCGCCACGTGAACCGCCGGTTTCGGGTGAATATTAACGATATCGCCAATTTTCCGCAAGCTTAGTCGCGTCGCAATTTCTCGCCAATTGAACAATCGCATCGCATCGAGGGGCGATGTGCCATCGAACAGTATTAACCCTGGTCTCGTGTAAAAATGTTTAGACAGCTTTTCTCGATCTGCCGCTTTAGGCTCCATTGCGTATAAACGCGAAAATTCCAATTTCCAAACCGCGGAATGAATGTGAACATTCTGCCAATATAAGGCCTTAAATTCAATATAGAATATCCTAAAGAATGTCTGAGCTCTGACGCCCACGTAAATGTACAATTCCTTTGATTAATTTTGTTGGTTAAGAGTTGGTACCTAAACTCGTTTAATACCTCTTTATATTATTACATTTATTTATTTATATAAAACAATCATTTTAAGTTAATACAATAAAAGCTTCGGGAGGAGTCGTAAAGTAGCTATGTGTTTCCTGAGAGCTCCCTCAAAAGTTGAGATGTATTGACGACTTGTTCCAACACAATGATATGCTTTGTTGTCGCACAAATAATAGCGCCTAAAATTTGTATAGACTATCATTCTATACAATACTACAATGGGACGCTTCATCTTGCGGAAAACATAAATACAAAACATTGGGAAACATAAAAGACTTTATCTTTTATTCACACAAAAGAAAATGTTTAATTATTCAGTAAACGAAAGTTGACAGACAGTGAAAACGCGAAAATCAAACTTTTGTTTTAATCACTTTTGACGTGGAATCATTCGAATTTTTATTTCTAATTTGTACGTGTATTTCCAATTAAAGTTTGCTGCTCACTAAAGCGATGATACAAACATTTTCCGTTTGCGAGCACTGACCGATACTAATCCATGATCGTGTACGCTTAAATGTTATTTTTACGCTGTGCTGAACTGATAGATACGCTATAATGGGCAGCGATGCTAATTCGTCGAAGTATTAATTGGATTTAATTAAGTAGATTTATCGGCGGCTTGGTTCCGTAAAGTCGCGATTAGACAAGAGTATTTAACGTCGTCTCCCTTCAGTGATTGATCCCCGACTGTTACTAAGACTCGTCTCAATCTTTTTCAATTTGTCTTGTCTTCCAAACTTAATAGCAAATGGATCGTGTGTCGTGTAGCTAATGTAAGTAGTTTCCAAGCACTCAGACAGTCTCTTCTTTAATCTAAATAAAATGACGAGATTGCTTATAATACGCGTTACGTAGAAAAACCTACTTTTTAACAATGAATCATAATAAGTAGCAAAAATGATAGAATCGATAACTATTCTACAAAATGCAAAGTATTAAACAATACACATTTCAAGCGTGGTCATGACGTATCCAGTACACCCCATTGCAGATTTCAAATAACGTTTAACGTATGAACTTATTATACGAAAATATTATTCAATATAGCGACTTGTCAAACGCACTCGGGCCGCGGGTGGGCAGGGCTACCGCATACGGCGCCATTCAACATACACCCAGCTGTACCTAGGTAACAACGTACAATATAGCACCGTCACATGCACTGTTCTAGACTTTTGCTTTATACCGAACGTGGCGATTAATAATGTATTGAATGTCGCGAAGTTTACTGATTGGTTCTGGTCCAATGCTATTCATTAACCGAACTATAGGGTAGTAGTGCTTAATTAAGGCTACATCACATATTAAGCAGCGATAGTCTAGTGGTGTGACCGTCGGACTGCCAAGTCATAGGTCTCGAGTTCGAACCCAAGACCAGCACCTCTGATTTTTCGGATTCATGTGCGTATTGTATAATTATCACTTGCTTCGGTGAAAGAAAACATCGTGAGGAAACCAGCATGCCTGAGAGATATTTCTCGACGGCATCTTAAGCCAAGTCAGAGGCCCATGGGCGGCTTAATAACTATGACACCAGGTTAGGCACTAACCACACGATAAAGAAAGAAAGAAGAAAGATGAAGGCTACATCTACATTTATATGTGTTCCTAATACAAGGAAGTTTTACGCTATAACTGTTTTGGGTTACCTGGGGGCCGAGTCTGCTATTGCAATAGTGTCAGAATGGTCTATCATTGATTTCATAATTTTAGATCGACGACAATGTAATTTTGCTAAAAGTTCGTAATCTGCTAAATTCATAATGGTCGATCATTGGTCGGTCAATGGTCTCGTAATAGAACACTTGCCACACTTGTTGGTATTGTGTACCTCGTTACTCTAGCTAGGCTGTCACTTTAAAAGAGTTTTGTTTTACTATAACGACTTATAAGATATTTTTTTTCATCATAATTATCATTGATAAAATGGCATTATGTCAAGGGCGTCTGAAAAACTAACCAAATTGATGAAATACGGTGAATCAGCTCAAGTTTTTCATCACAATATTTACAAATCTAAAATAATAATTTAAATATATAGGTATCTACAAGTATCAAAATGGGAAAATATTTACATGGCGTCAAAAACTTCGTCCACATCCTTGTCAATAGGAAAAGTGCCCAGAAGGCTGGCAGCAGCAATTTTTGAGGGCAATGCTGATTCTTTGGCCAAAAGGAAGGTCTAAGACGTTTACCTACACCGTTTACCTTCCTGTAAACTGTACTCCTGGGAATTCATTCTTGAACTTCTCTTACGCTGATAAAATCGGGACTAACTTGACCTTTCACAACATACAGAGCATTGACATCGTTTTAGTAAAACTTTCTCAGCAAATCTCAGATTAACAAGAACGTACTTAAAACCACAAACCTCCGTCTTTACATGTATTCGTTTAACATTATGATAGAGCAAACGAGTCGCCGACAGTATTCAGTCTTCTAGTAAAATTTACGTCGAATAACTTTACCATTCAACTTTTACTACGACATAAGTTAGGAATCTGTCCCACCGCTGACAAGAAAGCGAATAACTAACACAAGATTGTAGTTCCCGTGTAGTACAAGAGATACATATTTTAATATTTATACTCTGACAGTTTAGGTTCACACAGCCGCCGCCGGCGAGGACTCCCCGTTAAGTTGGTAATTAATAGCCAGAATTTACTCACTGCTGAGTATAGATCTGTATTTTCCTGTGCCAATCTCCACGCCTCCGCGCTAGCCCCATCCATCCTTTCCACCGATGGCAACAGTGTTGTCGGCCCATCTCGCCGCCAGACGACCCACTTTTTTTTCCAGTCCTTTGACGCCACTCTGTCATAGCTGTCATCACTACGCTTTGCTAGCTGTACTCGCTCCTCGCTAATCGATAGCAGTGGAACAGGTACCTTATGTTGAGACCGTGAAGCACGGTGTAATAAAGTGTTAAACCGTGTATGAAGACGTATGTCGTTCTTTATGGGATATTTAACAGCGGCTAAATGCCATAACATACCATAGCTTTTGATTCATGGTTGTTGTTTATGATGTTGTCATGTTGTTTACTTGACAATTACATTTCTTTATTAACAAATGGTCTTCCAATCACTTTCATTCCCTTTAAGAGATTTTCCACAGTGTAATGTCGTACGGTATTCTCTTTTGGGGCAATGCCGCTGACATATGAATATTTCAAAATCCTTCATTTGTGCTCCTCTTCGTTAATAGATAAAACTCTCGTGCATATTTTCACACTACTCGATCTAGTAGTGAAATGAGCAAATTTTTTAAAGTAGATAATGCAACTTGTTGAAAAACACTTTATTTTCAATGATTTTATTCATGTACGAATTCAGTTGCTGCTTTGCGGGTACGGCTTTCCTCACCACCACAAACCTAAGAAAACTCTATAAGGACTGAACTTATTTGAAAAAATATTTTTTGTTGTTAGCTGCTCTAGCTAAAGATATACCCAAACAGCGCACCGACGACCCAAATAGCGCAGCGGTAGTGAGGCTGCCTTACGTTCTTAGGGTCCCGGGTTCGAATCCCGGTAGGAGCAAATGTTTGTGTGATGAGCATGGACATTTGTTTCCGAGTCATGGATGTGTATATGTATAATAAGTATGTATTTACAAACAAAAGGTATCTATGTAGTATATCAACTATCTGGTGTCCACGACACAAGCCTCATTGCTTAGTGTGGCACTAGATGGCGCTGTGTGTAATGTCCAGCGATATTTATTTATATTTATTTATTTATATCTGATTTTAATTAAAACAGGATTTAAACCTTCTTAAGATTTTTTAGAAGGTCAAGCGTTGTCTTTTCACCCAAGTGCCATTTGATTGCATCAAATAAGAGTCCCAAGCTTACACCATAGCTGACAATTTCTACTGCATTTATTAAAAGGCAGCAGTTCGTATAGCCAATTACGGTACGTGACTTATGACCCCATCTTATGATAGTGTCACTAACAGTACCCTTTACTGCACAAGATGAAGTGCGGTAGGAACTTATTACCTTATTTTATGATAAGGTAGTAATATTGTAATAATGTTGAGCTACTCCTGGTGTAGCTTGTTTTTGCTAGTGAAAGTATTTTCTTGACTAAAACTATTAACAATCCTCGTATCCATGATCTGTCGAATGACCAATTTGGTCGAGACGCCATTGTTTAACTATTGTGTCTACTTCGTGGACAGATCATGGGATAATAGATGTCTCTAGTGTTAAAAGCAGACATTTACTTTTTAAAATGCATTTACTTTTTGCTCATAGATTTGATCAGTGCTTTCGTACTACCCATACAATCATAAAATCATCATCTCAACCTGCAGAAAAACCACCCTGAATCATAATTTCGTTATCAGCACTTAACAATAATTCGTCCGTAGACAATGGTCGTGAATGATTGAACGAACGAATGAGTCGTGTCAGTCCAACGTCAAACGCATGGCACATTATGGGAAATTTCCCAGGAGTGAATGGGAATCTCATTACTTGGTGCATATGTGTGGTTGACAGACGAATGATTTCATACACTATCACGATACCCGACATGGATATTGCTTTTTCCGAAAATTGATGGCGTGTGAGAGATGGCAGGTAGTAAAGAACAATATTAATACTTATGAGAAAAAAACAATTATGTGGAAAAAATATCGTTAATATCTAATATCTATAATAGCTGATGCCAGATAAAAGTGTGTTTCACCTATAATGATCACACGCACAATCTTAATAAAAAACGTTCATTAATTTATTCATGTATTCAATTTTTACTTTGGTGCTACAACATTGTACAGGATACAGAAAAACATGTTTTATTCAAAGGGCCTGATAAATATCTAAATGCATAGGTAATTAAGTTTTCTTTTTATAACATCCTGAGAAACGTATCAGGTGTCCATACCAGAACTAAATATGTACGATCAGTGCCAAGAACTGCATAACTACTCGTCTAGCTATCGTAGAAAATACTACTTCTCTAATTGAATTGTGATATCCCGCAGGGGTAGCAAACTGTCTCAGTTCAAACATGGTTGTAATACAAGAAATTCAATGTGTCTACAAGTTCTGTAAATCCAGACAAGAATACGAACATGAATATTCAGCTGCAGCGTGCAGTTCCACATTATATTCACGATAACAAGGTTCGTCAGCAGAACGCGAGCGCCGTCGCCTGCGAACCATTTGTGCTAACTCGACGGCTCCCCGCCCCGAGACTTACCCACACTTGTCTTGGCACCAGAATACATCGCAATCACGTTGTTCCTCCAAAGATTTCTTTTAAAACTAACAAAAAGATAAGCACGACTTACAGTTTAACCCTAAAAGTATAACCCACCTTCGCAAATCCGAAACTCGGACCAACTTTAGGGATCTTAACTGATTTCGTACAGAGTGTTGTGTCCTTACTTACGAGGTTTCTAACTCCCAAATCCGGATACAACAAGTCCAATCCGGACTAAACAAGTTCCAACTGAAATAAGCACCCGTTGCACACATGCTCCGCCGCGCCTCAGGGATACGGGAAAAGAAAGAAAAGTGGCAAGCTCGCAGTTTCCCGGTTGCATATGCAAGGGTGGCGGAGTGCGAGGGCGGGCTTAAATCTCTCTTGTTCAAAATGAAGTTACGGATCCGCTCAGAAATTGTGTTTTATATTTTCCCTCGGCATGTGACGCGAAAAAAAACTTTCACATAGTTTGAGACCTTTTTCCTGAGGAGCTCGCTTGCTCGTGAAGACGCTGAATAAAAATTTTCTTTCTTTCAATGTCGCTAACATCTGTGAAGTTAAAGCTCCAGCTGATTAAGATTTCATCGCGTAAAGTTCCCGAGAGTTGGATTACAGTTAAATATGTAGGCGGAGCTTATGCAACGAGTTAAGTTATTTCCAATATTTTATACGTCGTATTAAAATATGAAGTGCTGGAATATTAAACTATCATACCGTTTATAATAATCTAAAGGATCAAAGAGGTCAAATACAAAGCGGATGAATGGAATGTTGGTTTTAAACAAACGAAAAGCAGGTTTGAATACTTGACCAACAACGATAGAGGCATGGAAGGTGGTTGGCTTGCTTTCAATAAAATTATATTTAATCACACGATCTTAAGCGACGAGACGGTTCTTGCATACGATTAACGACGGAGGGCATAAGCTCACGTTGCGCAATTATGCTAACTATATCAAAATCTTTCATTTGCTTTGACATTTTGACAACGCGCTTAATTCTCTTATCTGCATAAAATGCGTATAAATCTAGAAAGTAAAAGTTTGCGGCACGCCTATTGATGAAAACTGGTCTCGTTTATATGCATTTTTGAATCGGAATTGAATATTATCGGGAGCTGTGGGCGTCATCAAAAATGAAAGTTAACATTGTCGTCTATTGTATTAGCAATTATGTATGAGTGAGTAATACCTGCCACGCAAATTGCATGTAGGTATCTAATGCTGCGCTGGCATTGAAAACATTTCATAATAGTTACCATTAACATTTTTAGCCACGAACTCGTAGGTTATTTATTTTTCGTATTACTTACGAGATCAAAGATAAATCTAAAATAATTATGATTATTGCCTAGTAGACATATTATAGCTTTATCTCAATGGTCATCTCTTAATGGGAAGTAATATGTAGGTAAGATTAACACATAGATGATAAACAACATTGAAAGATCATTGAACTACCTAAGCATTTCGAAATGACCCAACAAATGTACGTAGTTTCTAAACAAGCTGCGTTATGGTAAACATAGCGAGAGGTTTAGACATCGGGCCCATACTGATCTTACTACCAGTCCGTTTACTTCGTGTTTCTAAATATCGGCATTCGTGAGATACCTACCGGTGAAGGCGACTCTACTGGCGAGCCTCGAGTACGACGCACGCCTCGGCTCGGCAGCTGAACTTATCTCGGACAGGTGCATAAAAAAAACACATTTTGACGTCTAAATTTCAGCGCTTTTTTTTTAAATTGCGAATGTCAATTTCTTTTTTTTAAATCGTGCCGTTAACTTGAAATTAGAATAGTTTATAAAAAGTTTTTTTTATTGTGATTTTAATAAGAACATTGAAAGCTAATTGTTGTTTTCTTTTGTTTCAGATGTGTTCGAAAGTGAGTTTGTTTGCTTGAGTGATTCGACAACCGAAAGGGAGTAGACCGTAGTGAGTGTACATTGAAATGTGAATTTTGTGTGTACAGTGTTAAAATTGAACTTTGTTCGTACATTGTTGTTATCCCGATGAAGTTTCTCGTGTAGTCACAACTGTTCGCGGAATTGGTTTATTGAAAATCTTTCGCCATGGAGACGGAGGAGTTGACAAAACTTGTCGATGGCATCTACAAGGTAAGGAATACTCTTGTTAAATATTTGCTTTCGTCTTCAGAAAAATATTTCAAGTCACTGAACTTCTATAAAGTTTGATTTGTTTGTTAAATAATAATGTAATTTTTACTCTCATTTGGGAGACTTATATTTTTCTTTTATAATGTAAAACTCAGTCCGGAAAATCGAAATCAATTTAAGAGGAAAAGTTAACCAAGTTTGATTAACAAGATTACCATAAACAAAATTGATTAAGTTTTCATCGAAATTGATTTTGGTTTTGAACTCTTCTGTCTTCTTTAAGATAGATAATAATAATTTTAAATTAACTTAAAACCCATCAAATTAAATTACGTAATATTTTTCAATAAGTAGGTACTTAGCTACCATAACAACTATAATTGCAAAGTTTCTTCATAAAAATAAACAATATATATCCTAACGATTGATTACACACTCGACGTAAGTACATTTCACGGTCGTTAACTATAGTTAAGCGGCCTTAGTGTTACTTAGTAAAAAAAACTAAAGGTGAAAATACCTCTTAATTAAATAAATTCATTGACTAGGGCACCTCGCACCTGCCCAAATGTCAAGGTCAAACGGTCAAGCGGAGCGAGAAGCGAGTAACACAACTCGATTTCTTCATCACGTTTTTATTGTATAAATATGTATATTTAACACATTCCTTAGATACATGTGTCGACTTTCTTTTCGAAGCTTTGTTGGACTTAGTTTTTATAGCACCAGTTTGGGCAAAAGATATGGTAATGTGACAGGATCCTATTAGAATTTTTGTTTGTTGAAAATCGTAGGCGTCTATACCGTTTTTCTAGGATCTTCGATTAATATATTGTGGTGCCTGACCTGTAAATAAATAAATATTTGTGATCAGAGAAAAAAGGCTAGTAGGTAGTGGTTGGTTGGGTTTTTTGCTGTCTATTTGGTACCTACTTACAGTTGATTGGTCAATTAAAAGCTTATTATTTTTGGTTGATGAAAACTAGCTTGCAAGTTGGCTGTAATTCAACTATAGTTACAAAAAACACTTTTGAAATTTAAATTAATTTTTTGATTTCGTTGATTTAAATTTGTATTTTGTCTAATTTTAGAACTGCCTAGATTTTAATACATGTACCTGTTTCTTAGATAACGCTGATAAGAACCAGTTGGCGTATGAATATCCTAATTTATTTGACTAATTACCTTTAACCTTATCAAAGCTTATTATGTAAATTTTCTCATACCAAATCGCCGGGTTAGTTTTCTAGAACTTTTACGACAGCCTTTAATAAATTAATATCTCATGAATATTTTCTAGAGCTTCGTTAAGGACTCCATTTAATTTGCAATTCTAACGCAGGCTTATGTGAGGAAATAAATCTTTTGAAAAAGCAATAAATAACGCTGATTGACTAGAACATCGTCGTTTATTTGAATATCTATTATCAATTATATAGAAAGTTTTACGTCTGGTATTCATTTTAGAAATCAACATCTATTGTGTATCTGACCGTTTATGGATATCTCACAAGCATGACTCGAATTAAATAGAAATCTTTCTCACCGCAAAAAAAAAAAAGACATATACACACATATACATGAAAAATAAATCAAAGTAACTAAGTTCCGTCTCTTATTTAAAAATTATGAACAAAGATAAAAAGTACCGTCAGCAAAGAAAAGTTACAACGAATATTGTTAATGGTTTCATTTGATTTTATTAATGTTCGATACAACTTTTACATTGAAAGCCTTGTTCACAGACAAATCGTCGATAATAACAGCAACAAAAAAAGAATTTAAACAAGAAAACCAGTTTCTCTTATTACATCTACGCTCTACGTTCGAGGAATTTAATAACTACTATCTCGTTTATTAAATCATATTAAAATCTGTGTTATTAAAATTATTTTTAAATAGCATAACCGGGTCAGTGCTGCAATATTTTGAAATGAACAGCAAATTAATTATGTTGCTTATGTAAGTCATATTTTGTTGCCGTCTAGAATATCTCTTGTTTAAATTGAGATATCTCTTCAGTATATTACTTACTCGAAATCCATTATGTGGAAATCAATTTTAAATTTTATTATCGTTGCTAAATATATTAAAATATATCTTTTTCTTTTTGGTTATTTTCTTGTAATCATGTTTTAAGTTTAGCAATTCTTTATAACTAACGTTTCTGTATACTAGAAGCAACGATTTTATGACGAAAATAGTGTTAATCTTTGATTTTATTTTATCGGACTGCCTCGTTGGTCTAGTGGTAGCAAGCGCGACTGTTGAGTATGAGGTTCTGGGTTCGATTTCCAGATCGGGCAAAGTAAATAATAATAAATAAATAAATATCGCTGGACACAAACAACTTAACACACAGCGCCATCTAGTGCCACACTAAGCAATGAGGCTTGTGTCGTGGACACCAGATAGTTGATATACTACATAGATGCTTTTTGTTTGTAAATACATACTTATTATGCATATAAACATCCATGACTAGGAAACAAATGTCCATGCTCATCACACAAACATTTGCTCCAACCGGGATTCGAACCCGGGACTCTAAGAACGTAAGGCGGCCTCACTACCGCTGCGCCATTCGGGTCGTCAAAAAGTGAAAAAGTGTATTTGGACCACGGAGTCTGGATCTATGCCCGGTTGATGGTAATTAGATTCATGGTAATTCATTCATTCATCATTCATTCATATTACATGGGACTTAAACATTATGATGAATGAATGATGATGTTCTGTTTATTTTGTCTCTTTTAATTCTTCAAAGTAATGAAAGTCGAATGATGTCACCAAATTGTGAAGCCATGTCTCATTCCTACATATTATGGTTTTGCATTACTTTCTCTCATATAATGCAAACTTCCCAGCGAATACGAGAAATGTCGATCTCATACAGTTTTAAATTATTGAGTGTAACGATTGCAATCATATTTTTCTTGCAATTTCTGCATTGGGAAAGCAATTCAAGGTCTTCTGGAATTAATGTTAGTAGTTGAACAAGTAATGTAGTGTTTGTTTATGTACTAAGATTATGCTACGTAGATATTATACTGTTGTATTGGATTTCATATTATAAATACAAGTCTCTTATCGTGTGATCGTGTTTGTCTGTGTGGCTGCTTATTTTGTTTACTTCGCAACAGATTTTGATGCTGTTTATAAATCATTGTTTAGGGTATTTATTCTGGATGTTTTATGTGCTTAATGCATTTATTTTATTGTTATATATAGTTTGCACACCTGTCATGGTAGGATATGGTATAAAAAACTTTTCATAAAAATGTCACCTATTATGTACCTATTCTCTCATCATCATCATTTCAGCCGAAAGACGTCCATTGCTGGACAGAGGCCTTCCCCAAGTGTCACTACATTGACCGGTCCCGTACGACTCGCATACAGCGGATTCCCGCAACCGTCACCAGGTCATCGGTCCACCTAGTGGGAGGCCTTCCAACGCAACGTCTTCCGGTTCGCAGACCAATACTCTCGCCAATTAATAATTAGATTTGATTTGAAGTCTCAGTGTTTTGGCAAGACTTGTACTATTTTGTCTATGTCAAGACGTAAAAATCTTTCTTAACAGCGGCTGATTGTAACTAGGTAGAGGTACTTAGGTAAAATAAGTGCAGTATATTCACTGAGGTATTCTCTGTTGTTTTATCGCCAACTCATTTTATATCGAGCAATATCATATTACTTTTCAACAACAAGGTCAATATCGATTGCATATAACTATAAATTGTACATACCTATACATAATTTTGCATTTACCTTCACAGATTGTTGATGTTTTTATATGAATACATATCTATTAGTAATTTTACGTAATAAGGTAATAACATGTATGAATAGAATGAGTTAGCATTCAATATTTTCATTCGTTTTTGCAAATAACGGTAATTTGTCTAGTGTTATTTCATGAGCATTACCTCTGCTTCCGGGTCGGGTTGTAAGCATTATTAGTGCGGAAGAAAAGCCTTTGAATCTATTTTTAGTTATTGAAGTCAACGATGATACATTATTTATCATCACTTGCGATAACTCTTCCATAATTTGTAAAGGGTAAAATACATTTTTATTGCTTTAAAACGTAAAAGGTTAGTGTTTAGAATTCGTCGCCTCTTTGGCCCACTGTGCAGCGGATACTACCTACCAGCAGCACCAGATTTAGTTCTTTAGTGGTTTGGTGAAGTCATATTAAAATCCCCTCAGTAGTTTTCTTAGTTGCAGCTCGTTTGTTGTTGTCATGCAAACCGATGCCGGCAGAACTTTGTTCTAAACAATGTCATACAGCCTTTTCTAGTTGTCTACTAGACTGTGTAAGTGTTCTGTGTAAGTTGGAATGTTCTGAATATCTAAACTGGCCAGCAAAAATAAATATCTCACTTTTAAAATTGCAATAACTTTTTAAGTACACAAGATATACTTTCGAAACAAAAAGGACTCGAAAAATAGTTTTAATTTGTCCATGGTTTCAAAGAAAGCTGATAAAAATTGCTTTATAACGTTTTTTTTGTTTTAAATCTCTAACTTCTCTAATTTAGGAAAAATTGAAATTTAAAAGTGTAGTACTTATTTTTGCAGGTCAGTGTAGTTCTTGAAAATACTTAAAAACGCACGATATAAATTAAGTTAGAAACGCAACATGAAAAAAAAATTAAAAAATGAGATTCCGGTGGAACACATGTAACCTCTTTCTAAGAAGTTGGTTAAAAAAGCCAACTAACACCTAAAAACACAAAAACGAAAACAAAATCAAAGAACATTTTAATTAAAAAAATGTGGCAACATCATACTTACGTGACTGTTATAAATTTCCCAGTTTTTACTTCGTTGTCACCTAAATAGAATTGCGAGGGGAGAATTAGGACTTTTTGCCTCAACAGCACAATTACGTGGCTTTGAATCACTTCACTGAGTGGCATTTTGTTATAAAAACTCCACCAGAAATAGAAGTAACTTAAAATATTTATGCTTCATAGAGTGGAAGACCTCTTAAATAATTAGGATAATGACTAAGGAAAATAGGTGATTTAGGTGTGATTTTCTTGGAAACGCTTTTAGAAGTTAATTTTCTTCGCGAATTGTCCTCAACTTGAAGTTATTTAATACCTTGGAAAACGTTATCTCTAGGCATTTATTTGTTAAAAGGTCTCTTGAAAGGAGAATTCCTGAAATACGAATGTAATTTTTGTACAGATACAGTTGTTCTCACAAAACGAGACTGGTTTATTACTTCAATTTTCTTTATGATATGACATCAAAAATATTGTTTAGAGGAAATAAGAGAATTTGAGTTAACGTGGGTCGGTAGTAAAAATAAAAGTTTGTTGATATACCTTTGTTGTGTATAAACATAAAAGAAAATTATAATGAATTTCTAGGAAAATTATATTTAAAATGATGTTCGTGTTCAAACCTCTTGAAAATGTAGTGAAATTATTTACTAGTTTTAACTCTATAACATTCTTAAATAACAAAAAAAATATATTCTGCCAAACTGCTTTCAGTTCCATTTATTATGAAACAACACACAATTTATGACCTTAATCAAAAACTGTCGTAAATACACAATAGAAAATATTTACTTCCTTGTCCGCGCAAAATGGGAAAGAGTTACAAGGAAAACATACTATTTGCAGTTATAAGCACAGAAACCGCTTTCGAGATACGCATTTGTCTCTGTAGCCATATCGCGAGTATCATCGTAACTGATCATGGCAACCATCATGGCATGACCCTCATCAGCTATTTTATATCATATTTTGTGGGATCAGAGTTCAGTGGTCGAGTGTTGCCCCGTTTCCACCCCAGAATGAGATTGCCTCGCGAAATTAAACCAGGCCGATGTAAATTTTCGTCGTAACTCTATGTCTGTTTGTCCGTAGCAAGGTTCTCATGTTTTGCGTGATTTTCCCGGTCAATGAAAGGATCTTCGTATGAAACCCTCTGCCTTCGAGCATAATGTAATAAGGAGCACAATGGGTGCCGTAATAGCTTCATTTGTTTTTACGAACCATATTTGTATTAATTATTAGGTTTATTTCCTTGGTCTTCTTCGTGATGTGTTAGAATAGTGCGAATAGGTTCGAGGCATGTTTGGTTATACAACAGACGGTTAATGTATTTCCTGGTATTATCCAAAATAACAACATTGTATAATATTCATACTCAGTGACATCGTAAAGTTTGTCTTGAAATTAGCAAGTATACGTTAATGTGACAGCGGTTGGAAAAGTAGGTTAAAGTATTTGCATGTGCAAAACCTCTATTAGGTCCTAATGTTTAACTAATGACGTGAACAATGAAATGAGAAAACTCGTTCTTTTATATTTTTATGACTTAAACTTAGCTGTGATATCCGGGTTGAGCTGAAAACTAACTGATATTGAGCTGTAGATCTAAAACTATTACATCTTTGTAGGAACCTACCTATTCTTACCGCTTTAGTTGAACTAAGACAATTAAATACCAATAAAGAAAATCAGATTACCAATAATATCATCACTATCGAGATCATTTTAAAAGCCGTCTTACAACCACTATTATCATATCATTACAAAGCCGGTTTATCTAGCCCTATTACCATTATTCAGCTCAAACATTTGTAGAGCGGGGTCGCGGAAACCACTGCACTGTCATGGTTCCCGGGGGTAAATCGTTGCCCCCTCTTATTTGAATAAGAATGGCCCGCCAGTGTCCCACGGGGCAATGCCAGACGTTCCCAGTTACCTTGCCACATGAAGTACAACGCGTGGTCGCTCAGGAACGTAATGCATTAACGTTAGTGTGCTATAATGATAGGTATTATGAAGTAGCTGTCCGCAGTAACCGCGTAACTGGTGCTAGTTTTCTGGAATGAAAAGAGATCCCTGCTTTTCATTTCGGAAAGCTATGTGTGAAATATTATGCAAATTAGCTAGCTTATTTAGCTTTCTTTCTTTACAGCGTGTTTGTGTAGAAAAACTTGTAGGTAGTTGAGTTATACTTGAAAATTAAACTTGCGTAATTCATGCAAACGATATTTACTTACGACATGTTTCATGATCTATCGAATGACCGATTTGGTTGAGACGCCATTGTTTAACTATTGTGTCTACCTCGTGGACAGATCATGGGTTAACTGTCTTAAAATATCTTATTTTCAGTTAATTTCTATATCCTCTCAATTACCCATTTTCAAATATTATAAATTGGCACTATTATAATGACTTATGAAAAAATGGAATCCATTTACGGTTTCAGCGGCCCTTCAAGAAGCACAAGGATAAAAAATATCGAATCTATCCATACAAAAAGGCGCGCAATATTCCATTCCCGCAAAACTTATAGGCTGATAGGCCAAACTTCGTCGTTTCACCCTTTCGATATAGGGTGACGTTTACCAAGTTTCCTTCACATTGGCTAAGAAACTAGGAAGTTAGATTGAGTAACGAGGGCGCCCTCTGGCGGAAAGAGGTCGATTTGTTAGGCTGGCGATCACGTGGACCCGGTGATGGCCGGGTACTTAACTAACTTACATCTCGTGACACATCTTTTGACGGGAACTTTATATCACTTCACATCTTGAAATTAATTTTTCGAAAGCGTGTGGGGGATTTTGAGGATATTGCCTGTCAGTGTGTAAGATATGATGTTAGTTAAAGCGGTTACTGTGTTTACATGTATAGAGGTTTCGTTGCTCTTGCATTAAGTGTGAATAGATAAGAGCGTCTAACACTGTCAAGTTAAACTAATAGCTTGAGTTTTAGTAATTCAATGCAACCTTTTTTTATGCAAAAGGCAAGAATTTGAATGAAGTAAAAACTATCAAAGAAAGCAAAGCTCTAGCTAAGAATTCTAGCTTTTGACAGTTCTAACTTCAAGCAATATCTAAACTACA
The DNA here is from genome assembly GCA_963853795.1 of Xestia rhomboidea. Lineage (NCBI taxonomy): Eukaryota > Metazoa > Arthropoda > Insecta > Lepidoptera > Noctuidae > Xestia > Xestia rhomboidea. The sequence goes on along the minus strand of OY970763.1, from coordinate 11,814,349 downwards.
GTATAAAAAATTGTAACTTAAGTAATCACTTGGACTTGTTATAGATACGGGTGTTAGTGTAATATTTATTTATTTTATTTTTATGAAAGCTTACAGACTAATAACATTATAGTAACAAAAATATATAACTAACTTGCTAATAACAAGCCTCCACAGATAGAAATAGAGCTCAAAGTAGCCATGATTGGTTTTAGTATTGCCATATGTTATTTCAATTTAAATTAATCTATGAACACAGTTACCATCGATTACTTCTGTAAATTAATTACTCAATGATTCAATATCCTTTTAAACACATCAGCAAGCATTCAAGATACTTCCTATTTAGAACTAGTACTTAGTAGTAAGTAGGTATCTCCGTATATCAAATACGTGACTTCCCCTTCACGAGTCGTGAATCTACCATCAGATCCTATAATTTAAATGTCATTGATTACTGTTTAATAGCTCGAACAACTAGTTTCAAGATATTAAGATCACTCAGAGGAAATCGTGTGCTGAATTATTCTTTAATGGCGTTGAATTTTTGTGCTCATATTTTAGGATTATCCTTGAAGCAATCATTATTTATAAAGCCGTACGGTCACTAATGACATTGCATGCTTTTAGAACCTGAGGACCGGAGCCACTGCAGCTCGCTTTTGTCATGAATAGGTAGACGTCACAGAACGAACGCTTTATGCAATGCAAATCTGAAGTTCTAGTTTTCTCTACTTTAATGTCTGTTAACGTAGACCAGACGTTCACTAGTTTACGGGTTTGAAATGTAAAGTATGTGAACAAAATGTAATTTGTGTAGATGATAATGTATAAATAAATAATTAAATTAGTAGTTGCATCTGGTTAGTAAGTCAAAAAAACCTACATTCTTCTTCAAATCGTATTATATTTTGTTTTCACAAAAGTTCGCCACTTTCACGTTTCGTTAGTGGCAGCAAAGAGGTCCAATAGAGACCTACATAAAAGGTAATAAATACTTAATTGTTATGTAGCTTCCTCCATATAACGAAGAAATCAAATTATGAAATAAATAAACGATCAAAATATTGATGACATAGGTACAACATCAACACTTTAAGTGCCTACCATTTTCGTGGGTCTAAGCAATGCGGAGTTGTAGACATAAAGCTTTAATTAGCTTGAGTGTAGACTTATAGCGGAGCGCTGCTTCCCAAAACAATTGTTGACCTTGACCGACATTGACCCAGCCCTTATCTGATCGGCTCTTTAGTCAACTGATCCCGCTCATTTGGATCCCGCGGGATCAGTTTACTAAATTATTATTTTTATGTCATTTCTTTGGTAGATTGGTCACCCATATAAATTAATATCAAGAAACTTTTCTACTCGACTATACAAATCATAAAAATGGTCAACGGGATCAGTTGACCATTTCAAAAAATCATTAGGTCGACTGATACCGCGGGATCCGCCTGTGTGGGGATCAGTTTACTAAAGAGCCGACTGATCAGTGATGAGTGTTCAAATATGATTGATTGATTGCATTTGTTTCTTGGAGAATTCGATAGTCTTTTGTTAATGGTAGCTTTTTGTATACAACACACGTACCAACAGCTTTATTCAAATAAAATAAATGAAGTCAAAGCAAACTTTTCTATTTTTGATTACCGTTGTATAACATTTCACATTCTTCCTGATACCATCATTCTTTAGATGACACGACATTTTACGTGATCCAGCCTAAAACGGGAACATAAAGCCATCAATATGAAACATGTCGTAAAACACAGTAAGCATATCGCTGAACCAATGGCGCGGAGAGAAAATATAAATAAAATTTGTCTTTCGGGTCGCATATGTATTAAGTTTACGCGCATTCGTCCAAATACAATTTTAGGAAGGAAATTGCCTCCCGTAGAACCCGTACAAAATGGAAGATGTGATATTAAATCTGGATGACAGTTATTAGGAGTGCCGAGTGGCGCTCGGTGGCTCTCCACAAAAAGAATTCAAAATAAAATGAGGTGATATTTAGCGAGAAATTGTTAACCGGAGGCGAAAATGAGCTTTGTACATGAACACTTTTATTAACTCTAGCGATAGAGAAATGATATCGATACGGAGCGAAAAGTAGGTCGCTCTGCAGGCGTGTCTTTAGACAATATCATAAGGAATGCACGTAACACCTGAATGTAATTCGCATTGGCACAGAACCAACTTAATACGCTGGCGATATGGAATAACAGTTTTGGCATTGTTGCTGATTTTGCACGCAAAAATTACGACACTAGTACCTATCATATATTTCTTCAAAGATTTTCCGTAGGTATTTCCAGTATATATACTTATTATTTTTAGCGTATCTTTGAATCGAAAGAAACAAAGCGTGAGAGTTAAGCGCTGCCTTTTGTCATTGTTGTCAAATGTTACAAAAAACCAGATGTTTCAGGATTAGATACGACTCTCGGAAGATTAAACAAGAACGGATAGGAACACGCCTACCGGCAACACCCCACTGAAAATACAATGAAAATTTATTTTAGAAACGCCTGTCTAGCTCGCACCGCTTCCCTTTTGTTGTTTAAAAACAAACGATAGAAAAAATTCTATTCCTGAGGTGAAAACAAACCTTAATGGTTTAATAGAATTCCGTAAGTAAAGAGAAAAATTCAACTCTGCTGTGACTGCATGTACGAAAATGTATTCATTAGCAACATTTTAATAAAATTAATCAACATTTTTGGGAAGCTCTTCATTCTTAAATTATTTTCGTAAATATTCAAGTCAGTGTTTTTAGCGCTGGCTATTTTTAATAACTCATACCGTACAAATAATAATTCGAAGTCCATTCATCATGAATTAAACAGCAGGAAACAAGATCATCATTTTCATTTGATTTTAATATTGAAAAATTGGCATCACGGAGCTAATTCTGCTATAAATTAGATACGGAATCAGCACAACGGGGAGTTCTCCCGTACATGACAGATTCGTTCTTCATTTTATCAGTGGGTACCCGACTGTGCGGCTTGTAAACAGACGTAAATTATGTTTCCCAATCCGCTTAACTTTCGACTCAGGCCTTTTTAATCTTGTTAAAAATTGTGCCAACATTATAAATTCTAAATTAAAGCGATTTGTTCCTGAGCGTTTCGGTGCTGTGATTGTCATTTCGAAAGCCGAGCTAGACACACTAATCTACACGTTCCTCCGAATCCTTGCGAAGTTAAGACTTTGATTAAATGTGTTACAAGATGGGAGCAAAACAAAACATTTTTCGTTAAACCCTCTTCATTTTAACGCGAGGATATTCAGGCTTTATGATATCGGTAAACAAAATAGTCTGGGAACAGATGGCGTTCAAATACAATGTAATTATGTCTGTGCGTATTAGAGGCGGCTCGGCGTGAGACGATTCGCGCAACTGCCTCGCTGAACTAATAAGGGCAAACTCAGCCGTTTTCATATTTGTACAAATTACATTAATGCTTATTGCCTACCGTAGACATGGCGAAATACAGAATGACGTTTCAAGCGCTCCAATAACCGTAATTGTTTTATCAGTGTCGGAATGGGAGGAAATAATTACATTACGTCGGGAAGATCGAATTAATATCAGATGGTAACTGTTAATATTTGTGTAGGAGGCACTTTAAATTCTATCTCCATTTTTGGCTTCTATTTTATGAAAATTATCGACAGGAAACCATTTTTTAAGGAATACATTTTTAAGTGCCTTATCATTTTGAAAAGATAAGCATTATTTCTCGCTATAACTACTTCTACACAAAACGTGCGAAAATATTAAACTCAAACATAGCGTTCCGTTCGTCTACCCCTGCTCGACTTTTTAATCGTACGGTTGTCGACATGAGATGTGATGTGATAAAACATGATAACGTTCACAAGATACGCACTCTCGATGTGTAGGAAGCGTTTGTATCTTAACGGGTCTTAATGAGTTGTGATTATTCGGTTAGCCGCGCGTTTCGCCCGCAGCGTGTCGACCGCCACACTGCACAGTGCTAACTTGCCATATCCATAATTATAATTATATTACTCGACTTTCCCTTCCTGACGCTTTTGTGCCGTTGATTGTCGTTTATGTAATTGCCTACATTCTGCAGCATCACGGCTTGTGCTCGTCTCGGAGCCATCAGAAATTAGTTCCTCTAAATACACGAAATATTTTCGTAATTGCGCGCCGAGGAACAAAACAACATCATTTCTGTGTAACGGATTATGACGTCACCTGAACGCGAGCGAAGCATTTACTTAACAGCGAGTCCGACTGAGCTATTTATTATTCCCATCTCTCCGTTTAAATGCGGAAACTTTGCTAGGTCTGAAATGAGAACGTAACGAAAGTGCTCGTGTAGTCCCTTCACGAGTGCGACAAGTATCGATGTCCCTCTTGTGTAACAATTAGACTTTACCCATTGTGTTGTACTTTCTAAGTGAAACAGACAGCGGCCTAGCTAATGGCGTGAAATTGTAATTTTACAAAGGTATTGCAACCGTAAGAACTGTGCGCGTTGTTTTGGCACAACGCAAAATTTATTCCATCGGTGGCGTCGCGCGGTACCTACGCGTTTGTCCCGCCTGACGTGGCAAATGCTTGAATGCCGTCGTCCGAATTCCGTACGACTTTTTACCACCCAAGAAAAAATTAAATACGTTGAGCCGAGAAATACGTGATATCATAGGGGAAAAACTAAACGATCAAGTTTCCAGGCTTATTTTTTATCGGGAACACCGACGTAGTCTCAATTTCTTTCTAATTAAATTATCCGCTTATTCCGTACTCTTTCGTTTTCTTGCAATTAAAGCAAAATGAATCTATGGCAAAAGTTTTCCTTGTTAGTGTTTTTTTTTTGGATTTTCTTTTTTATGAGTTCAGCTTCCCCTTATACTGTGGCTCAATTAACTTTTGATTAGGTAAGTATAGGCTGTATGGAAGGCGCAGCATCGAACGCGTGAAGAATGAAATTCAGTTGTTTGTTGATTTTTGTTTGGATTTTAGTTATTTGAAATAACATGGAGCTTTCATGTTTTTTCTTTGCGGAGATATCGACAGCGGAATTGTTAGCAATAGATTCCAAAGCGTCAGTGACTCAATGTCTGATCATTAAATACAGGGTATAAATCAGTCACATATTGACAGGTAACATTACCTCATGATTTAAATACGTAATGTATGGGAGATTAGTGCTTAGCACACAGATCTGCATGTGCGGTGGTGTAAATAGGAATATCATTAGTCTCAGAGGCATCGGCAGCGCGTTCCCAATCAAAGCTGATTACAATTCCGGACGGTTAACACGTAAATCCGATGCGGATAAATATTTGCACGACAGGTTGTAAACGGAACGTGCCCGGGGCTCTAATAGCCCCCGCACAGTTACTCGACCCGGCCATGTGTGTTTGAAATTTCAATAAACTTTACACGACATTTAATTGTAGGTAATTCTATTATATTGATTCCAAATCTGAATATGATTCTGCTATTACATTGTTCATTTCTTTGATCCTTGATTCATGTCAAAATTGTGATCAGTGTTTAAGTTTATACGATTCGAACAAAAACCAATCAGATATTGTGTGCTTATGTGGTTTTACTCAGTTGAAAACACACATTAACACAATCGTCAATCAAACAAGTTTAATTAAATTGTACATAACACAAGTTGCTCCCATTTATTTCACATCAAGGAATCCTTTTGTGTTGAACACACTTGTATCACAAACAATTCGAAATTAGTTTCAAACAGCCACTTGAAAACTATTTAGCTTGTAAAAACAAACGGAGCTAAGAAAACAAACACTATGGCAGGCGGATTGCACCTTTAAAAGGTTTAATCGTTACTTAACCCGAGTTTACAAACAAAATGAAAAACAAAGCGCATTATATCCGTTTGTTCTGTTAAAGCGCGTTCTCACAATGCTGCAAGTTTCCCCCTTAGTAATATTTTTCGAAATACTTGGAATCGTATGCGGCCCGCATAGAAAACCGCACGCGCAATTACATGAATTTTAATCCTTATGGGGTGAGGGCGATATTTGAAGAATTTCATTATGGTGAAACTCTTCCTAGACGGGCGTCGGAATTCATTCCGTTTCAAACGCGGACCAAACCCACTTTGAATTATATTGAAGTTTTTGTAAAAGAAAACTTTCTTTATTATTCTGCGATTAATGCTGAAATGAGAGTCGAGTCCGATCTCAAGTTAGTTGCTCGTCATCTTTGTTTACATTGTATTGTTTCGCGGATGTTTTTGTAAATGAATAGCAGTGTTATTATTAGCTTTACACAAATTTATGGGTCGATCTTAACACGCCTATAACTGTATATTTTGAAACTAAATACCTATAAGTACTTAGTCTAGATATCTAGATTACTTGCAAACAAATGAGCAAAATAAATTCTACTTTTAATATAAAATAACATGCATTAAACTTAAGCTATTCGCTAAACAGCACAGCGTTGCGTAAAGTGCTAGATAATTTACATTTTAAAATAAGAACTATTCAGTCCACATTTTCGCGCGTTACCCCTGCTGTCTTGCGCCATTTTTTTTCTGTAGTCAGCCAGTTTCATTGTTTAGGACAACACGGAGTCCAAATTTTTAAACACGACCTCTTTTCTAGATTATTTTTTTTCTCTTGAATATTTCGTATGTTTACTATGTACACATAGCTCAAAGGTATGTTTGTGTGAGTAATGTTGCCTCTGTATGCCTGGAATGCGGCTGCGAACGTAGAATTCGTGACTGCCAAGATTAGTCTGCGTAATGCGCAGCCAAAGTGTTTAGAAGCTAGACAGTATCTGCATGTTAAATACTGTTAAAGTCGTAGATACTAAGTATACAATATATTTGACCTAGCCTGGTGACGTGATGGCGGCACATTCACCAGAAAATAAATGTCGGCCGGTTGAAGAAAAGGTCAGTTTTAGACAAGACAATGAATCAAAGATTGGATTGTCTTGTCAAAAAGCAAATTAAGATCTATTTTAGGACGTTCTCGGAATGAATTCCAATACCACTTCTATTTTTGTAGTATTTCTGTGCTCAAATGACAACAAGTTGACATAGAGTATTTTATTTGTAAAAATAAAACTCTAGTTCGCAATAAAGATTGAGCGAATTGGAACTGTTGTTTTTTGTTATAAATCCATAAAAGTATACCTGCGGTTAGAGTCGTGGCGGGAAAATGGCAAAAGGCCAATGCGGTCATTCACAAACATATTTACCCAGAATATACATACACTGTGTAGACGTGTCCTGAACTATCGATAGGAAAACCACATCGATTATAGACGAAAACAAATGACAATTCTAGACCGTCATGTGGGTAGGTACAAGTGCATCTACAATCATTCCCGTCAGGTCATACCACCAAGCCATCCGTTACACCAGCAGCATTTTAATGCAAAAGGCGAACGTGCCCCAATCAATACGCTCACTGCAGTAATCGAATCCCAATACATTGAACATTGAGTGATCAAACGCTCACACGATCCGACAATTAAATAAGATGGAGTCATGTAAACTGAGGCGATTAGTTACGATTACGTGCGAGATACGATGTTATGGCGGAGTGGATCTAATTCAAGGTCGGACCGTCACCTGCATTTTATTTCCACAATCGTTGCGTTCTTGTTTTGAAGGTAGGTAATGGAGTCAAAACTTTACTTTTTAGTCATTGTAATCGTCTGTGGGAAATAGTTTTCTTGTCGAATTGTTTTGATTTGGTGATTGCGTTTGATCAGGTTCTTTATGTAGTCTTATTCATGGTTTAGTCTTAAGCCTTCGAACCATCAAATAAGTTAATAGGCAGCGATCAACAATTGTCATGCCAAACCTATTTTTACATAGAATATCATAAATTAAACCCGTAATTTTTGCTTAGAAACTGCTTATTTGAAAATGAAACTAACAAAATCAACCGATCCTGATTCTCATGAACGCATTAAATCTCTTTAAAGTCTGGCAAAACAACGCCCCGACACGATTTCGGAGTTACGTGTTAAAAAACTTCCTCCAACCGTTTGTGCGACAGCCGTGACACGCGTGGTTTCAATACCAAGCGGGGTATAGGTAGCTGCCATGAGTTATGGGGACATCTGCCTGCCACCCATCGTGTAATTTCAGAACAGACATGTATTAAAATCCGCATCATGTAAAAAACGCGTACATTCCGTTACAAAAACCACAAATTATTGCCGACCGCATTGAAATTCACTGCGGCAGTTTCATTATAAACCGCGAACGATGAATTGATCCAGAGCTGTTTGGTAAACTTATTACGACGTAGGCCGTGTACCTGCTGGTTGTAGGCTGTGAAGAATGCAGGGCTAATTAATACGCTTCAACAAGTACTGAGTTCTAATGAATGTACAAGATTACGGAGATAAATAACACGTTTGAAACCAAGGCATATTTATGAGCCTCCTAAGTGCCGCAGTTAAAGTTCTGAACTTATGCCGTTGCGGTAAGAAGTCATTCCATACGGTTTGACTCGTTCTTGTCTTGGTCAAGAGGCTAGTAGTAGTAGGCGAACCAGTACTTAAACGGATTAACGAGAAATCGAGGGTAAAAAAAATACAAAAAAATAATAATTACATTAAAAAAAAACAAAATATCCGAAAATATTAATTTCATTTAATTAATATTTTCGGTTGAAACTGAGACGAACTGTCTTCCTTTTTTTCGGATATATGACTTTCACTTAGACTTGCTTAGATGCAGGATACGTATACACATATCTCCTGTCAATTATATAAGAGAACTCATGTTGTCTTTCGATTTATTTCCAATACATAAACAAGCAATATCTGACAGGACAGGTGGAGGAAATCACCAAACAAGAAATAATATTATTGTATCAAATATGGCTACATGTTTTTAATAAAGCGACACGAGTTTGTCATTAAGCTTAACTGTATTGTTTTTATTTGTCCAATGCTTGGAAATGGGTGTCAGAGCAAATATTTCATTAAGCGTTCAGGGTGTCACGTCCTAATTTGTTTTCAACATTTACATAAAGTTGTTCTGTATAGTTCATGCAAGCAAAATAATGAGAGGGTTAACAGGAGGGTATTACAGGTGCTTATTATCAAAACCAATTAATGAAAACATACATTTTATCAACCCATCCGTACGTTAAAGGTGATTTTATAACAGCAGGTATAATATATGATGGGTGGAGCACCGCCGTGTCCTCGAGGTGGCGATCGGCGGCGGCGACCTCTCGCTCCCGGCCCTGGTTCGTGCCATGGTCCGGAGCGAGACGGAATGGGACGCCGTCACCTCCTTCTGCGAAGCAGTCATGCTAGCGAAGGAGGTGGCGGAACAGGACAGGGAGAGATCCTCACGTCCCGGCCGCCGCGGGAGACGCCCCAGGCGTCGGGGGCCACGTGGTGGCTTCCGGCCACCGTAGGCGCGGGCCTGTGGACGGGGAGCTATGGGCTAGCTCGCCGTCCGTACGTCTCATGACGACAGGCCGTGTCGACGGCGCGTTCGTGTTCCACGCGCGCCTCAAAGAGAGTCAGCAACTGTGAAGGGGTCCGCAAGGGCCGAAGCCTGCCGGGGCTGCGGGACTATTCGAAAGAGATACCGTGGCCCCGGAACACAAAGGGCGATGAAGGAACATGGATGGGTTTTAGTCAGTAAAAGTCTGACACTCCCTCCTGCTCAGCCCAGAGCGGGAGAAGTCATTTGATGATTTCCCATCCGAAAAAAAAAAAAAAAAGGTATAATATATGAATACAAATCTAAAAGCAAAACATACAATTATTATAATTTGTGAATAAACTGTATAAAGTTACCTTACCCATAAATTGCCAAACTACCCACGTTTATAAATTCGTTGTGTACAAGTAATAAATAATCCGCATATGTTGCTAATGTTAGTGAAAACACTGCCCACCCTTGTTGGGAAAAAGTGTGAGTTACACACTCACATAAACAAAACTTTTAGTTCGTACTTCGTCGGTAGAGTGAAAGTAAAGCCTTGTATTCATGGTACTTACCAACAAAAGTTGCCACACGTAATATTATTATATTGCTGAAAAATGAATCTTGTTTGCTAAATGAAATAAGTTTTCTGCAACTATGAGCAAAGCCTGTCAAAGCTCGACCAAGGCGTCCCATAGCGAAGTCAAAATCTGACCAATCAGATTCAGCTATTTTGAAATACAAAATGACATTGAGAGACTTTCAACCAATGACGATGCTTAGAACTAGCTATGCTGGCGCTAAGCATCCACATTGCTCAACTTTTGTTTACCTTTATGTATTAGGCATATACGACGCTTAACACACTCACACATAATTATTATGTCATATGAAATAAGATACCATTCCTATAAGTACACGAAGATTATTTCATACGTATAATTTTCCTATTCCGTGGTTTCAACACCATACATTGCACAAACAAACGGTTTCACCGCGCACTTCAATAAGGAATGCGGCAGTTCATACTCGTTCACTGGATTTATTCCTAATGACGACACGATGATGAATATCTCATGATTTAACGATAAATCTACGATTAACTGGTACAGAAATATGCTTGAATAAATATGTGGAACTTGTTGACCAAGCTAGCATCAATAATATCGGGTTTGTACTTGATTAAAATCTAAGCTAACATAAACTTTTAACGTCATTGTTCATATACAATTTTTTTTAAACCTGTAATTTTCATGGTGTACCTACACTATAGAATATTATGTGTAACAGTATTTTTTTTTAAACTCTCCATGATCCAAGCTTAAAACCATTCAACCAGTGTTTGTATTTCGAACCTTTTCCGACTGAGGATAAACTCTAAAAATAAAGACTAGGGTTTTGTATTTTTTTCGTATTTGCAACTTATAGAATGAAGTTCGAAATTCAAAAATGGTTCGATCGTATAGACCTGCATCTATTGATAAATCTTGTTTTTTTTTTTGTAATATGGCCGTTAGATCTAGTTGTAATCAACACAGTTAATTAAGTCGCAGTAAAACATTGAGTGTCTGCTTTCTTGTTGATGTTTTGCAATTTTATTGACTTATTAAGTTATTAAAGCTTTCAAATATGGTTGTTAAACTCCCATTCGATTTCTTGGCTTGACGAGATGTCGCAATTTACGAGCGAAGGGACTACTTATGTGCATTTACGTTTACTTCAAGATGACAACCTGCAATGTTGGATCATAGATAAATTGATGCGACAGGTACCGCTAGAAAAAAAAAAGAGCATAAGTAAGAAAAATCGTCTACTTAATAAAAATCATAAACACATTAATTTACTGACATACAACGCAATCCAACTGTATACTGCTGTATTAAGAAAAGTTCCTTGTAAAACGAAGGTAAGGAAAAGAAACTAAGGAAGAATTTTGGAAAAATCAACCCTCAACGGGGTTTAAAAAGCTGATGGAATGTTATGTAGAAATTAGTAATTTTTTTAATGGGAAATTATATATTAGTTTTATAATAAATCTTCAACCTTACTATAAACGAATAATATCTACTAATCTCGAATATTTTCTCCTCCAAATATTTTCAACAAAAATAATCGTACCAAGAAGGAAATCTTTCAACATGTAAACCGCTTTTCCCCCTTCAAACTTTAATAAGTAATTCCACCGAGAGAAAGCTAGTCGTATTTGTAAATAGACATTGCGGGTAGCAAGTAGGTACTGCTTCGACTGTAGTACTAATTGCAACTCTATTTACCTTGTCAGAAATCATAGACTGATGAAATGTGTGTTTGTGGATTCACACATGGGTATAGGAAGTGTTTGCATCTAAACTAGTCTTGGCATGACCTGTGCACATAGGTATAAAGAGGTAAAGTTTGTCTGTGAGTTTGGATGTAGAGGATTATCTTTGGAACTCCTGATTCGATTCCGAGAATTCTTTTACTAATGGGAAGCAATTTTTTTTCCGAGTGGCTGTATTTAAAACGTTTCCTTAAGGTATTTTCCGGGTGGTCTATTGGTCGCCAGCACGACTGCTAAGCATAGCAGCCACGGAGTCTGGATTTGGGGTTGGTTGATGGCAATAGGCTCGTCCCCTATTATATGGGACTTAAAATATAACTGGTACAATGTGGGTGTACTAATAGGTACACTTTAGCCTAACCCTTCGGGGATTACAGGCGCGATGTTACGTTATGTTATCATTGATGGCCTTGTTGTACTAACTGCCGAGTTTAGGCCTCCTCCTCTTGGTCATACTTGCCTGGTCGGCGCGAGCCTCAACAGCCCAACAAGAACATAAAAACCTTCAAATATTTTCGTGAGTGAACGACAGATAAGAATTCATCATCTGGCTGACCCCTTCATAACTGTAAGGTCAGCTTTCAGTGTTCAGACGGGTACTAAAAAATACAGCGGAAAATACTTTTCACGTCGTAGAAATAAAATGTGTTAGGAACATAAACCCACGCTGTCTGTACTAAATCTTCCAAAGTTGCTATAAAACTTAAGTAAAGAGGTTTACAACTTTACTGTAACCAGTCTCTACCTACTTAGTCATAATAAACTTATTAAAATTCATCCCGCTGCCACTTTGCAAAGTCACGCATAGGACGATAAGACTAAATAAATCTTATGAAACTTTTTAACTTTATCAACCTAAGACTTTCTATAGCCTAAGAACTCAAGTTCATGTCGTGACAAGCCAATGTTTTATTAACAAAACGACGCCTATAAAGGCTATAAAGCCAATTTGACATGAGCCCGACCTTGTGTTTGTTCTAATTGTCTTACTAAACGACAGTGAATGGTAACAAATAGATCTACATAATAATGACTACAAACAATGGAGTCTAACGTTCGAGCACACACAAGAACGGTCTCTGTACATAAATAACAAAATATTAACTGCCAAGATGTCGACCTTGGTGTACGCCATACGTCTGTATCATACTCCGCCTGTATAATGCACAACATCATTAAATAGTTTCCGTCGTTATAATCAATCACTTTTTTTGTTTGATCAGGGACTTTTTCACAATGAACATTTTAGCTCTTTTTTTACACAGCCCAAAAAACTCCGCCATTAACGAATTAGACATTGAAAGATTAATGATTCCCTTCCCTCCCGACAGCCATTGTGCACGGACGTGTTTTACCCAAAAAGTCTATTTAAGTTATTAAATATTTAAATTTTAATTCAAAAATAAATATAATTGGCAAGTTTAATTCTCGACGAGTACTAGGCGCGCAGAGTGTTGCAAGAGATCGAGTCCTGCGGCGAGCGAGAGAGAAAGCAAGTTGTCCACGCTACCCATCTCTGTCAGCTGCGCGTGAGTCATTATCACCTAACTCCGCGCTCTGCACTGACTACTTGCAGATGTAAGCGCCTAACACTTTACGCCGAGCAACGTGTGTCAACGCCTCAACACCTGTAGACTCCTGAGCCAGACGTAAGGTGCATTTATTTTACTTTTTAAAAAGATGAAGAAGACACCACCTAAACCTGGCAGTGAAACACCTCGTCACCACAGTTCCGAGCCCGACTTGACAACACCAGTTTCGGAACAAAAATTGGACAGAATCACTTTACGACAAAAACGTAAACATGATTCTGAACAATCAATTGAAATTAAATCTCTCCGGGAAGATATTATGTCATCACTTGTTACTTTGAGAAAGGAGCAACAAGAGAAATTTAGTTTAATGCAATGCAATTTAGACCAAATAAAGGTTCAAAATACGGAGCTGAAAAATACGGTTGAGTTCTTGAGTGGTAAATACGACGATCTCATGACTAAACTAGCCCTTTTGGAAAAGGAAAAGAAAAGTACATTGGAGTATGTAGGATACTTGGAGGAAAAAGTCGAGATCATGGAACGAAATTCAAAGACATCTAGCTTAGAAATTCGCAACGTACCGAAAAAACTTAATGAGTCTAAGGATGACCTGATAGATATTGTGAAAAATCTGGGAACCGCTGTAGGCACCGAAATACGATCAGGTGAGCTCAGAGATGTTTATCGTCTTACCAGCAGCAGAAAACCCCAAACCGATGGGCCTATAACCGCCGAATTTACGTCAACCATGACCAAGGACAAACTTCTTACTCATATTAAAAAGCACAATCGGGACCACAAGACCAACAGACTTAACAGCTCACACGTTAAGATGCCGGGTAATAGCCCCATTTTTGTCTCGGAGAGCCTTACCACTAAAGCCAGGAAGCTGTTCTATCAAGCAAGAGAGTTTACAAAGCTAAACGCCTATGCGTATCACTGGACATCACATGGCAAAGTCTACGTAAAAAAGGCAGAGGGTACGCCGGCAAAGAGAATATCACAAGAATCTGATTTTGAAGCTCTAAAACAACAAAAAAAGTGACTAAAATCACTTCTCAACACCCAACAACGTGTCATGCCTAAAACATTGGAGCTTTGTCTGAAAATTGCATGCCTCGTAAACTTTTCTGTAGTTAACATAGTTTTAAGTTTTTCTCTTCTGTTTTTTACATTTTTGTACAACACACTAAAACCAAAGTACATTTTATCTCTACTTACACAATACACGCTATCATATCACACAACGACTAATAACAAACACAATACACTTAATCCACGACGTCAGTTTTTAATACATATAGTTACACTAAACTCACTCTACTTTTTACTTTACATTCACATTTTCTCCACTACCTTATGCCCGCGGTTTCGCCGACCTAGTACTGGGATAACCGGCAGCCCATGTGTTGGTCCTGGTTATAGACTATCTCTATGCCAAGCTTCCTTTACGGTCATCCAACCGTCTTCCTGTGAAAGGGTAGCAATCATCCATCCATCCATCCATCCACTGATTGTCATATTTTTTCTCAATCTCTTTAATAATAATACAACTAAATGGTACTATACATTATTATTACGTACCAAACACCCAATGACGCCCTATTTTGGTTCACTCACAAAAAAACAATATAACAGAGGACAGCGTTAAAGAAATTATAAACAATATAGATCAGCTCTCAGTCTCTACCACACTTAATTGTGACCCCGAAGAATGCACTAATTATATCACTAACCCTTCCAAGAAATTAAAAATAATTACCCAGAACATTCGCTCTATTCATGCAAACTTAGACTCTTTTTTAACACTCCTTAACAGAATAAACCTTGACTGCGATATATTAGTATTGACTGAGTGCTGGCTGAAACGTTATAATGATTCAATCCCAACCATCGATAACTACTCTTATTACCAAACAAAAAAACACCACAATCAGAACGATGGTGTGGTTCTTTATGTTAAAAATATAGAAAACTACACAGTCGAAGAACCTAAGTTCTCGGACGCCAGTTGTCTAGTGCTAAAAATCGGCACAGATAAGGCAATAATATGCATTTATAGATCTCCGTCTTTTAGAGACTTAAGTAACTTCATACAGTCTCTAAACTCTCTTTTGGCAAGCTTGACTACATATAAAAGCATAGCAATCGTTGGTGACATTAACCTTGACATCGCATGTACTTTATCTTCAAACCAAACCTCGGACTATCTCGATCTCGTAGCTTCCCATGGCTTGCTACCTGCTCACTCACTTCCCACTCGAGATAATGCCTGTCTTGACCACGTCATGCTCAAAACTCACTTGACTGCACTCACCATAGTTTTACACGCCTCTGTCACCGACCATAACCCTGTACTGCTGTGCCTTGATCTTAAACGAGATGTCAATCCACAGTCACGCACCTTTTTGAAGACTAATTACGAAACTCTTGATAGTGAGATGAAGACTACAAGTTTCCAAGTAATTTATGAACACACCGATGCTAATGAAGCGACAAATAGTTTAATCACCATTCTCGCTAGACTCATTAATACCCACACATCTATAATCAAGGTTCCAAATAAAAAACGTTTACTCAAACCGTGGATGACCGTTGGTATGCTCCGCTGTATGCGTAATAAAGATGCAATGCATAAAAAACTCAAGCTTTCTCCAAACAATATTATATTAAGTACTACATATAAAAGGTATAGGAACCACTGCACAAAAATTTTGAAAAAATTAAAAAGAGACTTTGACAGGAGAGAATTGACTGAGGCTTCAAAGGACAATAAAAAGATTTGGAAGGTGATAAAGAGAGTGACTAACACAGACAAGCCTAACATACCCAACACCGAATTATTGGATTCTACTACGTCACCTCAGCAGTCGGTGGACAAAGTAAACGAGTTTTTTGCCAATATCGGCAAGGAACTTGCTGATAACTTTTCAAGTCCACTTGGTAGTCATAAAGTCCCATCAGACACTACCCCTACATCTCCACCTTTACAATCATTCGTCATGTTAGACACCGATGAAGCGGAGGTTGGAGAGTTGCTAATGTCACTTAAAACAGATTCTGCTGTAGGCTGGGACAATATTCCTACAAAGTTTTTAAAACGCTACTCACTGATACTAGTCCCCACACTCACACATATTTTTAATCTCTGTTTCCATACTGGCACTTTCCCCTTGTACTTTAAGAAGGCCATCATACACCCAATTCATAAAACTGGAAGCAAAAAATTGGTAAATAATTATCGTCCTATTGCAGTGTTACCTTCCATTTCCAAAATACTAGAACGATTAATTAATAAAAGACTCGTGACTTACATGGAAGATAAAAAGCTTTTTTCTCCCAACCAATTCGGCTTTAGACGCAATAAATCTACTAGTAGCGCTGTAATTGACCTCATTGACTATGTGACCAAAAATATTGACAGGAAAAAGAAGGTATTGTCAATTTTTTTGGACCTAAAAAAGGCATTCGATACGGTTTCGATTTCTGATTTAATAATAAAGCTTGAAGAACTGGGGATACGTGACCAATCACTTAACATCTTCAAGGACTACCTTCAAAATCGTACACAATGTGTAAAAATACAAAACTACCTCAGTGGAGAGCTTCCAGTGACATTCGGCGTTCCCCAAGGCAGTGTGATTGGTCCAACCTTATTTCTAATATACGTTAACCAACTATGTAATCTGAGTTTGGGAAGTGGAAAAATCGTGGCATTCGCTGATGACACTGTCCTTACCTTCTCTGGTGATACGTGGGATGACACCTTCGATTATGCACAAAAAGGACTAAGTAATGTTCTACAATGGCTCAAAAGACACATTCTCACAATCAACACAGACAAAACTAAAACTCTTACATACAGTTTAAGAAATTCGAGTCAACCACCAAATTCGCACGCTTTGGTAGCGCACTCTTGTGTAATGCCTAGCACTGCGACATGTACATGTCCCGAACTGGAACGCTGTAGAACCATCAAATATCTCGGTGTGACTCTCGACGACAGCCTGAGCTTTGCACCACATATAGAGTTACTGACGAAAAGAATTAGAAAGCTAATCTTTGTCTTTAGTACTCTTCGCCACATAGCAGGACCCCAAATTATTAGGTGTACATATTATGCTCTTTGTCAGTCTCTCTTAACGTACTGTATAAGCGCTTGGGGTGGTGGACCAAAAACTACTCTTTTGAAACTAGAACGAGCTCAGAGAGCCGTGCTAAAAACTAGCACCTTTAGGTCCATCCTTTTTCCAACTGAGGAATTATATAGGAACTGTAAAGTCCTTACAGTGAGGCAATTATTTGTCTTACACATGCTACTATATCAGCACCAAAGAACCTCCTATGAAGTAATCACCACAAGACGCAAAGACAAGGTATGTCAACCCTTCCCCTGTAAATTCTCTTTTACAAGAAGATTTCCTTGTTTCCAAGGTCCTCATCTCTATAATAGCCTTAACAAAGTACTTGACTTCTACTCACTACCTAAAATGTCACTCAAAAAGAAACTAAATGATTGGCTACTAACACTTAACTACAACAATACAGAAAATTTATTGCTGACTCAATATAGTTCCCGTTAAACTATCCTATGCTCATACACATGCACGCTCACATACACACACACACACACACGCACGCACACACACACATGTACACACACACACACTACACTACTCTGCTCATACCATATATTACTTTTGTTTTCATTCTTTTTTTTCTAAATAGTTTATTTGCCCGTTTACTTATGCTGCATTTTGGACTAGTCATTTTTTTTTTTTTTTTTTTTTTTTTTTTTTTTTTTTTTTTTTTTTTTTTTTTTTTTTTTTTTTTTTTTTTTTTGTAAACAACATTTACGTAACTAATTACAATTAAGAATCATCCACTAAAGGGTCGGGCCCAGCATCTTTAACACAAGTTGTCTTGACAACTTAGCAAGGGTGTTGGTGTCGCCACAATATTGTTTAATTTTCCTTAAACTGTATGTACTAACATGTATCTAATGTAAAATGTTAAACTTGATGCAAATAAATTATTATTATTATTATTATTATTATTAATGAATAGCATTGACATTAGCCGTAGCAGCCCTTTAGGTAAAACCATTGAGTCAGATGTTGGAGTTCGAACGAGATCTGGAAGTATTTGTAAAGTCCTGCTTGTGAAACTTTGCAAAAATTAAACTTTTCAAAAGTACGGAATCAAAGCGAGGAGCGGCGACCGCTTGGGTTCATTTGAATTACGCCGGGCTCCGCCTTTTGTAGTCGACTTCATTTAGCGAACTTAAAGGAACTCTTTTATTTTGCCCCAGCAAAGAACTTAAGAGGTGCATTGTTGAATCCGTAACAAATTGCACGGCCGTGATTACGTTAAGAACTCCACCGTCTAGGGTGGAGCTTAGATTGGAATTTAACAGTTATCAGTCCGATTGCAATCAATTTAAAACTCCTGGAAAGTATTAGCAAAGTCTGGAACGACGACAGGAAGACAATTAATTAAATTAACTTTATTGGAACTGTCAAGATTTACAGTATTGCAGCGGGGTTTGTTATCTGAAGTTTATTATTTTTATAATAAAAACAGCTTTATATAGTATAATATCATCCACGTACTGGAAATATTATGTGGTATCCAAGGTAATGATTTCGAGTAAGTACTTAAACCTTGTACAGTATATAAGTACCAACGCACTCAAACTCACATAAAAACTTCGGCTTTCCTAAATTTGCTTTCCGTGTAGCGAATCTGGCAAGTTAACTTTTGCAGACAGCTTAGGGGTAGACGCTCTGTAAAAAGTTCGTTGATCTTTTTTTTATTTTGAAGGATAAACTTCGCTTGCAGGCATGTTGTAAACAACATAGCCGTGTCCCTGTGAAGAGTGGCAACAAGTGTTCTATGCAAACATCCCGCCGGCTGTACAACTTGCATGTTAGTGTACCCAAACATTTTATAAAAGATTTAAACCCTGAGATTACCGGGAACTTCGTACCTGTGTCGCTCGTCTCGGCTTTATTGTCGGGTAACATCGCAGTTTGACTTTGAAGTGAATTGTAATTACTTGCTTGTAGGGGGATTTGAGAAAGAGGAGAACCGGTATAAGAATGTATAATACTTATTTGAGTGCAAGATTTGCAAATATAAATGAGTTACGTCACGAGGCTAGACTTCTAATAGAGTCAAGAGTATTAAGGGTGTGATTTTAACGCTGTTTGCAGCATTTTAAGACATAACTAGACCTCCGTCCACCACTCTGCACTCACACGCACCCTTTTATGTATAAAAAAGTTCCCTACCCACATTTAGATTTTATTTTTTTATTTTAGTCAAAATCATAAAAATGTAGTGTTATTCTTATTCTTTATTGCACACATTAAAACAAATACTTATACATATAAATTGCAATTATATATCAAGTACAAAGGCGAAGGCTTTTCCAAATTTTCTTTCAAAAGTAACGTTAGATTCTAGTTTCAATAGTACTCACCCTTCGTCCCTTTTGTTGTGATCCGCGTTCCGTGTCCCGGGGTCCAGATTGGAGGTTGGAAAAAAAAAATAGTCAAAGACCTGTTTTTTGACCAAAATCAAAATTTTTGTTTGGCGCCCAACTGTTGTTTTATTTCGTAGATCGCTATAGGCGCAACCGCCGCCGCCGCAGTCGTAGCGCTATTTAAAAACATATGCCTTCTCAAGTAAATAAAGCTTTATAAATACATTATAATTTTAACATTGTCCTAAATTAAATAACCCAAATTACAGTCAGCCCGTAAAACGATTAAAAATCAGACACCAGAGAGGCACGTCATCAAAGTTAGTAATTAAATTCATAAAGTATTCCGCAACGTTGCTCATGTGAATTATGAAATTTAATTTAATTTATGCATGTATGACTAATGTAGATCTACTGGGGATTGTTTGTGAAGTAAAATGTTTAAAATTATTTCACATTTCCGAATCTAACTCGGCTATTTCGATGCACATTTTGACGCATTAATTGCAAATAAATTAATGTTCGTCAAATTAATTAAATTTCGATGTAATTATTGTAATATGAGGTTCTGTGAAATGTTATAATTGTGCAAGATGGCATTTAACATAACATCATCACGACTGTAATCCTTGAAGGTTTAGGTAGAGGTGTACCTAATAGTACACCCAGATTTCGCCAGTTATGTTTAAGTCCCATTTAATAGGGGGCGAGCCTATTGCGACCAACCGTGGCTGCTACTGACAAATTCCTGATCGAAAAACCCAATAACACTTTGCCAGAACTGGGAGTCGAACCCAGATCCTCATTCTCAGCAGTCGCGCTTGCGACCACAAGACCAACGAGGCAGTTGGCATTTAATTAAAATATATGTATACTAATATTATGAAGCTGGTTTGTTTGTTTGTTTGGTTGAACGAGCTAATCTGAGGAACTACTAGTTCGAAATGAAAAAATCTTTTGGTGGTGGAAGGACTAACCACCCATCAAGGATCGTGGATAGTCCATTTATTAAGGAAGGCTATAGGCTATATTACATCACGCCACGACCAACAGGAGCCGAGCAAAAAAAAAACAAATCAGAAACGGCTGGTGACAGCTAGTCGGATATATAATTATTATGTGAGCCAGCAATAAGCGTTACAGTAGAAAAACCGCACAATATAGATTTGACTTACTCATCCATCGTAAAACTCCGTATGAATTTCAAAGGCCAATACTCCGTTGATAGTAAAAAATATCGGACGTGTGCGTGGGACATTAGGCCCGAAAAGGGTACGAAAGCCGGTAACGTCACGAAGTCCACCCCAAGCAATTTTGTAGCAAATGTCGTGTGGTACGTGCCCGACAAATAAAGAGGATGGGATAAAGTCACAGTATTACATTAGAATAGCTAGCTCACGATACAATATCACATGGGTATTTTACCTATGTCAAGGGATATCATCTTTTTGTGACGGACGTGATGTCTCTAAGAGATTTGGGCGTGATAAATGAGTTCCAACTTATGTTATGGACCTCATATTTTATCTAACCCAAATCTGGGTATGATTGTGTAAGAGGAAATATTTCTCACGTTTTCCGACTTCAATTAATGTTTCACGGCCAAAAATACACAGTGTACTATAAATTATAGTCCCGAAATATTTCTATCGCTCCCTCTTCGCGGGTTGCTTAATTTTTCTAAGTGCGAATCTATTTTTCACCCTTGGCCGTCTTCCGTATACGAATCTCCCTCAAGATTTACGCTCTCGACGCGAGCAATAAGCGTGCCTACCTACAGCCTGTTCGGTATTTTAAAAAGGTACATCTGAATCCGGTGAAAAATTGCTTCCCGCCCGCCCCAACCGAGAAGCCATATATTTCAGTCATCGTAGTGTATTGAACGACCGTGAAGATGGGGACAGATAACTTATTTAAAACGTTAAGTGTTTATATTGCGATAGACGCCCCACGGGTTTACATCGTGAGGATGAAGGTACTTATAAATAGGAGTCAATCAATGTTCTGTACATTTCTATGCGGGTCAGTATTCAACGAAAACGGGCTTTGATGGTTCTTGAAAGCGATGACCCAGCAACTTAGTCTGTGCATCCTATATATTAATTTGTATTGCAATGAAACGCTCAAGTAGTCCCAGGTATACGAGTGATTGCCAATTTTTCTGTCAATAAATATTTTGTACATTTCCATGCGGGTCTGTATTCAAGAGAAACGGGCTTTGATGGTTCTTGAAAGCGATGACCCAGCAACTTAGTCTGTGCATCCTATATATTAATTTGTTTTTGCAATGAAACGCTCAAGTAGTCCCAGCATCGTATTAATGACTGATTGCTAACCACAAGTGGCGTAAACCGTGAGCGATCCATTACAAGTTATAGCGATATAAAAGGAATACTAACACGGTAATACGTAGGTCCCTACTAAGTGCCAAGATTGCCCTTATAAACAGTAAACGTAGCCATATGGAATGTACTGAGAAAGGTTTTACCGTTGAAATAGCATTCAATAACAAAAGTAAGTCGAAAGTAGAGGTGAAAGTGCGGATGGTGAGGACTCGTTGGGTCGCGGGTAAATATTACAGTTCTTCCTTGCAAATAAACGTTTTATGGTTTCAAGTTTCCGATTGAATTTAAAACAATATAATAAAAATAATAATGTATCTGCAGCCCTAACCACCGGTGGCTTGGACCCTGCTCCCGACACCGTTGGATCACAATTTTTTTTTTTTTTTTTAAAGAGGTTTTTTTTAAGAAATATTTAAAAATGTAAATAAATACGATAGTAAAGTAAATAAAGAAGATAATAATAAAGCCATTTATTTCCCAAAGTATAGCATATTACATAAATTTTTCATTAATAAAAACTATGTCATGCAATGTTAGAATCGCATGCAACCTAAAGAAACGAACTATTAACATTAACCAAAAAAAACATGTTCGAGTTGCTTAATTTATGGTAGCATCCCTGACATTACATTTTTTAGTACCTAATAATTTATCGTTAGACTTAATTTTACATTTTATTTAATTATTGTATAATTTATTTTAATTGTAAATTTAATGTAAAATAAATTTAATAAACAATATAATAGTAGCGTATTCATTCTTTGTGGGTTGTATCAAAGCATATTGCATCAGTGCACGATTGAATGATCACGATCGAATGAGTCAGACAGCGTTTAAATAATAATTGCATTCGTAACTAAGCTGATTCCTCGCTTTAAAGCGATTCATTTGAACTAGTTTTTTGCTTAGGAACTTTTATACAACCCAAGGTCTTCTTAGGTATTCATTCAACTTCATATTATTTAACTGTAAGTACGAGGATAAATTGACTGGAATTCCAAACAGTAGATATCATAATATTAAGGTGCGCTGACTTACATAGAACCCGCCTACAACAATATTATAATGCATTTTAATTAACCAAAACAATGGCGTTTCTAAAATCGTATTCAAATAGATTCTATTCATATGCTACACACGCATGAGTAACACATAACATGTCGCAACTCTGATTACATAATTATACAAATAAAACCATAAAAAGATTTTCTCTCAATTTGCCTAGCTTTCATCTAAACGCTTCAATTTGGACGCACCTCACAAAATACAACAAAATGAATTAAACATAAACACCCGTCGAGGAAATACACAGCATAAAAAATTTGAGTCTACCCATCGTAAAACACATTAGCACGTAGTTAGGCCCACAGCCTACCGATATTGGAGGAGAAGGGAAATGCATTGGCTTTTTGTAATGTGGCAATAACCTGGGGATTAGGACGGACCGACCCGGAATACTCGGCCATTTTCCGTTCTACGCACTCACTTATACCCTAACATGCTTACGATAGAGAATCTTTAACGTTGGGGTCGCTGCGCTATGCGTATCTAAACGTGTATAAAGGAACGCTTACGCTTAAATTAATATGTAATGGAGGGAAGATAGCTTCGTTTCAGTTTGCTGAATAAGGAAATAGTTTCACTAAAAGTTAGCTAAACTATATTCGTGAATTACCAAATAAAATACTTAAGCAATGTCGGTGAAGTTAAAACGGTCGTTAGAAAATATTAAAATTCTCATACACGTGCAAAAAGAAATTAGCACTAACATCAGAGAAAACTAGACAAAACCATCGATATTTTAAATTCTTTAGCACGTATTCAACCACACTAGCAAGTAGTATTTCGCACGATTTCTCTAACAGGTTTCTAAATGCTGACACTTATATGAGACGAAGTGACATTATCCTTATTTCAAAAGCAAAATGCCGTAGAAACGCTGTCTAACTAATTTGGTATAACTCCAAAACCGTATGAAGATTGTATTAGCTTTCTGAAACATTCCGAGCGGAAACATTTGCTTCAGTGTGTACAACTCGAGTATTCGAGAACAGAGCCACTGTTTCCACGTAGACAGTGTTTTGTTTTCTTCTACATTACTCGATTCTGTTATCTCAGAAGATCCGTAGGACATAAAAGCTAAGGCCTGTTTCTCGCCTCGTATATCGTATCGATTTAGATAGGATACGTCGAAGAGACATTTTGTTGCTAAATTAAACAACGAGCACAATATATTTGGAGGGATTTAGTGGACCTCTTTTTTGGGCTTATAAGCAATTTTGCGCCCAGAAAAGGAGCAAATAAATAACTATCCGTCGCTATCCGTGTGAGCTACATTCCAACATCGCTACTGTACAAAGCTAGAGTTGATTCTAATATATGAGATCCCTTGTGTTCGCGTTGTTCAACGTTTTGATGCTGAATTCTAAATCGAGTGTATCAAAAGTAAATCAGAAAGAGAATCAAAAGTAATTAATTAAAATCTTTTAAACAAAAGAAAAGAATATGTTTATATTGATTTGCAAGTTCCAATAAAATCTATATTTAGAAGAGAATTCGGTTCGAAAAACGATCTTTTATTTTTGGATTCGCAAGCAACTTGTATTTTATTTTTTAAAGTTAAGTGGCACACTGGCCGTTTGTATGTTAAAGATAGCCAGTTCTCATTCGTGCACAACATGCAAAAGTACTCGTGATTTTTATACGCTTTCGGAGAAGTGGCGTAAAGCAGTATTTTGCAAAGGAATGTCGTCGTCGCCACACCTCGGCATCGAGGCCGCAAACAGCTGCAGCATCCTTGAAGGCCACATTCCAGCACCAAAGTCTATTTACGGTCTAAGAACTCATTTTCCAATGCATATGAATGGACCTTATCTTATGGCCATCATAAATTAATGATGCCGTTTTGTAACATGACGTTTTTTAGAAAATGCTGCACACTTTCGCTTGCGTAACAATGAATTGATTGATTGATTGTTATTATTTGGTTGTGTTAGGTAATATAAAATGCCAGTCACCGTCAACTAAACATTGTGTTTTAATTGATTGGATAATTTATTGTTATTAAAAATCTTTTGTCATTCGCGGATTCTTCAAAAATGACAGCTTTAAGAATGTAAACAAACGAACAATCAACAGACCATTGCACTAATACTTAGCTGCGAACTGTGCAGTATATTACATTTAGACGCAAGTGCCTATTTATGAAACTGGCCTCTGGTGCGACCATTGTTTTGAAATTACGATGCAGCAATTGCTCATTTATTTTAAGAACAACAATTAATAACATGATGACACACAATCCTACTTCCTACTAATATTATACATAAATGCTAAACTTTGTGAGGATGGATGGATGGATGGATGTTTTTCACTCGTTCACGCAAAAACTACTTATCCGATTGGAATAAATAAAATTTAGCACACACATAGTTTACTATCTGGATTAACACATAGGATACATTTATCCGGGTAGTCTGATCCCGTGGGACGATTATCGAACTCCACGCGGGCGAAGCCGCGGGAATAAACTAGTACAATATATAATTTAAGCAGTCCGTCAAATCGCAGCCTAACTCAAAAACAAACTTTCTCTCTTCAAACATTTGAAAATGTTGTTTTTTGTTGTTTCAGAACATCCTGGACAAATTTAATCCAGGTGCTCGGCAGATGATAACGGCGGGAAAGGCCTACTTAAAGGCTTTACACGGTTAGTACCTTTTTATCACATCACCTTTTTATTAAATTAAATTCTGAGCAAAACATCATTGAATATTCGCGAGCGTGTTTACTATGTACTTGTTGAATATGTCGACGCGTACTCAAGTAGGTAATAAGCTTCTAGAATAACACGGTAAATGGTGACCATCGTAAACAGGTTGCGTGGCTCAGTCAACGCTTATATGCTAATCAAAGCTATATAATTTACACTAGTACGTAATTGTAGGCATGTTAATGGCGCTAGGTACTAAGAATAAGATATGAGATCTTTCCCATGAGTGGTGATTTAGTGATTTAATCACATACGCAGCCGTTGTTCGCTAATTAGAACTTATTGTAAAAATCTGGTTTTAAGATTGGACTGATGAATGTTTCCGCCGATGGATAAACCCTAGATTGTTCTCAAAAGGCTTATTAACGTAACTAAGCGAAAAGTATACCAAAGCAGACCACTTAACTTGAGACGACTTTAGCTCTAGGGACGGGTAAAGTAAAAGTCAGACTCCGTCGGAACCTTTGTATGATAATATAGAAATTAGCATATCCTAGAGCCGGCTAGACACCACACAATTAGCTACATCAATAAGAAAGTGAAACCGTCGCAACGTCTCGTAAATCTCCGTTGACGCGTATTCAGTGAAACGTGTACAATTAATTTATGTAGTGTAAGCCAAATGGGCGCATCTATATGCAAAACCTCGGTGTTCCCCGCTTGCTTGGCTACGGAACTGGGGCGTGGTTTGTGCCAAATTGTCTCTGCTGGCTTATCTAGAGTATTATAGCCAGAACTAGCAGCAATAAACTTGGGCATTCCCGCGATGTATGGCTCCAGAAGCCTCCATGTATGTGTTTTATTTAGATGTTTTGCGGTTCATTTTGTTTTATCTCGCTTTATGAGGGTAATGAGTGACCTGTTTATTTATAAGCTAAACTTTGTCGTCGTTGTTCCCTTTCTCGTAACTTTCGTATATAAATCAAAGGATTTAGCATCAGGGAGCAATACAAACTGCATAATTGTAATCTACGGATTGGACTCTCATGTACTCAAGTTTATCATCATTTTATTACATTTTGGGCATAATGACTTAACGTTACTTTCATTAAGTAAAATGAATATTAAAATTTAATTTCGTCTAAAACCCCCGATTGGAAATTTTCTCGAAGCACTTAACATTTTATGGCACTTTACAGGTTCGTTGAATGCCATCAGCCTCTTTTAATCTGGCCTAAATATTTTAACTTGGAAAGGACGAAAAAATGCTGTTGGAACTTCTCAAACAGTTTTAGGACAACAAGATGCAGTATTTAGCCGTACTTGTTGTTGACTTGTGCTAGATACAAGTACTTGTCTGTTTAAATTATTCTAATGATTTTTACGAGTTTTGTGCTTTTATGGTAAATCAACAGCTGACCCTGTTTTAGTTGTTCCAAATGGTCGTTACACTTTTTTCGGTCTTAGCCGGTCGTAACAGATTATGTAAGCACTTAGAAGCCGTACCTATGTCTCAGATATCTTAGTGAGTTACCTATTCCTATTATCAGAGAACAGGTGCCTTTCCGCACATAATCCCTTCTCCAACAACCCACACGGGAAAAGATAAGAGAATCCTATTCTCAGGCGAAGACCACAGACATAGACGTTCCACTTTAGATAACATCTCAGTGTAATAAGTAATTATTACTCAGTTACGTCGTCCCCTCCAGTATTTGCGAAATTACATATACCTACGGTTTATTACAAGATTCTTAATTACTGCTAAGAATTGTTTACGTAACAAGAGGTCATTAACCTACTTATACGTTCATCAATGACTGGCCATCTTTACATCATTTTAAAGAAAAAAATGATCAATCATTTCGAATTAAAAATCCGTTTTACGTAAGGAAAAATAATAAAATATGATTGCATACTTAGTGGCTTAACGCTATAATTTAATAATAATAGATAAGTACTTTCACTGCTTAGATAATGCGATGTGGCCGGAACAACTCTATACTGACGTTTATTATATCATATTTTATGTATTGAAACTATTATGTCCGAGTACAACATTATCGTATCAACATCCGCGATCGAGTTCATCACGATTTTCTGGTTCTGGTTTTATTTTATCGATTCTCATTTTATTTTATTTCACTAAAGTTGCATAGCGGGTCATTGACGAACATAAAAATCGATTGTTACCGACGTAGTGTCCGATTTATGTAAAATTGGCGAAATTAAACTAGTCTAGGAATGAATTTCGCGGTTTGTTTGTCTAAATTCGTGGCACTAGACAGACATTTAAATCGATTTAGTATAGTTTTATTGTGCAACATCGGTAAAATGGTCTCTACATTCTCCATAACAGGAAAATTTATTTTGGTTGTTTTGAACCTTTCGCTCAAACAATTTCCAACCCTCTCGCTTAGTCAATTATAAAGGGTTGCACAAAACAATGACCACCATTGATGCGTTCTTCATTTTTCCTTCACTCCCAGATATCGACGATCGGCACGTTTTCATTATACCACGATACCATGTTCGATTCAAATGGGGCGACAGCAGAGTAGGTAGTTAAGTATCTACATATGCGTGCATCCATATAGCTTTATCAAACTTTTTTTTTTGAACAGGTGCGGCCGCGGCGTCTCGGTTGTATGTGGATGCAGTGGGGAAGCTGGGCAGGCAAGCACAACAGGGCACATGGGGAGGATGCGCCGATATAGGTATGGAATACATTATGTATGTAATATTGGATGATTTGACTTGTTATAAGGGGCACGCAGTGGGAAAGTGCACCCCTGTGTGTTTCAGTCAATTTGGTACCAAAAGCTTCAATCAGGCATTTTTCTTTTCTTTTGATTGCATTTTAATCTTAAGATTGTTTTTAGTTTTAAAAATTTAATTATTTCACGTATTATTTTTTGTGTTTATCAAAACATGTTGTGCATGTATTTTACATAATAAAATGAAAATTTTAAGTGCGTTAGCAAGTACTGCAAGGTCCCTAAATGTACAATAAATCTCATGAATTTCGTAAATGTGAATATTTTTGAAAAGTAAAAAAGGACTCAATTACCTAACGATCTAAAGCATAACAATAATTTTCAGGAACTGCCCTAATGAAAGTCGTCGAGGTGTACCGAGAAATACAAGATCAACAAATGAATATCGTAAGTTCCATTTATAAGGAAAACTAACAAGAAAGACACACATACTGTTTATACTTATATCTTTGCCTTTGTCCTTATGGTACATAGAAAGAAACTATATAACCTCGTGTCCTAACCAAACCATCGGTCGTGCAAACATGCGGCCGTCGCAATCACAAATGTCACTCATTTATTCAGAAAACCAGAATACGATGGTGTTCGCCGAACAAAATGAACGCGACATTCGAGTGTACGCGTAATGATCGCTTTCATCAGGACGCGGGCTAAATGTCCTCATCCAATAATCTGCAAGTTATTTGTTTGTTTCAGCTAAAGGCATTTTACGTAGATCTACTGGTACCCTTGGAAACTAATCTGGAGAAAGATACAAAAGTAGTACAGGTCAGTCAATAACGTTTTTTCTTTGTTTCATAATCTTTTATGTGAATAGTTCCAAGTTTCAAGGGATTGTTTACCGGATAAAGGGAATAGGGTCCCGAGTTCAAATAAGCTTAGTATAGCGCCCGTGAGATAAGACTTTCTATTAAAAAAGTTTCGGCAGGAGCCACCAACAGTTCGTATATTTTTACAAATGGCGTAGTTTTGTTTTTCGGAACGAGCTGTGGCTTCTACAACGTCTTGCTAGTACATAAAGATTTAATCCGAATGGACAGTGGCAATTTTTCTCTGATAATACCTTCTCTTTCGTTTCAATGGAATTCGAACCTAGTTTCCAAACAAGAATTGCTCGTATTTTTATTGACTTCGATTGACACTCAAAAAATCGAGGACAGATACTACGGTATAGTTCTTTTCATCACAAATTCCATACCAGGAACTCATAAAACAGAAAAGTACTGACGTACGGAAACGATGTTCTCAAAACAACTGAAGTATTCGAAATTTAAATGAAAGGTTTGTTTTTTCAGTCGGAACAAAAGAGGTTTTTACAACAACACAAGCTGAGGTCAGAGAGCTATAGTAAGGCTGCTGCGACTATAAAAAAACAACGAAAGAAGAAACCTAATGTCACCAAAGTTGGAACTGCGATGGATAAGGAGATGAAGGTGAGAGATACATTGCTCTTTTTGTACTGTGGACAATAATAGAAGTTGGTTTGAACTTGTCAATGTATTTTATTTTATTTTCTCCATAATTTTAACCGCAAATTTTTCCATTTCGAATTTCAATCTCTCTTTATTCTACATTGGTTCCTATTTGTACGCTATGTAAACCGTGTTAGACCATCTAATTTATATTGAGCGTATTAGATTTAAATTCCACTCATATTCTCATTGAATGGTAATGGAAACTAGAATTGCATGTATTATTCAAAGCACAGTATTGAAACTAAAGGAACATATGAATCAGTACATATAATATAATATATTCACAATGACTCTGCTGTGACATATTTTCACGTAATAGGCACTGCACATAGGAATGACTTTGACCTTGAAAAAGTAAATTCATACACCTTTATGAGCTTGGAGGGTTGTATTGATGATTTTGATGATTCTAATTCTGTAACTACATACGTCTTACAGCCGCGATTCATAGTTTAATCAACATACAACCTGACACTGACCTGCAAATTGCAAATAACGTAAGAAAATTTGAATTTCGCGGGCCACCCTGGCGCATCCACCTTAATGTAAACTTAACCTTATTTTACTCACAATAAAATTCTTGGACTACATCGACTGACTGACTCGTTAGTCGAGTGGTCGCAAGCGCGACTGCTGAGCATGAGGTCCTCGGTTCGATTCCCAGGTCGGGCAAAGTGTTATTGGGTTTTTTTCCATAAGGAATTTCCATGTAGCAGCCACGTAATCTGTATCTCTGCCTAACCCTTCCGGAATTTCAACCATGATGTGTTATGTAAAATTCT
Organism: Xestia rhomboidea; assembly: GCA_963853795.1. Lineage (NCBI taxonomy): Eukaryota > Metazoa > Arthropoda > Insecta > Lepidoptera > Noctuidae > Xestia > Xestia rhomboidea. The sequence goes on along the minus strand of OY970763.1, from coordinate 11,783,497 downwards.
TAGAAACTTTCAAGCCAATATACACTGGCCTGCAAAAATAAGCATCACACTTTTAAAATTGCAATAACTTTTTAAGTACACAAGATATACTTTCGAAACAAAAAGGACTGAAATATAGTTTAGTTTTGTCTATAGTTTCAAAGAAAGCTGATAAAAATAGCTATAAAACGTTTTTTTTTATTTTAAATCTCTACCTTCTTAAAAAATTGAAATTTTGAAAGTGTAGTACTTATTTTTGCAGGCCAGTGTAGTTTAAAACTATTCCCTGGACACGCCATGTATTGTTAACAATACCCATTGCACCCAACAAAATAGAAAATATACTTCAATAGCAAACAGCTCACCAAACTTGTAATGACATTGTACTATTTTTACAGAACATGCAAATACTAGAAGAGGAGAAAACCAAATTGGATGCGTTCTGCGAACAAAGCCTGAAGAACGTAAGTATACTGTGTAACAACGAACGTCGAATTGTATCCTACCACAATACCCGTACAAAGAGCTACACGAACAATACTCTACAACTTTTATTGATCTTAACAGAACTGCATTCAGTTAGTTTTATTCATTCATTGAATTGCAAGACTGGTGTAATTGCATCTTAAATGACTGCTTCAGACAATAATGATCTAATTAAAAATTGTAACGAACATTTCTGTAGACGACTTAATTAATAATATTGATATTGTCAACGCGCCATACTGCAGTTCATTCAAAACACAAAGAGAGACTTTTGAATTTGGAATAATGGTGCTTTGTCCAACCGCTTTCTGAAGTGTACAAATGTTTGTTCGAGTTTATATCTGTCCAATCTTATGTTATGATTGGTTGACCAAAATGACAACAACTAATCATATCATTGACTTAAGATTTGATAGTAGATTATATTCAATAAGCCTTTAAAATCAGATTGTGAAATCCATTAGACTTAATGCCCCCCGCCCCCTCCTACTCAAAAGTATCCAGTTACTTATGTACCTACTTAAGTCTTACTTCTTAGCTACACTGACTGACGATTTAACCAGCTGGTGATTTGAGTTAACAACTGGTAATTTTTTAGTAACATCGTGTACAGTGGGTCTAGTAAATATTCCTCAATATTAATAACTTTTTCAATTAGCAAAAACAATTCGTTGGACACACTTGATTTGGAACTCAAGCCTCTATCTACGAGTTATCGACTTACATTCCGCAGGAACTAAGTACAGTTTTTGAGCTAGTGAGCACTTCTTAAAATATTTTTTTTTTGCTCCAGGCCATGACACAAGAGCGCCGTCGCTATGGTTTCGTGCTAGAACGACAATGCTCCCTGGCTAAACACTGGCTGGCTTACCACACTGCAGGAGCTGCTGCTTACAACACTGGACTAGATGAGTGGCTCGAAGTATCCAGGACCCGTGAGTTCCTGCCTCCCAATGTTGAAGCCATGTTCGTAAGCAGAATGAGGGTAAGTTCTTTGAAACTGGTGAACAGTCCATTGATTCCTCATCAAAGTAGACCGCTGTAAAATTAGGGATTAAAGATCCTTCCAACTCTCAGTGTGAATGCCGTGTTTCCGACTAGACCATGATGATGTCCGTAGCTGAAGTGTCCAAATATCTTAAGCTTATGACTATGAGGACATAAAAACGTGACAAACGTGACGTCGTGTGTCACGTTTTATATTTGAAGTGCAGCTGGACGCAGCTGCACTTTAGAGAACATGAAAACGCTACAGCCGCGGCCGCCACGATCAATGTTGACACCCAACTGGGCCCAGTAATTAAATAAAAAAAGTATCATCGATACAAAAGAAATAGAAGAAGAACTAGCCATCAAAGCCTTTTTACCAAAATCTTTCACTATTTCAAAATAGAGCGAATTGAAACATTTATTTATTTTCTTGCTCCATAAGGTAAAACAGTTAATAACAACTGTTTATTCATTCAAAGTAGGTACTTTTGCTCTTGAATCAATTTGACATTTAATAAAGTCCACAATATGGCTTTAGTTTCAAAACGCGACTCGTGGCTTTATGAAAAAGTGTCAACACGCTAAGAAAATGAAACATTACTTTTATTTAGAATATAAATTGAGCAAAGATGGTTTACAGACAACAGTAATTAGGTACTTTAATTTGTAAGTTTATTTGTATGAGACTCAATTAACGTCAAGTGCTAAAAAGCGCTAAAAAGACTACAAAATTATGAAATTAACTTTTTTAATGTAACAGGCTGGTTTCACCATCTAATGAGTCAATTAGTAGCCTTATGTCTGGAGAGGTAGTTGAAATTTCAACATCATTGGGTACTCCCAACTCTCCTCTCCTCCGAGACAAAAGCAAGCAGAAAAATATTTTCACAACTCCAAGTCCTACCTTGTGACGTCATAAAAATCTGTCTCCACTAACGTAAAATTATTTTATGGGCTCTTACCTTCTACACAGCCCGATTAAACGGTCGTTTACCTTCAAAATGACAAATAGAATCGGAAAAGTAAATTGTTGAATTCCGTGGTTCGATGGTTCTCTAAGAATTTTGTCTTTTACTGTACTACTAACAAATAAGACATTTTATGGTGGTTTATCTGATCCTGTTAAAGCTTTATGACTTTTAAAACCCTGAACTCAATTGTAGACTGACTCAAGGCTGAGCCGTAACTTAATTACAGATCAGAATCGAAATACTTGAGAGTTTCCGTCATACCTACATTAATCTATATTACAAAATAATTTGGCACAGAGTGATTATTATAAATGCGAAAGTTTGGATGGATGTTTGTTACTCAATCACGCCAGAAAGGCTGAACGTATCTGGATGAAATTTGGCACCGAGATAGATTGCAGTCTGCAAGCATATAGGCTACTTATTTTCACATACTGAAACATCTAAATTTCCAAGCGAACGAATTCGCGGGCAACAGCTAGTATAAAATAAATATCTTGACTTTTGTTAACAGCAAGTGTCATTCTGGGCTGATGAGGACGTATACGCAAGTCCTCGCATAGGTGATGACGATGACCGAGCTTCAGTTGGATCTGCTTTACGTAAAACTAGATCAGTGGATGCCTCATGTCTTGACGTCAGGTCTATTGGAGACCTAGGCTCACCAGCTCAAGGGATGTCGAGAGCCAAATCCGATTTCAATCTTCAAGCCAGCTCAAATAATGAAGATCAAGGTAAGTTTACGACTTCATGAAAAAGATTCTTGCTAATCTACTGGTATGTTGTAGGACTTTAATTTCTCTGCGACAAACAGCTCTTTCCGAAATAAAATTTCGAGACACATTTTGAGAGTCTTCCATAACATTGTGCATCTATATTGTATACTAAAAATATATCGTCTATACGTATACTAAATCCCGCCGACACACTATTACGCAGTTTGGTGGGTGTATAAAATGTACATAATGTTTGGTCCTAATTAAATGATTTATTATTATTACTATTACTCTACTATTGTTAGTCTTGATCCATTATTTTTATTTATTTTTGCAGTGACCGACACCCGCACAGCTACCCGTCCCTCATCTCTTGCCCCGCCGACCAGTACCACACGAGACCCACCATTGGCCCGAGCTTTATACGCCTACGCAGCTGCCGGAGACAACCAGCTGAGCTTCCAACAAGGCGATGTACTGGCCCTCCTTGGTGAAAGGACCAAGGGATGGCAATATGGCGAAAACCTGCGGTCTCATCATGCTGGCTGGTTCCCTCTTGCGTATACTGAGCCGATCCCGCTTGATGAAACTGGGTACATTATTTTATTTGTACTGTTTTTAGATTCCTAGCTCCAATGTACAGTTCTTTCTTAATTGTGACTGTGACTTTGTTGTTGAAAACTAAATACGAGTCAACAAGGGGTAAGCGAAGGCGCGGGACCTACTAAAATGTGGCTTAGGGATTACACAGGAATGTTACGGACAATATCAAAGCTGGAAGATACCCAAATTCATTCCTCAGACGCATTTTTGTTTTTTCACGTTACTTTCTAAATTATACCGAAATAAGTCCTGGCCTGTTTGTAAAAAAAAAACAATCTGACGTACCACAATGAACAAAGCATGACCAAAGTTAAAGAAGCGGTACTAAAACTTGATTATTTTCCCAGAAGTTCACCAGCTCGGTGGAGTGTCGTACAGACACCTTCAGAGGCGCCACCGCCAGCGCCAATTGCGCACGCGCAGACCACGCCTTCGAGCTCAGTGCACACGCACTCTCACCCACCGGCACGCATGTTTGGAGATACTGTCACTGCTCATCATGTTACCAAGGTAAAGTATATTTGCGAGATAAGATAACATGTCCAGCCCCACCTGAAAAACTTCATGGTTTTCATATGATTTCCCACATGAATGTACGTTTGTTGTTAAAGTGATATACTAAAACACCACATTATTCATAGGGTCGTCTTGGAAGTGGCTCTCCAGGCCTGCCACCGACTTTACCAGCGCCCTCACCCAGTGCTCTAAGCACCTCAGCAAGCGCCACTTTCCACGCGTCCACCCCGGCCGCTGGTGCTACCAGCGCTATCAAGAACTCCACATCGTCAGCCAGCTTCACCACTCATGCTGTCATAGAAACAAGGAGTTTTGGGCCACAGACATTACCCATGCGCTCTCAGGTATTTATTGTCAGACTTCACAATAAAAATCCAAGTATTTTCAATTCCAAATATTAATGGACCTCGCTCTATTCTGCAGGTTGCCCAGAATAAAGCAGGACCAGCCAAAACCGTAGTTAGTGCAGTTGGTGCGGTAGGAAATGTGTCACTGCACAGCTCCAATGATTCAGGCTTCTCCAATGAGCCACCACCACAGCCCGACGTAGACTACAGTGATGAAGAAGCTCAACGACTCCGTGTCCCCATCAGGTATTCCCCTTAGTTGTTTTGTCGTTTTTGCATGCATTAATTTTAAAAGTCCTGTATGCTTGACATTTTTCGTTGCTTTTATGTAGTTACGCTAGTACCATTCACTTTTCTTTCTATTTATTTTTGTAGTAAATCTGCTCAACAAAACATCGATAACAGAGCGTACTTGTTAAAAACTCAGAGCTTGAGGCGAGGTCCTAAACCCAATAACACCGCCAACGGATATTTAACTGATGATCAACAGTTAATGCTACGCAACATGTTGGATATGGACAAGGACTCCCAAAAAGTCAAGAGGACTAAATCGTTCTGGAAATTCGGACGCACTACTGCTGAAGAGATAATGGAAGGAATGTCGCTCTGGCAACATCGCGATATTGTTGACACCGTTCCGGAGTATAAAAAGAAGCTATTCGAAAAGATGAAGAAGGAATTGCGCCCTGCTCCAGATATTCCAAAACAAGCTTCTCTAGAAAAAATGATTCCCACTGAAAACGGACAGCCACCGCGTCCAAAAGAAACTATTGACAGAAAAGACGTTAAAGCTGTTAACGGCATACGCCAAGCCAAAAGCCTGGGATCAATTCAAAACGAAGAAAGAATAGAAAAAGGTCGCAAAGCAATGGATGGGTACCAACAAACTCAAAGTATGAGCAAGAAAAGTATGTCCGAGAAATCTATAATTGAAGAAAAACATGAAGATTTTATACCACGAAACGAGTCAAGGCACTCGGACTTAACCAACACGAGCACAATCAAAACGAACTTTGAAAACAGTTTCTATAACGATGAGAACGGAGAAGGCTTTGTAATGAAAACTGTTAAGCGAAGAGAAATACTGCAGAAGTATGACAATGACAGCAGCTCCGACGTTAATTCTGTTGCTTCGAGCACTGACCCATATGACTGTATAATTGTAGATGATCATATGAAATTACGGAAGCAGCAAGAAATGGATAGACGTCGGCAGACACAAATGATCGAAGAAGATGTTAAGAAACGCAAAGAAAACGCATACATGCCAGAATTTGAAGAAATAGAGGTAACCCCGATCAAACCACATGTTCGTGCCACAATATCTTCTGAAAAAACTAAAAACTCTACACATGAGCGAAGCCCTCCGAAAACTATGGAATTTAAAACTTTCAAAGATAACTCGAAAGAAATTAAGACATTTTCCGCATCATCTGAAACACTAAAGTACAAAGACAACGAGCAACACACTGATCGTTATGGTGTCCCCATCGAACGAAACAATAACGACGTTCATAATGAAGATATTTATAATGGACACGATGAGGGAACCTTGAAATATAAGAAGCGCTCAAGCAATGAAGAGAAAAATCATCAACAAAACAATTTTGAAAACGGAAAGAATCATAAAAAAGAGTATCCACAAGCTGAAACTAGAAACCAAAAGAAAGATGGCAGACCATATGAACAAAACCGTGAACCAAGAATTGATTACTCGCTAGACAGACGCCAAACAAGGAAAGAATTTACTGATACAAGAGGCAGGGATCCAAAGAAGAATAGAGCGAACAGGAGCTACGATGACAGCTCTTTACCGCACAATGGACGCAGAGAAGAGAGGTACTACGAGTCAAACATATCGTACTTCAGTGACCAAGAGCGGAGATCGTCTCGGTATGACTACGAAACGGATTCGAAGAAAGCTGAAAAGTCAAAGATCCGTCAAGAGGAGGCGAGGCTCGAAGCGAGGCGTATTATCGACCGTCGGAGCGAGGGCCCATACAGCGAGTCAGACGACCAAAAGTTCAACGAAGCCTTGAAGCAACAGCGACCACAGTTGCTACCTCGCACCAAATTACTGAAGAGACCGTCGGAAGGAAACGAGTTGTTGCCAGAAGAAGGCCATACTTTTGGACCCTGGTATGATTTATGGGGACGCGAAACAGCCGTCTACAAGTAACATGAAGGAGGTTTGTTTTAATTACTTACTGATATTCTTTTGTTTACTTTTACTTTTGTAGGCACAAAATACCTTTTATTTACTGCTTTTTGTCTAGTTTCTCTGTGTGTTGTTTGTATTTCTGTGCCACGTATTTAGAACTGTCAATACTCTTATGAATAACACTAAAATCTATATACAATTAACATAAAATAACGACACAATTGTTAAAGAATCTAACATTTCTTCAATAAATTAAGTGAAGCTAACCTAACCTAAACTGCACTTTAAATCTATGTAGGTCCCATAATAGAAATTAATTGTTTGCCTCTAGTAATTTTCCATCTCTCCCACAGGCCCCAACAATTTGCAACTGTGAAGTTAAGGAAAGCGCTAACAAATGATCGCTCGTCGCCGGCCATCGAGTAATGTTTTTTAAGCGTATAATATAATATAATTATATTATTTTGTTAATTAATATTAATTGTAAATTAGAAACACCATGTATTTTGTACAGTTAAATATTCATAGTCTAACAAAGAAATATATCACAATTTTTTACAATAATCTAAATGATCGTTTATTTTATGATCCCCATGACTTACCCTATTATATTCGAAATGCATCAACATATGAAATAGATATGTATCTAACACGTACCTAAGGTTATATATTTTGAACCGTTCTGTTGCAAACTTCCACAAACAAAATCAAATGAAGCCAGAACATAACTAAGATTAAAATAAATACTCGTTGATGTCGTAAAACAATCGAACAATCTACCTATTGCTTTGTAAACGACCACCTTATTTGTCCAAAAACACACTCTTTTTTTTACTCCCATCGCATCGCCGAAAATATGACTCCAACAAAATTAAATCAAAACACGAGTCACGACTCCTGCAGTTTGTCGCAAAAGAAAAATCAACGTTCAATTGGCCCCACGCGACAATGACCGATGAATTATTGCGTTTCCCGTCCCTACGGGGATCGCCGGAAATGACGCGCCGTTGCTGTCTCGTCGAGAAATATTCCGTCGATATGTTATGTTCCTGGGACACTCCTGCCGTCAATTATACGAATAAGGTTCAGGAAAGTAAAAGCCTTTTCGTCCACTGCCACATCCGATGGTTGAGGGACTGTTTTATTATAGCTGACAGATATAGTGGGTACCTATAAATCTTGGGTTTACCTAGTTAAACTTATCTCAAAGGAGATTTAAGGGGATTTAATGTTTCGATAACAATCACGGTGAGGATGATTGAAAATGCTTCCTATTTCGTAGAAGTGTGAACACTTGAATAATGTAAGTATCATTAATAAAGTAGGGCCTCTAACGTTCAAGAGAGAATCTCCATAATCACAAGGTTTTGTTGGATTGCTGATAGCAGTTTGATGTTATAAACAGAGAGGAGGACGGTGCTCTTTTTGATCTCACGGTACCTTTTCGGAATCGAATGGAGAAGAAGTCAAAAGTGAAAGATAGCGAACTGATAACTGAATCTTTTCAGTATTCAACTAAATAAACACTTCACACCAGCTGTAGTTTGGCAAACTGTTAATTTTCTCACCAAATACGGGGAGGGCTGAACATCGTAAATCGATCATCTGTCAAGTCGACGGCTGATGGCGTTGATAGAACAATACGCCGATAAACTATACGCGCCTACATAGACATCACCTATAATTACGTCAACTGTTGAAAACGTTAATGCCATGTGTTGTAAAAGAAAGCAAAATCAGCTTCACATGTAAGTACACATAGCCATGCTAAGCTAACCACGAATTTCTACCTATACATATTAGACTAATCTTTTTGGTCACAAAATTCGCTGGTAATAAAAAAGCCCCGGCTACTTACTAACACCATAACTCCGTTAAAATATAGGCCTGCGTAGCATACCTACCTTCTAAAGAACCATGTTCTCTTGCGCATGCAAAACCAATACTCCCAGAAACCATAGAAAACACACATTTGCTTATGAGTGTAAGCTCATTTCCAATTGTACGCTACTTGTATTGAATTTCACAAGCTACGGTAAAAAATATCATGAACACTTTATCTACCGTTAGCAAAAAGATTATTAAGCCAACTGCAGCCCCAAAAATGTTCCATTCATCTTAACATCCCTATTACGCTAAATTAAACTGTACTCAAAAGAGCGTAACGTATTCGTACTACTGAAAAACACCTGTGTATGTTGCTCAGTAGATATGGAGTATTAAAGAGCCATAGAGACACGCCTACGTTTGATACCAAGCGCGTGGCTTACCTTTTTCTTTGTACAGCAGCTGAGTAAAGCGCAAAAAGCGGTCGCGATTATGCTCTACCGGCGGAAGCTCGACCCGCTATGGCCCTTCAAAGGAACGCAGCAATCCAGACTTAAAGGCGAAATCTTTGTTAACATAATAACATGGAGGTAAGCGAGTATGTGGTACAGGTTTTTTTGCAAACGACGTATTTATCGTCGTATTACAAGCGTTTACGTTCCTTTTAGTTAGAGCTTGTTATGTCACTAGCTTTTCTGAAAGATGGGACAGAGTAAATAAACACACCAGCGGGCCTACCATGACGTCTTAAAGCAGGATCGTTTTAATTTCGTGCCAGTGTGGGAAAGAGATGGCGCTAGACGTCCTCTATAGCTCCGTCTCTTACCCACACTGGAACGCGATTAAAACGATCCTGCTTTAAGACGTCATGGTAGGCCACCTGTAATACCGAAGGTTTAGGCAGGGGCGTACCTCATAGTACGCCCACGTTTCGCCAGTTATGTTTTAAGTCCCATGTAATAGGGGGCGAGCCTCTTACCATCAACCGGGCATAAATCTAGACTCCGTGGCTGCTACTGATAAATTTCTGATGTAAAAACCCAATTACACTTTGCCCGACCCGGGAATCGAACTCAGGAGCTCGTGCTCAGCAGTCGCGCTTGCGACTACTCGACCTACGAGGCAGTACAGAGTAAATACTTTAGGGTTTCATGAAAAAACGAAATGAGGAGATTAAAACACGTTACATACACAAATACGGACCTAACGACAGAAAACAAATGAAAATGTTTTCAGCAAATATTTTATTTATTTTCTATCTGCAACTAACAAACCATTTCTATACCCCTAACGACAAATTTCAGCAACAATAGCCAGTTGATGAATAGCGCTACATGACAAACAAACAGAGCAATCTTCCCGGCCCATATAAAAATCAATTTGCAGTGCAAATCGAGCGAGAAGACCAATGCTTTCCAAGTCATCGAGTCCCTTAAGCTCCGTGGCCTGGAAATTTCCACAATTTTGTAAAAAATATGCAGTGACTTTATGAATGCATGGCTAGGCCACGCGTCACCGGCGCTCCGCATCCGGGATTTCGTTTTAATCCCACTGCAATAGAAAACCTTGATAACAAAATTGGAGGATCAAAATTCGCTATTGCTGATTGTTTCCGTAATTGATTGAGGTTTTGATTTTCAATGCTTGCGGTTAAGGGATTTCGTGGAGTTAATCGATACGTTTTAGTTAGTTGCATTTTTTAGAACCGTAACATAGGCTCCAACATTTTGTATCTCTGCATATACAGCTGTGTGAAAATTGGCACGACAATGGCGTTTGACCTAGTTACCCACATTACATAACATTGCAACAGTAGATATCAACAAAATTTCTCTAAACCCCTCTAACACAAATGTAAGACCCAGGCCTAGACAACGCATTCTCGAATTAAGGTGTTCGTCTCAAAATCTCGTCTATATTCAAATTTTTTAAATGTAACAGGCACACAGCGCTACTGGTGCGCTATACGTAAGCCAGATGATAAGCGGACAGGGCAATTTGGCAACGAAACCAGCTTCTATCACAATTCGATGCCAACCCGCACCAGCCTACGCAACATAGACCGTTATTTTAGTTCCGGTGGCCTAATTTATGTTTAAATGGACGCTTAATGAACACCATTCTGTCCCAGTTAGTTCCATGGAAATATTGGTAATGAAATTTTATGAAACAAAATATTTTGCCGCGTACAGACAATGGATTTTACTGGCTGTTCGTCGGTTAAATGTTTTATACACAAACACAAAGAGGTAGAATTATGTTACCGTTTTCCGTTTGCGACGTACAAATTCAATTTTCCTGATTTGGAAAAATATTGTATCGAAGGTGACACCGTGACAGCATTCAAACCGAAATCGAAACAGACGAAAGAATAGCAAAATGAGGAAAAGTGAGTGACGTGTCAATCATTCGATTTGATCTCAATCATCTCCCGCACGGTTAGGTACATCAGCCGTCGACAGCCCCGACGGTGTTATATAGATTTCAATCTGTCAAATCATGTTTTGTACTCGCAAAAAGTTTTACCCTCAGTTACGTTCGCAATACGCTGGAGAGAAAAGTTTCCGCAGTTGGCAGAGGTAAACGTGATATTGGTGTTGCTGATAATGCTCCTACTTTCGTCCAACTTTGGGAGTATTGTAAAATCACGTAAAAAGACACTATCTAGTTTATATCCTGGAATAAAATAAATTCCAACAAAGTTAAACCTTTAAAACTGGGAGTGGATTATGTCGGATCCCATCAAACACATTGTTGAAGCTTTCATATCTCTTTTGAGTACAAACTGCAGTGGATTCCAACACATTAATGTAAAAATCTTACACAATGGCTAGTTAATGTGTCTAGACTCGTGAAAAGCGCACAAGTTGGAATTGACATAGCCACTTTATGGCGGCTTCGTTTGTTATTGTCCCACTTGTGCTGGAGCCAAGCGATGCTCAGGAGCCAAATACATTCCAAATAGGTATGTTACGAGGCTGGATAGCCAAATAGCAATGCATACTGCTAAGTCAGCGTCTTGTTACATTACAGATAACTCAAACGTAATAGATCTGCGACTTAATCAGCCTTCTAGACACACGACGATTTATAGATACGAAATGTGTCACGTCTATTTCGACAGACGCCTGAATGTGATAAGTAATTTTGTATTCATATTCGAATCCTCAGAGCTTACCATTTTCATCAAAAACTCAAGGCATATGGCATACTGTTTGGGATCTCGAGTGCGGTCAAGCAAAAGAAACGCGACTATTTTTCTGGAACTTTACCTGCGTGTCGGGTGAATTCAATAGCTACTTCAAATAAATAAAAAGAAGTTACTTCCCGAAGGATACTTTTGCCTTCGGCTAGCGTTGGTCTGCGCTTGAGAGCTGATACATATTGCATTAGCTTCCGTCTCGAGCTAGTTTGATCCCGACACATTGTTTTAGCCCTCCATTCTGCGGTGAAATTCGACGAGGAAATCTTCACCACCGTTCGAATAACACGGAGGATCAACAAAAAGTTTTTTTTTATCAATTCAAGCAAGTTGCGAATCTGGATAGCGGCGGCTGCGGTAAGTTTTAAGTGAGGCGAAATTTTTAATTAGTTTCTTAAGACACAATCTGCGGAAAAATGGAAAAGTTTTGCCGTTGAATGTGTGTTTCTTAACAAAATGCATATTTCTAGATGCAATGTTTATTTTTCACTTGTTTTTCTTAGATGTTTCTTGATGGCACGTAAAGCCAAGTCAGAGGCCCATGGGCGGCATAAAATCTCTGACACCAGGTTAGGCACACTAACCACAAGAAAAATAAAGAAAGAACTTGTTTTTCTACTTGAAAATAAAATGGTACGAGACCATTTTATCTACGTTCGCAATAGTATCACCTATGGTTACCTCCGTTCCGCTTCATAAAAGAAAATTGGGAAATCCGGGAAAATGTTTACAGAACTGATCCGAAAAACGCACTAAAATCTGTAACATAATACAGCAGTAAAATAGTAGATAAGGATAAGCAGTACACAGCAGAGTATATAAACATGCTATACGAAACTCGAGCTCTTTATAATACAGCCTTTTCCATGCGTCGAGTATGCAAAAACGCAATGTGGGCCGACGTTACCCTATCGTTTATGTGCCTAAGGAATATTGGAGGAATGAATTGGTGATAAATAATACCCGTGTCGGTAAGTAGCTGGTGTGGAAGAGACGCATTATGCGGCGAGTCAAGTCGAGACAGACAACCCTGTCGCCGTGTTTACCCTCGGAAAGTAAATGTCAATAAACTTCAAGAGTCCCCTCCGGGAGAAAAAGTGTCCGCGTATTGAGGAGCCGTTGTTTCAGCGGCGAGAGAGAATAATGTAAAATATGTACATGTTCAGTTTATACGAAGGTCTTTTTTTTACTAAAAAGCCTTCGCGTGACCTCTTCTAAGATTGGACCAGCACGTGGGACGTCGGTACCTATTCGACAGTGAGGAAAATGTCATTTTCTATAATGAGATTTCCATCGTCGTCTATACGAAGACGAATATTTAAAAGATGTCGACCACTTATCATTCCGAATAAGTTGTGAGGGTCAATTGAATTTAGGATATTATTATGTAGATGTCGTTGAAAGCTTTCTTATCTGTTAAAAGAAGTTATAAATTACTGGATAAGGAAAAATATTATTTTCTCCTGAATGTTCTACTTATTCGAATTTTCTTAATTCTCTGAATCAAGTTGGCATGGCAATGTGTTTCTTTTCAAGATATAATCCTCTTTATCCCTTCGTGAAATATTCCTCCAGTCAACTCTAGTTACTTGTTCCACGAAAAGTAACAAAAACCTCATTTGATAGTAAAGAATGCCGATCTTTTTTAATCCATTAGACCACGGAGCTGTAGAAAAATACAGGACGGGTTAGTACTCCTGGCAGCTCATAAAAACAATAAATCTTAGTAACAACAAACTAGTGAACAAGTTTTGTTTTCCAACTGAAGTCTTTATGTAAAATATAAAATTGGAGCTTCATGGCTATCATACCTTTTGGATTTATTCTGAAAACTTTGCAAGCCACTTGTTTCTATCCTCCAAGTGCCGAAATTTACATCACTCGGGTCTCAAACGCGTATACTAAAAGCTTTCTCAGATTTTTGTTTTGAATACCCACGGTTTTGGAAAGATATTACTGAGCTTTATAGCGGAGTATGAAATTTTTGAGCTTACTATTAAAACGGAGAAGGTTTTAGCTTCTGAATTTTAATCTCGGCAATTTTGGTGTTAAATGTTTTATTTCTTGGGGTTATTTGCACCTACTCAACTTTTTATTATTTTCTAGTTTCCTATCTTTATTACGAGTAGGAGTGGGTTTTGACAATTTTCTGTTTAAATAGAGGAACGAATTGAATTTCTACTGCTTCTAGATACATAATTGATTTATCTTCATTCTCCCCTTATAGTGTACCCCTTCTTCGTGTTTGAATTTGATTTCTAACTAAATAACTTAAGACAGAACTCATAGATGCCTGTCGTAAGTCGGTCTTCATTTTATGAGGAAGGGGAAACCGAAGTTTTTTCAAAATAAGTTTGCCAATGAAAAATCTGAGCTCCGCTTAAAATGTTTTTTCGAGACAAGGAAAATCTTACCTTTTTACACATTAAGACATAGGTACCAATTCGATTCATAATGTAAGGACATAATTATAGAAATTCATTGAAGTGGAATCCAGCAAATGGCCTCCATCTACTACACGGTGCTTGCAACAGAACGCCGGAACCCGACATTTGTACCCGTAGCTACTAAGCGACTTGCTGAACAAGCGACGAGATTTATCGTAGTGGTAATCGTTTACTTTCACTGGTCATTTTGTACTGCAACTGCTGAATAACTGGGTAACAGAATGAGTAATGTATTCGCTAAATAACTAGCATACATAAACTCCGGCTTTTTATGCCATGACTGTGGACAGAAATTACTGAAAGCCACCAGCTACAATCCGTAGGTACAGTTTCCAGCCCATCAAGTTACCACAAACTGTCAAAGGAGAATGGGCCTCGAGGTATAGGCATTTGCCCCAAGGTCCAATAGCCATAAGATATACATAATGGAAAAGAGCTTTTCAAGAAGAACCTTTGCTACTAACACAACTTTTGGCAATTCGCAATCTCTTCAGAGTTATTGAGCTAATTAAATTAATAGTTGAAAACAATTAAGGTACCTAAAGTAATAAGATGATCATACTAAGGGTAACCTAAAGTAATAAGATAATTATAAACCAATGGATAAAGCTTTTCAAGGAGAACCTTTGCCAGTAACACGACTTGCGCCAAATCGATGTCCGTTCGGAGTTATTGACCTAAATAGGTGACTGTTTGAGCACCAAAATTAAGATTTTCTGGTAATATACACCATTAGAGAAAACTTTTTAATGAGCACTTTTGCTTTTGCTTTTGCATCAAATATCTTAACGCTATTGAACGAAAGGACAATTTTGCCCAATCTCCTTTCTCAAAATGATTTTAAACCATATTTTGTTGGTTAAGTTCAAAATCGAATGAGAGAATGTGATGAATGATGATGATATGTGATGTGCATGTGTATCACCAGGTGATCGTGGTGTGTGTACACTCCGGTTGTGAATACTGCGCACGGCTATAGCTTCGTTATATAAACCGCGGTTAATTTTTTGTGAAAAAAGAAAAAAATTGTGTCCAATATTTTTTGGAAATCTATCTGACGGACTAATTCGATTTTTTTTGTCATCTACCCTATTGGTTATAAGATAAAAGTTTATCATTCCATATTAAGACCGTTGCATTTAAAGGGTTACTAACAGTCGCCAGGCCGGTCGTAAAATATAACGAGAGGCTCCACTCTCTACTAATGACGGGCAGAGTGTTATGACAGAATTTTGTGAAGCAAACTAACAAAGAACGTGCGCGTATTAAGACGAGGGGTAATTGCCGCGGGAAATGTGTTTATTGTGCCTTTATTACTTCGTTTTGAGGAAATTCTTGTTGCATATGGGATTAAAAATATGTCGTTTATGCCCGTTTTTAATGATGCTAAGCGACAGCTACATTAAGTCCTGAATAATATAATAATTCCTTTATTTATTTTTTTCACAAATCAATAACATTTTAAATGTTCCCTAAAACTTCAAACAACATATAAAACATCAAAAAATTGTAGCCCATCGGTATTGGGAAAGGGTCCAAGCTACCCGGCGCACGGCGGTCAGGGCTCCAAAGAGGAGAAGCTTCTAACAATACGAGCCATGTCCAGGAGTACCGCTTTCCGAACCAAGCCCTTGATCCAGCTGCCTAACGAAAGCCTCCTCAGGTATGATCGAGGCTCTTGACAATAAAGCAATGGGCTGATATAATAATTGCTATTATTGACACACACAAGTTAGGTTATCATACAAACATTGAGAAACAAAATACAATGAGCAAAGTTAGAACAATACAAAATTAGAAGTAGCCGGGTAGGCCTTAAACTAGGCACAGCCTGTATGTTGGCGGCCTAAAAAATATATATAGAATATTATCGTACTGTAGAATTTTAACTCTCAGAGCCGGCCGGAAATTCTAAGAGAGTGCTTTTAAATCGGCATTCATATAAGTTTCGCTGGTGTTTGTGTGTCTATGTTCATACCTAAGTGTGTCTGCAGAGAGAGGTGGGTTTCAGGTTTTGGATCTGGTCAGGCAGTCGAAGTTTAGATTTCAGCAAAAGACTGACTGGGCTTTATTGATGATTAAGATGTTCTGTTTTTTATTCGCTTTTAATTTACTGTAAGTTTGATAGGGGGGCTCAATTTTACTATCAAACCACGGAAACTGTTACTTTTTACAGGGTAAAAGTTCAACTCGATTCTGCAACTGAAAGTTATCTAGAAAAAAGTTGAAATAACACTTTGCACAACATAAAATCGTATCATCTGAAATCAGCACCACGAACTCAAAACTCTTCGGACTCAAAGAACTACGAGATAACGAGACCAATAAAGTTGTACGACATGATAAAACTTTGTGTTATTTTTTGGACTGGTCGAAAATACCGAAATATGGTTTAATTTTTAAACCAATGCTACTTTTCGAGGTTGGCCAGCTGAAAAATGATAAAAAACTATTAATTCAACATAACATAAACATCACGCCTGTAATACCCAAAGGATTCGGCAGACGTGTAGTAGGAAAGAATAACTCAATAACAAACTTATCGAGATACAACCTAAACTAATAAGTCTTAAGGCATGAAATAATGCATAAGAAAAATAACGAAGGAGAGCAGCAAATAATGATTTTAAAAACTCATCCATAAAGTTTGTACTCGTGGTTAAATAATAACAGGCGCTCGCGTCGATCTTTAGGTTAAGCCGTCCTTGCCTAGGTTGGTCTGTAGATGGGCGACCACCCATTACATACCGAGTTTCCCCCGTGACTCGGAAAGCACGTTAAGCAGTTGGTCCCGGCTGTCATTTGTAGATCTTTGACAGTCGTTTCAGGGAGTCAGTGGCCCAAAAACTCTGACAACCAGTCGTAAGACTGGTTAGAAAGGCAGAATGGTCAGATAGGCAGTCGCTCCATGTAAAATACTGGTATTCAGCTGCATCCGGTTAGACTGGAAGCCGACCCCAACATAGTTGGGAGCTAGGCAAATGATGGTGAAAGTTTATACGGAAGTTCGTATTTTTTCCATGGAAAACCTCATCCGGTATACCTCTTATTGATTGATAATTTCGTATTACGTACTATAATTTAAATAAGTACTACACTTTTAAAAATTCAATTTTTCCTAAACTATAGAAGTTAGAGATTGAAAATAAAAAACGTTCTAAAGCAATTTTTATCAGTTTTCTTTGAAACTATAAACAAAATTAAACTATTTTTCGAGTCCTTTTTGTTTCGAAAGTATATCTTGTGTACTTAAAAATTATTGCAATTTTAAAAGTGTGATACCTATTTTTGCAGGTCAGTGTATGTACTAAAACATTGATATTAACTCAAGTAACTTACCATACAGTAACTTTCACATAATTCAACAACTTACTAACACAATTTATTAAATAATAAGGCTGTACTTGAAAGGACTAATTTTTTTTAACGTAATATTTACTCCGAAATAAAAAATAGTGTAGCTTGTCTAAAAATATTGGCGATAACAGACATGACATAGGTTCTTAAAGTTAAACCTAGTTTAGAACAGTACAAAATAGTTTGAAAGTTTGTTTCGTCATTCCTTGATTGACAAAGGTATTCCCAACCAAAAATACAATACAACTATTATTGAATTGAAGCTCTAGGCCCTAGGACGAGCGCGCGGTGTAAACATAAAGTAAATACGACGATTGTTTAATCGGAAATACAAATTATTCTATGGAATTATCAACTATGTGGTGTCCACGACACAAGTCTCGTTGCTTAGTGTGGCACTAGATGGCGCTGTGTTTAATGTCCAGCTATTTTTTAATTAATTTTAGGTAAATTGTTTGCAACAAGTACAATGAGTATCATCCATGAGTCATCATTATCATCTGCCTAGCCTTTTCCCAACTATGTTGAGGTCGGCTTCCAGTCTAACCAGATGCAGCTGAATACCAGTATTTTACATGGAGCGACTGCCTATCGGACCTCCACAACCCAGTTAGTACTGGGTAATACGATACCCCTTGGTTGGTGGACTGGTTGTCAGACTTTTTGGGCCACTGACTACCTGTAACGACTGTCAAAGATCTACAAATGACAACCGGGACCAACAGCTTAACGGGCTTTCCGAGTATCATCCATGAGTATGAATGAATTAATTATAAAATCGACGTATGTACGTGACGTTTTAAATTTATGACACCTACCACCTCCATAAGATGCAGACCCTCCAAAATCGACGATCGAATTCCTGCGACGGGCCACGGGAGCCCCGTGGTTCGTCAGGAATGAGCAACTCCACGTTGACCTCAAGATCCCTACCATCCAGCAGTGCATGAAACGCCTCACCAAGGGTTTTTTCATTAAGGCCGAAAAACACCCTAACCCCCTAATTTCCTCAGCAGCTAGTTATGTCCTCTAACATCTCCAGGATACGCCGACCTAGGCTCACCCTCCTCACACCTGATGATCCCATCACCCTTCTTCAAGAGACTCATAGGGAAACCAGCACACTTCACAAACACAGATACAAGAACCGTTTCAAACCGCGAACCCGGCCTCGCCGACGAGGCCCTACGCGACCCCCCTGTAACATCACCGCCCGACCTTTGCTCGACGAGCCAGCCCGCGACGCTGAGCAAGTAACGTTAAACTCCCCAATTAATGATCCGACCCAGCCTGTCCCTTGCTGCCCTCCCCTCAATGACGCACTAAGCCGAGGCCCGAACCCCACAGGGCATGCCCTTAGTGACTGTTCTGTGAAAATATATATATATATATATATATTACGTTTTAAATACCGCGCGATTATCAAATTATTTTGACGACGACACGAATGGCGCAGCGGTAGTGATGAGCTGCCTTACATTCTTAAGGTCCCGGGTTCGAATCCCGGTAGAAGCAAATGTTTGTGTGATGAGCATGGACATTTGTTTCCTAGTCATGGATGTTTATATGTATAACTAGTTTGCTTGGGTGCGCGAGCTGCGCGCAGCTCGCGTGTTTGGTATTTTTGAGAAGTATTACTTACCCTTATAAAATTTTGAGAATATATGGGCATCCTTAAATGAATTGGAAAATCCGTTAGAATTACCCCTAAAACAGTATGAAAACCTCTACGAACCCCTAATTAAATCTAAAACCTTATTTAAAAACTCAGAATTGGAAAATCCGTTAGAATTACCCCTAAATCAGTATGAGAACCCTGAAGAAGCCCTAAAACATTTGAGAAGTATAAAAAAAAACATTACCCTAAGGTTTGCTTGTCGTCGTCCCTGAGTTACGCTTCACCCACTCAACCTTCGTTACGCTACGGAGGTCGGCGCCTCGCTTCGCTCGCCACCTCCCCCCTTCGCTCCACTCGGTCTCGCAGGTTCGCTCCGCTCAGGACCTACCTACCACCGGACAGGTTTCGACGCCTACTATAATATTTGTTCAAACACCTGATGGCTATCTCTAACCGTTATGAAGTTACAGCCCTTTCAATTTTAGGGGAGGTTGGGGAGGGGAGCTTCACCCACTCAACCTTCGTTACGCTACGGAGGTCGCCGGCTCGCTTCGCTCGCCACCTCCCCCCTTCGCTCTACTCGGTCTCGCTGGTTCGCTCCACTCAGGACCTACCTACCACCGGAAAGCGGAGGAGAGCAAAGGGGAGGTTGGGGAGGGGAGGGTATAAAAATTTCAACGACCCCAATAATAAAGTACAGTAAAAATCAAAATTCCGCTACGTGTCCTAGTTTCCGAGATACGATGGGAGGAGGGGTGAAGGGGGGGAGAGTGGGGAGTTTTAAAAAATGATTTCGACTAATGCATTGCCCCTTCTTACGAATCTGAAAAAAAAAATGTTCCACGTCTCTTAACTTCCGAGATCCGCCTAAAGGGGGGGAGAAGGGGGGAAAGGGGGCCAACACTGAAAAGTGGTTTTTACTTTTCCGAGCCTCCTCTATACGAATCTGAAAAAAAAAATGTTCCAAGTCTCTTGGTTTCCGAGATACAATAGGGAGGGGGAGGAAGGGGGGCGAAAAGGGGAGGTTTGGCACTTTTCCCATAGGTTTGAGAGTTAGTTGTTTACGAATCTGTCAAAATATACCCACCTCCCCATCCACCATCTGGGAGAACAATTCTGTCAGTGAGTGAGTGAGTGAGTGGTAATCGAGCTTTATATAGTATAACTAGTTTGCTTGGGTGCGCGAGCTGCGCGCAGCTCGCGTGTTTGGTGTTTTTGAGAAGTATTACTAACCCTTATAAAATTTTGAGAATCTATGGGCACCCCTAAATGAATTGGAAAATCCGTTAG
The DNA here is from genome assembly GCA_963853795.1 of Xestia rhomboidea. NCBI lineage: Eukaryota > Metazoa > Arthropoda > Insecta > Lepidoptera > Noctuidae > Xestia > Xestia rhomboidea. The sequence goes on along the minus strand of OY970763.1, from coordinate 11,762,987 downwards.
AATTACCCCTAAAACAGTATGAAAACCCCTACGGACCCCTAATAAAACCTTATTTCAAAACTCAGACCTTTTCCCATAAAAAACATTACCCTAAAGTTTGCTGAGTTACGCTTTACCCACTCAACCTTCGTTACGCTACGGAGGTCGGCGGCTCGCTTCGCTCGCCACCTCCCCCCTTCGCTCCACTCGGTCTCGCAGGCTCGCTCCGCTCAGAACCTACCTACCACCGGACAGGTTTTGACGCCTTCTATAATATTTGTTCAAACACCTGATGGCTATCTCTAAGCGTTATGAAGTTACAGCCCTTTCAATTTTAGGGGAGGTTGGGGAGGGGGAGCTTCACCCACTCAACCTTCGTTACGCTTCGGAGGTCGCCGGCTCGCTTCGCTCGCCACCTCCCCCATTCGCTCCACTCGGTCTCGCAGGTTCGCTCCACTCAGGACCTACCTACCACCGGAAAGGGGAGGTTGGGGAGGGGAGGGTATAAAAATTTTAACGCTCCTCAATAATAAAGTATAGTCAAAATCAAAATGCCGCTACGTGTCCTAGTTTCCCAGATACGATGGGGGGAGGGGTAAAGGAGGGGAGAGGGGGGAGTTTTGAAAAATGATTTTGACCAACTTTTTGCCCCTTCTTACGAATCTGAAAAAAAAAATGTTCCAAGTCTCTTAAGTTCCGAGATCCGCCTAAAGGGGGGGAGAAGGAGGGAAAGGGAGCCAACTCTGAAAAGTGGTTTTTACTTTTCCGAGCCTCCTCTATATGAATCCGTAAAAAACAAAAAATACGGGTCCCTTAGTTTCCCAGATACGATAGGGAGGGGGAGGAAGGGGAGCAAAAAGGGGAGGTTTGGGACTTTTCCCATACTAATTACTAATTACCCCTAAAACAGTATGAGAACCTATAAGAACCTCTAAAACATTTGAGAAGTATAAAAAAACATTACCCTAAGGTTTGCTTGTCGTCGTCCCTGAGTTACGCTTCACCCACTCAACCTTCGTTACGCTACGGAGGTCGGCGGCTCGCTTCGCTCGCCACCTCCCCCCTTCGCTCTACTCGGTCTCGCAGGTTCGCTCCGCTCAGGACCTACCTACCACCGGACAGGTTTCGACGCCTACAATAATATTTGTTCAAACACCTGATGGCTACCTCTAACCGTTATGAAGTTACAGCCCTTTCAATTTTAGGGGAGGTTGGGGAGGGGAGCTTCACCCACTCAACCTTCGTTACGCTACGGAGGTCGCCGGCTCGCTTCGCTCGCCACCTCCCCCTTCGCTCCACTCGGTCTCGCAGGTTCGCTCCACTCAGGACCTACCTACCACCGGAAAGGGGAGGTTGGGGAGGGGAGGGTATAAAAATTTCAACGCTCACAAATAATAAAGTATAGTAAAAATCAAAATGACACTACGTGTCCTAGTTTCCGAGATACGATGGGGGGAGGGGTGAAGGGGGGGAGAGTGGGGAGTTTTGAAAAATGATTTCGACTAATGCATTGCCCCTTTATACGAATCTGAAAAAAAAAATGTTCCAAGTCTCCTAACTCTCGAGATCCGCCTAAAGGGGGGGAGAAGGGGGGAAAGGGGGCCAACTCTGAAAAGTGGTTTGTACTTTTCCCAGCCTCCTCTATACGAATCTGAAAAAAAAAATGTTCCAAGTCTCTTGGTTTCCGAGATACAATAGGGAGGGGGGGGGGGGCGAAAAGGGGAGGTTTGGCACTTTTCCCATAGGTTTCAGAGTTAGTTGTTTACGAATCTGTAAAAATATACCTACCTCCCCATCCACCATCTGGGAGAACAATTCTGTCAGTGAGTGAGTCAGTGAGTGGTAATCGAGCTTTATATAGTATAACTAGTTTGCTTGGGTGCGCGAGCTGCGCGCAGCTCGCGTGTTTGGTGTTTTTGAGAAGTATTACTCACCCTCATCAAATTTTGAGAATCGATAGGCACCCCTAAATGAATTGGAAAATCCGTTAGAATTACCCCTAAAACAGTATGAAAACCCCTACGGACCCCTAATAAAACCTTATTTAAAAACTCATACCTTTTCCATAAAAAAATAACTCTAAAGTTTGCTGAATTACGCTTCACCCATTCAATCATCGTTACGCTACGGAGGTCGCCGGCTCGCTTCGCTCGCCACCTCCCCCCTTCGCTCTACTCGGTCTCGCAGGTTCGCTCCACTCTGGACTTTTAGGGGAGGTTGGGGAGGGGAGGGTATAAAAATTTCAACGCCCCTCAATAATAAAGTATAGTCAAAATCAAAATGCCGCTACGTGTCTTAGTTTCCGAGATACGATGGGGGGAGGGGTGAAGGGGGGAGAGTGGGGAGTTTTGAAAAACGATTTCGACTAACAATCGGCCCCTTTATACAAATCTGAAAAAAAAAATGTTCCAAGTCTCTTAACTTCCGAGATCCGCCTAAAGGGGGGGAGAAGGGGAGAAAGGGGGACAACTTTGAAAACTGGTTTTTACTTTTCCGAGCCTCCTCTATACGATCCCGTAAAAAACAAAAAATACGGGTCCCTTAGTTTCCGAGATACGATAGGGAGGGGGAGGAAGGGGAGCAAAAAGGGGAGGTTTGGCACTTTTCCCATACTCGCGGGAGTTACTTGTTTACGATTCTGTCAAAAAATACCCACCTCCCCATCCACCATCTGGGAGAACAATTATGTCAATGAGTCAGTGAGTCAGTGGTAATTCAGCTTTATATAATATAACTAGTTTGCTTGGGTGCGCGAGCTGCGCGCAGCTCGCGTGTTTGGTGTTTTTGAGAAGTATTACTTACCCTTATAAAATTTTGACAATCTATAAGCATCCTTAAATGAATTGGAAAATCCGTTAGAATTACCCCTAAAACAGTATAAAAACCCCTACGAACCCCTAATTAAATCTAAAACCTTTTAACCTAAAGTTTGCCTGTCGTCGCCCCTGAGTTACGCTTCACCTACTCAACCATCGTTACGCTACGGAGGTCGCCGGCTCGCTTCGCTCACCACCTCCCCCCTTCGCTCCACTCAGGACCTACCTCCCCGGGGCTGCGGGACTATTCGAAAGAGATACCGTGGCCCCGGAACACAAAGGGCGAGGAAGGAACATGGATGGGTTTTAGTCAGTAAAAGTCTGACACTCCCTCCTGCTCCGCCCAGAGCGGGAGAAGTCATTTGACGATTTCCCATCCTAAAAAAAAAAATAAAAATGACCTACCTCCCACCGAACAGGTTTCGACGCCTACTATAATATTTGTTCAAACACCTAATAGCTATCTCTAACCGTTATGAAGTTACAGCCCTTTCAATTTTAGGGGAGGTTGGGGAGGGGAGCTTCACCCACTCAACCTTCGTTACGCTACGGAGGTCGCCGGCTCGCTTCGCTCGCCACCTCCCCCCTTCGCTCTACTCGGTCTCGCAGGCTCGCTCCATTCAGGACCTACCTACCACCGGAAAGCGGAGGGGAGCAAAGGGGAGGTTGGGGAGGGGAGGAAATACAAATTTCAACGCCCCTCAACAATAAAGTATAGTAAAAATCAAAATTCCGCTACGTGTCCTAGTTTCCGAGATACGATGGGGGGAGGGGTGAAGGGGGGAGAGTGGGGAGTTTTGAAAAATGATTTCGACTAACAATCGGCCCCTTTATACAAATCTGAAAAAAAAAATGTTCCAAGTCTCTTAACTTCCGAGATCCGCCTAAAGGGGGGGAGAAGGGGGGAAAGGGGGACAACTTTGAAAACTGGTTTTTACTTTTCCGAGCCTCCTCTATACGAATCTGAAAAAAAAAATGTTCCAAGTCTCTTGGTTTCCGAGATACGCTAGGGAGGGGGGAGAAGGGGGGTGAAAAGGGGAGGTTTGGCACTTTTCCCATAGGTTTCAGAGTTAGTTGTTTACGAATCTGTAAAAATATACCTACCTCCCCATCCACCATCAGGGAGAACAATTCTGTCAGTGAGTGAGTGGTAATTTAGCTTTATATAGTATAACTAGTTTGCTTGGGTGCGCGAGCTGCGCGCAGCTCGCGTGTTTGGTGTTTTTGAGAAGTATTACTTACCCTTATAAACTTTTGAGAATCAATGAGCACCCCTAAATGAATTGGAAAATCCGTTAGAATTACCCCTATGAACAGTATGAAAACCCCTACGGACCCCTAATAAAACCTTATTTAAAAAACTCAGACCTTTTCCCATAAAAAACATTACCCTAAAGTTTGCTGAGTTACGCTTCACCCACTCAATCATCGTTACGCTACGGAGGTCGCCGGCTCGCTTCGCTCGCCACCTCCCCCCTTCGCTACACTCAGGACCTACCTACCAACGGACAGGTTTCGACACCTACTATAATATTTGTTCAAACACCTGATAGCTATCTCTAACCGTTATTAAGTTACAGCCCTTTTCAATTATAGGGGAGGTTGGGGAGGGGAGCTTCACCCACTCAACCTTCGTAACGCTACGGAGGTCGCCGGCTCGCTTCGCTCGCCACCTCCCCCCTTTGCTTAACTCGGTCTCGCAGGTTCGTTCCACTCAGGACCTACCTACTACCGGAAAGGGGAGAATGGGCAGGGGAGGGTATAAAAATTTCAACGCCCCTCAATAATAAAGTATAGCAAAAATCAAAATTCCGCTACGTGTCCTAGTTTCCGAGATACGATGGGGGAGGGGTGAAGGGGGGGAGAGGGGGGGAGTTTTGAAAAAAGAATTTAACTAAAAATCGGCCCCTTTATACGACACTGAAAAAAAAAATGTTCGAAGTCTCTTAACTTCCGAGATTCGCCTAAAGGGGGGGAGAAGGGGAGAAAGGGGGACAACTTTGAAAAATGATTTTTACTTTTCCTAGCCTCCTCTATACGAATCTGAAAAAAAAAATGTTCCAAGTCTCTTGGTTTCCGAGATACGATAGGGAGGGGTGAGAAGGGGGGTGAAAAGGGGAGGTTTGGCACTTTTCCCATAGGTTTCAGAGTTAGTTGTTTACGAATCTGCAAAAATATACCCACCTCCCCATCCACCATCTCGGAGAACAATTCTGTCAATCAGTGAGTCAGTGGTAATTCAGCTTTATATAATATAACTAGTTTGCTTGGGTGCGCGAGCTGCGCGCAGCTCGCGTGTTTGGTGTTTTTGAGAAGTATTACTTACCCTTATAAAATTTTGACAATCTATAAGCATCCTTAAATGAATTGGAAAATCCATTAGAATTACCCCTAAAACAGTATGAAAACCCCTACGAACCCCTAATTAAATCTAAAACCTTTTAACCTAAAGTTTGCCTGTCGTCGCCCCTGAGTTACGCTTCACCTACTCAACCATCGTTACGCTACGGAGGTCGCCGGCTCGCTTCGCTCACCACCTCCCCCCTTCGCTCCACTCAGGACCTACCTCCCCGGGGCTGCGGGACTATTCGAAAGAGATACCGTGGCCCCGGAACACAAAGGGCGAGGAAGGAACATGGATGGGTTTTAGTCAGTAAAAGTCTGACACTCCCTCCTGCTCCGCCCAGAGCGGGAGAAGTCATTTGATGATTTCCCATCCTAAAAAAAAAAAAAAAAGGACCTACCTCCCACCGAACAGGTTTCGACGCCTACTATAATATTTGTTCAAACACCTAATAGCTATCTCTAACCGTTATGAAGTTACAGCCCTTTCAATTTTAGGGGAGGTTGGGGAGGGGAGCTTCACCCACTCAACCTTCGTTACGCTACGGTACGCTACTCTACTCGGTCTCGCAGGCTCGCTCCATTCAGGACCTACCTACCACCGGAAAGCGGAGGGGAGCAAAGGGGAGGTTTGGGAGGGCAGGAAATACAAATTTCAACGCCCCTCAATAATAAAGTATAGTCAAAATCAAAATTCCGCTACGTGTCCTAGTTTCCGAGATACGATGCGGGGAGGGGTGAAGGGGGGAGAGTGGGGAGTTTTGAAAAACGATTTCGACTAACAATCGGCCCCTTTATACAAATCTGAAAAAAAAAATGTTCCAAGTCTCTTAACTTCCGAGATCCGCCTAAAGGGGGGGAGAAGGGGAGAAAGGGGGACAACTTTGAAAACTGGTTTTTACTTTTCCGAGCCTCCTCTATACGATCCCGTAAAAAACAAAAAATACGGGTCCCTTAGTTTCCGAGATACGATAGGGAGGGGGAGGAAGGGGAGCAAAAAGGGGAGGTTTGGCACTTTTCCCATACTCGCGGGAGTTACTTGTTTACGAATCTGTCAAAAAATACCCACCTCCTTCAGCTTTATATAGTATAACTAGTTTGCTTGGGTGCGCGAGCTGCACGCAGCTCGCGTGTTTGGTGTTTTTGAGAAGTATTCCCTATCCTTATAAAATTTTGAGAATCCATAGGAATCCTTAAATGAATTGGAAAATCCGTTAGAATTACCCCTAAATCAGTATGAGAACCCTTAAGAACCCCTAAAACATTTGAGAATATAAAAAAACATTACCCTGAGGTTTGCTTGTCGTCGTCCCTGAGTTACGCTTCACCCACTCAACCTTCGTTACGCTACGGAGGTCGGCGGCTCACTTTGCTTGCCACCTCCCCCCTTCGCTCCACTCGGTCTCGCAGGTTCGCTCCGCTCAGGACCTACCTACCACCGGACAGGTTTCGACGCCTACTATAATATTTGTTCAAACACCTGATGAAAAATTTTAACGCTCCTCAATAATAAAGTATAGTCAAAATCAAAATGCCGCTACGTGTCCTAGTTTCCGAGATACGATGGGGGGAGGGGTGACGGGGGGAGAGTGGGGAGTTTTGAAAAATAATTTCAACTAATGAATGGCCCTTTATACGAATCTAAAAAAAAAAATGTTCCAAGTCTCTTAACTTCCGAGATCCGCCTAAAGGGGGGGAGAAGGGGGGAAAGGGGGACAATTTTGAAAAAAATTTTTTACTTTTCCGAGCCTCCTCTATACGAATCTGAGAAAAAAAATGTACGAAGTTTCTTGGTTTCCGAGATACGATAGGGAGGGGGGAGAAGGGGGGCGAAAAGGGGAGGTTGGGGATTTTTCCCATAGGTTTCAGAGTTAGTTGTTTACGAAACTGTCAAAAAATACCCACCTCCCCATCCACCATCTGGGAGAACAATTCTGTCAGTCAGTCAGTGGTAATCTAGCTTTATATAGTATAAAATAATAAGTATGTAATTACAAACAAAAAGCATATATCAACTATCTGGTGTTCACGACATAAGCCTCGTTGCTTAGTGTGGCACTAGATGGCGCTGTGTGTAATGTCCAGCGATATTATTATTATTACTCGTTTATTCATTTAAATACATATTATTGACATTTTTAAATATTTCTTAATAAAACGATATAAAAAACATTTAAAAATATAAAAAACAGTAGCCCACCAGCGCTGGGAACAGGGTCCGAGCTGCCGGTGGTCAGGGCTCTTGAGAGAGGAACCTCCTAACAACACGTGCCGGGTCCAGAAGTACTGCGCACTGAATCAAGCCCTTGATCTTATTATTATTATTATTTTTATCATCTGTTAAGCTACTTCCCAAATAGGTTGGTTTTCAGTGCTGGTGACTGTCAATATTTCACATAGAAATACTGTTATTTGATTTACGCACCCTAATTAAAGTAGGTACCTACTTGGCGTCACTGAAGTTCAATGGTTAGACTACTTGTTAGTCTTCCAAGCTTCTGGTTACTCGTAACGACTAGGTACTTATTTTAACCTTACGAAATTATACACTCAAGCTTTTGTATGCCTTCGCAAGCTTTTACCCGCGTTTATTATTGTCTACGGCTTCACAGACTAATTGGTAACGCGAGGTTGTAATTTAATAAGTTTACACGAACGAATCTCTATACAACCCCGACATCGTATTATCATTCTTTACAGTTACGTAAATATATGAGAATATCTAGTTACAATATTTTATGACTCACTTTTATATTCATGTTTACGGCTAAAGATAACGAAGAAAAATAAAAAGTAATTGCAGAACTTGAGTAGATCCTGAACAAACGGACAATTCAGAAGTAGCCCATTAACCAAGGCGCAATGTCTTGCTGCTAATACAAAGTGTCCGGTCATTGTGACCTCACCTGTCCTTAGATTAATTGGTGGTGGGAAAGAAGTGGGGGGTCAACGTATACAGGTTGTGTTCGCAGAATTAAATGCTCTGGAAGAAAACAATCTGAAGGATCGCTGAGTGATGTGCGAAATGCGTAAAAATGTTATTAGTTATCTTCTAGTAAATATGTATCTGTTTATTGAGCGTGAGATTATTATCATTGAGACGTCCAGGGTAATTGTCTGCTGTAGTTTTCTTTTGTTTTTGTAATATTACTAAACAAAACATTCCGAAACTTCATCTATCTTTTCTTGTTATTTTTCCATCTTACTAATGTGGAAAGCTCTAGAAAAGCCTCTTTATTAGAAATTTACCAACCTTTATACAGGGTGTAAACAGACTCTTCACGAAGCCGTCAACCAAGCATTCTGTACATCATACTGAATAAACTCAACCTAAAAGTTATTGCTGGGAAACGACTTTTTTTTGGGGTAAAAAATCACGTTTTACAGTAAAACTCAATGTTACACATTCAAAACATTGTGCTGATGGATGCATTGAATAATAAACAGGTCATGGAGGTATTTGAGGGGACTACAGGAGCTAAACGCGAGTTTTATAATGCAAAAAAGCATTTGCACCACTGCAATAAACAAAACCAGAAAAATATATGATATTCTTCAGGATATATGCTAGTATGATGGTGTTTTGAAAACATAATACAACTAATTTTACTCGATAAAAAATCACGAACTTATCTTTAAAAAAAATCTTTTAACGAGTATTAACCATACTCAAATACATGCGATTATTCTGATTGAAATAATTCTATTTTTTTTTTTTTTTTTCCTATATTCTATTCTTTTTATTCTTTCTTCTTTTTATTATTGTTTATTTTTTTTTATTTGTCTTTCTTTTTCGTGTATTTCTCTTTTTTCTTTCTTTTTTTTATTTTCTTCTTTTTTTCATTTTCTTTCTATCAATATATTTTTAGTAAATCGCAAAAAAATTCGCACTATTCGGCCCGCAGTGACTGACGTAACAACCACTTTGTAGTGCAAGCTGATTAGAACTTTATTCTAACAGCATTTCAAACGAAGTTTGAACCACTACAAGGTACGGTGTAGAACAAAAAAAATATCGCAATGACGGAGAGAACAAGTGCCTTTCGGCTTCGTTAAGAGTCTTTTTAAACCCTTTATTTATATAGATAAATAAAAATAATTTTTAAATATACGTATAGACGTATATTTCAAAATCAATATCTGTACGTCTGTTCGACTGTTCGTACCCTATACACCGTGTTTATTTATTTATTTATTTATTTATTTATTTTGCACAGTTGGTTCTCTACATAATCCTGGGAACGTATCTCGAGAAAAAAATTGAAAAAAGGCATTTCTATGCAAAAGTACACTGGCCTGCAAAAATAAGTATCACACTTTTAAAATTGCAATAACTTTTTACGTACACAAGATATACTTTCGAAACAAAAAGGACTCGAAAAATAGTTTAATTTTGTCTATAGTTTCAAAGAAAGCTGAAAAAAATTGCTTTATAACGTTTTTTTATTTTAAATCTCTAACTTCTATAGTATAGGAAAAATTGAAATTTTAAAAGTGTAGTACTTATTTTTGCAGGTCAGTTTAGTATAATATGAAATACAAAGGTGTAAACCGTACACTTAATTGATACAACTTCACCGCAGAAGAATTTATCAAAACTCTAAAGCACAATTATCGAATGATATATGAGTGGTGTCAAAAGCCGGACGCGGTGAAAATTGAACCATAAGTCGGCCCTTTAGCGAACTGTGAATAATCACGTCAAGCAGAAGAATAAAATAGTTTCATTGTGCAGAGAGTTTTTTCGATTCTGTATGATTTTTACTTACAAAACTTTGGAACTATTGAATAACTTGTGAAGCAGCTGATACGAGTAGGTACTCAAGTTTTAATGGTGACAGTTAAACGCACGCCGACAAGTTTTCAGGATACTTCGCAGCCGGGTTTTTCTCCAACGTAATTAGCTATTTTAAACTCCTCCATAATGACATGCTTTTCATCTCCTTTAACACAAAAGGACGTTTTAAAAAATCCATTTTCTCTCTTAATTCGAGTCGTGAAAGCAGTTCGTTTTTCACAAACTTTTTTGAATGCAGATGAGAAGAAATAAAAGAGGATGGTCGCGGAAACTTGTGATAAATTAGTGAATGAATTCTATTGGTATGTACGATAAGTAGTAGCACGTTGAATGGAATTAATGAAGCCAAGCATATCGCAGAACGTGTGATAAGTCGAGATACGCGTCACCCCAGTTTATCACTTGCCGCTCAAATCTATGTAGACACGTTACAATATTCAATCTCTTTTGTATGTTTTCATTTCCCAGATTGAATTACCTTTGTAACCAATTTACGACTCGGTCACGTTTCCTTTTGGAAGAACATTACTTTTATGGAAATCGTACAACCAAACTTGATGTTCATTTCACTGAAAACAAAATCACGACACGTTTTTCCTCAAGGAAACTCTTGTAATAAAATATATCTGTCGTAATATATTAACACGTTGAAAGAAATAAATTTCACGGAATCAAGCCAAAACTCATTCAATTCTCCCATTTCTGTGAGGACATAAATCATCGTCAGTAGCACCTGACGGTGAGGACAGGATGAAAAATATCAAAACGTTCGAACCAGTATCAACAAGTTTTAATACTGAAGACTTTTCCTTGCGGGGAATAAAAATGTTTGTTTGCTACCCGTTGACGATGAAAATAGTCGTTTTTATAGATGAGCCATCAAACTTTGATTGTTAGATCCGGTTGTTTAGATGGCGCATAAAATTTACCATAACTATAAGTTCGTGTTCTGGAAGCACGTTAAGCTTTTAGTGCTGGTCGAGCATTGCTTGTTAAGGGCCGGGGGAACATGTCTGACCTTTTGTTAGTCAAAGTGGGGTACCAGGGAGCTTAGATATCCAGACGCCGTAATCTTACTTCCTATGAAGGGGAGGCTCATTGTTCGGTGATCTTTACTGGAGGCTGTTGGTACGGTGCGTCAACGGAACGAGCTTGATATTGTGTGTCTAATATTATGTGGGATTACGACGTGGCATGGGTGGTAGAAGGTTCTAAGAAGCCGTGTTCGCGCGACAAATCCTCATAGCGAGCAGCCACGGGACTCAGACATGTCTAGACATAGCGCTTACATCCAGATTTACTATAAATCTTTATTACCTCACGCGGAAAGGCTTCTTTTTGATTTTCGAACGCCTCAATGGAATTATACCTTTATTCTATTTTTGCGTGAAGACATTTTTACGTGGAAATTTTAATGTATCTGAAATTAGATAACGGAAGCCATAGTAATAGAAAATGAACAATGAATATAATAGAAAGTATGTATAATTAAATAAAGAAAGTTGGCATTCTGAAAATAGACTATCTATTTGCCTACTGAAATATTCAGAGCTACTCTAAGGAAAATGTTCCACGGCGTGAAATTTCGAGAAAAACTTATGTTTCAACTTCAACTATTCACCACTGAAACTTTTTACGATATCAGATACAAAAAAATACCTTCAAAGGCTTCCAAAGAAATCCCTACGGAGTCCACGAAATAATATAAGAGAAATAAACAATATAACAACATCACGCCTGTACTGTGTTCATTGAAAGGTTAGGCAGAAGTGTATAGTTAGTGGGTAGAACTACGTTTTTAACCGATTTGAAAAGCAGGAGTTAGTTATGTATGTCAGTATTATATGTATCGGCCGTCATCTTTTTTAACCAGTTAAGGTGTAAATGGAAATCAAAATACATAATATGTAGAGTATATTTGTCTAAACTTTAAGGAAGTAAGTAGTGTGATAATAAGTACATGTGTATACTCTTAAATACATAATAATGCCGCTCACTTTCTTGAAGTTTTCGTAAATGTACTCCACCTATTCCGATTTCTGGTAATACACATAAACCTCAATAATAACCCAAAAAAAAAATACTACCCGTCCCAGACATCAAATCCCGGACCTCCACGATCAGCAATCCCACTTGCGTCCAATGGACCAAAGAGGCAAGATTAGACAAATAAGTTGCTCCGTAAATAGAAATCTCAGAGCCTATTAACATTAGTTGCTGAACGTTGCTAATTACACGCTATATAGAGCCAAGTAACTCGGCCTAACTGAGCGAGTTAATTAGTTCCACCCACAGATAACAAGATTATTTTAGACACTCACTACACTGTCTGCCACTATTCCTAAAATACTTTATGCTGTATGTGTATTATCAAAGAAATAAATCTGAAATGGCACATGTAGATAGACATAGGTTGATTATGTTTCTCAAGATCACCTTGTATTCGGTTTTTTTGTATTTTTTTTCCCCAAACAGTCTAAGACAACAATGTCTTAGACTGAAAATCAGAGGATCCTCATTCCTATCTGGACGAACCTTTGTCATCTCGACGTCAAGTACGTCAACACCGCGACAGAACGGCCTCAAAAAATTGCGCAAAGAAGGAGTTCTTTTGAGCATGTTTGATGAGAAAAGCTATGATTAGCAAGGATCTCCGAAAAGACGACAAAAACACAAACAAAATAACAGCTATTCATTGCTCCATTTTTTAGGTACTACGCCGTAGCAAGCGTAGCGGCTACGACGCTACGACTCGCTACGACCCCATTCCTATAGAAGAATTTAAATTACCTTCAAATCATTATTATTATTCATTTATTATCAGAATCAAAAATATTCCATAGAATGTTAGTAAATCATACTTATAACTATGTTAGTATATTACTATTCAATGTCAACATTAAATTATTAATTTTTCACATTTAATTTATTTTAAATTGAAAAGGACCCCTCCAGATTCGTGAACGGTATTCCAGTGCCTCACAACCGGACAATCAACCCTTTCCAATATGGTATTCAGAAGGCTGTTGGTGCTGCCCCGCACGCGACGCATCAAGGAGGCCACTCTATTCCGTACTATAGCCCTAAAGCAGTCAGTGCTGGCCTTATCAAACATACCTGATGCACTGCAAAAGCGAGGCAACCCCAACAGCATCCTAAAATCATTATTGTACAGGACCCGTAGGGCATTGAAAGATCTACGCGTATAGCGGACCCACAGGCTGCAGGTATAAAATGTCTGGCAGTATGCTTTTAAACCCACTAATTAAACCCACACTAACACCACTATCACACAAACAAACAAAACAGTATGAGTAGAAAAACTACCGCAGAAAAAACCACAGCGCTAGCAAACATTCCCTGTTAAAAGCGTGTATCGTAAACACGGTTTTAAAGCACGACATAATTACACAAGCTTCTAATTAAAAAGAAACGTACACTGTCCACAAAACATCTTAGCGTCACGAGGAGTGCAAGTGCGCCGAGTACACACAACGTAATTACAGCGATGGCGTCAACATCGCAGCGGATCAGCTTTCAAAATGCTTCCCAAACGCTGTGCAAAGGCACTCGTGACGAGGAAAACAAACAGAGCTTCGCTGTGAAGACGTTAATTCGTTATCTAATTAGGAATTGCCCTCGGCGCGGCCGGTGCAGCGTGCGAAACGTGCGAAATGCACTAATGAACCAATAGCTCTACTTGTGAATATTAATACTTATGGTAAACGGATGCTCTGTAGTGTACCGGGTTACGGGCCGCTTGGCGCATAATTGTTTCTATAATAATATTGTTCTTAGAATTGGGTCGTGTTGTTGTTATATAACTTGTGGCCTGGCATGTTCCTACCCTATTGCTTGTTATTTTTTTGACTGCTATCTATACAATAATAATTTGGTATCAAATACATCTTTTACCCATAAATTATATAATACAATTTCAATATTTTTATTTATAAAACAAAAAGATATACCAAGCTCATTCTAAAGCCACATACAAAACAATATACCTCCAGTCTAAAGGAAATCGTATTTATATAGAGGAAGCATTCCGCGAGGTACGAGAGGAAATTATGTACTAAACAGATTATGGAGCTAACGTAGCTAATTTCCTGGAACACTCACTATTTCCTGCCTTAGCTTGAAAAGAAATAAAATTAATGTTTAGCTTCTTGTGTGTTAAGAAATATGCAAGTGAAATATTTCTCAAATGTATATTGTACGTAGCTTCAGAAAATTCTTCATGTGCAATCTGAGTGAATTCTAAAGATTTTTGTTGAATTTTGTCAGTTATATTATTCTGTGTTGTCTGATTTTATATTATATTATATTAAGGTTAAGATTTTATAGCAGTAAAAAGTTTAGTTTGTTAAATATTATATAGGTAGTATTATATAGGAACTTAGAATTCTATTCTTTTAGTTATTGTTTTTAGTGCTACTTTCTACATATTTTTAAAGTTTAGTTTTTTAAATATTAGCCGTAAGTTGTTTTACTATTTATCTGGTGTGTGTTTGCAAACCACTATTGTATTGAGGTCATCCTGTAAAGATAGTGTGTGTTCATAAATAAATAATAAATAAATGTGTGCTTGGCTTTCAGGCGTCTAAGATGAATATTTAATGTTTATGCCTTCTTCAAAAGTTTATACTTAATGCAAAAATCGTCTTATTTAATTGTTTCCTTTCCATAATAAAAATATATCTTGATTTCTTGACGTTTAGTTCCAGAAAAAATTAAAACAAGGGTAGGTTATTTACAATTGCAGTAGTTTCAAGCTTACAATTTTTTTTTTTTATTTGAATTTGATTGCCTGAAAAAAGTGGCTTTTTAACAGTAAAAACGTTGATAGAAAAAAAAAATGTATGTTACTGCCTGAAACTACAGAAAAGTGTAATATTTCAATCTCGCTGTAAGCCATTAAAGAAAAACGAAAAGCTTTGAAATTGATACCAACTTGTGTGGCCGACAGGCCATCTAAACTCTCTGGTAATTATCTAATTTAAGCCAAACATTTAAATACCTTATTTTAATCAGCATAAAACACAGACTAGGCTAGAAATTCCAGTCATAACAAACAAAAAGCCTCACAATTTAGAATACAAGAATCTCTGAAACTACGCATCGGTTGTCTAACACGCCGCGCCGCCGCCGTAGACAGTAAGAATTTCTTAATAGAATTCTAGATGATAGTTTTAGTGGCACAGTGTTGTGCGACATCACAGGGATTCCGAGCGAACTGCGAAATTCTAACCCTCGCGGCCCTTCGCCGGTACCATTCTACAACTCTTTGACATCGAATTTCGGTACGTCTTTGATAAATTCAGAATTTAGTGAAAATTTATGCGATGCGATTTGCGTCTAAATTCCTAACTACCAAGGAACAGCAGGTACATAATTTATCAAAGAAACATTTTTTTTCCTGGTATCGTTTGATGGGGAACGCTTTTTGCGTGGCTTTTGACGTTTGTGTCAATATTCTGCCAAACCGTAAATTGATACAGATAGGTAAATTTATGTGCTCGTCGTCAGTTCACGTTTTTCGCTGCGAGATAATATATGAATTTATCCAGATTTTGAGCGATGTCTTTGTGTATTGATGTCGTAAACATCTCTTCGTAAACGGTGATTATATGTATTATTAGAGGACACCACTGCGGGGTGGTTAGAACGGAATTATATTTACACAAAACATAACATCACGCCTGTAATCTCCGAAGGGTTAGGTAGAGGTGAACCTAATATGTTTTTAAGTCCCAATTTAATAGGGGGCGAGCCTGTTTAATTGCCACCAACCGCCCCACAAAGCCAGACTCCGTAGCTACTGCTGAGAATAGACGAGACGACAAAAAAAAATCTAATTAGTTCGACACTTAGATTATCAAAAAATATTTGATCCGTGTTTTTTGTTTTGTTACGTAAACCAACATTGACGAATATACGACGCTTTTAAAATTCTCAATACGTCTCGTCATGGTATAATTTTTAGCTAGTTCCGACGTCACGAGCCCCCACTCCCGAGTTTTGATGCGTTTTATCTTTTGTCAATATTCATTGATTTACAAAAACAAAAAATACGTGTCCATTAATTTCCAATACTCTAACTGACGGACTAAATAGATTTGCAATTTTTTGATACTGTGGTCATGCCTATTTCCGATGGAAAAACAAAATAACAGTTTGCTCGCCCCGGGAATCGAACCCAGTACCTCATGCTCAGCAGTCGCGCTTGCAACCATGGCACTAGACCAACGTGGCAGTCATAAATTAAGTAATTTATTTTTTTAGGAATTATATTTGTATCACTGAATTGTGTTTATAAGTCTGTATAGATGTAATTTTATTTCAATCAACACTATCATCATAGTGTGTATTTTTTTCCCTTTTCAAAGAACGACACAAAGAGCTTTCGAACCACATTTCCTGTCTCCGCTCATCCTTTGCACTTTAACTGAAAACACACTCTGATTTGAACAGTTTTTCAATAGCTTGCCACTCTACGTGAATAGAAGTTAACGATGTAGCAAAACACAGGGGAAATTATCTAGAAGCTAGGTGAATATATTCATGCACAGTGCGACGGATAAAATTATTTGAGGACAAAATATTTGATGGTCGGCCCGACGGTTTTATATTTACACCTGACCTTTTTGGTTGGCTTATGAAAAGGTTTAATGTGTTTATTTATTCGTAGTGCGTTATTCATCGTCACATTTATTTTATTTTTCGAAATAAACAGGCTTTTTGTGTTCAAATAATGTTGACGCGTTTTTTCGGGTTAATATTTACTCACTGCGAACAAATTGTTTAACGTTTTTTGATTTATTCGTCATACAACTGTCAATACCACATTTTATCAAGTTACAACCTTAAATACGCAGGCAGAAAAACCTAATTTCTATCACATTTCAAGCTTTCACAACTAACAAGATGTGCCAACACTTATTCCCCATTCGCAGATAAAAGAAAAACAAAAGAAAAACTCGACATTTCCAATCGAATAAAACAAAACGAACCCGTCAAATTGCGTTAGCCGTATTCAAATAGCGCACACTGCCACGAGACGTTAGAAGTTAAAGGGGCGACTCCAGTATTTTCCCTGAAGATTAAACTCATGGAAGTCGCGAGTCAATCTGTTCGTTTCGCCGCCTGCGCCGCCGCGTCCGTCCGGCGCTGACTTGTAAACGATCCTCCGCTTTTGAGCAAATGCAACTGGAAATATTATCCCCCGAGACAATAAACTTGCCACTAGCTTTAGACGGAAAATTAACTGCTTAGCTGTAAGCTGAGCTGAATTACAGCTCGCCCCATTAGCCTTTTGTTTATGTTGAGTTAGATCTTATTAAGGCACTACGCGTAATCTCTTGACGTAATAATGGACATTGTACGCGAGCGGATAAAGCGTTTAGCATTTATTTTTCCGGGATTTATTGGGTGTTAATGGACGTTAATTACTGTGATGGCGTGTTAATGGAAGGATCGTTGAATATTAAAAAAAAATAACGCTTCAGTTCCGAAAAATAAAACGAATTTACACCAATATGCTGTTAGGTTCCGAGAATTTCTACTTTACGGAATACTGTAAAGCTCAAGCTGCGAATGTTGAAGCCTCATGACGCAGGTAACTTATTAACTGCATAGTTATCTTACTTGTCTATAGTAAGGCTTTCTCCACACATCGTGACTCTGCGACAAGACAAAGTATGAAAATCGCTACTAAATGTAGCGAACAAAAAGAGAATTCAGTTTCTTGCAATGAAAATCGCCTTACGCCCGTTCAGAGGTACTGCCAAAAATAAACGTAAAGCTCTTCTTTTTCATTAAAGTCATATAAAACACATAAAAGGGCAGAATTACACATTGTAGACAAAAATGTAGGGCTTAGAGCGGTCTGACACTAAGGCATGGATCAAGCTAAAGATAGATTGTAGTAATAACTCTTGCTGGTAAGTAACAAGGCACTAAATCACAATTTGTGCTTAGGACGCAAAAATGTGAACGTAAAGAATGATAATGTGTTGCTAAACAATGTACTGCGCTGTCTAGTGATGTGTTAATCCACCAGAATTTTCATCCTGTGAAAAATCTTGCAATCGCATTTTTTCTGATAATGACGGCGATTTCAATATTTTCTGTTTCAGGCACTTTTTATTTATGATATTACTAATTAATAGATCATGAATTTAATAATAGGAAGGGATTTGGATCCCTACCCGCTACCATTCGAATTATGGGAAGTATCTCCCACAATTCTTGCAATAAAAATCTACAGAATACTCTATGAATTCGGTACCTATTATGAATATTTAAGATTCTGTTCAACCACAAATATTTTCTCAATTAGGTACAAATTCAGTTCGTTGAAAATAGCTCACAAATATTACCTCTCGAATTCCATTCTATCACACGCCAAACATGAAACAAATAACTTAACTTCCTACGCACAGCTAAGCACCTGGTATCCAATAGCTAATATGTAACGTTATGGGAGTAACTAGTACCGAGGTATGCGGTACTACTGCAACTATTCAATACCGTACCGTACTGCCGGTACCACGGTACCGAATAGTTAAGGATCTGTATGAGGCAGATGGAGCTAACTTTGCGATTTCACACCCGCCAGCCGACGCCAACTTCGTCGTGATGGCCTCTGTAATGACGTGTCTACACTGTCGCCCGTATCACGTGTGACTTGATTAAATCTGCTTGTATTGAAGTTGTGGAAGGCTTAATGATCTTGTCATCAGTGGCGGTGTTGTGGTTAATTTGCATTGTGATATTAAATTAGTAGACTATTACTTGGACAAACTAGCAGCGTTTATATTTATGAAAGTATGCAGAAATTATATTTTTAGAAAATTCTTCTGATATATCTAATGGGTGAAAAAATAACAAAAGTATACAGGGTGTAAAGCACCTCATCACGAAGCCGTCAACCAAGCATTCTGTACATCAAACTAAGTAACTTTACGCTAAAATTATTGCTGGGAAACTAAAATAAAAAACTAAATTATTTTTGGGGTGAAAAATGATGTTTTGTGGTAGAATTAAATGTAACGCACTCAAACGTAAACGTAACGGAGTCGTGGAGGTGTTTAAAGTAAAAATCTTAATTTATAAACTTGTATAAAAAAAAAAGTTGCCAAAAAGTTGGAACTTTGACCCCCAATATCTCCGTAACTAGAAGGTTCCCAGGTATGGTGTAGAACAAAAAAGGAGAACAAGTGCTTTTCGGCTTCGTTAAGAGGTGTTTTACACCCTTTATAACCACCCCAACCCTTTTTTACCATTTAAAAATAAGATGGCCCATCAGCATCATGATTTCAGGAACCTCCTCACTATCCGTGCCGTGTCCAGGAGTACTGCTTTCTGAATCAAGCCCTTGACCCAGCCGCGAAATGAGAGCCTTAGATTTTGGCCGTGTAATTGTATAATTCTTATTATTACACTACTAAATCACGGCAGTCATGATTATACGTAATATTACTTAAAAATACTTACTACCAGATTTGTACTACAGTTGTTTCAGTGCAACTTCGTAGTCAACAAAACAAAGAAGTTTATTCCGTGATAATGTGAACAGAGCTTTATGTAAAAATATACAATGTAAATGTCAGTAAAATCCTCGGGAGAATTGGAAACAAATGCTCGGTGTCACGTATTCTGTGGAAACTAATGATATTTGAATGTGTATGGCTGCTGTAAATCCTGAAATATACTGAAACTATTTATGTGGAATATATTCAGAGATGAGATTTGGCGCATTCTATTTATGACGAGAAATGATACACGTGGTAAGTTTTCTGTTTCATAAAATTATTAAATAAATTCCGGAGAAACCTTTGCCCAGCTGTGGGATAATGCAGGCTAACAGTTAGTAAATTACGGATATTGAATAAAGTTCAAAATGATCTAAGAAGTTGCGGCTTAACGAAAGTTTAGCAAAAGTAATCTTTGCGATTCGTATTTATGTAAATTGGCAGTCCTTAGTTTAACAACATAATCTAAAACTTGGATATTGGAACTTAAAACAGAAACAAAATCAGAATTTTTACTTTAAACTTCTAAAAATCACTTAAAAATACAGCAAAGGACATCAACCAGAAGAAACTTTGATATCAAACCAGTGCTCAACCCACAAGAACCACATCCCCATGCCCCCTTAATTAATACCCCTAATGCTTGCAATAACTTAAGTTGCGTACAGTTTGCGGAACAATCTGAGACGCATGTACCTTAAGATTTGTACTATTCCCTCTAAACACAGGTCTCCGGGGCGTTGTTTATGATCAGGGTCAGCGCATAAATCTTACAAGACCTCTAACAGCAGCACTGGTTGCAAGGACCCTTAACACATCCAAAACAGCTGCATTAGGGTTGCCACTGATTATTCAAATGTTTGAGTCGGTCTGATTCGGCATGACCAATCCGCACTGGGCCCGCGTGGTAGATTATAGCCCATTCCCTCTCTTAGAGAGGAGGCCTGTGTCCCAGCAGTGGGAACATTAATAGGCTGATGATGATGATGATGATTCGGCATGAACGTGGACGAAGTTAAAAGCGAATGTGAGAATCGACGCAGGTGGTGTTCTTTGTAAACTGATTTCGTGTTGAAAATAACTCACAGCCTTAGAAAATTAGTTTTATATGAAATTGTGGTGGAAGTAAAATAAAATATGTGGTTAACCAAAGAAACAAACAGAACGGCCTACTGTAAGACCGACCAATCAGGGGCAGGTTCACAATCTCGCGAGATAGATTATAATGTAACGGTATTTACAATTTTACAGTGACATAAATATATACAAGGTGTAACTGTTGAGAATAGGCGAGACGACAAAAAAAAAACTAATTAGTCCGTCACTTAGATTATCAAAAAATATTTGAACCGTGTTTTTTCTTTTGTTACGTAAACCAAAATTGACGAAGATACGACGCTTTTCAAATTCTCAATACGTCTCGTCATGGTATAATTTTGGTATAATTTTTAGCTAGTTCCGACGTCACGAGCCCCCACTCCCGAGTTTTGATGCGTTTTATCTTTGTCAATATTCATTGATTTACAAAAACAAAAAATAAGTACGTGTCCATTACTTTACAATACTCTAACTGGCGGACTAAATAGATTTGCAATTTTTTGATACTGTCGTCATGCCTTTTTCCGATGGAAAAACAAAATAACAGTTTGCTCGCCCCGGGAATCGAACCCAGTACCTCATGCTCAGCAGTCGCGCTTGCAACCACTAGACCAACGAGGCAGTCATAAATTAACTAATTTATTTTTTTAGGAATTATATTTGTATCACTGAATTGTGTCTATAAGTCTGTATAGATGTAATTTTATTTCCATCAACACTATCATCATAGTGTGTATTTTTTTCCCTTTTCGCAAGAACGACACAAAGAGCTTTCGAACCACATTTCCTGTCTCCGCTCATCCTTTGCACTTTAACTGAAAACACACTCTGATTTGAACAGTTTTTCAATAGCTTGCCACTCTACGTGAATAGAAGTTAACGATGTAGCAAAACACAGGGGAAATTATCTAGAAGCTAGGTGAATATATTCATGCACAGTGCCACGGATAACATTATTTGAGGACAAAATATTTGATGGTCGGCCCGACGGTTTTATATTTACACCTGACCTTTTTGGTTGGCTTATGAAAAGGTTTAATGTGTTTATTTATTCGTAGTGCGTTATTCATCGTCACATTTATTTTATTTTTCGAAATAAACAGGCTTTTTGTGTTCAAATAATGTTGACGCGTTTTTTCTGGTTAATATTTACTCACTGCGAACAAATTGTTCAACGTTTTTTGATTTATTCGTCATACAACTGTCAATACCACATTTTATCAAGTTACAACCTTAAATACGCAGGCAGAAAAACCTAATTTCTATCACATTTCAAGCTTTCACAACTAACAAGATGTGCCAACACTTATTCCCCATTCGCAGATAAAAGAAAAACAAAAGAAAAACTCGACATTTCCAATCGAATAAAACAAAACGAACCCGTCAAATTGCGTTAGCCGTATTCAAATAGCGCACACTGCCACGAGACGTTAGAAGTTAAAGGGGCGACTCCAGTATTTTCCCTGAAGATTAAACTCACGGAAGTCGCAAGTCAATCTGTTTGTTTCGCCGCCTGCGCCGCCGCGTCCGTCCGGCGCTGACTTGTAAACGATCCTCCGCTTTTGAGCAAATGCAACTGGAAATATTATCCCCCGAGACAATAAACTTGCCACTAGCTTTAGACGGAAAATTAACTGCTTAGCTGTAAGCTGAGCTGAATTACAGCTCGCCCCATTAGCCTTTTGTTTATGTTGAGTTAGATCTTATTAAGGCACTACGCGTAATCTCTTGACGTAATAATGGACATTGTACGCGAGCGGATAAAGCGTTTAGCATTTATTTTTCCGGGATTTATTGGGTGTTAATGGACGTTAATTACTGTGATGGCGTGTTAATGGAAGGATCGTTGAATATTAAAAAAAAATAACGCTTCAGTTCCGAAAAATAAAACGAATTTACACCAATATGCTGTTAGGTTCCGAGAATTTCTACTTTACGGAATACTGTAAAGCTCAAGCTGCGAATGTTGAAGCCTCATGACGCAGGTAACTTATTAACTGCATAGTTATCTCACTTGTCTATAGTAAGGCTTTCTCCACACATCGTGACTCTGCGACAAGACAAAGTATGAAAATCGCTACTAAATGTAGCGAACAAAAAGATAATTCAGTTTCTTGCGATGAAAATCGCCTTACGCCCGTTCAGAGGTACTGCCAAAAATAAACGTAAAGCTCTTCTTTTTCATTATGGTCATATAAAACACATAAAAGGGCAGAATTACACATTGTAGACAAAAATGTAGGGCTTAGAGCGGTCTGACACTAAGGCATGGATCAAGCTAAAGATAGATTGTAGTAATAACTCTTGCTGGTAAGTAACAAGGCACTAAATCACAATTTGTGCTTAGGACGCAAAAATGTGAACGTAAAGAATGATAATGTGTTGCTAAACAATGTACTGCGCTGTCTAGTGATGTGTTAATCCACCAGAATTTTCATCCTGTGAAAAATCTTGCAATCGCATTTTTTCTGATAATGACGGCGATTTCAATATTTTCTGTTTCAGGCACTTTTTATTTATGATATTACTAATTAATAGATCATGAATTTAATAATAGGAAGGGATTTGGATCCCTACCCGCTACCATTCGAATTATGGGAAGTATCTCCCACAATTCTTGCAATAAAAATCTACAGAATACTCTATGAATACGATACCTATTATGAATATTTAAGATTCTGTTCAGCCACAAATATTTTCTCAATTAGGTACAAATTCAGTTCGTTGAAAACAGCTCACAAATATTACCTCTCGAATTCCATTCTATCACACGCCAAACATGAAACAAATAACTTAACTTCCCACGCACAGCTAAGCACCTGGTATCCAATAGCTAATATGTAACGTTATGGGAGTAACTAGTACCGAGGTATGCGGTACTACTGCAACTATTCAATACCGTACCGTACTGCCGGTACCACGGTACCGAATAGTTAAGGATCTGTATGAGGCAGATGGAGCTAACTTTGCGATTTCACACCCGCCAGCCGACGCCAACTTCGTCGTGATGGCCTCTGTAATGACGTGTCTACACTGTCGCCCGTATCACGTGTGACTTGATTAAATCTGCTTGTATTGAAGTTATATTGGAAGGCTTAATGATCTTGTCATCAGTGGCGGTGTTGTGGTTAATTTGCATTGTGATATTAAATTAGTAGACTATTACTTGGACAAACTAGCAGCGTTTATATTTATGAAAGTATGCAGAAATCATATTTTTAGAAAATTCTTCTGATATATCTAATGGGTGAAAAAATAACAAAAGTATACAGGGTGTAAAGCACCTCATCACGAAGCCGTCAACCAAGCATTCTGTACATCAAACTAAGTAACTTTACGCTAAAATTATTGCTGGGAAACTAAAATAAAAACTAAATTATTTTTGGGGTGAAAAATGATGTTTTGTGGTAGAATTAAATGTAACGCACTCAAAACATTGTGGATTGGATAGTACGGGAGTCGTGGAGGTGTTTAAAGTAAAAATCTTAAATTAAAAACTTGTATAAAAAAAAAAGTTGCCAAAAAGTTGGAACTTTGACCCCCAATATCTCCGTAACTAGAAGGTTCCCAGGTATGGTGTAGAACAAAAAAAAACGAGGAGAACAAGTGCTTTTCGGCTTCGTTAAGAGGTGTTTTACACCCTTTATAAAACATTTAAAAATACGATGGCCCATCAGCATCATGATTTCAGGAACCTCCTCACTATCCGTGCCGTGTCCAGGAGTACTGCTTTCTGAGTCAAGCCCTTGACCCAGCCGCGAAATGAGAGCCTTAGATTTTGGCCGTGTAATTGTATAATTCTTATTATTACACTACTAAATCACGGCAGTCATGATTATACGTAATATTACTTAAAAATACTTACTACCAGATTTGTACTACAGTTGTTTCAGTGCAACTTCGTAGTCAACAAAACAAAGAAGTTTATTCCGTGATAATGTGAACAGAGCTTTATGTAAAAATATACAATGTAAATGTCAGTAAAATCCTCGGGAGAATTGGAAACAAATGCTCGGTGTCACGTATTCTGTGGAAACTAATGATATTTGAATGTGTATGGCTGCTGTAAATCCTGAAATATACTGAAACTATTTATGTGGAATATTTTCAGAGATGAGATTTGGCGCATTCTATTTATGACGAGAAATGATACACGTGGTAAGTTTTCTGTTTCATAAAATTATTAAATAAATTCCGGAGAAACCTTTGCCCAGCTGTGGGATAATGCAGGCTAACAGTTAGTAAATTACGGATATTGAATAAAGTTCAAAATGATCTAAGAAGTTGCGGCTTAACGAAAGTTTAGCAAAAGTAATCTTTGCGATTCGTATTTATGTAAATTGGCAGTCCTTAGTTTAACAACATAATCTAAAACTTGGATATTGGAACTTAAAACAGAAACAAAATCAGAATTTTTACTTTAAACTTCTAAAAATCACTTAAAAATACAGCAAAGGACATCAACCAGAAGAAACTTTGATATCAAACCAGTGCTCAACCCACAAGAACCACATCCCCATGCCCCCTTAATTAATACCCCTAATGCTTGCAATAACTTAAGTTGCGTACAGTTTGCGGAACAATCTGAGACGCATGTACCTTAAGATTTGTACTATTCCCTCTAAACACAGGTCTCCGGGGCGTTGTTTATGATCAGGGTCAGCGCATAAATCTTACAAGACCTCTAACAGCAGCACTGGTTGCAAGGACCCTTAACACATCCAAAACAGCTGCATTAGGGTTGCCACTGATTATTCAAATGTTTGAGTCGGTCTGATTCGGCATGACCAATCCGCACTGGGCCCGCGTGGTAGATTATAGCCCATTCCCTCTCTTAGAGAGGAGGCCTGTGTCCCAGCAGTGGGAACATTAATAGGCTGATGATGATGATGATGATGATGATTCGGCATGAACGTGGACGAAGTTAAAAGCGAATGTGAGAATCGACGCAGGTGGTGTTCTTTGTAAACTGATTTCGTGTTGAAAATAACTCACAGCTTTAGAAAATTAGTTTTATATGAAATTGTGGTGGAAGTAAAATAAAATATGTGGTTAACCAAAGAAACAAACAGAACGGCCTACTGTAAGACCGACCAATCAGGGGCAGGTTCACAATCTCGCGAGATAGATTATAATGTAACGGTATTTACAATTTTACAGTGACATAAATATATACAAGGTGTAACCGTACCGAGAGATCCACACGTCCCGGCCGCCGCGGGAGACGCGTAGACGCCTTGGACGTCGGGGGCCACATGGTGGCTTCCGGCCACCGTAGGCGCGGGCCTGTGGACGGGGAGCTATGGGCTAGCTCGCCGTCCGTCCGTCTCATGACGACAGGCCGTGTCAACGGCGCGTTCGTGTTCCACGCGCGCCTCAAAGAGAGTCAGCAATAGGGAAGGGGTCCGCAAGGGCCGAAGCCTGCCCGGGCTGCGGGACTATTCGAAAGAGATACCGTGGCCCCGGAACACAAAGGGCGATGAAGGAACATGGATGGGTTTTAGTCAGTAAAAGTCTGACACTCCCTCCAGCTCCGCCCAGAGCGGGAGGAGTCATTTGATGATTTGACATCCGAAAAAAAAGGTGTAAACGTACCCTTCACGGTAGGACTCAATGTAACACACCCAAAACATTGTGCTGCATTGAATAGTACGCAGGTCGTGGATGTATTTAAAGTAATTTTAGCATTAAAATCTTGTACTGAAAAAAAAAACTTATTATTAAGTTGGAACGTTGACCCCCAATATCTCTGTAACTAAAAGGTTCCTAAGTATAGTCTAGAACAAAAAAATGATCGCAATGACGATGACGGGAAGAACAAGTGCCTTTCGGCTTCGTTACGGGTACTTTTACAACCATTATGTAATTCGGCACAGGTAGGGCAACAAAATTATATTTTGTGACGAATCTTGCCAAATCAGGCCGACCAAACATGTGTGAAACACGCCTTACAGATAGGTACATACATGGATCAAACTTGTTGACCTTAAGCTGTGTTACATGGGCTAAATGTTGACCCTAGCCTGCTATGTTGCTCTGTTTGCGTTTAATTTAGAACATTGCTTAATTATATTTTATAAACGCCTTGGATACTGCTGGGTTGGGGCCTAGGTGCTGTAATAAGGACCTGTTTAAGTGTTTACTGTTTGTGAAGGAACTTAAGTGAAGGGTTGAAGTGGGTAATAATTCAGGTAGGTTTCATTTTAGTACTGAAGGACCTTGCATTATTTCTATGTAAAGTCTGTTAGTTTTATTTTGTAACATTGTCTGAATGTTTATGAAAATTAAAAATAAATAAATATCGCTGGACAGTACACACAGCGCCATCTAGCGCCACACTAAGCAACGAGGCTTGTGTCGTGGGCACCAGATAGTTGATATACTACATAGGTAGATACTTTTTGTTTGTAAATACATACTTATTATACATAATTATAAACATCCATAACTCGGACACAAATGTCCATGCTCATCACACAAACATTTGCTCCTACCGGGTTTTGAACCCGGGACCCAACGAACGTCTAATTATTAAAAAATATAAAATGTTTTTTTGAAAATTGTTAAAAACAAATTCCGTATCTTTTCCGTTTCCTATTGCATTTCAAATAAAAACAAAACACTAGGTAGGTATTCGTTTATTCCAAAGGATTCTCTCAGAAACACTAATTACAAACAAATGAAAGAATCTTTTTAGGAAAAAATAAATGAGGAATCAGGAAAACGTTTAGATATTGTGATCGCTCTTGATTATCAATTAGTTCGTATTGTTTTTCTATACAGATTTTTCTTTATTAACATAGACTATTATTTCGTTGATTAACTTATGCATCGTCCTAATAGAACGCGAATGCGCGATCATCACGCGAGTAAGCGATGCGACCATCGTGTGTTCGCGCGATAGCAAAAACTGGGTGTTCATCGCGCGAATTGACGACGCGAGCGAGCGAGCGACCGTGGACTAGGGCAGTGGCACGGTCGATACCAACAACCATGGATGTCAGAGACGCTCAATTTTGCTGTCGGGAAATATTTGGATGACTTATTGTGCGGGTTTAGAGGGAAATGAATGCGGGCAGCGCAGTGCAGCGCAATATCGCGCGAATTTCAATTAGGACGCCTATTCGAATTCAATATGTTTGATCGCGCGTTCGTAAGAGTAAAATTCGCGCGAACCTGCGATGATCGCGCATTTGCTTTCTATTAGGACGATGCCTAAGGAGAATTACTTTTTTATCATTTCCCATGACTTTCTTTCATCCTCATTCATCATCATCATCATATCAGCCCGGCATCACCCACTACTGGGTATAGGCCTCCTGTTTTATCTGCCACACTTCCCGGTTCTGTTAGTCCTCATTGCCTTGGTATAAAAAGATTTTCAAATTTCAAAATCGTTTGTTTAGCTATAGCTATGCAATGGCCATCAACTAGCTGACAACGTGAATGCTTTCTTCTTAAATAAATATGACGCTTAGACTAGTGATACGATACGCCTTGGTACCAGTAGGGCTATTACGTATCTCTGTTGACAGCTCGAAGTGATAGTAACTGGGCTCAGTGTCCATCAATTAACTGTCAAAAGGTTAGTTTTGTAATATGTATGACCCTGTTAGTCACCGTAAAGTGATATCCACTCAGTGTGATACGTAATACCAATATTATGACATTCACGGTTGTCATC
Source organism: Xestia rhomboidea (assembly GCA_963853795.1). Classification (NCBI taxonomy): domain Eukaryota; kingdom Metazoa; phylum Arthropoda; class Insecta; order Lepidoptera; family Noctuidae; genus Xestia; species Xestia rhomboidea. The sequence goes on along the minus strand of OY970763.1, from coordinate 11,734,733 downwards.
CAAGTTCGGTGTACAACCGAAGCTTGATAGTCACTGGATATCAGAAAGATACGTAGGTAATAGCCCTGCAGTTGCCAGACTTTCAGGCCACCTGTAACGACTGTCAAAGATCTTTAAATGACAGACGGGACCAACGGCTTAACGGGCTTTCCGAAACAGGGAGAAAGCTGGGTATGTAATGGATCCCATCTACAGACTGACCTAGGCAAGAAGATCGACTCGAACTCTACGAAATCCTCCTACATATAACGTAAATTTTCTTAATTATGTTATTTCTCTATCTGTCCCCGCAGTAGTGGAAACTTGTCAGCGTTTATTACGTTAACCGTAGTCACCCTTTCGGGCCCCATGACTTTCCCCAGCTTACAATTAGGCATGTACTTTGGAATGGATCCATCCATCTCTCTAAACTTACTAGTGAAAACGTCTCTACTACACAGACGTAAAGATTCTGGATGTGCCAGTTTGAAAAGCTCCTTTTTTCTTATAATATATTGCCAAAAAATTGAGTTTATGGACCTGTAATTGAACATGGCTAGTTTTTTTATTTATTATAGAACTTCGTCCGCGAGAATTGTTATAGCTCGGCTAATTTACATGATGTCAATATAATTTATAGCCTATGTAACTCGGTAAAGATGTAGCTTTCTAATGGTGAAATAATTTTTAAAATCGGTGGGGTAATTCTTGAGTTCAATCGTAACAAACAAACAAATAAAAAATCAAATCTTTCCTCTTTATAATATTAGTTTAGATGTTTGTGCGGTGTTTCCACCCTGTATTTCATTTATTGCCTGAGTAAACATTGAAAACTACTAATTTACAGTTATGGTTAACACTAAGGTGTACTATACCATCATTTAAGCGATTTCAAACGTTTGTGTAGAAGGTTTCTTAAGAGAAACCTTCTACAGAAACGTTTGAAATCGCTTGTCCACTAATAGAAAAGAAAACTAAAATCATTGGTAAAGACCAGCATAAAAAACCACAACAGTTGTAAGAAATTATTTTAAAAACTAAACTACATTATATATCTACAACATAAAATACTCGCCAGACGTTAACCCCTAAACACGAGCATCTCCTGTTGGCTGTAATTAATTTTATACGCTTTATTAACAAGCTAGACGTGCCCGGGGTCTGGACACACCTTTACGCAATTACCTTAACATCGTCAATGCATCGCACATGATCGGAAAAGAAATTCCTTAATCGAACGGTGTTTAATCCACTAAATAAATAAACAACTTAACATAACATCACGCCTGTAATCTCAGAAGGGTTAGGCAGGGGTGTACCTAATAGCACAGCCATATTTCGTTTTTTTTTTTTAAATTTAGATGTTAGGTTTTTCAAATTCCACAAGTATGCACAAAACATCGTGCAAGAAGTGAAGTGAAGTGCTACTAACAAGTTGCTTACACTAACAAAATCGATATTAGTGTATTTGTAGGTTAAGGTCTTTATCTATGGGTCTTTGTTACCTGAAATAAAGGCTTTATTATTATTATAGGGGCGAACCTATTGTGATCAACCGGGCACAAATTACTAATGAGAAACTTCTGATGGAAAAACCCTGAAACATTTTTCCAGACGACATAGGCAGCGGTCGCGCTATATTGAGACTACTAGAGGGTTTGTCTCCACCGACCACAGTATCAGATCACGTTTGCCACGGATCACAGCGAGTTGAATCCACTGATACCGTGATCCGATTTGACGAGAGTAAATACATCAAATACTCATCATTCTCCTGCTTTCATCCCAATTTATTTGGGATCGTCGCAGCATGTCTTCTTCGTTCATACTTCTCTATTACACGTCATCTCATCAGACACCTCCTTTTTTGCCATAATAGGCATGACGACGGTATCAAAAAAATTGCAAATCTATTTAGTCCGTCAGTTAGAGTATTGGAAATTAATGGACACGTATTTTTTGTTTTTGTAAATCAATGAATATTGACAAAAGATAAAACGCATCAAAACTCGAGAGTGGGGGCTCGTGACGTCAGAACTAGCTAAAAATTATACCAAGGCGTGACGTATTGAGAATTTTAAAAGCGTCGTATGATCGTCAATTTTGGTTAACGTAACAAAAGAAAAAACATGGGTCAAATATTTTTTGATAATCTAAGTGACGGACTAATTAGATTTTTTTTGTCTTCTCGCCTATTATCATCCTTCACACAGTCCATTCATCTTTCTTTGGTCTTCCTGTACTCTTATACCCATCCACATTCATACTCAAAACATTCCTCACGACATTTTTCTCATGCATCAAACACAAACGCACAAAATATTAGAGTTTTTAATTAAACTATTAAACGTTGATGAGCACAATAGGAACTCCATTGTGGCCTGTTCTATGGTTGCATACACCGTTGGACACGTTACATACTATTAAAATCCAATCAAACTGTCTATTCAAGTCCTGGAACCATTTTCGATCAAATGATGTCATTCCAATTTATTAGCAACCGTCATTTCTGTTGGATTCCTAGATTCCTAGATTCCTGGATTCCGCAATTTTTTATTTAGCTAACTCCTAGGTCTTTTGTGTATTTTCTAGTGTCATTTCTATTTTAAAAAATATGTGGTCATAAAGTAGATCCATTCTAATTGTATGTACCAGTGTGTTAGGTAGTAATAAAGTAACAAAGAGCCAACTAACTATAACTGCATTAACAAAATAGAATGTTTTGGGGATGGCATAAATTTACAATAAAATTCTAGCCGCCATAGTCAAAAAGTGTCACATATTTCAAAAAAATATTGAAATTATAAATGTCAGTCTATTGACGGATACTTAAATGACGAATAAATTTAGAATTACTATTATTACTATTTATTTAAAATTACAAATTTGTACGCCTCTTGGCATAACCCTGCCATAACTTGGCCCTGTTTAACTAACCTAAGATTCGTATTTATTTTCTTGTGTACCTATGTACACAAGAAATACGAATCTAAATTTAAGTTAACATTTATTTTTTAATTTTAATTTAAGTTAACGTTTATTTAAGCTAGCAAATAAAAAAATGATTGTTGGATTGAAAGTAGGTATTCAATACCTATGGCAGTAATAGAATTTAATTAGAGCGCAGTATGTAGCATCATGTAATAAAGTCCAATGCTTTTTCAATGTGCATGTATTTATTTTCTATTGTCATTTCCATTCAATTTCAAAACAACATTCTATCACATTGTACCCAAAAAGTTGCGTATTTTAATAACTCAGTAAAAACATGTAGGGGGTATTATGTGAGTTGTGTTTTCCGATAAATACATCGAAATAAAAACGGTGTTAATGGCTTTTACGGCGCCACGTTAACAGCATTTACTCGCTCGTAAGAGTCGAAAGTATACGATAAGCTTTTACTTATAAATGGCAATGCGATACGCTGATATTTTTGTCAACGAGTTTTATTTTGGGATTTTCAATTTTGTTTGTGATGCCTGGAACAAACAGGGGATAATTGGATTGACTGATTTTTCTTTTTTTGTGCTGATCTTTTTATTTTGGACATTTAAGAGAACATTTAGCAATAGACTGTCCCCTATATTACACGAGAAGAAATGTGGTTGTACCTACCTACTTACAGGTATACCTTTACACAACCATTCTAGAATTACAAGCGTGATGTTGTGTTTCTATGTAAAATAATCATTTCATTATTGTTTTCTCTGTTTATTCACTGACCTTTGTGACAAAGATATATCACTCCATACAGGAAAGAAAAAATATTTATCTGTCGCAAGGACATGACGTAACTGACGGTGACTGACGTACTACATTCCTATTGTCACTGTCAAAGCGTCATTTCCATGAACTCTAAATCAGTGTAACCGGCATCGGCAGTGGGAACGTTTTGATTGCGGTGGACCGCGCGTCTCGTAAACCTGCGAACTTTGGATAACGACGCCGCTGCGTAATTACTGCGTTTTCTTTAATTTAATAACGTCACGTAAAGGATAAGTGTCGCATAACATTATGGTACTTTATTTTGTTGTCAGCGAATTCAATTTGGCGTGAAAAGTCGATTATGGTGTGGTTTTATTTCAGAGTTTCAAGACAAATAATGTAGCAAAAGCATTAGGGTGTATTTTAAATATTTTAATGAAAGTATTTTCATGAGTGCCTGGTGTTTGCCTACCTGTTGTCAGTTAAAGTCAGCTACAGCTAGGACGTTAGGTATGCATATTTTTAAATATCTGAATATTTTTCATGGATGAAAAGTAAGAGGTAATCTCGTACTGCACACACTGCCTACAAGTGCCTTATTACAAATATGCACCATACCCGGCGCTTAAAGGTAACTTTTTCCATTATCTACATACTGTATTAGTGTATATTTATGATTGTTTCAAACAATTAGCATTAATGTATGTAAAAGTAATAAAATAACTAACCCGATGACGTGGCGAACATTATTACTAGGCTGCTAGCCACAGATAACAAAGTACGAGCGGCTCCCCTAACTGTGCATTTAATATTAAAGACTTGCAAATATCATAGCCAGAGAGCCCAAGTTCATTTGCTCCCCCTTGCAGTAAAGTCGCGTACACACTAGGATCCGAGTATCCGAAATATCGACCTAACAAGCCACATTGTGCGATAGCGTCTCCGAAATAACCACAGGCGTAAAGTATCTGTCACATCGTAACTCTGAGGAACATTATTGCGACACCGCTGGTGTGTTCTTGCCTTATTGCCGCGCCCCGGTGGAGTGCAGCCACAAATAACGGCGGTAGGGACGCATAATGTTTTATTATACCCATTTTATAACCGCAAGAAGAATGTAATCTCCTTTATTTACTGAAGAGAGTGCAAGTGAAACGGATTGTTGTGGCAATAAACAGAAATATTGACGGTATTCGGGCGAGATTAAAACATTTTTTTTTGTTTCAGTACTCGTAAAATCTACGGTATTCAGTTACCAAGCCGTCTATGTAAATAAGTCAATGTAGAGATAGTAAACTAATGTTTCAATCTTAGAACTCCTAAACAAATGTTAGATGAGTTAATTGTTAATGAGCACAGTAGGTTCCTCAACTGGAGAAAAAACGCCTACAGCAGTTTCAACGCAATTATTAACACAATTATAATTGTGAAGTCGTCTTTATACATAGATTTAATAAGGAACTTAATAAAAACGTACTTTTTTGAGATTTTATTGCGAACTCGTCCATTTCACGCTGTTTTCGCCAACAATATGAATATTTTTTGCAATATAAGAGCGCGGAGTTTATTCTAAAGACAGAAAAACAAACGGACGGAAAAGAGAACTGCTCGCTGTTCCCGCCGACTCCTATTATTTTGCCGTCTAATTTTTGCAGCTGTAAACGGGCACTTTAAAAAGTCGCATAGTTTTAAAGTTCGCACCTGGCTGGCTCTGGCGCCAGTCAAAAGATCATTGTTATATGCCAGTCGTCAAACGCCCTCGAAACGAGAAAGTAGGGGAAAATTGTACAGTGCGACGGAGCCACGGTGAAGGAGGCCTTTCATACCCAGACGTAGCGAGTGTTTCAAAATTACGACCCCGCGCTTTATGATGTGTGAAAACGAGGTCTCGACAAAGGGATTTATTTAAAAAAATAGTCAAGTTAAAGTAGGAATTAACGTTCTATGCCATTATTAATATGAGTGAGGGGCTTGCAGTTCCGTAATATCTTTTGAAAGTTTGCTAAATCTCGCAAAAATGGGAGTTAAACTCGGCAACCGTTTTATTTTCAGAAAAATGTTTGGTAGCGTACTTGGACCTATAATTATCATCTCATCTTTGCCTTTATTATCTTCCAGTCTGTATTATAAACCCCTTCTTCTTTATCGTGTGGTTAGTGCCTAACCTGGTGTCAGAGTTTTTAAGCCGCCCATGGGCCTCTGACTTGGCTTAACATGCCGTCGAGAAATATCTCTCAGGCTTGCTGGTTTCCTCACGATGTTTTGCCTTTACCGAAGCAAGGGATTATTATTCAACACGCACATGAATCCGAAAATTCAGAGGTGCCTTGGGTTGGAACTCGAGACCTATGACTTGGCTATCCGACGGTCACATCACTAGGCTATCACTGCTATATAAACCAATGCGCCGGGTTTAAGAAATTTATTTCGCTCAAAAAGAATACAATTATTCACTTCTATGAGGAAACACATGATAATTAAGATACAATAAACGACGGTTTCGCTTGGTAATAAACTAAAATTAAGTTAAAAAAAAACGGCAAAAATTACAATTTATAAATTATTTAAGTGGTGTTTTAATAGTCTTTTAAAAGTTGGAAGTGATTTCGCTTCCTTGATTACTTTAGTTAAAAAGTTATAGAATTCAGCCCCTTCGACATATATATACGACAGTCTTTCTACCGTAGTTTGTCGTCAGTGCTCTTAAAATTATATGGTTAGCCTGCTTCGTAATGCGGTTTTGAATTTGCATTCTTTTTGTAAATGATATTTGTGTGTGTATGTCTCTATTAATTATTTTACGTACAAGTATGCAAATGCAGCAGTATGGAATTTATAAACTTGATCAATATTCATTAATTTTGGTTTCTTTGAATTTATATTTTGATAATCATCACCTTCTTTTCATTAGTGTCAACCGTCAATCCTAAACCTTTATCGTAAATGAAATTCCTAACATAACATAACATCACACCTGTAATCTCCATAGGGCTAGTTAGAGGTGTACCTAAAAGTACACTCGCATTTCGCCAGGTATGTTAAAGTTCGATGTAAGAGGGACAAGCCTATTGCCATCAACCGGGCACGAATCGAAACTCCGTGGCCGCTACTGAGAAATTTCTGATGCAAAAACCCAATAACACTTTACCTGACCCGGGAATCGAACCCAGCAGTCGATTAGATTAAATTCGTTGCTTTAAATGTCCAATTCAGAGAAAGTCACAAGAAAATCTCATAAAAAGAGCCAGCCATTATTCAGCCACTATCCCTGTTAACACTGGAAGTTTAAGCGACAACATTTAACTTTGTCCAACAAAATACGTATTATGAAGTGAAACAGTAGGAATAAAAGTAACTTTTTGCGCCGTTTGGAGTTTTTTGCTCGTATCACATGGACGCAATATGTCGTCGACGGCCTCTACAGCTGGTGCGCGCTGAATTTATATTTTAAATGCGAACCATAAATATGCGCATAAAAGGATCCCATTTGATTTCATTAAAACATTCCTGTTTACAAATCAGGACAACGATTTTAGCATAATTTTCGAAGTTCGATGAAAAGTTTTGGTGTTTTCTACTTGTTACTGTACCTGCTTAGTTTGTAGTATTTTCCGCTCAGTTTAACTTATGTATATTTTGCAACCCTGTTACATACCTACTCATTACATCATACATATATATTTTAAATGGAGCGACTGCTTATCTGACGTCCCACGATCCAGTTAGTACTGGGTACTACGATACTTGGTAAGACTGGTTGTCAGACTTTCGGGCCACTGCCACTGGTTATCTGAATGACTGTCAAATATCTACAAATGATAGCCTGGACCAACGGCTTAACGCGCTTTGCGTGGCGCGGCGGAAACTAGCTATGTAATTAGTGGGCCTATAAACTCAAACAGCTTTAATCTTCTATTAAAAAACATGCCTATTTTGGATTCTTATACAGGGAGGAAGGGATATCCAAAAAATCAATGAAATAAATAAATATCGCTGGACATTACACACAGCGGCATCCAGTGCCACACTAAGCAACAAGGCTTGTGTCGTGGACACCAGATAGTTGATATACTAACTAGATACATTTTGTTTGTAAATACATACTTATTATACATATAAACATCCATGACTCGGAAACAAATGTCGATGCTCATCACACAAACATTTGCTCCTACCGGGATTCGAACCCGGGACCCTAAGAACGAAAGGCAGCCTCACTACCGCTGCGCTATTCGGGTCGTCAAAAAATTAAACAGCAGATTTTTTTTAAATAACCGATTAAAGTTCCTAAGTATGGTATGATGTAAATGGTAACCGTTAATGCGTCTGTTCTTTCCACCCTGTATTATTTTAATATGATTTTATCCCCCGCTAATTAAATCGGCAAACAAAATCGGTAAACCAAGTAGGTACCTGAAGTAAAACCAATCAAACATCACTAAACCAACAGCCAATCAACCAAAAACTAATTTTCTCGAAAAACACTTACTTCACCGAAATTCGCGCCAACGAAGCCCCTAAACCGGCAATCACTCAAATGCGTTACAAAATAGAGTTTACCGAGGGTGGTGACACAAGATCCGATCTGATTATTTACAGTATCGATACCACAGGAATACAGAATGATAGTTATTTTGGATCGATACAAACGCATAATTGTGGCTAGTAAAATAGAATGGAATTCCTCTTTATTCGACTATCCTCTTTATGACTCAAAAACTGTTAGTAGAACTTACGACTATGTTAGTAAGCATTGATAAAAACAAAATGCTAATCCCTGGATCAATAAAAAGTATCGGTATCAGAATGAATGGTACATTGTCCTAAATTAAAAGAATTAAAAAGGATTACAAAAGTATTTCTGGAATCTTGCCTCGACACTCAAAGGTAAAAATCACCACAGTACAATACGATAGAATTCGATATTTGGAGGATCGATAAGCTTAAAGATATCGCATAGTTGCGAGCCGGATCGGTCCAAAGTATCGATACAAGTATCGTGCATCCCTAGCCTAGGTAAATGAATATCGGCCTGTTTCCGAATTAAGACAAATCGGCTTACTGCAGTGACGGATGCGACAGACTCACAAAATACCAACAGCAAATTCGCGCAGTTCACCTTTCGTCGCAAAGTTCACCTCTATTCGCTAAATTAAGGAGCTTAGTTTCGGGTGATATGTGATAAGTCTGTGGGGAATTGGTCTCTGCAATTTTTGGACTGCGACTCAGAATTTCAAGTGGCAGGTTTTCAGTTCATTTGAATTTATAGAGGATCATTTTAATTTGGGTCTTAAATGGTCGAACTATTGGTGGAGTTGGGTTTTTGAAACTTCACTCCGTTTGTTTTCTTAATTTTTAGAAGCAATACATTAAGCAGTAGGTACCTACTGCTAAAAGCTGCAGACCAGTCTGCAGCAGCTGTGTCCAGAGCTGTTACCACTGAATGGATTATCTTCATTCCAAAAATACATAAAAACTCGGGAAAAAAACTGGAAAAGTTTGAGCTCAAAATGTAATAACGAGGCACCTAACTGAAAAAGACATCCCTAATTTCAAGTTGAAATACTCGGGAAGTAATTACTCACGCCTTCATAAAAATATCTCGAACTAATTATTCCAAAGTAGATAATATGCCACGCTTCGCTGACTGTCTCAAAACCCAATGACTTTGAGCACTGTGATAACCGAAAAAAGTAGCGAATACCGAAGAAAAAAAAATTATGGCCTCCTTGCGAAGTAAATTTTTCGGTTGGTCGCCCCCTCTCCTCAAATTTAAGTCCCTAGTCTTTCCCTGTCTTAATTTTTTCCTTCCTAGGCAGTTTGCCTTTAGCGCCTGAGGTAATTATTTATCTGTGCCTGGTATAAAGTTCTCATTCAGTGGCAAATAACGCAAAGGCATCGCGATAACGGTAGGAGGGATGAAAAGATTGTTATTATAGTTTTATTATAGTATCTGGCCCTTTGTAAAAGGAAGTCTTTGAATGGACGGTTAGAGGAGCAATTAGTCATAGAAACTTTTTACTTATTTTTGTAAAAAAAATCTTGTAATGAATCGTTCAAACAAAAGGTTCGCTGTTATTTTTAAACGCACAGATTTATTTTTCGTTTCTATTATAGATAAATTTTATCACTAAATTTTGTATTATTTTATTGTATTTGCTAGTGGGGCCTAATATGAGTCTAACTCTGATGAGTTCCGATACGTAGACGATGAGTGCATGTGCAGCCTGATGGCTACACATGTACTCATCGTCTTCCTGCCCTTGTCCCATATTACTTGAGTTCGGCGCATTTTTTCAACCATTCTCCTCTGTCAACAGTCACGCTATCATTTACTCCTTTTTCTTTTAAATCATTCCTCACACATTGCTCACACGCCAAACACAATTTAAAAAAAAAAATGTACTGTGGAGGTTCCATGATGATCGATCATTCTAGATCGCTAATTAGTACTGGCAGCTTAAAAAAGTAAATAATTTTTGAATATGAAAAGAAGTAAAGAAAATGGGTGATGATCATTGGGACAGACTAGAAATAACTTATAAGATAAAAAGATGTGATTTATTAAAAAAAAAACTGAATATAAAGAGTTCAACCAAAAAAAAGGAATATCATTTGGTAGTGTAGCAGCATCACAGTACGTCCATCTATCTCAGTGTATTCATGTTCCAAACTCTCAACTAAACCCAAACAACAGCCCCACAATTAAAGGTATGCACACACTAATTAACAAACGCTCGTGCCACAGAATACAACAAGAAAATCTAGTAGCGATCAGCGCATTTAAACGGCCATCAATCCAGAGCTACGGGCAGCGTTGTTTGACCGCAGTGATTAACGATGTACGGACATAACTAAATTATAACCCTCTGGCCGACGGCCAATGACATAAAATGTACGAGGTAATTTTCTGTACCTAGCTTTCGGAAAATCAATGGAGTGTCATGCAGTTATGTCAACTAGGAGCGTCTGAATGAGATTCTTACAGTAAAGTTCTTCTCTATTGACAGCAGTGAATAATTAAAGTATTAGATCTATTGGACATAACAGAAGTGGTCCATCATCATCATCATTGCCTAGCCGTTCCCAACTATGTTGGGGTCGGCTTCCAGTCTAACCGGATGCAACTGAATACCAGTATTTCACATGGAGCGACTGTCTATCTGACCATGATAAGTGGTCCATCATTCCTTTCAATTTCTTAAATATCCCTAACATTTCGCCAGCCATGTTCAAGTCCCATGATAAAGAAAGCGAGCCTATAGGAAATCCCAGGAATATTTTTCCCCATGAATCTAACCCAAGACTTGCTCAACAGTAGCCATTGCGACCTACGACGCAGTCTTTCTAATAAACCACCACCACCACATTCAGCCTATTAATGTTCCCACTGCTGAGACACAGGCCTCCTCTCTCTCTATAAGAGGGAATGGGCTATAAAACCACGCGGGCCCAGTGCGGATTGGTAGATGTCACATGTCTTCGAATGTTTGGTTCTAGGACATGCCGGTTCCGGCGCCGCGGGACTATTCGAAAGAGATACCGTGGCCCCGGAACACAAAGGGCGATGAAGGAACATAGATGGGTTTTAGTCAGTAAAAGTCTGACACTCCCTCCTGCTCCGCCCAGAGCGGGAGAAGTCATTTGATGATATCCAATCCAAAAAAAAAAAAAAAGGACATGCCGGTTTCCTCACGATGTCTGTTCGTAAGTCGGTGCTGCCACCACTGGGCCACCGCTGCTCGGTTATAAACCTCGATTATTTATTATGAGCCCCACTACTGCTGTGCCCCATTACAGGGCAAAGGCCTCTCTTCCCTCTTTCCATTTTTCTCTGTCTTTGGCTATTTGGGCCCAATCCTTTTGGTAAGAGTTCAGCTCGACACGACATCTCCTTCTGGGCCTACCGCGTCGCCATGTTCTGTTGTTCGGAACTCAATCTGTTGCCATTTTAGTCCAATTTTGATGCGACATGTGGCAGATGTGGCCTACCCAGTTCCATTTTAATTTGATGGCTGTGTTGCAAAATTATACGTATACTCGTTTATGTATTTGAAATAACGTAGCCTAACAATACTTCTAGATATCTCTTCAGCAGGCCTAGCCAAGTTACAAACGATTCGTATCGATTCTCTTTCTACAATCGTAAACGTTAAGTCACGTGGTCAAAACAAGCGAATAAAAACTTTCGTAGACAAGTTTACATCGATCAAGATGATAGAATGAAATGTATTCGTTTCTACAATCGTGATCCCTACATCCCATATAAATCGTAGCCAACTTACAGTTTTGACTAAACTTTAAAGTTTCCATTCGTTTGTTTTGACCACGTGACTTATCGTTGATAGATGTCATTCCCATACATTTGGTTAGTTTTCTATGCGTTAACGATTGTAGATTGTCAACTTGGCTAAGCCTACAGTTTACTGCATCATTATGTTAAGAAACTCTGCGTCTTCAAATTGTAAATATCAATATCAAAGAAACTATTCACGTAACGTAACGTAACAGAGTCATGCAGTATAATAGAAAATGTTTGGTGTAGGGTGAGAACCCCAGTTTTCGTCTAAGAGCCATGATCGATGTTTCGACACGTGCAGCGGGGGTGATGTTCGTCATTTATTAACTTTTGCTTTCTGTATAAACGAAAATATTGGATTATTTTTATTAATTTATTCTTTAATCTTTTGTAACAAGAAGCTGTATAAATCATTGAACAAAATCTTTAAATTATAACAGAACTTCTCATAAAAATAGGAACATTATTAAGGTAAGTTAAGAAATTGCAAAACGGAATTCTAATACACGGTGTATTAGAATTCCGTTTTGCAATTTCTGAAAAATCTGAAACACGGTGTGTGACCCATAACATTCTCAGTTCGCTATAAAAGGCGCATTCACTCACTATCTTTAAATTTACTGTCTCGTACACTATCCATGTTTATTACTGGCCAGTACTAGCTGCACACACTCCCCCACTTTTCCGCGCAAAAAGGGATCCTTGTCTGAAGTTTGTTTTATACAGTTTGTCCATTAGGACATGAATGAGGACGGCGGAGTCATGTCAATCGGATTAGAGGAGTAAACAAGCTCAAAAGTTTTGTAAAACCATAAGTATTATTTTAAGCTTACTTTGTATACCTACTACATACTCAGAACTACGATTTTTACTTTTAGTCAATGTAATCGCATATGCGCTGTACGAAAACACTGTGTAAAAGAGTACCTACATCACTGGATTACTTTGAGCTTGCCTCTTTCTTATTTAGGCCACAGACTATAGCTTCTGAAAATCTCAGCTAAAGATGACGTGTATTGTCACAATTGATGTCTTAAGATTAATACTAGCGTATTTATTAAAGTCCAGTAAAACCAATAACTCCTTTCCAATCCATTAAACAGTTTCCAAACTTCATATATCCATTAAATGACAAATAATAAGAAGCTGAACGAACGACACCACCACAATGTATCCCTTCAACTAACTTGACAAGCGGCGGACGGCAAAGTTCAGAGAACCACGGTCGGCGGGACCGTGAGCCACGACACAATGAGACATAAGCAACCCTTCCGATATAACAGTAAATACGAAGGGTCCCAAGAGCCCCTCGCCACACAGACCCATTACAACTAAGTACCACTTGTCGAATTCAACGTAACCTGAAGTTAATTGAGAGAAAATTGAAACCAGATATTTGTTGAGTGCCGTCGAAGTTGCAACGTCTTAGAAAAATAATTGTGAGGGGGCGAGTCGGATGCAATGAGACAATAGATATCAATACGTCAGTTATAGTGTCAGAAGTTGTAGAAACTGGGTTTGTTTGTGTCTGAAATCGTGAGCCAAAGTTTTCAGTGCAAGTTTACGCTTTTGTTTTGAGAAAAAATGGAAATACAAACAAAAGAGACACGACATAGGGCGTCGGCGAGTTCTTTTGAAAAAATCTATGTTTCCCAAATGTCAGGGAAATTCTAGACTATCACTGCAATCGTTTCTTACGAAGGTTTGGCTTACATACTTTATATGTTTATTGAACAGTTTTGTTTTAATTCCACACCACGTTTAATGAAAAGGAGAACGCATTTGAAAATAGTGAACAATGGTCAATTCGGCATTTTGACTTGGCACCTTTTTAAATTCCAAACACCGAAACCTGGCAATATTTTTTCTGACCCAGTAAATTGTAAAGCCGAACCAAGCTACCGTGGTAAAGCCGGCACTGTCAGTCGGACATGTGTGTGTCTAAAACCCATTAGACTGATGAATACCAGGTTTTAAAACCAAACAAGCTGTATGCTAACCACGTAGAGTTGAAGAAAAAAAAACTCAGATACAAAACCTTTACTTGGATACAATACACCACGCCTGTAAAGCCCAAATGGTTAGGTAGAGGTGTACCTAATAGTATAACCACATTTCGCTAGTTATGTTTTAGCCATATTCTAGGGGACGAGGACATCCTGCCGGGGCTGCGGGACTGTTCGAAAGAGATACCGTGGCCCCGGAACACAAAGGGCGATGAAGGAACATGGATGGGTTTTAGTCAGTAAAAGTCTGACACTCCCTCCTGCTTCGCCCAGAGCGGGAGGAGTCATTTAATAATTTCCCACCCGAAAAAAAAAAGGGTCGAGCACATGCCATCAACCGGCCACAAATCCAAACTCCGTGGCTGCTACTGAGAAAACATTGCTGGAAAAACTCAATAACACTTTTCCCAGCCTGGAAATCGAACCCATGATGACCTCTTGCTTAGCAGTCGCCCTTACGATCACAAAACCAACGAGTAACAAAAAAACAAAAGAATAACTATTGCTTTGTTTTTATTTTCGCAACTATAACACACGGAGGTATTATAATTAGTTTGCTAATCATGAAACTTCAGACCGAATATGTATGTACTACAATATTATTCTCATGAGCATTGTATACTTTCAGTCTTTGTTGTTATTAGGTCTTTACTCAGAAACTACTTGCACAGAAATGCTGAGAGCCACTCAGTCGTCTTGAAGAGAAAGTTTACACGTTATGATGATGGATTTCAGACTTGCATACCTACCCACAGGAATATACTACAGAGTACAGAAATACTGTTGCATGGCTCTGGTTAAGGAGAATATTTTCCAAGTAAGTTTTGCACCTAATCACATCTAAGCTCAAGCCTTCAGCAGGAAAAAAAGGTTTTGTTTTTGAAACTATTAGCATAAAAACATCAAATTGTTCTCATCCAGTCAAAATTTTCGTCAAATATAATCTAGTCATTATTAAACAGCCATTCTTCTTCATAGTGTAGATGTCTAAATGGATTCAGCCCAAAATTTGGCGACAAGTTTTACACTTTCAGTTCGCGTCCAACAGCTCCTGTAACGTGCAAACAACAGGTCAAGCAGGAGACGATATCAAGTGTCCCATCGTTTGTGGAATGACATCCATTCTTACCCTGATAATTGAATTTTGAAGTACACATTCAAGAACAACTAATAATTCCTCAAAAGTATACTATCCACGTTTCAGAACACAGTTTTTGGACCATTTCCAGGGTGTTTAGTGTCTCCATTAAATTGTCTGGCAAGCTATGTTGTCCCTTAAAGCTGAACAACGAAGTTCTGCCGCATTTTAATACCATAAGACTTATCCCAGCTTTAGTTATCTACTAAAGAGAGTTATAAATTACCGCTCAGCCTGAACAATTTATCTAAGTAAAAGACATAATATTAAAGTTTCTTTGAAAATGTTAGAATAGTTATATTGAAACTTGTTGAACACCTGTGTCTGGTGTCCTTTTTCGGTATAAGTAGTTGGTACGAAATGTTTGTGCGCGCATCACGTCAAAACTACTGCATAGGCTTCTTCAATATTTAGGCTATATATTATCACGCTACTTCCTTAAGGGCGTAGGCAATTTTGCATTATGTCCGTATACTTCAATTGTTTGACGTTTCAGTCATGACGTAGGTACATGAGAACGGCTATTTGTAGCTTATGTCAACGAAGTTAATAGCCTAGCGGTTTCATGACTGCTCTGCAAACTCAAACCCCCCTACATTATTTTTAATTTTTGTGATTTTTTTTTTTTATATTCTGTGAGATTTCCTATGTCTCTTTTTGTATTTAAATTGTTTGCATTTCTAGATTTCGATTTTTTTTTCGTGTAATATATTTTTCCATAAAGTAATAGAGAAGTATAAAAGAAGAATAGAATCATGCTGCGCCGACCCCAAATAAATTGGGATAAGGGCAGGAGTATGATATGATGATGATGATGATTTCTCCAAACAGTAGTATAGCGAACGGCAGCCTGATAAATTCACGTGTTCTTGCCGTGCAAGAACTATGCTGTGCTATTCGCAATAATCAATAATCCATACGCAGTTTACGTAGATTATGTTTACAGCTATATTGTTATTGGCCTCATTCCATGCATCTTGGTGAGAATTTAAGACCTGCCTGGACTGTCATCGAAGGTCTGACGGTGGAGACAAAAGTCAGTTGCAAGAGATCCGGAACAGTTTGCAGCAGCTATATCGTGTTTGGGCTCATTTCATGGACCTTGATGAAAACTTTAAACTTAGCTAGAGTATGACTTTCATCGAAGGTCGACGATGGAGACGGAAGGCAGTTGCAAGAGGTCATCAAGAGTTTACAGCATCTATATCGTGTTTGTATTTTATGCACCATGATGAGAACTTTCGACCTAGCTGGAGTATGACTATCATCGAGTGTCTAAGGATGCTATCGTAAGGCTGTCGAGGGAAGCCCTTATTTGTAAAAACAGAATATTTTGGCGATTAATGCAAGTATTTCAGAGAAATTAAATTGTTACAGACCTACTTGAATCTATACTATAATATTATAAAGCTGAAGAGTTTGTTTGGTTGGTTGAACGCGCTAATTTCAGGAACTACTGGTTCGAGTTGAAAGTATCTATTACTGTTGGATAGCCCATTAATCGGGGAAGGCAACAACGAACAACAACGTTACAACGTTTATATAAAATCACGCTACAATCAACAGGAGCAGAGCATCAATGAAAAATGTTGCAAAAAAGGAAAAACATATTCCTTTTGAGACCTTTCGCTGCGTGCGCTGCGTAAACGGTTAAAGTTACGCAATAATCGTGTATGACGGAATTGTTCCTGTTAAAATGTTCTATAAAAAGTCCGCGATAGCATTATTATGTCTATCTTTTAAGGGTCTCTCACACTCTCTCTAACCATCTCTCTGTCTCTCTTATATGACGCCGACGAAGTTGCGAAGTTTAGGTCAGCTAGTAATTCAATAAATGTGAATCAGAAACTGTGTTCTACTTGATAACTTGGACCGAAAAACCTTGCACAGTTTTCTATAAGTGTACAAAGTCTTGGTACGGAACGACCACTTAGAACCTACTGCACTTTTAGAATTAAATAAATCGAAAAGTAGTATTGGCAACCCCTAAGTCATTTTAAAAGACCTATTCAACGATACCACACACGATGGGGTAGACGACGAAAAAATGTCATCCCCACTTCACATGTAGGGGAGCTACTCTAAAAAAATATTTTCAAAAATTTTATTTTACCACTTTGTCGGCGTCATTGATATTACCTTTACAAAATTACAGCTTTCTAGTACTAACAGTCTCTTAACAAAACCTCGGACAGACAGACAGACGGACATAGCGAAACTATACGGGTTCCTTGTCAGGACTACGGAACCCTAATAATAATAGAGACCGGATTGTATGCAAATGTACCTATACCTGCGCATTCATATATTATTATGACTGTTTTCGTAAAAGTATGCATATTTGGGCCGAAAAGTTCTGGAGTGGCGATCGCGAACCGGAAGACGTTGCGTTGGAAGGCCTCCCACTAGGTGGACCGATGACCTGGTGAAGGCTGCGGGAATCCGCTGGATGCGAGTCGCACGGGACCGGTCAATGTGGCGACACTTCGGGGAGGCCTATGTCCAGCAGTGGACGTCTTTCGGCTGAACTGATGAATGATGATGCATATTTTAGCTAAAATCGGCATATCACACCGCATAGACTGGTTTAGTATAGCTTGATTGGTCGCCCCGCGTACTCACTAGGAGTATACCTATATGTATGTCTGTATGTATCTACTGCGGGCACTTCCATAACACTGGGTGTAAACAGACCCTTCACGAAGCCGTCTATCAAGCATTCTGTACATCAAACTGAGTAACTCTGAGCAAAAATGTTTGCTGGGAAACGAACTTTTTTTTTGGGGTGAAAAATCACATTTTACGGTATAACTCAATGTAACGCATTCAACACATTGTGCTGATGGACGGGTCTGGAGGTATCGAACGTAAAGTTATAACATTAAAACTTGTATTAAAAAAAAAACTTGTGGAAAAGTATGAACTTTGACACCCAATTTCTCCGTAGCTAGAAGGTTCCCAGGTATGATCTAGAACAAAAAAGTGATCGCAATGACGCGGAGAACAAGTGCCTTTCGGCTTCGTTAAGAATCTATTTAAGTACACCCTTTATAATTGAAGTTTAACGATCCCGATAAACGGCAGTTAATTGACGCAATCGAGATTATTGTTGGTTGATGTCATTATAAACAATAGCCTTTCCTGTCAGTTCTATGTTATCATTTTGTTTATTCTATGTTCTAGGTATTTGTTTGCCTACACGTATAATCCTTAAAACATTAAAATTAGATTATATTGCTATTAATTCTAATTTTATTACTAGGTAATCTAAAAATGTAAATACATGATTTTGCATGCATAATCAGTATATAATGTTCCCACTGCTGGGACACACGGGCTTCAGCGAGCCCAGTGCGGGTTGGCAGATGTCTTCGAATTCTTCGATGTATTCTTCTAGAACATTTTCCTAGCGATGTTTTCCTACACCGTTTTTGAGAGCAGTGGTGATGAAATAAATTACACAAAGAAATGCGCCTCTGCCTGGGTTCGAACCCACGACTTACTGTGCGTAAGTCGGAGCCACCACCACTGGGCCACCGCTGCTCTCACCGATGCTATTATTATGGCGGAATGTGTCCTGCTCTATAACATTTTTATATTCATACCCCTGTTTTCTGTACATACCCCTTTTCATACAAATCTTTTTATGCAAATCTTTTTATGTAAATAAATATACTTACCTACTTAAGTACTTACAAAAGTAATTACGAAACCAATAAATTAACTAAAGCTGATATCTTATTTCAAATAATTTTATTAGTAATAGCTGATAGGCTTTAATTAAATTAGTTCTTGAAATTCATAAAGAGAATAGAAACAGTCAATTCTATAGAACACGGGCGAAATTACGAATAGTGTTTTGTTTGAGCCATTCCTCGCTAAAGGCAAATACTCAAACGTTTGATTCCGTATGTTAAAGAGCGTGTATTTCCCTGCTAATTGAGTTTCTGTCACACGGTAGCGCACGGTGGGGCCCGTTGCGGCCCGGTGCGGCCTGCTGCGGCCCGGTGTGCGTCGATTCCGTTTTCCCTCGCAGACAGTGCTGACCAATTACCACTGCTTTTCAATTCACTTTGAGAATTCCACAAATTCCGTTTGATATGCATCTGCTTTGGAACTTTTGCCTTCTTTCTGCTTAATTTTAATAAATATTGAATCAGTTTTACAGTCTATTCTTTTATGCGTTTGTTTTGCATTAAAGCTTTTTAGTATTCGTGGACACGGCTAGACGGTAAGCGCTTCGTAAGTCGGAAAACCGAAAGCGTAAAGTGGACTGCGTTATCGAAAAAAGGATTTTTAAATGTAATATCCTTTTAGTAACCACTTTTTAAAGCTTGTCTGCTTGTTAATAAGAAACTTTTGAAGGAAGTTCTTTTATTACCCCATGCTGAAATTTAGTTTTTCTACGCTAAACTACCCACTGCACATTTAGTAATGTGTAATTCCCGCCCTTTCCAGGCACATTATTAGGCTTACAAGCCAAGCAGTCATTATTCACTGCAGCCCCTAAAATTCGTGATTCTGGATAGGTGTAACTGTGATTTGTGTATGGCTACCTAATGGGGTCCTATGAGCTTGAAACAATAGGAAAATACACGTGGAGAACACGCACTACGATCAAGAGGGAAAAGGGCATACAATTTTCCTCATGACTAAGAAACTTTTCATAAACAGGTATGTAAAAGTATTGTTTCTTTCTTAGAACTTCATAATTTCATCATAAACGCATGGTCATTGATTGTAGATAATCAACAAAACTATTAGTCCAATCATCGATGCGACTTGTAATTAGTAGTAAATACCAGATTTCCTCCATTGCCTGATAATTAGTGGAGCATTTGAGTTCGATGCTATAGTATGTCCGTAGCAGTCATTAGGATATGATCATGAGAAATCATTGTGTTCTGTAGATGCCTAGTGTTAAAACGTCGCTGACATAACAATGAGGAACTACTTAGTTATCAGTTTCATTGCGATAATATCGTTGATTACTACAGCCGCTGACGATGGTAATTTATTTAATTTTGTTTTATTTTGGTTCATAAATTGTAATGTGTATCAAGTTTTGTTGCATTATTTTATTCGTGTTTTAATTTTTATTCTGCAAGCATAAAACTGTGTTCTTTTAATTATTAATATTTATAAATATATTATAATTATTTATTATTTGCAATTTATTGATTGACCTTTTTAAGTTAATTTTCGTTTTTGTTTCAGCGTGCAGCAAGTGCGTAAAAGCAGATCAATGTGTTTTTTATGGGAAATTAAGTCAACAAGAGCAAAGTGCTTGGCAAACTGCCTATCCTTGTACATCACCCACCAACCAGGAATCCAGCAAACTCTTCGGATTCTCCAGCAGCGCCAAAGGAGACTTTGTAAATACCCTTCTCACTACTCATATTCCTTCTCCTCATTTATTACGAACTTTATACGAACATGAGCAATTTATCCCGATATTACCGTTAATCACCAAATATGTCATTAAAATACTTGGAGCGTAAATGCAACACGATAAAATGGTTTCATAAATAACCGTGTAATTATGAATCCATCGAGCTGTGTAACGTAACACGAAAATTTCACAATTAAAAGTTGGATGACAGCTACCAAACTATCGGAAAATAATTATGAGGCGGCAAGGAAAAAATATTTAATTAATTTACAGTTCAATATTGACGAAACCCAGTTTTACTCTCGTTAAAAATATAAATTAACTTGATGTTATATTATGTTCATGTTCACTTTATGTATAAACGTTTATATTTCAGGTATGCTGTGATGACCCTGACCAAACACCCACTGTTGGTAGCAGACATTTAGATTACAATAATTACGGTAATCCAAATAATTATGATCAGCCAAACACTGGCTACAATTACCAAAATCCGCAAAATCCAAACGGCTACGGTTTTGGAAATAACAGACCTAACAATAATGGCTGGGGATCTGATAACGGAAATAATATCGGATACCCTAATCAAGGGGGCGATGGTTTAGGGTATAATCCGGTGGAAAATACACCAGCACCGTCGCAAAACTACTTTAACACGAATAATAATCCTTATGTTACATCGAGTCCGTTCTTCCCCGCACATGGGCATGGTCAAGGCAATGGCAACACTGGCACCCAAGGGCAGTGCCCTGTAACAAGCTTCCCGCCAAAACCTGAAACAGGATGTTGCGGACGCGAGGCGTCTGACACAGACAAGATTATCGGTAAGTTACCGAACACTTTTCACAGCTTAGTTTTTAACGTGAAAGGTAAAACAAAGCGGCCATCTTTTATTTTTTAAAGGTTACACTGATCAAATGCAGGATGCTTGGGAATTTTAATTAAAATCTGCACGTTTATTTACCTTTAGAGATTTTTTTGTATTTTTCTGCCCGATCTTGCCGTATCACCTTCAAACTCTCAAACGAAATATTCTACGATTACTGTTGAATGTTTCATGGTACACCGTTTTCTTTCTCTTTGCTAAAGCTTTGTTTTCTTTGCACAGATAAGCCTAAACCATCGGGCTACTATGACAATGGGCCTAGAACTAGGCCAGGAAATTCTTTCGGCAATTCTGCTTGGCCTTATAACAGCCGTCAGTCCAGGTTCACTCGCTCTGTGGATGGGACTCCACCTGTGGCAGTAACCATCGGCGATCGGATAGCAGGTACCGTATGACTAACATAATTATTATAGACTAGCATAGGCCCGCGGCTTCGCTGCGTGGATTTCTATAATAGGCTTGATGACAAAAAAAAACTAATTAGTCAGTCAGATAGATTTCCAAAAAATCGTCATCATCATCATCAGCCTATAATTTTCCCACTGCTGGGACACGGCCTCTTCTCAATGAGAGAGACTGACGGACTAAACAGAATCATATTTTTTTAGTCAAGAATCATTGGAGCACCATGGGAGCATTCAAGCTGTGATTCAGGTTATAAACTGCGTGCCTAAATTTCATCCTAATTCGTTCAGAAGTTTTTACGTGCAAGAGTAACAAACATCCATCTATCCATCCACCCTCACAAACTTTCGCATTTATAATATTAGTTCATGTTTATAATATTAGTAAGATCGGGATAAGGATAGGAGAAATCGTGGTACTTACAATCATTCTTGTATCCTTACAATAGGCGAGACGACAAAAAAATCTAATTAGTCCGTCACTTAGATTATCAAAAAATATTTGACCCGTGTTTTTTCTTTTGTTACGTAAACCAAAATTGACGAAGATACGACGCTTTTAAAATTCTCAATACGTCACGCCATGGTATAATTTTTAGCTAGTTCTGACGTCACGAGCCCCCACTCCCGAGTTTTGATGCGTTTTATCTTTGTCAATATTCATTGATTTACAAAAACAAAAAATACGTGTCCATTAATTTCCAATACTCTGACTGACGGACTAAATAGATTTGCATTTTTTTGATACTGTCGTCATGCCTATTTATTTGGGGTCGGTGCAGCATGTTATCTTTTTCTTATTCTATTATTCTTCATCTCAGTAGTTACCTTTGTTACCATCATTATTCAAACAGTTCATCCATGGTTTCTTTGTTCTTCTGTCGTCGACATTCACAACCAAAACTTTTTTAATGGCATTTTCTTTATTCCTCTGCATCACATGATACCATGACAACCGATTTCCTTGCAACTTGCTTAAGTAACCATTTTACTTAACTAACTATTTTATTAACCACTTCTTTCTTTCTTTATCGTGTGGTTAGTGCCTAACCTGGTGTCAGAGTTTTTAAGCCGCCCATAGGCCTCTGACTTGGCTTAACATGCCGTCGAGAAATATCTCCCAGGCATGCTGGTTTCCTCACGATGTTTTTCCTTCACCGAAGCAAGTGATAATTATACAATACGCACATGAATACGAAAAATCAGAGGTGCGTGCCTTGGGTTCGAATTCAAGACCTATGACTTGGCAGTCCGACGGTCACACCACTAGGCTATCACTGCTTGCCTATTAACCACTTTGTTACCATCATTATTCAAACAGTTCATCCATGGTTTCTTTGTTCTTCTGTCGTCGATATTCACAACCAAAACTTTCTTAATGGCATTTTCTTTATTCCTCTGCATCACATGATACCATGACAACAGATTTCCTTACAACTTGCTTAAGTAATTGGGTAGGCATAACCATAATAAAAATATTTACTGGTGGTAACTGATGAACTTGCCTCCTATTATAAAATATGGACTAAAATTCCGGTGGCATGCGCTTTCGTTAGCAGATGACAAAATTAAGCAAATCTAGTGCTGTTCTCATTATAGGGTTCCGTACCTCAACAGGTAAAAAAAGGAACCTTTATAAGATCACTCTCTTGTCCGTCTGTCAGTCTGTCCGTCTGTCCATATGTCGGTCTGTAAACACCGATTTTCTCAGGAACGGAATTTTCCCTTTACTTGTACTGTAAGACCATGCTTTTAAACAAAATTGACAATTCTAGGTCAACCGGCAGTATCCTATAAGGTCGAAAACCTATATGGTAGTAGCCGTTGACCTAGAATCACGAAATTTGGCGAAAAGCAATGCCGCTCATGTAAAGGGATAAATCGGAAAACCGTAAATATGTAGTTTAATAACAGAAAAAAAGCGATTTTACTATTACAAACTTATTATTTGCGGTTGGTGCAATAGCCGGTTCATGGGATCGAACAGCAAAGTTAAGTTTGTCCTATAAAAAGTTTGACTCGCTCTTGGCCGGTCTTTTTTCTCCTTATTTACTTGCACTTTTATGAAAACATCCATGATACAAGACCATTTTAAGTACATAACTTCCTGGATAAGTAACATAATACTCAATGGTTGTTAATGTAACCACAGTAATTAACGATTTCGTGTAATAGACATTTTAATTAACTAGCTATTATTTTCTGTAACATTTGGAACTCTCGCAAATAATTTGTGGTGTGGAGTTTCCAAAGCTATTAACTAAACATCATACGTTTACTGGTACTATTAATTAGTGAAGTATTTCCAAATGACGAGTTTAAATAATTGATATCTTGTATTTAATGTGAATGGCAATTAATTAACAATCTATTGTAAAACTGTATTTTCGGAAATATAGAGTTCTTTTATTAGTCATGTAACAAGTGATAAATACATTTGAGTTCGTTACGTTCCGAAAACCCCTCTTTTTTCATTTAAATCTGCTGAGTACCTACCTACCTCAAGACCACTCATCGGTTAGATTTGTAATCTATATGCAAGATATTATCACAACTCAGGGCCAGAGCGGAAACCATCTCATCTTATCGAATTTTACTAGTCCATGCAGCAATACGGTCTGAATAGATTCACCCGAAACTGTCAAATGTTCCCGACCAACCTTGTACTTATTGCTTTAGCGATAAGGTTGAGAATCTATTAAAGAAATTTGACAGATTGTAGTAGCTTGATGTGCTGGCGTCTGTTCATCCTTATTATACAGGGTTTAACCACCTCATCACGAAGCCAACAACCAAGCATTCTGTACATCAAACTAAGTAACTTTTCGCAAAAATTATTGCTGGGAAACCAATTTTTTTTGGGTGAAAAATCATGTTTTGTGGTAGAACTCAATGTAAAGCACTCAAAACATTGTGCTGATGGATGGATTCAATAGTACGGGGGTCGTGGAAGTGTTTAAAGTAAAAATCTTGCATTAAAACTTGTATTTAAAAAAAAAGTTGTCAAGAAGTTGGATGTTTGACCCCCAATTATATCTCCGTAACTAGAAGGTTCCCAGGTATGGTGTAGAACAAAAAAATGATCGCAACGATGAAGAGAACAATTAGTGCCTTTCGGCTTCGAGGTGTTTTACACCCTTTATGAACAACCAAGAACGCCATATTTAACTTTGAGATACCCACTGCTTAAAGCTAGACGCGTTATGACTAGTTAGACGCTCATCAAAAGACAAAACTCCAATTAAATTGTTCTATTGCCTCAGGTGGCCGAGAGACCGAACTGGAACAGTTCCCCTGGACGGTGCTCCTGGAGATTACCTTCGACTACGGAGACAAGAGGCAAGCCTTCAACTGTGGAGGATCTCTCATCAGCTCTCGATACGTTTTAACTGCTGGACACTGCGTCTTTGATCAGGGAGGCAAAATTATAGAGTAAGTACTATAAGAAATACTTATTTTGATTAATGTATTGGTTTTTATGGGAACCCGTGTTTAAACACTGCTGAGCAAGATGTTTTTTTAAGAAACCCTATTTATGACAATTTCATCTGTTTGAAAACTCTTAACGTTAATGGCAGGTTATAACTAAACCAGCAAGAAAGTCTGTATGTGTGTGTGTTCTGTATTGTATCATCCAAACTTCATAAGCATGAACTCTGCAATGATTGTCATGGTCCTTCATTTGCAATCTTTTTAATGATCATCGTTTTTAACAACTTCCTAGAACACGCAATCGCAAATACCAACCTTTTTAATAGGCTTCTCCGTCTACACAACACAATGACATACTTTTATTCCACAGCATCGACATCTACCTAGCTGAGTACGACAAGCGTACGTTCCCAAAAGACTGCAAAGTGGTGTTAGGCCAAGGGCAGAAGTGTATAGAAAACATCATAATGAAAGCGGAGGATGTGGTACTGCATCCGCAGTACGACGACACGCATCTCAACAATGACATCGCACTGATAAGAATACAAGGGCATGCGCCTTACACGGGTAAGCTGTATCTTCGAAGTTTTGAGCCGGTACATACTAGCGAATGGGCGAGGAATTACGCACGGCCCGCAAAAAGAGCTTTGTCTTAGAATTTTAAATCACCTTCGAGATTATAAATGGTCTTATGAGAACTTATAATGATACTGATTTATTAATAGGTCTTTCTTTATCGTGTGGTTAGTGCCTAACCTGGTGTCAGAGTTTTTAAGCCGCCCATGGGCCTCTGACTTGGCTTAACATGCCGTCGAGAAATATCTCTCAGGCATGCTGGTTTCCTCACGATGTTTTTCCTTCACCGAAGCAAGTGATAATTATACAATACGCACATGAATCCGAAAATTCAGAGGAGCGTGCCTTGGGTTCGAACTCGAGACCTATGACTTGACGACGGTCACCCCACTAGGCTATCACTGCTTAGGTGAAGGTAGGGCTTTAGTGAGCCAACGGGCATTTCAATGAAATGCTCCTGACCTTTTTTAAGTCCATACAAACAATAAGTTCATTCAACAAACCATCTCTGCGAACATACGAGCACCTATTCACCGAAAAACCTGACAATGCTCGCTTGTGTGAAGCCCCAGCTTGACACATTGTACCAAGTTGTACAAGTATTGCACGTTCGTGGATAGAATAAGTGCTGACAAGCATGTATTAAGTAAAATTGGCGACTTAGCGACACAGCTGTGATAATATGGCTTCCCGTATGGTAACTTCCCGTTTTGCCAACTAGGTAAACAAAAGACGTGCAAAACAAGTGAAAAAAGTGCCATTTCGTAACAATTTTAATCTTCATAGATTGAGTCCCGTTTCGCTAACTATAAATGATATAATATAACTTTGCCAAACTAGCTCAATAGAAGAAAAGACTGAACAAGATTATGTGTAGATTAGAGAATTAATCATAAACGGTCTGCTAAAGTTTGGTAAGATCATATTATGGCAGTTACAAAGTATGATATTAATCTCAGTTTTAAGAACTATAGGTACCTACCTACATTTACATTTTCGTTAGACTTATCTTACTCAAAGTTCAGACGAGTTTATTAATATTCTAAACCAGGTCGACCTGAGCAATCGTTAATAATTGAAACAACTTATTACAACAATTTTGAATGTAAACCAACTAAATAGCTGTGTTACTGTTATGTTCAAAACAGATTCTAGACTTGTTTTGTAAACAAGCAAACGAAAAGTTTTCAGTAGTGTTGGTTTATGAACAACTTCTCCAAATGATATCAATACTTTATGATAGCAGTGTAAACATAACAATAAAGTCTCCTTTTACGGAGATTATAAATCTACATCTAATTCAATCTGACTGCCTCTTTGCATAGCACAAGGTCCTGGATACAATTCCCTGGTCTAGCAAAGTGTTATTGGGTTTTTCCATCGGGAATTTCTCAGTAGCAGCCACGGAGTCTGGATTTATGCCCGGTTGATGGCAATAGGCTCCCCCTCTAGTACTTACACACAACTTAAAACATAACTGGCGAAATGTGGGTGTACTTAATTAGGTACATCTCTACCTAGCCCTTTGGGGATTACAGGTGTGATGTTATGTAATTAAATCTATTCTCTTCTAATATATTTTGTACTTGTCCGTTTCCAGACTACATTCGGCCCATCTGCCTTCCATCTATCGACATCGACAACCCGGATTTCTCGAACCTTCGTCTCGCCGTCGCCGGTTGGGGTCGAAACGGCCGCTACCGGTCCGACATCAAACAATCGACAATCGTCAACCTAGTGCCCCAAGCGAAATGCAAGAAATTCTATCCGAGTCTGTCGCGCCGACAAATGTGTGCGGCGGGTTACACCGGTGAGGATACATGCAAAGGAGACTCTGGCGGTCCACTCATGACGTTATACGGCGGGAAGTATGAAGTAGTGGGTGTCGTCAGTGGGAAGAGGGCCGACTCGCCCTGTGGGACCTCCGTGCCGTCGCTCTACACAAGCGTTTACCACTACAGCGACTGGATACGGAGCAACATGAAGAATTAATTATTTTCGTCTCGCTGTTTGAGTTGGAATGTAGTCTCGTTACAATTGTATCATAGTTGAATGTCTGCTTCTAAACTAGTTTAATTTTCAAGTGCTATCAAAATAAATGAAATCAAAAGAAAAATGCTTCTCAATTCATTTCCATGCAATAGATTTAGCTAAAAGATTCCGCGATCCCTCTTTGCCAGAACCGACACGTTAGGTGTGTTAAATGTAGCATATAATATTGCAGAATGATTGCCGGCTATGGAAGGTCTCAGTTTCCCAAGAGCTAGGTTTTGCATGCTATCGTGCCCAAATAAACTTTTATGAACTGAAAAATATAGCGGCAAAATTCGAGGTGGCAATATTTTGTAGCTGTTTTGCCGTGGCGTTGGCAGGCTGGCTTTGTGGCGCGTAAATTGCCCGCGTATTCAGCGATTGCAAAATTGTGCATCGAAGTGAAAGATTAATTTTATTGAAAACCTAATAGGGTTTTCAATAAAATTAATATATAAGCTAGTATAACAGTGTTTTGAAAACATAATTCAACTAATTTTACTCGATAAAAAAAATCACGAACTTATTTCTAAAAATCTCTATTAACGAGTACAAACCATATTCAAATACATGCGATCATTCTGATTTTCTCGAAATGATAGTAACTGGGCTCAGTGTCCATCAATTAACGGTCAAAAGGTTAGTTTCGTATTATGTATGACCCTGTTAGTCACCGTAAGTAAAGTGATATCCACTCAGTATGATACGTAATACCGTAATACCAATATTATGACATTCACGGTTGTCATCAAAGTTCGGTGTACAACCGAAGCTTGATAGTCACTGGATATCAGAAAAATACGTAATAGCCCTGCTGAGAAGTTTTTGAAAAAATCCTAAAAACCAAAAAAACAAGAAAAGAACTTTTATAGTTTTATTTATAGTTTTCCTTATGTAAAGGAAAATATGTGCTATATTTAATAACCTGCTTGCGGTATACCTTTCCGCTTTCTAACATAAATCCTTTTTATACACACTTTGCTTTGCTAAAGCCGCACTATTACAGGTTCCGTCACATGTTTCCCGTTAATGAGTGGGGGAGCTGCATAAGGAATTACGAGATTTTCCGTCACAAAACTGGTGATTGGTACTTATGACCGTACGGCAATCGTGGGAAGGTTCGAGAAAATGCAGCGGTTGGGGGAAGTTCGGCCTTTTAATCAGTAATCAGTAGCCTAGTACGTCCCACCGCTGGGCAAAGGTTTAATATCGAAGTCAGATTTTTTGTTATTGGTTTAACACAAACCTTAATCAAACTAACATTACACCTCTAACCCCCGAATGGTTAAGCAGAGGTGTACTATATAAATAAATAAATATCGCTGGACATTACGCACAGCGCCATCTAGTGCCACACTAAGCAACGAGGCTTGTGTCGTGGACACCAGATAGTTGATATACTACATAGATACTTTTTGTTTGTAAATACATACTTATTATATACATTAAACATCCATGACTCGGAAACAAAATGTCCATGCTCATCACACAAACATTTGCTCGTACCGGGATTCGAACCCGGGACCCTAAGAACGTAAGGCAGCCTCACTACCGCTGCGCCATTCGGGCCGTCATAATAAATCACCTACATTTCGCCAGTTATTGTTAAATCTCATTGAATAGAGGTTCGAGCTTATTGTTATCACCTGGGCAGATCCAGTCTTTGTTAGTACTTTTGAGATATTCCTATCGGAAAATCTAATAAAACTTCCCCTGAGCTGGGTGTCGAACCGAGGACCTTATGCTCTCCTCACGCGCTTGCGATCACTACACCAACAAGCCACTTAACCTGATAATAGGCCTACTGTTTTATTAAATTCATTATACCAAGGGAAGTATGGCAATAGATACTTAGGCGGATTCCTGCTCACGTGAAAGCACTTAGTGTTTCTAGCTTGCTGCCAAATGTATGTTTTTATCACCTTCTTTCCAAAATTACCCAATTCCATTAAAACTGGATGTTGCGTAAATTGCTCCTTAATGTTCCTGGAGTGTAACATGAAAATACTTACAGCTTAATTATTATCCAAGTGTGTGTTTAGGCGGAGTGGCGGCAAGCCGTGCCTTTGACGAATGATGATGGATTGTGGGAACTTCCCGAGGCGTGATAGCGACAAAAAGCAATATACGCGCAGTTTTGTTGCTAAGCTTCATGTAATCGTTACGTAATTCTTGTTATATTTGTTTTATTTGAAGAAAATTTACAGCCAGTCCGTTCGAATATTCGGTAGTAATATCTAGAAGGCCAATAAGAAGTTTCCACTTCATCATCATCAGCATATTAATGTTCCCACTGCTGGGACACAGGCGGCCTCCTCTCTGTGACAGAGAATGGACTATAATCCACCACGCGGGCCCAGTGCGGATTGGTAGATGTCACATGTCTTCGACTTTTTTGGTTCTAGGACATGCCGGTTTCCTCACAATGTTTTCCTTCATCATTTCATAGTTTGGAAGTGGTGGAATGGTGTGATTGTGGTAGGATGTGGTTTAGACCATCAAACTGAAGACTTTCTTCATAGCACCAACAACGTAAACGTGAAGAATATTCGGTTGGGTGATTTTGTATGAAGTGTGGCCTGCCTAACTTCCGCCATCTTATTTTATTTTGAAAATTGCGACCTGTACCTACATGAAACCTGTATTAATCCATAGCTGGTATTAATACAAACAAGTTTTGAATTACACAAAATCTTCTAAAGCGTCACGTTTCGACATAATGTATAAGCCATCAAAGTTACAATCTTCGTCACCAAATCAACTCTGATAGCTTATATTTCGGAAGTGTGACGCTTTGGTAAACAAATTTTCAGAGTTCGATTCAGGTACAATCTATTATTCATTCTCACGACACTAAAGTTACAGATTCCTGCACCACTCAGTCTTTTGCACATGACGTCTCACAATGAGGTCATTCTTATTCTAATCACCAAACCACATCAGTATCAACATTAACATACATTTGGGTCTATATATGACATCATCCCTCGATTAATAACACGCTTAATTGATACTTTTCCGCCGGCGTATTGACATAACGCTCACACACCGCTCCTGGCTCGTCTACGAGGCTCTTAAAGCCACGCTCCACGTTCCCTATGCTATTAAACGTTGTGGAACACAATCCGGGAGAAGAACACTCAAATGAGCAAACACTATTATCAGGACTGTGCCGAGGGCGTACAGATTTCCCCGGAGTGCCCTTCTCCTTAAAAGTGCCGGTCGGATGACCGCTATTCACCGCATGGCTCGGACCGACTTCTTTTTCCTTTAAAAAGCGTGATGAATGAAATTTTAAAAGTGAGCGAGTTCGATTTTACCAAATACTCGACGTGGAAAGAGATTTTGGCTAACGAGAAAACTTTGCACAAAGACCAGTTGTAGTTTGAGAACTGGGCGGAGGAACTGTTGGACTACATTGTATTAAAGAAATGGTTTAAGGATTTTCGTGGTCCAAAAATACAACGCCGATGTGGAATCATGGTGATGAATTTTGCAAGCCAAAATCTTTACCCGAATAGGATGACTTTTGACAGCCTAAAACCGTCTCACAAAAAAGGGAACACCCAATTTATCAGCGATTTCGTCTCTGATCCCTGAATTCCAATATCGTGGTACATCCACAATCTACGTCGGTCCTCCCGCCGGGTGACAAATTTATGTAAAATCAATGCAACAAATAAAGAACGGTGCGACGGTAAATATCCGCGCCACGTCACAATTAGTGCGTGTCCCGCTGGGCCAGACACATTTTGTTATTTGCCAATCTATTCACGGCCCCGATAAGCCGACCAAAAACGAATCATGCAATTTTATACCCCTATTTTTTATATCTACTATAATTCCGCGGACGAGGTGAGTGCCAAACTATATTAAAATATATTAATAAAAGCTTTCCGAGAGCAATTATTCTTTGTAATCACTCTAACCGTTTTAAAAGATTTAATTATGAAAGGCACTTTTCCTGTTGACAGCGATGTGGACGAATTTTTTGACGCCCTGTAACGGTTACAGGTTATTACTTGTACATATTTTTATTATTATTTAGAGTTATAGTTTATATAAGATTATTATTGTTACATAGTTAAATTTATCTAAAATTATGAAAGAGAATAATAGTGAGTAAAGAGAATAGTTGTAGAATTATTACGACCCGAATGGCGCAGCGGTAGTGTGGCTGCCTTACGTTCTTTGGGTCCCGGGTTCGAATCCCGGTAGGAGCAAATGTTTGTGTGATGAGCATGGACATTTGTTTCCGAGTCATGGATGTTTATATGTATAATAAGTATGTATTTACAAACAAAAACTATCTATGTAGTATATCAACTATCTGGTGTCCACGACACAAGCCTCGTTGCTTAGTGTGGCACTAGATGGCGCTGTGTGTAATGTCCAGCGATATTTATATTTATTTATATTTATTACATGTTGACTTAGTAAGATTTAAAAAAAAACATAGTTTAACATTTAAGGCTAGGGTAAAGATTTAAATATGCGGTTAAAAGGTTTAATATTATTTGTGGTGTATTTGGCGAAACACTTTTAGGCCGACAGATCCGATCCTGAATTAAGTCAAGCAGAAATACAAGATTGTTTCCGTTCAATAGGTCTAATCTCTCAGATGGGTATTCGTGCTGAAATGATCCTCTTTTATTGGCGTCTCTTTGTCGAAGTATTCGACATTTTCATCGGTTACTATACGAATTTTAGTTTAGGGCGAAACATCTTTGGGACTCCTAAATTTGATTTAGAACTAAAGGTTTCGAATTCACAGACCGTATTTTAGTGGTAGGTACTTAAGAGTGGTTATAAATTGCTTCGTTGATGTACTAGGTTCACTTATCTTAATGATTGAAGACGTATTGCTTCTATTACTTAGTTACTGAATAGAATCTCAAGATATTCTTCTAAACTTTAACTAAGTGCTTACGACTGCTTTTCGATCAGAAGATTAGGAGCTATGAAAGTTGCAAAGTTCCTCTAAAGATCAACTGACAGAAATTGCACTTAGGTAATACTTTGAAACTCGCTCCCGCTCCTGCAATATCGCGAGCTACAAATCCGATACATATAATGGTGTGCCAGTTTTCTACCGCTACCGATTCAATCTTTATTGAAACTACTTGGACTAGAAACTTTATGGAAACAGCAAATTATCGTTTTGGGGGTAATCCAACAAGGCAAATAGAGCTAGACAAAAACATTTAGATGATAACCTATTAAATTGTCATTATTCTATTTCTACCTAATCTTACCTAAACCTAACGTGATAATTATGTAAGTACATAAGAGTATCTTTAAGAGTAGGTAGGTAGGTGTAACTAAGTAGAGATCCTCACGTCCCGGCCGCCGCGGGAGACGCCCCGGGCGTCGGGGGCCACGTGGTGGCTTCCGGCCAGCGTAGACGCGGGCCTGTGGACGGGGAGCTATGGGCTAGCTCGCCGTCCGTACGTCTCATGACGACAGGCCGTGTCGACGGCGCGTTCGTGTTCCACGCGCGCCTCAAAGAGAGTCAGCATCAGTGAAGGGGTCCGCAAGGGCCGAAGCCTGCCGGGGCTGCGGGACTATTCGAAAGAGATACCGTGGCCCCGGAACACAAAGGGCGATGAAGGAACATGGATGGGTTTTAGTCAGTAAAAGTCTGACACTCCCTCCTGCTCAGCCCAGAGCGGGAGAAGTCATTTGATGATTTCCCATCCGAAAAACAAAAAAAAAAGGTGTAACTAAGTAGTAAAATCTAAGGGAAAACCTCACCTAGAATACCTAATAGAGGTGTGAGGCAAATGAGGCAATGCAGCTAAAACAAACAAATCGAAACAATACAAATGTCAAACAATAGTACATTTTGATACAAGTGGAGAAAGTTTGTTATTGCATTCGAGGCGGAATTATATCCCGAGCCGTAGGCGAGGGTGTTTTTGAGCCGAGAACTGCAATAACAAATGTCCACGTATATCAAACGACGTTTTTAATACACTTTTGAAGAAATAAAATAATGAAAAAAATACAATCACCGCTGACTATAGGCATTGCACCAATTTGTACTAAGTATAGGTATAGTTTTATCTGAGGCAATTTTCCAACACCCGCGTGCTGTGCCGCGTGCGAAATAGGCTCCTTTCTGCACGCGGCACAGCTGCACAGCACGCGGTGATGGAAAATGAAAATAATCCACGTGTGTGAAATACATGGCATGTTGAACCTAATCGTAGTGCGATAAGAACCCGTTTTCGAGTAAGTGTATTGAAAAAATATTTACCTATACTTAGTACAAATTGGTGCAATGCCTATAGTCGGCGGTGATTCTTTTTTTTTCGTTATTTTATTTTATTTCTGAAAAAGTGCATTGAAAACAGTCGTTTGATACACGTGGACATTTGTTATTGCAGTTCTCGGCTCAAAAACACCCTCGCCTACGGCTCGGGAGTTAATTCCACCTCGATGTACTATTCTCATGAATTAATAAGAAACTATGATTTTAATTTAATTTTTTCTTCGCTTTGTTTTCGCCAGGTTGAAGGAGAAGCAAAGGTATGAAGCCGCTAAACAACCTAATATAAAAAAATAGTTTTTTTTTTATATTTTAGAATTTAGAACACAAATAAATGTAATTTTTTTATAAAAGTAAATATTAGTTTTAAATAATCATGTTTATCTATGATATTCTATTTATAAACACAATTTGAAAATTCAAAAAATATTTACGTCATAAAGACGCATTATTGCTTTGCCAAAATTAAAAAAAAAAACTCACCTCCGACTTTATGCATTGAACCAATTTGGACTAAGTAAAGGTATAGTTATCTGTGGCAATTTTCATTCCCGCACACGTGTTGGAAAATGAAAAAAATCGCACGTGTGTGAAATACATTGCATGTTGAACCTAATCGTAGTGCGTTATGAACCAGTTTTCGAGGAAGTGTATTGAAAAATAATAAAACTGTTATTCCATTACAACTACATAGAGGTGCTCCCAAAAATGTTTTTACAGATCTACATGAATTATTGTTATTTACTAATTTTTAAAGTATAAAGATAACCAGGATTTATCTTCTCTGTATTTCTGAAACATTACAGTACATAATAAAAAGTTCAATGTGTACTTGCCTTCAAAAATCGATATGTAGGTAATAGTCCATTCACTTTTTGCTTTTACCCACAACACTGGAAAAATGGTGTGTCTAATAAATCATGATCTGTCGAATGACAGATTTGGTCGAGACGCCATTGTTTAACTATTGTGTCTAACTTCGTGGACAGATCATTTAACTTATTTATTTACTTCTTCATAGGTAAGTAATTAATTCTTATATTTTAATTCTCATACCTCATCCTAGAAGTCGGTGAATTTGTTAGTTTGATTCAGTATATTTTTCACCGACTTCTGAAGCTAAGTTATTTTTCACTTTTTTTGTGTTTTTGAAGTCGGTTTTATTTTTTGCTGTAATATCCCATACAAATATTTGCTATGCATTTATTTTACATTGTTAACAATACATGTCATGGTAATATGCTTATCCCCAATAAACGGAACTTAACATACCTAACTGTCGAAATCTTGGTGTGTATAGTACACATCTGCGTACCCCCTCAGAGTATACAGGCGTGATGTTACGTCATGATGTTGTACAAAGAATAAACATCCAAGCGATTGCAGCAATCACGACAGATTTGCAGTCTATTTTTGAAGAGTTCCATTATATATCTCCTAAGATCAGCATCAGATCTTCACCAAATTTAAATGGGACCACCTCAGGAGTATACTTTTTCAAATAAAAAAAGAATTTTGGGAATCGAACATGGAACTTCCCCCTTTTTTAAAGTCGGTAAATGAGCACGCCGCGAGTGTGTATACATAAGCTCGTGTCGTGGCCGGCTCGCGCGAAACTGGAGCCGGAGCGAGCCGCAAATGTAAATAAAATAAATAAATATCGCTGGACACACTAAGCAACGCGACTTGTGTCGTGGACACCAGATAGTTGATATACTACATAGATACTTTTTTGTTTGTAAATACATACTTGATATACATATGATCCATGACTCGGAAACAAATGTCCTTGCTCGTCACACAAACATTTGTTCCTACGGGGATTCGAACCGGGGACCCTAAGAACGTAAGGCAGCCTCACTACCGCTGCGCCATCATTCGGGTCGTCCAATGAGGCATCATACTTAGTGAATTGTGTTCTTTTTGACTTTGACTTTCGAGTAGGTACCTAATTTGTTTTACAAATCAAACCACTGGATACATGGAGACAGACCATGCATTATAGAAATGACGGCGGAACCCGTGATAATAAAATATACACATTATCAACTCTGTTTACAACATCGGACCGTAGTCCGTAACAGGAGCAAAAAACATGATATTCATTGTAAATATGCAACGAAAGCCGAAACCCGTTTCATATGCAACGAGTCGGTCGAGGATCGCGTTCATGGACGTCAGTTCCATCCTAGCTTTGTTCTTATCTGGGCTACTATTGTTTGCAACGAACTGAAGGAAGTGCAGTGAAAAATATACCTTAATAATTTTTGTATTAAAGACGATGTCGATAATGCGAGTGGTAGCAATAACAGGATGTGACAGCGGCCTCGGCTGGGCCATAGCCGCCAGATCAGCTCGTGAAGGACTTGTCACAGTAGCAGGCATGTACAATGGTGTTGATACCAAGGCTGCAGAGGGACTGAGAAGGCTTTGTGCACACCCCTACTCACTGGATGTGACGAACCCTGAGAGTGTCGCCGGCTTCCGAGATTTCGTCAAATGTTTGCTGAATGACAACCCTAATTACAGTAAGTGATTGTGTTATTTATATCTTACTTTATATAAAGGTGTTAGGTAATAGTTAAAAAGGGATCTAGGGAGATAAAATGGGTCAATTAAAACCATCTCTACAGAGAGACGTTTCGTTCTAAAAATTAATATTCTGAGCGCGTAACAGGAGTTCTCTGGAGTGAGACTAGAATAAAATTAAATATTTGAGTACCCAAAACTATTTTGTTGGAAGTGTCATTAGTCCATTACTTAAATTAAAATGTAAGTATTTCAATTTAATTTGAGAGGTACCTACCAATTTTGAACGTGGAGAACTGAAAGTTTTGGCTTCGAATTTAAGAAACTCCTAGATCTACGTTAATGAAAGCAATGAGGTACTACAGACCTTTAAGGTCAAAGTAATCTAAACAGTTTACTTGACAGCGTGAGTAATTGCTTCAAACCCCAAAAAAACAGGTTCACCAGATGACTTAATGTTAAATTATCATAATTTCAGAGCTCCATGCTATTGTCAACAATGCGGGAGTGATGACAATAGGTGACTATGAATGGCAGACCCCAGCTATGATTGAAAGCCCAATAAACGTGAACCTGCTTGGTACCATGAGGGTCACAACTGCCTTTCTGCCTGACCTGAGACAGAGCGCTTTAGAGGTAAGGAAAACCGTCTTTTGGTTCTTTCAAAAGTCACCTATTTTTCTCAGCCAGATCAAAATCAAAACTAATTTGTGCAAATCAGGTTTAAAGAGAATTAGTTAAGACAGTCCCAAAAAAATAATGCCCTTCGCCTACGCAGATAGTTAGAAATGTCTGCGTTTGGTTTAGGCAACCCTTGGTGCTATTTCAAGAAAAATACTTTTATATCTCTTATACTTGTGTTTTTGTAGGGCTTTAGTAATTTATTCGTAGATAACAAAACATGTCTGATGTATTACATGATACACGACACAAAACGAATAAACCAAGTATTTTTGTATAAAGCTTCTCATTTAATAAAAAAAAAAACAAATTGAGCTCATTTTTATTGTATTGTAACATCAATATGTAACAGATACGTAAACAAAACATATACGAGAACATTCCGAGTACGTACATCAAGAGTACAAACACAATATTATGTGCAATATTATGTGTGTGTGTGTGTGTGTGTGTGTGTTAAGTATCTATATGTTTTGGGACATCGGGTGTAGCCAATATTACTTCCAAAGTCGTTGTCCTACCGTATCCCAAATTCCCAATTGACGGTGTCCGTGGCAACAATTTAAAATTCATATTATCACGGCTTCCCGGAAACAGGTATTGTAATAACAACGATAGAAAATTTGATACCGCCCGAAATAATCGCGTGATTTCTACGCAAACAAATGAAATAGGATTCTTCCTCAAAATGAAATTGACTTCGTAAACATTATTTTCTGAAAACACGTAGTATTTTCTGGGCAACCGGAATGCTGAGCATCGTAAGCCCACAAAATAATTTCAGCCTATAGGGAAAATGACAATCTTTTTTTGTTTAAAACGTTTAATTGAAAACGTAAGCCTGGATTTGTTTATTTATGATGTCCCGCGTTTTAGTAAAAACAATATTTTTATTTTGGCTTATTTTACTTCATCTAAAGAGAGGTTGTTTTTTTTGTTTCCTTGATGTAAATAACTACAATGCAGAAAAATATACAGGATGAAAAAGACTTCGACGCACAAACGATTAAGGCCCTGTCTAACCCTAAAATTAGCAACTCTATTTGTGGAGGTTCAAACTTAGTTTAATTAAAAAAAAAAAACAGATAAATTAGTGCGGAATGATGTACTAAATACGTGGTAACCATTTGGCGTCGATATTCCACCTTGTATACTATATAAATGTCGCAGGTATATTGTCAAAGCAAAACTAAAACCAGGCCGTTAAATTGCGATCAGTCTCAGAAGATTCATTGGCCAGATCCATGATGGATCTAGTGAGTTTTTTATTATATTATCCTAAGCTAAAAGAAGAAATTATATTTTAAGTTGTTGTAACATATTTTATGTTGTTTTAAATAATTTTCAGGGCTGACCCTTGAACTTGGCACCCTTTTAGATCTCAGATTCCAACATCTCCTTTTTAATTGCCTCATCTTTCCTTTTGGTTCTCAAAGACTTTTTTCTATCATTACAGGAGTCAGGAAAGTAATTTGTTGAAATTAGTGATATTCATTATTATCATTATCATTATTTGTTTTATTGATATTTATTTGTTTTTTCACAACCAAAATTCTCATTAGATCCATTTTACTTATTTTTTAATTTAAATAGATGTAATGAGAAAATCAATTCTCACTATATCCATCATGGATCTGGCCAATGGATCTTCTGAGAATGATCGTTAAATTGTAAGAAATGAAGCCATTAACACAATCTACCGTTTTATTATAATATCACTAGTGAAATTGTAATATCACGGCTTTGACAATATACCGACGACATAAATACTCAAACAGCAATACTGCACTTGGTATTTCCTACGAGAATTCTATTATTGGTGCTTTAGATTGGTTTACTTGAAAAACACAATAACTGTAGACCGTAGGTACTAAGGGTTAGGCACAGGTGTACGGAAGTAACAAGTACGCCCACATTTCGCCAGTAATGTTTAAGTCCCATGTAATACCGTACCTACTAGGTACTACTGAAAAATATCGTTCAAACAATACATGCATAAACAGAGATATCGCATGAAGTCACTTTCAATAGGTTTAATATGTAGGTTACCCACTTAGGGCAAAATAGGATCTTTTCATTTCCTGTCCAATACTTAAGACCTATACTCATTCTGTATTTCAGAACACGGGGCCCCTAAAACCCCGTATAATTAACGTGGCGAGCCACTGCGGCTTACAGCCGTTGCCCGGCTTCGGGGCCTATAGTGCCAGCAAGGCGGGCGTGCTGGCTTTGACGAAAGCTTTGCGGATGGAGCAGCGACAACACGGGTTGAGTGCCGTGGCTTTTGTGCCAGGTAATTGCTTGTTGGTCCTATTTAAAATGTAGCAATAGTATTACGATCATAATGCAGAGGTGTAGGTAATATCAACGCGTCAGCCAGTAAAATCAAACGTTTCCTATGAAAACGAAATAAATTAAGGTGTTAAGAGGAATCGATTTAGGGCGGAATGTTCGTTTATATTATGCTCCTTTATGGGAGGATCCTCCAATGTCTGGTACTAACGGCCCAAAGGTTGTTGTCGATCTGTTGGAGTTTACAGCGCGAAGAACTTTGGATACTGTGATGTACCAAGTAGGTACCTACCTACCTAGGTACTTTAAAATTAATACATACCTACGACTTATATTTTTGTACCTAACGGTTTTGATAATGTTCCACAATAATAATTGATTTCCAATGTACTGCGTTGGTACCTACCTGTGTGATATTTAACATCCATGTTTTACAATATTTAAAACGATTATGGTTATCTTCGTTATTCCAGGCGGCTTCTTTACCTCCAGCAACATAATTGCAAGTCAAGGAGCACACGGAAACGCAATGCTCGAACATTTGAATGACGAACAGAAATCTTTTTACGGGAAAAGGATCACAACACTCACTAATTATCTACAGTCAGCCACCGGCACAACTCACAACGCAGGATACGACTCTATGAAAGACGAGAACATCATAGAGACATTTGTCAAAGCTTTGACGGATGATAATCCAAAGGACCTGTATAAAGTGGAATCATGGAGATACATGTTTTACTATAATCTGTTTAAGTTGCCTCTCCCTGAAGCCACTCTCGGTTGGCTGATAAAAAAGTTCCTTAAGTTTCCCGAGTGAATAAATTATTTTATGGGAATACTTTTAAAGATAAGGAAACTACAGGATTGCTTTATCATAGTTTTTATTCACGTTCATTTCCGCGTTTGATCTTCAAAGGTATATTACATAGATGTCACAGTCAAAACTACTTTTGATCGGTGAAAACTATTTATTTAACAATAATTACCTAACATTTACTTAGAAACTTATCAGGTTGTTAGGTTTTTTTGTGACCCTTTGAAAAACATCATGTAATTCTTGGACTAGGTAATTAGAACTGAAGCGTTTTAAAACAACATATTTTTAATGCAGAAAACGCAATTTTGACTGAAACCAGTCAAAAGTGATTTTGACCGATTAACAGTTTTGACGGTAACAATATATAAATACTACCTATTTCGATTTTATTATTACATGACAACCCTTAATACAAAGAGATGTTAGGTATTTTATTTGAGTAGGTAACTTGTTTCCACTTATCTTTTTTTATTAATAAATAAAATATGCTAACTAAATCTTTTTGTATCACTGTTACCATTTTTTTCCTCAACTATAAACAGGTACAAAACCGGCCAAATGCGACTCGCTCACAAAGGGCACACGTTCAATAAACCGATTGTTTTTCAGAATTTTCCTCGTCTTATTTTAGAAATTAGAGAGGGGGGGGACATTTTTTTGTGGTTTTTTAATAGCGAATATCTCTTTAAATTAACCATTGAATTAGAAAAAAAGTATTTGAGAAACCTTGATAATCATTTTTTAAGAGCTGTGGATAGACACCCCACACTACCTTTAAAATTAGAAATTTCTCTTTTCAACCTTCAGTTACAAATGGAGCCTTGTTTGAAGATTTTTTATTCGTATTTTTGACTTGCGGTCTGTATCTGCAATCAGTCTTGAGAACTTACTGTAACGCAGATGTGGTGAATGACATTTTGGCCACTAGTGCCCACTAAAGTATGCTCTCCAGCGAGACCAACTACTCATGTGTAGCATGTATTTAAACTACTCAAGAGGGTAGGTATGTACATGTTTTTTCTTCTTGTGTTTGGTACATGCGTGTTGTCAAACCAGCGGCCAGTTTATTTGGATACCTCTTTTCCGAGTATGTTTTGGATATGATCAAGATTTCCTCTTTCACAGAGTTCATTTGAAGTTGGTTGTGTATTTCAGCATTTGAAATGATCCAGGACCCAGTTCTTAGCTGGATGGTGTACATCCAGACAGGCTTTAATTTTTTTATATAATTACTAGCTGTTGCCCGCGACTTCGTTCGCGTGGAAATTTTGATGTGTATGTGTGAGATTAAAAGTAGCTTACTATTCGCAGACACAAAAAAAATCTTAGAAATCAAGAAAGGAATCAAGGTTAAGCCGTTTCGGAGGTGCATAACAAACACTGTGACACGAGATTTTTAAATAATAAATGATTAAGGAGTTTGTTGTCAGTCGATAATTATTTAGGTAGCCAGTGTAGGGTTTTGCATCGCAAGGTGAGTTCATTTCTCTTGGTCTTTAAGAGCTGTCTGACGGCTGACGTTAGGTGGCGATCGGAGTATAGGCCTAAGTAAGTAAGTATCTCACGCATTCTTTAAGTAGTAGATATTTTTTTATTAAGCTTTACAGGTCGACAGTCGCCTCTACGCAGTATAAAAGTGACCTCCTATAAAGTGACCTCCGGGGCTGCGAGACCCCGGGGCTGCGGGACTATTCGAAAGAGATACCGTGGCCCCGGAACACAAAGGGCGATGAAGGAACATGGATGGGTTTTAGTCAGCAAAAGTCTGACACTCCCTCCTGCTCCGCCCAGAGCGGGAGGAGTCATTTGATGATATCCCATCCTAAAAAAAAAGGGCTATTACGTATTTTCCTGATATCCAGTGACATCAAGCTTCGGTTTTACACCGAACTTTGATGACAACCGTGAATGTCATAATATTGGTATTACGTCCGTACGTACTGAGTGGGATATCACTATAAGGTGACTAACAGGGTCATACATTATTATGTAAACTAACTTATAACGAACGAAAGTAACCTTTTGGCCGTTAATTGATGGACACTGAGTGCAGTTACTATCATTACGAGCTGTCATACGTAATAGCCCTACTGTACCAACTTAGATGGGCTAACTGATAATCGCCACTTTTGGAGCCAGTCAGATATCTTGCTCAGACCTTTTTGTAGCGTTTGTGAAGCAATTGTAGGGCCATGGTTGCTTGCCAGAATTGCTGTATCATCAGTTTACCTGGTGATACTGCAATATAGGCTTGTGTCCTGAAAAAACTAATTAGTCTGTCAGTTAGATTTTCAAAAAACATTTTAGTGATTTTTCTTCTGTAGACCAAAATAGACGAAGATACGACGCTTTTAAAATTCTCAATATGTCACGCCGTGCTATAATTTTTAGTGCGTTGTGACGTCACGAGCCCCCACTCCCGAGATTTGATAAATAAATAACAAACACAATTACAAAAACAAAAAATAGGGTGTCCATTATTTTCAACTGACGGACTAAATAGATTTGCATTTATTGATGGTGGAAACTAGCCTATTCAGTTTACCTGGTTTAGACATTAAGAGTACCTATGTGAAATCATCAATTTTTCTTCCTTCCATTTTATAGTGTGTTAGAAACACGATGACTTTTTTTTGGTACTTGCAGTGACTTGCAGTAACACTGCCTTAGTGAATAGGTCAAAGGGGGTGCTTTTCTAGTAGGTACCGTAAATAAATAATATACGTTTTCTTTCTTTTCTTCTTTATCGAGGTTTTTTAATTGTAGCCCAGACTTCTCTAAAAATTCACTGACACCAGATCGTGTACGTACCTTCATTATAAATATTTAAGCTATCCGATTACCAAACCGCTTACGTGGTATGTTACAGCCTGTGTGTTACTGAAAGTTATCTAAAAGCTGAGTGTCCAAGTTACCATCTGATAAAAAAATCAAGTGACAGGCCTGGCCTGACATCACACGTCAGACAGTTGACACTTGACAGTTGAGATTTTCAGTTATGACAGATTTTGCTAATAGTATTGAAAAAAAATCGGATTTTCTGTTAAAATCCAACAAAAATAGTGCAAAAATATCAAATACAGTGTGAGAACAGAAAGATTATTTAATATTGCATAAATTTGTTTGCAAGCCAAACTTATTGCGAAGAAATGGAGGTGGTGTTTGGGCCAAATTCGGTCGACGAACCGGTACGTAAAGTATTTTGTTACAACTGTAGTTTTGAATTTGAATTTAAGTCCATTTTAGTAAAGCATTTTGATTACCGTCTAGATTGAAATTAAAAATCTTGATGAAAGTCACCGATTATAATCGACTCGATTTTTCAAATAGGTTAGAGGTTATTTTGTAGCAGTCAAAGTAAAGAAAGAAAAGCACTGATTTGAAATCTAACCTACACTGCTCAGTTTTAATAGCTTTTATCCTAACTAAAAGAATCAGTACTGAAAAGAACAGCTCTACTGACTTACTACAGCTTG
Organism: Xestia rhomboidea; assembly: GCA_963853795.1. NCBI lineage: Eukaryota > Metazoa > Arthropoda > Insecta > Lepidoptera > Noctuidae > Xestia > Xestia rhomboidea. Next base: position 11,690,816 of record OY970763.1, on the reverse strand, counting down.
TACAAGCACTGCTCTGAGAGAATATCAATGTCCAAATCTGTTTTTGGCTTTGCTGTAGTATAAGTATAGATTTTATCATTGACTGTTAAGAACTGTGTGTGGTGTTTTACCATGGATTCAGTACATGATTCTAGATTATATAATGAATATTTCTGGGTAAATTGATTAGGTCTATTACTGCCTTTTCAGAATCTGCTATACAAACTGCAACGTAAAATCAAAGTATTCAATACAACTGATCCTTTGCCTAACCGAGGATACAACTTGGTTGCCTGTGCCAGCAAGTATGGCATAGTTTTTACTGCTTCACCGGATGGACATCTGTCTGGTATGTATACATTCTTAATTTTATTTTCTTAACATTATGAAATAATTGAATCAGTAAAATAAGTTTCAAGTACTGACTTTCTCCATAGCTCTTTGTAAATTTTTGTTAAAAATCATTGTAAAAAATTAGAAAAAAAAAAAACTAGTTTGACTGTTTGTAATAATGTTTTGGATAATTATTATGAATTTAATAAGACTTTAAATTTTTTATCTAAATACCTATCCTTCTTCTATATTTTATCATTTCTTCCAGTGTACTACTTACAACAGCTGATTGACAAAGACTGTGAGCCACAGCACACAACTGTAAAACTTCAAGAGAAACCAACCCACATTGCTGCTAGTTGTGACCAAGAACTGTTGGCGGTAACCGGTGGTCAGCTGCTGACAATCTACAAGATCACTGACTTTCAGAATCAGGTAAATTACCTCATTATTACACACTCGCTTAGAGTATCACAATAATACCATGATCATCAGCCTATTAATGTTCCCACTGCTGGGACACGGGCCTCCTGTCTATGAGAGGGAATGGGCTATAATCCACCATGCGGGCCCAGTGCGGATTGGTAGATGTCATATGTCTTCGAATTTTTTGGTTCTAGGACATGCATGTTTCCTCACAATGTTTTCCGTCGCCGTTTTTAAGAGCAGTGGTGATGAAATAAATTGAGTTCATTGAGTTGACTAAACACTGACGTCACAGCTTGCTATTGCCATACAAAATCTATGACAGAACCGCGTTTCGACAGCTCTTAAAAAGTATCTCAATTAATTGGTGTGTCATCTACCCCATTGGGATAAGGGCAGGAGAATAATGATGAGCAACAGTGAAGACTGCTTGTAATAAGAGAAGAAGAAGAAGAGAAGAAGTTCATTAATTGTAGAAATTCCAATTAAAGTACTACAATTAATGAAAGTAGACAATAGGGAATATGCATGTAATTTTTTCTTCACTTAAATCAATAAAATACACTTTTTTTAAACCCAAGAAAAGTATTAAAAGTTAAGTTCAACTAGTGCTTGAAACTCCTGCAATTTTCTATGACAGTTCAAACGTCCGTGACTGTCGCGGCCATGACGTGACGTCATTTACCTCAATCTGCCTTGTTTACAAATATTTTTTTGGCTTTAATAAAGTAATTTTACTAATTGTATGTGTACATAGACTTTGACGTCACTACCGGCGTTATCGAGGACGACGCGTTTTGAGAGTACATTCCGTTTCACCAAAAACATGCTTTAAAATACAATAAATTGTAAAATAAGTGATGTTTTAGAAACTTAAACAAGTGTACCACAATGTTTTTATATGCGTCAAAAATCATAATGTCAAGACAAGGCATATTTAATAAATAAAAACATAAATTAGCAGACAGCGCGCTGTCAGCGAGGTTACCGCCGTCAGACTGCTCGCTTGTCAATGTAAGGTATATCTAAAGAGCACTACATATAGCCCATATTTAAATTATATTTTTTTTGCCAGGTGGGAGCGGAGTTAGTTATGTGGGCTAAGACCTTAAGTCCTTAAGTCTGTTATTAAATCAGTTGTGATTAATAGACAACGTGAATAAAACAATCCATTATATTATAGTTATGATGATGTTTACTAATATGATATTATACTATGACTCTTTGCACTGTTAATCATAACATTATTATTTTAAAACAGAATGCAGCACCATCTTTAGCCATCAGGTGTGATGTGAACCCTTCCACATTTGTGTCGGCTTTACAATGGAACCCCTGCATCCCTGATACTATTGCCATAGCCTTCTATGATGGCACACTACTTGTGTCGCAAGTTAGCACTTCTCAGGTTAAGAAAGTGCCATCTAAGGCAAGGTAAGTTGTTCGAATTTTAGTCTTGTGTAATACACTGAAGTCACAATGTCAAAACGGCTACCGATTGCATGGTGATGCACCTCGATTTGCGGTGGCAGTCACTTTCGCAATTATATCTTATTCACCCTTTCGTTGAATTCTGTTTGCTCTGTTGTTGTACACACAGCGACACATCAAGCTATACATTTCCAGTTTAACATGGCCTTGCTTTGTATAGATTGCCCATACAATGAGGGATCCGCATAAACTGGTTTTGTATAGCTTTACTAGTCGCCGTGCGTACCAGAATCAGATTAATACCATCATTTTCTTTCACCAGATGCCTCTGCTGGAGTCCCAAGGGCAAGCAACTGGTGACTGGCAACAGCGACGGTACCCTCAGTCAGTTCAAGCCGGATCTAACACCAGCCAAGACTATTCCTGCACCCAACTTATTTGAGAATTCGCCAGTGGAAGCATTGGCAGTGTACTGGATATCAACCTTTCAGTTTGCTGCTGTTTATAAGAATGCTACGAATAACAGTCGCCCAGGTATTTATATAACTAGTTTTTGAAGTTACTTTGAGAATACAACAATACATAGTTTTTACGTGTTTGGTTCATTTTAGTTACAATAGGCATGACGACAGTATCAAAAAATTGCAAATCTATTTAGTCCGTCAGTTAGAGTATTTGAAATTAATGGACATGTATTTTTTGTTTTTGTAAATTAATAAATATTGACAAAGATAAAACGCATCAAAACTCGGGAGTGGGGGCTCGTGACGTCAGAACTAGCTAAAAATTATACCATGGCGTGACGTATTGAGAATTTTAAAAGCGTCGTATCTTCGTCAATTTTGGTTTACGTAACAAAAGAAAAAACACGGGTCAAATATTTTTTGATAATCTAAGTGACGGACTAATTAGATTCTTTTTGTCGTCCCGCCTATTCTGTTTCCCTTCAAAATTATTAGTTCTTATAGCTTCTAGAACCTTCAAGACATTCATCTTAAATTTCCTTGCAGCTGTTACCATCATAAATACTCCGAAAGCTGGACAGCCCAGCTGTCAGAACTATGAAGATATTTGCTACAGCATGGCGTCAAACAGACCCTGGTACTACTTCTTGCAGGGATTGGCGCAATGGTAAGAACACTAAAATCTTAAGGCTCTGATACATGCCAACCTAACAAAAGGTGACAATTAAACAAAACGGAAAGTTCTGGAAAGTGAGCAGCAACTCCAAGACGTATTGTTAAAAGACTACCTATATATATGTCGTGGCCATATCGTAGATTTGCTCATTTCATGAAATGCTCGAGAATTTCATGAAATTCAATGATTTGGTGAAATGTTGACGATTTAATGATCTAGTCAAATTAAGTTGCCCACATCATAAAATGCGACCATGTCATGAAATTCTCGAGCATTTCATGAAATGAGCAAATCTACGATATGGTCATGATTTATAAAGGGTGTAAAAAACCTCTTAACGAAGCCGAAAGGCACATGTTCTCCCCGTCATTGCGATCATTTTTTTGTTCTACACGATACTTGGGAACCTTCTAGTTAGGGAGATATTGGGGGTCAAAGCTCCAACATTTTGACAAGTTTTTTTTTTAATACAAGTTTTCAATGTAAGATTTTTACTTTAAACACCTCCACCGTATTATTCAATCCATCCATCAGCACAATGTTTTGAGGGCGTTACATTGAGTTTTACCACAAACATGATTTTTCACCCCAAAAAAAAGGTCCCAACAATAATTTTTGCATAAAGTTACTTAGTTTGATGTACAGAATTCTTGGTTGACGGCTTCGTGATGAGGTTGTTTACACCCTCTATACCTACCTAACCTACGGTAGACATCAAATTACATAATTTGTTGTGAGCAAATCCTTCAGAGAGACCAAATCAAACAGACAGACATAATGGTCTTCCATTAAGTTAGCAACAAAAGTCAAAGTCAAAGTATATATTTGTGTGGTTTTTGGTGATAGTTGGTCTTACATTTAGGTTATAGTATCTAAAAAAACTACCCATTAGTACACTATTTAACATTATAAGAATTTAAAATTGATATTACATACAATTAACAAAAAATTCAACATTTAAAATACAATATTTTTTTTTATAAACCCTTAGAATACACATTATACAATATCATAAATTCAAATGAATACTTTATAAAAATGCAATGTCATAAATTAAGAAATAATACCCTATAAATTCAAATTGTTAAGTAATTTCAGAGTATAACGTCAAAATAATTAAAAAATCTATTTCTAATAAAAATGTTTTTATAAAGCACCTCAGCCTATCTTATTAAATTTTGTCAACGTTTATTCATGTTTGTTTTCATCAGGAATATCATAATGTCGGCGTCAGCAAACGGTATGGAGATCGCAACTCTTGGATCTGCTGATGGAGCTAACTGGTTTCAGTGGTGTCAGGTAATTAAAATAACTCATGTAGATATATTTTGGGACAAGCCCTCCACACTATTCCCAAACCACTGCAACTCCTGAAAGCCAGAATCAACAGTGGCGTCCACTAGAAAAGCGCCGAGACAATGAAGCTCGACGAAGTCCCAGAGAAACAATTTAACTGTCTTGGATCCCCAAACGAGTTTAATAGATGTGATATTAAAAATTAATGTGACTGATTAAAGAACCAAAGGCTTACGCCATGTCAAGCCGTTGTAGAAAGACTTAACCCTTTGAAAGCGATTGCTGTTTGTCTACTTTGTCTAGGCCTATACTAGGAAAAATGGGTTAGCGCTATACATTCCATAAATATCTATATCTTTTTCACACTTAACCAATGATTTCCCGTTATAAAGCTTTTGTCCTGGTCCTCATTACTTCATAATAATATTATTACATAATAATCTTGTTTATAGACTGATGAAGCAAGACCGGAGCTGCCCCTAACAGATAAGAAGCAAGAGAACTATCCCGTGGGCGTCTGTATCGATACTTGTGCTACGCATCAAATACAGTGGGGTATGTATACATATAATGATCTAATAATGTGATAAATTTTATATGAGCTAGACAGGCGTGAGGTGTGTCCAGAGACGTGTCTCCGCGCGGGCTAGCGAACTACGAAATAAAACGAGGTAGGTGCCGTACAAATTTTTGGACTTTTCGTTAAAAATAAATAAAAACAAAAAAATAACATACTTATACTTAAAGTACTTACATGATGAACACACTACACACACACACACACACGAACAACACATACACACACACACACACAGAACATACAACAAAAACAACACACACACAACAACAACACACGAAACAGAACACACACACACACACGACACGTAGAACACCGTCGTGTTCACGTTCACATAGAATATACTTATAGCCCATGTTCTATCTATGTAGTTCTAGCCGAAATGCGACTGTTTTAAGAGAATCTTTTTATTTAATATTTGGTTGGTCCAAAACTTCTCCACCTCTACGGCGTCGTCGGTGGCAGCGCAGAGGTCTCTTTGGCGGCACGTTTAAGGTCACGGAAGCCATGACGGAGCATAAAGTTTTTGACTCAGCTCCACACTGACACCCATGCAAAAATATAATAGCCCAAAACGCGGCACATCATATTCTATTTCATCTTACAGATGAGAACACAACACTGCCCCACATGCCGCTTCTCCACGTGCTGTCACAAAGCGGCCTGCTCATCATATTCAGCATCATCAACTTGAACAAGCAGGCTCCGCAAGTGTGCACGCCTCCTCAACAACTTGCCTTACCGGCCGCTGTGATGACTAGGTGAGAACTATACAAGTGTTATCTCCGTGTTCACTAACACCTAAGTGAGTGCACATTGCACTGTTGGACTGTGCAACATCGTGCTTTTAATTAGGCATCCATATGTGTATCGCCTAGTGTTCGTGAAAACGGGGATTCCGATGTGACATTATGTGCTATATATTACCTAACATTCCCGTGGATCAATAATCTTAGCTTTAAGCAAATAAAATATTAAGTTTATTTTCTTCAATCTTGATCTAGTGAAAACATTTTCTCATTTCATTTTTACTAGTGCGATTCCTGGAGAAGCTCCCCCCCAAGCTGCGCCCGCGCCAGCACCAGCGCCCGCGCCACCTGTCCTTCAACCAAAGGTAATCATTTTTACGCAACTATTCTCAATATTTCTTTTGTCGTCTTGGACTTAGCCGGGCAATCATATGAGTTCCTCGAGACAGGGCTCTGTCACTCCGTGTGTAGGCATGAGATAATTACCTACCGCTTCGCTCATATTGAATTTATACAAGCTCTCTAAGGCTGCCGCGCTCCAGCCGTGCGTAACTGCGTACGTATGCCGCGTTAATTTTTCGCGCTCTTTCGCGCTACTCGTACTTCGTGTTTGCTAACTGACTGATTTATTGATCATTAATCATTATTAGTGAAAATGACAAGCCGGATAAATGGATGTTTAAATACATTTAATAAATGTAGAAAATAAAATTCTTTTATATTAATTTCACTGCTCCATGTACATGCTTCCCATAAGACTTTAGTTTGAAATTATGTGTTAGATTTTGCATTTATGCTGCTATTAAATTTAATAAACGTTATTTTAGAGAAGGCAAAAATATATGTGACATTATAATAAAGTAAAACAATTGTAATTATAAAAGTTTTAATTAACATTTAAATAATAATACATTAAAATACAAAAATGTTGGTAGTATTTTATTTTTAGTACTTGTGGCAACCCTACCGTTTGACTATAAGCAGCGAGACGCCGAATATATATGTAATAATGTTGGCTTTCTTCAAGATCACAGGAATGCAACTTCTGCACGCTAGTACTATTATCTATTCTGTGCTCGAGAGTAATTCCTCCAGTTGGAGCAAACAACGTTTGAGCTTAGCGATTACACGCCAGGGGCAAGTCCTACGGGGTACGAACCTCGGCTTAGTGCGTCGGTAAATCGGATCAAAGTGTGGGAAAGAGATGACGTACAGGACGTATACAGATCTCTCTCTTCTCTTCTCTCTCGCTCTATCTTTTTCAGACACTGATATAAGATTAAATTTATACGGCAATAAAAGGCGTTGATAGGCCACCAGGCGTGAAAATACGTCCAGATTAAATTCAGCACCGCGCAGCTACCTCAAGCCCCGCTTCAGTCCAGCGCTAGGCCTGTAGTTATTCCTTTTCAGTGTGAGATTTGCCCCTTATGAGAGCAATAATACTTATAATTTAAATTCAGGGTGCTATAACAAATTGAACCTTATATTCAACGAATTGCTCTTTTGTTCAGCCTCAAACCATGCAGCCAGTACAACTAGTGCCGCCACAGCCACAGCCGCAAGCAGTGGCGCCATCTTCTCAATACGGCAGCATTCTGAACATACCCAAACCGCCCAGCTACGCGCAGTCGCAGAGCTCAGTGTTTCCTGCAGGTATACCAAAATAAACGTCATAATTATTTGTTTGAGAAGTCACATTTTTGCCTAAAGATACATTCGATAGTGACATTTTAAATAAACTTACGTAAATACAAATTTTGTTTGTTATTTGTTACAGTACCAGTACAAATTGAACAGAAGCCAGCCCCGGTAGAAATAAAACCAACACCTATTGCGCAACCGACCCCGCAAGCTGCTGTGGTAAGAAAACTGTTATGTACACATTACACAAGTAGAATAGTACATTTTGATACCAGTGGAGAAAGTTTGTTATTGAGCCGAGAACTGCAATAACAAATGTCCACGTGCATCACATGACTTTTTCAATACTCTTTTGAAGAAATAAATAACGAAAAATATATTCATATATTCTTTATTGCACACAAAATTCAAATATATGGCTTATGTACAACATTAAAATATTTTTGTCATGAATTATGAAACTATGATTTTTTACGTTCTTTGGGTTCCGGGTTCGAATCCCGGTAGGAGCAAATGTTTGTGTGATGAGCATGGACATTTGTTTCCGAGTTATGGATGTTTATGTGTATAATAAGTATGTATTTACAAACAAAAAGTATCTATGTAGTATATCAACTATCTGGTGTCCACGACACAACCGTCGTTGCTTAGTGTGGCACTAGATGGCGCTGTGTGTAATGTCCAGCGATATTTTTTTTTTTTTCCGCGCTTTGCTTTCGCCAGGTTGAAGGAGAGGCAAAAGTATGAAGCCGTTGAACAGCCTAATACAAAAATTAGTTTAATTTTTTATTTTTGAAGTCAGAACACAAATGTTAATTTGTTTAAAAAAATAATATTCGTTTTAAATAATCATGTTTGTCTATGATATTCTATTTATAAACAAAATTTGATATTCAAAAAATATTTACGCCGTAAAGACGCATAATGCTTTGCCGTAATTAAAAAAAAAACATTACCTCCGACTATAGGCATTGAACCGATTTGAACTTCGTATAATTATGTTACCTATGGAAAAATTTCCGCACACGTGCGGGTAAAATAAAGAAAATGCACGCGTGTAAAGTACATTGCATGTTGAACCTAATAGTAGTGCGATAAGAACCCGTTTTCGAGGAAGTGTATTGAAAAAACTTATCCGGAAGATTTTTCTTTATGCTAAGCTGCACTCTTATAGAGAGCGTAGCAGACGCTATCTATAAAAAATATTAGGCTAGAAAAATAGAGGATTTCTTTAATCATCCCCGTCTTTACGCCCAATCACTATCACTACATAATTATATAAAACAAAGTCCTCCGCCGCGTCTCTCTGTCTGTCTGTCTGTTCGCGATAAACTCAAAAACTACTGAACGGATTTTCATGCGGTTTTCGTCAATAGATAGAGTGATTCATGAGTAAGGTTTAGATATATAATTTGTCAAGGTTTTGTGTAAATTGGTTTTACTACATATGACGATAATTGTTGGAAGTGTCGGAAAAAGTCAAGAAAACACTGCCTGCCTAACCTGACCTTTTGAGATATGTATTACAAAAAAAAACATAGATATTCCTCTTGTAAAGATATACAAAAAGTTCGTAATGGCATATATCTATCTTATAAGGATAGCTTACTATACCCATTCTATCTTCTAAAAAAAATTTGTAATACCCGTGCATAGCCGGGGCAGGTCGCTAGTTTATTTATAACTAGTTTTTCTCGCGGCTACGTTCCCGTTGTGTACGAAAATGTATCCCAAGGGATCGTTTTAAATATAGCCTTTGACACTCGGGGATAATGTAGCTTCTCGTTAGTGAAAAGAAAATTACCTCTTTATAATATTAGTTTAGATGAGTTACATTGATAATCTATCTTTCTAGGCCAAACCACAGCCACAACCCGTAGCTCCCAAACCCCAACCTGCGCAAGCGCAAGAAAACGCCGCTTTAAAAGCAGAACAAGAGAAGATCAACGAAATGAAAGCCAATCAGGAGCTGAAGAATATGCTGGTGAAGGAAGTGAACGACTTTCAGATGGAGCTGTACAAGTTTATGGTGAAGGCTAGGGAAACTCAGGCGAGGGTGAGCTACTAAATTTAAATTTTGTACAGTAGTGTTATTTAGTTCTCTAGTTAGGTGACAACATTTCCCTTCATTACGTATTTATCCTGTATTGTGGATGCGTTTACAAACATTTAAACTCACATACACAAACATCTAGACCCGGAACAACTAATTGTAGGTCATACACATATTTGTTCCGTGTGGATCGAACCTGCGACACGCAGCGCAGCAACCACTGCCCCCAACCGTGCCGCCAAAAAGGCTAAACTAGACAGGCAGTATGTTTACAGATCACTATGGTGGCCGCCACTTGAATCTGAAATAAAGTTCATTGCTCTTTCCTTAATTTCTCTACGTAGGTACCCCGACAATACATTATGAATCGTTTTATTACTAGAAAAAGTCAAGGATCACGATAAAGGTCGTTTCGGGACAAGTTTTTGTCATTATTTCTGTTTTCGGAATTACGTATTTGAATAAATGTATGCGGGTCAATGACCTTTAATTCAGATTTATTTGAGGTTAGGTATAGCTTCTACTTCATCCGCGTATAAGAAACGATAGGCGGGTGAAATCGCGAGTTTTAGCATCAAACCTCCTAAAAATCCTCGCGCAAATTAAACCGTATAGCCTTTTCTTAATGTAGAAAATTCTATAACATTTCTTGGAATAATTTACTTTTATACTTAGTCCTGGTGGAGAAAAAGATAAAAATAATCATGTAGCACTGCAAATGAACCAGCCTGTAGAACTAACATCTTATTCCGTCGACAGTTACAACGCGACATCGACTCAATAAACGCAAGTTTTAGCTACAACTCGCAAGATGCAGAACAACTGAGAAAGGAATGCTCGTCGGATGAGTTGCGCAATGCCATCGTACAGCTGAAGTTGGAGTTAGTTCGCGCATGCGCGGTAGTTGCTGAGGCGCGTACGCATGCTGAGTAAGTTTATTCTTTAATTGATTGATTCGATTTAAACTGTTTGTTGATAAAGGTGGTTAAAAAACTAAAGGCCAATCTGGCTAAAGTATTTTTAACAATTCGACCCTGAAACGACATGACCGAACAACTCAACCTAGTTTAACCAAGTAGTTTCTTTGACGTGTAACCAAGCTTTCGAGACATGTCTTATTTGCCTGTGATTGGCCTATTGTCTGTCTATACAGGATTACAGGGTGTAAACAACCTCATCACAAAGCCGTCAACCAAGCATTCTGTACATCAAACCAAGTAACTTTGCGCAAAAATGATTGCTGGGAATTGACTTTTTTTTGTAACGCACTCAAAACATTGTGCTGATAGATGGATTGAATAATACGTGGAGGTGTTTAAAGTAAAAACCTTACATTGAATTTCATTTAAAAAAAAAAACTTAAAATGGACTTTATGGTCATAACCATAAGGTCCATTTTAAGAATTTTAAAAGTTTTAATTTTTAGAGCCCCTGTTGAACCTGGAAATACAGGTATGCTGTTATGTTATTTCTAACATATTTAAAATTCTTGCAGAGCGAAAGACAGCCATCAATGGACGCAAGCAGATCCCCTTACAACAAAACGCGTTTCATCTGTGAAGAAACTGGCTTACTATGTGCAAAATCAGCTGGAGCAAGCGCAGAAATCGCTTGACTACAAGTGGAACGAGGCTGTGACGAGGGACCCACAGTTTAATAAGTAAGCATTTTGAATAAAACCGCCTAAGTGCGAGTCGGACTCGCGCATCAAGGGTTCCGTACCATCATAGTAGGGGAGCCCCCTTTAATTTTTAATTAATCTTTATTTTTATTATTTGTTGTTATAGCGGCAACAGAAATACATAATCTGTGAAAATTTAAATTGTCATAGCTATCACGGTTCATGAGATAAAGCCTGGTGACAGACAGACAGTTGAGTCTTAGTAATAGCACAGATAATATAATACTGTCCCGTTTTTACCCTTTGGGTACGGAACCCTAAAAAGGAAATTAGTTTTGTGTTGTAAAATGGTTAAGACATTTAAAAGATTCATATAGCGGATCTTGGGAATATGTATCTTCATACAAAAATTTGAATCCCGAATTTTAATTTTCTATTTTATTGAGTAGTAATAAGTATTGTCGTATTGTACGATTTTCTGATCTGATCTATTCACATTCTTCTGCCCCTAACCCAGTTTATCGACCTAAAAAAACTTTTTTTTTTTTGTTGATTAGCTGCCATTTAATATTCTTTTAGTAAATCTGTTTGAAAAAGTTTTTTCTTTGAACTCAATAGTTTAATCAGTAATCCCAAATGGAGTCTGTAGTTGACTTGGTGGTCTTATAAACAAGAAAATGATATAGTTTTCCACTTAAGTATTCCTCTTCTATTAATAATAATTACCTTGTGTCATTTTTTTTCCAGGCCAGGCCAGCGCATGATACGTCCAATCCTAGACGACGTATACCAACCTCTAGTCAAACAGCAAGAGATCCTAAGTCGTCAGCAAGCAGTACTTAGAACTCTAAGGAACACGCTCAACGAATGTGACACCACACCCATGTTCAAGTCCACCTCGCTGTTGAGAAGCACGCCCTTCAGAAACAAGTAGGTTTAACTTAAATATACTATTTTGTACCTTATGGGTGAAGCGATAAGGTCTTCGTAGAACACTCAATGAGGACCTCACGCTCCTGTTGAAATTTACCACCAAGTATATTACCGGTTTTTAATTTAACCATATCCTGCACATTAGATGACGAAACATTATTTTTTTTCCACATAATTTAAAATTAATTCTACCATAATCTACGGTTAGCGTAACAATTACTTCAAGCTAGCACTGCATGCTCCATGAACATATTAGGCTCTGCCACAAGCACTATACCATAAAATTTGCACCTTGCAACTGTATTGCATTAGTATTCTAGGTGAAACCCGAACGCGAGCTGACGTCATGCAGATTCAAACCATAGGCGAATATTTTAATACCGTAAAATGGGGTGTATAGAAACGCAGGGGTGAATCGAGACAAAACTTTGAGAAGGATTATAACGTTGAAATAGTAATTATGGTATGCTGCCAACGATCGCGATATCTTAAGTAAAAATAAGCAAATAAAATATAGCACTTTTTGGTAACATATCATATCAATTCAACGTTAAAATCCCTTTCAAAGTTTTGTCTCGATTCACCCCTGCGTTTCTATAACACCCCATTTTATCGTAGTTAATCTTTAGGTTTCATTTCGTTTTTTCTTTTAGCAGTTTACAGCCACATGGCGTTGTGTTGGTGTCGCGACCAACACGGCACTTCTTACGCCACGCCGTTGTTCCCGAAACATGCACTACATCATCTTACTGCCCCCGTCTCATGTGTCCCCACTTGGGGTCTGCGAAACACGTTTTTTTTCTTCCATTCTTCCCTGTCAACTGTCACGCAATCATGTATACATTTTCTTTCATATCATTCCTCATACAATCCATCCATCGTTATCTTAGTCTTCCTCTCCCACTCCATCCATCAACATTTATATTCATCACTCTTTTAGTCCCCCCATCACATGTCCAGGCAGTCGATTTTTCAAGTTTTCTGTAACTGGCTCAACTTTCACATTTCCTCTTATATCATCATCATTTCAGCCGAAAGACGTTGCGTTGAAAGACCTCCCACTAGGTGGACCGATGACCTGGTGAAGGTTGCGGGGATCCGTTGGATTCGAGTCGCACGGGACCGGTCAATGTGGCGACACTTGGGGGAAGCTTATGTCCTCTAATATACTCATTCGAATAAACACCAACCTCCGCTCCACAGGGATCCCCTCTCAAAACTAACGAAGAACATCCTCAACATGAGTCTTGATACCACTGACAGCAAGAAGAAAGAGCCGCTACTGACGTCACAGAAACTAGATGCTCTTAGAGACATGTTGTCTAACCACAAGACGGTCAAGATAAAGCCCGTGAACGTTGAGATGAGACAGCATTTGGCAACTATGAGAATGAATTATGAAAAGAGTTTGAAGGAAAAAGTTCAGCCTGTTAAGCAGGCTGTTAAGACTGAGCCTGATGTCAAACCGCAAATTAAGCAAGGTGAGTTTTAATAAAATATTATTTAAAAACTATAGACACATCAAGCTTTCAGTAGCAAAGATTTCATTTTTGTAAGAGGTAAGCCGGAGTACATATATTTAATGTGATTATATTAATTTTGTCTATAGAATACTGACTGGCATTTTTCAAAGGGAATCCGGTAGGAATCGAGTTGTATGGAACCTTCGCCACTGCAGGCTTTACATATCCAGTATGACCTGACCTCAACATAAAAAATACTGAAGACTTATGGGGGATATCCGTCAAGGTTCATGGAGATATTATTGAATCAATCGCCCCTGTCCTAACAGGCATATTCAATCAATGTTTGGACAGCGGCAAGTTTCCTGATTTAATGAAACATAGTAAAGTAGTGCCAATTTTCAAATCGGGTTGTAAGAGTGATCCCTCTAATTATAGACCTATATCTGTGCTTCCAGCATTGAGTAAAATCTATGAAAAAATCATGCTGGACCAGATGTTGTCTCACTTCAACTCAAATGGGATTCTGCATGGTCGACAGTTTGGTTTCACGAAGGGTAGGTCGACAACGGACGCGGGAGTAAAACTCATCACTCACATTTTGGAATCCTGGGAGAAGTCCCAGGATGCCGTTGGCATTTTCTGTGATCTCTCTAAAGCGTTCGACTGCGTCGACCATAACACACTGATCTGTAAATTACACCACTACGGAATTCGTGGACGAGCTGCTGATCTTGTTCTTTCCTATTTATCAAACAGGCAGCAAAAAGTAAATGTAAATGGGGCGACGTCCTCCGGGTCTCTAATCAAGATGGGCGTGCCTCAAGGTTCAATTCTCGGTCCTTTCCTATTTCTGGTTTACATTAATGATCTCCCTTATATGATGGCCAAATTATCGGATATAATTCTATTTGCTGATGACACCTCGCAAATTTTTAAAATAGATAGAAAAGATACGAATGTCTTACATGTCAACGAAAGTCTAACTGTCCTCTCGAAATGGTTCGCAGCTAATAATCTTTTACTGAATGCAAACAAAACGAAATGTCTAAAGTTCTCTTTACCTAATGTACAACAACGGGATCTAAATTTAAATCTAGCCGGCAATAAACTTGATGTTATAGCGGAAACTGTATTCTTAGGGATTACTATCGATTCAAAATTGCAGTGGGGCGCGCACATTAGAACTCTTTCAGGTAGGTTAAGCTCAGCTGCATATGCAGTAAGGAAAATAAGGCAGTTAACTGATGTAGCTACAGCTAGGTTGGTATACTATGCTTATTTCCACAGTATTATGTCTTATGGCATTCTGCTGTGGGGATCAGCAGCTGACGTTGACTCAATTTTCATTCTACAAAAGAGGGCAGTCCGCGCGATTTATAAAATGGGTCCTCGTGAGTCACTCAGAGAAAAATTTAAAGATATCGATATACTGACTCTGCCTTCACTCTATATACTTGAATGCATTTTATATGTCCGCAAAAATCGAGGGCTTTTCAAAATTAGAAGCGACTTCCATAATAAAAACACACGCAGTAAACATGAAATTGTAATACCTAAATTCAGATTAACAAAAACTAGTAAGTCTTTTATTATAAACAGTATACGCTTTTATAACAAGTTGCCTAAGTCAATTATAGAACTGACCGATGGAAAGTTCAAAAACTATATCAAACGTGTCCTTATTAAAAAAGCATATTACAAAATCAAGGACTACGTTGAAGACAAAGAAGTTTGGCTCTAGTTCCCTCTGCGCATGCGGCTTCCCTGGTAGCTCATAAACGGCACAAATTTGTGGATGTCTCTAACTATTCTCAATCGCATTTTTTCTTTTCTTTCCATTCAGATTTTTACAATAGTTTTCAAATCATTTTTTATTTTCTACATTTTTTGCTCAGAATAGTTACAGCACTGATGACAATATTTGTGTCACTTGTTTAATTTGTTTTTTTTTATTATTTACAAAATTTTCCTACCTTTGTATAGATTCTTTTTTTACCTATTATTTGTGAATGAGTGAACATTGTAGGCTTTTCCCAGATGCTTGTGAAATTTTGTTAAGTCTGTTTTACGCTTTTTGTATTGTACCTAAGCAACGACCTATTGTCGGGCCTACGCTGTCCCCCCATACTTATGTACTAATGCTGTAACAAAATAATATTGTAATACCAAATGATTTGAAAAGAGTAACCATGGAGTTTCTTGCCGGTTCTTCTCCATGGAAACGACCAACGCGAACCGTGCACCTTTTTCGACGTTTTATAAGTGCCCATCTAGGCCTATGTGAAATAAAATATTTTGATTTTGATTTTTGATTTTGACCTCGCTGTAGGAGCTTCTCGTACAATGAGAGATCAGCTTTATTTGGTTTTACATAGCTTGATTGGTGGTCGTGCGTATAGTAAAAATTCTAGTACGAAAAAATAGTCCGAGCAAATTGACTTCATACTAACATACTAAAAAGATGACAATTGTGATTTCAATAAACAAACATGAAAAGTTGATAAAAATGTATTTGTAATTCCCTGACACTATTTTCTCTTGACCTATCAAGTTGAATATCCCAGTCTACTAACCTAAACGACACCTTGGTATTTTATTTAGGTTTCACTCGCGAATACAAATACCTAACGAGATTACGCAATCGCGTCTGCTGAGCGTGAGGTTCTGGGTTCAATTCCCGGACCGGGAAAATTGTTATTGGGTTTTTCCATCAGGAATTTCTCAGTAAATGCCACGGAGTCTGGTATTGTGCCCGATTGATGGCAATAGGCTCGCCCCATAGGTACACTTTTACCTAACCGTTCGGGGATAACAGACGTTATATTATGATGAGGATATAACGTTTTATTTTGAAATCAAAATAAAACGCAAAAAAAAATGCTTACGAAAAATAACCATGCATAATCAGATCCCTCACTTTTTAGTCCAACCGCAACCATACGTGGTAACTAAAGTGGAGCCAAAACAAGAAGTTAAACCGGAGCCTTTCAAGCCATCCCCTATCAACGTGCCATCGTTCACCCCTGTCGTTGGAGTGAAGCCAACTGTCCCGGGACTAACGAATGTCGCTAGAACACTGTTTACTGATGGTAAGTGATACTTCAACAACACGCAATTAATAAATTTAAAAAAAAAATGCTTTAAACTGAGTTATAGATTGACTGCCTCGGTGGTGCATGCAGGTCCTGGGTTCGATTCCCCGGCCAGGCTAAGTTATATTGGGTTTTTCCATCAGGAACTTCTCAGCAGCCACGGAGTCTGGATTTCTGCCGGTTGATGGCAATATATATAGGCTTGGGACTTAATTTTATTATTATTATTATTATAAGCCTATATTGTCCCACTGCAGGGCAAAGGCCTCCCTTCCCACCTTCCACATTTCGCGATCTAATGCGATTGTAGGCCAATCCTTTGCAAAAGGGTCTAGCTCATCCCCCCATCTCCTTCTGGGCCTGCCGCGTTGTCGTTTCCTGCTACTTGGTATCCACTGAGTGGTAATGGTAATTGTTTATACATAACTGGCGAAATGTGGGTGTACTATTAATTACTATTATTTGAACGTAGATCTACGCGAGACACAATGGCTTTTTAATAGGGAATATGCATGTATCTTTTTCTTCACTTAAATCAATAAAGTACAGTACTATCAACCCAAGAAAATAATTAAAAGTCAAGTTCAACGACTGCTTGTCGCTCAAAAAAAATGTAAAACTTCTACAACAGTTCAAACGTCCGTGACTGTCGCGGCCATTCCTGTCATAGCGGTTGACGTCATTTCCCTCTATCTGCCTTGTTTACATCTAATTTTTAACCCTTAAATAATAATTTTACTAAATGTATGTGCTTTATTTATTCAAGCAAATATTGCAATAACAATATTATAATAACATCTTTGTGAAACTTTAAGTAGTTTTCATATAGAAGTGTTTCTTTGTAGATGATGTGTTTTGAATTTGCGTTCCTTTTCACCAAAAACACGCTACATAAAATATTACATTGTAAAATAAGTGTTGTATTAGAAAGTTAAACAAGTGTACCACAATGTTTATACGGGCCAATATAAGGCATTTTTAAGGAATAAAAAAAGTTTTTATTTCTTGCATATTCCCTATTGTGTCTATAATTACGGCATACGAGAGGTTAAATATACCTCTTCCTAATCTCTCGGGGATTACAATAACAGCAACGCATCCTTGCGCGCACCTTGTTTGAATCTGATGCTTAAGGCGACTACAGGAGCTAAACGCGAGTTTTATAATGCAAAAAAGCATATGATTCTCTGCAATAAACAAAACCATAAAAATATATGATATTCTTCAGGATATATATTATGCTGGTATGATAGTGTTTTGAAAACATAATACAACTTATTTTACTCAATAGAAAAAAATCACAAATTTACCTCTAAAAATTTATTTTAACGAGTAAATACCATACTAAAATACATGCGATAATTCCGATTCTTTGGCAAATAATTCTACCCTCTCACTCGCCCCGCGCGCGACTTTTTTGCACCAAACCGCCCAGGGTGCAAAAAATTGCGAAATATTCGCATGTAATTTGACACTTTAGATAAACAATCGCAAACTACAAGAGTTATAGCTAAATAAAATGTACAGTGAATAGCTGAATAGTTATGGAATCTATATATTAAAAAAAAAAACTGATATTAATTTGAAACTCAATAAAAATGTAGAACTTGAAAAACAGTGATGAAATGGATATTTTATATTAAAATATTATTTTGAATTTTTCTAAATATGAAATTTCAATTAAAATAATTTTAAAATAAACTAGATTATATTTCCTTTCCAATAAGACCATAATCTTATTAGTTTATTTACGATAGTCTAGTTAGAATTAAATTAGAATTTGGATACTCACTGTTTATTTAGACGCGGCCTGCGCCAACGACTGTTTTTGAACACGGTTATTTACGTACCTATAACTTTACGAAGCCACTTGTTTTTGTATATACAATTTAATAATATGCTCACAATACTAATTATGCACTGTTTTTCCGTTAACATACACGTTTTAATCACAAAAACACTTATTTCTTGTATAAACACAATCACTATAGGTATTTAAACCTACCACTTTTTCGGAGGCGAAATACTCAACTTTGAGATTCGAAAACTAGATTTCTTTTATGATAATATAGTAGCACAGATAACGATTAATTTGATATATAACACTATCCGAAAATAACAATATACATAACAGAACAATTGAAATACGACGCCACACGTCAGAAATGGCGGAGTTTGTTTACACTAAAGTTTTTACTTTTATTTTGACATTTGTCGATGGAATAGTGTTGCTATTGTTGGTCCGAACGTTGAGGAATATAGTATAGAGTTTGCTACAAGAGGAATAAGCTCTAGAAATAGCAGTTTAATAAATTTTTATTGCATTTGTTGGACGAAGGCGCTACTGGCTGCTTTAGCAGCCAGGGACATTTCGCAAAACAGCTACTGGCTGCTAAAGCAGCCAGGGGCGGTTGAGTGGCTACAAGAAACATATTAGCATGATAGTGTTTTATTTTTTTAGTCCAATCAATAGATTTTATGTAAATCGCAAAAAACCACTCATTTCGCACTATTCGGTCCGCAGTGACTGACGTAACAACCACTTTGTAGTGCAAGCTGATTAGAACTTTATTCTAACAGTATTTCAAACGAAGTTTGAACCACCACAAATAGAGTTGCTAATTTAGCTCCTGTAGTCGCGTTACGCGTTTTTTCACTTTTTGAGTTGTCTGCACTACTCATTTCGCACTATTCGGTCCGCAGTGACTGACGTAACAACCACTTTGTAGTGCAAGCCGATTAGAACTTTATTCTAACAGTATTTCAAACGAAGTTTGAACCACCACAAATAGAGTTGCTAATTTAGCTCCTGTAGTCGCGTTACGCGTTTTTTCACTTTTTGAGTTGTCTGCACTACCATCATATACGACTAGGATCAAAAGCACGATAAAAAACAAAATATAACATTGTATTGCCTATCTACAGAACCTAAACAAGAGCCAGCTAAACCTCAACCGCAGGTACCACACCTCAAACCCGTGGCTCCAGCGTTTAGCTTCTCTAGCACACCAGCATCGGCCGATACGCGCAGCGTACTCAAGGATCTGCTCCAGAATAAACAAGCGAAGAGCGATGCCAATACTTTCATGGGACAGAATATTTGTTCACCTTCTTCGTTTGCATGTAAGTTATTAGTTACATTTACTATTTTAAAATACTGTTTCCTCATTTTAAATGTTTAAGGTTTTATGTATATACATGTATCTTAATTTCTGAATCTTCCTTTGCTTGAACTTTATCATTTAAAAATCTTATTACCACAAACTGTCGAACACCAGACGGAATGTTTTTGTATGCTTTGCTACAAAGAAATATCTCTTCTTTCTGCTGAAGTATGTAATCGGGTGTTCCATTGATTTTAGTTGCAACAACCGCAGCGACATCCACCCCGGCACCATCAGCAGTATTCACAGCCAAACCGATAGCAGACATAAACAATATGTTCAGTAAATTCCAACCACAGACATTTGTACAAGATTCTAAACCGCAGGCTTTTGCTCCGGAACCTAAGACGCAAGCATTCACAACGGAACCCAAGCTCCCCGCCTTCGCTCCCGATCCCAAATCTTTTGCTCCTGAGAATAAACTGTCAACATCAATATTCGGCAGTCCAAAATCAAGCGAAACAGGAGAACCTGAGGCCGACGGTAAAGCGGCAGCTATCAAAGCTAAGACTGAAAAACCACTGACGAATCTGTTTGCCATGAAAACTTCCACTCCTACACCTAATCCTATAGTCCCAGATGTTCTGAAAACCACTACCCAACCACCTGCCAAGACTGATATTGCTCCTAAACCTGTTGAGAAAGAGAAATCTAAAGAAAATGTACCTCAGAAGGTAGAACTTAAAGTTGTACAGAAACCTGCTAGTGAAAATAAAGAAGCGCCTAAACCATTAGCTGTGCATACGGGAAATAAAACCTCTATAGTGGGTACTGCACCTCAACCTGTGCCTGCAAGCAGCTCTACTCCTAGTAAGATATCAACTGTAACATTCAACAAATTCATATTTTTACGTGAAAATTGCGTTATTAAAAAAAAAAACCGTTTTCCAGGTGAACCACTAAAACCATTAGAATCAAAAACTGATGCTAAAGTAGAACCATCGAAAACACTTGAAAAGTCTGAATCCACGTCCAGTGTTTCATCCATATTTAGTTCTACGAATACAGTGGTTGCTTCAGGTAATTGATTAGTAGATTTTTTCATGACTTAATTTGAAGTTTGTGCCAACTGCCGAAAATTCTTAAAATTGACGTTCTCTCATTTTAATTTCAGATTCTGGAACTGGTTCGCCCACATCTGAACAACCAATAGTAAAAGAAGAACCTCTGCCATCAAAGCCTTCACTATTCTTAAGTATTACTTCGACTAGTCCTTCTGCCGCATCTGTGTTTGGCGCTGCAGTGGCCTCTCAACCAAAGCCAACATCACCGACAACATCCATATTTGCAACAGGAGGAACACCTTCACCCACACCTTCCTCTGTTTTTGGTACATCGTCCCAAGGATCCATATTTGGAAATAATTCACCAACAGCTTCAGTATTCGGTGCCACCGCTCAATCAGTCTTTAGTAGTGCCGCGACTACGGGCAGCTCAAAACCATCAGTGTTTAGTACACCGACCCCTACGACTCCTGAAACACCGCCGTCACCTCAATCAGTGTTTGGTTCGACGGCGACACCAACGACTCAAGCGGGATCGATATTCGGTTCTTCATTTGCTCAACCATCAGTCTTCGCTGCAAAAACTACAGCTGCCCCGTCATCTCCATCTTCAGTCTTCGGATCCTCATCTACGTCATCAGTGTTTGGATCCACGCTTACCACGCAAGCGTCAGTATTCGGTGCATCAACTACTACAACGCAATCTGCGTTCGGGACGGCCACAGCGACTACACAATCGTCTATATTTGGGAGTGCAGCTTCGAATGCACCAAGCGTGTTTACATCTACTACCACTCCATCTTCTGGTGCGCAGAGTATATTTGCTGCAGCTACGACCAAACCGTCCGTGTTTAGTGGGGCAGGAACTTCTGTGTTTGGGTCTGCAT
This sequence comes from Xestia rhomboidea, assembly GCA_963853795.1. NCBI lineage: Eukaryota > Metazoa > Arthropoda > Insecta > Lepidoptera > Noctuidae > Xestia > Xestia rhomboidea. Next base: position 11,669,021 of record OY970763.1, on the reverse strand, counting down.
CGCCTAGTGCCACATCAGTGTTCGGAGCGCCATCGACTCAAGCTTCGGTCTTCGGAACTTCGACAGCTACTACTCAATCGTCGGTATTCGGGACCCCGACGCCGACTACGCAAGCTTCGGTATTCGGGACCCCGACGCCGACTACGCAAGCTTCGGTATTCGGGTCTCCTCCTACGACTCAAGCGTCAGTGTTCGGTGCTCAACCGACTACGACTGCTCAGAGCTCGATCTTTGGTGGTGGTGAGAGCAATATGTTTGCGGCCGCTAGTATATCCACAACGAGCGCGCCGTCACCGACTAGTGGTGGCAGTATATTTGGGGGAAGGTAAGAAACTTTTTGTATTGATTACTATGGTCCCTAAAGAAACCAAAACGTCACATAGGTTTGCAACGAAGTATTCGTCATCATATCATTAAAAGCTACAATAAAACCAGTATTGAATAACGGGCTTTTGTCCGCAATTCCGCTAGACTATTAACACTTTTAGGGCTAGGCGAATTGGAATATCCATCCGGTGACAAACAATTAAAATTTAAAATTGCTCCGGAATGTTCTGACAGGTTTCTCATTAAACTTGTGCCTGAACTATTTCACTAATTTGTATATTCTATAAACAATACCCAATTTCGTTTCCATTTTTCAGCAGCTCTCCAGGTTCAGTATTCGGCGGTGGCAATACGAATGTATTCGGTAACAAGGCAGCATTCGAACAATCTAATAATACGGCTGCTGCGATCTTTGGTGGCGGAGGAGCCACGGCCTTTGGGCAACAGAAACCGGCGTCAAACTTCTGGTCTGGAGGCAATGCTAATACCGAGGGTGGATTTGGATCGACTGGATTTGGTAAGTCATTTTTATTAGTAAACTAACTGATGCCCGCGGCTATGTCCGCGTGGATGTCGATTGTCGCGACCAAAAGTAAAGCTCCAAGACGGCTTATTTTTTTCCGACGCCTCTTACAAATATCATTATATTTTAGCCGATGTACACAAAAACTTGATAAATTATACACTTGACATATACTAAAACCTTCCACGAAAACCACTCTACCCTTTGGTGAAAGTAGTTTTTGAGTTTATCGCAAACAGACAGACAGACGTGGCGGAGGACTTTGTTTTATAATACACTGTCCTGCAAAAATAAGTATCACACTTTTAAAATTGCAATAACTTTTTAAATACACAAGATATACTTTCGAACCAAAAAGGACTCGAAAAATAGTTTAATTTTGTCTATACTTTCAAAGAAAGCTGACAAAAATTGCTTTATAACGTTTTTTTTTATTTTAAATCTCTAACTTCTATAGTTTAGGAAAAATTTGAAATTTTAAAAGTGTAGTACTTATTTTTGCAGGTCAGTTTATGTAGTGATGTTGCAAAATGCTACGAAACTGCGAGCTCTATTACCATCTTATCTTACTAGCCTGTGTTGTGACAATCAAAAGTCATAAAATAAATAAGTAATTTAATTTTTTTTTACATTACACGACTGCAGGTGACAGTAATTCTTGGTGAAAGAAAAGACCAATGCTTGCTGATGTTGGTCGTGCAAATATTGAAGAAATACTTCAAAACTAATTCAAACACATAAACATTTACACCCGCATCTATAAACAAGTCAAAGTAATTACTTGAGTATAAGTAATTACTTATGCAACCATTTTTATGCAATTGACAAGAATTTGTACGAAGTAAGAACCATCATAGAAAAGCAGAGAAGAGGAAAGCTTTAAGAATTCTAACTTTTGACAGTTCTAACTTCAAGCAATTACTTAACTATAGAATGAAAATCTTATCTTATGTAATTGCTTTTACTCAAGTCATTACTTTAAATTTTAGAAACAAGTGTTTCATTCAACATTTTCCACTAACTTGAATTCATTGACACTTGTATCCTCTATCACAATCTCTACCTCCCCAGGCCAACAACCAACAACGCAGGCGTCGTCTATCTTTGGCAACGCAACGGGCGGTAGTTTCAGCACCCCGTCGCCTGCCGGTGGGGCGTTCGGTAGCCCGCAGGCCCCGGCCTTTGGAACACCGCAGCAACAAGCCGGTGAGTATATGTATATCGACGTCCTTATTTTATTGAAGTTATCATCACCTGCCTAGCCTTTTCTCAATTATGTTAGGGTCAGCTTTCAGTATAACCAGATGCAGCTGAATACCCGTATTACACAATCGAAGTAGACCTTTTATTAATCTCTATCATTTCCAATTTGACCTGCCTTAAAGTGTGTACACGTTTACTAAGTTTTTGGCAGTTGTTATCGCTCAATAGATTGATCTGGAGCCAAATTACCATTAATTAATTACAATTAATTAATTAATGGTAGAAAAGCTAAACGTTGGTGCCAAAATATATTACCTATTTTTTTACATGAATAAATATTTCAATAATAAACGCATTAAGAAATTTCAAAATAAAGAGGGTGGTTTTAGGTGCGCAAAGGTGTTTTTGCTTTAAAAATAGTCCTAGACCTATTTGGGTATCTTTGCGAATCCTCATTCTTAACCAAGAAATTGCCAAATTATTTGCATCAAACATGTTGGGGCCACGTTACGCACACAATTTTACACTAATTTTTATTTCTAGCCCCTGCATTCGGCGGTTCGCCTGGCTTCGGCTCTAAGCCCGGATTCGGCCAACCGACAGGCTTTGGTTCCCCGCCTAGCGGTGGCGGGTTTGGCTCGTCATTTGGCGGTGGGTTCAACAAGAGTCCGGGCGGAGGGTTCGGCGCGCCCGCTGCTTTCGGAGGGGGCGCTAGCTTTGGTGGAGGCGCCGCGTTCGGTGGAGGCTCCTCGCCAGGGAAGATGTTTGGAGGAGCGCAACCCAGTAAGTGTCCTCATAATCTTCAACAATATTGGTATTTGCCAGGTGTAGGCCTTACATTTATTGTGACAGTTTTATTCTCTGTCGTTTGCAAACAAAACGTTCTGGCCCCTTATTCGATTTTCTATTCGGAAAGTCGTATGTCTATCTGGCTCGATTTCGTAATGTCAAAAAAAGATAGACATACGACTTTCCGAATCGAAAATCGAATCGAAGCGTTGTGAATAGCTATGCTGGAGGGAGTCGTACAATAACGTGTCAAAACCATAATTATGACCGATAAATTGCATGTGTGATTTTTACTGTTAATTCAAGTTTAAATTATTTCAGTTTGAAAGAGATAGAGCTGTACACGACGAATAACTCCCTTTTTCCACAACAGAACGAATGGCTTTAACACGTCAAATTACAGTCTATCTTTCGCAAGGGTAATTTTAGATGTTGAACTTTTTCTGTAGAAGGCCAATTAATTTTATTGAATAAATAAGTCATATGTACTTTCCAAAAAGCCTATTGCCCGACATTGGTGTCGATTCTGGTTGTGCACAAACTAAACTTATTTAGGCTATCTTCTATCTTCTTCTTCTTCTATCTTTCACTAAAAGGCAGTGCGAGAAAAGGACGGGTATAGCTATGAACTGAGTTAAAGATGTCAAACTAGTTTATGCCTTGCGCTTGCGCGTTTTTTTAGTCGACATGTTCTTACGTGCACCCTTCATTTGTATGGAAATATTAGGTCTAATAAAAGTTGACAGCTCTAATTACGTCCGTCTCTTTCTCGTTATATTAGAGAGAAAAAGATAGCAATAGCCTAAATTAAGTTTAGTTTGTGCACAACAGAATCGAAACCAATATACCTCAATAAAAAGTCAAGTACTCAAATAAGGAACAATTTACAGCAGGTTTCGCTCAGCCAACGCAATCCAACGCTACGTTCGAGAGCTTAGCCACACAGAACACACTGACATTCGGTAGCCTGGCGCAGGCGCCACAGCAACAAGCACCCACGTTTAACACGTAAGTAATGTCCTTCTGCTACTGAATAGATTTGCATCCTAGCTTATAAATGTATCAGAAAATATTTATGTAAATTAGCTATAAATGTTGCTAGTTTTTTTTCCGTTGGAATGAGTTGTTTTATCAGCCTTTTTTTTTTGTTTTTTTTTTTCGGGTGGGAAATCATTAAATGACTCCTCCCGCTCTGGGCGGCGCAGGAGGGAGTATCAGACTTTTACCGACTAAAACCCATCCATGTTCCTTCATCGCCCTTTGTGTTCCGGGGCCACGGTATCTCTTTCGAACAGTCCCGCAGCCCCGGCAGGTATTTTGTCAGCCTCGTGTAGACATTTTAAATGTTAAAATGAAGCTAGTGTGAGTAATAGCTTCATTGTTACATTTTAAATGTAGCGTAAATGTGTTGTGCGTTAATGTAGCGTGTCCATGTTTCGTTTTAATATATAAATCTCCTAATAAAAGACTTGATGAAGCCGTAGACTATAGTACATTGTTACCCTAGGGGTGAAAGTAATTTATTTAGTCCCGAGACAGGGTTTGGTGCCCGAGCGCAGCAAGGGCGCTAATAGTTCGAGGGACTAAATAAGTGTTTAACCCGAGGTAAACACTGTGCTTTTCATTACGAATACAAGGAAAGTAAAAATAAAAACATGAATCAACTCGAAAAAACAAATGAAGATCGGATTGCCGCTTTCCCGCTTATTTTGTTTTTTTTTATCTGTGGCCGGGCCAGCTATTCAGCCATAACCTATTTTTAATTTTCATCATCGAAAAAATTGTAAATATTTTGCCCAAATCTATGTTATTTAAAAGAAATAGTTTAAACTTAATCATAGTAAAGTTATTTATATTTAAAAAAAAAACATATTCTTTAAGTACTTAACTTTATGTTAAGTATTTCAATTTTACATTGTGGCTGTACTTATATATAGAAAGTTGAAACATGGTTCAATAGAAAATGAACTATTTTTTTTTTATAATTTGACAGTTGTCAGTTGAAAACGATTCTCCATAGCGCTGAAAAATTTGAAGTATTACTTTCAACCCGCTCCTCAGGCAACTTCAGACCTACTTTCAGAGTATGAGTAATGAAAAACCATTTCAGTATTTTTTTCTGTTCGAATCCTTCTCATTTCAACTTATAATTCTTTACCAGGTCGCCCTCTTTCACTGGTTGGCGAGGCTGAGGAATACTCGACAAGAAGCATGATCTTCCAGATCAAAGAATACTAATAAAAACATTACACTCTTTACGTGCTTCGCCACAGTCCGTAGATATAATATTTGTTAGTTTTAGTGCCAATATAATATTTGTATCGTATTTAATGTTTTGTAACGAAGTCATTGTAATTGATTTGTGTATTCAATGAGCGATATTATAATAAAGCATGTAACCAGTTTATCCATGTATTTTTAATAAATTGTGTTTATGTAAGTTACCAAACGAATTTTAATTATGAACTAATAAGATTTTGTAAGCATATCACGGTTTTTGGCAAATGGTAGGACGTTAAAAGACAAGACCAAATTCATAATACCACGCTGCATACCAAAATGGGCAGTATGGACGCTGGTAAGAAGGCTGAAATGGGATTGCGCAGGTCATGTCGTCGGCATACACGATGACCGCTGGGCAAAGTCTCCATACAATGGGTGCCGGGAGATGGGCGGCGCATCCGAGTTCGGCCCACAAAGAGGTGGCGAGGTGACCTGTAGGCTAATTCACAAGGCTAGTTGCAGTGCAGTTGCAGTTAAGTTTCGATCAAAACAACGCTTTTCGTATTCTCTACCGCTGTCAGACACGCTCGCGTCAAGTTCGCGTCACGCGAGCGCAATAACGGCATTCTACTGTTGCGCGTCTTTGGTGCGTGCTTCGGAACGGAACATGATCGGTATTCTACTAAGTAAGAAAAAGCACTAAAATATGTACTGGGGTATTATTTTAATAACGTCATATTCATTTCGATTATTTAGTGAGTAATATTTTTTCTCTCATATGGCCACACCCTAAGTAAGTTTGGTAGAGTTTGGTTGTCGTACAGTTGACGTGCAGTTCACGCGCAGCCTGCGCGTGGTTCAAAGATTAGAAGAATACCATTTATCACTCGAACTTAGAACTAACTGCAACTGCACTACAAATTCATCGGCGCGTCATAAAATTACGTGAATTCTGAACACGTACCTCGAGGGCTACTCCGTTTTTTTGACGTAAGGGTCTGCAATTGTAAACATGAAGTCAACATACTTAAAGCGCTTACGAGTCATATTTCAAAAATAATCCACACTTTTTTTATTTAAATATTTATTCATTATTTTCTTCTAAAACCTGGCCGCCGAGTAACTCTCGCTCTCGTTTACTCCGGTACAAATAGACAATGTTTTTTTTTTTTCAAAAAAGTTACAAACTAAGCGACTACACGCTAAGGGCACCCCTTGCGGGGTACGGGGATCGGAGTGAAAATAGACAATGTGCGCGCATTCTGTTGTTGACATCCATTTAGGAACAAAATAGAATATAGTTTATTGTGCGCCAAAATTTGGGTAGGTAGGTAAAACCGCCCAAGAGCGAGTGGGACTCGCGCACCGACAGACAGCGTCACCATCACCTGTCTGGCATGAATGCTGAAATGGACCTTTTTGGCGCAGCCATGAGGCACACAGCACATATTGTTTTCCTCCTTATTTTGTATCTTTATTTTTATTGTGTGTGTGCTTTAATAACTGACGTCAAATAAATAATTTTCTTTCTTTCTTTCTTTCACCGAGAGTTCCGTACAAACTTTTTATAGGACAAACTTAACTTTGCTGTTCGATCCCATGAAACGGCTATTGCATCAACCGCAAATAATAAGTTTGTCATAGTATAATCGCTTTTGATTTGTTATTAAACTACATATTTACGGTTTTCAGATTTTTCCCTTTTATACATGTGCTGTTAGACAGCTTCTCGACAAATTTCGTGATTCTAGGTCAACGGAAACTACCATACCATAGGTTTTCGACCCAAAACCTATTGGGTACTTCCGGTTGATCTAGAATGGTCAATTTTGGTTAAAAGCAAGGTCTTACAGCACAAGTAATAGGAAAATTACGAAAAATAAAAAAGTTGAAAATTATGGTAAATATTGGTATATCCCCATATCTTTTTATCATGTTGACTCAGGACCTTGATACACCTCTAGAGACTAGATCTGGTATAAATTTGAACTTGCTAGGTCCACCCGTTCCTGAGAAAATCGCTGGTGACAGACGGACAAGGGTTCCCTTTTTTAACTGTTACCCATTATTCTATAAAAAAAAAGCTCAAAAATATAATTAAGAAAAATCCTCTTATTTAGAAAGTCTTAGTGCTCTCTACTTAATCCAGAATCAGCTGACAGCTAGTTTCTTGAATTCGATCGCGAGCTTATAACCGATGGACTAGTTAAAGTTGATTCGTTAGTGCAACTCCGATGTCCGGATGCGAACTGTGCCATCTCACGATTTGTTACCGACTTATCCTGTATGTATAATGAGTCCGAGCAAAGTTTAGAAAAACTTCGACCGTTGAATAACTTCTGTATGTCCTACTTCTACTAATGAGACAACGATCAAGTTATTGGGCGAATTTATTGGATCATAATGAAAATGCATCTTTAACAGTATTAGGGAAATGGGACAGTCTTCATCCGATTGCATGACGGCACGGGTTAGGGGGCAATGGCACGGTTGGCGCAGCGGTCGCGGGTCGCCGGTTCGATCCCCGCACGGAACAAATATTTGTATGACCTACAGGTAGTTGTTCCGAGTCTGGCTATTTATGTATGAAACCCACACACGAGGCAGGAGAAATTCTTAGAGTGGGGAAACGTCTAAAAAAAAAATACTTAAGTCAATAATTATTCTTATGATCTACCTACTTACCAAAAGTTTCGCAAAATACGGTATTCTTTGCGTATAGGTACCTAACTTATAGTTTGTCGCAAACAACATTCCTTTTCATGATTAAATTAATGAAATCCAGAAAGGAAAGATCGATACTTACCAAAATAATTTTCGGAACCCTCAAAAGTTACCGACTCCAGTAGATAGGTACCTACCTAATTACAAATCAATATTAGCTGCCCAATGGCAGTGTCTCCATGACTGGAATAGTAGGTAGACAAAATGCATATACGCAATTCCAAATTAGGTGTCATGCGGACAAAACTATACAAACAAAAGCCAGCTAGCCGCATTATTCATGATATTATAACAAAGACAAGTTATTCGCGCTGCAGGTGTTGTCGGGTAAACAAAACTTGTTCCCTGAAATGGGGCGCTTAGTCTTGGCTGCAATTACACCCGGGCCGTTAACACCTCAAGATTGGACTCATTACCGCCAGACGCTTGGCTTTTTGTCTTTTTTCTGACAATGCCTAACTGTTGAGGATAATTGCACTGCGTCTTTTTGTAATTTGGACACGATTTAAATATTAAAACTTACTTAAGGTGAAAGCGTCAGGGTAGCCCGCGAAATTCAAATTTTCTTACGTTTTTTTGCAATTTGCAGGCCAGTCCTAGGTTGTATGTAAGATTGAAATATTGTTCGCGACTGTAAAACGTATACATTGTGTAGTTACAGAATTATATAATCATCAAAATTTTCAATACAACCCCCCAAGTTCATAAAGGTCGAGGAATAACCTTGAAAAAGTCTTTCCTCGACCAAACAATATTTAATCAACATACAACCTAGCACTGGCCTGCAAATTGCAAAAAACGTAAGAAAATTTGAAAACCTTAAATAAAATAAATAATTTTTTCAATACACTTCCTAGAAAACTGGTTCTTAACGCACTATGATTAGGTTCAACATGCAATGTATTTCACACCCGTGCGATTTTTTTCATTTTCCAACACGTGTGCGGGAATGAAAATTGCCACAGATAACCTTAGTCCAAATTGGTTCAATGCCTATAGTCGGAATTGAATGTTTTTTTTTATTTCGGCAAAGTAATAATGCGTCAGTACGGCGTAAATGTTTTTTGAATATTCAAATTGTGTTTATAAATAGAATATCATAGATAAAAATGATTATTTAAAACTAATATTTACTTTTTTAAACAAATTAACATTTATTTGTGTTCTAAATTCATAAATACAAAAAAAAACTATTTTTTATATTAGGCTGTATAACGGCTTCATACCTTTGCTTCTCCTTCAACCTGGCGAAAGCAAAGCGCGGAAAAAAAGAAAAGCAAATCATAGTTTCCTAATAATTCATGACAAAAATATTTTACGTTCTTTTATTTAATTTCTTCAAAAGTGTATTGAAAAACGTCGTTTGATACACATGGACATTTGTTATTGCAGTTCTCGGCTCAAAAACACCCTCGCCTACGGCTCGGGAGTTAATTCCGCCTCGGGCGCAATAACAAACTTTCTCCACTTGTATCAAAATGTACTATCTATACATATAATAAAATCGTTGAGACCAAAAAATCTGTACATTGAAGATTTAAAAAAAAAACCAGCCAGGGTGACTTGAAATAAGTAACTGAACAAAAATTTTTGTTTGTTTGTTTGTTTGACCGCGCATCACGTAAAAACTGCTGAACCGATTTTGTTGAAATGTTCACAAATCTGTTTAAATACATTCAGAATAACATATAGGCTATAGAAATTTTGGATTTTTTTGGAAAAAGGGGGTGAAAAGGGGGGGTAAACTTTGTATGAAAAAAAAATTTTAGATGGTTCTAGAATCATGAAACTCAGAATAAATACTTATTAATAAAAATAAAAAAATACCTGTTTTAGCATTTTTTTTAAATCTCATCCAGAGGCGCAAAAAAGAGGGTTTTGTGTTTAAAATTAATAAACTTCAAACACCTATACAATCAAAACCAATGAAGTGTAACCTTTTAAAGTTGCTACATATACTCCATATCTAATACAGGTAAATATAATTTCTCAGTTTTCTTAAAATTTGATTTTTGAGGTGAATACGCACAAAATAGCGGAACTCAAGAAAATCAGCTTTCCTCGGTTTAAGTACTTGGTACGAAATGTTTGTGCGCGCATCACGTCAAAATTACTGCATAGGCTTCTTCAATATTTAAACTATATATTATCACGCTACTTCCTTAAGGGGGTAGGCAATTTTGCATTATTTCCGTATACTTCAATTGTTTGACGTTTCAGTCATGACGTAAGTACATGAGAACGGCTATTTGTGGCTTATGTCAACGAAGTAATTAGCCTTGCGGTTTCATGACCGCTCTGTAAACTATGGGGTTGCAGGTTCAAACCCTCCAAGATTATTTTCACTTTTTGTGATTTGTTTAATTTTTTTTTTTGATGCTGTGATATTTCCTATATTTCATTTTGTATGTTGTGTGCATTTCTTATTTTTTTCGTGAAATGTTTTTCCAAAAAGTAATAGAGTAGTACTTATGGAAGAAGAATACAATCATGCTACCCCCAGATAAATTGGGATACGGGCAGGAGTATGATGAAGAGGATGATTTCTCCAAAAAAAAGTATAGCGAACACCAGAAGCCTGATAAATCCACGTGTTCTTGCCGTGCAAGAACTGTGCTATACTATTCGCAATAATCAATAATCCATACGCAGTTTACGTAGATTATATTTACAGCTAAATTGTTATTGGCCTCATATCGTGTTTTCGGGCGGGAGCCGGGTTCTTCCATTGTGAGGATCGACTGGAGGCCACGGTGGAGCACACTGTGGAGGTGTGCCCCACTTGGGCGGAGCACCGCCGTGTCCTCGAAGCGGCGATCGGCGGCGGCGACCTCTCTCTCCCAGCCCTGGTTTAATACATGGTCCGGAGCGAGACGGAATGGGATGCCGTCACCTCCTTCTGCGAAGCAGTCATGCTAGCGAAGGAGGTGGCGGAACGTGAGAGGGAGAGATCCTTACGTCCCGGCCACAGCGGGAGACACCCCGGGCGTCGGGAGCCACGTATTGGCCCCCGACCACCGTAGGTGCGGGCCTGAGGACTGCCTGCGGACAGCCTGTGGAGCTATGGGCTAGCTCGCCGTCCGTCCGTCTCATGACGACAGGCCGTGTTGACGGCGCGTTCGTGTTCTACGCGCTCCTCAAAGAGAGTCAGCAAAAAAGAAGGGGTCCGCAAAGGCCGATGCCTGCCGGGGCTGCGGGACTATTCGAAAGAGATACCGTGGCCCCGGAACACAAAGGGCGATGAAGGAACATGGATGGGTTTTAGTCAGTAAAAGTCTGACACTTCCTCCTGCTCCGGGAGGAATCATTTGATGATTTCCCATCCGAAAAAAAAAAGCTATATCGTGTTTGGGCTCAATTCATGCACCTTGATATGAACTTTCGACCTAGCTGGAGTATGACTGTCATCGAGTGTCTAAGGATGAAAACCTAAGGTTGTCGAGGGAAGCCCCAAATTGGAAAAACATAGTACAATATTTTAACGATGATTGCATATATTTTATTTTAAATTGTTACCTACTTGAATCTATACTTATTAAAAAGGAGAAAAGTTTGTTTGTTTGGTTGGTTGAACGCGCTAATTTTAGGAACTACTGATTCCAGTTAAAAACATCTTTTAGTGTTGGATAGCCCATTTATCGAGGAAGGCTATACGTTATATAACATCACGCTACAATCAATAGGAGCGGAGCATCAATGAAAATTGTTGCAAATACAGCGAAAAATTATTGCTTTTGAGAGCTTCCTTTCCGGGCGCTGCGTAAACGGTTAAAGTTACTCAACAATCATACATGTATGACGGGATTGTTCCTCTTAAAAAGTCCGCTAAAGCATATTATCTGCATTTTTTTTAGGTTGACTCAAACTCTCTCTAAGCCTCTCTCTCTCTTACGTAACGCAGACGAAGTTGCGCGGGTCAGCTAGTTAAACAATAAAATACAGAAAATAATTCCATAGATACTCCTAGTGTGGGTAGTGGCGGGTATTGGGCGATTGTACGACGAAATTCAATTTATTGATCGATGCAAAAAAGCCTCCAACAGTCGCGCTCCCCACCCCATTCAATAAACTGCACCCTCAAATGCAATTAATTTAGGCTGAACTGAAACATGCAAGTGGTTGTTACAAAAATGTGAAGATGAGGACTCTCTGTCAATGTAAGGGCCTTTAACTTCACGCGAGCGCATGTCAATTTTTTTTTTCAATTAAATTCAATTTTAAAACTCAGCACTCACTCTGCGAATACTTCACACGTTACGTTACGAGCGAGATACGCAGAAAATACAGTCCATTGCGAATGTTTAAAATCAAAGTGTTTCAAGGAAAGGAAATAATCTACATGAATGATCGGGCTGCATACTTGGTTACACCTAAGTATATTGAAACGATCGTTCAAATAGCCTCTAGACATTCTGAATAGTTTCTGCGGTCGTGGTTATCCCGGAAATTAAACTAGAATATGGGTCGAGTCCAGTTTAACGTACTTAGTATAATATTAAAGCTGACCTAGCCGCTCGAGTACCTATCACTATTGACAATTTGGGATGTGCTCGTACAGGAAATTAACGATATTATTCATAGGTACAGTAGGTATTACAAATTTGAATTTATAAAGTCATTCCACATTTAGCTACGGTGTGTTTATGAAATAGTTTAGGTATCTGAGAATTAGAGTAGGTACCTAATGATTATTTTTGGTACATAACCCAATTCATATAGGAAAACTAGCTTAGCCCGCGAATTCCGCGTAATGTCCCGGGATCGTACTACCGGGATAAAAAGTATCCTATGTATTAACATTGTATTTTTTTTTTAACTTGTGTTTTGTCTGTGTGACCAAGATACAGGCTGTGCCTAGTTTGGGACCCGCTGTTAATCCTTTCAGTATTCTGTTGCAAGCTAATAAATTAATTTGAATTTGAATCCGGGTTATAAACAAACTGTGTGCCAAATTTCATCGAAATTCGGTCAGTGGTTTTTGCGTGAAAATGGAACAAACATCAATACTCACAATCTTTCGCATTTATAATATTAGTAGGATACTATACTACCTAGTAGGAAGTAGGATTAAGTAATTCAGGATTATGCATGGATTATGTTACGACAAAGAGATAGATAGGGACAGAGGGATGATAAACCTAAATTTCGCCTCCCATGTGACAGGGGCGAGTCTGTCTGTCTGTCGTAATTAACTTAGGTTCAATTCCGTTTCGAGACCCGGGAGTTGAACCTCCTAGGTGATAATGCTCATATCACAAACGTTACGGGAGGGACCTGCATAGCTATTCACAACGCTTCGATTCGATTTTCGATTCGGAAAGTCGTATGTCTATCTCGCTCGATTTCGTAATGTCAAAAAAAGATAGACATACCGACTTTCCGAATCGAAAATCGTATCGAAGCGTTGTGAATAAGGGGGCTGGAGCACTACGCGGCCACGACCACGACTTGTCACATGACTTTCTTCGCGGTCGCGGCCATAACACGTACATGTAGGTAAACTTAAGTAAATAAAATCCATCAATACAACGCTCTAAGTTCATATAATCCCATTCAATGACTAGGTATTTCATGAAAAAGCCACAGGAGCTAAACGCGAGTTTTTTAATGCAAAAAAGCATATGATTCACTGCAATAAACAAAACCAGAAAAATATATGATATTCTTCAGGATATATGATAATATGATAGTGTTTTGAAAACTTATAATACAACTAATTTTACTCGATAAAAAAACCACGAACTTATCTATAAAAATTTCTTGTAACGAGTAAAAACCATACTTACTCAAATAAATGCGATTATTTCGATTTTTTAGCAAATAATTCTACAAGCAACATATTAGCATGATAGTTGTTTTATTTTTTTTAGTCCAATCAATACAAAAAATAGCTGAAAAGGTAAAAGGAGAAAATAGATTTCTTGACGAACAACAATCCTATTTCAGAACGTTGATCTAAGTGTCCTTTCATGTGACAATTTAATTTCCAGCGATAAAAGACAAACCAGATTTTGAGCATTATCATGAGTTCTTTCTCTTTCACACTTAGGGCAAAACCGCTACCGAGACTCGACGTATTCTTTTAGCAAGGAGTACATTATAATAACTTATCTGATAAATTACAACATGACAAATTGATTTAAATTAAGTCAGTCAGTGTTGTCGAGACGAATAGTGATTCATGAAAGAACAAAATAAATATCTCGTCTCGCATAATAGAGAGCGTAAATACTAGGACTGTTGGGTCTGGTGGCATAGACACGACTCTATAAAATAATGAATACTTAGCCATAACATAGACTTGTTTTCATTAGGATACAAAAATGTTAAAAATATATCTCGTGCAGATATGTTTTTTGTTCCTGTGTTCAAGAGTTGGGGCTTCAGATGAAGCTAAAGGAGATAAAGTGACAGTGGACTGCAGCACGCTGCGGTTAGGCCAGTACATATGTCCTGACCCGAACGTAGATCAAATCGATCCTGATACCCAACAGTTCAAAGGATGCGTCAAAGGGAAAGATATTCCATCAGAAGGCGAAGCTGACGGTACGGCAATATGTTATTTTAATGCTAATATTTCAATGAGGAATGCGAAGTTCTGACTATCCTTAGTCAAATGTTTGTTTTTGTTCCAGTGTATTGTATTGCAGCCGAAGGTATCATCTGTAATGAAACACACAATTCCACATTTAGAAGAAAATTGCCATGTAAATGGACGTAAGTTAAAAAAAAGTAAAATTTACAAATAAATACCTATTTTATATGACCTATTGCATCTTCTTCAATAATTTTAATCTTTTGTTTTCACAGGAATGGCTATTCCCTTGAGATAGCGCTTCTACTCTCAGTCTTCCTGGGCATGTTTGGACTGGATAGGTTCTACCTAGGTTATCCAGGCATTGGACTAGCCAAACTGTGTACTTTGGGATTCATGTTCCTAGGACAGCTGTTGGATATAATCCTCATTGCTGCGCAGGTAAATAAAATACAATGTTAACCTATTTCTTTCAAATGATTGAATAAACTAGTTTATGAGGATAATAATTTTGAATAAATAATTTGTTTTGATTGATAATTAGAATAGGATGTCTCTGTTAAAAATTCGAAGACATATATGACATCTACCTAACCAACCCACACCATGCTTGCCTGGTGGGTAACAGCATGGTCTGTATGTCTCACACATAGGGGGCCCGTGTCCCAGCTTTGGGATTGCGATAGGCAGGTGCCACATTATGCTTTTGCTAATGTCACTTGGTTAGGATATTCAATCATGTCTATTCATCTTTTATCATAAGTTTGAACAATGCAACCTCCCATTCACGTTTTTGTTAATATGAATTTTCATCGAAAATTTTATTTTCAAGGTGGTTGGCCCCTCAGATGGTTCAGCATACGTCATACCCTACTACGGAGCCGGAGTCACCGTAGTCCGCAGTACCAACGAGACTTACTTGCTTCCCCAAGCAGACTGGCACAACATCACCTGACAGTGGGGAACCATATCATTTGAGGATGATGAGGACTATGAGTGGACTTAAAGATGCCTTGTGTGTGTATAGTGGACTGACTCTTGTTGAATGTTACTGTAAATACAGATGAATATGGTATTTTGTAAAACTGATGTGATTATGTGTAAATGTTTTGTTCATAGATTATGTTATGGTCATTTGCTGTAAGCTTATGTGACTTTTACTATAGAAATAAGTACCTACAACCCGGTTACATTATGTCTGGACCTGGCATCTATGACTATAACGATAAAAGTCCATGTTTAAAAATAAAGCAGTGATAGCACGAAAATATCACATGTATCGGCAACGAAAGTACTAACCGTACTGAAGCTACGGGGCAAACACAAAGAGGTGAAAGGGGAACAAGGAGGAGCTTCACATTCCAGTGAGGTCCAGAGATGTGACCGGGTTGTATAATCTTAGAAGCTGGTGTCAAGGAAAGATTTAAATTGTTAGATCCATCCTACCATGTCAAATGGTGGCCATGTTTCTGTTCTGTTGGCCATGACATTTGGATAGTATTGCTACACACACTCAAACTGAAAATTGTACTAATCTTTTCATGTGGAATCTGTGGGCTTTCTTAATACTGTGGACACTTTTGTGCAAGCACAATTTGGTGAGGGCACAACAATTTTAATCTTTGGTGATGTGTAGTTTTATACATTTTTTTAGACTTTTGATTTATTCTGAAACTATCATGTTAAATATCCTTTAATAGGTATTATATACTACTCATAATTTTGTAATATTCTTAGATTTTGTTATAAACAAAGAAATATGCTTATAATAAATTGCCTTTGTTTTCCTTTACATGATTGTCAAAATTTGATTCAAACATATTTTCCCCTAAAATAATTTAGTACCTAACCAAGCAGGGCTTAAAATAAAACAAAGCTATTTAAAAACGGAACAATTTTACTACATATAAATAAACTACAATAACTTAATAATTAATTTGTGCTCCCGATTTCTTCAATTTTACTTCTATCCTTGAAGGGTGTTTGAGGTTCTGGTACAGACATCTCAGTTGGAGGAGCTGTGAGAGTGAATATGACTGGTATGCTTGATAGTAGGGGGTTACCATATCTCTCTAGCAGCCTGATCCAAGATAGCAGGGAATCTCTTGAAGATGTGCCTAAAAACACAAAGAAAATTAGCAACAATTATATCATGTGTTGCAACTAAAATTGAGAAAAGTTCTTTTTCACACAGACATTTTTTATGTATCTTTTTACAGGACAATGGATTTTCAACTCAAGTGCATGTAACCTCTTTAGTACTTGCATAACCAACTGTACTCCCAAGAGTTTTTTCAAAACCACAATAAGTTAGTTTTTCTTACTTTTCAAACAATACTACAATAGAAAAATCTTACCTGTAGCACACACTGACACTATTGTACCATCATCTTGTTCATGTAATGTTTGTCTTACAGATGGTAGCGTTGTACTACCAACAACTCCAGGTATTCCAAGAGGTTTCTTTATATTTGAAACATCTGGAAAACACCATAATGGAAAATGTTAGGATGTATCAATGGTAAGATGTGTTCTTTTTTAAATAAAGAAACTGGCCCTGTGGCTGCCTTAACAAATACTAATTTAATAATTTATAAAATACAAAGGAATGTTACCATCTGGGTCTGTATCATCTTGGATTTCAGACCTTATCTTTCCAACCAGTAAGAAATAGCTGACAACCTGTTCTCTTAGATACACATCAAAGGGACCTTTTACTGTGAGAGGTTCATCGGTTGGCTGTTCAGATAACAGTATCTTCTGAGCTTCACTTTGGGCGGTCACAACCCAAGTCTTGTCTAGACTGGCTTCTATTTCTTCTGTCTGACGGAAATTACTTTTATTACTTTAATGCAGAATATATTACTAATGTACCATCGTGGACACTTCCGCCTGATCACCACTAAGTTAATTTTTGCTTGCACTCGCAACATAGAAACGCTCTCTAGCCCCGTCCGTTGACTTTGTATAGAAATAATGAATGAAATACAATACCGGTCGAGCGAGCGCACTGACGACGCACGCCAAACGAGAGTTATTGTTGTTTTGCGCGCCAAATTGACGCTTTCCTAATAGGACTAAACTTTAAGGGGGCGTGGCTCGGCGCCTCCGCATGATTTAAGCGAAAAAATGCTTGACTGATCAGGTGGAAAAGACCACGACTGTACAGTCAACAAAAGAGTTAGGTATGCAGCCTAGTAATCTTTTTACATTATAAATGCGAAAGGGTTATTATCAATCTGTTTGCAATTTCATCCAAACCCATTTAGTAGTTTCTGCGTGAAAAAATAACAAAAATCGTCCTCACAAACTTTGGCATTTATAAAAGTAGTAAGAAGATTGCTAGCCTGCATACTTAACTCTTTTGTTGACTGTACAGTAGTAGTTTGTAAATAATACTGTTATTCTTGTAAACATAAATACTAAGAATGTAGAACAAAAATTGGAGAAATAAATTGCTGAGTTATAAATACATAAGATATAGCAAGTAGCCTCCCAAGAACAATATAAAGGCAGTTTACTGAGAAGATTGTACCTTTCTAAATTAAAAAATAGTTGTGATGGCCCAAAAGGCCTACCCTCTCATGCATGAGGTTGTGGGTTCAAATCCGGGCAAGTACCAATGTGACTTTTTCAATTCATATGTACTTTCTAAGTTTATCTTGGACATCACAGACATTGGTGAAGGAAAACATTGTGAGGAAACCTGGACTTATAGTTAATATAAGTCTGAAATCGCCAACCCCGTCTTGAGCAAGTGTGGTGATCAATGCTCGTGCCTTCTTTGTTGAGAAGAGGCCTTTGCCCAGCAGTGGGACAGTAATAGGCTAGTTTTTTGTTATTTTAAATTCAAAAACAGAATAAACAAAATTATCACCTGCCAGATCTCAACTTTAGTGTCTGGGTCTACTGAAGTTATTCTCTCTATAGCAAGTCTGGCCAACTCAATTGTGCTGTTGGGCAGTTCTTCAGGCAAATACCAAGGGCTCAGGTTCCTGAATTTTGGCATCCAGTACAACATGCGCCAGAACTTACGAAGGGGTATGCCACGGGTGCCGAATATGTTTAGAAGCATCTGTTCCATTTCTGAATCTGGCATTACTTCTGTACTTTCAGAGAAAAAAGTGTTATTATTAATAGGGTCTTTAAAAATGTGGAAAATAGCAATAAGTTGATGTTCTAAATATTGGATTCAAATTACTACAAAGTAGAGGCTAGAACTATATGCAAAGCAACATGTAAACGACAAGTACTGTTATCTTCCATTTGCTCCAAAAGGTCCACGGCACACTGCTGCTGCTTCGGATAGTGCATAAATTCTGCTTGGAATATATTTTTTGGTATCAATTTTCCTTTGGGCAACACATCAATTAGGGCTTTATACACTTCAAGGTCTTTCTGGACTCCGAACTCTTTCATTCTTGCTAAAGCTGCATAAATGAACTCAACATGACCCCGTCTTCTCGTGTCCCGGCCTTCGAACATCTTTACAACCTCTAAGTAGGTTTGTTTGTTCTTCTGCGGCTGGGAATAAAATGGATCGTGAATTGTTACACGATTCTCTGAATTTGAACCTTCCCAACGTTTAAATAATGTGAAGGAAGGTCTAGTTCTCAAAATATTTCCAAAAATTTTATTTGCCATTTTAGGTTATGTTTGTAAGGTTTTATGTTCCGTCAGCTAAAACGCAATCTAGTGATAAGATAATTTTATTCGTGCAATGACTTCACTAAATTCTATCCTTCTTCATAAAATTTTTAGAACTACAGTTTATTATTCATTGGAAAGAAAAATCAGAAATAACTAGCGACCAACCCTTGCTAGAATTACAATAATTGACAGCCTGACAGGTGACTGACACTTTGACAATGACAGTAGATAGATGTCATCCTCATCTGTTTGTCAATAAGACCGATGAATAGCCATTTTAGTTCATTTCTCCACAGACTAAATTAATTATCTTAAAGCTAGTTAACAATTTGTAATATTATTCATTATTTAGTATGTAATAATAAATAAATATTTGACATTGAATCAACCGAGTTTCTGACGCTAAAAGTCTGGCCGCCTGACACTGTTTGGTTCTGAATATTTTTGAAAAGTTTATCCCTATCAAAACTACTCCTTCATTCATCGTTCGTTCTTGCATTCAGTAGTGCAGTGCACTCTGTTTCTTTCTGTTTCTTTCTATTTCCCGCTTCCCGCTCGTGGCATGAATCATTCATTCTTCAACAAACCAGTTGAAATTGATGCGTAGGTGGAGTGAGACGTGTCGTCCTCAAAAACTTGTAAATTACGTATATAAATACGAAAATTTTGCTGTAACTTTTTGTTAGAAGCGCACGAGTTAAAGTGTTATATTTTGGATGGTTACAAAGTTGTAGCATATTAGTTTCTAACAAAAGTGAAAAACCGGGTATTTAAAAAAATATTTAGATTGACTGATTCATAAATTTTAAAATACCTAGTCTCGAAGAAAGTGTTGATTATCTTCAAGATGTCTAGAGACATTCGTCTATGCTGTTTACTGTTTTTATTTATGCTGAGTGTTACCGGTAAGATTATTTTTGCCATAATTTTCTTATTTTTTAGTTCCTTCCAATATTTATTTTGGGGAATATATAAAAGATATAATTATAAAAGATATTCGACGATGCATGGTTTGCTCCATAAAACGACCTAATAAGACTGTGTAAACTAGTGTGGAACATGTGAATAAGTAACTAACAAGGCTTACAAGCAACTTTCATTAATAAATAATGAGTTGATAAAGGTTCTGTTTTGCTTCGATTCAAGGTGAATTTGTAAGACGTTTTGTTACTTGTTTAATAAGTAACTATGTTGTACGGTGATAATATATTTAATTTATATATTCAGAATATTAACCTTGATAAAGGCTATTGCCGAAGTTATGATCATCTGTTAATGCGATTCCAGCATTTTTAATCATGATAAGTTATTATGTCAAGCGGCCGAAGTCGTGAAAATATTTTTAGTCTCTTACGAATAAGGCTAAAAGTTTTAAACGGGTGCTATTTTTTTTTTTTTGTTTTTAATAAGTAATTTTTAATATCGATACACGTCTGTGGATTTGACCTTATGTGTAGGTTCATAACTAGATGTGTAGCAAACTTGTTATTTAAATAAGACTGAATCACATGTCAATGTCTCTTGCAATAAGATTTATGAGTTAGAAACAGATGGCAGATAAACGTGAAGAACGATATTGATATTATCTAAACAATCAATTGAGAATTATGAGGAAAGATTTACCTATTCACATAATACAATGGACAATAATATGCTGAAGAGGAGCTCGTGGCTAAATAATAACAGCCGCTTGAATCGATCTTTAGGTTAAGCCGTGCTTGCCTAGGTTGCTTTGTGGATGGGTGACCACCCTTACATTCCGAGCTGTTGGTCCCGGCTCTCATTTGTCCATCTTTGACAGTCGGTATAGGTAGTCAGTGGCCAAAAAAGTCTGACAACCATTCTTACCAAGTGGTATCGTATAACCCAGTATGAACTGGGTTGTGGAGGTCAGATAGGCAGTCGCTCTACGTAAAATACTGGTACTCAGCTGCATCCGGGTAGACTGGAAGCCGACCCCAAAATAGTTGGGAAAAGGCTACGCAGATGATGAATGGACAATAATTATGCTGAAGTTAACTTAACTTTACGTACAAATAACGGGATCGACAACAGGTGTAAACTGTAAATTCCAATGTTTCGTCTGTTTTTATTTTGAATGTTTCTTGAAAGAAGGCAAATTTTGGGCCTACCTACTCAATTTATTAAGATTGGTAACGACACACGGAGAAGAACACAAATAAAATAATAAATCCTATGAATTAATGATATTATAATAATTTATTAGTTCTATGGGTTTCACTATATATTTAGCATTTCAGCCGTACAAATATTTTGATTTTACATCTTGGTTATACCTATCTACGGCATGGAGCACACATTTAGTAATTACCAATAACATAAACATGCTAATAGGTACTAATTTCTTATTTTTTTTTTTAAATTAAATACATTTCTATTCATATAAAAATGATATTTTATTAAAAAAACTTTTTTGCAAAAAATAAAACCGACTTCAAAAAACACAAAAAAGTGAAAAATAACTTCAGCTTCACAAGTCGGTGACCTTTGTTTAATTGATTTAGTTTTTTTTGTCACCGACTTCTGAAGCTGAAGTTGTTTTTCACTTGTTTGTGTTTTTTGAAGTCTGTTTTATTTTTTGCAAAAAAGTTTTTATTTTTCACTTTTTAGTGGTTCACATGTGCTTACCCCTTCACAGCGTACCGGCGTCATGTTATGTTATGAACTGGTGCAAACAATAGACAGACATGAGATTTTAGCAATCCCAGCCCATTTGCTATCATTTATTGAGAAGTTCCGTTGCCTATCTCCGAAGTAAGAGTTCTCTCTATTTCTCCAGGATCCCATCATCAGATCCTTACTTGATGGTCATGGGACCACCTTGAAAGTATTATACCCTTTCAACCAAAAGCCATCTTCGAGTAATCGGGGAACAAACATAAAAAAAAAGTTTCCGACGAATTGGGAACCTCCTCCTTTTTTAAATCGGTTAAAAATAGAGATCAATGATGTCTTTAATCTTGATTGTTTTTATTGAAGCCTCTATTATTATGGAGAATGAGACGGATTTGTTTACTACTATCTCATTTCCCATTACCAATGTAATGTACTAAGGCTTTATGTTACTGCAGAAGTTAACACTTAATTCTAACAGTTAGAATAAACGATTTCAAGCCACGTGTAGTTTATTTAGAATTCATTCTCCCGTTTCAGTGTGTTGGTAAAATTTAATAAAATTGTATGTGACTACGTCGAAACAATGAGGGCGTTTCTGGATTTGTTCCAAGAAACAGTATTCTGTGCAATAACATTAAAAAAAATATAAACTATACGTAGGTTTGTTTAGTAAGTGGGTAGATGTATTTTTAAATTCAACTGTCCTTAGCGTAGGTTCGGGCTAATAACAGTACCTACCTGAAAGAATATGTAAACAACTTTTCCATTATTATGTAGAGGTAAGTATGTTTATTATTCGTAAGAGAAAAAAGTACCTAGTTTTTTTTGAACTAAATAAATAGCCTGCCTGCTCGAAGTCTGGATTTGTGCCCCGTTGATGGCAAGGCAATAAGCTTACCCCCTATTACACTGGACTTAAACATACCCGACTGGCGAAATATGGGTGTACTATGGAGTACACCACTGCCTAATTCTTCAGGCATGATGTTTTTTAATGTAAATTGCCTGACCTATAGGAACCCGCTTGCGTAAAACTAACTTAAATCGAATTATGAATGCTGCCATGCCAAACAACAAAAGGGCAGCCTTTAAAAAGAGATAAAAAATAACGTTTGATAAGGTTAATAAAAAAAGGTAGCGTGTTCACGAGGCAAAAGAAGCTATAATAAGACTAAAAGGTAGAACAAACACGTTGAAAACTACAATACGTGTTTAACATTTTATGATAACTCTGACGTCACCTAAAAATTACCATTACGGCGATAAAATTATGCAGTAACAAATTACCGCTCAATCGCGGTGTTTTTTGAGTCCTCTAACAAGCAGGTGGGATACCTTGGAAACTCCAGCAGGTAGGCCATGGTCTTAAACCTGGAACATTAAGTACTCGAATCGTCTCAACACACACATGCAAGGCGTTTTCGCGAGTTCTAAGGGGCCATCCATAAATTACGTCACACGAATTTCATGATTTTTGATCCGCCCCCGTCATCGTCACAGCTGGTCACATTTGTAAGACCCCACCCGCCCTAGTGTGACGTCACATATTTTGCAATTTTACATCTACAAATTATTGAATTAAAAAAGCAGTTCCGAAATTAGTTTTATTTCGTTTTATATTCTTTTTTAATAAAATAAACATCAAATGAATTTAACAAAACTATTAATTATTTTTATTAAGGATTCAGACTTTTAAAGATTTTGAAAAATTGACGTCACGAAATTTAGGACCCCTCACACCCCCTTGTCACACTTCGTCAATCCCCTGCCTCTCCTTTTATGTGTGACGTAATTTATGGTTGACCCCTAAGCATGATTCAGCAAAAAGTAGGTAACTCGGGGTCGGGGCTGTCTCATAGAGACAGGAGGTAGTGGAGGCAAGTGGTTTGACGTGTGTCGTCATCTTTTCAGACACTGGCTGGGTATAGCCTCACTTTTCTTCTGCCATACTTTTCGGTACTGTTTCCCGCGCTTTGGCGATATCGTCAACCCAACGCGCTTTTAAACGGCCCTGGTTTGGTTTCTTTTGCCTAACCTTAGCCACCATTCGGCCAGAATTTGACGGCATCGGCCATCTCTGTGTCTCCTCGGCTATTTCATAAAAAGGGCTTAGTGTTAGCAGTTGGTTTGCGTACTTTAGGCGCCTGCGCTGGTACAATCGCGCTTAAAAGATTAGCGCCACTCCGCAAGTTCATTGAAACCGCGTCGGTAGCATAGACGATGCGCTATTTTTTCATGGATGATTATAACTCGAGGCGTGGCACTTCGTGGCAGTGTCGTCGGGCGCCGGTCCAAACGCCTACGTGCTGTGACGCGCTTACCGTTCTCATTGATACGCTTCACTAGATCATATTTAATATTCTGTCTGTTGAGTAAATATGCTGTTTATAAACGTTTGAATACAAGGCCATGTTCAAATAAATTATCAGGCGGGCTTTCCTTACGTGTTAAATGGAGTTAATTAGCACCAAATGTATAAATCTCATGATCTAAAATCTATTCAAATCATCGCTTCAGTAGATTTTACATTATATCATTTTGTTTGATCTTTCTGTTAAAACCAATTTTTTTTTTTTTTTTATAAGCCTATATTGTCCCACTGCAGGGCAAAGGCCTCCCTTCCCTCCTTCCACATTTCGCGATCTAATGCGATTGTAGGCCAATCCTTTGCAAAAGAGTCTAGCTCATCCCGCCATCTCCTTCTGGGCCGCGTTGTCGTTTCCTGCTACTTGGTATCCAGTGGATAAGGTGGTAATTTTTTCCCATTGCTCCTCCGACATGCGGCAGAGTTGACCAGCCCAGTTCCACTTCAACCTAACAGCTGTAAGGCCAACATCAGCTATTTGGGTTTTGGAGCGAAGTATCTGACGCGGTCCATAAGTTTGACACCCAGTATACTTCGCTTCATAGCTCGTTGGCACCTTTCGATTTTGCCTTTTTTTTGTCATCAACTCGCTCGGCCTTGAAAATATGACTTTAAAACCTAATGTAAATGGAAAATTGCCGCTATATTAATTTACTTCATACAATCTTGAAGCAATCCTATTATTGTATCTACATATTTGCAGTGCACTAGTATCGGCTATCGACGAATCTGTGCATGAGAATAGTCCCTCCCATAAATTGATTGAATTTGAATTGATTTGTGAGCAACACAACGTGCAGCAATTACATCTTGTTTAGCCCTCACTTGCGCAATGCACTCGTTGGAAGGTAAGTAACCAAATAGTGAACAATAAAACTGGATTAAATCGTAAAACAACGTTTCGTCCAATTAAATAATTTAAACCTGAAAATGTAAACTGTACCTATGTTTTTTGGTAAACATTGCATCGTCTTCCGTATTTACAAAAACACTTATGTTGTCTGCCGTACGTATCGTAAAATCCGATTTTTAAATAAAGAACGCCGTAATGTTTTTCCCTGCCAGTACTACGCTAGTGGCGTGCAATTATGCCCTATTCGACTCAATAGCTCCGTGATGAATATCGATGATGACCCATTTGAAAAGCGCCGCTTTATTCACTCAAGTAAATACTCGCATAATTGTTAACTGAAATGAACGTCAAAGTCCTAATTCGACTTATTCGTCTGGCGAGTGTAAAACTCGCGCGCGCGCGAGTTGGCACCTTTCGATTTTACCTTTTTTTGTCATCAACTCGCTCGGCCTTGAAAATATGACTGTAAATAAAATACGTAGCTACAAAAACTTCTTATAAAATGCATAAAATATGTACCCACTTTAAATGTTAAGATATTTTATTCGACTTGACTTTAAAATAAATTTAATAAAATATTTTTTTTATTTGACTGTACTTTATTATGTGCGAGCGAGTTGACAAAAAAAAAGTAAATTCGGAAGGTGTCAACTCGCGCGCACTCGCGAGTTTCCACTTGCTAGTTGACGAATAAGTCACTAATCTAATCGGTTGACTTTAATCAACTAAAGTAGGTACAGATGTTACCACAAACTGCTTCACTTTTATCCTGTTTACCTGGAGATACTTATAAGTATAACCCTTTTTGGGCAATGGATTTAGGTACTCTATGGAACAAGTTTCTTTTATGTGACTGTTGTTTATTTTTCAAGAGATATTGTCGTCTGGCTTTCAGAAAAATAGAGGTATTATTTCGCTTGCATTTGTTTAAAGATTTACCTCTGTGTAGTCATTTCAAAGTGCTAAACACAATTCACTGATTTGAAAGAAATAAGAAAGAAAGATTCATTTCAATGTTCATTTTTCTTAAGCCCAGTAAACAATACCTTCTTTATAAAAAGTAATAATCTCTCCGGTAGTAAAAATGCTTTAAATTACAAACCGAACATCTTTATCTGAACAAGTAACAAAATTTTCATAATTCAGTATCTTTATGCCCGGAATAAAAATTCCTCCGTACAATTGGATAGCAAGCTGTGTGTTGAATTGTTAAAATAGGTTAGGTATACGTTAGGTATCAATACGCGATTCTGGCTCGAGCAAAAGGAAAATTACACCCAGCCCGCGGCTTGAATTCGGTCAATTTGGCGCCCCTAAAGCCTTTACGTAATCAAACAAAATTTTGAAACGATATAGATTGAATATTCGATTTCAACCGTGGGCACGTAAATCGAGTAACGATTTTCAATGGCAGTTGAATTGTTACCAGATTTTGAAGTGATCAAATTGAACGTCGCTTTTAGGATTTTTTGCTGGTTCCGTAAAATATGATCCGCAAAAATGTTAAAGTGCGTGAGCTACATATTCAAATATTTGAAAGCGAAGCCGAATTTGAGGAAAGATTATGTTATAATCGTATCCGAAACACTTATGCAAACAGTGTTAATAAAGGCATTGTGTGCTCCGTCGTAAATTACGATGCCTAAAGACCCAAACCCTTGGAAGTTAATATTTTTAAACGAAGGACTTTCAACTTAATTCTCGTTTTGTTTTGGACGGAGAGTTATTCACGTTACGACCTATTTCATTTGTCTCTTTAGGGTTTTCAGGCAGTGTCCGGCCTCTGGTACAGACCTCATTAGCACACCAGTTTTTCATTCGAGCAGCACTCAACAGATTCATAATTTAATTAAAACCCTTCATTCAGTTTTGAATGATGGACGTCGGGCTGTGTTCGTATTGCCGGTTAATCCTGTGATGCATAATAAATTTAAACGTAGATAGTAAAGCAAATATAATTTAACGTTAAATAAATATTAACCGATTCCCAAAGTGACCCTTGTTTAAATTATAATAATGGAATTTAAAAGATACTACCCCTTTTAGTCGGATGATATAATAATAAAATTAACTCCTCGACTGAGGCTTCTTTCGGGAGCATCCAGGAGCTTTGATCCTATCGCCGCCCGATGCTGTTGGGGCTTTCTTTAGGTTAAAGCAATATTTTAATTGAATTTATTCCATATATTACTATAAATAACCTTTTATTTTCGATGAGAAATGCTTACACAGTTTTATTTATGATATTATGTCCTTTGATTTTAGGCGCAAGTTTTTTTTTCAGCTCTGGCCACTCTCAGTTCAACTTGCTAAGGTGGCAATACTGCTCAACCGGACTATATTTTAGGTGCAAGTGAATCACGCATTATAAAGTACCTATCGAAAACTGACATCGTATCAATCTTCGATAATAATTCCCATTAGATTAAACATCATTTACTGTTGTGTGTGATCGAGTGGAAATTAATAAGTCTAGTTGTTAGAGAAAGTCTGCTTAGTTGAAAACCTGTTTGTATCTTATGCATTATAATTAGCAATGTCAGCTCAGTTATCTAAACTAATATTGTAAAGCTGAAGAGTTTGTTTGGATGAACGCGCTAATCTCAAGAATTATTCATTCGAATTGAAAAAATATTTGAGTGTTGGTAGCCTAATTATCGAACAAGGTTACAAGCTATATAACATCACGGTACGACCAACAAGAGTATCCATGAAAAATGTTGCAAGGACAGGGTAAATTCCATACGCAGGGAAAATGGCGCGGTTCAGCTATAGTTTATTATAATTAAATCAAATCAATCACTTAATTGTAAAGCACGAAGCAGGATTATTTTTAATGACGTCTGTAAGAGTTCGTTATTTTTACATGATTTTACACGAAGAGAGAAATACATAAATGTGATCTTAATCTAAACTCTCTCTCAATTAAAATACAGTAAAATAACTACTCCATTATAATTTACCCCAGACATTTTCTTTATGAAGGAGATACTTGAGCTCATTTCAATTGAATGAATTGGCCGGTTTTCCAAGCACTTGATTCAAATAGTTTTTCTTCAAAGACTTAATTGTTTCCACTTCACTTAGAAGTTCGTGAACAAAGGAATTTAACACTAACTCTGTTTAAATAAATGAACACTTAGCTATTAATTTAATGAAATAGTTTGGAATAACCCGCAATCCAGTCAAACGATACATGCGTTATTTGTTGAACAAATATTATTGCAGGATAATCTATTGATTCATTCTTTCACCCGAAGGCTAATCGGGATTTATGAGGTAAGCCGCATAGTTTGGGGTGCGATTCCAGTCAGATGAAATTGTTTTATCCAAATTTATTGCCCACAGGAGGCTTAAACATTTTCCGCGAAAATCTGATATGTGTTCATAAATGAGAATACTAATTTGTCTAGATGTGAACTGTGTGTTTGTAGTTAAACAACGCAGTCCAGTTAAAACTCATGACCACAAACAATAATGTAGCATGTCCCCTGTCATGTCATAAAGAAAGATGATGACTCGGCCGTAATTGTAATTTCGCGAATTTATTATTCGCAAATGAGACGATTAGCGGTAAGAATGGGGGGCATTAGTGTCGGGGCGTGATAATAAGGCTCATTTTCCTTTCAAAACTTGGGATGAAGTCAGCGGTCTGAACAAAAAGTTACCCCATCTGAGCTCTATGACAAATGACCGGTGCGGGCGCCGAGACATCAGTGGGACGGACGATTTGCTTCGCGATCATTCGGCCCTTTATATACTCTGACATTGATATGTTTCCATAATAACGTTTTGTGTGGATTTCTTCACCTCGCTTATAGTTCGCTAGTCCATAATATCTTTATATATTGTGTAATTCGACGGAGGTATTAATTTATGAGCGCGACGAAACTTTTAATGAGTATGCGTGTGACGATTGCGGCTTCACATTTGTCATTTACATATAAAATTAACGCTAATTAAGTGCGGATGTTATAAAACTCTATTTTAACGGGCAGTTCAACGTTCTACCTAGAAAACGTGAATTAGCGGAAAAGCATTAGTCAATAAAAAAGACGAAGGTCGTTTCCTATAATTTATAAAAATATTGGAACATTTTAATTGAAAGAAATGGGAAAAATTGTTACCTACACCAACTCAATATAACTGACCATCAAACTGATAATAAATCACTCGTTATCTAATACGCTGTAACTGATAGTTTCGATAGCTTATCGATAAGGCTGTCGTACGTCTACATACACAACATTGTTTGCGAATTTTTATCTCTTGATAGTATCGTTCAGGAATTTTCCTCGGCAAATCCACGTAATGCGCATATGGCCAATTAATTACGATTGATCGATTTGCTTCTACGATACCGAGATAATCTATCATAGTATAATGCCTTAGGAAACGGCCTAAGCTTTGAAAATAATAACAAATGGATCACGATCATAACTGATTTAAAAAACCTGCCTTTATTTTCATTTGCTGGACTATTACTGTTCAAAAGATTTATAGCCCTATGATAGATAGACGGCCGGACAAAGACCGGAGCCTTAGTGATGCCAAAGGGACCCTTTGGCATCCTTTGGGTACGGAACGCTGAAAAATTGGTGTTGAATAAAGCGGAGATAAAAAAAAATTGTTAAAAATACAAAATGAAGTTTCTTTAAACGCATTTATAGTTTTCAAAAAAAGAAGGAGCTCGTGGCTAAATAATAACAGCCGCTCGAATCCATCTTCAGGTTTAGCTGTGCTTGCCTAGTTTGGTCTGTGGATGGGTGACCACCCATTACATAGAGTTTCCTCCATGCCTCGGAAAGCACGTCAAGCCGTTCGTCTCGGCTGACATTTCTAGACCATTTACAGTCGTTACAGGTAGTCAATGGCCCGAAAGTCTGACACCCAGTCTTACTAAGACTGGGTGTCTGGACAATCCCAGCACTAACTGGGTAGTGGTCAGATAGGGAGTCGTTTTATGTAAAATACAGGTATTCAGCTGCATCCAGTTAGACTGGAAACCGACTCCAACATAGTTGGTAAAGCTTATGCAGTTGATCAAATGAAATGAAATGATGATGATGAAATGATGTTTATTTTTGCAAGTAGGTTTTTACAAACACTTTTACACGTCATTTTTTAAAAACTAGATGGGGCCGGTTTTTCGTACCTGACTACTCTGAGAAGAAACAGCCGAAACAAACTCAGAGGTCATAGTCTCTTTTGAAGTCCAGACATAATCTTGCTCAATTCACATGAGGACTATGCAGATTAGTGTCTGTGATGGTGGATGGTTAGTGGTGATTGAAGTGAGAGTGAAGATGAGTTTTCAAATGTGGGTAGCGCTTTGTGGTCTTAATGAAAGTTATTAAGAAAGAAAGTATATTAATTAATCACTTCCTTTTTAGCATTCAGAGTACGTGCTAAGAAATAGCAAGCACAGGTAGGAATAAATAGTAGAACAAGTTGAAATCCAAGGTCCTTTAACCTTATTTTGTTATTAATTCATAGTTGCGTTTTCCTCTATTATATCATTATTATAATTTTCTTTATTTTATTTTAATCCATATCTAGAAGCTCTAAGACCAGATAATGTAGTTGACTTCACTTCTTTCATTTCAGTTTTTTTTTTCGACTCGTAAAAGAGCTTAATTTTTAACAGTAGGTGAGAAGGTACGCAATCTTTCTCGTAAAATTTGGCCTTGACCAATATTATCTTCAAGTAGGTACTGATAAAATAAAAGATTTGCGATGTGACTTATCTGAAACATCAGTGTTAATTGACGTGAAATAATATTTTTATCGATGGCGTTACAGTGGAAATGTTGTATTTTTTCTATAGGCATCATAATTTTCCCACTTAACTTTAATAAGTTTTGTCCCTTTTTTTACCATGACATAATGAAGTACCTAGTTAAAGCCTTGGTTTGGCTTAGAGGACAATTATAGATTTATAGAGCACTAGCGACCGCCCCGGCTTAGCACGGGTGCAACATATACATATAAACCTTCCTCTTGAATCTTCCTCTTTGTTAAAATCTTTAAAGATCTAAGCGTACAGACAGCGGGAGCGGCTTTGTTTTATACTATGTGAAGATCTTTGAAGCCGTACAGGAAGACAATCTGAATCGAGTATTCACAGTCGAGGAAATGTCTTCAATCAATCTGAAAATATCAATGGATGACGTAAACAAATTAAAGCTGCAAGAATTATTAATTGGCAAAGAGGTAATTCTAGTTAGTCTTAATAGTCCTTCATTACATACCTATGTGTATAACATTACATAATGAGATCATCATCTTGGATTGAACCTACACCTATTGTATAACAGCTAATTGATCACGCCACTTACATATTTTAGATAACATTGTGAGCTGTTTAAAAAGTTCAATGTGTTATAAAAGTAGATAACCTTAGGTAAAATATAATTAAGCCGTCAAAGGAGAAGACGAGGTGGTAAATTGATAACACAAATGATTTTAAAAAGTTGTATCGTTACATTATCGAAAAGATGTTTACGGCACTTTGGTAACGTCGTACGGTCGAACAAGCTATTTGGTTTACATTTTACAATGTAATTTGTGGGTTAAACTGTAAACCAAATAGCTTGTTCGACCGTACATGTGATCAGTATTTTCATGATATTAACAATATCAGCTTATTTTTGTTTTACCTTGTGTTTAACATTTGAACTTTGGCATAATCCTCCGAAAACCGATAAGCCGAAACCATCTTTCTGAACTTATGACATCTGATAATCCAATTTGTCCCCCAAATATAAAAAAATGTTTAATCTTGAGGCTTCGAATTCCGTAGAGATCAGTTTTATTCATATGAATCATTCTCTATGCTTGCGATTTTAATGAACGCATTCAAAGAGAACCTAATTACAATTGAAGTACTAATTATACCTTGATGTGGACGAACATAATGGAACCTATATTTTAACGCCCGGAAATTTTCCAGCCTGCTCAATTGAATACTGTCACGTAACCTGTCATCTTTCTTGCGGTTTTTTTTTTAAACTTCAATGAGGGTCTTCCTCAAAAATATGTTTAGAAAAAGTATCGTTTGTGGCCCGCCTGGGCCATCCTTGAATCATGCGATTTGATTGCATTGGCATAACTACGCCGCTGACACGTATACTGTTCATCATAAGAATTATTTCAAGATACACCTCATAGGTGTATATAGGTCAGTAAACATTAAGGTAAACAACTTTTATACGCCTAACCTACTGTACACTTAAATGTTATTTACTTAAGTTATCAATGTCATTATCACTCACTAGATAGTGAGTTCGTGTAATAAACGCTGACATTAATGTCATCCTCAGGAATATAACCCTTTATAAAAGATAAGAGAGCAAATTTTCATTATTTCCCCGAAATTATAGCCCGTTCGCAGCCAATTCTTACTCCTAAATAAGTTTTCGTCTGAAATAACATTAATGACCTTTACCTACGTCTTAAAAGAAACTGTTGAAAAGACGTTTACAAGGATTCTTGACACTCAAATACTTCTTATTGTATTGCTGCCGAAATGAGTTTTTCGATAAAATTATAACATTGGACAGGTTTTCTGTTTTGAATTTTAACTTTAATTTTAGCTTCTGAAATGACATTCCTTTTGTATTAATTAAACAAATCTAAACTGGAATCGTACTGTTGGGATTAATTTAGTCGAAGGAATTTTTATTTGTCCCTTTACGTATTGTATGTTTTTTTTTCTGTGACAACAAACGTGATTAATTTAATTCAAACAGTAACAAACCGCATTCGAAATTAGAACTGCAGAATTTTCTAGACTTATAATCTGGAAACTTATCAAGTTCTCACAAACGGGTGCCTGTGGAATACTGTTTCTAATCTCGATGTTAATTTATAAGGAGCTCTAATAAGGCTCTTGAATATTTGCGGGATGAAGTCATCAATGTAAGTAGTACAAGGGCTCTTTGTTAAGAAAATAATGAACTCTACCTACATAACGAATTACAATATTTAATGAAGTATTGAGAAAGTTCTAGAGGTTTCCAAAGATCAAGACGTTGTCAAATGCGGATAACGTTTCCGTCCCTCGTGTTATTTAAGAAAATATTACACTCAGCTACCGAGAGTTACATACCGGTAGTGAAGATAACACAACTCATATAGCCGTGTGAAACAGGTAACAATGATAAATCTGACTTAAGCTAGCTAAATAAAAATACAACGCAAGCGCTGACGACGATACTCTATAATATGAGGGCAATAATGATTCAAAACAAATAGAGCTACTACGTCACCGTGTCAAGGCAAGAATGACTTCCTATGGCATCGGAGCAATTCAATCAAGCAATGCTGTGTTATACTATACTTCTTAAATTGCCCGACGATTATGCTTCGATTGAGTGAGAGCGTATGCTATAATGTATACACGAATATGACACGCACACATCCAAGAAACATCGTACGATATGAGCCAGCCAATGGCAGCGAGCTGCGTGGTGGGCTCGGCTCCCCACTACACCATCGGAATGCATAGTGCTAAGAACGGCACTGTTAAAAATAACTACCTGTTTGACAGGATACATGATGTCAGATGACGTTCGAGGCCATTGCCAATTTGTGAAGGGACTAATATCCTTATTTTTTTTCTCCATAAACCTATAGATAACTCTTAAACTTTTAACGAGATCCTATGAAATCTATCCAATAAACAAGACAAGATAAGTATTAGTAGAAATTAGGTTACATAAATTGATAGTTCAGAATGAAGTTACAACAATAAGGGTAATGTCGTTCAATAAAGTATAAGTTGTCTAAAATTTTCCGATCCAGTCACATACGAGTAAACAGCTGATTGCGTGTACGCCACGTGAAACACGATCGGGCGTGGGTGACGCGAGCATGGACACAAATAGGACTAGATAACAACACTTTCTAACACAACAGGACAGATGGATAGGGAAAACGTCAGAATTGGAAGAAACTTGTAAACAACCAACCGAGATAGACAAGGAGTTGATAGATTTCTTAATTAACCCAAATCTAGTATTTTGAAAGGTGTGCTAAAATGTGCGTACAGTACCTATAGCTTCTTCCGCGTTTGTCATTTATATTTTTTTACTTATTTATAAAGGTTCACCAACAGCTTCTGTGAACAACATATCCTAAGTATAGACACAGTCTTGGATTTACACAGTCGCCAATTACTGAATATCCAGCATTTACAAAAATAAGTGATAAAATAAGGGCAAATTTTGTAAACTCCTTAAATGTGAGAGTTTACGTCAGCTTACGAATTATATAATTCAGGAAGAAAAAAACAGTATCGTCATTATTTTGCTAACTAATTACGACTAAAATTTAAAAAGACACAAAATATAAAAACTAGGACCCAGATATTGATTTGTTTACTGTTTCCAAGAAAATAGCAAATCAAAGTGTTAAATTAAACACAAAGTCAAAAGTTAAAACACTTTTCACCTTGACATAAAACATAGAAATCATGGAAGCACCATACGACAAAGATAGATGAGATTTTGAAGACGATTTGCCCATCCGTTTTAGTATTCAGCAGCTGCCTCTCACTGTGTAATAGAACCATCGTTCATCACTGGGTTCCAATAGGTGGGCTATCATTTATCAGTAGTTCGACAAAGTAATGCTGAACAGCTGCTCAAGAATAGGAACGGATAAATTAAATTCCAATTTATCTTGTATAAGTGAATCTGAGAGATAGTTTGAATACAAATAATTCACTTTGGAGTTAGGAGCCAATATGACTCATTGGAATGACGTAAATATGAAGACATGTGATTGATCTATTGCGTTAATAAGCCAATTAATATGTTGTGTACAACCATTAAGGCTAGAATAGATGTCAAAAGTCAAGAAAACGGTAGTTTGTTACACTATGCTAATGGCTGAATGTTTACTCATTGTAGGCGCCGCACTATATTTATAAGGTCATATTGTAATGAGTGATTAAAAATCTTATTTCTATGAAAAGATACGGAAGCTATTGCAAGGATCTATTTAAGGCCCTATGTTCGCCGCTTTAACGGCTACATTTGAAACAACAGGTGGTCTATAGCAAAGAGTCATGTAAGAAAGAGTTTCAATGGTACGCAGTAACAATAGATTTTCCTTAATTAACCAGGTAATTAAGTAATTCTTCGCAAAGTCTTCTAATTGTACTACCTTGGGTCCTTTTTAAAAGATATCTACCAACCCTATTAGGAATCCCGGTGAAGGCTTCGAATTATAAGTTTCTAGACTTCAAAGAGACTTTAAGGAAAGTTAATTTAAACTTTTCACCTAACTAAACACAAGCTACACTGAAATATTCTGTAAAAGATGTTATTTTACTTGTTCGCTGCCATTTTCGGGGTCAAAAACATTAATACTTCGGGTTGGGACAGAATAAAGAAAGGTTTTGTTTTGACTATTTTTCTATTACCCTTTCAAAAGTAACGCTTGAGGCAGCTTAAATTGTAGAAGATAAATAACAGATTACCAAAATGGACGAAAGTGTAAAAATAATTTACTTAAATGTTGTCGGACGATATATCGCTTCGCCACCTGTACAAACATGCGAACACTGCAATATTTTTGTATGATTTCGTATTGGAATAAACGTGAAAATATTTGACTGTTTCTTTTTTTTGTAGCTGGTGCGCTGAAAGGCCACTGCAATCGTGAAGAGGATCTACTGCAAAGATGTTCGATGGCACTCCCTGTATTAAGCTCTCCAGAAATATCTTTTGCTCTTACACGAGAGGAATTGGACAAGAGTTGTGTGTAAGTTAATTAATTGACTCTTCTAGAAACTATAATTACTGTTAAATCTATAAAGAGGATATGGATGCTGTTCTGTGTCTACATAATTGTAAATTATGTTGGTTGTTTACAAGTTTAATTTTAAATTATGTAGACAAGTGATGTCGGATCTTGCTTTATTGACAAGGTATTATAATTATCGGCAAATTATGTAATATTAAAATTATAGTTACTTAACATAACAACATCACGCCAGTAATTCCCGAAGGGTGAAGCAGAGGCGTACCCAATAGTACACCCACATTTCGCCAGTTATGTTTAAACATCCCATGTAATAGGAGGCTAGGAAATTATTGATGATGGATATTTTTTTAATATAAATTAGACACGCTAGAGTTGATGGGAAATCATATTTTCCTTGATAAATTGACTGTGACTTAATTTAGGCAGAATTTATTTAATGAAGACGGAAATATAGTTGGCTTTACGTACGGTTAAACCAAAAAACCCTGGAGTAAACATCAATTAGGTACCTACCTAAAACAATGTTAATAAAAGGACCAATCAAGAATTCACAAAATGAAATGAATAATACGCCCACTAAAGTTATACAATGAAAAGTCAACTCAAGACCACAAAAAGAAAGCTCAAATAACATTGCCCTTTAATTTCCAATTACAAAACGCTCCGAAGAACGTTCGCTCTTTTTCACTTCAACGCTATCATGGTGCAGCGATCTCACTCATTTACGCTAACCAAGAACTTAGCGAAAGTAAGTTTTGCTAAAGAGTTGGCTGCGTCAGGGACGAGTAACTTCCAGCGCTGGAATGGCGTCGTTGGCACGCAGTTAGCTCATCTTAATTTAGTACTCTTGTTTGCGGTAAATAGCAATTTGAAACTAGTTGTCGGACTTCACTCAGCGCTTCAGCGGCTTCATAGAGCTGAATAGCCAATGAAGCACTTTAGTGCGGTCGGGTCGGTAAACATTCAAATTACGAGATATTAGCATGCCTAATACGGGCGGTAATTTTTTGAACTACTCGTTGTTCATTTGTTTTTGGCTGTTGTCCAAGAGTATTCGTGGGCCTACGATAGATAAGTTTTGATGTAATGTTGTAGCAATAAATTATGATACGATATTATGCTCGTTTTGTTTGTTCATATGCTTGATTTATTTTTGTGAATCTAATATTGATAAGAGATTTCCCTATTTA
Organism: Xestia rhomboidea; assembly: GCA_963853795.1. Lineage (NCBI taxonomy): Eukaryota > Metazoa > Arthropoda > Insecta > Lepidoptera > Noctuidae > Xestia > Xestia rhomboidea. The sequence goes on along the minus strand of OY970763.1, from coordinate 11,632,229 downwards.
AGATATTTATTTCCCAATTGAACTAATAATTTCCTGGATGATAATTTTTTGTGGTCTAGTTAATGTTTTCTGGTATTCCCATGGTTCGATACATGTGCGGATATTGTTGTTTTATGTTTAATCTCGAACATGTTTTTTTAATTGAGAGACCGATTTTTTTAAATGCTTATCGAGCATACTGAATGTGAACTTATATTAGTCATATCCGATAGATAATTTAGCAGATTTTAGGGTTATTTCACAAACATGATAGGTACGCGCGATTTTTATTGAAGCAAAAAACCACTTTTCTAAGTCAGATTTTTTACGGCATTGCAACCTGATTGCGTCCGTAAAGTCTGTTTAATAGTACTATCAAATCTATTTAATGAATTTGTTAGGATAGCCGGAAGATAATCAAAGTAGATAGGTGCTAACGAGTTCACTGACGGTCTGCCACTTTTCACCCCTATGTTCAAAGTAATAAGGTTGAAAAGTGGTCGATCGTGTAAAACAGGTTCCCAAACTTTTTTTTTTCGTAGACCACTTTTAAAATTTTCTGGTTTCGGTGGACCCCCCTTGCTACTACTATATTATTTCTTGCGCTATCTGTTAGGACTGCATGAGAACCGAGGCTCTAAAAACATTGCCAAGAAATCCGAAAATTAGAAAAAATCAAAACTTCAAAAAGCTTTTTTTACAGTGTCAATACGACCATTTTTAGCCGACATAGACAAGAAAAGAAAGAAAGAAGTCAACAATTACCAGTTGAAAAGTTTATTTTATCTTCCTACATCGATAGGTAAAGCCAAGTCAACATTTTTGTTTTCTAATAAACGAAACCAGATAAATATTCGTGGACCCCCACTTACAACCTGTGAACCCCCATTTTTTTCACGCCATCGTAGACCCCCGACCACTTTGGGCATCACTGGTGTAAAATTACTATTATTTTTGTTTCGTCAATTTGAACCAATTGCGCTTCACAAAGGGTGGATTATGGAGTACCTGTAGTGGGGAACATTATAGGCCGATTATGTTGTGCGCCACATACCTACTTACCTAGTTATCACTAGAACATTGCCATATGGCACGCTGACTCGTTCGGAGAGGAGTGATGATAACGGCTTGGTCTGCACGATGTTGACTATCATATTGCATGTTATGCGTTGATAGTGCAGCATTTTATGCATGATAATAAAATGCAATGCATATGCCTGTTTTCCTATAACTCGTATGCAGATAAACGGTTTTTAATGGGGCTAGCAGGTGCAGCAGTGTCTGTTGTTATACTGTACAATAATAGTATAGAAAAATACATATTTTCAAGTATGCTTTCTTGCAAAAGCCCATAAATTCACGTTTCCATTGATTAAGGTACCTATACGTAATGCCAAAAAAACCGGCCAAGTGCGTGTCGGGCCACGCGCAGTGTAGGGTTCCGTAGTGGCCCGTCACTTTAAAGGATTTTGTCATCCCCACTACAAATGTAGGGGAGCTACCCTAAAAAAAATATTTTCCAAATTTTTATTTTGCTTTCTAGTACTAACGGTCTGTTAGCAAAACCTCGGACAGACAGACAGACGGACATGCCGAAACTATAAGGGTTTATATGTTAATATCTGAACTATGTAGATAAGTATGTTAAATATTCCTATATAATAAGTATGTATTTACAAAAAAAAATAAGTGTCTATGTAGTATATCAAGATCTACTGTCTGGTGTCCAGGACATCAGCCTCGTTGCTTAGTGTGGCACTAGATGGCGGTGTGTGTAATGTTCAGCGATATTTATTTATTTATTATTTATAATAGCAAAGCTGGCAAAAACTCTACGTTTGAGTATAATCATCGATCTGGTCATGGCTGAAATACGGAAAACTCCATCCATAATACATAAGCTGTGTTTGGGATCAGAAGGCGAAATTCCCACTAGTCCCAGCGGTGAATTATAATGGTGGGTCGCGGATGATAAATGCGTAAAGTCATGCTCTTTTCCTTTTTAAGGGATTAACCCTCATAACGTGGCTTGCGGTGGATAACATGACCAGGAACAAAATGTGATTGGAAATGATGGGTTACTTAGTGATTTTCGACAAGAGCAAGCAAATCGAGTGATTTCTTTAGAAATAAGTAAAACCTAGGAAGAATTTTTGTTACCTCATGTTTGTCGAAATATGCTTAATTCGACAAAATACAGATTTATGTATGTTTAAACAGATAAATAGAATCTAACTTAATATCATTTGAATGTCATTGTAGTATCCCATAGTCGCTTATGAGAAACCCATGGCAAGATAGACCCATATTGTTGCGGAGTCCTACAAGGCTCTTTACTCAGCTCATAACATATTGACTAATCAAAAATTTTCTTACAGTGAGCTTCGAATGGGAATAAAATGCATAGACAATTTCACAAACGTCTGCATGGAAAAACATGAACAGGTTGTGTTCCGTCGAATCTACGCCGGCATCACAGATGTGGTCCAAGAGCTATGCACTCGGGGACAGTACCAGGACGAGTACTTGAAGCACGCTGACTGTGTGAAGATGGTCAGGTCGGACTATGAAACGTGCAGCAAGAACTATGAGGTGACGCTGATGACGCTAGGGAATCAGCAAGGAGATCAGTACCAGACTGATCAGTCAGGAATGAGCCATGAGGATCATCTTAGAACTGTTTGTTGGTGAGTGGAGAATATTTTATGTTTGTTTCTTTGAAGCCCCTGAGAAGAAAAAGGCCGAGTTTCCACTATAGGTTTTTAAGGATATAACGTAGCGAGGGATGTTTGTAAATCTAATCAATAATAGGTATCGCAGATTTTTTTGTGGGTTAAACTATAGTTGTCTTTGATTGTTTTGATAGTTAAGAAACTGTGTGTACATTTCTGCCAGAGTTATGTAGCAAGCCGGATAAGATTTGTAGCTATCAAGATTTTTTGTGCGTATTACAAACACGTAAAAACTGAGCTTCATCGAACCCTTTTCTACCAGACCTAAGCCAAGACTATGGTAATCACGAACATGATTGTATTGTTTGAAAACATTAATCGCTTCGTTACGCAGCTTAGCATATCCCTCGCTACGCATTCCCGCTCATCTCTAGTGGAAACGCGACCTAAAACTTGTGCCTGCCACTTTGTAAAATGCCAGATGTATATTGTATGTTTCCACTTTGAGCATAGACCCTTTTTTATAGTCCGTCATAAAAATCCCATTCACGTAATTACTAGGTACGTTTGGCACTGAAATTGGTGATCGTAGTATGGTATTGGTGCCAAAATGGCTTGATATTATCTATGTTGATTCTTAGAACTATTGTGGGAAGCGACGGCAAAATAAAACCATCATATCGTTTAATTTAATGTATTCTTTGCCTTCTCACTGTTTGTCATAAACCTTTCCCATTTTGAGTCCCAAGGTTACCCTAAGTCTAACTCGAAAAATCTCAATGTAAATAAGATTGAATGAAGTTACTCCATCCAATCTTTTGTTATTGTTTTGCATCGTCTCCGCTGAATTCTGCGAACTTATATTTATAAGAATGAACGTCGTACCATATTGGTATATGCAAAATAAAATAAAACTGATTTTGGAACCTGTGTGGCTCATATTGCATCGGAAATTCAGAATTTACAAACACGAGCAAAATAAATTCCTTTGCTCACTTTTTTGCTGTCCGATTTTTTTGTAACTTCTTTGTAAAATATTAAATATTGAAGCCTTTGCATTTACATTCTGGTTGAAGAACACGGGGTCAAATCTGCTAATGCAAATATGCCAGAATAGTCGATCATTGACACCGTCGTTTTTGTTTATTTAGAAATAAACAAAAACGACGGTGTCAATGATCGACTCTTCTAGGATCAGCTCTATCTACTAATTTGAAGGCGTCATCATGGTTTTCCATCTGACGCTCGTATGAATCTTATAATTCCAGTCATTCGAATAATTTTCTTACTTCAGGCATAAAGTCACAATGCGAGCATAATTCCATGTAACAGATCCTACATCGACCGCTGTTTCCAAAGCACATTTCTAGAAGTTTCCAACAAGTCTCGCTTTTATTTGAGTTGAAGCACTTACAGTAAACTCCATACTGATAAATGCAGGCTTCTTGCTAAATGCTCCAAGTGTGCCATTTGCCGACTTACTAGAGAGTCTAGAGACAACAGTCGACAGATTGTTTTGCTCAAAAAGTTTCTTGGGGCTTACGGAAGATTTAAATTTTGTTGGCATATTCGAGCAATGCATCAGCGCAGATAAAATCACGCCAGAGAAGATAACAGAATTACGTCATCGTATGTTTTTTTGATGAAATCAGTTTATTTGTCTTTGATAATACGATTGTCATCTTTGACTTTAACGCTGGCTTTTATGACTGTTATCTGTCTGCAGCATCTGATTAAAAACATTTTAAATCATCTCGATCACAATCTCTTATTTTTGGAGTGTACCAATTAATGTCCGTTCACTGGGCAATAATCATGGCCACCTACTGGGCCTCAAGCACCATAATACAGAATAAAATTGTTGTACCGTCGATACGAAAAACCGAAAGAAAATTGCTATGTTATTTTAATTGCTCTACCAATAAAGTCGGAAGCATCGCGCACGCGTTCAAGGTTTGATGCGCCACTATTGCTTCATACCATAAAGATAATAATATTCTGGTAGAACACCATTAATATGTATTAAAAATCTCGTGTTGAGCCATACACTTTGATACGGAACGTGTAGGACAAACTCGTTTATGAGCGCCGCGCGCCTGACGCTTCAGCGATTAGCTATTTTGTTTTTTGGCAACCGACAAGGCCGATATCTATCGAGAATCAACACCGATTCATACATAAATACATTGTTATTTTTATATTCAGGAACCAAGCATGAATTGTTCTAAAATTTGAGTCTTTTGGACTATATCTTAAGATGAACGGCGTCACTCACTTTCAAGTTCCGCAAATTAAACTGTCATGGAAGTTATCAAGAGGAGTCCTAGAGAGTTGGTACTTCAAAGAGTCGGGAGGAGTCCTGAATATTGAATAGTCCGCGTTAGTAAAATATTCAACAAATCGAACTGCTCCCCCAGCCTCACGAACTAATTACTTGTCTGAGGCGTGATTTCCACTGATAATAATACTTATCTGTACCAATTTACATGTAAATTAACAACGCCCGCCCGAGGTTCGGGGCCTGTCGACTTTGTTATATAATTTTTCTGGTTTAGATTTTGACCGAGTCTTTATACAAGATCGCAGTGAATGAAAGTCAAATATTCCGTCAAATTAAGCTTGATGTTTACGACCCAGCAGTATTTGGAAAGGTTGGAAAATTCTATATTTTTTCTCTCTTAGTATTCATCAAAATGAGTTTGCAATCATTAATTTTATCGGGTTTACGTAAATTCGAAGAATATCCTGGATAAGCTGATGTTGGGAGGGTGTTCGGAAGACATTGTGCTCCCCTCTCCTCACCATTAAACCCTGATTAAGATTCAGTTTGGATTAAGTGGCGTACTTAAGAGTTTTTCGGTGTATTAATGATTCCGTAATCCCCGCCATTCCATACAATTGAATCTACAATTTGTCGGACATTTGTTGATTTGCGAAAAAGGAAAACGATGTTCTTTTCTTTCTTGGTTTATTTCTCCCTAATTTTGATGCTAACGATGGTTTTTGTTCGCATAATTTTAGTTATTTTCAGCAAACTCTGTGTTTTCACGTTCAGAATAACATTTGCATTGGAACGTTGTGCGTTTGGTCAGTTTTTTTCTAGTTAAAATATTCGTACACTATCAGAGGATTTATACATCGCTGGCCATGCACTGACACAATGGAAAGATGAACAAAAACAGCGCTATTTCCACTCTGAAAAAAAGCAACTGCGCGAACTGTGCCGACTGCGACTGGCTGAATTAAACCATGCATTTTATTTCAAAGCTAATGTTTACATTATTTTAACGGAGGACGGAAAGAATTTCGAAAGAGGATTCACCTTTTTCCAGCTCAGTCAAAATTAAAAGCGATTTCTGTCTTTGATATGGTTTTCCGTCACGTTTGAATTTCAAGTAGTGTGGAATATTTCGAATGTTACACATAGACTTGAATGTCGATTTCCTCACGGACTTGGGTTCAGTAAATTGGCACTGGGATGAAAGACCAGTTCACCCTGCTATTATTATGCATGGACAGGCTTATTTAACTCTGCTTTTGCTCGTGCGCTGTTAAGTTTCAAAGAGCATACTAAATTGGATCGATATGAAGTTGTACTTGTGCACACAGAACTTACCCAGGTACTTTACATATATTTCTGGGTCCATTATGTTCATGATAAATATTCTTTACATTTTGAACGTATGTTCAAGGGTCCTTGCTGTGAAAGTATTCTTGAGTGGTACTGAAATGCTAATTGAGGTCCTTAATTTTTTGTACGAATCTCTTTTTTTTCCAGTTGATATAAGAAATATCAACTGCAAAAAAAGAGATTTGTATTCCGGTTAGACTGGGAGCCAACCCCAACATAGTTGGGAAAGGGCTAGGCAGATGACAATGATGATGATTTCTTATTATTATGAAAACAAGTGTTAATAAAAACACCGTAATCATTTGTTCCAAAAGTTCCCATCGCAGCGGTGTGGACGAATTTTTTGTATGCTTGACTAGCTCTTCCCCATTTTTACATACTTTTACGATTTATAGTTTAAGAGTTAGTTTGCCGGAGGAGCTCGTGGCTAAATAATAACAGCCGCTCGGGTTGATCTTTAGGTTAAACCGTGTTTGCCTAGGTTGGTCTGTGGATGGGTGACCACCCATTACATACCGAATTTCATCCGTGCCTCGGAAAGCACGTTAAGCCGGTGGTCCCGGCTGTCATTTGTAGATCTTTGACAGTCGTTAGGCAGTCAGTGGCCCAAAAAGTCTGACAACCAGTCTTACCAAGGCGTATCGTATTACCCGGTACTAACAGATAGGCAGTCGCTCCATGTAAAATACTGGTATTCAGCTGCAACCAGTAAGACTGGAAGCCGACCTCAACGTAAATGGGCAAATGTTAGGCAGATGATGAGTTTAAGAGTTAGTTTGTATAAATTAATAAATTATTAATACATGTCGAATAAATAGAACCAGTTTGCAAAAAACCTTACGTCAATAGAAATCCACAGTCCCTATAAGACGTTCCCGGTGCAAAGGAGCCCATGACACTTGCAGCGTTTCCGCGCTGAATTGCCAGGGCTAGCCTCTGCACCAGGAAAGAACCAGAGCGTGGGTCACCGCCCCTTTATCTAAAAAAAAAAATTGCATAAATTACTTCAGTTATTTCACCATTCATTAAAAGTTCCTATTAGCAGTTCAGTCAGCATTTTACACTTCAGATCCAAAAGTTACAATACCAGCCAAACACCGGTAATTAGGCACAACTTCGTCCGTACTAGGCTCTCATGATCGGGTAGTAATTGGCCATCGTCTACCAGTCTACGTGTGGGTTAACACAGGTTACCGGTTCGCAAACTGTCTACCAACTACAACTTGTAGGGAGAATAGTTTGATACTCTGTTTGACTTGTTTCCTGCGTCGTTAAGGTGGATGCTCCACGGTAGCCCGCGAAATTTAAAATTTCTTACGTTTTTTGCAATTTGCAGGTCAGTGTCAGGTTGTACGTTGATTAAAATATGATTCGCGGCTGTAAGACGAATGTAGTTACAGAATTATAATCATTAAAATCATCAAACATTCATATTCAGTTCATGTAACTGTCAAGAATGACTTTTTCATGAAATAGTCATTCTTGTCAGTTACATGAACTTAGAGGGTTGTATTGATGATTTTAATGATTATAATAGGCATGACGACAGTATCATAAAATAGCAAATCTATTTAGTCCGTCAGTTAGAGTATTGGAAATTAATGGACACGGATTTTTTGTTTTTGTAAATCAATGAATATTGACAAAATTAAAACGCATCAAAACTCGGGAGTGGGGGCTCGTGACGTCAGAACTAGCTAAAAATTATACCATGGCGTGACGTATTGAGAATTTTAAAAGCGTCGTATCTTCGTCAATTTTGGTTTACGTAACAAAAGAAAAAACACGGGTCAAATATTTTTTGTTAATTAGATTTTTTTGTCGTCTCGCCTATTCTGTAACTACATACGTCTTACAGCCGCGAATTATATTTTAATCAACATACAACCTGACACTGACCTGCAAATTGCAATAAACGTAAGAAAAATTAAATTTCGCGGGCTACCGTGGAGCTTCCACCTTAAGTAGAAAATATCTAAGTTAGATACAGCTTAAGATGAATATCCATCCTTGAGGGGAGAACCATGTTTTAATATATATGCTTTGGATACAAGAAGTACCTGCAAAGGTCGATTCTAATTGGAATAATCCTAGAGATTTAAAATGTGATCGTGTACAGGGATTAGGCCGAAATTTTCCGGAAATCGGGTATGAAATAGATTGGGAAACAGATGTGGAGGTCAATGACATTGACCATTGTTATTTTATGTTTTGCTGTGTATGTGTAATCCTACTGCAAAATAAAATAAGATTCTCAGTTTAATTTTAGTTTATTTATATCTGGTGCGCATGCTTCTAAGTACAGCGGTATAATTATGGTTAATTTATGTCAATAGAAAAATCTCAACGGGCATGTATCTTGTCTAGATTATAAATATTATGTTTGGAACGGGTAACAATTTAATTACAAACATATTACTTAAATTATCAGGAGCTCGTGGCTAAATAATAACAGCCGCTCGGGTCTTAAGGTTAAGCCGTGCTTGCCTAGGTTGGTCCGTAGATGGGCGACCACCTATTACATACTTACCAAGTTTCCTCCGTGCCTCAGAAAGCACGTTAAGCCCTTGGTCCCGGCTGTCAATTGTAGATCTTTGACAGTCGTTAGGTAGTCAGTGGCCCAAAAGTCTGACAACCATTCTTACCAAGGGGTATCGATAATCCAGTACTAACTGGGTTGTCGAGGTCAGATAGGCAGTCGCTCCATGTAAAATACTGGTACCCAGCTGCATCTGTTTAGACTGGAAGCCGACCCCAACATAGTTGAGAAAAGGCATAGCAGATGATGATATTACTTAAATTATCGTAACTATAAACGGCCTAAAATTATAATAAAAAATATGCTAATTCGAAAAGTGTACAGGCGTTTTAAAAAAAACAAACTTCTGCGACATGAAATCGTGAGCCATCAATAATTGAAGAAGTCAATTGGCTCCAATAGCGATGATTGACACGGGTAATTATACTTGCACATCTGCGGTACCTACATATAGACCAAATAATAATTGATAATCAAAAGGAGTTATTTATTCCCTTTTGGTTTTATAACCTTAACATTAGTCGCGAAATTAGTTGTTGCATTACATGTAAAACAGGATTAAAACATGTTTTGGGCATAGTCATCGAAATGTCCTAGAACCAACGATTCGGAGATATGTATTGTGATGACGTCTACCGACCCGCAGTAGGTCCGCGTAGATTATAGCCAACGCCCTCTCACAGACAGGAGCCTCGTGTCCCAACATTGGGAATAATATAGGATGAGCTTTTTGATCTTTGATCTTCTCTTGCTTGAGTGTAAACAGACCCTTCACGAAGCCGTCAACCAAGCATTCTGTACTTCAAACTAAGTAACTCTACGCAAGAATTTTTGCTGGGAAATTACTTTTTTTGGGGTAAAAAATCACGTTTTTCGGTAGGGCTTAATGTGACGCACTTAAAACATTGTGCTGGTGGATGGACTCAATAGTACGGGGGGCGTGAAGGTGTTTAAAGTAACAATCTTACATTCAAATAATGTATTTAAAAAAAAAAACTGAAAAAGTTGGAACTTTGACCAATATCTCCGTAACTAGAAGGTTCCCAGGTCTAAAACAAAATAAAAAGACCGAAAAATAAAAAAAGTTGAAAATTAAGGTAAATTTTGGTATTTTTTTTTTTTGCGAAAATGTAAATTTGCCCATATCTTTTTATCGTGTTGACTTAGGACCTTGATTTTGATACACCTAATAGGGACTCTAGACCTCAGTATATGGTATAAATTTCAACTTGCTAGGTCCACTCGTTCCTGAGAAAATCGGTGGTGACAGATGGACAGACAGACGGACAGACGGACAAGAAAGTGATCTTATAAGGGTTCCGATTTTTCTTTTTGAGGTACGGAACCCTAAAAATGATCGCAATGACGGGGAGAATAAGTACCTTTCGGTTTTGTTAAAGGTCATTTTACAACCTTTAATTAAATATCGTTTCGCCAGTTATCCCAACATCCGTCTGCGTGTGACCACGATCAGTGCAGTCTGCTCTATCTTGGATAGGGTTCTACCATTTTTATCCCAAGGTACCTCTAAAAGAATTCTTTCCGACCATTGTTGGCAAGTTGGCAACTGTTTTGACCTCATGCTAATTAGGCTTCATTCCGACAGTGCCCTATAACCCGATATGATTGGTTTATTTCGCTGTGAGTACCTTTCAGTACATCGGCTGGTGTTCTTCGTACAAGTGGCATCAATTTGCCCTACAATTTGGTACTTATTGTGTGGCCTTGTATGTACGTGACAACGAATTACTCGGTTCTCAATTAATAAACTCATATTTTTTTACTTCTTTACGACTTCTTGTTCATTCGCAACAATTTGTAAGTTACGCAAAAAAAAATTATAACCTCGTTTTTCTAAAATTATAATATTTCGATCTCCGTTTTCTTCTAAAAATCTACGTTATTCGACCAATTAGCAACTACATTATTCTGCGTTTTTTCCTGTCGTTTCGCATTCATGAAATAATAGGTCGGTATCATCCTCTCCCGTCTGATACCTGTCGTCAAAAAGGTGTGACCTAATAATTATAAGGGACCTTGTATTTTCGCTTTTAAAGCGTGAAACTTTAATAACCATAGCAGCTTCTGCTGTGAAAATTCATTAGGCTCCTATGCAAATTGGCTGATATTAAAATTAAAAGTGATCAGCAATATTGGACCTTATTCTTTACAGTTTAAAGGTTAGTTTGATTATGTGGAGTATTTAATAAAGTTGTGTTCATTTCAGTTCATTCCAAGAGTACCTAAGTTGCTCTGAAGAGACCGTGCAGAGGTCCTGTGGTGATGAAGCGGCGATGTTCACAAGCGCTTTCCTTAAAAGGATGGCGTCTAACATTATTAAGGTTGGTAAATATTTTACGGAATGAAAATTTCAGCTCAAAATATCTTAGGAGTGATTTTCAACCGTGTAAGTTTGTTCCTAAACAAAAACTGAAAAGACCCAAGCTTCTTAGCCTTGACCAAGATTGCTAGCGAGACACTAACTAGACTAATTACAACCTAAACCTTTCTTACTTGGTTTTTCTAGGAAACTAAAAATCGAGCAACGAAAAAGAAATTCCATGTAGTAGTTTTCAGAAAACTCTTGTATACCTCGCCAATTTACTTTCAGTCGGCTTCGTACTAACGCGTATGAACTGTGGTTCGCAGACGTATAACATTTGTACGCTTCCAAAAGAACGGAGCTTTCCAAACTCTGAAAACTTTATTACTTCTTTCACAAAATTACGAGTTTCCTAGACCCAAGCCGAAGAGACAATGTCGTGACGGGAAACTCTTCCGATTTCGTTCGTGACTCACAAACTGTAGCTTGTGGTGTACATTTTATATTCAGTGGTTTATGTTATTTCATTTTGTAACTATTAGTGTAAATTCTGCGGTCTTACCCATCAAATAACAATACAAACCTTTAGAAACGATGTTTTACCCAGTTTAGGTAGTCCTTAATTACTTACCCACGTTCCAATTTAATTATAAAAGCATTATGCAAGAACTTGAGTGTTATCTTCTGAAAAGCTGTATCGTTATGAAAGTTTAAACATTTATATTTGTTTTACAGAATTTCTGCTTCGAATACAACCGGCAGGAGTGCGGGCTACCAGACAAGGGGTCGCATCTCTCCCATAGTGTTATTTTAATCAGTGTTGCAAGCCTAACGCACTTAGCATTTTATGCGTCTGGCAACTTAGTTCCCACGTAAGTTTTTCATGCAAAGAACAATGCTGAATGTGAATTTAGTACACAGTGCGGTGTGCAATATTGCCAGTACGAGTTTGTCTATAATGATTAATGACTGATGCGATGGTTAAAGAACTGTTTGAAATGAATGCGGGTGAATACTGCAGTTCCTCGGTTAAAAACCTGATAGATACTATTTATTGTAGTTATAGGTTATAATCTCATTGTTTTACGCCTTTTTCGTCGTCCATTGTAAATTGTGTATAAGTAGTAAATTATGAGCACTGAGTGTTTTATTGTAAATAATTCCACTGCGTTGTTGCCAAATAATATTGTAGTCATTGATATGTGTAGATTACATTATTTACCCGACTATGGTTTAGCAAATATAGAGGTTATGACTTTGATAGTCTGTGTGCAGGTGTAAGACCATTTATTTGTACTTATTGATGTCTAATTTACTGGACTGATTAACCTATATCAAATCAGAGTTAGATATTCGTCAAATATTAATAAATTTTCCGTAGTCGGGTGGCAGTTGAGAGAGATGTACCATTATTTATGAACGTTCCGTTTAATGTTAATAATGCAAATTATAAAAACAGTTTAAAAATTGCTCAATGAAAAAAAAGCATTCTTTTGAAATTATCACATTGAAATGATAGTTAATAAAACTTAATGAATTTATGAAATTATTAAACGTTAATTTGTTATTAGTAAATAAAATATTTAATGTATTTTTTTTTTGTAGATAGGTATACTTATATAATAGCTTGTAGATAAAATATTTTATAAGGATGTCAGTCTTTATAGTAAGCTCAGAACATCCTGTGATAGATTGTAAGAAGTAGCAGCATTGTGTCAACACTTAGGTTAAAAACATAAGTCCGTTCTTCGAAGTCGGGTAAACATTAAAATACTCTATGTACAACCGACGTCAACTGTGAAAAACATTTCTGTATCTTCAAATTAATAACGTACTTATTACTTTAAGCACCGTACTTGTAACTGAATAGGTATAATTACGGATAACGAAGACGGAACTGCCGTGATTTTTTTTTCACTTTTGTCGTTGGATGTACTTATACTACAAATATTACGAATCATGGAACTTAAATATAAATCTGTTATTATGTTAGTAGTTTAATAACTGTTTTATTATTATTTTAGTCATTCCTCGTATAATTTTATAGTTTTTTTTTTATTAACGTGGAATGAATGGAATTGGAGAAACTATGATAAAATAATAATAACAATGCAAAAACGTATTTATTTATATAATTACCTATGCTATTATTTGTGTTCTATCAAGAAAAATGAGGAAAAAAATTTTAAGGTCCTCAAGCTTTTTTTTTCTACACAGAATGTAATTCTTTGATGCTTTCTCAAATGAGTTATTACGTAGGTAGCTACACGAAGAACTAAGTACCTACAGTCCTTTTACAATTATGTTATCTCTGACAGCAGTTACCCAAAAGCAACCTTGTTGTAACGAAAATAAAGTTCACTGTGTTTTTACAGTTATGCAAAATTTGAAGTAAAATATCTATGGAAGCACTAAATTATGTGTATCCCATAAATGGTGTTACTGCGAACAAGAGTGTCAACATGTTTTTCATTGATACTCGCGCCATTTTGTAACTTATGTCAATAAACTAACGTGTGAACGTCACTGAAACGTACGCCTACACTACAACCAACTTATCTGTGCAGGCACACCCCAACGCGTCTAAAAAGTGCCCCATTGTATCATCAACTCTCGGCTGCTGTTAAGCATCGTTGTAATAAATGTGCCAAGTTTGACATATCGATGCATTTTTTCTTGACTAGTATCGCTATCTTTGAACTGCAAAATTAAAGTGGTCATTCTGTACCCGTAGCTACCCGTAGCTAGACGTCCTGTATAGCGCCATCTCTTTCCCCCTCTGGAATTAGATTATAACAATACTGCATTAAGACGTCATGGTAGGCCAAGTTTTTCGACCCCTTTTTCTTAGGGAAATTGTCCGGTTTGGTGGACTGAATGACCACCTAAGAAATATTGTGTATATTTTGTTACACCCTGTAAAAATAATGGTTAAAGTGACAATGTGTAGGTATCGATTTAAATATTTATTTTTTATTTTTAATCTCCTGTCTCGCAACATGTAACTCATATTTTGTGTTTAAGAAAAACCTATTGTTATTATTTAACTTCTTATAATTTGTTATTTAAATAAAGTGTTGAAAGGAATTTGATAAGTTAAATCAGTTGTAAATTAATTATCCTAATGTAAGTAGTTATAATAGTCGAAACCTTTTCCCAAGTTTTTCTTCGATTTGTAAAACAGGTATACCCGAATAGATATAAACTATCTACATATCATTACCTCTATGTTTTTGTAGATCTGTCTAACGATAAGAACTGTATCTAAGTGCATTGTATGTGAGTATAAGTTAGGTTTCCATTTGTTACAACATCCGTGACAATGCAAGTCGAAAGTTGTTTCGTTTTTTGTTAGCATATTATTTTTGTAAAAGCTGCCATTTTGAATACAGCTGCATCTGAATATGTTAAAATATCACTTTCTAATGAGAAACTTTTCAATTATTATATATATTACGCAATTTGTTTTAAACAAATGACTGCTGTATGCATATTTTACTTGAAATAACTTTTAAAAGCATTTCAGACAGTAAATGAAGAACGATTATATTTAATATCGTAGTAAATGAACAGAAAGATTTTAGAAAGTTTTGACATTATTATCTCGTTATTAGTAAACCTTCTGAAAAAAGTTGCTGGTAAAAGAAATCTTGGCTCAATTTTTCAACAAAGCACACTGCATTTTTATTATCAATCATAGCTAGTTCTTGCAAAGCTGACGAGTAGTGTGGCTTACCGATTTGCTCTGTTTCGAAATATGAAACTAATGGATACCTACCCTTTACATCTGTCAATGATATTGTTAACGATAATGAGTATTTTACTATGTAACTAATGTACTCGTATTCACTAATTAGGCGATGAATGTAAAAGACATAGTCTTTTAGAGATTATTCATCTATGAAAATAAATGAGTTAAGAAATGGAGTTCTGAATTTTTATTTTGTTTTTAGGTTCCGTACCCGAAATGTAACGGACCAACGGGACTCTATTAGGTACTAAGCTTCCGCTGTCCGTCCGACCGTCCGTCCGTCTATCTATCTGTCAGCGGGCTGTATCTCATGATCCGTAATAGGTAGACAGTTGACAGTTTCTCAGAATGTGTATTTCTGTTGTTACTAAAACAACAAATAACAAAAATTAAATTAAAGGGGGCTCTTTACTACGATGTTACGATGTACGATGACTTGCACTTAGCCGATTTTTTTATTATACCAATTTCAATTTCATAAGCTACTTGATTGCTTTGCTTTTTTGATATCTAGAAATAGTTTACTGAACATAACCTGGGGCAATTACTAACGCAAACATAAAATATTTGACCCATAAAGAAAACGTTCGGGAATACCTACTACAGCAAAAATATTAAACTGCCCATCGTAGAATTTTATAGCTCTGGCAAAAAGCAATATTTTCTACGGAATCCTGTCCTCCAACTGTCAAACTGTCTAAACTCTTAATAGATTCCAATTCTAAGTGCATTTTGATGTAAAAACTGCAAAAGACTCAATAAAAACTCCGAATAATACTTAATGAAAAGGTTCTTAGCTTAGACCGACGCTCGACTGTACAGCAGCGCAATATTCCGTGAGAAAAATGAGAAAAACAACACTGACGACAAAATGTGCATCGGATGCTGGTGAAAACAAAAAGTCGGCCAGATCTGGCCAAAAAGTTTCTACTTTACAGTCTATTTACAAATAAAAAAAGTAAGGATCCTATTTTTCGTGTCTTTGTCCGCTGACCTTTTGTGGATCAAAGTTTGATACAACACAAAGTTCCATTAGGGAAAGCGCTTCGGAGTCTTTCGCTGTAGAAACATGCGAGAAGGATATCATCCTACAAAGATCTTTTGAAGTCAAAGTACACGATTTAATGCTATCAAAAAGCCTCTTTAGACCTCGCTATACACAGGATTTTTAAAGAAACTTACCATTTATATGAAACACGTTACGCAGGTAGGTACCTAATGGATGATAGAGCAACGAATATTCAACTAAAAGTTATGTGTAGGTAATCGAATTTGCTATAGACTTTTTTGTAGGCGCTTTATACGACGCGATGTGTTAGATTAACGTAGCGTGAGGTTCCGTGTGTCGACTAGTCCACACTTATCCCGGGTAGCAGGTACACGTACCTTTGAAGTGGTTCATCTACTTATTGATAATTTGGTGGTTTTATTCTAAACCCCAACTAGTGTATAATACTACTACTACCACTCCACTCCACTCCACTTCACTTCACTCCACTCCACTTCCCTCCGCTCCACTTCCCTCCACTCCACTTCACTCCACTCTACTTCTACTACTGGTGTTTGTGTACTAGTGTGTAGTGTGTTGTGTGTGTGTTTGTGTGTTTTAGCGTTTAGACGTCCCGTCGAGTGGTTTTCACTAGAACTACGATGACTAGTCACGTTTAGATTTAGACATAGTGTCTAAAGCTAACTTTAGACACAATGTCTAAATCTAAACGTGACTAGTCATCGATTATCACATCCATAATTGCTGTTGCTAATCAATAATTGGAAATCCCGTCATCCTGTGTGAAGGACGGCTCATTTCCCAGCGATGACCATTATGTCGACATCTTTTTGTGAAGGACAGAAGTGAGGCGGAGATTGGCGAACAGTTGAGTGAAATAAAATTATTGAAGTTTATATACAACGTTGTGCTGCGACACGGTTTTCATTTTGTTTCAGCCTATATTATGTAGTTATAGGTGTGTTATGCAAAACATTATGCTTATAGGTTTACAAAAGCTTAGCGGTATTTAATTCGAGGACAAAATATGGTAATTCACTTAAACGGATAATGAGTAATTTCTTGTCGTACGTAAAACGTCTAAACTTATAAAATCAGTTATGTAGGTAGTCCATGATAAATAAATAAATAAATAAATATATACGAAAGTAAACTAACGGCCATTTTCAATAACTTACAAGGTAAATGAAGGTTACTATATTGCCTGTCTATTTGACATTTAGCTTTTAGCATTTAGTTTTCTTTGATTTTTCTATGAATTAAGTGACAGGTAGGTGACGTGAATAGGATATTTCAAGATAACTTGGTTTATAGAAACACCGATACCTACGAGACGTGCGCATATTAACTAACAGTTATACGTAAGGGGCCGTCTCCACGAGCGAGAGAATCGCGGCGATATTATCGTCGTGCCATACAGTCTCTACGTCGCGATTCTCCCGCTCGTGGAGACTGCCCCTAAGAGAGTGTATAGAAATAAGTGGCAACGACGATAATATCGACGAGATTCTCTCGCTCGTGGAGACGGCCCCTAAGAGAGTGTATAGAAATACGGGGCAACGACGATAATATCGACGAGATTCTCTCGCTCGTGGAGACGGCCCCGAAGAGAGTGTATAGATATACGTGGCAACGACGATAATATCGCCGCGATTCTCTCGCTAGTCGAGACGGCCCCTAAGAGAGTGTATAGAAATACGTGGCAACGACGATAATATCGACGAGATTCTCTCGCTCGTGGAGACGGCCCCTAAGAGAGTGTATAGATATACGTGGCAACGACGATAATATCGCCGCGATTCTCTCGCTCGTCGAGACGGCCCCTAAGAGAGTGTATAGATATACGTGGCAACGACGATAATATCGCCGCGATTCTCTCGCTCGTGGAGACGGCCCCTAAGAGAGTGTATAGAAATACGTGGCAACGACGATAATATCGCTTATAGTAATCGGCCGATAATAAGTGAAGTATCTATCTAATTTAATTAATTTTTGATGATAAGTACATCGGAAATTAAATTTATTTATTTATTAAAACTTTATGCACATAATGTACATAGGCGGACTTAATGCCTTGGGCATTTTCTACCAGTCTCCCTTAGGGTGGTCCAGAGACAAAACAGTAGGTGCAATAATATTAATGCATAGGTACTACAGCTTCATACTGATTGTCATCATGTTCCTGACCTTGTCAAATTTTATTTGGAGTCAGCGCATCATGATTTTTCTTCCATTCTCCTCTGTACATCGTGACGCTGTCATTTACTCCTTTTTAGGATTCCGTACAAAAAATGAAAAAAAACGTAACCCTTATAGGATCATTCGTGAGTCTGTCTGTCCGTCTGTCACAGTCACAGCCAATTTGCTCCGAATCTACTGGACCAAATCAGGTGAAATTTGGTAGGATGGTTTAATCCTATGACCCAAACACACATGTGCAAAGTAAATAAATATATATTTTTAAATAAGGGTCATTTTCGGGGGACAAATTAGTAAATTAAAAAAAAGTTTTGCAAACCTTACTGTGTCATATTATATCAAATGAAAGAATGAAGTTATGAGGATCTCAATCAAACAGTTTTGATTTTATTCATGAAAGAAGACGAAAATTTACCCTCCTCGATCCCCCCCCCCCCTTATCTCTGAAACTACTGAGCCTAAAATTTTGAATAAAAATCAAAATTATAGTTCATTGCTTGTAGATTACAGGAAAACCGTCACCCCTCCTTATTTCTGAAACTACATGAGCCTAAAATTTTGAAAAAAAATACAAAATAATAGTTCATTGCTTGTAGATTACAGGAAAACGGCCCACCCCCTCTTTATCTCTGAAACTACTGAGCCTAAAATTTTGAAAAAAAAAGTACAAAATAATAGTTCATTGCTTGTAGATTACAGGAAAACCGCCCACCCCCTCTTTATCTCTGAAACTACTGAGCCTAAAATTTTGAAAAAAAAATTACAAAATAATAGTTCATTGCTTGTAGATTACAGGAAAACATATAAGAATTCCAATTGAAAGTAAAGTGATAAATTCAACTTTGGCATTGTACCCCTTTCCACGCGAGTTCAATTGCACTAGGCCGGTTTTTTCTTCATATCTTTCCTCACCCAATCCATCCATCGTTTCATTGGTCTTCCTCTCCCTCTCCATCCATCAACATTTATATTCATCACTCTTTTCCTCACATGCGATTCGGCCCTCCTCATCAATAAGCCCTACACAGCTTCCTATACAGCCTGTCTATACAGCTTCATGATGTGATGTGAAGAAGATACTGTAAATGTATTTTTTTTTAGTTTGCAATAAGAGTGAAGACCGCACATGAATCGAAGTTATTGTATTAAAAAATCGAGAAAAACATCTTAGATTGCAATAACAGCAGAAACTAAAAAGAAACTAAGTAATGTATTCGAAAAACTGCTCATTCAACATCGCTTACGAAGCAGAAACTAGAGGAAACCGCGTTTTAAATCTTCTTCGATCCCGTAAGCCGCAAGTTGATCACTTCCTCAGAGAAATCAGTAGCGACTTCTAATGAAAGCCGATTATTCTTTATTTGATCGCGAACGGGAGCCCGACGCAGTGCATTGAGAGACTGGACTTGTCGGGGCGAGAAATCGTTTGAAACTTTATACGGAGAAACGTTTTATTTTGTGTTATATTTTCTATAAGACGTGCTTTGGATGGAGTGTTTCTGAGATCATGGTTTTCAAAGGAATGTCGGGTTAACATTATCTGTCTACTATTTTTAGTTTCGAGAATAACAACCTTAGTGTTAGTGCGTGTGTGTGTGTGTTTTTAAAGCACACCAACATAACATAATATCACGCCTGTAATCCCCGAAGGGTTAGACAAAGGTATACCTAATAGTACACCCACATTTTGCCAGTTATAATCAAGTCCCATGCAATAGGGGCGAGCCTATTGCCATAAACCGGACAGAGATCCATACTCCATAGCTGCTACTGAGAAATTCCTGATGAAAAAACCCAATAACAATTACCGACCCACTATACTAAAGATGCAGTCTAACAGCAAGGCACATATACTTTAATTAATAAAAAAAAAGTAATTTTGCTACTAATTTTTTTTTTCCAGAAAAATTTAACACCATGGAACCTAATTATAATTATTGCAACGAGGCTAATATTTAAAATGGGCACCCATGGATGCAAAAAACACAAGCTGTTTCATTTGAAATATCCTACCCACCTACAAGAATTTTATTGATTTGTTTCGATGATTTTACTTAATTGAAAACTACTATATCTGGTGTTGTGTCAAGTAGATTGTATTAGAATTAAATATTAAAGGAAAAAAAATCTAAAGCGACGTTTCCAAGCTTTTCTTCTTAACCTGTGTATTTTCATAGATAAATATTTTCATTCAATAGAGGATGACGAGTTCATAGAATCTCTTGCGTTTGCTCTCTAGCTCTTGGAAATTGGCTCATCTATGTTTACATAAGGCAATATTGCTCGTATATAAAGGGTCTAAAACACCTCTTAACGAAGCCGAAAGGCACTTGTTCTCCTTGTCATTGCGACCATTTTTTTGTTCTATACCATACCTGGGAACCTTCTAGTTACGGAGATATTGGGGGTCAAAGTTCCAACTTGTTGGCGATTTTTTTTTTAAATACAATTTTTTAATGTTAGATTTTTACTCCTCGACCTAAACACCTCCACGACCCCCGTACTATTCAATCCATCCATCAACACAATGTTTTGAGTGCGTTACATTGAGTTCTACCACAAAACATGATTTTTCACCCCATAAAAAAAAGTCGTTTCCCAGCAATAATTTTTGCGTAAAGTTACTTAGTTTGATGTACAGAATGCTTGGTTGACGGCTTCGTGATGAGGTGGTTTACACCCTGTATAACTATGTTTTTTTGGTCTTTATGCCGTTATATATTTTATTATTTTAGGGTTTCGTACCAAAAGGGTAAAAACGGGATCCTATTACTAAGACTCCACTGTCCGTCTGTCTGTACAGACAGACAGACGGACAGTGGACCAGTTGACCACCAGGCTGTATCTCATGAACCGTGACAGCTAGACAGTTGAAATGTTCACCGATGATGTAGGTATTTCTGTTGCCGCTATAGCAACAAATAATAAAAATATGTGAAGATTAATTAAAAATTAAAGGGGGCTCCCTTAATTCGATAGTACGGAACCCTTGGTGCGCGAGTCGGTTTCTTAATCATAATCAAAAGCCTCGAGATTGCCTGGACGCGCATCACGATCCTTAGGCAGGTGCAGGAAAAGATTACCTGGAAGGATACAGGGAAGGCCTTGACAGAGGCCCAGCTCTGAGATATTTAACAATGGTTAAAAAAAAATAAAGCTTCCTCGAACGATTATTTTATGAAAGTGGACATCTAGTTGGCGATATTTTTATGATGCTTAGGTAACTTAGTAAACACCTGTTTCCATTTTGTGGGGGTGCTATATAAGAGCCCAGGATTAAACCCCACCCCGAACCAACTTCCTAACATAGTAATCAACATGATACACCATATCCAATATCCTTAACTGTTGCGAACTAAAGTGACGCTTAAAACCGCCACCCAACATTACTTACCTGCACCATGGCACAAAATAGAAAGTTGTAGAAGGTAAAGTCCATACAATGAGCGAAAATGCACGCACACATAGACACTGTTCATTTTGCAAATAGGTTTTCACAAACACTTTTACACGTCGTCTTTTTTATAGTTTCGCCATGTCCGTCTGTCTGTCTGTCTGTCTGGCCGAGGTTTTGCTAAGAGACCGTAAGTACTAGAAAGCTGTAATCAAGTAGAGGTCCTGTGTGTATATCAATAACGCCGACAAAGTGGTAAAATAAAATTTTGGAAAATATTTTTTTTTCCGTCGTCTACCCCATCGTGTGGGGTATCGTTGAATAGGTCTTTTAAAATGATTTAGGGGTTGTTTACTTGTGTAGTACTTTTCGATTTAATGCTAAATTTACAAAATATTAAACTTTAAAGTGCACGTTTTTGTTCCAGTCCCCCCCCCCCCGCTCTAACAGCTAAACTGCTGGCTTAAAAAATCTGGAAAAATTCATGATGATAGTGCATTTCATGAACTTTAAAGGAAAACTGTAGCGGTTAAGATAACTTTATTAGTTTAGCAGTAATAGTCGTTGAACTAGGGTGTTGGATAATTGTGTACCAAGTACAAAATCCTTAGAAGAACTCCTATAAAGTGACTAAGATGAAGTAGTTGCTTGTTTATAACGGGTGAAGACTTGCATTGAAAAACAAAACCTAAAATATAACGGGCTACTACGGAACCCTACACTGCGCGTGGCACGACACGCACTTGGCCGGTTTTTAAAACTAGATGATGCTGGTATTTCGTACCTGACTACTCTGAGAAGCAACAGCCGAAACAAACTCAGAGGTCATAGTCTCTTTTAAGGTCCAGACATAATCTTGTTCAACTCACATTAGGGTATTCAGATGAGTGTCTGAGGTGTGCTTTTGAAGAAAGAACCACACAGATTTGAGTGGACCTGTCTAGCCAGTGCAAGCATTTGTCAGTTATCGTGTAGCTCGGCTCTTAACACGATTATCATCTGTTTGAGAGCTCTACACCCACGTAAGTGTCTATGTAAGTGGTGCGCCTGGTCTCCCAGGTTATATGGAGCCGGCTATAGTATTGAGGAAAGTTTTGGAACGGGTTGACGGATGAATAGTTTGTGAGAAAGTTGATATAGGAAGAGGGTGACAACTGAGATGACGAGAAATATAAAGAAAGATAGAAATAATGTTTATTTGTCGCAGGGACATGACGACGTGTATACAAAGTGACAAAAAAAAACAATTAACATACAACGCAAAACCTATTTATAAATACAACAGGACAAAAAAAAAAATTAGAAAGATATATATTATATTTTATATTAGATATAGATTAGTAGAAGAAGACCTGCTGTGCCGACCCAAAAGAAATGGGATAGGAGCAGAAGAATGATGAAGATAATGTATGGAGTCGGGCTTCTGTACCTTTTTATTTTGTGCTTCTTACCTGCGCCGTGGCTATTAATAGCGCCGATCGCTCTCCAAAGTGGCTGGCAATTAATGGGCTAGGTTGCACCGAGGTCTCTCCAGCTAATCAATTGCGAACCTGGACTTTTACTGTCCTTGTAGGGAAGATTGGGGAATGTACAACATTTATTGCGGAATGTGCTGTCAAGTGTACGGAGTTTACCTTTAGGTGTTTTATCTTAGTTGTACATGCCTTTTAGTAAATTATGTTTCTTTGCCTAAGATTGATTTAATTTAAAAGATAATTTTGGTACTTGATAGGTCCGACTAAACCCATTTATGCCCGTGAACCAGAGAGTTGGTCTCTCGCTTACTTTGCGTTATCGTAACATACATAGTTCAGGTATGTACCTTCTAGAAATCATGCTGTTTTTCGGGTTCCATACCTCAAAAGGAAAAAACGGAACCCTTATCAGTTCACTTTCTTGTCCGGCTGTCCGTCTGTCGGTCCGTCTGTCACAACCGATTTTCTCAGGAACGGGTAGACCTAGCAAGTTGAGGTCTATAGTCCCTATTAGGTGTATAAAAATCAAGGTCCTGAGTCAACACGATAAAAGATATGGGCAAATTTAGATTTTCGCGAAAACTTGTAACAACCTGAATTTACCTTAAATTTCTACGTTTTTTATTTATCGGACTTTTTCCTTTACTTGTGCTGTAAGACCTTGCTTTCAACCAAAATTGACAATTCTAGGTCAACCGGAAGTACCCTATAGGTTTTGGGTCGAAAACCTATATCCTGTTCCCGTTGACCTGAATCACGAAATTTGGCAAAAAGCAAGGTACAGGAAAAGTCTGAAACCCGTAAATATTTAGTTTAATAACAAAAAAAAAAAAAACTATTACTAACTTATTATTTGCGGTTGGTGCAATAGCCGTTTCTAAGGATCGAACAGCAAAGTTAAATTTGTCCTTTAAAAACTTTGTACGGAAACCTAGGTGCGCGAGTCCGACTCGCATGCTGGCTGGCTTTTTTTCTGTGTAATTTACGATTTATGAATTCCGGGAGAAAATATCAAAACAGATTACCATTACTTTCTACGAAGGTCATATAGGCAGTCGCTCCATGTAAAATACTGGTATTGAGCTGCATCCGGTTAGACTGGAAGCCAACCTCAACATAGTTGGGAAAACGCAGATGATGATGATGACGATTACCATTACTTTTACGAAGTCCTGTATTTTTTAACTTTTTGCAGCTAGATGAAAAATTCATGTTGCTGAAGAAACAATTTTCACATGAAAGACAAATCATTTCACGGTAGGACTCGTTACAAAAAAAAATAAAACCGACTTCAAAAAACACAAAAAAGTGAAAAATAACTTTAGCTTCAGAAGTCGGTGACAAAAAACTAAATCAATCAAACAAAGGTCACTGACTTCTGAAGCTATAGTTATTTTTTACTTTTTTGTGTTTTTTGAAGTCGGTTTTATTTTTTGCAAAAAAGTTTTTATTTTTCACTTTTTAGTGGTTCACATGTGCTTACCCCTTCACAGCGTACCGGCGTGATGTTATGTTATGAACTGGTGTAAACAATAGACAGACATGAGATTTCAGTAACCCCAGTCCATTTGCTATCATTTATTGAGGAGTTCCGTTGCATATCTCCGAAGTTCTTCTACAGATCTTCACCAGATTGAAATGGGACTACTCCCAGAAAGTACTCTTCCAAAAACTACCCAAATCGCTTCAAGTGTGACTATAAAATTTGAAGAGTTCTCTCTATTTCTCCAGGATCCCATCATCAGATCCTGACTTGATGATCATGGGACCATCTGGAAAGTATACCCTCTCAATAAAAACAAAAAAAAACCAAATCGGTCTAGCCATCTTCGAGTAATCGGGGAACATACATAAAAAAAATGTTCTGACGAATTGTGAACCTCCTCCTTTTGAAGTCGGTTAATAAAAGAAAGAATGTATAAAAGGTGACTTTTCAGTGTAAAACGTCCCATGAATTTTAAAACTATGTAGAGTGTCCAATGATCTCTGGACTGGAAGCAATTTGCGTTTACAGTGTGTTCACTATTTTGCTCCATTTCGTTTTGTGCTTCACCTTATTCGAAGTCGATTCTACTCTCTAGATAATTATAGAAGAGGATTATGCAGAGAAGATGGCCTGATCAGCAGCGTATGCGAATGCGTAGTCTGATATAGGAGACCGAATGTTTAGTAGTAGCTTTTTAATTTTAAGATCGATGATATGTGACATCACTTGATCCGCATGGTGGATTTTGGTCTACTCCCTCTCATAGAAAAAAGGACTGTGCCCCGCTGTGGGTGAATCAAAGCTGCTACACATCTAATGCGATACAAATTGCCACGTCTTACCACTGACCTGTAACGACTGTCAAAGATGTATAAATGACAGCCAGGACAAATCTACAAATGTTCTGCGATATAAATTATGGTGTGAAATATACTTTACGACCTGTACCTACCAAATCTATGAATAATCCGTCGAGCTGTTTCGGAGGAGTGCGCACCAGAACACCGTGACACAAGATTTTTATATTTAGAGAAGATTGACTACAGTCAGTTAGTTCGGATAATGAAAATCTAATAATATTCAGTTGTCATTCCACTTGACATTTCTAGCTACTGTGTTTCCTGTGAACTAAAAGTTCTAAACAAGAATTAACATTTCCAACTAATAAAATAAGACTATGTGACTGTGTGCTATGTGGTCGACTATTTGCAAACTGTTTTTCTGTCACTTCACGAACATGAATAGTTTTTTGCTGTCGCGTTCGCGAACAGATAAAAATAAAATCAATTTTAGCTCGTGTGCAGATTTTATTGGAATGACGTAAATAAAAATATGATGGCCGTTTTTATTTGTTCAATGAGTCGTAAACAGTGCAATAGCTACCTATTATAATAAAGAAAATATTTCACCTGTATTGATGTCGGAATTTGTCCCGTGGGAACGTGAAACGGGGATAAAAAACGTATTCTGTATCTTAAGGCGCGGAATACACGAAAGCGGAGACGAGCGGAGATATGCGACGATAAGAGGAGAAGAGAAGTGCACCGCTCACCGCAAGCCACTCACCGCACACCTCTCACCGCACACCGCTCACAGCACACCGCTCACCGCTCACCGCTCACAGCACACCGCTCACCGCACACCGATCACCGCACACCGATCACCGCACACCGCTCACAGCACACCGCTCACCGCTCACCGCTCACAGCACACCGCTCACCGCTCACCGCTCACAGCACACCGCTCACCGCTCACCGCTCACAGCACACCGCACACCGCACACCGATCACCGCACATCGCTCACCGCTCACCGCTCACAGCACACCGCTCACCGCACACCGCTCACCGCACGCGGCTCACCGCACACCGCTCACCGCACACCACACACAGCACGCCGCTCACCACACACCGCACGCCGTTCACATCTTCCTCGTCTCTGCTGTGCGCTTGGCCGTCGAGTGCGGAGGCTGGCCTAAAACATTGCGAGACATCTAACTTTCCACACTAATGCTAAGCGGAGACGAGAAGTGTAAATAACGAAATTCTATTGGTGGTTTACAACATATTTCCTCAGCTCCTCTCGTCTCGTCTCCGCTTCGGTAGAACTCGGCCCTAATAAATGGTCTATCCCTCTACCGGCAATTTCATGCAAACCTACAACTACTACAAACAGAGTTACTTTCGCATGTTTAATATTAAGAATGGATTCAATTATCTCAGGAAAACCCACCATTATACCAACGAAAGTTTAACTAAAGAGAAATAATTTCACAAACCTCTGTGGCCTACATTTATTGTTCCAATAATAAATTCAGCTGAGCCCTGTTATTGCTCGTTCACATTATTTTGTTCGAACCAATATAATTTCAGTTAGTAATTTATTTAGTTAGAATTTTGGCCTAGAGGCGATATTCTCTTTATTTTAATAAACTTGAAACAACTTTCATGAGAGGATTGGATATTTTTGGAGATTTGAAACAGATATTGTGTTTATAATAGTGTCTGTTGGTAATAAGATGTTTAGAAAGCCTTTAGTAAAGTTTTGCCTTTAGCACCTAATAAAGCAAAAATAAAGGTCTGATAAAATAACGACAATGTTTTTTTGGTTTTTAAAGGTATGGTTTTTCACTGGAATTCCGTTTGAAACATGGGTGTGTTTACATATTATTGAAAAAAAAAACTTACGGCACTAACACCTAGATCCGTAACTACAATTTGCCTCGCAAATATTAGCTAGTTCCGTGTGAGACGTGAACTCGCGTGGTCGAAGCCCAAAAATCGAATCACTTAGCAGGGCAAAGTACCAATTAAACCGAAAATATTTCCCATCTATCGCACCATTCTTATACAAAAACTTTGTTGAATGAGTCCATCAAAGCACATGAAAGTTAAAATCCGGCCAAAAACATCCATTGTTAAAAAAAAAAACTTAAGCAAAAATATAAAATACGGCAGCACCAAGTCGAAAACTCACTTCCAACAATTTCCAACGTTCACATAATACGAGATATTCTGAAAAATGAGGCGAACGAAGTTGCGGCTTCTTTGTACTTCCGCGCGATATCATGACGAAGCGCCTAATATAGCTGAAAAAGTAAAACTTGCCACAGAGAGGCGTTGAATTAGCCCACTGGCTTGCGAAAGTTAACTCATTTCCTTGAAAAACTCCTTTTGTTGCGTGCACTCTGTCGGCACGTACCGTGTTATCCGGAAACTTTCAGAATATTACCTACATTTCCTCCCAGTAATTAGGTTTGCAAATATTTTTGTTTGCCTCCACCTTAATATATCTTTCATGCCTGTCTTGTTGACCCACGTTACGTGTGTCGTTTGTTCTTATTTATCGGTAAACTTAAGGAATTACTTGAGTGAAATTAAGATTAGGGTAAAGATATAAGAAAGAGTAAGAAAAACGTTGTAGAAAATGAGAATCTATTCGTTTAAGCGTCGGGTTCTTGTACAAAGGAGTGTATTCTATAAGGGAAAAAAACATCTCAGTTGATTGTACGTGATGCAATATTATCTGAGACAACTGGCTGCGTGCGCGGTGACAACGAACTCCTGACGACTCCCGTAGGAAACTCTTCATAAACATATTTATGTCATAACAAAACTTTGGCGGCCAATTAATATTAAACCCGCATTTTAGATTAAAAGAGTTTTGGCGTGCACTGTCATCAAACTTTTTGTAATATGCACTCTTAACTTTGGCACTTGCGGCTAAGTTAATTTTAAAGATATTTTCCCTCTTGTGGTATTCAAGTGATTTTACATTGTTTTTAATAATGCATTATTTTGTTACTTTGTCCACAAATTCAAGCTTTATAACATTTCATAAAATATTTATGTAAAAATTAAAGTTAGATAACATCTATCGGTTTATTCGTTTACGTTTCAATAAATTATACCTCCAATACAAATCGTGCCCATCATTTTCATTAATCGGCTGAATTTCGACCATTATTTACTAGTCATGTCTTGAAATCGGCTATTTAGCAATGTCCAGATTACAAATACGGTGTACTCGAAATGACGCGACAAATCTACGTCTGCGACAATGTCAATAACACGACGAAAGAAAAAAAAAACAAATAGACGTCACTTAGCGAGGTCCGATCTTTTTGGAGCAAACTTTTTCAGGATTAAATCTTTTCTCTTTGCATTTCTGTGCAAAAGTGGAACACGGAGTAATAATTGATCGGATTATACCTTTCATCGGACCAGTCGTACGTGAGCTCTGTACATGATTGGTGTATGCGAGAGAATTTATTTACTAACTGTGACAATAAAACGCGTCATCTACGTCATACAAATTCATTGGTTTCGAACAGTGGACGCTGTGACATGAATAAAATATTATTTAGCTTTAAGTTCATAGTGTAAAACTGGTTTTATATCAAAAAGTTCGTGTTGAGGATTATTGTTATTCATAAAGGAAATCGCATTTATAATATCTTAGTAGGCGTTTTTCGGATTTCGGTTACGAGAGCAATGTGATTCTGCATTCAGAGCGTGACAAACAATAAATAATATTTTCGGATAAAAATATTCCAATAATGCCTCGAATGTGTTTTTCCTTATCGTTCTCTGAGCAAAAGGAACTACCTACTAACCTACCCATATTGTAGAAGCATAGCTTAAACTATTGTTCAGAATCCTATTAGTACTATTTTGATAGCATACTGTTTGTTTATGTCATGTCCCTGCAACAAATTAATATTTGGAACTGAATCAAAACTTTAGTACAGAAGAAAAGGTCACCAAAGTCACCAAACATCTAACTAGATAATAAAGATGTATCTTCACACAAAGAATTCCAATACTAAAGCAGGGTAAACAATTTATATCCCAGACTAAGATGCTCAGTGAAAAATGTTGTACGTATCTCAACGTCGGCGAAGTCAATTCGTGCTCAGTTCCCGAACTCGTCCTATTTGGAGAAGGGTTTGAACCTAAGTGTAGTGGCTAATGTTGGTGAGGTATTGGTGGTAAACAGGGTCTGATGCGGGTAGACATGCGTAGACAGTACGTAGGTACTAAGTACAGTCAGTGAAAACAATGATTAGCATGACTATGCATATAATAAAGTCCCCACTACAGGGACACAGGCCTCATAGAGAGGAAGAGGGCCTCGTAGTTCACAGTTCACCTAGGCCGCATAGTTCACCACGCGGGCAAAGTGAGGGTTCATGGACGTTCGTTGTCTTCGAGTTTTTTGGTTCTATGATTTATGTTGGTTGTATTTCGATGTTTCGTGACGGCTGAGCATGAGGCCCTGTGTTCGATTCCCGGGTTGGGCAAAGTATTTTTGGATTTTTCTGTCAGGAATTTGTCAGTAGCAGCCACGGAGTTTGGATTTGTGAGCGGTTGATGGCAATAGGCTCGTCCCCTGTTACATGAGACTTAAACTTAACTGGCGAAACGTGGGTGTACTTTTAGGTACACAGGCGACCAGGCGTGTTATGTTTCTATAATTTCGATGTTGTGCTTCATGAGAGCAGTGGTGATGAAATAAATAGCACGAAGTAATATCCAAAATTAATATCGGAAGATAATTTTAAAAGCTTTTAGTTTATCAAGTCATTAAGTGTCAATTTTGTTGGTTTGAAATATAAAAGTGACTGTGTAAATATGCTTTTGTTGCTGACCGTACTACTTCTATATTTAGGAGTAAATGAAAGTTGTGGCAACACGAGGTAGTGCGTAAAGTGTGAAGTAATGATTGAAGGATGTGTAAAAAGATTTATTTTTAGGCTGCGTTGAAGAAATTTAGGGGGTTGTGTATAAATGTTGCTTCATCTGGGGTCTCCAATGTAACCGGATGGCTGAATACTAGTGTTTTACATGGAGCGACTGCCTATCTGACCTCCACAACCCAGTTAGTACTGGGTATCACGATACCCCTTGGTAAGACTGGTTGTCAAACATTCCTGCCACTGTCTAGCTTTAACGACTGTCAAAGTTCTAGAAATGACATTCAAAACCTAAGGCTTAATAAGCTATTCTTTTTTCATAATGGATGGTCACCCATCTACGGGTCAACCTTGGCTAGCGCAGCTTAACCTTGAAGATCGACCCGTGGGGCTAATTTTCTTTTTCAATCTTTAGTCACCCATGCTGAGTGTTAGTAATGACTAACGTCTGCTCAATAACATTTAGAGCCTAAGGACACGGCGTATTTTAAACGCGCAGACGCGCTGTAGTTGCTCGTAGCTTCCGTGTTTTGGTTAGAGACTCCTCGTCAGTTGACCCTTTGTACGCGCTTCAAACGAGTTTCGAACGCGCTTCACTCGCGCGTTTGTATCGCGTTTTACGCGCGTTTGAATCTATAAAAACGGAAAAATCAGCATCTACAGCGAAAAAAACGCGCGTTCCTGAAACGCGCGTCGTCTGCGTGTTTAAAATACGCCGTGTGCTTGGGCTCTTAAACGTGTCAAAATAAACAACTATCACCGAAGATATTCCGTAAGTGACAGTATTTAATAAGTAAAGTTATAAACCCTGAAAGCTTAATGATTTAAACGTGTATTCGAAGCAAAATTTATAAATTAAGAAAAAAGTGTTTGTGTTGAGAAAGATTTTAAGAAAATGGACTTCGAAGCGTTCACCTTAATGTGTATTACGTTTAGTTGAGTTGTCTTCACGGGCTGTTAACGTGTTAATATCATAATGTTATCGGTTCCGATGAGTATGTGGAACTAGCTAAGGTATTATTAATATTGGAAGGTTTTTACAGCAAAATAAATAAACCTTTATTTAGAAAAAGTACTTCAACAGCAACAGTTTCTGAAAGCCATACTGACATACTGACTAAAGCTCCCTATATTTCGACGAAACCCCTCTGAAATCAGAAGCCTTTTAAAATAACCTGTATATCAGCAGTTTTTTCGTAGTGCACGGAAAAAACCGTATAGAAATGTCGTATTTCTCCTAGAAGAGGTGCCAAGGTATAAATGGTCGTCCGCTAGCTAATAAAAACGGTTTTCATGGCGAATTCTACTGTTTCTTTATCAGCGATCGCTATCAGTTCATGTAAACGAGTTTTAAATCTGGCCGCTTATCGCAGTCACAACGTGCAAGGTGTCAACATTTTTTGTTCCGTCCTGTTATGTTTTTAATATTTGTTAAGTGTTGTATGTTTATTGTTATTTTGTAAGCACGTCATGTCCCTGATACAAATATTCTTTTTCTTTCTTTAATTCTTTTTAATAATTTTTTAAATTCTTTTTCTTTCTTTAGTCAGTGTTAATATTCCAAAACAATTTTGACATTAAAAACTTCAGATAAGATCGTCGATCGTGATCAGAGCTGTCGTACTGTATGGATCAGAATGTGTTTTAATTCAGACTGACATCGTTAAGATTTATTTAATTCCTTCATTTTTCTCAAGAATCTTGATACAAAGGGGCCAACGAAACGACGGTTTTGATTTTTTCCGTTGACCTCACCAGTCTAAATATAAAGCCAGAAAGAAGAACTTTCTCGCTTTATAAAATTTAGACTTCATGTTTTTGTTCTGGAACATACCTGGGAACCTTCTAGTCAGGCCCGCCGCTAGCTGTTTCGTCGCCCGCGTGCAATACCAATTATGCCGCCCAACGACCAGGCCCCGGACTGGGACCCGAAACCGGCCCGGGCATTTAAGAGACGGTCGGCCCTCCACTCAAGAGAAATGAAAACCACTAATGTTTTTGAATGAATGATGATAATGATGACTTGAAAAGTATAGGAACTAAAAAAATTGAGCTCTCCACTTCAGAGAAGTTAGCTATTTTCTTTAGTCCTTTTATTTAGAAATAGACGTTACTTAATCGATTTAGAAAGACAATCTTAAAAACATAAAGAAGTGACTCCAAGAGCGAGCCAAGCGAGTTTGGCGTAATGCGTCCATCAGCACAATGGTTTGAGTAAGTAACAGTGAGTTTAGTAACAGTGATTTTTCACCCCAAAAAAAAGTCGTTTCCCAACAAACATTTTTGCGTAGGGTTACTTAGTTTGATGTATAGAATGTTTGGTTGACGGCTTCGTGAAGGGTCCGTTTACACCTTGTATCTTGTCTTAATATATTAATAGGTATACATTGCATACATATATATACATTCGCATATCATGTCCTAATTTCACCCTATTATTATTATTATTATAGCCTCTTTATTCCATAATGAATGACTTATAAAACAAATATATCATAAAATTACTATTATAAAATAATGTGCATGCATAAAATAACAAAAATAATACAATGCATTCATGATTAAAAAGTTGCAATCGCATAACAAATAATAAAATCATTTCTTTACGTCGTTTCTGTACGTTTACCCGTCAACGGGTGGAGGCCTCCTCCATTTTGCTCCACGTTTGTCCGTCTTTTGCCTTTCACCCTAAACACAATATAAATTGCATATACATATACGTATTATGTACATTCGCATTTCATGTCCGCGTGTTAGTTTCGAAGGTATTAAGTTATTACGAACTCCTGACGGGCTGTTGAGGCATTACCCCTATTTATTAATGTCCTCCGGGTATTATTAAATTTTGGAAACTGTGATTCCTCTCGGGCTTGATACAATGGATCACGGAGCATGTTAGTAATCTGACTTGTTCAACTATCATACCGGCAATATGTTAGTTAATATTGTAGCGTATTCGTAGTTAACATTGTGCGAGAATGAAATAAAACAATTGGATGCCCATTTTGCAAGGGCGGCTACGCCGTAGCAAGCGCCTACGAAATCCGTAGCGTTGTAGCACATCAAAAACAGAGGTAAGATCGAGAGTGAAGACTTATTTTAGGAGTTGATTTAATGAGACACTGCTTTGTTAAATTGTTGATTAAACGCTAGGCAAACTATGTTTTCATCTCCGATTAATTTTGGTTAATGTGATGTAATACCTATTATTTGCGAATGAGTGAACATGAGTGGCTTTGTCGGGCCTACGCTGTCCCCCCATACTTATGTACTAATGCTGTAACAAAATAATATTGTAATACCAAATGATTTGAAAAGAGTAACCGTGAAGTTTCTTGCCGGTTCTTCTCCATGGAAACGACCACCGCGAACCGTGTACCTTTTTCGACGTTTTATAAGTGCCCATCTACGGCTATGTGAAATAAAATGTTTTGATTTTGAAATACAAACAACCACTTTTATGGGTATTCTTCAGACGAGGCGTGTAAATACCGGCAGCTCAATAGACGGATCTCTAAATCCTTGAAGAGCGACCTCCGCCGCTTTAATACCGAGCGTATTAAAGACGCGATTGAGCGGAATAAAGGCTCCAAGGTATTTGCAAGAGATCTGGCTATTGGGCAGAGCCAGCTCACGAAACTGAAGACCGACGATGGTAGGATCTTGTCCGCCAAACCGGAGCTTCTGAGGGAGATCGAGAGCTTCTATGGACAGTTGTACACGTCAACCAATAAACCCGTCGTAGATCTAGCAAACGACCCAAGAGCTAGATTGACCCGACACTATACCGAAGACATCCCAGATGTCAGCCTGTACGAGATTAGGATGGCTCTGAAGCAACTCAAAAACAACAAGGCACCGGGTGATGACGGAATTACAGCCGAACTCCTGAAGGCGGGTGGAAAACCGGTTCTTAAGGCCCTTCAGAAGCTGTTTAATTCCGTCATACTTGAGGGAAATACGCCACAGGCATGGTGCGGGGGTGTGGTGGTACTCTTCTTCAAGAAGGGCGACAATGCCCGGTTGAAGGATTATAGGCCCATCTCACTTCTAAGCCATGTCTACAAGTTGTTTTCAAGAGTCATCACGAATCGTCTCGCGCGCAGGTTTGACGATTTCCAGCCTACCGAACAAGCCGGTTTCCGAAAAGGCTTTAGCACCGTGGACCACATACATACGCTGCGGCAGGTTATACAGAAGACCGAAGAGTATAACCTGCCCCTCTGTTTAGCGTTTGTGGACTACGAGAAAGCCTTCGATTCGATCGAGACCTGGGCTGTACTGCAGTCTCTCCAACGGTGCCAAATTGACTATCGGTACATCGAGGTGTTGAAGTGTTTGTACAAAAACGCCACCATGTCAGTCCGACTTCAGGACCAAGCCTCGGAACCTATCCTCCTGCAGCGAGGTGTGAGACAGGGAGACGTCATATCTCCGAAACTATTCACCGCTGCACTGGAGGATGTCTTCAAGGTTCTGGACTGGAGAGGGCTAGGCATCAACGTCAATGACGAGTACATCACTCACCTTCGGTTTGCCGACGATATAGTGGTCATGGCTAAGACCATGGAGGACCTCAGGACGATGCTCGATGACCTCAGTAGAGCTTCCGGAAGAGTGGGTCTTAAAATGAACATGGACAAAACCAAGGTCATGTTGAATGCCCATGTCACACCCACTCCTATCAAAATCGGAGACTCTATACTCGAAGTTGTAGACGATTATGTGTACCTGGGACAAACGGTCCAGTTAGGTAGGTCTAACTTCGAGAAAGAGGTCAATCGTCGAATCCGACTCGGCTGGGCAGCGTTCGGGAAGTTGCGCGGTATCTTCTCGTCCAACTTACCGCAGTGTCTCAAGACGAAAGTCTATGACCAGTGTGTGTTGCCAGTGATTACATACGGGACCGAAACGTGGTCGCTCACAATGGGCCTCATCAGAAGGCTTAAAGTCACCCAAAGGGCAATGGAAAGGGCTATGCTCGGAGTTTCCTTGCGCGATCGAATCAGAAATGAAGACATCCGCAAGAGAACCAAGGTTACCGACGTAGCCCGAAGAATTGCCAAACTTAAGTGGCAGTGGGCAGGTCACATTGCTCGCAGAACGGATGGCCGATGGGGCCGAAAAGTTCTGGAGTGGCGACCGCGAACCGGAAGACGTTGCGTTGGAAGACCTCCCACTAGGTGGACCGATGACCTGGTGAAGGTTGCGGGAGTCCGCTGGATGCGAGTCGCATGGGACCGGTCAATGTGGCGAAACTTGGGGGAGGCCTATGTTCAGCAGTGGACGTCTTTCGGCTGATATGATGATGATGATGATGACTTTTATGGGCAAAATCCATTTTGTTTATACAATTATATTCATGCGTCTTGCTTGATATTTTATCAACTGATCATATTCCTGGCCTTATCCTAATTAAATTGGGCTCAATTCTCTATTTAAGGCTCTTAAATATTGCCGGGGCTGCGGGACTATTCGAAAGAGATACCGTGGCCCCGGAACACAAAGGGCGATGAAGGAACATGGATGGGTTTTAGTCAGTAAAAGTCTGACACTCCCTCCTGCTCAGCCCAGAGCGGGAGAAGTCATTTGATGATTTCCCATCCGAAAAAAAAAAAAAAAATGCTCTTAAATATATTCCAATCCAACCGGCTTATTCCTTGCAGTTTAAACAACATACTGGACAGCCCAACAATTTCACTCAATATTTCTTAGAATAAAATCTTGTGTGCAATACATAATAATATATAAAAAGATGTAGTATTATGGTGGCGGGAACACTTTATTTACAGCAAGTGAAGATGTGGGATTCTTGCTCGGATTTAGACGTGCGATTTTGTAACTGTGTTGTAGAAAAGTATGTACCGACGTGAGTTATATTTTTATTGGTACATGTCCCTATTCGTTTTAACTTGAATGTACGTATAACAAAGCCAAAGATTGGTACTATGAATTAAAAAAGATTCGTATCAATAATGTAAAAAGAGTTTTAAAGTTCCTTAGTTTATTACTTCTAAATTATTGTTTAAATGAATAATACAGGCGTTTTATTCAGTTCTATGGTAAATTTGGCGACCCGAGATATTCCTGATGAAAAAACCCAATAACAGTGCCCGACACATCATCAACATCACCAGCCAATTAATGTTCCCACTGCTGGGACACAGGCCTCCTCTCTATGAGAGGGAATGGGCTATAATCCACCACGCGGGCCCGGTGCGGATTGGTAGATGTCACATGTCTTCGAATTTTTGGTTCTAGGACATGCCGGTTTCCTCACGATGTTTTCCTTCACCGTTTTAAGAGCAGTGGTGATGAAATAAATTACACAAAGTAATGCGCCTGCCTGGGTTTGAACCCACGACTTACTGTTCGTAAGTCGGGGCCACCACCACTGGACCACCGCTGCTCAGTCGGGGCCGCCACCACTGGGCCACCGCTGCTCGCAGTCTACACGAGAATTGATAAAAAAACATATATAAAATAAACTAAAGCAATGTGAATGAGGCCTTTACCCAGCAGTGGGACACTATGTTCTGATATAATAATGTGAATACTATACTTTAATCCACTACTTAAACTCCCTCCTAATGATAACAAATTGAATTCACAGATAAATGAGCAGAATCTATGTAATATATTTCAGACAAGTTATTAATCTGTTAACTTAAGCTCTGTCGGTAAGTTAGCCTGGTTATAAATGATGGCATTTTATTAAGCCCGACTTAGGTATTAAATACTGCATAAGTAGTTGCTCGCTTTAAGAACTCATTTATAAAGATCAATCGAGAATTCTTAATGAAATTTAATCACAACATCTGCCTTGGTGATCTGGTGGTCGCAAGCGCTACTGCCGAACTTGAGGTCCTAGGTTCGATTTGTCTGGTCAGTCAAAGTGTTATTGGGTTTTTGAGACAAGAATTTCAATAGCAGCCAAGAGAGGAGAGATTTGCGACCGGTTGATTGCAATAGGCTAGCTTCTATACTTTGGTACTTAATACATAACTGGAGAAATGTGGAAATACACCTCTACATAACCCATCGAGGTAGCAAGCGTGATGATGTAATATTTATGTTACCTTAAGTCTATTGTGAAACCATATACCACTTTGCAATGAGTGTTCTGAAATATTATTGAAGTAATTGAAAAAAAAATATTAATTAGTCCGCACAGGTCAATACAAAAAAAAAATGTTTAAATTAACAGTAAAACAAAACATTCTTATGTTTACACAAAAGAAAAAACAAAATTGGTCCGGCACGAGGCCAAAAGGTAAAAACCGAAAACAGAAACATCGAAATGGCGTAAACTTTTATTATTGAATTATAATTCATCATAATAGGGATGATAACTGACTAAAAAAATGTGATTCTGTTTAGTCTGACGGTTATCGAAAAATATTGGATACGTGTTTTTTGTTTTATCAAATTAATAAAAATTGATACGATTTATTTTCTTGTGACGTCACATTTGAGTAAAAAATGTACTCAAATGACGTCACATTTGAGTACACGAGTTTTCGACGCACTGTATCGTCTTCATTTTTTTGTGTACGTGAAAATTGAAAAAATATGAGTCCATTTTTTTTTTTGGAAATCTATCTGACAGACTAATTAGTTTTTTTTGTCATCTACCCTAATGTAATTCAACCGTCGTCTGTGACACTTACAA
Organism: Xestia rhomboidea; assembly: GCA_963853795.1. Classification (NCBI taxonomy): domain Eukaryota; kingdom Metazoa; phylum Arthropoda; class Insecta; order Lepidoptera; family Noctuidae; genus Xestia; species Xestia rhomboidea. Next base: position 11,594,406 of record OY970763.1, on the reverse strand, counting down.
AACACACATCAATAAAAGTTTGCGATCACTTTGAAAAATGGAAATCTTTTTTGTTACGGTAGATTATATTATGAAAAAATAGTTTTATTTTTAATTTCAAACAGGGTATTTCTATTTAAAGAAAATACACAACAAAGATTTTTTCTTGATAAAGTTCAATATAAAAAAAATATATCAGCTAAATGCTTTTTGATGTGTGTACGTACATATATGTAGGTAGGTACGCTCTATAATTTAATTAATTATGATTTCATTTTGATTTCTGCAACATAACATCGTCATCTGCTTTTTTCCCAATTATGTTGCGGTCATCTTCGAGTCTTACCGGATGAGAGAATATCAGTATTTTACATGGAACAGCTGGCTCTCAGCTAACATCTACAACAAAGTTAATACTGGGTACTACGAGACTGAGTACAGGTGTAAGGCCTGTGAAAGATCTCCAAATGACAGCCGGGACCAATGGTTTATAAGTGTGTGTAGGGTATGTAATTGTCTTGAAGAATCAACCCGCAACACGAAATCAAAAATAAAAAAAGAATAATTTTGAGCTGGAATTGAAAACTCGGTAACACTTTCCGACCAAGGCTTCAAACCTCGCGCCAGGAGTCACAAAGAAGTTTCATAACTCATAAGAGATTTATTTTATTATTTTTATTGCAAAATGGGCCTGCTCTGACCTCGAACACGCCTGTTGGAAAGCGATGGATGAGGTCTATCATGGAACGAGCGAGCCCAGAAGATGCCCGTCTCAATTCAGTATATCAGATAATTTTATCCAAAGCGAACTGAACGATTTCATAACCTATCTATACCAACAAAGCTAATTCAAAGTGCAAACTTGAAACCCGATATTAACCGCTTGTAATAACTAACCGCTCGGTTCATATCGAGAGAGCGTACGTATTACTTAGCTTAACCAGCTCAACAACGCAGGTATAATAGCTCAGTATCCAATGAGGTTTGACTGCAGCTAAGTGGAAAGGCGCTGCCAGTGAAACCGGGCTGTCGTTTCTTAATGAACGTAGCTTAAGTTAATAAATAAAATTTTCGTTATATTGTTGGGGTATAATAATGAAAAGCATGAAATTGATTATGGCGGAGAAACGAAATTCTAACGTAACATGCTTAGGTTCTGAATAGTGTTTTCGTTATACAGAATTACCTGGTAAACAAATATTTTCGTACCACTTGCTCAAAAAAGTGACATTCTATGCCACAAAAAGCGAACATAACAATAGTCATTTTTAATCTGTTAAAAACAGGGAAAGAAAATTGTATTGAATTTCATTTCATTTTTCATTTCTAGGGGGAGAATGTGATTTAAATTTGGAATACTTACCGAAATTTATACTGAACTACATCTGTGTTTACACCATTGAGTTTGTATATAAAGCATTATACATCTTTTTGAAAAAGGAATACGTATTTATTATGCAGTTATGATTATTAAATAAAATTACGAAAACCGACGAGGCCGTATGAGCTTGATGCCTTTGCTTTTCCGACAAAAAAATATTAGTCTAGGAATTTGCCGCGTTTTTGTTTTCTTCAAATACATAAACGTTCAAGTTTATTTTAATTTATTTTTATAAACAAGTTAATGTTCTAAAATGCTTATCTCATATTATTATTGTGTTAATTTTTTCGCAAATGGTACGAAAAGTAGATTATTTTCCTCGGTGATAAAGCTGTCTTAGTCTTGGGTGAACTTAAACCCTCGCTTCACTCAGGACTCGTCTTAAATCCCTCGCTTCGCACGTGATTTAAGTTTTTAACACCCTCGCTGCGCTCGGGAGTAAACCTGGAGTCCTTCGTTACGCTCGCGATTTAAATCGTCACCCGCGACAGAAGACACTGCTTTATCCCCTTGGTTAATAATCTACTATTCTTTATCTCTTAAAGCCGGATTAAAACAAAGTATAATAGAGAATTAACTAAACACAATAAGAAGGTCATCATTCTCTTACGCTTATCCTAATTCATTTGGGGTCGACGTAGCATGTCTTCTTATCATCCGTCACACAGTGCATCCATCGTTTCTCTGGTCTTCCTCTACTCTTATTGCCATTAACCTTCATACTCAAAGGTTTCCTCACCATATGCTCCCCATTCTTCTGCCACATAAAATACAAAAAAAGTCTGAATAATAATAAAGAGAGCCTCCAACATTTTCAACACCGTATAATTGACTTAAAAACCGTCCGACTTATTGCACTGAAATACACATTCCGCCTACGCTTTTGAGCCTACAATTACGTTCAATGTTCGTTACCATCCCAAAGAACATTAAAACAAACAGACTTAAAAAACCCTCTTAAACACAAACATTCCGCGAAGAAAAAAAAAAACAAACTACAATAATTCGGAACACAACAGCGTAAACTTCGGTAATACAAACGCAATCTTATTTGTAATCTTCTTTGAAATCGCAATTCCATCCTCGGAAGCTTTATTAAATATTAGGGTATGAGGCGGCAAGTCCGTGATACCGTATATTGTAACAATGTTTCTGAACGATCTCACGTGTTGAATTCAAGTACAGTCTCTTATTGGACGACATTGTACGAGCTGGGGAAACTCGTAATCGGCTTCAACAGAATGAAACTGCGGGTTGCAACTATTACCTACTTCTAACGCGGTGCAAGTGTTGGACTGGTCTTATTTATCTTGCTTGATACAATGTTAGGATTATCTTGTTCAAGAATTCTTCCACAAAATTATAAAAGGTTATAAAAAGATTAAATCACGTGGGGTGGAATCTACCCAACGTGATTTAATATTTTTGTAATTGTGTTTTAATGCCATAACGTTCCGACAAGGTCTAAGACGTTACATTTTACACTCAAAGTTTTTTGCAAAACCTTACTGAATTTAAGATAGAAACAGTCTATCTTGAGTGCTGGGATTACGTAAATCGTTGTAGTTGAAATACTAGAATCGTAACACCAATACTTGGCATTCGTATGGAATATTCTAAAAGGAAAAATCCCAGGATACGTCTATCGGAAAAATAAAAGGTATTCTGAGTGTTTAGGCCAAGAAAAGGAACAACAAAAAAAAAAGCCAAAAATTAGAGAATATTGTGATTATGCAGACAATAGAATATTCTTTATTATGTTGACCATACCAGTAACATTCATAAAAAAAAACATTTTACACAGGGTGACATAATGGGCGGTCTTATCGCTAAAAGAGATCTATTCAAGACAACCTTTGGAAGGATTACAGGAAGAGTTAGAGATAATACTGCATTTAGTCTGTGGTGTAACAATTACATATCAATAATAAGAAAATGTTTAAGGACAATTAACGCCCTTATGAACAATCTTCGCCAATACAATGACAACTCTTTTCACTTAAACACATCAGCAAAAAATCTATCGGAAAATCGTAACGTCAAACATTTTCCCATCACACAGATCAGACCAGGATACGAACCTCCATAGCGTGGCGTGCCACCATTATGCCAATGATGCGAACAGCGAATTATGTTATTACTCTGTTTTCTTTATTCAAATATCTCAGCTTTATCGTTGTTTATGGTAATCGACTTCAAGATTTGTGTTACTAACGGTCATGCCATAAAGTTAGGGATAAGTATTGCCTGGATCTCCGCGACGGGCTTAGAAGAGTCTCGCACTGAAATCAGGATGTATGACGTGTCTTGTAGCCTGTACATTATATTTTATTTGTGTTGGTACACATTTATTTTTGTTATTTGGTTGGTTTATGGTTTACTTCGGGTGCTGGTTTGAATTTCGAATGTTTGCAGTGGTACTGGTGTATTTTTCATTACAAAATATTGGTAAGCTGTTGTTTTCGTTTGTTACTGCAAGCCGTGTACACATTGCGAAAAATCACGAATTCATAGGTACTTTCATCCTTATGAGGGTATGAGTGAGTGAGTCACCTTTCTTATTAAATGATCGCTTGTGCAAAATTTTGACCAAGTGGTTTTGGGTGTGCGTAGTCTGTCACAGAATGGATGAATTAACTTCGCAGAGGCCTGAATGAGTATCAGCTCTCTCTTTTATAGTATGACCACTTTAAGTGTGCAGTTCTAGGTTTTTTTTTTATATATTACAAGCTAGCCTAAGAAGGCTAATAAGCATTTATTTTAGTTTGTGTTTTCCCGCTTGCATCGATAAGTTGATTGTAATGAAGTATTTACGTCATCATTCTCTTGATTGCCAATCGGTCCTGTGTTCATTCCCCGTCATTCAGCTGAGATTAATCACTATCAATTCAGGGCTGATTGAAAAAATATTCAAAACAGAATTGCTGCAACTACTTGTTGCTGCTTCGTTTAAATTCATGAAAAGAGAATCGAACGAGTAACGTTGGAAGATGAAAAATTGGCCAGTTGGGACCGAGGTCAATTTTAATAGTAATTGAATCCTATCGCTTATGGCTTGATCCGTCCGTAGAGAGCGACTTAACAATACTTATATTATAGTCTGAAAACGACTTTAATAATAAACCGATATAAGTACGTTTGTCTGACAGGTAATAAAAGAAACGCACTAAAAGATTGGAAAGAACTATTCTAACTAATTTAAAATGTTTCATCTCGAAACTAAAAGAAAACTGTTGTGATATTATTGTATCTTTCGATTTTATAGAAAACCTGTCTGCATCAAGGAAATCCGTGCCGGAAGTGGCTCAATAGAACATCAAATAAAAAAGCTTAGCTCGCTCCCGCCTCCACCACGCTTTTCGCTTGATGCGCTTATGTTTAGCTTGAAATTTACTTAGAGGAAAATCATGAAAGAAAATAGTTCTTATTTCTTTAAAAATTGATTTGTTTTTCATTTCCCAGATAAACAGGAACTGTGAATTATTTGTAGAAGTCCAAGAAATTTAATGTTTAATGAGTCAAAAGCTTTTCTTCCAAGACGTTTCTAGAAATTCAAGGTACCGTTATCTTTTTTTAAAAGTTCCCTTCAGTTAATGAAGTAACTCACAGGCAGGTGGATTGCAATGTCTTCAGACTGAAATTTGATGCAAAGGGCTGATTCCACTAGCGGCAAATAAATCTTTATCCGAACAGTAAGAAATTGTGATTTTTTTACAGTTCTTCCATACAATAACTGTCAGATTTCAATTGTCTACTGGGACATGGTTCTTTTGGCGCTTGAATGCCATTTTTAGAAGGGCTCTGCGCGCGTTTGGCAAACATGTATGAAATTGGAAATTGCTTTAAAAAAATAAGATTGTTACCTATGTATAAACATATAATATATAAATAGAAGCGTTAGGTCCAACTATGGCCACTATAGGTTAGTTGAGTTTCTAAACTTAATAAATTTAAGTTTTTTAAAATGTACTGTTTATGCAAATAGGTACCTGTATATCCTCTTTTGCAAATCTCGCAATCGAAGTAAGGTACGCATAAGGTTTCTTATTGCAATTTGTGTTTATTTCTTTTAATTTTGAGTGCAATTTTACTTACAATTATAAATCGTCTTACTGCCAAAAATGGCTAAGTTTACGAGGATGTATGGATGTTTGTGGGATAATTACCGAAATCGGCGCGAGCGAAGCCGCGGCCATAAGCTAGTGAAGAATAAGAATGTATGGCCACGCGCTAAAAAGAACCTTAAACTACTAACGTTGGTAAAACCTGAGGCCCTACTCCCTAACGCTTCGTCCGTATATTCGGATCTGTCCGTCTCTCTCACTCGCACTCATCTGCAAACGTGCGCGAGAGAGACGGATACATCCGAATATACGGATGAAGCGTTAGAGAGTAGGGCCCCTGTCCTCATTTGAATTATTTGAAAAGGAATCTAGGTAACGAATATCTCTAGATTAATTAAAGGAGTATCACAATAATAATAACGGTTGCTTTAATGTCTTCTGCCACCTGAGCTTCGAATCTAATTTAATTAGAAGCCCTAAATCCTAATGAGGACAGTAAAATATTTGCGATTCGGCGTTACACTTAATAACGTTATTTACATTAATAATTTAAATGTTTAAATCGCGTTTCATATTAAAGTTTGATTGAGTTTTATTTATGTTTTAACCACCAAACGATTAATTTTAACAGTCTGCCTTTTTGCGGAACCAGTTTAGATGTAATAAAACATATAATCATATATTATTAGTTCTTATTGTTTTCATCATAATTTTGAGTTTTAATTACCTATACGTAAAAAAATATATATTTGTAAAATCATTTCGGCGATTTCATTGTGAAGCCACACAATGAAATCTGGAATTGATTGCTTCTCATAAATCAATCAAAAGCTTTTATATTTAGATATTCTATGACACAATACTCACTTCAATTTTCTTCTTCAGTTTATTGAAAGGCAATTATTAAGGAATAAATTCCTGTTACTGTTAGCCTATATCATCCCACTGCCGGCCAAAGGCCTCTTGGCCCCATGACTTTCGAAAGCCAAATTCTTCGATCAAGGCCAAATTCTTCGATCCAGGGACAATGTGGACCACTGGTCGTTGGTTTTGTCCAGCTCGTCCCGCCATCTCCTGTGAGGTCTACCGCGTAGCCTTCTGGCTGTATCAGGGCTCCACATCGTGGTTATTTTGGCCCACAGCTCGTCGGGCATACGGCAGACATGGCCAGCCCAGTCCCACTGGTAAAATTCAGTACGCCCTAAGGAGTCTGTATGCTCTAGGAGGACATACACCAACCTTATTGGCGAAGTTCTTCAGACAGGTGTGTAGTACTCGCAACCGGCGTGCGTGTGTGACCAGATGTCTGAACGAGGACGAGGCGAAAGAAGTATGTAAGGATCGTAGAAGTGGCGTTCTGTGATTTCTGTGATTTCACACACATCAAAAAAGTTTGTGATCACTAGCATTTAAACTGATATAATTTTTAAATTGAACTTCATCAAGAGAAATTCTATGTTGTGTTTTCTTTAAATAGAAATACCCTGTTTAAAATTAAACTATTTTTTTTTTTAATATTTCGATTTTCCAATTGATTGCAAACATTTTTTGATGGTGTGTATGTAATAGGGTAAATGACAAAAAAAAAACATATTTTTCTTTTTTCACGTAAACAAAAAATTAAGACGAAACTGTGCGTCGAAAACTCGTGTGACGTCACATTTGAGTACATTTTTTACTCAAATGTGACGTCACAAGCCCCCACTCATGATCTTTGACACGTTTTATCTTCGTCAATTTTTAATTTGATGAAACAAAAAACACGAATCCAATATTTTTCGATAATCTAACTGACGGATTAAACAGAATCATATTTTTTTAGTCAGTCATCATCCCTATTCAATTGTTGACGCTCTATGCATGGCACGAGCTCATACTTTTCAATAAGAATATTGTTTTGCCCGATACGTTCATAGCACGGTCATGGTATATGGTACAGTGGGCAGAAACATTTAGGATTTTAAAAAAATGGTCACAAATTGGATCTATACTATGAGTCTATCCTAAGGATCGAACTTATGACCATTTTTTTTTCACTTTGGTCTTTGCCTTAGTAACACATGATCTCTTGTCGCTTGCTACGTATTTATAAGATTTTAACAAGCGAACTGAAGTTCTATGTTCATATGAAAGCAGAGTTGTTTCTCCGTTTCCTGAAAAGCACATTATACATTTCCAGCTGGCTAAACAAATATGGTTCATTAAATTATAATTAGTACTTTTGCAAAGCATTTACAATGATGTTAATTAGGCTCTTGTCAAATCCTGATAGTTGATCAAAATGTGTATATTGTATTTTAGACCATTCAGAACAAAATGGGTTTTGTATTTGGTCTGATTTTAAACCGTTTGTGATAACTATGAGCCATTTTATTATTTTGCGTTATTTGGTAACGATGTTCTATTCTGTTGTTTAGAGGACTGTTTTGTGTTTTTGTAGTTTTCCGCTTTCATTTTCCCTAAGCTAATGGTAAATTGCTTCATGTTTTGCTAAATATTGGTTTCTAATTATTTATAAGAATAAAACATGGCTTTGACGTTTCGATTGGCCCCAGGCGATTCGATTACCGCGTTTCGGGTGCAACCGGAACAAAATAATATTGATATAGGCTATAAGAACTTGGCTATTCCGAGAATCGTCTTAGAGATTTTTAACCGTATTTTGAATGACAGTGAGTTTATTGTTGTTGTATGTTCTTTAGGGAGATCAGATGCGTAGTAGATACTCATAAGCGGTTTGCGTGTATGAATAGATATAAACGTGATCGAAGCAAAATGAGTACCTGTGGAAGGATTGTAGGAGGAGGCGTTCTATAGTTTCTCCTACCCCTATGGTAAAAAAGCGTGAGTTTATGTATGTACAATCGCCAGCGTATCAAGTTACCAGAAACTATACAGGGTGTTAACCACCTCATCACGAAGCCGTCAACCAAGCATTCTGTACATCAAACTAAGTAACTTTACGCAAAAATTATTGCTGGGAAACGACTTTTTTTTTTTAATGAAAAATCATGTTTTGTGGTAGAACTCAATGTAACGCACTCAAAACATTGTGCTGATGGATGGATTGAATAGTACGGGGGTCTTTGTGTTTAAAGTAAAAATCTTACATTGAAAACTTGCATTAAAAAATAAAGTTGTCGAAAAGTTGGAACTTTGACCCCCAATATCTTCGTAACTAGAAGGTTCCCAGGTATGGTGTAGAACAAAAATGATCACAATGACGGGGAGAACAAGTACCTTTCGGGTTCGTTAAGAGGTTTTTACACCCTTTAGAATTTTCTCATTCGGTTTCGAACTTAGACTTGCGAGGAGAGAGGAGATAGAGAGGAGATATTTGACAGCGTGTCTTGAGAGGAGATATTTGACAGTTTGTGTTATTGATGTGCTGACAACTGTATACGACAAGGAACAGTACTAGTGTCTAAAAATAAATAAAAATATTAGATTAAACTTCTATTTTGTTTTCCATTTTACTCCAAAAAAAAATGCCGCACCGCATTCTGATACAGCACCGCATGCCACAAATTCAGTGAAACAAAAAACGGCGAGTTTAAACCAGTTTCAATGTGCATGAAAATCTGGACCGTTCTCTTAGGAAATATAATATCTTTTAGTATGACTTAAGTTCGTTTAATTCTAAGAAGTAAAGTGTAATATCATGCTTGCAGTGAAGGCGGGGTTGTAGGAAACAATTTCTTCAAGTACTTTACTCGAAGAAACTTCGCGGTATTGTACCTGCCTTTATTTGTTAACAACTTGAAGCTTAATAAGGAGGGTTTTAGTTGATGGTAAGGTGGCACTTATTTGAGATGTTAAATATAACATTCACCTATTCGTCGAAGGGCAGGTACAAACTCAAAACTCAAACTCAAACTCAAATCATTTATTTCAATTAGACCATTACGGCACTTTTGAAAGTCGAAAATACAATAAAAGCAAAGCTACAGTCACAGTCACAAGGCATAATAACTTGAGAAAGTACTGTAGTTGCCCATTCCCTAACGTAGATCTCTATGGAGAAGAACGGGCAAGAAACTCCATGGACACTCTTTTAAATTAAAATATTGTTACAAAATCTTGGTTACATCATTCATGTTGAGATTATACATATATGTGAGAACGATGTAGAAAGACGTGCACATTAAGAGCGTCCAGAGTAAAATAATAAATCAAAAATTAAAAAAAAAGTAATTAAAATGAACGAACCGTGGCAGCTAAGAGATGACCAGTCCCAACTGAGAGCGCCCGTTCACGAACATGACGCATGTATCGGCGCCAAACAACCAAACCAAGGCATATTCAAGTCAATGAAAGATAACTAAATGTAAGTGGTGGCTGAACAGTACAAAGTACTCACACATGTGCTATGCAATTATATAATACTAAAAACTGGAATCTATACAATGAAAGTAGGTATATTTTAACAATCTTCTGCAGCTTCCACAATACATTAACATGGGAATCAATTCTTCTTCTACTTCTTCGCGTGTCGATAGACTCAAACAATGGCCGACCAGTGCAATCAATTAGTTTGCAACTATGGTTGTGGAGCAGGACCAGCATGTAGCCAAGCATTTTTATCATCAATGTAATCCCCCAACTTATAATATGCTTGCCTACATAGTGTGCGTTTTATACAAGATTTAAATTTCGTCTCATTCAGTTGAAGAATGTGGGGAGGTATTTTATTGTAACATTTCAAACAGTACCCCATGAAAGATGAATCTACTTTAGCAAGCCTGAAACCTGGCTGAACTAGTTGGTCCCTATTTCTAGTGTTATAGTGGTGTCTGTCACCTCTTTTACTGAATAAATGCAGATTTTTCCTAACGTACATGATGTTTTCAAAGATGTATTGACAAGGTACTGTCATGATATTAATTTCCTTAAACAGTTCTCTTAGAGAATCGCGTCTACGTAATTCATATATGGCTCTGATGGCTCTTTTCTGCAGAATAAATATAGACTCGATGTCTGCAGCCCGTCCCCATAGTAAAATACCGTATGACATAATACTATGAAAATAACTAAAATAGACTAGCCCCTCGGATTTTTCTAACAGCATATGCAGCTGAACTCAGCCGTCCTGCAAGAGATGTTAAATGAGGACCCCATTGTAACCTTGAGTCGAGCGTGATTCCCAAGAAAACCGTTTTATCGACACATTCTAGTTTCTCTTGATTCAATATTATGTCACAATCATTACTTTTGACATTTGGTAGAGCAAATCTAATGCACTTAGTTTTGTTTCCCATTTAGTACTAAATTATTAGCGGTAAACCAATTATGGACCTGCAGTAGGGCGTTATTTACGTCGTCAAGATCAGTGGCACGTCTGTTTATCCTAAATATTAAAGAAGTATCGTCAGCAAACAACACCATATGCGGATGGTTGTTAAATAAACGGGGTAGGTCATTAATATATACTAAAAAGAGGAAGGGACCCAATATCGAACCTTGTGGTACACCCATTTTTACTTTTAAACCCATTGAATTGACACCATTTATTTGTACCTGTTGTGTTTTGTACAGTTGAAAAGACACGTTATGGAGTAAAATGATAAGTCATACAGTTAACAATATAGGTATTCAATATAAGAATTTAATGGATAGTTTGATTGATTGTATTTAAGATTAAAAGATATACCAACTATTATTATTATTATTATTATAAGCCTATGACGAAACCGGCCCGGCAGGTTCCCAGGCATGGTGTAGAACAAAAAAATAATCACAATGACGAGGAGAACAAGTGCCTTTCGGCTTCGTTAAGAGGTGTTTTACACCCTTTATTCAATCACTACACCCCAAACCTCTATGTTACGCTCTGTGCTGTTCGTCATCAGTTTTGTTTTAGTAATATTCATTGAAAGCCCGACTTGGAGACTGGCGCGGCTCATATACCAATACATGGGATAAACCAAAGATGCTTTTCTGTCTGTCTGTGTGACTGATAGTTCTTTTAAAGAAGGTACACGAATCGTGTATCATGATGGATTTTGAGGCAGCTTATGTGTAGGTATTACACATGTATTTAAATGTGGCAGTGATAGCTTAGTGGTGTGACCGTCGGACTGCCAAGGTAGGTCTCGAGTTCGAATCCAAGGCACGCACCTCTGATTTTTCGGATTCATGTGCGTATTGTATACTTGTATCTCTTGCTTCGGTGAAGGAAAACATCGTGAGGAAACCAGCATGCCTGAAAGATATTTCTTGACGGCATGTAAAGCCAAGTCAGAGGCCCATGTGTGGCATAAAAACGCTGACACCAGGTTAAAAGGAACCGTCAACCGTCTGTCAACCGTCACGATATTATTTACTACATTTTTTTTCATATCCATCGTTTCCTTGGTATTCTTCTCCCTCTACATCCATTAACATTAAAAGGTATCATAGGGTTACTGGTACGGAAATTCCAATGTTTAAGATTTACCGCTACTTCGAACGAAACCTCTGTTAACCAATAAGAATCCTTCTGAATTGGAAGCAGCGACAGATAACCACATTACTTGCGAGCCAATAAACCTCCATACATGTACACTTGTTACAAGTTAAGGCCACTACACACATGCATTGTTATTTTGTCTATCTACAAAGTGCATTTTCATCTTTACATGTAATAAATCTATTCGAAGTGTCGTTTCTCTATATCGATCGTTAGAGAAATCACTTTTAGCCTTAAAGAACTTTCAACTGTATTCATGATTTAAATCTTGAGGCTATTTACAGTACCTAAGTGAACCCTAAGTGTTGGTGTAGTGTGTGTTGTTCTTGATTTACGTTGCCAGAAACCATTATTGAATGAGAAGCAACCAAAATTCTCTATATTATTCTTTTAAACATGAGGAAATAAACAATACACTATACTAGATAAAATTTCCCTTTGAATCCTCATGACCAGCGTGGAAAATACTTTGTAGGTAATTACACTAACAATGACCGATAGCGTTATAACGTCATTTCTAGAGTAACCAAACTTTTCTGCATAATTATGCAGAATAATCCTAGTTTCACACTCTGTACATAAATGAAATTAAAAAAATAAGTAAGGAAAATAGCACTGTATTTTAATAACCATTCGGTGCAAGAAAATAAACATTACATTTCAGCATAGAACACCCAACAGCTCCAACGAATAGAAATGTGGCTTTAGCAAATGTTTGATGAATTGTGACAAACATTTGTAAGCCACTAAAGTGTCAACAAAATGTGTGTAGTAATCACCCACATGTTTGTTAGACTTTGTTGGCCCAGTCTGTTGGCCGTACTAAAAGAGCTTTGGTCTGGTTGGCGTTTAATGTCACACATACGTTTTGGTTGCGAACAGGGATCGTCCCGTGCGAGTGGCATCGATGGTCGTTCTTTAGTCGAGCGGACAGTTGAGGACCGTCTGATGAATGGGCTGTATGGCCAGAATGGGAGTTCAATCGAAGCTTAGGTGTAGCTTTAACCGGTATCATGCTATTGGTCAGTGGCTGGGAATTTGGTATTCAACGTTGCTGAACAGTTTGTTTTATGAAGCATAATTTTGGGATACATTAAAAAAAAATACGATCTCGGTTTCAGAAAAAAACTGTAGTTATACTGTACGTAGATATAAATTGAAAAAAGTTTCAATTTCAATAGAACGTAATAAAACTCCCAGTTACAAAACTAAATAAAATTCCCATTTATTCCCACTACCTTCCGTGAATACAAAAATGTTTTCATCCCCTTCCAAACTCAATTGTGAAAAGATTTTATTTACAAATCGTCAAAATTCAGATTATGTTGCTCATCAGCGCTATCCTTTAAAAGGGGAGGTGGGGGAGGCGCGTGAAACTGGCTAATGAAGTATTTCAAGCCTCCCCTTCTGAAGCGCCGTGATTGGTGATGGAATACTAAGCATGGTCCGATGAATAGCTTCACGTAATTCCTTCTGATTGTACGCCGAAAAATGTGAATATTTTTTCCCCTATTAAATTTTCGCTGCGAAATTCTTCGGGGTAATTTGTTGTGTAACGTTTTTATGCGAGTTTGAGTGTGATTATTATTAGCTTTTATTTTTGGAGATTGTGGTAATTTGCATTTAGTAAATTGGTGGTAATTTAGACGCTGCGTATGGTGTGCGTGTAGATACTCACATTTTTACCAACATTGCAAATTGCTCACGTATTTAGAAAGACTTTTACAGACTCAAGAATAGAGCAAATAGTTTTATAATGGCCAATCGTTTACACCAAAACGTATCTCAAATACTACCATTTCATTTCTGAATTCCGAGCTATCTTCAAAAATTTTAAACGAGCCACAACATTCACGAAAAATATTTTATATTCCTGAATTTTTTACTTCACTGAAATCTATCCGAGGATTTGGAGTAAGTAGCGAATAAATGCGAGCTCAGCAGCTGCCATATCTAGTGCATAACATAGTTTGAAATTCTTATATGGTGAAGTTCTCGTTCATGATTTCCCTCAGCTAAGAAGTTTGTGCTTTCCAGCAAGTTGAGCAGTAAATCAATTCTTCGTACGTATTACCATGCGTGCTACACGAAGCCACTTGTTTTAAATGTTGAAGGGTAGGGGGTACTAGAAGGTTTGCATAATAATATATGCCTTTTGAATTCTTTACTTAGAAAATATATAAAATTATATGCGCATAGTTTTTTTTTGCTTTTTCTATTCACGCGACAAGTTTTGTGCAAACTATTGTTTTTATTACAAGGTTTATTTTCTTCTTTTTTGTGTATTTTGTAAAAGCTATCTGTAGGATCAAGTAACGATTATGTTTATTCATCAAAATTCAACGCGCGTGTACAAAGTTTCGTGTCTGTGCTATTAACCGTTGAGAAGTTCCCTCTTGAGGTGACGATCATGGTTGCAGGATGAGGTCATGATAGAAATCATCTATATTTATCAAAACTGAGCGCGTAGGTATACAACGTTTCGTGTTCGCGATATAAACCTTTGAGTAGTTAAATCTCTCGTAAATATACGATCCTGGCTGCAAGATTAAATAATGTCTGTCATAAAAATGTATTGTCACCAGAACCGAAGGTGTGTGCAAAATTTCAGCTCAAACAGTTGGGGATAACGGGTTTGAAATTCGGTTGCAAGATTTGATCTAGACATAGGTACTAACAAACTGGCTGGACTGTAGCTTGATCTTTCTGTATCGACAATTCACTAATTTCAGTAACCGGTCTATTTCATAAGGTTGTAAGTACACTGTTTTATAGACAAAAGTTTTACAGAATTTCGATTCATATAAAAAAAAATCTTATATTATCGTTTCACAGAATAATCAATACGCAGAAACATACACGCCGAACTGAAATCTGTAGCAATTATTATTAAAACACTAAAACAAACAACTTGCACACCATAAATGAATAAAATTTTACTTGGTCTATTTTATAATTTTTAACACTATAAACCGTAGTTTATATATGAAAGCGAAGAGAGTCCTAAATTTGTTATTGCGACCAATTTCGATGTAGCGTAGTTAGAACTGTGACCAACTACGACTACATCGAAATTGGTCGCAATTGGTCGCTACTGTGACCAAATGGTCGGAGTGCTACGCGGGGCTCCTATTTCTGTCTGCAAGGTTTAAAGTAACCTAACACGAAGGGGATAGCATTTTCATTGCAGTCAAATATCATGAAAAAATACACCGAAGAAACAATATTCGTTAAAAAATAATTCTACTGTATGAGTTTATTAAATCATGATCTGTCATAGGACTAATTTGTTTGAGACACCATTGTTTTTAAACTATTGTGTCTACTTCGTGGACAGATCAAGGGTTAAAAAAAACGGGATTATTAAATTTATTGAATTGTTTCTGTGAAACAAAGTTTCATTGAAGTAAATAGTCGTTAAAACAATAATATTGCAAATAAAGATATAAGGACCAACAATTCTATGAAACTTTTTCTGCGAAAAAAAAATCTATGAAATGTCTGTCTGTGAAATAAGTATTTAAATATATCTTTGGCTTTAAACTAAGTTCTAGTTCGTATTCTGATGTTATGCTCTAGAAAACGTAACCTATAATATTATTTTACTTTCGGTAAATAATACTGTAATATTAAATGGGTATTTTGTGCTACTAAATATAAATGGTTTTATGTAGATTTTGAAACATGTTAACGCACGAGTTAGTCCGTAGATTGAGTTCTAAAATATTAAGAATAAGTACGTTGTTTTGTTTATGTCTCTATGATTATTTAAATAATGGCAATTTATGGAAAGTTTAATTTTAGCCAAACCAGCACAACAAAATATTTTAATGAGGTTCAAATTACATAACTCTTTTGTAAAATCTCTCTCTAAAGTAACACATTCACGGTAATTTTATAAAATCATAACATAGCATCACGCCTGTAATCCCCAAAGGGTAAGGCAGAGGTGTACCAATATAATACCCGACGACCCGAATGGCGCAGCGGTAGTGAGGCTGCCTTACGTTCTTAGGGTCCCGGTTTCGAATCCCGGTTGGAGCAAATGTTTGTGTGATGAGCATGGACATTTGTTTCCAAGTCATGGATGTTTATATGTATAATAAGTATATATGTATTTACAAACAAAACGTATCTATGTAGTATATCAACTATCTGGTGTCCACGACACAAGCCTCGTTGCTTAGTGTGGCACTAGATGGCGCTGTGTGTTAATGTCCAGCGATATTTATTTTAATAGTATAAACCCACATTTCGCCAGTTAGGTTTAAATCCCATGTAATAGGGGGTGAGCCAATTGCCAAACTTTGTGGCTGCTACTGAGAAATTCTTAATGAAAAACACAATAACACTTTGCCCGACCCGGGAATCGAACCCATCCATGCCCTCATGCTCAGCAGTCGCGCTTGCGACTACTCGACCAACGAGACGGTTTCATAAGATCAGCTTTTTACGTAAAACGAGTAGCTATATCCTTGAATATGCCATACGATAATATATTTTAAACTAATAGCCTTAACCTTCCTTTTTCTCAAGCGCCACACTAATATCCAGAAATACTTGAGGCTTTTAGTAAAATCACTTACTGTATGGACAATATACCCAGTGGTTAACACCTCGCCACTAGAGATTTTCTTTTAACGACACCGTTGAGAAATCACAGTAAATGTAATTACACTAGAGTAACTAAATAACTAACGTTTGTTATTAGGTGTTTTGAAAGCAAAAGAATCGGTATTTCTTTTTTTTGTCTGAGAGAGACGCTGTGAGGTACTTTCTTAATTACATCTTTAGTGTGTCGTGCCAACATTGGCCTAAAGTAGTCTTATTTTTTTCTGAGGACTGATTTGATTATGCTCTCACAACGAAAGCTAATGTGGTCTTTTAAGAGTGACATTAACCGGTGGTCAGGGTTCTGGAGAGACCAAAGAAACGATGGATGGACTGTGTTAAGGATGATATGGCGTCCGATGAGATGACGAGTAATAGAGAAGTATGGAAGAAGAAGACATGCTGCGCCGACCTCAAATAAATTGATATTAGGGCAAGAGAATGATGATGAATATGATTAACCAAAGAAACTAGTCATAATCAGTTCACAGGAACTCCGTTCAAGAAAAAACGATAGCTCTCTAAAACACAAAGGTTAATATTATCAGATCATAAATATTTTCCACATCACAGAATACTTCGTCCACAATAATTCCTCAGGAGCTGAGATCTGAATATATTACAATCACAAAGATAAACCGAACGATCACCCGGATGCGCACCAGTTCCTAAGTAATAAAACTTCAAACACTCGCACTGCGACTGCAGTAATTTCCTTATTAAAGTTGGTGATAAGTAAAAGCGCACTGAGGCCATGACGTCATAGGGCACGCCACAATAGTCGCGGTAAGTCCCCTCTTTGAGGAGTGGCTGGAGAGACGCCACGGCGTCCTCACCTTCCGCCTGACGCAGGTTCTTACCGGACACGGTTGTTTCGGTAAGTTCCTGCACCGAATCGGGCGGGAGGAAACGTCCGGGTGTCACCATTGTGAGGATCGACCGGAGGACACGGTGGAGCACACGGTGGAGGTGTGCCCCGCTTGGGCGGAGCACCGCCGTGTCCTCGTAACGGCGATTGGCGGCGGCGACCTCTCGCTCCCGGCCTTGGTTCAATCCATGGTCCGGAGCGAGACGGAATGGGACGCCGTCACCTCCTTCTGCGAAGCAGTCATGCTAGCGAAGGAGGTGGCGGAACAGGACAGGGAGAGATCCTCACGTCCCGGCCGCCGCGGGAGACGCCCCGGGCGTCGGGGGCCACGTGGTGGCTTCCGGCCACCGTAGGCGCGGGCCTCTGGACGGGGAGCTATGGGCTAGCTCGCCGTCCGTACGTCTCATGACGACAGGCCGTGTCGACGGCGCGTTCGTGTTCCACGCGCGCCTCAAAGAGAGTCAGCAATAAGGAAGGGGTCCGCAAGGACCGAAGCCTGCCGGGGCTGCGGGACTATTCGAAAGAGATACCGTGGCCCCGGAACACAAAGGGCGAGGAAGGAACATGGATGGGTTTTAGTCAGTAAAAGTCTGACACGCCCTCCTGCTCCGTCCAGAGCGGGAGAAGTCATTTGATGATTTCCCATCCGAAAAAAAAAAGGCCATGACGTCATGACGTGTAATTGAAAATACGAGGATATTTGTTCAGAATTTATTATAGTTGCTGCAAACATACGAACGTGTTAAGCTTCACAACTAGGCTATAAATATCGGCGGGCTCTGAGTTATGGCTTTAGTTCAACACACAGATTTGTTCCCTGTGTTTCGACCACAATACACCTATTTGAGATTCGGTCCCGACCATTATCGATCAATTGGCAGTCGCCACTAGTTTGTTTGCTGTTCTTTGTCGGGTATCAGTAGGAACAGTTACAGGTTGTTCGAAAGTATACGACTTTTATGCTTACTTTGAGGTTTCCCAAGACAGAATGTCTTACGGAAAGTTGGGCATGCGGAAAATTCACGAGAATATTTTCCCGTTATTCTCGCTCTCGAGTGTTGCTTGCTTTAATAAGTTATTAAAAATCAAAATGGTTTATTTTTTATAACTAGATCCGGGTATATTCCTTGTGTCCTCGAAATATAATGAAACAATTGTAAGTATAAATAATAAAATCAAATGATACAAGGCTTTCCTGATTTCAAGCGTAAATGAAATAAAAATCCGTTGTTAAATTAAATCAATAGATGGCCTGTTGGAATCCAATTTGAAACAAAGATTGAGTGCAAATAGACTGATGAACGGCAGTGATCAAAATACACTTTTATAAAATAAATACATAGTCAAATGAAAACACGGATCATCTAGTAAACGATTGAAAAATTGATTGGTGTTGTCGCAGAACAAAAGTTTTTGAGCAAGCTATTAAAACAGTTACCGCTTGCATATGAAAATAAATGACATGGATTGAAAACGTATTTAACGGACAAAAGTATTTAATTTAAAAATGAAATGACTCAATTACAAAACTCACAGTTATTTTAAGTTTTCAACAATATGCAATGTCCCTGGAAATCCAATGTAGGTGTTATTTCCATAATCTCCACGATATGACTCGTTAATAAGCGAAGGTGGAGTTCTAAGTGTGTGCTAACTTGCTCAACGATATGCAAACGATTACCGGGGCAGCGAAGCGGTCTATCTAAACGTAGCACAATGTCACAAGTCACCATTTGCAGAGAAAGCTAATTTGTATATTATTTTGCTTTTGCGCTCGTTCCATAATTGTTTGAATTGCACGTTAGATGTCTACAGCTACGCTCGTTCCTACCTACGAAGTTCATAACATAAATACTAGGTATAAAATGAAATAGCAGCTGCTTCACCCCGATACGCATTAACATAATGAACACTTGGCCCATAATTTTCGGGGATTCTGTAAAAAAATCATCTCGCTATGCGAAAAGTTAGAAGGGCAAGTTTAGCAAGAATTCTCTCACCCCAAAAGTTAACACGTAAAGTTGTTCATCAAGCGACTGGAATCGTTTTATTCATTTACGGAGTATCTTATTTTTAAACATAAAAAAGCGGCCCCCCAATGCCAGATGATAACAAAGGGGAAGTTCTTTCAGATATTGTGTAGGATGGTGCTTATAATTTCCTGTTCGGCGTTTCCGGGCCTTTCAGCTAATAGTCTTTTCAGTTTTCCCCCCTTTGTGCATCTCTTGATTGTAAGGATCTTACAATTAGTTAAAAATATATTCAGCGAGGGCCGGCTGCTCATAAAATTGAACTAATAAAGAGAGGTAGAACCAGTGAACTTCACAAAGAAAACTTTGTTGGTCAAGATTCTACTTTAAAATTTTCTTTGGATGGATAAAGGGAATCTTCTCATTTGTTAGTTTTTCGTCTGACGGCGGAGGCCAGAGTTGAGGAAATTCGAAAGTAAATCTGATTTTTTACATGAATTTAGAATCCGTACTGATTTTCATACCGTCCATTTTTCAGACCTTTATGAATCTTCAGCTACCAAGGATATACTTCTACTGGGATTTTCATGCGTCTGGAAAAAACTTAAATCTTCGCTGTCGACATGTACTAGGTGCTAGGATATACTTAAAACTTTTACTCTCTAACAACATTACGGCTCGGAAAGGAATGTCGTATTTGAGCGAAAATCACACTTTAAATTTTTTATTGTGTTCTGTCTGCCAGCCGTGAACAGTGACCTTTTTAATAAAATAACAGGAATTTTGTAATTGAGTCATTTCATTTTTAAATTAAATACTTTTGTTAAATAGGTTAGGTTAGGTTTTAGAGACTGAAATTCACCCATGAAACTGAACCCTATCATTATATCTAAATCACTTTCAAGTACTGCCATTGTCATCATTGTTTTGGAATATTGGCAGACACACACACATACATACATTTAAACACAGTCCATCCGAAAAATATCATATCCCATAAATATCACATAAATATCTCCAAAATATCCAGGTTTTTAAACACTTTTTTTTTTCGGTTGGGGGTAATCATCAAATGACTCCTCCCGCTCTGGGCGGAGCAGGAGGGAGTGTCCGACTTTTACTGACTAAAACCAATCCATGTTCCTTCATCGCCCTTTGTGTTCTGGGGCCACGGTATCTCTTTCGAATAGTCCCGCAGCCCCGGCAGGCTGGATATTTTACGAGGAGAGAAGGAATTGTAGGCAATCGATTGGCGGGTTTAATTCTAACCTCTATACATAAAATAACTCACATAATACACACAGAACGCCAAAATTAATCATGTCTTTATAGACTTAACTTAATCCAAAATCACCTCACAATGCCTAGATTAAGGCAAACATCCATATTGTCCTATTTGCCTCACATACATAGCCATTAACCGAAATGTAAATTGAATCACCGTACGTAAATACAGAATTAGGTCGTTCCACCTAATTATATAATATAATCAGCTAGAGTTGCCCTTCCACACATCTTGTGCACTCGAAGCCGCAATTTAGCCGTGGTTAACCCCTGACATGCTGTGTTTACGTCTAAATTTCAAAACTAAATTTCGAGCTAATTAGAAATTATGTTTTGTGGTAGAGGATTTCCTGTTGGCAATTGTTTTTTGTTTGCTTCAGTGTGCTTGGAGAACAATTTCGGACAGCTGCTGCTTAGTGTTTTGAGTGCACCCTGAAATTAAAGAATTTAAAAGAATATTAATCTGAAACGTGGCGGAAGTTACTGTTTTGCTACTGTTTGCCGAAGTTCAACATTAAAATATTCACACAAGACCCATTATAAAGTACATTAAAAATACAGATTGTAAACAACCTCATCACGTAGCCGACAACCAAGCATTCTGTACATCAAATTAGGTAACTTTACGCAAAAAATATTGCTGAGAAACGACTTTTTTTTTTGGGGTGAATAATCATGTTTTGTGGTAGAACTCAATGTAACGCACTCAAAACATTGTGCTGATGGATGGATTGAATAGTACGGGGGTCGTGGAGGTGAACTTGTATTTAATTTTTTTTACAAAAAGTTGGACCTTTGACCCCCAATATCTCCGTAATTATAAGGTTCCCAGGTATGGTGTAAAACAAAAAATGATCGCAATGATGGGGAGAACAAGTGCTTTTCGGCTTCGTTGAGAGGTTTTTTAAACCCTTTATGGATTATAAGCACCTCGTTAGGCAGCTGGCACAAGGGCTTGATTCAGAAAGCAGTACTCCTGGACATGGCTCATATTGTAAGGAGGTTCCTTTCTCTGGAGCCCTGACCGCCGGTAGCTTGGACCCTGTTCCCGATACCGGTGGGCTACAATTTTTATATTGTTTTTTTTTTAAGGGGACTACAGGAGCTAAACGCGAGTTTTATAATTCAAAAAAGCATATGATTCACTGCAATAAACAAAACCAGATAAATATATGATATTCTTTAGGATATATGCTAGTATGATAGTATTTTGAACACAAAATACAACTAATTTTACTCGATAAAAAAAATCACGAACTTATCTCTAAAAATTTCTTTTAACGAGTAAAAGCCATGCTCAAACACATGCGATCATTCTGATTTTCTGGCAAACAATTCTACAAGCAACATATTAGCATGATAGTGTTTAATATATCCAATCAATAGATTTTTTGTGAATCGCAATAAACCACTAATTTCGCACTATTCGGCCCGCAGTGACTGACGTAACAACCACTTTGTAGTGAAAGCTGATTATAACTTTATTATAACAGTTTTTAAAACGAAGTTTTAACCACCACAATTGGAGTTGCTAATTTAGCTCCAGTAGTCGCGTTAAAGTAAAGGAAAGGATAATACATTTGAAAGCAGTGGATCTTTATCCGTGTAGAAAAATTGTCACCATTTGCATTCCTCTTAGGAATGGGTGACTAATTCTCAATTGTACTTATTTCTTTTTCAGATATTTTTGTCTATTGTTTGACACTCTTTACCGAAGCGTTCCATAACCCAACTGTCCTTGATATTACCAGCATCATTCAATGATCATAACTAGATTGTGCTAAACATCGTATGATCATAACTAGATTGTGCTAAACATCGTACAAGTTGACTTTTCAAAGAAGATGTGGTAGTCCATGCAAGAGAAACTGTACAGTTTCCTATAGCTCTTCGCAATAGAATCAATATTGAATAGAAAGCAGTTTCTGACTATTAATTGTTTGCAGTAACTTGCTCCAACATTGTTTTGATTGACTATTTGGAAACGATTGGGTACAGATCTTTGTTCGTCTTGTTTACCGTCATTACAATAGTTAGTGCATTTGACTT
Source organism: Xestia rhomboidea (assembly GCA_963853795.1). Classification (NCBI taxonomy): domain Eukaryota; kingdom Metazoa; phylum Arthropoda; class Insecta; order Lepidoptera; family Noctuidae; genus Xestia; species Xestia rhomboidea. The sequence continues at coordinate 11,571,752 of OY970763.1, read as the reverse complement.
CGACTGGTAGATTCTCTCTGTAAGGGCTCCTTCACAAAAGCGCGACGCGACTGGCATCGCGACATTTTGCGACCCGAATTTGAGTTGCTCAAATCTACGTTTGCTTGTTTTATGTATTTCATGTGAACATTGGCGAAGGTGGCGTGACGATCTGATCATGTTTTGCGGGGCTAACATGGCCAGAGATCGCACAGGATAGAGAGGTTATGGAACGAGAAATGAGAGGCCAGCAGTGGGTCACGATGCAGGCAACTAATAAAAAAATGTGAACAGTAAGCCTGTGGCCTATGTCTTTTTCCTACACCTACTGTACTGTAATCATTATCATCATCATCAGCTCATAATGTTCCCACTGCTGGGACACAGACCTCCTCTCTATGAGAGGGAATGGACTATAATCCACCACGCGGGCCCAGTGCGGATTGGTAGATGTCACATGTCTTCGAATTTTTTGGTTCTAGGACATGCCGGTTTCCTCACGATGTTTTCCTTCACCGTTTAGAGAGCAGCGGCGATGAAATAAATTACACAAAGTAATGGACAAAGTAATTATGGACAGTATTGATTGTTAATGCAGCTATGATTCAATCTAGATACAGACGCGACATTATTTGAGAAAATACGATTCCGTCGCCAGACGAACTTGCATGCATCTTTCTGTAACCGTCGGCTGTGTAGATCCATTATGAAGTAAATAAAACAAACAACGAAAAGGAATTATCCATAATGCTCGTATAATTGCACAAAAAATCAAAGCTGACACTTGACGTGATCCTGTTGATCTAAAATATTTTAGCCTTTTGTTTTCTAAAAAAAGGCACTTAGGTTATTTTAAAAGCACCCAACTCGACAGTTCCCGAAAAGGCATGTTCATTGCTTTATTTATTATGTATGACGTTTTGTACACATTCCTACGAACAATCTCTAAGTTCCGTCCCCGGAAACTGTATACCAAAGATGGAGAGGTTTATTTTCACCCGGGGACCGCGCCACAAATATTCGTCTTTAAAATAATTACATAAATTCTAAAACACCTCTTTAGAGGATTCTGTTGGGGTGCTAATGAATTATGCGATCAAGATAAATTAGTTTTGATGTAATACGAATCTTAGTGGGTATAGCAAGAGGGTTTAATTAAATATGATAATAGGTTGAATCCCCGGTCGTTGTGCACGTTCGAAGGAATTCCTATGCGTACGAAATTCGATGAACATTTTAAAAGGGAATTTAGTTTTCATGAGCCTATTGCGAATGCTGTCTCATTTGTTTCACATTCTTTTGTTTTCGCCTTTGCAGCGAATGTTGGATATTCGGAGAGAGAAAAGAGTTTGAATACGTAATAGGACCCCTTTTGAAGTCTCTTAAGTACCTAATAAAGATTAAGTGGATACGTTTCTAGAAATATCTTGTACGTTAAAACATGGTGAGGAGAGTTCTTGGTATTGAAGTGTTTTCACTTTGTGTTGTTTAAGTTACCGTTGACAGGTAGCAGTGATTCTTGTCAGTAGATAATCCGATACTTCGACTATTTGAAGTCAGCTGTAAGTACCAACGAATATAGAATAGAATAAAATAGAGACGTAGGCGTTTAGTTGCTAAACTAAGTTAGCCAGCAAAACGACTGTAGACAAACCGATTTACGGCCGTTTTCTAGAACTTACTTACTTAAAACTGTTGGTTAATGTACCTTCTTCCGAAGCTATCAGTTTTTCTACAAACAAAGAATATCCTATCCGTGTCACCTACCTGTCACTTGATTCATAGATAAATCAAAGAAAGCTTTTCTGTGATGTTTTGTTTCTAACCGTCCAGTTAGCAAAATGTCAAACAGACATAGATAGCAACCTACCGAAACCGGCTAGTAAGTTATTGATAATGGCCGTAAGGCTGCTGTGGTGTTATACGAAAAAGTAAAATTTAAAATAGTTTCGAGGTAATTATTTTTCTACATCGATAGGCAAAACTGACCCAGGATATTATTTGATTCAGAAAATGCTTTTTCTCTTTTTTATCTGCCCTCAAGATTAAGAAGAAAAGAAACTAAGATTAGTTTTACCGAGTACCAATCTTGAAATTCAAACTAAGACTTACTCAACGTTGCCCTCAACACAGTTGTAAATATCGTCCGTTTAATTAAGCCAACAAACGTCTGCTAGTGTAGAGCGAAGCCGCGAACTTTCCTCTTTAGTCGGCTCGGCTTCCATAACGTCCCCAAAGACCAAGTGCCACCATTATCTTCACTTAATGCAACTTGCACGCAAATTCAGGCCGACGTTTAATAGTCCAAGTTTGAAGAGGTCCTAAAGGGTTGGCCCACAGATATAGATATACCTAGATAATGCAAGTATCATGGTCCGTATGAAAACCAAGCGTGACATTTTTTCCTACCTACGACGTCACTTACCTATGACGTCACAAAGAGACTACGTTTTTGTTCGTTCAATGTCTAGAATTCAGTTCTTATGGTTGTTTAAGAGGGCTCTTCCCGTCCCGTCTATCGTCAACGCGAGCATGGTCGAAAAGCTTGTTGTTTCATCCAGAGCCACAGCGACGATATTCTTTCAACTCCCCTGTCTCACCTAGCCCCGACCCCGCACTACTCGTCTCCGGCGCACCTCATACCGCCTAACGCGATAACATTGAACGAAAAATAATTTTCAAAAATTTGTAAAACTTGTTCCAGGAAATACTAGAATCTCCACTACATTTGCAAGGCTTCTATCTGGATGTTTTCTTTACTTTTACTATCAATTTATGAGTTACCATACGACTACGTTTATGAGTTATAGGTATATATCATTATGAACGGCCAAAGTTGAGGTAAAATTTGTGCAAAACAGCAGGAGGATTTTGGAGGCTTATACTGAATTTGTTTTTACAATTTTTTATTTTTTGCTTTGAGCCTAGACATAGTGCACAAGATACCTATAAGTTCAAAAGATTCAAAGATATATGTGTAACAACGGCATAATCACGCACGAGCGTTTGTTTGAAAAGTTTGGCGGGTTGGCCGCTCTTAGAGAAATTAGCTTGCTGCGACAGTAGCCAAGTTAAGATGAAAGCGCCAGGGTATCACGTGAAATTCAAATCTTCTCATGATTTTAATAATTTGCCAGTGTCAGGTTGTATGTTGAAGAATATAAGATTCGCGTCCGTAACACATAATAGTTACAGAATATAGTAATCATTAAAATAAGAAAAGTTGAATTTCGCGGGCCACCCTTACGCTTCCTCGTTAAGCATAAAATGCTTAAGCCGTACACGCGAAGGACGCGTTATCTAGGTATACGATATCTGTGGCCTGGCCCACTGCTTAGGACGATACAAGGAATCAAGGATTCAACCCTTTATACGGAACTTTTGGACATGTAAGATCATAAGTCTGTGGTGGCTAGGTAACTACTGGATATTGTTACACCGTATTTATATCGCCCACAGGCTCGGTGGAGCGACGATCTTCGCAGGGTGGCTGGTAGCGACTGGATGAGAGTTGTCGAGAATCGAGTTAAGTGACGTGCGTTTGAAGACGCCTATACGCCCAGCAGTGGACTGTCGTAGGCTGATGATGATGATTGTATCTCGAATTAGTGTTCGCAACTCCAACACCAAGTTTTGCATAAATGTTGGAAAAGTAATAATTTGATCCTACCCAGCTCTTCAAGAAAGGCTATTAGCAATAACTTGGTGTGACTGAAAATCTCATGGAGAGTACCTGCTGAAGTACTTTCCTCTGTATCTGGCGGCGTCTGGGCAGTTTAGAATCACATCTAGTCTTCCTTTAAGCATACTCTGCGAGTGGGATCTCCGCACTCCGATGAAAAAGAAGCGTTTATTTGTTACACCGTAGTGGGTAAACTGAGACAGTTACAGTATTAATAAACTAGGTAAGCGTGTGGTGTTCGGTGAAGTAAGGTTCAATCTAGTTTATCTAAATGGGAGGTTTTCTTTTTGAGTATTAAAAAAAACTTAGTTTTCAAGAACTCTGTAGATGGCGCTGAACTGACTACGTTACTAGGTGCCAAAGCCAAAACTCTTGAAAAAAAAACATTGTGTTACGTCACATACGCTCGTTGACTAACACTTTCGTTTGCCTAGGCTTCCGAATATAACCATTACATCCAAGTGAAATGATGTGACGTTCCGTTCCTTGCTGTAACTTACCAAGTTCAGCGCCATCTATCCAGCGACTAGGGAAGAGTTTAAAAAGAAAATCCCTCATTGTCAAATTTTCAATAAACAACTACCCACTTTTCAAACATTTCCTTTGTTAAGAAGAGTCTATATTACATGAAACACAATAGCAATAATTGGAAAGTTCTACTCTTGGCTCTTTGAATTGGGTGAATATATATTTACCTAGATTTGATGTTTTTCTTTGTTGAGTTTTACGTCATAATATTGTTGAAAATAATCTATACTAATATTATTAGATTAGAGGACACCAAAGAAACGATGGATGGACTATGTAAAGGATGATATGGCAAAAAAGGAGGTGTCTGATGAGATGACCCGTTATAGAGTAGTATGGAAAAAGAAGACATGCCGCGTAAACTCCATATGAATAGGCTGAAGGGCAGGACAATGATGACTCATATTATAAAGAGGTAAAGTTTGTACTTTGGTAAGTTTGGATGTAAGAGCTTCGGCTGTTTGTCACACTGGTGTGACTACGAGTGATCATCATCATCATCATCAGCCTATTAATGTTCCCACTGCTGGGACACAGGCCTCCTCTCTATATGAGAGGGAATGGGCTATAATCCACCACGCGGGCCCAGTGCGGATTGGTAGATGTCACATGTCTTCGAATTTTTTGGTTCTAGGACATGCCGGTTTCCTCACGATGTTTTCCTTCACCGGTTTGAGAGCAGCTGCGGTGATGAAATAAATTACACAAAGTAATGCGCCTGCCTGGGTTCGAACCCACTTACTGTTCGTTGCTCTCAACGACTACGAGTCGGCAACGGGAAATTCTAATCCGATTCCGAAAATGTTATTTTCCCCGAGTGTCATAGAGCTATGTTTACGATGACGTTCCCGTGGGATATTTTCCTACCATAACGCGAGCAATGCCGCGTGCACAAGCTCTTTTTGACCGGCTTCACCCGATCATAACATTAAATAACACCACGCCTGTAATCCCCGACGGGTGACGCAGAGGTGTGCCTAATTATTAGTACACCCACATCTTGCCAGTTACGATAAGGTCCTATGTAATAGGAGGCGAGCCTATTGCCCTCCTCGGGCAAATCCAGACTGCATCCGTGACTGCCACTGAGAAATTGCAGATCCATTCTCTACCACTCGATCACTCCCTTAAATATACCTATGTAGTAGTTACCTCATACTCTCAGAGATAGCTCGGTCGGTACTGGAATATTGTGCACAAACGTGAGTCGCTCTCGTGCCTTCATTGCGCCACTCCAAATTAATTCACAGCGAAACTTTTTAATTCGAATTACTCGTAACTTCTTGACGCTTGACAGGCTCATTAAATTTTACACTGTGACTTGACTAACTCCCCGGAATGTTATATTATACTCTGTGACAATTTGGATTATAAAAGCTGTAATGTTTAAGTTTGATCATAAGTAGGTAACTTTAATGCGACAAGTAAGAAAATACTCAGCTAAATTGAATTTTAAATGGCAATATAAAATGAAAATTCTATTATAAATTTATTACAAAAATAAAGTACTTTCATGTCAAGTCAAGTTATCGAACTAAACGCATTAAGTTTCATACTAAAATTAATTTATCAACAGACTAAATTCAATATACACACAGGTCAAAGCGAGTACATCTCAATTCAATACAAACGTTCTTGAACGACAAGATAACTTCAAGAAAGAGATATTTTACTACCAGTAGACATTTTGCAAAAAAGACATTCTGCGCCTGAGCCTTCATTAGTTTAGGAAATATAGTAAAAATTGTAAAGTGTTTCGTCCGGATTAGATTGTGAAACTTAATGTACACAGACCGTGTACGCATTTCAGAATTCCAGCAATAGACGTACTCTAGAGTCTATTGTTATTGAATGTACACATAATTTCGCTCACAATCAACTGGGAGCTCCCCTCAGGCCGTTACGACCTAACCAAAGAGATCCGGAGGCGAGATATGACGCGGCAAATCTTGGGAGGAGCGTTACCGCTTTTGTTTAGCTAATGGGTGATTAGGATTGCGTACATTTTCGGGTACAGTTTTAGCACATGAGTATGGTAAAGTTTTAGGCCTCGTTCACGGCGACTTGCGTCATGACAAACGCGCGTATGTCACTTGTTTCCTTCGAGAGAGTATCATCCCGTCACGTCACTCCGCATCTTCTTCCCGCACTGTCCTATTCTACATATTTGGGGTCGGCGCAGCACTTTTTCTTCTTCATTTCTCCCCTGTCAGACGTCACGGCATTATTTGTTCCTTTCTCTTTCATATCATTCCTCACTCAATCCATTTATCTTTTCTTTGGCCTTCCTCTCCCTCTCCGTCCATCAAAATTCATGTCCATCACTCTTTAAGTCACATGTGTTTCATCCCTCCTCATTTCATGTCCATATCTTTTTTATTTTTTTCTATAACAGGCGCCACTTTCAAACTTCTTCTAAGTAGTATACTCGTTCTTTACTTTATCCATTCTTGTCACTTCACACATCCTTTAAGATCCTAGAAGGATTCAGGAACAACAACAACATTCATTCATTCATTCAACGTTTTGGAGGAACATTCTCATCTCCGCTACATGCAATCGTTTTCATGCGTTTTCTTCACAGTCCAGCATTCTGATCCACAGGTCGATTCACGGAATTGTATATTTTTTCCTTTAAGGTGGATGCTCCAGGGTAGCCCGCGAAATTCAAAATTTCTTACGTTTTTTGCAATTTGCAGGTCAGTGTCAGGTTGTATGTTGATTTAAATATGATTCGCGGCTGTATCACGTATGTAGTTACAGAATTATAATCATTAAAATCATCAATACAACCCTCCAAGCGCATAAAGGTGCAGGAATGAATTTGACCCTGAAAAAGTACGTATTAAAAATTAAAAACGTAAGAAAATTTGAATTTCGCGGGCTACCCTGGAGCATCCACCTTAACTTGACTGGGTATCCGTGGGTCGCAAGTTGTTCCAGTGACCTGTCGCACCTTGCGACCCTTGCAGCATGTTCTGGAGAACTTTTTTCATTTGCTTTTTCGGCTGTTGCTGTTGCAGGTCGCGTGTCACTTGATAAATGTGCAGCTCATAGCCTAAAGGTTAGGTGTGCAGAAGCAGGATATGGCTAAGTTAAACTTAGCGGAAGTTTCTTGCACGATAAGCCAAAAGCGCTAAAGGCACTTGTACAACGGTCGATAGATTTCAAAAAGGTATGTCGCTACTTATGTTGAGTAATGGTTATCGACTATGTCAGGACAAAAAAAAAATGTTTCAACCAGAAAAACACTGTTTTACTTTTATTTTGTACTGAAATACCATAGACCGGAACTGCCAACAATTACAGATTTGCTCAAGCATGGAGGGGCATTTGCACAATAGATTGCCCACAATGACTGCCTAAGTAATGGTTCAACCTCCATATATTATTTAAATATGCCTACAATACATCAGTACGTGCCATTTAAGTTATTCACTTCGCAAATTAACGTTAAACATGTTAAATACACTGCATGCCAAAAATATCGGAATTTAATACCGATGATATAATTATTATAATAAATTTTAATTACCACCAAACCTCAATGCGGCTCCAGTTACCACATTAGCCACATTTACTAAATAAAAGGTTATTGACATGATGTAAATGATGATTATTGGAAGTAATGATGTAATCAAATTGCAAAAAACGTTATAAAATTTTAATTTCGCGGGCTATCCTGGTGCATCTTAAAATAAGAAACTTTACGCGGAAAAGCCGCGGGTTAAATATTATTATAAACTAGCTGACCCACGCAACATCGTCTGCGTCACATAAGAGCGAAAAAGCTTACAAAGGGAATACATTTTCCCCGTTTTTGCAACATTTTTCATTTATGCTCCGCTCCTACTGGTTGTAGCGTAATGTTATATAGCCTATAACCTTCCTCGATAAATGGAATATCGAACACAAAAAGATTTTTCAATTCCAATCAGTAGTTCCTGAGATTAGCGCGTTCAACCAAAGAAACAATCAAATTCTTTAGCTTTATAATATTATTATAATAGTTTAGATGTAATCCTTACTCTTCCTTCAGTTGAATGATTTTTTTTAATGTTATCAAAATCCATCAAGTGCCTATTTACTAAGCTTTTTCCGGATTCGAAAACAGACTGACGCCTCAATATTATGGTGAATACCTAAATGTTATGGAAAACGACATTATTGAAAATGAAAAATATAGCAAATAAATTTAAGGATTCAAATTATTATGACACTAAGATCGATTATGACCAAAGAAATTAGTGAAAATGATTATAAGTAATTTCACGATTATGGCAACTGAAGCGTTATTTCCAATAAAAAATATAGCAAATACTAATGTATGGAAAATTATTGCATTTTAAATTATGGCAAACATTAGTAAACCCTCGACGGCATGTAAAGCCAAGTCAGAGGCCCATGGGTGGCATAGAAACTCTGACACCAGGCTAGGCAACAACCACACGAAAAAGAAAGAAAAAAGATAGTGCAAAAAACGCAATTTCAATAAAATTTGGAGTTCTACGTACTTTCTAACGTTAACGTTAACGTTAACCATCTTCCTTCCTTCTATTCAATCTTCGAACTACTTCAACTTGAGATTCGCTAAGTGTAGAAGGAACACTTAACGAACTTGTCCCGGACAACATCTTCGAATTTACTCCTTCATATCCAGTTTCTAGTTTAAATATCCCATTAAAATAACAACTTTCCTTCCTTCTAGTTTATAAATGTACTCCAATTACTGGAGAAAATAAAAAAGTCTTATAAAATGTACCGTTTTCATTGAACTTTTTGTTTTGAATAATAAACTATTCGCTGTTTAAAGCGGAGGCAACATCTTCGAAACTTTGAGCTTCAGAAACCATTAAAGATGTTTCGACATCACTTTGCTTTGAAGTATTGCTTTTTAAACTAGACTAGTTGGAATATAAAGATAGAATAAGTTGCGATTGACTGCCCTGCTGCACTAGTGGTAGCAAGCGCGACTGCTAAGCATGTGGTCCTGGGTTCGATTCCCGGGTCGGACAAACTGTTATTGCGTTTTTCCATCAGGAATTTTTCAGTCTGGATTTGTGCCCGGTTGATGGCAATAGGCTCAGCCAATGTTACATGGGACTTAAAAATAAGTGGCGAAATGTGGGTGTACTATTAGGTACACCTCTGTCCAACCCTTCCGACAGGTGTGATGTTGTGTTAGGTATGTAAGTAACGGTAACTATGTAAGTCCTATATATTTTCGATTTTTGCTATCGTTAGCCCTCTGAGTATTTTAGTCTATGACATTTCCTTGTGGGGGTACCGACGAGGAAATGTCATCCTTCCCCCGTCTTTAAAACAATTGTTTCACTGATCGAAAGAAAATGAGAGTTCGATACAAAGCTTCATCTGAATTTTTATTTGGTTCTGGAACTGTGCCAAAACGTAAGGATTTGTATAATGAGGATAAGATTTTGTCAAAAATAACTTTAGGTTTTTACGAATCATTCGTTAGAATTGAACTAATTTGTCGATATGTATATACATATAATATGCCAAATACACTGACCTGCAAAAATAAGTACTACACTTTTAAAATTTCAATTTTTCCAGTTAGTTTATATACATATCGACTATATGTATGCCAGAATTTTTCGTTGAACGTTCTTGATAGAATTTAATGTCGCAGTGGCTGAGGGATTGCCTGCTGCGCTGCGTATCGCAGGTTTGATTCCCGCACGGAAAACATATTTGTATGGTATGGCTTAAAAGTAGTTGCTCCAGGTCTTTCTGTTTAAATATGTGAGTTTAAAAGGTTGTAAACGCACCCACGCTACAGGAGAAATTCATAGAGTGGGGCAACATTTTCTAAAAAAAATAACAAGTACTAAAGGATAGGACTAAAGATACTTCCTACACCAATACCTAGTTAAAAAGTACAAACTAACAATCTCTCAATTGCCAGCCAACACCGCAATCAGAACTTTCGCCACTTACCAAAGAAACATCACATATATATATATATATATATATAGCCTTTCATCCTTTTGTACAGTCCAAATTATTTTTGTCAGATTTATAACAGCTATTTAATCCAGAGGCGTTAACAGGCAAATGAAATATAATTAGGAAGGAAGTATTACGGGAATATTTGCACGTTAAACAAGGGCGTTTCCACAACCGAGTTCCCTCGATTAGCTTGAGCGAATGTCATTCCGTCTTCAAGCGTACCTCAAAAACGTTAACCACTAGTAGACGAATGAAACACAGTGACATAGTGCAAAAGTAAAGTGTTGTTAACATAGCTTTAAGTTCTATTTACCAACACAAATTGTATTTTATGGGCCAAAGTTGCCTGAGAATAAATGAATGTACGTCACCAATGTGATGTTATGTTAATCACTTGAAATGCATCATCATCATTTCAGCCGAAAGACGTCCACTGCTGGATATAGGCCTGTGTTGCCAGATTGACCGGTCCCGTGCGACTCGCATCCAGCAGATCCCCGCCACCTTCACCAGGTCAACGCAACGTCTTCCGGTTCGCGGTCGTCATCCAGAACTTTTTGGCGCATCGGCCATCCGTTCTGCGAGCGATGCGCCCTGCCCTCTGGCACTTAAGTTTGGCAATTCTTCGTGGTACGTCGGTAATCTTGGTTCTCTTGCGAATGTCTTCATTTCTGATTCGATCACGCAAGGAAACTCTGAGCAAAGCCCTCTCCATTGCCCATGTAAATAGATACAGAATATCTATGACAGGTTACGAACTAGCTGCAGTCACTGGTCGCGATTTACGCTGTTGCTGTCGGTAATAAATCGCGCCGTGAATGCAGCAGTCGTTCGCTAGCGCGTCACATAATCGTCCGTTTGTAAACGCCCTATTTTCTGGGTAACAAAGCGAGGGTATCAAGTAAGGCAATAAAAACGTAATTTAAAGTTACCCCCGACTCCATAAACGGTTGACATGGGAGAAGTACATTAATTTAATTATTTCGCTGACACTTTTAACTTCGCTTTCGTTAATTTTTGTGATTCTTTTCCGGAAGTTTATGCATTGTGATTTTGAGTTTATTGGCTTATAAATAATTTGCTGTTTCTTCATGAATAGGGAAGATAAGTGAATTCATGCCGAAGTATTTTTTTTAATAACTTTTCACAATATTTTTGTGCGTAGTTTTTAGGCATATGCATGATGGTTTAAGTCACAAAACCGATTTGTTTGTCTGCTTCTTTGAGTTTTTATTATAATTAACCGCAGTATATGCCCAAAAACAAGCAAAAAAATACTTTAGTACCAGTTTTAGTTTATTAGTTACTAGCTGATGCCCGCGGCTTCGCCCGCCCGCAAATTATATACTAAAACCTTCCTCTTGAATCACTCTATCTATTAAAAAAACCCGCATCAAAATCCGTTGCGTAGTTTTAAAGATTTAAGCAAACATAGGGAAATAGGGACAGAGAAAGCGACTTTGTTTTATACTATGTCGTGATAATTACAATTTAAACATTTTATTTTTGTGTGTTTGGTCCTGGGCTAATAAATGCTTTTTCTTTCTTTCCTCACAAAACTCAAAAGTCTTCTTCAATTCCTGCAAATCTAAAGAAATTAAGCAGCCAACACATATTCCACCGTCTTTTCCTTTCTGAAGGTGCTTCAAGAACTATGTCGGGAGTCGGAATATGGAGCATCGTGTACAAGCAAGTTACTTCCCCTTCAAAACTACGTGTATTCAACATTTCAGAGGGATATGGTGAATAACAAAATATTCCCTACATATTAACTCGTTGACTCTATTATTCAAACTGACGGGGTTTCCGGTCACTAACTGGATTTTAGCATTATGTTTTGGGGTTGTTTTCTAAAGTATCATTTATGAACTGGTTTGGGGTAGAATATGATATATAGAAGCTTTAAGCAGCATTGCCTCGTTGGTCTAGTGGTGGCCATCGCGCCTTCTGAGCATGGATACCAGGGTTCGACTCCCTGGTCGGACAAATTGTTATTGAGTTTTTCCATCTAGAATTTATCAGTAGCAGCCACGTAGTCTGGATTTGGGCCCGTTTGAGGGCATTAGGATCGCCCCCTATTACATGGGACTTAGACATAACTGGCGAAATGTATGTGTACTATTAGGTATGCCTCTGCCTAACCCTTCAGGATTACAGGCGAGATGTAAGTAGTAGAAATTCTACGTGAATGTCCCAACGACATTGAAAAAAGTCCAGGGGCGCCAAGTTTAACCGATGATGGTGAGAAATGGACTTGAGAAAGTCCATTTTTCCTAGTTTGATGAAATATGATGTCTTTTCATTGCATACTGGAATAGGGTAGATGACAAAATCTAGTTAGTCCGTCAGAGAGATTTTCAAAAAACATTGGACACATTTATTTTCTTTTTTTACGTAAACAAAAAATTAAGACAATACACATTTGAGTACATTTTACAAGCCCCCACTCATTATCTTTGACACGTGTTATCTTCGTCATTTTTTATTAATTTGATAAAACTAAAAACACGTATCCAATATTTTTCGATTATCTAACTGACGGACTAATCAGAATCATATTTATTTTAGTCAGTCATCATTTCTATTGACAGATTATAATTTAGAACTTGAACAATGTACATTATATTCCGAAGTCTGAATTAACCTTCAAGCAGCGTTGACTGAAATTCTCTCGTGAGTTTTACGTGATTAACTTTATACTTTAGGAGGCAATATTTATACCCAAATAGGACCCACAGACAAGTAGCCTGACAACCAAGATTTACGTATTAAGGTGGATGCTCCAGGGTAGCACGAAATTCAAATTTTCTTACGTTTTTTGCAATTTCCAGGTCATTGTCAGGTTGTATGTTGATTAAAATTTGAATCGCGGCAATAACACGTATGTAGTTATAGAATTATAATTATCAAAATCATCAATACAACCCTCCAAGCGCATAAAGGTGTAGCAATGACGTTGTACCTTGAAAAAGTAAATTCCTACACCTTTATGAGCTTGGAGGGTTGTATTGATGATTTTGATGATTATAATTCTATAACTACATACGTGTTACAGCCGCGATTCAAATTTTAACCAACACACAACCTGACACTGACCTGGAAATTGCAAAAAACGTAAGAAAATTTGAATTTCGCGGGCTACCCTGACGCTTTCACCTTAACGCACATACGTTTACCCAATTGCGTCAGACACAGACAGTTGCAATATCTGTTTGCGGTGTAGTTATAAATTAGTCTAAATTGAGACGGTACCTACTGTCCAGGTGACATAATTCAATTAGATTGCTAGCCATTTGTTAGGCTGCCCACCGACGTCCTGAGTTATGTCCTGCTCTATCCTCTCAGGGCGTTTACACACGAAGTGCATTGCACTGAATTTTGACTGGAAAATGGGATCTGTTTCTTCTTTTATGTTTTCTTTTCACTTCGTGTGGTAATTGAATTTTAATTGGATTTTTCCTCCTCGTTAATTATACCCATTGTACTTTTTTGTGCAATTAAATTGAGGATCCTAATGTTTGAATAGCTTTATTTAACTTGAACGACCAAATACCTAGAAAGGAACTCATGGTCGGCGCTGAATATAAATATAATATCACTGGACATTACACACATCGCCATCTAGTGCCACACTAAGCAACGTGGCTTGTGTCGTGGACACCAGATAGTTGATATACTGCATAGATACTTTTTGTTTGTAAATACATGCTTATTATACATATATAAACATCCATGACTCGGAAACAAATATCCATGCTCATCACACAAATATTTGCTCGTACCGGGATTCGAACCCGGGACCCTAAGAACGTAAGGCAGCCTCACTACCGCTGCGCCATTCGGTCGTCGTATTTTTAAGGAAATTAAAGTTCCTTTTTCCTGACATATTGACACTTTGACGTCCATCGATGCCGTCAATAACTTCTCTAAAGTTTATGAAATTAATATGGGGAAAAAACATTAAATAAAGCTTACGCAATCATTAAGAGTGACAGGACTTTTTATCGATTTTGTTGTGTATTTAATAGGGAGCAATGGTGGCCCAGTGGTGTCGGCCCCAACATATTACGTGGGTTCAAAACTAGGCAAGCACATATTGTTCTATGTGAATTAGACATAACTGGCGAAATGTGGGAGGTACAATAGGCGAGACGACAAAAAAATCTAATTAGTCCATCAGTTAGATTATCAAAAAATATTTGACCGGTGTTTTTTCTTTTGTTACGTAAACCAAAATTGACGAAGATATGACGCTTTTAAAATTCTCAAGACTTCACGCCTAGGTATAATTTTTAGCTAATTCTGACGTCACGAGCCCCCACTCCCGAGTTTTGATGCGTTTTATCTTTGTCAATATTCATTGATTTACAAAAACAATATAAATACGTGTCCATTAATTTCCAAAACTCTAACTGATGACGGACTAAATAAATTTGCAATTTTTTGATACTGTCGTCATGCCTATTTAGTACACCTCTGCCTAACCGTTTGGAGATTATAGGCGTTGTTCCTGCGTCACATTGGACCACACCCGTCGTGGATTTTATTATCTGTGCCGTCGTGGCACTAATCTATATTTTTTATAAAGGGTGTAAAACACCTCTTAACAAAGCCGAAAAGCACTTGTTCTCCTTGTCATTGCGATCATTTTTTTGTTCTACACCATACCTGGGAACCTTCTAGTTACGGAAATATTGGTGGTCAAAGTTCCAACTTTTAGACAACTTTTTTTTATAACACATTTGCTCGTAAAGGGTCTCTTATTTCACCAATTTCAATATCGTAATGTATCTCATTACGTACTTGTGCTGTAAAGTAAAATGCACGGTTTATCAAAATGCTCCGTCTAAACCGAACGATAGGTACTTTTTAAATCATAGCAAAGAGTTCTTATGTCAGAAAAGTGGTCAACATTTTATGAATAACATATAATAATATATAAAAACTTTGGCAGATGAAATATAATGAATAAACATTTAATTCTTTAATGTAATTAACTTTGACATTAAATTACAACCATTTATCTGTAAAAAAACACAAAAATATTAATTTACTTTATTAGTAATATTGGCTGTTTAAAGTAATGCTGATGGCTGTTTTGTGTGCTGCTGCCTTAAAAAAAAGCGCTGATCAACGCACACCCATGCGCATCGCTAACTTGTGCGCTTTTTCTTTTCGCTGTATTGTTTTTATTTGTTTTATTTAGCAATATTGCCTCGGCTGTAATTTTCAACTTACCGCAATTATATCATAATGTACTATTAAAATACAAGTTTTTAATGTAAGATTTTTACTTAAAACACCTCCACAACCCCTGTACTATTGAATCCATCCATCAGCACAATGTTTTGAGTGCGTTACATTGAGTTCTACCAAAAAACGTGATTTTTCACCCCGAAAAAAAAGTAGTTTCCCAGCAATAATTTTTGCGTAAAGTTACTTAGTTTGATGTACAGAATGCTTGGTTGACGGCTTCGTGATGAGGTGGTTTACACTCTGTATAATCTGTGCAAGCGCTCTCTGGCAACACACTGTCATCGACGCCCTTTGACGTGCGCACAACGGCTATCTGTAACCAGTTAAATATTAGCCCTTTTTTTATATCAGCAAGTAGTTTTACTCCATCTTCAATAGTCAAGACCACCAGCAGCACATCTGGAGCTTGATACTCAACAGGCGTGGTGATGAATTATGTTGTTATTAAATATCCTTTATTGCCTTTATCAACAGCTAAATGATTTCCATTAACTTGTAAGTATGTGTGTGTACATACTTAAAGCCTGTACAAATATGTACCTGTATTAGTTGTTGTGTTTCAACTAAAATCATGTTTATTAACCAAATTGTTTACATTTATTGAATAGCACTGAGTCATGAATACACATTAAGTTAAATCATTTAAAGCCCGATGTTTGTTTATTTATTTTAGGATTCGATTTCCGTTGTTATATAGCAATTAGATTTTAACGAATTTATATAAAATTGAGTTAGGGTTGTTATCTTTTCTAACGGAAATGATAACCTGCTGTTTAAAGGTCATGGCACACTATACTGGCACCGCACCGGCCGCGGCACCGCTCCAACCCAGCAATTAACTTGCCATTCAAATTAGAGCATTAAATCGTGCGTCGTATAACATATTTCATAATGTCAATGTGAAAAAACGGCGAGCAGTCAGCGTGCTTGCCGCTACCATACAACTCGACTCGCAGCCCGCGCGCTGCTAGCGAGCGGACCGCATGCTTACAGCGCGCCGACTCCGAGTCGCCAGCGAAACAAGGTTGATCAAAAATGCCATATAATAATTATGTTCGCGGTGACAGCACGCTTACACCTCGCGGCCGACGCGCGGACCGCGAGCTTGCACCTATGGGGCGAGTCTATAGCTTTCAACCGGGCAAATAAAGACTCCGTGATGGCTGTTACTGAGAAATTCCTAATAAAAAAAAAAATAATTACGATCACTGGACCAACGAGGCAGACAAGCAGATGGACAGAATAATGTACTGATAATATAATATCTAGTCCTAAAATATCAAGTCCGTTGTCCGCAGTCAGTCTGGAGTTCGGGCAGGTCGGTTTCACCGTACCATAATGCAGATTGCAGTTCTTATCAAGTAAAAGGTCTTTTTGACAAAGGTTTTATGATTTATTAAACAGGCAATTTCCAGATTGTTCAATTGCAATAAATATTCACATCGCGTACCGTCGCCATTACTGGTAATAAAATGTTATTCTGAGCGCATTAAGTTCGGTTAACAACATTATTCATGAGTTCGGCAGACGGCAGTGCGCTTTAAATTACTATTAATTGAAAATGTACAAATGCTTGCAAATTAATATAGTGCTAATCCATTAAATATTGGTGCACGGTTTCCACTGTTTGTTTTCTGTGACAAAAATGGTTTACATGTATAGAAAACTAGTTATGCCATGCGTTGCAATGCATGCCTTTTTTTCAGAAACCTTCCCTGGCATTATGTAGAAAAACTGTGCAAAATTTCATCAAAATCAGTTCAGTAGTTTAGGAGTCTATGAACAGACAGACGAACACACATTGATTTTAAATAATAGATTATCTTTTTAGCTTGTTTCATACATTTTCTTCTGTCATATTAAGTTGAACGGGAAAGAGTACCAATTTACTAACTTAGGTTATGACGGTGGCATGGTCATACTGATTCCCTCTAAAACTAATTAATGAAGAAAAAAAAAGTACAAACTTAGGCCTGTGGACGGGGAGCTATGGGCTAGCTCGCCGTCCGTCCGTCTCATGACGACAGGCCGTGTCTACGGCGCGTTCGTGTTCCACGCGCGCAAGGGCCGATGCCTGCCGGGGCTGCGGGACTATTCGAAAGAGATACCGTGGCCCCGGAATACAAAAGGCGATGAAGGAACATGGATGGGTTTTAGTCAGTAAAAGTCTGACACTCCCTCCTGCTCCGCCCAGAGTGGGAGGAGTCATTTGATGATTTCCCATTCGAGAAAAAATAAAGTATATTTTGTTGAGCATAGATGGACTGAATCGGAGAAGCAAATATTATGATCAGTACCTTTGCATAAGTACTGTACAACATACTCTACAAAAATATTAATGTCACAAGTTTACGTCATTTATTCGTGATTAAAATTACCTACAAATAGTGCAAGCTTCAATGAAACTACGGACTTCAAAAATGCGAACTAATTTATTGCAATCCATATATGATTCAGGAGGAATCATAATTTCCAATAGCAAATACACTTTGATTCCCGACAATGGAGGGACCCGATAAATGATCGGATTCCAGCGACGCGATCCCATTTCAAGGCTTTGCATTTAAATCAGAACCACCGTGGATGCAGTTTCCATATTTTTCGGAAATACCAATGCGAAATCCTAACGTGTATTGCTTTTTGATACTAGAACTTTATTGGATTTTGAGCCACAAGAACTTAGATACAAGATTTGTTTTACATTGAAATTTATTCCCGATTTGAAGCTTTAAATGTGAGTTAATTAAAATTAGATTCTATTGAAAGTTGATTAGGTGTAATATGGTTTCAAAAGACTGAAATCTGAAACAGGCCTTGGTCGTATTGTACGAATGACTAATTAATTCGAAACAAAAGGCATAAAAGCAAACTCGAAGGTATTAGAAATGAAATATCAATAAAGTAACCTTTAGATTACTTACGGTATTATGTTCTAACTTTGTTTATATTTTATTACTATACTAGCGGCCCGTCCCGGCTTCGCACGGGTTAGGTAATTTTTTTTTTTTGTTTTAGCTTATATGACACGTTCGTAGATTTACCATAGCAGCGCCATCTATTGATTACTTACTCAACCCAGTCGAAAGGTATCGACATCTGTTAGAATCATTTGGAGTTAACAGATAATTTTGACTGTCAAATAATAACAGACAAATAATTATCAATAAATTAAAATTGCGACTATAATTTGAGATTTAAACTATCCTATCTCTCAAGTCGGATCGAACTGCACATGGTGTGCGAATTTTATTATAATCGGTTAAGTGGTTTAGGAGTCCATCGAGGACAAACATTGTGACACGAGATTTATATATATTAAGATAGGTTTCTACACCCTTCGTTAAAATGGTCTTCTATTACGCTAAAAGTAGGTACTTAATAAAAATCGTAACCTGGGAGTCTGATCAACTATGTAGTCACTTTAGCATAACATAATCGGCTTATAATGTTCCCACTGCTGGGACACACGGCCCCTTTTATAAGGGAGGGAATGGGTATAATCCACTACGCAGGCCTTGGTAGATTTCACATGTTTTGGAATGATTGGTTCTAAGACATGCCGGTTTCCTCAGGTTGTTTTCCTTCACCGTTTTGAGAGCAGGTGGTAATGAAAAAAAATACACAAAGTGATGCCTGCCTGTGTTCGAACCAACGACTTACTGCTTGTAAGTCGGGGCCCACACTACTGTGACACGGCTGCTCTCAATAATCACTTTATAACACGCTAATCTGTTATTGAAATCAGGTTAGATGTTTTGTTAATTGACCCGTGTGATAACAGTCAATTAAATTATTTGAAATCTGATAAAGAAACACGTGTAGACTTCGGTACCGATGGATCCGGCAAACCATTGAAACTTACGTTGATCCTATAAGTTTCTAAGTTTAACGATTTCTTAGGCCTGACAAACTGTTACTAATGACCTTTTCAACTAACACAAAGTCCTCCTCAATGGATACCTAAAAATTAAAGCACTGATAAATTTTAGACTGTCGGTGCCGAGTGTGAATATACTGCAAGCTATTGTTCCGCAATTATTTAGAATTTTAGATGAAAATGTTAGTGAATAGAGGACTTTCGTGACGAAGAAAATCATAATACGATTATAGGTATACAATTTATCCTAAAGAATCTATTTTCAAAGTTTATTTAAAGGTAAACTTGCTAAAACAAAGACAGGCGAGTAATGTCGTCCTCAGCGTTTAATGCGGTCCACATTTCAAGGAGCTCAGGTGTTCTGTCCGTTGTGGAGCTATCAACAACTCCCCACTTTTACGAGTACATCATAATTTTACCAAAACGTGTGTTTTGAAGGCGAAGGGAACACTGGTAACACGCGACACTGACCCGCGCGTCTTCGTCGATTGATTGACGAGATAATATGGCTCATAAGGGAATGACCACACTTAAGCGACTTGCGTCTTGAGCTGGCCCAAAAGTTCATGTTAATGCCAAAAAGCGAACAGTTCGCAGCGTCGTCTTCGAGAACTTGAGACACGTCGTCTGTACCGAATTGTGACGATAAATATAGATCACTCACTAATATAGGTCACTCTTTAAGCGCACGACAATCGCGTGATGAATTATATTATAAGTCGGTTTTCGTCGCTCCAGGGTTACCTCTCTCAAAAGTGTTCTCTATTTTCTGGCATCACGCGCATCTTCGTTGGCAAATTGATAAAATGTGGCTAATAAGCAGGCGGCAATCGTGTGATGTGTTTGTCATAAGTGTTTTTGTTGCACCAGGGTTATCCCTCTTAAAAGTGTTCTCTATTTTCTGCCATCCCGCGCGGCTTCGTCGACACATTGACGAAATGAGGCTAATAATCGCGCGACGTCAGCGTGTTGTGTTATAAGTCTGTTTTCGTCGCTCCAGGGTAGCCATTAATCAGCTCAGTAGGTATTATTGATTGCTAACTTATCGCGCCTCATTACCGTAATCGTTGGGCCGTGAAGTTTTGTGCGAACAAGTTTGCAAGTTATTGATGTGTAAGATTTCTGTTAAACTCGTTTAAATAATTTTTCTTTTCTAACAGAGATTTCTCAGCTTCGTTTTTTTATTTTACCTTTTCTTGTTGCTGTTATTTTATCTCTCTATTTGTATCGTAAGTTTATCATCATTCGCCTTCTTTCCTTCGTTGGTTAGTTAACTCATGTAGGTGTAATTAAATGCTTTCTACTGCGTTAGTTATATATTAATATCACAAGTCCGCTATTTTATTCAAAATCTGTACGACCTTTGTATTTTAAGGAAAACTAATCGTCTGCGTAGGTTTAACTTAGTCATTTTAAGGACATTTTTAATCGGGCGAATTTAATTGGCTAATAATATACTGAATGGGTGACTATAATACCAAGTAAGTAACTATTTATCCGGCCATTGCGACAAGGAGAACATAGGAAGCAAGAGCGAGCGAAGCGAGCTCGGGACTTGTGCCACCTCGACTTGAACAGGTTAGGTTCGAAGGGGATGGCGGGGTCTAGTGAGCGGGCGAAGCGCGCGACCTAAGATCCCCGATCTGCTTCGTGTTAGGTTACTTTAATCCCTGAAAACAGCAATATGAGCCCCGCGCAGTTGCCGTTTCACATATTTGTTTTTTCACTGTTTGTCGCCCACTTAGTATATTCAGTATTTTTGTCCAATTTAATTTGAAATTATTCTCGCTCGTTTAAACACTACCCGTTATTTTATACCTAATTTAAGCATACCTAAAAATTTGTGCCACCCACTTATACAGACAATTATTTAACCGACCTTTTCATCGCCCACGGGATTGTTTCATGGATTTTTTTTACATTCAGAAAGTATAGCTGATTGAAATAGTTCACAGAAGAAAAAAGTGGGATTACGAGCTTTGATCAATTTGACCGCTTGCATTTTGTTGAGTTTAGGACCACCTAAATAGCCCCTAAATATGATGTGCTGAGCGGTGAATATCCCATAGAGCGATTTAATTTAGTTGTTACCGTGTCGCCTATTGTTAGTGCAAGTGTCCTTGCGCCGTAAGACAGTTGTGTTGTAAATTTTCTGAGTAATACGATAAGTATGTAAAAAGTGTTACAAAAATTAACTATTTACAAGATTGATTCGACAGACAAAATGTTGGTTTGTAAAAAGCTCTGTTAGATACAAACAAGGTCAACAATGTCAGGAGACAATGTTAATTATTAAATTTTTATTCATAAACTTTTTTTTTGGTTTGGCTTTACATAAAGCCAGGTTAGTCCGAAATAAAATTTCCCTTTTTAAGCTATGGTTCTAGGAAAAAAACATTGTAGAGAAAATAATTATCCTTGTCAAAATTGTAATTTACTAACTAGCTCTGTACAGCTGCAGGCATTTTTGGAACATTGCTCTTCAATCAAAATAACGTACAGGCAGATTCCATTTTAAATACTTCGGTGTTAGAGGTTTTTTTTTGTGGCCAACGATGTATTGTTGCTTGTAGCTCCCGGCGGAGAATAACCTCCCAATTTATGGGTGTTACGGAAAGGAATAATGTCTTAATTCGACTACAGGAGCTAAACGCGATTATAATGCAAAAAAAGCATATAATTGACTGCAATAAACAAAACCAGAAAAATATATGATATTCTTCAGGATATATGCTAGTAAAAAGTTTTCAAAACACTATCGTTTTTTGAAAATATAATACAACTGTTTATACTCGATAAAAAAAAATCACAAACTTATCTCTAAAAAATTCTTTTAACGAGTAATAACCACACTAAAATACAAGCGATCAATCTGATTTTTTGGCAATAATTCTACAAGCAACATATCAGCATGGTAGTGTTTTATTTTTTTAGCACAATCAATAGCTTTTATGTAAATCGCAAAAAAAACCACTCATTTCGCACTATTCGGCCTGCAGTGACTGACGTAACAACCACTTTGTAGTGCAAGCTGATTAGAACTTTATTCTAACATTATTTCAAACGAAGTTTGAACCACCACAAATAGAGTTGCTAATTTAGCTCCTTTAATGGCCTTAAGGACCGTCAGAAACGGCGTCATGTCTGCAGAAAACATCATGGAGTTTCATGCCGGTTCTTTTCAATAGGAAATAACTATTCAGAACCGTGTACCTATTTTCCGACGTTTCCTTATTCTAATTTGGGACTAGAAGCGAAACTAATATGTTAGTCAGTATTTTTTTTAAACGTTTCCCCTCTCTATGAATTTCTCCTGCATCGTGGGTGCGTTTACAAACATTAACCTCACATTTACAATTTGCCTGAGCCGGAAAAATAACAAAATATATTCGTATGGTGTGCCAGTACACCATACGAATATATTTTGTTCCTTGTGAGAATCGAACCCGCGACACGCAGCACAGCCAATCGCTTAGCTACTGCGCCAATTGACAAAGGCTAAGCAAATGTCCTTTTTCCCGATGAACATTTACGAGCTAATTCAGAACGAAGAATAAAAAAAACAGCCCCTATTACAAGTTTTATTTGTTGAACCTCACTGATGTACCAATTAATCAGCGTTGGTGAGTCATTCAGATAACGATAAAATGAATTGAGGTTTTACGAAATCCTCGCGATTCGTTGAGCGCACTTTGAGGTCGTTCGTTTTCAATTTTATTGCTGACGCTGAGTTCTGTTATCACCGGAATGTTGTTTACATTTATTTATTCTGTTTTTATTTTGTGTGCAATGCTTCGGTGCAATGTATATTATTGGAAGGACAGTATTGAGTTGGGTTTTTTGTGATGAGAACGGGCCTTTTTTGATGCTGGTGATGTTTTGGAAACCGGCGTGCATCTATGACCATTATATGTATGGCATTTGTTTCACGAGTCGACGCAAAGGGAATCGACGCAGGGGGAATGATTCGTGTGAACGTGGACGACACATAAGTTGTACCTATGTGTAACGTCGTGGATGTTTGATTTTCAGTGAGAGGATGAAAGAAAGATGTTATTTTCTGTGGTTTGTTCTCTGAGAGGATACAAATTAGATGACTTTTCCTTTTTTTAAAATATTTATTTAATATTTTTATCATTCCTTATTGCAAAAATGTTTCTTTAAATCTGTGTGTTGTCCTTGCAATAGCTTGTAATGTACATGTTTTCTCAAATAAATAAATGTGTAAAGATCGTCGTAGGTCGCAAGTAGCCGTTTTGTACATTTTGCCGACCTTTTTTTCACTATCACTACGTATTATAAAACAAAGTCCTCCACCGCGTCTGTCTGTCTGTCTGTTCACGATAAACTCAAAAACGACTGCACCGATTTTCATGCTGTTTTCACCAATAGATAGAGTGGTTCTCGAGGAAGGTTTTAGTATATAATTAAGCCGGCGAAGCCGCGGGCATCAGCTAGTTAAGAATAAAAAGATATTAAAAATTCAACTCGTCCTAAACTACATTTCTTATTTATTAAAGATCCTGAATGTGGTTTTCAAACTAAAGTAAATTATTCACACGTCGAGTTATAAAAGATGCTTTTAGCGGAGAATTTTTAGACGCAGCAATTTGATCGTTCAGGGAGACGCCGCTCACAACATAGTCCCTTGCGTATCCTTCCACAAAAGTTGGGTATAGTTTAATTTTACGTAGCAACCCCGTCAGTGTGTTTCGGACCAAGTTTGTAATAAATGCTCCTTGTTTTTCTGCCAGATGTCGAAGCTGAGTGTGCAGCACCTGAGCCCGGCTACCTTATCACACGTCTGTATGAATAAATCAAACGTTGAGCGTAGCGAGCTCGTTGTACAGTGTGTTTTGCCTTACATTTCTGTTTTGGTAAACAACAACGGTACGAATATATTAAAAAGTTTGTGCTTCATTTTATTAAAACAATTTTTAAAGCTAACGTATTAGGTTTAAAAATGAATGTGAAATGAATTGAATAACATTAAAAACGGTTTTATAAACATTTTATTTTATTTCAAAATTGAATTGTTAATTACTCATTTGTTTACTTATTCGGATAACAAAACAAAAACATACTTTAGATAAGTTGGTAGAAAGGATCTATAAAAACAAAAGGGTGGAACATGGGACTAATCTTACAAAGTCTTTTATAAATTTACAAAAGTTCTTTCTTTATCTAGTCTGTTTTAAGTATAACTAACAATAGGCATGACGACAGTACCAAAAAATTGCAAATCTATTTAGTCCGTCAGTTAGAGTATTGGAAATTAATGGACACGTATTTTTTGTTTTTATAAATCAATGAATATTGACAAAGATAAAACGCATCAAAACTCGGGAGTGGGGGCTCGTGACGTCAGAACTAGCAAAAAATTATACCATGGCGTGACGTATTGAGAATTTTAAAAGCGTCGTATCTTCGGCAATTTCGGTTTCCGTAACAAAAGAAAAAACACGGGTCAAATATTTTTTGATAATCTAAGTGACGGACTAATTAGATTTTTTTTGACCTCTCGCCTATTGTCTTGCCAGTGTTTAATAAAAAATACCTACTTAGATCAAAACGTACAGTCAACTTCATAATTATCTTACAGTCACATAGACAAATTTATTGACCTAGTCGTTTTATGACGTATGACATTCAACCATTAGCGGATAAAGCATTTTCGAGGCCGACTTTACCTCCACCTTTTTTTTTTTTTTTCGGCTGGGAAATCATCAAATGACTCCTCCCGCTCAGGGCGGAGCAGGAGGGAGTGTCAGACGTTTTCTGACTAAAACCCATCCATGTTCCTTCATCGCCCTTTGTGTTCCGGGGCCACGGTATCTCTTTCGAATAGTCCCGCAGCCCCGGCAGGCTTCGGCCCTTGCGGACCCCTTCCTTGACTTTACCTTCACCTACGTTAATAAAAAAGTAAAAAAAATATTTTTCAGCTAATCTCGTCTAAACTTAAAGGTTGATTCTTACGTAGCAACGTTTATTATTAGATTTCAGTTGTTGTTTCGTTGGCTGTGATTAAATCAAGAAAGGGTTCTGAATTTGATTTATATTATGTAAATATGATCGTAGCTTTGAATTCCAACAAATTCAATATACTTATAGTAGTTGTTCTACTATCTCTAGTTCCAAAATCGAAACAAAACAGTCTATTATATCTACACTGGCCTGCAAAACTAAGTACTACACTTTTAATATTTCAATTTTTCAAAGGCCTCTCCCAATGACTTCCAGTTTTTTTTCTATCCAGGGCTAATGCTTCTAATATAAGTTAGAGATATAAAATAAAATAAAACGTTTTAATTTTAATTTTTAAAAGAAGTTTACCGACTATGAAGTTTTTATGTACAAAAATAAACTCTTTTTCGAGTCCTTTTTGTTTCGAAAGTATATTATTGCTATTTTACAAGTGTGTGACACTTATTTTTGCAGGCCAGTGTTGTTAGAAAGGGACTAAATTCAAAGATAAGCATTCAATATAAACATAGAATGTATCCCTCTATAGCTTTAAAATGCTTTTATCTATCAAGCCTTTTCTCAAACTACTTTTGGGGTCTTAGCTTCCAGTCTAACCGGATGCAGCTAAATATCAGTATTATACATGGAGCGATTGCCTATCTGACCCCCACAACCGAGTAACTAGGTAATACGGTACCCCTTGGTAAGACTGGGTTGTCAGACTTTCGGTTTTCTGTCTACTCGTAGCGATTGCCAAAAATAAATAAAATAAATATCGCTTGACATTACACACAGCGCCATCTAGTGCCACACTGAGCAACGAGGCTTGTGTCGTGGACACCAGATAGTTGATATACTACTTATATACTTTTTGTTTGTAAATCATCATCATCATCATCCATAGCCCGACTTCACCCACTGCTGGGTATAGGCCTCTCTTTGTTTGTGCCAAGCTTCACGCTCCTTTTTTTTTTTTTTTTTGACGCTGGGAAAAAATGCTTTACGCATACCCTCCCGTCGGGGGACGGGACTCCCCGGGCGGTCGAACCCGGTATACCCACTAAAACGACCCAGCGCATTCCCGCTTCGTCATAGTGGAGCGGGACTGGGAATCCGGCACAGCCCTTACTTCCAGTCACGGCACGGGCGTGGAGGAGGGGGTTCGGGAATGACCGACGGAGGTGACGGGTGCAATGCGGGCGGAGGCACCCCCGCGCCTGTGTCCCGCCCGTCACCGTGAGGAGGGAGGGCAAACGCCCCTTCCCCCCCTCTCCGCCTGCGGAGCAGCGCAGCGAGAGGATCATGTTCCGCTCATGATCCTCTCGCCGCGCCGCTCCGCCTCCTCCTTCTGCGAGAACCTCGCAAAAGGAGGACCCCACTCCCCTGCCATGTCCTCTGCTACGCCCGCTGCTCAGAGGGTCACGCAGGGGAACGCACACCGCACATCGCATGACGGGAGTTGATCATACGAAGTGCGATGCGGTGCTGGTGGTTTTTGTTGCGTCTATTTCTTATGGAATTAGGCCAAGAACAGGGCGGCAACCACGTGAAGGTGAACACACCAGACTTGCCTTGAGGATCTACACGACCGTAGCGCTCCCCCTCAAGACCCCGCCACCCTACCGCCTCTGAGGGAGGCAGTAAGGTAGACCTGCATCTATGCTACCAAGCAAAGCATGAGCAAAGCATGTCGTTGTGCAACCGCGAAAGCATAAATACAGATCCGCCCCAAGCTTCACGCTCCTGTGCCAACCTCATCCAGGATGAGGGAGGATCCATCCATCACCGCACCTTGCTAGGTGTCCTGACCAACTCCATTTGAAATACACACTTATTATACATATAAACATCCATGACTCGGGATTCGAACCCAGGACCCTAAGAACGTACGCCAGCCTAACTACCGCTGCGCCATTCGGGTCGTCCAAGATCCTCAAAAGACAGCCGGGACCAACGGCTTTCTTAGGCACGGAAACTCGGTATGTACGGTTTAAGATATTTTATTTCTCAAAAGAATTACAAATTCACTTACAGAGAAAAACATAAATACGTTCACAATGTTATCTGCCAGTTAAGCGTAGTAAGTGTAATGATGGTCACCGATATACGCACCGCCTTAGGCAAGCACTGCTCATACCTTGCCGCTCGTTTAGCCACGAGCCCCTCAGAAAGCTTATTTTTCTACACGAATTAAAAAAACTCTTAGAATATCAAAGACTGTACCTTACCAAAACACTCAGACATAATCAAACAGTTCTTAACTCAAGGATTAAAGCGTTAAGTCAACGAAATTAAAAAGTGAGCTCGAGTGTGTAATGTTTTAGTGTTTCAGTCCTGAAATGCATCTGGAACTTACTTAGTAGCTGTGAGTTAGTCCTTTCTGACGGAGTTAGTCGCATCGCGTAAGAGAATAATTAAATGAGGCTTACATACACACGTGCATTTCCACTTAAACTTAGGAGCAGTAAGTAGGTGCTGGGATAATGTACAAGCATTAAATAGCCACAACATTTAAAAGGCTGCGGGGTTGTTGGAAAGGTTAATTCCGATCTGCCCCCCCACTGCTCTGTCCACCAGTGGTGGCAGTCGCAACTATTTGTCTCATACACCACCACTGGTAGTGGTTTCGTCTGATTAATTCGCATTTGCTGCACTGTGAGCTGTGACAGACCAGGTGGGGGCAGAAATAGTCATTCAGTACGGCAATTTAAAATAAGAGTTTTATTTGATTTTAATGATGATGATTCTGTGGATAGATAGGTATGTGTTACTGTTGCTGATCGTACTTTGATCAAGATACATTCTGATGTAGGTATCAGAATGTATACTAATGTATACTTCAAATAGCTATTGTGGAGTAAATTCTGACCAGTGCACAGTGATCTAAAGTATAAGGGTATTACATTAGTTTAGTTACTTTTATTTGAATGAGTAAATCCTGACCAGTGACCTAAAGTAAGGTATTACATAGTCCCGGGGCTGTGGGACTGTTCCGGGGCTGTGGGACTGTTCCGGGGCTATGGGACTGTTCCGGGGCTGTGGGACTGTTCCGGGGCTGCGGGACTGTTCGAAAGAGATACCGTGGCCCCGGAACACAAAGGGCGATGAAGGAACATGGATGGGTTTTAGTCAGTAAAAGTCTGACACTCCCTCCGCTCCGCGTGAGGGAGCGGGAAGAGTCATTTGATGATTTCCCATCCGAAAAAAAGGTATTACATAGCTTAGTAACAATTTATTTGACTATATTTAGTTACTAATAAGATAATTAGTTGCTAGCTTGTGGTAGATATTATCAAATTAGGTTGGTATGTTCTAATCTGTTTAATTTAATCATGATAAGGTTATTCCTGTATTAAGAAATACTACATTATATTATAGTAGAAATTAGTTCAATGGACAGGTATATTATATCAAATTAGTAGTACCTAATCAAACCTAGACACGAAGATAAGCCATTTCAAGATACTGAGGTGAATATTTAAATTACTAATGAGTAATGCTTAAATATATTATTAAATCACACCTGTAATCCCTGAAGGGTTAGACAGAGGTAGGTAGGTAGGTACCTAATAGTACACCTACATTTTACCAGTTATCTTAAGTCTAGTGTAATAGGGGGCGAGCCTATTGCCATCAACCGGGCACATATCCAGACGCCGTGACTGCTACTGAGTAATTCTTGATGGACAAACTCAATACTTACAATTTGCAATTTGCCCGACCCGGGAATTAAACCCTGAATCTCATGCTCAGCAGTCGCAATTGCAACCACTAGCCCAACGAGACAGTAAAAATGCTAGCTGCAATGCCATGCTGCTGCTGCTATTTTGACCCACAGTTTGTCCGGCATGCGGCAGACATGTCCTGCCCCGTCCCGTTTGAGTTGGGCAGCCTTTTGAGCGTTATCAATCAATCAATCATTTTATTATCAGGCGTCTTAGGGCCCATAGATAAAATATACAAAATTACATTACAACATAAAAATATATACTAATACATACAAAATATAACTTAAGTATAAACTATGAACGATGACATACCCACGGTGTCACGTAGCCTGCCGCGAAAACGTCGGTAAAACCATCGGCCAAAACTCTTCAATTGTGTTCAGTTGTCAATCATCATCATCAGCCTATAATGTTCCCACTGCTGGGACACAGGCCTCCTCTCAATGAGAGGGAATGGGGGGCCCAGTGCGGGTTGGTAGATGTCACATGTCTTCGAATTTTTGGTTCTGGGACATGCCGGTTTCCTCACGATGTTTTCCTTCACCGTTTTGAAAGCAGTGGTGATGAAATAAATTACACAAAGTAATGCGCCTGTTTGGGTTTGAACCCACGACTTACTGTTCATAAGTCGGGGCCGCCACCACTGCAGGGCCTCTGCTCTGCCTCGTTTATTATCATTAACATAATATAGACTTAAATTAAAAACTTAGAACGCACGTAAGTCTATTCACATTCAATTTTCCCCCAACTCGGAGACACGGCCGCGTAAATGCAAAGGTCACTTTACAAGGTTCTATGAAAATTTAACTTGTTGAAGAGTGCCACGACCTGAGAGGCCCTTTTTGTTAGAGAAATTATTTAATTACCCTTCGTACCCGAGCGAATATGGACTAACAGGGACTAACAAAGCCTCTTTGGGCTTGAAGCAGTTTAAATGTTAATTCTTCATGCTCTGTTGGTGTATTGTCTGTGCCGTTCATGCATTTAATGTAATTGTTGCCGTTTCTTTGAGTTTTTGAAGTTTGTTACAGATTTTGTGTTTGAGTTGTTTGTAAGTTTTATTTCTGTAAAATGTTGTGTTCTTGTGTTTTGTTTTGTTTTTGTGTATGTGTGTTTGTTATGTGTGTGTGTGTTTTTGTATGTGTTGTTTTGAACCTTATATCGATTTGTGTTACAACATCATACATAGGTATTATTGTAATCCCTAAAGGGTTAGGAAGAGATACACCTATTATTACACTCACATTTCATCAGTCATGTTTAAGTCCCATGTAATAGTGGGCGAGCCTAATGCCATAACCGGGCACGAATCGAGACTCCGTGGCTGCTACTGATAAATTCTTCATGGAAAAAAACACAATAACAATTTGGCCGACCCGGGAATTGAACCCAGGATCTCATGCTCAGCAGTCGCAATTGCGACCACTATACCTACGAAGAATAATAAATAAAACAAGAACAAACATTTTTTTTTTCTCCAAGATCTTTTGATGCATGTATTAAGAAACCATAGATCTACTACATTTTTTGTATACTTTGACAAAAAGAAGACAATTTCATTCCAGAATTTCATCAGCTCTGTGGCCGTAAACCCAATTTTGTCCTCTAACTAATTCCAGCCGTGTTAAGATTTATAGAGACAATAATATTTGATTAAGAATAATTAAGGTTCTTTGTTGCCGTGTCGTCTACAGTCCTACAATAGATATAGTTTCCTTTTGATGTAGATTCGTGTAATTGTCAAAGACTTGTTAGAAATGTTTTGCTTTTAAAGGGGGATAAATCTAATCCGTCGAAAAGGCTGATAAAGCGGCAAAATTCAGCTATGCGTCAAATTACCGGGACATCTACCTATAATCTGTTTTTAATCGAAAACCTTACGCCAAAATTGTTTAGTTTTACCTAAGCAATTAATTTTTAACCGACTTATAAAACTTCTTCTTTTTTGTGTTTATTACCTCAGAACTTTCGATTGGGTGAACCGATTTTGATAGCTCTTTTTTATTTGAAAACTGGTGCTTCCCGTGTGGTCCCATTTCAAATTGGTGAAGATCTGATGCTGATCAAAAATGATGTTGTCTTCAAAAACAGACGGCAAATCTGCCGTGATTGCTACAATCTCTTGGATGTTTATTGTTTATACAACATTATGACATAACATCACGCCTGTGTACTCTGAGTGGGTACGCAGCTATCAAAGTGAAAAAAAAGTGAAGAAGTGAAAATCTAAGTGTATTGTACACACAATACACTTAGATTTTCGATTATGTTAAGTTCCATTTATTGGGGATAAGCTTATTATTACCATGACATTTATTGTTAACAATGTAAAATAAATTCATGCCATAATTTGTTTGGGAACAACTAAAAATGTAAAAATAAAAAAATATTTTTCCATTTTTAGTTGTGACAAAAAAAAACTGAATCAAACTTACAAAAGTCACCGACTTCTGAAGCTGAAGTTATTTTTCACTTTTTTGTGTTTTTTTAAATCGATTTTATATTTTACAAAAACGTTTTTTATGTCTGAGTGAATCAAGTATTTTCCATTAAAAAAGTTATTTTAACTGCAACATTGTTTGGTGGAGTTTCTATAACAGCACTAATTATTCTCACTACTAAGACATTATTCTGAATGAAAATAAACTTTTTAAAGATTTTTTTCAAATAATAGGAACATAACTGTTTCAGTCTCAGCCTAGCTAACACGACATAAGTAGTTATTCAAAGAAAGCCTAACTTTCTTCTCAATTTTTTTTTGTGGCCTTGTTTTTCCCACTGCTGGGCAAAGGCCTTCCCATATCCTTTCAGGTACTCTTCTCGTCTAGAACATAAAACATGAAATCTTTGTGCTTTACTATTTAACATTTTAATTGGCTATCCTTTTTTAGACTGCGACGCTTGTGCATTTTTCATTATAAAAGCAAAAACATTTGCATAATCATGTTTCCATTAAAATGCGTCACTTTGAGATGTTTACTCGCTCAAAGTTGTGTTAAATCAACATTTTTACAAGAAAAAAGAAAATGTAAGGCTTTAACCAAACAAATTGCATTCAAGTCTTATTAAAATGTGTATAAGTCCTTAGGATTTTGCTTTCATACAATTTTATAAAATGCAAACTTTGCTAATAGTATTTTCATTCAAATAGGTTTTCTCTTTTAACGAAAATTGAAATTTAAGACTTTTTAATTTTTAAACGTGTGTAAAGACTTAGGTACAATGAAGTTATCATGGAGCGTATTTTGAACTAAAAGTATTAAAAACATCATAAAGTTTACAGAGATAAAAAAAAATTTGAATAAGTACTTTGTAACAGAAATTTTAATGAAGCTTGGGATTTATTCAGTTTTCTTAGGATTTATTCAGTTTTTCAAAATTATCAAATACTTGTGTTAGTAAATACCAACACAAGTATTTGATAATTTTGAAAAACTGTAATACGGGGTGTTCTAGGAAAATTCCTAATTGACAGGTTAAATAAAAGCTTGTAAAACAGCAGCTGAGGCATGCTGTCTCGCGGGCCTGTGGACGGGGAGCTATGGGCTAGCTCGCCGTCCGTACGTCTCATGACGACAGGCCGTGTCGACGGCGCGTTCGTGTTCCACGCGCGCCTCATAGAGAGTCAGCAATAGGGAAGGGGTCCGCAAGGACCGAAGCCTGCCGAGGCTGCGGGACTATTCGAAAGAGATACCGTGGCCCCGGAACACAAAGGGCGATGAAGGAACATGGATGGGTTTTAGTCAGTAAAAGTCTGACACTCCCTCCTGCTCCGCCCAGAGCGGGAGAAGTCATTTGATGCTTTCCCATCCGAAAAAAAAAAAAAAAAAAAAGGCATGCTGTCTGCCAAAACGTGCTATTTTTTTCGTTTAATTTCAAGGTTAAACCAAAAAAAAGTGAACTTAACCTTTTGTTATTAAAGTACAAAATTGAGTGGAATACGTTGTTATTATGTCTACGATGAATAAACTTTTATGATATGTAAATTACATTTAACTCGGCCTTGTATACTCAAAGGGCTTAAGTGACGTAACAGGATTTTGTACATAACGATGTGTTATTTGCATGTTTATTATTCAGTTACTTGACAAGAAATCTCGTTTTTTATAAGGTATGATTTTAAGCTTGAGAGTTATATTCCACGAACTGAGATACGGCAAAGCCTCGCCGTTGTATAGTTGAAGTTCCACGGACACAAACAATGCCCTACGCTCCCACATGTACTGTGCGAATCGCCAGTCTGTGGTCCGACTGTCGTGAACTGGCTTCTCTGTTCCCCGAACCTTATAATCTGGATCTGTTTAAGAGTTCGAGTGAAAAGGTTTCTTCTAGGCAAGCGCGCTTCACTGTAGGCTGTACCATCAAGACGGTGTTCCTATTTAGAGTTTAAAAAAGAGTACAACTAGCATTTGCTCAAGAACAAAAGTAATCATTTTGATCTAAGCACGATTTTACCTACTGTTACGGCAGCGATGGAAACAATGCCATCTATTTAATGATTCCTCACACAATCCATCCATCTTGTCTGTCTACTTCTTCCTTTTAATTCATTATCATATTCAACACTCTTTTAGTCACATATGATTCATAAATATAAAGATATCACCAGTCGGCTTATAAATACTACGTGGCACAATGCAGGTAATAGGGTAGATGACCAAAAAATCTAATATGGATTTCCAAAAAATATTGGAAACGCATTTTTTTATTTTTTCAAGTAATCAAAAAATTAGACGATACCTAGATAGTCGTAAACTCGTGTTACATCACAATTTAGTACCTACCTACACTTTTTACCGGAAAGTGACGTAGCAAGCCCCCACTTCGATTATTTGTTGCGTTTTATCTTCGTTCATTTTTATGGATTTGTTAAAACGAAAAATACGTCCAATATTTTTCGATAATCTAATTAACGGACTAAATAGAATCATATATTTTTTACTCAGGAATAATTACTCTATTTTAAATACCTTCCTCGAAAATCCTAAAAGTATTACTTTCACAATAAACGTCAGCAGAATTTTCTAAAATCTAAAGTCAGGGCGAAGATATCTCGTTCCAAGATTTAGAACAGCAATAATCGTTTGTCAGACCGTGCACACATTTCAGCCACGGATTTATGATTGTATTTATCGAGAAACGGGAACTATAATACCTATATACTTAGCTAAGTAGGTGCCAATTTTGTTTTTTTTTTTTTTTTTTTTTTTAATTTCATTTCATTTTAACGGTAGTTTAGGACCTAACAAATCCTTTATTTATTTTACCGTTTGTGTACACATAAGTGAGAACATAAGGAAACATTATAACATAACAGAGTACTAAGGCACAGCTTATTTCAAAAGAAATTTCTACCAGCAGGCCTGCGAAAGGATTTTTTTTTATCAGAACATCTCAATCCATCACCAATGTCATAGTCATCATCATCATCACTTTAGCCGAAAGACGTCCACTGCTGGACATAGGCCTCCCCCAAGTGTCGCCACATAGACCGGTTCCGTGCGACTCGCATCCAGCGGATTTCTGCAACCTTCACCAGGTACTACCACCAATGTACTAACAAACAATAATGTACTGACATTGCGAGGTTGAACAGTACACGCGTCGTATCACCAACGCAGCCCTAATGTGAATATTATCTATGGAGCACAAAATGTGTAAAGGTGCCATTAGAATTCGGAAACCACACATTCACATAATGCTGCCATTTCCACGTCTGATATCAAACGCAGGTTACGTACTGTTGACAAAAGAGTTAAACAAACTGGCGAGAAATGTCTCTATGTACAGTAGTGGTCTTCTCCGCCTGATCAGTTATTTTTTTTTTCGCTTAAATCATGCGGAGGCGCCGAGTCACGCCCCCTTAAAATTTAGGCCTATTAGGAAAGCGTCAACTTTGGCGCGCAAAATAACAATAACTTTCGTTTGGCGTGCGTCGTCAGTGCGCTCGGCCGATCGGTATCTTTTCATTCATTATTTCTATACAAAGTCAACGGGGCGGGGCTAGAGAGCGTTTCTATGTTGTAAGTGTAAGCAAAAATTGGGTTAGTGGTGATCAGGCGGGAGTGTCCTCGATAGTACCTGCATATTTATGACTAGCTGTTGCCCGCGACGTTCGTCCGCGTGAAATATTACTTCCTTATTTGAATCGGATTTTGTTAATAAGTTAAAAGGGTTGTAATTTTTTTGGACGGAACTAATTGTTTTTGTTAAAAAATAGCTTTAGTAACTCCTTAGAATATCAGCTACCTGCCAGTAAAAGTCTCGTCAAAATCGGTCCAGCCGTTTCGCAGATAAGCCGGAACAAAATAGAATAGCTGCCTGTACCTATCTGCGTACAAATCAGTATCTGTATACAAATACATCAAACCAACATTGACGGTCGATTAGAAATCTCTTGATTTAGTATCCCTGATTGCCACAAACGTTATTTATTTATTTTGTGTTGTGGCAACAAAGGTTTTTAAATACTGATATTTAGCCACAGGCTTCGGAGAGACTAGAAGCCGACCCCAACATAGTTCGGAAAAGGCATAATTATAGTGATGGAAACAAAGACTTCGTTATAACGATACGGAAATAGGCATGACGACAGTATCAAAAAATTGCAAATCTTTTTAGTCCGTCAGTTATGGTATTGGAAATTAATGGACACGTATTTTTTGTTTTTGTAAATCAATGAATATTGACAAAAGATAAAACGCATCAAAACTCGGGAGTGGGGGCTCGTGACGTCAGAACTAGCTAAAAATTATACCTAGGCGTGACGTATTGAGAATTTTAAAAGCGTCATATCTTCGTCAATTTTGGTTTACGTAACAAAAGAAAAAACACAGGTTAAATATTTTTGATAATGTAACTGACGGACTAATTAGATTTTTTCTTGTCGTCTCGCCTATTGTTTACAAGCTGTACTCTATTTCGGGTTAGGTTCTCATAAACCCTTCACATACATAAGAAAAAAATGATGAAAATACAATATCCTTCTTTGATCTCTGAACAAGATTCTTGCCCATCGTTACATCAAACGAACCGTTGCTATGGTGCTAATACGTTTAGGGTATATCTATGTGAAGATTTCCCATAAAAATAATTCATGTCCTTCCTAAAAAATCTGTACAGGTGACGTTTAAGCGTTACTTTCGCATTTACACCTGACCGGCTATTGCCTGCGACCTCACCTACCGTATGGTCAGAAATTATCTCATGAGAACGTCGTGAATACGATACGTCGTATGATACTCAGAGATAATGTAGCTTAGGTACCATTTGTCAAAGAATTTTTGAAATCGGATCAGGAGTTGCGAAGATTATCCCCTACATCCAAACTTACAAACTTTACCTCATTATAAAATGAAGTATGGATAGACTTTAATTAAAACCCATCTCTGTCAAATGACTTAATGCATATTCGATTATGAATATTCTGCTCCTAAAGTAGGAAACTTCCGAATATGCCAAACTAAGCGAACTGGTCATTACAGATTCATACGGTAGAACCATTTATATGTTCATGATCCAGACTAATGAAACGTGCAATCGATGGTACTAATTAGTCGTGCAAATGGAATCTATGGCTGTTTTTGGCATTAATTGGTTAATTATTCAGGTAGCCATACTCTAACATAGTTTATACCTAGTTATCTGCTGAATTATTGCAATCATAATATTTTGTGATTGCGATGTTTCCTACCAAAATCATTTTTTTTAATGAAAAGCACAGACTTTAATCAAATTGACTTTGTCACCCCTAGTCACGGCACGGTTGGCGCAGTAGCTGAGCGATTGACTGCAGCGCTTGCGCTGCATGTCACAGATTCAATCCCCACATGGAACAAATATTTGTATGGCCTATAGTTAGTTGTTCCGGGTCTGGCTGTTTGTGTATGTGAGTTCAAATTTTTGTAAACGCACCCACGATACAGGAGAAATCCTAGAGTGGGGCAACGTTTAAAAAAAAAAAAAAATTTACGATATAGATAGATTTATATTCACGGAGCTTATGCATCCATGTACAACTCAGTTAAAGTGAAAGTAAAGGAAACAAGCGACAAGTAGTGGACAAGCGTCTCACGTTGTGTTGCCAACATATAACTAGTGTTGTAACAGTGGCTAACACTTCTTAATTTAATTCGTTGCTTCTAATAAGTTCTTTAGGTTCATTATCAATCCAGAGCATATTTAAGATCTTTCGCTAAGGAGTCTATTAGGTTTCGTTATGTCGCCCATACGTTTTACGTGACTTGCTATAGTAAAAATATTCCCAACAAATTTAACAAAAACTGCAATAATAAATATAGTAACAATTTATATTCACCAATTAGTGGCCAGTACCAGATATTTTTGAAAAATGAATCTTCTCTCCTTCTGCAATCAGGCGACGATTTTGTCATCTATGCGCGGCGCCGACGCAACCGGGGTGGTGGTGTATTGTGACATCCTTGCTGTAGTTGAGATGCAAGTCTCTTCCGAGACACACATGTTCCACTACAGCACGCGAGCGGCTGTCGAAGACAGTCCTCCACAGCTGGGCAACGAGGCTGTATGTCAGTAACAACAAGTATTTAACATTTTAGGATCAGAGGAGATAGTCCGTTTTGGATATAGGCCTCTACTAAAGCTAAAGATTTAGAATTTGTGTTAATTTCCGTTGTAACTATATAAAACGGCCTCGATGATCAGATTCACTTTGAACAAGATTCTAAAGAATAACGGTTCATACTCAGAAGCTCAAAGGATTTCAGCTTGTATTTAGTACTGATTTTATCCATGTCATGGCATGAAAAGACCCTGGCCTAGTTCTGCAGCTAAGCGGATTGAAACCAGATTGTCCAAGCTTTGCTTGACTTTGATTCGGACTAATAATTTTCTATCTTACCGGTTCTCATGTTTACGGAAATTAATAATAGACAAACCTAAAATAATAGGTCCAAACGTTAGTAGTAGAGCACCTAGAAGCAACCGCAGGATTGCATTATGCACTTCGTGCTGTTGGTACCCATCCAAACCTCGGAGCATGAACAGCAGGCCTGCAATATCAAGGAAATATTAGGTACTGCCATTGTATACACTATTATTGTTCAAATTGGACAAGACAACAACTAGGGAAGGATAGTGAGATTAGTTTAGTTCACCTCTGTAATAAACCTTATGACAATCAGAATAAAGGCCACTGTTTTGTAAAAACAGACGTAAAATTATAACAATAAAAGGATAGAATCTGGAGTGTGCACACCGTTCGCTCATACTTAAGACCTAACATTGTAACAGATAAAATATTATGTTTTAAGGGCTTACCATAGACGCGCGTCTATGATAAGCCCACTCCACTGTCCACTTTTCGCGAACCTGCGCAGGTTCGCGAAAAGTGGACAGATTGTAGGGTGGCCTTTGACCAGCAGTTCGACATGACCAATTTTAAGCAGAGTGTTCCATAAGTGGGATACGTAGGTTTTTGTGGATTAATATAGTTTGGATTTTTGTACTAACCAGATAAAAACATGCACATTCCGAGACAAAAAGTAGACGTGAGTAAAGCACTGAAAAATAGAAAATTATGAATAGATTCAAGCCCTTGTAATTCTGAATTCAATAATATACAAGGTGTAAACAACCACATCACGAAGCCGTCAACCAAGCATTCTGTACATCAAACTAAGTAACTTTACGCAAAAATTATTGCTGGGAAACGACTTTTTTGTTGGGGTGAAAAATCATGTTTTGTGGTAAAACTCAATGTAACGCACTCAAAACATTGTGCTGATGGATGGATTCAATAGTACGGGGGTCGTGGAGGTATTTAAAGTAAAATATCTTACATTAAAAACATGTATTAAAAAAAAAAAACTTGTAAAAAATTTGGAACTTTGTCCCCCAATATCTCCGTAACTAGAATGTTCCCAGGTATGGTGTAGAACAAAAAAATTATCGCAATGGCGGGGAGAACAAGTGCCTTTCGGCTTCGTTAAGAGGTTTTTTACACCCTTTTTATTCTATTAAGTAGGTACATCTACTCATGGACATTTGTTTCCGAGTCATGAATGTTTATATGTATAATAAGAATGTAATTACAAAAAAAAAAGTATCTATGTAGTATATCAACTATCTGGTGTCCACGACACAAGCCTCGTTGCTTAGTGTGGCACTAGATGGCGCTGTGTGTAATGTCCAGCGATATTTATATTATATTTATATAGTCGATGCTAAAAAAAATTGAACCGAAGAGGATAATATATGTTCTATGCGACCAGATGGCATTCGACATAGTTGCCATCGAAAGGCTAAGAACCATATTAATATTCGTTTTGATTAATTCGCTACACTTTCTAGTTTACCACAAATTTCTTTATTTCTTATAGGATGCAATTTAAGCTACAGAATAAATGTCTTCGAGAATAGAAATAAAGGACATTATATTCAGATGTTCAAGTAGTATACTAATTAAGAAAACAATTAACTGGGTACCTAAATCTCATCATTGTTCCGATTTTATTGTTTAACCAATACAATAAACACTTTCTTTAAAAATAAAATGGTATAAATATTTAAAAAAAAAATTACAAAATGTACTGATGTTTCACTTGTAAAAAGTATTATGAAATCAAAGTCAAACTGAAGGGTCGTAGATCATAAATACAATCCACCAAAAAGGTTCAGAACAAAAGAGGTACCCAAGTAGAGTTTTTATTTTTGTGTTGTCTTTTGAACATTCTGCTACGGCTTGAGTAACAGATTGAATTATTG
This sequence comes from Xestia rhomboidea, assembly GCA_963853795.1. Taxonomy (NCBI): domain Eukaryota; kingdom Metazoa; phylum Arthropoda; class Insecta; order Lepidoptera; family Noctuidae; genus Xestia; species Xestia rhomboidea. The sequence goes on along the minus strand of OY970763.1, from coordinate 11,532,022 downwards.
CGAAACCTCAAAATGATCCTTGCATGAAATTGAGTTCATCCTTATAAAAAAAATAGTTTTAATATTTTTTTAGCACAACTTACATAAAATACCAAAATAGTTTTCATGAAAAAGACCCCATCGTTAATATTAAAGTTTTTATAAGCTTTTATTCTTCTTAAGGATTCGGATTCATAATATCACTAAATAATTATTATAAAACAAAGTCCTCGGTCGCGTCTGTCTGTCTGTTCGCGATAAAGTCAAAAACTACTGCACCGATTTTCATGCCGTTTTCACCAATGGATAGAGTGGTTTTCGAGGAAGGTTTTAATATATAATTTGTCAAGCGGGCGGGCGAAGCTAGTCCCTTATAAAAAACGCTCTGATTAACCACAGTTATCAGATTTCTGAAAAGGAAAAGCCCTTTGCAGAAATCGGAGAGTTACTGACCTAATACATTTTCAAGTAAAAACTTGCTATGACTACAAGCGAATTCAAAAGATGAAATTGTAACTTTTAAATCACATCGTAAAAGAATACATAAAGTTTTCTTATGTCTCGACGCTCAGTACTAAGATATTTTAACTTCATCTGAAAATATACTAACCTACATTTTTCTTTCAGTCGGGACTTCGTTCTTAGTATTATTAGATGTTTTACTTCTTTGGAAGTCCTTATTTGTTTAAGACCAGTTTCAGAGTTACTGTCTTTGCTTTGCGAGGACTTACGCTTCACTATGTTAGTGGCATTACTGGATATATCACAATGTCGGTTGTAACTTTAGGTAGTAGTAAGTAGTTCATATATTACAATCGATTCCAAATATTTAATCAGATTTGTTTTCGCCTTCATATAATTTTAAGAGCACCGAGGACAAACTACGGTAGAAAGACTGTCGTATATGAGGGGGCTGAACTCTATAACTCTTTACCTAAAGTAATCAAGGAATCGAAATCACTTCCAACTTTTAAAAGACTATTAAAACACCACCTAAATAATTTATAAATTGTAAGTGTTTGCCGTTTTTTATAACTTAATTTTAGTTTATTACCAAGCGAAACCGTCGTTTATTGTATCTTAATTATCATGTGTTTCCTCATAGAAGTGAATAATTGTATTCTTTTTGAGCGAAATAAATTTCTTAAACCGTAAACCTTCTATTCATTCATTCATTTATTGCATCAAATATGGTAGGTACATGAAGTTCTTATATAAAATATTTCGAAACACACATTTGGCCAATATATAGCATGCAATAGTACAAGTTTTTACAGTTAATATATTTTTTATTATGTAACTACATTTTTCAGTTTATGTCTACTTAACAGTTAAATATGTCTGTGCTTTATAGTATAAAATTTACAGAGTCACTTTTGAAAGAACTCATCTATCAAATAAACATACTCTTCCAACAACCACGTCCGCCACGCAACGCAAAACTTATTGAAGGGTAGTTGAGTAATTGACCTAGGTAAATTAAATAATAAATTAGGGGAGCCATATAAACGCAGCTCCGCCGAAAAAGTTCTAGCTTTGGAACAGGCATTTCAAAATCTAAATGTGTAGGTTTCTTTTTATTTGTGTTATCTTTCCGTTTAAATAATTCAAGATTGGATCTCACAAACCTGGCAAATTCGTAAATGTAAATGCATGGGACCATCAGTAGATTGTGCGACTTGAACATAGGCTTGCATGAGTTCTATTATGTCTCATGCCTGTCCCATGCTACAAATCGACTCAAATCATTTGGGAATACTAGAATGATATAGGTACTCTTATTTTACTTTAAAAGGGTCGCAGATACTTACTTTAGTCCCGGCTGTCATTTGTAAAAAGTCGTTACGGATAGTCAAAAGACCGAAAGTCTTACAGCCAGTCTTACCAAGGGGTAGGTATAGTATCTAGTTGTTGGATTGTGGAAATGCAGTTGCTCTATGTAAAATACTGGTATTCAGCTGCATCCGGTTAGACTGGAAGCCAACCACGACATTATAGAGCCTAAGGCAGATGAATAAAGTTACTATTTATGGCTAAACCTTTGTCACAAAGAATGCAGTGCTACTAGAAATGCGCCAAACTCCTGCCATCTCCTCGACTTGCCGAACTAAGGCAGCAACCATGGTTTCATTCTAGTTAGTAAACTAGGAGCCCCATAGTCTTAACGAGGTAGTTACGTCACTTCCGTGAAACATTTACCTTGTTTGTTACCCGTCATTTAGCTAGCTCTTGCTCCTACTTAAATGTACGGAGTAACACGAAACGGTGAAAATGCGGTAATTGCTCCGAATACTTGCAAAGGTAGTATTGCCAGAATGTGCTGATTTCTGCGTAGGGCTTAAAAACACTTGTTATTAATAATAATAATAAACCATTTATTTCAGGTAACAAAGACCCTTAAATAAATGCCTTAACCTAAAAATACATTATACTAACAAAAAAAAAACAACAAATCCAAAATGAAATCATAAATGAATGTCAATTATGAATGGATGTTTTAAACGAATGAATTGAATTGTGTAAACGGACCCTTCATGAAAACGTCAACTAAACATTCTGTACATCTAACTAAGTAACTCTACGCAAAAAATAATGCTGGGGAACTCCTTTTTTTTTTTCGGGATAAAACATTGTGCTGGTATGCATTGAATAATGCGGGGGCCATGGAGGTATTGTATAGTTAGGTAAAGTAAAGTTACAAACATTACAAAGAAAACACTAAAAAAGAAAAGTTAAAAAAAATTGGTTCCCAAGTAGGTATGGTCTAGAGCAAAAAAAATATCGCAATGACGGCGAGAACAAGTGCCTTTCGGCTTCGATAAGGGTTCTTTTACACCTATTATATGCACCAACTGTTAACATACGTTTATTACATAACTCAGGACCCACCAGCGCTGAAATTAACAACGGTTGTTTTAAAAAAGTCTACTTTATCATAGAATAGAATAGAATAGAATACTCTTTATTATGTACACCATAAAAATTACAGATACAAATGTAAAACATTTTACAAAGGGTGACACAATGGGCGGTCTTATCGCTAAAAGCGATCTTTTAAAGACAACCTTTGGATGGATTTAAGGGGGAAGGAGAGACAATACTGCAGGTAGCCTGTGGTGTACCATTTACATATATACAATCAATATATACATATACATACATAAATATATACAACACTTACATAAAAATATACAATATTATCTTTTTATTATTATTATCAAGAAACAAGTGCGAAGAACTAAAATTAAAAATACTTAGTAAAAATTAAGCTTATGGAGAGAGATACAGTTTTTTTATCATGCTTTTAAAAATTGGCAGAGATTGAGCACGCCTTATAGACACTGGCAAGGCATTCCTTAACCGAACTGCCTGAACACTAAAAGATTTGTCATAGAAACTGGTGGAATGCATCGGCATCTCTAGTCTTAAGTTTTCCGATGACCTCAGATATCTATTATGTGTGTCATGAAGGAACTTGAAACGTTCTTTAAGATAAGAGGGGGTTGTAGGATTGAACAGAATACTGTAGAGTTGAAACAGGATATGAGAATTCCGGCGAAGACGGATAGGGAGCCACTTGAGCTTTGTACGAAATTCAGAAATGTGATCATATTTGCGCAAGCCAAATATAAATCTTATGCAACAGTTTTGAAGTCGCTCAAGTTTATCTAGCTGTACCTCAGTGAGATCGAGATAACTGACGTCAGCGTAGTCAAGAATGGGAAGTAAAAGCGATTGAGCCAGAGCAGTTTTAGTGGCTGTTGGAAGAAAGTTCCGTAGTCGTCTCAGGGACTTGGCAGATGCGCATATTTTGCGACTTACGTCCTGCAGCTGGGGACCCCAGGAAAGATTTTTGTCAATCCAAACCCCAAGGTTCTTGACCTTCTCACTTATTGGAATAGCGGTTCAATTAAATTTAACCTGGGGAAGCTGCGACCAGTTTATCTTGGAGATCATCCTTGAGCTACCAACAACAATGACCTGAGTCTTCAGCGGATTAACCTGCAACCCATGTGCCTCACTCCACTTACAGATTGAAACCATGTCCTTGTTGATTATATCAATTGCATCAGGCAAATCTGAAGATGCTGCTTGCCGGTAAATTTGCAGATCATCTGCATAAAGGTGGTAAGAAGAAAGAAGTCTTGTGGAAATAGAATTTATAAAAATTGCGAAGAGTAAAGGAGATAAAACGCCACCCTGAGGTACACCCGCAGAAGTGTAACACAAAGAAGAGCAAGACCCTTCTATGCATACACGTTGCCGGCGCCCAAACAGGTAACTACGAAACCAGTCAATCGCCGTTGGAGATATGTTAAGTGAGCGAAGTATGCCAAGCAGGATATCAAAATCGACAGTGTTGAACGCATTACTAAAATCTAATAAGCAGAGAACTGTCAGATTTCCTTTCTCCATGCCTAAACGTATGTCATCCGTAACGTTAACTAAAGCAGTAGCAGTGCTGTGACCAGGACGAAATCCAGATTGGAAAGGATTTAGCAGGCTATTCTTACACAGAAATGCACTGAGCTGATTGTGGACAAGGCGTTCTTGGACTTTGGAGAGGAAAGGCAGGATGGAGATAGGACGGTATTCTGAAAAGGAAGTAGGATTCGATTTTTTGGGTAAAGAGGTAATTTTGGCCTCTTTCCACATCGAAGGAAAGACACCGTAGGATATAGAGTAGTTTAGGATATGCCATAGAATAGGAAGGACCTCATCGAGGACAGGGAGTATCATTTTCCGACTTACACAATCACTGCCAACTGCGTTTGATGTAATTGAAACTACACTCTTCTTAACATCACAATCAGAGAATTGACTAAAAACAAATGAGGGATGATCCGGAGTTGGAAGGTTAGAAAGATAGTTTACTGTGGTACATTTTTATAAAACAGCAGCTATTTTTTATTATAGAAAATTACGCTCCTCAAACGTATAAATGTTTCATCAGTCTAGCATTCATGGTTACAGGATGCGATTTGATGGCCCATACACCCCTATAGGTTTAAAATCTCCCCATGAGTGATAGGTAGCAGAGTTTAACACAAATACCCGTAAGGAAAAACTCAAAATGAGTTTGGTGTATACACTAGAAAGTTTTCCAATCATCCAATGGAATGAAATGGATGGTAGTTCCTTTTGTAGTGAATGTCCCCGACTCTGTCAATCCGCACTATTGACATGGCTTAAAGGACACAGTTTGACGTTTCGCAAGCATCGCTAAAACAAGTTTTCACTTAGGCCCCGTTCTCACCATGTCATGACGATTAATTTATCGTTGGCTTGTAGTTGGCGAAACTCGTGGACGACAGTAATCGTGTCGTCCTATATGTGAACACCTCCATTTAAATACACAAACCATGACACTTAAAACTAGACGAATATCTTTTGTCACGACATGGTGAGAACGGGGCCTTACCCATAGAAAATGTTGAAAATACATATATTTGTACGATAATGTTTGCTTTTTTCAAGGCTTTTACACCTCGATCTATTTTTAATGATAAACTAGCTTATGCCTGCGACTTCGCCCGCGTTGAGTCCGGTAATGTCCCACGGGATCGTACTACTTGGATAAAAAGTATTATATTTGTTAATCCAGGTTATAAACTATCTGTGTGCCTAATTTCATCCAAATTCGGCCAATGCTAATGCGTGAAATTCGCATTAATAATATTAGTAGGAAGGATATTATAAACTTAGTTCCTCTAAACCATACTTAAATTAGTTATTTTTCTTTAAGCGCAGTATTAGCCGTAGCACAGCGCTACGCCACTGCTACGATACGCGTAGCACTGTGCTACGATAAATTGAAAACATAAACGTAACAACTTAAAGAACAGCAGAATCCATTAGTACATGAATAAATTAAAGAGACTGTGATCACTGATTCCTGTAACAACAGTATGGTAATTATGGCATGATCGCTTAGTTGTTCGCCATAGTGATTTATGGGGAGGCCCCATGTTTCGTAAAGGTTGTACATGTCAAACATGGGCCCACAGGTTAGCAAGGTTTGCTCTGCAAACATGGGATAGATCCACGTAAAGTTTATATGTCAAACATTGATTTTTATAAAGCATTTTTACGTTCCCACATATAAAATTTAACGGACGCGGATTACTTTAAAACAGAGACTTTTAAAAAGTTTTGTAAGTACCTCTTAAGTAATAAAGTTTCGAAGTTTAGTATTATAAACTTTTATGACGAGAAGTTTTTTATTCTTGCCTATTTAACGTCTTAGGCAGGAGTCATTTGTTTTTATAGTAGGTATGTCATCTTCTAGTGACTGGCGTAATGGACCAAGATCCCATGAACGACAAAAGCCGAATCTTTTTCTATGGAAGTACCTTACTATAAGGTAAGAACAATTAGATTTTATGAAAAGTCAGTCGTGGTGACTTTGGAATAACAAAGGTGTGCAAAATAGCTGCTAAGTTACGTCATACTATGAAGCGTGATTTTTTGTTCTATGAATTTTACAAAAGGGCTATAATGATGATTCAGCCCGTCCACTGCCAGATGTCTTGCGTGGTAGAAATCCACTAGCAGACACCTTAAAGTTTGATAAATTGTCGTAGTACGAGTACAGTCAAAGAAAATAAGTATTTATCGAAATGACACACTACATAAGCCGCGTTGTAGCTAATTCATAGAACTGTATAAGAATTACAATAATTGTGGTTCGATTATACGCACAATTTAATTTGGAGGTCTATTTTCTAAATAATAAATCCCTGGCTTTACCTATAGTGAACAGTTACTTTCTAGTGTTAAGTTATAGCCATGTTACTGCGGAAACATCCAGTGCTTTATGTGAGCCCTCGTGAGCCTCCCAAAATCCACTACAGTGAATTGTCAAAGGGGACATTTCCACAATGATGCTTCGAAATACGCTTGGATTGTTGGCCATATTTTGCATGATGACTTGTATGAGCACTATAAAATACTATATACTTACTATAGTTATACTCGCTGACCCCGCAAACGTTTGTTCTGCCCGATAAATTATGGTGTGAAATATACGTCCGTATAAATTACGTCCTATTCTCATTCCGACCGACGAAAAAATTCATAAAAATCGGTCGAGCCGTTTCGGAGGAGTGTGAACACAAACACCGTGACACGAGATGTTTATATATGGATAAACTATTCGTGTTGTTTTTAAACGAAATTTTCTCCTACTATATTGAAAAAGGTTTTTTTTTCGAACCTATTATTTTTGAAGCCAGGCTATTATTCGACGAGAAAAAGAAAATCGATTTTGAATTTTGCAAAGTGTAAACACATTAATGCTCGTGATTATACAAGATTTTTTACTGATAGACTACACATTCACATTAAACCACTGGGTCTAGCATACATCAATAAAGTTCTACACAAGATGAAGATTTTTTGAAAATTTGTGCCCTAAAGTGTTTAAACTAATGAAAGTTTGTGGAAATTCGTTAATTTTGTACCAGTGAGAGTCTTTCGGGTAAGTAGCTTGCTTAATCATAATAAATGCAAACAACATATTCGATAACTCATGTCATATTTGAACAAACATTATATCAGACAAAGTTGCTTTCAAAATAAAATAATATCTAACATTACCTCTAGCGCCGCACAAGTTTCTAAAGTTAGAAAAACTTACTCAACAAACGCGTCGAGGTTTAGCAGCAAAACAAACTATTGCAATAAATAAAACAATTGTATTCATACATATTATAATTTTCATTTAGTCTTCAAGTTGGTGCACTAGCGTTGCAGGCGCTAGAAACTTTGGCAATAATAACAGACTGTAAATCTACTAGTTCTTTCATAGAAAAGCCGTTTCTCCACAGCATTTGAGTGAATAATACAGGGTGCGCCAACACTGGGGCAAATGTGAACTGTTTATTTTTTAAACTTAATGTAGGTACGTGCTGGCTCGGCATTATTACGAAACGGCGTCAACTATTACGGTGTATAAAACGTGTTTTTTCCACGTCCCTAGCCAGCTATTTTAATAACGAACGCAGACAAAAGTCACTACCTCATTGAATTAAATATTTTATTTTATTCCCCAGGAGGAATTGAGAAACGTCTGATCTAAAATTTCTGATATAAAGATTCTGAAAGATATTACTTTGATGAATTAGTATGGATAAGAAAATCCGGGAATTTCATTATTTCCAGTCAAGTGAATTCTAGATATACTAGCTCTAAGAAGACGAAAATAGGTCACGTCTAATGTAAATAGCACTGTTTCAATCTTTAATTAATTTACGAAACTATTTCGTGGAAGTGTTTGGTTCGGTCCGCATTCGGAAATAGTGGTACATACCTGGTGCCTTAGACAGTCAGCAGGATTATGTATGCATGCTCCATAGATGCTCGAAATAAGCAACTAAAGTGCAACCATATACAACATAAAAATTAAAATAAGTACTATAAAAAAATAAAACCGACTTCAAAAACACAAAAAAGTGATAAATAACTTTAGCTTCAGATATCGGTGACTTTTGTTTGTTTGATTCAGTTATTTTTAACAATCGCGACCAATTTGCCGTCTATTATATTGAAGAGTTCCCTTCTATATCTCCGAAGATCAGCATCAGATCTTCACCAAACTTAAATGGAACCACCGTGAAATAATATTCTACTAAACAAAAAAAAATATATCAAAATCGGTTCTCAATTGGCGAAAATATCGCTGAACATCCAAAAAAACTTTTTACTACATATAGAACGACCCCTTAAACGGATTTCAGTTAAATTACATAATCAGGCGTTACTTTGCCAATCCATGACAATAAATGCAATGCAAACAACTGCAAAAATATGCACATGCACGAAAAGAAATAAATAATTAGCATGCCATGAAGTTATTTCAATTTCACCTTATACTAAAGCTACAATATGGTTGGTTTCTCTTTGAAGACTGAAAACAATATTAGATTCGAAAGGTCAAAATAGTTCCCTAATTGAATAACTTCAGGATTAGACAAAGAGGTTCTATCAACAAGTTTGTAAAGTAACCCCTTTATCAACGCCTACCTTATTAGGGTCAAGCGTTATTACTTGAACACATAACATAAACTTAAACATTCTGGCCGCATCCTTTGAATTTGATTTGTTCGCTTGTATTTATTTTACTCTTTAGAAGTAAGATGTGAAGTTTTAGTTTCGTATCTGTACTAATTTTATAAAGAGGTCAAGTTTGCATGTTTGTCTGTTTGTAAGTTTGGATGTAGGGGGTAATCTTCGGAACTACTGCTCCGATTCCGAAAATTCTTTCAGCAATGGGAAGCTAAATTATCTCCAATAGGCTTGTGTCCTGAAAAAATCTAATTAGCTAGTTAGATTATCAAAAAATATTTGACACGTATTTTTTTTTTGTTACGTAGACCAAAATTGACGAAAATACGACGCTTCTATGACGAATTCTCAATACGTCACGCCGTGCTATAATTTTTAGTGCGTTTTGACGTCACGAGCCCCCACTCTCGAGTTTTGATGCGTTTTATCTTTGTCAATATTCATTGATTTACAAAAACAAAAATATTTATCCATTATTTTCCAATACTCTAACTGACGGACTAAATAGATTTGCAATTTATGGTGGAAACTAGCCTATTGTTATTGGCTATAATTTAAAGGTTCCCATGGTATCCCACGGGAACTTTCGACCAAAGCGCGAGCAAAGTCGAGGCCAAAAGCTACTTCAGAAAACGGTCTCCGGTAACAAGGTTAGGATCAGTTAGTTTTAGTTACTCCGGTGTAGAGATCGGACAATCCGGATCAGGAGAGAGTCCCGTTATTGTTTTACGATATGACCTTTAACTTCTGTTTGTTGTTCATAAATTGAGTCCGTTTTGGGAATATTAAATTGTTTTGTATGGAAGGGCCGCTTTGTTATAACTTTTGACGTCTCGTTTTTAGGAACACTACTCTTGATATCTTTTAGATGTTATAATTTTGGCGAACAATGAAGTATATTCTATCTACCTATTTATTTTCGAAGCGAAATATTGTTTTGTTATTTTCAATCCACGTGTAAAGCCTCGTTTACACAATTATAGTTTCTCGACTATTGTAAAACGAAAATCGAACTCATAACACATGATAAATCGCTTGGCTATTCTTGCCAACGAATCTCGCATGAACACTTGCCTCTACACGTTCAAAAAACTCTTCGAGTGTAAACGAAGCGTATGTTAAAATTTCGTCGATAAGTTAAGTGAATAGTGTCTGTCTGCAGTTTCAGGTGCTCGATTTCGACAAAAGAACTTATTTCATAAATGTATGTTTCAAACTACACAAATTCTAGTAATTATTACAGCCATTCCGATGTTAATTAAGATTTTAACTTTCAACTACAAAAGAGACACTACAAAATTGAACAATAAACATTACCATATTTATCATAAACATACAATGGTCTTAAACAATACGGTCATACTACAGGGACAAACAAAACGGTCATAGAAGAAAATGAGCTGACTTTTAGTATCAAACGCGAAGACCGTGTTTGGACCAAATCTGCTTGTTCAAGTGTGGACTAGAAACATCGTGGACATTTTCTTTAGCGTCGTGAAGATTTAGCTTTTCCACGGGGATGTAGAGAAACGTAACTTCGAGCACACGAGCCAACTAAACAGCGTAATATATTCACTAAATGTGCACTGCAGCACAAAGGTTTACACGTTTTTGAATTATGACACCATTTTCATATGCATAACGAGGTTTTCAATTGTTTTGATGTAGTTTTCATGCTAATTTTGGTGACAAAGAAACATTGTGGCGGAGTTAACTGGTTTTCATTGGTTGGTGCCTCGATTAACTTGTAATACATTGGTCGTCTAGCGCGACCTAAGGTTTATTAATTTTGTGTACATTATTAAAAACTCTGGTAGATTTGAATCTTCTAACTACAAAAAGTACGATTAATGTTTGTAAGAGAATATTTTTTTACAATAACTGAGTGGACAGTAAGTGGCTACAATGTTATTGTTAATTTATCATTTGTACCTAATCGCCTTTTTTTGAGAGCGAATAAATGCAGTATGTTACTAATGGTTGCTTGTACCGTGATTTAGTAAAATTTTCACGAACTCACGCAGCGTTCTACGCAAGTATTTCTTCTCCGAGCCATTGAAAACCAAAAAGTCGCAAGATGAAATGCGAGCAATCTCCCTCAATTCCGTTCTCCCTTGACACATATGTAGGTATATTATGTCCGTCTAAAAACGGGAACAGGTAATAGTTGGCATATATGAGCGTCCTTGCTCAGGATCGGAGCGCTACCGGGAAACCGCAGCGACTACCTCATTTACCACAGGAAATTCAAAGCCTTTGCAATATTCACAAACGGAATAATTATTTCTTTTGCTCTTTCCATTTGTAAAGAGGAAATTATACAGTTTCCAAAGAGTTGATAGCGTTTTAAATTATATAGGTATTGTGAGAATTTGAAATGTACGTTCAGTGGTCTTAGTTTAAAGATTCCAAACAACTATTAATTATTTCAAAAGAATTGGTAAATTTTAATAATAAGATGAACTCGCTTTACGGGATTTTTTAAAATATTTCTTTGTTTTTTTTTTCCACCCACCAGTCTTACCAAGGGCTATCGTATTACCCAGTACTAACTGGGTTGTGGAGGTCAGATAGGCAGTCGCTCCATGTAAAATACTGGTATTCAGCTGCATTAGACTGGAAGCCGACCCCAACATAGTTGAGAAAAGGCTAGGCAGATGATAATGTTCTTTGTATTAAATAACCTTGGCCCACACTAGGATTTTTTTTTGTCGTGGGTGCGTTTACAAGCATTTAAGGTGAAATTAAATTAATTAAATCAAATTTAGCCCGCGTAAAGGTGCAGGAATGACTTTTTCAAGGTCAAATTCATTCATGCACCTTTATGCGCTTGGAGGGTTGAATTGATGATGTTGATTATTATAATTCTGCACCTACATACGTGTTACAGCCGCGAATCATATTTTAATCAACATACAACCTGACACTGACCTGCAAATTGCAAAAAACGTAAGAAAATTTCAATTTCGCGGGCTACCCTGGAGCATCCACCTTAAACACTTCACATCCACAAACAGCCAGTCCAGGAACAGCTATCTGTAGGCTAAAAAATATTGGTTCCGTGTGAGAATCGAACCCGCGATACGCAGCACAGCAGCCAATCGGTCAGTCACTGTGCCAACCGTTTATGGAACTCTATTCTTGTTTATTTCTTGCTTCTAGACCCAGTAGTTTAGGCATTGTTTTATCTGTTAGTGAATGAATGTCGTTAGTGTTCTGTTTGGAGTCGGCTTCCAAAATATAACAAAACTTAGTTGAGTTAGAACAATGAACCAGGTAGGTACTGCAGTCTCTTATAACTACTATAAGCTTTATACTTAGTTAAATAAACGTAGAACAGAATTCATTTCCTGCATACCCACCTAGATGTGAAGCCAAAAAGTTTTGGCGCATTAAAAGAACACAGTAGAGTTATCAGAGTATAAATTACAATGAAAATGCGAGCGAAAAATCCTCTTATGCTCACCCGACTAGTTAGGCCGTGCAAGCTCATTACCGATGCATTTTAAGCTTATCTCTAGGAAAGAGGACATGCGCATAAGAGGAAGCGGAAAGCGGTAAACATATTTTTTGGTACCTACTGTAATAATAGGTAAAACCAGGAGAGATGGACCAGCGGGTGAGACGGATCATCGTAATTTCTACCAAACTATTAAAATTATTTAAGCTGACAGCACTTACGAGCACTTGTCAACCTGTTTGCTCCGTTTAAAAAGCGAGACCGTTAGATTTTTGTTTGTAAAGTTAATAAAATACGAATTAAAAGGTTTCGGAACCGTGGTTTTTTTGTAATAGGTGTTTTAAAAACGAATGTATGTATAAGATATTGTATCTGTAGAATAAGATTTGATGTTCCTGTGTTAGTTTGTTCATGAAATGATAAAATAACCTCAAGTTTTTTGTTTATTTATTGTACTTTTAATATGAGAAAGTGGTCCGTCTCTAAACTCAATTTAAGAGAGATGGACCATGGTATGTGTGGGTGAGATGGACAATAATCAAACATTTATTTTGTAAATTTTTAGTGGTTTTAGATTATTATTATTAGATTATTGCTACTTATTTTTGAATCTTTACATTTTTAATGAATTAGGCTCTCTTTTGTAGGTAATATGCCTTTAACATATAAGAGGAAAAGTGCAGTATGTAGAGGGGAAAGGACAAAAAGTGCATTAACTGATGCTTTTCAAGCTGTTTCAATAGGATGACAACGAATGTGCAGGCTGTGGTAAAAACTATGAGGATAACCTGAATAAAGATGATTGTCTGCATGTGCATTATTTGTGAACGCTGGTCCCATGAAGGCTGCACTAATTAGGTATCCCAATATGTGCGACCGATGTGGAAATTCGGTGAAAAATTGAAGATTTTCCTTTCATTTAATTGTTTATCTTACTTGTTAATTTCGTTTTGAATGTTTATTTTTTGTTTAAGAAGTGTTAATGATTATTTTTGTTAGGACCATCTCTCCTTACTGGGTGGTCCGACTCACCCGTATAGTATGGGAGAGCTGGCCCGAGGGTACTTTTTTAATATTTCAATTATTTCCATAAATAAGCTATAATCGTGCCATATTAAAATAAAAACATGTAGACTATTAACAGACGTTAGTATAACACTAAATTGTATGTTAGTTATTAAAAAGATATTAAAGTTGGAAAAAATGTGGTCGATCTCTCCTGGTTTTACTACAATTACATTTTTAAATTCGGTAGAAAGAACCAGTCTTATAATCGTAAGCTGTCATATTTATCAGTAACGGAATTGTGGAGGTCAGATAGGCAGTCGCTCCATGTACAATACTAGAATTCAGCTTCATTCGATTACGCTGGAAGCCAACCCCAACATGGTTTGGAAAAAGTTAGGCATATAATACACCCTCTTTTCGATTCGGGGATTCAAAATTGGAATGGAGCTACACAACTATGATTTCATTCAGGGATTCTATATATAACATTTATATTTTGAAGACCGAAAACTATGTTAACTACTTGTTTAAATTAATCCTTATAACTGTACATTAAAAACGTGTCCATGGAGTTTCTTGCGCATTCTTCTCCACATAGAGATCTACGCTTTGTAACTTTGCAACTACGTACTGTACTTGCCCATTCCATAGCGTAGATCTCTGTTTCACAAGTTAGTATGCCTTGTGACTGGACTGCATACAGCTTTGCTTTCTTTATTTTTCTGACATTCAAAAGTATGTGTTGAGATTGAGTTGGAGATGGAGTTTTTTGGCGCGTGGCCTTTAGCGAAACTAACGCCGCCATCTTGTTTTGACTTTACGATTTCCAAAGACGACTTCACAAATGATTACCAACAGCGCCCTCCTAATAATAATATTCATGCGCCAAAACAACTGCATCACTTTATACCAAAAGAAAAAAGTTAAACTGTGTTATATTTTCAGCCAATCGCTACCGTCCGCTTTACTTTACGAACTATCCTTGCGCTCATTAACGGTGAACGACCAAATCCTTCGTTCATTTTAATTAAAATTTTAGGTTTTAAAATCACACGCTTTTCATTTATACACTGTTTTAGACTTTCACGGTTTTTCACTAAACTTAAAGTACTTACGGGATTCCCGCGATCATGATGCTTGAAATATCGGGAGTAATCAAGGAAAATCACGGATATCATCCCGTAAGTACTTTAAGTGTATTTCATTTATAGTTTTAGAAATCAATCACCTTTTTATTATTTTACTAATAACAAAAGTAGGACAGCGTAAGTAAGAGCAGGAAAGAAAACTCGAGTTTCTGGGCTAATAATGAAACATAATCCCTTTTTCTAAGGAATACGCAAATAAAACGCTCGCACCCACTAAAACTCGTCTTCTTTGCCAACGCCCCGCTTTTTTTAATGGAAAAAAATACTGCGTTACATGACGTTCGCGACCTCTCAGCGGTGGCTTTCGCCTCCTCCACCTTAATGATGTCCGATCACTCGACTCACATGAGCTTGTGCAATGCGGACGGTAGTTTAATCTGCCCATTCCTATACCAGCCTCATCTTTACCTGTGATGTCAACAATGTTGTTTACCCACCTCGCCATTGGACTAGTTTTCGATTGGCGCGAGTCCGCCAATCATTGCTTTCCCCCAACTGTAATCACTGCGCCTTGCTAGGTGTCCTGTCCAGCTCCGTTTCAGATTCACAAAGCTAAATTACGGAGATCTCAGACCATCTGAAAGACGACGCGTGTCTAAGTGTGCGTGCGTTTTCACCCGTTGTAAGGAGCCAGCATCCTAGAACCAAAAAATCGAAGACATCTGACAACTCCAATCTGCACTGAGCACGCGTGGTTGATCTTGCTCCCTCTCGCAGATAGGAGAACTTTAATCGTAGTGGGTACTATCTATAATAATAGGTTGATTAAGTGCGTGTGTATGGCCTTCTGTATCTATCTACTCTGTGTCCACGGCCTGTAGGACGATGTTCCGACAGCCCGCATACTGCCGAGTCCGCAGTCCAGCTTTAATTAGGACCGACTTTCGGGTATAAATTCATGGTTTGTATAGTTTAACTGCACCAGTGTTTTTGTTAACCGCATAACGTAGTGAAATTTTAATGCTTACACTCAGTGTTGGTTCTTGTGTTTTCACTTTAAATAAATTTAAGAGTGGCTTCGCTAAACGATACGGGCTTGGTAACTCTTGGAATATATATCTTTTAGGTAAAAACCTTTTATTTTGTTTGGTATTCATTGTGTTGGAGAAAGTTTTAAACTGTTTAAACGGTAGCTCCTTATTATGTGGAGTTATATATGTTACAATCAAAGAACCTATGTGCAGTAGGTACTTAGTTGAACTTCTCAATAGAAATGGCTGTATATATAGGCCAATATTATTTGTGGTCAAGAAAGCAATCAAGCATACTTTAAACACAAGAACAATTTGAAGTTCTTATATAATAAAATATATGTAATTGTACACCACGGATCTTACCGAGTTGAACTTCTGTCGCGAGGCCAAAATCGAAACTATGTAAATCAATACAATTTCACGAAAAAAATATCAAATGTTCACCAATAACGCCGTCTTAATTGAACTATGAGAAACCAAAAAAACAATCAGCAGTATACATAAAAAAAAAACAAATAGGTGGAATCAAAAACAATGCAAAGACGGGCTGTTTTGCGTAGAAAATCCTGTGACAGCCATTTACGAAAAAAAAGTTTTAAAAAATAGGATTTAATGGCATCCGCATATTTTTATATTTCAAGTGGCCAGTGAATTTGTAAACTTTATTATGCAACCTTTTTATATATTTTTTAGAACAAAAATATGAAAAAAGAAAGTTACACTGCTATAAATTCTTCTTCGATTCTATAACAGAGCAATATATGAACAGCATTTTTAAACACACAAAAAGTATCCGATATCCAAAGTAATAATCTATCTAGTTTTAAATTTAATCAAATCCAATTCTGTTTGCAGAAATAAAATAAATACCTACATAAACCAGTTCACCACACTAACTTACGGAGAACCAAAGGTTCAATTTTGCAAAGCATATTGACTCAACATCAAATTAATCTGACTTTGTACTTGTATAACGTGCTCATACATTTTAAATTAGAGAGTTTGCTTAATACAAGTGGTCCTAGTACTTTGACTCGCACACACCGTGTGTTGGATGTTGATATAACACTGGAAGTGCCCGGGATGAAACAAGATGATTTTAAACGTAATAAAAAATAAAGTCATGAAAGAGAGTTTTAATTCAGTTAGTTTTTAGAGTTCCGTACCCGAAGGGTACTGAACCTCCGCTGTCCGTCGGTCCGTCCCTAAACGGAATAAAACGGAACAAATGTCTGTCATAGACATTTTAAAGTTTCAACTGTCAAAAAATTAGTATTTCTGTTGCAGCTATAACAACCAATAATAAATTAAAAATTAAAGGAGACTCCGTACTACGATGGAACGGAAGCCTTCATGCGCGAGTCCAACACGCACTTGGCCGTTTTTTTTTTTACTGCATTACCTGCAAAAGCTTGAAGTTGGAATGAGTGCATGTCCGCACCGAGCTTAATTAAACATTGCAGACTCATTGATGGAATAAATGCTATTTATAAAAGTTGATCCTCGATATAAATATGCATACAGAAATCAGTTTATTTTGAATATCATAATCCTTAATTTATTATTTAATTTTATATCAATTTATCTGTCCTTTTGTGCCATAATAGATTTACCTGAAACAGGTTGTAGTTTGGAGAGAGGCTGTCTACTTATTATCCTAGCAACGTGATTCACCTGGCCCCTTATTCACAACGCTTCGATTCGATTTTCGATTCGGAAAGTCGTATGTCTATCTTTTTTTGACATTACAAAATTGAGCGAGATAGACATACGACTTTCCGAATTGAAGATCAAATCGAAGCGGTGTGAATAGCTATGCTGGCCAGTCTTTGGGCCCGCTGCTTCCGACAGGGAGGAGACCTAAGTCCCAGTTGCCATACGGTAAATTGAGGGGATTGTTATGTTTGTGATCGGAACTCCAGGAAAAAGCTTGTAATATTTTGTATTTTTATTGATGACACGAGGCACCTTTTCGTTTGAAATATTATCCTTAATACCGAGTTGAACTCCGACAAAGTGGATTTTATTTTGTTAATAAATATCGAAGGATACAAATTGAGCTTTGTAATATCAAAGTTTTATCTGCAATAATACGACTAAGTTTATCCTTTAGTCGCTATGTTTTCTCACAAAACGTCTTATCTAATAGACCCTCGGAGTTACTATTTAAGGACACTGAAATAACAGCTTGTATTTCTGTTAGACGGCAGTAACAAGTATAGCCCCTTCCTTTCTGAAGTTGGTTAAAAAAACTTCAGACGAACAACAGGCCCAAGGTCCTGAATTGTATTTACAACCTTATTTTTGTTAATCCTCTTAAGTGGTTATTGTACTAATCATAATAAACAAATAAAACTAATCTTGGAGCCGTGACTTTAAAAAATCTGCTTCACATAAATGTCAAGTGATAGTGTGACAGAATTGAGGCAGCTGATTTTTTAATCCCGATTTCTGGATGGGTTCCTCAGTAAAAGTTGTTTATAATGATGGGTGTAATTAATAGGTCATTGTGCTGACAGGTTAAGGGTAAACAAATACAGAGACCTGTTAATATTCTTAAAATGGAATCAAACGAGAAATTCTTGTTTATATATATGTAATCTGAATCCCGGAAACGGAACGAATTCGATGCCTGGCCGCCGTAGAGTGCACACGTGCGTTCTGCTCCGTCGCTGCCCTGCTCCCGCGCACCCCGCGCACCCCGACCCGATCTCACCGCTGCGCTACGTCCGTAGCGTCCGCTGCCACGCCGAGCTCCGTAGGCCGCCGGCCCGCCCAGTCGCAGTGTTACTACAGTCCTTGCCTTGTGCACGGACTTAGTTGCGCTGCGCCGTGTCGAATTAGCTACATCGTAGTTAGTTCGATACTTAAAACAAAAACTGTCTTTTTCAAGACAAATATTATTTCCTTATCAGACCCACCGCGCCTGCGTGTTTTTAGCCCCTTCAGGGAAAATCCACGTTTTAGTGGTTCTTGACGGATACCTCACGGTGTTAACGAAGTCAAGATGACCCGACACACCCGCCGATCTCCTTCAGGGTGAGGCAGATAGTCGGAAGGGCTCTGACTGCGGCCTTGGGGGATCTCCTAGTCGCAGTCTGGTAGCATCTAATCCCCGTTTGTCCACAGCTGCACCCGGGACGTTTGGGTGTCTCTACCCCAGCGGCCCGGATCGGTCGCAAGACCCATAGGGCCCTGCCGCACAATAAGATCGGCGGCAGGTTTACAAGCTTAGGGCACACCTTAGCACACACCTCCCTGTGTCCCCAACAGGGAGAGAACACATCCCCGGGCTATCCCACCCGGGGAGTTAGGTTTAGGAGATTTACTCTCCAGTATTTCCGGCCCTTCTGGCCAGACAGACAGCAGTGTAGCTGGTGAGTATGTTTGTGTTTTTCTTCTCGCCAGTGTAGCACTAGGAAAAACACAGGGGTGGTTTTCGTTTTTAAGGGAACTGTCTGCCCGGGGGGAATACGTTACGTACCTCCTCGGGATAGGTTGTTGTTAGGACTAGGCATAGGTTATGCGTTAGCTCCCCCCTATTATATTCTCTGCCATAATGGCATCGCCCCGGAATGAGGTTTTATCGGCCTCACTAGGAGCACTCCTCCAACGTCTGCTATCAGACGAAAACCCCTATATTAGGGAGGTATACGATGGGCTCCTCGAGCCTTTAAAAAAGGAAAACTGGAGCAAAACAGAGCCTTCAGCTAGCACCAGATCCCGGTCGCTCTCCCCTGATCCCCGACCCAACTCCGTCGCCATGGACGTAGTGCCTAGCCCCGAAGCCCCTGAAAGCTCCCCAGAGTCCGTATCCTCCTCTGAGTCCTCACCATCCGAGCCAGAGAAATTCTAACTTGTTCAGAATGGGAAAAGGAAGAAGGCGAGGAAAGCGAATGCCGGTAAAGCCAAGAAGGCTGTTACGGCATCTAACGCACCCCTCTCCGCTTCCCTAACCCACATCCCCTCTACCGCCGGTGTAGCATCACCCTCAGCCGCGGCCCCTATCAGCCGTTCTCCCAGTCTTATGGCTACCCAATCCCAAGACGCGGCTCCTGTCAGCCGCCCGGATAGCCCCATGGAACCGAAACCAGCCCAATCTGCTTCTTCCAAGAAGCTCTCACCCCCTGCTCTCTATATCCGTCTCGGCGGTTCACCGCCTACACAAAAATAGGTCCTAAGGGTGTGACGAGTACGATATGGTGCTCGTCATTTGTGACCCGGTCGAGGGTCACCACCCTATTTTCAAAGTTAACGCCGTGTGCTCACTTTCGGGCATCATCATTGAAAGGCCTAAAAAACAGAATATAGTCGGGCAGTGTCATCGCTGCCAATTGTACGGACATAGCCAAAAGCATTGTTATTGCACAGGTGCGTAAAATGACTAGGCGACCACGCCACGGCAGATTGGCCTCGTCCCAAGGACAGGAGTCTGTGTACAGAGCCGCCTAGTTGCGTACTATGCGGTCAATCTGGCCACCCGGCTAACTACAGGGGCTGTCCCAAAGCTCCAAAACAATTTGCGAACAGACTCGCGAATCGTGCCCAAGCCCGTCAGCAGAGGGAAAGCCCCCTGACTAAAGCCCCTTCTAAAGACCTTCCTGAGCGTCTCAGCCCACAGAGGCCCTCCCCGTGGAACCAGCTCAATCACCAGCGAGCCTTCCCAGCCCTGGTTAAATCCCAACCCAACCCAATGCCAATGCCTGGCCTTATGGACAACCATTCCCAGTGCCCACTCCAGTGGCTCTGACCCAGGTCCCTCTTCCATCCCCTAGCCCCCTTCAAGAGACTTTTCTCAAACCCAGTAATCGTGATCCTAAAATTGCCAACTATTGTTTAGTTCGCAATGACAGGACACGTTGTCACAAGGGCGGTACGCTCATTTGTTATCGCAAGGAACTGCACTGCATCCCAATTGACCCCCCTCCCCTAGAATCCCTACTGGAGGTTTCAATCTGTCGGCTAGCCATGACAGGTCATCAACCGATCCATATAAAGTCTGCCTATATGCCCCACACAAACACGTCTGAGAATCATAACCTCCTGGTTAATGATCTCACCAAACTCTTCGGCATGAGTGACTCCGCTATCATAGCAGGCGACTTCAACGCCAAACATCCCGCCTGGAATAGTAGAATGACTAACCCGAGAGGGAGAGTCGTCTGCGATCTAGGCCAGTCAATTAACTTCAATTCCCCTATGAAGAACACTCATTATCCCGATACCACTAGTTATCGTCCCGATGTGCTCGATATAGCGCTGCTCAAGAATGTTAGCCTTAGGTTACATTTAATTGAGACGCTACACGAGCTTAACTCTGACCACCGCCCAGTGCTCATGCACCTAGTTTCTCGCTCGAGTATTTCTGACCCTAGCCAACCCACTCCTACCACCCTAATAACCGACTGGAGGAAAGTAAGCGATATGCTGAAATCCGACACGTCACCGCTCCAGGACGGCATCCCCGACCACATTGTCTCAGTCGCAGACACCGAGGCCGCTATCGACTCGTTTACAGAACACGTGCAATCCATATTAAAGGATTGCTCTCGGGAAGTCCCAGTGATGAGTGATCATCGCTGGAGACTACCCGACGACATCCGTGAACTGATAAACGAGAAGAACGCGGCCATACGTGCCTATAGCGTTTGGCCCTGTGATGAGAGCAAAAGCTCACATGCGTTATTTGCAGCGTGCTGTGAAGAAGCGCACTAGTGAGTTTCGCTCGAATCAATGGGGCAAGACGCTCAGGGAACTAGAGCCAACTCACCAAGCCTTCTGGCAACTTCAGAGGAAGTTGAGGTCCTCCGAGGAGGTCTCTTCTCCACGTCTCATCCGTCCTGACAAGAGCGTCGCTTTTGACAACTCTGAAAAGGCAGAATGCCTGGCCGACAGTTTGGAATTACAGTGCTCCCCTAGCACCCTTCTAGTAGACAAGCGGCATCTCGATGAGGTGGATGCAGAAGTCGAACGAAGAGTTGCAGTCCCTCCTGTAGAAGACCTCGATGATCCTCTCCCTCCAGTCACTCCAGACGAGGTCAAGGATATTATAGACAAGCTCAAGCCTCGGAAAGCCCCTGGCGCAGACGGCTTCACCAATATGGTATTCAAAACTCTCCCCGCTCAGCTCATAGTCCTTTTGGCAGCCATCTTCAATGGCGCCTTGAGCAATAACTTGTTTCCCAAAGTATGGAAAGAGGCCACCGTCATCGGTATACCTAAACCTGGGAAACCGAAAGCCCAGCCTTCGAGTTACAGGCCAATCAGTCTCCGGAGGGCACTCGGCAAAATCTATGAGAGACTTATTTATAAGCGACTCAGAGATTATGCCGAGACAAAAGGCCTCATTCCTAAACAACAGTTCGGATTCAGAACTGAACATTCTTGCATACATCAAGTTCACCGCATCGTCGAACACTTGAGCGCTGGTTTCCAGCGTGGAGCGATGACGGGGGTGTTGTATTTCGATATAGCGAAAGCCTTCGACAAAGTCTGGCACAACGGCTTATTATACAAGCTGTACAAACTTGGTGTGCCAGACCGTCTCGTACTCATCTTACGAGACTTTCTGTCGGACCGCACTTTCCGCTACCGAATGGGAAAGACTTTATCCTCTCCCCACCCCATCCGAGCCGGAGTCCCTCAGGGCTCCGGGCTCTCTCCTCTCGTTTTCACGCTGTTCACCAGCGACATCCCAATGAACAAGAAAGTTCAGGTAGCTCTATTTGCCGACGACACGGCTATTTATTACTCCGGCCGCTCTCAGGTTTACATCCATCGTGCCCTTCAACAAGCAGATGATTCCCTCGGCGCTTGGTTTCGTAAGTGGAGGATCGAAGTAAACCCTGAGAAGAGCCAGGCAGTACTCTATCAAAAGTTACGCCATCAGCGACCGTCTCCTGCCCCCATCACTATGTTCGGCAAGCCTATCCCTTGGGAGAAGCAAGTCAAGTACCTCGGTGTCATCCTCGATGAACACCTGACCTTCGCGGCTCAATCAAAGCAGCTCGTAACCGAGCAGCTTTTGCCAGGAGCAGACTTCACTTCATGCTTGTCAAAAAGAGCAAGTTGTCACTCAAGTGCAAGTTGCGTCTTTAAACAGCAGTTATCCGACCTATTATGACATACGCTTGTGTCGTATTTGCCCATACCCACCCCCGCCACATCCACAGGATGCAGACCTTGCAGAACCGCTTTCTCCGTAAGATCACCGGAGCCCCCCCTTACGTCCGTAATGACAGTCTTCACTTAGATCTCAGAATCCCCACCATTCAGCAATTCATGAAACGTCTTGCAAAGCGTTTTTTCGACTCTGCTATTAAGCATAGGAACCCCCTGATCGCATCGGCCGCCCGATACGACCCATCGCGTATCAGCTCAGTCCGCCGTCCTCGGCATACTGTAGTCACCCCCGACGAAGCTATCACCCTCTTACAGGAGAGTAGCAAAGACACCAGCACCGTACGTAGAAAATACAGATACAAACCGGCAACATACCGACCTCGCCGCCGAGGTCCGGCGCGTAATTCCCGTTTAATCCCCCCCCCCCGACCCTTGCTTGAGCCAACCCGCGATGCTGAGCCAGTAATATTAAACCAGTCCCTAAATAATGCAACCCAGATCCAGCCTGTCCCCTTGCTGCCCCCAGCGACGCCCTAAGCCGAGGTTGGTACTCCACAGCGGGTGCCCTTAGGCGTGGTCGCTTAGTTTTTAGTTAATATGCCCCTGGCTGGAGGCCTTAGATTCAAGGGTCTATAGGTCTAGCCCGGTTAAGCAGTAGCCAGTCTCCTCTAGACTGCACTGCGAGATGCCATTCCCAAAAAAAAAAAAAACGGCTCCAACGATTTTCATGAAATTTAGTATGCAGAGGGTTTAGGGGCGATAAATCGATCTAGTTAGGTTTAATTTTTAGAAAACGTCACCAAAATAAAAGGTCGGTCGTACAGAATGATATAATTCTTACATGGAAAGAAAATAAAAACCTAATAAAAGCTGCGTAGTCTCTTTTAATTATAGGAAAAATTATACATCTTTGTTACAAAACACCGCTTATTGCTCAATCCACAGCCCCGTTTATTAAATTTAATGATAAACACCGACAATTTAAAGTATTTGTTCAGGAACCGTTTCAACTTTGGCTGAACAAATAATTTTGTAGGTACATATTTATTTTGCCGCCCGCGCCGGACGTTTGCCGTCCAACGTACATTGCTTGGAATGAATTTGATCGCTCATACATCTCACTGCATCATTCTGGGTCACTTTAGAGCGGAATTATAAACTTCAATTTTGCACTGAAGTTGATATTTGGTGTGAAATTATTTTGCTGTTTACGTTACAGTGAAGAGCGAGGTTTTTTAAAAATGAATAGAAGCAAAAAGGTTACGTTATGATTGATACACTCGTATTTTGGCTTTCACCAGAAGTGGTCTTCATAAAGTGGATCAGCTACTTCAATATCACCTCGATTGGGCCGGAATATAGCAGTTCTTCGTGGGACGAGGTAATGGTGGCCAACATAAGGCAGCTGCCACGTCAACCATCGTTACGACGCTTCTCTAGAATGACAGTCATCAGCCACTGTCACTCTTAAGCAACATTCTTTGGTAGCTGCTTGTCACTCACACAGACGGCGCCACTTGCTGCGCCGTCATTTGTACGTACACACCGTGCCACGAAAGATGAGACCTGTCACATCACTTGAAACGAGTAAACCTTGGTGAAGTGGCCTCGAAGTAAAACATTAAGAAGACAAAGTAGGAAGATGGTTTACGACCTGTACACCTATATGTCAAAAGAAGTATTTCGTTACACAATTAACTCGTATAAAAGTGGTGTGACAGGTCTCATCTTTCGTGGCACGGATTGCACACACACACACACACACACACACACACACATATGTCGCACCTTTATAGATATGTATATTGTGTGTTTGTTCTTTTTCAAGAGATTCCGACATATCATCTAACATCCTACTCCTTTATTTTATCCCATTATAGAGTTCCATGAGGATTATTTAAGAAGAAACGGTGTAAAAATAACCATAGCCCTTGGATGTTTAGCAATTCGTGTAACCGCGTTATTAGTCATCTGATATTTCCTTGAGATAGAAAGCCTGGGTCCTGGAGAAGAACATAGGGTATCAATTTTCATTCTTTAAGGTCGTAGATGAAGTTGCGGACAACAGCTTTCCAAGTTATAATATCCTCAGAGAACTTATAAAACCTGTTTACTAAACTCGAAGAATCAACACAAACTAGACTAGACTAGAACACAACAATTACCGCAATTTATTATTTGTTTCAGTAAACCCATTATCTTATTGGAACGTAACAGTCGGAGTCGGAAAGTAACAGTAAACTTAGTTTAGATACCTCACCGAGCTCGGTTTAATCCCACGAGGTAGCGAGTGTGAACAATATTGTACTTTTCTTAAGTATTTACCGTGATTTTAACTTAAATAAATAAATATCGCTGGACATTACACACAGCGCCATTTAGTGCCACACTAAGCAACGAGGCTTGTGTCGTGGACACCAGATAGTTGATATACTTCATAGATACTTTTTGTTTGTAAATACATACTTATTATACATATAAACATTCATGACTCGGAAACAAATGTCCATGCTCATCACACAAACATTTGCTCCTACCGGGATTCGAACCCGGGACCCTACGAACGTAAGGCAGCCTCACTACCGCTGCGCCAATCGGGTCGTCAAAACTTCTGATGAAACTTCTGATACTTGTATTCTGTATTTGACGACACTGAAAAATATCAATATTCACGCTAATATAAACGCCTAGTTAACGCATGACCTAAGGGCTGGATTTATTTTGGCCAGAGGCTAAGCGTTGCCATTGTGGCAATGACAGTCTGTAGGGCTCATTACCAGTTGACAACGTTGAGGAGGAGTTTTTTGATGCCATTTTTTGTTTAGTTACTTTAGTTTATTTTATTGGTTTTATTTGTTAGAGTATACATTGTACTAAAGTAATAGTTCATAGTAGTAGAAGTTCGTTGTAATAAAGTTCACAGAAGTTGTGTTTAATTATAGCTAATATTATAAATGCGAAAATATTATAAATCTGTCAGTCTATCGGTCAGTACCTTTTTGACACCTTAGAGGTTAAATAGATTTAGATCAAAATTTTGTATAAACCTAGACGTCTTACTGTATCTGCGTATGTTCACCGTAACATACTACGGGGATTAAAGTATCCATGTTATGGGACTATGACATAGATATCATACAGCCGAAGCTGCGGGCAAAAGCTGATATGGCGGGTGTAAAAGCACCCTAAACGAAGTCGAGAGGCACTTGTTCTTTCCGTCATTTTTTGTACTGGACAATGAGGTTCCAACTTGTACACACGTTTTTTATTCAGGTTTTAAATGCTACCTACTACTTTACTTTAAAGACCACTATGACCCTCGTTCTATTCAATACATTCAACAGCGCTGTGTTTTGAGTGCGCTTCATTAAACGTAAACCGTAATTTTTACACCAAAAAAGTTGTTACTCAGCAATAATTTTTGCGCAGTGTTATACTTAGTTTGATGTACAGAATGCTTGGTTGACGGCTTTGTGATGTGTTTTTTTAAATCCTGTATAACAAAAACGTGTAAATTTTGAGCAGATGTTGTCTTGTGGTAACCTCATCATACTTAGGTATAATAAGAAAAGACAGAGTTTAAAGCACACAGAGAGGTTAGAGAGCTATGATGGTTATGCTAAATTTAATCAAAATAGCATTTGACTAAGCTACGGCTTCCCTTGACCACGAGCAAATACAATTTGGTCGAAACGTCGAGGTAAATAATTGTAATTGCTATTTTGAGCGAAAATGTCCCCAGCATTCATGCCAGGTACCACTTTTAATCATAATCATCATGTATTGCATTCACATAGTTTACAAGTTGTCACAAGTATATAGGTTTCATACATGAACCCTGCTAGGCACAGCAATAAAGGGTGTAAAAAACCTCTTAACAAAGCCGAAAGGCACTTGTTCTCCCCGTCATTGCGATCGTTTTTTTCTTGAACATCATACCGTCTCTCCGTCCATCACTCCGTAACTAGAAGGTTCCTAACCTTCTAGTTACGGATGATATTGGGGGTCAAAGTTGCAACTTTTCGACAAGTTTTTTTTTAAATAAAAGTTTTTAATGTAAGATTTTTACTTTAAACACCTCCACGACCCTCGTACTATTCAATCCATCCACCAGCACAATGTATTGAGTGTGTTACATTGAGTTCTACCACAAATCATGATTTTTCACCCCAAAAAAAAAGTCGTTTCCCAGCAAATTTTTTTGCGTATAGTTACTTAGTTTGATGTGCAGAATGCTTGGTTGACGGCTTCGTGATGAGGTTGTTTACACCCTAAATAGTTTAAAGTGCTACAGTATCACAACGATAAACAAACCACTAAACAAAAATACTTATTTTAACATGTCTAACAGGTGTCCAACATATGCGAAAATAAAACCTGAACTTTATCAATGAATGCAGTTAAACCAGTACGTAGTAACTACACTGGCTTGCAAAACTAAGTACTACATTTTTAAAATTTCATTTTTTTTCTAACCTATAGAAGTTAGAGATTTAAAAAAAAAAAATATATATATATAGCAAATTTTACCAGCTTACTTTGAAACTATAGACAAAATTAAACTCTTATTCAAGACCTTTTTGTTTCGAAAGTATATCTTGTGTACTTAAAAAGTTATTGCAATTTTAAAAGTGTGATACTTAGTTTTACAGGCAAGTGTATAAGGTGAGATTGTAGATTGTGATGTCATCATCATCATTCTCTTGCCCTTATCCCAATTCATTTGGGGTCGGCGCAGCTTGTATTCTTCTTCCATACTACTCGTCATCTCAGCAGTCACCTCCTTTCTAGCATTCACACCGTCCATCCATCGTTTCTTTGGTCTTCCTCTACTCTTATAGCCATCAACATTCATACTCAAAACTTTCCTCACCACATTGTCCTCATTCCTCCGTATGAACGCTAAGTAGATTTTTGCAAATAACAATTACTATAACACTGATGACTACAAAATAGCAACATTAAATTCAAACCAAAAACACTCAATTCAAATCTAAACAGGATACCAAATACATTTCACAGTTAAAGCCTCCAGGCAATCAGAATATAGACAACAGCGATCATTCTCTGCATTGTTTTGCAGTTTGTACCATTTGCCAGTGATTGTGCCAATAATGTACTGCTAGCTGGTTAAATAATAAATCATCGTTTTGTGCAACATCGACCAATCTGCGTTGACAGCAAAATTTTAGCACAATAGTACAGGCCATTTTCACTGAATTAAAATCAACAAAAACTGAACGGACCAAACTAAATAACAGTGTAGTTGATCAAATAACTCGACCCCATTCACGTCGTTACTGTTCGAGCTAAAAGGCTAAAAGTTTCATCGAAAAATGAAGCCTTGTGACGTACCGGTATAACTGAGTTCCAAATAAAATGGAGCTTTGTCGGTAAGTGAATTAACCGTTCTTTTTTCAGTGCCACTATCAAAGCCTGTGTTTAATAGACTTTTATTGTTTGTTAACACTTTAAAACGCCGATCCGAACAATCCCGACTGTGTATCTAATGCTTGCGTGAATATGTAGTCGTTATTTTCGTCAAAAATGTTTTGGGAAATTGTTTACCAATGTGCAGGGTTTTCGTTCGCCGACTTTTTCGCTTTGATCAGACAAAATCAAGTTACAGTTAGATCAAGTCCTCTCAAAGGGAAGCAATGAACTGAAACCAAAAGAAGCGAGGTAGCTTCACGGCAAAGGATAAAGAGGTTACTTGGATTTAAGGGAAACACACGGAGCCAAACTCGGCTTTGAAACTGCTAAGCCAAACTCTTTTAATTATTCTCAACTGCCTAAAATTCCCTCAAACTTTTGCGGATCGCGTTAATGAACTCCGATGCCTAATGAGCTTTACATAATCCGTACCGAGGTAATTTGATAAACAGCTACAAAATGAATAAGCTCCCAATTTACAAGGTAATTAAAAATGATTTTAACAGAAATAAGCATTTGTGTTTCAGTGAATAAACACTTTATAAGAATGCTATTAAATAATAACAACAATTCAAACATTTCAAACTCAAATTCAAGTTAGTGCCGTCTGAGTTAACATTTATTCTCCCTTTGTGTCCAAGTTAAATTAAGCTAACAAGCATATTTCAAGTATTTTACTAGAGCTTCAGCATCATACATATTTATTAGACTTTATGTAAAACTTATGTAGATGTTCTTTTTAAAGCAAATGAGAACACCAACTGCGTAGCAGAACGCTACGCCGTAGACAGTTGCTACGAGACATTGTAAGTAAAGATAAAATGAAGTTGGGCAAAATTATAACGTTCCGTGTCAGAACTGGCGTTTGAAGACATCACGAAATTGTGGGCTTCCTTGTAAGTTTGTGACCTACTTACATATGTTGTATCCGCTCAAAGATTTCTGCGAAAATAAAACCCAATTGTGTGGAACATTTCCATATATTATCGGGGTTGTTGTGAAATGTTCGCGCCACGTCCATCTGTGGAGCAATCTTGGTCAGTTGGTACACAATACGTCAGCGGGTAATCCTCTAGAGGCGTTAACGGACCGACACGGGGGCGTTTGTGTATTTATTGCCTTTAACAGCTATAAAAATGTTGCGAACACACATTAGCGAGACTAACCGGCGGCACGCGAGAAGCATGCCGTGATGACGGGCCGTTTCCGTCTCGCAGCCGGGTAATGTGTTAACTTTAGTTGCTTTTCACACCAAAATAGGGAAAATGAAATATTTAGAACATTAAGTGGTGTAATACGCCTGTTTTCCGGCGTACGTTTTCGGCACATACTACGCATTGGGCGGCATTGGGTTATCTACAGACGCCTACATTGAGACTGTGAACAGCTGACGCGAGCCTTTTCGAGCGTGAACTAAACACGCTTTGCACGAAATGTGTCCAATTCACAGTTTGTGTGCAACAGTTACGAGTACGTCGTAAAACCGTGCATCGGTTGCCATTGTAGATAGTATCTTCGAAATAGCTACTTTTTTAAAGTGAAATGACACCTTATTTAGAGTTCATTTTATTTACAACAGGCACTTCAAAACTATTATTGAACCCACGGGACGTTTGGAATTGGCACTTTTCAAATTCGTGGCAAAACACTACGTATCTCTAATCCCATTAGCTTTGCAAGTATCCCTGAGCAGCATTTTCCATTTTCTATCAATTCTTCGATCGTTAAAAAGAAAGGAATGAAACTAGGTGCCTACCTCACGTGTGTACCTCGTCGAATACCGGCTTTACACCTCCGATTGGTAAACAAGAAACACGCCAAATAAATCCGTCGTGTATTTGACGGCTGATGATCAACGCACACTTATAAGCACTGATATTCCTCGTCTTATTGAAAGTTGCGCCAGTTACAGAAAGGGAATCGAATGACTTGTGTATGGGTAAGGTACCATTTAAATAAATGTACCCTTTCAACTTTTCGATAAATATGTATTGAAAGAACACCCAAAACTGATTACTGATCGACTCGCGGCGAATGAGTCTTTTGTGGTTAGCCCAAACGGTGCTATGCGACTACTGACCGTTGACTTAAAATAGTATATTTTATTATTTCGCTGCGCGTTGATGTCAGCATAAAATTGATACATATGCAATTGTACGGTTTTGCTCATACAACTTGGTATGGGCATGTGATGAGGAGGGACGAATCGCATGGGACTAAAAGAATGATGAATATGAATGTTGATGGATGGAGAGGGAGAGGAAGACCAAGAAAAAGATGGATGGATTGTGTGAGGAAAGATATGAAGGAAAAAGGAGTAATTGAAAGCTTGACTATTGACAGGGGGGAATGGAAGAAAAGTTTTTAATGAGTTTTCGACACAATGTAAAAATTGTTTATGAAATAAATGAAATGAAATGAAAAAACCGTGATGCGCCCACCCCACATAACATGGGACAAGGGCAGGAAGATGCATGATATCTCCTCTTATTAGCTTATCGTCAACCAGGATACCTGCTTGACGTAAGCCCAACGTAAGCACGTAAACGGATTGGTTCAGAATCGCAGGGTTGTCAGTTGACAACGCGCTTGGGGCTAGCCGTTGCCCTGCTCATGTTGAGGTGATCAGGTCATCACCCAGCAGATGCAGGAGCAGGTGCTTATAGGGCTCTGATGGGGCTGGGTGAAGGCGTCTACGACCCTACGTATGCCCGGTAATTGATGTTTACTAAATGCTTTCGAGCCGAGACAATGCCGCCATTACGATGTTTTTTGGTTTTTGTTGCAGTATAGAGTTTCATCGAGAGAATCCCGAATTCCCGAACGACTCAAGTTGACGCGATGGTGATCCCGTGCAGTGCTTATAGCTGTGTGGTCACCTTTAAAGAAACAAGCCTCGGAATATCAAAGATGAGATTTAGAAATGATCGAATGTATTCTAAGACTTATCGGCTCGTAGTTCAAAGCTCAGCCGTTGTATGATGTGCCGTCTTTTGACGAAAACCTTCGCTTATTTCTTTATTCAAGTTAAAGGGGAACGATAAAAAAATAATCTCATTTGCTGGAATTTTTTCTATTCAGTAGGTTCTCGTACGCACTTTAATATCTTCTTAAAGATGAATTTACAAGTTTAAATGGCGTCTGTAACTACCTACAAAAAAGATGGTAAAAGATAATAAGAACACTAGGGCCATGGGATCCGAGCCCATCTAGTCTTTCAGGCCATCACCAAGTGGTTGGTCGACTCTTCCCGTGGCCAGAGGACTGGCCTATTTTTAGTCCTCTGGGCACTTTCCACATTGACAGCGATGCTAAATAATTTTATGAGGCGTAAATTATGTGGGTTTAAATATCACTAGAACATAGATCAACAATAAAGGCGGGACACACACGTGTTCACACACATGTTCTACGAACTCATATAGCAATATCGCATTTTGTATTGGGACGCGCCTGTATGGGGGGGCTTAAAGGCCACAGGCGCATTTTTGCGTTTCCGCGTTTCTGCGTCCTGCGATATTGCTATACAAGGTGTAACCGGACTCTCACGAAGCCGTTAACCAAGCATTCTGTACATCAAACTAAGTAACTCTATGCAAAAGTTATTGCTGGGATACGACTTTTTTCTGGGGTGAAAAATCGCGTTTTACGGCAGGACTAAAAACACTAAGCTGACACAAACAAACAAACAATGTTGCCAAACATAATGCTGATGGATGCATTGAATATAGTACAGGGGTCTTAACATTTAAACTGAAGATACATTAAAACTTGTATTTCAAACTTGTCAAAAAGTTGGAACTGATACCTCCAATATCTCCGTAACTGAGAGGTTCCCAGGTATGGTGCCAAACAAAAAAAACAAATGCCTTTCGGCTTCGTTAAAGGTCTTTTCACACCCATTCTAGGTAATACATATTTAAAAAATACTTAATAATACAAGGTGTAAACCACCTCATCACGAAGCTTTCAACCAAGCATTCTGTACATCAAACTAAGTAACTTTACGCAAAAATTATTGCTTTGTAACGACTTTTCTTTTGGGGTGAAAAATCACGTTTTGAGGTAGAACTCAATTTAATGCACTCAAAACATTGTGCTGATGGATGGATTGAATAGTACGGGGTTCGTTGAGGTGTTTAAAGATCTTACATTAAAAACTTGTAAATAAAAAAAATGTTGTCAAAAAGTTGGAACTCTGACCCCCAATATCTCCGTAACTAGAAGGTTCCCAGGCATGGTGTAGAACAAAAAAAATATCTCAATGACGAGGAGAACAAGTGCCTTTCGGCCTCGTTAAGAGGTGTTATACACCCTTTATAAAAGGGAATCCCTCCCTATTTCACACAATGTGAGTTTTGCCTTTCGCCAAAACCCAAAAAAACTAGTCGAAGGTAGGTAGTTCCATTCCCAATACAAACAATTTGTATGAACTACAGTAACTACGGCATAGGCACAAACATTCAACCCTGTTTGTACTGAAGTTTTGGTTGTACAACAGAGCGGGTAACACAATAGCGAAAAACGTATAGGTACATTTGTTATCAGTCGTCGCGGTCGGTTACCTATGTTAACAAAAACACAGCACCCGCAATGCGTAGGACAGGGGTGTTCAGATTTTACAGATAGCAACGGGATGAGTCTTTGCACAGTGATCTCTATTGCAACGCAATTAAGTAACATTTAACAAAAATAATGCTATGAAAAACGGTTATTTTTGGTGCGAGAAATCACGGCTTAAGTGGCAACATTCTAATTGTATTCGTAAGAAAACGTGAAGGAAAGTTGTTTTTAATTTTTTGTAAACAGGATCCCAGGTTTGTTCCAGTACAAAAATCGCACTGACTTGTAGGACAAGTAACTTTCAACATCCTGAAGTGTCTTTTCACATCCCTACCGAAACCGCATTAATACATTAGGTGTATCCACGTTTCCATGATTTTTATCTGAAGTTTTAAAGACAAAGTTCAGTGTAACATGCAGTTCATTTGGGAAGCTACTCTTTCTAACTCAAACAGTTACTAAAAACCAATCGGTGGAACACGAAGAGACCATAATTAGTGATCCAGTAAGAAGAATGTGCCGAGAACTGTGGCAAGCACAGACCAGTGTATTAATGAACGTCGGACACGCGATTAATGGTACATAGTCTGCTGCATGTGTATTGTATTGTATTTAGGTACCACATGGTGCAATGATATTGTATTCAACTATAGGTAAGTATGTAGGATACGATGAGAATGTAAGACGATTTGTATGCAGCGAGGATTTGAGTACAAAGTGTAAAGCATCCCAATTTGAATATTGAGTAATTATTTATCATTTTATTTATGTACAAGATAACTGACAGTTAAAGAACTGAAGGATAACGA
The DNA here is from genome assembly GCA_963853795.1 of Xestia rhomboidea. Lineage (NCBI taxonomy): Eukaryota > Metazoa > Arthropoda > Insecta > Lepidoptera > Noctuidae > Xestia > Xestia rhomboidea. The sequence continues at coordinate 11,498,460 of OY970763.1, read as the reverse complement.
TTAGAATAATTACACTATGTACGTAAGCTTTTTTTATTTAGGGAACTAATGTTTTTATCAAGATTTGAGCAATTTGCAAGTAAGAAAAGATTAATTATTCATAGAAGCTTATTAATGTACGTGTTATAAATCTTTTCTTAAACTTGTCAAGAATACATAAAATCTTAGTAAGTTGGCTTTGAACGAACTTTCGTGCTTGTTAAGTGCTTATTCTGTTACGCAGTGTTGATTGCAGTCGGCTGTACTGCAATGTTGATCAGCATAGATATAGCCTTTTCAAGGAAATTTCAAAACGTTTAGTTGACACTTCCCGTTACCCAAGGGCTGGTTTCTACCTTGGGCAGAGGCTTAGCGTTGCCATACAACGTGGATTCACATTCTTTGGAATATTACCCGTTTACAGCGTTGAGGAGTTTTTTGACGGCATTTATTAATTTATTGTTAAGTTAGTTTCTAGTTATATCTATATATATACCAATAATTTAATTAAAAGATTTGTATTTTTGTGTGTAATTTTGTACTGAATAAACTCAAAAACTACTGCACCGATTTAAAAAATTCTTTCACCATTAGAAAGCCACATTTTTACTGAGTAACATAGGCTATATTTTATCCCTGTACTCCCACGGGAACAGGAACTACGCGGGTGAAAGCGCTACGCTACGCTAGTTAATTTATAAATGTATATAATTTTAATATAATAAGTAATAATAAATTACTGTTCGCCTGAATACGTTGGACTAGTTGAAAAAACCACGTAGGGATGCTATTTTTAAAAGGTCTCCGCTCCGATTTTGGTGACGGGACGTAGGAGAGCTATTCACACACACTCGCCAAAACAATTTATAGTGTGAAACCGACACCGAATATTTTGTAGAAAGCGGTAACGTAGAGAAATGACCTAAAAGAGTATGACCCGGTGCAATACCTATATTGTTTAGGTCATTGCGCTACGATTTTTATTTGTGTAAATTGAAGGAGCTCGTGGCTAAATAATAACAGGCCCTCGAGTCGACCTTTAGGTTAAGCCGTGCTTGCTATGTTGGTATGTGGATGGGTGACCACCCATTACATATAGAGTTTCCTCCGTGTCTCGGAAAGCACGTTACGCAGTTGGTCCCGGCTGTCATTTGTAGATCTTTAACAGTCGTTACAGGTAGTCAGAGGCCCAAAAATTCCGACAACCCGTCTTACCAAGGGGTATCGTATTACCCAGGACTAAGCCTGGTTGTAGAGTTCAAATAAAATACTGGTTTTCAGCTACATCCGGTTAGACTGGAAGCCGAACTCAACATATGTAGTTGGGAAAAGGTTAGGCAGATGATGAGCAAATTGTGTAAATTGTATTATGATTTACTAACTTTATGCAAAGGCGGACTGTTCCACTCCGGGTGGTGGGGAGACAGTATGACTGATATAACGAGATTAATAATATAGACTTTTTTATTAAACTATTTTATTTTATTTTATTATTAAGGTAAGTTTTGTACACGCAATTTTTTTGGAGTGTTTAGCTTTGTTTTGTTTAGTTACCAATTTTTTTTTTGCAGTGTTTAGCTTTGTTTTATTTAGTTACCTATTTTTTTTGCAGTGTTTAGCTTTGTTTTATTTAGTTACCTATTTTTTTTGCAGTGTTTAGCTTTGTTTTATTTAGTTACCTACCTAGTTTAACGTTTGTGTTTATTAATGTTTGCATGCCATTTATATTGCGAAATGTGTCTCTTATAATCGTATTTCTATGATCTTTTGTATATTTCGTATCTTTGGAATAAGGGCAGGAGATTGATGATGATGTACCACATACACTGCAAATAAATAATAATAAATATAAATTTTGACTTTGACTTTGATGGTGACAGAAAGATTACCCAAGGAAAACGATAATTCAAGAAAATAAGAATCGTGTACTTATTCATGGTCAAAGTTTGTGTCGCGATCTTTCGAACACCGTATCTGTCTATCTTTTAGGCAGTTTTCAATTAAGAGAATATTATGTGGTTCCGTATAATGTTTGCATGAACTGTCCGTACTTAATACGTGTTTATAGATAACATTACATTGCGATCAGTAATCCGCTTAGTAGCCACATTGAATATGTGTCGATAGTGCGATGGTCAGATACAGTGGGGTAGGTAGAGCTGAATTGTATTATTTAATAGGGTTGACTGCCTCGTTGGTCTGGAATTGGCATGAAGTCCTGGGTTCGTTATTGAGTTAAACCACCAGGACTTTCTTAGTAGCAATCACGGAGTCTGGATTTGTGCCCGGTTGATGGGACATGGGACTTATACATAGCTGGAGAAATTGTGGGTGTACTATTCGGGTACACCTTTGCCTAACCCATCGGGGATTTCAGGCGTGATATTATTTATTTATTTGTTTAAACTTCATGTACAATAGTGGTACATAGGTGGACTTAATGCCACAAGGCAATCTCTACCAGTCAACCTTTAGTTAAATAGGAAAACATAAAATAATGTCTAAAAAAACTTACTTCTTGTTAACTAGAATTTTTATACTTATATTGATACTAACACACATAAACAGATAAAATTTAAAAAAAAATATCGAGAAACCTAATAATAATTACTATGACTAAACTTCAAATTGAGAGCTATTTAGTCTGACTTAAATAGTAGTTATGAACTTTTCTTTTATAAGTGAATTTGCTTTCAGCTTTTTTAATGCCAAGAGGTAGCGCGTTCCAGAGCTTTATAGTCGAGATAGCATAAGAATTTGACATAAAGCCTGTAGGTACGGTGTGGAAGAATTTGGAGAAGTAGGTGATATCATGTTATTTAATTGGTTACGTTTCTTTCTAAGTTCCATGTAACCACTGGGTATGGATAGCATAGGTTATCAGCCTATAATGTTGCCTTTTGCTGGAATACGAACCTTTTTTCTGTGACAGGGAGTGTCCCATGATCCACCACACGGCTCCTATTTGGCCTGGTTTATGACGCGTGTTTTCGTGTTCAAAGACATATTGGTGGATTCCTAATGAGGTTATCATTAGCAGTTTTAAGTAGGGTAGTGATGAAATACCATACACAAATTATGCACATTCCTGGGTTTGAACTCACGATATACATCAAGTCGTGTTACCACTGGGCCGACATTGCTCTCTAGAAAGTTTCGTACCCGTATAAAACTGCTTCTTTAAAATTTCTTAAGGAAAACAAAAATATTTTCTAGGACGAAACTTCGCACATCTTAATCGAGTATGCAACCTCTATGCCAATATACATTTATGAATAATGCATCTAATATAGTTTTAGACAAACAAAGTTGGGAGCCAGGCTCATACGCCAACTTTTCACTAACGAAATACAAGTTTACGCTCGTGTGCCTAAACTGTCGAAAATTCCTCCTTCGGTAATATCATAAACAAACAAAAAACTTGAATACTTTAGTCCTAAAAACAACATGAAATTTCACGCTTTCATATAAAACTTTGGCAACATTTTATTTGTGTTGCCAAGTGACATTACAAGATATAGTTGTTGGTTTTATAAGATATTTGTATATTTTTACTGCTTTACTATAAATTGACAGTTTTTTCCAAGTAGTCTTTATTTTTCTCTCACAATTAAATGTCAAGGTTCGTTTCCAAAATAACATTTTTTGCGACTTAGATTTAAGTATTTTCTTAGTAGCAAAAAAATCATCATAGAAACCGTTATCACAAAATACTTATTAAAAATAACATAAAAACTCTTTTATAGAACTGCTTGGAAACTCTCGTCTAAAAATAGAACATGGAATTGTTAAAATGAGGTTGGTAGATAATTTATTAAAGTTCCAGAACCCAGGCCCAAGTCCGCGTGTTAAGGTTCTTAGTAACTATGCTCCTGCTGTCCATTGACCCGACATAATCACTTAGCTCTAGCATCTATTTATGGCACTCGTGGGATAGCGGGGAAGAGCGGTCCTGTGTAAGGAAATCTCTAAGAATATAAAACAAAATATTACATTTTTCCGTACCCACATTTGTTTTTTTTCGTTTGGGCAATCATCAAATGACTCCTCCCGGTCCGGGCGGAGCAGGAGGGAGTGTCAGACTTTTACTGACTAAAACCAAACCCATGTTCCTTCATCGCCCTTTGTGTTCCGGGGCCACGGTATCTCTTTCGAACAGTCCCGCAGCCCCGGCAGGCATCGGCCCTTGCGGACCACTTCCTTTTTGCTGACTCTCTTTGAGGCGCGCGTGGAACACGAACGCGCCGTCGACACGGCCTGTCGTCATGAGACAGACGGATGGCGAGCTAGCCCATAGCTCCCCGTCCACAGGCCCGCGCCTACGGTGGCCGGGGGCCACCAAGTGGCACCCGCCGCCCGGGGCCACCAAGTGGCACCCGCCGCCCGGGGCGTCTCCCGCGGTCCGTACCCACCTTACTTCGAAGTAATGTTCTTCTTAAATTGTTTGAGCATTTTGATGTTGGTGGTACCTTGCTTATTATATAAGGATTATCGTAAGTAGCTGAATGTTATTTGTAAGTACATACTAGGGAAATGACAGGGTGTAAACAGACTCTTCACGAAGCCGTCAACCAAGCATTCTGTACATCAAACTAAGTAACTTTATGCAAATTTTTTTGCTGGGAAATGGGTTTTTTTTTTTGGGGTGAAAAATCACGTGTTTCGGTATGACTCAATGTAACGCACTTAAAACATTGTGCTGATGGATGGATTGAGTAGTACGGGGGTCGTGAAGGTATTTAATGTAAAAATCATACATGTATTTCAAAAAAACTTGTGAAAAAGTTGGGACTTTGACCCCCAATATCTCCGTAACTGGAAGGTTCCTAGGTATGGTCTAGAACAAAAGAATGATCGTAATGACGGGGAGAACAATTGCCTTTCAGCTTCGTTAAGAGTCTTTTTATACCCTTTATATAGGAACTACCGCGTTCACTGACGGTCGACCACTTTTGAACGTTATTACTTATAGCTTAAGGGTAAAAAGTGTTAGACCGTCAGTGAACTCGGTAGTACATGCGTAGGCGTCATCTGAATGCACCACATGAGTCAAGTCAATATGCAATTGAGAATATTGAGCTACATTGTGTTAGACCAGAGAGTACAGTTTTCGGAAAGTAGTCATTTCTCTCAAAATTCGGAGTAATTTACTAGCTGTTCCACTAATTTGGCATTTGAAATTAGCCTTTACTAGCTAATTTCAAATGCCAAATATCTTAAAAAACAAAAAAATATGCAAAATGCCAAATGTCTTAGTTTTGCACTTTTAAAATTGCAATAACTTTATAAGTACACAACACAAACAAACAAACACAAACAAAAATTACTCGAAAAACAGTTTAAATTTGCATATTGGAGCTGATTAAAAATGGCTATAAAACGTTTTTTATTTTAAATCTCTAACTTCTATAGTTTCGAAAAAAAATATTTTTAAAAGTGTAGTACTTAGTTTTGCAGGCCAGTGTATTTCAACATAAACTTTTGGCTGTGCGTTTTGATTAAAGAAGTTGTTGCGTTTTGTTATTTAACCTTAGTTTTGAAGTATGGACCTACGATTTCAATCACAAAAATTTTCTCTCAAAGACAGCTTCACCAATTTTGGGAAGCATATTCGGCAATGAATAGGAAACCGATGTCCTATATAAAAATCTCAAAAAATACACATGATTTCCCAAGCTTGAGTGACGGCACTCCTCCGGGAACGAAGGCTTTTGTCAACCCCATGTCCCAGTGGCTTATTTCCTGTAGTATGAAAATTCACTTTCCACCCTTCGTGAAATCACCCAAAAGTTGCGGAAAGTTTATAAGAGCGAACCTTTGCGCGTCACATTTAGCCCTTACAAAACACCTGACAATGGCTACAAATTCTACCCTTGGAGACGGCAAACACCGAAATTAAGTCAAATATAAAGTACACTATCGGCTCGAAATTTACCATGAAATGTGAAGTATACGATTAGCTATTAAACTACTACATCAAAGAATATTAAGCCTCCGAGATTAAAATTTCAGCACTACTTCATTGTAAAATTAATATGCTAATCAAGCTACCTTTTAATTTAATCCCAGGGGATTGAATATCTAGAATATATAGTAATCTTTAGTCAACATCAACATTTTGTTAGGCTTTTACAAGCAAACATGGCTTCTACAGAAGCCAACCAAACAAGGCTTCTACTATGAAGCCATGAACTCAAAATTATACCTCATTTGTAGGTGAATGGTGGAAGTTTCTCGCAATGCTATTATCGAGGGCTCAAGAACTTAGGCTGCGTAATAATGCCTTTGGGCCTCCTTGGAGATTATGACCGTTAGTGTCCACGAATGTACGTACAACTAACATTACAACAAAGGGTAACTAAGGTTACTATACCGAGAAAGCCGACAGACTAAACCATTAAGCGAACTTACTTTTAACACTACGACGAATAAAGGAAAGTGTGTCCCTAGGCAGATGTAAGAATGTTTTCTTAACCTTCAAGAACTTTTGATTCAATTTTTATCTGGTCTTTGAAGATAACGTTGGTAATTTAGACCTATTGTCAAGATAAAAAAATGTTTTTTACATGCTTTTGGCTTATTAGAATGTTTTTAGATTCACCTTTAAATTTTCTTCACTTGCTGGTCTGGACCGGATTTATAAGTCCATAAGGCCCTGTAAACCAAGAAGGGTATAACTGAAACCATGACTGTTTAAAGGGGACCCTGTAATAAATACATCGCTTAATCCCGATGGATGTTCGAAGCCGCAAAGCAGCGCTAATTTGTTATAACAACATTCCCTACATTTCCCTTCTGTTACTTTAGAAGCTTCGCAAATAATCCTATTAGGCTTTTACAGCGCTCAAGCGGATTTTTTTTATCAAATCATTGTACCTCGTTAGACGCTGCAAACATCACGGTATTTAGCTACGCCAAAGAATAACGTAAATAATTTTGGACAGGAGAGAGATCCTATAAAACGCCTTAAAGCCTGTTAAGTGTTTACTCTTTGAGAAATCTTAGTAGAGCTTTTGAGTACCGTTTTAAATTATTCGTGAGAATGTAGTAAATTTGTATTAAGTGATTTTGATAAGTTCCGTGCAAAAGTTCTATTGTTTTAATAATGTCAATAAAATAACTTGCATTGTTCGTTAATTAGTACCTATGTATTGGTCAAATCTTGCAACCGAATTTAAACCTAATTGATTGAACTGAAATGGCTTGGAAGATTTTTGTATGAAGTCTGGCCGGCCTAACTTCCGCCATTTTAATTTCGATTGATGTTATACGTTTTATGTGTGTCTGATCAAATCATAGTTATGCTGAAGAAATGGAATGGACTTTAACTTTGATAGCTCTTATCTCGGAAACGTGACACTATAGAACATTTTGTCTTATACAAAACTTGTTTGTATTGATACCAGCTATTGATTAATATAGGTTAAACGCGTGGCCGCAACTTTGAAAAAAAAATGGCGGTAGTCAGGCCGACCAAAAAATTCAAACCCCCTTTGCACACACCTTTGGTTCTGGTGACAGTACATTTTTATGACAGGCGTGACTTGATCCTGCCGCTCCAGGATCGCTTCGTCACGAGAGAACTCCTCAACGGTTAATAGCACGGACACAAAACTTTGTATATGCGTTCAGTGTTGATGGATAAAGTTAATCTTCTTTTCATTTAAAGCTTGCTTTTAAAAAAAAAAAAAAAACAATTTTTCGTTTAATGATCTGCTGGAATGGAATGAAAATGATGGTGTTGTTTGCCAAAGTGCACTTAATTTTAAAGTCTATATGCATGCTAATGCTAAAAACCACTCGGACCGCAACACACGTGATATTTTACTACAATTTACCAGAATGTTACTCGCACTGCACCTTGTAAAATATGTCGTTTAAGTGACCTACTCTTCTTTTTCAGGTACGTACTCGTTAATCACTAGTAGAAAATTCAAAAACAGTAGGTAGCAACGACTTTGTAATAACTTAGCACTGAAAACATACTCACATTTTCACTGAGTTTATCGCAAAACCAAAAGGAATGGAAAAAATGGAAAATTAGGTAATGGAATACCCAAAGTTAGGTCATGGATGTCCTAAGCTGCTATGCAGTTATAATATGCATACAATGACATAAGCTTATTTTATATCTCGGTTTGTTATTATGAGGTGCTGGTAAATTGGGATAAGGGCAGAAGAATTATGATGACAACATCATAATTCTTCTGCCCTTATCCCAATTTATTTGGAGTCGGCACAGCATGTATTCTTCTTTCACACTTCTCTATTACTCGTGATCTCAGCAGTCACCTCCTTTCTAGCCAATAAGGTGTCGTTATAATCTTCTTTGTCTAAAGAAAGTCCAGGCGTCACAGCAATGCAACACAGATGGTTAGTTAAGTTATGGAAGAACGGAGTTTCCTAACACAGGCTTTAACACCTAAAAGGAAACTCCAATCACTAGTTTATAAGAAATACTTGGCAAAAACAATAAATATTTTTTCATTTTTTTCTTTTTTTTTTATGGTGGATGAATAAATTTAATGATTTGAATAACCCCACTACTTCAGCTATCGGAGTTGTCCTCTACCGCATGATATTTTATAAAGAAAAGTTCCTTAGAAAAAGTCGTCTTACGAAATCTCGCTAAAGAAACAGCCACTTACATTTAACGATGTCGTATACCGACCTATCTGCAATAACGTTAATCTGTGCAGTCTTTGCTCCGCTCTAGCGTGATTAGGTGCCTAATTTACAAGAGGTTAATTACAGGAGGCCATGCTACCGGCTTTTAACGTCTTGGATTATTAAGCTTTGACTGTTTAATGAGCATATGTTATTCCTACACTAGTGGGTGGTAATTGAAGCGGATTTGGATTATCTAAGTACTTGGTTATTATTATGTATAGTAGTTGTTAGTAATGAGGAAGTTACTATCCTTGTTTTGGGTGTGTCAAGTCGGCTGGTACTTTGTGCTACTTATAAGCCATGACACTAATCTCTAAGATCTAGATGTTAATTTGAGAAGGTCAAAATTTTGGAAGTAGACTATGAATATGACTGACTGAATATGGCTATGAAAATGGCTGACTTTTAAATCGTATAATTAATTAATTAATTTTGGGTTTCAACAACACCGAAATAAAAAAATATGTTAATACAATTAATTGTGTCTCTTCTCTTGGAAACTAGTGTTTATTGAAAATCGAAAATACTTTACTTTTTCACCTTGAATCTGTCAGTACCTCTGGATTCGTGCCCGTTGAAGGCAATAGGCTCGCCTCGTATAACATGGGAGTTAAAGATCCCTTGATCTGTCCACGAAGTAGACACAATAGTTAAACAATGGTGTCTCAAACAAATTGGTCCTTTGACAGAACATGATATAGCGAAATGTGGGTGTATCTATACTATAGAATAGAATAGAATGTCTCTTTATTGAGCATCCAAGACTCAAACGCTGTTAGTAAAACTTATGACTATGTTAGTAAGCACTGATAGAACAAACAACACAACAAATAATGGTGGATCACGGCTGCGACAACCCATGAGTTATTGCACAACAGCGACCCACATAAACGCAGTCCAGGCGAGTGGCAATCATGCTTAAGATACTGTTGGTGCTGCCCCAGACCCTGCGCACCAGGGAAGCGCACCTTTTACGCATTGTTGCGTAAAAACAATCCACATGCGCATCTGCGAACATCCCCGACGCACTACAGAAGCACACACACACACGGCAGTACCAGGGCCGCAGGGGTACCGCTGCTATACTATTAAGTACTTCTCTGCCTAATTCTTCGGGGATTACTGGTGTAATGTTATGATGTATTATTATGTGAAGTAGATATTAGTAGTGAAGTAGATACTCTTGGTTTGGTGCAAGTCGGTGACAAAAAAACTAAATCAATCAAACAAAGGTCACCGACTTCTGAAGCTAAAGTTATTTTTCACTTTTTTGTGATTTTTTGGAGTCGGTTTTATTTTTGGCAAAAATGTTTTTATTTTTAACTTTTTAGTGGTTCACATGTGCTTACCCCTTCACAGCGTACCGGCGTGATGTTATGTTATGAACCGGTGTAAACAATAAACAGATTTCAGCAATCCCAGTCCATTTGCTATCATTTATTGAGGAGTTCCGTTGCCTATCTCCGAAGTTCTTCATCAGATCTTCACCAAAATGAAATGGGACCACTCCGAGAAAGCACTCTTCCAGAAACTACCCAAATCGCTTCGAGTGTGCCTATAAATTTGAAGAGTCCTCTCTATTTCTCTAGGATCCCATCATCAGATCCTGACTTGATGATCATGGGACCACCTGGAAAGTATACTCTTTCAAACAAAATAAAAATAATACAAATCGGTCCAGCCATCGTCGAGTAATCGGGGAACATACATAAAAAAAAAAAAAAAAAAAGGTTCCGACGAATTGAGAACCTCCTCCTTTTTGAAGTCGGTTAAAAATGGAAATAACCACAGGAAATAATATCCTCTCAAGATTTAGATGTTGATGGCACAATATGAATAAGGTTACAATTTAGGAATGGCTCATGAATAACATTGGCTTTTGATGATTAATACGTAGGTTAATCACACGATTTTATTTGATATTTCATTATTGTGTTACTCCTATAACATTATTTATTTATCTACTTAAGTAGGTACACATAAAATACTTAACAGGATATTACATTAAATGAAAGAGCACAAAGGTACTGCACCTTGCTTGCTTGGTGGTGCTTTGCTCACTTGCTTTATTTGCTTTGTATATCTGGTTAGTTACCTAAGTAGTATTTACGCCTCTATAAAGGGTTTTTATTCCCTAACCTGGTATTTATTAATGACAGTAGGGTATTTAATTATGCTTTAATTCTTTTTTTAAGGAAACATCGCACTGTAAAATGTAGTTGTCTTCTTACATTTATTTTGCAAGCAGTAATATAACAAAGCAATAAAACACGCAACTTTAGCCCTTGTATTAACCTAATTCCGAGCATTATAATAACACACACCAAACCTTACACAAGAGCGTAATGGAAAAGTGGCATAAAAGTTAGAAACGAATGCCTGTTTACAGTTTAAGGAATGCTTAAACATTAATGCACTGTTACAATTTCAACTCACAACGCTGAGCAGAGCGTTGAAATTCCAACACTTCAGTATTTTCTAGGCGTTACTTTAGATGTTAGTGAAAACGGGCAATACATTTATAACATTGTAGGCATTCGCATTGTCGCAGTATTATCACAGCTATTCTAAACTGTTCACTTCAAGTAGCGACACCGAAGCTTTTCTCAGAATATTAGAGCTTATACAAAATTTTCATCTGGCTTTCTTTACAATTTATACAATGGAGGATTCATAAAGATAATGCGAACGCTACGGATCCTTTTTCTGTATGGTAATGAGGACTGCGATCTAGGTATGGATTACCTACATTAATATTATTTTAGGGATTTGGTAACAACGCTCTAAACGTTTAGATAGGCAAACGAGTTTGCTCCATTTCTGTAAATTCAAAGTCATTTTGTTTTTTTTTTTTTACCCTGTCTAGAAATCTAGGTTTATAGGTAACATAGACCGCCCCAAACGACATATCGATCTTGGGATTCTTCCATATAAGTTCATCAGTTAATGATCTACTGATGATGACTGCATCGAATGTATAACATCAATTAATCTTTTATATTAAGACTCGCTACCGCCACGCATCATTCAATGTATTTTGCTAAATTATCGTTCCATTTCCGTCAATTGATTACAGTTTTCAGAATGATGTTTTAAATACGGTCAGTTCACCAAAAAAAAACTGAAGGTATTCAGAACATCCAAACTGCGTTCACGAGTTTTATGACAATGATGGCACTAACCTTCAGCTCGCACACGCAGTTTAGATGTGTTGATCTGTGATCAATTAGTGGTGCAAGCTGGCCTTAAAGAAGAAATTCTTATTTAATTATTACTTTAACACTTCAAGCACAAAGTACAAAGGCGGACTTAATGCCAACCCGACAAAACTATTTTTCTTCCGTACTAATGAAACGGTATCAAAAGCCAAACTCAGGTCAACAGCTCTCTAGTTTCCTTCAAACTTCAACGTAAACCACTTTTAAGCAGATTGCTAGAACATCATACATAATCGCCAGGATTTGAGAACTTATAGGAACAATACTTGTGCATCCCAGACTCGTCAACTTACCTTACATCCATTAAAGTAGGTACTCAGTTTTGAGCAGTTTTGAATTTCAGCCACACAGGGCAATCCTAAGACCTGGATTAAAGCTTTTGACCCAGTTAAGGTTTTCCGAAATATCAAAAAACGATAATCATCTAAGAAAATAACCATCTTGGTAATTTCGAAACAAAATCGAAAATGTTCTAATTTTCATCCCTAACATTTTCGATTTTAACTCACGAATCCTACCTGACAAGCGCGCGTATGACGACACTTGACAGACCGGCTTGTTACAAAGTAATATAAGTAACAATTTACAAATATTGGATTACGATTTTCTTCGTCATGTCCCGTCTATCGCTCGTAAATATTTGAATGTCTTTGTATATAAACGATTTTCCATAGGTAGGTACATAAACACATTCTCTATCCTGAGTTCTCGAGAACTCAGAACATTACCATCACAAACTCGGTAGCTTGCCTTACATCAATTAAACGCATCATCCAAGCGAGTCGGGAACAATTTCGCGGATACGCCCACTATAATACTTGTAATCCGATTAGAGAAATTAGTTCGTACGGCTTACGCGCTGACCCTAACAACTTAATATCGGTGTGTGAGTGTACATAAGCATAAGGAACATAATCATAAAATAACATCACGCCTGTAATTCTCGAAGGGTTCAGCAAAGGTGTACCGAATACTACACCCACATTTCGCCAGTTATAATAGGGGGCGAGCCTATTGCCATCAACCGGTCACAAATTCAGACTCCGGGGCTGAGAATGTCCTAATGGAAAAACCCAATAACACTTTGCCGATCCGGGAATCGAACCCAGATTAGATCACCAGAGAATCAGTAGGCTTAGCCAAGTTGACAATCTACAATCGTTAACGCAAATAGAAAACTAACCAAATGTATGGGAATGACATCATTTCCACGTTAAGTCACGTGGTCAAAACAAACGAATAGAAACATTAAAGTTCAGTCAAAACTGTAAGTTGGCTCCAATTTATATGGGATGTAGCGATCACGATTGTAGAAACGAATACATTTAATTCTATCATCTTGATCGATGTAAACTTGTCTACGAAGTTTTGTATTCGTTTGTTTTGACCACGTGACTTAACGTTTACGATTGTAGAAAGAGAATCGATGCGAATCTATTGTAACTTGGCGAGGCCTGCAGGTGCCTTTGACAAACAATTTTGAATTTTATCTCTAGTATCTAACTGCGTCAGTTTACGTTTAGACTATGAAACGATTATCGACGATGAATAATCGGTGTTAATTGATGGTGGTGATATCGGGATGGCTATTTTATTTAACATTTTACTTATTTGTTGAAGACGAGCCACAATCGAGTTTCTTGAATGATAACAGGTTACTTGGGAAATGTGTCACTTTCAGATTAAATAACGGACTCCTTGACATTTTAAAAACGCTATGACTAGATTCATGCTATTATTCTTACAAATTAGTTGAATACGGTTAAAAAGGTTTTGTAAAAAAATATTCATGTGGCAATTGTTGATACGTCTATTACATAGGGGTGATCAAATAGGTAGGTCTAGGTACCTATATTGTTAAATAACGTGTAATAACATAAAACATACCTAGTCTAGTCGATCAAGGCTAAAACATGCTTCTCTCATGTTTGTAGAACTAGTTTCAGTTTAGATCTAAAAGTCGATAGAAACATTGTAAATGCCGTCGCCATATTAAATTACTCTTTCTATTCCAGTAACAAAATGTAAGCGATACATTTATATAAGTTATTACTTTAATAAACCAAGATATTGCACAAAATTGCTGTCGTTTTACTGTTTATCACATGCATGGCGACTTTAGTGCGCCACGGGGTAGTTTAAAGAGAATAATAGTGCAGGATATCAAAGAATATTTTGTAGAAGAAACGCTTATTCAGCCTGTAATGTTCCCACTGCTGGGACATAGCGATACAGCAGGCCTACCCAATTTACAAACGATTCGCATCGATTCTCTTTCTACAATCGTAAACGTTAAGTCACGTGGTCAAAACAAATCAATAGGAACATCGTAGATAAGTGTTTACATCGATCAAGATGATAGAATGAAATGTTTTCGTTTCTATAATCGTGATCGCTACACCCCATATAAATCGTAGCCAACTTACAGTTTTGACTGAACTTTAATGTTTCTATTCGTTTGTTTTGACCACGTGACTTAACGTTGAAATGATGTAACCAAATGTATGGGAATTATCCCATACATTTGGTTAGTTTTCTATGCGTTAACGATTGTAGATTGTCAACTTGGCTAAGCCTACAGGCCTCTTTGGGAGAGGGGTTGGACCGGTGAAGTAAAACAATCGTGCGAAAACCGGCATTGTCCATAGTACCTACAATCGTTTTATGCTGGTAAAGTAATATCATATAACACGTGTTGACGTGTAGGTATTTATATATTTTAATTAATTAATTTATTATATTTAGTACAGCATAATCCATTAACACTAAATTAAATAATCCTTTTATTTGGACTTCTCACAGAACTACAAAAATTCAAACTTAATCGTCTTCCATTTTTGGAGGTGATGTCGGAAATAATGCGACCTGAACGATTTAACAAAGGTATATTGGAGTAGCTAATATTATGTACAATAATAGGATATTAAGAAAGGGCGGTGGAATACAGATATGTAGACTAGCGCGGTCGCGCGGAGCGGTAACGAGTAGCTTCGATCGTGTTTTGGAGTGCACTGTCGCGGGCGCCGGCCGACTGCCCGCGGTCCGCTTCCTCTTGCCCCCGCGCCGCAGTCTTCATCCCTCCGGCGCCTGGGTGTAGTGACGTGCGTCGCTCATAGTGATGTGCGATGCTACACCACCCCCCTTGGAGAATCAAAGTCCTGTAAATAACGTGGAAAATTAACTCGGCGACCTGACCGTGTAATTCTAACCGGTGTGTCGTCGGTCTGTTTGCAAATCTTTGCTTCGTTTTTTTCATCAGCCATTATGTAAGCTGGCTTCACTCTGTCTATGGAAACAGTCACTGGTCCTCTGTTCAACTGTAAAGTGATTGTTTTGTCTGATCTTGCTGTGACCTTATGTGGACCTGTGTATGGTGCCTCTAGTGCTCCACGAAGGGCATCTTTTCTTAAAAAAACGAACTCAGAGGCTTTGAGGTCTTTGTGAACGAAAGTTGCCTTAGTTCCATGCCTAGACGCAGGTGTAGGTCTGATGCGAGAGATGTGTTGTCTGAGGTTGTGTATAAAGTCTGCTGGTGGTACTCGTGTGTCAGATTTAGAATGAAAGAACTCACCAGGCATCCTCAAGGTCTCACCATACACTAGTTCAGCGGCAGAGCACTGTAGGTCTTCTTTCCATGACGCCCTCATGCCAAGTAAAATGCTAGGTAGCACGTCAGCCCAGTGGGGAGTGCTGTGTGACATGATAGCGGCTTTCAATGTTCGGTGCAGTCTTTCCACCATCCCGTTGGCTTGCGGGTGGTAAGCCGTTGTGTGCCGTAGCTGGGCTCCACACAGCTCACTCAGCGCCTTGAAGATCTGGGAAGTGAATTGTCGCCCTTGATCAGTTGTTATAGTTTCAGGACAGCCGAACCGAGTAATCCAGGTCCCATACAATGCTTTGGCGACAGTCTCAGCAGTGATATTTTCAAGTGGTGTAACCTCAGGCCACCTGGTGTATCTGTCAATAGCTGTTAAGCAATACTTGTAGCCTGCAGAAGGTGGAAGTGGTCCTACTAGATCAATGTGAACATGAGAAAACCTAGTACCAATGAGATTAAATTTCCCTAGTGGTGCAGATGTATGGCGCTGGACTTTGCTACGTTGGCAGTCCTCGCAGGTTCGAACCCAGGCACGGCAGTCTTTCCGCACGGAGGGCCAGACGAACCTCTCAGTGACCAGTTTTGTTGTAGCGGTTGCCCCTGGATGGCTCAAACCGTGTAGCTGGTCAAAAATGGTCCTTCGATGATCTCTTGTGACAAAAGGTCGTGGCTTGGTTTGCGTGACATCACAAAAAAGTTCAAGTTTCGTACCTGGGATCGGAACCAGACGTAGGTCTAAAGAAGTGCTACCCGATAAAAGGTTCTTCAGCTCCTGGTCCTTTTTCTGTGCCTGCACCAACGTAGTCAGATCGAGCGTAGAGATGGCCTCAATTCTGGAGAGGGTATCGGCAGTCAGGTTGTCTTCGCCTGCGATGTGCCGGATATCTGTAGTGTATTGAGAAATGAAATCTAGATGATTAAACTGGCGGGGAGTACATTTGCGATCCTTCTGTTGAAATGCATAAGTGATGGGTTTGTGATCTGTGAAAATGACAAAATGTCGGCCTTCAAGCATGTGTTTAAAGTGTTTAACACTTTCATATATTGCGAGCAACTCCCTATCGTAAGCGCTGTACTTTATTTGCGATTTGGCCAGTTTTTGCGAGAAGAAAGCGAGTGGTTGCCATTCACAGTTGATTCTTTGCTGCAAGACAGCACCTAGAGCAGTGTTAGAAGCATCAGTAGTCAAAGCAAGCGGTGCATCGTGTACAGGGTGCGAAAGCAGAGTTGCATTGCACAGCTGAATTTTGCATTTCTCAAACGCAGTAGCTTGTTCTGTGGTCCAGGTCAGGGCTGTTGAGCCTTTGACGCTTGGACCAGACAGCATATCGTGCAGAGGCGCTTGTGCTTCAGCAGCATGCGGTAAGAAACGCCTGTAGAAGTTAATCATGCCTAGGAAACGACGTAGGCCTTTTGCAGTTTTTGGCAGTGGAAAATCCTGGATTGCTTTGATCTTGTCGTCTAGGGGGCGTGTACCTTTGGCAGACACGGTGTATCCAAGGAATGTGACCTCGTCTTGCCCGAAAGAACACTTACTTTCGTTCAAAAGTATTCCAAATTGACTTAGACGTTCAAAAAGTTTTCCCAGATGATCTAAGTGTTCTGCTCTGCTCCTGGAGAAAACCAAAATGTCATCTATATATGAGAAACAGAAGTCTAGGCCCCGCAGCACCTCATCCAAGAATCTTTGAAATGTTTGAGCCGCGTTCCTTAAACCAAACGACATATTAGGGAACTCAAACAGGCCGAAAGGGGTCGTAATCGCAGTTTTCTGAATATCTTCCTGGAAAACTGGTATTTGGTGATAGGCTTTGACTAAATCAAGAGTTGAATATATGGAGCTACCCTCTAACATCAAGGAATAATCTTCTATGTGTCTGATGGGGTACCGGTCCGGAATCGTGCGAGCGTTGAGCGCTCGGTAGTCACCACAAGGCCTCCATCCGTCCTTTTTCGGAGCCAGGTGCAGTGCTGAAGCCCAAGGTGAATCAGATCTGCGAGCAGTTCCGTCACAAATCATCTCTTCAAACTGTTGTTTAGCTATTTTCAAACGGTCTGGCGCGAGCCGACGAGGCCTACAGAAAACAGGCGGTCCTGGAGTAGTGCGTATATAGTGTATAGTTGAATGCTTTACCTCTTTAAGGACGCCAGCAGGTTTAGTCAAAGTTGGGTACCGTGAGAGCAGCCTGTGGTATTCAGTGGTGCCAGAAATAGCCTTGATGCTGTGGCATTTAGCTGTAGTTGGCACTCCAGGTGTCGAGAGGTCAGTAATCCCGTCCAGTAGCCGCTTATTTCTGCAATCAACGAGCAAGTTATAGAAAGACATAAAGTCGGCACCTATTATTGGCTTGTCCACGTCAGCAACAACGAAATTCCAGGTAAAATCGCGACGGAGTCCCAGGTCCAGGTGCAACTTTAAGCAACCGTACGTTCGTATGATGGTGCCGTTCGCGGCGACTAAGCGGTATTTAGTTAGCTTGGTGTGCTTAGCCTGCGATTTCAGGAATTTCCTTGGTAATACGCAAAGATCCGAACCGGTGTCTATTAAAAATTGTACCTTGGTTTTTCTGTCCGTAACGTATAGGCGGCTGGTGGATTGCAGACAGTCAGACGCCGCTTCTATTGACTGTCGGGAGCGTTTCCCGCCTTAAAATTGCATGGCGCGATACATTTGCGCGCTTTCCCGCCAAACTTATCATGATACCAACAAATACCTGGAGTCCGGCTCTGTGAGTACGATCTGCGGCTCTGGGAACGGTTTCTGTGATTGTTACCAGCTCTTTGTTGTCTGCGGCCACGTGTCTGCTGCCCCACGCTTAGTTGCGCTAATTGTTGGAAGACGCCATTTTGTAAGCGCGCCATGATGCGTTCCTCCACTTTCTGTAACATATCATCTGAATTGTTTAAATTTGAAGCGTTACCCTTACTGGTACTAGCTATCTGCTGTGTGTTTAACGACATCACTTCACAAATTTTGTCGGCCATGTCGGCTGCTTCATCTAAGGTCAAACTCCTTTGAGCGGCTAAAATTGCCTTAACTTGTGTAGGTAGGCGGCCTGACCACACGCTAAATAAAAATTCATCCTGCACGTCCGATCCTGCGAGCAATCGTAGCGCACGTAAAAATTGGGAGGGCTTACGGTCTCCTAGTTCCTCTAAGTAAAGTGCTTGCTGTATGCCCTGGTCACGGGACATGGATAACCGCTTAATTAATTCAGCTTTTACCTTGTCATACTTCCCGGTAGCGGGTGGATGCAGAATAACGTCACGAACCTCCTTGGCGTAGTTCTGTTCTAGGTGCTGTATTACCATATTGAATTTAGTACTGTCCGATTTAATCGCAGAAGTCTCGAACTGGGCTTCAACTTGCGAAAACCACACCTCGGGGTCGTCGGCCCAAAACGGCGGCAGCTTGACGGTAACGCGGTCCACGGACGCCATGTTGCAATCTGAATCTTGAAACTCCTCCGTATTCATTGCGCGCGGCGTGGTCGCTTACTCTAATCGCCTATTACCTACCAGTCGCGGGTCACCACTTTGGAGGTGATGTCGGAAATAATGCGACCTGAACGATTTAACAAAGGTATATTGGAGTAGCTAATATTATGTACAATAATAGGATATTAAGAAAGGGCGGTGGAATACAGATATGTAGACTAGCGCGGTCGCGCGGAGCGGTAACGAGTAGCTTCGATCGTGTTTTGGAGTGCACTGTCGCGGGCGCCGGCCGACTGCCCGCGGTCCGCTTCCTCTTGCCCCCGCGCCGCAGTCTTCATCCCTCCGGCGCCTGGGTGTAGTGACGTGCGTCGCTCATAGTGATGTGCGATGCTACACATTCATCAGCAAACAAGTCCAATCCAGGGTTGGTCTCCCACGAGCGCGTTGAGACCAACCATGATACGCGTATAAAACGCGTAAACGTGAATGTAATGTTATTTGTTTAAACAAAGTAGAGGGTTGTAAAAGAGAACTTACAAGTCGCATGGGTACGTAAAAAACCGATCAAGTGCAATCCTTTTGATAAGTGTTTTGCTCTAGCGGGAATTCCACTGTGAACATTTTTTTATGGACCTGAAAAAGTCATAACAAAACTTGTGTTGTGTTGTGAATGTTTTTTCTAAGTTGTTTACGTTTAGTGGAAGGACAATGGCATCTATCTCAGGTGGGCTGAAGCCAGGAAAGCCTGCTCGTGTGTAGATTCTGTCCTGGAGTGAGAATTTGGTATTTTAATTACAGGAATATTTATAACTAGCTGACCCGCGCAACTTCGTCTGCGATATATAAAAGAGACAGAGATGGTTAGAGAGAGTGTGAGACACCCTTAAAATCTTTTAACGGTGTCTCACACTCTCTCTAACCATCTCACCATCATCATCTTTCCATCATCGCGATCGCGGACTTTTTATAGAACTTTTTAAGAGGAAAAATTCCATCATACACGATTGTTGCGTAACTTTAACCGTTTAGGTAGCGCACGCAACGAAAGATCTCAAAAGGAATATTTTTTGCAACATTTTTCATTGCTGCTCTGCTCCTATTGATTGTAGCGTGATGTTATATAAACGTGGTAACTTTGTTGTTCGTTGTGCCTTCTCCGATAAATGGGCAATCCAATACTAATAGATACATTCAACTCGAACCAGTAGTTCCTGAAATTAGCGTGTTCAACCAACCAAACAAACACTTCAGCTTTATAATATTAAGTATAGTATAGAATCAAGAAGGTAACAATTTAATTTCTCTGAAATATTTGCATTAATCGCTAAAATATTCTGTTTTTCTAAATAAGGGCTTCCCTCGCCAGCCTCCTCAGCCTTACGTTATCTTCTTTAGACACTTGATGACAGTCATACTCCAGCTAGGTCGAAAGTTCTCATCAAGGTGCATAAAATGAGCCCAAACACGATATAGATGCTGTAAACTCTTGATGACCTCTTGCAACTGCCTTCCGTCTCCATCGTTAGACCTTCGATGACAGTCCAGGCAGGTCTTAAATTCTCACCAAGATGCATGGAATGAGGCCAATAAAAATATAGCTGTAAATATAATCTACGTAAACTGCGTATGGATTATTGATTATTGCGAATAGCACAGCACAGTTCTTGCACAGCAAGAAGACGTGAATTTATCAGGCTTCCGTTCGCTATACTACTTTTTGGAGAAATCATCATCATACTCCTGCCCTTATCCCTATTTATTTGGGGTCGGCGCAGCATGATCGTATTCTTTTTCCATACTTCTCTATTACTTTTTGGAAAAATATTTCACGAAAAAATAAGAAATATAGAATTGCAAACAATTTAAATACAAAAAGAAATAATATATAGGCAATCTAACAGCATCAAAAAAAAATTAAACATCACAAAAAGTGAAAACAATGTTGCGGGGTTTGAACCTGCAACCCCGTAGTTTGCAGGACGGTCATGAAACAGCTAGGCTATTTACTTCATTGAAATAAGCTACAAATAGCCGTTCTCATGTACTTACGTCAGGACTGAAACGTCAAACAATTGAAGAATACGGACATAATGTTAAATTGCCTACCCCCTTAAGGAAGTAGCGTGATAATATATAGCCTAAATATTGAAGAAGCCTTTAAAGAAATCTATGCAGTAGTTTTGACGTGATGCGCGCACAAACATTTCGTACCAACTACTTAAACCGAGGAAAGCTGATTTTCTTGAGTTCCACAATTTTGTGCGTATTCACCTCAAAAATCAAATTTCAAGAAAACTGAGAAATTATATTTACCTGTATTAGATATGAAGTATATGTAGCAACTTTAAAAGGTTACACTTCAATGGTTTTGATTTTATAGGTGTTTGAAGTTTATTAATTTTAAACACAAAACCCTCTTTTTTTGCGTCTCTGGATGAGATTTAAAAAAATGCTAAATAGGTGTTTCTTTATTTTTATTAATAAGTGTTTATTCTGAGTTTCATGATTCTAGAACAATCTATATTTTTTTTCATACAAACTTCACCCCCCCTTTTCACCCCCTTTTGCCAAAAAATTCCAAAATTTTTATAGATTATGATTAATATACATGTTATTCTGAATGTATTTAAATAGATTTGTGAACATTTCAACAATATCGGTTCAGTAGTTTTTACGTGATGCGCGGTCAAACAAACAAACAAAAATTTTTTAAATGGTTTTAATATGTTCAGTTACTTATTTTAAGTCGCCCTTGTCGGTTTTTTTTTTAAATCTTCAATGTACAGATTTTTTGGTCTCAACGATTTTATTATATGTATAGATTACAGGAACTGATAGACGCTGGTGAGGGTACCAAACTCATAGCCAAATTCTGGGCTCACTCAACTTACGTTGATTCAATATTGACATCAACACACTAAGAAGAGGATCTATCTGTATTTCATGACTTGCCAACAAGATGTTGACTTTAAATTAAAATAAGTAAGTAGCTCAATAGAATCTATCCCATTTGTTCAATTGAAAAGATTATTTTTTGGCTACCTTCTTGTACCCTGATACGGGAGAAATCAGAGAATAACCAACGGAAAATGGGAGATACAATGGTTATGTTCCTACACAAAGTCAACAAATAAAGTTTCATGGATATTACAATAATATTGTGGGTGCTTTCGACCTAAGTGGTACCTAGGTAGGTACTTGTGAAAATAGTTTTCCGTTCTAATGATGAGAAAATAATGTGTTAAGTAGGTAATTCAAATGTCCTAAACTTTTCTTACGGAGTTCTGGAACCTTAATGCTGTAATTAGGGTATTACCTACTAGCTATTTGCAATACTACTGTAGGAATTGGGCATTTGGGCAAGCTTAATACCTACACAGTTGATGCTCTTATAGAATTCGTAATTGAAATGTTCCATTGAAATTGTTTAATTAACTTTCCTAAAAGTCTTTGCACTTTAAATATTTGCAGTAATTAATAATGCGCTATCTGTCCCAGTTTCGAAAAGAACAATAAGTAATTGGATGCAGTTGATTCAAGAACTGAGAAATTATAAATATTGATTTTCTTACCATTATAAGGGTTTAATTAATTTTAACTTACGTAGGAGATATTTTCACCATCGAAAAGTTAGCCCGAGCCAACAATGAGACTCTAATCTGCCCAGGATTCCACACAATTGATTTTGTTACACCATCAGTCGGCAATGAACAGCCAAACCGGATACCTCATGCATAAGAAACAGATCCCTGAACATCTGAGCTATTACAGCACAAAACATTTTAAAACAAACTCAATTACGAATAAGTCCTCCGTCTGTTATCCTGAGTTTAGTGTAGAGCTCGCTTTCATACTTAATTATAATTATACAAGTACTGTACTTTCTATTATGATAATTAAGCTCTAGAACTAGTTCTCAAAGTATGTACCAGTTCTGTAATGTTGTGGTACGCAGCTGCGTTGTACGATAAGCAGATAATTAGTTTCAGACGATGAACAACACTGCTGCTAGAAAGATTTGATATCATCTGCCTAGCCTTTTCTCAACTACCTATGTTAAGGTCGGTTCCAGTCTAACCGCGGCGGATGCAGCTGAATACCAGTATTTCACATGGAGCCACTGCTTACCTGACCTCCGCAACCCAGATAGTACTGAGTAATACGATCTGCGAATGACAATCGGAACAAGTGGCTGTTATTATTAAGCCACGGCTCCCTAAAATAAAATATTAGGTATGTCTAGCAAACGGATATTATCTACTACAACATTAGTAGACCTTTTATCCTAACTAAGAACAATATTTACCTAAACACGTTGACCAAGAAATGTGTGTGTGTCTGGACTCGTTCCTGACTGATTGGCCGGAAAAGGCAAAGCACAAAGAAAAACAAAATTTTCGCTTTTATATATTTGCATTGCGCTTTTATCTAAAACTCTCTGTACCTTAATACTCATTTCTTGGTAAATAAAGGGTGTAAATAGACTCTTAACGAAGCCGTAAGGCACTTGTTCTCCCCGTCATTGCGATATTTTTTTTGTTCTGGACCAAATATATTGAGGGTCAAAGTTTCAACTTTTTCACAAGTTTTTTAAATCCATTCACATTGACTTCACTAACTAGAAATCAGAACACAACCCAGTGTACATAAACAACAAAATTGTACCGTACGAAAACACTGCCAAATTTTTTTATTTTTTTTTTGTTTTTTTTTATTTACTCGGTATGACCTTAGACGCAAAGCTTCGCTGGAAAGCCCATGTCAAAAAGAAACGAGAAGAATTAGAAATTCGTCACAGAAGCATGAACTGGTTACTAGAAAGGCATTCCGCGTTGTCAGTTCCTAACAAAATCCTGCTCTACAAATCAGTCCTTATGCCAGTATGGACCTATGGTATACAACTATGGGGTTGTGCCAAAGAAAGCAATGTAGAAATTATACAAAAATTCCAGAACAAAGTACTCAAGAACATCGTGAACACGCCTTGGTATATAAGACTCGACGACATCCATCGGGACCTGAATATAGAGTTCGTAAACAGTATAATCCAAAAATATGCAGAATCTCATGAACATCGGCTTCATCATCATATTAATGTTGAGGCCATCCAGCTCCTCGATAACACGGACATAGCAAGAAGGCTCCAAAGGACTAAACCTTTTGAGTTAGTGTAGTGTAATATAATTGTTACTTTACCGCGAGTGTAATATAGTACCTAGCTATTTATATGGACAAAAGAACAAAGTGACTTCGCCTTAATAGACGCTAAGTAAACGCAACGGACGTGCTCTTAGATATAGTTTTACTTTTAGCAAATTAAGTTATATTAAAATTGCTTAGTAGGCTAGATTGTAATATAAAAACAAAAAAAAAGTATTTTTCAAATACTAGTTTTTAAGGTCATAACTTTACTTTAAACACCTCCGTAACCCGTTTTCTATTAAATGCGTCCATAAGCAATGCAATGTTTTGAGTGCGTAACATTGAGTTTTACCGTAAAACGTGTTATTTCTTCCCAAAAAAAATCCAAGCCATATTTTTTTCGAAGACTTAGGTACCTAGGTACTTAGTTTGATGTACAGAATGCTTTGACGTCATCGTAAAGAGTCTGTTTACACCCTGTTTAGTTATAGTACGGTTGGACAGTATCCTCATTAATGCACTGGCAGGACCACGTTGGTGATATTAGAGTGTTTAATGATGATCTTATAAATCAGTTCTAATTTTAACTTGCGGAAAAAAAGAAGCTCCGCTTTTAGACCTACTTACATATTTTCGAATGATCATCTTTAACAGACATACCTACATAATAACAGCTGGGATTAGTTGCCTTGTTTTCTAATAAGACAATGGCGAAAAATATGTCGGGTTCATCGAGGGTCAAGCTTGCAAATACAGTGTCTAGCAATTCCGTAACGGGGTGACTTACGAAGTAATATCGTAACTGAGGTCTACATCTTGCTGTTAGATGAGAAATTGTTTAATCAAGACCTCTCTGGGTCATAATAATAGCAAATTGTAGGTTTATGAGGTTACTCCACTCATAGTCCACACCAATTTGGAAACCTATTATTATAGTAGGTACCTAACTACCTACCTACTGCCATACCTAATATAAGTTTAAGTTAGTGATTGTACTTATCGGAGACCCAGCACGACTAAGAGACGAATTATTGTATATATGTAAATGGTACACCACAGGCTACCTGCAGTATTGTCTCTCCTTCCCCCTTAAATCCATCCAAAGGTCAAAGTCAAAGTCAAAGTCAAAACATTTATTGCGAACTTAGTGTACAATGTGGTGTTATGTTATGTTAGTGGTAGGTTGTCTTTAAAAGATCGCTTTTAGCGATAAGACCGTCCATTGTGTCACCCCTTGTAAAATGTTTTACATTTGTATCTGTAATTTTTATGGTGTACTTATTAAAGAGTATTCTATTCTATTCTGCTGACATTCCCAAAAATATTCCCTGATTGCCAACAGACCTATGATACGACTCTAAACGCTCAGACGTACCCATATAGGACTTCATAATTATTATACTTCTTGTCCATCAGCTCAGCCTATTGCGGTCGACAGATGGACATAGACATCTCCCAAGCTACACCATGATATCATACCTTCTGCTAGTCTAGCCCAGTCACTTATTTTAAGACTTTCGGTCTAACTAGATGGGAGGTGTTTCTTACTATCGCTACGCACGATTTTATAAACACAATCCATTTAAACATTAACTTGTGTTTATATGCGACTGCTCCGAGTCAGAAAGGCCCCCATAGGACCCCAACTGCCTTATATTCTAAAAAGAGGAAAAGATAACATAAGAATAAGAACAAAAGCAAAAATTTGCAAGGATATCGTATCTGGAGCGTTAATCGCATGGTGGGATCAAAAAGAACTTTCAGTCCATTACGTTCGTGCTGATAACGTCTCATTTACATTTTCCCTTTGAACATACCTACCCTTCAACCTCACGCTTCAAAGCATATGCATATGTCGCAGGATAATTGGAAAAAAAAACTTAGTCTCTCTATGACGATTAGAAACGTTATGCTCCTTGTAATAATATGCATTAAGAATAGCTCATTGTGTCTTATTCTAAAGTGATTATCAGATTTAAAAAAAATCTGAATGAAATTCTTGTCTAAATTAAACCTTTGACTGAATTATACGCTCGATAGTAATTATATGTAAAGGCCATCTAAGAGCTCTACTATCTTAATAGCTAGGATAATATTCAGATTAATAGGTGGTAAGTAGGTGCTTTTTTCCTTTAACTACATATACAACTTATCTCAAACATAAGTCTATCGCTGTTTACTGCTGCCCATAGGTTTACCCCAACCAAATTGCGCCAAAACCCCCGTAGAGTCTACAGGGTGTTTACCGGGGGTGTTCACCCTGTAGAGTCTACTGGATACTGACGGATGGCGGTCTATAGTGTAAACTGTCATCCATCTGTATCCAGTCTTACCTACCCTAACTTTTTGAGGTCGGCCATCTACTTACCTAGGGGGCCTCGCACACGACGCATAAGTCTTTCGAAAAACATGGCAGTTCCACCGCTACTTCAGCTTGCTAACTCTGCAAGAAATTTCAGGAACTCCAATTCATTTCCCGATAATTTAATTCCAGATTCTATCCTTCCGAGAAACCATCAACTTATCTACTTATTAATATCCAATTTCGACATCGCCACAAATCACGCAGCCACAGCTGAGCACCTATCTCCCTAACAATAGCAGATGACAGCTAGGTATATAGTATACCTACAGCTTGTTGTGGTAATTAGGAATGTGGATTACACAACACGAGCATTCCAGAGCGTATATCGAACTTAGCTGCCACCGCAGACATAAATTATCCGGACAATCCGCAAGTAGGCTTTTACTGGCTGACTGAAATGAACTGGCTTGGTTCTGTCGCGGCGTTAGTAATGGTATGGGTTTAATCCACTTTAGAACTGATTTTCATGTGTGATTCCGTTTTAATGAACAGAACGCCGTTTGATTTTGGAATTCTATTTTAGGATGCTATTTTTGATAAAATAGCTATTTGAATATAGCCTTTAGATTTGCTGCATGCTTTCATTTACTCTGAATCATCAGCATATTATAGGTATCACAATATCGTAAGCCATCATCCATCAGTTTATGGATTGAAGTGGGCTAACAAAGATCTGTTTAAAGTATCTTTATAGTTTTTTTTTCTCTCTCTACTTAGTTAGTTTTTAGGGTTCCGTACCTCAAAAAGAAAAAACGGAATCCTTATAGGATCAATTTTGTTGTCCGTCCGTCCGTCTGTCTGTCTGTCAAGACCCTTTATCTCGAGAACGCATGACGATATCGTGTTGAAACCATATACTGAAGTCTACGGTCCCATATAGTTGTAAAATAATCAACCTTCTAAGTTAACGTTTAAAAAAGATACGGACGTTTATGTCGCAAAAAACGTATATTTCGAAATTCTCCAGGGAATCAAAATTCATAAGGTACTTCCCGTTCGCCTAGAACTATAAAATTTGGCAAGTAATATTGTCCTAAACTGCAAATACAGGGAAAAATCTGAAAATAATACATTTTTAATAATTTCATAAAAAAATAAAGTCTTAAATTAAAGTATACGACGTTTGGTATGTCATGACAGGAAACGCATGGAGGTATCGAGTTAAAATTAAAACCATATACTCAAGTCTAGTCCCTTGGAGCTGAGAAAAAATCAAACTTCTAAGTTAACCTTAAAAAAAAAGACACGGCCATTAGCAGCAAATAACGTATATATCGACACTATGAAGATAATTAGAATTTATAGGGAACTTCACGTTGACCTAGAATGATGAAATTTGGCAATAATCAATGCCTTACAGCACTTAAAGGAAAAAATCTGGAAACCGTAAATATATAGCTTAATAACCAAATACGTATAATAGTTCCGGATAAACTTGTAGAAGTTTATACGGAACCCCCGGTGCCAACTCGCACTTGGCTGTTTTTTTTTTATAAGTTTCGAGCCATTTTTCTGGTTCTTCGTCGGCTACTCTCTTCCAGCCGAAGAACAGTAGCCATGTCTCAGGGCTGCCATGTAGCTGCTCAGCTAATTTGACCTGAGACTCAAGACTCAGGGGTCAGGGTAGGAAGCATTGCGCCTCATCAGATTCCGCTGCCCCCCGACGCAAGTGTGCGATGGAACACCGGTGTGGTTTTAGTCAGTACGAGTCTGACAGACCCCTCCGCTCTCCCCAGGGCGGAGGACATCCATTGAGGATTTCCACATCGTGAAAAAAAAAAAAAGAAGAAAAAAAAGAAAAGGAAGCATTGCGCCTACATGAGTGGCGCGCGGAGGCGCTAAGCCGGGGGGAAACTCCGCTGCCGCGGCAAATTGTCGCTCAGCGGACGGACTTCCGGCGTGATCTCATGGCGACATGGAGAGAGCGACTGTCGCAACCCCGTGCAGGGCACGCCACAATAGTGGCGGTAAGTCCCCTCTTTGAGGAGTGGCTGGAGAGGCGCCACGGCGTCCTCACCTTCCGCCTGACGCAGGTTCTTACCGGACACGGATGTTTCGGTAAGTTCCTGCACCGGATCGGGCGGGAGGAGACGCCCGGGTGTTTCCATTGTGAGGATCGACCGGAGGACACGGTGGAGCACACTGTGGAGGTGTGCCCTGCTTGGGTGGAGCACTGCCGTGTCCTCGAGGTGGCGATCGGCGGCGGCGACCTCTCGCTTCCGGCCCTGGTTCGTGCCATGGTCCGGAGCGAGACGGAATGGGACGCCGTCACCTCCTTCTGCGAAGCAGTCATGCTAGCGAAGGAGGTGGCGGAACGTGAGAGGGAGATATCCTCACGTCCCGGCCGCCGCGGGAGACGCCCCGGGCGTCGGGGGCCACGTGGTGGCTTCCGGCCACCGTAGGCGCGGGCCTGTGGACGGGGAGTTATGGGCTAGCTCGCCGTCCGTCCGTCTCATGACGACTGGCCGTGTCGACGGCGCATTCGTGTTCCACGCGCGCCTCAAAGAGAGTCAGCAATAGGGAAGGGGTCCGCAAGGGCCGAAGCCTGCCGGGGCTGCGGGACTATTCGAAAGAGATACCGTGGCCCCGGAACACAAAGGGCGAGGAAGGAACATGGATGGGTTTTAGTCAGTAAAAGTCTGACACTCCCTCCTGCTCCGCCCAGAGCGGGAGAAGTCATTTGATGACTTCCCATCCTAAAAAAAAAAAAAAAAAAGGGTAGGAAGCATTGAGGAACGTCTCGACGTTTACATTTTCACAGATCTAAGTGTATAAGTAGGCGCTTGAAACTCCTGATCCAATTTCAAAAATTCTTTCGCTCATAGGAAACTGGTAGTATCCCCAAGAATCATATACTATGTATACATGGGCGCCGGCAGCAGGCTGCAAGGAGGTGCACTTGCACACCCCTGTCGGAAAAGAAAATATACTAAAGAAAAGATTTAGATTCAGGCAAATCCGAGGCGAGACCAAAAATTTTCGAACTCGCTTCGCTCGCTCGTACTTCAGTTCTCGTTTCTGTTTGTATGACAAAAAATAACCTAATTTATCCGACCGAATCCTAAAATATTTGAGTTCGCTTCGCTTGCTAAGACACAAATAAGCTTTTCTTTATAAATAGGCAGAATATAATTATAATATGAGTTATAATAGGTTTTTTTTCCATTGGTAGGCTTTTCTGTATAAATTGACAAAGTTACTCCTCGTACAAATTGATAAACAAAAATGTAACGGTATCTTGGATAGAGCTGATGTGCAAAAAATTTCAAGCGATTTTTATGGATCTGACGTTGCACCTCCCTGGAAATAATCCTGCTGGCGTCCATATATGTATATTCTAAATGTTCCGGTGGAATAATTTCCGACCATAACGGAAGTGAAGTCACCGGCAAAAATTTGTAGGATAATAAAGTAGGTACCTACAGAAAAAGTGTAGGTAAATACCTAAATTCCCATAGATCTTTAGGTAAGTAGGTAGGTACTCTAGCTTATATACCAAGTCGTTATGTAGGTACTTTAATACCGTTTTTGGGTTGTTTTCTGTGATGTTTTTC
The DNA here is from genome assembly GCA_963853795.1 of Xestia rhomboidea. NCBI lineage: Eukaryota > Metazoa > Arthropoda > Insecta > Lepidoptera > Noctuidae > Xestia > Xestia rhomboidea. The sequence continues at coordinate 11,468,496 of OY970763.1, read as the reverse complement.
CAATGTTGATTTAGGAAAACTGAACAAAGAAAAACTGAGAGCGTCTGTTTAACATCAACTCGAACACATAAAATTGGGAGGAACGGGCTACTTACGGGCTAGTCTCTAACTAGGCAACATAAGTAGGTACGTAGGTAGGTACCTACTTATTCAGTTATTCCGATATTACCTAATGTCAGTTTGTTTTCTGAATAGACATTGATTTAAAATAGGTCACCACCATCAGATGCATAATCCTAGGTAAGAACCTATCCATATAAAAGTTAATAATTATACAGGGTGGAATTTTTAATGCCACCTGGAGCGAAAGTAAGTAGGTAGGTACGGTCTACTCTAAATACTGGAGATAGCAATTAAAACTCAAAGGAAACATTCTTTATTTTTAAAAAGAAACAAATCTGCATTTACAGATTTATAAAAATTCGCTTGTTCGAAGAAATAACTGTACCTACTTTTTTAACATCAATCGATAGGATCAATCATGGATCAAATCTCTATACCAAACATGATAAATTAAATGAAGGGAAAACCATGAAATCGAAATCGGGGGTAATCTTTCTACCTACCTACAATGTTTCACTAACAGGATAAGCTACCTACATTGGCCCCGTGTGACATTATGACATAGGCTACACTATACATATATACTCTATGGGCTACACTTAAACGTCTCCGTGAGTTAATTTCCGTACAAACGGCAGCGAAGTTACGACCGAAAGCTAGTATTAATAAGTTCATAACTTGAAGTTAGTATCATCACAGATTCCAACATAGGTACAGTACTTATCTACTTTTTAAAAAAGATAATAGGCAGAAGTGATTGCAAAGAATCACCTTTTCAAGATCCTAATAGTCCTTTTACTGGACGTCGCTGTACAATCTAAACGGATTTCCACTGTGCCATAGTCTTCAAAGTATTTTATGTCTAATTTTATGTCTAGGAAGTTTCATTTTTGGATTGACTTAAAGTCCCGCTAAGTTCTAGTACAATGCTGGCGTATCCCTTACACACCTCAGAAGAAAGACTTTTTGACAGTGTTTAGGCATAACTGTACTAAGTAGTAACATAGTGTTAGTGAAAGCGGTAAAAGAAAGTTGTAAAGAACGATTGAATGAGTGGTAAAGTTATAATATTGCACGACGGCATTTTACCGCCATCTATCGATTTTCGCTTGTAACGTTGCAGCAAGTTCGCAAGTTGTGACTTCAAGTTGAACGTGACCAAAGAATAACTTACTGAAGTAATATCGATTGTATAGTTTTTCGAATTATTTTAGCAACATATGCTAAAATGTTTTAAAACATTTTTTTTTTAACTGGCAACATTAGTTCTGGCCACATCAACATAATCTTTTCCTGCCTCAATGATAATCTGTCAAGAAACTTATATACTAACTGGAATGAGTACGGGCAACCCAACAAACGTTCCGAGCGAGAAAGCTTCGAGTGTGGATGTTGTCTCTTTATATATTTTTTCAGCCATAGAAAATCGCATATTCATGATAAGACTGTTTACCTATAATGTTTTAGTAACATTCGTCAATATTTATTTTATATTCCGAAACTATTCATTAACACTCGCAGCTCACCAAATGGATTCTTTTGCTGGATAAGCAAGGAAAAATCCTTAGAACCGGCATGGCACGGCACGGTGCGGCGGACTCTTTTCTTTTCAATATTTGTATTTATAAAGCAAACTAAGTACTACCGACACCATAAGCGATATCCGATGTTTCTAATTTATAAAATATGCCTTTGATTACTATGTACGACAACGATGTTCGAAACTTCGAACTTACTTACTTAATTAATTTGGATATTTTCCGTTTGTCGATCTATAACATTGGTAACCCTATTCGTAATAAACAACCAAAGTTAAAAAACTTCCCTGAAAAACGAAATTCCACAGTGAGTAGAATTTCGTTTTTTCTACTACACCCGTTCACACAACACAATGTTACCATATTTAAAGCGGATTATTTCACTTAGATACAATAAAAAGTACTTAAATGACTTCAACGCGAAAATGTATCGGCCATATTCTTTACAGTGGTGACAAGGCAAGACAGAGACACCATCCACCTTTATCGGTTTCTCGCTCGGAATGTTTTTTTTTTGTTGAATCCATTGTACAAATTTAAACTCTAGTCTTTTGAGATAGAGTTTATTTTTTATTTTTTTATCATTTTGTTCGTACTCATTCCAGTTAGTATATAAGTTCCTTGTAATCTGTAATAATCTGTATCATTACTACATACTACATACTGTCAACTTGACGTCGTGACGTGACATAAGTGAAAAAGTGCGTTCCCGTTAAAATTTACATCGTGACTATCGTGAGCATCAAACACGCGTAAAAAGAGAAGGCTGTAGGTAAGATTAAGCAAGAGCGAAAGAGATACTTGCAAAATTATTCAACGATTTATTTCAAGTACGAGAAAACGAAACAAGTAACGCGCCCCAAAAATTTCGTCTTGTCAAAATAAAAACCAAGCTTTGTAGTGTTTATCGTAAAAACTAAAATTAAATATTTCTACCTGCTTTCTAACATAGAAAACTGAATAAAAACTTAAGTGTGCGCATAATGCACGTATTTCCTTTGTAATTTAGAGTATTCTTCTACGCAAAATGTGTGATAGCGACGACCCGGGAGATGGCGAGTCAGGCATGGACTTGACTGGGTTTCTATTCGGTAATATTGATGAACGCGGTCAGCTAGAAGATGATGGTCTTCTTGATAAAGAGTCGAAGCGACAGTTGTCATCACTCACTCGCTTCGGCTTCGGTTCCATGCTATCTGAGGTACTTGACCAGGAGGAAGTTAGCAAGGAAGATCAGGAGAAAGGTAAGAAATTGTAGTGTATTGATGAAATGTTCGTGATTTCAATTCTTATAATATCAATGCTAAATGTAGGCAATAATTTTACTGACTTGAGAATAATTATATTTTATTTTCATTGTAATTCAATGTTTTCTAATAAGCTAACATTATCAATCGCTTCTGTATTTCACAAGAAGTATGCAATCCACTGACTTTTGAGAGCAGTCTGTTTTAAGGGCAGCAGGCTTTTATTGATATTTCAAGAAAATCAGTTTGTCACACTCATACTCTAAATGTATTGAAACTCTTTTCAGATTATACCCAGAAAAGTCCATCGGCAGTAGACTTTTTTGATATTGAAGATGCTGTGGAAGATGTTAAGGTATTATTGCATGTTTCTATACAGGCACAAGAAGTTGCAATTTCTAAAAAGGTTTAAACTAAATGTTGCACGATATCAACAACAATGTTGCTGCTGCAACTGTCATTGCCCTGCAATCTTTGGACTGGGTTCCTGCTCTAATTAGGTGTTGTTTAATGGAAAGCATTCAATCCCCTTTGAACTCTGTGTGAATGGGATCCATTCTGTCAAATAACATAAAGCTGTAAATTGTAAAAACAGAGGAATAAAGCTTCATCTCATTTAGTTTTTATAAGTGGGTTTAAAATTAAAATTTACGATTGCATGACATACAACCAGAACAAATCCTGTAGTTGTAGTTTTTTTAGGGTTCCATACCCAAAGGGTAAAAACGGGACCCTATTACTAAGACTCCACTGTCCGTCTGTCTGTCTGTCACCAGGCTGTATATCATGAAACGTGATAGCTAGACTATTAAAAAATAAAAAATGTAATAAATTAATTTAAAAAATGTAATAAATACAAGAAACAACAAAAACACCATTCCAAAAACATACAATTAAGGAAAGAACGTGTTTCTCTAGTTAATAAATTAAATAACTATCAGATTAAATTAGAAGATAGTATAAATATTTATGAAATTGACACTCAGCGCTTACAATCAGAAATACAGGCTCTTAATAAGTCACTAAAGTCTTTATATAATAAATATGAACATTCTCAAAATCAAAATAAAGAGCATATTCTTGCTACAAATGCATTGGTAGACAAAGTGGACTCGCTGACTCTCAGCAACACTCAGTGTACTTGTCAGAGGGAATCCAGCAATGGTGCCCTCCAGCTTGAGGCAACGGAGGACCCGTCCCTAGCTGTGAGTACTCAGGACTGTATTTCTAGCCAAGATACAATACCTGACTTAGGTAATTTTGTCTCACCTAATAGTCTTGATACTAATCTTTCAGTTATGTTCTCTGATAGTATAGGTAGAGGGCTAGGGAAATTAATCAGTAATAACCTGAGTTATTGTACGCAAAATTATTGTATGCCTGGGTCGACCTACAAGCAGGTTATGGCATCAGTAACAAAAACTGTTTGTAATCCTGATACTGCCATTACTATATGTGTTGGTAATAGCTCTAAGATTAAAAAGGAAGACATTACTGACTGTGTCTCAGAGTTGTTAAAGTTAAAATGTGGTAAAATCATATTGTGTGCTTTTCCCTATTTTGAAAATTTGGGTAATAGAAAAAACAATTATATACATATGTTAAATAACCATGTACATTTTTTAGTAGGTCACTATAGTGACAGACTTATATATCTGGATATCAACACTATTGTTGGTAAACTGAAGTCGACACGGGGTAAGGTGTATCTACCTATTAGATGTAGACACAAAATAGCTCGGCTATTAGCTTATAATATTCACACAGACATAAATAGTATGTCTAAGTTTAGTCCTATTATTAACACTGCGACTATTAGTAGTAATACTAATGTACAGGTGACTTTAAATGAATATAGCATTAGTGCTATAAATGTTTACAATCATTGTACTGAGGAGGATCCATGTGTCACCGTGGAGAATTCTCATTTAGGGTCTCATTTAGGGTCTATTAGTGATAGGGTCTTGTTGTCTGAGGATGGCACGGGAGTCTCCGGCCTCACTCCAAATATTAATTTAAACTAGAAAGTGAGACAACAGAAGGTACCATTAACAATTTTGTTAATCCTGCCAACAGCAAGGTATCTTCTTGCACTCAATTAGTTAGTAAAAAAGGGCCTCAGCAGAACACTTTGAAATTATTCCACCAAAATATCCAAGGCATTTCTTCCAAATTATTAGAAATTGAATTGTTTTTAGAAAATAGTAAGTTTGACATTATTTGTTTTACTGAACATTGGCTAAAGGATTACCAAATGCTTATCAATTATGAGAACTATATGGTGGGTAGCTGCTTTAACCGTAAAACTATGCTTCGTGGAGGTTCCCTAATATTAATAAAAAATTGTTTTAAATATAAGCAACGTAATGACATAGTAGGTCTCTCAGTTGAACATTGCGTCGAACTGTCCTGTGTTGAGCTAAATAAGCATGTAATTGTGTGTGTGTACAGACCCCCAAACTATCAAAACTTTTCCTTATTTGAATCAATAATGGAAGATGTCCTGGCAAAACTTGCAGCCAGTAATAAATCTACAATTATTTGTGGTGATTTCAATATCAATATTTTAGAAGAAAGTTCACATAGCAGTCGGTTATTAAATCTTTTTAAGTCATTTGACTTGACCAACACTTTTATAGAACCTACTAGAGTCACTCCTTCTACTGCTACTTGCATAGATAATGTTTTCTGCGATTGTGATTACTTAGATAAGGCCATAGTAAATTCTTCCATACTGCCTTCTGACCATAGCGGACAAACTGTAACTTTTAGGTGTAATACACCCCCATTGCAAAAAGTTCAAATTAAATTTAGACCTATAACTTCTAGCAGATTAAATAGGTATAATATTTCGCTACAAAACAAGTTAAGTGCTATGAGCCTTGACGATATTAATATAAATCAATTGTATGATCGTTTCTTTTCAATAGTTCACACGGAATTCAATAAAACTTTTGAAAAGAAGACAAAAAGTATTTGCCCTAAATTCATATTTAGTGATTGGGCAACTAGAGGTATCCGAAAAAGTAGGGAAAGACTATTTGAGCTTTATGGCCTTAAGCCTTTTATAAACACTGAAACTTTTAACAAGTATGTTGCTAAGTATTCAAAAATTTTTAGAAATACATGCAAGGTTGCTAAAGCCCTGCACATTAGCAACAAGATCAAAACAGCAGAAAATAAAATAAAGACAGTTTGGAAAGTCATAAATAACGAGACTAACAGGAAGAAAATACGTAACACTAGCTACACATTAGATACAGCATGTGGTCTTAAAAGCTCTGATCAGGAAGTAGCTCAAGAATTTGTAAATTTCTTTACCGATGTACCATTAAAAACTACAGAGGCTCTTATTTCCTCACCTGAACTCTCAATTGGTTTATTAAAGGCGAATGTGTCTGGCTGCCTGGCTGAATTTAAATTTAAACACATTAACCCTATGATAGTTATTAAAGCTTTCCGGCAAATAAAAATCAAACTGACCGAAGATCTATGGGGAATGTCTATCAAAGTTTGTACATCCATACTTGAGACTATAGCCCCTTACCTAGCTTTAATTTTTAATTTATGTGTAGACCAAGGAGTTTTCCCTGATTTAATGAAATACAGTAAAGTCATACCTCTTTTCAAATCCGGGGACAGTAAAGACACTAATAATTATAGACCTGTATCGGTTTTACCAGCTTTTAGCAAGGTTTTTGAAAAGGTAATGCTTAATCAAATGCTCTATCATTTTAACACCAACAGAATCTTACATGATCAACAGTATGGTTTCACCAAGGGACGTTGTACAACTGACGCCGGTGTAACCTTATTAAAGCACATATTTACTGCGTGGGAAGAGTCTCAAGACGCCATAGGAATTTTTTGTGACCTCTCCAAAGCGTTTGATTGTGTAAATCACGACACATTACTTTTGAAACTTGAGCATTACGGACTGGGTAAACTTGCACTTAGTCTGGTAAAATCTTATTTGAATGATAGACAACAACATGTTCAAATAAATGGTGTTAATTCACATGGTTTAAAAGTAAAAATGGGGGTTCCACAAGGCTCAATATTGGGTCCTTTCCTTTTTCTAGTATACATAAATGATCTACCCTATTTATTGAAAAACCAACCTCAAAATATGGTGTTATTTGCTGATGACACTTCCTTAATTTTTAAGATAAATAGGCGGGCCCAAAATCTAGATGACGTAAATAATGCCCTACTTCAGGTCCAAAATTGGTTCACAGCAAACAATTTGGTATTAAATGAAAAAAAAACCAAATGCATAAGATTTGCTTTACCGAATGTTAAAAGTAGTGATTGTGATATAGTACTGAATAAAGAGAAACTTGAATTCGTAGATAAAACGGTTTTCCTGGGGATTACGCTTGATTCAAGGCTACAATGGGGTTCTCATTTAACATCTCTTGCGGGGCGGCTAAGTTCAGCAGCATATGCCATTAGAAAAATCCGTCAGTATACTGATGTAGATACCGCTAGACTGGTTTATTTTAGTTACTTTCATAGTATAATGTCTTATGGCATTTTGCTATGGGGACGGGCTGCAGATATTGAGTCTATATTTATTCTGCAGAAAAGAGCCATCAGAGCCATATATAATCTTCGTAGGCGCGATTCTCTAAGGGAACTGTTTAAGGATATTGGCATCATGACAGTACATTGTCAATACATCTACGAAAACATAATGTACGTCAGAAAAAATCTGCACCTTTTTGGTAAAAGGGGTGACAGACATAATTACAGTACTAGAAATAGGGACCAACTAGTTCAGCCAGGCTTCAGACTCGCTAAAGTAGACTCATCTTTCATGGGGTACTGTTTGAGATGCTATAATAAAATTCCACAAAGTATTCTTGAACTGAATGAGACGAAATTTAAAACATGTATTAAACGCACACTATGTAAGCAAGCATATTACAAGTTGAGCGATTATATCGCTGATAAAAATGCTTGGCTCAATGTTGGTCCTGCTCCACAAGGACAGGGGCGCTTAAATTGATAGCATTAAATGGTATTGTTGGAGCTGCTGAAGATTGTACAACTATCTTTGCATTGTATAGATTCAATCTCTTTAGTATTATATAATCGCATAGCCCATATTGTGTGAGTACTATGTACTAGAAAGCTATCATTCACTGGAAACCTACGTCTTTTCTTGACTTGAATGTGCCCTGGCGGTTAAGAATATGTCATGCTCACTCAAAAGTCTCGCTGATGGTGGCGCATGTGTCGGATCATTTAGTTCCCTTCAAAATGGTTGAGTTGAATGGTGCTGATCTATGCGTCATGCCCGTGAACGGGCGCTGTCGGTTGTGACTGGTCATCTCTCAGTTGCCATGGCTTATTTTAATGAATTACTTTAGTTTTTGAATTGTTTTTTTTTCTGTTTTGTTTTACTGTGGACACTTTTAACGTGCACATCTTGCTACATTGTTCTCACATAATATACCATCTCAACATGAATGATGTAACCAAGATTTTGTAACAATATTCTGATTTAAAAGAGTGTCCATGGAGTTTCTTGCCCGTTCTTCTCCATAGAGATCTACGCTAGGGAATGGGCAACTTCAGTACTTTCACAGTTTTTATGTCTTGTGACTGGGACTGTAGCTACATTTAATTTTCATCTTTGTTTCGACAATTCAAAAGTGCCTGTAACTGGCTTACTTGAAATAAATGCTTTGATTTTGATTTTGATTTTGATTAAAAAAAATCACAGAATGTATATTTCTGTTGCCAGTATAATTTTGACTTTCTAGTGATAAAAATATAAAAGGTAGAAAAATAGGGTAATACATACATACTTAGGTAATAAGTTTTAGGGCACGCCACAATAGTGGCGGTAAGTCCCCTCTTTGAGGAGTGGCTGGAGAGACGCCACGGCGTCCTCACCTTCCGCCTGACGCAGGTTCTTACCGGACACGGATGTTTTGGTAAGTTCCTGCACCGAATCGGGCGGGAGGAGACGCCCGGGTGTTTCCATTGTGAGGATCGACCGGAGTACACAGTGGAGCACACGGTGGAGGTGTGCCCTGCTTGGGTGGAGCACCACCGTGTCCTCGAGGTGGCGATTGGCGGCGGCGACCTCTCGCTTCCGGCCCTGGTTCGTGCCATGGTCCGGAGCGAGACGGAATAGGACGCCGTCACCTCCTTCTGCGAAGCAATCATGCTAGCGAAGGAGGTAGCGGAATGTGAGAGGGAGATATCCTCACGTCCCTGCCGGACGCCCCGGGCGTCGGGGGCCACGTGGTGGCCTGAGTACACAACATGCTTATTTGTTTTATAATGAGTTTTTACACACCTTATTTGGGATGTGGGAATAAAACCTAGTAGGGGGGGGGGGGGGGGGGGTTAGTCTGTAAGGTATATATGGGCCAAAGTTGCCTGGAAATAAATGAATGTTGTTATAAACCACACCTGCACAGCTGAATCTTTATCAAGTAAAGAAGTAATATTTTGTGATTGTTTTTTATTTATTTTGTCATGTTAACTCTTTTATGTCTATGGTAAAAATATTTCTTGATAATTCTTGTTTGTGTTAATTATTTTGTGATTTTATTGGTGGATAAGGTGGTTTGTCTTCAATAATAGGTAGTTAAAACAGTATAAAATGTGATGTTTGAATGGTTATTTTTGGTAAATGTTCATTGATCAGTGGTGGATAAAGATTATATTATATTAGATCTAAAATGAAACTAACATTATATAAAAGGTAAAATTATTTGTTTATGAGATAATCTCTGGACTGTCCAGCTTCCACGAAGTGCAAGTGACTTAAAATACATTTATGGTTTTATTGTATACTTGAAAATCAATACTTGTTTAATTAAACTTTAATATAGTATTTTCTTTTAATTGATTAATATCTTGGCACTTTTGGGTAAAACATACCACAGGCAGGTTAAATTTCTACATAACTTCTTTGAAACTTCTTAATTATCTTTGGCTTGTCCACTAGAGTTGGGGTTAAGCATTATTTTGTATGCTAAGTTATAGGAACATACTCATGTATGTTCCTATAACTTAGCAAACCAACACAATATTCATATATTGTTTTGATTCTTCATTAGATATAACACAAATCCAAGTTTGTAGTTTAGTTGCTAGTTTGAAATTCTAAATAAAACCATTATGAAATATTTTTTGCATTTTAATTTTGACATTCATTGAATTTACTCCTATTTAAAAAAAAGTAATGACTACTCAAATACTTTCTGGCATATTTTGAACAAATTTATTGTGTCTATGCATTATATCTGGAATTAAGCCAGCTCTTTTGGGAGCCAAGTTTCGTTTTTGTAAGATGTCTGCTGTATGTATTTTTTAACCCAAGGGTGCAAAACCATGTTTCAGCCGAAGGATTATTATTAAACAAGGCATATTTTAAACTTGTGTACTTGAGTTCGAAACTTCTAATACAATTCTTAATCTACCACTGCTCTATGACACAATGGGTTATGTAGAGAAATTATGTGTTTATGTTTTGTCACCTAATATACTTGTTTGCCCTGAGAATTAAACGGCAGATGTCCTCATAAGTTAATTTAACGCTTGTGCCCCTGACGGGCCTGGTAGAGGTGTATAGTACACCCACATATCACCAGTAGAATCTATTTCAACATCCACTTTTACGAAACTACCTAAAAACATTTGCCAATTAATTCCCAGTCCATCATAGTGTAACCAGCACACTGACATATTTGTGTTAACACCAGGACGTAGAGATTAGCACTAATCAGGGTGCACAGAAAGACTCCAAGAGCACAGAAGCACGGGGGACAAACAGCGATGTAAAATCCCAGGTCGATGACCCCAATTGTCCACAGAGTGAGAAGGAAGAGAGGAGTAAGTGGAAGGAGGATGATATCTATCGGTCTGGAGGACAAAGCACTAATGATGAGGGGTATGAAGGGGATATGGAGGGGGATGGTGAACTCATGCCGCCTCCGACTACAATACCGTAAGTTTTGACTTTTGAAATACCAAATATTGTTTTCAAACAAGTTTCTCATTCAGGTGACAATTAAATTAATTTAACTCAGACTGGTGCCTTTAATTCGAAAAAAGTATTCTCATTGTTTTTTTGACGTTATAACGTCTTATAAATCGATGAACACCGGCTGCACGCACGAAAAAGTGTCACACCGTTCCGCGCGCCAGTCGATCAACGCCCAGCCCAAACCCTATTGGACCTAGAAAACTGAAATTTTGCACAGTGGTTCCCTTTTGTAGACAAGGAATGAGGAAGGATTTTTCGAAATTCATCCCCTAAGGGAGTTAAATAGGGGATGAAAGTTTGTATGAAAGTCCGTCAGTTTTAAAGTTAAGTTCTTAAAATTTTGGGTTTAGGCTGACGGTTGAAAATTACTGATACGTGTCTCAGCATTTTTGATAATTCCATCCCCAAAGTGTTAAAAAAGGGTATGATGTATGGAAAGTCCCTAATTTTCGAAGTAAAAATCATGAAATTTATTATCTAGTTATAATTTCGAAAGGGGGTGAAAAGGGGGACATTTTTTTTTTAAAGCTACAATCACTAATATCTTGAAAAATACCGTTATCACGTAAAATTATCGTCTGTAAACTTACTTTACAGGCAACCATTTTTTTATTAAATCTTACGTTTTGTCCAATCTGTTTGATTAATCACATCAATCACAACGGCGGTTAAACTTGCTAACCTTTAAAGTAATAAAAGGTACTAAACTTTAAAGTAATAAAAGGTACCTACTTTGTTGATGGAAATAAAATGTTTTTTTTTTTCTTTATTTTACAGATCTCGTATGTCATCTTCAGAGAGGCCGAGGAGATTGGAAACACCACTGGCAGCCATGTTGCCATCTAAGTATGCAAATATTGATGTTAAGGAACTGTTTCCAGACTTCCGATCTGATAAAGTAAGTCTTATTGACCGACACTCTCATTGAGTCAGACACTCGAATTTGATGAATCATTGTGCTGTTTTGCTAAATTTGCTCATACACTGTCACTAACCGAACACACAGTTTAAAGAAAAAAAGTTTACCAGATTCCTTGCTAGTTTTCATAGCTAGGATCTCTGACAAAAAATATTTGTTTTTAAATCTGCCAAGTTGGATTAATCAGTTACCGTAGCAACACCATCCTGTATATTTCACCAAAAACATTTATGTGAAAAGGGAATAACTTTGGTATTGAGGATCCTTAAGCTCATAGCCCACTTAAACGACTCCGCTCCCATCCGGCAAAATGAATATAATTAAAATATGGGCTTTACGTATTGTATTGCTCTTTAGATATACTTTCCATTGGCAACATAAATTAGCAGACCTCTCGCTGTCAGCGAGGTTACCGCCGTCAGACTGCTCGGTTGCCAATGTAAAGTGTATATAAAGAGCAATACATAAAGCCCATAGTTATAGTCTTTTTGCCGGGTGGGAGCGGAGTCGTTTATGTGGGCTAAGACTCTTACGCCCTGCATTTACCTTAAACTAACTAAATATTCCAGGTTCTCCTTTTCTCCCGATTATTCGGTCCTGGCAAGTTGTCGAGCCTGCCTCAAATATGGCGCGGCGTCAAGAAGCGCCGGCGTCGCAAGCGCAGCGGAAGCACTAGTAGTGACACTCCGCCCACAGCGGCTGACAACCAAGAAACGCAGTACGCTAGTGACGATGAAGAGAAATTGTTGAAGTGAGTGAGGATTTTGGAATAGTTAGTAAGCTTATTTATATAACTTTGGACAACATTTTGAGCCCTTAAAACGCTAACTATTAGCCCATCCCAAAAGAGAATATAAAGATAATAAAGAGATTTCTAAATATTTTTTTTACAAAATCTCAAAATACTTCTTCAAACGGGACTTTTTTCACCATTCATTTCGTCAAAGTTCAGCGTTCTATCAGAGCCCCACACTATATCATACTACGTATACGTGGTTAGATTAATTTTAAAATGTAAGCGCTGCAAACGTGATTACTTGTACTTACTCAAAAGTTGCAGTTATATGAAATATGCGAAAAATCGCTGGTGTATAGCCTCTTACGTTTCACATAATACCTAATAGCAGTACTTCCTGATCAGTAACAAATCAAACAATGTTTAGTAACAATTTGAACTAGGACTTAAAGTTATCCCTTTCCGTTACAACAGGCCTATGGAAGAGAACCAGCACTCAAACAACGACAATAACTCGGGCAATTCGGGCGACAAGTCTCAAAGACCGACTCCCGCGCATTGGCGGTTCGGGCCCGCGCAGATGTGGTATGACATGCTCAATGTTCCGGAGACTGGCGACGGATTCGATTATGGGTTTAAAGTTAAGGTAAACAATTTGATTTTATGTCATGTAATTTCTGTCCACTTCCTTTACCAAAAATGTACGCTTTGGAATGATCTTTAAAATTAAATTAGCTTCTACGAAAGTCGCCTTAGAGACCAACTCACTAACTTGTTGTCAGTTCAAAAGTGCCTTTAAATTATGTAAAATATTACCTCGGCTTTTATACGCGACTCTAGTCTCTTGTTTCTAAGATAAATAAACGTTAATAACAACTGTTAAAAAACACTTGATACCTTATAATAGCAAGTGTTTAGTCACCATAATGGGCGTAAAAATTAAACGACTGTATTTTCAGCCCGCGTAGCATAACAACCGTAGAAACGGCTTTCTTCGAAGAAAGAATCAACAAATCTTTGTTGTCATTGAATCGACAAAATGACAGATGAACAAAAGATTTGTCGATTCTTTTTTCGAAGAAAGCCGTTTCTACGGTCGTCATGCTATGCGGGCTGGTTAGGTATAAACCAAGAAAAGAAAATATTTGTTTAGTTTTCAACACATTTTCATATTTTACTGATTAGGAAATCTGCTGCTCATTGAAAACAAATGTTACCTATTTATAAGAAATCGTGCAATTGCATATCAAAACCTAATGAGTTATGTATTTTGCCCCATCAGGCGCCTTCACCAGAAAGAGAAGAAAAGCCAAAAGACGTTGAGGAAGTTAATCCAGAGGAACCAGCGAAGGAGGAAGACCCTGACAGCGGCTTTCCTGATGATTCCTTCCTTATGGTGTCACAGTTGCAATGGGAAGATGACGTCATTTGGGATGGCAGCGAGATCAAACACAAGGTAAGAACGAAATACATTATTATCTTCCATGTCCAAAGTATTTAAGACTAGCGGACGTCTCGCGGTTTCACCCGCGTAGTTCCCGTTCCCGTGGGAGTACGGGGACAAAATACAGGGTGTAAACCACCTCATCACGAAGCCGTCAACCAAGCATTCTGTACATCAAACTAAGTAACTTTACGCAAAAATTATTGCTGGGAAACGACTTTTTTTGTTGGGGTGAAAAATCATGTTTTGTGGTAGAACTCAATGTAACGTACTCAAAACATTGTGCTGATGCATGGATTGAATAGTACGGGGTTCGTGGAGGTGTTAAAAGTAAAAATCTTACATTAAAAACTTGTATTAAAAAAAAAAGTTGCCAAATATTTGGAACTTTGACCCCCAATATCTCCGTAATTAGAAGGTTCCCAGGAAAGGTGTAGAACAAAAAAATTATCGCAATGACGAGGAAAACAAGTTCCTTTCGGCTTCGTTAAGAGGTGTTTTACACCCTTTATAGCCTATGTAACTCAGTAAAGACGTGGCTTTCTAATGGTGAAAGAAGTTTTTGAAATCGGAGCAGTTTTTGATTTTATTCATTACAAACACACAAAAATACAAATCTTTCCTCTTCATAATATTAGTGTAGGCTAGCACTTCGCCCGCGACTTCGGCCACAGAAATTGCGATGGCTCAACTTATTTGCATGATATAAATATAATTTATAGCCTATGTTACTTCCTGATAGTTGAGCTTTCTATTGAAGAAATATTATTTAACTTCGGTTGTGTAGTTTTACAGTTAAATCGTAACAAACACACAAACAAAAAATCAAATTTCCCCTTTGTAATATTAGTATAACACTGTATTTTATTGATTTAAGTGATGAAAAAATTACATGCATATTCCCTATTAGTATAGTACTAGATTTACCCGCGACTACACGTCATCGCCTGCTTACCTATTGCCAACTATGGTTAGACTGGAAGCGGACCTTAGGGTCCGCTTCCAGTCTAACCATATGCAGCTACACATATTACAAACATCCGTATAGTCAATTCCGAGATACAGCAATCGTGCAAACGTTACTCCAGCAGGATTATATATATCTTCGCAACCATAGCAAATACAAATACAAATTAAGTTGTACCATTTATTTCAAATTGATATCTAATTATTTAGATAAGATTTATTTCAAAATATCCATTAGAAAACAAAAGATCTGGCTGGGGTAACGTTACTCCACCCGGAAGTGTTTTTATCTAATAATTAAAAAAACTATCAGCTTACCAAATTTAAAAATCTGCTTACCAATTATGGAAGCTGTATTTCTAATTATCTATTGCAATTAGATGACGATTTTCGACATTATCTGGCTGGGGTAACGCACACATTTTGTGCATCTGTCACAGAGTTGTTTCTTCAGATTTATGCAATGTAGGAACATGTATAAAGGGTGTAAAACACCTCTTAACGAAGCCGAAAAGCACTTGTTCTCCTCGTCATTGCGATCATTTTTTTGTCTACATTCATTTGTTCTACACCATGCCTGGGAACCTTCTAGTTACGGAGATATTGGGGTTCAGAGTTCCAACTTTTGGGCAACTTTTTTTTTGATGACACTCAAAAAAAATAATTTGTTTCCCAGCAATAATTTTTGCGTAAAGTTACTTAGTTTGATGTACAGAATGCTTGGTTGTCGGCTTCGTGATGAGGTGGTTTACAGCCTGTTAATCTTCTATATTTATTTTTTAATTATTCGTATTATTACTTTTTCCATGACCAATATGTAACTTCGATGAATAGTTTGATAAACTTGATTGACCGTGTTTTCGATGAACAGTCAACCACAGTGTAGCCATGGTAAAAGTGGGCATGAAGCTTATGTTACTCGGCAATAGGGATGATTCCTGACTAAAAAAAATATGATTCTGTTTAGTCCATCAGTTAGATTATCGAAAAATATTGGATACTTACGTGTTTTTTTGTTTTATCAAATTAATAAAAATTGAAGAAGATAAAACGCGTCAAAGATCATGAGTGGGGGCTTGTGCCGTCACTTTTCGGTAAAAAATGTACCCAAATGTAAACACGAGTTTTCGACGCACTGTATCGTCTTCCATGTTTTGTTTACTTATGTTTTTGGAAATCTATCTCACGGACTAATTCGTTTTTTTTTATCATCTACTCTGTTGTCATAGGTGTTGGCTCGGCTGAACAGTAAAAGCAACGCGGCGGGCTGGGTCCCGACCTCGGTCAGTCGGACGGCGCAGCAGTTTTCACATCCGCGCCCGCAACCGCCTGCCCCGTTGCAACCAAAGCCTTCTACGTAAGTCTGCTTGAGAAATTACAATCATAAAAACTAAGGTATAAAGTCGACAATCAAGTTTCTAGCTTGCACTGAAGTGATATCTGGTTTGAAATAGAAGGCCGTTGCACCTGTGTAATTAATTACTTAATTTAATACGTTGTCAAATACCTTTTAACTACTAACTACTTGTAATGATCAAATATGAGGTTTGACTGTCATAAGACTTCCAAGCCTTTGGAAACTAGATTCACTATTCATTGGCCATTAAGTTTAGCTTTGGAATTACTTTAATTTGATATTAGACTTAAAAATACAATTCACGAAGACGAGGTGGTATTGTAACTCTATGGAAATACTTCCGTGGATGATGCATTTGCCTTTTGTTGCCATTTTCATTTAGTACCATAGACTCCAGTGGCGTTGCGGCCGTCTGTCATTGCGGGCCACTTTGCCGCTACAATTTACGGTTACTGGCCTTTCGAATAGGCGAGACGACAAAAAAAACTAATTAGTCCGTCACTTAGATTATCAAAAAATATTTGACCCGTGTTTTTTCTTTTGTTACGTAAACCAAAATTGACGAAGATACGACGCTTTTAAAATTCTCAATACGTCACGCCATGGTATCATTTTTAGCTAGTTCTGACGTCACGAGCCCCCACTCCCGAGTTTTGATGCGTTTTATCTTTGTCAATATTCATTGATTTACAAAAACAAAAAATACGTGTCCATTAATTTCCAATACTCTAACTGACGGACTAAATAGATTTGCATTTTTTTGATACTGTCGTCATGCCTATTGTACTTCTAAGATTCCTTATTGACATAACATAACGCCTCTTACCCGAAACGTAAGGGCAGTAGTGTATTAAATAGTACATGTTTTAAGTTCCATTTAATAGGGGGCGAGCCTATTGCCATCAACCGGGCACAAATCCAGACTCCGTGGCTGCTACTGGGAAATTTCTGATTGAAAAACCCAATAACACTTTGCCTGGCCCGGGAATCGAACACACAACCTCATCCGCAGTCCTTATTGATTTGACTAAAATTGTGATCTAATACAGTGCAACAGCCTCAACAAACAAAGACCCTAATGCCAACGCTGCCGATGGAGAAGACAATACTTGGTACAGTATCTTCCCTGTGGAAAACGAAGAGTTGGTGTACGGCACTTGGGAGGAAGAGGTCATATGGGACGCGGAGAATATGGCCATGGTGCCCAAACCCAAGATATTGACCCTGGATCCTAATGATGAGAATATTATACTGGGTATACCTGATGATGTGGATCCTTCGAAGATTACTAGAGGTAATGTACTGTTTTATGTGTTGAAGTTAAACATAATGACGTATTTAAAACGTTTTAAGTATTAAGATATAAAAACGTTGAATTTTTTATGTATTATTTATAGATTGATGATATCAGAAGCATTAAACTAGCCTGATCTCCTTCTCATTCCTATAGCTTATCAACTTATTCTGATTGCGGTCCACATACAGGGTGTAAACAACCTCATCACCAAGCATTCTGTACATCAAACTAAGTAACTTTACGCAAAAATTATTGGGAAAAGGGAATTACTGGGAAACGACTTTTTTTTGGGGTGAAAAATCATAATTTTTGGTAGAACTCAATGTAACGCACTTAAAACATTGTGCTGATGGATGGTTTGAATAGTACGGGGGTCGTAGAGCTGTTTAAAATATCTTACAATAAAAACTTGTATGGAAAAAAAAAACCTTGTCAAAAGGTTGCAACTTTGACCCCCAATATCTCCGTAACTAGAAGGTTCTCAAAACAAAAATATCAACGCAATAACAGGGAGAACAAGTGCTTTTCGGCTTCGTTAAGAGGTTTTTTACACCCTTTATAGAACAGTTGGACATGAGCCTTACAGATTCACCGCCACAACTCATTCTGTGTCGGTCTACGCTGACCTACTTGCTTTCCAAAATATTTAACTCATCAACAACTTATTAAAACATTACCACACTTCTGTCCAAAGGAGTTCTGAATTTTAAACATGTTAGTTTATTCAAGCCAGTGCCAGATACATTCGATATTCGAATCTTCACTTTCGTTGTTCCAGAGAGAGGTCCTCAACCCAAAGTGAAGATTCCTCATCCTCACGTGAAGAAGTCAAAGATCCTTCTCGGCAAGGCGGGCGTCATCAACGTGTTACAGGAAGACGCGCCGCCGCCGCCACCCAAGTCTCCTGATAGAGATCCTTTCAATATCTCGAATGATGTGTAAGTCCAGGTTTTTATATTTATGTTGGAGGTCAAAGAAAATGAGTATGTATGCCGTTGTAATAACGGACACAATGACAAATATCAATGCTGTCCATTAGATGCAAACGTACCTGGGATGTTTCCGACCAGCCAATACTGCTTGGCGGACTTACAATCAAGCTGGTCTCCAAATTTATGAATAAATAAAAATATACAAATTTTCAATAAGATTGGGTTTTAAGGGGTTTACCAAGTGGTTATTACTTATCACAATTTTTTAAATCGGCCTTATATGACTTTTTATATTGCAAATATGACGTCATTTTCGCCTGTTATTATACATGCTGAATGCAATGCTGAAGCCAATATTTAAACAAATAAAGTTAGGTATTTAAGAATCGTTCCAGGTATAGTTTCCCCCATTTCTGTATGTAAATGAAGTACTAAAATTAAACCAAAATCCTATCCTTCAGCTTTTACATGGCTAAGTCTCAGAACCCGCGTCTCAAAGTCGGTGGAGGCCAACTGATCCAGCACAGTACTCCAGTGGTAGAACTGCGCGCCCCGTTCATACAGACGCACATGGGTCCGGCGCGACTGAGGGCCTTCCACCGGCCTCCTATGAGGAAACTGTCGTACGGACCCCTGGCTGCGCCCGGCCCGCATCCTGTGCAACCCCTGCTTAAACATATCAAGAAGAAGGCTAAGGTACGTATTCTAGAACTAAGCTTGGAATACATGCTTTGAAATGGATTAAAAAAATATATGTTTTTGAAAGTAACGGATATGTGAAGTGGTTCCAAAATACGATATTTCTTCATCCCTGTATGGTCTACATTGCCGTTATTCAACAGACTTGTGTATCCTTGCGATTAAAAAACGCCATTCTCATGAGTTTATTAGAAGTACGGTCTAGCCAAGATCAAATAGGGCTAGAACCATAGACAGAAATACAACAAGAATTATTCGAATCGAGAATATATTCGTGCAGAACCAATGCAACCTATCCATAACTACTTGATCGCGTTATATTCACCAGTAGTATAAGACTGCACGCAAAAATAAACCTTAAAACTATCAATTTTTGTCCACAGCAACGCGAGGCCGAACGATTAGCTTCGGGCGGTGGAGACGTGTTCTTCATGAGAACGCCCGAAGACCTGAGCGGTAGGGACGGCGAACTGGTACTAGTAGAGTTTTGTGAGGAACATCCCCCGCTCCTCAGCCAAGTTGGCATGTGTTCCAAAATTAAAAACTACTACAAACGTACGGCGGCGAAGGTATGTGTTTTTTTGCTGTTAAATCGGGCATCGTTGTTCTGTTACAGAAAAGGGATGGTGCTATACGTTCTGTATAACGTCATCTCTTTCTGGCACTGCAATAATGCTGACTCTAACATTGACTACGATCCCTTGAATTAGGTGTCAATAAGGCCAGTGTCAAGATAACATTTAGATAACATAAATGGTTCTTATAATCATTCATTTTTGCAGGGCTCTGTTATAATTTTTTTTAGCAACTGTTGGCCGAAAATTCCTTGTATGAAAATAATGTATTTTGGCGCCGTTTTGGACAATGATGATATTAGTCACAATAAAACTTATACTTAACCAGATAATAGAAGCAGGCCTACTCCAGATTCGCCTACTTCGACTTTTCAGTTGAATGGGGTCTAAATTGTCCCTGTATTATTTGTGAATTATCTACTTATTTCGGAAATTTTTATTTTTTCTCTTTAATATTCGACTCAGTTTTTCAGTCCCAAAACTGGATTATTGTCGAATATTTTGGATAAATATTTTTAAAACATTTTTTTTTTCATTGCCTAAGGGATCCAAAAGGGCTGGTGCAAATTCAAAGGTAGGCCTCACACATATATTGTGTAACCATTATTCATAATTATTTTCACCTTTTTTCATGTTGAATTTATGAAGTCCTCAGGCCTACAATAAAATTACAGGGTGTAAACAGACCCTTCACGAAGCCGTCAACCAAGCATTCAGTACATCAAACTTAGTAACTCTGCAAAAATTATTGCTGGGAAACGACTTTTTTCTTGGGGTGAAAAATCGCGTTTTACGGTAAAGCTCAATGTAACTCAATGCACTCAAAACATTGTGCTTATGGACGTATTTAATAGTAAACGGGATATGGAGGTATTAAAAGTAAAGTTATGCCCTTAAAAACTTGTATTTGAAAAAAAAAAACTCTCTCTCTCTCTCTAAATCTCCAATATCTCCGTAACTAGAAGGTTCCCAGGTATGGTCCATACACAACAAGTGCCTTTCGGCTTCGTTAAGGGTCTATATACACCCTTTATAATCAAACTTCAAAGAATAGTGCCAAAAATACATGTAAAATAAAACATACAGCTTCATCATATTGGAAGAAAATCTACTTTATCTTTATATACTTTAATCTACTTCTAAATCGACTTTTTTTTTAAATCTTTTTCTCTTTTCTTCATCTTTTTACATTTTTATAAACTCAAAAACGGCTACTGAAATACAAACCCTAATTTTACAGGACGAGGGTCCAAAACCGCTCAAATATGGCGAGGTGGCGTACGCACATACGTCACCTTTTCTCGGTATATTACCGCCAGGCGCAACACAGCCCGTTGTTGAAAACAATATGTATAGAGCACCGATTTACGAACATACACTGCATCCGTCTGACTTCTTAATTATAAGGACGAGGTAAGTGCGCAAATGTCTTAAATATTGCAATGTATACGTGCTTGAACAGATACAGTAGGTAGAGTACAGGTTAAGAAGGATATACTACTGTTGTAGCCACAAGATACTTGCGACGCATAGTTTGTGGCTTACTGAATTGTTTAAATTGTAACTTATATTATACTAGCGACCCGGCTTCGCACGGGTGCATATAGCACCCATACATATAAACCTTCCTCTTGAAACACTATCTATTGCTAAAAACTGCATTGAAATCCGTTGCGTAATTTAAAAGATCTAAGCGTACAAACAGCGGGAGCGAATTTGTTTTATATTAAAGATGAACATACGCTTAAAACACACAGGCAGACGGTCATGCACTCACACAAACCTCTTGAACTAATGCTAATTAAAGGTGAACGCACACTTATCAGAGCCGAGGGAAGCGAAAGTGCCGAAAGAATCGAATTTTAGAATTACTTGTATGAAAGCCTTTTAAACCTTGCACACTTATCCGCGTCGAATCGGACGAATAGATAACGTTATACGGATGAGAAAATGTTTCTTTCGGCGCGGTCGGTTCTTTTGGCGCGGATTAGTGTGCGTTCACCTTAACAACTAAGTAACCTAACCTACCTAACCTAACCTTGTACCTTAGTAACTAAGGTACAGTTAAGAGATCGTCATACAGTAATGTAATCTATGCTCTGTCGTCTCATAGACCGCATGTAATTCGTAGCTGCGTTAGTATAGTAGTTTCATGAGTAGCAGGCTCGAAGGGACCTAAGAAGCCGATTCCTGCCGGCTTCCCTTCGGCAACAAGGTACTCTACGAGTAAAGAGTTTTTAGGAAAGACGATTCAAAGTTGTCTTTTTAGGGTTCCGTACAAAAATGAAAAAAAATGGAACCTTTATAGGATCACTCTTGCAGACGCAAGAGTGATCCTATAAGGGTTCCGTTTTTTTCAATTGGCTGTTAAGACGTACAGACAGACAGACGTCTGTCTGTACGTCTGACTATCACAGCCAATTTGCTCCGAATCTACTGGACCAAATAAGGTGAAATTTGGTAGAATGGTGTCATCCTATGACCCAAACACAGATGTGCAAAGTAAATATATTTTTTAAATAAGGGTCATTTTCGGAGGAAATGAAAAAAAAAGTTTTGCAAACCTTACTGTGTCATATATCAGATGAAAGGACTCGTTATGAAGATCTCAAATATATTTTTGTTATTATTGTAAAATAAAAAGTTTTGATTTTATTCATGAAAGAAGACTCAAATTGACCATTCCTGATCTCCGAATTTACTGAGCCTAAAATTTTGAAAAAAATACAAAGTGTAGATCATTGCTTGTAGATAGGAAAACCTATAAGAATTTTATCAATTGAAAATAAAGTCATTTTCGGGGGACAAATTAGGAAATTAAAAAAATAATTTGACTTTGACATTGTTGTGCTCTTCACGCGAGTTCAACTCGCCCGGCCTTGGCCGGTTTTTTATTAAACCTATCTGTAAAACATGCTTCTTTCAGACAATCATATTACATTCGTGAAGTGGATGCGTTGTTCGTTGCCGGCCAAGAATGTCCTCTGTATGAAGTACCTGGTCCTAACTCCAAGAGAGCCAACAATTTTGTACGAGACTTCTTGCAGGTTAGTAATATATGATTCATTTCGTTTTAGCTAGTGATCTGCCATTGCAGGATGAAAGGCTCCCTTCCTATTTCACCATGTTAGATTAAGGCGACTACAGGAGCTAAATTAGCAACTCTATTTGTGGTGGTTAAAACTTCGTTTGAAATACTGTTAGAATAAAATTCTAATCAGCTTGCACTACAAAGTGGTTGTTACAACGGTCACTGCGGGCCGAATAGTGCGAAATGAGTGGTTTTTTTTTGCGTTTTACAAAAAATCTATGGATTGGACTAAAAAAATAAAACACTATGATTATCATGCTAATATGTTGCTTGTAGAATTATTTGCCAAAAATCAGAATGATCGCTTGTATTTTAGTATGGTTTTAACTCGATAAAAGATTTTTTTAAAAGATAAGTTCGTGATTTTTATTTTAACAAATAAAATTAGTTTTATTATGTTTTCAAAACACTATCATACTAGCATATATCCTAAAGAATATCACATATTTTTATGTTATGAATATCATAGGTTTTGTATAATGCAGTGAATCATAATGCTTTTATGCATTATAAAACTCGCGTTTAGTTCATGTAGTCCCCTTGAGCTAGTGAGTGCGAACGGAAGCGGAGCCTATAGGTGTCAAGTTCACACTACGTCTGAGCCAACCATGATTTATTCCTGACCTATTTTATATTTGTCCGAATAACCCGTTACCGATGGAAATATTTGTTAAAAACAAAACACTGTCTACTGTTCTTTCTGTTTCAAATTTTTTATTATTCTTTTTTGTTCCAGGTCTTCATATACAGATTGTTCTGGAAATCTCGAGACAAGCCGCGCCGTATAAAGATGGATGACATAAAGAGAGCGTTCCCTTCGCACTCTGAGAGCTCTATTCGAAAGCGACTCAAGTTATGTGCCGACTTCAAACGTACTGGATTGGATTCTAATTGGTAAGAATATTATCGTGTTAACGCAAATTAGTACAATCGTGCCCGTGGCAATGCATTCGAGGTCGCTTTTGGGCCGATTTATGTCTGCGTCGATGTTTTTACAATTTTAAACTGTATGTCAGTCAAATAAAGTTGATTATCTCTTTAGCCTGCTCTGTACCGCTTAAATAGTTAATACTATAAAATAAAGAAAGGAATCATTGTAGAACATTATATTTTTAATTGATTCTAATAATGAAAAACAAAATGGTATCTATAATATTATGATAAAATTCCTTTCACCCCTACGATTAAACAATTTTACAATAATATTCTTTTCATTTTCTAAAGGTGGGTAATAAAACCAGACTTCCGCCTCCCATCTGAAGAGGAGATCCGCGCAATGGTTTCCCCGGAGCAGTGCTGTGCGTACTTCAGTATGGCAGCGGCTGAACAGAGGCTCAAAGACGCTGGGTATGGGGAGAAGTTCATATTCACACCTCAGGAAGACGACGACGAGGAAATGCAGTTGAAGATGGATGACGAGGTATGGTTTTACTTTTAAGGTCTAGTTGAGATTTAATAACGTTACTTAGCCCGTTTTTGACGATATGGTCTGTTTCGGGTTTGTAGTTTGACAGTGACGAGAGTAACGCTTAGCCCATCGAGCACATACCCCAATAGAGCAGAAATGTTACATATTTTGTTTGAAAACAATTCCGCTAACTCACAGCTACTCAGATATGCGTTCACGACGCTCTGATTGGCTGACCTAAGGTCAAATAACACTCTCTCTATCTCGATCTCACTGTTTTAGTGATAGCGAGCGTAATATCCCATGATCTGTCCACGAAGTAGACACAATAGTTAAACAATGGTGTCTCGAACAAATTGGTCATTTGACAGATCATGATCTATTAAAAGTGACAAATCAGTTATTAGTTGCGGAGGCGGATGACATTACCGCTTTTTTCTTTTTTTTTTCTTTTTTGAAAAAAACTCACATCGAGTTTGCCCGACTAGCAGTGGAACACTGTCCGTCGTCGCACCGGAACTCCGACAGAGCAACGTCTGTCGATCCGTTGAAACGTCGCGTGCGATGACGCAACGCACTAGTGAGGTCTCAACCTTACAGTCTGTATATCTCAGTATTCACCACTTAAACGTCCAAACTTATTCTTTAGGTAAAAGTCGCGCCCTGGAACACAACACGCGCCTACATCCAAGCCATGCGCGGCAAGTGCCTGCTGCAGCTGACCGGGCCGGCCGACCCGACGGGCTGCGGCGAGGGCTTCTCGTACGTACGCGTGCCGAACAAGCCGACCCAGCAGCCCAATGAAGAACAGCAGCCCAAGAGAACCGTGACCGGTACTGATGCTGATTTGAGGAGGCTCAGCTTGAATAATGCTAAGGCGCTGTTGAGGAAGTTTGGGGTGCCTGAGGAAGAGGTACGTTTAGGTTTCTTCTTGTGTGGATATTAAGGTGGAAGCGCCGAAGTAGCGCGCGAAGTCCGCGCAGGTAGCGCCGATAAGCAGGTTGGAACTTGTCGGCGACGTTGAGCTCTTGTCGGCGCTGGTTCGGCACAAAGAATAGAGACTGCCTGCGCAGACTACCTGCGCGGACCGCTTCCGATAAGCGCTGGCAGATCGGCGCCGGTAGCGTGTAGTAGCCAGCTGAGGTTTATAGTTCGTATTTTGACTTACTCAAGCTAAGTAAGTAATTTCATTCGAAAATTGACCATTTAGACTCTGAATGGTTAATTTTCGAATAAAATGCTATGAAATGCACTATACTCTAAATTTTTGAGTAGTGTTGATAATACTATAATAAATGCTTTGAGATCTCACCCTATACTCTCTTTGAATAGGTTTAAGGAACTATTAATAATGTAGTGGTTCGTTTAGGAGTTGTATGTATACGAATTGGCGCTCACTGCCGGTCGACCAATTTTCAACCTTATTACTGAGGGTGAAAAGTAAGTAAGGATCGTAAATGAACGCGGTAGTACATTTACGGTGTGTGCAACGAAAGTAGTAAGTCATGACAAAAACGATTTTGCTGATATTATTCCACTTAATCTTATTTTACACTTTTTCATTTTACATTTGTTACAAAAAAAACCCGTGTAATTTGTTATAGATCAAGAAACTATCTCGATGGGAAGTTATTGACGTAGTCAGAACATTGTCGACTGAGAAAGCAAAAGCTGGCGAAGAAGGTATGACGAAGTTTTCGAGAGGAAACCGATTCTCTATAGCTGAACATCAAGAAAGGTAAGCGTCTTATATTTTATTTTTAGGATATTGCAGTGCTTGACAGACGAATGTCAGTCACCTATTAAATTAATATTCACGTGTCTGAATTCAATATCTCAGGAACATCAATAAAGGGTGTAAAAAGTACCTCAAGGTCTTAACGAGGCCGGGAGCACTTGTTCTTCCCGTCATTGCGATTTTTTTTTGTTCCAGGCCATACTTGGGAACCTTCTAGTTACAGAGATATTGGGGGGGTCAAAGTTCCAACTATATAATTTTTTTTTTATGTATGATTCTTACATTAAACACTTCCACGATCCCCGTACTATTCAATACAATGCCAAATATCAGCACAATGTTTTGAGTGTGTTACATTGAATCCTACCGGAAAACGTGATTTTTCACCCCAAAAAAATGTGGTTTCCCAGCAAACATTTTTGCGTAAAGTTACTTAGTTTGATGTACAGAATGCTTGGTTGACAGCTTCGTGAAGAGCCTGTTTACACCCTGTATTAAGTGCTTTAGTCCGGGTTCTCTATCATCATCATCATAGGGTTTTTTCCTTTTTTGCCATGTTACCCTGCGGGCCTACCATGACGTCTTAAAGCAGGATCGTTTTAATTGCGTGCGAGTGAGGGAAAGAGATGGCGCTAGACGTCCTCTATAGCTCCGTTTCTTTCCCTCACTTGCACGCAATTAAAACGATCCTGCTTTAAGACGTCATGGTAGGCCCGCTGGTAATGCAAGTCTGTCCCTAGTCTTACCCGAGGTCTTTTGTAGGTCATCTACCCATCTAGCTGTTCTTCTAATGACCATTTTCATGAACACAAAGCGACATAGGCGGATGCTTACATAAACGCGCATTGTTAGATTTTTTCCAAACTTTGAAAATCCAAATAGCGATTCGACTAGGCAAAACAATTGAATGTGAACTTGTACCAAAAAATCGCAGTTGTAACCGATAGCTATCGCTACTCATATTAACTGTCGCTATATGTCATATCGCACGCGTATCATGATACACAGGTCCTTTATACGCGATACGCGTGAGATAGCGTCGCGTGGAGTGATAATTTAGCCACAGTTGATATTTGAACGTCCTTCCCCAGCACCAGCGACTGCTACAAAGTTTCCACTTTCATACAGATACAAAGAAGAGTGCCAGCGTATATTCGAGCTGCAGAACCGCGTACTGACGAGCACCGAAGTGCTAAGTACAGACGAGGCTGAAAGTTCCGTCAGTGAAGAATCAGATTTGGAGGAGATGGGAAAGAATTTGGAGAACATGCTTGCGAATAAGAAGACTACTGAACAGGTTAATATTTTAAAATTGATTTCCATTGCTAATATAATAGAGATGATGACTGGCTAAAAAAATAAGATTCAAATTAAATAAAAAATTACGAAGATAAAACGTGTCAAAGATCATGAGTCCCCGGCTTGTGACGTCACATTTGAGTAAAAAATGTACTCAAATGTGACGTCACACGAGTTTTGCACTGCATCGTCTTCATTTTTTGTTTATGTGAAAAATGAAAAAATGTGTCCAATATTTTTTGGAAATTTATCTGACGGACTAATTCGATTTTTTTGTCATCTACCCTATTCGAAAACAAAGTTTTTTTTGTAGCTGTCTTTGGAAAGGGAGGAAGCAGAAAGAGCGGAACTTAGGAAAATGATCTTGGGTCAGTCTGAAAAGAAGCCCCAAATCAATCAGAACGATCAGCAGCAATCATCAAGCCAAGGTAAATATCTTTGTAACAAAATAATCATTGCTACGCTCCGCAGTTTCAGCCGCATGGGGATTGCCACAAGAACTGTGAATTTTCCTAAAATAAAAGAATTTTGATTTAGTGGTCATAAGTGCGACTGCTAGCAAGAGGTCCTGATTTCGACTCCCGGGTCGGTCAGTGTTATTGGATTTATATATAAGTAATTTCTCAGTAGCAGCCACAGGAGACGTATTTGTGCCCGAATGATGGCAATAGGTTCGCCCCTTATTATATGGGACCTAAACATAACTGGCGAAATGTGGGTGTACGATTAGGTAGGTACACCTCTGCCTAAATCCCGAGTATTACAAGCGTGATGTCATGTATGTAAAAGGATCCATAGGATTGTTTTTCGAAGCTTAACTGTAAATATCTTTCAGGGAAGGCTTTCAAAAATCTGCTGTTCCATACATTTCGACTGTGTAAGTGGCACTTTTGTAGGAAACAGCATGTTTAAAAAAAAATCTATGTCCGGTTCGGAATGATTTACTGGAAAATAATATTATGAATTGTATTTTTCTTATTGTTATTTTTATATTTTCCCGAAAAATTATCAAATATAAAAAAAAAACACGAAAAAATTAAATTTACATTTTTTTTTATTTTATTTCTTTGAAAACCATTGTCCCAATCGTTTTGAGTTCGATGATCGAGTTTATGGCTTTCGGTTCCAGAACGACCTGAAATTAACCGTGTATAACTTACCTTTATACCTGTTCGGGTCAATCACCGAACAATAATGAACATGTCAGCGTAAATGCGACACCGCGCTCTATGCCTTCAATATTTTATGTATTACAAGTAAAAATAGTCAGTACGTTTCGAACAGCATATCGGGCGCGACTCAATCTCATCTCCTTCACCTCATTAGTTTTAATAGTTATCCCATTCGTATTAAGTACTCAAATATAGTTATCTTGATAATCTTTAATCTTAGTTTATCTTTATCTCACCCCAATCCCAAACAATACCCTATAGCTGGCCGCGTCCTCCGCATAGTCCGGACATTCCGCAACGCGTCGGGACAACGCTACACCCGCGTAGAGTTAGTACGTAAGGCGGCCGTCATCGAAGCGTACATGAAGATACGGTCGACTAAGGACGATGCCTTCATAAGACAGTTTGCGACCATGGATGAATCGCAGAAGGAGGAAATGAAGAGGGAAAAAAGGAGGATTCAGGTATGTTTATTTCTTCGACGATTATCGGTAATAATCTTGGCATGAGAGCAGCGGTGGCCCAGTGGTGGCGGCCCTACTTACTAACAGTATGTCGTGGGTTCGAACTCAGACAGGCGCATTACTTTGTGTAATTTATTTCATCACCACTGCTCTCAAAAACGGTGAAGGAAAACATCGTGAGGAAGGACATGTGACATCTACCAATCCGCACGGGCCCACGTGGTGGATTATAGCCCATTCCCTCTCATTGAGAGGAGGCCGTGTCCCATCAGTGGGTAAATTAATAGGCTGATGATGATGAATCTTGGCAAAAATGCATGTACTTACAAGTTTCTAATTGATTGCGTCGAGTAATGAAATAGTAGTGCTATGGCATTCTGGCCTAAATTATAAGATTTGAGTTAAAAAATGTATGGTGCAAAATATGTTACTGATTTCTCAGCTAAATAATAATCATTTATAAAATCGTTTGAGTAATTTGGTTAGTAGGTAGATAATATATTCTTGTGCCAATTTACGAAACTATCGCTGCTATGAATACTGTTCTAAACTAAGAACATACTTCCACAGGAACAACTGAGGCGTATCAAGAGGAATCAAGAACGTGAAAGACTCGCTGGCAACGTCACCGTTCCTGGACCGTTCCCTGATAGTAAGTAATTGAAGTTGAACTTGATTTTTATTAAGATTTCGAACAAATTGACACCATTATAATCTTTATTTCTTGTCTGTTAAAGAGGTATTTCACACAGCCTTACTCTAAAGAGCAAAAACATACTAGATTTATTTTTAAGGTCAGGAAGTTATAATTAATAAATCGTGTAAAAGAGCTTCCTGTAAGGATTTTAAAAATATAGTAAAGTAGTGAGGCCGACTCGCTCCGACAGTTTTTTTTAATATCTGTATCTATAATTGGCCTATTTGAAAATAAGAACAAGCATTATAAGAAACCGCGTAAGTTTTTGGGTTGTAATCTAACACAACTAAATCTTTATCTTCACTAGATTCTATGTCTACTATGTCTTCGTCGATGGATATAATGAGTTCGCCGTCGCCGTTGATCCCGCTGGGACAAATCAAGCAGGAACCGGATCTTCACACTCCGTCCTCCTCGTCCTCGTCCTCACGCCGTCGTGCCAAGTTGAAGCCGGATCTGAAACTCAAGGTAATCCATGAAAAAGTTTTTAATAAAAATGTACTTATGGCGAGTAAACACACACTGTGTAAAGATGTCTTAACACAGTGTTTGGCCCAAGCGGTGGGCGGTATCTTTATACTAGCTCTAAAGCTTGGCTTGTTATCAAAGCAACACCAAGATTGTGCCTGACATTAATAAAACACCTGTAATGTAATAGGCGAGACGACAAAAAAAATCTAATTAGTCCGTCACTTAGATTATCAAAAAATATTTGACCCGTGTTTTTTTTTGTTACGTAAACCAAAATTAACGAAGATACGACGCTTTAAAAATTCTCAATACGTCACGCCATGGTATAATTTTTAGCTAGTTCTGACGTCACGAGCCCCCACTCCCGAGTTTTGATGCGTTATATATTTGTCAATATTCATTTTTTTACAAAAACAAAAAATACGTGTCCATCTATTTCCAATACTCTAACTGACGGACTAAATAGATTTGCATTTTTTTGATACTGTCGTCATGCCTATTAATTCAAGAAATCACAGCTCGGGCTCAGCTCAATCAAATTCTGGCGTACTGCGCAATGCAGCGCATATGCTACATTAATAATTTCGATTCTATCAATGATTTAACCGATTCACAAAATCGGGTCATTGCACTCATATTACACTGAAATTGATGACAAAAAATACAAAAATGTAGAAAATAATCGTAAATTTTATATTATTGAAATAACAAACATTGCATATGTAACGTCAATGAAAGGCGTGGGTCAACGACAGACTGGTTTATTTGGCCTAATGAAACTAACTACCCACCACCATACAATATTAGTACCAACAGATGTCACATCTCTCCCCATCAAGTCTACTAATCACAATTTAACAGGTAGGTACATCTTACAACTAACAATTTTATAGAACTATTACTAAGTTTTGCTTCTATTACCTACAGCTTTCTTGCTCGATTGAACGCACGTAGTGCGCGAGCTGACGCACCCTGCGGTGGCGGTGATACCGACGACGAAAGCCGTTCCGGTCGAATTTGCGCAGACTTCGACCCTTCCAGCGGCGTGTCTTTAGTATCACTGTCACCGCTGGATGCGTCCTCAAACACCTCACCCTCGGCCCCGCTATCGACCCCCGGTTTGGCTGCCCTAGAACCCGTAGACTCGGCTGCGGCCACGTCACTCACGCGTGATAATGAGTACCTATTTTTGCTACTTGCTGAAATAATTTGGTCGGCATGTCTACGCCACTCTACCCCATTAGCTAAACTAACTTTGTACGATATTGGCCCTGTCTTTTTAACAACAGTGGCTTCGGTCCACTTGTCCCCCCTCGCCGTGTAATCGCGAGCAATTACCGCATCCCCAACGCGGAATTCCCTATCGGCCCCCGTAGAACGAGCGACCTGACGCTCTTGCTTCGCGCGTACCGCGGCGGCTACGTCCGGCCGTAGTGCATCCAGTCGGCTGCGCAAGCGCCGCCCCTGGAGCGCCACTGCTGGCGAAACCCCTGTAGTTGCATGTTCACAGTTACGGTACTGAAGAAGAAATTTACCTAGGGCGACGTTGACGTCCTCGCCTTCGTATATCGCTCTCTTTATTGCCTTTTTAACGGTTTTAACTGCGTTCTCAGCCGCGCCATTCCCCTGAGGCCTATATGGTGCCGAAGTTGTATGTTTGATGCAATTCTTTTCACAATATACCTTAAACTCTTGTGAAGAGAAAGGCGGGCCGTTGTCAGTCACGAGCTGCGATGGTAAACCGAAACGCGCAAATGTACTTCTAAAAACTTTTATTGTAGCAGCTGCGTTTGTGCTACGCATCGGCAGGGCCTCTATCCATTTAGAATACGCGTCTACTATGATTAGATATCGCACACCGCCGCAGTCTGCGAAGTCAGCGTGTACGCGTTGCCACGGGTGCAGTGGGAACTCCCAGGGATGTAACTGCACCCGTGGTGGCGCGTCCCGCACGGTGCGGCATGCCGCACATGACCTACACACTTCTTCAATGTCTTGATCCAAACTCGCCCAATAAATGTAGCTCCGCGATAAAGTTTTCATTTTGTTCATACCTAGATGACCCTCATGAACTTCTTGTAATATTTTCTTTTGCAGAACTTGAGGGACCACTATTCTATATTTGTAAATGACACATCCTTGATCTAATAGTAGGTCATTTTTCCTAGCAAAGAATGGTTTTTCCGCGTCGCAGCTCGGGGCTGTTGGCCAGCCGAATAGTACATAACCTTTTATTTTACTCAAGAATGTGTCGCGCTCTGTTTCTTTCGCGATGTCATTAAAACAAATAGGTAGCGACTCGTCTACTAGATTTAAATAATCTATTGTGTCAACGAAGCGACCCTCCTGAGGTAATGGTAGTCGTGACAACGCATCAGCCGGACCGTTGTCCACTGATCGCACAAATTCTATGTCAAAATCATAAGCTGCCAGGCGTGCCGCCCATCTTTGTAGACGACTGGCAGCCGTCTGTGGGATTCCCCCTTTTGCCCCAAAAATATGAGTCAGAGGCTGATGGTCAGTGCGTAGCGTAAATCGCCTTCCGAACAAATATTGGTGATGTTTCGTGACGCCGAACATTATAGCCAGCGCCTCTTTATCGAGCTGGCTGTAGTTGCGCTCGGGCGCACTAAGCGTGCGCGACACGCAGCTGACGGGCCGCTCACTACCGTCGGAGTACCGGTGCGACAGCACGGCGCCCAGTCCGTACGCGCTGCTGTCTACTGACAGCACAAGGTCGCGCCCCTCCTCATAGTGTGCTAATACACGTTCGCTCAGGAGTGATCGCTTTGCCTCCACGAAAGCCTTATCACACTTGGAGTCCCATTCCCAGCCGCTATCCTTTTTTAACAAATTGTGTAGTGGTTGTAACATAGTGCTCAAACTAGGAATAAATCGCCCGTAATAATTGACCATCCCTAAGAAACTTTTAAGTTGTGTCACGTTTTCTGGTCTGGGCGCGCTGGAAATGGCCTCCAGTTTATCGGTATCCGGTCGTAAGCCATCCTTATTAATAATGAAACCTAGATACTGTACACTGTCTTGTAAAAATTTACATTTATTTAGTTTAACAGTAAGTCCCATTTTACGTAGCCTTTCTAGTACAGCTCTCAGATTTTTCATATGATTCAAAGTGTTTGATCCCGTCACACAAATATCGTCTAAAAATACTACACACCCTGGCACCCCGCGCAGCGTCTCTTCCATAATTTTTTGAAACTTTTCCGGTATAACCGACAACCCGTAGGGCGTACGTCTATACACAAAAGTACCCATATGCGTAGTTATAGCCGTGTAGGGTTGCGAGTCGTCCGACAACAGACACTGTTCATAAGCATGTTTTAAATCAATCTTTGTGAATTTATCTCCCCCGCTAAGGTTTGCAAATAGCTCTTCTATACGCGGCAACGGATAATAATCTCTTTTTAATTTTGGATTGATGGTTATCTTATAATCCCCACAAATGCGAATGTCTCCGTTTTGTTTTACAACGGGTACTATTGGAGTTCCATAGTCTGAGTAGTCAACGCGGTAGATGGAACCGTCTGCCTCGAGACGCTCCAGCTCCCGCTCGACACGTGCGCGCAGTGCCAGCGGCATGGGTCTCGCTCGCACGTAAACCGGTTCCATATCGGACAGCTGTAGTCGTATGGGCTGTTTGCATGTACCTAACTTATCGGTAAATACTTCTGGGAATTCTTTACATAATTTGTTTACCAATTCATCATCTCTGATTTCATTGAGGTTTATTTGCGTTATCTTTAAAGCGCGCATCCACTCTCGTCCTATCAAAGGCCGCGCCCCACCTTTAATAATATATAATCGCAATGATTTCGCTTTAAATTCGCCTAGGCGAACGTCTACCTCAATGTAACCAAGTGATTCTATTCTTGAACCTGAGTAACAACGTAAAACTAAGTTATCTGGTTCAATCTTTTTATGTGAAAACATACATTGGTACATCACCTCACTTATTGCAGATATACGACTACCTGTGTCCACTTCACATTCCATATCAATGTTATCAACAGACAGTTTAATAAAATATGGTTTGTTACCTCGAGATGCCACGTTCAAGTTGAACATACTATCGTCTGATTCATCACTCACATAATTATGCCGACCGCCACTACCGCGCACTTGTTTGCACATCACTTTTAAGTGCCCTTTTTTACCGCACTCATCACAACTGTAATTTTTAAAACGACACTTCTCCGCCGGGTGCGGCTTGCCGCAGCGCCAACAGGCCCGCGCAGGCGCGCACCCGTCCGCCGCGTCCGCACGCGCTCCGCCTGCGCCTGCTGAGCCCGCTGCTGCGGCTGCTCTGTCGCCTCCGCCGCCGAGCGCGCGTTGCGGCCTGCGCGGGCGCGTCTGTCCGCCACGCGCATAATGCAGGCCTTCGCCCGCCTCGCCGCCGCCAGCCGGTTTTGCTGAGTCCGCCGCCGCCGTCGTCGTGGTGCCGCTCACCTCGGCATGCTTCTCTGCTGCCTCAAGTGCCAGCGCCAGCTCCACTGCCTCTTTGTATTGCACTTTCTTTTCTGCGAAGATTCTCGAACGCATTACGTCACTTGCCAGCCCTGACACAAACTGGTCGCGCAAATTCTCTTCAAGCGTCGAACATGACTTGCACTTTCCGAAACTGCACGTAGATGCCAGGTGTTTCAATGCCTGCAGGTATTCCGTAAGGGACTCGCCTGGGCGCTGTCGGCGCAACCTGAACACGTGGCGCTCGGCGATCTCCGATCGTTGCGGTTCCAAGTGTTCTGTCACCAATCGCACAAGTTCGTCAAATGTTTTGTTCTCCGGATAACTAGGTGAACACAGGTCGCACATTAACGCATATGTTTCTTCCCCCACAACCGTTATTAACATAGGCACTTTTAATTCTTCGTCGATTTCGTTTAGCCGTACGTACTGATTTACTCGACGAATATAAGCTGGCCATTGTTTTGAGCTCAGATTAAATGGTTGAATTTTACCAATTGGCATCTTGAAACACTCGAAACCCGAAAATTTAAAAAAAAAGTTACTCCAAAATCCCGTTCTCGTCGCCAATGTAACGTCAATGAAAGGCGTGGGTCAACGACAGACTGGTTTATTTGGCCTAATGAAACTAACTACCCACCACCATACAATATTAGTACCAACAGATGTCACAGCATACTAAAATGAACAGTTTAAAAGTACTGGCTTTTGGTACCAGTTTTAGAGTTTGAACTTTAATATTTCTGTTGTAGTGCGGTGCCTGCGGCCAAGTGGGCCACATGCGTACGAATAAGGCGTGTCCCTTGTACACGGGGTCCATGAGCGGTGGGCCGGCATCGCCGCCGGAGACTGACGTGGAGCCTCCGCCAATAGAACCAGAAGACGACGATATGGGATACGTTGACGGCACCAAGTTAACGCTGCCTACGAAGATTATTAAGGTACGTGATAGCTGAATGTTCCTACAGTATTGTTGTTGCGTTAAAACTTACTGGGCGTTAATGTACACTTCAAACACTTAATCCATCGTGATTCTTCTAACCACACCGAAAACGTATCAAAATTATAAATTGCCACATCATTTGCATATCGATTACTAAAATTTCGACGGTTGTATCTGACATTCAGCGTGTGGTTGGATTTGTACCGTTCTAATAAGCGCCGAAAGTTGAAAATTCAACCAGCACGTACACCGGTATTTCAAATTTTAAACCGTTGCTTAGGTAATAGTAGATTATACGACGTGAAAAAAAAACGGAATTTAATTCGAGGGATACAAGAACCGAGACGAATTTATTTCCACGAGTTGTGTACTCTACTTTTTACCATTGACTGCGAGAAAATAAATAGGGTAGTAGGGTAGAGGTATAGTAAAAAAATCTCGTGGTTTAATAATAACAGCCAATCCGGTCGATTTTCAAGGTTAAGCCACGCTTACCAAAGTTGTCTGTGGATGGGTCCACTAATTCATTACATACTGAGTTTCCTCCGTGCGTCGGATAGTATGTAAAGCCCTTGGTCAATCTCTCAAAGCAATTTTCGAAATTCAGTGTTAAATTGTTGTCCGCACGTTTTATTGTTTCAAATTCAAAATGTCTTTATTCACTCAGTGAGTAAAAGAGCGTTTTATTCACTGTTATCGACAGTGAGTAAAAGAGCTTTTTATTCACTGTTATCGATGAATAAAGTGCCCTTTTCGAGTGGCAATGGTAAAAAATGATTACTTCAACATCTAAGATTACACAACATTATTAACTTTCCCCAGCAATCAGCAGAAGAACTAAAGCGGCGCGGTCCCGGGCGGCGCGCGGGCGGCGCGGGCGAGGCGCGCAGCCTGGCGCGGCGCGTGCGGCGCGGGACGGCGGACGCGTGCGACTACCTGGTGCGCCGGCCCGCCGAGCGCAGGCGCACGGACCCGCTCGTCACCTTGTCGTCCTTACTTGAAGATGTGCTCAATCATATGCGGCATCTGCCTGATGTTCAGCCGTTCTTGTTCCCTGTCAATCCTAAGGTTTGTTTGATTGTAACAGTGCTGCTTGTTAGTGCGCTGTTAACGCTCAGAGCAAGGATAAAATGACCAACACCTTGAATGGCTTTCTCATAAATTAACGTTAAGAGTGCACAACATGTAGAAGTGGAAGAATTTCAGCGATCTTTGATCAAAAGTGACAGTTCAAGTAAATACAGCTATATGTAAAATTATAAATTATTACTAGCTGGAAATTTTGATGTGAATGTGTGAGACTAAAAGATAGCCTATGACCTATTCTCACATCTACCAAATATTACAAAAAAAAACATAAACATCTGTTTTATGTATACCATTTTCTTTTTTACACACTATGTCTACATCTCTTTTTAGTATCTCCTTTCGCAGGTATGCTGGAAGAGATTTCTTTAGAAATAAGCATCACCTTTGTATTATTTTCTGTTCCTTTCTACTTTTTTATATTCAGTGTGTTTATAAATTGATAAATAAATAAAAATCGGTCAAGCCGTTTCGGAGGAGTTCGATAACAAACACTGTGACACGAAATTTTAATATATTACATTGTAAACATGATGACGGATGTCAAATTTTGCTTCTCGTATTATTAAAGCACACAGCTATACACTAGACCGAATAGTATAACCTGCCCCTCTGTTTAGCGTTTGTGGACTACGAGAAAGCCTTCGATTCGATCGAGACCTGGGCTGTACTGCAGTCACTCCAACGGTGCCAAATTGACTATCGGTACATCGAGGTGTTGAAGTGTTTGTACAAAAACACCACCATGTCTGTCCGACTTCAGGACCAAGCCTCGGAACCTATCCTCCTGCAGCGAGGTGTGAGACAGGGAGACGTCATATCTCCAAAACTATTCACCGCTGCACTGGAGGATGTCTTCAAGGTTCTGGACTGGAGAGGGCTAGGCATCAACGTCAATGGCGAGTACATCACTCACCTTCGGTTTGCCGACGATATAGTGGTCATAGCTGAGACCATGGAGGACCTCAGGACGATGCTCGATGACCTGAGTAGAGCTTCCGGAAGAGTGGGTCTTAAAATGAACATGGACAAAACCAAGGTCATGTTGAATGCCCATGTCACACCCACTCCTATCAAGATCGGAGACTCTATACTCGAAGTTGTAGACGATTATGTCTACCTGGGACAAACGGTCCAGTTAGGTAGGTCTAACTTCGAGAAAGAGGTCAATCGTCGAATCCGACTCGGCTGGGCAGCGTTCCGGAAGTTGCGCGGTATCTTCTCGTCCAACTTACCGCAGTGTCTCAAGACGAAAGTCTATGACCAGTGATTAAATACGGGACCGAAACGTGGTCGCTCACAATGGGCCTCATCAGAAGGCTTAAAGTCACCCAAAGGGCAATGGAGAGGGCTATGCTCGGAGTTTCCTTGCGCGATCGAATCAGAAATGAAGAAAACCGCAAGAGAACCAAGGTTACCGACGTAGCTCGAAGAATTGCCAAACTTAAGTGGCAGTGGGCAGGTCACATTGCTCGCAGAACGGATGGCCGATGGGGCCGAAAAGTTCTGGAATGGCGACCGCGAACCGGAAGACGTTGCGTTGGAAGGCCTCCCACTAGGTGGACCGATGACCTGGTGAAGGTTGCGGGAGTCCGCTGAATGCGAGTCGCATGGGACCGGTCAATGTGGCGACACTTGGGGGAGGCCTATGTCCAGCAGTGGACGTCTTTCGGCTGAAATGATGATGATGATTATTAAAGCGGCTCTATTTTTCGCGAGGTTCTGTTTAAAAAAATGAATACGCCAACGTGAAATACATCCAATACTTAACTATGTATAATAATTACTTATTAACTTACAACTTTCTTTAACAATACCTTCTTTTGTTTCCAAAGCTGGTCGCCGACTACTACCGCATCGTCTCCCGCCCGATGGACCTGCAAACCATACGGGACAACCTCAGACAGAAGCATTATCAGAGCAGAGAAGAGTTCTTAGCAGATGTTAATCAGATTGTTGAGAACTCGACTCTTTACAACGGTACTAACGGTATTTTAGAGTGATTTGATTTTTTTATACTAATTTTAACCTAATTTTGAGTAAAACCAGTGCCAGACGTAGCTTTAAATATTTAAAGACTTGAAGATGGTATGATGAGGCACGAAATATATGCTCAAACTTTGCTCACATCGACTGAATATGAAACATCGTAAAAGACAATGACGCGCGTTGGATTTGCAACGTTCAGCTTGACGCTCAGAGTTGAAAATTCAGCAGCGCCCTCAATGTCTCTTACGAAATTTCATATTTTACCGTCAACATTATCATGTACCCGGTCCGCACAACGGGAATTTGTAGATATTTGAAGCTATGACTGGCGCTGGTATAAAGGTATGTCCACACTCGTGCAATGGTATTCTGTCGCTTGAACTTTGCAAGTATAAATGCATGATGCACTATAATAGTCGCATGATGAAGTTGTGAGTGCACGAGTGTGCACATAGCATAAAGCATGCCGCTGAAACGGTATTATATTTTAGTACTAGCTGCTTGTCGATTTTGTTTTATTGAATTTAGTTAGCATGCAGAGATGTTGGCATTTATTTTTGAGTTAAATAAATAATATAATTTATAGAATATATCGTAAATTTTAGCTGCCAATGAATATAATTTTGCATATTGCACTTTGTAAAATTTATTTGAAACGGCAAAGGAAAACAAAGTCAGGAAACTACGTCCTAAAACGATAATTTGAAGATATTGGGACGCCACTATAATCATTACATATTGAGTTCCCTTCGTGCCTCAGAAAGCACGTTAAGCAGTTGGTCCCGGCTGTAATTTATAGATGTTTGTCGATCTTCGTATTACCCAGTTACTGAGTTGTAGAGGTCAGATAGGCAGTCGCTCCATGTATAATACTGGTATTTAGTTGCATCCGGTT
Organism: Xestia rhomboidea; assembly: GCA_963853795.1. Classification (NCBI taxonomy): domain Eukaryota; kingdom Metazoa; phylum Arthropoda; class Insecta; order Lepidoptera; family Noctuidae; genus Xestia; species Xestia rhomboidea. The sequence continues at coordinate 11,428,974 of OY970763.1, read as the reverse complement.
AACCTGGAAGCCAGCTATAACATAGTAGGGATGATGACAGACTAAAAAAATATGATTCTGTTTAATCCGTCAGTTAGATTATCGAAAAATATTGGATATTTGTTTTATCAAATTAATAAAAAATTACGAAGATAAAACGCATCAAAGATCATGAGTGGGGGCTTGTGACGTCACTTTATGGTAAAAAATGTACCGAAATGTGACTGTGTGTCTTTAATTCTTGTTTACGTGAAAAAAGAAAAATATGGGTCCAATATTTTGTTATCTATCTGACGGACTAATTAGATTTTTTTTGTCGTCTCGCCTATTTGGATAAGGTCAAGCAAATGATGATGAAGTACGACCCACTCCTCACAAAGAACAGGCCTGGGACCCACCAGTGAGGATGTTTACTTAGGCTGATTCTACTTAAGCTTATGCCAAACACACGCCTTAATATTTGTCAATGTTTCGAAGGGCCAACAAGCAGTTTGACGATCGCCGCTCAGCGAATGTTGCAGAGATGCGTTGAGAAACTAGCGGAGAAGGAAGAACAATTGATGAAATTGGAGAAACAAATCAACCCGTTACTTGATGATAATGACCAGGTAGTATTGAATACATAATTTATCATGCAGTTGAATGTATTAACGTTTTTAACTTTGTAATCGACCTACGGCCTGTTATGATAAAGATAAATAAACCTGCTACCTGGTTTTTTGCAAATTGTAGGGCAGTGTAGGGTTGTATGTTGATTAAAATATGATTCGCGGCCGTAATGTGATTCGCGGCCGTAATATGATTCGCGGCCCTGGCCGCCTTCCGAACCCAACCCAAACCAGCAGCCTTTCTAAAGTTTTAAGTGCATACTTACTTGTATTCAAAATAACTAGGCTTTCTAAAGTTTTAAGTGCATACTTACTTGTATTCAAAATATCTAGCCTTTCTAAAGTTTTAAGTGCATACTTACTTGTATTCAAAATATCTAGCCTTTCTAAAGTTTTAAGTGAATACTTGTATTGAAAATAACTAGCGTTTCTAAAGTTTTAAGTGCATACTTACTTGTATTTAAAATAACTCGCTCAAAAAAGATAAACATGACATTAGTGCAGCACATGACACATTTTCATCAAAATGTTTCTTCCCAGGTGGCATTATCATTCATCTTAGAGAACTTACTGACGACCAAGCTGAAGATCATGCCCGAAGCGTGGCCCTTCTTGAAGCCCGTCAACAAGAAACAAGTGAAGGACTATTACAACGTCATCAAGAAACCTATCGACATGGAAACTATGGGCAAGAAGATACAAGGTATTATAACTGAGCTATGATTTTTGTTATCTTTTAATGCTTATGAGAATTCCTTTTTAGGGTTCCGTACCCAAAGGGTAAAAATGGGACCCTAATACTAAGACTCCACTGTCCGTCTGTCAGAGGCTGTATCCAATGAACCATGATAGCTAGACAGCTGAAGTTTTCACAGATGATGTATATCTGTTGCCGTTATAACAAAGAACTATAAAATTAAAAAAATAAATAAAGTGGGCTCCCCTACTACGATGGTGCGCAAGTCCGATTCGCACTTGGCCGGTTTTTTTTCACGTAATGTCGCCTAAGTACACACAGCTACACATCAAGCTCTACCTATCCAGTAAGACCTGACCTCGCTTTGCATAAGCTTCCCATACAATGAAAGATCAGCTTTATTTGGTTTTACATAGCTGGATTGGTCGTCGTGCGTACGAGTAGGCTCGCGAAAAAAATGTGGGAACGAGAAAGCTCATTGTCTTATCTTACCTTACGGAGCTTTTGAATATGCTTGCAGCAAATCGGCCCATCTACTATTGCTATATAGTATTGCGAATAGTAGCTGGGCCGGAATGGATGCCTTAATGTATCAAATGTAACTTGATGTAACCATTCCCTTTAAAATTATATTTATTATCATCTGCCTGCCCTTGTCCCATTCTATTTGGGGTCGGCGCAACACGTTTTTTTCTTCCGTTCTCCCCTCTCAGACATCAAGGCATCATTTACTCCTTTCCTTCCTTTGCTTTCATATCATTCCTCATACAATTCATCCATATTTTCTTTGACCTTCCTCTCCCTCACTTTTTTTGTAAATTCAAAATTTGCTTTATCCCGTGACATAAATCATCATCATCACCATCATCATCAGCCTATAATGTTCCCACTGCTGAGATACGGCCTCCTCTCAATAAGAGGGAACGGGCTATAATCCATCACGTGGGCCCGTGCGGATTGGTAGATGTCACATGTCTTCGAATTTTTGGTTCTAGGACATGCCGGTTTCCTCACGATGTTTTCCTTCACCGTTTTGAGAGCAGTGGTGATGAAATAAATTACACAAAGTAATGCGCCCCACGACTTACTGTTCGTAAGTCGGGACCGCCACCACTGGGTCACCGCTGCTCTTCCATGACATAAATGTAAACAATTTATTCAAACCATTCAACATTGCAGCTCATAAGTACCACAGTCGCGCGGACTTCTTGCGCGACATTCAGCTCTTAGTGGACAACTGCCGCGCGTACAACGGACCCAACTCACAGTTCACAAGGCAGGCCGAGATCATACTGAAGGTTACGCAAGAATCGCTAGATCAGGTGAGATAGAATTTAATTTCGTAATATAATAATTAATTAGTGTTATTTCTTCAGATAACAACCCAACAAAATGTGACTTACTAAAATCGATGTCTAGAATAAACATTGGTTTTTTGTGTTTTCCTGTGAAATTTGTCTGTTGCTTATCATGGGGTCTAAAATGGCCACTTTAGTAGAATAATAATATGAATTACGTTAAAATTCTTATAATTGTCACAGACGCAGTCAATATTATGAATTGTCACTTTGTGACATTTTACGAATTGATCTGATCGCTGTTTAAAACCAGTAGTTGTCCTCACAGGCTACAAGCACTTGAAGTATCGAAATTGGTGACTCGTTATAAGCACTCTGATCTGATACATTCTTTATTTACAATTCTTTTCTTACAGTTCGGCGAACACGTAACTCAGTTAGAAGCGAACATTTCCCGCGTGCAGCAGAAGATGTTGGAGGAGGCGGAACATTCCGACCTGGAAGTGGAAGATCCTCTGCCTCCGCCTCCCGATGAGAAGCGCGGCCGTGGGAGACCGCGGAAGCATAAGCCTTCCACTTCTACTGCCGCTGCTGATGGTGAGTTTGAAAAAAAAAAATACAACACATGTTTTTAGGCAACAACAGGATACGGTAGATGACAAAAAATCTATTAGTCCGTCAGATAGATTTCCAAAATATATTGGAAACATTTTTATTTTTTCACGTAAACAAAAAATAAAGACGATACAGTGCGTCGAAAACTTGTGTGACGTCACATTTGAGTACATTTTTTACTCAAATGTGACGTCACAAACCCCACTACCCGCTATCTTTAAAACGTTTTATCTTCGTCAATTTTTATTAATTTGATAAAACAAAAACACTTATCCAATATTTTCCGATAATCTAACTGTCCGTCAGTTAACAGAATCATATTTTTTTAGTCAGTCATCATCCCTATTTATCTGAGTCATCGGTTAACCATTCTACGAGCAATGTGCTCCGCTAATAAAGTTACATCTTCGGGCGTTGTCGGTTACATTGGTTCTTAAACGAGTTTCCTCATTTAAATTATAGTTGGGTCTTAGTATGACATCTATTATATATAGGATTATCACAAAAAGACTGTCTTGTTATTTACTGGCTTTAATTAAATTTTGTAATGACAACAATTTTATGTTTAAATAGGTGCTACTCCAAGGAAACGGGGTAGACCAAGAAAAGACCAGAACTCATTGGAAGAAGGTATGATTTGACATGAAATATATTTAAATTGATGATAAATCAACTTGATCTAATTGTACTCACTGTTGTTAATTTTAATTTTTTAGATCTGCAGTACTCGGACAGCGGCAGTTCTGAGCTCGAGGAGGTTGAACAGAAGGTGGCTGCAGAAGCCATGGTGCAACTGGCAGTACGTCCACCGTATCAAGGTTAGCTCTACAAATCATCTGACAAAATAAAAATAAATAACACTAACAATTTACTTAAATTTCAACCTAAAACTCATGCTAGTTAACTAAGTTGATATCAGAATGACAAAGTTATTGTGAAATGTTTTTCCAACAGACGAGATCATATTCAGACCGACAGCTTAGAATTCGTAAGAAATATTCGTGTTTAAATATAGAAGTTTTGTTATCTCACCAACGTTTTATACGAACCGGAATCAATGAAATTCCGGCTCGTTTAACTATAAGTACTAATATTATGACGAGGTAAAATTTGTAATTTTGTATGTAGGGGGTAATCTTCGGAACTGCTGATCCGATTAAGAAAATTCTTTCACTAACGGGAAGCTACATTAGCCCCGAGTGTTGGCTACATTTAAAACGTTCCCGTGAGTACATTCCGCACATAACGGTTGCGAACCCGCGAGCAAAAGTTAGTATAGTATAGTTTATAAATTCTATTGTTGTAGTCAGTACTCAAATGTTGTTTCTTGTTACAGATGACGACCCGCCACTGGGCGAGCCAAGTTTCGATACGTCAGAGTTCCTAATAAAGCGTGAGGTGCCGGACGAACCGCCACAGCCTTCCGACGACTTCGTGGATCTAGATCAACACAGCACTGACTATTCCTTCCCGCCCGTTGTCAAGGTAATATTGCGTTTATTGATGTTATTTTTCCATTATAGTACTTATAAGACATGGAAGCGTTTCATTGTCATCTGAATCTTATGTCTTTGTTATAATGTATAAATTGAAATGATTAACGTATTAATGAGTCTATGTCTTACGATGTACCGCAACCTTTTTGATACAATAATGACAATCCTGTGGTCTCCATACAGCTATGTCTTGTAATCACCAACAAACACAAGTTCAGTATTTTCATAGTATTTACCTCTGACAGCAGCAACCCAACAGTAACTTTATAGTAATGAAAATAATTTTACACAAAATGATTACAATTTATTTTATTTTAACCGACATCCACGCGGGTGAAGCCGCGGGCATCAGCTAGTATAATATAATAGAATAAAAATTACAATGTCAATTAAATAAATATCAATGTCAAATAAGTTACAATTTCTCATTATGGAATTCGATCAACACTCACATTTCTATTTCATGCTAAAACAATAATTAATGTTATATTGTCTGTGTAGGAGGAACCAATGGAAACTGACATGGGTAATATGGGCAGTATAGGCAACATGAGCAGTATGGGCAATATGGGCAACATGAGCAATATGAGCAACATGAGTAATATGAGCAATATGGGCAACATGAGTAACATGGGCAACATGAGTAATATGGGCAACATGAGTAATATGGGCAACATGAGCAATATGGGCAACATGAGCAATATGGGCATGGAGCCCCAGATGCTGGGAGGTACAGGATTGGAACCGCCACCACAGTTCAAGGAAGAACCGCCAGAGAACTGGCAGGTAAGTCACTAGGATATTATTAATAAAAAAAAAACAATAATAATAAAATAAATAAGGGGCAAGCGTGGCTAGAAATTGCACAGAACAGAGACGTTTGGAGGGAGAAAGAGAAGGGGGGAGGGGGGGTGGCCTTTGTCCAGCAGTGGGACACAATGTAGCTTTACAAAAAAAAACCTTTATTCAGTAAATACTCATCACAGTTGTTGTTATACGAGAGGGATACAAAAATACCTCTATTTCTGATTTATTAGCCAATTATCTGAAAGATAACTGGAAACCTCGTATTTTTTTATTTACTTTTAATATCTTTTTCTTTCCCAGACTGACCCGGCCATTCAAGACGATCTGCAGGTCACCGACAGTGAAGAAGAGCCGGAAGATGGACTATGGTTCTAAAGAACACACCACTTTATTCGCACTGTGAATGTTCCATTACGTCATTTACTTCTATTAGTCCAATCACTGGACTCTTCGTAAAAAGAAATTACTGTAGCAGGACGATTAATTGTTATTAACTTACGAATAAGAAGACGATTATAAAATATTAAGTTTAATACTGATTGTTATTTTAAATATTTAGTATAGAAAATAAATATAGTTTTTAATATTAAACGCATTTGATTTTAATTTATGAACCAATATACACTCCTGGTTGCTTAGGTTGTGGAGCTTTGAGGATAGTTCGGCAGAAGTTCGTTGGGCCTTAACCAAATGTAAATAAATAAATATCGCTGGACATTAGGTACACACAGTGCCATCTAGCGCCACACTAAGCAACGCGGCTTGTGTCGATACTTTTTGTTTGTAAATACATACTTATTAAACATATAACCATCCATGGCTCTGAAACAAATGTCCATGGTCATCACACACACATGCAACGTAAGGCAGGCTCACTACCGCTGCGCCATCCGGGTCATCAATGTAGTAAGGTTTTGTTATCATTAAGCTCGCACAAGCCATTCACGCTCTGTAAGGCAAGGCTTTCATAGCATAGTTTATTACGGTTTGAGGCTAGGTCCAACTCTGGTTTAACGTGAATCTTAGGTCACCCATGGTTCGAGGCATCATGGTGAGATACGAAAATTACAGGAATTTACACCTAGAATCCCTAGTTTTGGAGATATTAGTCAAAAATTTAAAAGGTTATCTGAAGTTAGCATGTCAGTGTTGCCACGGGCCAGATTGTCACGCTGCAATGCTTATATTATGAGCTTCAGGCTTGCCATTCACGCGGACTCTGAGGCAGGCTTTTCACGCGGTTAGGCTGGTTCGTCAGATTGGGGCTGACGCGTGAAGCTAAATTTGTCACGCTATGAAGCTGGAATGGCACTAAGGCCCGTTTTCTATAACTTACTTACCAACTGGTGGATTATATGCCACGTCTCGCAGCTATCGGTGTTTCTATAAACAAAGTCAGCTTGAAATATCCTATCCGCGTCACCTACCTGTCACTTGATTCATAGAAAAATCAAAAAAGATTTTCTGTTACGTTTTGTTTCTAACCCTCTGTTATCAAAATGTCAGAGATAGCAACCTACCAAAACCGAACAGTAAGTTATTGAAAATAGCAGTAAGAAGGCCAGTTTCAGCCAATGTAACAATTTGATACTAAACATTTTGACATAATAACGACCCGAATGGCGCAGCGGTAGTGATGCTGCCTTACGTTCTTAGGGTCTCGGGTTGGAATCCCGGTAGGATCTTGTTTGTGTGATGAGCATGGACAGTTCTTTCCGAGTCATGGATTTTTATGTATAATAAGTATATATTACAAACAAAAAGTATCTATGTAGTATATCAACTATCTGGTGTCCACGACACAAGCCTCCTTGCTTAGTGTGGCACTAGATGGCGCTGTGTGTAATGTAGAGCAATATTTATTTATTTATTATCTCCCATCTACACTGCATTATTACGTACAGTCTACTATTAACTTGTCGATCTATTCTCATACATACATCCTTAAATTGCTTTTATTTGAAAGGCATTGCAAAACAAACTTACAGAGAACAAAGTTTTTAAACCATCAAAAGCTCTTGGCTTATGGGTGGTCGTTCAAATTCCATTGGCCCGAGTCGAGCAGGCCAGCGATAGATTGCATTGCCGACGTAGGCATTTTAATACCCGCGCGACGAGGATGCATTGAGTTCCAAGCATTCATTGTTCTGGTTGGACAGTCAGACTAACTCCCAAGTCATATATAACGAGACCAGTTTTACTTCTGGTTTAATGAAGAAATGACCATGTATGAATAGAAAGCTAGCAACTAAAAATAAAGCTGCTTAATTGCAGATAATATAAATCAAAATATTCATAACCCAATAAAACAAAGAATTAGTGTTCATTTTCGTCAGCTGTCACCTCACAGGACAGGGCTAAGGGGACTATTGGGAATAATTCATTTTTATTAGTAAGCTCTTAATCTCTTCACGGGACAACTTTACGCCTTAACTAGAGTAAAGTATGATTGGTTTACCTATAACATTTTTTATTTTTATTACTTAGGAAGTGATCTAGGGAAAGAAAATGAGCAGGGAATACTGCTTACGAACATCATCATCCACAGTCCGAACTCACCCACTGCTGGGTATAGGCCTCTCTTCTCTTGTGCCAATCGGTCCTGTGCCAGCCTCATCCAGGTTGTCCCGACGGCAACTATGTCGTCTACCCATCTCGCAGTTCTTGGACGCCATTCATTCACCTTACAGACATACTTGTACTAAATTGTAGCCTCTTATCTCGCATAGTTCTTTGTCGTGATGAAAAAGAGAACAAGCACCTACCTACATAATTGTGTATGTAAAACTACCCTGTGTCCACGTAATAGTACTACAATCCACTACTACTTACTTTTACGCCACTATCAGCTGGTATGTTCAACGCGGGACGTATTAAACGGAACAGTTTTTCGGATGAGACATTCCCATTCAAATGTATGCTAAACGCCTAACCTTAGTTGCGACACGTATGAATAAAACAAGGCAGTATCCGTGCTGCTATCTGGATGTGAGCCCCCATAGTCTCATGGTGGTAGTTCGACTGAATTTGCAGTTTTGTGGGTAGATTTATAAGGAATTGTTTTCTGTTAGCGACACTTGACTATTCAAGCACGACTTACCACTTGATGATCTATTCTTCATTATAAATGTTGTTTTATTTAAAAAAAAACGGCCAAGAGCGAGTCGGACTCGCGCACCGAGGGTTCCGTACAAACTTTTTAAAGGACAAACTTAACTTTGCTGTTTGATCCCTAGAAACGGCTATTACTCCAACCGCAAATAATAAGTTTGTAATAGTAAAATCGCTTGATTTTGTTATTAAACTACATATTTATGGTTTTCGGATTTTTCCCTTTACGTGTGCTGTAAGACCTTGCTTTTTGCCAAATTTCGTGATTCTAGGTTAACGGGAACTACCATATAGGTTTTCGACCCAAAACCTATAGGGTACTTCCGGTTGACCTAGAATTGTCAATTTTGGTTAAAAACAAGGTCAAACAGCACAAGTAAAGGGAAAAGTCCGGAAAATAAGAAAAGTTGAAATTTAAGGTAAATTTTGTTACTTACAAGTTTTCGCAAAAATCTAAATTTGCCCATATCTTTTTATCGTGTTGACTCAGGACCTTCATATACACCTAATAGGGACTATAGACCTCAGTATATGGTAAAAATTCAACTTGGTAGGTCTACCCGTCCCTGAAAAATCGGTGGTGACAGACGGACACACAGACGGACAAGAAAGTGATCATAAAAGGGTTCCGTTTTTTCCTTTTGAGGTACGGTAAACTTACTCCTCTCATTACACATCTGGACCGTACATTGTAATTTGAAGTGACGTACTGATGAGTAAATAGTTCTTGGAAAAACTGTTTTCTATAAGACGAAATCCATCCGGTATTATTCCTACACATGTATGGAATATACACTGAATATACCTACTTCTTACAAACGTAATTTTTGTCAAAATCTACAAGCGAGACGCGGAGATAAGTCACCTCGCAAAGCTATTAGCTATCGATATTGGAGGTAGATAAATCCACGCTGTATTTGAAATTTGCAATCATCGAAGTGTTCGCAGAGAGCCAATCAAATTGGCTCGATGCATAGAATATAAATGAGCACGGGTTTAAACACACTTACCCGTAGGTGCCAATTTTGCAAATCATACTGCTTGAATATTCATAAAAGACTGAATTATATTATCATAATTGCATTATTGCACACGCCAGGGGTGTAAGCTCTGGGTTGAAATTCTATCTAGATTGAAGTTACTTTTTTTCTTTGAAGGTTATTTTAAGCATTTTAATGAACTCTACCTACATATTGGAGAGCAGCAGCTGTTTTGACTTCTGCTGTATTATTAGGTACAGTGTCAATTGGGGTTATTATGGGTAACCAGAAGAAGCAGTTGCGCATAGCTCTGCCGTCAAAAAAACATAATATTAGGACCTTGCCCTGATTTAGTTTAAATTTAACATTTAAAAAAGAAACAATTGCTAACTTTGACTCTATTTTTCATATATCAAGTCTGTGTTGTCTTTTTATCGTGTTTATGTACCCATATCGAAGTACTTGATACGTCTGAGGAGTTTTGATAGTTTATTAAATACACACACACACACTCACATACAAGGTGTAAACAGACTCTTCACGAAGCCGTCAACCAAGCATTCTGTACATCAAACTAAGTAACCCTACGTAAAAGTTTTTGCTGGGAAATGACTTTTTTTTTGGGGTGAAAAATCACGGATTTCTGTAGGACTCAATGTAACGCACTTAAAACATTGTGCTGATGGATGGATTGAATAGTACGGGGGTCGTGAAGGTGTCTTACTCGAAGAAAATCTTACATTAAAAACATGTATTTAAAAAATACTTGTGAAAAAGTTGAAAGGTTGACCCTCAAAATGTTCGTAACTAGAAGGTACCCAGGTGTGGTCTAGAACAAAAAACTGATCGCAATGACGGGGAGAACAAGTGTGTTTCGGTTTCGTTAAGAGCCCTTTAGGACCTAAACCTAAATTTTGGCGTGGGTAGGTATGCACCTAAAGTTTAGGTGCATACCCACGCCAAAATTATTATGATGTGTCCTGAACAGAACTTAGCGTTGTGTGAGCTGTAATTCCTGAAAGATTATTTTCAAGGCTTTTCATGAAGAGTAATATAATATTAGTTCAGAGTAGTTGGCGGATGGAACTTAAGGATTGCAAGGAATTATAGGTGATCGTAGGTACCTATAGGCTATAGGTATTCCGAGAATTTTCCCACAAGAGTCTCTATTATTGGATTTTTTCCTGTGTCTGATGACGGAACTATGCTGGAAACGATACGGGAACAACCGCCTATGGTTACAGAATTTCAACTCTCAAGTGCTTTTTTATGTGGCATTACTGTGTTGTAAACATAGAAGTTTTGTTTGATGTCGACTGAAAGTATAAAAGCTCATCATAGTTGCCGACGGGAAATCCTATGGTTCGCACGGCTTGTAAGGCCGTACGTACGAAGTACTTAATTCGTGTTGCATCAATGTTGTGCTTTTCGATTTCTGCTTCAAGTAAATCGTAAAATCTTTCGACTTGAGGCCTATTGAAGCCCCTGGCACGTGCAACTGATGTTGGTTCTGGACGGCGCAGACTAACTTCGCAATGACGCTTCTTAAAGCCAGCGTACCAATCGTCACCTGCGGCTCCGTTTTTAAAAGGATGTGTAATATTGTTTCTCTCAGCATATTGGTACACTAGTTTCAAGAATTCTGTTTTCGTCAGTCCAAAAAACAAATTATCCATATGAAATAGATACTCAACTAGCTCTAATTCTTGAGCTGCTGTAAAAACTGTTGTGAATCTTCCTAATTTTTTTTTTGGACATCCTTTCTTTACATGTCTCTGTAAAGTCGAAAGGTTGATGCCATATTTTTTGGCTGCACCATTGACGGAAGTTTTGAGAGCTTCTTCTATCGCAAGCTTCATAACTCCCTCATCCCACGATGCATTTGCAGTCTTTCTTTTATATTTATTAACCATCTGCAAAAGTAAAAGAACTAATAAGTATTCAAAGAAATTATACAGGGCAAATCGGGTATGGGCAAAACGGGCACCCGCTTTACCCCTACCCTTTTTGCCCACAAACATGTATTTTTTTCAAACGACTCATAACCTTAAAACCGTTATAATGAACACCAACCTATTACACAAATAAAACGTATTTTTATTGCTAAATAATAACACAAAACTAGTAAGAACATATTGTAGACCATTTTCGAGTATTCAAAAGAAATGTAACTCAATTTTTTTTAGTGGAAATAGCAAAAAACTTTGTTCTTGTCTTACCGTGAACTCGTGTCCGCCAGAGAAGCGCGCCGACTGCCTGTGATTGGCGAGCGGCAGGCGCCGCGCCCTGCGCGCACACATTCTCATTAGCAATAACGGCGCGCAATTTAAAATGCATACCCGTTTTAGGCGGGCTACCCGTTTTAGGCTTACCTCCCCTACACTTATATCGAACTATTGACTATTAAATACGTATGAGTGTAATGTAGTTATCTATGATGTCAAAACGTAGATATGTACGTGTGTGTATGTATGTGTGTTAGGTAGGTCTCTATTTATAGACAAAAGACAGACAAAAATGATTACATTCGTAGAAAAAATAGTCAAGTTTCTGTTGGTTCCTATAGGTGCCACAAAATAAAAAAAAAGTCATCATATTATACGCTAGAAGTCTAACCCCAGCAAGCATAAAGCGAGACTTTTCCCTTGCTCGAGTGAAGCTACCTCTAAGTACAAAAGCAACCTTACTGCGTTCAATTTTATACTTTTGTAAAACATTTTATGTTAACCGCTACTAACTTAGATGCTAGACCATAAGTGCCGCACACATTACATTTTTGCAAGCTTTTCTAACATTGTTTTCAACTTGAACCACAAAATTTTACACCCGCTCTAACGGAAATACTCCACGATGTATGTACAAGGTTTACTTGTATTAAATGCTCCAAGTAGCTACATAAGGAGTTTCACATTAGCCACATAAGAAAGAGCATTAGCACGGAACATTACAGTGCATTAACAGTGGACACGTATCGCTCGTATGTAACAATAACCGTATAACAGTTTCCGGGAAGCACACAGCCGCATCGTTGGTATGTTTCCTTTAAAACTATTAATAAAACTACGTCACTAATGGAACTTGGTTCTATTATGGGATGGATTTTCATTTCAACTGTTGTGGCAATTGTTTAGAAGAACAAAGCCTTGGTTTTGTTTTGCACCTACTGAGCTAGAAGAATATGCTTGTAATGAGTTTCGCCTTTAACGTGAAGTAGGCTTTAGTGATTTGAGTCAAGCTGCAATAAATACTGTTGATCCACTATTACAGTGTTGTCAACCTTTTTCATGACACGACCCCCACAGCATGAAAAATATTACGCAACCCCCGGTCCTTCACGTTTTACGCGACTGCCAAGAAAGGGTTCTGTTTTTTTAATGTATTTCGCTAAGTTACAAATATTTAATCCATACAACATTTTTATGCATTTGCATAATTTGGATTCGGATAAGTACATACCTAATTAACACTATTTTTTTATTTGTAAAACGATTCAATTTTAATGCAGCAAAAACGGATCCACAATAGAAGAAATTAGTTATTGAAAACAACAGCAACCTTCGCATTAAGACGGACGAGTACTCATAGGTTTTTATTTTTTGTTAATTTGAATGATCTTATAAATGTTCTTAACCTTTAGTTAACATTTTCTTATTAAATGTATCTTTTTAAACTTATTGTTTTTTTACCGAGATAGTTTTCGCCACCTCTTGCGATATATAGAGGCTTTGCGACCCCCGGGGGGTCACGACACACACGTTGAAAAATACTGCACTATTAGATGTCAATATAAGTAACTGAACTACATGTGCTGTATTGATTCGAAAGTCTTTCTAGCCTCCATTAAACCTGCGCGTTGGTCTGTGAGACCGATAAAACAGTCTTTTATGATTTTTCCTTTTATGATCAATAGTCTCATCAGTATTTTGTATTTCCTGTTAGCTGCATGATTATAGTTGCTATGATCATTTCAGGACTAAAAGTGGCTTGGTGCGAATAGCACCAATTAACGTATTAGGCGAATATCGACGACGCGGGTGTTACAAAATTTATCTTCGGAGATTTTGTACTGAAATTTAAGTCTTAAATTATTTGTGTTTATTATAGTTTAGATAAAATATCTTTTTAGGTTTGTAAATTTCTTAGAAGAATAAAAACACAAACATTCTACAACCTCTTACTCAAACACACTCTCAAAATCTAACTATTTCTCAGAGACTACAGTAAAAGGCAATTTACTCAGTAAATGATGAGTTTAGTATCAATAAAATCTTATTTTAACGATAGGTTGTAGTATATTCCGAGAGAACATTATTATCCCCGTTTAAGTTATTTGAAAAACAAATTTCGAATCTGAGTTCCAAACTATGGCGCGGGTATAAGAAGGCTTGAATAAAACAAATTTTAAACACCAAATTATATTCTTGTTTTACAAGAATGCCATCAGAATTTCGCAAAAATATCCCTTTTTCCTGAAGCGGTATCCCGTACATATTTAACTGTCCTCCAGAGTACATTTTCTAAACAATACGGTAAGAACTAAATAAGCCGGATATGTGGTACGTTCTCATCTTGTTTTTCTTCAATCCCTCTTTTGTACCGGGTCTATTATGAGAGCACCCCTGTTTGCAGAATGTATTTCAGCGGTACGGTCTACCACAAAAGGTTTATCCTGAGTTGTCGTACAATCGCTACTTCACTTATTTTCTTGTCGAGTCTCTTTAATTCTATTTAGATTATGTTTGGTTTTTATTTTTTAGGGTGTGTTGTTATTTGGACTGCTTTCAACGTAGGTGGTGGTCCTCAAATCTTCGGTGTGCCACATCATATTTTAATATGACATAATAATTAATCGGCTGATAACTTGCTAGAACGCTGGAACGCAGGCCATAAAATATGCATACAAGGTGCAAACGGACTTTTAGTTATGTCCTCAGAAGTTTTAATCACACTTAATACGGAGTGTAAACTGACTCTTCAAGAAACCGTCAACCAAGAAACACCGTAAGAACCGCATTCTGTACATCAAACTGAGTAACTCTGCGCAAAAATTATTGCTGGGAAACGACTTATTTTTTTAGGGTGTAAAATCACGTTTTACGGTAAGACTCAATGTAACGCACTTAAAATATTGTGCTGATGGATGCATTAATAGTATTTAGTATTAGTATTATTAAATAAAAGAACATGTGAAAAAATTTAAACTTTGACTCCCAATATCTCCGTAACTCAAAGGAGTTGACCTAGCACTGGCGTAGAACAAAAAAAAAATATAGCAATGATGAGGTGAACAAGTGCTTTTCGGCTTCGTTAAGGGTCTTGTTACACCCTTTATGTATCAACATAAATAAATAAACTATTCTGATTCATCCATCAGTCAATTAGTCGTACAGCTAGTTAATCCCACAAACAACCGCTCTTACACTATACGAGGAGAAAATCAGTCATTTAATCATGTTAATTCCAATTCATTCGACTTAGTTGCGGCCCTTCTTTATTACTCCGTCTTAGTGATGACTGTTATCCCTGTTCTGTAATCGCTGATTTGACGGCTTAGGAACCTCAAGCCAGGGTTCCACAATCTTGTAATTCCGTGTAATACTACCGGGTGGCGTGGCCGCGTGGTGTGAGTGTCCGACGTAATAGGGCAGCACATCGCAATTGGGAGTGTCTGATGGTTGGGGGCAGCAGGTTGGAAATTGATGAATGAGGATACTGACTTTTAAAATCAAAAGTGTCAGCAGCCCCGTCAAAATATTGACCCTTTCATAAATTTCCAAGAAGCCGAAAATTGACATGTACCTTAAAGACATCATTATAATGAAATTGAATAAAAATGTTTCATAGATCCTGGGTGCAAAAAAATTGCGAGGTTAAAATTCGTGGAAATGTTTTTTTTCCCCGAAACAGTTAATTGTATCCCTTGAAGCGTGGCGACCATTTTGCGCGGTTTAGCACATCTGTGGGGTTTCGGGGTCGCCCTAGGTAGTTACGGCGGCACGTCATCATGAATGATTGACATTATATCATTTCATTTGACATCTCTCTTAGTCTCTGGGTATCTCAGTGTGAGAAACCCCGCCTCAACCAAAGGGTTCGCGTGATGGGTCTTGCGAAAGCCTATACATACATACCGGAAACGTTACATAGCTCCCTGTCCTATATAAATGTCACAGCGTCCACTGGCAGGAGGCAATCAGAAATACATTTTAGACGTCCTTGAGAGCTTGACGATAATGACGTTATTTCTCAAATATAGGTAGGTACGGAACACGGCACATTGGAAATTACTTTGGTACATTTTGAAAGACGACTATTGAATGTTTGACATCGGCAGCATTTGGTTAGATTTTTCTCATAATGGACCTTTTCATCAGTTTTGAATATACCTAATGTAGATGGGAGAAGAAGACCCTAATTTATTTTTACAACAATGGATGGTGTGAAACTTTTTAGCGCACTACGACGTAGCACCACCGCTACGCCGTAGCATCACATCTACGCCGTAGTAACAATGGGGTTACTATGAAGACATCTTACAAAACGCATAGGATGACGCACGCTAGACCGTGCCGGGTCCGAACCGAGTGTCGGCCGTAGCACAATCCATTGTCCATTGCTCGGTAGAGGCTCGGAAGTGGCTGGGAAGCGTGAGAGTGTCCATACAAAATTGCACGGTCGACAATCGGCTCAGACCCAACACGGTCTAACGTGAGTCCAAGCTACATTATGCTTTATAAACCTGAAAACAACTACTAATTAAAAAATACTTGTGTAGTTTCATGTCAACAGACTGTGCAATAAATGAGGTCCAAACTGTTGAGTTTTTCTCAAACCGCGCCTAAACCGCTGAACAATTGCCGTATCAAAACTTTCCTTATTAAAGTTCCAAAGCTGCAACAGAATTCCTTACTAAGAAGTGTTTATTAGCTGCTAGGCCAACTCTCCCTAAAATAATATGTCGGATAACTTGATTGCAGTATTAGGCTGGGTTCACACGGCAATACACCGCACGTTTTTTACTGTGTCCGATTATAAACGTACAAACAGCGAGATTTACGAAAAGCTGGAATATTCTTAGAGGAATGCTCTTGGGAAGGCGTCCGAAAACGTTAAAGTTCATTCACTTCGCTTCACAAGTCTGGTGCGTATCTGTTAAACGTATCTAGTGGTGTGCGTTTTTTTGCAGTAGGTACACAGGACGATATGAACGGTTCTATCTATATTAATAAAAATAAATCTTCATTAAAATGGGTGCAAAAGTACTCTTATCGACATTGCGACCATTTTTTGGTTTTAGACCATACCCGGGAACGGGGTCAAAGTTTCAAGTTTTTTTTTTAATTCAAGTTTTTAATGTTAAAACTTTACTTAACCTCCATGACCCACGCAATGCCCAATGCACCCATAAGGTCAATTATTGAGTGCGTTACATTCAATCCTTTTTTTTTCGGAAGGGAAATCATCAAATGACTTCTCCTCCTCCTCGCTTCATGTACGTGCTTGGTTGACGGCTTCGTGAAGGGTCCTTTTACATTTACACCCTGTATACGCCACTACTTAATCGATAAGACACTGTATACTGCAAAATAACGTACAAATGAACGCCCTGTAGACGGGCGGTATGGACACACTATGCGGTTGCACTTACACCGGTTTCGGAGCGATAGCATTTGTTTTGCGACCGGCTTGCGGCGCGCTAGCCACTTTTATACGTTAGTCCGTGAGTGTACACAGTTCTTTATTTTCCTGCGCTGTTTTTAAATTGCTGTTATCGTATTTGAACTGTGTTTCTGTGTCAGTTTAGTTTTCAGTTTTGCGTTGTTTGTTTTGGTTGGGGAAGGGTGACATTTGCTTAGTACGACTAAATTTAAAGCCCTATCAATAAACTGCCTGATTATTTTTACTTTTTAATAATTCACCTGATTATTGGTATTTTTTGTTATTTAAAATAAGCCCGTACCAATGACAACGGCTTTTCAGAGTTCCTTAAAATATAATGGTATTAAATCAAACCCAAAACATTATTTTAATGCATTCAATAAGTTCAAATAAATAATAATTACGAAGTTTACTATCATAGAAAACATTATTCAACTATAAACATGACATTTAAACTAGCCTAGGGATCGTCTACGTCCAAATGCCTCTATTACGTATCTCGATTCTCGGAATACATAACATACTAATTGTTAGCAAACAGGCCTACAAATGAGTGTTTTGGGAATAGAAACGCCAATAATATGTGGACCCAAGGGCGTACTTCACTTTTGTTCGTAATGGTCCAAATAGTCGGGATATTCGATATTAGTAAAGGCGGTACTCCACGACAAAGCCACACAACTCAGCTTAGCTTTATGAAATAAGCAGTGGTGGTAAGTGTGGTGGCCTAGTGGTGTCACCGTCGGACTGTCAAGTCATAGGTTTTGAGTTCGAAACCACGACACGCACCTCTGATTTTTCGGATTAGTGTGCATAATTATTGTATTATCACCTGCTTCGTGTGGAAACCAGCATGCCTGAGAGATATTTCTTGACGGCATGTAAAGCCAAGTCAGAGGCCCATGGGCGGCATAAAAACTCTGACACCAGGCCTAGCCAAGTCACAAACGATTCGTATCGATTCTCTTTCTACAATCGTAAACGTTAAGTCACGTGGTCAAAACAAACGAATAGAAATTTCGTAGACAAGTTTATATCGATCGAGATGATAGAATGAAATGTATTCGTTTCTACAATCGCGATCGCTACATCCCAATTATAAATCGTAAACAACTTACAGTTTTGACTGAACTTTAAAGTTTCCATTCGTTTGTTTTGACCACGTGACTTAACGTTGAAATGATGTCATTCCCATACATTTGGTAAGTTTTCTATGCGTTAACGATTGTAGATTGTCAACTTGGCTAAGCCTACAGGTTAGGCACTTACCTCACGAAAAAGAAAGAAGCTTCGCTTTGTACAAAAATATGGGAGATCCACGGTATTAGCTACCAAATTACTTAATCTTGACGTAACAAGAATAACTATCACAGTGAATTTTTTTGGGTTTTCCATCAGAAACGAGAAATTCCTGAAAGTAGAAGCCACAGAGTCTAGATGGCAATATGCTTGCCTCCATTACATAGAATTTAAAACATAACCGGTGACTATTAGATAAACCTATGTCACTCTTCGGGGATTACAGGCATAATGTTGTTGTTTGTGTAATAAATACCAAAGTGAGTTTCACTGATTGGCAGCACCCAACAGCAACCATATAAAGATGGGAATAAGGATAACTATGATTATGAAACTATGTAAATTCAGAGGTCAAATAATTGTAAAAGTACAGGTGGCCTACTATGACTTCATAAAGCAGTACCTATAGTTGGTGCCAGTTAAGATCGCAAAAGCGGTCATTGACCCACCTACATTTATTAAAGTTCTTAACTTTGACATCCAAAAATAAGCCTGTCCAAGTCTTAAATCGTCATCGATCGTGATCTTCAACATTTTTTCTAATGAAAAACGATACATGGTTCATTTGTTTTGTTTCGTAGGAAGAGATATTAGGGAAAGGGCAATGACCGCTATTGCGATCTTAACGGGCACCAACTATATACAATATGTTAAAAGAAAAACCTATCCGATCCGTGAAGGTATTATTAGGTATCGAGATTAGATTCTATTTATGTAATCCTTTTTGGCTAATAAGTTAAAAAATAATACCCCGATTAAAATTAAATAAAATGTACTTAAATGATTAAACTTACATGGCAACGCAGGGGCGCTGACGGTGACACCGGTCGCTTCTCAGGCAGTGACGTCATAAGCAAAGAGTTGAAAATCGAAAGTACTAATACCAAAGATGGTGTTGTCACGTTTTAAAAGTTTGTTAGATTTGTATTTTAAAATTCATATCTTTACTTTCAAGAAAATTTTATGTTTCGTATTTTATTTGATAATGTCATTGGTATACCTATGCCCCTTTCGGATCGGACAGGTTTTTTTTTTAATAGTGTATTTCTTCATCTCTTTTCTCACTCAGAAGTTTTTTTTAATAAGCTTTAAGAGGTGATGGCAAACAAATGAACAATGGCAAACTAATTAACCGCAAAGCTAACGTGGGGATCTTCTCCGTTCCATCCTGCGTAGTAGTGGACGGTCGACGCTTTTGATACACAGATATAAGTACGAACGGATTTAAACAGTACAATCGTTTGCTAACCGAGCTTTGTGTATGTGAAGTGTGTTTTGGTCTTATTGCTCAAAGGACTGCCTTGTTGTTTACTACGAATTTAGATTTTGTATTTTCTGTGACCAGTGATAAGTTTTCGAAATCCGAATAGTGAGCTTACAACAACAACACCATCCTTCACTTGCTCTTATCATAATTTATTAAGGGGTCGGCGCAGCTTGTATTCTTCTTCTATACTTCTCTATAACTCGTCATCTCATCAGTCACCTCCTTTTTGTCATATTACTCTTTACACAGTCCATCCACCGTTTCTTTGGTCTTCCTCTACTCTTATACCCATCCACATTCATACTCAATACTTTCCTCACGAAGTTTTCCTCATTCTTCCGCATCACATACCCTTAGTGAGCCAACCGATTACCACACAACTTTTAACTTTTCGGTCACCGGCGCCACTTTCAGAGTTCCTCTTCATCCTTATAAACATCGATATTATTAGTAGTTCAGTAAAAAAAAGTTAATGTGCTAGCATGGTACTGGAAAGAACTCTCAACTGAACATGGAAATATGTAGTATCCTGAATTTTATAAAACCAAATAACATTCTTAAAACTGTTTTTATTCAAGTTTCAGCGATGTCACAGGTGTTACAGTGTCACGGCTGTTACAGCCACACGTGTTATATAAACCTCCATGGGCTTCGCACGAACGCGCGACGAAAACGTAACGTACCTAATTTCTGACGATTTTAAAATTGCAGATGCTCGTTTCGCAATAAATAATGATTAGATAGAATACTGTTCCCTTAGATCACCAATCAAATCAAATAAAAATAAACTAGAAATTTTACGTAGTATAAGTTGCTATTTACTTATTTTTATATAGTTTATAACTAATTGTGCTTGTAGTAAACAACTTAGCTGTGTTTTCGACTCAAACATCGTTCGAATTATCGTGCGTTCGTGATAGGCTCTCTGGACACTTAACCGTCCGCGACACGCACCAGTTACGGCCCGTAGTGTGGAGCCCTAAATCACGGCAGCAGTTTGTATAAATCATCAGCGGCCGGTAAATATTCTCTGCTGAACGTCGGCCTTCCGCGTAAACTGGTATAACTGCGGTGATCGTACGGTAGTCGTAAATCATTGTGTATGGCAGGTGAATTGGTGATCGCGTATGCTGTTTAAGGAGAGAATTATGATTTTCGGAAAATAAATCCCCCGACTGCCTTAAACAGTTGCACCACATGCAGCAACCATCGGATTATGAATACAAGTAACAATCCATAGTTTGTTTTGAATAATTCTATTGATTCTACCTAAATATTATTGAGTTGTCAAATCTAAAACAGTACCTACAATAGGGAATATGCATGTATTTTTTTCTTCATTTAAATCAATAAAGTACAGTACTATCAACCCAAGAAAATAATTAAATGTTAAGTTCGAAGACTGAATGTCGCTCAAAAAAAATATTAAACTTCTAAAATTGTCTACAAGAATTCAAACATCCGTGACTGTCGCGGCCATTCTTGTCAAAGCGGTTGACGTCATTTCCAGTTACGTCGTCTCTATCTGCCTTGTTTACATCTTACTTTTTACCCATAATATAATAATTATACTAAATGTATGTGCTTTATTCAAGCAAACATTGCAATAACAATACTTTAGTAACATCTTTTTGTGGCATTTTTAAGAAATAAAGAAAGTTTTGAATTTCTTGCATAGTGTTATTGCGGACGTAGTTTCGACTCAACGATGCTACTCTTTTGCTTTACTACGCCATTTTTTATGATCACTAAATATAACATGATATGATAAGGTGTGTGTGATCAATGGATGACTCCATATAACCCACAATTATCCTCATCCATTATTCCTTCCATTTTTAAACATAACTCATACAAATTAGAATTCTAAACGCTTTATCTGCTCTACAGACGTAATCAGCCGTGCTCTGTTTTTTAAACAAACTGATCGATCAGTGTCAAGTCTGTGTGTTTAATACATTAAACACGCTTTGGATGCATTCGCTTGTGGTTTTAAAATTAAAAAGTTTAATTATTATTAAAATTTACCGTACCTAATTGAGATGAGCTTTGTTTTTTCCCCAAAGTATGATCAATCATCTTTATAAGAAAATCGTGAACAAAATATTATAAATTACTAAACCAAATCATAATTAGAGTTACAAAAACTTGTGAAAGATATAATCTGAAGGATTTTGGAAGAAATTTATAATTAATTGCTTCCTATTTTTATTTATTTAAATGAATGACACTTCAACTTACTCACGAAAAAAAAACATAAATAGATATCAAAAACAGTCTAAGGTAAATCCATCACTTATAGAAGACCATTCAAAAGTTATATAGTAAACAGATAATTAAGAAAATTATGCAATATTTATTTTTCAATTGAAAATATTAATGGCATTGTATTGACACAATAAGTGTGTTCAGCGAATATCCCGCAACGCCGCGATTCTCGGTTACTTATGCCTACAATGCCCAAAAGCTAAAAAATCCTGAATGAATGTAAATGAATACACTTAGTACTATCGAGCAAAGTGATTTAACCTTAAATAAAAAACGAAATTCCTACCATATTTTAACCTGATTTTCAATTGTTATGTACAAATTCTCGACAACACGCAAAAAAATCAGCGTATCGAATTCTTTTTCGCGGATTCGTATAACTCTTTAGGGAAATTGTACCCTGATACATTATTACTATTGCAATCTTTACTACGGCCGTGTGGTCGCAACTGTAGGTATACATCACCCGTCACCTCCCATGGGCGTTGTAAAACTCGACCGAGGAATTAAATATTGGTAGGTCTGGCTTTAAAATGCACCTGTGTAGGCACTGCATGAAAACACTACTATCTATAATTAAAACGTAGTATTTCATCCTCAACATCCAAATGTACACAATAGAAACAATTACGACTGTAAAAAAATGATAACAAACTGGTTTAAGTCTCTTAGTTATGAGGATACAGACGCTTTCCTGGTTGATCATGAGTAATATAATCACACACCATAACGATACACACCTCACTCTACTCCACACACTACACTACTCTACACCTCACCTCACCACACACCACACCGCGCCACCCACAACACTGCATGTCACATCAAACCACACTACATCTTACACACGCGCCACACCTAACTAAAGCACACCGCGCTTCTCATGAAACATACTCAAGATATAATCATAATTATATTGACATTTCATATTCATATTCTTGACATTAATTATGATGGTGGTGACAATTTTTTTTTTACTTTTATTTTTGATCATTATTTTGTATTGGATGAATCTATTTAATTTGTTTTTACATTTCTTTATTTGACATACATCATTTTATTTTATTGACTTTTTATACTTTTGACTTATATTGTAATGGTGGAATCTATTGTTTTTATATTCTTTATTTAAGATATTTTAGCAGGGGAATTTAAAATGTTTTACTTAAAAAAAAAATAACGTAAGTACATGATTTCTATTGTAATTCGATGATTTATATTGTAATTACTATTGTAATTCTTTTATTTTTATAATTTAGTGTAAAATTTCGATACAATGTAAAAATTGTTACTGAAATAAAAGAAAAAAAAGTGATGTAAAATTAAAAAATAACAATAAGCTGTAATAATTATATGTAACATATAATTATTACAGCTGAAAGAGTGGAGTTTCCAAACACAGGTATTGTTTGCCTAACAGGAGGCTCCAAACACAATTCATTGTATATGAAGCATTTTCTTTAACTAAAAATATTTTTCTTTTTTATTTTCATGATCCACAGCCCGACTTCACCCACTGCTGGGTATAGGCCTCTGCGGCGGCGACCTCTCGCTCCCGGCCCTGGTTCCATCCATGGTCCGGAGCGAGACGGAATGGGACGCCGTCACCTCCTTCTGCGAAGCAGTCATGCTAGCGAAGGAGGTGGCGGAACGGAACAGGGAAAAATCCACACGTCCTGGCCGCCGCGGGAGACGCCCTGGGCGTCGGGGGCCAGGTGGTGGCTTCCGGCCACCGTAGGCGCGAGCCTGTAGACGGGGAGCTATGGGCTAGCTCGCCGTCCGTCCGTCTCATGACGACAGGCCGTGTCGACGGCGCGTTCGTGTTCCACGCGCGCCTCAAATAGAGTCAGCAATAGGGAAGGGGTCCGCAAGGGCCGAAGCCTGCCGGGGCTGCGGGACTATTTGAAAGAGATACCGTGGCCCCGGAACACAAAGGGCGATGAAGGAACATGGATGGGTTTTAGTCAGAAAAATCTCACACTCCCTCCTGCTCCGCCCAGAGCGGGAGGAGTCATAATCATAATCATAATCATCATTTATTACATTCATGTAGTTTACAAGTTGTTACAAAATACATATATAGGTTTCATACATGAACCCTGCTAGGGCACAGCAATATAAATACATAGTTTAAAGTGCTACAGTGTCACAAAAATAAACAAACCACTAAACAAATAATAGTTTTAACTTGTCTAACAGGTATCCAACATTTGTAATTTAAATAAGTAGCTTTCATAATATAATAAATGGGGTAAGAACAATTTAGTGGTCATCATTTACATTCACAAATTAAAACAAAATAAAAATTCAAACAAAGCAAATAGCGATAGTCATTTGATGATTTCCCATCCGAAAAAAAAAGGGTATAGGCCTCTCTTTGCTTGTGCCAAGCTCAACGTTCTTGTGCCAACCTCATTCGGGATATTCCCGCGACGGCAACAATGTCGTCTGCCCAGTAGTAGTGGTAACAGCTGTAGTCTTTACCTAATTGAAATACCTGATACTAATAACGTCTTTTATATGAACCCCATTTCTATCTTCCCCTATTCTGCTTTTTTATTGCTATTTTTTTGCTGATTATGATACTGTAGAAATATTCTGCTGAGAGATCTCAAAGAAAAGACAATGTAGGGACAAGTTCGCTGATGAAGGGTGACCTATCTTTTTCCTGAAGCGCAAACTCATCGACATGTGCATTCTGCCCATCCTAACGTACGGTGCTCAAACTTGGTCCCTGACCGAGTCACAAAAGTCCAAACTCAAGGTTTGCCAAAGGGCGATGGAGCGTAGTGTATTGGATATAAAGCTCAGCGACAGAATTCGCAATACCGCACAATACGCTCAAAAACCGGAATCGCTGATGTGGGTAACAAGTCTTCTGGGTTGAAGTGGGAGTGGGAGCGCCATGTCTGTAGAATGTACAAGACCGATGGGCCAGAATCGTCACATAGTGAGTGCCAGAAGACGGGCGCCGTCGCCGAGGAAGGCCTTGAAAACGCTGGCATGACGACTTAGAGACGTTTGTTAGAGATTGGCCGGAGAAAGCCGCACGTAGAAGAGTGGAAGGCTATAGGGGAGGCCTTTGCCCAGCAGTGGGACAATATAGGCTAATACATAAAAAAAAGGACAAGTACGCAGTAATTAACATTACGTGCTAAGGCTGACACGTTCAGGGCTCTTTGCGTCAAAAAGATAGATGACTCAAAGATAGTACTTCGGTAAGAAATAAGAACAACTGTAAAGTAAGTTGAGAATAGGAAATGTTAGCTAAACAAACTAGAATTAGACTAAAGATTAGCTGTATGTACTTTTAACTTGCATTCTAAATGAAATAGTACCGTATACATAGTCCTATAGGTACCTGCAATGAGGCCCTACTCCCTAACGCATCGTCCGTATTTTCGGATCTGTCCGTCTCTCTCACTCGCACTCATCTGCAAACGTGCGCGAGAGAGATGGATAGACCCGAATATACGCACGAAGCGCTAGAGAGTAGGGCCCCTGATTGTTTACACGTTTACGATACATAACAATTTGATGTTGATGTTTGGGGTAATCGTCAGTTTAATTTTTAACTACTAAGAAGATAACTTCTGTGCTGAATGATCCTGCTGATATATGCTGTAACACTGTAATAACCAATGACATACATAACATCACGCTTGTATCACCGAAGAGTTAGGCAGTGGTGTACCTGATAGTAGGTACACCCACATTTCGCGAGTTATGTATATTTCAAGTTACATGTATTAGGGGGCGAGCCTATTGCCATCAACTGGGCATAAATCCAGACTACGTGGCTACTGAGAAATACCCTATGGAATAATCCAATAACATTGCCCGAGCCGGGAATCGAACCCAGGACCTCATACTCAGCAGTCGCGCTTGCTACCACTAGACCAACGTGGCAGTCGAAATTGAACAGTAATTGAATCAAAAGTAATTTTAATTCGAGTTTTTTTCATACATAAGCAAACTACTTTCTAAACCTATCTACACTGACCTGCAAAAATAAGTACTACACTTTGAAAAATTTTTTTTTTTCTAAACTATAGAAGTTAGATATTTAAAATAAAAAACGTTATAAAGCAATTTTTATCAGCTTTCTTTGAAACTATAGACAAAATTAAACTATTTTTCGAGTCCTTTTTGTTTCGAAAGTATATCTTGTGTACTTAAAAAGTTATTGCAATTTTAAAAGTGTGATACTTATTTTTGCAGGCCAGTTTATTATATTAACGATCTTCAGTAAGTTTTAGAGTAGATTATGTTCCACCAACGTATCATACACACATAGAACTTCAGATAATGCTTTAACTACGAGTTAGCAATTAGTATTCACTTCTAGATCCACTAGTTTGACCTACATACGGCTTACACAAGTTGTCTGTGCATAGAAGAAGAAAGTTATATGTACTGGGGATATTGTTCTCGATAGAAATGTTTGTTTATTTTTGTACTATGTTTATATTATTCTTTGTTTTTGTGTTTTTAAATTATGTAATACTTTAATAATGTTGTTAATTTAATCTTTTCCTATTTGGTTGCAAGTGTATGGTTTAGGTTTAGTTTAAGTTCTAAGCTGTCGCATTAGGGTAAACCTTGTAATGATAGTTTAAGGTGTTATACATCAATAAATAAACGTTAAACACAGCTAAATGCTTTTAGTTTGAATTAGAATCATTCGGTAAAAGGAAATAGCTGAATAATGGCTTTTTAAACCGGCTTTTTAACACGTTTGGGTGTGAAAAGAATACCCAATTGTTTGTGTTTACAAAGAGCGTCTTTATAATAATAATAAACATTAAAGAATCAACTTGATTATTCTTATCTGTCTGTGTGCACACCATTCTCATAAAAACTCCGAGGGATTTTAATGGGGATTCCGTTGCATATTGGGCTCTGTCCCGCGAGTGCACTAGGGCATGTTTTTATTAGGGTTCCACTCTCAAATGGATGCAAAAAACATAGAAAAGCGTGCGAAAATAGTCGAGAGGAAAAACAAACTAAAAACATTATGTTACGGGATAGCTGCTATAGATATAAAATAGTCCTTACATAAAAATGTTACGGACGTAATCGTTGTGGTCCGGGCTGTCCTCGATTCTTATCTTGATAAAGGATATGTCCCATACTGTCACTGTGGATTAACCCATAGATTTAAACTTATTGGGAAACGGATTTCCCATGTCTTTACTTTGAGGTTTGCCTGGATAAAACTTTTAATTCTTTGTCTTAGGAAACTTTGCACCGTTTTGTCCCAACCACAAGGCTAGATAAAATGCTATATTGATGGGTTTCAGGGACCTACACACAACTATGTAGTGAAACGATTTATCTTATTCAACTCACTTTTATTTCTAGTCTTCTACAGCCAGTAAATCCGACTTCTGGCAAGACAAGACATACTTCTAGACGGACAGCTTTCAATGACTTTTTAATCTCTTGCAGTTTGCTCTGAGTGAAAATATTTGGGATATGTAATGAGAATAGCTATGCAAATATTTCTCGAGCGAGCAGATTTGGATTTCGGAAAAATTGAGTTTCAAAGACGGTAAGTCAGAATCAAGTGCCGTGGTAACTCGGCTTTACGAGTCGCTATGCTCCATTCTGTCTGTATGTCCCCATATTGGGTAATATTTCATGTAATACTGTGTTTTGTTCGCAGCAAATAGTGAAATTTATTGCGACGGCGACAAGCGGGTTTATTATCATTTAGTTTATTGCTCAGCGAGGAATGCGATGATATATTATGGCCGGCTGATCGTTCGAATTCTACAGTGAATAACAATTTGCCAATTGAGACTGGTTATCACAAAGGTCCATAACATATTTATTGTTCCAAATTATTTATACAAAATGGAAAGAGTGTCTCTCTTTATAATGCAAATTAATTTGAAATGAGTCGGACAAATAATGTTATTTTGGTTGTAAAAATATTTGCCTATTTATCTCCGAAATGAATTTGGACAGCCAAATATAATTGTCTAGCCAGATGAAAAACAAACATGCAGACTAAAGTAATAAAGTGTCTATGAATATTTTAGAAGCCTTTGTCAGTTTCAGTGTTCTAAGCTTTTTATTTCGTACAATTTCGTATTATGTTCGTGACAACCTTTGAACTCACATTTGTAAAGTTTTTCTCTAGTCTAGCTTAATTGGACGTTCACAATTACAATGAAAATGTTTATTTACCCTTTTTCATACAAATAAAATTCATATTGGAGCGCTATACTAACAAAAAATAAACGCTATGTTGCGTTGCCGACTAAATTGATGGTTTGTGTTAGTTTTATCTCGTGTTACTCTGTTTTAGTTGAATTGTTACCGGGGAATTTATGTCGTCAATTATTAGTGGAACGAAATATGAATAATATTTGAAGCTTTATTTTAATTGCGTAGGTACTTGTTAGGCTTGGGTTGCCACTGAATAAAGATAAAAAATGTAACATCCCAATCAGACTACAGTTTTTTAAGAAAAAGTGAGAAATATTACTGTGAACTTGTTGAAGTTTACACGTGGCCCAGGTTGTAATATTGAAAGCCTGTTGTTTTACCAAAATTATTAGACTAAGACATACTTACAGGAAAAGCTGCATAAATACAAATAAATAATATAAATGATTTCACATGCACAACATATTAATGTTTTTTCTTTTATTTTACTTTTATTTGGTTAGCATTCAAATTATTTTCTGACTCTTCACTAATCATATAATAAGTACTAGTTTTGCTCGCGTCTTCGCTTCCGTCATGTATGGAAATGAACCCACGGCAACGTTTTAAATGTAGCACTCGGGGATAAAATAAAACATCTGCAGAGAACGACTGACAGTAGTATATCGACACTCGATATAATGTAGCTTCCCGTTAGTGTAAGAATTTTCGGAATCGGATCATTAGTTCCGAAGATTATCCCTACATTCAAACTTTTACCTCTTTTTAATATTACTACAGATTAAAAAAATTAAGTATAAAGTGTCAAGTAGAAATTGGTGGTGAAAACTATAACCTTTAGGATTCTAATTAATTTTTATTTCTTACTGTTAAGACTACCGCAGACTATAGACAAGACTGACAGACTATTTCTCTACTAGTGCGAGCGAGAAAGACTATTTATCTCTCGCTCGCACTAGTAGGGAAATAGGAAATAGTCTTTCTAAAGACAGTCTTGTCTATAGTGTGAGGTAGCGCTTAGCCCACATCACCCCATTGCTTGTCAAAGACCTTTCCCCATGACTTCCAGTTCTTTCCTACTTTAGTTGTAAACCCATTAAAAACTTACTTATCACTTAATTAAACCGATAGCTACACAGTCCTGAATAAAAAGTGGCTTACGATTAAGTAGATAACTTGCGGGTGGTGTCACTTGAGCGCGGGGACTTCTAGAGAGATAAATTGTAGCCGTTGACTGATGGCTCGAGGTTGCCAGTTGCAAAAAAAGAAGAGAAGTGATTGACTTGTGGCTTACGGGCCTTGAAGGCGTGAAATGGTTTTTTAATCGATGGTTTTTTTTAGATACTTTCACCTTTTATTCATTTCTGTTGTTTTATTTTGATTTCTTTAAAAAGTAACATAAAATGACGTCGTTTCTTATAGAGATTGCTCACAATAGGTGGTGTTGACTAGATTGATTACTACAAAGGTAGATCACTCAACTACTTATTTCATAAAATTATTTTACGAGCAAAATTCAAACATATTTTAGAGCACTGTTTTAAGCTTTCACGGTTTAAAACTAAACTTATATTGTCACTTACGGGATATCTTCCGTGATTATTATTATTTTTGAGCTCCCAAGATATTTCGACGCTGTTGCAAGCGCTATGATCGCGGGTTGTCGGGAGCTCAAAACAAATAATAATCACGGAAGATATCCCGAAAGTGACAATATAAGATTACATTTTATAGAAACCAAAAAAATGAATAGGTACCTTTTCAATTCTCTCATGTGGATTAAGTGATAAGATAATATTAATAAAGATAATATTAATACTCCGAACGATACAATAAAGCTCGGAAAAATATCGTTAAAGAACAATAACCAGTTATTGCACCAGCTAAGCTGCCATAGTAAAAAAGGAAATGCGGTAATGGAGTGTTCCAAACGCGACGGAAACGCGATTGGAGCTGTCTCCTCTTGCGTCAGTATTCCATTCACTTAGTAATTACTGAAGCTCGTGTTTTATACGAGACGAGTTCTTCGTGTGTTTAGTTACGAGTTAATATCGTAGGCGATATGTTAAAGAGTATTTTTGCGACGGGCAATCTACATTTATAGTTACTTGATATAATACTTACATTATTTATTTCACTAACAGTCAACGCATAACTTAATCCAATGGGTAGGTATACAGTTTGTTTAAATCAAACCATGCCCTATCCGTGAGGGTATTATTGTAAGTATTAAGGTAAGATTTTTAGATAACAATAAAGAATACCTCGATATAAATAAAATAAAATGTAAAAATTATATGGCATTATGGCAACACAGGACACGGGCAGCGACACTCCGGCCGCGGTCGCTTCTTGGGTAGTGACGTCATAAACAAGCAATTGACGATCGAACATTCTGACGCCAATGGAGTTGTCACGTTTGAAAAAAATATTAAGTTTTGGGGAAATGGTGGTAATTTGGCCACAAGTATCAAGCATTTTAAAATTCAATAATACAATAATGTTTATGAATATTAGATGTTTCTTATTTTAATTGGAAAAATACGAAAATGATCGTTAAGGAAGTGTCTTTAAATATTTATGTTCACCTAAAGGGCTAAAATAGGCTGAAAGTTTGTAATTTTTGCAGATAGGAATTTCACTGGTATGAACTGGTATGAATGTGATTTTGTACCTAGTTAATTACCTACCTAGGTTGATTTATGGCTTTCAGGTACAAAGAGAGTCAACATAAGCAAATCGTAAGCCTTAATTATGTAATTTATACGTCAAGAAAAAAGCAAGTAGACTAAATTAAAACAGGAAAAAAATTGTACGCATTTCGAATTTCTCTCTTTCGTAAACAATTTACTAACTTAATGATACCAGGGCAACATAGAATCAAGAAGCTTTATGTCAGCTGACGCCTAGAGTTATTTTCAAATTCCCTTTACCGGCTTCTGCCGGTATTAGGGCAAGCTTAAAGGGTCTAAACGTATTGTATCAAGCGGAATGGGCGAGGTCAAGTAGATTTAAAACGCTTTTGAAGGCACGGAATCAAGCAAGCCTGAAGATTAACTAAATGTTAAATAGGCTTATGGGCTGTGTAATTACAGTTTGTTACTTGCGCACTCAGCGATAATTATTTAAAATCATTATAATATTAAATACGTAAGTATTTTTGGTGCTCAGGCGTAGGGTTAAGCAAAATATACTATAATTGCAAAGACAATATTTTTATTTTTTCAGTTATGTTCAATGAGCTGCTGAAATGAGCATGAGGTCTTGGGTTCGATTCTTAGGTCAGGCAAAGTGTTATTGGGTTTTACCATCAGGAATTTCACAGTAGCAGCCACAGAGTCTAGAATTGAGCCCGGTTGATGGCAATAGGCTCGCCAAGTATTACATGCGACTTAAACATAACTGGCGAAATGTGTGTATTATGTATTTAGGTGCACCTCTCTCTGCCTAACCCTTCCGGGATAACAGGCGTGATGTTGTGTTATGTAAGTTATTATCCCATGATCTGTCCACGAAGTAGACGCAATAGTTAATCAATTGCGTCTCGAACAAATTGGTCATTTGACAGATCATGATCTATGAGGGCAGACAGATCATGATATGTTACCCACACATGGGGACTTCATCAGGTGTCGCGCTCAGTTCATATTGAAATGGAAAGGCTTCCAACATTTGATAAAGCAATAAGTAAACAAAACACTCGACCCTGTTGTACAACCCGCTCGTAATCCGCTGTCCATTTTTCATATTTCGCATTACACATAACTTCCCACACTGTTAAAGCTGGTCGCTCGGTTCGGTTGAGAGGGTAAAATGTGGAAAACCTAAACGGAATTTATATTTTCCAGAATGTCACCCTTTATCGAACGTTTCCATACAAAATTCGGGATGGAGCATAAATTGTAGCGACGGTCCGAGGACGTTTTACGGTACTTTGAGGAGGATCCTAGCTTGCCTTTAATACCGGTTCGCTGTATGTTTTATACAGCTCCGTTGGTCTCGCGGTCGTAATGCGACTGCTGAGCGTGGGGTTCTGGGTTCGATTACCAGGTCGGATAAGTTCGGTCTCAGTGAGAATGTGAAGTACTACTGTACCTTTATACACGCTTGTGTTTTATACATATCTCTTGCAAACACGGCTATCATTTTACTATTTATTTTGAACTTCGGATAACCATTCAGTGAAATACTGCTTCTTGCACGTCTGAATTTTAAATTTGTGCAGCAGACCGATTTTCTTTTGCATTTTATGAGCTATTTACGTCTTTTAGGGAACCTTTAAAACTTCCTTTAAAAGTTAGAACATTTTAAAAATACAAGATTAACTTCCCCAGCGGTTCGAATTTTCACTTCAACCGCTTTCGTAAACGCCAACTTTAAACTGCAAAGGAAAAGCAAATAGTCACCCACAGCTGACGAAGATTAAATTAAATGAGGAAAGTTTGAAGAACTATCTCCTTTCAGATTGTTGGATTGACGACGAGAACCGATTGTGAGACCGAATGCAATGGAGAACCGATACTGTCTTGAATCCAATTTTAAGTTTTAAGTAGGTATTTGAACTACATGAGATGTAGGTACTGAAGAATTTATAGGGGGGATTTGGTTGGCTATTCTGTTCTTTGACTAACTATCTCCAGAACGAAACAAACAAAAAAGATAAATGTTTTTATGGGTGCATTTGGAAAACAAAAGCTCCTCCCATGAACGAGTCAACAGGGATTGAAGTTTGTTTCCGAACAAAGTCGCGGACATCAGCAAAACTATCCATAAATATCGAAGCGAGCAAAAACATTTCATATCAGAACCAAAACAAAGATAACTCATTCAGAAAATAATATTCGTTTCGCCGAAGAAACGATAATTTCTTGCCACGACATAATAAATGATGGTTCGCGTATAAACACACAGGTACCATATATATTAGGAGAGAGATAATGCCCCGGAACAGAAAAACATATAGATATATATAAATACGTAAGAAAAGGGACCGATTTCCCCGTTATTGAAAACCTCCGTCTTTATCATCGCCCGTTGATTCGAGCGAGTCCGCCCGAGCAGGTGTCATATTTCAATGGAACTTTTTCCTTCTCCCTAATTCGATCCAGCAAATGATTTGGAAAGGCCCGATTGGATGACGTCATTATTTATTATGCACGGGTTAGTATAGCTAGTAAAAGGCGGAAGGAAAATGCCCGGGCCGGGGAAAATAAATTATTAACTTTTCGCGGAAATCTGCGGGTAAACTATTTTTGCGCTGTTAGGGAAATGAGAATTGTAGGCGAATGGCAGTTCATTGTGCTTTATTGAACCTTATTGTGATAGATTTGTTGGTTTAGTAGAAAGAACACCAGCTGATAACTATCGCTAGATGACTTCTTGATCGGGATTTCACCGGTTGTTTTAACGACTGATGTGTTTATCGTTTTCAAAAATGAGTGGTGTTCACTGGTACCCCATAAAAAGCAGCATGGTTTGAGTGACGAGAAGAAAAAATACCATGTGTAAGTATACCAAAATTATTTTGAATTAGCTTTTAAAAGTAAGCAACCTCGGTTTAATCCCAAAGTGACATGCAAATGAACTCCCTTGACACCTTTACAGCACTTCGATAATGTCTCAAAATTTATGAAGCGAAAGATGACGCCACAAAAAATGTTATAGCGCTAAGTAACGCATTGAATTTTTTGCCGCCATCTTATTGTTCGCAGCATTTAAGTTAATGTGGTGTTAATAATTGACATGAATGCGGTTTAAACACCTAATATGTGTTGGGGAATAATAATACACCTATATAGAACATTGTGAGCAGTATTTCGCAGTGTTTAATGGTTCGGAATCGTGATAGTTGAACTTAGTGCCCGCATTCATAATACAAGGTTTGGGCTCGGAGGATGGCGAGTTTCGAAATAAAAGGAATGAAGGATTCATTTCTGGGGAGAATTTCTTAGCTGTAGCTTTTAATAAAATTGGAGTTCATTTTAATCTTGCATCTTTTTCCAGTTTTAATAGACGGAGGTATTGTTTCAAACAAAAAGCGCACAGTGCAATACTCTAAAAGTAATTAAGGGTAATTTGTGAATTATTTACAATTTAAAAATCTATTGAAATAAAATAAACTAACTAACTTAAAAAAAACTTGGCGTCAAACAACTCCTCCTCAACGCTGTCAACTGGTAATGTCCCCAAGAGACTGGCGGCGTTATACCACGCTGTATGGCAACGCTTAAGCCTTTGGCCAAGGGAAAAGCCAGCCCTATTTGTGAATAATATTGGTTCACTCTCAATAAAATGTTAGGATCAATATTGGTACGTACTGAAATATACCTACTCTCAGAGATTTAGTAGCTACAAACGTAGTACAAACTAGACAATTGAGAGATTTTTAAACGTTCTACCTATGTTTTGAACTACGTTTTTAACTTCTGCTAGTGCCAGATCTATAAAACGAATGAACTGAGTTTCAAATTCCCAACTTTCTAATAATACCTCAAATCCTTACAAACAACAGAACTTTTCCTTCGACTTTTCGTTTAAATCTAATTTCGGGAAAACGTGCCGTTCATACACGTAGTACAAATCACGGTACTTTTCTCGGTAAATAAAATCAGCGCGCGCTGGCATTGACGGATCGTTCGCCCACCTACAATGAACGATCGGTGGCAGAATGGCGGGCTGGCACACTGGCACTCTCTGGCAGGCCATCGCAAGTATGTTTCCTTGCCAGCTTTTAGCCGAAACGTTTCGGGCAAGAAGAATTTTATTCCCGCGGGAAATAGGATTTGTAGTTTAGATGTAACGAGTATTGTTTTTCCTAGTAGGTTATTAAGTTAGAACTTTGGTTGAATGCGAGTTTAACTAAGATGGTTGGATTTTCTCTTACTAAGTAGATGCTGATAAAAAGTAAAATTACTTTTGTTGTTCTAATCTGTGCCCACAGCGTCTGGATGAAAAGGATTCAGCCACTTTTGGGCATTACAGATTCCAAGGAAATTCCAGTTGGGTCAAAGCCTGATATTCTCTCTCTGTCGCACGAATTTTCGGACGTACTGTAAGTACTGTAGGCTCTGTAAGTACCTAGTCACGAAATGTAAAGCGATTTCACGCCTGTTTTACAGCCTCAAACAAGTTATGGGATCCAAGATCCAGTAACCGTAATGCCGTAATACTATGTATGTTATAATACACACAGAGGAAGTTAACGTGATCTTTAATGTTCTGTGTCAAGCCATGTGTGGTACAGCCAGTTTGGTCTTTGTTCGTATAATTCATAGGAAACTTTGTTCTGGGATAGAACTTATTTATCTGTTAGGATAATGTTTTATTTCAAACTTACTTACC
Organism: Xestia rhomboidea; assembly: GCA_963853795.1. Lineage (NCBI taxonomy): Eukaryota > Metazoa > Arthropoda > Insecta > Lepidoptera > Noctuidae > Xestia > Xestia rhomboidea. The sequence continues at coordinate 11,393,372 of OY970763.1, read as the reverse complement.
TATTGTTTTCAAGGACTGTGTTGATTTAAAGGTGTAGACTGTAGGTACCTATTTGGGAAATGTTAGTCGGTCAATATTCCCGTAATCAGAAGGTTCCCGTGCCATGCCGTGTTCCGTGCCGTATTCAGAAGAAACAGCACAAAAAATATAAGAATTATGGAAAAAACGAGTGACACGAGTGACGGGGCCTCCATAAGCATGTTTAGGCCACATTTAAATGCAAACATAATTTTACATTGAATTTTAATTTACATAGAACAGTAACGTTTATGGAAATATGTTCTATGTTTCCGGTACTAGGTACTTGTCAGAATGAAACCCTTGCTCTCGAAACCTGCCATTATTAATTTAGACTACGACATTCTATGCAGTCAACCGTTTTAAACCCCTCATTGCGTATTCTGTGGGCCGGTAATAAATTTCAAATTAACAAATTTCTAGCAAATTGAATTTATGGTCCTCTCAAAACATACGAAACCCCAATTTAGTATGAAACTTCGGAATTAGACGAGAAAAAAGTTTATTTAATAATATTAATCCTGGCAACATTATTATTGCAAGTATAAAATTAAGAAAATTATGTGTTCCTAAATAAATGATATAGAAAACGGTTTTCTTATTATTTTGTGTCTAAATTCATGTTTAAATATTTATACAGGGCACCTATTAATTAGGCACCGTACCTTTATCACCCTTAAGCTATTTAATTAAATATACATACCCCGAACCCGCAAAAAAAACAACATCCCACCTTTAAACAGTCTTACCTTTTTTTTGTCCGAAATATTTTTCTAAGGCCTGAATTCCTGCTACGCTGATGTCGGTCGCGTACGTCCGTCGCGCGTACGAGTATACATTGTTTTCTATATAGCGCCATACTGCGACACTGACGTCAGCGGCGCGTACGTTGCTACATATTTCTCGCTGACGTACGCGACCGACCGTGCGCGACCGACGTCAGCGTAGCAGGAATTCAGGCCTAAGAGAACAAGGATATTCGGCAATGAGTATTGTCTGTTTTGTCTTGGTGTGCCCATTTTGTTTTACGGTAGGTAAAGCAAAATGGCATCAGACAATAGACAACTTCATCGTATAGCTGAGTCTATCATTTACAGTTATTTTACCTATAATACCATAAACCTTATTTCAAAGAGATGAAAGGTCACTGTACTGCAAAATCAGGGTTAAAAAAAAACCTGCTAAGTGCGAGTCAGATTCGCGCATGAAGGGTTCCGTACCATCGTAGTAGGGGAGCCCCCTTTAACTTTTACAACAAAAAAATGTTGTATTTTAAGCGGCAACAGAAATACAATCATCAACTGTCTAGCTATCAGTGAGTTCATGGTTCATGAGATACAGCCTGGTGACAGACAGACAGACGGACAGGGTAAGCTTAGTAATACGGTCCCGTTTTTATCCCTTTAGGTACGAAACACTAAAAAGGGACAGTATAATAATATTTTCTTTAAAATGGACAACATTGTAGAACATTTTTTTTTCTCTTTTGGTTTTTTCATTACGTCGAGAACGAGGCTTTTGGCTACTTTGTATAATTTTATTTTATAATGCGCGTCTTATTTGTTTAGAATGGGCAGTTTTTCTTTCTTTTCTTGTCGACAAGAAGTTGTGGGCTAAAGTTATCACGTGCTGCGCGCTGGCGTTTTCCCAGCGAAAGTTGGGCTAAGACTGAGCTATAAATATCCTGGTCTGTGCGCCAATAAATTAATGTTGCCAGCATGAGGACGCGCGCCAGAGGTTGCGGTCTATTAACTTTCTATATAAATTTTAACGTTTTCATTCTGTTTTGTTGTACCGCGTGTGTTGCGGTTTTTGTCGCAATTATTTTTTTGGTGGATGGGGTGGGACTTACTGTGAGAGTAGGGGCGGTACGTTTTTGCAACTTTGATGGCTCTAGATAAAACGTTCATAATGTTTGTGTGAAGAAGTGGCGAGATGACCTGGTTGTGAATCACGAAGAGGATTTTGAGGTGGTGCAGAAAAAGAATACCTTTTTTTTTCGGATGGGAAATCATCAAATGACTCCTCCCGCTCTGGGCGGAGCAGGAGGGAGTGTCAGACTTTTACTGACTAAAACCCATCAATGTTCCTTCATCGCCCTTTGTGTTCCAAGGCCACGGCATCTCTTTCGAATAGTCCCGCAGCCCCGGCAGGCTTCGGCCCTTGCCTATTGCAGAAAAAGAATACCTGGAAGGCTAATATGGGGCAGACCTATGCCCAGCAGTGGGTGACTCAAAAATATAATAAAAAATATTTTTTGTTGATGAAACTATAAACTTTATTTAATTGTTTTTAAAATATTTATTTCCTTTACTCATTAGTTTACATATGTTTAACATTTTTAAATATTTCTATATAAAACACTATAAAAAAAGAGAGACTCTCTCTTGAGAGAGGAACTTCCTAACAATACGTGCCGCGTCCAGAAGTACTGCTTTTTGAATCAAGCCCTTGATCCAGCTGCCAAGCGTGAGCCTCCTAAGATGTTGGTCGAGGCTCTTGGCTATTAAGGCATTGGCCGACACGACTATCGGCACAATGACTGCTGTACTCACGTCCCACATGTTGACAACCGCGCGAGCCAGATCTAGATATTTGAATTGTTTATCTTTCTCTGCTTTCACGAGGTTCCCCTCATGCGGGACCGTTATATCAACAATCATTGTGTGACGCTATTATTATTATTATTATATAAAGGGTGTAAATATAAGTAAAGTAGGTACTTCTTGAAAGGAGCTTAGCTACTGAATTATTAAAACCAATTTTATTAATTATTCAATTCAATGTGTTGTATAATTTAACATCATAAAATATTCTGTTACTAACAAAGGTGAAATTAAAAAGAAATAAATTTAAAGAAATGCTTTTAATTTTGTAAAGGCCAGAAGACTCATTAACCTACTATTCAAAAGGTATTTCTTATAATTTATTGAGCTCCAGGTTAGAATAATATTTAAGATATTCCAAGAGTAAGATTTATGAAATCAGATTTGATAATTAATTTACTGTTTTCAGGTTGATAACCTATGTACTATCGTAGACACTCCCGCCTGATCACCACTAAGCAAATTTTGTTTGCACTCGCAACGTAGAAACGCTCTATATTTTGTATAGAAATAATGAATGAAAGACCATATCGATCGGCCGAGCGTTAGCGAGAGTTATTGTTATTTTGCGCGCCAAATTAACGCTTTCTAATAGGCCTAAACTTTAAGAGGGCGTGGCTCGGCGCCTCCACATGAATTAAGCGAAAAAAAGAATTAACTGATCAGGCGGAAAAGACCACTACTGTACCTATTCCAAAATCGCTATTCGAGTTTTAGCTAATTCAAAGAGAATATTGTAACAAGAACCTTGGTTGTCTCTCTAGACATCTTAATATTATAACAACCCATGTTTCTCAATAATGATGAGAAGAAACAACACGATCCATTATTTTTGCGTAATAATATTATGTACTTATTTCCTCTTCTTGAGATAAGCTGGAAAATATACTGTGTTTCGTTATTAATTCATGCATATATACATTATTTTTAACCCCCGATGCGAAAACGACGGGGTGTTACAAGTTTGACGTGTCTATGTGTGTCTGTGTGTGTCTGTGTGTAGGTATGTCTATCTGTGGCATTGTAGCTCCCGAACGGGTGAACCGATTTTGATTTTGTTTTTTTTTTGTTTGAAAAATGAATTAGTCGGGAGTGTTCTTAGCTATGTTTGATGAAAATCGGTCCAAGATGGCCGCCGCTACAAAATGGCGGAATGCATATTTTTTTTACAATTCCCTCAATATGGGTATCAAATGAAAGGACTTGACTAGTAGAATAATTTACACTATATTGAAAGGGAATGAGGAATATATTAACTAACGAAATTTAACTAAAACTTGAAAATTATTGTTTTGTCTTCTCAATCCCCTAGTACTAATTACAACCCTACGTGTCGGGGTTTTTTTTAATTTTTAATTTAATGTAACTTGTTATTTAATCATAAACTAACTATATACATAATTAATTTAAAACTATTAAAACACTGAAATAAATAAACTAACAACAAACTATAAAAGGGCATCGAAAAACTCCTCCTCAACGCTGTACATTCATTATCATTATATACAATAATGTAATTGGCCCAGGTTACCTGACATAGCGTTAAAAAGCAAATTATACAGAGATGGTTTATTTATCTCATTTTTAAATCTTTATCTATATGTTATGTTAGATACTAGTTCGATACTCGTTCTGTTAGATGTTTAAGTACATCTAAACTTGTATTTTATAAATAGAAGTTTAGATTTACTTGCCCGAGAAAAGTTTGAAAAGTGTAATAACTCCTTGATATAAAAAAACTAACAAACTTGGTCAATTTTCGAAACTGAAATATTATTTAGTTTCAATACTTTTGTTCATCATTGTTATTTATGAAGTTTGTTTTTATTTACTTATTTAAACTTCATGTACAATAGAGGTACATAGGCCGGCTTAATGCCACAAGGCATTCTCTACCAGTCAACCTTTAGGTCAAATAGGACAGCATTGTGATAGAGTACAAAAAAATAAATAAGAAAATACCATTTTGTTAAATTAAATTGATATATATGCATAAATAGTACCTACATACTAATACACACATATAGAGATAAAATTAAATAAACTGATATACATATATAGATTATAATACAAACAAATAGTCCAAAATACGAGAAACCACATAATATTTACTACTATTTTTTACTTCTTGTGCTCCAGAGTGCTTCTAATGACAAGGTTATTATATTTTTGGAATGATCGTAAAAAAATCTCCTCACTAGTAGAACAATTTTACAACTAGCTTTAAAAAAATGTCCGCGTAAAATTATTATAAAGATATTACTACCCCATATGAATCGGATTTTGTTATTGCACGGAACCCTAATCTTTTTCCTAAAATAAAAGTAGAATAAGTTACTCCTTGTAACATCAGCCAGTAAAAGTCACGTGAAAATCGGTCCCGCCGTTATGGAGATTAGCCGAAATAAATGGTCAGATAGACAAATATTGGAAAAAATGTGTTTTTGTTATAAGAGCCGTATACATTTTCATATGCATTTAATAAAAAGCTGATATTTTGAAATTACGAACAGACACTTCAATTTTATTTATTTGTATAGATAAAAATACAACATTGCAATCCTGGCCCAGCAACAAAATCATACAAACGTTGTTTCCAGCAAATTCAATAGCATTTGTCTCCCGACGATTTTTGATGAAACAGCCCTGTTGTTCAGTTCCCGAACAGAATTCACAAGTTTACTGTTTATTTACAGCCACATAACCATATCAACGGACTTGCTAGTTTGCGATTTACGATCAGATCCGTAAATCCGTTTCGATCAACAAAGCAGTTTCCGACAGTTAAAACAATCGTGTATTGGTTCAGAAAAGCCATTCAGTTAAGCCGAGTTAATTGTAGATCTCGGTCGATTTGCATAGATTTGTTTGTTTTGGATTTGCGCTGTTTACACACTACCGCTACCGGTACGACAGTGACGTGAAACACGGTATTACCTCTTGCATGTTGGCCTGTTACCGCCAAGCGTAATATTACGTCGGAAACTGATTGGAAGGGTGTGAAATATGAACTGAAGTCTCTATTTAATTGCCGTGTTGAGGGATGTGTGATTATAAATACCAAAACACAGCGAAAATGATTCATCATCATTCTCTTTTTCTTATCCCAATTAATTTAGGGTCGATGCAGCATCTTTTCTTCTTTCATACGTGTCATCTCATCAGACAACTTTCTTGCTTTCTTTGGTCTCCACATTCATACTCAAAACTTTCCTCAAATCATTTTTTTCATTCCTCCGCATCACATGCATACCAAGCCAACCAATTATCCATATTAACCATATTTGAGAAAATCGAAACAAATTCTTAAAATCATGGCTCCCTGTACTTCGTGCATATCTCATGGTCATGAAACTCAAAGTTAACTCAAAGTTATGTTTTCCTACCTACTTAAATATATTAGAAAACATACTCTAAGTATTATTGTTTTACCGCTAATAGCTACAAATTAAGCTGATTGTTATCAATGCAGGCTGCATTAATAATCGGCTTCTGCTCGGCTTCTCTTGCCAAATTAAAAATTAAATATTAAGACTCCGTAACAGAATCGTATATTGTTTGTCCCTAAGGAGACGTAAATTTTCTGAATCATACATACTTTATATAGACCTACACAGCTTTGGTATACACTCCAAAATGAAGTGGAACATCGTTAGATTACCAACAACAGCTACAATAGATTTATCTTCTCAATGGGAGGACTAGAATCAAACGGTGGTATCCAGGAGTGTGTGTAGATGTTTGGAGAGGAATTCATAGCGATATAAACGCAATATTGTACCCCTTGTTCAAAACACAATACTTAGTAATTGGCGAAATATGGGAACATTTCTGCCTAACCCTTAGAGGATAACAGGCTAGATTTTATGTTATGTTAAAATCACGATCATATTATATAACATTTAGTCACATGACAAGTCGTAGTGACAAAATGCTTCGTTGTATTGAAAATCAGAAGCGCTATTATCAAAATCACCCTTATTTATTCTGCAATAAGGTACAGCATGAAGAGAGACTGCACTACTTTCCTTATCTAAATAAAAAAACAGGGAACCACTACACTATTTACCTCTATCTTTCTAAAATGCACCTAATAATACACCAATACTAATGTTTTACCAGGAAAATGTTTGTGTGATGAGCATGGACATTTGTTTCCGAGTCATGGATGTTTATATGTATAACTAGTTTGCTTGGGTGCGCGAGCTGCAAGCAGCTCGCGTGTTTGGTGTTTTTGAGAAGTATTCCTTACCCTTATAAAATTTTGAGAATCCATAGGCATCCTTAAATGAATTGGAAAATCCGTTAGAATTGCCCCTAAATCAGTATGAGAACCCTTAAGAAACCCCTAAAACATTTGAGAAGTATAAAAAAACATTACCCTGAGGTTTGCTTGTCGTCGTCCCTGAGTTACGCTTCACCCACTCAACCTTCGTTACGCTACGGAGGTCGGCGGCTCGCTTCGCTCGCCACCTCCCCCCTTCGCTCCACTCGGTCTCACAGGCTCGCTCCGCTCAGGACCTACCTACCACCGGACAGGTTTCGACGCTTACTATAATATTTGTTCAAACACCTGATGGCTACCTCTAACCGTTATGAAGTTACAGCCCTTTCAAGTTTAGGGGAGGTTGGGGAGAGGAGTTTCACCCACTCAACCTTCGTTACGCTACAGAGGTCGCCGGCTCGTTTCGCTCGCCACCTTCCCCCTTCGCTCCATTCGGTCTCACAGGTTCGCTCCGCTTAGGACCTACCTGCCCCCGGAAAGCTGCTACCTTTCAATTTTAGGGGAGGTTGGGGAGGGGGATATAAAAATTTCAACGCTCCTCAATAATAAAGTATAGTCAAAATCAAAATGCCACTACGTGTCCTAGTTTCCGAGATACGATGGGGGGAGTGGTGAAGGGGGAGAGAGGGGGGAGTTTTGAAAAATGATTTTGACTAACAATCAGCCCCTTCTTACGAATCTGAAAAAAAAAAAGTTCCAAGTCACTTAACTTCCGAGATCCGCCTAAAGGGGGGGAGAAGGGGGGAAAGGGGGACAACTTTGAAAACTGGTTTTTACTTTTCCGAGCCTCCTCTATACGAATCCGAAAAAAAAATGTACCAAGTCTCTTGGTTTCCGAGATACGATAGGGAGGGGGGAGAAGGGGGGCGAAAAGGGGAGGTTTGGGATTTTTCCCATAGGTTTCAGAGTTAGTTGTTTACGAATCTGTCAAAATATGCCCACCTCCCCATCCACCATCTGGGAGAACAATTCTGTCAGTGAGTGAGTGAGTCAGTCAGTGGTAATTCAGCTTTATATTATCATGGATGTTTATATGTATAATAAGTATGTATTGACAAACAAAAAGTATCTATGTAGTATATCAACTATCTGGTGTCCACGACATAAGCCTCGTTGCTTAGTGTGGCACTAGATGGCGCTGCGTGTTATGTCCAGCGATATTTATTTAAATTAAGCACAGAGTTGTAACATGGTGAATGGACTGCGTGAAGTATGATGTGGCTAGAGCGGTCGTACTCGTCTGATGAGATGTCGAGTAATAGAGAAGTATGGAAGAAGAAGACGTGCTGTGCTGACCTCAAATAGATGGGCTAGATGGGCAGGAGAACAATGATTATGCGAGTTATAACAATATTAAAAAGTAAGTTCCTCGGTTATCAGAAAGTATCGAAGTTAAACACAGTGCGGCGGCGGCGTTAAGATTCATTAAGTAATGCCGAAGTTCCGTTCTGCAATTTAATTAAAGTTTTGTATATTCGCTAGAGCCGCCTCGCGGCGCTGCCCGCATCCCTCTACAAACTTGTCCAAAGGAATCTGACCTAGATGTATCTCAGTGTACATGTATGTTGGTTACAAAATTTTAGCAAAGTTTTAAAACTTGTGCAATATTCTTAAAGTTAATTTCCTTAGAGACCGTCTTTCGCTGATGTACTTTGCTTTGTGTCTTCCTTTATTAATTTTCTTTAGTTTATTGGTTTAGTTATGAGAGAAAAAGGATGGGTCATGAACGAAGTAATAAAGAATTTTTCTAGTTTTTCTTTATAGGTATCAAGCTTGGAGGGATTTTTATGTTAATAATTAGAAAACAGCCAGCATTCGATGTCATAGCAGATATAAATCATTCAGAATCAATTAATTAGTCCTTTATAGTATTGTATTTCCGAGGGTCGACTTGGAGAGGGATATTGATATAACACCACTGAATTACGTCACCGTATAATAAATTATTAGTAACAAGTAACTGCGGCCGATGCGCAGCTCTTCTCCTAAAATAAAATAATCCACCGGACCCAACCAAATGCATGTAACAAAACCATAGCGAGTTTTAATTTTTCCTGTGCTGCCATCTATCGAGTGATGCGGTACTAGTTATCGAACCATATTATCGAAGTGATCTCGCTATGATTTCGCTTCTCGCTCAGACAAGTATTGATCTTAAAAAATAAACTTGTTTGTTATGATAGTATAGTATAGTTACAAACCAGGATGTCCCAAGAAAAGACGTCCAGAAGAAAATTTTGGAACCTGTCTTCAAAGGCTTACCATGTAATGCGATTATTTATAGTTTAGGAGTTAGGCGTTTTTTTAAATAAACTGTGTGCCTTCTGTGGTATAAACATGTATTTAAAAATGTTCAGTTAAATTCTAGCTAGAATATGAATTTTACTGCCTGTAACCAACGACTAATAGTAGACTAATTAACTTGAGGTAAACTACCTTGCATTTCACGTTACCACACAAACAATCACTCATTTACATATCTGTACAAACGTAGAAACCACCTCATCATTAAAAGTAATAACATTACACCGTCATATTTTGTTTATTACGAACATTTGGGATAAATGTGCGTTTGCTGTTTGCCCGGAACATCCGGAGTGTCCCACATAATTATTATATTCTGCCCGGGAACTCCGGGTGTGCCCAACAGAGCATGGGAATTTATATGCAACCATAGGAATTTATCACCAGATTTATGGGTTTCTTCATATTTAATGTGAGATCAACCTTTCTTTATGACAACCCATCTGTGATGTTTGTTTGATTTTAAACAAGTCTTCAAATCGCTTTGGTTTTTTAGTTGTTTGGGTGCGGGTACTACTCATCATCTCATCATCTGGTTTCGTGGCCGAAATTGGAACTAACGTCACCATTTTGTTTTTTCAAAACATTTCACAAAAAAATCATTGCGGAAATGTTTACAAACAGCGCCTTATGTCGGAAAATTAGAATGTTATTATTAAATATCACCAGCTAAAGGCATTTATCAATATCACGTGCGAAACGAATTGAAATTAATCCAATAATCTAGACGCATGACAACCATTAATTTTATTATGGAATCTGATTTACAGATCCCGCTAATTTTTATAATGAACTCATTTGTATAGGCCTTAAATGAATGCCGATGATAATTCATTGGTAGGTGAGCGATGAGGCCCAATCTATATAAATATGAGTACTTGAGACATAAACTATAGTATACTCAAATCAGATTACCTACTCAATCATTTCAGACTGATTTTCCATTAAGGCAGCATGAAACAAAATTAAATAACGCCAGCACGGATATTAAAAACTGCATTAAGTACATTTTAAAAACTAATAGAAAATGTGCAACGCGTCCGAGCATCCTATTTTAAAATCTATCGTCCACCGGTTTATCCGTGTAAAATATTATTTCCTTCACGATAGACCAGCCGATGATGGTCGACCGTTACCGAAGTTGCACGAAACGTGTCGAAAGAATCCGAGGTAGAAAATTTATTTACCTGACGCCGGGGTCACATGTTATTTCTATGGTCTATATTAGGGAAGCCTTTTACCACGAGTGGGGTCAGAAAACTGCCTCTAATAGGTACTTTTGTTGTGAACCCAGAAATGTTACTCTGGGTATATCAGGGAATTTCTGGATTTTTTTGTAAATGTGGGTCCAGTACCGCGTACGTACGTGCCTGGCTGTAATCAGGTTTTTGCTGATTGCTACCGGTAACAAAACATGGATTCATAAACAAAAACGTGGCTCCTAGAAGGAAAATGCTACGTATTTTTCCAACATTATAATAACTGTGTTTTCACCCCATCTATTCGAAAAAGACGACTTTGTTCGCCTTTAAGTGCACCTAAAGGTGGTGTTTTCTATAAGAAACTTTTAGCGGGCAGTAATGAGTTTTTAATCCTCTTTATAAGTGTGCCGCAATAAATATCTTTGCCGCGCACTTTTCGAATTTCACATAATAATCATTTAGCGGGCAGTAATGAGTTTTTAATCCTCTTTATAAGTGCGCCGCAATTATCTTCGCCGCGCACTTTTTGAATTTGGATCATCTTAGTGTTCAGCGCCAAAGAAATCGAATGCAAATATTGTTTGAACAAAGACTGGCTGGTCCGACAGCCTATAGTCGCGCCGCCGGCTAAATAAAAAAAAAAAAGAAATCAAATTAAAAACGCGCGAACTACGCCCGCGTTTTCGTCAATTTTCAGGGATTGTTAGAAATTCATGGTTTTGTTTTGAAAAATTAGTTCTTCAAGTGACAGTGAATAAAATATGAGGCGCCATTTATTTTCTCATAGTGGGTGATGAAAAGTAAGAGTGTATCGGGCGCATAACATATTTTTGGCTCGGGCGACGTACTTTGAATCCCTCGCTGCGTTAAGGATTCTACTAAAGAATCCCTCGCTACGCTCGGGATTCTACTCTAGAATCCCTCACTTCGCTCTGGATTCAAAAAAGCGCCCTCGCCGTAAACATATTATTTTGCTCCCTTATGATACAATCTACTATAGTTAAACTCTGTTTTACGCGTCAGTTGATAAGGCTGTATTTCTGCTTATTAGTATTCAACATAATAGCAAAATGAAACAAGCTCTTAATTATTTATACGTTTAATTACGTATTTAAATCTCAGGCTCACAACTGGTTAAAAATCAGTGTCACTTCAAGTTTTCTAAAGAAAAATCTTCCACTCACACTTGTATCGTGGCATGAATTTTTCCCACAAACTCCGCTCGCTTTTATACATCTAGCTGTATCTCTTTTAGGCTAAGAGAATGGAGACCTATTTTCCGAGCGCACGCCTCTTTTGTTTCGTCCACATTCATTAATCTATATGGGATGGGAGAGCTCTTAGCCTACGGCCTTCTACGGCACTCTGACGGCACTCGACTGCCGTGTTACTTGCCGTAGTACTTTTTTAATACTTTTAGTGACTAATAGCTTATTAATGTAACACTTAGCAGTGTCCGGGAAATGACTGGAAAACTTAAGCAATAAAGTGGATATAGATTTGGCATTTCAATTCTTGTCGACGGATTTTATATCTAACTAAAGATTTATTCATGCATTGAAAGGAAATTAAAATGTAAGCTACAAAAGACCTTATTTATAAAAATCGTTTAATTTAATATTATATTGTCCACAATAACTTCCGGCGTTACATTTTATGCATTTAATTTTGTGCCTTATCTTGTAAAAAGCGCAAAAAGGCTTCGTTTCCAACGAAATTATTTATTTGCCACTATAACGTTGGCAACGTACAAACAATAAATATTAATTATTTCGTTAGTTTGTGTTTCGTTTATTTATTTACGTCTAGTGTATTGAATGAACATAAAAGTCACTTACGGATAAAATATAGTTAAGGCACATAAGGTACAAAAAATATATTGCTTGAAACTGGCTGTTAAAGTGTTAAGGTTACCCATACTTAACAGTAAAATATTTGCTTTAATGTGCTGGGTTTACGACAATACAGCAAAGTAGTTTCCTATATCGTAAAAAACCGGCCAAGTACGAGTCAAACTCGAGCATGAAGGGTTCCATACCATCGTAATACCGGAGCCCCCTTTAACTTTTAACTTTTATTATTTGTTGTTATAGCGGCAACAGAAATACACATTCTGTGAAAATTTCAACTGTCTAGCTATTACGGATCATGAGATACCGCCTACTGACAGACAGACGGACGGACAGCGGAGGCTTATAAAAGGGTTCCGTTGGTTACCGTTTGGATACGGAACTATAAAAATTGCTACTGGCTCAAATATTTGTATTCTTGTAAGAACCACCATCCCATATTATGTTTCTGAACCACATTTAGGTACAGTGGTAGGTACACACATACTGAATGAAAAATGTTTTCGAAATTGTTCTTCCTACGATAGTTTAATAACTAGACCGCCTTTATAGTCAACAAATCTCCCTTAGTCAAAAAAACTCTGCAAATATTTAAAAAAATAAGCCACACTTAATAAAATCTGTTGTTTTATTTATTTCCTTCGAGTAATCAAAATACTGCGCAATTTTATGCTCATAAAAATTCAGTTCAAGCACGTCGTAACGAAAAATATAAATGAAGTGATGAATTAGGTGTTTTGTTTTGCCTACATAAATAATGAATACAAAGATTAGCTTTTGCACGTGGCATCACCCGTGTGTAGAGAATGCCTTGTGGCATTAAGTCCGCCTATGAACCACTCATATACATCACTACATATTATAAAACAAAGTCCTCCGCCGCGTCTGTCTGTCTGTCTGTTCGCGATAAACTCAAAAACTACTGCACCGATTTTCATGTTGTTTCCACCAATGGATAGAGTGGTTCTCGAGGAAGGTTTTAGTATATTATTGGTCAAGTTTTGTATACATTGGCTAAAATATAATGATATTTGTTGGAGGTGTCGGAAAAAAATAAGCCACCTGGGAGATTTCGATTACGGGCTCCCATGGGTTGCGGGAACGGGATCAAAATTTCATGATTACTATTGGTCGCGATAACCGACATCCACGCGGGCGAAGCTGCGGGCATCAGCTAGTGAAAATAATTAAAATAATCCACAAGCACATACTAAAATCGTCTACCTATAGCTGCTTCCCAACTATGTTGGGGTCGGCATCCACACTAACCGGATGCAGCTGAAAACCAGCATTTTACATGGAGCGAGTGCTATCTTACCCCCACAACCCAGTTAGTAATGGGAAATACTGCCTACCTGTAACGACTGTCAAAGATCTACAAGTGATAGCCGGGACCAACGGCTTCAGCCTTGAATTACTGTCGCGCTGACAGTCGGTCGCGCACCGTCGGTCGCGTACGAGTATCATGTATATATATTTATATACAGGCTGTAAACAACCTCATCACGAAGCCGTCAACCAAGCATTCTGTACATCAAACTAAGTAACTCTACGCAAAAAGTATTGCTGGGACACGACATTTTTTTTTGGGGCCTTACGTGCTTTCTGCGGCACGGAGAAAACTCGGTATGTAACCGATGGTCATCCATTCACGGATCAACCTAGGCAAGCACGGCTTAACCTTGCTTGGGACACAAAACATATCAGGCATACAAACATCTGTCTAATACTTCGGGATATACAGTGTTGAATTTAGCAGGCGCAGCGGTAGTAAGGCTGCCTTACGTTCTTAGGGTCCCGGTTTCGAATCCCGGTTGGAGCAAATGTTTGTGTGATGAGCATGGACATTTGTTTCCGAGTCATGGATGTTTATATGTATAATAAGTATGTATTTACAAACAAAAAAAGTATCTATGTAGTATATCAACTATCTGGTGTCCACGACACAAGCCTCGTTGCTTAGTGTGGCACTAGATGGCGCTGTGTGTTAATGTCCGGCGATATTTATTTATTATTATTTATGTTTATGTGTGGGTATAACTTTAAATTGTTAGTGGGTGAGCAAACAGATTTCACCTCTCTCGACTTGATTGGCAGAAAGCCTGATTAGTTCACTGAGATTGCCGGTGATACGAAACCCAGTTTGATTCCCGCATGTCAGATGTCGGATTGAGTACAAATTCAGCTTTTCCAATCTGAGTGCATTTGCATGTTTGTTATATGAGTACGCACTTGCCATGCTTTCATAGTTATTTTTACAACTGAGAGAATAAACATACTGTAAAATGAGTGGTAAATGAAAAGACCATGACCTTGGATTTTTTATACATTCATTAGAATGTTCCTGGACTGCCGTTGGTCTAGTTTTTTTTTTTTTCGCATGGGAAATCATCAAATGACTCCTCCCGCTCTGGGCGGAGCAGGAGGGAGTGTCAGACTTTTACTGACTAAAACCCATCCATGTTCCTTCCTCGCCCTTTGTGTTCCGGGGCCATGGTATCTCTTTCGAATAGTCCCGCAGCCCCGGCAGGCTTCGGCCCTTGCGGACCCCTTCACTGTTGCTGACTCTCTTTGAGGCGCGCGTGGAACACGAACGCGCCGTCGACACGGCCTGTCGTCATGAGACGGACGGACGGCGAGCTAGCCCATAGCTCCCCGTCCACAGGCCCGCGCCTACGGTGGCCGGAAGCTACCACGTGGCCCCCTACGCCCGGGGCGTCTCCCGCGGCGGCCGGGACGTGTGGATCTCTCCCTGTCCCGTTCCGCCACCTCCTTCGCTAGCATGACTGCTTCGCAGAAGAAGGTGACGGCGTCCCATTCCGTCTCGCTCCGGACCATGGCACGAACCAGGGCCGAAAGCGAGAGGTCGCCGCCGCCGATCGCCACCTCGAGGACACGGCGGTGCTCCACCCAAGCGGGGCACACCTCCACAGTGTGCTCCACCGTGTCCTCCGGTCGATCCTCGCAATGGAAACACCCGGGCAAGTATGAGGTCTTGAGTTCAATTCCTATGTCGGGACAAGATAAGATTTCTTTATTTGTTTAATCATTGTATACATTCAAGAGCATGCAAGAAATTACATTGTTTTAGTCCAGACATGTTTAGCCATAAGTATATTTCCATAACATTGAGAGACAAAAAAAATAACAATAAGAAATAATCTAAAAATTACCTAGAATAGGCACACGCAAAGTTTATTATATTACAACTTTATAAATTAAAAAAAAATCTGATGTGATGAGTACTATTGGGTTTTTCCATTAGAAATTTCTCAGTGGCAACCACGGAGTCTAGATTTATGCCCGTTTGATGGCCCTATTACTATTACGTGGGACTTAAACATAACCGGCGAAGTGTGTAGATACAGATATGGAAGTATAGATTAGTCAGCATTATCATATATATATATAAATTATATGTTGCTGGACATTACCACACATCGCCATATAGTGCCACACTAAGCAACGAGGCTTGTGTCGTTGACACCAGATTGTTGATATACTACATATATACTTTTTGTTTGTAAATACATACTTATCATACCTATGAACATCCATGACTCGGAAACAAATGTCCATGCGCATCACACAAACATTTGCTTCACTATTTTTAATGTGTACTATGATGTGTGTATGATTAGGTACACCTCTGCCTAACCCTTCGGGTATGACAGGCGTGATGTTATGTTATGTATGATGTTCCTGTGGGATAATTTTCAACCTCCACACGAGCTAAGCAGTGGACAGAGCCAGTATTTATACAATTGTTAATTACCTACATAAGCCCCGTTCGCACTATGTCGTGACGACAGATAATCGTGTCTCAAACTCAAACTCAAACTCAAATCATTTATTTCAATTAGACCATTACGGCACTTTTGAAAGTTGAAAATACAATATAAGCAAAGCTACAGTCACAGTCACAAGGCATAATAACTTGAGAAAGTACTGTAGTTGACCATTCCCTAACGTAATTCCATAGCGAGTAGTTTTAAGTGTCGTGGCTTGTGTATTTAAATGGAGGTGTTCACATATAGGACGACGCGATTACGTCCAACTAAAAACCAACGATAAATTAATCGTCACGACACAGTGGGAACGGCGCCTTAGATACTATTGAAACTACGTCACTAACACACTAATTGCGTATGACGCTAACAGCTCTAGTAATGCGTAGTTAACAGTTGAGTGATAACTGATATCAATCTGTAGATAATGTTCCCTAATTAATTATGTATATCGGATTCTATTTACTAATTAGCACACGCTAGTATCTACGTGTAGGATTGCCTATCAAACAATGATTATAATCCTCTGATATATATGTATATAAGTTATGAATATTAATAACAGATCAACATGAGTGTATGTGTGTACGAACAAACTATTTGATGTACAGGCAAAAATAATATTTTTTATATTTTATGCTTAATAAGTTTTAAGCTTACGGTATTTTTAAGAGAGTGGTTTAAAATAATGAACCAGGTAATCAGCACACTTTTGAAATTGTTTAAAAGTAATTGCAAGTTAACTGCTTGTATATCAAACTGGTTTTTGTCCGTAACGTCGTCCGCGTCGAAGAAACATGTCCTATTAGTAGGTATAGCTTTCCATTAGTGAAATAATTTTATTGAAATCGGATATCAGTCGGTCTCCAGTAACAGGGTTGTTGAAGTCAGATAGGCAGTCGTTCCATGTAAAGTACTGTTAATCAGTTGCATCTGGTTTAACTGGAACCCGACCACAACGTAGTTAAGAAAAGGCTAGGCAAATGATAAACTACATCTAAACTTAAAAAAATTATCTCTTCATAATCTGAAGAGATAAAGTTTTATATATATTATTATAGCTCACTTAGTATGCTTCATATATACTACGGCAAGCATAAAAAAATACTTATTTATAAAAGCAAAACCGACTTCCATGGAAATCGATTTTTTTTGGAAAATTGTTTTATAATTCACTCTTTTTAGTTGCTCACAAATTCTTGTCGTGAATTAATTTGACATTGTAACTATTATTATATCATCATGTCATCAACATCTTCCGTGATAAAAAAATACACGACGTAATAAAGTGCCAACAGCCAGTCAAAGACTAAAGTTCCTACAACCAGCATAAAAAACACGAGTGCGAAGCTAGCTTTATCAAGTTTTTAACTCCATTACGTGAGTGCTATATGACAGCCTTTGTCATAGCTCGTCTGAGCGTGACAGTTGCATAAAAAGAGTTTGCATAGCTAGAGGATGTTCGATTCTATCAGTGATTGGATTGTGATTCGTAAATCGAATGCGGATTGTCGGGAAGAACATTGTAAAGAAATCAAAGGGCTGATTATGTGGTGTTCAAAACTTGAATGCTTACTTAACTATTTTGTCGTCTGTACAATAATTATGAAGATAGATATATCATGTTTGTCTACTGGTTTCTTAAAGTCATCATTTGCCTAGCCTTTTCCCAACTTTGTTGGGGTCGGGTTCCAACCCAACCGGAAGCAGCTGAATACCAGTATTTTACATGGAGCGACTGCCTATCTGACCTCCACAACCCAGTTAGTACTTGGTATTACGATACCCCTTGGTAAGACTGGCTGTCAGACTTTTTGGGACATTGCAACTACCTGTAACGACTGTCAAAGATCTACAAATGCTGCACTACTGGTTTTATAAAGTAATATCGAAAAATTCGTATTGTTTTTCTTAGCATCAATGCCGATGTTTTCAGAAATAATCCCTAAATATAAGTTTACATAACAAGGATAATTTCCCGGAAACCCAAGAGGGAAAAACCGTACGGAAAAGGAATAAACATTTATTAAATCATACCGTATATGTGAGAGTTAGAAATGAGTGTTTTATTACCGACCCAAGTGTGCGGCCAGGAAATTTGCGATCAGAATTTCTGTCAGACTCTTTTGTAAGGAGATTCGTAGAGTATTAATTATTGATATAGTTTTTCTTTTTAACGAAATCATACGGATGCGGAACATCAATAGTACTTTAATTTAGATCACAGTTTGGGTTTAAAAACATTGTTATTGGTATTGTGTTTGTCGAACATTTAAGAGTTGCGTTTAACAAATTTAGGGTGTTAAAATAACATCGCAACACCCACATATACAACTTCCATCTATTTACATAACTTTTTCGGATTTTAGAATACAATACACAAGCTATTTATAGCCAAGCCTTGGCCTTTGCCCAGCTGTGGGATGTTGAAGGCTAACAGTAACAGTATTACATTCTTATCATAACATATATAAACTCAAGCCTTTTTTTCATGGGTATAGGCAGAAACTATAGAGAACGCCACCTGCTACTTCCAATAATACACAATCAATAAATGTAGTTACTGGTCTATATTTAGAAAGAAAATTGTTCAGTAAAACAAACAATATTTACTACAACGCTTATTTGGTGGCCCAATGTGGCATTATGAGCGACGGCTGTCGTAAAACGTCAAAACAATATTAACACGGAAAGTGCTTACACGACGTCTTTTACGAGCGTCAAGCTTAGTGCGAGTATACCACTATACCAACAGTACACTCGATAATTAGCTCGGTATTAACATAAACACCTAATTTATTTTACGTTGCGTGATTTCCTTGTGTAAAAGTGGTGTACTTGTCGAAAAAACAACTCTATTTGAATTGAAATAAGTCACTAAATCTCTTCAACCACGGTATTAAAATGACGTCTAATAACATTCGATATAATCGTGGAGTTATGTACAGTTAGGTCTGTTAGTTAATTGTATACGAAAAACCTTTCACGTAATATAACAAATGTCGGATTATCACTTAGTAAAGAATTCTCTTACTAATATCAGAAATCGCCTTTATTTTCCCGTAATACAAAAGTTGCACGTAAGCCGGCGTGCCGACATCGAAAAACTCGTTAAAAATCAATACGTAGCGGCAATGTTTACACGTAGTCATAGCGAACGAGCCGTATTGGATGTCAGCCAATAGCGAGGGATATTTGTCGAAAGCCATGACAACCGTAGAGACGCACCTGTGTTTCGAATATTTGGTCAATAAGTACAACAAACAGAATAAACGCGAATACATTCTAACGATGAATCAAGACGCTAAGAAAATCGCTAACAGTCTCTATGGACGAGTCAACGTGCCGGCTGTCGAAAGATGCCGAGTTAACTTTTGCACAGACTTAGAAAAGTCAGTTTTGATGAGCAACTTCGAGAGGCGGGCATGGAACCAAGTTGGGCCCGACGATGAATGGAACTTCTACTGGGCCTCCACGCAAACGTGCCGGAACTTATTCAGCGTCGAGAGCGGATACCGGATGAATGACAACCAAATAATAAATCACTTTCCAAACCACTACGAACTCTCGCGGAAGGACTTACTCGTGAAAAATATAAAGCGCTATAGAAAGGAGCTCGAACGGGAAGGCAACCCTTTGGCGGAGAAAGCCGAGGTCGCTTTACACGGAGGTCAAGTGGTAACTCGGTACGTTCATCTAGACTTTGTACCTGTTACGTTTGTGCTCCCCGCCGACTACAACATGTTTGTCGAGGAGTACCGTAAATCACCGCAAAGCACCTGGATCATGAAACCGTGCGGAAAATCTCAGGGAACGGGAATTTTTCTCATAAACAAGCTATCTAAACTGAAGAAATGGTCTCGTGAAGCAAAAACGCCTTTCCACCCACAATTGACTAAAGAAAGTTACGTTATTTCGCGTTATATAGACAATCCCTTACTAATAGGGGGCAAAAAGTTTGACCTGAGACTTTACGTGTTGGTTACTTCTTTCCGACCTCTGAAAGCTTATCTGTTCCAACTCGGCTTTTGTAGGTTTTGCACCGTGAAGTACGACACAAGTGTTACGGAGTTGGATAATATGTACGTACATCTTACTAACGTCAGCGTGCAGAAACATGGCGGAGATTATAATAACATACACGGTGGGAAGATGACCGTGCAGAATCTGCGCTTGTATTTAGAGGGGACGCAAGGCCGGGCGGTTACTGAGAAGCTGTTTGCAGCGATGCAGTGGCTTATAGTGCATTCTTTGAAGGCTGTGTCATCTGTGATGGCTAACGATAGACATTGTTTCGAGTGTTACGGCTATGACATAATAATTGACAACCAACTAAAGCCGTGGTTAGTGGAAGTGAATGCGTCCCCTTCATTAACATCAACGACAGTGAACGATAGGATATTGAAGTACAAATTGATAGATAACATGCTGTCGGTGGTTCTTCCAGCAGATGGTGTGCCGGACGTGCGCTGGAACAAAATACCAAGTGCTGAAGCGTTAGGTAACTTTGACTTACTAATAGACGAAGAGTTGTTGGAAAAGGAAGAGCCCACTCATAGCCGTGCTTTGAAAACTAAGTATAAGTGAAAACAACTTTATTGTGAGTGTATCTACCTAGATAAGACTTAGTTCGCTTTGTAGCCACTGATATCGCTTTAGTACCGACGCGTTTCTGAAACATTCACAATAGCGATATAAACTTGTAACCTATAAAATTCAAATGTTCCTAGAAAATTGAAGCTAGCGAGAGAAGGGTATCTCTACTACTGTGAATTGGTACTCACAGTTGAAGCAATCAAAGACAGTGAAAATGTTAGATCCTTTGGAAAATGCAAGAAATTTTCTGTTGTATTAAAACGAAAGTTATTTGATTGGATACGGTGATCATAGTATACTATGGACCACGTACATTTTAAAAATGACTTATTTCTAATTTTAAAACCTAATATTGCCACTATTAGGGATCGTAGCATCGTTTCAACAGAACGCCACATCGTTCTGTAGTTACCTAGCCTACCCCAGTGTGAAAAAACCTTGAGTTTCTGCATGCAGTGGCACTTTCTACGTTATTAAAACCTTTAAGCCCCTATCACATGTTGCGATCTCGTAAAACTGCCGCAAAAGAGTGTAAAATTAGAGACTTGCTACGTCAAAAGAAGCCGCCGTGCATACGTCGCGATTTGCATTTTAAAGTTTGTGGTGGAAAAATAACACCGTCGGGCCATTCTATATGCTAAATAGTGAAGAACTTCCGGCCGGTTAATGTTGTACAAGTTTATATCTGCCGCGACCGCGGCTTTGGAAGCAAACTTTATAATTTGGCCCTCAACGTTCTCTTTGAGAATTTGCGAAGTTCTTTTTTTTTAATTATATGGCGTGTGTGGACGCTTTAAATGTGGTTTTTGGTAAGAAGATTTGATGCGGGTTTAAAAGAGTGGTTTTGTTTTTTCGGCTGTGGAATGTAGGGCAGTGTGCACACTAAACACTAAACAGTTTTGTTTTCCATATAGCGGTATAGTCTGTCTTAGGGCAGACACACACAAAAAGCGTTGCGAGGAAGAATTTCTTAAGGAAACTGCTCGAAGTACCTTCTTTTCTACGTTGGTAGCGTTGCCACATTGCTTTGGTTTTATGTGTGCCTGCGTTTAGATAGTTTTGACTCAGTCTGTACAAAGCTTTACTAACATGTTTTTTTTATTATAAGACAAGTTCGGAAGTACTATTTAAAATCAGACTAAATACGAGTAGCTCTCAATCTGAAGTCTAGTCATAGTATTTTTAGCTAAGTTTCTCTTGTTGTGGGTTTTTTGTATTTATGTATTAGTTTATTTAGTGTTTAAACATGTACCTATAAATGTTTATATATAATTTACAAATAAAAATAAGAATAATAAAAATAACACTCCATTTTTTGGGCAGTCGTGTAAAAAATGGAAAGAAAAAAGAATTCGACCTGATGATTTTGAGCATATTAATTTACGAAAAAGAGACAACAATTAAAAAAAAAATACCTTTTCATAATGCTATTTAACCCAAAAGTTGACTGGTAGAGAAGCCTGCCTACTACTACTACTACTATTGTAAATATACTATGAAGTTTACATAAATAAAATTTAAACTTCCCAAGTATGAAAAAAAACACCCATCAATAATCTATGTCATACTGCACGCGGCATTGACTGTAAGCGGATATTATTTCAAATTGGCTAGTGAATCACTTCGCTCGCTTATAGTGATGTGCGTTCACGAGCTCCAATGGCCACATCATGCGTAATGGTGCTATTATGAGCACCGCACTGAATGGGTTAATGACCTGGTCGGTTTTGTAAAAAGTAAATTATGTGATAGTGTACCTTTGAATGTGTATTATTATGACAGGTAAATCTTGTTAAATATTTGGAAATTGTGCAATTATTATGTATAAAGGGTGTAAACCACCTCACCACAAAGCCGTCAACCAAGCATTCTGTACATCAAACTAAGTTACTTTACGCAAAAATTATTGCTGGGAGGGGACTTTTTGTTAGGGTGAAAAATCATGTTTTGTGGTAGAACTTAAAGTATCGCACTCAAAACATTGTGCTGATGTATGGATTGAATAGTACGGGGGTTGTGGCGGTGTTTAAAGTAAAAAATCTTACATTAAAAACTGGAAATTAAAAAAAAAAACTTGTCAAAAAGTTGGAACTTTGACCCCCAATATCTCCGTAACTAGAAGGTTCTCAGGTATGGTGTAGAACAAACAAATTATCGCAATGACGGGGAAAACAAGCGCCTTTCGCCTTCGTTAAGAGGTTTTTTACACCCTTTAAAATATAGTGAGGGATATTGTTATGTAACATATTAATGTCTATAATTCTGATGTATTTTATGTGTAGATTTTTTATTGTTGTTAAAGCATTATAAACAACGTTATTTTTTAAACGTTAAACGAAACTTGAAGATTATGTTTGTGATTTGTCTCCTACATATAAAATTGTAAAAGAAATATCAAAGCTAATAGAAAATAACCACTGGAATAAGAGAGTTTTTATTCATTTCCCGGCGACGGAAAATGCCTTTACAAAAATTTTCGTAAGTAGCGTAAACATATCTGAAATGAAAATGAAAGCACATCAAAAGAAGGTAAATACCGTAAAATGATGGATTGGTACAGAAACACGACAAGTACGTGACGTTGAAAACATTAAAATTTGCACTCAAAGGGGATAACGTGGGATCAAAATAATACGCGAAATGTAAAAGCAAATTCAATATTACAATGAATAAAGGAATAAAGGTTTTATACGTCACATTTTTATTTAAGCTTTCAAGTGTTCTTTTATCAAAATGAACATAATATGAAAAATATAATTTATTATGATAGGTATGTAATATTTCTTCGTATTTTATTCAGTAAAAAAGAGATAGCAGATCAGTTGAATGAATGATGGTAAAAAGGACGAAAGAAAATCGGATTATCACGGACCACGGAAAAAAAATGTTGGAAACTTGGAAGGACAGTGTCACACCGTCGTAAGTGTGCTCTCACCTTAAGGCTAAGTTCACAACAAAGCTGGTAGTCGACAATAGTGTAGAAAGAAAACAATGTTTTAAACGTTGTGACTCATATTTTATGATACAAGATTTAACACAGTATCAAAGAATAACTAACTGGGTTGTGCAGTTCAGATAGGCAGTGGCTCCACGTATAATACTGGTATTCAGCTGCATCCGGTTAGACTGGAAGCTGACCCCAACATAGTTGGGATGGGAAAAGGTTAGGCAGATGATCACAGAAAATCCCTTTTTTTATCGTTTATCAAGATAGCTAGATAGTATTTTTCAGTGCATTTAAAATTATAAGAACTTAAACGGTTATAAAAGTAGATTGACATCTGGAATTTTCGATACATATCGATACATTCCTCACATACTTCAGGTAACTAAAACATATTCTCCATTAACTAAAATACAGAAAATAATACTCCATTAACTAAAATACAGAAAAACAAGAGACTGTGACATAACATCATGCCAGTATTTCCCGGAAGGGTTAGGTAGAGGTGTACTTGTTATACGCTCACATTTTGCTAGACATGTTTTGAAGTCCTAGTATTAGGGACCATCAACCGAGCACAAATACAAACTCCGTACTGCCACTGAGATCTTCTAAAGACTATAACACACTTAAATAATCCGTTAGACGTTCAAAGCAACGTATGTTTTATTGAAATGTTACCTTCATCTTTGCAGCGTAAAGCGCTCTTCATCTAAACTTAGCATTACCGTCTAATATATACGACAGCGCTTTACACCGCGACGCGCTTCCTAATGCATGCTGCATACTTTTCCCTGTCGCATATCGCAGGGTACTGCCACACAACATATGGGAGGTACAGAAGGTTGGCGAAAACACACATAGACACGCGTATACATACGTACTCGTATATTACGTAGGCTACCTGACCCACGGCCGACAATTAACGATAAGCAAGTAGATATTACTTTTATTTTTAATCACTTGGCATTGTTTAGCTAGTAAATTTTGACATTTCATTCATGAATAAAAATTGTGTTTATAAAACTTGACATTGTATAAAAATTCCTAATTTCATATCAACATATTTATAATTATATTAATATACCTTGCATTGTTAGGGCATAGAGCTTTGTAAGTTAATTTTAATATTTCTCTTATTTATTGTATGTGAAACTGTCTAATATTAAGATCTTATCCTACTATTTATTCAGAAATAAATAAATCTTATCTAATCTTAGAAATGAGTTGGCGTGTAATGAGTTTGTTGTGTGTTCAGATAGTGTTGTTGCTGGACCATGAGCGTGTGCGCAACATCGACGAGCAATTGCTGACTGGTATACGTTGTAGCAAGCGAAACCTCTTCCAGCGACTCTTCTGCCGCCAAGCGAACATTGATGCGTGAGTACTCTCTTTAATAGCTCTTGTTGATGCGACAAAACGAGAGTACTCGCTGGCAGTATACTGCTGGCGAGTATTCTCGTTTGTCGCATCAACAAGAGCTCGTAATCAGCAAACAACTATAAATATAAATGTATCTCTTTTACCGACACGGGACCTTCAATCTTTTTCTTTTTGAGGGAGAAGTTGGATTAAGACAATTTGAGATCGTCGTACGTATTAGGTAGGTCTGTTTTCCCTCGTTGTACGGAGTTAGGCTTCTGTATAAGACCTTTGCAGTTTGTGGTACTGCTATGTGCGCATTACTTATGTAGTACACTCTACGACTTAAAGGAACGCTTAGTTGGAACCCAGGGTAAATTGTAACAAGTGCTGCCAAGCTTTGAGATTTGTACCGTATTTTTAATATTTAATAGGATTTGGCTGTTGTTTGACATTGTTTGAGGCTACGTTTCTTTGTAAGAGATTTGTAAATACTGTGAAAGAATCTGCAGGTAAATATTGTTCGTGCCCTTGTGTTTGGTTGACCAACTAGTCAAACAAAATGAGCAAAGAAGAATAATAAAATATTTTAGACGCGTACAGTGAAGAATGGTTCAAGGAGGTACAGGAAAAGAGCACATGCAAGGAATTTGGGGAGGCCTTTGCCCAACAGTGGGACAGTACAAGCTATTAATAAAAAGTTTACAATTTATCATCAAAAAAAGTGAATTAACTTTCCATAGGCAAGCTTGGCGCGAAAATAAATTAACTCAGCTTAACCGAGCGTCTAAAGTGTATTAGTAAAACATACCGCAACAAAACAGGCGAAACTTTTCAGCCACGAGAGGACGGTCGAAAAAAAAAAACTGGTAAAAAAGTTCGGGACGTCAGCAGTGGCCAGGGTACGCCAGGGTATTTTTTCGATCGATAGGATGCCAGTGGAACGGCCTCCTGCATATTTTAATGTCACGTTTTCGCCCTGAGCTTAGAATGCGAGGTAACTTCGATTGAAAAATCCGCGAAGCGCCTCGTCACTACCAAAGTTATTAATCACATTGCGGCGAAATCGCTGAACAAAAATGTAGTATCAAAATTGTAGAATTGGCACTTTTTATCTGGTAATAGTCACTGTGATGTGTTTGGTTAGAGTTAAATAACTATTACATAATTATGGTTCACCTGCGATTTTCACTATTAGGTTTTTAGAGACTTGCTCTGTCATGGATCTCAATTTAGATCTAGATTTAGATGCTTATTTTCAGATTTAAATGCGCTCACTCAAGTAACATTTCACCCAAGTTTCACCTATTGAGAAATAAAGCAGCACACACTTTTGAAAAAACACAACCTCGGATAATTTTATTTCGATTAAGCTCTCCATACGTACTACATCGTATACTTGACTAAAAACAGTTTTGGCAGCTAAATTAATTCAACGTCCCATAAAAATTACTATGTTTTTATTGCCATATACCTCCCTTCATCGCGCACATACACATTACACCACCCAATTACCCATGTAACTAACATACTAAGCAATAAGCAAAGTTTGGCGTGATACACAAACGATCTTATGCCACTAGCTATAACGTCCCAGGTTTAACGTCAGTAATAATGTATAAAACAGTCAGCTTGCTCGCCTATCTCCATTCTATTTACTACAGTACATGGAACAGTATTTAATAAACTCGATATTATAGCACACGTGCGAGAAAATCTTTCAAGCGAAAACAGCGAGCTGCTTCGATATAAATAGGATTATATGTTGAGCAAGAAAATATTGTGTGACCACAACGGACGGTTGCAGTGAAGAGTATATTTTAAAATATTGTATTGTACTCCAACAATACGATACTCGAGGTACTGCTTGCGGCATGCTTTCATTTTATTAATAAATCCTTTAGGAAATAGATTCAAACGCATACCACTGTATCATCAGCACACAAATTAGCTAACAGGCTGTCGAAATGTTAACTGTTGAGATTGGCTAGCTGAAATAATTACAACAGGCAATTACGTCACTTGAAATGACCTTGACAACCTGTTAGCTTATTATTATGTAGGTATATTAATGAGCTATTCAGTCTTAAATTCATGTATTCGTAAATGTATTCTTAAATTTTGTTTGCTAGTTTTAGGGAATTGTGTGAGCAACTGTAATAAAACTCGAACATCTATATTATTATTTTTTATTTATTTATTTATTTTATTTATTTATATACTACAATTCTAACAAATAAATTTCATTTCATTTCAATAAATTTCATTTCAAGGGGTATCGTGTTACCCAGTACTAACTTGGATGTAGAGGTCAGATAGGCAGTCGCTCTATGTAAAATACTGGTATTCAGCTGCATCCGGTTAGACTGGAAGCCGACCCCAACATAGTTGTGAAAAGGCTAGGTAGATGATGAATGAGCTATTGAGAAATCAGGTGTAAATTCAGAGATAAAGTAAAAAAATTGGTTTAAAAGTAAAATACTAAACTATCCCTTTTTTTTACAGGCGAAGTGACTGTAAGGGGTAGTATATTTCAGTGTGGTTACAGCCTATCTATACGTAAGAATTCTGTTTTACCTTTTTTTTTGCAACCAAGTAAGGAAATAAGGGGAAAAAACACATCACACACACCTTGCCATCAATATTTCTATGACAGCCCTAAACTACATGTTCCGTCATTCCAACGGTGAACGGTGGAGGGGAATTGGCGGAAATTGCACTCAATTGAAGGCATCGTCCCTAGCCTACAAATTACGAATATACTGCAAGTCGAAGCTATGACTAGAGATGTGCCTGTCTATGGCTCGTACGTGATCACGGGATCAAATCCGCTATTCATAGGTTGTTGTTGACTGGGGGCTTTTCCAGTGATTGGGAAGGGGGAATTTTACTGTTACTTTGTGGTTTTTTCTCGTACCAGTTATCAAGTAATGGATTTATTGATGAGTATTGACTCGTTGGTCTTGTGGTTGGATGCGTGACTGCTATGCGTGAATGTGATTCCTGCCAAGCAGATCCAGACAACTGTTATTTGGATTCATCATTGTTCCACTCACTGCTGAGTGTGGGCCTCCTCCCTTTTGTACTTCTCTTCCCTTGTCTGTGTGAGTCTCAACCAGGTCTTGTCTTTTTTTAAACATTCACGATCAGAACACATTATAAAACATATGGAAACGGGTATTTATCGCGAATTTTACTTTTTTATTTTTATTTTAGATCGAGTTGTTGAATAAACAACTTCGCTTTGCTGTGGCGGTACCTCCAATACTTCAGTCTTTCCGCGACCACGGCTGGTGCAATCCGGTCGAAACGTCGGGCTTATATTAGAGGTAACATTCGCGATAAATACGTACGTTTCCATATGTTTTATAATGTCAACCAGCATAGGTATTCACAACGCTTCGATTCGATTTTCGATTCGGAAAGTCGTATGTCTATCTCGCTCGATTTCGTAATGTCAAAAAAAGATAGACTTTCCGAATCGAAAATCAAATCGAAGCGTTGTGAATAAGGGGCCAGGTCTTGCCCGCGATCTTCTGAATATCATACAGCCTACTGGCTGTTGGTCTGCCAAAGCTTCTTCAATTGTCTTTCAGTAATTTAGAGAGGGCTCAACTCCAGCTACCATCACCAATCGTGCCAAGGATCCTGTTCACGTCTACTTACGAGCTGCTACCCACAATCCAATATCCTGGATTATGTCAGATTTCTGAGCTACGGACTCTATATTTCAGCGATAGGCTTAACATGGCGCGCTCCATGGCGCTTTTCACAATCTTCATTTTATATACAGTCTCTTTAGCTATGCTCAGCAGCTTATTTGAATTATTTTGGTGTAACAACTTGAAACTAAACAGAACAATTTTCATCTCAGCATGACATAATTATTAGAACCGTAGCCGCGTAGTTCCTAAAATCTATTAA
The DNA here is from genome assembly GCA_963853795.1 of Xestia rhomboidea. Classification (NCBI taxonomy): domain Eukaryota; kingdom Metazoa; phylum Arthropoda; class Insecta; order Lepidoptera; family Noctuidae; genus Xestia; species Xestia rhomboidea. The sequence goes on along the minus strand of OY970763.1, from coordinate 11,364,493 downwards.
TAGTTTTCCAAAACATTCTTAAGCTTAATCTTAGAGTCAGTCGTTGAAGCTAACTTATAGCATTTCCGAACTTTCAAACTGTTATCAAAGTTCACGTTTAATATGCCCTAGGAACTACTTAGTATCACGAGCCGAGAGAGGGTTTAATGAGCTCTTTGGAGCAGAAAGCGGTTAAATTTATGAGTGTACTGCAACTATAAATTGCGGTTGTGCTGGTTATCAGGTTACGTGGGATATTATATTGGTTGATGGTTTCATATAATATTTTTAATATCTGTGTAGTGACAGAGTCAAAATTTCGAAAAAATCACCAGTGACATCTAAGGCGCAAAATAAAAACTAAAAATCCTGCATCGCGCAATCAAAATTCTCAGTAAGTTAAGCATAAGTAGAACCAGATAAAAGCTACAGAGAAGTAGCTTACGAGACACAACCATCCGCCTGGTTGGAGGATCCTCCTTTTTCAATGGGGGATGAGGAACTTTACACACTGTTCTTCACACTTCTAAACCTGCATTAGTATATCTTCAAAGTCGCGATGGACAGCCAACACTTGTGGTGCCTGTTTCTGGAAACAAAAAGAACTGCTAAGCGACACAAAATAACCGCATCCGCGACAGCTCCGTTTCGGATGGAAATGTGATGAAGTATACTATAGATAAATGTACCGCTAAAGGCTAATACACCACAGCCTTGAAGTTAGTTTACAACGTGTCATTGACAATTAATTGATAATTAATATTCGCGAACGAAATATCCAAAGACAGAGAAAAATGGAAAGAGGGAAAGGAGGCCTTGCAGTGGGACACATCAGGCTTATAATCAAGTATTATTTACTAATAAAATTGCTGAACTAATGAAACTAAATAAAAAAATGTGAAATAGTACAATTCTATTTTAAGTAAAATATTTAGCACGGTTATGATATAGTGTATCAATAATATTAATTAAATTATCCCAATACATAGGAAGAACTGGAATGTAGACAGTCATCTATTGCACCCCAGTAGTAACACGAGAACCAAAAAGGCTGCCAAAATTTAAGGGCACTTAATGACTTATTTACCACATCAATTGGAGGTAAAAAGTAAAAAACAAGGAAAAAGTTACTTATTTGCTCATTTGTGTAAAATTACGAAAAAAAAAACCATTGAAATGCAAGAAGAAACCTTAAAATCAAATAAATAGGCTTACATTTATTCAAATTTAATCTGCATGCAAAAATATTTCAGTTCAAGCCAGACGGTCACATGAGCGAAACCGAGGTTAATGGCTAGTGCAATAAATTTCCCACCCAATTTAATTACGGCCATTTAAAATACTACGAAATACGTTTACGAGCTACGAGCGACGATATTACGAGCGCCACACAACGTTAACATAAAAAAATGCATGAATCAAGTTAAAACGAAATGTTCATAATGAATGTTGTACACTACACAACGCATGGCAATTACCTCGTGTTACTACATTTGCCGCGTAGCAACCGCTACGCCGTAGGCATTCGTAGCAGATGTAGTGTAGCCATAACTACGCGGGTACATTACGCTGCGTAGAGTCGAATCGTTTCGGTGAAATATTTGTAATACTGTGGGCACCTTTCACTCTGCCTTTATTGGTATTTTGGGCTAACATAACATCACGCTAATGATCCGTAAAGGGGTAAACTGAACAAGAGCTACCCAAACCTCCTTTGACATAAAATAACGGGGTTTGATATAATTATTCTATAGCTACAGAAGCTGTACCATTGTTTCCTTTAGTTAATAATTCAACAATAACCGTTTCCTATTGTCATCATTTACGACTCGTGGTACGATAGGCTGGTTTATGTATTTCGTTGATGTTTTCCTTAAACTTGAGAACAACTTCAGAATTTCAAAATTAAACGACCTTTTAGTATTGAGCCGGTTGATAAATGACGACAACCGGTTTAGTTGAGGTAACTCAATATAACTTCTGATAAAATGGCAACTCTTTGAATTATTTAAGTAACGAAGTTAGCCAAAGTAATCATTGACTTTGGCGAGGGTATCTACGCATAATAAATGCAATTTAAATATTTCACCCTTTTGTTTTGAAAGTGTTGTAGTATCAGTCTGTTAATAGGGTGCATTTAAATTCCAAGAGTGGCAAAATAAATGATTGATGCGCCTTGGGCAGTCAGTCCCGCTACTAGCCAATATTTTGATTAAATAGCCAATATATATATATAAGAGATATAGCGATCGAAAACTGCTACATGATCCAATTTAACTGATTACATATTCCGGAAATCGTGAAAACAATACCTTCTGCCAATCTTTCAAGTATGGTTTCGCCCCCTTTTGCGCGAAATGTGGGTGTACTAAGTAGATATATAGAGATAAGAGTCTGCCTAACCTTTCGGAGAAAAACAGACGAAATTCTTTATTTATTTAGGGACTTTTATAATCGCGATTTGTATGGCAGTCCCTTCTTACGCTAAATACATGTCGCTCATTTCTGATGCGTGATATTTATGGATGACAGCATGATTTTTTCCTTTATTTGAATCAAATCATTTATATCAAAATTTTAATGCCATGAGTTCCCGCAAAGTAAAGCCTGTTCTATAACTTATTGTTTGAATCTTTTCACGAGCATTTTAAACAAATTAACCTCTGACTGTTCCATCAATTTCTTCAGCAATGCGATTATTGTATGCTCAAGCCCAAAACACACAACTGCGAATACATAGCAGTATCTGCAACCAATATAGCAGTTTCTATCGTCATAAACCGGTTTGCAGTCAGTCTGTCCGTAATTCATGTCGCACGTGCCGCGGCGGCAAATGCAATTTGGTCGCAGATATACAAGTCTACACGATTAGTGGTCGCAATTTGTGGACTGTGCTCTACGTAAGCTAGAAGTGGGTATGCATGAAGAGTGTTTTTTTTTGTTCTCGTCTACCCGTTATTAGTTATTATTTTTAGGGTTTCGTACCTCAGTCGCCAAAAATGGAACCTGTGTCTCAGGAACACGTGGAGATATCAAGCCGAAATTAATATCAAATGCTCAAGTCTATTCCTTAGAGCAGCCAAAAGATATGACCGTTAATGTCGCGTACTTAGCGATTTCACAAATAAATCAAAACCTATAGGGTAATTCCCGTTGACCTAGAATCATGAAATTTGGCAAAAAGTAATGTAAGCAAATCTGGAAACCGTAAATATGTAGTTTAATAACACCCACACCTACAAGTTCATACAGAACCGTCGGTGCGCAAGTCTAACTCGCAGTGGGTCGGTTTTTTTGTAAGTAATACATGAATGTATAAGTAGAGATAAAATATAATGACTTATCAAACTATACTTAAAATGTCACTTACGGGATATCTACCGTGCCGAACCGGCCGAACCGTGAAAGCTTAAAACAGGACTTATCAAACTATACAGGGGTATATGAAGAATGAACTCACGTTTTTTTACCATTGAGGTATGCAGAAACTACAGAATGCTACCGGTGATCTTTACATAATCTTTTTGTATTGATTTAAATAACATAATTTTTGTAAGTATTTTAACAAAATACTTGACTTTATACCATAAACACACCACCTCAATAACTGTAACATGGTTCGAGTAAATTCTCGAAACAATTTGAAACACAGCACGAGTTTATCTTCAAAAATTGCTTTTATCGCTCAACCGAGCGAACTCCGGAGTCTGTTCGTTGGCGTTCGGTAATAACTTTACAAACAGAGTTACCCGTCACGATCCAGCCCTTATTCACTCACTATACACTGTATTATGAAATTCTCCATTTACAGACATAAAACTCGTCGGGTGCGACATAAAGTTTTATTTTTACTACACTGCGTGCGTTTTCATAAATGTTGAGTGCGGGTGAGAGAGGTCGCGTTTACGTTTGTGTTGATGAATTTTCTTAATGAAAATCTTTTGTGGGTGCGTCCTTATTACAGTTACGCATGGAGTCTAGGCTTTAGGCGGCGATGAAAATAAAAGGTAGCAAATTGGGGAGATCGTAAACATTTTTGGCTGAAAACTCTGCCTTGGAAAGGGAATACAAAACGTTGAGTATCTCTGCGCGCCTGGCAGAGATATTCAATTGAGCGTCAATCATTCTGAAGTGAAGCCCGACACTTGATGGTTTCACGTTACGCTTGAATAGTTCATGCCTCGCGTGATAGATGGCGCTGTCGTCGTTCTTGGCCATCATATGTTAGGCTTCACAGGACACACGAGAGTGGTTCGGTTTTTACTCTATTTTCTTTCGTACGCCACATCAATCAAATTGGAATTCGTTTGTGTTTCGCTACTCAAAAAAAAGGAGCTTAAAATGATTGGCCATCCATTCTCAATACTATTACATTGCTGCAAGCTCATCACAAAAACCTCAAAATAAACTTTACGAAGAAAATCTAATTCAACTGCAAAAGATAAAACAAAAATGCCAAATATCCAAAAACTGCTGACGAAATCTTTTTTCTATGAAATAAGTTTAGTTTGCAAATAAAAATCGAACGTAAGCTATCTAGCTTGATAGCCTCATCCAGATAGCCGAGAAAACGAATTTATCTTCTGATAGTTAACGATTTAATCTAGCCAATCCCACCTTACGAGCCACTTACCCGATTTAGACCACGTCAAGTTGTAAAAAAGCCATTTCGTAACACCCATATACTAAAATAATGTACCCACATGCACTCCGGTCGTCTTTGTTTAACGGCAGTGAAGCGAGAGGTGCTAAAATGAAGCATACCTACTTACCCACGTCATGTGAACTCGATGCAGAAATGTAGAAAGTAATGACAGATTTCTGTTCTTTTACAGCTTCTTAAAAGCTTTTAACTTTAACGTGCAACTGAGTATCTTTGTCGCCAGTTCCCGACTTATTTTGGCTGGTGATTAAGGAAAGGAAAAGACAAACTTCAAGGGTTACTTTGGAAGTAATTTGCTGGCCATAGTTGGACCTATTATTTTTATTTATTAAAACTTTATGCACATAATGTTCAAAGCCGGACTTAATGCCTTTGGCATTTTCTACCAGTCTACCTTAGGGTGATGCAGAGACAAAACAGTAGGTGCAATAGTACATACAATTTTAAAGAATAAAATATAATAATAAATTCATATATACATACATACAAGAAATTATACAAAGTGAGGAGAGATCAAAATTAAAAAAAACACAGATGAAGAAAACCAACAACTTAATCGTGGGACAAGTCTGCCAACTTCTTATGGAAGTGTTCGCGAGCTTTTACTTTAAATGTAAGCTGACTGGTACTATAAGTCTCTTTTTTTTTAAACGTTGCGCCGCCTTATGTTTTTTTCCTGTATCGTGAGTCCGTTTACAAACATTTAAACTCACGTACACAAACAGCAGAAACCACTACCTGTAGGCCATACATATATTCGTTACGTGCGGGGATCGAACCCGCTCTACGCAGCGCAGCAGCCAATAGCTCACGCATTGCGCAAAAATAGCTAGCCGCTTGTCCTTTTCTTACTATATGATGGTCGACTTCCAAACTAACCGGGTGCAGCTGACACTGCTGAGCTGTCGCTTATCTGACATCCACGACCCAAATACTGGGTTATAACACGATGTCCCTTGGTAACACTGATTGTGACCTGCAAATAGAGATTTTATCTTTGATATAATTCCGGTAATTCTCGTCAACACAATAAAGGTAACAATTTATCATTCAGATTTCAGAATATCCGAATATCCAATGATTGCAGATAGGCTGAAATCAATACGCGTAATCCAATTAGGCCATTCAAAAATACAGCGAAACATAGTATTGAAGGGGTGTCAATTATTGAGTAGTATCTATTTCCGTAGGGAACTCGATTGGTTACTGAACGATTTAATCGATTCTGTATCGAATCGCGTTCGTAATTGGGATCGCACAAAGTTTCCCGATGTTTGTCCTACAGTGATAGCTCTGGGTATGTAATATAATATTTGTGTGACTCAATTAATTGGTATCTTAATTTGTGTTGTGTTTGTTTTTGTAGTTCAGGGACTTTTCGACGATGGGGATTCGACAAGATTGCTAATAGGATTGTCAATATTTTTCTGAGATATGTCCAATGAAATATTTTTATAATAACGAATAGGTACAAATCAGCTCGCAGTTTTGTTGTTTTGTCTATGATTTCCTGTTTTTGATATTGCTGTTATAATATAAAAAAAAAACCTTTAAAATAGACAAAAGTAGCCCACCGGTATCAGGGTCCAAGCTACTGGCGCGGCGGTCAGAGTTCCAAAGAGAGGAACCTCCTAACAATACAAGCTGTACCCAGGAGTACCACATTCTGAATCAAGACCTTGATCTAGCTGCCGAGAGGAAAGCTTCCTTAGGTATTGGTCAAGGCTCTTGCCTATGATTATTATTATAATCAAGGAATCTACATGGTTATTTATAATTAACTATTATTTAAACATCCACCATAACGGCTACCCAAAAGCTCTTTTTTTTCATCGTAAATAGCAACTGTCTCAATAATAAACTGTTAAACCATAAAATAAAGACATTGAACTCTTCAGTGTCACATACAAATTTATAATTTACACTGCGATCAACACAAGTAGTCGGGGAGCGATAATATATTCCGTCGAAGTATTCCTGGAATTGTTTCCAGGAATACTTCGACGGAATATATTATAATATAGTGAGACAAAAATAGTTTCTTTTGAAACGGGTTGCTTTAAATTACCTTAATATGTAAAGGATTCCCCGTATATCGGAGTTTAACTTGGCATACGTATCACGTTTCTGTCCTCCACCCTTTAATCACGGGGTTTCTTTGATTTAATATACCAGTAGCAGCCTGTAATTTAGTTTTCATACTTATACGGCTTTATCGACATAAAAGACACGATATTTTCTATCGAAGAATACACCTGTCATTGCAAGATTATCTGTAGTGGGTATATTGTGTGATAGCGGGACGAACTTATCGCCATTGATTGGGCAGAGTTCCAATATTGGATGGAACAATTCATCTAATAACGGCTGTGACTATACTTTTTGGGGATCTACTTTTTCAATTCCGATAAGAATATACGACTTAATACCGATGAATTCTTGACGACAGATGGCAGATGTTTGCCATGTTGTGTGCCAGATACAATCAGTTGTAACAAAACAATTAAAACAACGAAGTCATGCATGAAAATAATGCATAGATATAAAAAAGAGTGCGTAACGATTGTATAAAACGGTGCATGAATGTGGAAGATGCAAATAAGATGTCAGAACGTCACGTTTACAAAGGAGAGAAACGTGACGTAATAAAAAAATATATGTAAAAAACATAAAATAAACACGTGTCGTACCTTTTATTTGCATGCGTGAAAGTGCAGACAAGCGGATGAAACAACACTCCATTTGCTGCCTCGCAATCACGAGGGCCCTCGACTGTTCCCACGTTCCATTAGACATTGCCCCAATTTGTAAAGACTTCCATCCCACTCCACCTTTAGAAAAAAAGAAGAGAACAGATGGAAATGTATTTATTATTTTGCAGAGGTCAAGGATTTAAGATTATACGGGGAGTTTTTGTAGACTCCGTAATGAATGAGACGTGAAAGCTTACCTGGGTGAAAAAATGAAAAGAAACACCTTTTACGTAAGTTTTGGTTCGTTAACGTAGGTATTTCATGAGGTTTAGAGTTTTTGCGTTGTAATTATGAGGTTTGTTATTTTATTTCATTTGTAAGACTAACGAAGCATTTCATAGCGATATTTCTAGAAAGCGATTTAATGGAATATTTTATTCAAATACAGGTAAGCATTTATTTTGAGTTTTATAAAAATGTAACACTCGATTTTGATTTTATGTTAGCTCCGAGGTACAGATTCAGTTGTTAATTTTGACTTGCTAATAAAGAAAAAACATATGAAATATTCAAACTTTAAAGTAGGCCTTTTACTTAATAGTTTGAAAAAACAACTGCTAAACAACAATTTGAAGTTCGACAAAAAAAAAACCCTTAAAAAGCAAGGTCGTCGGTAGACTATTGAGTTGTGTTTTTGTTATCAAAGTTTTAAAACATTTTAGGGAACACTTCAAACTTAAATTGGCATTTAATGACAGTTTCTAAGTCCAGTTTGCTCCCGAAGTAGGGTTTCGAAGTAGATTAAGAGGTGTCCGTCAAAATAAGTCGTAAGTACCTTTAAAATATGTTTAAATAAATACAATATTGTACGGATACCGAACCGACATTTAACGAACCTGTATAATTACCAGCAGGTAATCATTGTTAATTATGTTTATTTATGTTTGTTATTGTTCACCAAATAATTAAATAACTCATTTACACCTTTAATTTGTTTGTACTTTGAAGTTCATTACACTTAATCAAGTTCGTTTATTCAATCAAAATGAGTGCACGTAATATCGATTTTGTATTATCAATATCTACAGTATGAAAAAAAAAACAATTAGTTTCAATAAAATTCCCCGGAAATCAACATCGTTATCACAATGAAAAAAAAAGCGACAGAATAAATTGAAAACTCGACACGATACTGATTCACACGTTGTTATGTCTCCCAGTAGTTTTATAAAAACTGAATGTGAATACGAATATACGAAATTGGCTGAACATTTACGTAAGGAAGATTTACAAGGAGGTTCTCCTTCATTACAGAAACGTCAGACCTTCTGATGCTGATCTTTTGATTGCGTTCGTGTGACATGGGAGGACAGTGTGGTAAGTGGGAAAAATAATAGCTGCCCCACGAAAATACGAGATAATTTGAAAATAGAATGAATGAAATTGTTTTTCTTTTCGTTTTATTCGTCTGGTTTCTCATGTTTATTTTTTTTAAACTAGGCTTTCATCACTTTTGTAACCGACTACCTCCGGAAAAAAGACTGGGTTTTAAAAGTGTGTTTTAAATAAGATCAAACCTTCAGTTTGATCTTATTTAAAACAGAAAGAATCTGTAATAACGATGATTTTCAGGCATTGCTTAGGTAATGCCAGATGAAAGATAATTAATTCTAACTTTAAATATTAACATCGAGAACAAAATATTTTTTTAGAATCTATTAGAATCTTATTTCATTTCCTATTTAAAGGTAAGTTTAAGTAGGTTGTGTGCAACCAAATCGACTCTTTCCGTTAAAACTGAAAGTTGTACAGTCAATCCGATATCGGTGGTGGTCAGGGTGACATTGACAACGACTTTATTACTAAAAACCTTCGCTAAAAACGGCCTAACTGGAAGTATAAATTTCCACTGATGTGCGGTTGACTAAACTAGTTACTTGGTACTCTTCGTAAAATCAGATAGTAGGGAAGATCTATCTCTCATTTTTACCTGACTGCCAAGGAAGTGTTATATTTTTCACGCGTAACTTGGAATTTCTTTATTACCTAGTTTGTTCCGAACGGCTTGATGGATTAGGTATCGTTTTCGATTCGTCTCGAAAATCCAAGTGTCCTTAGTTAGGTGTTTAAAAAAAAAACAAAATGGCGGATTAGTGCTGAAGTATATAATATATTTTTTTTTCAACCAATCGAGTAGGGTATTAAAACGAAAGAAATTCAAAGAGAGATTACAAATATCTCTTTAGAAGTACATAATACAATTTAAAGTCGGGTTTTTTAATGTTACTTGTTCTTTATAATAGTTATCCAAAAGCATACATACATGCAGGTAAAATACATAAGGCCGCAAGTCGCACGATCTTGACACATTTCTTTTGTTTCCCTTTTCATATTTTGGTGGGAAAGATAACAAAGAAATAAAAAAACATCATCAAGTTTACTCCCTTGCGGCGTAAGCAGAGATTGAGTGTCGGCCGACGTGATGGATGATAGGTACTTGAATACAGGGCCTTTGCCGACCCAAAGGTAGCCTTAACTTTTGCATAATATTTTGGTTTCCGTATTTTGGTACAGTTTAATATTACAGTAAGTTTAAACTTTTTTTGTAAAAAAAAATCGGTACGTCATGATACAAATAAAATTTATTAGGGTAAATCTTGTGCAAGACTAAACTGATTTAAGGTAATATAGAGAGGCTACAAAGTGTATAACTACAGCCAAATAGGTGAGACGACAAAAAAAATCGAATTAGTCCGTCAGTTAGATTATCAAAAAATATTAGACCCGTGTTTTTTCTTTTGTAATGTAAACCAAAATAGACGAAGATATGACGTTTTTAAAATTCTCAATACGTCACGCATAGGTATAATTTTTAGCTAGTTCTGACGTCACGAGCCCCCACTCCCGAGTTTTGATGCGTTTTATCTTTTGGCAATATTCATTGATTAACAAAAACAAAAAAAAAACGTTTCCATTAATTTCCAATACTCTAACTGACGGACTAAATAGATTTGCAATCGTTTGATACTGTCGTCATGCCTATTATCAGTGCAGGCGGTAAAACACAGAACTATAATAAATTATTTTTTCTTGACAAGCAGTGCCACCTTGAACTGCACACTTAAAGTGGTCATACTGTAGAAGGAATTTATGCATGTACAGTATGACCACTTTAAGATTGCAGATGAATGTGGTGCTGCTTGTCAATAAATTTGAATCGATATGTCAAACTTGTTATATTTGTTTTAGTTCTGTGTTTTCCCGTCTGTACAGATAAGTAAGTTGATTGAAGTATACCAACAGCAACCAGTTGGCCTACATCTCAATATTTTCACTGAAACATTAAAATAAATAATAAATGAATCTAGGGTTATTATACTTAATACCTAGTCGAATCCTTATGAGAAAGAGTAAACACAAATAAATAAATAAATAAATATTGTAGGACATTACACACAGCGCCATCTAGTGCCACACTAAGCAACGAGGCTTGTGTCGTGGACACCAAATAGTTGATATACTACATATATACTTTTTGTTTGTAAATACATACTTATTATACATATAAACATCCATGACTCGAAAACAAATGTCCATGCTCATCACACAAACATTTGCTCCTACCGGGAAACGTAAGGCAGCCTCACTACCGCTGCGCCATTCGGGTCGTCCAATGACCAATGATGTTAATGAATAATGAATGATATACAATGATGATGATGATGATGAATGTCGTCGGGTTTAATGTATAAAAAAAAACTGACAAAATATATCTTTTTACTTTCCGCGTACGTAACCGGCAAAAAATATTTGTTCACGCTCAGACAAAACTTTGTATATTGCAAAGCCTTATCGAATGCCCGTCTTATATCCCGACCAGACTCCTATCACGGCAAAATATTTCTGAACAAGATAAACAAATAGGACGTAAACAATAGCATATAGACCATATCGCTGTTTCCCTTTGTTTATCCAAGCTTATTTAGCAAAAGGAGAAATACAGGTATTTTCGTACCGTCGGGTTCAGATAGGATCTAAATAATAAATCATCTGTACCAAATATGTTACACGCGCCTCAGTTTTAGTTCCCCCAGGCATAAATAATTCTAAGAATTTCCGCTATCCTTGTGACGTAACAAAAAGTTCACATCTCCGATATGAAAAGGCAGATTATCGCGGCGTAGTTTAGAAAATGATACAAACAAACAAAAGAAGAGAAAATATTGAGCGAGATTTCCTCGGGGAATTGAAGTCGCCTCCACTAAAATTGGATGGTAAACTGAAGACACGATGGCTTTTATTCTTTTTTTTTACCTTGTCGCTAGGGGAGCGTGACGCGACCCCGGCCCGACTACAATAATATTTGATCGCCGGCCCATCAATCAATGTTGATATTTTTAATTTGCTGTTAAAAGCATGGCCCACTTCGCTACAGATTATTAACACCAACAACGTCGAAAATTAATTACTCTACCACAATCACAAAGCAGTAAGCTATATACTCTTTTATAATTTCAACGTGCTAGTAAAAGAATTATTAAAAAAAAAATAAAGAAAAATTGACAGTGACAAATAATAACCATTGCCGAATATTTATTTTATTTTTGTTGAGAATATATTTTTATTTTTGTAACAATGCCTACAATTCAGATTTTTTAGAGCGTAATGACTCTAGAGCAGAAAAAAGTATCCCCCGCAGTTTACGGTAAAGTCCCACCGCCAGTTATGGAGAAAGGTAGGGTGACGTATTGTACCGACTTGGAGAAATCCGTGATAATGACCAACTTCGAGCGTCGCGGGTGGACGCAAGTGGGCCCCGACGATGAATGGAACTTCTACTGGTCCTTCACAACAAATTGCCGAACAATTTTCAGCATCGAGAGCGGCTACCGAATGAGCGACAACCAAATGATAAATCACTTCCCAAACCATTACGAACTGTCGCGTAAAGATTTATTAGTAAAAAACATCAAGAGATATAGAAAGGAGCTTGAGAGAGAAGGTAATCCCCTGGCTGAAAAACAAGAAGTTCAATTACCTAACGGACAATTGATTAATCGCTATTTACACCTAGATTTTATACCAGTGACGTACGTACTGCCTGCCGACTACAACATGTTTGTTGAAGAATACAGAAAATCCCCTCAGAGCACATGGATTATGAAGCCGTGCGGAAAGTCACAAGGGGCCGGAATATTCCTTATAAATAGACTATCCAAACTTAAGAAGTGGTCTCGTGAAGCGAAAACTCCTTTTCATCCCCAAATAACCAGCAAAGAATGTTACGTGATATCGCGCTACATAGATAACCCGCTCCTAATTGGCGGGAAAAAATTCGACCTCCGTCTGTACGTATTGGTGACGTCATTCCGCCCTCTAAAAGCGTATTTATTCCAACATGGCTTCTGTAGATTCTGTACGGTGAAATATGACACGAGTGTTGCTGAGCTCGATAACATGTACGTGCATCTGACTAATGTCAGCGTACAGAAGCACGGCGGTGATTACAATAGTTTGCACGGCGGGAAAATGAGTATCCAGAATTTCCGACTGTATTTGGAAGGGACAAAGGGTCGTGCAGTAACCGATAGATTGTTTGCAGAAATGCAGTGGCTTATTGTTCACTCTTTGAAAGCTGTCGCCCCCGTGATGGCTAACGATCGCCACTCCTTTGAATGTTACGGATACGATATTATAATAGACAACACTCTCAAGCCTTGGCTTGTAGAGGTGAATGCGTCACCGTCTCTGCAGTCGACCACTCATAATGATAGAATTTTGAAGTACAAATTAATAGATAATATTGTGTCTGTGGTTGTACCACCTGATGGCATTCCTGACGCGAGGTGGAACAAGACCCCTACCGCCGAAGCGCTTCGTGACTTTGATCTGTTAATTGATGAGGAACTCCTAGAAAAAGAAGACGCAAATTCGCGCTACTACAAATACACGCGTGCTAGACCGTAACTTTGTAACAATTATTTAGTGTCTATTATTAATAATTTAATAAAAAATCAAATTCAGATAAATCGTTTATTCAATAAACAAACCGCCTAGAATGCACGTAACATAGTATACATTACGGGTTAAGTTACACCATGTACAAGTCTAGTTACTTTGAAATATGTTTTAGTTTTTGCGAGCTCCTCTCTCACGTTGATCCACCTCCCCCTTGTAGTCCTTGTACATGGAATCTTCGTCGATGAGTATTTGAAAATCCCCTAAAGCCTCGGCGGTGGGCGTTTTGTTCCAGCGTGAGTCGGGGATCCCGCCCGGAGGCAGAACTACCGATAAAAGATTATCCAGGAGCTTGTACTTGAGTATCCTGTCGTTAACCGTCGTGGCCGTCATCGATGGGGAGGCGTTCACCTCTATAAGCCACGGCTTTAAGTTATCGTCTATGATTATGTCGTAACCGTAACACTCGAAGCAATGTCGGTCATTTGACATAACGTGCGCCACGGCCTTTAACGAGTGCACTATCAACCACTGTATGCTCTCGAACAGACGGTCGGTCACTTCGCGACCCCGGGTTCCTTCCAAATAGAGCTTTAAATTATGTATGCCCAGCTTCCCGCCGTGCTCACTATTGTAGTCGACGCCGTGTTTTTGTACGCTGACGTTCGTTAGGTGTACATACATGTTGTCGAGCTCAGCGACGCTTGTGTCGTATTTCATTGTGCAAAATCTACAAAATCCATTCCGAAACATGTAAGCTTTTAAAGGGCGGAACGACGTAACGAGGACGTAAATCCTCAAATCGAATTTCTTCCCTCCGATAAGAAGCGGATTATCTATATAGCGAGATATGACATAAGTATCTTTACTCGAGAGATGATGCTGTAAGTATTTCTTAGATTCCCGCGACCATTTTTTCAGTTTCGACAGTTTGTTTATAAGGAAAATGCCGGCGCCTTGGGATTTACCACAAGGCTTCAAAATCCAGGTTTGTTGGGGATATTTTCGGTACTCCTCGACAAACATGCTGTAGTCGGAAGGCAGCACGAACGTTACCGGGATGAAATCTAAATATAAATAGCGAGTGATGACTTGCCCGCTCGGGAGCTTCACTTCAGTTTTTTCCGCAAGGGAATTACAGCCTTTTTCCAAATCTTTTCTGTATCTCTTTATGTTTTTTACGAGTAAATCTTTACGTACTAGTTCGTAGTGGTTGGGGAAATGGTTGATCAATTGATTGTCTCCGAGCCGTAAGCCACTCTCTAAACTGAATATAGTTCGACAATTCACTGTGTTTGCCCAGTAGAGGTTCCAGTTTCCTTCTGGCATCACTTGCTTCCATCCCCGTCTCTTGAAGGTGTTAATTACTATAGATTTTTCATAGTCTGTACAGAAGTTCATGTGTTTCCCTTCGTGCGGTGTACTTGTCAGACGGTATATATTAGCTACCGATTTCTTGCTGTGAGTGGGCACTACCCGCGAGGGCCGCATCACTGATATTTAAGATAACACAAAAATGGGGTTTGTGCACCGATAAAATAAATATTATTCTATTCTATCCTAATTTAAAAATAAAATTAAACAAACCATGACTGCCCTGTTTTGACAGTCATATTGTTATGTTAGTAAACATCGTTGTCATGGAAACCTAAAGTTATATTTTTAGGGGAGAAAGGTAAAGGAAATAATGTTATAAATCCTTGTTTACCATGGAGATTATAGCGACTCGAAAAATGTAGCTACTGATGGTTTTATGTCCCCATCGTCATTATTCTCCTGCCCTTATTTGTTTGGGGTCGGCGCAGCATGCTTTCTATGTAAATACGTAAAAAAAAGTTTCCTTCTGGAATTGTGCATTCCTTTATTAAGCTATACTATACAATATACAGGTTGTAAACCACCTCATCACGAAGCCGTCAACCAAGCATTCTGTACATCAAATTAGGTAACTTTACGCAAGCATTTAAGCTGGGAAACGACTTTTTTTGGGGGTGAAAAATCATGTTTTGTGGTAGAACTCAATGTAACGCACTCAAAACATTGTGCCGATGTATGGATTGAATAGTACGGGGGTCGTGGAGGTGTTTAAAGTAAAAATCTTACATTAAAAACTTGTATTAAAAAAAAGTTGCCAAAAAGTTGGAACTTTGACACCCAATATATCCGTAACTAGAAGGTTTCCAGGTATGGTGTAGAACAAAAAATGATCGCAATGACGAGGAAAACAAGTGCCTTTCAGCTTCGTTAAGAGGTGTTTTACACCCTTTATACCTACATTAAAGTTCCATTTATCCATGAACTATCCGTACCTAGTTGATAAGAACTTATTACTAGAACCAGAAAGCTTTTACTTCGCTATTTCATTTGCAAGAATTATAAGCAGACAGTTCCCGTGAATCTAAGAGGATATACTTTCTCAAAATAGTCGTTAAACAACGTCTTATCCGAAATAAAGAGACTTCAAACATCCTAGAGCAAACAGTTTATATCTTAAAGCTGTAGTTTGCAGGTTAAGAATTTCCGGAACTAAAGACGCTTCGATACTTGCCCATTCGTCAAAAACAGAGACGAAAATATTCGAGACGGTAAACTTACGTTAAGAAACGGGGTGTAAGTGAACTTGGGAATTTAATTTAATTTAATTTTATCAAATGGGAACAACAAACAGCTACATTATGGGATACTACAACATGATAACATAAATAACTAAATAATAATGTAGCCCACAGCGCTGTTCACAGATTACCATTAATGACTAAACCTAAAATTGCTAGGAAAAGCTGTTCATGCATGAAAGTCAAAACTCATTACAATTACAAAAATAAAAATAGTATTATTCCTAATAATTACTAAATTACATAACATTGATTAATCTAAGAGCATATGTGTTTAATATAAAAGGCTTCCAAAGTTTTGCATGGAGTGTGTTCAAGTTCTTTATTGTATGGAATGTCCGAATAAATATTTTATAATTTCTCATTTTTCTTTCTGTTAGCTTGACGATGGTCAAAATAAACGTGTGGTCGCCTGCGTAAGTGTTGGTAATCAGGATTCCTGGGCACGTACTTCTGAGTCTGGTAGATCCAGGTTTGGTCTACCTTCGTGTCTATTATCGAAATCCATTCAAAATAATTATACCTTCTTTATCGTGTGGTTCGTGTCTAACCTGATGTCATAGTTTTTATACCGCCCATGGGTCTCTGACTTGGCTTTACATGCTGTCGGGAAATATCTCTCAGGCATGCTGGCTTCCTCACTATGTTTTCCTTCAACGAGGCAAGTGATAATTATTCAATACGCACTTAAAACCGAAAAATCATAGCAGGCGTGGCTTGGGTTCGAACTTGCTTTCTAACTTTCTAACTTTCGCATTCATAATAATTATTGAAAAAAAAAGAAAAAAATAGTATAATTATTTATCTGATAGACTTGTTGAACAGTTTACTTTCCGCAATAACACGGTAACACCATCTACTGTAGTATGTTTTTGTTTTTCATGTATCTACGTATCACATAGCTAAACAAACAGATTTCTATTTAAAACCCAAGCTCAGTTTTATTTCCAGCCTCAATCAAAATACCCCCAGTTTAATAAATAACCCAGCGTAAGCTAATCGACATTGCATTCGTAATCAGCGTCATAAATTAATGGCGTTTGCAAATGGCCGACAACTGGCGAAACGTGGCACATGTAAATTCCACTTGAGCTTAGTGCCCATAAATTCATTATTATTCAAACGTTTCGCCCACTTATCTTGCTTCCCTGCTAATTCAGAATAGGCTGTGTGTTGAATTCGTCATTGTTGATCGGGAAAAGTTCAAATAGGAATGCAACTTAGAATTTCGTAAACAAAACGTAGTGGTTCTTATTTGAAATTAAACTTAAACAAAATACATATCATTGGAACTTATAAAACATCAGAAACTGAAGACGGTGAACTGTTCAAGTTGCTTGTTTCCTTTGGAGAAAAACCGGCAAGAAAGACCTCGGTTGTTACACATATAAAAATTGGTCGATCTATCGGTTTAGATACTAGATAGGTAGGTAGGTATTCTCGGTTGGGACTTAAATATAGGGATCAGAATAATATCCTTTTATATCGTAAAGAAAAGGTTAAAACTGAAACCTTTTCTAAAAGATTTGAAGCTTATACAATCTGCGTAGGTTTTGTAATAATTCCAACTGGTGACTTGGTGTTGTCTACGAATGGCCTTACAACTAAATATAGAAAACATTAAAAAAAATAGTGTTTTATAGACTATCGCGGGGGTGCACCTAATTTTCATCGAGATATAACATAATATCACGCCTGTTATCTCCGAAGAGTAAGGCAGAGCTTTACCTTAAAGTGCTATCACTATAAACGTAACGGGATATATTCGTGACTATCAGTATTAGGATCTTTTGGCGCGCGTGGTCCGCCAACGTGACGTGGGCACCTAGCCCACGTCAAGTTGGCGGACCAAGATGGCGGACCAAGATGGTGGACCAAGGATGGCGGACCAAGATGGTGGAACATGATGGTGGACCAAGTTGGCGGACCAAGATTGCGGCGTTAGTTCTGATTATGCAATAGAAATATATTATGAGATAAAACTAGCGCCGCCGTCTTGGTTGTTCAATACATTTCACAATACAAATTTAATTTTAGAAACATTTACCTACCATCTCTCAACGTCATTCGAGTGTCAAACGATTCTTCATTCACAGTATTTCAGGTTGTAAGTCATGACCGCATCAGATCACTGAGTGATTGAAACTTATTAATAAAACAAAATAAGCAGAATCAATTGTAATCACATACAATCCTCATCACCGTAAACGCCAAATAGCCGGCAACGAGCACCAGCGTCGAGCATAAACGCCACTTGAGCTTAGCGCCCATAAATTCATTTATTATTAAACATTACGGCCATTTACGGCCACTTATCTGCCTCCCCACTAATTCACGCCGATAGGCCGTGCGTTTGGCAGTTATTTGCAACTCAATGTGCGTCTTCGTATGAATAATTCAATCAACTGGAGGTGGAATGAGCTCAGGTTATTAATGTTAGTGCTTTTTTCATTATTTTCATACATATAAAGGTACACGCATAGCATAGTATAATTTGCGCCGGAATAAGTGAATCACTGAAGTGGCGTTGCGTACGGTTTTCAAGAAAATTATAGTGTCCGCCACAGATGGCTCAAAATTAGTCCTCTCCAAAGAGATTTAAGGCCCGGTCACAACGGATGCGTAGCGTGTCGTGACGTGCAACGTGACGTTCGTATGCGCGTGCGAGCCCTGTCACACCGGCCAAGACCAGTGCAGCACACGTCACGCGCGCACGCATCACGACACGCAAGTAACCGCAACACTCGCGTACGAGCCACATTGTCAGCAGCCATTTTGAGTTGAGAGCATTTGGAAAAAGATGTTAGACGACCGCAGTTCTTCTGATGAAGAAGGGTTATTGTTGCTACTACGCCAAGAATCATCTGCTGCTACATAGAGACTTAAGTCCCGATTCTCTCCCATAACAATCATCATCATCAGCCTATTAATGTTCCCACTGCTGGGACACAGGCCTCCTCTCTATGAGAGGGAATGGGCTATAATCCACCACGCGGGCCCAGTGCGGATTGGTAGATGTCACATGTCTTCGAATGTTTGGTTCTAGGACATAACAATAATATATAATTTTTATTTTTGTACTCTTTATGTTTGGTGTTGTAGATACACTCATATTTGTGAACTATTTCTATTAGTTTTTACTTTAAAATTGTCTCCATTGCGAGAAAAAACAATTCTGTTTGTAAATAAATACAACCTGCCGTGCGTGAGTACGTGCAGCAATGACCGATGCGTGTGCGTGCGTGCCCGGTCTGGCATCTAACAGGGAGCGCCATATAATACAACGTCATCACTGCAAGCGCGTGTGCGACGTTGCCGTTCCTCTACACACGCGCGCGGACTCGGTTTGTCAGTAGATGCGGCTCTGCATGCGTGAGTGACGCACGTGCACACGTCATCTTTCTTACAGTTTCATACATAAAAACTGATGCGTGCACGCGTCACGACACGCCACGCATCCGGTGTGACCGGGCCTTTAAACGATTTAAAGAGCGGACATTGGGAATATTTTCATATAAAATTTTTGATCCCGAACATTCTCGATGTTGACACACGAATGCTACCTGGCAAGCGGGTGTGTGACACGTCAGTCAGAGCGACTTGTTACTAAGTAGTAACAAATGTTCGATTACGAATTTCTTCGTATTGTCCCGTCTATCGCTCGTAAATATATGAATGCCTTTGGTCCTTTCGCAAACAACTCGTCAACTCGTTTTGAGCAGCGTATTATTACGTCTGCTACTGTTATAACAATTATCCCCCAGCCTTTGTCAGTTTTTCATCTAAAATTTGTCAGTAGGTAGCAGCCCAGAGTCTGGATCCGTACCCAGTTGATGACAATAGGCTCGCCCCCTATTACAGGAGCCTTGACCTAACTGTTGAAATATAGGCGTGCAGCTGTACACCTTAGCCTAACTGAAACTGGCGTAACGTTTTCATAAATTATTTTCTCAGAATGTTGAAGCGACAGAGATACAACGCAGTGATAGGAAATACAATTTCAATCCAGCAAAATAATGACAATACAGGTACTTATTGAAAGTGGAGTGATATCGTATAGGTATGAGTTCATGTAACAGTGTGAATGGATATCGCGATAAAAATATTTTCACAGACAGATTTCCAGAGTTTTACGCACCCTGAAAAACATTTTATTAAAAATTTGACTGTGGAATTTACTGGTTTGTGGCGTGAAACCAATAATTTTGAGTGTTTCGTTTCAGTATCATTAATATAAAATTATATGTAGATTTCAGTTTCACTGCTTTGTTATTATTAGCTTCTTTACGTTTCAAACAATATAGGAACCAACGAAGTGTCAATTTCAAGACATTAGACGATGACTACCATTATTTTACACCCACGGTTCACCAACAACGTCGTTAATTCCGACACCTACGTACTATTTGTGGATAAAGAACTTCTGATCATTTGGCCCTAATATTAAAAATGCGAAGTAACTGTGAACCGGCCAGTCCGGATATGTATCTATTTGTCGGTTTGGTTGTATGTCTGTTTCTTATGATCAAGTCTTTGGGACTGGACGAATTTTGATGATCCGTGCTCACACCGGTGACGTGGCTTAGGACATAATTATGATACTTTTTGTCCTGGTATTACGTTCTCTGGGACAAATTCCAACATCCTCATGGGTGAACTCACAGCCATCAGCTAGTAATAATATAAAACTGATAAACAGCCATTAATCATTTACCGCTTCAGAAGCTCCCAAGATATCTTTCTAAAACTGTAACACATGTTAAAAATAAATCGTTGGGAAACGTGTGAGGAAGCAAATAAAATCACTTAAACTACAGTGTGGAAGTTGGTCAGGATTTACGGCTTGCTTGGAACAGTTAGCAATGTACTATTCTTTGGAACATATTTTTTACTACAATTATTTTTTATTTATTTTTACTACTATTTTTTAACACCAACGGTGAAGGAAAACATCGTGAAGAAACGTCCAAGAATCAAAAATTCGAAGACATGTGACATCTACCAATCCGCACTGGGCCCGCGTGGTGGATTATAGCCCATTCCCTCTCATAGAGAGGAGGCCTGTGTCCCAGCAGTGGGAACATTAATAGACTGATGATGAAGATTTTTTATTTTTGTTACTGAAACACATTTTCAGAGTTTCCAATACAATTGGGTGCAAATAAAGCCTTACTACTGTGCCCACGCCGTTAAGGCTCGTCACAGGACTGTGTGACCACATGTGTTGACATGACATGAGTTGGAACCCAAGACACGCACCTCTGATTTTTCGGATTCATGTGCGTATTGTATAATTATTATCACTTGCATCGGTGAAGGAAAACATCGTCATAAAACCACATGCGTGAGAGATACTTCTTGACGGCATGTAAAGCCAAGTCAGAATGCCATGGGCGGCATAAAAACTCTGACACCAGGTTAGGCACTATCCAGAAGACCACACTTAAGTCATACAATAGGCATGACGACAGTATAAAAAAAATGCGAATCTATTTAGTCCGTCAGTTAGAGTATTGGAAATTAATGGAAACGTATTTTTTGTTTTTGTAAATCAATGAATATTGACAAAGATAAAACGCATCAAAACTCGGGAGTGGGGGCTCGTGACGTTAGAACTAGCTAAAAATTATACCATTGCGTGACGTATTGAGAATTTTAAAAGTGTCGTATCTTCGTCAATTTTTGTTTACGTAACAAAAGAAAAAACACGGGTCATATATTTTTTGATAATCTAAGTGACGGAGAAATTCGATTTTTTTTGTCGTCTCGCCTATTAGTTACCTACATATACCTTTTATAATATTTCATGCTGGGACTGAATCTGTGACAAAAGTCAACATTGCAACTGCTGCATTGTCAGTCACCATGCCGTCAAAATATCCTGGATGCCTGTGACTTCGATTGTGTTACGCAATTGGGGTGCAGGTGAGATGTCATGCTTGGCGGAGCATGGCCATTGATAAGATCGGTACAGCTGCACCCTTGCATCGATAGCTATAATGATGAGTGAGCAAATTAGGATTAAATCAATTTTTACGTGCATCGGTTATTTATCGGTACTTTACTATGTGTAGAATAGTAATAGAATCAGCAATAATGCCAGTTTCAGGTGTGTTATGAAGACAATTGTGTGGGAAAAACTGAAATATCAAAAATATATAAAACAAAAACTGAATGTAGTGTGAACTGGATGTGTGTGTTTCTATAACTAAGCATTCAAGGTGTAAACAGACTCTTAACGAAGCCGTCAACCGCAAGCAGGACATCAAACTGAGAACTTGAACTTTGCGCAAAAATTATTGCTGAGAAACTTTTTTTTTTAGGGATAAAAATATTAAAAAAATACTCAATGTACATACAACACATTCAACACATTGTGCTGATGGCCGCATTGAGTTGTAAACGGTTCATGGAGCTATTTGAAGTAAAGTTATTACGTTATAAACTTGTATTAAAAAAAAGCTTGTTAAATATAATATGTACCTATATACGTAAATTGGCTAATTTTGCTGTGTTTGTAATTGTCAGGATAAGGAGAAAATTTGGGAAACTTATTTTCGCATATCGCACTTTTCTTTCGGGCGAGTCGCTAATCCATAATATTTTCTAAGAAATGAATAAAATTGAATCCGTTAGCAATATGCGGCGATTTTTGTTTTTCAAATACACAATTATTACATAAAAACACATGATATGTATTTTAATAAATAAATGGTAATTTTTCCTTTTGACTTTGATGTTTCATATCGACACGTTACAATTGCTACTTCTATGTTAACTTTTAAGTCTAAAACACTGAGTGGGAGGGAGACTTTTCCGACCGCACTAACCGCATAGCCACAGCTAAAGTAGTAGGCAGAAAACAAGGCAGAAGTTTGTCCCAATTTTACTTTATTTGTTTACTGTTTCACAAAACTACTTACCGTTATATCAGTTTCAAAGTGTATAAGTACGCACAATTATGAAGTTTAAAGTAAAGATAGAACATTTAAATCTTGTGTATTTGTTTTTGACGTGAGCAAAAGTTGTAACTTCGGCCTTCAATATCTCTGTACACTCATAATCACTCATTACTCATTATTCTTTGGGAGTATTTTTACACATAATAGGCATGACGACAGTATCTAAAAATTGCAAATCTATTTAGTCCGTCAGTTAGAGTATTGGAAATTAATGGACTACGTGTCCATTTCTTGTTTTTGTAAATCAATGAATACTGACAAAAGATAAAACGCATCAAAAGTCGGGAGTTCGTGACGTCAAAACTAGCTAAAAATTATACCTAGGCGTGACGAATTGAGAATTTTAAAAGCGTCATATCTTTGTCAATTTTGGTTTACGTAACAAAAGAAAAAACACGGGTCAAATATTTTTTGATAATCTAACTGACGGTCTCTTTAGAATTTTTTTTGTCGTCTTGCCTATTATGTATAAATAAGTCGGGTTGTCAAGATTTTATTTCGTTAGGCTCCAGCTTTTTGTGGGCAGAAGATGGGTTTCGTGCAATGAAAAAACACACTGGATGCGATACACTGTTTATAATAAATTAACAAATTACCTGAAATTACACTTTAATACAATAACACTCAATTTGTTGTTCAGTACACTGATTTTTATTAGTAGTCTAACTTTGGTTACAAAATAATAAGCATGCTCACAATATTCAACGATCCAAAATCAAACCAAATAACATGGAATACAGTGAGATTGGTTATAACGCGATCACGACCGACTGCTAGCTCCGCTCAACATCGAATGCCTTTGCTAAAGTGGAATGAATCGTTGGCACGTCCGTCTCCTCTAACTCAACGAACTGCCCTCTCTCGGCCATCGTTCGTAACCGTATCACAACCAAACACACTCAAGCAATATTAAAATGTTTGACCTAAACGACAATAATTGCTTGACATTCCTTTATCTTCCACCTTCAAAAAGTACTACACTCTGCGACAAATACATAATAAAAAATCCAGATAAACACCCTGAAAATATCATAATTATTTTAATATAAAGTTTCATAAAAGGAGCAAATTAGTTTGCACCGAAATAAGTTTAATTATTGAAGCTATTCAGTAAGTTTTAAAATTAATGTTTCAATAAAAGTTACGAACAATTGTCATAGTTAGTTAAAAAACTTTCTTCACAAAAACTTTAGTCTCTAATTACGAATAGAATTAGTAGCGTCTTTCGAATATTTGAAAGTTTCATAAAACTAAAATATGATATTATTATACACAAAGAAATATTCATTCAATAATTTAAAAAAAAACGCTTAAATGATGAAAAGCGTGGCTATAATCTCTGGGAATCCTTGAAATTTTTAACAAATTCCGATTCAAATAGGGAAGTAATATTTTTATAGTAATTTTACATGGACAGAGGTAGCTTTTCACCTAAAATAAAAAATTCGTTTCTCAGCAATATTTTTTGCGTAAAGTTACTTAGTTTGATTTACAGAATTCTTGGTTGACTGCTTCGTGAAGGGTCCGTTTACACCCTGTATACGATAGGTTTAGGTATGTAGGCATTATCTAAACTACACTCTAAACTATACTCTACAAAGTATACTTAATGAATTACGAAATGCCTACCTTCTTGGAACCGCAACCCCAAGAGCCTACGTAAACAAAACCCTATGTAATCTTATATAATACTGATACAATAATGCTTACAGGTACCATTATACTCTTTGGGTAATTCCCAGCTATAATTAAACTGTTACCAGGTACGCCTTCTAAACAATAATTAGATCCCGTAAAATAAAAGTGCCTACCTAAAATAAATAAAGTTAATTAACAGGTTGGTACCAATTTGGTGGGTAAGTATCATAATCAGTTGAACTGATTATTTTTAATTATAGCTGTGTCTGTTCCTATCGGTAAGGTCAGGTCAGGCCTGAAATAGGTGGGCCTGTGGACGGTGAGCTATGGGCTAGCTCGCCGTCCGTCCGTCTCATGACGACAGGCCGTGTCGACGGCGCGTTCGTTTTCCACGAGAGAGTCAGCAAAAAGGAAGGGGTCCGAGGCAAGGCAAGGGCCGATGCCTGCCGGGGCTGCGGGACTATTCGAAAGAGATACCGTGACCCCGGAACACAAAGGGCGATGAAGGAACATGGATGGGTTTTAGTCAGTAAAAGTCTGACACTCCCTCCTGCTCCGCCCAGAGCGGGAGGAGTCATTTGATGATATCCTATCCGAAAAAAAAGGCCTGAAATAGGTATACCGAATATTCCATCTTGACCTTTGGTCACTAATGTGGTCTTTGACTAACATCCAAAAGTCCACACTCAAGGTTGGCCAACGTGCTATGGAGCACAGTATCTTACGAGCTGTGGGTCCGTACAGCTCAGGATTGGTGGCTTGAAACAGTAACACGTGGTCACGGCAGACCACGAAGGAGATGGCGGGATGAACTAGATGTCTTCTTTGAGAATTGGAAGGAAGTAGCTCAGAATCGTGACCGAAAGACCGATAGATAGCCCAGAGTTCCCGATAATACGCGTTATCAACAAAAAAAACCGGCCAAGAGCCAGTCGGACTCGCGCACCGACGGTTCCGTACAAACTTTTTAAAGGACAAACTTAACTTTGCTATTCGATCTCATGGAACGGCTATTGCACCAACCGCAAATAATAAGTTTGTAATAGTAAAATCGCTTTTTTTGTTATTAAACTACATATTTACGGTTTTCAGACATTTCTCTTTACATGTGCTGTAAGACCTTGCTTTTTGCCAAATTTCGTGTTTCTATGTCAACGGGAACTATCATATAGGTTTTCGACCCAAAACCTATAGGGTACTTCCGGTTGACCTAGAATTGTCAATTTTGGTTCAATGCAAAACAAGTAAAGGGAAAAGTCCGAAAAATAAAAAAGTTGAAAATTAACGTACAATTTGGTACTTACAAGTTTTCGCGAAAATCTAAATTTGCCCATATCATTTTATTGTTTTGATTCAGGACCTTGATTTTTATACATCTAATAGTGACTATAGACCTCAGTATCTGGTATAAAGTTCAACTTGCTAGGTCCACCCGTTCCTGAGAAAATCGGTGGTGACAGATGGACATACTGACAGACGGACAGACAGACAGACGGACAAGAAAGTGATCTTATAAGGGTTATTTTTTTTACCTTTTGAGGTACGGAACCCTAAAAATAACAACTAAGGTGTATGTTATTGGAAACAACCTAAGATTTTGTTATCAGTTAGCACCACAAGTATGTCTTAGTACTTACTTAGTAGATCCGGAAGGAGTTCACGCTAGAAGAGCCGTAGCCCGTACTTAAGCACTCCAACAAAGTATTTTAGGCACAAAACATAGTTCATAAAACATGCAAAGGTCCCTCCACGTGTACACACTTCAGTGTTCTGTAGGTAGGTAACTACACATATGAACTTGTAAACACAAAAGAAACAACACAACATCGGGAGTAGGTACTTGTGACGTATTGTGTGAATGATAATTGAAGTCTCTCCCACGTTATTAGGTGACTGCATGAAAATCATCTGCGGTATGTTGCATGTCAACTGAAGTCATATTCCTTTGTGGAATGTTTTACAGAATGTTTCCGTATGATAATGACTGTTTCTTGGACTAGGAAGCTTTAAGTGTTTTTTTTTCAATCATAGTGAGCTGTTATTTACTACTAGCATAGACCATAGCCACGAAAATTTGGCAATAGCGTCAAATCAATTAGTAAAACAAGTAGTTTCTTAGATTACGTCTTACGGCCAAACTAATGTACTTTACCTTTTCAATATAGATAATTAGAAATGTAGTGACAATTGAGAAAGGTTATCGTATTACCCAGTAACTGGGTTGTGGAGGTCAGATAGGCAGTCGCTCCATGTAAAATACTGGTAATATGCTGCTGCATCCGGTAAGACTGGAAGCCGACCCCAAGATACATAGTTTGGGAACAAGTTAGGCAGTTGATAACCTACTTAGAGTATTGTTTAAATCGAGTCGTATGAACAATAAAAAAGATACGGGCGGCACTTCGGGACTTAAAGGTTAATCCCATTTCAAAAGTAACATAACATCACGCCTGTAGTTACCGTAGGGTTAAGCAGAGGTGTAGGTACCTAATAGTACACCCACATTTTGCCAGTTATGTTTACCTAAGTCCCATGTCCATGGGGCGAGCCTATTGCCGTCAGCCGGGCACAAGTCCTGGCTCCGTGGTTGTCACTGAGAAATTCCTCCCAGTAACAATTTGCCCGGCCCGGGAATCGAACCCAGGACCACGTGCTCAGCAGTCGCGCTTCAATCATTCATTCTTCATTACAAAAGTATTATTTTTAATATTTTATTTTTTTCCCTATGAATGCACTTTGAGCCATGTCCATGGGGCGAGCCTATTGCCGTCAGCTGGGCACAAGTCCTGGCTGTCACTGAGAAATTCCTCCCAGTAACAATTTGCCCGACCCGGGAATCGAACCCAGGACGTGTTCAGAAGTCGCGCTTCATTCATTCATTCTTCATTACAAAAGTATTATTTTTAATATTTTATTTTTTTCCCTATGAATGAATTCCCACTTTGAGCCATATTTCGCCGTAAACAATACATAATGTTACTGACAGGTAAGTGCCATTAATTGGCTCGTTAATAACGAGTTGATATTCGGTAATTGCATTTACATAATTGCTTTTCAGGCTTCATTTGCTAGGTAAGGATCGTCGGCGCTCATATGCCTGATTGCGCGCATTCTTTTGAGAGTATTGAGCCGGTAGCTGTAAGTCCTGTTCATTATACGAATGCAGTTACGACGTATATGAAGATTTTATCAAGTTAAGTTTATTTTATTATTTAGAAATTTTAATATTTTTATTTTTTTATTTTAATATTTCCTTTGAGATTATGTTGAATAAGATCTAGTTAATTAACAACTTCGTATTTTTAATAAATAAAAAAAAAAATATCCAAAGTTTAGAATCGCTCCTAAGGTAGGTAAGGTAGTATGATAGTGGTGACCTTAGAGCCATTTAAAAAAAAACTTGAAATTAGATAATGACTTGTTCCATCATTACAGGGTAGCTCCATAAGTATGTGTTTACTTTGCATTTTAATCCTTTACTAGCTATTGCTTGCGGTTTCGCTCACTTGAAGATCGGAAATTATTCCACGAAAACGTCCTACTAGTATAAAAGTACGATAGGTCCTAACCAAATTCCATCGAAAACTGTTTAGCCTTAAAGGCGTGACAAACAAAAAACAAAATCATTATTTTCTTAAACTTTTTCACAACTATACCTAGGTATGTTAGTCGGCTTCAAGTCGACATTTGAAATGCACATTTACATTCACACGAGTGTGTTCTGTTCCGTTGAGTTCAGTATGGCTATTACGTATCTCTGTTGACAGCTCGAAATGATAGTAACTGGGCACAGTGTCCATCAATTAACAGTCAAAAGGTTAGTTTCGTATTATATATGACCCTGTTAGTCACCGCAAAGTGATATCCACTCAGTGTGATACGTAATACCAATATTATGACATTCACGGTCGTCATCAAAGTTCCGTGTATAACCGAAGCTTGATAGTCACTGGATATCAGAAAGATACGTAATAGCCCTGCTGATCTCTGGCTCGCAGGAATGGGATAAAACTTTGATACCGGTTTATATTAATTTATATAAGGTAAAAACAGTGCTTTTCAATCTGAAAATGTTTGAATGGTACTGTTTGAAACATATTCTAGTTAAAGTGAAAATTCAAATAATAATTACAAGATTCAAAACCGGCACGCATTCCTGGAAAACTTATATTGTTTACGCAACGCAAAGCCGTATTAGAATATGCTTTAATTTTCTGTCTGCCATTCCGTGAACCACGGATTGTTAAAATATGAGAGGAATAAGTGTGGTATAAAAGCATAGTTTTCAGAAACTAACTGCTTTTAATCATCATTATCATCATTTCAGCCGAAAGACGTCCACTGCTGGACAGAGACCTCCCCCAAGTGTCACCGCATTCACCGGTCCCGTGCGACTCGCATCCAGCGTATTCCCGCAACCTTCACCAGGTCATCGGTCCACCTAATGGGAGAAAACATGTTCTCTTTGCTGGCGATAACAAAATCCAACTCTAGTTAAAAATGGTCCATCTTACACAAAGAGAGTGTCGTCAAAAAGGAGAAATTAAGAACTCATTGGTCCAGTGATCGCAAGCGAAACTGCTGAGCAAGAAATCCTGGGTTCCAATAACACTTTGGAATCTGGGAATCGCACCCAAGAACTCATGTTCAGCAGTCGCAGTAGCAACCACTAGACGTACGAGGCAGTCAGTGTAAAACCCTTTTTTTTCTAGCCCTGAATGTCCCACTGCTGGGCAAAGGCCTCCTCCATATCCTTCCAGGTACTCTTCTCCTGCGCCACCTCGAACTAGCCTTCGTGATGCGCGTCTAAATCATCTTGCCACCTCTTTCGGTGGCGCCGTCCAACCTCAGGCATCCATCGTGTTGAGATCTTTGCCTAGCGGTCGTAATGCATGCGGCTCACGTGACCCGTCCAATCCCATTTGAACCTGGCAGCTTTTTTGCCTTCGTCTGCAATTATTCCAGTTTTTGAGCGCAGCGTAAAACCCACGCCACTAGCATTAGTTTCCGAAATGTTACAGCCATTTCCAAGTCCACTGGCCAAAAATACGGAACCAGTTTAGTTTGCAAGTGTCGGCACCTTTTAAATAACGTACAGCAATGGTTGTTCATATCGAGTGTCAGGAAACTCGTTTATCGCAAGAAAAATGGAGTCGCCTTCGCGTATTCTTATTTCAATTGAAGTTATTCACAAGCAGCATTTCAAGCTGCACAATTCAGCTTGAATTTATAGCGGGAAGTTATTTCAGCCGCAGTGCTTTTGTCGAGTTAGCTATTCGAGCTGTTACGAATGGCTCTGGTAAAAATATTAACGAGTTTAAAAATAGCTTTTCCCTTTTTTTTGGCTTTGTTGTTGTTTTTTTGTACCTCTGTGGCTTATGTTGATAATAAGACGAATTTAATTTTTTGTAATGAAACTTTATTCCTATTTGATCTTCTTTTTTACTTGTCGGGTGAAATATTCAAATAATGTTCGATCAATAGTGTACATAAACAGCTTCATCATTGGTTTCAGAGTGCAGGTTGTGGAGGATGGGCAGGGAAGAATCTGGACATAATTATATTGATTTGGTATTCAGTAGACAGTGTTTATTATTGCCCATAGCTGCTAAATATTTGCTGCTCCTAAATATTTACACGATGAAGCTATTCGTAGAATATTGAACAATAATAGCCCAATCAAGCGACGAAAGAAATCCAACACTGGCCTCCGAGATAATGAGCTATAAACGTTAATGTTGCACATGAGTGAGAGAGACTTAAATTAATAACAATTAACATATCGAAAAACAACACTGGCTGTAAAAAATAAGGATTTATTTTCGATTCGTCCCACACAATCAGCAAAGAAAGCTTACGTATTATTAAATAAAAAGTAAAAAACAAAAACGGACTATACCGCGATTGGACTTTTGCGCGCATGGACACTTGCGTGACTGGACTTTTATTGGAGTTATAAAAAAGGATGAAATCGTCTTTTAGTGAATACCCAACAATAAGTACTAGGAGAACAGAATCAAGGAGATGTCGGTGCCGCTGAAATCGTCTTTTAGTGAATACCCTACAATAAGTACTTAGAGAACAGAATCGTGAAGAAGATGTTAGTCCTACCGTTTACAATAATACCACTCCACTACTGTACATTGTTTTAGTATTTTTGTCAATTCCTTTTCAGTATCCTCAGAGTACTTTTATGTCAGTATCAAAATGAACTTCATCGATACTGTTCTATTAAGCAGATGCTTAATAGAACAGCGTCGTCTGCGTCTGCGTCGTTTTGCAAGTACACGCGTAACTAAGATTAGTTTCGCGTGTACTTGCAAAACGACGGTAATAGGTAAATAGGTATTAGACAATTTTGTCTATGAGTATGTAGGTATAAGACAATTTTGTCTATGAGTCGCTTTGTTTGAAGTGTGCGCGTTTTCATATTTTTTGTAAAGCAATAGTCTGTCTTAAGACAGTCTTGTCTATAGTTTGCGGTAGCCCTTACTGTTCGTAAGTCGGGGTAGTCTACTACGCTCATTTAACTTGAACCTTAAGCATACAACAGTAAACCTCTGCCCACGAACAAAACAATAAACTTGACTTTTCCTAAGACTACTAAACTACTAAACATTATCATCACCTGCCTAGCCTTTTCTGGCTTTTCTATTTCAACTATAACTGGAAGCCGACCCCCGGATGCAGCTGAATGAATACCAGTATTTTACATGGAGCGACTGCCTATCTGACCTCCACAACCCAGTTATTACTGACAGCAAATATAATGAACAATGTCAGTTGTGGGTGGCATTAACCCGATTCCAAACACACTAGGCAACGTCACTCTACTAATTTACATTAAATCCATGTTTATTGTAATAATAATTGGATGTAATCATAAACTAATAGAGTTAATGCAAATACCTGCATATGGGACTATGTACATAGTGACAATATGTTGCTTGCTTCGATAGCTGTTTACATTATGTGTATGGCGGTAGACAGTAATTGATCAATAGCCGTTGATTTAAGTGGGTGGATGGCTATTGTTATAATTTAAATACATAATACATAAATAAATAAATTATTATAGTATTGGTCTAGTGATCGCAAGCCCGACTGCTGAGGATGAGATCATGGGTTCGATTCCCAGGTCAAGCAAAATGTTCTTGGGTTGTTTCTTCAAGTATTTCTTAGTAGCAGCCACGTCTGGATTTTTTAGTTTGTATTCTGGTGGTCGCCATTGATGATTGTGGTATTCAGGAGTTACAGTGGTTGAAAATAATGACAATAAAAAATACACTCATCACCATTCTCCTGCTTATCCCAATTTATTTAGGGTCGGCACAGCATGTCTTCTCCTTCTATACCTCGTCATCTTAGCAGACACCTCAATAAAAAATACACTGTAAATAACGATATCCACGGTTGATATCCGGCTCCTGAAATACAGGTACTCTAACCTAGCTCTGGAGCCAGGGTCTCACATTTGTCTGTAACCTGTTTTTATGCTAATAAAGAAATTTATTATTATTATTATATTTCAACTCTACCAAGTTGAGCGTTGAACTTTGTGAAAGGAAAGTCAAAATTGTTTCTCAGGCATTTATTTTTGTTGAAATTAAATAATAATCACAACGCTAATATTATCATTAGTTGTTAACATTCATCACTTTTTATTAAAACAGTGTACATACCTTAATTCTTTTTAAACAGCACTTAATTCTTTTCAAATAGCACATAAACCACAATTTCGGATTTTACGCACACGTAGACTACGACTTATTTTTAGTCTATCTATCACGGGTTTCGCAGCAAGACTGACACGACCCCGCTGACCGTTGCGCCCGCGCTTAAGAGTCCCCTCCACTACTTGGTGATAGGGCACGACGGAGCGGCGAGCGAGTCAGTGTTGCCAGAATGAAAACAGAAAATAAGTATAATAACTAATTGATACATTTAACTATTTTGTAAGCTGTGAACAGAAAAATATTTATAACGATTCCTAACAGCTCGGTCATCCTGCAGTATTAGCGAGTCCCTTCGCTTTAAGTTACTGATAAGTAACGTAGTTATTTATCTAATTAATTCAATTTAAATAATTAAATAAGTTCATTTAATATAACAAAATAGCTAAAGCATAACCGATTAATCACCTTGCACAACAGTAAACAATTGTAAATAATTTAGTTATTCATTATTTTAACACACATAATTATGTAGTTCCAGGTACATTAACGTAGACAGTAAACAACTATTGAATGGTAAGTTTTTACTAAGGCGAATACCCATCTTAGTCTAGACAGCTTAAACTATCTTAACGTATCTTAATTTAGGCAGGTATCTAAATCTAGGTATCATAATCTAGGCATCTTAAATCATGATCTGTCAAATTACCAATTTCGTCGAGACGCCATTGTTCAACTATTGTGTCTACTTCGAGGACAATGTAGATATATATAGTTAATTTATAATTGAATCATCTACAATAAGAATTTGAACCTTTTCTTCTATACCTTGTACTAAAATGTCAACATAAGCCTCTCCTAGTGGTTGTACATGATAACCACCTATACCTCGCAAAATCGGTAACTTGTCAAAATCATAATCGAGACCTAATTCTTTCGCTATAGAATTTTTAACGAGCGTACACTGACTCCCTAAATCTATATATGCCATTAATGGTTTTCCATTTACTTTAATTTATATCAGATATTTTTCGTTAGTCTCTTTACTATTATTTCAGCAACTTGTTTTTCTTGTTTACTTTCAGAAATTGGTTTATTTTCATTTACATTATTATTTTGTTTCATCCTACAGTACAAGTCTAAATGCCCTACCCTACCGCAAAATGCACATTTATTAGGCGGTTTATCGCATTTGAAACTTTTATGACCGTCTTCATTACAATTGTGGCATTTTATTTTACTTGAAAAATCGTAAGGTTTGGATTTATTCGTATTAGTTTGATCCTTCCGTTCCGATTTTGCCTTTTCGGAAATTTCTCTACTGGGCCCTGGTTTTACGGTCTTTAAATATTTAAGGATATCTTCTGGCTCCTTAAACTAGGCAGCTTGTGCTCCCACCCTAATAGAACGGTCCTCGATACCATGAAGTAGGCAATCAACAGATTTCCTACCTTTAATTCCACATCTGTCGATCAAATTAATTTTGGAATAATAATAGTGTTCTAGCGAGTCCCCATAACGCACGCGTTTGGCCAGCATTTCTGTTAAAAGTTCTGCATAGTCATCTCTACAAGGAAACGACTCTATAAGCTTTCTTTTCCATTCACTCCAACTGTAAAGTACTGTATCTAGCCCCTGGTACCATGTTTTAGCTATGCCCGTCAATTTCGGTAGAGCAAAATGTATGACTTCGCGTTCATCCCACCCGTATATTTCGGCGCATTCCTCAACCTTTGTGAGCCAAGTGACTATAGTTTGATCCTTGGAGATTGGATCAAATTCTGGTAGGACGTTTGTCAAAGAAAGCTTAGAGGTCGATGACCCTTTAATATTACTTGGTACATCCAAAAACTTATTTAAAATGTTTTTATCATCACTACGCATATCTTTAAAATTACTGTTCACGTTCTTGATTCGCGAGCGACGAGATCGAGAACGCTGACATCGTCGCTTCCTTATATGCAGATTGTCTTCGCTATCAGAATATGACCGACGCCGACGTCTCATCGTTCTGCGTACTTCATCCTCAGAACTATATGACATTTCGCATGAGCTACTATGATCATATCGCGACCTTTCGTAGATCCGATGTCGTGGACGAGATCTTTGAGAGTTCTGTCGTCTATAGTGAAGAGCTTTGTACCGACGACCGTCTTTTGTACATGGGTTACTTAGTTTCGTTAAAGTTGCCGAGTTTTGATGTCGCAACACCTCCCTACTCGGGCTTCGTGAATTAAAGTTATAAGAGCGCTTGTGGACTTGCCTTTCTCGAAGACTCCCATCCACTCCCTCGCTCTGGCCTCGTTCCGAGCGTTTGTGGACTTGCCCCTCTCGTAGGCTCCCTTCCACTCCCTCGCTCATGACACGCTCAGGAGTCTGCCTTCTTCCGCTTGGATTATCGCGGTTATGGTTAGTAGGCTCACCCTCCGATACAGCGTCTGATGTAGTGTTATCCATGAATCTGAAACTTATTTCATGACCATAGAATGATGTTAGGGTTAATTCTCACCCTAAGAAGGTAAGTTAACATTAAGGTAAGGTAACATTAAGGTAAGGTAACATTAAGGTAAGGTAACATTAAGGTAAGGTAACATTAAGGTAAGGTAACATTAAGGTAAGGTAACATTAAGGGAAGGTAACATTAAGGGAAGGTAACATTAAGGTAAGGTAACATTAAGGTAAGGTAACATTAAGGTAAGGTAACATTAAGGTAAGGTAACATTAAGGTAAGGTAACATTAAGTTAAGGCATCATAAAGTGATGGACATGTGTTTGCTCTATGACACTCTCAATGGACGCCTCGATTGCCCGGAGTTGGTCGCACAGATAACTTTTAACACTCCCCTACGGCGCACTCGTCACACGCCAATGTTGCGCGTTCCTAGGCACTCCACTAACTATGCCAACAACTGTGTACTGACTCGCATTGCTCGAATTTACAACTCGGAATTCTCTGAAGTTGATTTATTTAACTGTAATAAACCAACATTCAAAAAACGAATACTGAAAATTATAAACGGAGATAAATGACAAGCAACTAATCTTCTTAATCTTCTTTTTTTTCTTGTACTATCTTTTATTATTCAAGCATTTTTTATGTTTTTCCAAATTGTAATCTGAATCTAAATTTAACTTAAAAGTAATTTTGTATTGTAAGTATTGTAATTTTTATTTTGTTGTTTAATTGAAAATATTAGTTCGTTCGCATGTATTATATATATATCCCAGTTATACAGGGAAACCTATAATTGGCCATAGTAACTGTTACACGCATATTTTGTAATATATTATTGTATCGCTGTTGGTTACCTAAATAAATAAATAAAAAAAAAATAAAGGTACGGTAACATTAAGGTACGGTAACACTAAGGTAAGGTAACATTAAGGTAAGGTAACATTAAGGTAAGGTAACATTAAGGCAAGGAAACATTAAGGTAAGGAAACATTAAGGTAAGGTAACATCAAGGTAAGGTAACATCAAGGTAAGGTAACATTAAGGTAAGGTAACATTAAGGTAAGGTAACGTTAAGGTAAGGTAACATTAAGGTAAGGTAACATTAAGGTAAGGTAACATTAAGGTAAGGTAACATTAAGGTAAGGTAACATTAAGGTAAGGTAACATTAAGGTAAGGTAACATTAAGGTAAGGTAACATTAAGGTAAGGTAACATTAAGGTAAGGTAACATTAAGGTAAGGTAACATTAAGGTAAGGTAACATTAAGGTAAGGTACCATTAAGGTAAGGTAAAATCAAGTTAAGGTAAAATTCAGTTAAGGTAAAATTCAGTTAAGGTAAAATTCAGTTAAGGTAAAATTCAGTTAAGGTAACATTAAGTCAAGGTAACATTAAGTTAAGGCATCATAAAGTTAAGGCATCATCAAGTTAAGGTAACTTTAAGGTTAGGTAACACACATTAAGGTAACTTAACATCAAGGCAACGCAACATTAAGGTAAGGTAGCATTAAGTTGATAATGAAATGATAGCAACGTGGTCGTGAAGTGCTTAATATTATGGTTTAATAATGTACTGCACGTACGTACGCCGTACTTACTTGAAATTATTGAATGGCTATTGAAGCGTGTTTCTGTTTCGTAAGAGTCGAAAGGATGAGAATGCATTTTATAAATTTGGCCATTATTCAGTTATGAAAAATCAATATGATATCATTTATTCAAAATTGTTATGGTGGTATAATTTCTACAGCGAAAATCTGTGTGGTGCTGTGATGTTTACTAATAAGAGGAGAAGACGAGAAAAAAAAATACTTTATGCATAAAATAAAACTACACGATGATCATTGTGCACCCAACGGCGCGTTCCCAGAGGGTAGCTCTGGCAAAATACGCCACCCAAAGGGAAAGAACCATCGGGGTGCCCCAATCTAAATCAATCCTTAATTATCCTATCACACAATATTATTACACATTACACCGAACCGGTGTACTATGCTATTCTAGGCCAGTAATTTAAAAGGAAAAGCACCTACCTACCAGGAAGTGTCCTAGCCGAGCCTAACCTTCGGCATAATGCTAATTATTAAGAAAAGAAACATGGAATTTATTGTAAAATCTGAAAAATTGCAGCACCATCAAAGTAAATGTCTTCTTATTAAATGGCCAAATTTTAAAATCGAGAATCAACTATGGATCTAAAAGAAAAGAAAAACAAACGACAAAAAAATTTTTTGTGGGCAGGGATAAACGGGTAGTTTGCAGCCAAAACAATGGAAGCAGAAACCCGCTTATCCCACTTCTGAGATGAAAGGAAAGTCAAAATTGTTTCTCAGGCATTTATTTTTGTTGAAATTAAATAATAATCACAACGCTAATATTATCATTAGTTGTTAACATTCATCACTTTTTATTAAAACAGTGTACATACCTTAATTCTTTTTAAACAGCACTTAATTCTTTTCAAATAGCACATAAACCACAATTTCGGATTTTACGCACACGTAGACTACGACTTATTTTTCGTCTATCTATCACGGGTTTCGCAGCAAGACTGACACGACCCCGCTGACCGTTGCGCCCGCGCTTAAGAGTCCCCTCCACTACTTGGTGATAGGGCACGACGGAGCGGCGAGCGAGTCAGTGTTGCCAGAATGAAAACAGAAAATAAGTATAATAACTAATTGATACATTTAACTATTTTGTAAGCTGTGAACAGAAAAATATTTATAACGATTCCTAACATTTGTGGTTTTATTAGTCCTAAGAACGCTTAAAAATAAAATTGCACTACTATGTAAAACAAAAAGTATAAAGTGTAGCCTAGTTGTAAGGGAAACTGACAAAGCTTCTTTATTCCTTTAGCCTCTTTTACGCCCACATAAACGCGAGTAGGTACTACTTACAAATCTGACCTTTTTGAAGGACACCACCCACAAGGTCAGTGTGTGTCCTTCTGCGAGGCTGTTCCCTTAGGCATTTCTATTGGCCATTGTGTTTCGTCAAAATAAACGAAAAATATAAGGATAAGTGATCGAGAAATAGGCATCATTTTAAAAAGGGAATATTAAACGAAAGATGAAAAAGTTTTCCACGAAAATAATACATGATTTTTTTATTCAAATTGCTCTTATTATATTTTACCGTCTACACGTGCCAGAACTAACTACGATGTTGATCTTCTACTTTTAAACTTATTTTAAAAAGCAATGAGGGATGTTTTCTGAACTTTAATTTTTTGTGTCTAAAAAGAACCCTTCTAAACACAAAAAACTAAAGTTTAGAAAACAGGATGGGTAGATTTAAGTTCGCTTACGAAAATTTGACTAAGTATACTTTTGACTAATGGGGACATCGCCAAGCCAAGGTTGGTCGACTCTTCCCGTGACCAGAGGGCGGGCCTATTTTTTGGTCAAAGAATCGGCATTGCCATCCAACGTGGCAATGCTGCCAGCCTTCTGGGCACTATTCCTGTTGACAGCGACGTGGACAAATTTTTGATGCCCTTTAGTGCTTTTTTTCTTTTCTATATGAACATTCATTTATTGTTAATTAAAGTTTGGTTATTATATACATAGATAATTATATTAAAACTTAAGTTAAATATAGTATACCTACATCGGTTTTTTCATCATGAATTATATTCATTTAATGTTCGCCTTTTTATTTGCGAACGATTGGTCCGCTGTGCTCAACTTGTTGTTGTTGAATGTTTTTTTTTACTGTAAAACAATATTTCTGCTTTAATAATATTCTTGTCAATGATGTCAAAATAATACGATGGTAACAGTATCCAATTATAATAATATAAAACAGGACATGAACAGGAAATTGACTTCCGACGTTCAATATTACAGAAGCGATAGAATAAAAAGGTTTTGTGGGCTTTGCACAGATTACGTGACTTGACATCACGCCTTTTTTGGTCGGCTTCCAGTCCAATCAGACACAGCTGAATACAAGTACTTTACATGGAGCGACTGAATATCTGACCTCCACAACCCAGTAACTGATTAATATAACCCTTAACCTAGCCTAACTTTCTAGCTTCTCACTTATCGTAACGTCTGTCGAAGATCTACAAATGTCAAACCAAACACCCAAAATATTGCGAAATAAATCTGTTTCATTTTATCGTAATATTTTTCTGAGTTTTATTATTAAATAAATTAATTAAGCTGCTTACCCGGCTAATGACATTACATTGATGTATCGCGAACCTATCTCAAATAATTAAATTTTGTTCGGAATTCAGCGAAGGAATATCAAAGCAGTATAATATGAGCTTTATAATTGACTAGCTTTTGCTCGTGGCTGTGGCGGCGTGGAGGTCAGAATTTATCCCACACGAACATATTACTAGGATGAAACTGATCCAATGTCCTAACCTAGGTTATGGTCTCTCTTTGGGCCAAGGATCATCATTTATCATTTCAGCCCGGAATCACCCACTGTTGGGTATTATAGGCCCTTTGTGATGTGGACCAATGGACCGTTATTATTTATTATTTATTTTATAAATTACATGTTCAGACACACTTATACAAAGCACACAATTAGACCTCTGGGGTCTGTCTTAGCATGCCATGGCCTGAGACTTGATCAACTCGCTATTGAAAGTCAAGTTATAATCGACTTGATCTAATATTCTTTCAGCTTACGCTTTATGTTTTTACTATTCATTGAGTCTCTGATGTCTACAGGTATTGATTTAGTAAAGTGGGTATTGCGAAAGAAGCGGTAAAAGTCACAAGCAGACAAAGGTACTTTCGCATTTATAATATTTAGTACGAATTTCGGTGTTTAGCAAACGAAGCACCACAAGCAAGTCTTAAGTAAAATGAGGTGAATTTCAAAGGATTTCGCTTAATTGGAAAATGAGACCTCGCGATAGTCAATTTGGTAAGTAACATCGGTTGGAATTGAATAAATATTTGAGATATGATCCTTCTGAGTGCCAGGAACTTCGGTGTATTTTGTAATACAATAATTGAATTTCGCTCAATGTTTAAAAGTCTATTTGAGTTACTTAGTGCCTGTCTCAGTACGCCGGTATAAAAATTCGATGGAATATTATTGTAATAAATTTAAGAAGTGAAAAGACCAGCCTGTAAAATATAGATAAGTAAATAATAATAAATAAATATCGCTGGACATTACACACAGCGCCATCTAGTGCCACACTAAGCAACGAGGTTTGTGTCGTGGACACCAGATAGTTGATATACTACATAGATACTTTTTGTTTGTAAAGACATACTTATTATACATAATGACTCGGAAAAAAATGACCATGCTCATCACACAAACATTTGCTCGTACCGGGATTCGAACCCGGGACCCTAAGAACGTAAGGCAGCCTCACCTACCCCTCACCTCTACCGCTGCGCCATTCGAGTCGTCAAAGTAGCTACTGGGGCCATCATTACCATCCATCCAGCAGCCCGAATTCACCCACTGCTGGATATAGGCCTCTCTTTGCTTTTGCCATGTTTGTGCCAGCCTCATCCAGGATATACCCGCGATGGCCATAATAGCTCAGTGCACCTCGTTTATATAATTACTAGCTGTTGCCCGCGGCTTCGCCCGCGTGAAGTTCGGTAACTGTCCCACGGGATCATACTAAAGGGATAAATAGTATCCTACATGTTAATCAAGGTTATAAACTATCTATGTGCCAAATTTCATAATGATCACACTTATTATCATCACAATCACCATCACTATTACGATCACCATCATTATCATAATTACCATCATTATCACAATCACCATCACAGTCATTATCACAATCACCATCACTGTCACAATCACTGTCACAATCACTGTCACAATCACTGTCACAATCACTGTCACAATCACTGTCACAATCACTGTCACAATCACTGTCACAATCACTGTCACAATCACTGTCACAATCACTGTCACAATCACTGTCACAATCACTGTCACAATCACTGTCACAATCACTGTCACAATCACTGTCACAATCACTGTCACAATCACTGTCACAATCACTGTCACAATCACTGTCACAATCACTGTCACAATCACTGTCACAATCACTGTCACAATCACTGCCACAATCACTGTCACAATCACTGTCACAATCACTGTCACAATCACTGTCACAATCACTGTCACAATCACTGTCACAATCACTGTCACAATCACTGTCACAATCACTGTCACAATCACTGTCACAATCACTGTCACAATCACTGTCACAATCACTGTCACAATCACTGTCACAATCACTGTCACAATCACTGTCACAATCACTATCACAATCACTATCACAATCACTGTCACAATCACTATCACAATCACTATCACTATCAATCATCAATCAATCATCAATCAGCACCCTTGATAATCTCGGTATCGATACCCATATTGATTTTTAGACATTTCAACCCCATCGCACCCCAACAGGGGATGATGATAGTTCAGGTCCGCCTTATTCAATCTTAAAATCGTTGTTTTTGTAATACACCTGACCCGATACACCATACAAACTATACCCATGTTGATTTTCAGACTTTGTCACCCCATTTCCCCCTCTTAGGG
Organism: Xestia rhomboidea; assembly: GCA_963853795.1. NCBI lineage: Eukaryota > Metazoa > Arthropoda > Insecta > Lepidoptera > Noctuidae > Xestia > Xestia rhomboidea. The sequence goes on along the minus strand of OY970763.1, from coordinate 11,323,291 downwards.
GTTGAATTCTGAAAAAACCTGAAACCCGTTTCTTTTTATTTATTAATAGGAACCGTCCTGTAAAGTTTCGAATAAAATAGTCTAACTAATCTTGTTTCCCCATACAAACTTTGGAACACCGTTTATCCCCCTTAGGGGGTGAATTTTGAAAAATTCTTTCTTAGTGCACCCCTAGACCACATGAGGAACCTACTTGCCAAATTTGGAATCTGTAGACCCAGCGGTTTAGGCTGTGCATTGATTTTTAGACTTTGTCACCCCATTTCCCCCTCTTAGGGGTTGAATTCTGAAAAAACCTAAAACCCGTTTCTACTCATTTATCAATAGGAACCCTCCTGTGAAGTTTCGAATAAAATAGTCTAACTAATCTTGTTTCCCCATACAAACTTCGGAACCCCGTTTAACCCCTTTAGGGGGTAAATTTTGAAAAATCCTTTCTTAGTGCACCCCTAGACCACATTAGGAACCTACTTGCCAAATTTGGAATCTGTAGACCCAGCGGTTTGGGCTGTGCGTTGATATGTCACCCAGTCAGTCAGTCAGTCAGTCAGTTTATCATTTTATACATATAGATGGTAACTGACAAGCTTGCAAATGAAAAACTAGTAGCTTAAAATCTGGCCTTGAACTATATTTCTATGATTCCATAAATATAGATGAGCAGCTGTGACTTTTGATTCAAAATCTAGATCAGAATCAACATATTGGAACAAGAAATATTCCATGTTCTATTAATTTTCTCTTTGATGCCTATTTGTATTGAAATGAGAAGGTTATTTCACTTTGCTCATTTGTCTTTAACTGGTAGGGTTTCTATGAAATAAGCACAAAGTGAAACACACTTATGTTTTGTATTGCAAACAGATTTCCCTACCATGTTTGATGTATGTTACATATAACCTAAACACGCAACAATATGGTTTCTGTGAAAGATTTTACATGAATTTCTCTTATTTGCAAAAGAAGGTTCGTCACTACATCATATCTCGTACTAATTTTGTGGTTAGCCCGATATTAGGCTGCGTTAAACAAAATTTGTCCGACATTATTCTGGTTAACAACGTTTTGTACACTGTGCCGGATAATAATTCGGATTTTAGCAGTCGCTCACATGGGGCTCTCCTGTAATTTTATGGTAAAATATTTTGATCCCATGTAACAATATTAAGATCTTATTCTACCATTTATCCAGAAATAAATAAACCTTATCTTATCTTAGAAATGAGTTGGCGAGTAATGAGTCTGTTGTCTGTTCAGATAGTATTGTCGCTGGGCCATGAGCGTGTGCGCAACGTCGACGAGCAATTACTGACTGGTATACGTTGTAGCAAGCGAAACCTCTTCCAGCGATCAAATTCAGATTATAATAATTAACATACTCCAAAATTGTACAATAAAATATCGTTCTGATAAGCGCTGTATGAACGGGGCCTAATGGGCTCTACACCAAACCTCGCCGCCCCGACGATATCTGACGGCGAATCTCTTGTCATCGGGCTAGTAGGTGGCTTTTAGACATTGCAAATCAAAAAACTTGTTTAACAGAACAGCTTTAGTGTCGCTGGGCAACTGAGCGCGTAGGTAAGCCTCCGACATGTTGACAGCACGCGCACGGTGCTTGTCGCTGACATGATTCTATTTTAATTAGACCACCGCCGTCGGGTTGTATTTGTGGGTTAATAATAAGGATACGTTAACATTAACGAGTGTTTTTATTTACCCTTTAAATCGGTTGAGAAACATACCTAGCTACCTTCATAAAATGCAATGTGGTTAGCAAATGTATCGCCATAAACTGGGAAATTTTTATGATATATGTCTCACGTAAATTGCAAGCGAGATCTTAGTATCTAACGAGGTCAGGGAAAGCGTTATTGGCTTTTTCTTCTAGAGTTTCCAGATCGTAGTCAGTTTGGAATTGATTCTCTATACCGTTGAAGTAAAAGAAGTACTACCTGCTTTAGGGCCAATCACCATCACGCAGGACGATAATTACAAGAATTTAAAATTAGAATTCAAACAATAAAACCAAATTTAAGGGGCTAAAAGGTTTTCTTCAGCATTTTGCTGCGATGCAGGCGACGTTTCTGCCTTCTAACTTTAAACTAAGACTTGACTCCGGTGGTCTGTCCACAGAATCAATGCATTAAATTGCGGAATCATTTTATAACAGACGCTAGTCTGTAGTGTCTGTAGTGTAGTGACGTCCGCTAGGACGTCACGCGGTTTCACCCGCGTAGTTCCTGTTCGCGAGGGAGTACGGAGATAAAATATAGCCTATGTTACTCAATAAAGACGTGGCTTTCTAATGGTGAAAGAATTTTTGAAATCGGCGCAGTAGTTTTTGAGCTTATTCTTTACAAACATACACACACACACAAATACAAATCTTTCCTCTTTATAATATTAGTGTCAATATATTTATTGTAACCGAATCAAGATTTCCAGACACATTACAAACATACTAGAAACTTCACATCTAAATTATGAAGAAAATTGCCGTGGTAACGAAAATAATTTTAGTGCCAACAAACTAATTGTTAGCTTACTTTAAACGAGTAGAGTTTTTGGTTTGACTTTTCCGCAATAGAGCTAATGAATCCGAGTGAGTTGGAAACAAGTGCGCAGACCCCGAAATAAATATTGTGAGTAAACCGTAAATCTAGAAAAATAAATAACCTCACAACTATAACCAACAGTCACTAAAGACATTACGGTTTTTGTTCACTCATATTTGTCTCAGAAAAACAGAGAAAAGATGTACCTACTTTTATCTCGACAAATATTAATTTCACCCTTGAGGAATACTTCTCGCGAAAGTACGTTGGTTACTGAGAAAAATTGGACTACATTACGTACAATAAGGCGCTGACAAGTATTTTAGATGATAGTGTTAGTCTCTAGTGAGTAATAAACATGTTCTAGAAAGTTCTTAGGAATATGAATCGTTCAGCTGGGAGTTTAAGATAACATACAATGTGTATTATCTCGCGTAAATTGAAATTGTCTGAAATATGCCCGTATTCACTTTCGTCAGGTAACACCTAAGTGTATGACTAAATGGATGTTATAAGAAATTACAGTCTGTTCGTTGATCTATTCCACTCCCCAACTGATTCTTTGATCAGTTGTTTAGCGTTGGCTCCCCGCGGGTCTTGTAACAATAGCAAGTTAATCGTAACTCATAACTCAACGCTCCGAATCTGATCATCTAACTAAAGGATAATACAATTTTATTTGAAACTGATGCCTTAGCAAATAATTTATCCAATTATTGTCAGACTTCCATGAATTATGAAAGGATCACTAAGTAACAAATGATGTGTGCCACTTCTTAAAAATCGGCCACCTGGACATGAGTTGCCACGGCTGGCCTAATATCTAGACCCAGGTTGGCCTAAGACGAGAAAACCTTGAGATACCGTTCAGATTGAGATCCGTAGATGACTCTACCCATTTTTTTTTTCGGTTGGGAAATCAACAAATGACACCTCCCGCTCCCATCCATGTTCCTTCATTGCCCTTTGTGTTCCGGGGCAACGGTATCTCTTTCGAACAGTCCCGCAGCCCCGGCAGGCATCGGCACTTGCGGACCAATTCCTTTTGCTAACTCTCTTTGAGGCACGCGTGGAACACGAACGCGCCGTCGACACGGCCTGTAGTCATAAGACGGACGGACGGCGAGCTAGCCCATAGCTCACCGTCCACAGGCCCGCGCCTACGGTGGCCGGGGGCCACCACATGGCCTCCGACGGCCGTTGCGTCTCCCGCGGTGGCTGGGACGTGAGCTTCTCTCCCTCTCACGCCACCTCCTTCGCCAGCATGACTGCTTCGCAGAAGGAGCGTCCCATATTGTCTCGCTCCGGACCATGGATTGAACCAGGGCCGGACGCGAGAGGTCGCCGCCGCCCATAGATGACTCTACGCTTTTTTTTTTTTTTTTTTCGGATGGGAAATCATCAAATGACTTCTCCCGCTCTGGGCGGAGCAGGAGGGAGTGTCAGACTTTTACTGACTAAAACCAATCCATGTTCCTTCATCGTCCTTTGTGTTCCGGGGCCACGGTATCTCTTTCGAACAGTCCCGCAGCCCCGGCAGGCTTCGGCCCTTGCGGACCCCTTCCCTATTGCTGACTCTCTTTGAGGCGCGCGTGGAACACGAACGCGCCGTCGACACGGCCTGTCGTCATCGTAGCCCATAGCTCTCCGTCCACAGGCCCGCGCCTACGGTGGCCGGAAGCCACCACGTGGCCCCCGACGCCCGGGGCGCCTCCCGCGGCGGCCGGGACGTGTGGATCTTTCCCTATCACGTTCCGCCACCTCCTTCGCTAGCATGACTGCTTCGCAGGAGGTGACGGCGTCCCATTCCGTCTCGCTTCGGACCATGGATTGAACCAGGGCCGGGAGTGAGAGGTCACGTAGAGAGGCGGTGCTCCGCCCAAGCGGGGCACACCTCCACAGTGTACGCCACCGTGTCCTCCGGTCGATCCTCACAATGGAAACACCCGGGCGTCTCCTCCCGCCCGATTCGGTGCAGGAACTTACCAAAACATCCGTGTCCGGTAAGAACCTGCGTCAGGCGGAAGGTGAGGACGCCGTGGCGTCTCTCCAGCCACGCAGATGACTCTACCCTGTAGGGTAAATATGATGTTGTTTTTCGCGATGGAACATTTCGTTATCGTGTCTGGCCTGTCCTGTTTGGCACATTACAGAGGCCCATGGATGCTACTGAAAGTGCCCGACTCATCACCAAACATTGAGATAAAGATTTTGATTGCCACCGCCATTTTGACAATAAGCATGGTTTCGTTATTGACCTGTTCCACTGTTTTCACTTCAATTCAAAACACAAAGGGCGTTTTAAACTAAGTTCTAAACCCAGGTACACAAATATTCTAGAACGCATAAACTCACTCAACTCACCTCACATTTACAATAATGCATGATGTACACATATTTCCTTTGCCTCCTCACAGTCGGGTATCGCAATATCTCGTGAGGCATACTCGTGCACTCAAATATAATATTTGTCTTTGGCATATTTATTTCCCAACTTTATATTGAGAGTGAGCTCGTTTTCTTATAAAAGTCGTGTGTTCTGAGAGAAAATAAATGTCGTGAGGTTGGAGGTTTAAAGTGATTTTCATAGCAAAATATTTAAGTGGAATTTAATGTTTTTATGGGTAGACTTTAATATTACACAAGGTTGCTGAATTGAGAATTTGAAAATAGGTGTTAAGGAATCTACCCACTTTACGTACCTAACCCATTTTTATTAAAAAATACCAAGACTGCTTTGAACGTACTATTAATTCATTGAAAAAAAAACAGGGTATCCAAACATTTCTTTAATTTTTAATGTTTTCAGGAAGTAAGCTAAAACTTTGATGAAAGCCTGATAGATGTCTTCAATAATCAAATACTTTAGTACTTACATTGTCCTTATCCCTTATGATAAAATTATCTACTCTTAGCAACAAAGATGGCTTACATCCTTACTTACATAAAAAAGCCAAAAAACAAACAATTTTTATGTAAGTATACGAAGAAACATTCAATAACGTGTAGAAATAAAGATGGACATTACCCAAACCTTCTTCGTAACGATAGTTCTTATGTTCGCAACTTTGAAAAGGGACCGCAAAGCGATATTAATACGTTTTTTATCTGCCATAAGCCTACGGTAATGTTGGTCTAAGGATCCCAAATGTTTCTCAGATCGTCGTAAAGGAATCTTGGCCAATCAGAAAACAATTTCCTTGGTATGTAGGTAGCTACGGCGGTGGTATAAAAAGCGTGAGATTGGTATGTGAATTCGTGCGAGAAAATGATTTTTTTTTAACATACATAGGTAAACTACATAAATGAGGAGTTTGTGCCTTAATAATAACAGCCACTAGGATCATTCAAACTCAAACTCAAATCATTTATTTCAATCAGACCATTACAGCACTTTTGAATGTCGAAAATACAAAAAAAGCAAAGCTACAGTCACAGTCACAAGGCATAATAACATGAGAAAGTACTGTAGTTGCCCATTCCCTAACTTAGATCTCTATGGAGAAGAACGGGCAAGAAACTCCATGGACTCATTCTTCAGGTTAAGCTGCGCTTGCCTAGGCTCATTTGTGAATTGGTGACCACCCATTCATACCGAGTTTCCTCCGTGCCTCGGAAAGAACGTTAAGTTGTTGATCCCGGCTCTCATTTGTAGATCTTTGACAGCCGTTACAGGTAGTCAGTGGCCCGAAAGTCTGACAACCAGTTTTACCAAGGGGTCTCGTGTTACCCAGTACTAACTGGGTTGTGGAGGTCAGATAGGCAATCGCTCGCGAAAAAGTTGAAACCTCCAATATCTCCGTAACTAGAAGGTTTTCAGTATGGTTCAGAACAAAAAAACCGGCCAAGAGCGAGTCGGACTCGCACACCGAGGGTTCCGTACACACTTTTTAAAGGACAAACCTAACTTTGCTGTTCGATCCCTAGAAACGGCTATTGCTCCAACGGCAAATAATAAGTTTGTAATAGTAAAATCGCTTTTTTTGTTATTAAACTACATATATTATTTACGGTTTTCAGACTTTTCCCTTTACATATGCTGTAAGACCTTGCTTTTTGCCAAATTTCGTAATTCTAGGTCAACGGGAACTACCATATTATAGGTTTTCGACCCAAAACCTAAAGGGTACTTCCGTTTGACTTAGAATTGACAATTTTGGTTAAAAGCAAGGTCTTCCAGCACAAGTAAAGGGAAAAGTCCGAAAAATAAAAAAATGTTGAAAATTAAGGTAAATTTTGGTACTTACAAGTTTTCGCGAAAATCTACATTTGCCCATATCTTTTTATCGTGTTGACTCAGGACCTTGATTTTTATACACCTAATAGGGACTATAGACCTCAGTATTTGGTATAAATTTCAACTTGCTAGGTATACCCATTCTTGAGAAAATTGGTGGACGGACAGACAGACAGATGGACAAGAAAGTGATCTTATAAGGGTTCCATTTTTTTTGAGGTACGGAACCCTAAAAATGATCGCAATGATGGGGAGAACAAGTGCCTTTCGGCTTCGTTAAGGGTCTATTTACACCCTGTATAGTCTATCTGCTACCGCGTTAAATAGTTTCCTTGGGATGGCACATTCGATTTCCGGCTTTCACTCAGCTTTCACGAAGTTCCGCTATAGTTATTATCTCCTCCGTGTTTTGAAACGGTAGGAAGATTGGAACGGTAAAGGGAAGTACCTAATTAGTTATAGATAATGAATATTAAATTATCATCAAGTTAATATGAAATAATATCACGCCGGTAATCCTCGAGGGGTAAGGCAGAGTTACATTTTGCCAATAATTAATGTTAAGTCCCATGTAATAGGTGCTAGTCGTAGCTAGCTATTACCATCATCAACCGGGAACAAATCCAGACGCCGTGGCTGCTACTGAAAAATTCTAGATGGAAAAACCCAGTCCGAACCCAGAATTTCATGCTCAGCAGGCGCGCTTGCGACCGCTATAGTAACTGGGCAGTTTTATAATGCAAAAAATCCATAAACACATTATGTGAATAAAAAATAGTAGATTTTACAACAAGTGCACAAAACGAACTATGTATTTTTATCCGAGACTTTTAGCAGCCCGAGCCGTAGGTAATGTCGAGGATAAAATGGTTTTGTGGACGAGTTAAGACTCTGGTTTTCACTTCGATTGCGAGGAAATAAGCCAGCAGTATAACATAACATTTCTTAAATCTTGGAGTGATATTTTAATTCTTAAAGAAAAATTTAAATATCACTCCAAGTTTAAGAAATATGGAAACTTATCAGACTATGAATCTTTTTTAACTTTGCGAAATCGTGCTAAATTACTAGAAAAAGAAATGTACGACAGTTACATTGAGTCAATAGAAAATAGTTTTATCAAATCGCCTAAAGCTTTTTGGTCTTTCGTCAAAAGCAAGCAAAAGTCTTCATGTACTTTTCCATCGGTTATGAAGTATGGGCAGAGGTCGTCAGGACAGGGTGACGAAATATGCAACATGTTTAGCGAAGTGTTTGAGTTTAACTTTCTCCAGAACACTGTCCCCGGTGTAACTCAGTTGGATAGCGACATGCACTGCCTTTATCACACGTCTGCCTCTGATATAAGCTCTATTGAAGTATGTGAAACTGAAGTGCTGAAGCTACTGAAGGCTATTGATGTGAATAAGTCAGCAGGGCCTGATGGTATTCCCGCCATACTTATAATTAGGTGCGCACAAAGCTTAACTTTACCACTTACCCTAATATATCGCCGTTCTCTTAGTGAGGGAGTGGTGCCGCACATTTGGAAAACAGCATTTATTACCCCCGTCCATAAAAAAGGCCCTAAGGACAATGTAGAAAACTACAGGCCAATATCTAAGCTTTGTCTTTTTGCGAAGGTTTTAGAAAAAATTGTTTACGTTTCAGTTCACAGTGCCATTAAACAATCTCTTAATGACTATCAACATGGCTTCCTAAAGAACAGGTCTATTGTGTCGAATTTGCTAATCTGCTCCGATTACTTGTCCTCCACCATGTCTGAGCCCTCTCAAGTGGATGTTGTCTATACTGATTATAGCAAGGCATTTGACCGTATAGACCACGGTGTCCTGTTGCGTAAGCTGCTTGCAATGGGTATCAGAGGTGATTTATTCAGATGGTTTAAGTCATATATTGAGAATCGCTGTCAGACAGTTGTGCTGAATGGATATAGTTCTGTAACTTAATTATATATTATATATTATTATTATATATTATTTAATACCCTCGGGAATACCACAAGGATCCCTATTGGGTCCTTTACTGTTCATTATTTTTATAAATGACATTGGTTCGTGCTTTACCCGTTCCAAAATAATTCTTTACGCTGACGATATGAAAATTTTATGCCCTATATCAGATCTTTCCGACTGTTTCAGTTTGCAGCGGGATCTAGATGAACTCCAAAATTATTGTCTCCTTAATAAACTCGAACTTAATGTATCTAAATGTTTTGTTAGTACCTATACACGCAAACCACATGCAATCTTGTTTCAGTATAAGTTGCATGATACTAATATAAATAGGATAAGTGTTATTAGGGACCTGGGTGTCACATTTGACTCTAAGTTGCTTTTTGATGCTCACATTGAAAACATTGTCAATAAAGCTTCTAAAGCACTTTGATTCATACTACGGAAATCAGCTGATTTTAAAAACGTAAAAACGTATAAAATCCTTTATTGTGCTTTTGTCCGCAGCCACTTGGAGTACGCCTCACAAGTGTGGAACCCTTGTTATAATGTTTATATTGACAGAATTGAGGGAATTCAAAAGCGGTTCCTACGTTTCCTTCAGTATAAAACTAGAAAATATACTCCCAATTATGGAGCGCGATGCAAGAGATTCCATATCTTGCCACTATATGAGCGCAGACGCATTGCGGATATGGTATATTTATTTAAAATCGCGAATGGAACTATAGATTGCCCTGAGCTGTTGGGTGGTTTAGGATTAGTTACACATTGCAAAACGTTTCGCAAACCCAGTTTGTTGCATGTCCCTCACTCCAAGTCTGCGTACAGGCAGAATTCGTTTCTGATCCGTGCATGCAGAAGCTTTAATAAACTTACTGGTGAACATGATTTGGATATTTTCAACACCGGTGTCTCTCGGCTTAAGCGTTTATTGGTAAAAGCTTTTTTTTATGGATAAGTAGTTTATTTGTGTCTTTTAAATTTAAATTTTTAGTTTGTAGTATAAAGTAGTCGATCGTGTTGTTTTATTGCGTAACTTATACTATGTAGATAAGTATTTTGTACGTATACCTCTTTCTTTTGTTGTGTTTTCTTTTTCTTTTTTGTTCGATTGTTTTTGCGAAAGTGTTATAATCAATCTGTTTGCATTTTCATCTAAATCCGTTCAGTTATAGTTTCCGAGTGAAAGAATAACAAAAATCGATCCTCACAAACTTTTGTATTTATAATAGTACTAAGAAGATTGCTAGCCTGCATACCTAACTCTTTTGTTGACTGTACCTGATTGCCAAAAAAAATGCAACACCATCATTCTCTTGCCTTCATCCCAATTTATTTTGAGATCGGTACAGCATATCCTTCTTCCTCCATTTACAACAAAAAACAACCGTAAGCATTTTTCTTTAGAACATTCAATCAGAAAATACCGTAAATATTTATATTTCAATAGAAACTGAAACATCTTTAAATTTCGTGACGTAACCAGTGTTTGAAGTACTCGTGCAAAGTACGTTTTCCTTCAACACCGCGGTGCCTTTAACTCATTCGATTGTGGAAAAGAGCTTTAAACATTGAGGCTTAAGATAAGAATCTTACACACTTACCCTACTAGAGCGAGCGAGAATACATAGTCTGTCTCGCTCGCACTAGTAGGGTAATTGTCTGTCTAAAGACAGTCTTGTCTATAGTGTGCGGTATCCCTTAGACTACGAGTGTTGGTTTTTTAACAATGATCAAAGCCACGAGTTATTGTATGAGATATACAAAGTTTGACATCATATTGTGATATAAAAGTCGGCGTCAAACCCCAAACGCGAAAGGTAACAATTTACCTACTTTTCACTTATTTTTGTAAATGCCGGTTAACCTGGAATTGGGCGACTGTGCAAGTCCAAGACTGTAAAACCTATGTATACTTATATGTTATACACAGAAGCTATTCGTGAACTTCTATAAATAAAATAAAGGGTGTAAATTTTTGCGTAAAGTCACTTAGTTTGATGTACAGAATGCTTGGTTGACGGCTTCGTGATGAGGTGGTTTACACCCTGTATATTATAGTATAAGGAATTTAAGGATTCAATTGTGTAAGGAATTAAACTATTATTACTTGGACAATTACTTGGTCTGAAATAAATGTATTATATTTTACAATATTACAATTAAATTTAATAACTGCTATTAAACAGTACCTGACAGCAAATGATAGTACCGCAGGGCAAAGGTAAAATTAAGAAAATTATGATACTATTCAAATCATGTTTCTTGGCAACAAAAAAAAATGTGTTTAAATAAAGAATGAAATCTCTTCTTATTCTAGAAATCATAAATTTCTATCGCGTAATTTCTTTCGCAGACATTGACTTTTAAAGAATTGCTTTGACAAATAAAACCAAACATTTGAAGTCAATTTTCTATCTGTGTCGAGATAAAAGGCTTTAGGCATATTGTGTCATGTTCTGTTTATGTAAAGCTATTTGTGTTAGTAAGTATTTGAACGTTCAATAAGTGTTAGTTGTCTCTATATTTTAGTCGGAATTTAATTAGGATGGACGATACGTTGTTACAGATTTAATGCAATTGAACAATAGTTAAATATTACTAGTTCTGAATTTACGCACTGCGTCGCCGAGGGAGGCCTAGAATACGCTGGCGTGACGACTTAAAAAAGAAATAATAATATCGCTGGACATTACACACAGCGCCATCTAGTACCACACTAAGCAACGAGGCTTGTGTCGTGGACACCAGATAGTTGATATACTACATACTTTTTGTTTGTAAATACTTATCATACATATAAACATCCATGACTCGGAAACAAATGTCCATGCTCATCACACAAACATTTGCTCTAACCGGGATTCGAACCCGGGACCCTAAGAACTTAAGGCAGCCTTGATAACGCTGCGCCATTCGGGTCGTCAAACTTAGAGGTGTTTCTACGAGATTTACCGGAGAAAACCACACGAGTACAAGGCTATGGGAGAGGCCTTTGCCCAGCCGTGGGACAAGGTAGTTTAAAAAAAAGTTACACAAACTTTTATCAACACCGTGATTGTAGACCTGAAACTAATGTTATGAAGTGTGAAATATATGCAACATCTCTCAAACAGCGTCGACGATCAATATCTTCAAACGGGGATCATCAATTTGGTGAATCAGAATTTAGACCTACTTATTTTTTTTAAGTCCTCAATCGAGGCAACTATTTTGCATAAAAGAAAGTTCGATTCAAAAAGTCTGAATTAATCCTTGTTGGTTTCGGTAGCTGGTTTCAAAGAATTCCTGCATTTTGTCAGTTGCAATCAACGCGCTAAAACCTTTTTATTCAAGTCCTCTTTCACTGTTTCAAGTGGCCTGTAATTGCCTTTACGTTTTAGTTTATTCAGACTTAAAGACAGACATAAAAAAGCAGACTTTAATCAGATTCAGCAGATACAACTCCAAAGAAAAAAGTTGGCGAGTAACTAATTTGACGTAGGTAATTTTCTTTTCTGCTGGTTAATTTTACGAGGAAAATAAATATAATTGTATATATATATTATATAATATGATAATTAAGTCTGTAATCCCTAGTATTAGCAGAGGTATAGGTACCACATATCACAAGTTATGCATATAATATGGGGCCGTTCAAGTATTACGTAAGCAGATTTTTTACAATTATTTACCCCCCTTGTTAGCAAAAGTAAGCCAAGCTCTTATCCGCATTTTAAAAAATGTAAGTATTCTGTTTTTTTATTGATTCATGAGCAGCAGTCATCATTCTAAAATTGAGAAAATAAGCTTAGCTACTCGGTTCTTAGCGAGTACCTAAACGTATTCATTAATTGTGGGAATCCCCGAATATGCGTTTCGTCTTCAAGCATAGACAACGTGTGGGTTGCCATATGTGTAAATATGTGACGTAATCACATCTAGACCTGACCTCTCATGTCATCAAAAATACGCAAAGCATAGACTTACGTAATACTTGAATGGTCCCTTTTTTTTCAGATGGGAAATCCTCAAATGACTCCTCCCGCTCTGGGCGGAGCAGGAGGGAGTGTCAGACTTTTACTGACTAAAACCCAAAGTTCCACATTTAACAGACCTCTTTATTGTCATTGACCGAGCATAAGTCGTGACTTTGGGTTATAGAAATCCTAACAATAAACCCAATAACACTTTAGCCAACCCGGGAATCGAACCCATTTGCAACCACTAAACCAAGGAAGCAGACATAAGTGGGAGACTAAAATAATGTTTTATTATATTATATTTGTATTTCTTTTCAAATCGTTCATTTAACGACAAAAATATAACATTAAAACTTTATTGTTCTCAGTAACACCTACTGACAATATATTGGACATTTTAAATCATTTCGGCTGCCAGTATATAATGGTTGTGGTCCACGGTCATCGGGCGAATTTCCATCATCAACACTTTCGGGAAATGGATTGCTTATCGTGATATGCCTATTTATAAATAATCTATCTATATTAATAAAAATCAATCGCCACAACATGTGTGACAGAGCTTCACTTCAGAACGGCTCAACACATTTTATTCAGTTTCTTTTCTTGTGTTCGTAATAGTCAGGACAAGGTTTATATAAGAAAATTTAGATAATTTTTAAATTCTTCATTAGTAAATCTCACCCGTGCAAAGCCGGGGCAGACATCTAGTTTTAAATGAAAAAGTTGTTCGAAATTAAGTTAGTGACGATTGCGAGTACACCTGGCGATCACTTTGCCAAGTATCAATATTGAATCTGTGTACCATTTCCCAGAACATGAACCCATTTGCTGCAAATATCTAACAATCGTGTAAATATTTCCATCGACAATATTTACAAGTTGTAGTATTCAAAAGTGAACATTTGTATTTTATATGTGATAACTTTGTAACTTAATCAGAAGTAGAGAGGCAAAGCATTTAATTTAAAACAATGTTTTCTGACTATAATTTAGAAACAACACAAACAGATCCACTGATAAAAGCTGGTTAACCAATAAAGTTGCTTGCTAACTATTACTGTATATTTGCGTGAAAGTTGGAAACTTCTGCTGGATCCATTTAATGGGCTCAGACGTCTAATTGGATGTAGTTCTGACGTTAACCGCTGTGTGTTCGTTATACTAAAGTTTTTCTAGCATTTTTTTATACTCCCACAGTTTCAGCCCCGAAAAGTATTCTAATTGCTTTGGCCAAATTATCCGTTGTAATTAGTTCGGTAATGGTGTATTCCCGTTTTTTGTTTTTTTTTCGTGGTTTTCGTGGCTTGGCTCGCGTTAATTTTTGAAAACAGAAAAGTTCTTGCCAGCCAACGTTTATTTGCTTTGCTCTTACTCACCGATATTTGTTCTCTTTGGTCAATATTTGTCAGTGTTCTCATTTAGGTACTTATTGTGCAACAGCTGTACTTCATACTTGTATGTAATTTGGAAGCAGATAGGACTCGTCAAAGATATTTTTTTTGTTGAAAGCGTTTCTGCCCGCAAAAGTTTGAAAAGGCGTGCACAGCGTACAAGTTTATTCAAAAGTGGTTATAATAAATCGTTCATTCAAAATTGATCAAATAAAACACAGTTCTTTAGTTAGATACTTCTAAAACTCGAGAAAATTAAATATGGGAATGGCGGTCTTTAGAAAGAATCCGACATTATTTACACAGTCACAGACGCCAGCAGAGTCCATATTTTATGTTGTTTATCTCTAACAGAAGAGAGAGAGAAATAAAAACTAATACGCAAACCCATTATAGACCAATGATAGTTCTCTCACTACCCAACACAGTTATTACGACCCAATTGGTCAGTTCAAGCACTAAGTGCGACAAATGAAACCAATAGCAGTAATGAAACCTCGCAATTGGAATGTTGGTCGTTTATGAACGTAGAACGCTCAATGGACGATAATGCTTGTAATCTATTAGTGAGTGTATGGTGCGGAATTAATTGGGTAGTGCATTTATAATCTGTGAACGAATGAATGATCTATATGGAGGTAGAATTTGTAATCTATTGAATGAGGTAGATCCCGTCATTGTGCTCACTGACCGGGAATGTGAGCTAGCTGTTACTTGTTTTTTGATTTATTTAATCAGTGTGATGTGTTCAGAAGGATAATAAAGTCTTGATTTATTATTATTTGTGAGATCTCATGTATTTAAGCTAACTGTTAATTTAACATTTAACGGTATCATGTCACAAAACAGAATATTTGACACATCGATTTCACCTGAAAATTAAACCAACACACACATATTACATAACCTGAAAACCAAATGCATCTTATCTAGCTTCTGCCGGCGGCTTCACCCGCGTGAAGTTTGTTATTTGTCCCACGGGATCTTACTACCGGGATATAAAAGTATCCTATGTGTTAATCCAGGTTATAAACTATCTGTGTGCAAAATTTCATCCAAATCCGTTCAGTAGTTTTTACGTGAAAGAGTAACAAACATCCAAACATCTTTCGCATTTTTCATAATAGTAGGATTTGTAAAACATTTGATCTATTTTATACTAGCGGACGTCACGCGGTTTCACCCGCGTAGTTCCCGTTCCCGTGGAAGTAAGGGGATAAATATAGCCTATGTTTACCGGAGATAGTGTAGCTTCCCAACAGTGAAAGAAATTTTCAAATCGGTCAAGTAGTTTCGGAGCCTATTCAATGCAAACAAACAAAAAAAAACAATCAAATCTTTCCTCTTTATAGTATTGGTGTAGATTATTCAAGAAAGTGGAGCATGTGGAGGCCAGATAGGCCTTGGTTGGAGTAGTTTGTCTTAGTAGCTAAAACATCGAGTATAACTACTGTAGCGGACTGAATCTAATCACCACTGCTGGATTTGGACTTTCCTATTTTTTAGGGGAATGTTCTTCGTGAAGAAAACGTCGTGTTGGTCGATGGTAGACTCGTTTAAATAATGGAAAACAAAAAGTATCAAAAATAAATAACATTCCAAATATAAAGAAACACTGTACAAAATACACCAAAAAGTAAAAAAACTGTAAAAAAGGTGCGTCGCGCACAACTACGACCACGTGCTCATGACATTGAAGCATCCGTTAGTATCAGAAACTGACCAAGCAATTGAAAAAAAATCATTGGCGAAAACAGTAAACTAAGACAGTACATATCCAACATTTCCCGAATCCGGAAACACGAAACCGTTTGAAAACACGTGTCACAAACACAAGTACCATAATCTAATCGTACAGTCCCCGCGGCACAATTTGGGTAAGTGCAACGATGTCACGGATGCTACGACAAAGAGCGAAACTAATGCAATTTCCTTCATTCCGTCGTTATGGTATTGTTTTACCATAACTGTTATTGTTTAAGTGGACATGCGGGGAAAATTGATGGGAAAGGATTCTTGGAAAATTGCAGAAAAATGGAAGGTTTTGTCTTGGATTTTTATAGAAAACAGGATTTACAAAAAACTGTTTATGATACTGTTTTCTTATGCGAGACTATGACGAACCACTTAATACCGTATAAATAATTATAAAGACTTAATTTATAAAGTGTTTGTACACTTCAATTTATATTTGGACATAATGGCGAAATTGTTATTGTATAATTAACACTTCGGTGAAGAAAAACATCTTGAGGAAACCAGCATGCCTGAGATATATTTCTCGACGGCATGTAAAACCAAGTCAATGCCCTTTAGCGGCATAAAAACTCTTACACGAGGTAAGGCACTACACGATAAACCAAAATGGGGAAATCAAAATCCATAAGAGATACGGATAAACTATGTCTAGGAACAATGTGCACCTATAATCTTTAAATAAGTCAGGAAGATATTTTTTACAGACTTTCATACATTAAGGCGGGGTTATGACAGGCGGTCAGGGCAGGGGTATTAACGATCAAGTCCGATTGAAGTAATTCAACAAATTGAAGTCCCTATAGCAAACAATACCAATTACAAAATCATTTGAATTCATTAAAATTTATTCTAACAATTTGCGCAAATAAAATGAAAAGTTCTCAAACTCGGCTAAAACTAACATCAATACTGGAAATGTTTAGTACTTTTATTATTATTGAAAAGTTTATTTAGTACCTATTGTCGTAGGAATAAAGTTTCTTTTCCTGGGCACTGTTTGTTACCGATACTGGCCTGGTTTCTGATGTGAAAACACAAACTATAGGTACCAAATAGCTCCCCTGGGTGCCATAAGTGGCGAGTGTTCTGCGGTCAATGGATAAGCCGATACGTTACGTTATACGTTAGCCACTTTCCACTAGTTAGTTGGAAATGTTTATTTGAAAATACAAATAACTGCAGTTACTGTAGCACTAAGCTGAGAGCATTTGTGGCCCATGATGTAGGTCATGGGGTTTGAACCCAAACATGTACTTTGGGTAGGTTATTTCTTCACCACTTCGCTCAAAACGGTCAACGAAAGCATCGTCCCAGCTCCTAATAGCACCAAAAATTCGAAGGCAAGTCTCTCTCTCTCTCTTTTTCAACTTTTGACTACCCAATCCTGAGTGTAGGTCTCTTCCATATCTCTCCACTTTTGGCGAAGAAAAGTGATAGCTACCAACCCGCAGTGGGCCCGCATGGTGGTTCACGGCCCATTCCCTGTAGGAACGTTAAAGTGCGTTTGTACTTTTATTTAATCCGTGGTTTAGGCTGACCGAATCGGGCGGGAGGAGACACCCGGGTGTTTCCATTGTGAGGATCGACCGGAAAACACGGTGGAGCACACGGTGGAGGTGTGCCCTGCTTGGGTGGAGCACCGCCGTGTCCTCGAGGTGGCGATCGGCGGCGGCGACCTCTCGCTTCCGGCATGAACATGGATGGGTTTTAGTCAGTAAAAGTCTGACACTCCCTCCTGCTCCGCCCAGAGCGGGAGAAGTCATTTGATGATTTCCCATCCTAAAAAAAAAATAAAAAGGCTGATAATGTAATACATTTTGGTTTTAAACAAGTAGATTGTAGAGGAATAAAACAACTTTAGTTTTAAGCCTTTTGAGATTATGTGGCATACAAGTTATTAAATCATATTTATTGTGTAATTGAACACGCACCAAAAATAAATCATAAAACGCAAAGAGATTCAGGACCCAGTCAAAATTCCTCACAAAAACTTCGCCCCTTTACAACCTAACTTTACTTTCGCAACTTTTTTGCTTTGCAATGTAATAACCTAAAAGATAAATACTGTAGGCGTGAGACTAATTTTCAGAACAAAAAAGTTTTGTTCACTATATACCTAGTCTTCTCTGGGTAATTAACGGAGATAAAGTAGCTAGTAGGTAAAGGTGCTATAGTAGCCTTATTGCGCAAGTGGTTGCAAGCGCGAATTCTGACCAGGAGGCCCTGGGTTCGATTCCCGGGTCGGGCAATGTGTTATTGGGTACTTCCATCAGGGAATTTCTCAGTAGCAGCCACGGAGTCTGGATTTGTGCCCGGTTGAT
The DNA here is from genome assembly GCA_963853795.1 of Xestia rhomboidea. NCBI lineage: Eukaryota > Metazoa > Arthropoda > Insecta > Lepidoptera > Noctuidae > Xestia > Xestia rhomboidea. The sequence goes on along the minus strand of OY970763.1, from coordinate 11,305,103 downwards.
GCCAATAGGCTTGCCCCTATTATATTGGTACTTAAACATAACTAGCGAAATTTGGGTGTACAATAGCTACAAAAAAACATGTTTTGCCTCGTCATGTGTAATTAGAAAACTATCTAGCTCGTACTTTTCTACACGAAAGTTTCATGATGATAAAAGAGCATGCCTAGCTATCATTTATATTATAACAAAATTATCATAGTCATTGTATGAAACGATGAATTAAGAATCTTCTCCATGTTTCTTTAAATTGTGTTTAAAACCAAGTTTCCCAATTAGAGTGCTCTCCTTACAAAAAATAGAAAACACGAAAACATCAAAATACAGCCAAAGAAACCCTAACCAAATACAAACGCGCCCGCCGCGAACGCAATATGGCAGGAAAAATATAAACTACGAAGGTGTTCAACTTTATAACAATCTACAAGGAGCACATCTTCTTTCAACTTATTTAAAGCAGTACGTCACTAACAACACAAAACTATTAAGTTACGAACGAACGATACAAACCAGTACTTCACACAATAGCAAATGTCGACCTACCTACCTTAAGAAAAAAAACTTTTAACTACTGGACTACACGTTACTATATTATAACTATGTATTTATTCGCTAAGTGAACAATGTATGTTCTTTTTGAATAAATAAAGAATTTTAAAACCTACATTTTAAATAAGTAATGAACTGACAATTACTACTATAGTGGGTTATGTAAGTATTCAGTGGTTATGTAAGTTGTTTGACCCTTGGCTGTCAGCTTTAGGTGTGATGAATTGCAAAAAAAAAACATTCATAAGTATGACGTCACTTGTGCGCCATAATATGTGTAGTATAATGTTACACAAATTAAAACACTACATCAATAATTCATCTTCATTTACCAACTGCGTTTCTCTCATTAATTATATTATATTTACCTACGAATATGACAGAGTAAAGCTAATGCACGTCCACTCTGCCATGAATTTTAACGTACAAACACACGAATGAAAGTCATCGCACACTTGTAAGTACTGCACCGGATCGGCATCACTCACTGACCCTGGCTTTACGTCTTACACTCAAGGCATCCACAGGATAGTCTAGTTAAGCAGAAGCCAGCCTCATAGGTTGATCTACGAGCTGCCATTTGCAAAAAAAACCGCATCACTCACATCATTTTTGGACTTACTTCTGCCATAATGAGCTAACCCACAAGTAATTTTTTTATTAGCAATATAAAGTAAATAAACATTAAACTTGATTATTCTAAGATCATTAGAGATCAATCTTATTAAGATCATTTTTAGAGATCAATCTTATTAAGATCATTTTCAAAGATCATTATTAGAGATCAATCTTATTAAGATCATTATACAAAGATCATTATTAGAGATCAATCTTATTAAGATCATTATTCAAAGATCATTATTAGAGATCAATCTTATTAAGATCATTATTCAAAGATCGATTCCCGGCTCGGGCAAAGTGTTTTGGATTATTCTATCAGGAATTTTAAAGTAGCAACCTTGCACGGACTCTGGTTTTATGCCCGGTTGATGGCAATAAGGTCGCCCCTATTACATGGGACTTCAACATAACTGGCAAAATGTAGGTGTACAATTAGGTACAACTCTGACTAACAATTTCAGGCGTCATGTTATGTTACGATGTTAGAGTAAGTATGAGAACTGTCTCCTTGATCAAAATGTAATAATGTGGCTGATGACCACAAAAGGTGTCTTTTATGGCGCTGTAATTCTAAAAAAAATACCAAATAGTTTGTTATTCAACTGTTGTTAAATACCTAATTATGTTCAGTTGCACACAAGACTTTATCTACATCCATGATATGAATCCTCTATAAATCATGATCTGTCGAATGACGGATTTGGTGGAGACGCCATTGTTTAACTATTGTGTCTACTTCGTGGACAGATCATGGGTTAAAAGGTTCTGAAATTATAGGGTGTTGTAGTGTTGTAAGAAGTCTATGTAAATTCATGGAAAGTTTAATTGCTGAGTATTTAATACAAACAAACTATGTATAGGTAATACTAATAGCACATCTTCAGAAAATGAATATTGATATTTTCCAATTCATAAAATCTTCATATTCATATTGTTTTCTCGACTATTCTGGTAGTAATTGGTTAGAAATGTCTTTTGCGGCATTAGAAATATCTGGTGGTGTGTGTTATCAAAGCTTGAATCACTCATTTTTGTAAACAACAAAGTACTTAATGCAATACTAATATCGAACAAAAATGGCGGGATACGACGTGAATTCGAATTAAACTAATGTTTTTTTTTTTAAAATTACGGCGTAGGTGATAGTGAAATGCGCGTGCATGACAATGCTCTTTTTTGAAATGACAACTCATTTAAAAAAAAAGACCATTATAATGAAATATTATAACACTGGTTGTTTTAATGTTGGCAATAAGCTAACTGTTTCAGATACTTTTATAGAGGATTTATAGCATGGGTGTAGATAAGGTATATAATAATCTATGTTGTAATGATTTAAAAATCATAAAGCATTAAAACTAAACAAAATATCCGAATCCGAATCACGATGACTATTTTTGGGCGATTCGGCGTGCGACGCCCGCCGTGGGCCACGCGTCGCACCACGCGCCGTGTCTTCGTAAACAACATCGTACATTGCATATAATTATGTTTGTGTTTGGGCGTGTGATAACGCGAGCCGCTGCACGCGCCGCCTCTACGTTAACGGAAAAAAAAGCGCATCGCGCCGCCCTACGCGCCGCGTCTCCGTAAATGAGCCCTTAGAGTTGTAAAACAGTCAGAAAATTTCATATAGTGTAGTAGAGAGTTTTATAGACTGAATAACGACCGGCTATAACTGTACGTTGACCTTAATTTCTATCGCACGAACGGACACACAGTTGCAAAGGGTTAAGTTTACGGATCAACGCTTTTGTTCCAAATAAACGTGGACTTGAATAACAAACCCGCCCAGGGACCAGATTCACAGATTGTATTACGTTCCGCAAAACAATACCTTGAAATCTACGGAGTCAATTATTTCACGGCAAATCAGTATTATCTAATAGAAAAATAAAATAGCCGGCCGTCTTGTAAGGGTCTCATCACAAAGGCGATTTAAAAGCGGGTTTCAGGGAAGCGATTGTTTAATACACTCGCTGCGTGTACATAGCGAGCACGCCGCCTGTGCGCAATGTGTTGGTCTGCTTTGCGTGATGAGAGCGATTGACGTGAGTGTAAAAGAAAAAGCAAGACAAGCGAGTGTGCAATATGATGAAATCACAGAGAATTCGTCGCGTAGACGCGGCTAGTTCGCTTCTCACCTGCCGAGAGCCCGTTCCCAAATCGTCTTGTTGGAAACACGCTGGCAATTCGACAGTGTGATAACGCCCTAGCGAAGTAATTTCACAGAGCTCTCAGCAACGCAAGGGTTTGTGAAATAAACATTAGATGAGAATTTTGTTGAACATTATTTTTTGGGTTAATACCGGTCTGGGTATGTTCAGAACATTTAGGTTTAAGCGCCCGTGGCGTGTTCGGCGAAAAAATATATATCACGTAATTATGGTGCCGTTGAAGGAAACCACGTCTGAGTAAAATATAACATAACACCGCGCCTGTAATCCCCGAAGAAGAATTAGGCAGAGGTGTCCCTACATCAACATTTCGCCCGTTATTACGATTTAATAGGGGGCAAACTGGGTTTCTACTACGAAATCCTGATAGTAAAACCCAGTATCCCATAAACTGTCCACGAAGTAGACACAATAGTTAAACAATGGCGTCTGGACCAAATTGGTCATTTGACAGATCATGATATGTGGCACTTTGTCTGACCCGGAAATCGAACCTAGACCTCGTGCTCAGCGGCAGCATGCCACCACTAGACCAACGAGGCAGTTACTTATTATGTAGTTATTTATTTGTTAGTCTCGTTTATTTTTCTCTGGATATTCTCAATGAAAAAATATTTCAAATAAAATAAACATTGCAGTGTCTAATATTACAACAACAATAAAATACATCATACCTCAACAATTCTGACAACTTGACACTTAACAGGCATGTTTCTGAATATTTCTATTTCCAATCATAGCTTTATTAATTTGGCATAGTGAAACATTGTGAATTTGCATCGCTAATGAGCTTGTCCAGTGAACATGACAGGAATATCGACTTTTCATTAAACATTCAACTTCAATACTCGTACCAATTAATTCATGCAAAGTAATGATGGATTAATTCATTATATAAATTGATACTAACTTTTTATAAATAAATAATAAAATTGTTTATTTTCGACAACTAAGTCCTTAAAAGAGGTTAGTAGCAGAAATCTTTTATCCCATGATCTGTCCACGAAATAGACACAATAGTTAAACAATGGCGTCTCGACCAAATCGGTCATTCGACAGATCATGATTTATACTATGTTAGTACAAAAAAATAACAAATGTGAATGGTTAGTATAACAGAAATCTTATAAACTATTGTGGTACAATAAAATAAAAATAACAATCACAATGGGAATAAATTATATAATTCTTCATTTAACCTGCACCTTTCACATGCAGGTTAGTGAAGCGACGCATGATCGCCGAGTCCATTCTATCCGCTATCATTTTCACCAATCACTGAATGTTGAGCATGAGGTCATGAGTTTGACTCCCGGGTCGGGCAAAGTTTTATTGGGTTTTTCCAACAGAATGCCTCAGTAGTAGCCATGGCGTCTGGATTTGTGCTCGGCTGAAGGCCCGGCCGAAGGCGCCACACGTTTAAACTTCCTCATTTTCTTATTTTATCCATTCCCGTAACACCACACATCCCCTTTAGCATTCTCATCCCAGACACGTGCAAATGCCTTTCAGTTATCCCTCTTTTGGCCCAACATTCTGATCCATTTCAGACTACATATCACCATCTCATCAGCTGCAATATGTCCTTGGAAATGGGTATAAAGACACCAGACGGGCCGGTATTTTAAGTTAGGTACTTTGTGTGTCGCGGGCCTGTGGACGGGGACCTATGGGCTAGCTCGCTCTCCGTCCGTCTCATGACGACAGGCCGCGTCGACGGCGCGTTCGTGTTCCACGCGCGCCTCAAAGAGAGTCAGCAAAAAGGAAGGGGTCCGCAAGGGCCGATGCCTGCCGGGGCTGCGGGACTATTCGAAAGAGATACCGTGGCCCCGGAACACAAAGGGCGATGAAAGAACATGGATGGGATTTAGTCAGTAAAAGTCCGACACTCCCTCCTGCTCCGCCCAGAGCGGGAGGAGTCATTTGAAGATTTCACATCCGCAAAAAAAAGGTACTTTGTGTGCAGCCAATAAGTACTCTACTTAAATCAACCCAGTTATCTCTGACTCTTATGATATTTTTTACCATTTACGAGCTTAGCAAATTGCTGTACCAGTACAATGCCGAGGTATAAAGCGACATGACAACAACGGGTCTCATTCAGGCGTTGCAGCCGTGTATAAATAGTGGGGGATCAATAGACTGCTCCCGGAATACCTCGGTCACGTTGTCTTGATTGACTTTGTAATTAGCACCGGATTGAATGGCTTCTAGTTGCTATTGTTTCAGGGGAAATATTGGTTTCTCGATATCGGTATCGAATCTGATGAGCTATATTACAACATAGTTGATGTGAATATGAAAGAAACAGATCGGAAAATTGACACCTTGTTCGTTAAATCTAACTAATAAATAAATCCACTTAAAAACAACAAAGAGCCTAATTTTAGAAACATCAAATTCTGCACTAGACCTTACAACGAGTAAAATATTTTTTTTTTTTTTATAAAAAAATTGTTGCAATCATCATTTTGCAACCTCCGTAAGGCTAGTAGTTATCGATGGGATATCTCCAAATAGGGTTGTAATAAGTACTTAAAACTATAGTCAAATCCAACAAGGGTGCATGTAAGCCCATCTAACCAAAAAAATATGAGCTATAGCGCTGCATTCAATCCTTACCTCGTGATGAAGTCATCATCATCTGCCTAGCCTTTTCCCAACTATGTTAGGGTCGGCATCCAGTCTTACCGGAAGCAGCTGAATATCAGTACTTTATATGGAGCGACTACCTGCAGCCCAGTTCGTACCGGGTAATACGATACCCCTTGGTAAGACTGGTTGTCAGACTTTTTGGGCCACTAACGACTGTAAAAGATCTACAAATGACAGCCGGGACCAACGGCTTAACGTGCTTTCCGTAGCACGGAGGAAACTCGGTATGTAATGGATGGTCACCCATCCACAGATCAACCTAGACAAGAACGGCTTAACCTAAGGATCGACCCGAGCGGTTGTTATGATTTAGGCACGAGCTCCTCTCTCGTGATGAAGTAAAGCCCCATTATCCTATGACAATACCGCATACATACAATACGTTCTCAAATTAACATCGACAAAACATTCACAAACAGTATCATCCAAGAAAATCCTTTACAATACATGCCTTAACCACGCCATAGACATTTTTAACTCACTTCCTTGAATGTTAAAACTCTTAGCATCCGTATCGCGTCTCGTACGTTTAAAATTTACATCAGTTACGAACGGGGAAACTCTTGTAATAAAATCCGTGGGTTCCGCGAGACCCGCTGCTTCGCGACACATTTACATAAGTATGTTAAACTTCATTCCTTTCGATATGTTGCAGTGTAAATAGAAACCGTCTTTTTGCAAGAAACCTAGGAATTTTGCATACAAACGCAAACTTGATTTGCTGATTGGCCAATCTATGAAACATCTTTATTCTGGTTTATTCTTATTAACCAATCGGCACATCCGTCAGTGCTTCTCTCTCATATTAGTCAACTAACGGCAAACGTATCCCCCTAATTCGAGATTTACCTAAGAAAAGCAGGTTTTTAGTTAAAAATCCTAGGATTTTTCTAAAAAAACGTTTTATTTCGATAACCCTGCGACAGATATACGAGTTGTAATGTGTAATTCTTATTCCAATCTCGTGTGCCGTACGTCTGTACTTATCATACAGTTTGCTTCTTGACAGATTTTATTGGACGAATGTTTGGCCAATGTTGGTAGTTCTACGTAACGTTTGAAATGTCTGTGATGTGGGATGAATCAGTCCACAAAGATGTCTGTTATGATTTTTGTTTCGTTCCAGTTATTTTTTCAATCTTCTCTTAGCTTTGATCTGTTACGCTCGGCGTTTTGACATGGGACTAAGTAAAAATGTTGTATAAGGTTGACTGTAGTTTACTAAGAAATGTTGATGTAGTACATTAGAATTATGCCGTGCGTCCCGAAAGTTAAAACGTGTCTAGATACAAAGTAATATGTTAGCAAATGACGGCAAAAGAAAAAGAAAATGGTAACTAAACACAGCAGCTTGATTGATTATTTTTAACAGAACGTTACGCTCCGATATTTCGATTTCCGATTACATTTGGCAGGCAACACGAATTGCCCCTGACACATATTCTATACGAACTCCATACTACCCATACTCGCAGCACCCTAATTCGGCCTCGACCAATATTTATCGAAAATGTTTACGCGTAATCTACATATTTGAACGGACCAAAACTCGGTTTATAGGCAATGTACAGACAGTTCCCGTCCATGATGACGGATTGCGTACAAATATCGCGATCATTCCGTGGCGAGGATTGAAAGGCTATTTTCAACGCGTCACAATAACCCGTATCCAGATGTGGGCTTGTATTGGTGACAAGCGCGAATATACGGATTATTTTGTGCCTGCATCGGCTTTACTCACACACAAACGTTTTCAAGGTTTTTTCACAGTAGAGCCTTGGACGAAGTGGTTCTAACGAGCTCAGTTTCTGTGAATAAGTAGGTGCCATTGCGATACTGTTTACAAACAGTTTATACATGTTAATAATTTACATATATTAAGATAACATATTTTTCACCTCAGCACCTCAAACAAGCAGGTTTTGCTGTTTACAGACAGTGAGCAAAATTCGATTTTGCTGCGAGCGTGAGACAAAGAAACTTTTTTTTTTTAATATCGAGAACTGTGCAGGTCTACTCACAAAATTCGAAAGATTTCAACTTCACTTTGTTCTGTCACTTTCACTTCGATACGAAAAAAGCGAGAGATTTGAAAATCGAATTTCGAATCGACTTGTTTCTACAAGTCGATTCGAAATTTGATTTTCAAATTCCATATCTAGTAGGCCCAAAAAAGAAACAAACAATAAAACGTTCGGATACCGATATTGTAAATCGATAACCGTAATATTGTAAATCACGGGTTAAGGTTTTAAGTAAGTGAAAAATTGTTATATTTCGAATAATCGAATTAAATCATGTATCTACTTATTTATTTATAGTTTTAATAACCTTTAATATTGAGACAGAATACCGCGAGTGTTTTAGTAAAAAATAGCGGGATTCAAAATTTATTGTTTTATTATCTGTTACGCTAGCCATGATTAGGTCAATGCACGCTAGCTGCAAAGTACAATAAAATTTGGATAATAAATAAATATGAGCGAGTCCAGTGACGAAGTTTGCTATTTAACACCCGAAGATTGAAGCATAACTAATGTAAAAAATGCAGAATTAAGTTTCCTGCCTGAAAAGTCTCGCGAAAAATATCTTAACTCTTATCTAATAATATTTTTAAGCAATGGACACTTACAAAGGGTGCTAACACTTTTTCGGAGACTGTACTGTTATCGTACTTCATAGAATTATCACAAACTAGGCAACCATCTACAATGTGGAGTATTTACTCAATGGCTTTCAGCCACAATAAAAACAAAAGATGACGTGCACATTGAAACCTATCCCAAACTTATTGCATTTTTGAAAAGAATGTCAGTAGGGCACAAATCAAAATAACATTATTTATTACAAATCTCAATATCTTTTCCTGTTTATTGTATCCTATAAAAATGTACAAATCATCGTCTGGATATCTGTGTGTTTTTGATGTGGTGTGGTGGTTTTATTTTTACCATGTTGTTTTTTTTTACCTTTAGGTATATGTTCTCGCTGCTGAGGTGAAAAGTTGTATGTGTTACACGAGACCAAAGTTATTTGCATCTCGTGTCTTTGAATCCCTCGCTATACGCTCAGGATTCTAACCTAGAATCACTCGCTACGCTCGTGATTCAACTATAGAATCCTTTGCTGGCTCGGGATTCAAAATCAACACTCGCAACAAAAACCCACTTTGCTCTCTTGTTGCACAAATAACTAAAGGACCTATGTTATGCTCAATCTTAATCACCAGCAAGCTTGTTAAGAATGAATTCACTGAAAATAATTTATATTTTTGTTAGACACAAACTTCGGATCTTTTCGTTACAAAAAGTGGCCGTACAGAGTCATTTGTATTTATTTTTTGTATCCATAAAAATCAAGATCACCATTATTAATACCTGATAATCTTATTCGATGCAACAATTTTCCTCCATAATAATTATTTCCGCTACAATTTAAAGCCAAGAAGACAACAGACATTACAACTAGCTCGCAGTACCGCCACAAACGTTCGCAGATAACTTTGATTGATACGACAGTGCGTGAATGCGGGCGCGATTTGTCACCAGGGAACACGAACAGTTTTAGTACTGTTCCATGTAGCCCCTGAGAGCTTCAGCCTTTGTTGATACTAAAGATTACTGTGAAAGAAGATTTGGGACGATTTTGGTTGGGACAGACTATCGCACTAAGAAAACAGTGATTGCGCACAAATTCCAACATAGTCATGCGTGTTTTGTCTTTAATAATAGGTAAGATCTCTTTGCACCCGTTTTCTCGAAGGCTCTGACAGAGGTTAATAGTAATGCACGTTTTGCCAGTTCTTTATTTTTAATTAGTATTTACCTCTATATCCTCTCTCTCTTCTTCTTTTTTTTTAGTCTGAAATCGCCAACCCGTCTTGAGCAAGTGTGGTGATCAATGCTCGTGCCTTATCTGTACGAGAAGAGGCCTTTGCCTAGCAGTGGGTGAGTAATAGGCTGGTATTATTATTATTATTAACCTATTATACCGGGCACAATCTACCCACTCGTCATATTGACACTTATTTTTCTTTAAAACCTGTAAGTAGCAACATTTTTTTAAAACTGCTTTTTTTAGATAGATCTGGCATTAAACAAACATGAAATCCATCCAGATACGTTAAACACCTACACGAAAATAAAGCAGAACTTTCCGACTGCGGTCTATAAAAATAAAAGACAAGTTCAGTCGCCTTTGGGCAAAAGTGTGACGTCATATTATGCAGAAACGAATTTATTTATGAATCCAATGTGGAGATGAAGCAGCAAAATCTGCCTCGAAATACGTGCACCGAATATTAAGAGGAGTAAATAAAATTGAAATGTATGTTTGTTATTCGGGAATGTACAATTTTATGCGGTTTTTCTGTTGACTTGTTTAGGAGCTAAACGAAGTATTGTGTGGTTTTACTTGCTTTCAATTTGTTCTTCGTGGCTGCATAGAGCATTACAGACAGGATTAATAAGGCAGCATGGTTGGTGGAGGGATTCAGTGCCTATGGTATATTATATGTCCACGTAATATACCATCTCAACATGAATAATATAACCTAGATTTTGTAACAATATTTCGATTTAAAAGATTGTCCATGGAGTTTCTTGCCCGTTCTTCTCCCTACAGATCTACGCTAGGGAATGGGCAACTACAGTACATTCACAGTTTTTATGTCTTGTGACTGGGACTGTAGCTACATTTAATTTTCATCTTTGTTTCGACAATTCAAAAGTGCCTGTAACTGGCCTACTTGAAATAAATGCTTTTGATTTTGATTATGGTGGTGATTTAATGCACTATTTCAAGCTTAGCTAGTGATACAAAGTGAAGCCACCCCATCTGGTTTAAAAACATAAGTCTTTTTTGACGTGTGAACGTGTTTTTAACAATCAATTTACCAAAATAAATAACATATAATTCGATCAATTCATTCAATTTCACGATGATTGCACATTTTATAAAACTTCTCTTAGTCGTTAAACAAAAAAAAATGGTGACCACTTTAAATACTATAAGCGGATAGTCCGCTGGAATATTTCAAACTTTTTGTTTAGTGTTTGTTATTTTTGTAACTTCGACAAATGGATTATTGGATCACGTCACTATACAAAATAGACTAGTTTCACAGTACGATTGCAGTAACCAACTGTCACACCAAAAACTGCCGATTGTTAAACGAACTTTTTTTTTATAAACCGTGTGGTCGTAGTGTCTATTGGTATGTGTTTTATCAAACTTAAATTCAGAAACTGTTTGTTTTTTTTTCTACAGCACACTGATGTACGGGTAGTAGTAGTGGAAAATAAAATTGCTACCATTTATTACAACAACTACATACATATTCAATTGTATAAAGGTGAGTTTAGACTAAAGCATTTTTTTGTGACAAAATATTGGGTCGCTTATGTGTTCCATTCACGAACCGAACACTTTATCGAGCAGAGACACGAATGTTGATCCGAAATTACGGTAAAGAATAAACGCAAAATATAAATAAATGTTACGCAAAATATGAGTAAATGCTCAGTCGCCACTTCGAACACTGTGTCGAGCATTCGAAGAAACGTTATATTATTAGAAAATGCTTGATTAAATTGAACTCTTTTTTTAATGAAACAAGAGCGTTACATTACATGGAAATGGTCTAGAAAATGCTATAGTGTATACTCACCTCACGTACAGAAAACAAATGCTATCCATTCAAGGACTTCTTCTCTGTATAACCTACTAAAACATCAAACAAGCAGCAATAATGGATGCAAAATCTTATAAAATAAACATAAGTACAACATTTACATACTCACGCCTATCTCGTATAAAAATAATGAAAGTTCCTGAGTAACGGTTACCTTCCTCTCCTTCGTAAGAGTGAATTTTCATCACAAACGCACGGTGGATATTAGGCACACTTGAGGCACGCACTTAGCTCCATTTATCACACCTTTATCGTACGTTACGTAAAAATATCGTACACACAGACGCCTCGAACTCCCCTCTTATTTTCTCCAAGCCTACTTGTCTTTATTTCCCTTTTATATAAAGAAAGTTGTTTATCTAACTAATCCTTACAAATCTTCATCGCTTTACTTTTAAAATGGACTGAAACCTTGAAAGGGCTCTCCGCTTTTTTCATTGAATCTTTTTCACTATTTTAAATCGTTACGAAGTTTTCACATTTTTCTTTTTGCTTCAGCTGTACCAATTTATTAGATTTTCTAGTGAGTTGAACCGGTAAATCTTTGAAAGACTTTAGTGTATTAAAATTGTTGGAAAATTAATTTCAGACAAAATAGATTGCTTGTACTGAGAATTAGCATATCGCGACTCTGTCATCTTCATACTAGGTAACTATGGAGAATTAGAATAGAATAATCTTTATTTAGCGTTTTATTTAAGCTCTGTTTATTCTTTATTTTCTTTATTTAATCTCTGTTTAGCGTTTGTGGACTACGAGAAAGCCTTCGATTCGATCGAGACCTGGGCTGTACTGCAGTCTCCCCAACGGTGCCAAATTGACTATCGGTACATCGAGGTGTTGAAGTGTTTGTACAAAAACGCCACCATGTCAGTCCGACTTCAGGACCAAGCCTCGGAACCTATCCTCCTGCAGCGAGGTGTGAGACAGGGAGACGTCATATCTCCGAAACTATTCACCGCTGCACTGGAGGATGTCTTCAAGGTTCTGGACTGGAGAGGGCTAGGCATCAACGTCAATGGCGAGTACATCACTCACCTTCGGTTTGCCGACGATATAGTGGTCATAGCTGAGACCATGGAGGACATCAGGACGATGCTCGATGACCTCAGTAGAGCTTCCGGAAGAGTGGGTCTTCAAATGAACATGGACAAAACCAAGGCATGTTGAATGCCCATGTCACACCCACTCCGATCAAAATCGGAGACTCTATACTCGAAGTTGTAGACGATTATGTGTACCTGGGACAAACGGTCCAGTTAGGTAGGTCTAACTTCGAGAAAGAGGTCAATCGTCGAATCCGACTCGGCTGGGCAGCGTTCGGGAAGTTGCGCGGTATCTTCTCGTCCAACTTACCGCAGTGTCTCAAGACGAAAGTCTATGACCAGTGTGTGTTGCCAGTGATTACATACGGGACCGAAACGTGGTCGCTCACAATGGGCCTCATCAGAAGGCTTAAAGTCACCCAAAGGGCAATGGAGAGGGCTATGCTCGGAGTTTCCTTGCGCGATCGAATCAGAAATGAAGACATCCGCAAGAGAACCAAGGTTACCGACGTAGCCCGAAGAATTGCCAAACTTAAGTGGCAGTGGGCAGGTCACATTGCTCGCAGAACGGATGGCCGATGGGGCCGAAAAGTTCTGGAGTGGCGACCGCGAACCGGAAGACGTTGCGTTGGAAGACCTCCCACTAGGTGGACCGATGACCTGGTGAAGGTTGCGGGAGTCCGCTGGATGCGAGTCGCATGGGACCGGTCAATGTGGCGACACTTGGGGGAGGCCTATGTCCAGCAGTGGACGTCTTTCGGCTGAAATGATGATGATGATGATGATGAATCTTTATTTATATAAAAAACAGATTGTAGTAGGTTTATAACTTAATTATCGTTGGAACAGTATTCTCGATGGCAAAGAGAGCGGTACGCAGCATGCCAAAGGGTGTATTCTATGGAGATTGCAGCCACTGAATATTAAAACACATCGTCATAACAAACTATTTGCAACGCAATGGAATTACGGAACAGCATCAATATTGACTGTAGAAATGAATTCGACAGGTCCGCAACATGTATTTGTTTTCAGTTTTAAAACCGTGAAAAGGGAATGTTTGATGTTACCATGCCTCGTTTTATTTATCTATTTGGGCGTATGATTGTATTTAAATGTTTAATCAAACGATAACGTGTACGATACGCAAAATACAACATGAACGATCGTGTACATACAGTTGTAATATTAGCCAAAACGCACCTTGTGATGTGCAATAGTGATTGAACAAAATTTTGAATATTAACTTGTTAAATCACTGTAATACCTTCAGTTAAAATATTAATAAGGAATCAAGAAAACGAATTCTACTTTCAAAGATGTACTACGGTACTTACTAAACCTTGTTTGTAGCTTCTACTTTGAATCCATTATTTTGATTGTTTTTAGGGTTCCGTGCCCGAAGGACCCTATATTACTAAGCCTCCTCTGTCTGTGTCTGTCTGTCACCGGGCTGTATCTCATGATCCGTAATAGGTAGACATTTAGAGAGGTAGAATTTTCACAGATCCTGCTTTTTATAGCTCTGGCAGAAATTAACCCAGTGTATTTACAAGAATTTAAATCTTGTTAAGCAATCTTGCAATCTTGCAATCAATCAAGCAATCTTGTTATCTTGTAAGCAGTGATAGCCTAGTGGTGTCACCGTCGGATTGCCAAGTCATAGGTCTCGAGTTCGAACCCAAGGCACGCACCTCTGAATTTTCGGATTCATGTGCGTATTGTATAATTATCACTTGCTTCGGTGAAGGAAAAACATCGTGAGGAAACCAGCATGCCTGAGAGATATTTCTCGACGGCATGTTAAGCCAAGTCAGAGGACCATGGGTGGCTTAAAAACTCTGACACCAGCCCGCGTAGCATGACCACCGAAGACACGAAAGAGAATCGACAAATCTTTTGTTCACCTGTCATTGAATCGACAAAATGACAGATGAACAAAAGATTTGTCGATTCTCTTTCTTGTCTACGGTGGTCATGCTACGCGGGCAGGTTAGGCACTAACCACACGATAAAGAAGAATCTTGTTTACCTTCAATCTGGACACAATGATAAAAACAACCGGCCAAGGGTTCCATACCATTGTAGTATGGGAGCCCCCTTTAATTTTTAATTTATTTTTATTATTTATTGATAATGCCGCAGCAGAAAACGGTTCCCTATCCATTTGCATAAAATTTCAAGACCTAATATAACTTGGCATACTTTTGTTACTCCTAATTATATTTTCGCATAACATTATTTACGCATAACAGCTTACGCATATTTTTTTTAAGCATAATTTTTCTAATCATAATAATGATTAAGCATAACATTCTTAGGCATAAATTTATTTACGCATAATGATATTAAAGCATATTTTTTATAGGCATAACAAAGAAGCATAATAATGAACTCCTAAAATGTTAGACATACCCTGATTGGATATACCAATTTATTTTGACGATTGGAAAAACACCATATCTCCTGAAGCAGGTAATACTTAACATATTTGTTTTGAACATAGTTGATTGTGAACATATGTGAGTTTTTTTTCCCTGTAAGAAGGATGCAAACAAGCATACACCATGCATGCAGCAAGCATGCAGCATGCAGCAAGCAACATGCAGCAGGCATGGTTTCTCTCACGGCTCCGGCGCCGGCGCTGCGGGGCTCCGGCGACCCCACGCGAGCTTATCGTCGCAGATGTGGTTCACGCACACCACCGCGCGGCGGCGCGCGTTAGAACCACCTGCTCCTCAGCTCGCGGGCCGTCTCGCCCCTCCGCGCCTACGCGATTTTAAATAACACTCTAGGGGTAGGGCAGACAAGACTACGTAGAGTCGGTTTTGCAGCGATTCGATTTTGTCACAAACTTTTGTAACGAACACACAACTTAATGAATTTTTAATTCAAAATCAAAATATTTTATTTCACATAGGCCGAGATGGGCACTTATAAAACGTCGAAAAAGGTGCACGGTTCGCGTTGGTCGTTTCAATGGAGAAGAACCGGCAAGAAACTCCATGGTTACTTTTTTCAAATTATTTGGTATTACAATATTATTTTGTTACAGCATTAGTACATAAGTATGGGGGGACAGCGTAGGCCCGACAATAGGTCGTTGCTTACAATACAAAAAGCGTAAAACAGACTTAAAAAAAAGTTAACAAGCATCTGGGAATTTACAATTTTATTAAAAATAAATACGTTAAAATAACTCAAATTTGATTCCGTTATTTCTATTAATTGTATGCGTAAATACTATTATGCTAATAGTCACTATGCCTAGTAACATTATGTGAATTCACTCTATGCCAAAATAAATTAGCCTTCAAGATGATTATGCCAACATAAACTGTATGCCAAAAAAAATATGGCAAAGTATTATTATGGCAAAACAGTTATGCCAAAGTATATTAAGAAAAAGAACATTATGCAAAAAGAAGGGATCCCGCAGAAAACACATTCTAACGCATCATGAGATACAGCCCGCTGACAGACAGACTGACTCATGACGGCCGGGCGGATGAACGAATAGCGATGGCTTAGTACAGAACAATAAAAATAAAATTAACAGGGCATTATTATAAGTTATTCCGCGAACTGGAAGTCTGAAACAGCTGAACTAAGAAGGAGAAATTAGTTTAAAAGATTTGCCGCATTGAACGTAGCGCGAAACCGGAAAAGCGTACGGTACTTACACACCACACACACAACAGCACATCTCCGTAACGCAACGTTTTAAACTTCACACACAATCTCTTTGGGGAGCTAGTGAACCGGCCCTAGGGCTATGTAATCCTATGCTTTACGTGTAGTGTATTTATATCTTTGTATTTTTGGTGCCAACCTTTACTTTATTACATCAAAAATAAAATAGGACATTATTGTTGCTGATGAAACATTTGATAAACAACGACACCACAAAATGAAGTCAAATAAAAACGACACCACAACATTTCATTACTTAAAAACCAACAGCATCACACTTACACATGTTTGAAATGCAACGTTGGTACAATATTAATTAAAGCCGGAAAGACGTGAAGCATACGTAACAATATTTCACTAAAATACGAGACGTCGCGTCGTGTAAAACATTCATATTATATTTAAAAACGTTCATACGAGTAGGTCGGTAACTCCTGTATTTCCAAAAGGATTTTTCCCCTTCCTATTTCCCTTAACGGTTCTGGCCGACAGAAACGTCAGTTGAATTTTTTTATTTTTTTTAAGCACGCAGACTGAATACCATGGAGGTTTTGATACTGTATTTTTTATGCGACAAATAATTCTCCTCGTTTGAAAGTTTGCAAACCGTTTGTAAAATGTTCTAACGCATGATGTATGTGTTGTGATACGGAAAAATGGGATTTTTTTGACGGATTGTATTTTTTTAGTTACGTGTGGTTTTGTTAGTGGAGTGCAGGCCATTCAATTACTGTAGCTACATAGATAGGAGAAAGGTATGTGATGATTTAGGAAAATAAAGCATTCTTTTACATATCCAGCTTGTCTGTAACAGGTTTTAGTTCGATTAGAGTTAAACACCGAACTGCACTTATTAAAAACGTTTCAGTGGTCTCAATCGTTTTTTTTTTCATAGATTAGAATATGAGTGACAAAATTGTGATGACAAAAACAAACAATTTGACAGATCACTTACCTGTTTGTTTATTAGAATAGGGTAGATGACACACCAATCACTTGACATACTTTTTAAGAGCAGTCAAAACTCGGGTATCTCATAGTTATTGTATGGCAATGGCACGCTGTGACGTCACTGTTTTGTCAACTCAATGACTCAGCTATTTATTGATTTCAAAGAAACTAAAAATCTTTTTGGCAATTAATTGAAAATAAATCGGGTTTTCAGGCCCAAAATATTTTTTTTTAGAGATTGATGTCTTGGAATTATTGTTTTATTATGTTATAATTATATTGTTTATATTGATGCAAACAGGCTCGAATCAAGCGCTCCACTACGAAGTATGTATTTCTAATACAAGTGTGAACTTAAAGTTCTTTGTAGATTTTTGGGAGCATAAAAATAAAATGTTTTAGTGTTAGGCTTAGATTCTCTAACAAATAATATCTGAGAAATTCTAATAGTGTTAATTTAGAGATTTGATTAAAAATATTCTATTAAGTCTCATCTTTTCAGGCGTTCGTTTCATTACGACTTGACGAGAGGAGATTGTGATTCATTTAAATAGTAATATCGTGACATAGAATAGTTTGTTTCGCTTGAAAAAATACTTTAATTCAGACAAAGATTGTTATAAAGGTTTTTGTCGTTGATTTTCTTATAAGGTTTTTTTTAAAAGACCTAATTAAAATATTTTTTTTTAATAGTCTAATTAAGGTAAACATTTACACGTTACGGTAATAGGAGTACATGACATAAGGAGAATATTTCGTTTGAATTTTACATATTAAGCAATAATCATGGGGGGTTTGCCTCATTGGTCTAGTGGTCGCAAGCGCGACTGCTGGGCATGAGGTCATGAGTTTGATTCCCAGGTCGGGAAAATTTGGTTTTCCATCAGGAATTTCTCAGTAGCAGCCACGGAGTCTGGGCTATAGGCTCGCCCCCTATTACATGGGACTTAAACATAACTGGCGAAATAAAGGTATATGTTTATTCATTTAAATACATATTTTTGATATTTTTAAATATTTCTTAATAAAACCATATTAAAAAACATTTAAAAATATAAAAAAAACAGTAGCCCACCAGCGCTGGGAACAGGGTCCGAGCTGCCGGTGGTCAGGGCTCTTGAGAGAGGAACCTCCTAACAATACGTGCCGTGTCCAGAAGTACTGCTTTCTGAATCAAGCCCTTGATCCAGCTGCCAAGCGAGAGCCTCCTAAGATGTTGGTCGAGGCTCTTGGCTATTAAGCCATCGGCACAATGACTGCTGTACTCACGTCCCACATGTCAACAACCTCGCGAGCTAGATCTAGATATTTAAATTGTTTTATATTTCTCTGCTTTCACGAGGTTCTCGTCATGCGGGACCGCTAAATCGACAATCATTGTGCGGCGCTCCAATCGATTTATCACCACAATGTCAGGCCTATTGGCAACAACAGTCCTGTCAGTGGTGACAGGTCGATCCCAATACAACGTGATATTACCATTATCGAGAACTGGGTCGGGCGCATACTTATAGTATGGCACTTCTGATTCCACAAAGTTGGTATACTATTATTATATAAGTACACCTCTACCTAACTTTACGGGGATAACAGGCGTGATCTTATGTTATGTTATGTGCAATAATCATCTAGTAAATATTTGCATCAAAAGCAGTTATCAACACCAGATTGAAAAATAAAAAAACATATTAACACACCAAAATGCAATCTACAGCATCGGTTATGAAATTTAATGTATTCATTCATCCTGTACGCAATAGGTATAAATCGTTTGAAGAGCTCGGAATATATTTTGCGCGGTTTAATCAACCAATAAATGGGAAATGTTGATTTCAATACGAGTTACGGGAATCATTTGAAACTGCCAGTCTTAAAGCCATGTTTATGCTTCTAAATAACGTTTGAACATAGCTTTTCAATGTACTTAATGTTGGATTTAAAGGTAAAAGAAAATTGGAGGCAGATCTCGTAAGTGGTAACATTTGTCTTATTGTATTTCATAAGCTGCGGCTCAGAAGATCTCATGAAACAGGTTGACAAATGATGTTATTATCTTACACAAATTGAATAATAATTAATGCCATCTAAATATTTACATAAAAAGACTACAGAAAAGAAACTAACTTACCAAATAAAGTCTTCACTTAATTAATTGATAAGTTGAAATAATACGTTTTTGTTTTACCGAATATGTTCAGCTTACAGAAATTCCAAGAACAAAATTAATATGAAACCAAAGCTAGCCTTAAAGACAAAGTTTATTTCAGGAATTTCCTAATGAGCTACTTGTAATAGTAACGAATCAAAATAATGGAATTATAAGGTGCCTACACTTATGTAATTAAAAATCGAACACATCAGAATTCAAGACCAAACGGCATCATGTTGGACGCGTTAATAAAGACAGTTGATGTGAATTCAACACGCTTAGGTGGATCTTTGATTTTCTTTGTGGTGGTTTTCATAGATAAAACTATAGAACTAGCTAATGTGTGTGTAATGTGTGTTTACTCTTTAGATAGATTAAAACTATCCTGTTTACTTTTACACCATTTGCTTATTGTTGTAACGTCCTGATTTATTTATTAGCTATGGCTTTGTGTTGTTTGTTACGGAGAATCACTGACTCCTAAGGCACAGGCACCTAGTTTAGGAGTCAGGGAATTAAAATTATTGTGTCCTAGTTATAAGCCTTATATGCTCTTAGTTTTTTGTCCTTTGTACTATGATGGCTTCGGTGAAATAATGAATTTATTTATTGATATTATTTATCACCAACACGGCTAAAGGGCGGACCAAAAACAAAACAAAGAAAACTTCAAAAACAATTCTAAACCAAACGACATCATGTAGGACGCGTTAATACAGTTGATGCAAATTCAACACACGTACATAGACCGTTATCTACGACGATTTCAATCTGGGATACCGCAGATGGTGTTTACGGCCGCATGCAGTTTACGTGGAAATTGCATGCGCGCGACGCATTAGCGACTACCCGCAAATTACGAGCGCAATCTCCGACGAATCTGCGACCACTTTCATAATATTTGTCGACTTTATAGCCTTGTACGGAGTTTTATGCGAAAACTTTTAATAGCGAAATTGGTTTGTTGTGTTTTCTGTTCTAGTTGTGTAATGTGGTTGGAATTTTAATGAGTTGGTTCTAAGAATTTGTTGAAGTGTTTGGTTCGGAAATGTTCCTGCTAAGTCAGGCACATGTTCATGAAATAGTGAAGGTTTACCTTTAGCGAATAATAAATTCCGTCACCATACATTGCCTTTTTAACGGTTGTCGGTTTTCGGTTTCAGTTGATAGCATTATAGATCTTAAAACTCTAATTATCGTCTTCATCATCATATGTCTAACCTTTTTTCCCAGCGATATTGGGGTCAGTTTCGTCTTAACGGATGCAACCAGTATTTTACATGAGGCGACTACCTGACCACCATAACCAGTTAGTACTCAGGTTTTTAAGGTAGCACAAGTTGCGGGCTCAAACCGTGGCCAAAAAGCACGCTGTCTCACCTGGCATCGTGCCCGACAGAGTGAGTACAGTGAGGTGCACGTTAATACATAGTAAAAGGCGCACGTAAAAAAATACGGAAAGGCCTTTGGAAAATCGAGTTTTATGAAAAAAAAAACTACTGCATAAATCAATTCCAAATAAAATGTATTGAATTCTTCGATAGAATAGAATAGAATATATATTTATTGTAAAAACATGAGTAGACATCAATAATTGTGCAAAGTCTTAAATAACAGGTAGTTTTGCATGTTTTGCTATCGATGGCGTACAAAATAACATATTTTTGGTTTAGAATAAACCATAATAAAACTTGAGTCTACACAACAAACTATGAAATTAATAATAGGAATCTATATAATTAATTACGTTCATTTAAAAATTCCGATATGGTATAATAGCACTTGGCTATGAGATATTTTTTTAAATGTATTTTAAACAGAGCAATCGGCATTTGTCTAATAGGTTTTGGGATTTTATTATAAATTATTGGTGCTAAACAAAAAATACTTTTACGCATCAATGCCGTGGTCAATCTTGGTACGCATACTTTATTATTATCCCGTCGGTTACGAATAGAAACGTCTGATAATTTCTTAAATAGGTTTGGATTGGTTCGTATAAAATTTGCTATTTCATAAATAAATAAGGAAGGCAGACTTAAAATGTTATATTTAATAAAATACTGTTTGCAACTATCAGTTATTTTCAAATCAAACATAGCCTTAATACACCTTTATTGTGCCTTAAAAACGGTTTCTTTTTTAGTAGAGTTTCCCCAAAGTATAACTCCAAATCTCAATATGGACCCGACAATACCACAGTGTGCGCGCGTGTGTGTGTGTGTGTGGGCAGTGCAATGCGCGCTCGAACACGGACGAGTTTCCACTGTGCACGGCACGAATTCTATTCTCGTGTTGCGCGGCCATAGCCGCTGCCCGTTATAACTATGAGTTCAAAACAACTTATAGTAAATGAATTGCTGGCATTCCTAGTCCATGCCATCGACTACATGGACGAGGTGAGCATCCTGCAGATTTGCCGGTTAAATTTTCAAGGAGGATGACATCAGCAGCGGGAAACTATTGCTGTTTCAGCCTCTTGGAAAACCGGACCAGATATGGAACCGAGAAGAGTCTTCAGGATATCATCGATATGTTGAAGAAGACGGACCCGGACGACGTTCCAAATTTCGTGGCGAAGGAGCTAGGTAAACTGCCCCCCGTCACTTTCGATCACGTCGACGTTACACGGCTGCTAAAGGACATCACTTCCTTGAAAGCGGAGATGACGAAGATGCAGTCCAGAATGGAGGTTTCAGAAAAAACCAATACCGAGCTGCGTGCGGAAATAGCATTATTGCGCAACGTCGGTTCGGAAATTGGGTCACCTGAGGCCTCAACGGTGAACACACGTCGAGGGGCGCAAAATGCAACCATCAGCAGTTTTGAATCGGCGAACACAAGTGCGTCACCAGCTGCCGATAACGCTGAGCAAGAGCCGCTCGCCGCCATCGTCGCCCGCGCCACAACACCGGCTGCAGATACGTCACGCGTAGGTACGTCGACCCTTAAACGTGCCTATGCTGCTATTGTCACCAGCGGTAAAACTGATGCGTCGCAGCTTAAGCGACAAACCAGGAAAGGGGAAAAGTTGAAAATGGGTGCTCAACCAGCCCTGGCTGCGGTCCGTAGCTCCGTGCCAAGAACGAGCCAAGTTGATGAGGAGCGCTTCACTAAAGTGGAAAGGAGGAAGAAGAAGAAGCCCTGTCCACGTAACCTGTGCGGTACCGCACCGAGCGGACCCAACATGCTGCTGCGTCCTGCTGTGCCTACGACGCAGCTGTACCTTTCGCGTCTGCATCACTCTACTACAACTGAGGAAGTGGTGCAATATTTGAAAGTGAAGACCAACTGGATTCTGAGGGTCGAAAGGTTGGAGTCGCGCCACAACATCAACTTTAAGTCATTCGTGGTACGAGTTTTAACCCACCATCTACAGACCTGCATGAAGGAGGACTTTTGGCCGAAGGGTGTCGTATATCGACGTTTCCGAGGGCTTTTACGCGACGCCACGTAGCGAAACACGACACCGACAACGTTACGTGTATAGTTTTAGTTTTCTTAAGGTTTAAAATATGTATTAGTTTATTATTGTTGTTAAAATATTATTTTGTGTATTTTACCTATGGGCCTTAGTTGCCTGATAATAAAATGATTATTATTATTAATACCATGGTAGGCAGTTATAAGCGCATTGATAGTTTTATAACTACCAATGCGCTTATAAAAAAAAAGTAAAAAAACCTATTATTAGGTTTTAGTTTGTAGAGGGCATAGGCAGAAGAACAAACTTTTTTATTTAATTCTTCTGTGTGTGCTTTCCAGTTCAGACGTTTGTCAATGGTTATACCTAAATATTTAGCTGTGTCTACCTTTTTTATAACAGTTAATTTATGTTGAGCATTAATATTTGGTGCTACTAAACGTAGACTGAAGAACATAATATTTGCTTATTCAAGACTGATTTTTAAATTATTGTTATCTAACCAATTAATTATTGAATTGATTGTATTATTAATTTCTTGTTCATACCTATCTTTATTTATAGAATTAATAGTGACAGTGCTGTCATCGGCAAAAAGTGATACTGGATAATGAGTTACTAATGGCAAGTCATTTATATATATAATGAATAACAAAGGACCCAATACGCTCCCTTGTGGGACTCCATATTTAACTATACGTTTCTTTGATGCATATGTTTCTTCTTTTTTGGTGTTAATGTTTATTTTAGAAATTACTGTATACTGTTTACGATTTTTCAGATAAGATTCAATGAGATTTATTACATTGCCTCTAATGGCTAAGCTTCCAGTTTACGGAAGAGAATGTCATGATTAACATAATCGAAAGCCTGGGTCATATCGCAGTAAATGGAACAAACCGGCGTCCTTTTATCCACATTACTCATGACGTTATTTATAAAATCAAAAAGAGCCATGTTTATTGTTTTATGCTTGCGGAAACCTTTCTGATCTTCTGTAAGAATGTTGAATTTTTCTAAATAGTTATAAATTTAATTATATAAGAATTTTTCAAAAACTTTCGAAATTATAGGAATAAGTGCAATAGGTCTGTAACAGTTCATACTCTGCTTGTTGTCTTTTTTGAAGATGGGTTTAATGATAGCAGTTTTTAGACTTTCCGGGTATGATCCAGTGGTTATACACATATTAATGATATGGCTTAGATGTTCACAAATATAATAAGCGATATACCTTATTATTCTAGTAGAGACCCCATCATATCCAACACTTGTAGTATTTTTAAGCGATCTTATAATTTGAAGTATGTCATATGGAGTACTTGGTGCCATGAACATAGATTGATTTGATTTGGAAATATTTATGGTTACGTCCTTACCAGCGTCTGGTATTGGTTCTATCTTTTCTATAAAGAAATTGTTAAAAGCATTCGCAATTTCTTGTGGCCTGGTTATAGTTTTAAGGTTTGTTTTTATTGAGGTGATACTACCCTTTGGTAAATTCAGTTTAGACTTATCTATGATCGCCCATGTGGCTTTGGATTTGTTAGTAGATGATTTTATTTTATGATTGTTTTGTGCTCGTTGTGTTAAATTAATTATATTTTTATATATTTTAGAGTATTTTTTAAATTTAGTTTTATTTACTTCATTACGATTCAGCCTATAGTTCCACATAAGCTCTCTCGTTTTTTTGCAACAGATTTTTATGACACTGTGGTTTTTCTTTGGTTCTTATTGTAATGTTTTGGAAAGGAAAACACAACTTGTACAGCATCATGAAAGCTTCCGAAAACGCATTATATGCTGTGCTAGGATTATTTGTATTATAGATTTCAGAAAAAGTTAAAGTTTTAATATAAGAGAATTTTTGCATATTTTCTTTATTATAGTCTCTTCTATTTGTTCGCCAATGGTTTATTAAAATTTTTTGCTTAACCGGTAATTTTAGTACTTGCGCTGTGTGGTCTGACAGGCCAAAGTCAATCACATCAGATTTACACTTCTTTCCCACATTATGCGCGAAATGGTCAATACAAGTGCCGCTCGCGAGTCGAGTTGGCTGATTTATTTCTAGCTTTAAATTGTAACTTAAGAGCAAACGTTCTAGTTCTATCAAAGTATTATTACGCTTAAGACAGTCAATATTATAGTCACCTGCAATTACGACATTTCTTTTTAAATTTTTGTTACAAATAGTACTTAACACTTTTTCTAATTGCTCAAAAAATACAGATAAGTTATTGGACTTTTGTACTCTATACACACAAACAATAATCGTATTATACATTGTCAGATCAATAGCGCAACATTCGAATATTCCAGTTATGGAGAATTTCGCAATATCTTGAAGCTCTTTAAACTGGTGGCCTGTCTTTGCAAGGATACATTTACCACCTCTCTTACGGTCCTGTACTGTGTGATAATTATTGTGCTTTGTCGGTACTGGCTTTGTTTTGGAATTTTGACACTTCTTTTATTACTAATTTACGTCCAAAGTTGCGTTAAAATTGGCATTAATAACTAATCTTTGGTAGCTCGTAACTTTTTAATGGCTTTTTATTTTACTATTCTGTTTCCGCACAGACAAAATAAATAATGAGACAAAACGATATTATGTTTAACTTTGGATGTAGAGTATCAAACAGTGGAGTAATACCCTCTGGAAATTTATATGGAAAAAATGTCGACAAGTGTCACCTTAAGACTTGTTGTCAGGCTTTTGGGGCCACTACCTGTAACGACTGTCAAAGATCTACAAATGACAGCCGGGCCCAACGTCGTAAGGTGATTTCCGTGGCGCAAAGGACCAACTTAGGTAAGTAGGTACTGCTTAACCTTAAAGATAGACCCATGCGCCGTTTATTATTTGGCCACGAGCATCATCTTATCAAAAAATAATACCTTTTTCACAAAGACTAGAGTAAAGAATCAAAAACAATTTAAAGCACTGAAAACAAAAACAAAATAGGAACCCTTCTTAGGAGTCAGGTAAAACGCAAAACCCAACAAAGCGAAAAACCACCTAATAAGACGACATCTTTAAAAAAATATACGCACGAAAAAGGCCAACAAATACTTTGCATAGACCTCCTTACACATCATCGCAAACCATTATTCAGAAGGTAAATCCCGAACGGGTATCGCGACTAGATGTCTGTAGGCCTTATTAATGGCCTCACCTACCTGACTGAGATGGATGGCAGGTACTGACCTGACGTTGACCTTGCGCACCCCACTTATTCCAGGCCAATTTACCTTTGTTTTTATTGTGTTATCTTTGACGGCAGCATGTTCTTTCCTTTGTTGGAGAGGCTAACAAATAGGCCAGTGATTAGCGTCGAGTGGGCGTTTTCTTTGATTCGCGTTTTTTTGTTTTCTTTATTAAAGTGTTGTAGATAATGTTGCGGGTCCGCCCTGATTGTTCTTGCCGATTTCTTTTGTTATTTCGTAATTGAGGAGTCTGATTTTTGATAAATGAAACTGACTTTGTATTGTGATTGTTGAATGTTTATCGTGGGCGTTAGCGAAGTCGATTTCGGAGTTGGATTTGAATAATTAAAACGAACTTTAGAAAATCAAATCTGGCTTCAATTTTATAAATGGAAAAACAATATCTGATGAAAACAATTTCTAGCGATAAAGGCACTGTTTACTTACTGGCGCGTACCACGGTCAGGTTTAAATATTTAATACCCAATCACGTACATACAGCATTATCTTATAGCCGGAGGGATACTAAAACCGAATCTGTTTATTAAATGAACATGAACCATTAGCATATTCCGGGAACGTATACCCTTAAAAACTAATACATACATAACAAGAATAATAAACAACAAAACTATGTTGCTTCCTGCCCGAGGTTACGATATAATGATCGCCAGAAGATTCACTTGAAAGCGTTGTGCCAACCGACGAAAATTCAAATGTCATACATAATTATTATGAGAAGAACTAACTAAAACGATGCCAAATAAATAAGACTTTCTACGAATTGAGTGATGGCTAATGGTTGACACGAAACTGACACGTATTGCTAAAATAATAATTATTATGACTTTGTAACAGGTTGGCCTGTTTGCTTACCTAATGAGACGTTAAGAAGATATACAGGGTGTTAAAGTAGTCGCGTGCCATAGCTTAGGGATGAGTTCAGTATCGATAAAGGAACCCGTGAAAAATAAAAATAAAATATTTCCTAAAACAAATCAAAATAAAAACAAAAAAAAATTGCAAGATCAACCTAATTTAGTACTTACTAACTTCAAATAGCAATATACAATAATTTTTATTCTAAACGATTGCTATTTTAAGTTAGTGGGTACTAAATTAGGTTGATCTTGCAATATTTTTTTTATTTTTTTTGTTTTATTTTTAATTATTTTTTTTTTGATTTTTTTTTATATTTTACGGGTTTCATTATCGATACTAAACTCACCCCTAAGCTATGGCACGCGACTACTTTAACACCCTGTATATATGTGTTAGGCAAAGTGAAATATTATATCAAGCTCCTAGCATGCAATGTGGTGAACACACGGTGACACAATATCACGCTACACATCCAGGATAACATAGCCTCGCTTTGTACAGATTTCTCGTACAGTGAGAGATTCTCACAAACTAGTATAGCTTGATTGGTCGCCGTGCGTACTTTGTATCATGGAGAATCCTCATTGAAGAGGTTTTATTTAGGGTCTGATTCTAAAAGTATCGTGTCCACTCGTGCAGATTCTACGATACTTTTCGAATGGGTTCACTCATTCACCAATCGCCGATTGACAAAAGCTATCGCCATTTTTTGCGTAGTTATCGCAATGCGCAGTTCTTACTAGGAAGTATTCGTCTTCTTTACCGGGCTACCTTTTTTTTCGGATGGGAAATCATTACTGACTAAAACCCATCCATATTCCTTATTTGCCCATTGTGTTCCAGAGCCACGGTATTTCTTTCGAACAGTCCTTAAGTGGTCCCTTCTCGTAGTCCCTGGTAAGGACCACGGAGCTTTTTTCTTCGTGGTCCTTATAATACTGAAAAAATCCCTGGAAGGGACCACGGAGGTTTTAAGACGCGCGCTCGCTTCGCTCGCATATTAAATAACACTCTTTGACTTCTGTCCCCGAAGTGCCGGGCCTCCGCGTGCCTCCTTCGATGGCCTACGGCGCGGTGCCCATGCCACCCACAAATATCTAAGTACAATTTAATTCGGCAGTACATATTTTTTAAAGGAACCACGGGCAAAAACATACTCGTGGTCCCTCCCAGGGACTAAGGGAGCGGGACCATGGGCGAAAACCTAACCTGAATTCGTCATCTTGCTGACAGAGGATGCTATTCAGTTTTCCGAACAGAGGAGTTACCATAACGGTTTACAGCAGTATTTTTTAAACGTCACTCCAGTGTGGGAAAGAGACACAGCTACAGAGGATGTCTAGCACCATCTCTTTCTCTTTCTGGAATATAATTAAAACATTACCATGGTATAAGCCACCAGATAGTGTAACATTGATCGCAACCGGTCACATTGGTGATAATATGGGGAAACACAACATATTACCAACGTCGGTCTGGTCGTCGGTCGGTTTTTGTTAGTTGATAATTTCACCATTTTATTTGATGTGTTTTGTCCTGTGCGGGCTAATAAATGCTTTTTCTTTCTTTCCATGCTAAAAGAAGTCGTGTCTGTTATGACTGGTGCTTCTGGGCATCTTTCTCTATTAGAAGCCGGGGCTTAGTTCCGTTATTTAATTATTCCGCTGCTAATCCAATCCCTGAAGCGATCCAATTCAGAAATCCCTACGAGTGCCTATTAATTCGCTGAATGGTCGGGATAGTTAATTAGTTTAATGTTAGTATGTAATTGCCTTCTATTTTGTAGTTTTGTTTCTCTATATCACTTATTTCTGTGTTCTTGTTTTATGGCCATGACCTTTTGTAAACGAGCTTCATTGATTGTGTATGTAGAATATATATTAAGTATTAGAGGTTGATGATACAATATTGAGCTTTATGTGTTATCATAATTAAGAAGTACTTTGTCCTAATCTAGGAACTGCAAAAAACAGTGCTGATTGACCGGCGGCGGCGGCGAGATGGGCAGATGACATAATTGCCATCGCGAGTAAAACTTGGGTGAGCATGGTCCAGAAACTTGGAGACAGGCCTTAGCTCAGCAGTGGGTGTAGTCGGGCATGATGACAATTAGAAAGAAGAAAGAAAAAAATATTTATCGTCGTGCATACAAAAGGCTTGGAAGATCTTTATATGAAGCGTGGCCGGATTAACTTTGATTTTGATTTCTTTTTACCAACATTCTAAGATTTAAATTGTATTTTTTGTGCTAATTCTATTTTTGAATAAATATATTATTATTATTATTTTTCAAAGTAGCGGGCACGCAGAAGACCTACCTATATTAATCGATAGCTGGTAGCAATACAAACAAGTTTTGTATGAGGCAAAATGTTCTAAACTGTCACGTTTCAGATAGCTATCGTTTGTATCGTTATATTGTTGTAGCGTTTGTATTGATACCAGCTATCGTTTAATATAGGTCTTATGCATGGCCGCTACTTTGAAAAAACAAAAAAAAATGCCAAAGGCCAAAAAATTCAACATACAAAGCATAAAAAACATTTAGAATACAACAGAATTATGATTATGACCATGAATCTAATTTATTTAGAAAACAATGCAAGGTTAAATAAAGTATCATGTGAAAACAATCCTTCAATTTTAACACTATAATACAGATTTTAGACAAGTGTCAACGTTTTCCTACGAACAAGATTGAAGCTAAACGCTTAGCTTTCCATCGACAAGGTCGCATTTCCCGACCCCGAGCGGAACAAATATTTGTATGGCCTACAGATATTTGCGCGGGTGTTTGAGCGCGCGAGATGTGTTCGTAACTGCTCCCATACTGTACATAAAGCAAATGCTGAGCTTCTTAAGTTTTTATTAACTCAAGAAAATGATATGCAGAAGAAAGTTGTTAAGTAAAGTATGACTTCTAACATCATGTTGTTTAAATTTCCATTTTACTATATATATAAAAGTTATATCAGGTTTGGCCTGTTGAATAAAAAACATGATTACAAAATTATCTTTGATAAGAAAACACTTTGACGACCCGAATCTACCCGTTCTTAGGGTCCCGGGTTCGAATCCCGGTTGGAGCAAATGTTTGTGTGGTGAGCATGGACATTTGTTTCCAAGTATAATAAGTATGTATTTACAAACAAAAAGTATCTATGTAGTATATCAACTATCTGGTGTCCACGACACAAGCCTCGTTGCTTAGTGTGGCACTAGATGGCGCTGTGTGTTAATGTCCAGCGATATTTATTTATTATTTATTTACTTCTAATGTAGATAAATGATAAATCTTAAACGTATTCGAACTTTTTGCTATAGATACACTAAGAAGAAGAAGCATGCATATTTTGACGTGTTAGGGTAAACATCCTCAAGCATTTTCTTGATGTTATCAGTTACTATTCTGACACTAGTTCCATTATTTTCAGATTCTTTCAAAATGGAACTAGTAATTAAAAAAACAACAGTAGTTCCATCATCAAGCTGAGCATACTAGTGAAGCTGGTGTTAAAAAAAATCAAAACTAGTTCCATTATTTTCAGACTAGCTGACCCGCGCAACTTCGTCTGCGTCATATAAGAGAGACAGAGAGATGGTTAGAGAGAGTGTGAGACACCCTGAAAAGATAGACATAATAATGCTATCGCGGACTTTTTATAGAACTTTTTAAGAGGAACAATTCAATCATATACGATTGTAACGTAACTTAAACCGTTTACGCAGCGCACGCAACGAAAGATCTCAAAAGGAATATTATTTCCTTTTTTTTTTGCAACATTTTTCATTGATGCTCTGCTCCTATTGATTGTAGCGTGATGTTATATAAACGTTGCAACGTTGTTGTTCGTTGTTGCCTTCTCCAATAAATGGGCTATCCAACACTAATAGATACTTTCAACTCGACCAGTAGTAACTGAAATTAGCGTGTTCAACCAACCAAACAAACACTTCAGCTTTATAATATTAGGCATAGTATAGAATCAAGTTCTTATCTATTCTCGTTTATTTCGTTCTTATTCTATTCTATTCTAAGTAGGTAACAATTAAATTTCTCTGAAATATTTGCAATAATCGCTAAAATATTCTGTTTTTCTAAATAAGGGCTTCCCTCGCCAGCCTCCTCAGCCTTACGTTATCATCCTTAGACACTTGATGACAGTCATACTCCGTCGAAAGTTCTCATCAAGGTGCATAAAATGAGCCCAAACACGATATAGCTGCTGCAAACTTTTGCGAACCTCTTGCAACTGACTGTCGTCAGACCTTCGATGACAGTCCAGGCAGGTCTTAAATTCTCACCAAGATGCATGGAATGAGGCCAATAACAATATAGCTGTAAATATAATCTACGTAAACTGCGTATGGATGATTGATTATTGCGAATAGCACAGCACAGTTCTTGCACGTCAAGAACACGTGAATTTATCAGGCTTCCGTTCGCTATACTACTTTTTGGAGGAATCATCATCATACTCCTGCTCCTTATCCCAATTTATTTGGGGTCGGCGCAGCTTGATTGTATTCTTCTTCCATACTTCTCTATTACTTTTAGGAAAAATAATCACGAAAAAATAAGAAATATAGAAATGCAAACAATTTAAATACAAAAAGAAATATAGGCATATAGCATCTATACATATAATAAAATCGTTGGGACCAAAAAATCTGTTCATTGAAGATTAAAAAGAAAAAACCAGCCAGGGTGACTTGAAATAAGTAACTGAACATATTAAAACCATTTAAAAAAAAATTGTTTGTTTGTTTGTTTGTTTGTTTGTACGCGCATCACGTAAAAACTGCTGAACCGATTTTGTTGAAATGTTCACAAATCTGTTTAAATACATACAGAATAACATATAGGCTATAGAAATTTTGGATTTTTTTGGAAAAAGGGGGTGAAAAGGGGGGGTAAAGTTTGTATGAAAAAAAAAATTTAGATTGTTCTAGAATCATGAAACTCAGAATAAATACTTATTAATAAAAATAAAGAAATACCTGTCTTAGCATTTTTTTTACATCTCATCCAGAGGCGCAAAAAATAGGGTTTTGTGTTTAAAATTAATAAACTTCAAACACCTATACAATCAAAACCAATGAAGTGTAACCTTTTAAAGTTGCTACATATACTCCATATCTAATACAGGTAAATATAATTTCTCAGTTTTCTTGAAATTTGATTTTTGAGGTGAATACGCACAAAATAGCAGAACTCAAGAAAATCAGCTTTCCTTGGTTTAAGTAGTTGGTACGAAATGTTTGTGCGCGCATCACGTCTAAATTACTGCATAGGCTTCTCTTCAATATTTAAACTATATATTATCACGCTACTTCCTTAAGGGGGTAGGCAATTTTGCATTATTTCCGTATACTTCAATTGTTTGACGTTTCAGTCATGACGTAAGTACATGAGAACGGCTATTTGTGGCTTATGTCAACGAAGTAAATAGCCTTGCGGTTTCATGACCGCTCTGTAAACTACGAGGTTGCAGGTTTAAACCCTCCAACATTATTTTCACTTTTTGTGATTTGTTTAATTTTTTTTTCGATGCTGTGAGATTTCCTATATTTCATTTTGTATTTAAGTTGTGTGCATTCCTTATTTTTTTCGTGAAATATTTTTCCAAAAAGTAATAGAGTAGTACATAAGGAAGAAGAATACAATCATGCTACCCCCAAATAAATTGGGATAAGGGCAGGAGTATGATGATGAGTATGATTTCTCCAAAAAGAAGTATAGCGAACACCAGAAGCCTGATAAATCCACGTGTTCTTGCCGTGCAAGAACTGTGCTGTGCTATTCGCAATAATCCATACGCAGTTTACGTAGATTATATTTACAGCTAAATTGTTATTGGCCTCATATCGTGTTTTCGGGCGGGAGGAGACGCCCGGGTTCTTCCATTGTGAGGATCGACCGGAGGCTACGGTGGAGCACACTGTGGAGGTGTGCCCCACTTGGGCAGAGCACCGCCGTGTCCTCGAAGCGGCGATCGGCGGCGGCGACCTCTCTCTCCCAGCCCTGGTTCAATACATGGTCCGGAGCAAGATGGAATGGGATGCCATCACCTCCTTCTGCGAAGCAGTCATGCTAGCGAAGGAGGTGGCGGAACGTGAGAGGGAGAGATCCTTACGTCCCGGCCACAGCGGGAGACACCCCGGCCGTCGGGAGCCACGTATTGGCCTCCGGCCACCGTTGGCGCGGGTTCTGTGGACGAGGAGCTATGGGCTAGCTCGCCGTCCGTCCGTCTCATGACGACAGGCCGTGTCGACGGCGCGTTCGTGTTCTACGCGCGCCTCAAAGAGAGTCAGCAAAAAAGAAGGGGTCCGCAAGGGCCGATGCCTGCCGGGGCTGCGGGACTATTCGAAAGAGATACCGTGGCCCCGGAACACAAAGGGTGATGAAGGAACATGGATGGGTTTTAGTCAGTAAAAGTCTGACACTTCCTCCTGCTCCGGGAGGAGTCATTTGATGACTTCCCATCCGAAAAAAAAAGCTATATCGTGTTTGGGCTCAATTCATGCACCTTGATGAGAACTTTCGACCTAGCTGGAGTATGACTGTCATCGAGTGTGTAAGGATGAAAACCTAAGGCTGTCGAGGTAAGCCCCAAATTGGAAAAACATATACATACAATATTTTAACGATGATTGCATATAATTCCGAGAAATTAAATTGTTACCTACTTCAATCTATACTTATTATTATAAAGGAGAAAAGTTTGTTTGTTTCGTTGGTTGACACGCTAATTTTAGGAACTACTGATTCCAGTTAAAAACATCTTTTAGTGTTGGATAGCCCATTTATCGAGGAAGGCTATACGTTATATAACATCACGCTACAATCAATAGGAGCGGAGCATCAATGAAAATTGTTGCAAATACAGCGAAAAATTATTGCTTTTGAGAGCTTCCTTTCCGTGCGCTGCGTAAACGGTTAAAGTTACTCAACAATCATACATGTATGACGGTATTGTTCCTCTTAAAAAGTCCGCTAAAGCATATTATCTGCATTTTTTTTAGGTTGACTCACACTCTCTCTAAGCCTCTCTCTCTCTCATACGTAACGCAGACGAAGTTGCGCGGGTCAGCTAGTATATAATATAGCATCAAAAAAAAATTAACAAATCACAAAAAGTGAAAATAATGTTGCGGAGATTTGAACTTGCAACACCGTAGTTTGCGGAGCGGTCATGAAACCGCTAAGCTATTTACTTCGTTGACTTAAGCTACAAATAGCCGTTCTCATGTACCTACGTCATGACTGAAACGTCAAACAATTGAAGTATACGGACATAATGCCTACCCCCTTAAGGAAGTAGCGTGATAATCTAAAGCTTAAATATTGAAGAAGCCTATGCAGTAGTTTTGACGCGATGCGCGCACAAACATTTCGTACCAACTACTTAAACCGAGGAAAGCTGATTTTCTTGAGTTCCACTATTTTGTGCGTATTTACCTCAAAAATCAAACTTCAAGAAAACTGAGAAATTATATTTACCTGTATTAGATATGAAGTATATGAAGCAACTTTAAAAGGTTACACTTCATTGGTTTTGATTGTGTAGGTGTTTGAAGTCTATTAATTTTAAACACAAAACCCTCTTTTTTGCGTCTTATATATTTAAAAAAAATGCTAAAACAGGTATTTCTTTATTTTTATTAGTAAGTATTTATTCTGAGTTTCATGATTCTAGAACAATCTAAAAATTTTTTTTCATACAAACTACACCCCCCCTTTTCACCCCCTTTTTCCAAAAAAAAACAAAATTTCTATAGCCTAAATGTTATTCTGAATTTATTTAAATAGATTTGTGAAGATTTCAACAATATCGGTTCAGTAGTTTTTACGTGATGCGCGGTCAAGCAAACAAACAAAAAAAAATTTTTTAAATGGTTTCAATATCTTCAGTTACTCTTTTTAAGTCACCCTGGCTGGTTTTTTTTTTTAATCTTCAATGTATATGTATTGTATGTATTTTATTATATGTATAGATATAGATTCTTTCAAAATGGAACTAGTGATTAAAAAAAACTGCAGTATTTCCAGCATGGAACTGTTAATGGTACTAGTGTCAATGAAGGTCCTTTATTCAGATAAATGACTGTTTCTATATTGCATAAACATACAAAATTGGGCGTTCGTGTATTTCCGAACACGCGCAAGGAGATGCTTTGATTTATAGACTGAAAGGCAATAACGATAAAGTCCTTTATTCCACTGAATAAAGGACCACAAAGTTCCTACCATTAAGTGTTTACCAGTCAAAGATAATGACTTCAATGCTTCAAAACTATCAATTATATTCTGATACTCAGCAAATTAAAACAAACACATAAGATAACCAATCACTCAATAACAACAGAACAACATTTCAAGTGTTAAAGCTATGTCCACAATCGTCCGTACCTTACGTACAAATAGGTTCACACTACACAGAATCCACTCGCTTCGAAGCACCCGACAGTATTGGAAACAAGCTGTATACGAAACCAACTATCTAGTACCACACAGTAGATAGGTACAGAAGACTGGTTTCAAACAATGGGTGAAAACGCACGCACACCATAGACACAGCTCATCATCAGCGAGTGCAAGAATGCGTTCGGCATTTGTTTAAAACGAGACGTATATGATTATCATACGTAAGCAGAGCGCGCGTGAGGCCAATGGTGAATTACATTTTGCAGGTCGTGGTTTCAAGCCCAATCAACTATTAATCGCCATCTCAAAATGGTAAAGGAAAACATGGTCAGGAAACTGACATATCCTGAAATCCCATAACAGAATTCTACCAACCCGCACTGGGCCTGCGTGGTGGATTGCAACCAACTCCCTCTCATAGAGAGGAGGTCTGTGTCCTGTCAGTAAGAACCTATATGCTGATTATTCTACAACGTACAAATTTTTGTATGTCATCTTCATGTATGAAACCGGCCTTCTGATAACTATTTATTCAGTGCTACTACTCGCGTCACTACCCAATTGTGACAATATTCAGTCTGCAATATGCCTTCCAAATAGGATTGCATACATAATATACTTCCTGTTTTAGAGAATAATAGTCTCACAGGTATATTTTGACTAGAATATACGGGAGTTCGAGATGGGGAGGATTGTTTTGCCTGGATGTAGACTAATTAATTGGGGATCTCATTATTTTAGTTCTCATGTATTTTTGTAGCTATTTGACTAAAAAATATACAACTCCATACATTGCTCGGTGTGTCAATTGTGTTCTGTATAAAACGTGTATATAGTTTTGGTTTTAAATATTTTATTTTACAAAAATTGTCGTCAAAATGCCAGAAATTGTGTTCCGTGAAAAGCACTATAACATAATAAATACTGTTACTAGCCACCAATTTTGGCGTTCAAACCGTCTGTTGTGTGCAACGCTCCTAGTTCCAAAAATGGTTGAAGCCGAAAAATGAAACAAACATATTCAAAATGGCTGCCTAATTTCTCTCTGTGCGGCTCTAACCACGTAATAGAATCATTGCAGCCACAAAAAACTAGCCCCAACTATGTTCATAAACTGAAACGGTACAATTTCTTGCTTGTTTTGTTTCAATTGAATCCAACTGCCAACATTAAGTTCATTTGTTTGCAGTTACCGCACGGATAGTTCAGGAGTTGCGATTAACTATACAACTACGAAGATAACGCGCGCATATTCGTGCCAAAACTTGGTTTCCATACAAAGTTGGTCCTGCAACGCTAATCCGATGAAAGAATAATACTGAATTTATCATGCCGCGTGAGTTCTGAAAGTAGATTGAGTTCCCGAGTTAGCAACTAGTAAATTGGATGGTTGAGTGGTTGTAATTAATTTTAGTGCTTATGTTTGTACTTATCGTAAAAGTTATGTTTTAACAGTCATGAGTCATATTAGCTACGACGACGCTACGGCGTATAACGCGCTACGCCGCGCTACGCGGCAGCCGTGCGTCGTAGCAACAAGTCGACAAAGCGAGACTTTCGCCTTAATGTAGTAAATCTTTACATTTCGTCATTAAAACTTAATGCATCAAAATCTTTTTTTGTTGTAGCTTTAACCTACCCAACCTATTATCAACCTAATGATTGGATGATTTTATTAGTAAATATTTAACTGTGGTCGAGGCTCAAAATCTAAACCATTTTTTATTTGAGCAGTAACTATACTCGTACAACCGTAAAATCCGTTAAACGTTTGTAGTTTCACTCACACACGCAGCTAGTTTAATAAAATATTCGGCGGATTAACTTTTTCATTGGCAGATAAAAAAACGTGCAAAAACTTTCGCTGACGAGACAAATGGAAATCATTAAATTGTTTGAAACAGATCGTGCTTTGCATCGTTGTGGCCTAATTTAAAATAGGCTGATATTGGAACTGAAAGGTATACACTATTCAAATAAACTACATCATTTCCAAAACGAATAGTCTGCCCTCAACAATTCTTTTCATAAACATGTTTGGAAACTTGGCATCGAACTCTCAGGCTGTCGAAAGGACTGTAAAAAAACTGGCCAAGTGCGTGTTGGGCCACGCGCAGTGTAGGGT
The DNA here is from genome assembly GCA_963853795.1 of Xestia rhomboidea. Lineage (NCBI taxonomy): Eukaryota > Metazoa > Arthropoda > Insecta > Lepidoptera > Noctuidae > Xestia > Xestia rhomboidea. The sequence continues at coordinate 11,267,501 of OY970763.1, read as the reverse complement.
TCCGTAGTAGCCCGGTTATCACAATATAGAACGAACCCGTTGGTACAGCGCCATCTAGCGGCAGCTTTGTGAAACTTGTAATAGTTTATTAAGTTTTTTTTATTTTAGATTTTTTGTTTTTCAATGCAAATCTTTACCAAAACTAACTAAATCTTTAAACAAGCAACTACTTCATCTTAGTCACTTTAGAAGATTTATTCTAAGGATTTTGTATTTGGTACATAATTATCCAACACCCAAGTTCAACTACTATTACTGCTAACCTAATAAAGTTATCTTAACCGCTATAGTTTTTCTTTAAAGTTCATGAAAATCATTGTCATGAATTTTTCCAGATTTTTCAAGCCAACAGTTTAGCTTTTAGAGGGGAGTGGACGCCCTACTGGAACGAAAATTTGCACTTTAAAGTTTAATATTTCGTAAATGGGGCACTAAATCGAAAAGTAGAATTAGCAGCAAGTCATTTTAAAAGACCTATTCAACGATACCCCACACGATGGGGTAGACGACGAAAAAAATTTCATCCCCACTTCACATGTAGGGGCGCTACCCTAAAAAAATATTTTCCAAAAATTTATTTTACCACTTTGTCGGTGTTATTTATATACACACCGCTACAAAATTACAGCTTTCTAGTATTAACGGTCTCTTAGCATCAAAACCTCGGACAGACAAACAGACGGACATAGCGAAACTATAAGGGTTCCTTGTCAGGACTACGGAACCCTACAAAATGAATATCAATTCAGCCTATTGCAGCCTTCTGCCAGACGTCTCTCAGTTCTATCTTTCTTCTCATCTTATGAACTGACTCGGCTGTCATATATTATGGTTGACGGTCATAAAATTAGTGTTCGAGTTTTGCTGGATACGTTTGCCGATTAGTTTGACTAATTCATTAACTATGACCAGCTGACTTAACACCCGCTGTACATGCTTACACTCGCATTCGCCATCACGTAGAATTAAAGCCCTGTTTTTGCTCTTACGTGTTGATGTTGCACGTAAATTCATGAAAAATAAACGTTACTCAACACAACCTTTCATAATTATGCCAGTTTTCTAACCTATCCGAGTAAACGATCCAATTGTTTTCCTAACAGTTCTGTTATGAATATTGTCATTCAAAGAAAAAACTAAAACAACAAATATTTACAGCCGAAGCCGCGTCCACAAGCTAGTGCATTTCTATTGCTATTCCGTACCGCAAGTATGTAGTTAAACAGAACAAAGTTGTACCTAACCAAACTAGAAGTTTCATTGCGTCGAATACTGGAAACTCGATATTTTGATACCAAGTGGGATACGTGTTGCAGCGTAATACGATATACGTGCATAAATTCTGTGATAATAAATATTAAATTCATGGCAATAACTGCCTTAAAATTTGCAATAAAATATAGATGATGCGGGATCTGGGTTGCACGGGAATTATGACTACCGTGTGTAACAAAATAGTTTGCATTGGTCATTATTTTGTAACTGTGTTAATAAACCATGATCTGTCAAATGACTGATTTGGTCGAGTCGTATTGTTTAACTATTGTGTCTACTTCGTGGACAGATCATGGGTTAACACAAATAATGATTTATGAGATAACAGAAATACTGTTTTAGAATTATTGTTCATAATTTACTGATTTAATTGTTAAGTTTTAGCAGGAATTGGGGCCCCAAGCCCCAATTCACCACTGTAAATTAGTGGTGAATTGAGACCCCAATTCCTGTTAAAAGGGTTCCCAACGGTTTTTGCCATACAAAATATTATGTCAAACATATTCAAATAACAAACGACTAAACCGTTTGTAAATTATTGGAAGTGGCCTCTATGTCCTCATTAATTGACAACAGTTTGAGTTAAAGTTTCAGTATGAAAGTTTCTAACTTCGAGAATTATTAAAATGGAAAACGAGAACTGACTTATTCTCAACCTAATAACAGTTTCCCATAACACGATTGGCTGCACAATAAACGCGGCTGAGTGATTGGCGCTCCTGCATTACGGATCGCAGGTTCGATCCACGCACAGAACAAATTGCTGGTCCCGGTCAGGGTATTTATTTTGCTTGAGAGATTTGTGTCTGTAATCGTGCCACGATTTTTTCCCCTTCATAACAGAACTGTTTGGGATTTTTGGGCCATACAAAGCACTACGGAAATAAATATCGTAAGTTAATCGCAACTGCTACGAGTTTTTTTCTGAATTCATAATTATTATTACTAAGTACCTCGTTGTTATTAGCCTGTGCCTGTAACTGGCGTACTTGAAATAAATACTTTGATTTTTTAATAGTGGTTGCAAGCGCTACTACTGATCGTGAGGTTCTGGGTTCGATTCCCAGGATGGCTAAAGGGTTGGTGGGTTTTTCTACATGTAATTTCTCAATCGAAGTGTCGAGTCGTGTCGAGTTGACAATTGTCTTAACCCTAAGAGGATTACAGGCGTGATATTATGTGTTCAATCGCAGCCGATACACGGGGTTTTTTCTGTATAAACCAAATTATATTATTTCAGATTTTCGCCTTTCAATATACACTACATAAATAAACCTCGGCAGTCGATCCTACCCTTGTTCACAGCCTACAAGAATGTACGGAACAACTTTACTAATTAACACTACGGTAGTGAGAGTACCTACTGCTCACGACGTGCAAGATAATGGAAAACGCTGAGACGATAGCGCCGCAATTCCAGAACTAATGATTTGGAGCCATTGACTTAATGCGGTTCCTAACTTGCTTGAACGTTGCCGGATTTGGTTAAATTACTTCTTACACTAACATTTGTTTAATCATTGTGAAGTTAGAACGAAAGTTTTCTATTGTTTTGTGAGAAAGTTCTTGCGGAATTGTGGTAGACATTTTCATTGTAGAGTTTGTTTAATGCTGGAGTTACTTTATCACTGTTTGGCACTTGACATTTTCCTGGTCTTCTTTCTTTAACGTGTGGTTATTTCCTAACCTGGTGTCAGAGTTTCGTATAGGCCTCTGAATTGGCTTCACATACCGTCGAGAAATATCTCTCAGGCATGCTTGTTTCCTCGCGATGTTTTCCTTCAACGAAGCAAGAGATAATAATTATACAATACGCACATAAACCCGAAAAATCAGAGGTGCGTGTCTTAGGTTCGAACACAAGCCTATTACTGCATAACTTTTGTGGTAAAAATGTCAGTGGTTTGAACACCAACTCAATCGACGTCGATTGCCAATCATAATAACCAGTTCTTCTAGTACAAACTGTCGATTGACGTCAACAGATATAATTATTTTTCTATCGATCATTTACTCGATTATTTGTATAGTGACCTTTATTGAGGATCTTTACAAGTTAAGGTGTGATTCATCTTTTGTCGCGCGGCCAAATCAAATATTAATAATTGCTTTAAGACGGCTTTATGTTCACCATACAATACTGTCGAATTGAATATACCCAAAACATGTGTAGCACTTCATCATTGGCCTAGCCTTTTCCCAACTATGTTGGGGTCGGCTTCCAGTCTAACCGGATGCAGTTATAATATAATACTAGTATTTTTTATGGAACGACAGCCTATCTGACCTCCACAACCCAGTTTGTACTGGGTAATACGATATCTCTTGGTAAGACTAATCGTCAGACTTTCGGGTCACCGACTACCTGTAACGACTATCAAAGATCTACAAATGACTTCCCAGACCAACGGTATAACTTGCTTTCCGGGGCACGGAGTGAACTCGGCATGTAGTGGATAGTCACCAATTCACGGACTAACCTGGCTAGCGCGGCATAAGAAAGCAAGAAAGAAAACGTATTTATTTGGCACATGCCATAACTGCACACAACAAAACAAAAATAACAATAAAATAAAAACTACACAATTATAAAACTTAAACTAAACCGAAAAAAAAAGAAAAGAAATAATAAATTGTGTGTCTCACGGCTGCGCTAAATAGGCCCAGTTCAGAAAACTGCCGAGCAGCAAGTGCCCGACGCTGGTTTTCAACTGGACCTGAGATGGTGATGTTACGGACATAAAACAGTTTTATGCTGTGTGTGTTCTAATTATATAAGTTTAGTGCATAACATAACCTTAAAGATTGATCGTGCGGTTGGAATTATTCAGCTACGAGCTCCTCTAGATGTATTACTGTACTTATTTTTCTCAAACTCTTGTAAAAATGTTTTTTTGTTAATTATTTGTTCAGATACTTGTACCTACACTACGTCTCGTCAACAAAGGACAAGGGCGCAAATCGAATCAAATAAAACTATTCAGTCCTAACTAAGTTACATGCTCATTAAGCGAAGTAATGGGATCACCGTCTGTAATAGAATCGGCACTGTCATTTACTCGTGGTCATTAGGGCCTACCCACGCCCTAATAAGAAGACCCGGCTGTTATAAGACTGGGAATCAAAGAAAATAATGCTGTCCTATTTGACCCAAAGGTTGACTGGTAGAGAATGCCTTGTGGCATGAAGTCCGCCTATGTACATGTACATGAAGTTTAAATAAATAAATAAAAATAACGTTGCTAACGTTGTGGATGTTTTCAGAGAATTTTCTTAAAAAGGTTTGGATTGTTTTTTTTTTTTAATTTTATTTTAGGTTGACGATTATCATAGTAGTGTCAATCAACTCAGCCTGTTGCAGTCCACAGCTGGACAAAGGGACATAGGCCTCTCCCAAACTGCGTCAGTTGTGACGCGGTTTGTTTACCCTGTCTTCCGTCTTCCACATCCAGTCCGTCCCAGAATAAAATAGGTATTTTATGTGTGTAAAAACATGGTACATTAAGGTCTTATAAATAGGGTTGTGAACTTACATGTTTCGCCATAGAATGGCATACAAATATTGGAAATCATGACTTGTTAAACGTTAAATTGTAATACGAAATATCTATCCCACCAAAAACATTTTCATGTAAAATGTTGCCAAGATGAGACCATATGACTCGCACTGTCAAAAAGTTATCAGATATCATGTAGAGCCAAGCTTCTAACTCTACACGCCCTAACTCTACAAGGTCTGCCTTGCTGCCTTGCGCTGCGCTTGACTCGTCTTGGCGGGGGCACTACCGTGCCCCTAGATTTGTTAAAATATGAATATTATAATTATGTCTGGTAATAAGAGTAATACTTACAATTTAGTATTCGTGTCTATTCGAAATCTTAACAATAATAGATGCTCATGCATAAATAATTACTTTTTCTTTCTTTCATTCTAAGCTGTCATAGTGTTTGTTGTTTATTTAGACTAAGATAAGTCAAAACGAAAAATCACACGTAATTACAAAACTTCTAATATTCACTTAAATGTTTGCAATACATTAAACACTACGATAAATTGACTAAAACTTTTCATTATTGCGTTACAACAACTTGAAAATCCACTAAAACTGGCAAAATTTAGATTGACGTCATGTTGTGGTAATATTCTCAAGGGCATACCAAAGACAAAGGAAACGAACTACCTAACTAATGTGTTCTCATAAGAGATCTGGGAGCCTCCCTCAAAATAATATGGTAAGAACAGCAAACGTTGTGGTTGCAATTTTCTCTCGGGGGCATAAAGAACAAAGAACAAGAAGAAGACAAAAATATAAAAATACGTATCATAGAATATAACTCTTAAACAACCCAAGTATAGTTAACAAAATGGGTTATAATAAGGGACCACCGCGCGGGCATCCTATACCAAATCAAAAAAGCATCACAAAAATCGGAATCATAGAAATCGGTGTAGACTGTAGAGACATGAAAAAAAAAACAAAAATAAGATGCTGGTCTATACATAACCTACTCCTTTTTAGAAGTCGGTTAAAAGGTAGGTCTAGCTTGATTTATTATACTTTGAAATACATTGTTTATAGTTAGCGAAGCAGGCAGTAGGTTAGTAAGTAGGTAGGTAGGTGTTTAAGGGCATGTGGAACCGGGTTTCGATCCCATAGTAAACCGGTTTATCCCAGGTTTTACTATGGGACCGAATCCGGGTTTCGCATGCCCCAGTAGTAATAGCCTTGGAACGTTACAACGATTTTAATGGGCGTTCATTTAACGCATCAGGATTTTTAATCTTTTAATGGCGTTGACAGCATTTTTCACCATGATGGGCTTTGTAAGCAAATGAAATACCTACACGAATTTTTACTTTAATTAAATTTTATATTGAAACTAGTTTGCTTGGGTGCGCGAGCTGCGCGCAGCTCGCGTGTTTGGTGTTTTTGAGAAGTATTACTTACCCTTATAAAATTTTGAGAATCAATGGGCACCCCAAAATGAATTGAAAAATCCGTTAGAATTACCCCTAAAACAGTATGAAAACCCCTACGGACCCCTAATAAAACCTTATTTAAAAAACTCTTCCTCCCTTTTCCCATAAAAATCATTACCCTAAAGTTTGCTGAGTTACGCTTCACCAACTCAATCATCGTTACGCTACGGAGGTCACCACCTCCCGCCTTCGCTCCACTCAGGACCTAGCTACCACCGGACAGGTTTCGACACCTACTATAATATTTGTTCAAACACCTGATGGCTAGCTCTAACCGTTATGAAGTTACAGCCCTTTCAATTTTAGGGGAGGTTGGGGAGGGGAGCTTCACCCACTCAACCTTCGTAACGCTACGGAGGTCGCCGGCTCGCTTCGCTCGCCACCTCCCCCCTTCGCTCCACTCAGGACCTATCTACCACCGGAAAGGGGAGGTTGGGGAAGGGAGGGTATAAAAATTGTAACGCTCCTCAATAATAAAGTACAGTCAAAATCAAAATGCCGCTACGTGTCCTAGTTTCCGAGATACGATGGGGGGAGGGGTGAAGGCCGGGAGAGAGGGGAGTTTTGAAAAATGATTTTGACCAACTCTTTGCCCCTTCTTACGAATCTGAAAAAAAAAATGTTCCAAGTCTCTTAACTTCCGAGATCTGCCTAAAGGGGGGGAGAATGGGGGAAAGGGGAGCAACTTTTAAAACCGGTTTTTACTTTTCCTAGCCTCCTCTATACGAATCCGTAAAAAACACAAAATACGGGTCTCTTAGTTTCCGAGATACGATGGGGGGAGGGGTAAAGGGGGGGAGAGTGGGGAGTTTTGAAAAATGATTTCGACTAATGCATTGCCCCTTTATACGAATCTGAAAAAAAAAATGTTCCAAGTCTCTTAACTTCCGAGATCCGCCTAAAGGGGGGGAGAAGGGGGACAAGGGGGACAACTCTGAAAAGTGGTTTTTACTTTTCCCAGCCTCCTCTATACGAATCTGAAAAAAAAAATGTTCCAAGTCTTTTGGTTTCCGAGATACGATAGGAAGGGGTGAGAAGGGGGGCGAAAAGGGGAGGTTTGGGATTTTTCCCATAGGTTTCAGAGTTAGTTGTTTACGAATCTGTCAAAATATACCCACCTCCCCATCCACCATCTGGGAGAACAATTCTGTCAATGAGTCAGTGGTAATTCAGCTTTATATAGTATAATAACTAGTTTGCTTGGGTGCGCGAGCTGCGCGCAGCTCGCGTGTTTGGTGTTTTTGAGAAGTATTACTTACCCTTATAAAATTTTGAGAATCAATGGGCACCCCAAAATGAATTGAAAAATCCGTTAGAATTACCCCTAAAACAGTATGAAATCCCCTACGGACCCCTAATAAAACCTTATTTAAAAAACTCTTCCTCCCTTTTCCCATAAAAATCATTACCCTGAAGTTTGCTGAGTTACGCTTCACCCACTCAATCATCGTTACGCTACGGAGGTCGCCACCTCCCGCCTTCGCTCCACTCAGGACCTAGCTACCACCGGACAGGTTTCGACACCTACTATAATATTTGTTCAAACACCTGATGGCTAGCTCTAACCGTTATGAAGTTACAGCCCTTTCAATTTTAGGGGAGGTTGGGGAGGGGAGCTTCACCCACTCAACCTTCGTTACGCTACGGAGGTCGCCGGCTCGCTTCGCTCGCCACCTCCCCCCTTCGCTCCACTCGGTCTCGCAGGTTCGCTCCACTCAGGACCTATCTACCACCGGAAAGGGGAGGTTGGGGAAGGGAGGGTATAAAAATTGTAACGCTCCTCAATAATAAAGTACAGTCAAAATCAAAATGCCGCTACGTGTCCTAGTTTCCGAGATACGATGGGGGAAGGGGTGAAGGCGGGGAGAGGGGGGAGTTTTGAAAAATGATTTTGACCAACTCTTTGCCCCTTCTTACGAATCTGAAAAAAAAAATGTTCCAAGTCTCTTAACTTCCGGGATCTGCCTAAAGGGGGGGAGAAGGGGGGAAAGGGGAGCAACTTTTAAAACCGGTTTTTACTTTTCCTAGCCTCTTCTATACGAATCCGTAAAAAACACAAAATACGGGTCTCTTAGTTTCCGAGATACGATGGAGGGAGGGGTGAAGGGGGGGAGAGTGGGGAGTTTTGAAAAATGATTTCGACTAATGCATTGCCCCTTTATACGAATCTGAAAAAAAAAATGTTCCAAGTCTCTTAACTTCCGAGATCCGCCTAAAGGGGGGGAGAAGGGGGACAAGGGGGACAACTCTGAAAAGTGGTTTTTACTTTTCCCAGCCTCCTCTATACGAATCTGAAAAAAAAAATGTTCCAAGTCTTTTGGTTTCCGAGATACGATAGGGGGGGGTGAGAAGGGGGGCGAAAAGGGGAGGTTTGGGATTTTTCCCATAGGTTTCAGAGTTAGTTGTTTACGAATCTGTCAAAATATACCCACCTCCCCATCCACCATCTGGGAGAACAATTCTGTCAGTGAGTCAGTGGTAATTCAGCTTTATATAGTATAATGACACTCCATTTCTGTAAGGACGTCATTCGCTCGAGTTTTATGTGGCCATAAATTATTGCATTTGATGAGATTTTTTTATTAAAATCTCTTTTTAGTAACTTTTTATTAAAATGCAATTCAGTTTTATTGCTTCGCTAGCTGGTCAAATGGTTATAAGATGTGGATAGTTGGATGTCTTCATGTCTTGGATGTCTTCTTTGATGACCCGAATGGCGCAGCGGTAGTGAGGCTGCCTAACGTTATTAAGGTCCCGGGTTCGAATCCCGGTTGGAGCAAATGTTTGTGTGATGAGCATGGATATTTATTTCCGAGTCATGGATGTTTATATGTATAATAAGTACTATGTATTTACAAACAAAAAGTATCTATGTATTATATCAACTATCCGTGCAACGAGGCTTGTGTCCACGACACAAGCCTCACACACAGCGCCATCTAGTGCCACACTAAGCACTCGCTGCTTAGTGTGGCACTAGATGGCGCTGTGTGTTAATGTCCAGCGATATTTATTTATTTATTCATCATCATCATCATCGTCAGCCTGTAGTTGGATGTAATCAATTAGAAATCATTCGTCATGCATTTTTATCTATTTACGTTTATGATACACTAACTTAATTTACACCAATTTAATTACATTCATACATTACAATATAAATATATTTATGAATGTCACAAAATGAAAAGAATGTAATGTAAATTGATGTAATGTATTTTTAAATAGATGTTATGTAATGTTACTAAATTGATATAATGTATTTTTTAAATAGATGCTATGTAATGTTATTAAATTGTTGTAATGAAATGAATGTAATCAAACGAATGTAAATGATATGAATGAAAGTTATGGAATGAATGTAATGTTAATAATGTAATGCTCATAATGTAATGATAATAATGTAATAAAATGTAACGTTGATATACTGAAGGTTGATAATTCATGTAATGTTATAATGTAATGCTAATATGACTTGTTTTCATTACGATTAATCGAGTTTATATGTTCTGTGTGTTTATGGTAGAATTAAAGGCTTTTTTATTTTTTATTTTATTTTACGTTTATGATACACAAGCTTAGCCCCTGATACGATCAATTTAGTTTATTATATTTAGTTACTGGCAAAATCTAACTGACCAACAGTTTCAACAAAGTCTTAAAAACTTGTCCAAGATATTTTATTTAAATAAGTAGTAAAAGTTTACAATTTACAACAGATTAGTAACTTTATGCCCAAACCCCCTGAGTTTTAACTGTTTCCTACAATCTCGATTACAAGCAAGGCTACCAACATTGTAACAACAATCACGTCCAGTTTTATTACCAACCGAACAAAGAGACATAATGAAGATATATCAACCATCATAAACGGCTCCTATTCATACATTACAGTACTCAACGGATTAAAATTACTTTGTAACATGGTTTTGCTATCTCAAATGAGATTACACTGTAACGATACGTTAAAACAAACATTTTGAAGCCTTTCAAAAGCCTCTTTCGGTTTATCTTTTGAATTATTTTAAGGTTAGTTTTAGTTGTGAGGTTTAGTTAGATTTTGTTAATGATGTACCTTTTATGTTATCTTATTGGGGGTAGGTATGCGGTTTGCGGTTTAATGTAAAATTTTCATACAGTAATGTTTCAGTTACGATTAGATTATAAATTGAATACAAATGTATAAAACCACCATGCGTGCATGGCTAAGGCCCCAACACTAATAACGGTTCCGTGGTCTCCCAATTTTGTGTTCGTTTGTTTGTAGTAATTTTGTGTTCGTTTGTTTGTAGTAATTTTGTGTTCGTTTGTTTGTAGTTGTCAAAACATGCTTGTTTGTCATTTCTATTACAGACCACGAGTCCGTGGTCTATTCATGACAGAATTCTATTAAATCTACGAAATTAATTACTGAGATGAGGCTCAGATGTGACCGTAAACAAGCTAAATGGGAAAGGGGGGGGGGGGGTAAGCATCGTAATAGATGGCGTCCTAAAATTTAAAAAAAGGCATTAATATGGATCTGCCCATGCCATCAAATAGACGATTTGACTGTTACTTGTCCTGGGCTAGCGACAGTGACTAAGAATAACGGTAGCCGAAGAGCGTCCATCACCATTTGATAGTTGTTGAGTTGATTACAATGGCAAAGGTTGCACCAGAAAATCATTTAATTATTATGTAGTCCTTGTAATTAATATCAATATCATAGATATTGATATTAATTACAAGGCTTTCACGAGCGAGTAGCGAAAGTCAAACGCCTTTAGTATTAATAATTGTGACCGCGTTTCATTTTTTGCTTATCACTCTTCACGGTCAAGTATTTCACTCAAATTTATCTCATTGTAGATTTCCTATGACAAAGCTGCTAGTCGAACACGCGCACTACAGAACGAAATAAATAAACATTGTTATGAAGGTACCCACTTAATATACCCAGAGCACTTATCTATAAATCCGTACCTATAATAAATATTTACACTAGAAAAACAACAACATTGGAACAAACAAGCCGTGTATTCGCTTTTCCTGTTCACGTAATTGCTACTTCGTCGCTATACCTACGAATATGGGTAGTTTACTTTTTGTGAATTGTTTTTGTGACTACACGCGCGGCACGACGCCGACGGGAGGTACGACCTAAGTAGATTAGTCGGTTACCTCAGGGGAGGCCGCCAAAATAAACCAGTTAATCAATATTGCACACCAGGGCTTGCAATATTGATTAACGGGCACATTTTACGGACGTTTCTGGACATTTAGTTTATGCTTCCACCTTGCTGACCGAGTGAAATAAATCGCGTGCGATTGGTGATGCATACGTCTACACTGGTTGGACCGACGCACAAACGGTTGTGTTCGCACAATCTGATGGCTTTTTAAAAAAAATTACGGTGACAAATTTCGTTTTGGGGGTTTCCGAATGATTTACCGAATATTACGTGGTAACCGTTTGTGCGTGTTCCTTCCACATTGAGTAATGATTCTAAGTATTTGTGGTCACTACATGGACAACGTTTAACAAACGGCAATAATAATTTATGATTTACCATCTGCGTAGGCAAATAAGCAAAATCTCAAATGATTGGTGTTCAGTCGAAATTCATCATCTGCCTACTGTTTTCCCAACTATGTTGGGGTCGGCTTCCAGTCACACCAGCTGCAGCTGAACACCAGTATTTTACATGGAGCGACTGCCTATCTGACCTCCACAACCCAGTTAGTCTTGGGTAATACGTTTGGTAAGACTGGTTGTCAGACTTTCGGGCCACTAACATTCCACAAATGACAGCCGGGACCAACAACTTTATGTGCTTTCCGAGGCACGGAGAAAACTTGTTATCGCGACTTAACCTAAATATCGACCCGAGAGGCTGTTATTATTTAGCCATTAGCTTTTCGGTGGATTGGTTTCCCGAACAGTACCTACACACCAATTCTATAAAAAATAATTCAAAAAGAAAAGGAGCGAAGGCATTCATATTATACCTACCTCATACGTATTGACTGCAAAATCCGGAACAATCAAAATGGCGGCTCTGACAAAATGAAGAGGCCCTTTAAAAATCCCGTCATTTTCCTTTAAATAGGATTACAGGGAATACAAAAGACATTATATACGTAGGTATACAGTATAACGTTGCCGATGATACAAAATGATGTTCGGTGATGCGAGTGACGGATTTTGGAAGGCCCGAATATCCGGCCGGGCTTAGGTGCCACCCCAACGACGCAGGACAATGACACTGGACCAATCAACGTAGCGGTTTAATTAGGGTCACACATAATTAATGAGTAAACTAATTTGAGGCAAAATTCTGGTCGTCTGATACCGGGAATCAGAGATTTAATTTCAAATGCAATTTATAGGTATTTGAATATAGCCAGAAGCGGTTTAAATGTTGCTAGATCCAAGTTCTGCTGACGACATAATTGGATTAAATTGGTTACGGGAGTTTCAACAGTCTGTGGCAGCCGTAAGGTACATCTACAAAGCATACAGGTGAGTTTAAGATGCTGTGTGTTTTCCTCTTTCGTTGGCCAGTTTTCTCTTTTATTTTAGATTGGATTTGTCTACTAGAGCATAAATTCAAAGTGCCGTTTCTTCCTACATATATTTTATTTTATATTTATAGCGAACTTATTGTTTTAACCAAACCATAACTTTACCAAAACCTACTACGGCTGCATATATGGATAATTATGTGATTAATTATATGTACCTCACATGGATAGTCTAAGTTATGTTCAAATAAAGATAAATCGATCTTTCAAACTCCAATGTCCAATTCCAATTTCTAACTTATTGCGTAAAGTTTATTAAAATAATGATGCATGACTTAATTATTATTATTATCGTTTATTTCAGGCATTAACCCATATAAATCAGTTTACATAATTATTACATAGATTGCATTAAAAATTAAATCACATTCCATAACATTATTAAACATTTAAATCCAATTCACCATTAAAATCCAAATTAAAATAAAACATAATTAAAATCAAAAGCATAATTAAAATCAAAATTAAAATCACAATTATAGCCAAAATTAAAATCAGAATTAAAGTCAAAATTAAACTCAATATCACGATCAAAATTAACATTAAAAACAAAGTCAAATTAAAATTAAGTTACATTATATAAGGGGGTATATAGGTAAATCAATAAAATAAATGATAATAATAATAATATAATTAATATTCGTCCAATTTAGACTTCTTCTTCATTTATTTTTTATTTATTAAAACTTTATGCACAAGTAAAAACTGTGCAAAGGCGGACTTAATGCCTTGGGCATTTCTACCAGTCTACCTTAGTTTACCTTAGTCCACCTTAGTCTTTACGTGTCGATTAAACTCAAATGGTGTTAGACCAGTACATAGCCATCTGCAGAGCTCTAACATTTAATAATAATAATAATCATTTATTTAACAGATCATACAATCCAATTTGTTAGTAGTACATACACATCTTAAACACTAGTGTTAGTACATAGATATCTTCGATATTTGCTTCGATTAAATCCTGAAAAGTGCATCGCAAGTCCTGGCACAGACTTAACATACACTGGCCTGCAAAAATAAGTATCACACTTTTAAAATTGCAATAACTTTTTAAGTACACAAGATATACTTTCGAAACAAAAAGGACTCAAAAAATAGTTTAATTTTGTCTATAGTTTCAAAGAAAGCTGATAAAAATTATTTTAAATCTCTAACTTCTATAGTTAAGGAAAAATTGAAATTTTAAAAGTGTAGTACTTATTTTTGCAGGCCAGTGTAGTTGGCGGATGACGGATACCGATGTAGTTGGCACTTCTTCTTTATCGTGCGTGGTTAGTGCCTAACCTGGTGTTAGAGTTGTTATGCCGCCCATGGGCCTCTAACTTAGCTTTACTTGTCTTCAAGTAATAATGCATTTCGGTTTCAGGCTTTCGATTGGCACTGAAAAGTGACTTTGAAGATTTAGTCAGCTAGACTCTGCGTTACAGAGGTACAAACATTTTAACGCCGCTCGGGGAGGCTCCTTTCATGCACCTGGATTTAGTTTGAGTATAGCCATTGTAAACGTTTACATGTAAAGAAACTTAACGGGAAAAGGACATTGATAGATGCTTGTGTCGTCTATATTTTATTCATGGCTGGTTCGATCGATACCTGAATAATTAGTTAGCCAAACTAAGGTTTCTCCGAGCACTGAGAGCTTCTGTGTAAGGGGTGCTGTATTGTTAGTAATGCTAACGAAACTATCTGAGCAAGTACTCGGCCAGTCGTTAGCCAACTTTGCCCAGCACCTATAGACTGTTCTGAACTAACTTCAGCTTATTCAGGAAGCAGTAGCTACCTCGTTGCCCATTTCGGGATAAAATAAAAATAGAAAGTTTTCCACTGTTTTCCAACAGGCAAAGCTGTAGGAAAACTAGTAGGAATTGTATAATACGAGTATATATTTTGATGGAGGTTGCATACCTAATAGCTAATATAATATAAATAATAGTTATAGATTCAAATTGGTACTTATACGTGTTTGGGATGTCACAAAATAACTGTCAAACATAAATTAATTGAAAAATTCCAAAAAAAAACCAAAATTCCAAATGAAGGTCTTTATTTGTTCAATCCATATAGCCTATTATTAATGTAAAATTAAGACGCATTTCGTGTCTGTTTGTGACTATTATTTTCTATTTTTATTCCCTGTATCAACATCAACATAATTCATAAAAACAAATCAGTTCGGTACATGCTATTCGTGTTTTATCACACACTACTCGGTTATTGCTAAAACTATTTATTTTAAGCCTTGAGCACTTCAAAATAGGCTGTACTGGCCGTATTAAACATAATACCACACAGAGTAACGTCATACCATTTATTATAGTTAACAGTTTCATTTAATATTGCGTTTTGCATCGCATTACGAGGGAAAATTATTCTTTTGCCGCCTTTCTCGTTTAATGACACCAAGCACGTAGGCTGCGGCGGTAATCGACGCAACACGCACACGTATCTACCTAACAAAGTTTTAAGCTCAACGCACACATAATATTACCACTGTAAGGAACGGCCGCTTCACCAACCGCGCGTTTTGGTTGACAAAACCACAGCTGCGCACAGTTACAGCCGCCATTAGCGGACATGGCTTCTTTGGAGTCACAGACAACCTCCTGTGCCGTGCCTGTATGGAGGAAGACGAGACAGCAGCCCACGTGCTTCTGCACTGCCCAGTGGTTGCAACATACAAGGCAAAGTTCTTGGGTAGCCCAGGTACTCTCCGCGAGATAGTCAGCAACATCGGGGCGCTGCTGGCCTTTCTCGGGGAATTGGGATGGATCGAATAATTTCCCACCCGTACGCAAAATACGCGCTTTGACGTGGAGTTGCGGACATCAGCCCGTTATGCAATACAATACCACTGCACGGAATCAGTGTCGCCTAAACTTGAGCTGTGCGGAATTATTCCTATGAAACTCCAAACAGCAACGCACATTTATAAGTAGACATTGGTATATTTTATGCATTTACATGTTTGCATATGCAAAACCAGTATTGCATATTTTAGTACCTTTTCATCAATAGTGCTTATTTCAGTTTCAGTATTTTAGTTGTGTTAGGCGCGTTGCATTACGCTCGGGTCTTTAATCTATAAAGAAAGTTGACGCACATTTGCACGGACGCCGCCGGTCAAAGCCTGCCTGCATAATTGTATATTTTGGCACTTTGTCTACTTAGAAGTATTGTAATACATTCTCGGCTTCGGATCTGCTAGTAAATAGCAATCAGCTAGCTCAGTGTAGATTGATCAACAACTTGCGGTGGGCTGATCATGTCACACAGCGAGCTGCTTTTCTGTTTATACCCTTATGGTCGTCACCTTCATCCGCCGACGCCTCGGAGGTGCTGAGCCGATCCGGTCACACACCTACACCTGGTTGCCAATCCTTTTCAGTACCCTTATAGGTGCGTTGACCTGTAATCAACTGAATAAAACTCGTCTGTCTGGCAATCGAACGCAAATAGGATCGAGCTGAAGTTAAGTCGTATTACGCAGTCTGGCTTCTCTCTAAATCCATAAAAAGGCAAAAAGGTGATATCAGAATTGGAGATGTTTTATATTATAACATAACCTTTATTTATTTTCAGGCAACATCGGCCATAAATATATGTATACGTATGCCTTTACAGACTAACATACCTACATATGATAAAATACTTAGTGTGTTCGTAAATAGAACCTTAAAACTATGTTAGTAGCACTTCACTTTTGCACTATGTGTGCTTAAAAAATGCAAGCTGCTTTGTAAATAATTAGACAACCGTCTACTTATTTTCTTTGATTCGGTAATTTCCGAAATGGTTGAATGAAACCTAGATACAAATTTTAGTTCCCGACACAATTGTTAAAACTACTAAGCTAGCAAAGTACTGCTGCAATGTTATATACCTACGCTTAAACTATCTACCGACAGACAACTTTGCCTCCACCAAAACTCCCCTTCTCCTGATTTACACTAACAAATAGTCTTGAGGGTCACTTAAATTCAAGACGAGTGCAATTGAAGATCGAGTCAACGAGTTTTCATACCCGTGTCACCCTTTTCAAAGGGATGACATGCGCCCTTGAGACGCTTACTTCACACGCTACGGATCAAAGTGGCATTACACGAAAACTTGAAACTACGTAACGAATATTTTGTGGTTTTCAGTTTTCTTCAGCAAATGTTATCCCAAAATGACATTTTATTTCTAGAGTTTGTATTGATATAAATCGAGCCTTTTGCAGCATTTGTTTAGGAATCGGCCTACCGTGGGCGACCTTTTGTTGTTGACCTTTTATGCTGCTTAAAATAAAAGAAATGTTCACTATATTATTTATTTTTTGACTGAAAGAAAACGATGCCACTCAAACATGTTTCCTTTCATTTCGAAAAAGCTTGATAAGGCATTGAAAGAAACGACCGACGGTGACCGCTACCAATGGTATTTTATCTAACATCTCTTTGATTTTTTCGCCTTTGCATTATATATTAGGTAAAATATTCTGTGGTTAACCTATGAAGTAAATCATCACTTAATTTTAGCCACTAATTGTTACTTTAGTAAAAGATCTTTCAAAATGCATTTCATGAAAGTTGAGATAAGCGTTTCTGAATTTTCGGAATTTTATTGGGTTTGTCAAATTACTGAAACGAAAAGAACATTCCGTACCTACCTACAAAAAAGCCCTTCAGTTTATCACATCTATCCCATCCGCGGGTAAAAGCTTGTGTCACAGTGCGGGTGTTGATGTTTCTCTGACACCACGCCAGGCGCAAGCGACAAAAATCCGTGTACATTACGGACGATATCTATCAACACCTATCCATAAAAAAGGGACCACCAAATGTAATGTACCTAGCACTTTACTACCATTTAAATTGAGAACACGAAAAATACTTTCGTTTATATTCTAGAAATTTAAACATTTCGAGCTCACATAGACCCAAGTAGATATTTATCGTTTAGGTAAATATTTCTGAAGCAAGCAATTGCTTCGGGACCAATTTTCCGTTCGCTTGAATATTTACACATTACAAACTTACACCAGACGGTCGAAATTCAATAACTACCTCAACTTTCAGTAAAATATAGTACTACTGCTATAGGTACTAACTGAAATTTATTGCAGCAACTTTTTTGTCGTTACGGGCATATGCTAACCAATTTATATGGGCTCCTGTATCCACGCTCCATTTCCAATACAAAATTTTATTGGAAAATTCTATTGGAAATTCGTTTAAAGATGATATTTGTGCGAGTTTGAGCCGTATTATTATCATATTCAAATATTCAGATGTACTATGGAAATTGACTAAACGTATGAACATACACGGAGGCTTGCTTGCAGGTTTTCTGTGAGAACTGTTTGCATAGAATCAAAATTCAATAAGGAATTCATTGAAACCAATTTCCATATTCAAGTTTGAATCTTCGAATATTATAATTGAAGAATAAAGCAGTCCCAGACTCTTTGATTACAAAATAGGCATGAGCTACACAGAACAATTTTTTAGATAGTCATCATCACGACGTCATAGACGAATAGTAGGTAGGTAGTAGGTACTATTCGTCTGAGATAATATTTGGATGAAATAGGTAGTCTAACTTCCTCGTTGGTCTAGTGATTGCAAGCACGACCGCTACGCAAGAGGTCCTGGGTTAGATTCCCGAGTTGGGCAAAGTGTTATTGGGTTTTTCCATCAGGAATTTCCCCTTGGCCCCCTATTACATGGGACTTAAACATAACTGACGAAATGTGGGTGTGCCTCTGCCTAACCTTTTAGGGATTACAGGCGTGACGTTATATTAGGTACAGTCTGTAGTTGAGCGACGTCACTCAATCACCTCGAAGGATATCACATTGCACACGTCCGCATCATTTTATAGACAATGCTGTCTGGTATCTTAACTCACTGAGAGGTGTCTACAACATCCAATCAGTCCGTATTTTAGTACAGCAAAGGGCGATATTTTACAATTTCATTGAATAATATTGATAAGGCGAAATAATTGACAGCTGTTTGCGACGTTGCCAAATTTCCGACTGCACGACTTCAAAACGGGCTTCTCTGCTCTACTCACTATCTTAAATAAGAAACTCGAAGTAGACCAGGAGAAATTACTCTTATAAGGTATTTGTTATCATTCTATTGCCCATAGACCAATTCATTTGGGGTCAGGCGCAGCATGTCTTCTTCTTCCATACTTCTCTTTTACTTGTCATTCCATTAGACACTAGAAAAAGGTATTATGTTCAGCATTTTACGATTGTCACCAGTACGGCTATGGACGTAAGTACAAAATAGGAACACGATATGTAAAACAAACTATCTTTTTCTAAAGAAAACGACTTTTCTCGATGTATCTCCGTCGAGTCTTCAGGTAAGGAAAGTTTCATCCGTATGTTTTTAAAGTAGATATCATATTTTTCTTTTTAAATGTTATCGTTTTGGAAAATTCGAACACAATGTAAATAGGCATGGCGACAGTATCAAAAAATTGCAAATCTATTTAGTCCGTCAGTTAGAGTATTAGAAATTAATGGACACGTATTTTTTATTGTTGTAAATCAATGAATATAGACAAAGATAAAACGCATCAAAACTCGGGAGTGGGGGCTCGTGACGTCAGAACTAGCTAAAAATTATACCAAGGCGTGACGTATTGAGAATTTTAAAAGCGTCATATCTTCGTCAATTTTGGTTTACGTAACAAAAGAAAAAACACTGGTCAAATATGTTTTGATAATCTAACTGACGGACTAATTCGATTTTTTTTGTCGTCTCGCCTATTAGCACACATTTAGGTACGCTTTACCCTAGGCTAGAACATCGCGGGAAAATTCTCGTTGGTTTCCAAATCAAAACAGTGTGACCATAAACAGAAGGACTACAAAATAAATATTGCTTTAACAAACGCTTGTGAAAGCAAACAGATGCGTATCCGACGCAAATCATTTGATGGTAATAAGGCCCTTGAGAAATAAATATCCAACCACGTTTTGATTAAGCAAGTATAAGGTATATAGGCAAGCTACACGATTGATAATACAGGTAGGGAAGTATCCAATACGCAATATATTGATTGAATCGTGCCACAAAGGCTTGTCCTGAAGTGTTTACTGTTCTTTATTACCAAACCCTCATCCAATACATCCTATTGAATATTAAACACACGTACATGTACAATATGGTAAAAACCTGAAGTACGTACGTACTTGTATACATAACGTGATAAAAATAACGCTAATTGCATGTCATACTAATTGGGCAATGAGCATTTGGAAATCAAATTGTTTACTTTTTGTACAGATATTGTTTGTAAACAAATCCGGGTTCGTCTATTGTTTTATATTCTATTTTCTTATTAAAAAACTCTTCCGCGGCGCTTGCTGTATTTTACGCTTTTATGTATTAACGATTTAAGTACAAAATTACGTACATTTTTTTATAGAAATCGATCTCAATCAGGCCTATTAGAGGATTTTTATTTTTTGCAAGCCTCGCTGTTCCACAACTGCGCAAAGAACCCCTTATTTTTTTCCAGAGAATTTTTCAAAACGGCTTTTTGTTATTTCCGATAGAAAGTGACTTCGCTTAATCCGTCAGGCATCCTTTCTTTTGCTACCTATATACTGTCATTGGTGGAGCTGCTGTCAGGTCAAGTTTTTTAATAAAGTGTGTTGATTTGAGAACCCTAACAATGAATGTTCGTAGGCCTGAACCGAACGACTCGAACAGCGTTCATACCTCTTTAAACTATTAAGAAAGCCTTTGAACACACACGATTCATGTCTGATGTAACATCGCTTTAGCACGTAAGAGTAAAAACGGCAAGGGTCTTAGTGTCCCGTAACCGTAAAACGGGCATTATAGAGCATGTTATACAAAATGCGGAGCGAAAGAGGGTTAGGTGCACGTTCGAACTTCTATAGTAGTGAAAATCGCCCAATTTAAAGCTTTTGCAAAATAATCTGACAGTCAATTCAAAATATAGTCAGTGTGTGTTCTAGGTACCAGTTTTTAAAAATGAATTATAGCGTGGTAGCCACTTTGTTTAAATTAAAGGTAGAGAATTAGAGACACTGGGTAGCCATGCATTTACCCTACTGTTGGCCGATAGGTAATAGATGACATCATTATTTAGTGTTGACATGAGACTCCGGTTATACGGGAACCGAAAAACAAGACATCAATATCTAGTAAATAGTTAATACATTTTAGTTGCCGTTTTTATCGTAGATGGGTTTTAAGATTCAACTTTTTTTTTCCGTGTGTTTTTTTGCGAAGTCTTGTTTAGACCTTTTCTATACAAAAGAAGCCAAAAGAAGAAGAGAGAAGAAGTAGAAGAGAAAAAGGGAGAAGAAGGGACAAGAGTTGTTTTTTTCTTTCAATTTGAAAACCGTGTCCACTCAGCATAAAATATGACGCGAACTTGATTACCGAACCACATATCAACATTACACAGCATAGCCCATTGGGGCTTGACGTCACACCTGAAAGGTGTCTCAGTAATTCACTGGTTGATGGACGGTTTCTAAACATACATACATGTATTATTGTATATATAGTATTACTTAATCCCTAAACACAAGGATTAGTACTAAGGCCAATACTCAGGTGATTACGGCTTACTAAGTAATTGAGACGGCTGCGGACCTGGGGTTCGAGGTGGGTATTGATTTAGGTAATGTTTTAGTAGCTGGTACGTAGTTTATGTTAAAGGATGTTTCAGTGTTAGTAATACAAGGATATTAATAGAATATAGATATCTACGCTTGGGAATGGGCAACTACAGTACTTTCTCAGTTTTTATGTCTTGTGACTGGGACTAGCTACTTTTAATTTTCATCTTTGTTTCGACAATTCAAAAGTGATGACAAACTAGTTTCGCCTAGGCCGACTTGGGGCACCCCGACACGGATAGATTAGTTTAGAAGGGTATGGTATCGTATCCCGCCATACCCTTCGCGGTTATTATTCTATAAACCATTCAGGAGTAGGAGCCCCGCCTAGCGGGGCTCCTACTTCTGAATGGTTTATAAGGTCTCCCTCGACTCGGATGCAAGAGCTTAACAGTTCAATTTCAGGTGGTCATTAACTAAAAAAATATTTTTAGGGTTCTAGTTTCACGATAAAATGGGGATTAATTTTGGCGATCATTTACAAATTTTGGCAATCAAAAGTTATTTTTTTGCCGTTACATTTTACTAAATCTGTTCGTTAAACATAAGCCTAAAACAACCATTGACCCTTTGAATTTTTGAAAAATTGTAATTTTATTTTCTATAGAAATTATAATAGAACTAGCTGTTGCCCGCGGCTTCGCCCGCGCGATGTTCGGTAACTGTCCCACGGGATCATACCAAAAGGGATAAATAGTATCCTACATGTTCATCCAGGTTATAAACTATCTATGTGTTCATAATGATCACAATTATTATCATCACAATCACCATCACTATCACGATTACCATCATTATCACAATAATTATCACAAATACACAATCACTGTCACAATAACTGTCACAATCACTGTCACAATCATTATCACAAATACACAATCACTGTCACAATCACTGTCACCATCACTGTCACAATCACTGTCACAATTACTGTCACAATCACTGTCACAATCACTGTCACAATCACTGTCACAATCACTGTCATAATCACTGTCACAATCACTGTCACAATCATCACAATCACAATCATTATCATCACATCTTCTGGATCTCAAAATAAATGCCATATTCGTTATCAGCACCCCTGATAATCTCGGTATCGACACCCATATTGATTTTTAGACATTTCAACCCGATCGCACCCCAACAGGGGATGTTGGTATTTCAGGTCCGCCTCATTAAACCTTAAAATCGTTGTTTTGTAATACACGCGACCCGATACACCATACAAACTATACCCATGTTGATTTTCAGACTTTGTCACCCCATTTCTCCATATTAGGGGTTGAATTCTGAAAAAACCTGAAATGCAAATGTTTTCTCATTTATCAATGGGAGCACTCCTGTGAAGTTTCGAATAAATAGTCTAACTAAACTTGTTTCCCCATACAAACTTTGGAACACCGTTTATCCCCCTTAGGGGGTGAATTTTGAAAAATCCTTTCTTAGTGCACCCCTAGACCACATGAGGAACCTACTTGCCAAATTTGGAATCTGTTGACCCAGCAGTTTAGGCTGTGCATTGATTTTTAGACTTTGTCACCCCATTTCCCCCTCTTAGGGGTTGAATTCTGAAAAAACCTGAAACCCGTTTCTACTCATTTATCAATAGGAACCCTCCTGTGAAGTTTCGAATAAAAAAGTCTAACTAATCTTGTTTCCCCATACAAACTTTGGAACCCTGTTTAACCCCCTTAGGGGGTGAATTTTGAAAAATCCTTTCTTAGTGCACCTCTAGACCACATAAGGAACCTACTTGCCAAATTTGGAATCTGTAGACCCAGCGGTTTGGGCTGTGCGTTGATATGTCACCCAGTCAGTCAGTCAGTCAGTTTATCATTTTATACATATAGATTTTAATTAAACTTTAATTAGGTATATTAATTTTATTGTAAACATTGCATTTGAGTAAAGTCTATTTGTATTGTATTTTTATCAAAATTTTAATGTTTCATTTGTGATTATAATATTGTGATAAATGCCAAAGGTGTAAATTACCTGAACAAATGAATTTATGATAAAGGCTGGGAGTGTGTGTGTTTAAAAACCAAAAGCAGTTTTATATGTGGGATACAGAAAACAATAACTTTGTTATTAACAAACTTTACAAAAACATTTTTATTATTTTGTAGGTATTATAATAATATTATTATAATACTTACAAAATGTGTGCTGGACAAAAACAATCAATAAGAACATGTGAATTCATATGAAAAGTTCACAAAGTGACCATCAGCAAAACTCTAAGACAAGTTCTAAGAAACAATAGATACCGAAGACGAGATATAAAAGGCCATCCTTTATTCTATCTAACGAGAACATTGCTAAACATGAAAGCCAGCATTTATGCTAGACAAACAGGCTGAGTGAATTCAGTAGTTTTCTAGTCTCTCTAGAAATTTCCTCAGGACCGTGCGACGGTAAACTTTTGCCGTTTTCGTTCGAGCGATTCTTTTGTAATCGAGTCACGGACCGGACCGTGCCGGGTCAGACCGGAGACGGTTTGTTATGACGTGGACAACGCTAATAGGAACAAATGCGTCTTTTCATTTATTTAAGTAAAAAAAGGGACGTTGGAAACGGACTGAGAAAAACCTTTAACATATTTTTTTTCTGGAGGTTTTTGTACCGCTACTTAGCTGAATGGTACTTATCTTGTACGAATTTTCAATGGTTGAGAGAAAATCTGTTTGCTCGATATCCAAAATTACGTAAACAAAAACATTTACAATAGAAATTCCTTTAGCATAACATCACGCCTGTAATCTCCGAAGAGTTAGGCAGAAAAACACCCACATTTCACCAGTTATGTTTAAGTCCCATGTATAGGGGGGCGAGACTATTGCACAAATCCAGACTCCGTGTCGGGTACTGAGAAATTCTCGATGGAAAAACCCAATAACAATTAGCCCGACCGAATCGCGACGATCCTGGGTTTGAGTCCCGAACTCAAACCCAGGATCGTCGCGATTGTGACCACAACACCAACGAGTTACCTCCTTTAGATTTTCATAAAATCAAACTTAAATCTATCACTGTCTAGCATACATAAGTACCTATAACTTTAACGACCCGAATGGCGCAGCGGTAGTGAGGCTATCTTACGTTTTTAGGGTCCCGGGTTCGAATCCCGGTAAGAACAAATGTTTGTGTGATGAGCATGGACATTTGTTTCCGAGTCATGGATGTTTATATGAATAATTAGTATGTATTTACAAACAAAAAGTATCTATGTATTATATCAACTATCTGGTGTCCAAGACACAAGCCTCGTTGCTTAGTGTGGCACTAGATGGCGCTGTATGTAATGTCCAGCGATATTTATTTATTATTTATTTACTTATAGCTAACACCTTCTTACAAGAATATACTGTGTTCACCAGATTACTCTTCTATAAACAGACTCAGAACTCAAGTGCTCTGCAGTATTACCTTACAAAGCTAATACAGGCTATTCAATATACCATATTAGCCTAAACTTAGTGCTTACCTACACTGATGTGGGTACTTCAATCCTAATACTGCTCGTATGACTTAAGACTAACTTCGGGACGATACTAACTTTGACATTCGATTCCGATGTACTAATGAGACTAGTTTACTCGAAGGATTCGACGGATCTATAGTCTTTATATGGGACTTATATGGGAAGTTATGTTTAGTAAAGTGTCAATAGTTGGTGCCAGTTAAGATCGCAAAAGCGGTCATTGACCTACCTACATTTATTAAAGTTCTTAACTTTGAAATCCAAAAACAAGCCTGTTCAAGTCTTGAATCATCATCTATCGTGCTCTTCAACATTTTTTCATATGAATAACTATACATGGTTCAAATGAACCGGTTTTCAGTTTTGTTTCGTAGGAAGAGATATTAGGGAAAGGGCAATGACCGCTTTTGCGATCTTAACTGGCACCAACTATATAAGGAGGATTTTTAAGATCTTATGTTTGATTCCTGGGCAAGCAAAGTGTAATAGGGTTTTACCATCAGGAATTTCTAAGTAGCTACCCAACGGCTGGATTTGGATCTCGCTGATGGCACCAGACTCGTCCGTATAAGATACCTACATGAGACAAACAGAACTGGCTTATATACGTACAGTCGTGGTCTTTTCCGCCTGATCAGTTAATTTTTTTTTTTGCTTAAATCATGCGGAGGCTTCGAGCCACGCTGCTTTAAAGTTTAGGCCTATTAGGAAAGCGTCCATTTGGCGCGCAATATAACAATAACTCTCGTTTGGCGTGTGTCGTCAGTGCCCTCGGCCGATCGGTATTGTCTTTCATTCATTATTTCTATCCAAAGTCAATGGGGTGGAGCTAGAGAGCGTTTCTATGTTGCGAGTGCAAGCAAAAATTAGCTTAGTGGTATCAGGCGGGAGTATCAACGACAGTACATTAGAGCTTAACCCTCTTTTGCGTTATCTTCTCTACTAAGACACATGGAAGATTGAACTTACACTGTCAATTATGGGATCTTCCAAGATTTTCAATTATTGTGACATCACAAAAGAGGTTTAGGCACTTACCCGTAGCAGTCCTATATCCAGCATCAGGTAACCCAAACTGTATTTGTACTCTTACAGCTGAAAAGGGTAGATGACAAAAAAAAATCTAATTAGTCTGTCAGATAGATTTCCAAAAAATATTAGACACATATTTACACAAAAAATATGAAGACGATACAGTGTGTCGAATACTCGTGTGACGTCATATTTGAGTACATTTTTTTACTCAAATGTGACATCACACGAGTATTCGACACACTGTATCGTCTTCATATTTTTTGTTTACGTGAAAAAATAAAAAATATGTGTCTAATATTTTTTGGAAATCTATCTGACAGACTAATAAGATTTTTTTTTGTCATCTACCCTTTTCAGCTGTAAGAGTACAAATACAGTTTGGGTTACCTGATGCTGGATATAGGACTGCTACGGGTAAGTGCCTAAACCTCTTTTGTGATGTCACAATAATTGAAAATCTTGGAAGATCCCATAATTGACAGTCATGATCTTTGACACGTTTTATATTCGTCAATTTTTATTAATTTGATAAAACAAAAAACACGTATCCAATATTTTTTGATAATCTAACTGACGGACTAAACAGAATCATATTTTTTTAGTCAGTCATCATCCGTAATAATAGTGAGGACGTTTCTGAATAAATATCATCATTGGATTCAATTTTTGCGCAGTCTCCGAAGTCAATAACAGTAAATTAATAATGAATTTCCGATTCAGTGCATTTACTTATTCGACAATACAATAATTTCTGTTCACATTTCACTTGTACCCTGTACTACAGCTTAAAAATGTTAATTTCCTCATTTTGAAAACAGTTGTATGAGTTCGTTATGGTCCATTCATCATTTTATAGCCTTTTAAATTCAAAATCAGAAACAATGGTCCTAAAAATAATCTCATGATGAGAAAAACCTCACAATGCTCAAGGACAACGTTCAGCTTTTTATTGTATACAATAAAAAAACCTATCTAATATTACAGTCGGCAGGTATTCATCTACGAAAAGTCGAATGGAAAATAGTGCGTTTTTTTCATTTGTTAATACAAAAGGTAAGCTATGCCTGTCCTCGTAATACCTAATAAACAATCCATGAGCTGATTGTTTGTGGTTTTCTTCACATAGAAGAAAAAGCAGCCTTTACTAGCTCTAAATATAAAAAAAAAATGATAATAAAATCGTTTATTTACAAAAAGGGGCACATTTAAAATTAAGTATCTCAACAAATAAAATAGAGCACTGTTGCTTATTGCGTGAACTACACAGACCTGCAAAAATAAGTACCACACTTTTAAAATGGCAACAACTTTTTAAGTACACAAGATATACCTTCGAAACAAAAAGGACTCCAAAAATAGTTCAATTTTGTCTATAGTTTCAAAGAAAGCTGATAAAAATTGCTATAAAACATTTTTTTTTTTAATCTCTAACTTCTATAGTTTAGGAAAAATTGAAATTTTAAAAGTGTAGTACTTATTTTTGCAGGCCAGTGTATGTGGAAAATAAAATACATTTGTATTATAGTAGTAACAAGACTACCGTGAAACTTTGCCTTGCTGTGAAAATAAGACAAATAATGAATGTTAAATAAACAAACACACTCTATCATTAATAATAAATTACTCACAACAACAATAGCAACGATAATTACAACGACCAATCAGCACTTAGCGTAAAACGTGATCAATATTAATGCACGAACGTACTCGCGAACGTTTGGGATAGACCTAAGCAGGTGTGATATACCACAGAGCACGGAATCGCCGACAGTGTCTAGAGACGGCAGTACTTACAAAATGAGTGCTGCCAAAAGTGAGTTGGAAACTTCTGCCGCGGACTGCTTATGATTCGTCAGTTTCAATCCTCTTATTTGTTTTGTAGTGCGAGTTATGGCGCATTTACACTTGGTCGTTAGCCCGTATTCGGGCGGTCGTAAGACTACCCGAATTCGGGCACCCGATGCATTAATTATTACACTTCGAGTAGTTCGAATGAAGTCGGACTATGAAACCGAATAGATGTGTCCGAAGGCGGACGTACTCAACCCCGTTCTTGTACACTTAGTCGTTTGTCTGAATTCCAGAAGCAATCGAATGCGCGCAAACGACCAAGTGTAATGGCGCCATAAGGGATGATTAGTTAATACTGGAGATCATGTGTATCTGCTCAATTTGTAGATCAAGACTCGTAGGGAATTTTAGGATCTGTGGCTCGTTCGCGACTCGTACGTGGCACGGGTCGCGCCCACCATGGTCTAGCAATATTGTCCATAAAATATGGTGACAAGCTTGCGTCATAATGGTAAGTGTTGACCATGTCACCACTAGCAGCGGCCGCCGTGGTGTCTCCGTGGTCTGTGGTTAACAGTCACATCTCTCCATTGAAATTACCTCCGTTCATACCTGTTTTGAGCTCCAATTAATTAGCCGATTTGTATTGCTTTTGATGATAAATCAACAAAACATTTCTATTCAATATTGAATCTTTACAGGTCAGTCCCCAGATGAGTGATTGTACTCGTACACTGAGTACATGCAGAGTTTCCTTCGGGGCTAGTATAGCACGTTAAACCGTAGTGCCGGCTGTTCTCATCTTTGACAGTTCTTGCAAGTAGTCAGTGGGCCGTAAGTTTGACATAGTATTGTATTTCCCAGTAACTGAGTTGGCGAGGTTAGATAGGCAGTCGTTCCAAGTAAAATACTGGTATTCAGCTGCCACTGGTTAGACTGGACTGACTTTTTCGACCTCCACGCAGGCGGAACCACAGGAAATGGGTCGTATTTTATAAGAGGCTTATTAATGGTTGTTGCTATGGATTACTTCACTTTGGTAGTAGTTAGCATTCGTCGATGAATGGTTTGGTGTTCGAATATAATTTTCATTGCATTTACAGCTGTGTTTTGAGTGGTGAGTAGTGGACGTTTATCATATTAAGAAGTTAGTACTATTAGATATCACTTAAAATGGTTTATCGGACTGCCTCCTTGATCTAGTGATCGCAAGCGCGACTGTTGAGAAAGAGGTCCTGGGTTTGGTTCCCGGGCCGGACAAAGTATTATTGGGTTTTTCCAACAGTAATTTCACAGTAGCAGCTAAGGAGTTTGGATTTTTGCACGGTTGATGGCAATAGGCTCGCCCTCTACTGTTACAGGGAACTTAATATATAACTGGCAAAATGCGGGTGTACGCTTCTGCCTAACCCTTCGGCTTTTACAGGATTGATGTTAAGCTGTTTGGTCATTTTCTTTTTTCTATCGTGTCCTGTCACTTATACACACAACATTTTTCATAGAAAAACTTCTATGTTAATTCCACGGTGAATACGAAAGAAATACAATAAATCTTTTTATTTGGGGTCGCTTTTCATAAAAAGTGAACAAAAGTTATAAATTGTATACGTGCCCACACAGTTTCCAAGAAAGCCTTTGGGGACTTAGTAAACATAGGAATCACTGTCTTAAAACCTCTGATTCTTTAAATTTGGATTAATTAAAAATAAATACATGTTGTGTTCGTATACCTATTCAAGAATATCCGCTACTAAAACGTCCTAATGAATAATTAATTTACAGTAATTGCAGAAATTGTTGATTAATGCAAATAAATTCATGTTTTCCCCGTTTAAGGGGAATTAATTTGATATTCAAAATGATTTACTGAACATACAACTATGTATGTAACTTAACATAACATCGAACAATCTTCTAATCATCACTACATAGTATAAAACAAAGTCGCTTTCTCTGTCCCTATATCCCTATGTATGCTTATATATTTAAAACTACGCAACGGATTTTGATGCGGATTTTTTTATAGATAGAGTGATTCAAGAGGAAGGTTTTAGTATATAATTTTCGGGCGGGCGAAGTCGCGGGCATCAGCTAGTACCAATATAAAATCATTTAACTAGAACACAAAAGAGTTGCAAAAGAAGTAAACGACAATCGTACTCACATAAATCCTCAACTTCCAAAATACTTTTCAATTCAAAAATCCTATAAACTCCATAGGCTTGATTCCAAATTGATTTGCGTGGAACAAAGGGGGTCTACAGCCGCAGAAATGAAAATACGATTTGCGTACAGTCGCGATCATAAATATGTGTAAACGTAACAATTTTTACAAAAGATTTTCTCCTCTACTGTATTGATTAGAATTACGTGTTGTTTGAAATATATAATTTTGGAAACCTTATAATATTGAAATAGACAGTCGCTTTATGTAAAACTAGCTTATGCCCACGGCTTCGCTCACGTGAAGTTCGATAATTTTCCCATGGGATCATACCACCAGGATAAAAAGTATCCCATGTGGTTAATCCAGTCTATAAGCTATCTGTGTGCAAAATTTTATCTATATCCGTTGTGTAGTTTTTGCGTGAAAGAGTAACAATAAATCTATCAATCGTTCTCATTAATATTAGTAGAATATTGGTACCTACGCAGCTGCATCTAGTTGGACTGTGAGCCGTCTCCAACATAGTAAGGAAAAAGTTAGAGTAGGTGATGATTATTTGGAATTGGTCTTATATTAAAGAGAAAATCGCTTTTGAATTTGGGTAAGTGTCAAAACTGTTAATCAGTCAAAACCACTTTTGACCGATGAAAACCACTTTTGACTAGTCAAAACTACTTTTGACTAGAAAACTATTCTTACAATAACTGACATTTACTTAGACACTTAAAAGGTTGTTAGGTTTTTTTTTTGTGATCCTTTGAAAAACATCTTGTAATTCTAGAAATAGGTAATTACAACTAAGGCGTTCAAAAACAACATAATTTTAATGCATTTTAACTTCATAAGGGTTTTGACTGACACCAGTCAAAAGTGGTTTTGACTAATTCAGAGTTTTGACTGTAACATTTACATATTTGTGATCGTGACTGTACAACCAGATAGCAATTTGTTGCGGCGCCATCTGATCTATTGGAAATTTGAATGGGTTCCGTCGGTAATATACTCAACTCAATTGTTCCATCAATACAACAAAGGAATTATTATGGGTTCACCGAAGAGATTTGCTCGTTACCGCAATATAAATACGAATTTACACGTTTTGTATTCCGTCATGTGTTGGAAATGTTATGGTTAACTTTTTAGGAAAATTATTGGATTATTGCATGAAAAACAAGATCAGAATTTGAGAAAAATCATGTGCAGTCCCAGTTATTACAACTTTGTTGTCAAGAAATTAAATAAATATGCAATGAAGTACTCTGTTCAGAATCTAAATCTTTCATTTATCTTACTTTTTTTTTCTTTTTTTTTTAAGTTTTAAGGTTACCTTAAGGGGTCTTTAAAATCATCATCACAATATCACACCTCTAATCCCTGAAAGGTTAGGCAGAAGTGTACCTAATAGTACACCCACATTTCTTCATTTATGTTTTAAGTCCCATGTAATAGGGGGCGAGCCTATTGCCATCAACTGGGCACAAATCCAGATTCAAGTTCAAGTCGAGACGAGATCGAAATATAGATTCCTATAGCCTACCCGAACTAATTCGCAGTTCACAGCAGTCGCGATAGTCTGCGAATATGTATTAATGCAAATGTGAACAATTGAACGTGTTCCCACTAATTATTTGTATGCATCCTGATTCCACTGAATGCGTTAATTAATTAAATCCACGCATTAGTCTTGTTATACATTTCAATGTACGAGAGAATATTGCCAATACAGCTTTTGAAATACAACTCAATGCATATTTTGCCGTATTTCCTATTGAGAGAAAATATCGTCAAACCGTTCTCAGTAAAATATTGGTGAGATTATACAGAAATAGGTATCCAAAGAAATTTTCCAATTCAGAATAGCGTTGATTAAAATTACGAAATAATTAAATGGTAGGTATCCACTGGAGCGCTAATAGTTTTGTTCGGATTGTAGATTGGAAACAACACAAAGAAAGTATTTTAATTAAAATTGAACCTCTTTATTTGAGAGCCCTTTTGGAAAATGGCAAATGTTCAACAGAATTTGATATTATTTTCGTCCTACGCACAGTTATTTAGGGTGTAGCGTACTAATTACTCGTTATTTTGGCAAGAGACAAAGTTAATTGATGGAAAGTGTTCCGGCCTTTAGGCTCTTTACAGCGAACGTCTTGAGGAAATTATAATAGCACATGTTACAATGAAATTATGTATTCTTTCGAAAGACTAATGACTAGATGTCTGAACGTGGACAAAGTGAAAGGAGTATGTAATGGCCGTAACATAAAGCGTCCTGTAGTTTGTGGTCTGCTTGTGCTCAAGGGAAAAGGCGTGACTTGTAGGTTTTTACAAATTTATACTGTTTACGGGATATCTTCCGTGATTGTCATGTATTTTGAGCCGCTATCATGGGGCTTGCAACAGTGTCGAAATATCGAGAACTCAAAATAAATGACAATCACGAAAGATATCCCGTAAGTGACAGTATAACTTAAGTTATACCGTGAAAGCTTGAAACAGGGTTTTTACAAACTTCGCTTCGCTTCGCTTCACAGCCTACTCATCGGCGCAATGTTGCCTGCCTGTCGGTCTTCTACAGACTGTGCGCTCCACGACCTGATCCCACCATCACCCTTTTACCACCGGACTAGCAGACGTACTGCGGCGTACCATCCGCACTTGGTTGACAGCGCTTCTCCTCCACTTTTATTATGCGCACAGCCAAAGTCTGGAACTCTCTGCCTGCGTCTGTGTTCCCACCCACATTTAACCCGCCCGCCTTCAAAGCAAGAGTGAACAGGCATCTTCTGGGCACGCTCGTTCCATCATAGATCTCATCCATCGCTTTCCATCAGGCGTTATCGAGGTCAAGAGCAGGCCCATATTGTAATAAAAAGAAAAAAAAAAATATATTGAAACTGAATTTTACAGTTGCCAACCGATTGCGCTAAAATTTTACATACACGTGTAGTTTGGATGACAATGCATGATACGCTAAGAGACGTCATTCTAAATCCAATATGGCAGACTCTCATTAATGGCGGGCTAGTTATTTTTTATGCACCCTCATGATACGGGTATCAATTAAAAGGTTTTGCTGAGAAGAATACGAAAAAAATTACCGTCACTTAATATACATTATTAAAAGCTTTTTTTTTAATGTTTGTTTTACTACAAGCTTGTTAATCTATCTCAAACCTAACATAATTTTTATAAGTGGCCTTACTTTCAAAACCTTATTTAAGAATAGTGCCTAGTAATA
Organism: Xestia rhomboidea; assembly: GCA_963853795.1. Taxonomy (NCBI): domain Eukaryota; kingdom Metazoa; phylum Arthropoda; class Insecta; order Lepidoptera; family Noctuidae; genus Xestia; species Xestia rhomboidea. Next base: position 11,234,295 of record OY970763.1, on the reverse strand, counting down.
AAGGTAGGTAAACTATTCCTAGCAAGACCAAGTTAATGTTCCATCCAATTCCCACAACGAAAATTAATCAATCAACGTCAAAAATACGCCAGCATAAATCCAACCACAATGTCCTCGTTCCATTAAAGGCGAAAAAACCTAAGAACAAGTCCTCGGAAAGCACTAAAAACTTCCATAACACCATTGTCGGAGCGGCCAATATTCTGACAAGAAAATTAATATGGCTTGGTCAGCGTTGTGGCCGGAACTCCGTCCAATATCATTTGCCTTCCCCATTGTTAGTCGAGTGTAGTTACTAGAGATGGGGTAGTGCATTCAATGGCTTTGCAAATTTGCCTCCGACGGACTGTAAGCATGATAAAATGCACACTCAAGTAGAATGGAGTCACTACACTATTATGCTGGCTTGCATTATTAGGAAGCTAGATAAATAGGCAACTACAGTGATATATCTTTACTGTTTGACGTTACAGACGTTGAATGGAGCTTTGTTTACGAGACTGGTTGTTTGTTTACATTATCTTTCATTATTTAGTTGGAAGAATAACGTGTCTCTTGTTAGGGAGTTTTTGTTTTGAGAAAATTTTGAGTCAATTACGGTGGGAAGTTACGCTTTGAGAGTTAGGAATGAGGTCATCTCTGGATTAAGGATGTTTTCTATTTTTGTTACAATGTAGGTGGTTTGTTTTAGGGTTCCGTAGCCAAATTGCAAAAATCAGAACCCTTATGGATTCGTCGCGTCTGTCTGTCCGTCCGTATGTCACAGCCAATTTTTTCCGAAACTAAAAGAACTATGCTGTTGAAACTTGGTAAGTAGCTGATGTATTCTGTGAACCGCATTAAGATTTTTACACAAAAATAGAAAAAAAAAACAATATATTTTGGGGGTTCCCCATACTTAGAACTGTAACTCAACAATTTTTTTCATCAAACCCATACGTGTGGGGTATTTATGGATAGGTCTTCAAAAATTATATGAGGTTTCTAATTTCATTTTTTTTCTAAACTGAATAGTTTGCGCGAGAGACACTTCCAAAGTGGTAAAATGTGTCCCCCCGCCCTGTTACTTCTAAAATAAGAGAATGATAAAACTAAAAAAATATATGATGTACATTACCATATAAACTTCCACCGAAAATTGGTTTGAACGAGATCTAGTAAGTAGTTTTTTTTTAATACGTCATAAATCGTAAACCACAATTTACCTTTCATTCAATCAACTCAAATAGAAAAATAAATAAAATACAAGAACTTTTATATTATGTTACTTGCTGCTACGAAACCCTTCATGGCCGCTTTTTTTTTTAATTTGTTTCGTCATTCATCGCTTTTTACGAATAGTTCTAGGCATATCTGATTCCAAAGCAACTCCATTTTGTTATGAATTGTTTTCGATCAGGAAATTCTTTTTATCTCGAAGATATTGAAATCAAACCATTAAAGATCACAAGCGCACTTTTTACGAACAAACAAAGCCAATGAAGCGTCAATAAAAAATCACAAAGGACAGTACCTAATTGAGCGAACAAATTGAAACAATGTTAATCGAAATACACAAAGAGTGCAGAAGAGAAATATTTTACAACAAACAGTACTGAATATTTTTTATTCATATTTCAATACCAGGCAATTTAACGTTACTCTTCTTCCTTATAATTTCCTGGTACCTTTTATACTTTACATTGGAATATTTTGTAAAAAGTCATTTATAGAGGATCAAAGTTTTCCAATAAGCTTAAGAGCCTACTGTAAACGGTGTTATGGCGCCGGCATTATTACAGAGTGGCTCATTAATAGGAAACGTTATGCATGAGTTAAGCAATTCTTTAGATCATTTTCTTTTAAATAGCTTTCTAAGTGTCTAAGAAACGGTATAAAGATATTTTTGCTCGAACAATATTTTTACAGCCTACTTTTCAGAATCGCTCTATTATGTCATGCAAAGAAATTAAATAATGTTTTAAATAATAAAACTGTTCAATTAACATTATGTTACCAATTTCAAACAAGCCTAGTGGTGCGATCGGTATCAGGCAGCGTCTGTTTTCGATAGTACAATCTCGCATCCTAACATTCTTTGGACATGTTTCCCGGCGTGACAATCGGTCCATAGAACGCCTTGTCGTCCAAGGGAAAGTAGAAGGCACTAGACCGCGCGGAAGGTCACCCGTTGGACTAACCAGATCAAGTCTGCTATTGGGGGTTCAGTTAATGAATGCAGCAGGATGACCTCTAGCAGGCCACGGTGGTGAATGGTCGTGAAGTGCATCACATCTGCCCCTTCCAATACCGCTGCGATTACTTAACGATCACGACCGCTCTGTCAAGAGCGTACCGGATTAGAAGAAAAATAAGATTGAAAACATCGTGAGGAAAACAGCATGCCTGAGAGATATTTCTCGACGGCATGTAAAGTCAAGTCAGAGGCCAATGGGCGGCATAAAATCTCAGACACCAGGTTAAACACTAACCAAACCATAAAGAAAGAAAGACCAATATTTACAAGAGCCTTATTGCTAAGACCTTATCGCCGTATCGCTTGACTTATAAGTCAAGAGCAATTTCAATCGACATTGTTAGCAAAACTTCATAATAATACTTCCGACCTTTTCCGTGCTCAGGTGATTTATGAAAAAAAACGTCGCAATAAACCAAAACCTTGACAAAAGACATGAAAAACGTTCCCAACAAACTAGGCTTTATATCACGTCTAAAAATATCAAAAAGTAGTCTATGATCTTTCACATGAGAGACGGGCTTAGACAATATTTTGCACAGCCCTATATTTGAATCATTTTCTCGTCGTAAAATACCCGGGAACGGGCCTATCCTGACTATCCCGTATCTCATCTTCACAACTCACTGCCAACTAGCTGTAAGACAAAGAGTGTTTTTAAAAACTTCAGTCCCTATTCACAAGAGTTTCTGGGCTAAAGATAAAACGCAACTTCTGTTGTAGTGTGACCGAGTTACTCGGTGGAGACGAAAGTATGCTTCATAGGACTTTATCTCTGCATCTACGTGCATAGAAAGAAAGCTATGCATTTTATTTTTTTAGTTAAACAAGGAATGTTGTTTTAGGTTGTAACGGTGGTTGATTATGATGATTTTTTTAGTTTATTTCTTAGATAGGTGGGAATGGACGACCTGAATGGCGCAGCGGTAGTGAGGCTGCCTTACGTTCGTAGGGTCCGGAGTTCGAATCCCGGTAGGAGCAAATGATTGTGTGATAGGCATGGACATTTGTTTCCGAGTCATGAATGTTTATATGTATAATAAGTATGTATTTACAAACAAAAAGTATATATGTAGTATATCAACTAGCTGGTGTCCACGACACAAGCCTCGTTGCTTAGTGTGGCACTAGATGGCGCTGTGTGTGTCCAGCGATATTTATTTATTTATTATTAATCTTAGTTTCTTCGTCAAACATTTTCAATATTTTATTCGCACTCTTTGATTTACCCCTTACAATAATTATCAATTTGAAACACTTTAATGTACCTATTATTAACATCAAAAGATAGTTGCCTTATACAAAACACAACTTTGAAGTAGATAGGTAATATTATAGCTATAGTAAGCTGTCAGAAACATTCAAGTATGAAAGTACCTAACTGTACTCGAAACTACACGAACTTGAAGTACAGTAACTATCCCATATTAGTGAGTTTGTAAGGCGAATCAATAACTTCAGTGTCTGTTCAAAGCAACAACATTAAACGATATTTAACACCCCGGGGCAGTATCCCGTCAATTGTGTGGTTCTATGAAGTACCTATAAGATGAAACGTTCTTGTCTTCGTGATTCCAGTTAAGGAATAATTGCATCAAAGACTATGTTATGGTCGTATTACACGTATAGGTTACGATCCATGTAGCATCTATGATCTCAGGATGACAAGGCTATCGAGAGACAAATAAACCCTCTGTCTATCAAGAAACATATTTACATTACAATTGACAGAATATACGTTCCAGAAAATCACAGAGGTTTGTTAGGAACGTTGATTCAGCTGATAGGTAATAAAAATAGGAGACAAAATTATCTAAGTGATTGAACGGTATGCACATCGTGTTACCAACCCATCTAAGCAGTTCATAACGGCGCGGCTCTGTCAACTGTCGGTAAGCATAATGTTCATTAGAGTTTGTTTCGTTAAATAAGTACAATTGTGTCATATTCAGTGCGCAACAAATTCAGCGTTGCTTGTATCTTGAGTAGCAATTTTTTTCATGATTGGGGTTATGACAAACGTCGGATCGATCTCATTGGAAAATAGATGTAGAAAATTTTAAGAAAAGTTTGGAAATATGTAGAAAAAAAAAACATCTTTTTACAAATGTGAAACGTAAAATGAAAAGCTTCGTTTCTTCGGTGCGCGTAAAGGATATTTTGTAAGTAATGTTAATTGTTCATTCGTGGTAATCGTGGTAATTAGATTTGTTTTTAAGGAAAATACACCAATAAGCATATAGCAATTATAGCTTAATACAAGTAAGCGAATATAAAAATCTCTTTTTGCATTTCAGCTGAAATATGTAAGCATTTATTTTCGCTTAGTAAAAACATTCAAATATAATTTTGGACAGGATGCCGGAAAAAATATTAGGAAGAGCAAAAATATATTTCATTCTTTATTATTCCGCTATTTTGGGCTAAAACAAGGGCTTTAAAATTACGGAACACGGCGATAAGGCAGTTATTCATCCTATAATAAAATTGGAGGGATTCACCGGATGTCTCGTTTGTAATATTTGCAATGGCGCATAGCTTGTTTTTATTCATTTTTGCGTCTCCGTTTTCGGAAATGGCTAAGCATTTTTTAAATAGATTACGCTGTTTTAAATGTAATTTTGCTCTAGGAGTGGAAACTTGTTTTAGTTTAGAGGACTTCGCAAATAAAGTTTAAAATGATGTCTTAGCGTCAATTTTTGTCAGGTTTATTGGGGATAAATAGCTTTATGATTCTATGACATGACTATCTTAACAATTCCCATGATTATTTTAGACTAATTGCAATAATGAAAATAAGAAGTTGCCACCAAGCTGACAGTTCCCTCCGTTGCCCCTTATGTGAATTATCAAAATTTGTTTAGAAAAAAACAATGAAAAGCCAAAATGAATAAAGCTGTCATGCTTCAAGCATTCCTTACAGTCAACTCGTGAAACGATCTTAACGTTACACTTGCGTAAATCTCAACCGAAAAAACCAGTTTATTCTTCTTCTTAATCAAGTGGAGTGGCGCGCACAATTCTCATATTATGACGACCCGAATGGCTCAGCGGTAGTGACGCGACTTTACGTTCTTTAGGTCCCGAGTTCGAATCCCGGTAGGAGCAATGTGTGTGATGAGCATGGACATTTGTTTCCGAGTCATGGATGTTTATATGTATAATAAGTATGTATTTACAAACAAAAAGTATCTATGTAGTATATCAACTATCTGGTGTCCACGACACAAGCCTCATTGCTTAGTGTGGCACTAGATGGCGCTGTGTGTAATGTCCAGCTATATTTATTTATATATTTATTATGCCAGATCGTGGTTTACATTCTAATTTCGGAGTTTTTCCGACTTCAAGAACTAGGTGAAGAAAATTACATCAGCAATGAATTATCGCATAGATTTCATGAAAGTTAATTCCTTATTTATTGTATACACTATACTTATCGTATTCATAGCAGAAGAGCTCGTGGCTAAATAAATAACAGCCACTCGGGGTCGATCTTCAGGTTAAGCCGCCCTTGCCTGGGTTTTTCCGCCGATGGCTGACCACCCATTCCCACTTCACGCTTCTTCGCTTCACACTCACTTACACACACACACACACTTACTTACTCAACGACTCAGGAAGCATATTTAGCCGTTGGTCCCGGCTGTCAATTGTAAATCTTTGACAGTCGCTACAGGTAATCAATGGCCTGAAAGTCTGACAACCAGTCTTACCAAGGAGTATCGTATTACCCAGTACTAACTGGGTTGTGGAGTTTAGATAGGCAGTCGCTCCATGGTGAAATACTGGTATTCAGCTGCATCCGGTTAGACTGGAAGCCGACCCCAACATTTTGGGAAAAGGCTAGGCAGATGATGATACCTACTTCATCACTTGCCTTGCCTTTTCCCAAGTACGATAATAATTGATATGTAAACAATTATTCATAATTATTATCAATTATTATAATTGGACACTTTAAAATGGTTTGACACTCGCAGGGTTGGGACACGTGGTTTAATTTTCATGTGGAGTATTAATTATTATGATTGGACAATTCAAAAAGTTTTGTATTTGCAAGCTTTTAGAAATTGTTTTTGATAATTAACGATTTCGGGCGTGTCTGTTTTTAATTTAATTTCAGTCAGCTAAAAATAATGATAATTTTAATTTAATAATAATCTATGATTTGTTTAATGCAGAATGCAATGCATAGAGACCAACCCCACCCACTGACCACTGTACATGACGTCTGAGTTCAATTCCCGGGTCGGGCAAAATTTTTATTGAATTTATCCATCAGAAAAAAGTAGCAGCCCCGGTAGCAGTCTGGATTAGTGGCCGGTTGATGGTAATAAGCTGGCCCCCTATTATATTGGGCTTAAACATAACTGGTGAAATGCGGGTGTACCTACTTTTTAGGAAGGTACAGCTCTGTATAACTCTCGGGGATTACACGTCGTGGTGTTATGTATGTAATGTTATAATTTTACAAGGCTACTGGTTCTTACGATAACAATGTATAACGCCAGAGCTGAATATGAGTAGATATCCTTTGACTAAGCTTGCTACAAATCCGAGATACTTGTCACACTTGGTATTAAAACAACATAATATCACATGGTATGTAAGCACATACTACCCTTCGGCAAATAAGCCAATACGACTGATACGGGTTCGACAGGGCCGGATGAAATGTCCGATTGATTATTGAGATTGCAATCTTTGTTTGATTGGCGGGGATTCATGAGCGACAAGGCTTTTGTTTTATTATTGGTTTTCTGATAGTCAGTAATTATGCAAGATTGTTAATTACTTGTGTAGTGTAATAGTATTATAGCTACTTTTATTCTAGACTAGCGGTTGTCACGCGGTTTCACCCGCGTAGTTCCCGTTCCCGTGGGAGCGATAATGTAACTATCCATTGCTGAAAGAATTTTTCAAATCGGTCCAGTAGTTTTTAAGTTTATTCGTTACATACAAACATACAAATCTTTCCTCTATAAAATATTAGTATAGAAGTTATAGTATCTACGTACTATAGACACTTTATACTCACACTTGTCATATATTAATGTAAATTATACCCTTTTATTGGTTTTGCATTAGCATTCTGCGAATCTGTCTAAAACAAAGAGATTTAAAAAAATTAGGCATAGAGCGGACATTGGGAATAATGTCATGCAAACATTTTAATCCCAAACATTTTTGATTTTGACACACGAATGCTACCTGACAAGCGAGCGTATGACACTAGACAGAACGATTTGTTACTAAGTAATAACAAGTTGTTAGATTACGATTTTCTTCGTCTTGTCCCGTCTATCACTCGTAAATATTTGAATGTCTTTGGTCTAAAACGATTCGTTTTTTTTTATAATATCTGAATTAAATCATTAATTTTCATACTTTTTACTTTTTTTTCTACACGTATGTCAGAGTTGTCAAACTGTCAGTTACTTTTTCTTTCCCTTTCTGGCTTAGTCTATGATGGTTACTTTTTGGTTTATTTAATTTAAATTATTTTTATCTTAAGTTTAGCTGAAATATTGTATTTTATAGATAATTACGATTGTTTAATAAATAGCTTAATTTAAACGTAAACCGCTGGCTCTTTCTCTGGCCAAATAATTATCATTGCCATTCAACGTGGCAATGCTGCCAGTCTTCTGGGGGTCTAAAATGGCCGCTTTAGCAGAATCTTAAATGAATCACGTTAAAAATGTAAAATTCTTAAAATGGACGTTATAATTTTTTTAACGTGTTTCTTATTTTGATTCTGCTAAGGCGGCCATTTTAGGCCCCCTGGGCACGTTTCCGGATGACAGCGATGCGGAGCAGTACTTTGACGCCTATTGACGTCGTTGTATACAGGGTGTAAATCACCTCATCACGAAGCCGTCAGCCAAGCATTCTGTACATCAAACTAAGTAACTTTACGCAAAAATTATTGCTGGGAAACAACTTTTTTTTTGGGGTGAAAAATCATGTTTTGTGGTAGAACTCAATGTAACAATTGCCTTTCGGCTTCGTCAAGAGGTATTTTACACCCTTTATATGTAGGTACTTACGTTCAGTTTTATTTTTGTAATTATAGAGTTCTAGTTGTAGTATGTTATAATTTAAATATGGTATTAATAGTGTTACTTAATTTTATATTATATTTATAAAATTTCTTTACGCACTCTTGGAAGTCTGATAAGTCCTGGCCGACTACACTTGTCAGATGAGATGATTATATGGCCGCAACAAGAAAAACTAATATTCAAAAATTAGAAAGGAAGGCTACTTTGAAAACGAGCTGATGAACTGGCGGAGACAGTCTACAATTGGATTTCATATGAGAAGCATCACAAAACAGCTTGGTTTTTGAAAATGCAATGATCAAATATACTAGAGTTCACACCCTCTAAAGGTGAACAGTTTTGGAGACGCTGATGTCTTGACGCGTACCAACACTTTCCAGGTGATCCAACTGAAAGATTCACTGGGACCTCTACTCCTGATCCTTGAAACTGTCTTTGTTCTTGCCCTTGCGTTTATATCGGAGAACTGCACCTTCCAGCAGAATTACCCTGAAGCCTGTTCCTGTAACTAAGTGCGTGATCTATAAAACTACAACCTTTTTACTTTCAATAGAGTGCGTGGTAGGTAGGTATTTTATAATTAGCTGTTTTTTTATCTCATTTGTAAATCCATTTCTTTCTCTTATTAAATTTTAAATGTACAAGTCTGCTTACCTTTTATTTTGATAGGATCGAGTAGATTTGTTACAAAGTAAAGATTTAGTGTCATCAAGATTGGTTGGGTTTAATTGACGAGAGTCCAAAATGACAGTTCGGAATGACGTAGGTTCTGAATACGTTGTAACCGTTTGTGCGTCGATGTCCCTTGCACCCTGTACACTATACACACACACACACACACATACACTATACGCAAACCAGCTATAGCTGTGGTTAGCTGTTGCCTGACGATAATGAACTGGTCTTAATCGCAGACTACACCATAATAGGTTAATTTTGTAGACAATAAACGGATTGATGCATGTGTGGCTTCGGTGGTTTACAGATACGTAATAATAGATGTACTATCGAGGACACTCCCGCCTGATCACCTCCAAGCTAATTTTTGCTTGCATTACAACATAGAAACGCTCTCTAGCCCTGCCCCGATGACTTTGTATAAAAAGAATGAATGAAAAGATACCGATGGGCCGAGCGCACTGACAACGCATTCCAAACGAGAGTTATTGTTATTTTGCGCGCCTAAGTTGACGCTTATCTAATAGGCCTAAACTTTAAGGGGGCGTGGCTCGGCGGCGCCTCCGCATGATATAAGCAAAAAACTGTTTAACTGATCAGGCGGAAATGACCACGACTGTACCTATGGGCTATGCCTATATTGGCTCATCGTGTATCGGGCAGGCAGGAGAGTGTAATAGAAGAGTATGTATTACAAAACCGATCACATTTCAACCAACATTCGAAGTCTAAGAAGATTTTATAAATACCAATAATGAAGCTTTTAGGCTTGTATGAAAGCATTGCCACTAAATAATAAATTCGTAAGATTTGATGAAATCCTCTTTAAAAAATAAATAAATCAAAAATGTTTATTTGTTAGAATATGGTACAAATAGATGAATATTGGTTCCAGCATATCCTGCCATAATATGGCGTACAAATATTTTTATATAAAAACAAAGCTGATGTCACTAACCTATAATCAGAATATTTAATTATTAAAGTAGGTGTTACAGAGAGTTTGAGATGGCGTATATAAATATTATCATAAATTTAAATAAAGTTAAACGTGCAGAAAATACCATTATCTCTTAATACTATCAAAACAATAATGTCAAAGCAACTTGATAAATATATTTTCTCAATATGTCAACAATAAAATTTATTAAATAACAAAAATTATAGATGTCAAAAAATAAAAATATTGGAGATAAAGTCAATATTAAAATATACGAAAGTCAAAACTATTAATTAATTAATAAACTACTATATTAACAAATTATTATGAATTGGGGAATCAATTATGCAAAATATATTAATAAAGATTGTATTGTAGTGATAATAATAATTAACAATGACTATGTCATGTTGTGGAGTAAAGGCTATTTTTATTTTGCTGTATGGTCACTAACGACTAACGACTTATCCTCTAAGTATTCTTGAACACTGTAATATTTTTTTCTAATAACCGTCTGGACAATACCCTTTTGAACAACGGCAATGGCAAGTCCTGAACACTATATGGCAAATGGTTAATAAAATAATTGCCTTTTAATTTAAAATGAGTCCCTTGACTACCACCTCTTAACCGAAACATTTACCTTTTCAAATTATAATTAAATATACATCATGTCTTACTTATTCAAATAATTCTATAACTAATACTTTATGCTAAGTTCGTTTAAATCCAGATAATTAACGAGGCCTATTTAAAGCGGCTCACCGGAGCGTTACTAAACGATATGATTAAATTAATACACTTTCCTTCTCGTCTTATAATAAGTTGGCTGCTAAGCGACCGGGATTCATGAATTTTACATTTTAAACCTAACACAATTGCGTACCTACGAGTCGAGTTAATCTTGTAAATCCAGCCTTCTAAATAAAGTGAATTAATAAAGTTATGGTAGGTATAAAGGTCGGAGTCGAGATATTTCGGGAAGGCAAAGGTAAAGATTGTGTGAAGTTTAAACATTTTTAAAGTTTATATGAAAGAGAAGGGAGTAAATGGTTGTGTACCGGTTGACAGGTGAGGAAGGAAGAAAAACAACTAGTTGCAAGTATGTATTATGAGACAAAAACAGGTAGATGATGATGATGGTAGACGAGATATTCGTTTTTAGGGTTCCGTACCTCAAAAGGTAAAAAAGGAACCCTTAAGATCACTTTCTTGTCCGTCTGTCACCACCGATTTTCCCAGGAACGGGTAGACCTAGCAAGTTGAAATTTATACCATATACTGAAGTCTATAGTCCCTATTAGGTGTATAAAATCAACACGATAAAAAGATATGGGCAAACTTAGATTTTCGCGAAAACTTTTAAGTACCAAAATTTACCTTAATTTTCAACTTATTTTTCATTTTTTGGACTTTTCCTTTACTTGTGCTGTAAGACCTTGCTTTTAACCAAAAAACGAAAACCTATGTAGCTATACCTATGTATGTAGCTTAATAAAATAAAAGCGATTTTACTATTACAAACTTATTATTTGCGGTTGGAGCAACAGTCGTTTCTAGGGATCGAGCAGCAAAGTTAAGTTTGGCCTTTAAAAAGTTTGTACGGAACCCTCGGTACGCGAGTCTGACTCGCTCTTGGCCGGTATTTTTTCACTATTTTAAATCAAACGTGTAATTGTTTACTCGCACTCTGAGTATTAGCACACAAAATGACGTAATAAACGAACATTCTGCGCCTTATACGCCTTTTTATATTTTCAAATCAGTCTTTATTGTTCTTATTTATTGAAAATAATAAAATAAATACGTTTTATACATAGTTTTCCTATATAATAATTTGGTATTGGTTGATTATTTAGGTAGGACTAGGAATTAGGAACATAATGAAAACTTAATCTTCTGTTTGCAGGAAGACATTTCACATTGACTTTGTTTGTACAATATCAAAAAAAATGTATGTCTTGTTATTATCTAAATGTCATCATGTCTCATGTAAAAAATCAAAATAAGTATCATTATTTGTAGAAATAAATGCAGTCATTCGAGTATGAGACATGATCAACTTTTCCATTAATCAAATTCTAAAAAAAAAGATAGTGTAAAACGACATTTTCATTATCAGCGACACCAAAAACCACGAAAACGACTCCCATGAGGAAAAAACAGATAATTTTCGTCGGCGCCATCTTGGATTTTCATTTTGACCTCATTTTCATTATCAGCGACACCAAAAACCACGAAAACGACACCTATGAAGAAAAAACCAATCATTTTCGTCGGCGCCATCTTGGATTTTCATTTTAATCTCATTTTCATTATCGGCGACATCAAAAACCACAAAAACGACACCCATGAGGAAAATAGCAATAATTTTCGTCAGCGCCATCTTGGATTTTCATTTTGACCTCATTTTCATTATCAGCGACACCAAAAACCACGAAAACGACACCCATGAGGAAAAAACAGATAATTTTCGTCAGCGCCATCTTGCATTTTCAGTTTGACCTCATTTTCATTATCAGCGATCCCAAAAACCACGAAAATGACATCTATGAAGAAAAATATGCCCCGCCATACCCTTCTTGTGTAGTACCTTCTACTACACACACACACAGCATTCGGCATATATATTTCTTACGTGACGATCACAACTAGATCTCACTCCTAGTAGCTAAGCCGCGTTATGGAACTACGTTCCAAAAATGAAAATATTGAAGACGAAATATAACTTAACAATTTATAAACAACCAACGTCAAAATATACCTAAATACTTAATGTATCAAAATGTGGTAGACTGCGTGTATCTTGGAAATATATTTACGTATAACTCGCGAGCGCTTGCGAAACAAAGTGATACGTGCTCACGCTGGGAGAACCCGGTCGTTACTGACGGGATCGGGTTTGGGCGGTCGATAATATAGTTTACTTTGCCATTAATTTACGAAATGAAGTTATTGTGTATTTATATATTAAAATTTAGATTCTATTAAAGGGGTACCTTGAGATTAATGATATAATACTTACTTGTCCCGACATTTTTCATAAATTACGTTTTTTCATCATTTTTTTTCTGCTATATTTCGTATTGAAATCAATAATGTTTCCTGCTACTTTACGAGTAGACCATATAATGATGCTATTCATATTTTTTAATGATCAGAATATTTTGTAGTTCTTTGTTCAGGGAACCCCAAACATCACTCGCTCGTTACTTTTGCGGAAAAGGGGTTTTGAATATGGGTGATTGCCATTAATATATACATTATTTTAAAAAATTGTTGCCGCATTCGACAAGAATAAGAATCTGACTCTTGTAATAAAAATAAAAAAGGTACAAATTCTTCTTGCCTTTCCCACAAACAGTGATCAAAAATGTTGAAAATGAGTTAATTCTGTGCACGGACCGGAGTAGTATAGTTAAAAATTGTTGCGTATAGTTTAAAAATTTTTGTTGTTTATTATATGTTTATTTTATTAAAGATTTAATATTAGGTTGGTAACTAGCTGTAATTAGGTTAGTTTTAATTTTTATTTAACTTTCAGTTTTTACATAAAAACTACCTGCACTACATAAGTGTAAACATTATTTGTACGCCTTGCAAGGCAACACATAGTGAGGCATTTTTTTTTTTGATAACACCATGTACCTATTTATTTTTACCTATGTGTCACAAATAAACAATTTTGAATTTGAATTTGAATTTTAATGAACAGTTTTTGTCATTGAGAGACGTGGCTAATGCGTGCTCTGTGGTTTTTTTGCACAGTAAATGTATCACAAGAATCACAGGTTACAGGCTTTTTCAGTACCTGCAATTTCACAACTTTAGACTGTTTTGCTGCGAATATGAGCGCTTTGTCATATTCCCATAAAATGATAGTTTGTCGTTAGAGACAGAATTCCTAAAAAAACAAAGTATGTGGACCTATTTGAGCTGGTACCGCGAAGTTTGGACGCTTATTTCACTTTTTTCCTTCCTGTCATGCAAGTTTTCAAACAAGACTGTGTTAAAAATGTTTAAAGCTATATTTGGTGCCAGTTTTAAGTAGAAACAGTCTTGCCCCAGCCCTCACACAGCCTTATTAGAGTAAATTAATGGAGTTATGGTAAATTAAAAGCTGAGGCCGGGTTATCCGTCTTTTACAATAATCTCAGCGCAATTTGGCATCATTCCATTTGAAACTGTTGTTTGTTATTTAGACATCTCATTTATCTTGCTCTGAATTATTTTGTGACAAAGAGAAGTATTCATATTATAATTCCTAAGTATTTTATGAGTGGAGAAATGTTCCGTATTTGAATAACGAAATAAAACGCCCTTTTGTTTTGGGAGTTTAAATCTTTCCTTTATAGCTGTTATTGTTTTTCGGTAAATTGTATCACTTTAATGTTTAAATAATTTATTGTAATGTTTCGTAGATCTTGCTTTTGTTTTCCGTATTTGAATAGGCGTTTTATACCCCTCAATAATCTGTATAGTACTACTAGCAGATACATAATAAAAATAGATAGGTAAGTCTCTTTTTTGCTACGCAATTTAAACTGATTCAGAATTATGTATTTATTTTAGGTCCAGTTTCTACTAAAGCAGACGAGAGATGAGACGAAGGTTTCAACCAATGTGATTGGTTGATTCCCGACGTCTCTCTCCGCCACGATTTTGTGGAAACCGTTTTGTAAGCGATCCGAGACCTGACTGGTCAGACGACATTATGAGGACATAGTACCGTCTGACCAGTCAGGTCTGACGCTTTATATTTTTGTCCCGTTCTCATATAATTATTTTCATCGGTCTTACAAAGGTACCCAGTATTTTATATATTAGATTTACGTGCCAATAATATCGCATTGAGGATTTCAAAACCTCCATTGTAGTCCATTGGCGCGACTCGCACAAATCTTCGAGGTTCACAAAACAACAATGGGCATTCCAATATAAATTTATATCTGCTATCCGAGTGCATTCCATAAAGATACATATCGAAACGCGACACCGTTTGCGGAAAAATATTTCGAATGGCAACGCAAAGCTGCTGTGCACGAGTGTACTGAAAAGGATTATGTTCGAATAGATTTTTAAAATGTTTGCAGTTTAGAGCGCTGGACATTTGCGTTCGGTTGGTTTTTATTGGATAAAAACTACCTAGTTAGTACAGTTATGAACATCAGGCTGAAGTCTAAAGTCAAAGTTGACACAAAGTTTTGGAGGTGACACACTTAGGTTCTTCAACACGGTAGGACCGACTATGAGCTTACGTTTTCATCTCTTACCTACTCATGAAGTTCTAAGCTTTACTATTTTCTAAAACAAATAATGTAGTTATCTGATAGAGCACTGTAAAACATCCCATTTCTGGGCCAAGGCCAAAAGCGAAGCAATTACGTATTGCCACTTTAATTACGGAAAGGTTTTTAATGTCCTACTTACGGTGAACCTACGGGATTAGGGATGCGAGTAGACGTTTTAATTAGGGCAGGTTTTAGGAAAACTCGTTTAGAAAGATGAATACGACGTCGGACGGAACCCGAGCTAGAGCTTGTTTCTTTTATTCTCATAGATTGCTGCCATATAGATGCGTATCTGTACTAAATTCTTTAATCCTCATACGGATAACGAGAAACGTGTGTTATTTTAGACTTTTGTAACTTTTTGTATGACTGCAAATAAAAGGTTTACCAACTGACAATTCGGACATCCATAGGACGTGGATTTCATTCAGTATAGGTCTCGAGTTCGAACCCAAGCTAAGCACCTCTGATTTTTCGGATTCATGTGCGTATTAGAAAAAAAAGAAAGAAAGAAAAATATTTATTTGACGTCAGTTATTAGCACACACAAAAAAAAATGAAGATACAAAATAAGGAAGAAAACATAATATGTGCTGTGTGCCTTACGGCTGCGCCAGGTCCATTTCAGCATTCATGCCAGACAGGTGATGGTGATGCTGTCTGACGCTGGCCTTCCAATGAACCTTGAGGGGATAGGTAAGTGACGGAAAAACAGTTACAAACAAAATGTATAAATAAATGTTTACAAATAAATAGATAGCAAGTAAATGTGTATTAATGAGTTCGGATAAAGAAGAATGTAAGTAGGTTTAATAGGTGGTATGGTAGTCTTTTTTTATTGTATAATTATCACTTGCTTCGGTGCAGACAAGCACAGTGAGGAATCCAACATGCCTGTGAGATATTTTTCGACGCCATGTAAAGTCAAGTTAGAGGCCCTTAGGCATCATAAAAAGCTCTGACACCAGGTTAGGCACTAACCACACGAAAAAAAATACACCAAAATGAATGCCTAAATAAATACCGAAGCAAACGATAATTACCTATACAACACGCACATTCATCCGGTAAATCAGACGTGCTTGTCCAGGTTTCAAACCCGAGACCTATGACTTAATTGCAGTCCAATAGTCACACCGGTATGCTATCATTGCTGCTGAATTTTGGTGTTAACAAAGACGTATATAAAGGGTGTAAAACACCTCTTAACGAAGCCGAAAGGCACTTGTTCTTCTCGTCATTGCGATTTTTTTTTTTGTTCTACACCATACCTGGGAACCTTCTAGTTACGGAGATATTGGGAGTCAACGTTCCAACTATTTGACAACTTTTTTTTTTAATACAAGTTTTTAATGTAAGATTTTTACTTTAAACACCTCCACGACCTCCGAACTATTCAATCCATCCACCAGCACAATGTTTTGAGTGCGTTACATTGAGTTCTACCACAAAACATGATTTTTTACCCCAAAAAAAAAGTCGTTTCCCAGTAATAATTTTTGCGTAAAGTTACTTTTTTTTACTTAGATTGATGTACAGAATGCTTGGTTGACGGCTTCGTGATGAGGTGGTTTACACCCTGTATATTATCAGACACAGATTGATACGAAATGCTTCAAGCAATGCCTACAGCATACGAACCTCCTTATTTCTTTATTACATGTAAAACATGTCATTATTTCAGCCAAAACTCCAAAAATATTTAATTAAAACATTCCTCATCATTCCTTTTACTTCACTAAAATTGTGAAGTTCTCGGTACACAGTTTCACAGGATGCAATTGAATATTGCAAGCCCAAGCCGGATTGTACTGCTACGAAACAGAATCCCAACCGGATCCTCTCCACTATGTACTCATATGTGCCTATGTACTTATGTAGAGGGGCAGTATTTTAGCTCTTCAGTTTCCTGCGTAGATAAATAGCTCTTTTGTTGTAAAAGCTGAAATCTTCTCTGAAATGCATCGGAAAAATGAAATTCACGGTGTAAACCGAAGTATGAAAAGAGATGAAACAATGCTCGCCCGGCTGGCTCGCTCACTCGCTCGCTAGCTAGCGGTGGGGCCTTTTTTTTTTCGGATGGTAAATCATCAAATGACTCCCTCCTGCCCCGCCCAGAGCAGGAGGGAGTGTCAGACTTTTACTGACCAAAACCCATCCATGTTCCTTCATCGCCCTTTGTATTCCGGGGCCACGGTATCTCTTTCGAATAGTCCCGCAGCCCCGTCGAATAGTCCCGCAGCCCCGAATAGTCCCGCAGCCCCGAATAGTCCCGCAGCCCCGTGGCGGTGGGGCCTGCGCTTAATACGAAACACCAAACGAAGTATATTAAGGTTTGAAAAGAGAGTAATAAGAATGAGAAAAAAACTAGTAAAATAAAATGCCTACAACGATATGCCTCCATAATGCCTGCTACAATAATATGCCTCCTTACCATCCTACAAGCAGGGTGGTAAGGAGACGGACTATCTAGGGTATTCTGGACGTTACGTACCTACATCTTACCTATGAGTAGTTGTTATAACAATACTATTAGGCCTTTCTTTTGTTTAAAGAGTATATCTATTTCACTTCAGGCCCTTTTCCCACTGTTGATGTCGGGACTTACCCCACAGAAACATGCGACCAGGGTAAAAAGATGGACGTGATTAAAGAAAAATGGATGATTAAAAGGAAGATACCTAGATCCTCCCTTGGTGTACCTGTGAGCCAAATTTCAACGAAATCCATTCTGTCATTAAGGCTTGAAAAGTTCAAAGAAAAAACAGTTACTTTCGCATTTATAATTTTAATAACTTATTAAGTATGGATACAGAATACTCTACATAATAATTATTAATTTACGATCCCAACTACCGCTATACTTATAACCTGAACACGAATGCGAAGAGTAACAATTATGTTGGAGTCAATTAATGAACTCAATTAGTAAGTACAATTAACTGAATTACTTTACAACTATCTTACTACTGTCGTTGGGAGCGCGTTCGCACGTATGGTGAAGGCTTCGTTTTATGTTACTCTGGCATTTGCTTTGTCTTGTCGTGTAATTAATTGTCATTTACGACTAGTTTATAGTATGATTTAGGAGAATTGCGAATGTAGTGTTGAAACTGTATCTTGTTAGTGTTCCTTAAGGATTGAATTCTGAGAATAATGTTCAGTATAATTTCGAACCTCATTCAAATTCAAAACTTTTACAAAAATATTTTCTTGAAGTTGAAAATTGGATTCTAACCTCTTTTCGAACACTTTCGAATTTCGAATAAGGTTTTGAAAACATCTAAGAGACTAAGCATCATTCTAAAGTATGGGCCTAACAGATTTATTCTTGGTTCGTCCCACTGAGTTTCGGCCCACATAAAAAAATCCTGGTTCGTCCCAAACAATATAATTCCGTCGTCCCAAAACATATTTTTTACTATTTTATTCCCGCTTCGTCCTATTTTACATTCCTTCTACGGCCCATATTTATTTTGTATGGGCCAAACTTACTTTTTTGTACAATCAGCAAAGAAAGCTAACGTATTATTAAACAAAAAGGAAAAAAAAAACGGACTATACCGCGATTGGACTTTTGCGCTTGCGCGTATGGACACTTGCGTGACTGGAGATGTTGGTGCCGCTGAAATCGTCTTTTACTGAATACCCAACAATAAGTACTTGGAGAACAGAATCGTGAAGAGGATGTTAGTCCCGTTTACAATACTACCACTCTACTATTGTTTTAGTATTTACTGTTAATACCACCTTGAATTGATGCAAGCCTAGTACTTTTGGTTAGGTATTCACGAAAAAGACTGTTCTGATACAATTTGTTAGTTTTTATTTCAATGTTATTATTTTTTAAATATGTAAGTGTAATTTGTTTAAGTATTATTGGAACTATTGGTTTTCTTAGTTAAGTCTAATTACTTTTTATTCTCATAGCAAGAAGGTTTATTTTTGTGTATATTGTTTTGGTATTTACGATAAGTTAGAAATAAATAATACATTAGTTTTGTTGTAGACTGTACTTTTAAATTACGTATAATTTGGGACGAAGCAGGAATTCAAAAGTGATGTGGGACGAACTAAGAAATTTTTGGAATGTGAGATAAACTTCGGGACGAACGAAGAATTAATCGCCTAAAAGCATCTTAGAAGTCAACCCAGGCATCTGTTTTTACAAATTATTTCGGACTCAATAATTTTGAATAAAGACCTAAAGCCTATACATTATTTCTTTTAAGGTCTAGAAGCTTTTGATAGACGGTAAGAGGCTAGACAGTTACCAATACAATAGAGTTCCGTAGACCCTTTGAAACCCAAAAAATATAAACATTACATTAGCGGAACCCTACAAAAAACGTCTTAATTTATATATTTTTTGGGTAGGTATAGTAACCTTAGTAAGTTTAATCGCCTACCTACGTAGTATTTTTTGGTAGGAAATTATTATCACGCGTGGTCGTTTGGGCAATTAAGAGTGCGGAGTCAGCCCCTCGACCCCTAAGAGTGGCCGCCTTGACACCCGCAAAAAACACTTTGTGGACTCAGCGAATGTGGAGGCTTAGCATGGGTATTTTTGGTACTCGTCGCTGGGTACATATTTTAAAATACACTGACTTGGGTGCGTATAAAACTCAGTGAGGTTTTCACTTAGTGGCGTGTCATTTTTAATAAATAGGGTTCGTTGTTCCTGGCTTATTAACATGGGGTGAATTATAAGAGGGTATTTATTTTATGTGTGTTTTGGGTTTTTCCATCAAGAAATTCTCAGTAGCAGCCACGGAGTATAGATTTGTGCTCGGTTGATGGCCATAGGCTCTCTCCCTATTACACATGACTCGCGATATGTGTGTACTAATAGGTACACCTCTGCTCAGCCCTTCTTGGATTACAGGCGTAATGATAATGTTATGATGTTGCTTACTTTATTTTTAAAACAAATATCTTAACATTTGAAAAGTAAAGCATCAACCAATGTATTTTAAATATTGCACTACAGGATTTTATTATAATTTCATTTTCATGGTTAAAAAGATGGTCTATAAATAGAAAAATGTTGTTCAGTGTGAATTTATATTTACTTTAGAGTTACAGGAACTTAGTTTGTGTTGAGTAAAAGAAATATAGCTACACAATTCGACAAAATAAAAGTACCAATATAACATAAAATGGAAATGCGGATTAGACGTTTTTAGAATTACGTTTTTTGCTTTGTCAATTTTCTTTGTCCAAAAGCTTTTATTACCGTCCCACTCAAGGGCTAAAACCTTAGGCCTCTCTACGAGCATTTATTAGGCACTAGAGAGAAATTCTACATTATTCGTATCCATTAGAGGGTAGATCGTTGTAAAAATTTAAACAACAGAGAGTATTTTCTTTTTTCGAACCTTTTTAAGCACTTATGTACATTTACCATGTAGCTAGATCAATCCTTTCTCACATGAAACAGTTTATTAGGACATAAAAATTGGAATACCTATAATGGCTTTTTTCAGCTGAAGTAAAAACATTCTAAATGTTTTAGTAGAGATGTACTATCGTGGACACTCCCGCCTGATCACTACTAAGCTAATTTTTGCTTGCACTCGCAACATAGAAACGCTCTCTAGCCCCGCCCCGTTGACTTTGTATAGAAATAATGAATGAAAGACAATACCGATCGGCCGAACGCACTGACGACGAACGCCAAACGATAGTTATTGTTATTTTGCGCGCCAAATTGGCGCTTTCCTAATAGGCCTAAACTTTAAGAGGGCGTGGCTCGGCGGCTCCGCATGATTAAAGTGAAAAAAAAAATAACTGATCAGGCGGAAAAGACCACGACTGTACATAGCAAAACATCCCGCCTGTAATCGCTGAAAGGTTAGTATAAGGTGCAATTACAGTACACACCTACTTATTGCCAGTTATGTTTAGGTACGTCACATGTTGTAGGGGGCAAACTTATTACCATCAACAGAGCACTTACCTTGACTCCGGGCTACTACTAAATAAATCCTGATGGAAAAGCAAATAATAATGCCGAACCTTAAAATCCGGCTGCCGAAACCAAAAAAACCCAGCATGCCCAGTCGTGGGACAGAATTAAAAATAAAAACCCTTAATATCGTACCCAGGACCTCAAGCTAAGCGGTACCTAGCAATTACGAAGTTGCAATTACTATCACTATTTATAGAGATGGTTTACATTAACATTAAAAACCGGCCAAGTGCGTGTCGGGCCACGCAGAGTATAGGGTCCCGTAGTAGCCCGTTATATCCAAGCAACTACTTCATCTTAGTCACTATAAAGGATTTATTCTAAGGATTTTGTATTTGGTACCAAATTATCCAAAACCCAAGTTTAACAACTATTACTGCTAAACTGATAAAGTTATCTTAACCGCTATAGTTTTCGTTTAAAGTTAATGAAATGCGCTATCATCATGAATTTTTCCAGATTTTTCAAGCGAGCAGTTAAAAATAGCACTAAAAACCCCTAAGCCATTTTAAAAGACCTAGTCAACGATACCCCACACGTTGGGGTAAACGACAACATGTATTGTACAACTTCACATGTAGCTACCCTAAAAAGAAATATTTACCAAAATTTTATTTTACCACTTTGTCGCGTTATTGATATTCATACCTTTACAAAATTACAGCTTTCCCGTACTAACGGTTTCTTAGCAAACTCTCGGACAGACAGACAGATAGTGAGACTGACATGACGAAACTATAAGCGTTCCTTGTCAGGACTACGGAACCCTAAAACGTGTAGAAGAAGCGAACGATACCCAACGTAAAAGTTTGTAATGTTTACGTTAACAAAGACACAATTTCATTTGGAATTTCGTTTCGCCACGTGACAACGCGTAAGCGGTACACCGTACATGTGTTCTCCGTATAATACCGCTTCCCGAATCAAGGGCGGTGGGTAAACGGCGAATCCCGCGTCACGAGTTTGTCGACAGGAAATTAAAGTTCAGGATTTCTACCGCACGCGGTACCCAATATCAACTTTTTTGTAAAATATTCAGAGTCGACTCACCTCCGACTTAAAAAAACGTTACGTTTGAATTTTGTTGGTTGCGAAAAGGTTTTATTTTGAATATTTTCGGTGGGTCTAAACGGGTGAATATTCTACTCATGACCCGATTTTTAACAGAATAGCTACGGGGCAGAATAGTAATATTCATAATAACTTTTTGCAAAAGGTTCACTAACGCCTCTGTCAACTTTTCGATGATTACAGGCGTGATGTTAATTAACTGCCTATTTTTCTTCTATTCTTCAAAGTAAGGCGTATTATTGAATGCAGGGTAAACCTCACTTAGAATAGGAGGCCCCTTTCCAAGGGTGTCGTAAGAAGCAACTAAGGGATTTATATAAGTAGTCGGTTGGACTGCAGCGACAAGTTAATGTAATCTCGTAATCCCCTTTGGTCCTACGCTTTCTAATGAGGAAGCGTCCACTTCCCCTGAGAAGTAATAAGAGAAGAATTTGTCCTGTTACTTAATCCGCCGCATTAATTTGAAGAATGAATAATGATCGGTTCACAAATACACATCTCTTTATTCTAAATAAACAGAGGGCAGATTAATTCGTCCCCGGAAGGGCCCAATGTTATATGACAACAATAAAGGAAATTTCAAATTGTACATTAATCATACGGTGTAACGTTACAAATTTGTCATGCCACGGTTGGCCGTACGACGCGACGCCTGGCAATAATTAATGAACCCATCCTAAAACAAGTAATTATGGAATGGGTCATTTTTTTATCGTCATGTACGCGTAACGTTTGTCTGCCTCTGCAATATGGCTGCCATTGCCTCGTCTTGTCTACGAAGCGTTCATTTACATAAACATACAATCAGAATAACAAAAGACGCTCTGATGAAAACTCATTGTCATAATTTTTCGCTGTCTGCGCGCCAGAATATTCTTGATATTAGTTGAAACGTTGCGAATAATATACCCGATATGAATACTCTGCATAATATGAAATATTGAGCATGAAAATTGCTTCTACCTCATTATTTAGGATTTTAGGTTGTACGTACATTGTTGTTAAATTAAATTTCTATTTAGTACTGACCAGAACCGATGTAATCTACTAATAAATTAAAATAGTAAATGAAATGACTGAATAAATATATAATTGCACATTCGCGTCAGTGAATTGAATGATAGCTGACACGTTATTACGAAAAGTTAATGGAGTTTGTTCATTTTCCAATAAATATCTCCGGTGGGTGTATTAATTATTGAGTGACTCAGGTTCGGGACCATACGTCAAGCCGAGAGCCAATTACCATCGAGAACATTAACCCTACATGTTGCGAATAAAACCCACTTTATGTTATTACTTACTTCATTTTAATTTTAATGAATATTTTAAACTCATGAACGACAAAATGCTTTTTGCTTCGCCTTAATCGCTATGTTTCATTTGATTGGTCAAGGAACGTCGTTTATATTAATTAGGGATGAGAGGAAAATTTGTGGATCATATTGAAATTTATACTTCTTTCTAAACGATATTAATGATGACTAGGAAATGCTTTCAGTACCATAAATATAAACAACGGCAAACGTGCCAAAAAGTATGGCATTTAAATTCTTCTTTGATTCACATATCAACACATACAACCGAAGACTAGTGATTTATTTTGTTTTATATTTGTCTAATAAAATGTTTACCTCATTTAAAAAGTTTTTTGTTCCAATCGGTAAACGAAGGATTATTTCCTCACAAATAAAGGGACAATAACTTACTCATATTCTCATATAAGACAAGGCATACAAATTACGTTAGCGCTAAAGCCAGGTTTTACTGAAACGCCGTGTCTGATGAAGGCATCCCGGCATCCCTGCGCTTAGGATATAAGCTGACAGAAGGATTAAAGACGCGCGGCAGACTTACCTACCAACATTCACATTTGTAAGCGTTCTGTTGCAAACGCATTTACATTTAAACTGAGGAAACATTTGTAATACCCAAGTGGTTCATACCTGTATTTTCTGTTACCGTAAATTAAGGGAAAAGAATAATTTGTGTAATTTATTTCATCACCACTGCTCTCAAAACGGTGAAGGAAAACACCGTAAGGGAACCGGCCGGCATGTCTTAGAACCAAACAAATCGAAGAAATGTGACAACAACAAGGAATGCTTTGTTTGTAATTAGTTACAGGTATTAGTTATAAGGAAAAATATGTTAAGTATTAATTAAGGCACATTTACCGCATTGGTTAGCTGTAAGGGTAGATGTTTGATGATAAATAAATAAATAAATAAAACTACCAACACGCACTGGGCTCGTGTGGTGGATTGCCCATTCCCTCTATGAGAGGAGGCGTGTGTCCCAGCAGTGGGAACATTAAAGGCTGATTATGCATTATGCAAGGGAAAAGGAGGAGAGGATTGGTAAAAGAGATGTGTTGAGGTCTACAGTATAATGTCTTTCCATGTCTCTGCCATATTATATTGTAATCGAAGTCACAACGGCAGCTTTTTTTGCGAATCGCATCTTACAGGTCAACCTAGGAGTAGCAGTTGTCATCTGTTTAATCGGACTATCCTGTGCCTTTGAGTGTATGTCCTCCAACCAGAGGAAAAAGAAACTTAAAACCTAAGCGACTACGCGCTAAGGGCCTCGGTTTAGAGCGTCGCTGGGGGTGGACAGCAAGGGACAGGCTGGATCAGAACATCAAAACAAGCAGCGACTATAGACGTCGTTTTATAATATTCATGCCAGCGCAATTAGCACTAAGTGCAAGTTGCGACTGTCACAGGTATTGGCAGAATAATTAACACGGGCCTTTGCAGTTTCTATGGCACCCGTTTTCGGGTTGTTCTGAATCGGCAGAGCCAAGCGGCAAAAGGATTAGTCATCTGATTTTTCCAACCGACCGAATCAAGCCGATCCGCGTCAACTTGAACATTCAATGCATGGTGATCTCCAATGACAATCTTGGTTTGTATGTTGAGTGTTAACAATACAGTCTTCATTCAATGCATGATGTTTCAATTGGCTCGCAAGGAAGTTAAACTTTATAAGGCTTGTTATTTTTCTTTGCTTCATTTTGTAAACCATTTTTGCCAATTTCAAGGACAAATATTACAGGTACCACTTTGCTCTTATATTAACCAATAGCCTTGCCATCAGAATGCGAATAAGATTCTCATTTTTATTATGCAACAAAAACTCGTACATACGATTCATAATATAACAAAAGACCAGAATATAATCCCTTCACACAATCCCACAACGAAATACATATCATCTCACCCGCCTGTGTGTGAAACGTCACATTATTGTAAAACATAAATCCTCTAAACACGAATTACGCATTACGTCATCAGATAAGACATACCTCCGGTTGAATATTAAAACCCTTCACAATATTCCGAAGCTCGCAACAGCTAATTATGTTGGGTACTGTTGGATTTTGATCTTTATTACAATGTTTTAAGGGTCATAGGGGTTGTATATGTAAGTTCTTCATGCGAAACGAAAGCTCGCGACATAATTGCGACTGTACCCGGAAGTTAATTGCGTGTTCGTTGTCAAGCCGCGGGTTGGGATGATTCAAGCCTCGGATGATAGAAATAAGGGAGATAAGACGGGGAGGCTTTACATACATACGTAATTATGTATCCCGAATGGTTGCGGGATGAGATAAAAGTGTATTGTCAGTTACAATCACGATCGAGTCGCTGAAACCGCTGAATTGACAAAGTTGGGGAGTGAAAATCATTATATGTACTTACATTATAGGATTTCTTTAGATTTTAAATAAAAGAAACGGTGCTGTAAGCGCGAGACGCGATGCGACGGTACTGGAAGAAGCCAGTGATTTCACGCAGCGCCGCGCGGTGTCTCGAGACGCAGCGCTGCATGGTGCAACGTATTCTGAATTAAATAAATACCGCTGGACATTACACACAGCGCCATCTAGTGCCACACTAAGCAACGAGGCTTGTGTCGTGGACACCAGATAGTTGATATACTACATAGATACTTTTTGTTTGTAAATACATACTTATTATACATATAAACATCCATGACTCGGAAACAAATGTCCATGCTCATCACACAAACATCTGCTCTTACCGGGATTCGAACCCAGGACCCTAAGAACGTAAGGCAGCCTCGCTACCGTTGCGCCATTCGGGTCGTCTCTTTTCTCACAACGAAACGTGTATCTTTTCGTGTAGTAAATAAAGTTATATTTCGATGTTATAGGCAGCGACTATAACATCGAATATATATTAAAATGTGCGCGCAGCGTCGCATCGCTTCGCGTCTCGGTGTGAACTGACCCTTAGGTACACTTGAATCTGATTTTAAAAATATATTTTAAATTTAGTATGTTGAAGTAACCATTTTAGCGTCGGTGTCCCTATCAAATACGTTTGAAAACATCGTATTTTCGACGTCGTGAATAAAACAAAGAATCTCACAACAACAAAGAAGTGCGAGATCGTTTTGTTCCTTCACTATGAATGTGTTACCTCTATTTAATGTTTTATAAGCTTGAATATCCTCCGTATGCTATCGTTATAGTTTATAACAGACGCTTCCTACGCAGAACGGAAGTTGGCAGATAGGTACTTAGTTATTAAATCCATTAATATTAACATACCAAGTCTGCCTTAAACATTCACTTTGTATCCTATTCGTTGAAAGATGTACGAGTTCTTATGAAAATATAACTTGCCTTAAGCTTTTAAGTTGGCAAATAATATAATGTTCCTTACCTTTTTTTTTAATTAAACATGTAACTTAATGAACAGATTAAACATTTTGTTATTTAATCATAAACTGTCTATATAAAATAATAATAAGATAATATAAATTATAATCAAAGAGATTTAAAAGATTGATAGAGCGGAAATTGGGAATATTTTTATCGATTTCGACACACGAATGCTATTTGACAAGCGGGCGTATTACTAGACAAAACGATTTGTTACTAAGTAGTAACAAGCTGTATTGATGGATTACAGTTTTCTTTGTGTTATCCTGTCCATAGCTCTCGTAAATATTTGAATGTCTTTGATTATAATAATACTTTTTCACCTCAGCACCTCAAACAAGCAGGTTTTGCTGTTTACAGACAGTGAGCAAAATTCGATTTTGCTGCGAGCGTGAGACAAAGTAACTTTTTTTTTTTTTTTTTAAATACCGAGAACCGTGCAGGTCTACTCACAAAATTCGAAAGATTTCAACATCACTTTGTTCTGTCACTTTCACTTCGATACGAAAAAAGCGAGAGATAGAAACCAGTCGATTCGAAATTCGATTTTCAAATTCCATATCTAGTACCTAGGCCCAAAAAAGAAACAAACAATAAAACGTTCGGATACCGATATTGTAAATCGATAACCGTAATGTTGTGAATCACGTGTTTAGGTTTTAAATGAAAAATTGATATATTCTGAATATTCGAATTATATTTTTTATAATTAAATCAAGATGAAGAATTTTGAAGAAAAAAATACGAAGTTTATCATGTAACTACTTATTTATTTATTTATAGTTTTAACTATCTTATAATAAAGATTGTTAAAACTATAAATAATATGGAATGGTATGGTATTCTGTCTCAATATTTTGAGACAGAATACCGCGAGTGTAGTTTCAGAACGCATTTAAAAAAATAGCGGGATTCAAATTTTTATTCTTTTATTCTCTGTTACGCTAGCAATGATAAATAGAATAAAACGACACGGTGGATGGAGGTTGAAAACAGTCGCGGAAGGATATATTGAGGATTTTATCCGAAATAAATCTCAAATCTGTAAGCGTATAGTAGAGACCATAAGATTTTTTGATATTGTTTAAATATGTGTGGTGGTGTGGTGGTTTAATTTTTTACCATGTTGTTTTTTTACCTTTAGGTATATGTTCTCGCTGCTGAGGTGAAAAGTTGTATGTGTTACACGAGACCAAAGTTATCTGCATCTCGTGTCTTTGAATCCCTCGCTACGCTCAGGATTCCAACCTAGAATCACTCGCTACACTCGTGATTCAACTATAGAATCCTTCGCTTACTCGGGATTCAAAATCAATACTCGCAGCAAAAACCCACTTTGCTCTCTTGTTGCACAAATAACTATTATATAGCTGCTGTGTGTCCACAAAACGATAATTTAGTTAACGTTCAAAAACACCAATTAATAAATACATTAGTGATTTGTTATGCCAGCGGTCTTTACAGATTGTGTCTCAGCTATTTGTGAAGAGAATAATATCCTCCGATAAACCAAGAGATATTTCCCTACAACTTGTTCTAAGAGTGTTCTACTCTCCAGTACCTGACTGAAGCCAACATAAACTAAATCTGAACCACCCACTTTTAACTAACTGCATTACAACATTCTAATCCAAGCACGCTAAATCAAGGTGTAGCCGCCTTTCAGAGCTAACCCGTTGCATACCGGCTGATGTAAATGAGACATTCAATGCAACCCTATTCCCGCCGCCGTCTGGCACTATCGACGCGGAGCGAAATCAATTTCAATTAAAGTGTTGCCTGATCTGGTTTATTAACTTAAGTAGAAAATAAAGAATATTTTGTAGTAATGTCTAGACTATGGTAGTGTTTTGTTTACCTAACGCTGTGGCGGCATTCATACACAAACCAGTTGATCATCATCTGCCTAGCCATTTCTCAACTAAGTTGGGGTCGGCTTCCAGCCTAACCGGACTCAGCTGAATACTAGCTACTGCTAACTACTACTTTACATGGAGCGACTGCCTATCGGACTTAAACAACCCAGTTAGTACTAACCGCAACCCAGTTGAAAGACTGGTGGTCAGCTTTTGGGGCAACTGACTACCTGTAACAACCGGCAAAAATATATAAATGACAACCGGGACCAACAGTTTAACGTGCTTTCTGAGGCACGGAGGAAACATATACATATTCGTATAACTTTGAACCGGTTCCTGAAAAGCTGATCGATACAAAAAATAAAATAACACTCTAGCATAATGTTCGTAACTGCTGTTATTGATTAACCAAAATACAATCAGCAAATCTAGACCACTGCCTTAGGATTTCATAAAATACTAAATTCAAAATACAGGGTGTAACAACCTCATCACGAAACCGTCAACCAAGCATTCTGTACATCAAACTAAGTAACTTTACGCAAAAATTATTGCTGGGGAACTTTTTTTTTGGAGTGAAAAATCATGTTTTGTGGTAGAACTGAATGTAACGCACGCACTCAAAACATTGTGCTGATGGATATATTGAATAGTGCGGGGGTCGTGGAGGTGTTTCAATTAAAAATCTTACATTAAAATCTTGTATTAAAAAAAAAAACATTGTCAAAAAGTTGGAATTTTGAACCCCAATTTCTCCATAACTAGAAAGTTAGGTTTGTGTAGAACAAAAAAATGAACGCAATGACGGGGAGAAAAAGTGCCTTTTGGCTTCGTTAAGAGGTTTTTTACACCCTTAAGGACTTTCAGAAACCCGGCCTCAGTCATATATATTTCGAACAGCTGAGGTGTTTTCTAAAACCAATGAAGCTCGCCAAACACGTTACGGGTCTAACAGAGAGGTTTATCATTGAAGAATATCTGAATTATCTTGGTTTATCTCAGATCTTTGTCTGTAAACGCAGCAAGCAGGATGTGAAATTCCTAAACGTACGGAAACCCTTCACATTGCATCTTTATAGACATATTTACAAGTCTTTAGATTTTTACCCAATTTCATTTACTGTAATGTAATATCGTTATATTTCAAATTAATGTTAATTAATATGAAGAAAATAATATAACGAATGCAAAAAATTAAACTCTCTTGAGTTTAATTAAATTTAATATTCAATATGAAAATTACAAAATTAAAATGGATGTGAAAAGATTCAAGCTAATTATAAATAATGCCATCATCAATTTAGATTTTGTAGAAGGCAAAAAAATGTATCATCATTTTTTTAAATACAAAATTATGGCCTTATTATGCAAGACAGGTTCATTAATATTGAAATGGATGCAAAAGTTTTCAGATGGAAATCCTCGTGCCCTTTTCTTTTCAAATGTTTAATGGATCCCACTCTCTTCATACTCGCATAATTTCAAGGATTTTGCTGTACCACTTTTAACATACTTTTACTTGAAATATTACGAGAGAATCTTAGTAAAATTTGAGTGAACATATTTTTTTTAGATATGACTTGGAATCCTCACGTAATTGCAAAACTTGCTAGCCCACAGAGTTGTCAATCAGTGTAAAATTAAAAGATATAAAACTGTCATATTTAGTGTGTGTGACCTTCAATATTACTTCACTGCCCCATCGATTTGATTCTTGTCATAAAGAATCACAAATCAAAATCTTGGAAGCCCAAAGGATGTTTCGACTGTCGAGTCATCAAAGTCGGTGAGGCAGCTCTGGGCATGATAGATATCCTTCTTCGAGCACCTCGAGATGAGCTTCTTGCACTCTCTTCAATTCTAGCACCAGGCATTATTGAGAAGCGTCTGTAATCAACACCCGATAAGATTAATTGGTGGGTAAGCACAAAATACATAAGTAAGTACGGAAGGTCGGGTCTACGCAACAACCCAAAACAAGCCTGCGCGCACAGATAGTTTTCTCACGATATTTTCCTTCTCTCTTAACGATGAAAGGAAACATCGTGAGGGAACCGACTACTGCCGAACCCTTCGGGCCAAACAGACGGGTTGGTTGAATCAGTATGTCCTAATACCAAATGTCCAAATATGAATGTGTCGTCCACCAACCCCGCCGCACTAGGTCCGTTTGGCTCCCTGTCACAGATTCGAAGCATAAAACCTAGCACCTATAGCACCGAGCACAATATTACGGTTTATGGTTTTATGCTAACACACATACGTGTGCTCGCATAGGCGATTTCAAAATATGTCCAAAAAAATGCCAATCGCGAGTTGCGCTTGCACTCACTGGACGTGAACCGTGTATGTCAAATCAAATCAAATAATTACAATTACCTACTTAAGAACTATGTTAGCGGTGAAAAGTGTAGGTACGTGTGTTTCGCTCATTGTATGTAGCTAACCTTCTGTATCTATCTATTTTATATTAAGAGGCTGTCATCCGCGACTTATGAGGCCGTCTCTTGGCAACCGAGAATAGTTCGTGTGTGTATTAAGCTGATAATTGTCAATTAGTGGTAACGGCTTGATCGGTGATTTAGTGGATAGATTTGGAGACCTGATTCGTATGTCTTAAGATTTACGAAATGATGGATGACTGCACGATTTAATGTGCGTGTACGTGTTACGTAGTAATCAAAGGATTACACCAACTGAATGAGCAGTGGCCGGGAGTGACAGATGCGATTGCCTTTTTGTTAATAAATACCTATTTATGTATATACAGATGTAGTTCGAAAACGTGTTTTTTTACTTCACTAATCACCCTACTTCCTAGTAGGAATGTTTTTTTTTTAAACGTTGCCCCTCTCTAGAATTTCTGTAGTATCGTGGGTGCGTTTACAAACATTTAAACTCATAAACACAAACAGCCAGACCCGGAACAACTGCCTGTAGGCTATACAAATGTTTGTTCGTGCGGGGATTGAACCCGCAACATGCAGCGCAGCAACCAGTTGCTCAGCCACTGCGCCAACTATGCCGTGATATTTAAAAAAAAACCGGCCATGTGCGTGTCGGGCTACGCGGACTGTAGGGTTCCGTAGTAGCCCGTTATCACAATATACAACGAACCCGTTGGTACAGCGCCATCCAATGGCAGCTTTGTGAAACTTATAATAATTTATTATGTTTTCTTTATTTTTTATTTTGCATTTTGGTTTTCAATGCAAGTCTTTACCCGTTATAAACAAGCAACTACTTCATCTTAGTCACTTTATAGGATTTATTCAAAGGATTTTGTATTTGTTACAAAATTATCCAATAACCAAGTTCAACGACTATTACTGCTAAACTAATAAAGTTATCTTAACCGCTACAGTTTTCCTTTAAAGTTCATGAAATGCACTATCATCATGAATTTTTCCAGGTTTTTCAAGCCAGCAGTTTATATTTGCACTTAAAAGTTTAATATTTCATAAATGGAGTAAATCTAAAAATACATATTCAACGATACTCCACACAATGGGGTAGATGACGAAAAAAAAAACATGCCACTTCACATGTAGGAGAGCCACCCTAAAAAAAAATATTTTCCAATATTTTATTTTACCACTTTATCGGCGTTATTGATATACACACCTCTGCAAAATTACAGCTTTCTAGTACTAACGGTCTCTTAGCAAAACCTCGGACAGACAGACAGACGAACATGACGAAACTATAAGGAGGAACCCTTCAGTCAGGACTACAAAACCCTAAAAAGTAAGGAATATAATTATTATAATGACCTGGATGCAGGAACGAGAGACATCCTTTTGAAAAGATGTCTTGCGGCAGATCGTAAGTCATCGTCTTGCATCAAACTGACCATGTCCTTCTCGCGTTTCTCCAGAGGGGCATCAGCGGCTAGTACTTCGCCTTCCAGTGATACGTTCACACACTGGTAAGTAAATTATGGTTAATTGATTTTGTATTTTATTGTATTAAGCAGCAGGTTCTTTATTTGTTGCAATGTGACTCAAAATTCATAGTTAATTTAAAAGATGAATCTGAAACGACCTATGTGCCTGCACTGTCACTAAAGCCATTAAAAGTTGAGTAAAATAATGTCAAGAGTTACAGAAATAGAGTACCCAAATGTATTTTCCCGGTAGCAATATCCTTGTTTTTAATTCACACACATTAGAAGCCTGTCTACTAAACAAAGACCAAAAAAGTGGACGTCGAAGGTCTAAAAGTCCCCAAAATGCACTTCAATATTTTAGTCAGTAAAGTGCTCGTAAACAAAAATAGGGGCATGACATTCACTGCACTGAAATTAGCTTGAAGTTCTAAAAATGTTAAGAGTTTTCTTTTATTTTTTGATACTTTCGGATTTGCCCGGCTTAGGTCCGCCGTGTAGCACTTAGCTTATCAAAAGCGAATTACGAGAGGGTTTTAGGATTTTTGACACCAACTTTATTTGTTCTTTTTCTTGTCTTTCAGACTTGTGGGTCTATTTGATGTTCATTTTAAGTCTAATTGGATGACTATGACAGACTTTTAATTTAAAACCGGCCAAGTGCGTGTTGGGCCACGCGCAGTGTAGGGTTCCGTAGTAGCCCGTTATATTTTAGATTTTGTTTTTCAATGCAAGTTTTCACCCGTTATAAACAAGCAACTACTTTATTTTAGTCACTTTATAGGATGTATTCTAAGGATTTTGTATTTGGTACAAAATTATCCAACACCCTATTTCAACGACTATTACTGCTAAACTAATAAAGTTATCTTAACCGCTATAGTTTTCCTTTGAGTTCATGAAATGCACTATCATCACGAATATTTCCAGATTTTTCAAGCCAGCAGTTTAGCTTTTATAGGGGGGGACGCCCTACTGGAACAAAATTTGCACTTTAAAGTTTAACATTTTGTAAACGGAGCATTAAATCTAAAAGTAGTATTATCAACCCTTAAGACCTATTCAACGATACCCCACACGATGAGATACACGACGAAAAATAAAAATAATAATCATCCCCACTTCATATCTAGGGGAGCTACCCTAAAAATTTTATTTTACCACTTTGTCGACGTTATTGATATATACATGGGTCGGGACTACGGAACCCCGTTAATAGTCTAGACCATTGGTCCATTATTATTATGGGCTTGTCTTAAAACTGATGCAATGAATCTGCGATAGAAAACTATTCCCAAAAACAATAAAGTAGGTACTTTGATACGTGGTTTTAGTCTAGAAACCATAATAAACCCTTTAAACGTCCAGCAATATTCTCTCCGCAATGAAATAAGTAAACAATGTTATAGTACTTAAAGTTTTAAGGAGCTTACTGTGTCATAGAAGTCGGCAACTTCATGGTAGCCGTAGGAGCGGGCAAGCCCGGCTGCTTCCAAGAGAACCGCGCGAGCTTCAGGTCGGTTGTTCTGCAGGAGATGGCAGCGAGCCAATAGGAATAGGGCGTTTAGAAGCCATGGACGCTGATTAGTTGCTCGAGCCTCTGTTGAATTTAGAACTTAATAATGGAATATTCTGATTATGGTTTTCAGACTGAATTTAGGACATACTGGCTAAAGTAAGGGTCGTAGGGTGATGTCATGCAAAAAATGTTTTTGACTGACTGATAGTTCGAGAGAATGGCGGAAAACACAAAAACCGAACTTTTTACTTTAATTATATTAGTATAGTTATAGGTATATGACTTTTAATATTGAAATCATTGTTTGAATCAACTTTCGATGTATGTCATGCTATGCGTATAAAAACATGTTCACACAAGAATATTTCCTATATCAGGAACTAGTATAAGCTATCTACGCCACGCTTGGAAACGCCTATTCACTATTGATACTGAAAACAGATGTATAGACCCAAACATTTCATTCATATGCCATCTTAATTATATTCAAACCTAAAACCTACTCCAAGAGGTATATTTTGAAATCAAAGCTTACAAATCAATTGAAAGTCACGGAGCGTCCTAAATTTGTACGTACCCACTGCAGCCAGTATCGACTCAAAGAGGCAAAGTTGTGACAGGTCACCCGTAGTTTGAATCAGCAATGCTGTTCAGGATGTTACTATCAGCGAGCACAGAAATATTTTCGAATCACTGGATCAAATAATACATTTATTTGTATATTTGTTTCCTTTTGTATGCTCTCCATTATTAATCAAACAGTAAAAACCGCATACTACAGAGGAATTTCTGTATACTGCATCATATCAGTTATTAATAAAACTCTCATAAAAAAATCCCAACGTATTAAAAATAAATAAACCTCGTATTCTTATGTGTATAACGTTGCGAAGTTTATTCATTACTTTAATGTTTTCAGTGTAGACCTGCGATTTCGGGCTTGAGCTGCGTTTCAATTTACTTACTGTAGGCGAATGGGTTTCATGTTGTGTACCTACTACTACGCTTCCCGTATTTTCAAACACGTGTCTATGCTAACACGACTTTAGAATACATACAAAGTGAATAATCTAAAGAGAGTAAAGAAAAATAATCAGCCAAGTGCGAGTCGTACTCGCGCATGAAGGTTTCCGTACCATCGTAGTAGGTAAGCTCTCTTTAATATATATCACGGCATGGAAAGCTTAGACTCCTTAGAGGAACACTGTCCACAATATTGGCGCCATCCGCCGCCATATTATCTTTCATTCTATAGCCATCACATCGCCGTGCGATTAGGGAAGGGTATTTGAAATCACACACAGCACTTGACTCAAACTCTAAACGTTTATTTCTAATAAACCATTTAGGTACAGGCACTTAGAAACATTCTAGAGTTGAGCCGTCTGTTCGCATGTGGTTGACATGGAGAAGAACGGACGAAGAAACTCCATACACTCTTTTAAATCGTGTTACATTTCTTGTTTTCACAACTTAATATTGTTCACTTCAATAAACACTTATAATTACTTAGTATTTCAATTGTTTTTCTCAACGTAAGCTAACGAAACACCTCGTCGCCCACACGCGACCATCTTGAGTCGGCGGAAGTGACACGCCCACTCAGTTCAGTAATTCATTACATCGTCAGTTCATTAGAACATACAAACAATACCAGAATACTTCACAATTAATTATTGTAATAATTAAACAATACTAATATTCACAAATGCAAAGGTGTTATTAAGTTTAAGCTAAATTACTCGCTTCATTACTTTTAACACTTTGTTTTTAAAACCATTTCCGGTAGATCGAAGGCAGGTCTAATTAATACTAAGAACAGGTCTTTCACTAAGAAATTGCTTTGTAAATAATCTCGTTACTTTTTGGTTTGTAGTTAGTTTTAGGAAAACTGATTTAGTCGTAGTTTAAAATTATAAATTCAGTCATTGACCACTAAAATCGTACTTGGCGCCACATTCCACAACACTGTGGAATGTTGCCAAACAAACAAATCATAGTGCAAAAGAGCAATAACAAATTGGTAAAATCCCAATTGCCATAATGTATTTGCTTATCTTAATTTGAACTGTAGTTCTAGATAAAGACTTTAGTTTAATCAATTACTCTCTAAAAGATCTAAGTACTAGTTAATACAAAAACCAATAGATGGCGCTTAACTATTCAGTTAATCGATAACAATGTTTGTAATAATCGTATTGCCAAGCAGAGACGGCAGGTTCATCAATACCATCATGGAATAGAACCATGAGTGTTATTAATTAGATGAAATCTTAGCAGATAGAGACTTGCGGCGACATATATATTTTAATTTGTTAGACTTGTTTTAGTAGTAGACGGACGGATAGCGGAGGCTTAGTAACAGGGTCCCGTTGGTTAACCTTCGGGTACGGAACCCTGAAATGACTGCAGGGTACGGTCAGGGCCTTTGAGTCAATATTTTCGAACGAAGTCAAACAATTTAAGAATAAAAAGACATTCGTTCGGCCGTGGGAGGCTAATTTATTTCCGCGAATCAACGAACCGTTCAGTGTTCATAAATTCGTGGAGCACGAGTATTTTAGTGCTAACAAAGTGATAAATTCCGTTGTACTGAAAGTGGCTAAACTTACCACTTTGGCATTTGGAGGCGTAGACTCTTGCTTTCAAAGGTTGCTTCGTGTCAACTTTGAGACGAGCCAGTTCGTGCAACAAGTAACATCGTTCTGACACCCGTGTGCTCATCGATAGTGCACGCTCCAGGGTGCGTATGCGAACCCTGAGGACGAACTTGTATTAGAGTCCACTTTGTAACAATACAATCTGGAACGTGGAGGAGGCCAACTAACATAAGAACTAACCACGTTTCACAAAACCTGCTCTAATAGGCACTTAAAAATAGACGTTACCACTTACTCAGTACGGTTCATTGTCGCACTAAGCCGGTTCACATTATCCAGCGAAAGTTATTCGATTGTATTTTAAAACATTGAATTTATAAAAAAACATTTGACTAGGTTAATTTTAACAGACAGCCAAAAGACAGTAAAAATAAAAATAGTGTTGTCCCTTTTTTACGAATATCATAGTGGTATTCTACTTGTAAGTAAAACAAGTTTGATAAAGCAACTAATTGCACTAGGTATCTATGTCGCCGATCCCCTATTAAGTATAATCCATGGAACTAATAAGTACTAATACAGAATTAACTATCATGAGAATTATGTTGTTGATAAAAATACGTCGCTATAATAAAAAAACGTAAAAATATACCCACATTCGGAAAACCACATATTATTTTTGATGACAGGTTATCTAAAGGCATATAAAGGCAAAGATAAGCCACCTCGGGCATTAAATTACATAAAACGGTAGGGTGGGAACACCGCTAGCTAAGCTACGTCGCAGATAAAAGGTTGAATTAATTAAAGAAAGCTGGGTCAAGGCAAAGTTACGTCATACCTATTCAGTCTAGTTTCCATATGTTACGACTACGAGGGCTAGTAGGCCCTAGTGTGCTTTTATTTATAGAAGAGTGCTAGATTTCAAAGTCGAGAAAATTCATATATTAACTAGCTTTACTTATATAAAATGGCGTCACTGGACATTGGATTGTACTGGTAAATATGTATTCGTCTTGTAAAATGGATCTCATAGAAAACCTCAACACGCTTTCTACTGGCTACGATAGCATCCATTTAAACACCAAGTTCTTAACCGGAGGCAGCAAGACAACTGCAGATGTTAGTGGAATACTAAAATTACTTAGCGTCTCTTGGTGGCGCGGGCGGTCGCACTCGAAGCACGGAGTCGCGGCTGGGCTCCCGGGACACCGACATCCCCAGAAGAATAAACGCCCTTCGTTCCCGATCCGACTCGCTCATACTTTCTCGAACACGTTTCTGAACATAAAATAAGAGAGATTTTTCACGGTCTACGTGACTTGGCAAACAAGCTCTATTAAACTTACTAGCTCCGTAATGCCCATGGCTACACAATTTATAATAAAATACAGAAATGAACCTACCTGGTCCAGGAAAGCGTTTCCAACTATATCGTGCAGCTTTTGCAAGAATTTATCTTTTCCCGGTAATAAGCTGGCTGGCTTTCTTGTTATTTGTTCCATTCCAAACTCGGCTTGTTCTAAACACCTGGCGGTGTCTCGTTCTTCGTAGATGGATTGAGTCGTCTGTATGAGGCGGCGTGCGTCGGTCGCGTGTTGCGATTGCGTGTGCGTCAATTGCTCCTTCCGTGCGCGTGACAGGCGAGCACGGGCGGCCGCCTCTAGCGCGCGAGCAGCGTACAGCGGTCTTCGCTCACGTAGAACAGCCTGATACATATTAAATAAAAGATCAAGACGTACAAAGCTCACATTAGAAAAAGCTGAATCATAACGCGTTCCAGCCTTTCAGACGACGTGACAGGCTTGCGCAATTTAAATGATAATATCTGTCTGAAAAAATGGACTAAGCAAAAACACAGACAGCACAAAAAATGTTCTTAAATAATATTGGAATGTAATACCCAGCTGTCGTGTTATATTTTGTTCCAGAAACTACCGTTATTGTTCAATTAAACTACAACTATGCTGCGAGTTTTGTGAACACCAAATCAACTACAGGGTAGATTTCAATCTGAACCAGTGCTATAAATTTCAATTTAGCTGGCCGTTTATAAAGAATGGCGGAGTGCAATGTTTTATATTTTATGGGTCAATGGGTCAGAGGTTAATTTTATTAAGTTAGGTTAGTTTGAACGTACTTGTCGTTTATCCAGATCGGCAAGAGCTTTGTTGGCCAGTTCCTGCAACTTTTGCGATCCTTGTTTATTGGCAGAGACCAATCGTTCGTCCTTACATAAGGCAGTTAAGAAATATTTGTCATGTGCCATTCGCTCCAAATATTTCGAAGCCATTAAACGGGAGATTTGTTCGGCTCTCTGTTTTTCCGCGCGGGATATTTCTTGGACCTAGAATTACGGTTATTGCCAACATATTTTTTATGCCTCGTTGTAAACAAAGACGTATCTGCACTTTAGTAAACGAGATATAGACGTTCTTCACACGCGGAAGTAGTAAAGTAAATCTTTTGGAATATTTATTACCAACAGACCAATTTATTTTGACAGATGGCGTATTGTTGGTAGCCGCGTGTGTTACTAGGTCCACAGTGTCAAAAGTATTTTAACTACTGCTGGGTTGAGTTGTATGTTCTCGTCAAACTCGCAGGTCTTCACCTTTTTTATATATAGTATAAACGCTTCAATTTTCACGCAACTACACAACAATAGCTACCACCGTTTGTCATACTAAATATCCTCGACCAAGTAGTTTGTCGTACTTTGGTCATTAAATTCATAGCAGCCAGCTGTTATAAAATATGGGCAAAGTTTCGAACCTGTTGTTCCTTTTGCGGTTGCATCCGTCCTTGATGCACCGGGCTTTTAGGAACATCTCCGTCTATGGACTCCCTCTTTATCTCCACGTTGCTAAGCAACGAAACAGCTGTTTGCAACACTTTGCTCGCCGTCTTCCCGGCACATTCTCGTACCTAATAACATTTGCAGTAATTTAGAGAGCGTTGTAACTTCATCTTAAATTGTGTCGTGTCATGACCTAAATGATACAGGCGGCACGCTTTAAGTTAGTTACGGTAACAGATGGACTGAGTGGAAGACGTTTAAAATTATTTAGGGGACGACCCTATTGTCATTCACCGGGCACATTTCCAGACTCTCAAAAACCTTTGACAAATAAAGCAAAATAGAGTTTTCTTTTATTCATCTTCGCATCATTTTATTTGCAATGAGGTAGATCGTTACCAGCCTTTCTGAGTAGTCATAATACCGTCCCAAAGAAAAGTTTTAACCTGATGAAAAGAGCAGGCAACGCGGTAAACTTATTTTTTTGAAAAAAAATTGCGTCACTACGCTTTGGTGAGAAAACATTCCATTAGAAGATAGCTGAATAGCGTGAAAAGTTGGTTTATTTTTTAGACGGCCCTAAGCGACTCTCCTGGCCGTTTTTGTGAAAACAAATTGAAAGCGGGACGTCTCTAGATTATTTTATCAGACGATTTAAAATTGGAATTCGGAATGGTTTAACTAAACGGTCTGCTGATTTAAATTTTAGATTTCTAGATCTAATGTTTAACTGTTTTATTAGATATTATGTATAGATGGAACTGAAATTCAAAGAATATAGACAGATTTATATATGTGTACCTCAGACTATACGTATATATCTTTGGTATATTTGTATAGTCGTTTAAGCTGAGTTCAGGAACTGGCAATAGCACCTATTTTATTACCAGTTTCCGAGAAGTCATCGGTAGAAACCTCTAGGTTCTGCACTAATAGATGTAGAAACTGGATGCTACTTCCCGATAACTTCCTTTGTCTAATCGTTCTGCTAAACCTAAACAGCTAACAGTCACTCATAAATTCAGATATTGAAAAATAAGCTTCACAATTTTCTCTAAAGAAGCCCAAACGTTGAACGAATTCGATCCAACAAAATTAAAAATGTTTCTTAATAACTGAAGAAACTTAATAAATGGAGTTACCGTTTCTTCAGCACATCTCGCGCATTCTGCGAAATCCGGTGGGAATCGCCTCATACGCTGACCCCGATGCGCCAGGACCAAGGACCGTTCGAACGCACATTTTTCGTATTCTGTCTGCGCGCGAATTTGGAGGGCCCTTGAATTTTTGGGTTCCAATGCTGGGAAGAAAATTGCATATTTGAATTAGGAGACTAGTATTCGTATAACAAACAACAATCAGTGATCGGTTTATTTGAGTTGTTCCCACTACTCATATAATTATAATATTCTATGCGCGGCCATACGGTTCATCCGATTGCGATAAAGCTTATTGCAACTTATTGCTTGCAAAATTATTAAAATTACATGGGCAAAACTGCGGACCTAATTAATTTTCTTTCGTCTACACTTTTAAAACTTTCAAGCTACATAAGAAAATTTCTGACCTACATCGGACAAAATCTTTGTCTTAAAACTTTTAAGTGCGAACTTTACATAAACTTTTATTGGCCGTTATTTGCACTAACTGTTAATACAGGAACATGGTAAATAAATATAGTTTACTAGCTGTTGGCCGCGGCTTCGCCCGCGTGGAGTTGGATAATTGGATGAAAAGTATTCTACTCGTATGTGTTAACCGAGGTTATATAATACCTGTGACCAAAAATTAAATTTACCCTCTTAGGGGTTGAATTTTGGAAAACGCTTAAATATGTAGCTCATTATTTTTGCCGCACTCAATTCATACGAAATTTCATGCAAATATGTCCAAGGAATAAAAAGTTTCATACAAACTTTTGTGTTCTATTTCACCCCCTTGGGGGTTGAATTTCGAAAAACCCTTCCTTAGTGGATGCCTACGTCATAAGAGGAATACGTGTGCGAAATTTTAAGATTCTAGCCCTAAGGGTTTGGCCTGTGCGTTGATACATCAGTCAATCACTTTTGCATTTTATTTAAATAGATACCCGCCGCTTGTGCCGCATCTGCCAAAGCGCCGCTGTAATGCGTTGATTTCGCCCGAACCAAACTTCGCCCAAGCAACGAGCGAACATCTGACGGCTGTAAATAAAATATAATATGTTCATGACTTTACAGCTTGGCCATGAGCTACACGGTCACGCCTCGTTCACGACCTCGGGCGATACGATTCACGTAATACACATGTGCGTTACTTGTTTCTTTCGCGTTAGTACCACCGCATTGAAAGTGGCGTCACGATAACTCATGACATGCTCGCAATAACTTCTTTCAGTGGTCTTCTTGGCCGTCCGTGTCATCATAGACATGCGGTTAAATCGACACGTTTCGTACGACAGGTAGCGCAAAGAAACGTATAAAAGAAGTTATAGAACATGCCACAAATCACAACGTCGCCGCTTGACGTGACTTATGGAGCTAGAAGCTACGAATAAACCGTGCATTCATGCAAAGGAAAAAAGTCGCGCGCGCGGGTCGCTCGACGCAAATCACGTCGCAAGTCGTATCGGCCGAGGCCGTGAATGGAGCTTTAGCCGCTATCAAGCTGGAGTAGGGGTTTTATCGTCAAAAACATGTTTAAATATGTATATTTTATATGCGGATGAACACATTAACTGACGGATATTAGATGGCTTTAGTCTTCTACTTTTGTGTACAGTCACGACTTCACGAGCAT
Organism: Xestia rhomboidea; assembly: GCA_963853795.1. Classification (NCBI taxonomy): domain Eukaryota; kingdom Metazoa; phylum Arthropoda; class Insecta; order Lepidoptera; family Noctuidae; genus Xestia; species Xestia rhomboidea. The sequence continues at coordinate 11,191,902 of OY970763.1, read as the reverse complement.
CAATATGAATATACTTTCTTAAATTTAAAATTTAATTTTCGCGAGAAAAATCATGATCTGTCAAATGACCAATTTGTTCGAGACGCTATTGTTTAACTATTGTGTCTACTTTGTGGACAGATCATGGGTTATAACGATACAATCGTTGGAGATAGTATCTTTTTCATAAAATATGAGTTCCAGAATACTATGTTCGTAGCAACATACAATTTTAATCAGAACAGTAGGAGGAAAGTACTTTTAAAAGTTGTCAAGTGTTTACATATTGGGGCTCGTGACTAGATTTGAAGTAAGTTTGTCAAAACTTTTAACTGACCTCGATTTATCATTGTGCTTTATATGATAGAAGCGATTCTTTGTACATAATAAAATTATATGAGTGTATGTTTGATACAAGAACATTGAACAACATGTTTAATTATTTATAAAAACTAAGGTCTTTTTATTATTTAAATAACTTAGATAAATTATGCAATTAACACCCAAATTACACGCTTAAAAAAACATACAATATTTGTGTCTAATTCATACAATAGAAATGTCAAAACGTTTTAGGGCGATTCTAATTAGAAAATTAAAGTCATTAAATACTAAATAAAATATTTACATACTATTTCGTAAAATGTGCTCTCTCACACTATTATTGTTGTATAGACCTACTGGAGTAAATACTACTAAAACGAAAACCGTTGTGGAAATTGCGGGAAAGCTGGATGAGGCTAACCCCTAAGAAAAAAAGCGGGAAGATGGCGGAGTTGAGTTGGATTGACACAAGCAAAGAGAGGCCTTTACCCAGCAATGCGGGTGAAGTCAAGCTGTGTGCTAATTTATGTAACCTTCTAAGTTAATCTTGGACATCACGCTGTCACGCAGGCTTTGTAAACAGTATCATATAGATCCATTCCAAACTAGTGTGTCGTCAGCCAGAAAGTGCTTAAGTCAAAGCTTTGCTAGCTTGTAATTCATTTTGTTATGATGGTTGTTATGCAGTGTGAGCAACATAGTAATTATGCTGTAGTATATAGTAACTCGGTGTGAATGTCCGTAGAATTTCCTTTTTTCTTTCTGTATTTCATAAGTGGAGTGTACCTGTAATTGACTTTCAGACTATTGTACTGTCCTTGATAACAACAAAATAATAATAAAATAGTTTATTGTCACAAAAGAAACATACATTAGTATACACTGATTTACGAGATGCTAAACTATGTAGCAGAAGTCTGTATACAGATATTGTGAGCCCTGCCTCTCAAACTAGGACTGCCTGTATCTAAAGAGACAGTGTTCAGCTGTGGGGTTACTTAAAAATATGGATTATACAACTGCGGACTGCGCCAACTTATTGTTCGTGCTAACAATCAGATTCTGATTGACTTTAAACATTTCTAAGAAATATGAAAGGAAAAATAATTTATTATAACAATTTAATACCTATATATGTGAATGGGTGAATGTGTGTGGAGATGTGTTTATGATGTACATGTATATGTGGTGAGTTTTTGTGTGAGGGTAATGAGTGTGTGGTGTTAAATGTATGCAATAAAAGCAGAAAAAAAGGCAATATTAGGCCATGCATTTTAGTAGTGATTCAGTTTGTTTTAGCTGTTATTTAAATAAAAAAAATAATCACTGTCATCGGTGGAGGAAGACGACCTGGGGAAACCTGGATTTATCTGAAATCGCCAACCTACGCTGCGCAAGTGTGATATAATTATCTCACTTGCTCAGGGTAGGTTGGCGATTTTGCGAGTAAAGGTCAAGCATTGATATGCTTGACCTTATTTTTATAAGAAGACGTCTTTGCCCAGCAGGGGACAGCCATAGACTGTTATTTTGTATTTTGTTCATAAATTGCTTTTTGTTCTTTCCAAAGAATAACCTTCCAGAATTAGGAAGTGGATAGGTGGCGGCTCCTGTCGTCGGCACAATAGACGCAACACGACGAGTGTTTAACCAATCAACGAGGCTGATTGCTTATTTGTCGTCCATTAACTGTCTTTGTTTATTTCACAGAAGACCCCTATTACTGCAGTAATTGTATTTTTGATAAGACCATTGTTTTACTGCTTCGTTGGTCGAGTAGCCAGTTCAATTCCCGGATCGGGTGTTACTGGGTTTTTTCATCAGGAATTACTCAGCAGCAGCCTGGATTTGTGCCTGGTTGATGGCCCCCTTATACATGGAACTTAAAACATAACTGGCAAAACGTGGGTTAAATAACCCTTCAAGGATTACAGACGTGATGTGATGTTTATGTATCATTGTTTTAAACCGAAATAAAATCCAAACCGCACTGCCCGCGTGGTGGATTATAGCCCATTCCCTCTCATTGAGAGGAGGCCGTGTCCCAGCAGTGGGAACATTATAGGCTGATGATGATGATGATGATGTTTTAAACCGAATGCACTGTTTGAAATATATTTTTTTCTGCCTCTATCAGAAAAGTTATTTAACCAGGTTATTTTATTCTATCAGAAAAGTTATTTTAACCATAAATCTGCTAGGTTGATTGTTTGTTCAGAAAAACTACTACGAGCATTACAGACGTCTTTGTGAAATAAGCCACCTATTTGTAAAAACTAAGAAACTTGGTATTCTTAGAAACTTTAAAACTCTGATTTGTTCTAAAAGAGACGGTGCACGGTGGCGCACACGGCTTTTGCAATTCTATTCAGACGTAGAGGTACATTTTATTTGCTGGCTCATTTCAAAATTTACTTCTTGAATATAAATTATTTTGTAGTTATGAAAGTACATAATGTGACGTAAAAAACTTTCTAGAATAAGGAAAAGTAAATTTATTAACTCAAACCGCAATCTAGCCACGCAGAAGTAAAATATAGACGAGAGCATCGCTTCGAAGTTTGAGTTAAAACTTGGAGTTATCCGAGCAAACATTATCAACGGTTTTGGTGCGTCTAATTGCATGTTTACTGGCTGGAAATAGATTCTCAAGTTGTTTGTTTTTAACTCACATTCCATCGGAGAGCTTCGTTGTACGCTTGTGTGGAGTTCTCGAAGAGCTCCAACCGTTGTAAGTAATTGCTGGAAAAACAAGTCGGTTAGAAATGTTAGAATAGGATTGCGATTGTTTTGATTAAGTCAATAAGGCATGAACATGCGTGGCAAAATTGGATTGTTTATTTGTTGGTAAGGTTTATTTTTAAGGAAGTTTTAATAACTAATTAACTAGCTCGTATTATCCCACTGCAACCAATTCTCAACATTGTTTTGTTTTTAAAAAAACGTTGCCTCACACTAGGACTTTCTCCTGTATCATGGGTGCGTTTACGGACATTTAAACTCATATACACAAACAAACCGCCAGATTCAGAACAACTACCTGTAGGCCATACAAATATTTGTTTGCGCGACACGCAGCCACTGCGCTAACCGTGTCGACATTGGAACCTTCATCGCTTTGCCTTTCTTGGGCAATCAAAAAACTGTATATTTTTCGGATCGTGGGTGCGTTTACAGACATTGGTGAGACATGTATTGAATACCCAGAAAATCTCTCTACTCATTGTAGTTTTGCAAATTTTAAAGATTTTTTCGTTCTTGTGGTTCCGAGCACACAATTCATTCGAAATTAATAACTGACTTCCAATGAAAAATAAAACCATTAAATCAAAAGACTGATTACACAGAACACATTAAAGCCACTAGCTTTGTATAACTATGAACTTAGCTCATTAAAGCGCTCTGCGGTTTTATAAACTTTCAACACACCATATTTTACGCCAAATACTGGCTGAAACAGTAATTTGGCATTCATTCTAACCCTGTTGACGCCATTAGAGATTATATGGTACGTTGGTTATAAGCGCAATAAGTATCTATGTCAGTTCTGGCCAAAACCACAGGACATTAACGTTGGAGCATGAGGCTAGTGCTGTGTGCAGGCCATATTATTTAGAGCTCTGCATTTGTAGGATGTCCACAAAGCTGTTTAGGTCATCCACAAACCACGTCATCAACTGCCTATATTTCTTCCAATTGTGTTGGGGTCGGCTTTCAGTAAAATCGGATGCAGCTGAATAAGCGAGCCACTGCCTATCCAATTCAAAACTCAGTAACTGGATAACACGAGACTTTGGTAAGACTGCCTATCTCAATCCAATGCCAGTAACTGATGGATTGAGACTGATTGTTAGACGTTCATGCTTCTGACTATCCACCACGACTATCTAAAGATCTAAAAGTGACAGCTGAAACCAATGGCTTAAAGTGCTTTCTGTGGCACGAAGTGATCTCTGTAGATAAGGGATGGTTATCCATCCATAAATCTACCTCGGCAAGCGTTGCTTAACTTTGAACATCGACCCATGCCGCTGCTATTATTTAGCCGCAAGTCCCTCCTATAAATCACATGTACCAAATCAGTATAAAAGTAATAAAAAGAAAATACCTTCGGAATCTTTTTTTAATTAACTGGGTACTAAATGGAGTAATCAATCATTGTCTGCGCAATATAACGTGAAATGGCAGGTGGAGGCCCAAGTGGCCTCGTGGTACCGGGACGTATAATAAGGCCGATCAATGACACTCTATGACTCCATTTTATGAGGGGTCCCTGATCACTCTATCGTGGGACGTTCAAGTTGAGCCCTTTGTTTCTATACGACTGAACAGAAATACGTGTTATGAACTGAGTGTATCTCGTAACATATTTTTTAACGGTTGGATGCTCAAATGTGCTGCAAAAAATAGGAACATAAAGCTTTCTGTTTTTGCGCAAAGTATCTCGAACACCAGCTGTTTTATATTATAGCATCGCATCGTCACACACCTGATGCAGACGGTGAAGTAAATCACGAAAATAAACAACGGTACCGAATAGACAATTTGTCACTACATTCCAAACTGTGGAACTTTAGCTTTGTTTGTTTAACATACCCTCTTTCTCGGAACACGTTCACCGCGTTACATATGGGTCTCTCTTCCGGCTCTAATTTAGTCTTCATGCTTCTCAGATACCCCTTTGTCACTTCTGAGATACACACACCCGCACGTCATAACTACACCAACTGTTTTTCGTCCCAACGTTCCGAATTCTCAAATAAATCTAGGTGACCTCGATTCCCTCAAGTATATAAAATTTGGGGTTGGCGACGACGATCCCGAATTATGATATTCATGAAATTAAAATTTAGTATCTGTTATTATCTTTACGACAGAATTTATGAGGGATAAAAATGATGTTAAATCCGAATGGTTTCTGGAACCAGTAAGAATTTAATATTAATTTCAAATACTTAAAATGAAACTGCACTTTCGGGGAGCAATAACTCGGTATTATTTAAATGCAAGGATGATCTACTAACCCTCATTTGCTAAAGGATTCATTAAAATAATAATTTAAATCGAACGAACATAATTTATGTAGGTATATGTATAACAACAGCACATATGTTGATTTTACGTTAAATAAATCAAATGGTATTCTGATAACAGTGACATCTGCTTTTGTTAGTTTTAAAACATAACGTAACATCACGTCTGTAATCCCCAAAGGGTTAAGCAGAGGTGTACCTAATAGCACACCCACATTGCGCCAGTTATGTTTAAGTCCCATGTAATAGGGGGCGAGCCTATTGCCATTAACCGGGCACAACTCCAGGCTCCGTGGCTGATATTTTGCAACGGTTTGCCCGACACGGGAATCGAGCCTAGGACCTCATGCTCAGTAGGCGCGCTTGCTACCACTAGACCAACGAGGCAATCAGTTAGTTTCAAACACTTCGCAAAAAAGTATAATAACGCCGTAAACAGAAATGGAAAAATGTTTAGAAAAAAACACGAGGTCATGTTTTCTTTACCATTCCTCTGTTTAACACAATAGAGGTGCAGATAAGAAAGTGCCAGTTACACTGGCAAATGTACAAACATCAATCTAAAGCGTTTCCTGAAAACGAACCGTTCTCAGACAAATGTAAAGTTTTATTGTTATTTCATCCTTGTCGTAAAATATCTATGGCGGACATTTTCTTGTCTTTGAACACGAAAACTACGGGAAGTATTAAAAGTCTTTTGCTAAGAACTTTAAACTTGCAACTTTGAGTCTGCAACTTCGTTTGCGAGAAGATTTTTTAATGTTGCAGTTTGTTTTTGCAAATAATTTGATACTTATATGATTTCATGAAATATGTAGGTATTTGGTTTAGAATGTTGTACCTAACTAAGAAAACTTTTATTTTATCATAGTGGGAAAGGTCGAAAGGATAAATTAAGAAACAGACACGTCATTGTACTTGTCAGAGGGAATCCAGCAATGGTGCCCTCCAGCTTGAGGCAACGGAGGACCCGTCCTTAGCTGTGAGTACTCAGGACTGTATTTCTAGCCAAGATACAATACCTGACTTAGGTAATTTTGTCTCACCTAATAGTCTTGATACTAATCTTTCAGTTATGTTCTCTGATAGTATAGGTAGAGGGCTAGGGAAATTAATCAGTAATAACCTGAGTTATTGTACGCAAAATTATTGTATGCCTGGGTCGACCTACAAGCAGGTTATGGCATCAGTAACAAAAACTGTTTGTAATCCTAATACTGCCATTACTATATGTGTTGGTAATAGCTCTAAGATTAAAAAGGAAGACATTACTGACTGTGTCTCAGAGTTGTTAAAGTTAAAATGTGGTAAAATCATATTGTGTGCTTTTCCCTATTTTGAAAATTTGGGTAATAGAAAAAACAATTATATACATATGTTAAATAACCATGTACATTCTTTAGTAGGTCACTATAGTGACAGACTTATATATCTGGATATCAACACTATTGTTGGTAAACTGAAGTCGACACGGGGTAAGGTGTATCTACCTATTAGATGTAGACACAAAATAGCTCGGCTATTAGCTTATAATATTCACACAGACATAAATAGTATGTCTAAGTTTAGTCCTATTATTAACACTGCGACTATTAGTAGTAATACTAATGTACAGGTGACTTTAAATGAATATAGCATTAGTGCTATAAATGTTTACAATCATTGTACTGAGGAGGATCCATGTGTCACCGTGGAGAATTCTCATTTAGGGTCTCATTTAGGGTATATTAGTGATAGGGTCTTGTTGTCTGAGGATGGCACGGGAGTCTCCGGCCTCACTCCAAATATTAATTTAAACTAGAAAGTGAGACAACAGAAGGTACCATTAACAATATTGTTAATCCTACCAACAGCAAGGTATCTTCTTGCACTCAATTAGTTAGTAAAAAAGGGCCTCAGCAGAACACTTTGAAATTATTCCACCAAAATATCCAAGGCATTTCTTCCAAATTATTAGAAATTGAATTGTTTTTAGAAAATAGTAAGTTTGACATTATTTGTTTTACTGAACATTGGCTAAAGGATTACCAAATGCTTATCAATTATGAGAACTATATGGTGGGTAGCTGCTTTAACCGTAAAACTATGCTTCGTGGAGGTTCCCTAATATTAATAAAAAATTGTTTTAAATATAAGCAACGTAATGACATAGTAGGTCTCTCAGTTGAACATTGCGTCGAACTGTCCTGTGTTGAGCTAGATAAGCATGTAATTGTGTGTGTGTACAGACCCCCAAACTATCAAAACTTTTCCTTATTTGAATCAATAATGGAAGATGTCCTGGCAAAACTTGCAGCCAGTAATAAATCTACAATTATTTGTGGTGATTTCAATATCAATATTTTAGAAGAAAGTTCAAATAGCAGTCGGTTATTAAATCTTTTTAAGTCGTTTGACTTGACCAACACTTTTATAGAACCTACTAGAGTCACTCCTTCTACTGCTACTTGCATAGATAATGTTTTCTGCGATTGTGATTACTTAGATAAGGCCATAGTAAATTGTCTGCCTTCTGACCATAGCGGACAAACTGTAACTTTTAGGTGTAATATACCCCCATTGCAAAAAGTTCAAATTAAATTTAGACCTATAACTTCTAGCAGATTAAATAGGTATAATATTTCGCTACAAAACAAGTTAAGTGCTATGAGCCTTGACGATATTAATATAAATCAATTGTATGATCGTTTCTTTTCAATAGTTCACACGGAATTCAATAAAACTTTTGAAAAGAAGACAAAAAGTATTTGCCCTAAATTCATATTTAGTGATTGGGCAACTAGAGGTATCCGAAAAAGTAGGGAAAGACTATTTGAGCTTTATGGCCTTAAGCCTTTTATAAACACTGAAACTTTTAACAAGTATGTTGCTAAGTATTCAAAAATTTTTAGAAATACATGCAAGGTTGCTAAAGCCCTGCACATTAGCAACAAGATCAAAACAGCAGAAAATAAAATAAAGACAGTTTGGAAAGTCATAAATAACGAGACTAACAGGAAGAAAATACGTAACACTAGCTACACATTAGATACAGCATGTGGTCCTAAGCTCTGATCAGGAAGAAGCTCAAGAATTTGTAAATTTCTTTAGCGATGTACCATTAAAAACTACAGATGCACTTATTTCCTCACCTAAACTCTCAATTGGTTTATTAAAGGCGAATGTGTCTGGCTGCCTGGCTGAATTTAAATTTAAACACATTAACCCTATGATAGTTATTAAAGCTTTCCGGCAAATAAAAATCAAACTGACCGAAGATCTATGGGGAATGTCTATCAAAGTTTGTACATCCATACTTGAGACTATAGCCCCTTACCTAGCTTTAATTTTTAATTTATGTGTAGACCAAGGAGTTTTCCCTGATTTAATGAAATACAGTAAAGTCATACCTCTTTTCAAATCCGGGGACAGTAAAGACACTAATAATTATAGACCTGTATCGGTTTTACCAGCTTTTAGCAAGGTTTTTGAAAAGGTAATGCTTAATCAAATGCTCTATCATTTTAACACTAACAGAATCTTACATGATCAACAGTATGGTTTCACCAAGGGACGTTGTACAACTGACGCCGGTGTAACCTTATTAAAGCACATATTTACTGCGTGGGAAGAGTCTCAAGACGCCATAGGAATTTTTTGTGACCTCTCCAAAGCGTTTGATTGTGTAAATCACGACACATTACTTTTGAAACTTGAGCATTACGGACTGGGTAAACTTGCACTTAGTTTGGTAAAATCTTATTTGAATGATAGACAACAACATGTTCAAATAAATGGTGTTAATTCACATGGTTTAAAAGTAAAAATGGGGGTTCCACAAGGCTCAATATTGGGTCCTTTCCTTTTTCTAGTATATATAAATGATCTACCCTATTTATTGAAAAACCAACCTCAAAATATGGTGTTATTTGCTGATGACACTTCCTTAATTTTTAAGATAAATAGGCGGGCCCAAAATCTAGATGACGTAAATAATGCCCTACTTCAGGTCCAAAATTGGTTCACAGCAAACAATTTGGTATTAAATGAAAAAAAAACCAAATGCATAAGATTTGCTTTACCGAATGTTAAAAGTAGTGATTGTGATATAGTACTGAATAAAGAGAAACTTGAATTCGTAGATAAAACGGTTTTCCTGGGGATTACGCTTGATTCAAGGCTACAATGGGGTTCTCATTTAACATCTCTTGCGGGGCGGCTAAGTTCAGCAGCATATGCCATTAGAAAAATCCGTCAGTATACTGATGTAGATACCGCTAGACTGGTTTATTTTAGTTACTTTCATAGTATAATGTCTTATGGCATTTTGCTATGGGGACGGGCTGCAGATATTGAGTCTATATTTATTCTGCAGAAAAGAGCCATCAGAGCCATATATAATCTTCATAGGCGCGATTCTCTAAGGGAACTGTTTAAGGATATTGGCATCATGACAGTACATTGTCAATACATCTACGAAAACATAATGTACGTCAGAAAAAATCTGCACCTTTTTGGTAAAAGGGGTGACAGACATAATTACAGTACTAGAAATAGGGACCAACTAGTTCAGCCAGGCTTCAGACTCGCTAAAGTAGACTCATCTTTCATGGGGTACTGTTTGAGATGCTATAATAAAATTCCACAAAGTATTCTTGAACTGAATGAGACGAAATTTAAAACATGTATTAAACGCACACAATGTAAGCAAGCATATTACAAGTTGAGCGATTATATCGCTGATAAAAATGCTTGGCTCAATGCTGGTCCTGCTTCACAAGGACAGGGGCGCTTAAATTGATAGCATCAAATGGTATTGTTGGAGCTGCTGAAGATTGTACAACTATCTTTGCATTGTATAGATTCAATCTCTTTAGTATTATATAATCGCATAGCCCATATTGTGTGAGTACTATGTACTAGAAAGCTATCATTCACTGGAAACCTACGTCTTTTCTTGACTTGAATGTGCCCTGGCGGTTGAGAATATGTCATGCTCACTCAAAAGTCTCGCTGATGGTGGCGCATGTGTCGGATCATTTAGTTCCCTTCAAAATGGTTGAGTTGAATGGTGCTGATCTATGCGTCATGTCCGTGAACGGGCGCTGTCGGTTGTGACTGGTCATCTCTCAGTTGCCATGGCTTATTTTAATGAATTATTTTAGTTTTTGAATTGTTTTTTTTTTCTGTTTTGTTTTACTGTGGACACTTTTAACGTGCACATCTTGCTACATTGTTCTCACATAATATTCCATCTCAACATGAATGATGTAACCAAGATTTTGTAACAATATTCTGATTTAAAAGAGTGTCCATGGAGTTTCTTGCCCGTTCTTCTCCATAGAGATCTACGCTAGGGAATGGGCAACTACAGTACTTTCACAGTTTTTATGTCTTGTGACTGGGACTGTAGCTACATTTAATTTTCATCTTTGTTTCGACAATTCAAAAGTGCCTGTAACTGGCTTACTTGAAATAAATGCTTTGATTTTGATTTTGATTTTGATTGTGCAATTCTAACTGCGATTATTACTTTGTCTTCTTTTCTTTTATAATATTTGACCAAGTTTTTTTTCTTAATAATACCTATTTATCTACTTTATTTCATTGCCTAATCATAATCAGTTTGCAGTTCAAACATTTTTTATAATTTTACTGACAAAATAGTGGAATAGTACATTTTGATACAAGTGGAGAAAGTTTGTTATTGCATCCGAGGCGGAATTAACTCACGAGCCGTAGGCGAGGGTGTTTTTGAGCCGAGAACTGCAATAACAAATGTCCACGTGCATCAAACGACGTTTTTCAATACACTTTTGAAGAAATTAAATAAAAGAACGTAAAATATTTTTGTCATGAATTATTAGGAAACTATGATTTTCTTTTCTTTTTTTCCACGCTTTGCTTTCGCCAGGTCGAAGGAGAAGCAAAGTTATGAAGCTGTTATACAGCCTAATATAAAAAATAGTTTTTTTTTATGTATTTTTGAATTTAGAACACATATAAATGTTAATTTGTTTAAAAAGGTAAATATTAGTTTTAAATAATCATGTTTATCTATGATATTCTATTTATAAACACAATTTGAATATTCAAAAAACATTTACGCCCTACAGACGCATTATTACTTTGCTGAAATAAAAAAAAACATTCAATTCCGACTATAGGCATTGAACCAATTTGGACTAAGCTTATCTGTGGCAATTTTCATTCCCGCACTCGTGTTGGAAAATGAAAAAAATCGCACGTGTGTGTAATACATTGCATGTTGAACCTAATCATAGTGCGTTAAGAACCGGTTTTCGAGGAAGTGTATTGAAAAATATATTTTTTCTTTCACTCTGGCTATAATATAATCATCAACACAAACCCCCGTCCACTGGTCCCCCACTAACTTTAATTTTATTTTTTCAAGACCATAACTTTCGTGAAATCAAAAGCCCATCTTTATAATATTGGCAACGCGTCACAAAATTTTACAGCATAGGTCTTGCGCCATTTAATACTCCATGAGCCGCATACAATGTCCATCGTTTACCTTTTATAACTTATTGGACATAAAGAATAATATTGAAAAGACCTAAAAATATGTGGAATATCTTTCTTTATGACTAGGTATGTACTTATTGGATCCAATCGGGGTCTATATTGGGTTTTAGGCTCTGACTCAATAGGAGAACGTGGTTCCTTTGAAATTTCAACGGAGGTCTATGATAAAGAAAAGGTTCCAGGAAAATTATGATAGGCGCTACGTGCTGGCTACGGCGTAGCGGTACTGCTACGCTTTCGTAGCCGAAAACTTACGAACTAATGAAATCAATTTTTTAACAAAGGTTGTTTTATTGGATAATGTGCTTTTTGATTGTTAAACTACTTCCCATATGGTGTACTTTCTCGTTTGGCAATGAAACTGTCACTAGTAGTGTCACACATCCGTCTATGAACTCTCTATAAACATGTAGAGAAAAGTGGAAACATCGAAAGATCGTTTCACTTCCACAAAGTTGTCGGTACATACATGTACGTCACACTGCTATGAAATTGCGAAACATGAAAAGTCGCTCCGTATAAGTTCTGTTGCACTTAGAGACGATGTGGGTGTATGTTGAGTTTTTATTACTGTCGCGAGTTTAAATATGTTTTCATACTACTTCATGTTCATATTTTACGTAGCGACATACTTTACGCTACAGGTTTGAATGAAAACAGACAGTTTGTAAATAACACAATACAAATTATCCGTCATCATCATCATATCAGCCCAGAATCACCCACTGCTGGGTATGGGCCTCCCCTATTTTCTGCCACACTTCCCGGTTCTGTGCGTCCCTTATCCAGTCCCCCGCGACTCTGACGATATCGTGAACCCAACGAGATTTAAGACGGACCTGGTTTCTTTGACCTAACCATAGCCACCACTCTGTCAAAGTCTTGCTCCATCGGTCATCACCACGTCTAGCGTCTAGATGTCCTGCCCAGGTCCACTTGAGGCGCAGCGCCCAGTCCCCGATTCAACTTAAATTGTTCGTACCTATGTAAAACGAAGGTAAATTAGTCATACATACTTGCGTTTATGAGTAATTTACACTTCGTTGTCAGCTAATTGTGTCCTGAGTTAGATAATTACTTTACAAGCATGTCACTAGGTACCAATAATTGAAATAGATTGCTTGTTCTAATTTGATTTGAACTATCCCAACACCACTGTTTCAAGCACGAAATGTGGACCTTAAAGACTGCATGTGGATGAGATTATTGTGTCTACTTCGTGGACAGATCATGGGATATTAGCATTGTTAAACTTAATTTAAAATTGAAATATTGTCTTAAAAAATCAACATGTTGTGTTACAAAAGTTAGTGACAGAAACGAATCGCTGCAAAACCAACTCCACGTAGTCTTGTCTGCCCTACCCCTAGAGTGTTATTTAAAATCGCGTAGGCGCGGAGGGGCGAGGCGGCCTGCGAGCTGAGGAGCAGGTGGTTCTAACACTGAGTGTTAGAACCCCAAACCGCAGCCGCGGTGGTGGGCGTGAACCACATCTGCGACAATAAGCTCGCATGGGACCTGGGAGCCCCGCAGCGCCGGAGCCGTGACAGAAACCATGCCTGCTGCATGTTGCGTGCTTGCTTGCATGCTGCATGTTTGCTTGCATGCTGTATGCTTGCTGCATGCATGGTGTATGCTGGTTTGCATGTTTGCATACTGCATGCTTGTTTACATGTTTGCATACTGCATGCTTGTTTACATATTTGCATACTGCATGCTTGTTTGTCTTTTGCAGTCTGTATGGTGTCGGACGTAAAGAATAGCACCATCCCATATCTTCCCGTGGGTGTCGTAAGAGGCGACTAAGGGACTTACTAGAGAATGGGCAGCAGCGTTCTCTGTGCTTTTGTAACAACCGTACTGCGATCGCCAACCCGCCTGCCAAGCGTGGCGATTATGGCAAAACACATGAAAAGCGCATCAAAGAAATGGCCCCTAGTGCCCGGCAGCCCGTCTACCCTCGACTACGGCAGCGGTCGAGGCTACGGCGTGGCAAGGGGTGCGAAGAATCTCCGGAAGGGATCCGGCTGCCAATACCAGCGACTGGACCTGGCAACATATAACACACGCACACTCCGGACCGACGAGAAGATAACGGAACTCGAAGAGGAATTGAGCAGGCTGCGATGGAGTATTGTGGGATTATCAGAAGTCCGAAGAGAGGGGGAGGACACGATAATCCTGAAATCCGGCAACCTGCTCTATTTCCGAGAGGGTGACCGGCAGTCCCAGGGTGGTGTCGGGTTTATCGTCCACAAGTCCCTCGTGAACAGCGTAGTGAAGATCGAGAGTGTGTCGACCAGGGTGGCGTACCTTATACTCAGAATATCCTCAAGATATTCGCTGAAGGTCATACAGGTTTACGCCCCGACCTCGGCACACCCCGACGACGAAGTGGAGACCATGTATGAGGATATTACTAAAGCCATGCATGGTTCCAAAACTCACTTTACCGTTGTCATGGGGGACTTCAACGCGAAACTGGGCAAACGAGACGGGGATGAGCTGCAGGTGGGGCAATTTGGAGTTGGACGTCGGAATCGCCGGGGTCACCAACTGGCTAGTTTTATGGAGAAGGAGGGCCTCTATATGACGAACTCCTTCTTCAAAAAGCCTGAGCACAGGAAGTGGACCTGGCAGAGCCCCGATGGTGCAACGAGAAATGAGATTGACTTCATCATGTCTACCAAGAAGCAAATGTTCAATGATGTCTCTGTGATCAATTCGGTGAAAACCGGGAGCGATCACCGCATGGTAAGAGGCACATTGAACATCAATATCAAGCTTGAAAGGTATCGACTGATGAAGTCTACGCTCCGTCCAGCACAGATTCAAATCCAAAACCCCGAGAGCTTCCAGCTTGAACTCCAGAACCGTTTCGAGTGCCTAGGAAGCTCAGTGGACGAATATAACGATGGGTTCGTGGAAGCTGTCCATGCGACCGGGTCTAAGTTCTTCAAGGCACGTCGTACAGATCAGAACAAGAGACTCTCCGATCACACTCTCAAGCTCATGAAGGAGCGGCGTGAGATGATCCTGCAGTCTTCAGACGAGGCGTGTAAATACCGGCAGCTCAATAGACGGATCTCTAAATCCTTGAAGAGCGACCTCCGCCGCTTTAATACCGAGCGTATTAAAGACGCGATTGAGCGGAATAAAGGCTCCAAGGTATTTGCAAGAGATCTGGCTATTGGGCAGAGCCAGCTCACGAAACTGAAGACCGACGATGGTAGGATCTTGTCCGCCAAACCGGAGCTTCTGAGGGAGATCGAGAGCTTCTATGGACAGTTGTACACGTCAACCAATAAACCCGTCGTAGATCTAGCAAACGACCCAAGAGCTAGACTGACCCGACACTATACCGAAGACATCCCGGACGTCAGCCTGTACGAGATTAGGATGGCTCTGAAGCAACTCAAAAACAACAAGGCACCGGGTGATGACGGAATTACAGCCGAACTCCTGAAGGCGGGTGGAAAACCAGTTCTTAAGGCCCTTCAGAAGCTGTTTAATTCCGTCATACTTGAGGGAAATACGCCACAGGCATGGTGCGGGGGTGTGGTGGTACTCTTCTTCAAGAAGGGCGACAATGCCCGGTTGAAGAATTATAGGCCCATCTCACTTCTAAGCCATGTCTACAAGTTGTTTTCAAGAGTCATCACGAATCGTCTCGCGCGCAGGTTTGACGATTTCCAGCCTACCGAACAAGCCGGTTTCCGAAAAGGCTTTAGCACCGTGGACCACATACATACGCTGCGGCAGGTTATACAGAAGACCGAAGAGTATAACCTGCCCCTCTGTTTAGCGTTTGTGGACTACGAGAAAGCCTTCGATTCGATCGAGACCTGGGCTGTACTGCAGTCTCTCCAACGGTGCCAAATTGACTATCGGTACATCGAGGTGTTGAAGTGTTTGTACAAAAACGCCACCATGTCAGTCCGACTTCAAGACCAAGCCTCGGAACCTATCCTCCTACAGCGAGGTGTGAGACAGGGAGACATCATATCTCCGAAACTATTCACCGCTGCATTGGAGGATGTCTTCAAGGTTCTGGACTGGAGAGGGCTAGGCATCAACGTCAATGGCGAGTACATCACTCACCTTCGGTTTGCCGACGATATAGTGGTCATGGCTGAGACCATGGAGGACCTCAGGACGATGCTCGATGACCTCAGTAGAGCTTCCGGAAGAGTGGGTCTTAAAATGAACATGGACAAAACCAAGGTCATGTTGAATGCCCATGTCACACCCACTCCTATCAAAATCGGAGACTCTATACTCGAAGTTGTAGACGATTATGTGTACCTGGGACAAACGGTCCAGTTAGGTAGGTCTAACTTCGAAAAAGAGGTCAATCGTCGAATCCGACTCGGCTAGGCAGCGTTCGGGAAGTTGCGCGGTATCTTCTCGTCCAACTTACCGCAGTGTCTCAAGACGAAAGTCTATGACCAGTGTGTGTTGCCAGTGATTACATACGGGACCGAAACGTGGTCGCTCACAATGGGCCTCATCAAGCCTCATCACAAGGCTTAAAGTCACCCAAAGGGCAATGGAGAGGGCTATGCTCGGAGTTTCCTTGCGCGATCGAATCAGAAATGAAGACATCCGCAAGAGAACCAAGGTTACCGACGTAGCCCGAAGAATTGCCAAACTTAAGTGGCAGTGGGCAGGTCACATTGCTCGCAGAACGGATGGCCGATGGGGCCGAAAAGTTCTGGAGTGGCGACCGCGAACCGGAAGACGTTGCGTTGGAAGACCTCCCACTAGGTGGACCGATGACCTGGTGAAGGTTGCGGGAGTCCGCTGGATGCGAGTCGCATGGGACCGGTCAATGTGGCGACACTTGGGGGAGGCCTATGTCCAGCAGTGGACGTCTTTCGGCTGAAATGATGATGATGATGATGATGCTTGTTTACATGTTTGCATACTGCATGCTTGTTTACATGTTTGCATACTGCATGCTTGTTTACATGTTTGCATACTGCATGCTTGCTGCATCCATGATGTATGCTTGTTTGCATGTTTGCCTGCTTCTTACAGGAAAATAAAAACCACGTGTTCACAATCAACTGTTTTAATGAATTTTCTGTGATGTGATAGATGAGTCTTTCCATTATTATGCATATGAAATGTATGCCAAAAGATGATTCTAACTGTAAACTTTCAGAGATATGATAGTTCTGCCTTTAAATGACTATCGATATAAAATTTATGCCAAAAGATGATTCTGAATGTGAACTTTCTGCGATAAGATGGTTCTACTTTTAATTCTTATGCATATGAAATTTATGCCTAAAGGCGATTCTGACTTAAAAACATATGAGTTTTGAACGTATGATAAATGAGTGTCTGCCAAACGATTTTCTGCGAAAATCTATGCTATCGAATATAATGAAATTTATGCTATCCGCTGGTATGCAAAATAATATTATGACATTAAAAGTTCTGCTATAAAAGGTAGACCCTGCAGTGACACATATTATTACGTAAGTTCGTTTCGTCGAAATACTTTAAATAAGTAATTGAATCTGAGATTGTATTAACTTAAAGCCACTCTAAGCTTGGATCTCAGGTAACTTCGATACTTTGTCGCAGTTCTTTATTTTAAAGGATTATCCTCAATGAATACTAAAAAGTTTTTGTGAAAGTAAACACGTCGTTTATTCCAATAAAACCGTTTTAAAATCTAGGCATGATAGGACTTTAAGAAAGCATTAAATAAGTGTTGGTTTAAACGCTAATACAAGTCTGGGTTCTATTGCTATATCCACAATTTATAACAAAGAAGGTAGAAATATCTTGTTGATATATTTTTTTGCCATGGATGGATGGAGATGGAGAGGAAGGCCAAAGACAAGATGAAGGGATTTTGTGAGGAAAGATATGAAAGAGAAAGGAGGAAATTATACCGTGACGTATGACAGGGGAGAAATGAAGAAGAAAACGAGCTGCGCCGACCCCAAATAGAATGGGACCAGGGCAGGGAGATGGTAATGATGATCTAACAACATGCTTGCAATAGGCTTGTGTCCTGAAAAAAAACTAATCAGTCCGTCAGTTAGATTGTCAAAAAATATTTGAGACGTATTTTTCCTTTTGTTACGTAGACCAAAATTGACGAAGATGCGACGCTTTTAAAATTATCAAGACGTCACGCCGCGCCGTGCTATAATTTTAGTGCGTTGTGACGTTACGAGCCCCCTCTCCCGAGATTTGATGCGTTTTATCTTTGTAAATTTTCATTGATTTACAAAAACAAAAATACGTGTCCATTATTTTCCAATACTCTAACTGACGGAGAGCAGTGGTGGCCCAGTGGTGGCGGCCCCGACTTACGAACAGTAAGTCGTGGCCGCCACCAGCAGCGCGTGGCGCATTACTTTGTGTAATTTATTTCATCACTACTGCTCTCAAAACGGTGAAGAAAAACATCGTGAGGAAACCGGCATGTCCTAGAACCAAAAATTCGAAGACATGGTGACATCTACCAATTCGCACTGGGCCCGCGTGGTGGATTATAGCCCATTCCCTCTCATAGAGAAGAGGCCTGTGTCCCAGCAGTGGGAACATTAATAGGATGATGATGATGAACTGACGGACTAAATAGATTTGCAATTTATTGATGGTGGAAACTAGCCTAATCTCAATAGTCAGTCGTGAACTAGACCAAGTTAAACAGATTAAAATATAAGTAAAATAGATACGAGTAATCTACATTTACAATTCCCACACAATGTGTCTTCAACACTACGGACAAAACACTACCAACCACTATTTGGTGGATGACCATCGCACACGCATTACTTCAGACCGACTTAACATTCACTGATTCAAATAGAATTTGGGGAATCAAGCTAGAGACGTGGTTCTATTTTCTATGCCAAACTCGTTCGACTGAAAATTGTGACGTAAATAGAACGGACAAATGCTTTTGTGATTATTAAGATCAAGGTTTTTAAGTTTGCTGACTTATTTGACTATTCGTTGGCTTTATGAAGTGTCTTATATAGTTGGTGCCAGTTAAGATGAGAATAGCGGTCATTGCCCTTTCCCTAATATCTCTTCGTACGAACCAAAGCAAATAAACCATGTATCGTTATTTTTCATTACAAAAAAATGTTGAAGATCATGATAGATGACGATTCAAGACTTGAACAGGCTTATTTTTGGTTTTCAAAGTTACGAAGTTTAATAAATGTAGATGGGTCAATGACCGCTATTCTCATCACCAACACCACCAACCACCAACCAAACCAACATACCACCACCAACTAAACAACTATACACCAACCACAAACAACACCAATCTCAACACACACCAACACACCTACTATAGGTATATGTTATATCTACCCCTTTCATTGACACAATAATAGATTTTTCAGCAACACGATTCCGAAATAATGATATAAATAAATTGTTCACTTAAGTTCTATTAACAACTAAACTAATTCTATTTATAATTAAGCGTTACTTTGACACTTTGCAAATACAGAAAGTGCCATAATTTGTATGCAATAAATTAATTTGAAACTATACTTGACGCGTGTTTCGCCACTCCTCGGCATGGTCGGAGCCGCATTCTGCATTAAAACCTGGATCTACATTTTGGGAAATTAAAATAAAATAAATGCAGAACAGAGAGCAGCGGTCTGTCAACAGTAAGTCGTGGATTCAAACCCAGGCAGGCGCATACCTTGTGTAATTTATTTCATCACCTCTGCTCTCAAAACGGTGAAGGAAAACATCGTGAGGAAACCGGCATGTCCTAGAACCAAAAAATTCGAAGACATGTGGCATCTACCAATCCGCACTGGGCCCGCGTGGTGGATTATAGCCCATTCCCTCTCTTAGAGAGGAGGCCTGTGTCCCAGCAGTGGGAATATTAATAGGCTGATGATGATGAAATGCACAACATTTATTTATTTTTCAGTAAAAAAGAAATAGCTCCTGTAAACGCCACACTTATTCACTACCAGATTTGTTGATACCGATAACGTTGACTGCATCTACTGATTTTCTTTTGCCCTGACTATAACTGCATGATACATTCTTGTAAATAGATTAGACACTAGCTGCATGCAACTAAGTTTACCAAGAAGAGCTTCGGCGTCCATATTCATGTATTTAACCGACACATTTTCGACGACAGAGTAAATTATAATGTAGCTTGCGTCAAGCGAGACTCCCCAATTTATGTTGCTACAGCGCTATAATAGGAGACTAATAATATATATATAATATACTATAAGGAGATAAGCTCCTCCTTTTGGATGTCGGTTAATAAAAAAACCACCCTCTGCCGCCAAATAGAAGAAAGAAAAACTGTTTTTTTTTTAATGCGTTGTTGTATTTTTAATTTTTAAATATATTATTGTTATATTGTACTAGGCGCCCGCGACTTCGTTCACTAGTAAATGTTCATAAAAGTAGCTCATATATGCTATACCAGACACTAGGTGCCAAACATCCAGATCCGTCAAACATCCACCCAAACTTTCACATTTATAGTAGTAGTTAGATTCTTACTAATTAATTATAGCTCTAGAGTAATCCTTGAAACGTGATAATAGTTTCACAAACATCTACCAACAAGTGCCCTCTTGTCAACGACATTTGAACGACAAAAGATAGACGTAATAATATTATACAAGTCATAAACCTATAGGTAATTTTTGCCAAACTTATAACGATATCAGAAAAAATTACAAACACGACGATGGCGGGATCTAGTGAGCAAACTAAGACACTACCATCCCCTTGGTGTTACGTCGACTACGCCTTATCTACAATCTAGTGGTTTAGAAGCTTGTTTTAGTTTTTTTTTTCCGGAGTCCTTATAACATCGCCCAACATGATATTAGAAACAGTTCATTAGGATTTTAGAGCAATCGATTAGGATTTAGGCCATTTGCGCGCTCGGACACTTGCGTGACTTATTTATCATGGTTTTCGGGGTCGCTGATAACAAAAATGAGGTCGTAATCAGCGACCCCGAAAACCATGAAAACGACTCCCATGATAAAAAGTCGCGCAAAAGTGTAGTCGCGCAAATGTCCATTCGCACAAGTGTCCATGCGCGCATATTTCCGTTCTCGCAAAAGTCCAATCGCGCAAAACTCCATGCGCGCATGTCTTTTCGCGCAAGGATCTTTCGCGCAAATGTCTTTCGCGGAAAAGTCCCAGATCCAAACTTAATAACCTATAAAATTGACTTTAAAATAGAAAAAGGATTACTCAAAAGTTATTATACTGATCGAATTCAATAACTAGTAACTCAAATGTGTATTTTCAAGCCGCCCTTTTAAACATTTATATTCGCACTGTCACCTACTATACCATTAAGGCATATTCATATTTTTGACACTTTTAATTTGAATTTATTTTCGCTCATTTAAATACTATCCATAATAATTACATTCTAGTGCCCCAGTTTCAGTAAAGCAAACGCTAATGGAAGTTATTTTGTGTTCCGCGTTGAATTCCAAATAAAGATGCTCTGCGATCGTAACAGAATAATTAATTTAATTTATATCCATATTTAAATAACGAAACAACGTTAAGTAAAGTAACATTTGAATTTGAAATGAAACGTAAAACCATTTCGAAGCAATTAAAGACTAGAAATTACGTAAACGATTCATTTGGAACGATAAACATAGAGCCAGTATATTCAGGTAAAGTTGTAAGTGGTTTCTAAAAATAAATTGCAATACTTTCATTAAAGTTTACGGGAAAGCCGAACGTTTGCCAAGTTTCCTTGTTAAGCGGAAAGAATTAAGTTTTGAATTCCCAGGAGAAACCACCTACCTACAAGATGAAGATTGTTGATTAGGACGCACCCTTTTGACCGTCATTCTCTGATAAAGGCAGCATAATGAGCGGTCGGGTGGAAACCGACCCTCACGCAAGCAACATACTTGCTTATGTTTTCTTACGTCGATAAAAACTTACCTATTCAAAGTAGGTAGGTACTTTTATTTTTATTCCTACTCAATACATCAAAAGTCTGTGACTGTTTTATTGAATTCTGTATCTCAGTGAAGCCTTATCTTTACTTCTGAAGTTTGTTAAAAATCTTATTTGAATATAAAGTAGAAATATAATGACGACGAATTTTTGCACTTCGAAAATTTGAAAAGAATTTAATATTACATCACAGCGAATTTTTATTACTAAGTTACTTTATTATTGAAACAAAATTGTGTTGGTCCTATAAATTTTATTTTGCATAACCAGATTTCAATCATCAAAGATTATTTTTCGATCATCATTTGAAAAGTAAACTGGTGCCCTGACACAGTGAGTCGGGATCGCGGCAGGCCACGAATTAGACGGCGGGACGAATTGGACAGGTTCCATCAGAACTGGAAGGAGGACGCGCGGGTTCACGAGAAGTGGGAAGAGTGGAGAGTCTTTGCCCTGGAGTGGGATAGAGCAGGACAGTAAAAAAAAAGTGTTATGGGCGTTGTATTCTTACTTTATCAGAACATTTTGCAATCGTGGAAAACGACCAAGAACGCCACTTAACTGCTTAGCCTTTTCCCGTTTGGATTAGCTTCCAGTCGAACCGAATCTAGCTGAAAACCAGTATTTTACGTGGAGCGACTGCCATCTAACCTCCTCAACCCAGTTACTGGTTTATACGAAACCCCTTGTTAAGACTGTTTGTCAAAATTTCAGGCTTCTGACTACTACGTAATGACTAGCAAAGATTTACAAATGATAGCCGGGATCAACGATTAAAAGTGCCACGGACCGACCTCGGCAGGGTTAAACCTTCGATCGATCCAAGCGGCTGTTATAACTTGATTTCGGGAACACACTATAAACTTATTTTAAAGACAAGTTTATTATACCCTCTCTATTACTGCAAGCAAATGAAAGAAGAGCCTTTTATTAAGTTACATAAAGAATGTTTCTTTCTTGGGAATCTTGGAACACAATGAATAGCTATTTGACGTTTTCGTGTACTTAATGTTATGCAAACTTTTAGAGACAAGATTCGTTCGAGCTTTGGCTTGTGTCCAAAGCTGCCTTTCATTCTTCCCTCTTACTTGGTTTCCAAGACAAACTAACAAATTAACTTGTCATATAAAGTACAATGATTATGTAACCGAGGGCATTTCCTTTCTAGTATTTATCCAAACGAAAGGAACCAAACTTTTAGCGTGGATTTAGATAGGGCAAGATACTGGACATAAAACAAATTTGTCGCTTCATAAAAACAAAATTCTGCTGTTAACATTTTGTGACTTTTGAATGGACAAGATGTTGTTTTTTTAAATTAGTTTCAAATTTATTTTACACAGTGGTAAATAAAATCAATTATTCTAAACAATTTGAACGTGCAGATGTATTGTACTTTTGCATGAAACAGAAGATTGGTTCTGTTTTAAGGTTTCACGGTTTAAAACTAAACTTATATTGTCACTTACGGGATATCTTCCGTGATTATTATTTGCTTTGAGCTCCCGATATTAAGCGTCAAAATATCGGGAGCTCAAAAGCAATAATAATCACGGAAGATATCCCGTAAGTGACAATATAAGTTTAGAAGATTGGTTTTCTATAACCGACGAAACAATTTGACTCTGGTAGGCATAGAAGTAAAAGTTCGCCATATTGTTACAACATGTATGAGCCTAGCTAACAAACCTTAAAGGCACCTCAACTTTGACCTATACCTACGCTCAAGGGAACTGGAAGGTCAAAGGTCTTTAAGCTTTTTTAACGACAGGAACCTAAATAAACTTGAAGCAATAATAAATACTGGTGACCTTTTCAGCAAAGCTGATTTGATCCGTATTGTATTACGATTTATCGGCGAAAATCATCAGAGAATCCTTTAAAGCAATCACGGATGGATTCGTGATATAAATAAAAAGTTCAAGATTCCGCGACTCGATCTAAATACGAAAGGTTTGAACGATTTGTTTTCGTTTCAACCTGATCCCGACTAAAGAAAAAAAAAACAGCTTTACTATTTGTTTCGCAAATAACTTTTACACCGATGACCCGGTGAAGGTTGCGGGGATCCGCTGGATGCGAGACGCACAGAATCGGTCAATGTGGCGAGACTTGGGGGAGGCCTATGTCCAGCAGTGGACTTCTTTCGGCTCAAATGATGATGATGAAGATGAATAACTTTTTTTAAAAGCTCTCAAACCACCAGTACTTTTCTTATCTGGCTCCCGACCCAATGTAAGATTCAGGAAAGAGTGATAGTTTCTCATTTGCGGTACATTTAACTACAATAATTCAACCTTCTTAGTACACGTTCACTCACATTAAAGCGGCTTAACTCTACCACAGTGATAACATATTACCCGTTTCAAGGTATTTTGTTAGGTACAAAGAGATTTAAGATTCTTTAAAGAAGAAAGAATGTTACAGAATAAAACTTTTTTGCAAAACATTAAATCACAGCGGAATAAAACTATTAAAAAAAACAATAATCGAAATCGCTTCTCAATATTGATAAACATGTACACACAAAAAAAAACATTCAGAGGAGTTGATAACCTCCTCCTTCTTGAAGTCGATTAAATAAGTGATCCCATGTCACTTATTTGCCAAGATTGACAGTTAGATAATCGTGTAGTTTTAGGTGTCGTGGCTTGTGTATTTAAATGGAGGTGTTCACATACAGGACGACGCGATCTGTCGTCCACGACTTTTTCCAAGTAAAAACCAACGATAAAATCATCACGACATAGAAGAACACTTAAATACTTACTTTATTCACGTTGCATGTCGGTTGACAAACGCGTTCAGTTGACATACCGCCGCGCCGATATGTCTACGGCTTTACGTATAGTGTGTAGAGTTTCTTATCGGCCTAAGCAGTACGCTGTCCCCACCATACTAAAGTACTAACGCTGTAACATAATAATATTGTAAAACAAATCATTTTAAAAGAGTAACCATGGAGTTTCTTGCCGGTTCTTTTCCATAGGAGACGACCAACCCGAACCGTGCACCTTTTTCCAACGTTTTATAAGTGCCCATGTAGTCTTATGTGAAATAAAACATTTTGATTTTGATTTTATACCGACAGCAACCAGAAGCTTGCAAGTTAGTTACGATTTTGATCCGTAATCATAAGTCATTTATTTCAGAACAATATACATTGTGTAGAAATTTTGTAAAATAAAACAGTACCATCCAAACATAACAATAGGAAGAAAAAAAAAGAAGTCAAAGTAATAACAATAACAAATTCAAAACGATAATAATCCATATTCAATTTAAAATAATTAATAATGCAATAGAACAAATGGTCGAATATTGGAAAAACGAAAATCAAATTAGTATTAAAATATCAAGATCAATGATTTATTTAATATATTTGAATGTTTTTCTTGTAGTATATTGAACGACAATACATAAACCATATTTGCACACTCATATCACAACATATTGTTCAATTCGAGGTACCTATTTTAAATTAAATTTTCACATGGTAACTTTTCGCACCTGGGTAATGTTTAGCTGCGGTATCGTGTGATAAACAATCGTCTTCGAGTTTGGGATCAACTTTGTGTTTGTGTTTTGTTTCTTCCGTGACGTCATATTAAGTCTCGTGGAAGGTTTTCCAGATATTTTGTAAGTTTAATTTCGCAACAAGTTATCTATTAAGAGCTGGAATTACAAAGGATTTTTAAATATATAATATGTCAATGCTCTCGATACAAGTTTTTTTTTTTTACATGTCTAAATATTTGAGATAGGTTTAACAGCGGGTCCCAAACTAGGCACAGCCTGTATCATGGTGACCAAGACACAATACATTACATAAGGTTAATACTTTACAGTGTTCTGCTAGCGCAAGAAATATACTATATAACACATTTGCTCGTAAAGGGTCTCTTATTTCACCAATTTCATTATCGTAATCAAACTCAAAACTCAAACTCAAACTCAAATCATTTATTTCAATTAGACCATTACGGCACTTTAACACGGAACACACACACACACACTCGAAAGTCGAAAATACAATAAAAGTAAAGCTACAGTCACAGTCACAAGGCATAATAACTTGAGAAAGTACTGTAGTTGCCCATTCCCTAACGTAGATCTCTATGGAGAAGAACGGGCAAGAAACTACATGGACATTCTTTTAAATCAAAATATTGTTACAAAATCTTGGTTACATCATTCATGTTGAGATTATACATATGTGTGAGAGTGTGAGAACGATGTAGAAAGACGTGCACATTAAGAGCGTCCAGAGTAAAATAATAAATCACAATTTTTAAAAATAAAGTAATTAAAATGAACGAACCGTGGCAGCCAAGAGATGACCAGTCCCAACTGACAGCGCCCGTTCACAAACATGACGCATGTATCGGCGCCATTCAACTCGACCATATTTAAGGGAACTAAATGACCCGACACACCCGCCACCATCAGCGAGACATTTGAGTGAGCATGACATTCTCTCATAGCCACCAAGGCATATTCAAGTCAATGAAAGATAACTAAATGTAAGTGGTGGCTGAACAGTACAAAGTACTCACACATGTGCTATGCAATTATATAATACTAAAAACTGGAATCTATACAATGCAAATAGGTATATTTTTACAATCTTCTGCAGCTTCCACAATACATTAACATGGGAATCAGTTCTTCTTCTTCTTCTTTGCGTGTCGATAGACTCAAATAATGCCCGACCAGTGCAATCAATTAGTTGGCAACTATGGTTGTAGAGCAGGACCAGCATGTAGCCAAGCATTTTTATCATCAATGTAATCCCCCAACTTATAATATGCTTGCCTACATAGCGTGCGTTTTATACAAGATTTAAATTTCGTCTCATTCAGTTGAAGAATGTGGGGAGGTATTTTATTGTAACACTTCAAACAGTACCCCATGAAAGATGAATCTACTTTAGCAAGCCTGAAACCTGGCTTAACTAGTAGGTCCCTATTTCTAGTGTTATATTGGTGTGTGTAATGTATCTCATTACGTACTTGTGCGTTATTGTAAAGTAAAACGCACGGTTTATCAAGATGCTCCGTCTAAACCGAACGGTACTTTTTTAAATCTTAGCAAAGAGTTTTTATGTCAGAAAAGTGGTCAACATTTTATGAATAAAATTAACTTGGGAAATGAAATATAATAAAAACATTTAATTCTTTAATTTAATTAATTTTGACAATAAATTACAACCATTTATCTGTAACAAAAACACAAAAATATTAACTTACTTTATTAGTAATACTGAAAAACGAACGAACCGAACGCTTAGAAAAAAGCGCTGCTGCGCGCGCATCGCTAATTTGTGAACAAGCAAAAAATATTTCGCGCGCTTTTTCTTTTCGCTGTATTATTTTTATTTGTTTTATTTATTTCCTCACAAATATGTTATAAAACGTCGTATGACATACGTGCGCTTTGATAATTACAGCCTCTGCTTTCTTGTGCCCTCGCCTAAGGCTCGGGTTAGCAACATTGCCTCGGCTGTAATTTTCAACTTACCGCACTTATATCATAATGTACTATTAGCTAAACAATAAAAAAAATAGTTTTAGAATAAATAAATTTTCTAAGTGGGTATCTGTTTAGTCGAGCAATACCTACAGCTATTGTCATGACTGATTGCTAAATAAAACAAAAATAAATGATTGTTATTTCCAGAATCTAAAAGATTCGGTTGTAATGCGAGTAAAGTAAGCGGATCACAACCACTTACTGCCTACACACAAAATTTCGCAGACATAGCTACGTATATCTTACTACTATTATAAATGCGAAAGTTTGTGAGGATGGATGGATGGAAGTATGTTCGTTACTCTTTCACGCAAAAACTACTGAATGGATTTGGACGAAATTTGGTGCACAGATAGTGTGTGTGTGCGTCTATGGTGGAGCGATTTCACAGGGGTGTACGATTAGTAACCAGACGGGTGTCTTTTTTAAACGTTTCCGATTAGACCACCTTGCACACATATACATTACATACATACAACATTACACACATACATACATTATTCCAATACTTCAGTCTTCCCGCGACCACGGCTGGTGCAATCCGGTCGAAACGTTGGGCTTATATTAAAGGTACAATTAGCGATAAATACCCGTTTCTTTATTTATGTTTTATAACTAGACGGGTGTTGTGTCTGATGAGTTACTGCCCGTCTGGTCGGTTCATCATACTACTATAAGGTTATTACTTATATTAGTAGTGCAATCTTGTGGGACAATTACCAAACCCCACCCCGGCAAAAAAAGGGCGTTAGTTCTAAAAATGACAAAAAGAAAACCTAATAAAAATTATACAGATGACCGCTGAAAAGGCTCAGTTACACAATACATCTAAAGCTGAAAAATACAAAAAAAAAAAACGCCAATTAGGCCGCGCTATTAATTTCACCGTTTTCCCGCGCCGTTATCTATTGAGTTACGGGCAATTTCGATATCAATTTATCACAACGGTAAATTCAAACTGATATTGCCTTGTAGATTTATTAAGTGGTTAACGCGAGGAGACTCTCATGGAATACTGAAAATTGATGAGGATTCCAGTTAAACATTTTTTGAATTATCATAATATTGACTGTTATTTTTTGTGTGACAGCTAAAATGTTCAGTTTACCCCCGCTTCCTCAGCCTAGATCATTCTATCCCTCTCGCACTATCGAGAAGATTATGTTAGGGTGAACTGCACTATTGATGGTAGGATGACTAAACTAATAAACACAAAATAATAATAATAATAATAATAATAATAATAATAATTTATTGGAAACAAGAAAAACTCAGTTTACAAAAACTCTGTGTTCGATAACAACTGCATTAGTATAAAACTGTGTCGCAGTCATTAACGCCCACCTCCAAATAGTCGAGACATAAGCAAAAACCAAAAATTAAAACTAGAGAAGAGAAAATAAAAGAATAAATATAAATACTAACACTTTTAAAACTTAAAATTAACAATATTAACAATATTTCACTACGTAATTTTATGTGAGTTTATGTATTTTTAAGGAAGGGTTGTGTGTGTGTGTAGTGTGTGTGTGTGTGTATGTGTGTGTGGAGAGAAGTGTACGTCTGTGGGGGTGTGCGTTTGCGCATGTTTTATATATAAAGGGCAATAAGAAATCTTAGTTTATGTTTTCACATAATTTTCCAATTCTTCATACGTGACAGTATGAAGCCATTCATCCGTGACTCTTCGACATTCTCGCAAAGTCAATGGATATATATTGAGCTGTTTATTTACTCGATTATACAAAGTGGAGCTGAGAAAGCGATATTGCCGCCGTACAGCTCGAACCGTGGCAAATTCTACCTGGCAGACTCTGTCAGATCTACGTTTTTGGCTAACGATAACAGGATCAAACGGAAGGTCCGAGTGTTTACGCAGCACCACAGCAAGAAGAAATGCGTGTCTGACGGTTGGTAAATCGCAAAGAGCGTATAGTTCAGTAGTTGGAAATCGAATCGGTTTGTGAGTCATGACTTTTAGCACTGCCCTCTGTGCCCTTTCCAGACGGAGCATTAAGCATTTCCCAGCCCCACCCCAAGCTGCAATACAATATTTTAAGATGGAATGTGCCAGAGCGAAGTATACTGTTCGCAGTGTGGCAAAATCAGCAGATGTTCGCAGGTTTTTAAAGACAAATATTAATTTTCTGACTCTGGATACCAGAGCCTCAATTTGCTCTTTCCACGTTAGCGTACTATCTATTATAACACCCAAGTATTTAATATTATGGGTGCGCGTAATTTGGGCACAACCGCTGCAATCATTCGCTATTAAACCGCATTTATGGGCCGTCAGGGTATAGGGAGAAGGAGGTTGAGAGGCTTTACTTGGAGCAAATGTAATAAACTTGGTTTTTTCTACATTGAGGGTTAGAAGGTTTTTATTCAGCCATTTCATTGCAACAAGCAGAGCAGACTCCGCATATGAGCGGGTTTCCAACCAATCTTTGCCATGAATAAGCATGACTGTATCGTCCGCGTAGGTTATAATTTTAGTGTTAGTTAGGGCCAGATTACATAGGTCATTTATGTATATAAGAAACAGGGTAGGTCCAAGGACACTACCCTGCGGGACTCCGTAGGTTAGGAATTGTTGTTTGCTAACGTGATTTCCCAACTTTACGGTTTGAGAACGTTCACTCAGGTAACTCCTGAAAATATCTAGACACACTCCCCTAACACCAACTCGTTCCAACTTTTCAAGCAAGAGGGGAACAGAGACAGTGTCAAAAGCTTTTGATAGGTCTAGGAAAATTGCTAATGTTTTGAGTTTATTCGTTATATTTTTTGCTATAGTTCCGGTTACTTCTAAGACTGCATCTTCTGTGCTTCTACCTGATCGAAAACCGTATTGGTTCTCTGAAATTACATTCTGTGAGTTAAGGAAATTAAGTAGTCGACTGTTTATTATTTTTTCTAGAATTTTGGACAGAATTGTAAGAACAGAAATAGGTCTGTAGTTATTGACACTGCCCCTGTCCCCACTCTTGTAGATGGGATGTACTAGTGCTCTTTTAAAGACAGCCGGGAATACTCCTGACGCGAGTGCAAGGTTAAATATGTGCGAAATAATAGGTATTAGGGTGTGCCGGGCAGCCCTGATCAAAGCAGCAGAAATACCATCCCAACCGACGGCGCAATTGGCCCTGAGGCCGAGAATGATGCGTTCAATCTCCTCACAGTCTGTTGAGAGTAGGGCCATGGAGTTAGGACAGGCATTGTTGTCAGAGGAGCGTGTACAGTGTTCATTAGTTATTTTTGACGCAAGGTTCTTTCCCACATTCGCAAAAAAGTCATTAATATTATCCACTGAATCTGAAGGATCGGGAGTTATGGATAAAAGTTCAATGGCGGAAGATTTGTTGTTTTGAAGATTCGATATTGATTTAATAAGATTCCATGTGGCCTTAGGATTTCTACGATGTCTCTCAAACTCAGTTCGTTCATATTCCCGTTTAATTTTTTTAAGTAAGTTATTGCAGAAGTTTCTGTACCGTTTAAATGTAACTTGTAATGTACTATTATTAGGGTCTCCTTTTGATTGAAGGCTAAGGTTATCCCTGTTTCGGATGCACCTCAAAAGCCCTTGTGTAATCCAGGGTTTTATAATCCTTTTTTTACTTGGGATAATTCTAGTGACAGAGTTGTTATTGACCACTGTGGAAACAATATTAACAAAATCAGTAGCAGCCGTAGTTGCATCATCGCATTTCATCACTGAAGTAAAATCTATAGTTTGCAGAACTGCAACGCATGCATCCACGTCTACTCGACACGATGATGAAGGGGTTTTAGTTACATCAAATGTTAGTTTGCAAAAGACGATCACTGGAGCATGGTCCGTTATAGTAGAATCAAGAACTAATGTTATAGCAGGTTTGTTAGATTTGATAACTGCGTGGTCTAGACAGGCGTTGTTGCGAGTAGGAAACAAATGTGCAGGAAGCATTGCATGAGATGCTACAGTGTTCAGATACGTGTCAGCATTTATGTCATTAGTATTTTGGGAGATATTTATATTGATATCGCCAATTAAAATGATAGTCTTAAACGACATTAACGAGTGCAGAGTTAAATCCAGGCAGTCAAGGAAGTTATTAGTATTCCGAAACGACGGAGATCGATATATTGCCACAAGGGCTGTTTCTGTGCCGAATTTTAAAATCAAGCAATTCGCATCCGTAAATATCGGTATTTCGACAGTAACTCGGAGATTTTGCCTAACATACACAACAATACCGTCGTTTTGGTTCGCGTGATTGGACTGAAATGCTTCGAATCCAGGTATAGTAGGAAGGTAGGGGCATTTTCGCAACCAACACTCCGATAAAACAATAGCATCAAAATGCACCTTAATTCTGTTCAGGAGGATTAAGAGATTATTAAAGTTAGTACTATTGCCTATACTTCTAATATTGAGGTGGAAGATATTAAGACCGTTTACCACGTTATCTAAATAAGTGTTACATTGTTCTGGGGAACACTGATAGGATGACGAGTTTGATAGTTGTTCTAGTTCGTGTGTAATTTCGGTATTTTCATTCATAATTTATTTCTAAGAGGTAACAGATAAGTCGCAGTGGTAAACCAATGTGGGCTTGAGGCAAGCCAACATAATCGGTACGGATAAGCAGTTTTAAGTTTAGGCTATAGTGGGAGGTGAAAAAGGTTGCATGGTATGGCCCGGTGAGGGTGAGTGCACGAGAGATGAGATGAGATAGTGTTAATATGATAATGATGCGCGTGTGTTTGTATGTGTGATTGTGGACTTGAGAGTGAGTGTTGTGGTATGGTGTGTGAACATAATTTGTATATGACTTCAGTGTGGTTTGCATGTGTAGGACAATCTGTATACAGAACAGTAACAACTTTGACAATCGCATGCGATTTACATTGTGGCAAAAAGGTTTACAAGTGATACTTAGGTACAGGTTTTTTATAATATTAAGTGTGATTAGCTGGTTGGGATGATTACAACAAATTTCCTTTGCAGATTTATCAATGATATGATCATATTTCACTAGTCACTTTGACTCGGTTTTTCTCGGGAAATCTGTTTCAGTTTTAATCAAAATATGTGGTGCACCATCCTTCTCACGAAGATAAATTTTTCCATTTTTAATCCAGCAGTACCTGAAACTATTGGTGTTCGCAAAATCTCTGGCCAGGAAAAAGAGCCTTTTCATTCTGGGACTAAGGTTTTCCGAAATATATATAGGCTTTGCTGGCCCGCCAATTTTTATATAATCAGTTGACAGTTTATTATTGCCCTTGTTGAATTTCTTATATTTTTCAATAAATTTTTCTTTCATGAGATTGGTGGAGAAATCTACGATGATTGTTCTGTTGTCTTTGTCTTTAGTTCCTATGCGGAAGATGTCTTTCACCTCGTGAGGTTGTAGGCATACATTAATAGCGGAGGCGACCTTGACAACAGAGTTTAATAAATTCTCTTTAGACTCTGGTTTGTTTACAGGAATATTCTTTATTTCCACACAGGATGATCTAGCACCACACTCTAGTCTGTCTATCTTTTCTTCGAATTCTTGTAAAGTTAAAGAATTTGATTTACGTTCCTCATCAAGCTGACTTTCGAGCAATTCGATTTTAGTTTTTAAACCATCGTATTCTTGAGACATGAATGTTACAGATGACTGAATTTGGGAATTTTGGAGTTTAATTTCTTCCATACCTTCATATATTTTTTCTATTTTCTTATTGTGTTCGTCTTTGAATTCCTGGAACATAGCTTTTATTTCTGTCATAAAAATAGAGACCTGATTGTCCGGATCCATTCTCCCTTCAGTGCATTTTCGTTTATTTCGTTGCGTAATATTAGGGATCTTACATTCTGCAGCGATGGATTGGTCCTTTATGGTCATATCCGGTTCCGATGAGCTATGGTGTAGTGAAGTTGCGGGCGTTGCGAGCGCAGTGGTGACAATTGTAGGTGTACTCGGGGGTGGTCGATTAATCGGCATGATTGACAACCGACTATCTTCGCTGCACGCAGAAAGGATAACAAAAACACAAAAAGTTGTAAAAAATAAATCTAAAAACAACTTTCTGTGACCTGTTAGATTCGAACTTGCGTACTCTTGATTAGTAATCTCTCGATGTGCGCCGGCCACGGCCACTAGACCAGACACGCTTAGCGAATATAGTTGAAATAGCTAATGTGTTGCTCAAAATCAACTGTCGAGGTGCGAGGTGTGTGACCTTGACTTGAACAAGCGGTCGTCGATCCTTTCACTTTTGCAAGTCACAAGTCATTTGACACAACACTTCACCTTTGTTTTTAGAAATTGTTTTCGCTCTAAATACACACTAAATCTTCACATACAGATATGATTTTTCACTGATATGTTGTTGAGACTATTGTTCATGTGATGTAATATATTTTAAGTTGGTAAACACGTTTTATACTTGGTTTTCAATAAATAGTTTGCGAGCACTCAAAAACATGACTGTACGCCTCGACGACCGGGACGGGGGGGGGGTAAATAATTTTATTGTTTACGGCATGTAATAAGAGGCAAGTTGGAAGTTAGGCTGTTTCAAGTTGAAGTCAAAATGCAGCAGTATGATTCGGTTATTGTAACTCGAACGCCTATAGGGTCTTTACAGTTAACCTTTCATTTGATATAACCTAATAATTAGGTACTTATAATGCCAAATACAACATTTTTAACCTTTATACAACAAAAAAGTTACAAAAATGATTACAGAATGAACTCTTCTTACCCAGGAGACAAAAGA
Organism: Xestia rhomboidea; assembly: GCA_963853795.1. Taxonomy (NCBI): domain Eukaryota; kingdom Metazoa; phylum Arthropoda; class Insecta; order Lepidoptera; family Noctuidae; genus Xestia; species Xestia rhomboidea. Next base: position 11,157,778 of record OY970763.1, on the reverse strand, counting down.
ACATTAACTTAAAAAGGCCTACATAATTAACCCTACAAAATAATTACTTGTTGCTTTCATTCCGGATGTAAGGTTTGTAATCAACCCTTTTAAGTGTATCTATGTAAAGACAGTGTAGTCTAAAAGGGGCGAGACTAAATAGCAAGCATTTGTCCGGTCCGGCGTGAAAGGGAACCATCGGCCGGCTGTAAACTGGGCTCTTATAAGGCTTTTGAGGGTTGAACCTCATCTGGCAGCACGGAATCGCACTTTTCTATACTCTTGTCCTTATCTGTTGCTCAGAAAAATCATTTGATAAAGCGAGAAACAGAACGTGCTAATGTGCGAACTTGCAGAGATGCGGTAGCGATGCAAATGCAAAAGGGCCGTGATACAGTCGCGATGCTGTCGCTGGCTGTGTACCTTCGCCGACGTAATCACGATTCCGTATTGCTACTATAGTGATGTCACAATTCAGCATCGATACAGAAATTCTCCACTTTTATTTATTTATTAAAACTTTACGCACAAGTAAAAACTGTACAAAGGCGGACTTAATGCCTTAGGCATTTTCTACCAGTCTACCTTAGGGTGATGCAGAGATAATACACAGTAGGTGCAATAACAGAAAAAAAGACTAGAAAATATTCATATCTAAAACATAATTATAAGAATAAATACATATAATAAATAATACATTTAACAAAATATATAAAGTTCAGAGAGATAAACTAGAAAAACTATAACAACTTAGTTTTGAGACGAATCTGCCAATTTCTTGTGAATAATTATGCTCTCGAGCCTTTACTTTGAAAGTGAAACGACTAGTCAACGTTCTAATACTCTGGGGGAGGGCATTTCAAAGGAAGACCGCCTAGACAAAGAAGGAGGATTATATAAAGCCAGATCGGTGAGAAGGACTGCGTAGAAGACAGTTAGACTTTTCGTCCTCATATCGATACAGTGTCGAGGCTGACACGTATTTGCATTGCTTGTGTCGTGCGTTGCAAATGCGACTGCAAAAACAGCGATGTGAAGTGTGTTTACACGGCTGCTTTTGCAGTAGAAACGCGCGATGAATCGCTACAAAATGTCGCCGAGGGTGACTTTAACGAGCTTCAAAACAAAGTACTTGTTTACTACAAATCTTTTAAATTGTCGAAGTTCAATAGGGTAATAGTGGCCGGGAATGTTTTAATCTTTTACGGATCCTACCTGAGCTTCGCTTCGAGCGCTTTAGTTGGATAAACGATAAGTCTCCTTCCAAAAGTTTGGCAGCGTACAGCACAACGCTGCAAGTATGAATGTAATATGTAGGTATATGTTCATACGAAGTTACGTACCCGAAGGATTTATACCTTGTTTGCGTAATAATGTGTTCCGAAACAGTATGTTGCATGAAGTTAACTATGTCTAGTATTACGGACGCTAGGCTATGTAGTAGATGGAAGATAGTAATCACTGCCTTTCGGATTGCTATCTATTTCGCGAGAACTGGGGTGTAAAGATAAGAGATAATACAGTGAGATTGGGGAATACATCCGGGCAAAGAAATGTGGGATGTAACCCGAGTGATCGGATCAGAGATTTGCATAGGCAATGTCTTATACCTATGTCCAAGTTGGATGGAGGTCAGTCTTTGAAACAGTATTCTTTTTGAACAAAATAATGCTGGCAAAGTCTTACTTACTTACCAAGCGAAGTCTTACATAATTAATTATTGACCTTCTATATTATGATACTATCATCTAATTCCTTGCTTATCCATACTAACATTAATAATGAGAAAGTTTGGATGGATGCATGTTTGTTACTCAATCATGTCAGAACGACTGATCGGATCTGGATGAAATTTTGCAAACAGGTAGATTATAGGCTGTAATAGCACATAGACTACTTTCTTTTTGTTTTAGAAAATTACACCGACGACGACGCGACATCATCCACGCGAAAAAAGTCGCGGGCAACAGCTAGTATATTAACAAACACAAAAATTGTGAGAATGGATAGATGGATGTTTGTTACTTTTTCATGCAAAAACTACCGATCGGATTTCGATAAAACTTTACAGTAATATCGGTCATACATCAGAATAACACATACATTTTTTTTGTAAATATAATATATATATCTATATATAATATAATTATTGCATAATAGCTTAGCTTAGCTATTATACAATAATTCAAATACTTGTGTTGCTCATGTATTTGTGTTAGAGGTATGATACCTAGGTATTAAAGTCAGAAATAAGGTCGGTTGTGTAAGGTTAGTCCCACGCAAACAAACCATTATATTTATAAGATATTTCAGATCACAATGTTTGACGTCAAAATATGTTGAAGATTCTACTTCCACACTCACTAGTATTTATGAATGAAAATCCTCTATCAAACATTATAACAAGCATGTTGAAATAACATTGGGAATGGAATATTTGTATTCTCTGAGGTCTATATAATGAATGTTATTTAATTTGTTAGTTTTCTAACTAACGTAACGTTAGCCGTTGGTCCCGGCTGTCATTTGAAGATCTTTGACTGTTACAGGTAGTCAGTGGCCCAAAAAGTCTCATAACCAGTCTTACTAAGGGGTATCGTATTACCCAGCACTAACTGGGTTATGGAGGTCAGAGAGCCAGTCGTTCCGTGTAAAATACTGTAATTCAGCTGCATCCGGATAGACTGGAAGCCGACCCCAACATAGTTGGGAAAAAGCTCGGCAGATGAGTTAGTTTTACCGAGCCAGACTATGAAATAATCTTCTTGGCGAAATAATTAGTTAGTATTCATGAAGAAATACTGAGATTTAATGAGATACTTGTGTTTCGTTAAGTTTCACACGTGGCTCTTATTACGTACTAAATTCGAAAGTTTATGAGGATGTCTGGTTGTTTGTTCCACTATCACGCAAAAACGGTTGAACGGATTTGGGTGAAATTCGGGACACAGATATTTTATAACCAGGATTAACACATCAAAATGTACGACACGGCTGATTCTTTCCCTTCGTGTATTATACCATAGTGGTGCAGGACAAGAGAGCTATATAATTATAGCAATATTTAAACAAACAGCTGACTGAAGCAAAAGCTAAAAAGCAACGTAAATTTTCAGAGTAGGCTTTGTTGTTTAATCTAAAAGCATAGCACTTTATCCCTACCACTTCAGGAAAGACCGAAAGCTGAAAATATTGTACGAAAACTGTCTCGTGCCTAAGATCACAACGCCATAACTATGTATAACATCTAATCCTAACCAAACAAAGCCCCAGCAAATCTAATAGAGTGATAATAATAACATGCTCCCAACAAATTCTAATGAAAGCATTTGCTTGTTTGTGGTGTGAAGCGAGCCTTGAATAAAATTATCAGAAAGTCAGGCCCACCATCGTCAATTTCTTGATATCAAGCCAAGTTGCTGAGTAAGCAGTAATTGCATAAATTAGCGCAGGCACACGATCAAAGGAGCCAAATGGGGTACCGAGTGCCTACACTCACCCTACTGAAGCCTTCCCTCACAATGTAACAGCCGTTGAGTAATTATATTGATATCAAACTACTGACCTGGACACAAAGCTTAGAAGTGTGTTGACTTTCTGAGCCACCTTATTATAGGAATATGTATATGGGATCGCCGTCCCCTTTTTACTTGATTAATCCTGGTGACCACATTTACAGTTGAGAGGAATTCCAATAGGCTGTAGGTAGATGTTCCAGAGCTGTTCAAATCAATGTAATTCCGACTACGGTGACCACATTCTTGGCTTCTTAATTGGGTCGCGTTGAGTACGTGTTGCCTCTGGACCTGTCCTTATGTTCCTGGCGTGTGAAACGAGCGAATGAAGCGGAAGTGTCTGTTAGTATTGAATAATTTCCATATAGAATGCTACAAGTATTTCATCAGAATATACGGCTTTGTGTGAAATACACATCTTAAGTAGTATCATATTTTAAGCACCTATTACCGGGATCCAGAAGATCTATCTAATAATAAACACCTAAAATATGGTCTTGCATGGTAACAGTGTCTACATTGCTACCAGAAAAATTAACTCCTTTAAAATTCAACTTTTTTGTGGTCGGTAAGTTTGTGATTTAAACATTCATAGCTCAAAAATATGATAAAACTTTTGCAAATAAGACTATACAAAAACGAAAAAGTTTCAAGGATTCGCCCTGTGGGAAATTTAGCTTGAGAACAAAGTGTTTAAAAACACAGTTTGAGTTTCCAGAAATTATCCATTCACCTTGACATGATGAACCAATGTTAAGCCTGGAGCTAAACCGTCAAGGTTAGGCTTGAAGTTCACTTGACACCAGTAATTCAATTTGCCTACAAGGTTTACATACAATGTGGTCGAAGTCCCCATGTGATACAATTTTGGGATAAAGCGACACAACTTTGCGTAACAAACTATTCCTTGATGGAATTTATTTGGCAGACAACGTGACGCCACAATGTATTTCATGTTCAACTCAATTTTTCTTGAGTTTGTTAAACAAGGATTTTATTATCTTTACAATCTTTCTTTCTGGCCGGAAACAATTGTACGAGATTGAAGTTGGAGCCATTGTTTTTTTTTGGTAATATAAATTGTTGCGGTTTGTTTGTCACAAATATTTTCTTACCGTGTAAGTAACTGGTGCGTATTTTTGCCATAGAGTTTGGCCAACTTTCCTACGTTTCCACTTAAGTCACGAGCCATGATGTTCTTCAGAAAGATCAGGTCCATAGCACTCACAACCTAAGCAAGAGAAGTACCTATACCGAGACAGCCACCTGGGTTCTGTAGTTTGAAGTTCTGTAGTTTCTACGCACCCTTAAAAGTCAAATAAAAATTCAAAATTAAATTCTTTGTAAAAATGTATGGACGTGTGTCTGAAATAAAGATAATTGTTAAAAGAGAAATGCATGAGTAAGTATGTATGCGTGGGTTAAGGGACATCTCGCTCACGCAAAAACTGTTATCAATATATCGTGACATGCTAAGCTCACATTTGAATAAATTACTTTGAGTCGAATTGGTGTCAACTCCCTATCTCACTTTGTGGAGACCGCGTATCGGCAAGCGTAAGGTGGGACGCCCTCAGGCTCGGTGGAGCGACGATCTTCGCAGGGAGGCCGGTAGCAACTGAATGAGAGTTGCCTAAAATACAGTCGAGTGGCGTGCGATTGAAGAGGCCTATGTCCAGCAGTGAACTGTTGTAGGCTGATGATTATGATGATGGTGCCAACGCTCTATAAGTGCCTGACAACACAACTTTTGTAAAGAAAATGTAGGTAACTTAAAGAGTTAATCCACACAATTTGTTGCAATTAATTCCTAGGTGCTTTCACAATTTAACGTTCACTGCTGATTGTAATGGCGTCTGTAAAGAACTCGTCGTCATGTTTGTCGAACGAGCGCGGGGTAATGAAAATATTTCATTACGTTTGTCCCGACCTGTTTGGCTGGCGGATGGCTGACGAGGTAATAGTCTTTGTTCCACTAGCTCAGTTGGCACTGTTACCCTAGAAGCACTGTTTACTGCGAGCTATCCATTTAAGTATCCAATTTCGGGAATAGTTTAATTCGTGGATATGTTGTATGGAAATTTGAAGTACAACTGGAAGGAACATCGATACGATAAGAAGATGAATATGGTAATTTGATACTTACCTGCGTTGCAATATGGTGCATTATTGTAAGTATTTTATGATTTTTGAGTGAATCGTAAATGTATACTTTATATGATCTATATACACACAAACAAATTAATAAAATTGTAATTTAAAAAGTGCACATGAAAGTATATACGGTACGAGTACATACGACAAAAAAATCATTTTTGTCATGTCATGTCAGTTGTTCCGGCTAATCTCGAATACGGCTGGACCAATTTTGACGAGACTTTTATTGACAGAAAGCTGAATGTTATAAGGAGTAACTTGTCCTGGGTATGAGTTTTTATTTAAAATAATTAGTTATTTATTACGCAATCTGGTTTTTTATTTTACACTTTTTAGTTACTTAGATGTACCATTTTAAAATCCTCATGATGAGCCCTTTATCGAGCCTTTCAGGCTGCAGAGCGGGCCAAATATTTTAATTTGGCGCCAAAAATCCACCATTTTGTAGCTTTTTTTATTTTGATATACCCAGTGTCACTTTCACAGTAAATACGAATCTAACGACACCTCTCAAGCTAAAATCCATTGAGCCGTTCAGGCTGCAGAGTGAGCCAAACATTTGAATTTGGCGCCAACAATCCGCCATTTTGTTTATTATTTTATTTTGATATACCCAGTGTCACTCTCACAGTAAATACTAATCTAACGACACCTCTCAAGCTAAAATCCATCGAGCCGTTCAGGCCACAGAGCTCGAGCGTGCCAAACAATTGTACATACATACTCTCGAAAAACATAACCCTTCTTCTGGCGCAGTCGGGTAAAAAACAGTAATTTCAGGTTTTAACGGGAGTAAATTATTTTTTTTTGGTATTGTTGCGCACAATTCAAAATGTATTAGTCTTATCAGATCAAAGTGAAACCACAGTATTTCTTACTGGTAATTCTTCATAGGAATACGTTTTGAATACTAAGTATTTATTTCAGGCTCACCTGAATAAGGTAACGTTGAAGTAATCCGTCAAAAGTTCTTTTGAGTCCCGTCAAAGCCATGGTAATATAGTCTGTATGTAGATAGTTTAGATTTTTTTCTAGTATAATTTTTTTCGTCAAGAACGCGTTGTATAGTTGAATAATATAAAAACTGTTTGGAAAAATAATAAAATCAGTAAGATTTTTTTTTTTTATTAGCAGCAATTACTAAAATATTAGATTTCGTATAAAAACCTTTCATTGCATCGATAAAGGACTTAAAAACACAATTTAATTCACACCCTTTACATCATCCGATCTTTAAAAAAAAACCCGTCAGAATTGTTCAGTAGCATTTATCATTGTCCAAAAGAGCGATTCCTTAATGGTACATTCCTTGCAGTTTTCTCAATTAATTAATTTTCAAGACAGCTGTTTCCCGACAGTGTCGTTCTTTGTTGTAGTGCTGTTAAAATGGAATTGTATCGGTAGTGGAATGCGGGTAATCTTTTCTTGTTCCTACTTATTACGTTTTTGGTTGTTCAACATAGTCTTACAATAGGTTTTTTTGTATTGTAAGGTACGTATTAATCGTCACCATATCAGAATAATCACCGACTGTTGACCAGGGGCCTTATTTTTACCCGACTGCGCCAGAAGGTGGGTTATTTTGAGACCTAATTTAAACTAAATACGCGTACTGTTTAAAACTCTTATATGCAAAGAAAGAAAGAAAGAAAAAGAATTTATTAGCCCGCACAGGACAAAACACATAAAATAAAATGGTGAATTATCAACTAATCAAAATTAAACATTAAAAAAAAAGAAATTAAAAATAAATAGAAAACGAAATTGGTCCTGTACAAGGCCAAAAGGCCCCTATCTCAGCATGGTGCTGTAACATACAATCATATTACATATTGATCAACCGGTCGCAAAGGTTTGTTTAAAAATCAACGTCGTGGTCTCGTGCTGAAACAGAGCATTTGGCGCGGCCGTGTAAAATAAAATAAATATGTTCGTTTTTTTTATTTAAGTCCCTGCATACGACATTGCGTATACCAAAAAGACATTTTTCTTTCCGTAGGTACTTCACGGCTCTGTGCATTCAGGTTTTACAAACTCAGATATCATAACCGGCCAGAAAAAGCTACCCTTAGGCCTTACAAATATTATTTCGTCTCTCGTTATCTATATTTATTTGTAACCATTTATTTATATATTATGTTTGAAACTGTTTTTCCATCACTTCCCCCTCAAGGTTCATTAGAAGACCAGCATCAGACAGCATCACCTGTCTGGCATGAGTACTGAAATGGACCTTTTTGGCGCAGCCGTGAGGCCTAAAGCACATACTATGTTTTCCTCCGTTGTATCTATTTTTTATATTATTGTCTGTGTGCTTTAATAACTGACGTCAAATAAATATTTTTTTTCTTTCTTTCTATTTCGTTATGTGTGGAAACGGAACATTCGATATCGAATATATTTTCTACCCATCTCAAACAGACATCAAAAACAGAGTGAAGTGTGATAATAAACCAGATACACAAACACAGTTCTTTTTCTCGTAGCAACTGAAGCCACCAGCTTCGATTCTTACATACTCCAATGAATCAGTGATCTGAGTATGCAACATACTCGTAATATCTGTAAGCGCAAGAGTTATCTACTTAGCAGGCCTAGCCAAGTTAACATCGCTGTGGTCGCTGAGCCGTATTTCGTCCTGCCCAGGGAAGACTGGGTGGTGGACCTAAGCGGCTCAGTGACCATAGTGTCGTCAGCCGCCGCCGGCACCCCGACACTTGAAAGTGTCAGGAGGGGTCAGGGGTGCGTAGCAGCCCGGTTCGGGGAGATCGTCGTATTGGGAGTCTACTTCTCCCCGAACCGAACTCTCGCCGAGTTCCACAACTCTTTCGCAGAGTTGAGTGTCGTCGTCGGAAACCATTCCCTCCCCGTGCTTGTCCTCGGGGACTTCAATGCCAAGAACTTGGCTTGGGGTTCTCGTTGCAGAGACGTGCTGGGAAGGATGGTGGAAGACTGGGCCCTGGAGAAGGGCCTGGTCGTCCTAAATCGGGGTTCTGTCGCCACGTGTGTGAGGATGCGGGGCGAGTCGGTGGTGGACATCTCGTTTGCTAGCCCCACTCTGTCACCGCGTGTCGTTGACTGGCGCGTCATGGAGGGGGTGGAGACCTATTCCGACCACCGGTACATCCGGTTCGACGTCTCCACCCAGACCTCAAGCGCGCCGGTCCAACAGGCCCCGAGTGGTCCGCGTTGGGCGCTGAAGCAGCTGGACCGGGAGCTCCTCCTGGAAGCCTCGATCGTGCAGGCCTGGGTGACATCACCGGACAGGCCTGCCGACGTTAATGATGAGGCAGGGTGGTTCCAGGAGGCCATGTCCGACATATGTGACGTGGCAATGCCCCGAGTCCGGCCAGGAAGCGCCCGGCGTCAGATGTACAGGTGGTCGCGAGAGCTGACGTCCCTACGGGAGGCGTGTGTGCCTGCGCGACACCTGTACGCCAGGCACCGCAGGCTCCGCATTCGCCCACCGAATGCGGCAGCCATTGAGGCGGAGCTTTACGAGGGCTACAGAGCGGCGAAGTCCGCCCTCCGCGAGGCTGTCCTGCGGGCCAGGGATCTGGCCCGCAGATTTGAGATGGGATAAACTCCGCACCTGGCCCCCCCCGCTGACGCAGAGTCTCCGGCTTCAGCTCGTGGAGGACGTGGTGAGCGCTCTGTTCCCCTCGCGAGGGGAACACCCGCCCCCGCCTATGGCTCCGCCGCCGGAAGCGGACCACGAAAGTGACGACGATGACGCTCCGGAAGTGACCGGGGTAGACATGAGAGTGGCGGTACGCAGGCTCAGTGCCAAAAATACCGCCCCGGCACCCGACGGCTTGCCTGGCAAAGCCTGGGTCCTGGCCTCGGAGGCTCTCGGTCCCCGACTGGAGGGGCTCCTTAGCGCATGTTTGGAGAGAGGCCAGTTCCCGCTTCGTTGGAAGACGGGGAAGCTGGTCCTCATCCGGAAGCCGGGGCGCCCGGCGGACTCTCCGTCCGCCTACCGGCCCGTGGTGCTGCTCGACGAGGTGGGCTCTTTGAAAGAGTTATTGCAAACCGCCTCGCTGAGCACCTTGCGAGGATTGGGCCGGATCTTGCGGAACACCAGTTTGGTTTCCGCAAGGGGCGCTCTGCGGTGGACGCCATCATGCGCGTGAGAGCCCTCACGACGGGGGATGCGGTGTCCCGGGGTGGGGTTGTCTTGGCGGTGTCTCTCGACATCGCCAACGCCTTCAACTCCATGCCCTGGTGCTGCATAAGGGAGGCACTCCGGTATCACCGGGTGCCGACCTACCTCCGTCGTGTGGTCGGGGACTACCTGACGGACAGAGCCGTCATCTACCCTGGTCGCAGCGGAGAATGGAACCGGCGAGAGATGTCGTGCGGTGTTCCGCAGGGATCGGTTCTAGGCCCGTCCTTGTGGAACATCGGTTACGACTGGGTGCTGCGCGCCGACCTCCCTAGCGGCGTCAGCGTTGTCTGCTATGCAGACGACACGCTGGTGCTGGCACAGGGGAGGTCGCACGAGGCGGCGGCCAAAATAATGACACGCGGGGTTGCGATAGTCGTTGAGAGGATCCGGCAACTGGGTCTCGACGTGGCATTGCACAAGTCCGACGCCATGTGCTTTCATGGGCCTCGGAATGCGCCACCTCCGGGATCAGCAGTGACGGTGGGAGGGGTATCCATCGGCGTCGAGTCAACGTTAAAGTACCTAGCTCTCGTCCTCGACAGCCGGTGGAACTTCGCGGAGCACTTCCGATGTTTGGCCCCCAAACTGGAGCGGACAGTGGCTGCCTTCAGGCGGCTCCTGCCCAACCTGGGGGGGCCAAACGCCTCCTGCCGGAGGCTCTACGCGGGAGTCGTGCGGTCCATGGCCCTCTACGTGGCCCCGGTGTGGGCGCGTTCATTGAGGCAGCGAGCTGCCAACCATTTGAACGCGCCCCAAAAGGTGGTGGCCGTAAGGCTGATCCGGGGATACCGCACGATCTCCCGCGAGGCGGCGAGCCTCCTTGCCGGATTGGCGCCATGGGATCTGGAGGCGATAGTCCTCGCGCTCCTATACGAGTGCCGCGCGGAGGCACTACGCCGGGGGGAAACTCCGCTGCCGCGGCAAATTGTCGCTCAGCGGACGGACTTCCGGCGGGATCTCATAGCGACATGGAGAGAGCGACTGTCGCAACCCCGTGCAGGGCACGCCACTATAGTGGCGGTAAGTCCCCTCTTTGAGGAGTGGCTGGAGAGACGCCACGGCGTCCTCACCTTCCGCCTGACGCAGGTTCTTACCGGACACGGATGTTTCAGTAAGTTCCTGCAACGAATCGGGTGGGAGGAGACGCCCGGGTGTTTCCATTGTGAGGATCGACCGGAGGACACGGTGGAGCACACGGTGGAGGTGTGCCCTGCTTGGGTGGAGCACCGCCGTGTCCTCGAGGCGGCGATTGGCGGCGGCGACCTCTCGCTTCCGGCCCTGGTTCGTGCCATGGTCCGGAGCGAGACGGAATGGGACGCCGTCACCTCCTTCTGCGAAGCAGTCATGCTAGCGAAGGAGGTGGCGAAACGTGAGAGGGAGATATCCTCACGTCCCGGTCGCCGCGGGAGACGCCCCGGGCGTCGGGGGCCACGTGGTGGCTTCCGGCCACCGTAGGCGCGGGCCTGTGGACGGGGAGCTATGGGCTAGCTCGCCGTCCGTACGTCTCATGACGACAGGCCGTGTCGACGGCGCGTTCGTGTTCCACGCGCGCCTCAAAGAGAATCAGCAATAGGGAAGGGGCCCGCAAGGGCCGAAGCCTGCCGGGGCTGCTGGGACTATTCGAAAGAGATACCGCGGCCCCGGAACACAAAGGGCGATGAAGGAACATGGATGGGTTTTAGTCAGTAAAAGTCTGACACTCCCTCCTGCTCCGCCCAGAGCGGGAGAAGTCATTTGATGATTTCCCATCCTAAAAAAATAAAAAAAAGCCTAGCCAAGTTACAAATGTTTCATATCGATTCTCTTTCTACAATCGTAAACGCCTCGGCGTAAGCGATTGTAGAAAGCGCTAAATTGGTAGCCAAGGTGACACGACTGAGTCTATCGCTTGTTCTCTAATGTCTGTAGAAAAAACCTACACTTTAGTCTATGGTGAGCGTTCCTACCAAAGAGTATAGCGATCAAAATTGTAGAAACGATAACATTCTATCATATTATTTTGAACGATGTAAACTTGTCTACGAATTTTCTATTCGTTTGTATTGATCACGTGATTTAACGTTGAGATGATGTGATTCTACAATCGCTAACGCTAATAGAAAACTAACCAAATGTGTGGGAAAGACATCAATCATTTCAACGTAGAGTCACGTGGTCGAAACAAACGACTAGAAACTTTTAAGTTCAGTCAAAACTGTAAGTTGACTACGATTTATATGGGATGTAGCGATCACGATTGTAAAAACACATACATTTCATTCTATCATCATAACCGATGTAAACTTGTCTACGAAGTTTCTATTCGCTTGTTTTGACCACGTGATTTAACGTTTACGATTGTAGAAAGAGAATCGATACGAATCGTTTGTAACTTGGCTAGGCCTGCAGTTCCCAGAATACTCCTATCTCAGAAATAGATTGATCCAGAGTATAATAGCTAATAGCCTGGATTGACTATACCTACCATGGAGTTTACAATTAAAACGGCTAACTATCTCGACTTGGATAGTTAAATGGTTCGTAATTTTGATCACTTTGGGCTTTTAGTTAAAGTCGAGTGTAGATGCCTATTCCTTCTGGATGAAAAATACGTTGTATCAAAATATATGGCTTGAAAACATTGACGATAGATTGACCGTGGATAATAATACAGGGTGTTTTTTTTATATACACCACTGAAGTAAGATTTTTGTTGAACTACAGTTTAAGAATTATTGTTGTACCCAGGGATATTATGCAGAGAATACACATCATACCAGTATATGAAAACAAAAACATAACTCCATTGTGGCACTGCCTGGTTTGGTTGACTGTTTTCTCAGCTCACGCAACATTATATAGGTCAAGGTGATTGCCAATTAGACAGATTTCAAATTCCAGACAGTAATTCTTAGACCAACACAATAAAGAAAGATCCTTGAAAAACCTTCCATAAATCTTGAAAGGCACCAACTAATTATTGTTTCCAATTAAAAGTAAAACCAAACCTCAAAAACCAACTTTACTTTGAACACTCTGTATAATCAACATTAATTAATTAATATCGGGACGCAACAGACCGAAAGAAGAAAATATAATTGAATATTTTTTCTGAATTATGAATACGCAGAGGATAACCGACGTTATTACCATAGTATTTTGGACTATATTCATTAGAATGTGTGTCAATACTGAAAGTAAGTATGTTTTCTCGTTCAGGTAAAAGCTTTTCCTAATATTCGTGGCTCGCAAATATGTTATTGCTCGGCGGGTAGGTAAATGTTTAGCCATCGCTCATGCGGGACTGCATGTAAGCGATACTTGTGGCATATTGGCGAAATACATTAGCTTTCAAATGTATGAGATTGTCAACGAACAAATATATTTAGAGGTGTTTACCTTTTTGATAGAGGTGACATGAGATAGAAATTGTCGAGGATTGGTAAAACAGGTTTAAGCTGGAGAGAACGAGACTTGCAGAATAAATGTTATATTATTAATTTCATGCGGTATTTCATAACCATTTCTTTTGCAATCTAATGGCTCAGTACTAGTACTAGTACTGAGCCATTAGATTGCTGAGTACTTCCTAAGCCTTCACCATTTCGTACGGATACAGCACTACCTAGCCCCAAAGCTGTGAGGGAAAATATCGTGATGAAACCGACGTGTCCTGATCCTAAAAAAATCGAATACAAATATGAGATGTACCAACCAGCTCTGGGTGATGGATTACTGCCCACTCCCTCTCACAGCGAGGAAGCTTGTGTCCCAGCAGTGGGAAAATATAAGATTATGTCGTACCCGTAATTTAATTAGGTGAAGAAAACATCTCATCTCCTAACCAAAACTTCATCTCCCCATTCCAAATAACCTTACCAACAAAATACCCAGTTACACAAACTCATAAATAAAAAAATACATTTGACATGTTCACTCGAAACATTCTTATCTATCCACGGAATCCAATCTGCGGGTGTCCTGAGATTGAAACCGTGTAAACATGAATTGAAACGAATATACACAAACAAACAGTTTCGCACGAGTGCGATATAGGATGACAACTAAATGGCTCGATACAAGAAGACAGGAGTATCCGATACTATCAGAATTGTTTCTGTACAAACCTTTTGTCTTACTGTAAAAACTTTTGGAATGTAAGTGGAAAGTTTATTTGGTGTTATATTATTAATTTTTCATTTTCATAGATTTCTCTCATTTAGTTTGTTGTTTTTTTTTCAGGATCATCGTGATGATTTGCGACGCAACTGAAGTGGCAGTAGTTTGGCCGTGTGTGTGGAAATGCTATTAACTACAGACTGCATAGAGTGGATCAACAAGGGAAGTGTGGGTCGCCCCAAGACATGGTCGGACGACCTTCGAAAAGGTGGCTGTCTGGATCCGGAGAACCAGATTTTGTGGCGAAGCTTGGGAGGGGTCTATGTCCAGCGGTGGACTACGATAAGCTGAATTCTTTAAACTTGTATAAGATAAACCCAAATCAATAAGGTTTGTTTTTCCTTATACCAAACAAGTCTTACAAAATTCTCAGGTTCATCGCTGAATAAAATGTTACGCCTGAAAACTGTTATTGACTATTTGGGATTTGTTTAGGTACGTACTAAAACGCGGAGCTTTTTTTCGAGAGGATCCATAATAATGTAAGCACCAATAAAAAACACGTTTAGAATTTCAAGTCTCTGTCGAGATTCGAGCAAATAGTCTTGTCGATTTAATAAAAACAGTTTGTATAGAAACTTAAGAATTATAATCAAAATACATTGGGAAGTAGGTTTTGTTGGTAGTTTCGCTCCCTTTGAGGTCGGGAATTATTCTAAGAAGGCGTTCTACACTGATAAAAAGTACCCGATGTTCAACCCAGATCTTTGTTTATTGTTCGGCCAATAATACGTAACGGAAATATCATAGGTCGACAGACATAGTGATAAATTATTCTTAATATTAGTATGAATATTTATTTATTTATTTATTTAAACTTCATGTGCATGTACATAGGCGGACTTAATGCCACAAGGCATTCTCTACCAGTCAACCTTTGGGTTAAATAGGAAAACATAGTGATAGGGTACAAAAAATGTCTAAACAACTAAGTTCTTGTAAACGAGAAAGTATATACTTATATTGATACTAATACACATATACATATAAAATAAACTAATAGATATTTTATAAAATGCCAAAAGTTAAACAGAAAATAACGAGAAACCTAATAATAATTATTATGACTAGACTTCAAATTAAGAGCGATTCAAATAGTAGTAATACTGTCAATAATAAATCCCTACTTACTAACTTGAAACGGAACAGCATCTTTAAAGCATTAACCCCATATACAAAGGAATCATATCAAACAAGTAACAAGAGATGTAGAAAATAACGCAGTTACTCTTTACAAATACTACGTCACTCTGTGTTTAAGTATATGTGTTGTCTGCAATATATTCTGAGATAGTTCACTGCTGACACATTGACGTTCTAGCGGCGTTGTAGTGGCGACCGGTAATTGTTTTACCCGAGCAAGATGACTGGCCCCGTATTTATTGATCGACATGCCCTGAATAATCCCTTTTGCCTAGCATTCTCGCCGGCTAAACTAAGTAAAAATACTTTCTGCTGATGAGAATCCATCTTCGGAATACTAAAGTAGCCCCGTCTAAAAAAGCAACGATCCATGTTTGAAAATTGAGGAATTCACGATTTAAAATGAGATCAAAACTTATTCTAGATCTAGTTGTTACCTAGTCTAGATTCTAACCATTAGCACTGAGTTAAACTGTTAGGTTTAGAAAGAAAACAACGTTTCCCAACTTCTTTACTCAGCAAACAGTCCTGCTCAAATAACGTCGTGTGACATAAATCGGTTGGAAAATAGAACTAAACTGGTCGAACTTGCGCAGTGCAGCGAGATTGACAAGCTGCGAGTTTCACTACAAAATTAAATTCTCTTTACTAGGCTGTGTGTAGCTCATTCAGAAAAAGGGAAAAAAGGGTTTGTACTCATATAAAAATCATAAAACTCTCATTTTTTCTTTACACCATTCCAGTCACGTATTCCAACGAGATCACGTTCATCTTTTGTTTTTTTTTTCCTTTTTTGTGAAGACCTAATCTGTGATTTTCGTTGTGTATACCCGCAACACATGCTCTTGATAAATTGCTAGTTCTTGAGTGAGGCCGTAAAAAATAAATAACTATGAGAAATTGATGTATGGATGTGACTAAGGTTTATGTTCTTGAATTTTCTGCGATCGTAGTATGTCGTAAATATTGTGAGTTTCTTTTTTTGATTAAGGAATTATTGGACTTCATACCCACGCACTTTTCTGTAAGTTACCCAACCAGAGGCCGATAAAAAATATACTAAGGACACAATAGAGCCACGTTTGTCGCGCCAGGTATCAGAAAACTCCATTTCCCGAGTCACCTTTCATAACGCGATCAGAATTCGTACATGTTTAATATCGAAAAAAGGACAGCCCTTTCAAAATTCACCCTT
Organism: Xestia rhomboidea; assembly: GCA_963853795.1. Taxonomy (NCBI): domain Eukaryota; kingdom Metazoa; phylum Arthropoda; class Insecta; order Lepidoptera; family Noctuidae; genus Xestia; species Xestia rhomboidea. Next base: position 11,141,463 of record OY970763.1, on the reverse strand, counting down.
TTTGTACCCAATTAGTATTTCATAAATCGTTCGAAAAAAGCTATTGAAACTTGTTTTTTCTTACAGTTTACCGCCTCAGTGATGAGAATATTGGTGTTTGTTTGGGTCTCCGTGGACGAGGTAAAGCAAATAGCGTTGTTTACTGAAGGTGGCAGAGTTTGCAGAGAGATCAGTCTTACGACCGTCGAGCTAAGGGCCCTCCCCGACCTTTCCGAGAGCCTTCTTTACACGGGATGTTTGTCCGGCACGAATAATTACAAATCATTGCAAAGGCTTTTGGAGTAAGACGGGTGAAATTGGACGGTAAGGAAACGGTGATAGTGGAATGACGACGGTTGAAGGCGCAAAATTGTGTTTGTGTTTATATTTTTAGAGTTTGTGTAAATAAGAGAATACTTCAAATGTTTTCGAGCGAACATCATATTTATAAAATAAATATCGCTGGACATTACACGCAGACAGTAACGAGGCTTGTGTCGTGGACACCAGATCGTTGATATACTACATAGATACTTTTTGTATGTAAATACATACTTATTATACATATACACATCCATGACTCAGAAACAAATGTCCATGCTCATCACACAAACATTTGCTATTACCAGGATTCGAACCCGGGACCCTGAGAACGTAACCGTAACGTAGCCTCAGTACCGCTGCGCCATTCGGGTCGTCAGTCGTTATTTGGCGTGAAAACATTAAAAGATACTGTTTCTCAACTAAGATACCTACATTGGTAATAACTAGTGGAAGTTGTATTAGCTTTTCGAATAAGACAAACTAACCTTTCCGAGTATACCGACACGTTGTTTCTTTACGCAGTATTATAATAAATAATAATAAATAAACATTTTATTTCTCTTCCACAAAGGCGCCTTAAAAATATGATTATAATGCAATTTCCATGACTCATTTTCGTCAAATCACCAACGAAAGTTCTTAGTGTTATTAATAAATCGATGTAAGTGACCACAGCCCTCGCGCCTTACTAAATATATACCACATACATTTATATTTAGGTAGCGTTATCAAGGTCAACAGGAAAACTGAAAGAAAAATAATAGGTAATGACCACACGCCAGTGTTATTCACAACAATGATAATAACACAGGAAAGTGAATTGAATATAATGAGTATTTCTTTCACCCGACTATTATATAAATAATGATAATGATGATGATCACGAACTAATCACGGCAGCTTATAGATAAACATCTCATTTGTTACCGTTCTGTAATTTTGTATTTCAATGAGGAAGTATGTGCTTAGGTTGTCATAGAACTAATGAGGAATCATTCCCCCTGCGTCGAGTCCCTTTGCGTCGATTCGTGATTTTTCTTGGTTTTGATGCACTGTCTTTTGTTTCGCCTCGACATAGCTGTTGCAGAGTACAGTCATATTAAAAACGAAATACGGCTTTTTAATTAATAAAAACAGTTTGCTCATCCAGTGATCCGTATTTTAAATAATACATTAATAACCCACCAAAAAGTACTTATAGGCTAGCATAAGTTCAAGGAGGTGTGGAGTATGAAGCATGAGGTTACCTACTTCTAAACTATGACACGTTTGTCTGCCTCTTTGGTCTCGTGGTTGCAAGCTCCACTGCGATCATAAGGTCCTGGGTTCGAATCCCAGGTCGTGAAAAGTGATAGTGATTTTTTCCATCAGAACCTCAAAGCCACGGAGTCTGCATTTGTGCCCAGTTGGTGGCAATAGGCTCTCGATCTACTCCATGGTACCTTAATGAACGCTATAATGAAAAGGTCAGAGGATCATCGTAGGGAGTTCCAGACCCAAAAGGTTGACTATGAGACTAAAAATCTATGGCCGCTATAACAACAATTAATAAATATAAAAAATATATAGTCGGATGAGTCTATTATAGTCGGACTCACATATGAAGAGTTACTTTTTTTTTTTTCGGATGGTAAATCATCAAATGACTCCTCCCGCTCTGGGCGGAGCAGGAGGGAGTGTCGGACTTTTACTGACTAAAACCCATCCATGTTCCTTCATCGCCCTTTGTGTTCCGGGGCCACGGTATCTCTTTCGAATAGTCCCGCAGCCCTGGCAGGCTTCGGCCCTTGCGGACCCCTTCAATGTTGCTGACTCTCTTTAAGGCGCGCGTGGAACACGCACGCGCCGTCGACACGGCCTGTCGTCATGAGACGGACGGACGGCAAGCTAGCCCATAGCTCACCGTCCACAGGCCCGCGACATGAAGAGTTCCTTAAACGCCGAAAAAACAGTTCTTGACGGGTTATTAAGAGAATTTCATTAGTGTCGTGATTAATAAGTTACAGATCACTGCTCTGTTAAAACTTAAACTATACTTAGTCATTATTAGCATCTGCTCGTTGCTGCCTCGTAATCCTCTCGTCACTTTATATAACATGGTTTCCACCGACGTCGGACGATGTAGTACAGCAAACTTCAGTTAGTTTCAATAACTCTTTGGGTGGATAAGTGTTTTGTCTCACATCTTTACTGATGTTCTTGATTGCTAGGTTGTCAATGGTAAAATAAGATAATTCTTTGATAACTAGCGCGCCCAGAGTCCCACTTAGATCCACGAAAGTGTATTGTACTGTTGTCCCAAATGTTTTGCACCTTCAGCACAAAAATCCTTTCAGCCCAAAAATTCTATGAAAGAGATTGTATAGAAACATTGTGAAACGACTTACAAGATAAGCGAATATTTTAGGTCACCGAAAAGAAGATGAAAAATCACAGATAAGATGTTGCCAGAAAGCAAAACAAAGAAACGACATTTCTTTGTTATTGAATTAATTAAAATTGTTTGTCCACTCTAACTCAAGGACAAATGGCAAAAAGTATGAGAATTTATTCTCATTTTAAATTGCATTGTGACAGTCGCGAGAGCTTTAATTATTTTTAATCCGTTTGTTGCTTGACGTGCACATTTTTCTAAATAACTTTAGAAAACGCTTTTGACTGATCTTAGCTCTTGACAGAATTTCAACAAATTAAATCTGTTTTCTTTGTTAAAATTTTAACAAAACATCGTCAACCTTAGCTTAACGACTCAATCGATCATGATGTCAGTTAGGCATAATGATAATTTATCATCTGTAAGCACACTTTGCAAAATGGCACGGCGCGGTGGCGGCGTAATGTTCCGTCCCGACCACCTTAGTATAAAATTTGAATTTAAGATTTATTATGTAAATGAGGATTAAACAATGTATATTTACAAACAGCCAAACCGAGGTTATATTTACTTATTTACATTACTTAAGCGATCATTGTTACTAAGTAAAGTCATTATTCGTTACATAGGACGTACCTTATTTCAGGAGTTGCCCTTTTGGAAGCAGGAAAAGAATGAAGCACTTTGTTTACTTGAAGTTTTTACTTCCTTTGTAACAAATGACAGTCATATCTCGTATGCATATGTCGACGTGGGAAAACGCAATATGGTCCGGACAAATTATCTGGGAACTTGTTCATAGTGTTGCCAACCGGCTCTGGGGGATGAAAAATGACGGAGGTTCTCCTCAAACCCCCGCGCTCATACGGCGGTGTACTACAATATTATACTCTTTTTTAAAAAAGAATAACCACGGATTCTCATAAAGATCGGAATAATGTTTATAATGGCTTTTTTTTACATGTGTACCTTTTTTTCTATATTCGTCTCAGTATTCTAATAGTTCAAAATATGAGAATATATTTCACTGTTCAACCAGCTTAATGAACTGTGAAATCTCTAAAAATAGCTCACGAGGGAGCACTTAAAGAAACCTTCCCGAAATAGTTTAAAAGGAAGAGAATAAAACAAAAGTTTTACTGGAGAAGTTTATTTTTAACGTTTGTTCATATATTGAGATTTCTGATACTCGTAAAGTTAACGTTACCAGTTCAAAGTTACACATCTAGCTTTTTATATGGCGAAAACAGAAACTATTGAGAGCACTACTTATGCGATAACAGACAACAATTGGAGAGTTAATTACATGCGTACTTTTTAAGAGTCCTATAGGCGATAACTATACATTTTCGGGCAAAGGCATAAACAATGAAGCGCCTTTATATTTATTAGCACAATCAAATGTTCATGTAGCTGCAGTCCCGTGGCTTACACACCAACACAACGTTTTAGCCTAGTTGTCATCATAAAACGATCGAATGCCGGCGCCACCGTTGGTCCCGTTTTTATCTACAAAAAATATGTCCCTTTACAGTTCATTGGCTTATTTTACTGTTTCATTACACACTATCTCACTGCCGACACGGCGACCACCACATTTCTTCTACTCTTACTTTTATTTAGTTTAACAATTCTATAACTGAATTTGTGCTTCTCATGGTATTCAATACTATTATTATCTCCTCTTGCATCTTCTTTTGTATCAGCCATCTTTAATTTTCCTTTTACTTTAATCCATCTGTCGTTCTTCCAGTCATATTTTCTGCCCATAGCTAAAAGAATGTCTTCAAATTTAGGCCATGGCGAATTTATAGAACTAGGTTTATTAGGCTTGTCATTGTTTAAGGCTTCGTAATTTATAGTATCGTGTTCATTGGTTGTATGTGTCGAAGGCATTTCATTAGTTATATGACTAGAGTTGGCGTATAAAAAATTCCTTTCTACTTTATCGCGGTGTTCATCATTCCCCGTTTCTTTTTTACGATCCAGTATATTTGTTACATGTTTGTAGTGTATTCTATCAACATTATCCCCCTTGTATCGCTCCTCTGGATATTCATCGTAAAAGCTTTCTATCTCGCGCTCAATTTTTTCTGTAAAGGAAATTGAAATATGTCAGACACACTTTTTGCAAGCGATTGTTAGGAAAAGGGGAAAACTTTTAAAGGGAACAAATTTTCATGACGTCGTTTGTAAACAGTTTTGTTTTCTTGATGCTCTTGCCGTGAATAAAGCGGACTTTTAACGAATTGAAGGGGAAGATGACGATGCCAGTTTTGTTTGTGAATGCTGTTTTTAAAATAAAGATAACATTTTCTGTCTAACAAATGGCTCTCTCTAAAGCATAATAAAGAAATATTTAAAAGTGAATCATGTCGTGTCACAAGGAAAATATGGTGCAAGAATAACAATTTATATGCAAATACGGCTTCAACCTAGTTTTGCATTTTTAAACTAGAATAGTTGTGTGTAGTAATTGCTATTTGCATTCGCTGATATGAAAGCAGACAGCGCTACTGCTCAATTTTAAGTCATGAATTCCTGTGTTGCGGTTACGCAAATCTGTCGCCTTTATTAAAATTTTGTCGACTCTGAATTACGGTATCGATGCTTAGGTACTAAAGTTTACTGTATCGACACCAATTCCACCAGAGACAAAATTCCAATATTGCCAAAAGTTTAGCGAACGATTCTTATCGAGAGCAGAGGGCATTGCAATTGGCGGGAGTTTTTACTTTCATTACGACTGATAGTCATACTGTACATAGTATCGTGGCCTTTGTTTCCAAAGGGTGCCTTCAGGCCTTAGGTGCCTTCAGGCCTGACGGACATGGTTAACTGTTGTCTGCGAGACAAGGTAAACTTAATTTTTATATTTATTTTCCGTCATCACGACCCTATTAGGCCTGAATTCCTGCTACGCTAATGTCGGTCGCATATGCTCGGTCGCGTACATCAGCGAGAAAGCAGTAGCAACATATGCGCCGCTGTCGTCAGCGTCACAGTATAGAACACAACGTATACTCGTACGCGCGACCGACGTACGCGACCGACGTCAGTGTAGCAGGAATTCAGGCCTTACTAAGATATCAACGACCGCCGTCAGACCACACAACGGGAACTGTGACATAATGTCAGACTAAACCTTATATTATTTCGTAAAAGTCTTTACCTGCCATCGTTTTGTACAATTCAATATCATGTCGAAGCTTTTCTTTGTCCCTTTCTTTCCAATGTCCATCACCTTGATCTGAGGGAAATAAATTAAAGGTATATTTCTGCTCTGATAGTAATTTCGGGATGAATAGGAACCTCTCAAAGGTTGGATCGGAATGATCTCGTTTTTATTGTATTGGTAGAAATTTCGATTGATGTTTTGCCCGGCAGCACTGATATATTTTCTGATTTTCTTTTTCTTTGTATTTCGGTGTTGTAGTAAATAATCAATCTGAGAGTTATTGAATAGGTTCGCGTGATTGTGGATCTAGGAAACTGGTTTAGAAGAATAGAGGTATATTGAATTACGCAAGTATCAAAGATAAAAGAATACATTACATACATTTGTATGAGCTAATGTATGTAATGTATTCTTTTATCCTTGAATCGCATGAATAATTGTACTAATTAATCAATTGGAGAGTAAAAAAAAGAAAAAAAAAAAAGAAGTTGAAATAAAAAGTTGATAATAAACTGATCCCGATACCCATTTTCATCTTTATAAGTGGAGTAAAGTAATTCAGGATACTCGTCAAAGTACAGAAAGATAAATCCAATGCCTACGTATTACTACTTAGGTATTGCTAATTTAAATTTACTTACCAATACATACTATGAAGATAACGACTAACGTCGTGTAGTCCATTATATGTCTATACATCAGCCTTGAAATGATGCCTTCAGACCTGAAACAATACAGACTAACTTTAGCTCAAATGGGAACTATGTTAATGCAAATTGAAATCACAGTTAATCCATCTGATGTTATACTAGTCTCCGAATTAGGGATAGATGAATTTATCACATGATTTTAGAACTTTATTTTGTATTAAAGCATTGAACCATTAACTATAACAACTGAATTCATAGTAACAAACTGTGTTCAATCGTGGAACCTGTACGAATAATTTGAGTTATCTTCCAAGTTGGGAGCAGGCAATTACAAAAATACAATAAAAAAAACGAAGGGACTTTTTCATTTGCCGTTTCAAATATTTAAGCACAAATATGTTATAAACTATGCGCAACTTCCTGCCGGTTTTTTGCAAACATTCAGTTGCATTTTGCACTAAAAGCATACCGAGTTTTCGGTGGAAAAATTAGAAAAGTATGCGCAGACTTTTTGTCCGGCCTGTAACGAAATGTATGCAAAAATAATAGTTGAGTTACAATGTCCGCCCGGTATTTCCAAAGAGTTAGGCTGAGTTATGCTTTTGTGTATGAAAAACTTCTATCAAACAAAAGAGTAATCGTTGTTATCGTTTCCCCATCGAAAAATGTATCGTGTGTATAAGATAGTATCGATATTTTACCGAAAATGTTACTAACATAGTATAAAAGTGTTAGGCACTAATATCAATATGAATAAATAAATAATAAAATAAATATTGTATTTAGTAAATTTATGGGAGTCGGTGAATGATCCTCTGTTGCGATATTATTGTTATTTGAGAGCAATCAAAATATTATCAATATATAAATCATAATATTATATTATGTTAGATGGTAATGGATGGACTGTGTGAAGGATGCATAAGGCTAGATAAGAGAGATACTTTTGCCACGGCCCATACACCCGTCCACCTTCCTCAAAAAGAGCTCTAAAACCACTTAACACCTTTCGAGGTCTATATAAACCTCAATAGTTTTACGATACCCCGCAAGAGTAAACACGTTGATAAAGATTTAATGTAGTAGATATAAAATTATATCTAAGGGGTACAAGTTATTTACGGCGCCAGAGGCAAGGTTCTGCTTTAATTTGTATGTGTGTCGTAAACAGGGACTCGAGGATTAGGTCAAGAGGAAGGGCATCATTTTATACCCTGAACCTTTCTCAAACATGTGCCGGAGCGACGTGATAGCTCGTATAACTCAATGAGTTTGGGTGTTTATTATCTTAAAAGGGGTTAAGAAATAATTATGCTGTAAAGAAAGACTAGAAAGTTGTCCAAATCAGTCTCGTGAAGTATGTTACGTCTGCTGAGTATGCTGAGTCTGGATTTTTGGCCAGTTGATGGCAATAGGATTTAATGCATGGGATTTATTGTGAAATGTGGGTGCGCAAATTGAGAAAATAAATAAAATGAAATGAAATTCTTTGCTAGAATTGTAGTACATTTTAGATGGCCGAGTTTTATTACAGTTGCTCACACAATTCGCTAAAATTAAAGAATATCTGAATACAATAAGTGAATCTTATGTAATTGGTATGTTATAATAATAAGAATGTCAATGATAAGAATGTCAATATGTCGGGCATGCCACCGTCCGGGAGAATCGATCCGACACATTATTTCTGGGTGTTCTAGTCTAGCTAACGGAGAGTACTTGCATAGACACAACCTTGTTGCCAGGATTATCCACCAGCAACTTGCTTTGAAGTACAACCTTGTGGAATCAGAAGTGCCATACTATAAGTATGCGCCCGACCCAGTTCTCGATAGTGGTAGTATCACGTTGTATTGGGATCGACCTATCACCACTGACAGGAGTGTTGTTGCCAATAGGCCTGACATTGTGGTGATAGATCGATTGGAGCGTCGCACAATGATTGTTGATATAACGGTCCCGCATGATGAGAACCTCGTGAAAGCAGAGAAAGATAAACAATTTAAATATCTATATCTGGCTCGCGAGGTTGTTGATATGTGGGACGTGAGTACAGCAGTCATTGTGCCTATAGTCGTGTTGGCCAATGGCTTAATAGCCAAGAGCCTCGACCAACATCTTAGAAGGCTCTCGCTTGGCAGCTGGATCAATGCTGCTGGTTTGATTCAGAAAGCAGTACTTCTGGACACGCCACGTATTGTTAGGAGGTTCTTCTCTCAAGAGCCCTAACCACCGGCAGCTCGGACCCTGTTCCCAGCGCTGGTGGGCTACTGTTTTTTTTTATATTTTTAAATGTTTTTTTATATAGTTTTAAGAAATATTTAAAAATTTCAAAAATATGTAAGAATGTCAATAATAAGAATGTCAATTATTTTTCAATTATGTAATAATAGGAAAATGTCAACGTGAAGGTGAGGTGTGTGAATTATGTTTAGGCATCTGGCTCTGCTGAACCTTTCAGAGAAAATATGGATGTTGTTGAATAACTATAGGGATGAAAATATGGATGTTGTTGAATAACTATAGGGATGAAAATATGGATGTTGTTGAATAACTATAGGGATGAAAATATGGATGTTGTTGAATAACTATAGGGATGAAAATATGGATGTTGTTGAATAACTATAGGGATGAAAATATGGATGTTGTTGAATAACTATAGGGATGAAAATATGGATGTTGTTGAATAACTATACGGATGAAAATATGGATGTTGTTGAATAACTATAGGGATGAAAATATGGATGTTGTTGAATAACTATAGGGATGAAAATATGGATGTTGTTGAATAACTATAGGGATGAAAATATGGATGTTGTTGAATAACTATAGGGATGAAAATATGGATGTTGTTGAATAACTATAGGGATGAAAATATGGATGTTGTTGAATAACTATAGGGATGAAAATATGGATGTTTTTGAATAACTATAGGGATGAAAATATGGATGTTTTTGAATAACTATAGGGATGAAAATATGGATGTTTTTGAATAACTATAGGGATGAAAATATGGATGTTGTTGAATAACTATACTTATACGCAAACCAAACTGCCATCTAGATCGCGAGGTTTAATATAAAATAGTGCCCAAGCACATTGAACTTCCCCTTTTATTTCCAACAGAATCCACTGCTGGACCCAACCCTTAGTTTTGATCAAGTCGTTTCCCGTCAACCCTTATCAAACTAGACTCCTTTCTTAATAATATTTTCACGGTTTTGTTCTGAGCGAAATGAAGGCATATAATAAGTAACAGGAACCTACGAGAAATTGATAAATTCTACTGGCCCAAAATTCCTACCAAAATAAATACTTGTAACATAAAGCAAATAATTTTATTTTGCAAAGGGTTATTCAGAGAGTTTTCGACAACGCGGCAGGTCCAGAAGGAGATAGCGGGATGAGCTAGATTCTTTTGCAAAGGATTGGCCTACAATCGCATTAGATCGCGAAATGTGGGAGGAGGCCTTTGCCCTGCAGTGGGACAATATAGGCTTATAATAATAATAATTTCAAAGGCGTGTTAAAGAGAATTGAACTTGTTAGTATCAAATAGTGTAGTAGAGTTCATAGATGATAAATTTGATAAGGATTCCTATAAAAAAGCGTTACAGGGTTAAAGGACAATTTTAGGTACAAAACAGCTCAAGTGTTAGGATGCCTACAGAAATTATGTTTGACTGCATTACGTTTTGTGCAATGGTAAAGAAAATTGAGAATACACTGTGCTACCTACGCAGCTTACGTGTAAGTATAAAAAAAAACATGACTGCTCTATTATTGTAAACGACTTTTGATAACATTTTGGATAAACATAAATGCAATAATAAATAATTATACATGTTGAATGCTTTTCAAAGTGAATACAAATAAACAGAACTCTAGAACCCAAATTCTGCGAAACGAAGAAGCCATTAAAATCCTAGCATTGTCGAAATTTTCAAGAAAAAAACTTTTTTTCAGGTTTCTCGGCGAAATTGCCCGCTAAAATTAAATTTATGGAATTCTCTTGCTCCAGGGGCAAAGTTGAACGATGTGGTGACTTTTTAATTTGTTCAAGGCTGTTTTTTCTGTCAGCTCTTATTAAAATACCTTTCGTCTAATATACGGTGTTTATCTGCACCTGCCACCTTCATTATTTGCATATTTAGATTTTTACGTTGTGTCTGTCTCTTATTGAAATATTCCGGGCAATATTTTTGGTTTTGTTATAATTAAAAATGAATTTAATGTGATATTATTCTTTCTAGTTCTTTGTCTACTTTGTAATTTGACACCAATAAAATATGTTTTTGACGTTGAGCTCGTAGCTAAATAATAACAACCGGTCGGATCAATCTTCAGGTTAAGCCGTGCTTGCCTAAGTTGGTCTGTAGATGGGTGACCACCACACGTTAAGCCGTTGGTCCCGGCTGTCATTTGTAGATTTTTGACAGTCGTTACAGGTAGTCAGTGGCCCGAAAGTCTGACAACCTTTTTACCAAGGGTTATCGTTATACCCAGTACTAACTGGATTGCAGAGGCCAGATAGGCAGTCGCTCCATGTAAAATACTGGTATTCAGCTGCATCCGGTTAGACTGGAAGCTGATCAGTAAACTAGGCCGATGATGATGAAATTATGTTTTTGACGTGCAGCATTTAAATGAACGTACGGCTTGTTTATTACATTGGTTATGATTTCACAAGTAGAAAAAAGGTAAACTTAATAAGATATCATTTTTTTTTCCAAAGTTTTCAGCCTTTCTTTGTTGTGACCTAAATGAAAGCATTAAAGAATGTCAGCTCGTGCCTAAATGTCTTCAACTACATAAACATAGGTAGGCTCCAAAAGGCTAATTGTTCCCAATTAACTAAAAGCTAATGACCGCCGTTTGTTATTATTAGCCAAACTAATTTAGGCTGTCTTCTTAATGTTCCTTCCTAATTCTATTAAAAAATTGATACCAAGAGCATTAAAATGTAAACATATGTTATCAGTGTAACACTACGAATCGATGGTGCATTTATGTGTGAAAAAAGAAAACACTATTTCATTTTCGCTCGTATTCTGGAAAGGTGCTGTCATGAATCTTGCGGTTCAATAATAAACCTAATCTACACTCAAATCTAGGATTAAAACGAGAATCATGACTGAGATGAGTTTTGGTATATAATACGTGCTAAGATAGGTTGTGACAAGTGTGATCTGAATTTACATACATTGGTACAGTCAACACACATCCGTAGAAACAATGACATTGACAACCGCGGTATTAGTTCAAGTGCTTTCTTAGTTCAAGTATCACCGCTGATGTTGAAAACCAGCATGCCTGAGAGATATTTCTTGCCGGCAAGTAAAGCCAAGACAGAGGCCCATGGGCGGCATAAAAACTCTGACAGCAGGTTAGGCACTAACCACACGATATAAAAGGAGAAGACCGCTGATATTTGTTTCACTGTATCCTAAAGAAGGAGTACTTATGGAAATGTAAAGTATATTTATTTGCTCATGTCCACACTCCAAAACTGATAAAAAAAAAACAATTTCATAACACATCGATCGTAACACAACATAATTTCTATCATTTACATAATAAAAAATCACTTTATATGAATATTGCGTAATTGTGAGTTTTTTTTGCACGTGATCGTACTTAATAATCAGTTAAATTGTCGTTATGATATCGTTGCCATTTCTTATACACTCGTAGAAAAAGTCGCATTAGTCTGTACTTCAAGTAAAACGTTCGTGCTAAAATGTAAACGGTCATTAGTTGGGGATTACCGGCCTACACGTGGGGAAACTGCTGGCAAGGCGGCGGCGGATACCAAACTCAAATGTCTAGACTTGTGTGCGATTAAGGAAAAAAACTGAGAAACGTACAAATATAAATTCGTAAGATGATTGGTGCAGCGGTTGAGCTATTGGTTTCTGTGGTACGTTTTACCAACCTGGTTCCTTTATTTTTTTGATAAACTCGTTCTCATTGTACCTAAACGTATCTTTTTGTTGAACTTTAGGGGTGATTTATATCCGAAGTGGTGTGCATATTTTTCTCTAATATATACCTAAATAAAATTCCCACTCAGAGCAATTCCAACTCAAGAGTTTCGGGATGCAAAAATTTGTGGCCATTATTAATTCCATTCCACTTTAAATCCTTGTGCGTTGGAACTATACAATAGTTCCGACGCACTAGGATATTCTAATGTGAAACAGAAAATAGAAATAAAAATGGAACGCGTATTTTACGAGCTCTTTGTTGAAAATCTTTTTATTTAGAAATGGTTTTTATTTTCGAAGCAATTTATTTCGATTTTCATTTCATTGAGTTTGTTGTTGACCAAGCGTTGAGCTTTAGATAAACAAAACCTATTTGAGTACATAACATCGTTGGGATGAGATCCATCAAATAAAACCTTTATTTACTTGTCGCCGCATGGCCTCAGTCACGTCTACCCACTAGAGCGTTTTTTAGTAGGTACGCGTTATTTGACACGAATTTCTTCGCACTTGAGCAGTCGTTCTTTTCTCATAGATTTTTAAATTCATGGATAATTTATACCTCTGGTCATGATTATAGCGTATCTACATATTGAATTAGGACTTGCGACATGTGATCATTAAGGATTTGTATGGCATGGCAAGAGCCATAAAGTATGAATACCGATGTCTATGAGGAGGGAATAAAGAGTGTCTGAAGCGGGGAAGATATAGTTTTGATAAATTCTACATATCCTGCTCGAGTAAATGCGTCCGTAAGCATTACGCCTATCATTTCACTTTAAAGTGGTGTAAACAAGTAAGTTAAGTATCAGTTCGCAGGCCAGGCACTGAATTTAGTTAAGAAAGGACTTCCCAATCATTAATATGAGTATATATGTCTTATTGATTGTACCCATAAAGTTTTTCAATCTACATCATTCTCAAACTAATTGCACTGCCTTGAAAATTGCCAATACACTTTTGTTTGGAGTATGCCCCACTTCCTTTCGTGCTCACCCTGTGTCATCTACAATTTCCAAGATTTAAAACGCTGACGGGCTCTGTTGGTAGCTACATGCTGGTCCAACAAAGTTTGAGTAAAATCGTCAAATAACAAGAATATCAAACTCTAAGTCAAAAAGATTTATATGTCTTAAATATGAAACGATAGTATGAATAACCAAGAAGCCAAAAAACGAACAACAGAATATTGAACTCAAAAGTAGACATGGCAGCTACTTAAAATTTAAAGCAGAAACTATGTACTAAAAGCAAAAACACTTGAACAAACTCTAAACATAAACTATGTAGGGGAAAACATGCCAACATTGTTTTTAACAACAATCAGGGCGACCGATAAAGTTAAATTATACCCTTATCAGCGAACATTATCAAAACGATTTATTGAAAGGATAAATATTCCCGTATTCCAGTTAACGAGCGTAAAGGTATGTCCTATAATATGTTAACAAAATTCTGTACACTATATGCATTTTAAATTATTTTATAAAAGCGTAGTCGCTTTTATAAAATTCTTCCTTTAGGCAGTGGGGCGGTATGGGCTGGTATACCATATCTAGGGCAGACTATCCTGTTGGTGAAGAGGTTGCAAACGCAACTGCTGAGCAAGAGGGTCATAACCCTATGATCCCATAGACCTGAGGACCTCAGGTCAAGCCAATTGGTCAAGCAAATTTATGTACTAATGCTGTAACAAGATAATATTATAATACCAAATGATTTGAAAAGAGTAACCATGGAGTTTCTTGCCGGTTCTTCTCCATGGAAACGACCAACCCGAACCGTGCACCTTTTTCCTTTTTTTTTTTTTTCGTGCACGTTTTATACTTATAAAACGTAGGTACATATAGGCACATGGGCACGGATAGTCGAAAAATTCCATTAATCGACATGTATATCAAATATAAATGTATAGTGAGTGAAACGAAGAAACGATGAATGGACTGTGTGGGGGATGACACGACTAGAAAGCAGGCGACTGCTGAGATGACGAGTAGTTGAGATGTCTGGATAAAACAGACATGCTGCGCCGACCCGAAATAAATTGGGATAAGAGCTCCTGCTCTTATCCTGAATGACGATGATGTGTTTTGCACAGTGCACTATGTACTTGACTATATTACTTTTAGAAAACATGTAGGTAATTGTGATGTTGTTGTTTTAACGCCTCGATTCGATTTGTATTTTTTGCCACAAACACTTCGGTTAGTGTTATCTTAACGGCTGCCAACTTTGCATACAATAAGGTATGGTATGTATAATTATTAAAAACAGATCATTCACTCTGATCTAATAGGAAGTACTCATATGTAAGCATTCTATTTATTTACATTGTTATACCTGATTGACACAGATGGGGCCGCGGCAGATCGGTGGAAAGATGACAAGACGCAGAGTATGTATTCCCTATGAATTGGTGAGAAGAAACACAACACCGTGGGAAAACAAAGGAATGGAGAGAGCAATGGTCATCGACTAAGACGGAGGACAGATCAAGCTTAAAAAAACCACTGATTTTGTCAATGCAAACATGATCTACTTCTATGCCTCTGATTCGATTTAACCAATAATGCTTTATGAGTAACAGAAAAAAACTTCACAAAGTTTAATATCTACCTATCTA
Organism: Xestia rhomboidea; assembly: GCA_963853795.1. NCBI lineage: Eukaryota > Metazoa > Arthropoda > Insecta > Lepidoptera > Noctuidae > Xestia > Xestia rhomboidea. The sequence continues at coordinate 11,126,345 of OY970763.1, read as the reverse complement.
GTTAGTGGTATTAGACGCATGACATAATATCGTTGTCTCGTGGTTATCATCATTATCTCGTCGTTATGTTTACTACAATAATCGTTAGCCAAGTAATGACATCCTGAAAAATGATTGGGGTCATATAACTACAACAGTTATTACCAAATTTAGCAAACTAAGAAAGTAATTAATGCAATAGTGTACCTTTTACTATGCTCAAGATAATCATAACCATTAAAAAGATTTGCGAGTCCCCCATGTGTGAATCACAAAAAATGATCAATCACTTTTTGTGGTTGATGACACCTGATGTGTATCTTCAATTCTAATATCAAACAATCAATTAACTAGGCACTAATCGCTTACAAATAAAACATTAATTTATGAATCAAGCATTTGTGTTTTGTAATTTTGTTAAGTAAATTGTTTTCAATTTCCATTAAAACCTCTTTACTGTATTTTTAGGACCCCCTTTAAATGTGTACAGCTGTGCCTGCATAAAAGTTTAATACCAACAAAACAAAACGAAAACCCTTTCCAACAAAACGTATGCAAATTCAAAATGAACCTACAAACCTTTATTTACACGCACTTCCAAATGCGAATCTCAAACAAACTCTTCCAGGTTTGATTGCGAACTCAAAATAAACCGAACTTTAATTTTCAATCACAAAACTTTCTTCTTCTCCGTAACGAACGTTTTCGAGGCAAACGAGACGCGTACTTCCTCTCTCACGGCTCGAACCCGACTGACTACGCGGCTGTTCGCGAACTTCATTTACCATAGGCTTTCCGACAACCCCTCGTGATTCATCCTCGCATCTGTTACATTGACTGTTAACTATAGACAACTGTCTGGTATACTAGAGAGAATCCAGTAATGAATGACGTTTGATAAAATATTTTCAATTTTTCGATGTTTTTTATAGTGAAGATGAGGGTCGGTTTTCCCACCCACCCCACTCCCTCGGCACCGTACTTAAACTTGTATTGCATGTCTGTAAGGTAGGCTTTTCAATCAGACACGTTGCCCTTTGAATTTAAATTGTATTTGTTGTTTTTGTTAGTTTTTCTTGTTAATCAATTTCTATTCAGAGACTTAATTAACTCCCCCTCGAATGCTCGCAATAGCCACAATACTGCACTGCAGTTTATTCCACATAATTGAATTGCTGTTTTAGATTTCAAGCGTTTGTCTGTTTTGATTGAATGGTCGATTTTTTAAGAACCTAGTTGATATATTAGAGGATTTTTTAGTATGAATGCGGATGGGTATAACAGTAGAGGAAGACCAACGAAACGATGGATGGACTGTGTGAAGGATGATATGTCAAGAAAGGAGGTGTCTGTTGAGATGACGAGTAATAGAGAAACATGGAAGTAGAATTGGGATATGGGCAAGAGAATGATGATGATTTTATCCTCATTATCTAAAATGATTAATAACATAATCATCGTGAGGTTTGCGTAATATTTCAGTTCTTCCCTTAAATAAACGGCCGAAACTGCTCATTTCACGACTCGAGTAAAGTATTAAAAGCATTGAATAAACATTCATTAGGAGCATTGTTCTTACATAGTTAATCTGTTCTTTTATTTTATCGTCTGGCCTTTATTAGGTCTCTACTCAGTTTGCTCTGAACAGAATCATTAAAATGGTTTTTCCTTTACAAAAATGTCCATTAGAACCCTCCTCAAATTCTATCTAAGGCTTTGTCTTTTGTTTTATTTTTGCGGTTGTGTTAGGCCCCTTCACAAAGGTGCGAAGCGATTTATTTTTGCGACTTTTATATTGTTGTTTGCTTTTCATTGCCGTGTAGTACAATGTGAGAGCGAAACAAATAGCCTCATACGTTGCAATGAAGATGTTTGCCAGTTAAATGGCTCATGGGAGAAAGAAGCTTAATAGCACGTTTCTCACCCAAGATTGCAGACCAGTCTTGGTCGACTATTAACCAATCCTGGCACTACTGTACTCTTTCGATATCACAAAGGGAATCTTTTCTTGGTCTGTTTTTAAGGATGTTTAGTTATTTATTATCCTAAAATAATTTAATGTCTCCAATTCAAACAAAAAAAAAACAGACAATAAAAAAAATCATTTTTTTTTTAACTTTACCGAAAAGTGGAGGGAGCCTTTTGCTCCGTTAAGGGTCAACTGGAGCTTTTAAATAGGTAGTAACAATAAAGTGTACAAAAGTAGGTCTTTAAATTATCATAGAAGCCACTTTTCACTTAGCGGCCTTCTACAGGCGTTGCAAATTAGGGTGCTTTATAATTACTAAAGTTAGTTTGACGATGTAAAACTTTTCACCTGCCTATTTAGTCATTTAAATTGACGTAGTTAAGTCCTGTACTTTTGTATTATTATCTAGTAGGTCTATATTTAATAAAATACTTATTAATTTGTTTCACGTGTATACCGGACGATATATTATCGCGCCTATGCGTCAAAGCATGCACAAACTTTTCTTCCGGATCCTTGTTTTATGTGCCTTGATTTCAGTATTTTGATCAAAAGTAATTTTGAGGGTGCATCTAAGTAGTAATTTAAACTAACTTAGGTGACTGTAATTTTGTCCATGCCTAATGAAGTTTGATCTTCTTCTTATTCTCGAATTGCTGACTCAGTTTTTATCCTAACAGTGCCCACGTAGCAAACTGGGAAAATCTGTCCTTGCCCTTATTTAAGTCGTAGATAGAGTACACGACGGGCAGGATAAAACATGCGGCACATGCTTTTTTTTTGGTTTTTTTTTTTCGGATGGGAAACCGTCAAATGACTCCTCCCGCTCTGGGCGGAGCAGGAGAGAGTGTCAGACTTTTACTGACTAAAACCCATCCATGTTCCTTCATCGCCCTTTGTGTTCCGGGGCCACGGTATCTCTTTCGAATAGTCCCGCAGCCCCGGCAGGCTTTGGCCCTTGCGGATCCCTTCATTGTTGCTGACTCTCTTTGAGGCGCGCGTGGAACACGAACGCGCCGTCGACACGGCCTGTCGTCATGAGACGGAAGGACGGCGAGCTAGCCCATAGCTCCCCGTCCACAGGCTCGCGTCTACGGTGGCCGGAAGCCGCCACGTGGCCCCCAACGCCCGGGGCGTCTCCCGCATGCGGCACATCCTTAGTCGTTAAAAAATAAAACTATAGTAATATCACCGCGCGCTCAACAATCGCAATATCTCGGCGCACGATATATCGTGCCTATATGTTACAGCCCTTTCTCTCGGGTCGACGGCTTATGTCCCATGTCCCCTCTCTTGATTGAAGACCTCCATGCGTGTACGGAAATATTCTTCTTAAGAAAATGCTCCGGTTTCCTAAGCATTCGACAGATTGACATTTGAGGTCCTTTTAGTTGACATTTTAGTGAAGAATGTTGTTTTTGAAAGTTTGTTTTAGGTATCTTTGGCCCTTTGATAAGATTCTTATTACTGTAGCTTTGGAATGGAAACAAGAAAGGGAGACCTTTACCCTGCAATGGGACACAACAGACTAATAAAAATAATAATTTTGAATTAATACTATTATGTCTGTGTAATCAAGAGTTTATTTTTTAGGATTTTAGTCCGAAAGATTTCCAAAAAATATTGGACACATATTTTTTATTTTTTCACGTAAACAAAAAATGAAAACGATACAGTGCGTCGCAAACTCGTGTGACGTCAGATTTGAGTACATTTTTTACTCAAATGTGGCGTCACAAGCCCCACTCATGATCTTTGACACGTTTTGTCAACGTCAATTTTTATTAATTTGATAACACAAAAAACACGTATCCAATATTTTTCGATAATCTAACTGACGGACTAAACAGAATCATATTTTTTTAGTCAGTCATCATCCCTATTATGATTAAAATGAACATTTACTAAAAACACTAACTAACTTATGTTCCCTTAATATGTACCTGTATTACTACTTAACAATTAAATATGAATAATGAAATATTACTGCCCCTTTGGACTAGGTGCCGCAATCGCGACTGCTGATCTTTATCATGCTGATAAAGCGTACCAACTTTATGGATTTGTTATGCGCTCGACATTAGATTTTAGGAAGCCTTCTTCATATATTTACCTATATAAGTCTCTCGTACACTCGCAACTGGAGTATGCCGTGTCCGTCTGGAGTCCATACTATAAAAAGTACATTGAAGCGATTGAGAGTGTTCAACAGAAGTTCCTACGTGCTATGCATTTTAGGTGCTTTGGATATTACTTGCCATATCAGGATTTACTTAAAAAGTACAAACTTACAACACTTGAAAGTAGACGCAAGTACTTGATGGCCATGAATCTTTATAACATTGTTAGAAATGGTTTTGACTGCATTGAGTTAACCAATATGTTATGCTAAGTCGTTCCTAGAACCGAACAAGAGAAAGGTGCGCGCTGGTAGACTATTTTCCATGCGTACCTGCCATTCTAACACTGGTTTGCGCTCACCTGTTCGCAGAATGATTGATGCCTATAACATGACTTTTGAACATATTGATATTTTTGCATGTTCTCCCAGTAAGTTCAAATGTCTTATACTCAAGGAGCTCTCTTGATTGATGTGTAAAATACAGATAAGCATGATAGTTAATTAAGTTTAGTCTATAATATTATTTTGTATTATTACCCTAGCATTTAATTAATTGTTTATTACATTCCACAGTTAATCTGTGAACAGCGTTGTGGGCTACAATATTGTTCAATTGTTATGCGTATCTTTTTTTTTATACTTTATGTTGTAGCTGTTTGCTGTTCCTCTTGAATAAAAATAAAAATAAAAATAAAAATAAAAATGAGGTCGGGCAAAAACCCAATAACGACTTTTCCATCAGGAATTTCTCAGTAGCAGCATGGAGTCTAGATTTTTACCCGGTTGATGTCAATGGGCTCGCCCCCTATTACATTGGACTTAAATATAACTGGCGAAATGTGGTTTCCTATTATCTAACAACTAAAGTATACAGTAGTAGTCCAGGGACTTATATAACTACGCGTGTTCGATTTGCAAAACAAAACAATATTGTTTATGATTGAATAATCCTATACATTGACATTGAATAATTGGGCTATGAAATATTTTGTTTCACATTTCATTAATTTCAAAATAAACTATCGAATAAATCCAATAACATAATAATTTTTTGTAATTGCGCATTCGTATAAAACAGAAATGTGTTACCAGACTCGTAATAAATAAAGCAAATCCCGGCATTGAAAAATGTTTGCATGCTGATTCGGGAATGGAATAAAAATGCAAAAACATGTAATCCTCGGCTTCTCGTATTTTTTTCCACTCTTATTGCGGTTTATCTCTTTCATTGCCGTAATACAGGAAATGGCTAGCAACTGTGATTTAAATTATTTCTAAACATAGACTGACTACATTACTTTTACAGAATTATCTGTTTAAAAAGAGTACGTATTTTTTACTACGCCATGAGACGTGGCAAACGACATCAGCTTGCTACGAGAATGTCTACGCTTATCGCGCTACGCCGTTCGTAGAGGCGCGTAGCAGAGCGCTACGCGTTATCTTGACAACGCTCTACGGTGATTTTGTCTGGCCTTGAAGACTGTGATAAGTTAACCTGTCAACATAAAAAGCGAGTATTTATAAATCTTCCCTAAAAAGTATCAACAAAGCTCATTGATCTCAGATAACCATTATCAGTCATTGAAATCGGATATTTCGCCCAGAAAATATTGTCCGATCGTCTTACCGAGAGCTATTTTCGTAAATCGTTAATCAACCGGTCGTGCGGAAAACTGATAAGGCAGGCCTTTCGCCAATTAACTTAATGGTGATTCTTTTTCGACCTTGACACAAATGGTTAGTTTATACGACAAGGCCTTAAAGGGCACATGTATGTCGCCAAGCCCGATATCTATTGATTGAATTAGCTATACTCAACGTCCCTTTGTCATGAAACAAAAGTTAATCAACATAGCGTTTTGTATATATTACAGTCAAAACTGTTAATCGGTCCAAACCGCTTTTGACTGGTGTCAGTTAAAATCCTAAATACGTTTTCTGCATTAAAAATATGTTGTTTAAGAACGCCTCAGTTGTATGTCTCAGCCTCACCTATCCTAATCCTAAAATTACATGATGTTTTTCAAAGGATCATAAAAAAAACCTAAAAACCAAAGAAGTTTCTAAGTAAATGTTAATTTATTATTGTTAAAATAGTTTTCACCTGACAAAAATAGTTTTGACTGATTAACAGTTTTGACTAAATATACAATAGGGTTAAATGATTTGAGAAAATTGCTTTTATTTTTATGTTCAGTGTATTAAGACGCTCCGTGCAGTATATCTTGAAGTACCTACAAGAAGATCATAATTCAAACTCTATTTTTCAGCAAAAGCAAACACATTATTACCTAGAAATAAACAACATTTCATTATACGGTCTCAATTACTCATGTCCGTTGGAAATAAGTCTTTATTAGCATCATGTTCACCTCTAAAAGGGTCTGACGTGGCAATAAAAGTGTCCATTTGTAATACCCTCATCAAGTTCATCATAAATTCCAGGTGTATTATGTGGCGTTTAAAAATTTCGATCTAATGTTATGGAAGACGCACTTTTTTCGAACTGAGTTTAGAGTCTTCTTTGTAGCGTTATATCAGACTATAGGTACCTTAAAAGTAAGTAATTATACACAGGAGCCTAGACAAAGTGACACTATATCAGATATAACGATTCAATAATGGTATCGTTCGACCAACCAAAATACAATAGTCGAACATGTCAATATTATTAAAAATCGTTGTAAAATAATTTAAAAGCGATTCCCAGTTGTCTGAACCCTCAGAACACAATTAATTTCCTTTGGAATATTCCGAGAAAGACAAATACTTTTGGCCTAACACGGTCACCACCCTCGCTGTGAAAAACAGCACGTGACCACTTGGTCACGTGCTATTGTTCAACTGAACAAGATTTAATGATGGTGTTGAAGGCCTATGTCATAAACACTTGACTAACTGAGAATCGATATCAGGTGTTCGTCTAGTCGTTAACTTTACCTAAGTATATAGAATTTGGGAAATGATGAGGACGTGGCTAAATAATAACAGCCGCTCAGGTCGATCTTTAGGTTAAGCCGTGCTTGACTAGGTTGGTCTGTGGATGGGTGACCACCCATTACATACCGAGTTTCCTCCGTGCCGCGGAAAGAACGTTAAGCCGTTAGTCCCGGCTGTAATTTGTCGATCTTTGACAGTCGTTACAGGTAGTCAGTGGCCTAAAAAGCCTGATAACCAGTCTTAACAAGGGGTAATGTTATACCCAGTAATGGATGGAACTGGAGTGTGGAGGTCAGATAGGCAGTCGTTTCATGTAAAATACTGGTGTTCAGCTGCATCCAGTTAGACTGGAAGCCGACCCCAACAAAGCTGGGAATAGGCTAGGCAGATGATGATGATGATGATAGAATTTGGAAAATACTTTATAAATATAACAGACATTCATTATTTAAACACGCACTCCAGAAAGAGTTGAGAAGAAAACACTTAGTTATTTTTGCCATCTGATCATTAATAATATCTGTGAGAAATATTGAATAAAACTACGATAAAAATAAAGTATGGAACGCCCACATAAGTTAGGGATATTTATTAGAATGTCAGTCGAAAGCGCGGTGCTCGATATATTCCCGCAGGGACTGTAGTTTATGTCCTCTGTGACAGGTAACGCTACCAATCGCCCTTTCCTGAGCAATACACAGAACATATGATTAATGTGTCTGAACCGTGAGTAAAAGAAAATACATGAAGCCTTTTTATATGCCTTGTAAGACGAAAAAGTTCTAGACAGCCAAACCAAAAGAAAAGATGAGCTCTCTAATTACGCCATAATGAATCATTACGTCACGATGGCTGTTAGTTGTAAAGAGGATCTCGTTATCATTACGCTCAGCATCAATAAAAATAATAAGCAGTGCTCGCAAAGCGATTGCAATAAAACCACTACTCGAGTATTATACTCCAACCATTCAAAAGTAAGTTCCCTATAAACCGTGACCGCAAGTACTTTCTAGCTAAGTCATAAAACCAGTAGTACAGTCCAACTTTAACGTTTCTCTTCTCAGTTCCAATGAACGTGCTGGTTTTAATTAAAACCAAAGTCGAAATGAAAAAGTCTGAACGGCTCCTTGCTTCGCCGTCATTAGAGCCGCCCTCATTCCAATCTGAATCCGATATCAAACCGTGATACAAGAAACTTTAAAACAAGTACAATTCATTAGGCTTGCAATAAAGGCATCGCTAAATCGGCCGTTAAGAAACGACTGTTCGCAAACTCGCTTCCAACTTATTGAAACTCGGTTCTCGAATCAATTCGAATGAGTGTTTTACACTTTCCACGGGGTTCGAATGGAATAAAAAGGGGTTCTATTTGCCAATTATTCAAATGGGCGTCTGCAATTCTAAAAGGATAAAAATGTAACACGATTCTGTAAATATTCCGACGCGATCTGAATTAGAACGAGTCCCAAAAGGATTTCGGGCCGAAAGTATCGAATTTACTTATGCTAATCTTACGTCACCCGGAGGATAAAAGTCTGTTTCGGCACTAATTAACTTACAATGAACAGTGTTGTGTATTTTATGAAACAAAGACAGTTTTAGGGTAGGCTTTGTTGTGACAAGGTCGTTGCCGTCACTAATATTTTGTACCCATTGTGTTCTAGATCAGATCAGCGCTTTCTGATCCTGTGAACGACTAAATCAGTGAACAACAAAGGAAATAGTCATCGAATTTGTTGTTATCCGCACTCAGACTGCAATATTGATCTTTATTTTTCTTGACCGCTGCAAATAGAACTTTTAAATGGCTTTCAATTATGAGAAACATTGAGAAGATACAAGTGTGAACGGCACAGTATGAAAAAACTTTCAACTGGCGCAAACAATGGTCTATTTATTTCAATATCTATTCAAGTGTTTGAAAGTGGTGGTCGTTAAAAACTAATAAACAAGAGGTTTGTTCACACTGACTAATGTATTCTTGTACCGTATTATTTCTAGGTATCTAATTCTACTGTGGGTGATTGTGATTTTCAATGAAAATTAATTAAAACATGCGCTCAATGATAAATTAATTAATATGTGTAGAGAGAATACGCCAGACCAGATATAGCAACTAATCAGATTTTATATAAACTGATAAGGAGTTACAGTAAAAGCTTACAGATCGAAATCATTTGGCTTTTATTTTCTCACTCGACATGACCACAATTTCCACAAAATGAAAATCATTCCTGAAGCCGTGTCCTTACCAAAGCGATAATTGCTCGAACGTTCGAGTCAGCACCTTGCGGTTTTCGACGTAACATAATCATCTCGTATGTGCACAACCCATCGCTTTGGTTAGGACGCGGGGTCAAGACTAACAGCCAAAACGAGATATTTTCCTGACATTAGCTAGCATAATATTGTTATTCATTCTCATTAGAACGAACTTCATGTATAGAGTATCACATGGAACCTATCAAAAATCAATCGCGATTCAATGTCACATGTGTAAAGTTTTGGCAGGGTAAGACCGCAGGGAACTAGGGATGTCTATACGATAATATAATAACCTTAAATATCTCGCACCCTCTAAAATATCATATCCAGGTGGCTGGGACCTGGCCAAATAGAATTTCGTCGTTAGCTTTGGTAGGTTAATGATAACGTTATACGGATAAATAGTTTACCTTGCAAGTTAGTGCGTGGACACACGTTCTGTCGCAGAATTGGCTCGAGGTGATCAGAAATAGCTTTATACTTATGCAGAAGAGCTTTATGTTGCGAGGTTTGCACTAATCAAACATCCAATCATCCATACTAACAGACTTTTGCATTGATAAATAATAGTATAACTTGTAAGCTTTAATATCGTAGTAATATTGTCTTTTTGCCTCGTCGGACGAGTGGTTGCAAACGCGACTGTTTACCATGAGGTCCTAGGTTCGATTGCCGGCTCGCGTAAAGTGAAATGAAATATTTTATTTGTAGACATAAGTTGTACTATGTGTTACAATAAATATAATATAGGAAGTCCATCCATGTCTTGCGTTGAAGCGTACAAATTTGATCCATACTTATAATCAATTATCAATTTCTATACAGTGTTATTGGGTTTTCCATCACGAGTTTCTCAGTAGCAGCCCCGGAGTCTGGATTTTTCCCCGGCTGATGGCATTAGACTGGCACCCTATTACATGGGAACTAAAAACATAAGTGGCGAAATGTGGGTGCACTACTTATTACACCTCTGCCCGACCTGGGATTCGAACCCAGAACTTCATGCTCAGCAGTCACGCTTGCGACCAGTAAACCGTCGAGGTAGTAAAAAATACGGTTAGTGGATTTGCGTTGTTAAACCGAAATGAGGTGAATAACGTCTCTTTGCTTTCAAGAGAAAATAATTAGTGAGTTTAATTATATAAAACCATTTAGGTAACCACATGAGGTTCCTAGAATTGATTATTAACCGGCTACGGACAAATTACGGTTATAGATACCTGACCGGTTCGGTTATGGTTCTTTACCCACCAATATTGAAACTAGAATATCCTAATTTATTTGACGGAATCACTTAAGTGCGTACTGTTTCATTCCAGGCATGAGAATATTTACTTCCTATACGTATTCGATGTTACTAGTTTATTTTATTTTATTAAAACATTTTATAAAATAAGTTTTGCTAAATTAGCTAAAATGCGAGGGCCTCGGATTTTTCTGTTAATCAGATAAAAGGGACGCTAAAATTAACAGATTTTTATTTATTTGAGTAAACATGTACATTATTACAGATTTAAATCCAAACTATTGCACAGACAAAACAAAGACTAAAAGAAACCTTTTTACAATAAGGAATGATAAAATATTAAATTAAACACTTAAAAATAATGAAAAAAAAAAGTTATCTTTGGTGCATCCTTTCACAGAACAAGATAGTTGATAGACTACAGGCTATTTTTTGTTTGTAAATACATACTTGCTATACATATAAACATCCATGACTCGGAAACAAATGTCCATGCTATATATATATATATCCTAAGCGCGTAAGACAGCCTCACTACCGCTACGCTATTCGAGTCGTCAAACGAATACACATCTCGAGGCAAATAAATCACACTCGTCTTTATTTTATTTCAATATCAACATCTTCATAACATCAGTAATCATGATTGATTATTTACTACAAACTATATAACCTGTCCATCTGTACATAACGTGAGTTAGGTATCAATTACCTTTAGTGGCTCGGACTTGACTGATTGTTCAGTGACTAATGTTAATGTTAGTAATGTGTTTGCGGACACAAACTCCTTGCCGCTTTGATTGCTATACGGGTAGGGTTGGTAAATGTGGGTAGGTTGGGACAGGGTTTGTTATGCATTTAAGTTGAATTTCTGTTGTATCTTTTGAATGTTGAGAATAATGGGTGTGAAAGTACCCTTAACGAAACCGAAAGGCACTTTGTTTTCTCAATCATTGCGATCATTTTTTTGTCCTAGACCAAACCTGGGAACCTTCTTTAAGTTAGGTATATTAAAAAATTACCAAAAAAAAAAATCTTACCAATCTTACCAATTATATGGCTCTCAAATACGACAGACGAAGCCGCAGGTATAAACTAAGCGAACTTTTAAGAAGCGCAGTGTGAACGCGCATTTACATTTCTAAGGTATTATTAACGCCCACTGACCCTAAAAAAGTATTTTTTGTCTTTGTCATTTGTATGATAATGTGTGATAGAGAAGGCGCTAATACTAACTCGTCTCCGTGAATACACTATAGTTAAGGAGATATTGGAGGTTAAACTTTCAACTTTTTCACAAGTTTTTAGTGTTATAACTTTACTATAAACACCTCCGCAACCCCCGTACTGTTCGAGTTACTGTTTTGAGTTCGTCACATTGAGTCCTACCGTAGAGTTACTTAGTTTGATGTCCAGAACGCTTGGTTGACGGCTTCGTGAAGGGTCCATTTACACCTTGTAGATATCCGTAGTTATAGGAAGATACCTAGAGAAAGAAAGAAAAATTATTTATTAAACTCACACAGGACATAATAGAAACAAAATGACAAAATGACAAAATTATTTAAAAAAGTAAACATGAGAAACATAAAAAACAATCAAATTTTATTGGTCATGTGCAAGGTCAAAAGGCTCCTATCTCAGCAAGGTGCAGTGACATTTAAAAAAAAAAAAACGTACCTATTACGTTTTGAATATTAATGTCATAAAAGGAATAAAAATGTTCTCTGTTTCTCTTAACTTTGAGATAGACCGCCTATATCCCATGATCTGTCCACAAAGCAGACTCAATAGTTAAACAATGGCGTCTCGATCAAATCGGTCATTTGACAGATCATGATAATTATATACAACATGTAACGTAATTAACGCACACCCTCAGACACCCCAATTAGTTTATTATGTTATAATCTTAATACATACTATGAATTTTTAATTAAACATGTATAGGTACTGGTATTTAATAAATTAGTTATCCTAATTCCGGAAGAATGTTGTGGTCACAGTACAAACCCACGAACGCACACAGTCGCACACGTAGGTCTTGTAGCCTAGCAGGTATTCCCTCGCGTTCGAGACAACATAACGCCACCCGCTCGACACAACTGAACTAACTGTACCTGTAGGTGTAACTGTAGGTATTAGTGTCGAATAAAGCCGACAAGCCGACAATACGACAAATACACGATTGTTTACGTTAAAGAAAATTAAATAAGAACGTTAACGATGTCCGAACTCGGAGCATCGAGTTGTTTATTCATGTCTAGTAAACATTTGATTGCATCTTTCCATCACACTTTTCAGGCTTTGGACTGTCGACTCTGAACAATTTTGTTTATTGATTACGATACAATGCCAATAGGCAATATTCCTAACAAAATTTTATGCTAATGTAAATAATAATGAACTTCTAAAAATAAGAGGCGATAGGTACGACAACATTATTCAAAGACGGCGTGTTTAAAAGATGTGAATCAAGATATTTACAATAATTTAATAAATCAAATGTTTAACTTACTGATTGTTTAAAAACTCATACGACGTCGACGTTGCGTTTTTAATACACTTTCAAAATGTCCACCACCTTGCTCAATACACTTTAATGCTCGTTCTCTTAATTGGTGTTTTAATTTTGAAAGCACTTCAGTGTCATTTCTCACTATTTCGAAAGCGTTCACTATCCTATTTTTTAGGTCTTCAGCACTTGTAGTCTCACTAAAATAAACTAATGATTTAATACGTCCCCACAAAAAAAAGTCGAGAGGCGTCAAATCAGCTGATCTGGGAGGCCACTGGACAGGGCTGCCGCGACCGATCCAGCGCTCTCCAAACTCATCATCAAGGTGCTGTCGAACACTCCTAGTAAAATGAGCAGGAGCACCATCGTGTTGGTAGTATACCTCGTGTAAATTATTAAGAGGTATATCTTCTAGCAGCGTAGATAGAGTTTCTTGTAGAAACAGTAAATATGCGTCTCCTGTTAATCTTTGTAAAAACACAGGCCCCAGTATGTATGTACCAATAACACCGGCCCAGACGTTCACTGAGAAACGGTGTTGGTAGGAATCCACTCTGCATGCGTGAGGATTTTCGTGCATCCATAAATGTGTATTGTGTTGATTGTACATCCCCACACGTGTGAATGTACTTTCATCTGTCCAAATTATGTTCCGCTGCCAATTTGGTGATAACCAGCGGCTGAACTGCAAGCGTGGTGCGTAATCGTTTGGAGTTAACTCTTGGCATTTTCTGAGGTGGAATGGATATTCTTTATCACCACGAAGCGTTCTCCACACATACATGTGACTACATTCAAAGCGTGGCGCTGCTTCTCGGGTACAGTGCATGGGGATTCTCATCGAAATAGTCCAGTATTTCGTTTTGAAGATGAGTACGTACATTGGCTCCCCTGTCGATGGCCGTGTTCGGACGGAACATTCCGTGGTCGCAAAGCCGTTGAGTAGCAGCTAACATGGTCCTGCGGTCCACTCTTGTACCATACCTTTGGTTGAATCTTCTGCAAGCTAGAGCCACATTATCATCACACCGTGCAAAAGTCCTCACCATTTCGGTGTACAGAACGTTTGTGTACTAGAAAGCCATTGCGCGCGAAAAATTATTTGCACACACTCTACGTACATTCCAGTAATAATGTCGGCGCGAGACTAATGAGCTTTCATCGCAGCCGCGCCAGCGCCCGCGCCGGTGGCTATCTCGCTCTATCCCAGGTTTTTTGTTTGTAGCAGAAAGGGAACGAAAACGAGCATTTCATATTTTGTTGACTTGTCTGTCTTTTTTCCCGTAGGTACCTGTTAGTGTGTGCGTGCGGTTAAATCGCTAAGTTTACTTACCTGTATTTATAAAGACTTTAACTTGCTTTAAATAAGGTCCATTTTTCTTTATTTTGTATTGAATGGCAAAATTTGTATTAATACAAATAAAACTGCACTTTTAGAAGTCTTATTGCCTTGAGTTACGGTCCATTTCAGTTTCTTTTGACTGTACAGAGATAATGTGACTATAATTTACGTAGTTTTAATTATTTTAGGGATAAAAAAAAACTATATTAAAAATTATGGAAATCGAATCAGTGAACGATTCTGAACAAACAAATTTCAGGATGTGCGTTAATTATGTTACATGTTGTATACAGCGTGTAAACCACCTCATCACGAAGCCGTCAACCAAGCATTCTGTACATCAAACTAAGTAACTTAGCGCAAAAATTATTGCTGGGAAACGACTTTTTTTTGAGGAGAAAAATCATGTTTTGTGTTAGAACTCAATGTAACGCACTCAAAACATTGTGCTGATGGATGGATTGAATAGTTCGGGGGTCGTAGAGGTGTTTAAAGTAAAAATCTTAAATTAAAAACGTGTATTTAAAAAAAAGTTGTCAAAACGTTAGAACTTTGACCCCCAATATCTCCGTAACTAGAAAGGAGGTTCCCAGGTATGGTGTTAAACAAAAAAATGATCTCAATGACGAGGAGACAAGTGCCTTTCTGCTTCGTTAAGAGGTTTTTCACACCCTTTATGTGTACCAATTACCAAATATATTATTTGTTCGAAAAGTATATCAAAGTTTAGTATTGGATGTTCGTGTCAATACAGATTTTGATACTATCCTTAATGTGAAACAGAGTAGGCTTCTTTAATCCCAGATAATCCGGTTACACGTGTAACACGTAACAACAAACCGAATCACAAACCAAACAGGGCAGGAGTCTCGATAGCGATAACGACAAAATCGCTAACTTTCGATTGCTGATTACTAACGAATAAATTCGGTTGCAATAATGATGCTTGCGAGAATCGCATCTTGAATGTAGAGACTTGCATTTCCCGCATCGTTATTGCAAACGAATTTTTTCGTGAGTTATTAGCGATCGAAAGTTAGCGATTTTGTCACTATCTTTATGTCGAGACTGCCGCGGCGCCTAGAAGTAGCTTACGTAAGTTTAATAGAATTGTTTGATACTACATTAGTTATATACTATATTATATACTACAAAAGTTAATAAACTACCACTACTGCTAACTAATCTATATGGTCTTCATACAACCTGACCAACATTTAATGCCTGGATCTTAAAACAAGACAAACGAACAAACGAGTTTGTTTCGGTGTTTCATCTCAAAGTAGTCGGACCGATCGACCTCATCTGGTTTTAAAGCATGATTTGTTGTGTTGTGTCAAAGTGTTTTTAAAACCAATATACAGAAATAAATCTCATTTAATAATTAATATTATAAATGCGAAAGTTTGTGAGTATGTATGGATGTATGTTTGTTACTCATTCACGCAAAAACTACTGAACGCATGAAATTTTGCACACCAATAGTTTATAACCTGGATTAAAACATAGGATACTTTATGTTCCGGTAGTAAGATCCCTTGTAATGAAAGAAACATTTAATATTGTGAATGGATGTAGTAAAATATAAATATTGGAAAGAATTTGACATTTTAATCAATTCTTTTCATAAAACTTTATAAACAAACAGAACGAATCAAATCAGCATAAAACATCTGGAAGCAAAAGAAAACAAATCTTCGCAAAGTATCCGTTTCCATTCGGATATCCGGGAAATATAATAGAGCTGAGCGAAGAAGGCCAAAAAAACATGAATGATGGTTCCACCTTATCTCAACAAACCTCGTTTGCTGGTACAGATGTCCGTAATCCATCATAACACCATTTCGCAGACGATGTTTTGTTGCAAGTTTAAATAAAAGGTTCAAACACAAAGATTTTCTTGCACGATGACGCAAAGTAAGTTATGTGAGTACCTGTTGTGAAAAAAATACGTGGTTCCGTTTTAATTTTATTTTAAAGGACGTGGTACATGGTTGTTTTAGATTAATATTATATTTAAATGGACAAAAAAATTTATAAGGTTTCGATTTTCTATTTTTGAACGTAACAAAAAGGTGTCTTAAAATAGATTTTATTTCACACGCGTTTTCCTAGAAAATCTAGCAGGTAAGTTTGATTACGAAATTATGTCCATTCACGAGATGAATTATTTGATCCGCCCACGAAGTAAATGTTCCACTGCTTTTTTTAGATTATTGTTGATATAGTAGAGCTATTAAATCCCGAGCACCTTTTAAAAGTTTCCCTCGAAAACCAATAATAAAAACCGATCTACCGAAAAAAGACGTTTGTATGTATTTCCATTATCGTGAACGAGCAAAAAGTGCTGAAAATAACAATTTTCTTGTATGGGAACCCCCTTTAATTATTATATTTAATAAGTTTGTTGTTATAGCGACCATAGTAATGCACACTTTGTATAAAAATGTCTAGCTATTACGATTCAAAAGTGACAGCCCTGTGACAGAAGGACGGACGGGTAAGGTCCTGTTGACACCCTACTCATGATCGACTTAATATTTTCCTAGGCTTATCAACATAAAGCACAACCAGAAAATTGCATACATTTTGTAGGTTGCCAAACCAAGCGGCCACTAGGTTAAGTTCCATTCATCGAGCTGTATAACAATTATGTAGTTATATATGTTGTTTGTGGTGTGACTCGTACTAATTGTAGCTTACTTTGACACAAAATAATTCTCATCACTTATTATGTTTTAACCGAAATCTTTGACCCCCAATATCTCCGTAATTGGAAGGTTCCCAGTAGGCTTAGCCAAGTTGACAATCTACAATCGTTAACTCTAGTAGAAAACTAACCAAATGTATGGGAATGACATCTATCAACAATAAGTCACGTGGTCAAAACAAACGAATGGAAACTTTAAAGTTTAGTCAAAACTGTAAGTTGGCCAAGATTTATATGGGATGTAGGGATCACGATTGTACTGTGAAGGGGTCCGCAAGGGCCGAAGCCTGCCGGGGCTGCGGGACTATTCGAAAGAGATACCGTGGCCCCGGAACACAAAGGGCGATGAAGGAACATGGATGGGTTTTAGTCAGTAAAAGTCTGACACTCCCTCCTGCTCAGCCCAGAGCGGGAGAAGTCATTCGATGATTTCCCATCCGAAAAAAAAAAAAAAAAAAAAGGGATCACGATTGTAGAAACGAATACATTTCATTCTATCATCTTGGTCGATGTAAACTTGTCTACGAAAGTTTATATTCGTTTGTTTTGACCACGTGACTTAACGTTTACGATTGTAGAAAGAGAATCGATACGAATCGTTTGTAACTTGGCTAGACCTGCAGGTATGGTGTAGAACCAATAAAAATATCACAATGACGGGGAGAACAAGTACCCTTTATAAATTTTAATGATGGGGAAACTTAGAAGCCTACAGTGAATTCCACAGACTGGAACACATCACACATCTCTGGAATATATACTTGTACTGTACTAGGACGTGGATGTAAATATACCTCACATAATATCCACCATGTACCACCGCTGTAAGTAATTTCGAACAAAGCTGTTTCGACGGAACAACTCTTCAACTTACCTTGCACTTAGCACTTTGAAATTTAACAAATTGCTAAGTTTATAAACATTTCAGAATTATGTAAACTCCTCTCGAATGTTTTGTTGAACAAGGGCTCCTATTCATGTTAATTCGATTAATCAAGAAACTTCTATCAAATACCAAAGTACCTACAAATTAACACAAAACTAGAGGTTAAGGTTTTACGTCATTTTCTCTCTTCAAATTTGTCTTTCGCTGTTTTTCTTCCTCACTTTAGGAGCCCAGCAATGGGAACATTATGTGATGGACATTATGCTTATACTTATGCTATGATCCCATAACAATAAGCATATTTTTAAAAAGATTGCAATTTTATAAAAAAAATATTTTACGCTACGTCAAAACAATAATGTCGAAAGACAAGTTTTCTTCAGTTCAAATATAACTAGACGTAATATACGTCCATGCATTGTAATGTCGCAGGAAAAATTTAATGAAAATAGTCACAAAGTAGTAGAATGGAGTGTTTCGCCCGAAGAAATTGCAAACTACTTTTCTACTGTTTCATAAGTCTGCAGTCCACCCATAACTCAAGAAATATACATTCAAAGAAAAAGTACAGACTGCTAAACAATCGTTCGGTACCGTAGCAATTTTATTTATGAACTACAGTTTTATAACAACACTTTGTAACTTAATTAAGTCGTAAATAAAGTATGTAGCTATTAAACGTGATATTTTGACGGTAAAAGTTTTTATTGCCAGTTTGATTGGATACCTACGGCCTTCGGCAGAGTAAATAAAGGACAACATCTGCACGAAACGGCAAATGAAGTGTGGGACGCTCTTCCGTACGATAGATTGACGATCTGAAAATCTTAAAGGGTGTAACAGATGAAGTATTGTCGTTATAGTGCAAATATAGGGAGGTCTTATGTGGGATACGCCTATGTGTAACGAGGACATGATTTAAAATTTTGTTTCGCCAATCACATCATTGCTAATTTAACAAACACTTGGCTTCATCAACCACAATCAAATAAAAACATGACATGGAGTCCAATAACTTTAGAAATTGAAAATAAATGTCATTATGATAGAGTTTTTAGTCATTAAAAATATGACATGGAGTTCAAGAGACTTTAGAAATTGAAAACCTGTCATTATGAGAGAAACTTTCTGTAAAAGCAAAGACGTCAAAACAATGTCTTTGAAGACCTTTCTAACATGAACAAACATATAAAAATTCAACAACTGACATGTCTTCAACTAAGAACAAAATGGTGTCTATTCCGTAATCCGATTACAAACGAAAGAGGCGTGAATTAGTCACACTACGCGACCGGGGAGCGCTCCCCACTTTCCCCAAGAGGGAAGACCACGACCTAAGTAACGTGTTGTATTAAATTTGCTACAAACCAGATGCTCAGCCCTTTGAGAATACGTAAGCCTCGTAGTTCCGTTTCCGAGAGCGTTTGTTTACGTATTTTGTTGCTGTTCCGCCGAACGGAAACCGCTGTAGTAAGTGAATATGGTACAAATGTAACTACTTTGAATATAGATTTGGGTATTATAAAGTTTACTTTGTGCTTTGTAGGAGAAAAATACAATGAGAAGTCTGACAACTAAGCTTACTTAGGGGTGTCGTATTACTCAGTAACTGTGTTGTACAGCCTGCAGGTCAGATATAGGTAGTCGCTTCATGTAAAATACAGGTATTCAGCCGCACCCGATTAGACTGGAAGCCGACGCCAACATAGATTGGGAAATGGCTAGGCAGATGATTTAGTAGTAAGATTCTTCACTTCTTTGGAGGAAATAAGAAGTGTAAAATTATCCAAGCAAAGTAGAAGAGAGAAATAAATTAACAGACAAATTAAACAAATTGAGAGTGCTATTACAAATAAGTAAATAGATGACAATGCTAAAAGCTTTCCTTTTTTTTTTTTTTTTTTTTTCGGATGGGAAATCATCAAATGACTTCTCCCGCTCTGGGCTGAGCAGGAGGGAGTGTCAGACTTTTACTGACTAAAACCCATCCATGTTCCTTCATCGCCCTTTGTGTTCCGGGGCCACGGTAAAGCTTTCCTACGTTCCTATTAATGCAAGTAACTTTGTTACCATTAAGGCGCGGTTCGCATATCGACCTGTTCAAATATAGTTCTGTAACTAGAACTACGGCTCTCTCAATACCTATTGGTAATTGCAAACTCGTGTCGCTTTTTAAAAAAGAGTTCGTTCGAACGAGTAAAACAGAAATCCGCTCTGTATTTTTGGTGTGAAAACGAAGTTTGAATATAGATTGACATTCGGTTTGTGGTTCCGTTGAAATGATTCGACGCGACAGGGGCTAACGAGAAACATCAGACTACTCCGAACAAAATTCAATTACTCTCTGCAATCGTGGGGCCACTTATTGTTTTCGATTTTTTGTCACCGTGTTTATTGACTTTGTAGTTCTCTGCCAATGGTTTTGTAAATCGCTCACCTCTGATTTTTTGGATACATGTGCATATTGTTGTATAATTATCACTTGCTTCGGTGAAGGAAGCCAAGTCAGAGGCCCATAGGCGGAATAAAAACTCTAACACCAGGTTATTCATATCCAGGTTATAAATTGTTAACGTTTACTTTATATTTTTTTAGTAAAATTTTAATAATATTATTATTCAATAACCACACGATAAAGAGACCTTCGTGAAATATGCCAAATTGAGCCTATCGTCTTGTGCTACATCATTTCTGTATCAGTGTTGACACCCGGAAGTTCACTAACACAATACTGAGATGAAATAATAAATAACTAGACGACAGCAACAGCGTAAAGAACTCTCAATCGTTAGTGGACTATCTAGTTATTTGTAATTAAAAGAGAAAAGCGGTCTGTAGTGGAAGCAAATATATTGCTGAAATAAAAAAAAAACATCTTCGTAATGATCGTCCATTACGGAAAATCTTCCTTCGCTCGTTTCGCATTTAATTCTTACAAACCTGCCATCTTGCTTTTTAGCAGATCATGTAATTTACTAATAGGTATTAAAAACTTGAAATAAACTCTGTCTACCTGTTACGGTTTCAAGGCTAAACGGTGGTTTAGCATTGAAACGAATCAAATTGAATTAAAGTTCCGTCTTTGATTCTATTTGATACAGCTAGCTAGGAAAATCCGATATCCATGTGGACGAATTCGCGGCAAAAGTACGTAACTCCAAATGTGTGTATTCGTATGCCTACACAAACATCAACAGAGCCTAAACATACAAAATCATCCATCATTTCCTCGTCCCCAGTACTCAAAACTATTCCTAATGCGCAAGTTAAAACCACATGTGATGTAACTTTAATACGATATTAGAGATGTATCGACTAGCCGAAAAAGCCGACCATTCGGCCATATTTATAGTCGACGACTAGTCGGCTGCAGTGATTGAAATTAAATTAGAACCTTTAGTGTAATCATCTGGTCTTTTTAGTCAGCCTCACAATTTGTTAATCAATTGACGAATCGGAACTCTTGCTTTGGTTGTCAATAATAGAACTTAGATCAAGAAAAAAGTGGGCCATGTCTGTAGAATGCATCAAGAACGATGGGAGAAAGTCGTCACGCAGTGAGTGGCAGCAGACGGGCGTCGTCTCCGAGGGAGCCCTAGAAACTGCTGGTATGATGGCTTAGAAGCGTTTGTGATAGATTGGCCGGAGAACACCGCACAGAAAAAAGAATAGGAGCCTATGGGGGAGGCCTTTGCCCAGCTGTGGGACAATATAGGCTTAGGAAAAAAAAAAACAAATTTTCAATTTCTTTGACCACACGGTGAGTGAGCAAGTGCGTTTTATGATGTACTCAATGCGAGCGGCTCCGCTCATGAAATGCCACAGACATTCCCGCTGCCCGCTGAACTCCACTGACAGCAACGATCGGTTCGGCCGAATGGTCGGCCGATTAGTCGGCCTTTTTTGCAACCGACTAGTCGGCCAAATTCATAGTAGGCCCACCTCTATACAATATCTTGTGATTACAGTCGTTAGTCTCTAATGGTGTCATATCACTGTAATTTGAATTCATTGTGGATCAGCGAGGGCTGAATGAAAAGTGGGTGTCATAAGACCTATAGGTCGATGTAACACTAGGTATTGATTTAGGGTTTGTCTGGCTTATTTAGGTTGACCTTTTCAATGTTATGCGTTCAATGTAATATTTAACCATCTGTTAGTATTTTTAAATACTGAAATAAGATAAATTGGTAATGTTGCAATTCGCTCTGACTAAAGAGGTTAATTTGATTTCTTGGTCTTTTTGCTTAGTATTTTTGCAAATCGTGCACTGGATATTTTTAATAGTTATAAACCTGAATCGGTTAATAGATTTTGAAATAAGTAAGTATCGACAAAGTAAAAATCTAAAGTCACCTCAACACGCCTAGACGCAAATTAGAACCGTTATAAAATCACTTTCTTGTTTTATTTTATAAAAGACTTGCGGACGTCACGCGGTTTCACCCGCGTAGTTCCCGTTCCCGTGGAAGTACGGGAATAAAATATAGCCTATGTTACTCAGTAAAGACGTGGCTTTCTAATGGGGAAAGAATGTTTGAAATCGGCGCAGTAGTTTTTGAGTTTAATTATTACAAACAAACACACAAATCTTTCCTCTTTATAATATTTGTGTAGATATTTCGCTAAATCCGCGCCTCGTAAGAAAATATGAATTCATCAGTCACGATATGCTGACGTGGTCCCGAAACTAATTGCGGGCGCTTCTTCAAGAATGATGACTGTAGTTCGTTTTACTTTTATACACTTAAACGATGTCATTAATTAAAAGTTAGGTGATTAGCGCCAAATAAGCTATTCAAGGCAGCGAACACCGAACCCTTTGTCAACCGAGTCTGAGGAAACTTTCTCTAAATTGATTCATTTATTATGCTTTATTCTTAAGTCACGCGGTAATTTATCGATTATCTGCTTTTTCAATTATCCGAGACGCTTATTAGAGCTGTTGTGAACAAAGAGCGTTTTATAAAATGAAATAAAAAAAACAAAACGAGATTTTATTCAATTAATTTTTAAATCCACGTTAAATATTCGATCAAAAATACACCAAAATAAAAAAACAGCCTTATTAAAAATGTACTGGTAACATAAAATAGCCTTTGGACGGGCAATAACGAGAGCCTGTGGTTTTTTTTTCCGTATTTGAATTCGATAAACCCTGATTTAATTACCTCCGTTGACATTACCGACATTATTAATGGCATCCATAAATAATTTTAATCGAATTCACTCTATCCCAAGAATTCTGGACTGGCAACCCCGTTGCTAGGACAACGAGCCTCGTAGGCAAGCATATTTTGGAAGATCACTACTAATCTAATAATCTTATTGAATTGTATCGACATCTTAAGTTGAGCCCTATGGGGGTACTTCAGGCATGCCAAGTACAGACGCCAGCTGCATATCAAACTACTACAATCTGTCAAGTTTCTTTAATAGATTTTCAACTTTATCGCTAAAGCATTAGGTTCATGGTTGATTGTGAAAATTTTACAGTTTCAGGAAGCTTGATGTCTGTTCTTGCATTCTGTTCGGTAAGTACAGCAAATACTGTACAGGAGCTTCAATTATTTTCAGCAGATATCTATTTTGTAAGAATTCGAAACAATACTTCAACTTGGTCAAGTTTTAAGTATGTTGGTGTGTATTTACTTGATAAAGTTGGCCCTTTAAATATTAAGGGCCACTAGACAACTTTTGTAAATTTTATCCGAACTTTTTGAAAATACACTTCACATAAAGTACTTACGGGATGATATCCGTGATTTTCCTTTGTTGCTATGAGTTCCCGATATTTCGACGCTGTTGCAAGCACCATGATCGCGGGAATACAACATAGCAACAAAGGAAAATCACGGATATCATCCCGTAAGTACTTTAAGTGTAGTGAAAAACCGAGAAAGTCTAAAACACTGAAAATACACTTCAGTTCATTAATATTTTCACACGCTTTTTTAAGTTCCCCCGTAGAACAGCACTGCCTGATTCTGTGTCATCTTTATTTTGTAAAACAATTTCTAAACGTTTTACAGTACCTAGGATAATATTCATAGCAATGTTTTCGTATGTGCATCATTAAACGTCAATTTGATTAATTCGCCTATCCTTCTTTTATTTAGGTTCGGCGCGGAACGTCTTCTTCATCCACATTTCTCTAACACTCGTCATCTCAGCAGTCATATCCTTTCTAGTCTAGCCATCGTTTCTTTGGTCATAAACGTCGATGTGGTTTGAAAAATAACTACATAAACATTTACACAACAAGAGTGCCGACCGACTTACTCGCCTAATTATGATCCCCAAACATAATTTACCATAATTCGATCGTTAAGAGAAGCTGCCAGGTAATATCTACTTAACTTGGGACCAGGAAGGCCTATCAATTAGCCGGGCCATTGACGCGAAAAAACTGCCTCCCTTTATATAGGTACTCTCACAAAATTTCGTGAACATTTATTTACGTAATTTTCATTATTTTAACGATGACATTTCATTTTATGTTTCCTACCGAATTCAAATTAACAAGATGTATTTTTTTAGGTAAAAACATGTTTTGGCTTTGGGTATAAAGTTTCCTCTTAAAGAAAGAAAGAAAATATTGAATTTTGTATTGACTGTAATGTACTCATCTCTCGCACACTACTTCTGTTTGCAAATTTTTCTGTACCTACCTTTGTGACTGTTGTGTATTTTAATATGTGTCAAACTTGTATTTTCCTAATAAAGTTATTATTATTATTATTATTTCTTGTTCTTTAATTTTCTCCCTCGTAAGAGAGTACAAAAACCACACCCACGGGCCGGAGCCAAGTTTGTAGGGGGAAGTTTAAATAGAGAATGTTGATGATATTGTAGAAGAAGTTAAGAATTTCCGGGTGATGCGACAGGTGTTTAGAATTGTGGCTTTTTGGAGCAGATGAAGTGTGTGGGGTGGCATGTGTAAAGTGTTTAAGCTTTGCATAAGAGATTTCGGTACGATACCAGTGGAAGAGAGCACTATAGGGACGATGTGGACGCTTTGTGCTTCCCACTGGGGTTTTATTTCTATGGCGAGGTCTTGATATTTACTAAGCTTTTCAGATATTGTAGTTTGAATGTTGTGTGAGTTTGGGATAGCTATATCTTTTAGGTAAACTGTTTTGTTGGTTTTGTCGTGAAGGATTATATCTGGTCTATTGAAATGTATAGTTTTGTCTGTTATTATAGTTCTATCCCAATAGATTTTCTGATTCCTATTTTCTAGTGTTATTTCGGGTTTATATTTATAGTATGGTTTCATCTCACTTATGAGTTTGTATTTGAATGCTAAGTGTTGGTGTATAATAGCGGCAACTTGGTCATGTCGATGCTTATAGTCTGTCTGTGCAAGTGATTTACAAGCTCCTGTAATATGTTGTATGGTCTCAGAGGCAGTGTTGCAATGTCTGCATAAGTCAGTCGGCTGATGAGGGTCTTTAATTATATATTTCCTGTAATTACGAGTAGCTATTATTTGGTCCTGGATCGCCAGCATAAATCCTTCTGTCTCGGGAAATAGCTCGCCTCGTTTGAGCCATTCGTTCGACTTAGCTTTGTCGACGTGTGGCTGGCTCAGGTAGGCTCGGTGTCTCCCATGGAGGGCCTTGGCAGACCATTCGGCAATTTTTTCTTGTGTGGTTATGAGTAGTTCATTAATTTGAGTGTTCCTATTATGTAGGTTAAGTGGCGCAAGTTTCATATCGTTTTCGTTACATGTTTGTGTAGTGATGAATATTCGGATTGTTATGAAAGTACGCTCTGAGTGAATGTATTTGTTTGTTGTGTAAATTGTGTATGTCCATCAGGCCTCTTCCTCCTTCTTGGCGCGGCAGAGTGAGTCGTTGTATGCTTTACTTTGGGTGGTGTTTTCTGTGTTTGGTAAGAGATGTATTAATAGTGCTTTGTAATTTGATATCTGTATTTGACCAGCGTATGATTCCAAAAGAGTAAGTGAGGATGGGTATTGCGAATGTGTTGATTGCTTTAATTGTGTTTTTGGAGTTAAGGTTTGTTTTCAAAATTAGGTGTATGCGGTGTGAGAATTTATTGACCAGTTCTGACGACTAGTATATGGCAATTATATGCTTACGGTCTCAATGACGGTTTTCATGAAATCTCAGCTGAAAAGATCCTTCAATCAGCCAAAATTAGAAACATTGTATAGTTTCTAGTTTTATTTGATTACAGACAATAAAGATAATTTTATTTTTGTACCAGTAGATAGGTAACTGTACCTAATAACTTGTGTTATCTTGAATATAATCAGATATAAGCACAATGTTATATTTTTTGTTAAAATTGTAAAAAATTATAAAGGAATAATTTAATAATAATTTACAAAATCAGGAAGCGATTCATGGCTCTCGTTACAGTACAGTCCCGGGGTACAATAGAGACCCAAAATTCAGATAGAATCGTAGTCATCAGTACGGCAAATATGCCTCTATAACAGTGAACAAACAGTAAAAAGTAGTGCGGAGAAAGTCCTGAAGTTCCGAATCGCTTCCTGAACAGTTATGAAAGTTTATCAGTGTTATTATTCCCAGTAACCCCCTTTCCCAAGTAACAATGTCTGAGGTAGCCTGAACCTACAGGTGTAGGACGTCAGCGCCGTCTAGGAGCGAAGAACACGTGCGCACAGTGCAGTATACATAGGCACATAGTCCGTTAGGTACACGCATACATCCCCAGCGATCACGCCCGTCCGGCACAGTAGTATTAGCAACCCCTAAGTCATTTTAAAAGACCTATTCAACAATACCCCACACCATGGGGTAGACGACGAAAAAAAATTCATCCCCACTTCACATGTGGCGGAGCTACCCTAAAAAAAATATTTTCCAAAATTTTATTTTACCACTTTGTCGAAGTTATTGATATACACACCTCTACAAAATTTCTGCTTTCTAGTACTAACGGTCTCTTAGCATAACCTCGGACAGACAGACATGACAGACATGGCGAAACTATAAGGGTTCCTTGTCAAGACTACGGAACCCTAAAAAGGGGAAGTAGGATATCTTCATACAAACGCACCGCGCGCGGCTGGTATTTACTATTGCGCACTAGATTTTGTTTGAGTGTGCGCACACTCAAACAAAATCTCGAATCGTTTCTCAGCTGGCGCACTGAGAAACGGCGCAAAGATACTATGGCGCACACATACAAGCCGCACGCGGTGCGTTTGTATGAAGATATCCTACTTCCCCTTTTTTATACTATGCCTCTGCCTAACTCTTCGGGATTACAGGTGTGATGTTATGTTATACACATACACATAAGTAAATAACCCTACCTACATACATCTGTCCCAAACCTTTGGCTACAAGAAGTGGTGTCGAAAGGGCTATCAAATATGAAGTTCAACAACTATTACTAGAAAATAGCAAGTAAGAGCCCGAACGTCGAAACAAAGTTGGATCGTTTGTGGGATGCGATAGTGAGACAGATGGTGCCACCAAGATAGTTTCGAGAAGGCTCGTCTTCTTAATGTGTCAAGAAAGTCTTAAGTAATTTCACTGAGGAGTGGGGCCTAAAGAACTCTTCACTACCTAAGGACCTTCAGTTTCGTAAGTAGCTTTTTGGAGATGTATTACTAAAAGTTTGGATGTTTATCGCGCAAGTCTGTCTATTTAGGTGAAACGAGATGTGTACTAATAATATTGTACTTACCTATCTAGGCTTATATTGTACCTGAACTTGAATTAGTTTATACCTGGATGACCACGGTAATTAGGTTTCACATTTTTTATTTTAGTATTTGTTAAAATAATTATTAGTCTATTTTATTTGTGTATGTGTACCTCATCATTAATATCTATTTATATTGAGTATATAAATTTACGAGAACATGTAGTTGTTTTTTAGATATTATAATATTGGGTTATCACAATGTTGTCCTATAACCCTGAGGTTCACTGGTAGAGAATGCCTTGTGGCATTAAGTCCGCCTATATACCAATTTTGTAAATGAAGTTTAAATAAATAAATATATTATTTTGGTGGTAAAAAGTAATGTAACTTACTTGACGAAAAGACTGGTGGAAAATACAATTGTCAAAAAAAAATACTGTATCTTTTAAACTTAAATATTCGAAAGAAACATATCCAATATTGCTGCAAACTGCTGGGGGTCTTATTCCAAAAACGCTTGTCTTAGAGGTACCTCCACCAACTTCATACACAGTTTCCCGCGCATTCTTCAAACGAACACTTATCTTCTCGAGTTTTTCCTCACATCAAAAGCAACAATAATAATAATTTAGACGACACGTAACGCTCACGATACGGAAAACATAACGAGTATAACAATAACCATAATAACGTGAGTGTTCACTGTGGTGGTACAGATAGCACAAATTGGCGCAAATTTACAAAAGAAACAAGCGCAATGTACACGCAACTGGAGTGTACAGGATGTGTAAAATTTTGCGATATTGTTATGCGACTTTACAGTCGTGCTTATGTCTTTTTTTGTGTGTCATGTGATATTTGGGAACCTTGTGTTATGAAGAAATTCAGCCGAACTTCGTGGTTAAAAGGTCAACCTGTTAAATCCCGCATCTTTAGATTTGAAGGTAGTTTACAAAAAAAAAGGAGATTCGTTGTTGGTCAAGGTTCAACCCCAGATTCGTCAATATATTACGTAACATAACGTCACTCCTGTAATCTTTGATGGGTTGGGCAGAGGTGTACCTTACAGTACACCCACAATTCACCAGTTATGTTTTAAGTTCCATGTAATAGGGGGCGAGCCTATTGCCATAAATCGGGCACAAATCCAGTTGATGCTTTACTTTGTCCGACCCGGGAATCGAAGGAATCGAACCCAGAACCTCATGTTCAGCAGTCGCACTTGCGTCCACTAGACCAACGAGGCAATTAAACATTATTATAGGGGGGTGAAATAATTCCTTTGAATAAACTTTCAGGTAAACTGATCGAATCATTAAGGATTGCTTAATATTTCCTTATTGCAACACAGAAGAACCCTTGCTGTTATTACCACAAGATGCCTCTGAAAAGTGAATAAATAAATAAACATCGCTGGACATTTCACACAGCGCCATCTAGTAGTGTAGTAGTGCCAGACTAAGCAACGAGGCTTGTGTCGTGGACACCAGATAGTCGATATACTACATAGATACTTTTTTGTTTGTAAATACATACTTATTACTTATACATAAATAAACATCCATGACTCGGAAACAAATACCCTTTCTCATCACACAAACGTTTGCTCCTACCGGGATTCGAACCAGGGACCCTAAGAACATAAAGCAGCCTAACTACCGCTGCGCCATTCGGGTTGTCGAATGATACAAGTCATCGTTTTAGCATAATCCTCATGCATAAACACAAGATAAGACCTGACCTCGAGCTTACATCAAAATACCCTTGTAACATACACGAAATCGTCAATAAATAACCTTAGTATCGTGTGCTACGTCATAATGATTTATTACCTGCAAAATTCCACTCACGGAGCGGTCACGGTCTTACCTTGTACGCACGACGAGAAACCAAGCTATGCTGCACCAGTATAGGCTGATTTCTGATTAGGCGGGAAGTCTACACAATGCGGGATCTGGTTATACAGGATGAGGACAACTTGATATGTCGCTGTGTATACATCGTAGCCTGAAGGTATCGACCAAATAAGGCGTTCGGGGAATTCTCTCGGGTCCAGGTGAACCGAGAGATTTGTAAATGATACCTACGAAGAGGTCACAAATATTGGCTAAAAGGTCATCGCCAACATTGGTGCTTAGTGATTCTAATTTTAGCTTGTCTGTATCTGATATCAATAATAAAAAAAAAATCTTTTTACATATTTACTTCTTTCAGTAATTGTGTTTTTAGTTCGACATTGGCAATTTTATTTCAATAAGTAGTCAAAATCATGAACTATGTAATTTCATGAACTATTTTTTTTAAATTTGCAATTAATAGATAATTAAAGCTTTCACCGAACTTATTCCTATAATCAATTCCAGTTATAGGTAATTTTCATCTGTTTCTATTATCCACCGGAAACAACCTTCAAATACAGGGTGTAAATGAACCCTTCACGAAGCCGTCAACCAAGCATTCTGTACATCAAACTATGAAAATTCAACGAAAAAATTAATGAGTTACTATTTATTATTTGGACTCTATGTTACATGCTCAAGACATTGTGCTTATAGATGCATTGTGTATTCAATAGTAGGTACAGGAGTCACGGAGGTGTATACAGTAAAGTTAAAACATTTAAAACTTGTGTCTGAAAAAAATAGTGTGAAAATAGTGTGTTCCCAGGTATGGTCTAGAAAAATTCCAATGACGGGAAGCACAAGTACTTTTAGGCTTCGTTAGGGGTGTTTTTACACCCTTTATACCTACATCCATACACACATGCGATTTTGATTTCCCAACCCCAAAACACAAGCTATTTCTTTCTGAGATTAATGAGGGACCCAACCTATTAAATATTTCAACAAAATACATCCCCACGTTCATACAATATACATTGGAGCTAAAGTCACGTTCACAAGCATTTTATCTTCGTTATAGTGATACACGAACAGCAGGAAGACCCAGCAATCATGGTGTTGTGGTATATTTTAAAGAGGGTCTTTTATATTATAAAGAGGGGAGGATATACTTTGGCAGTCCAGTAAAGTTTGTGAGTATTATGAATTTTTAAAGAAGAAAAGTGCTTCAGGCCATGTTTTGAGTGGAAGACAGTTCTTTAAACATTAACTACTCTTTATATTGAAAAGTAAGTTTTGTTTGCGTTCGTTGAGAGACGGGAGTGAGAAATTCATTTTAATTTATCACTATAAGCTTCTGCCAGCGGCTTCGCCCGCGTGAAGTTTGATAATTGTCCCATGGGATCTTACTACCGGGATAAAAAGTATTCTATGTGTTAATCCATGGCAATGGAGTCCATGGCAATCCATTGCAATCCATGGCATGGCAAGAGCAATGGAGCGCAGCATAATAGGTGTTAAGCGGACAGATCGCGTAAGAAACACTACCCTGCGCTCTATTACTCAAGTTGCAGATGTTGGAGTAAAAACAGCCAAGCTGAAGTGGGAGTGGGCTGGCCACGTCGCACGAATGCGCCCAGAGAGATGGGCAACGATCGTCACTTACTGGTGGCCTGTAGGAGGACATCGCCGTCGCGGCAGACCGCGACGAAGGTGGTGTGACGATCTGATCTCGTTTGCGGGGCAAACATGGGCAGATATTGCACAGGACAGAGAGGTTTGGAAGGCGAAAGGGGAGGCCTTTGCCCAGCAGTGAGACATTCAAACAGTCTAACAAAAAAAATATATATAAGGTAAACGTTTACAGTTTTTCTTAAATCTATGTCAAGTTCACCCATGCTTCGAGCCTGAACTAGGAAATCCTGTGTTGTTTATAGTTTTTGCGTGAAGGAGTAACAAACATCCATACATTCATACTCACAAACTTTCGCATTTTTATTATTAGTAGGACTAGGTTTTGCTCGCGGCTGCACTCCCGTTACCGTATACCTACAGTATACGGAACTAACCCATGGAAACGTTTTAAATGTACCCTATGATACTCAGGAATAATGTAGCTTCGGATAGAATCGGATCAGTAGTTCCGAAGATTTGTTTGGAAGTTCGTATGTAGGTAGAGGGGGCTTAGATACAAACTTACAAACAAATTTTACCTCTTTATAATATTAGAAAAAAAAATCCGTAGGTGCTGGCGCGAGAAACGAGTTTCTGGAAGGAACTGCGCGAGGCCTTTTCCTAGCAGTGTGACAGTGCCTGAACAAAAAAAAGATAAGATAATTTCTCAAATTTTCGACAAAAAACTGAACAGTAAACAGCCTAGATTCCAACGATGAAATCTAACAAAACGATATCATATTTTCTACACGTATATTACATTCATAAGAACAAACATTTTTCTTTTCGATCAAGCGAAACAGTAATCCAAGAAAAACAGGCAACAAAATATTCGGGACGCAATATCATTAAGTGTGCCCCGACATGTTGCGACGCATCGGCAATTTATTGGATCATGAATTAGTAAAGTTGTAAACTGGGGCGGCCACAGCTGGGAACGAAGAGATAGTTTTCGAAGCCCTGTTTTTTTACCCGGAGTGGATCCAACCCGTGTGACATATGGCGGTACTTATCCCTCCAAACTACGGTAATTTCTGAGATCCAATTCAAGGATTGAAATAAAGAGTCGTCGCCAGTGTAGCCTTCATACATAATGGAATCACTCCAGTTGAGTTCGTGGTGTCGACGTACAAATTTTCACTTGACAATTTGGGGTCAATTCACACTGTAGGTCTAATTGACTGCCATACGGACATGTGATCTTCTTCAGAGTGACGTGATTATCCGTTCGTTAAGATTGCCATTGCAATCTGTATAATACGGTATTCTAAACAATACCTAAGTAATGAATAAAATACCTAAAACATGTAGGTAATGTATGAAATATAATCTTCATTTACCCGTCATTTTATAGGTGGGTATAGACCAAAATCTATTTATATTACAAATCAAATCAAATCATTACACATTACACATTGCCGGTGGACCAGTGGAGGTACACTATACCATCCCTGGGAATTGTATATTCATTACCTAGGTAAAGTCTGTCATTATCATCTGCCTAGCCTTTTCCCAACTATGTTAGGGTTCCAGTCTAGCCGGATACAGCTGAATACCTGTATTTTACATGGAGCGACTGCCTATCTGACCTCCACAACCCAGTTAGTACTGGGTAATACAGTACCTCTTGGTAAGACTGATTGCCAGACTTTCTGGTCACTGACTACCTGGAACTACTGTCAAAGATCTACAGTGACCAACGGCTTAACGTGCTTTCCCAGGCATGGAGGAAACTCGGTATGTAATGGGTGGTCACCCATCCACAGACCAACCTAGGCAAGCACGGCTTACCTAAAGATCGACCCGAGCGGCTGGCATTATTTAGCCACGAGCTCCTAATGGACAATAATATTCAAAATATTGCATACATTGCCTGGACGCCCCAGGTATTCTATACATTGCCTAGGTATTGTATAGAATACCTGAATTATACAGATTGCCGGGTAACAGATGCACTACACTTATCGTCTACTGCCACTCGTTGGCAATTCTCTGCACACAAGGCATCTCCAGTGGTACGCACCGATGCACTCCTGCTCTGCTACGTTTTGGCCTCCATTGTAAAATATTTCCACGTGTCTTATTCCTACACAATGTATCATTCAAATAAACAGGTCGCACTTTCTTATATATAATACCAACATGGAAACACGTTATTTTTTTGTAAAATAATGTAGCTAATTCAAAATTATTTAAGAAAATATAATTATTCTCTCCAGACGCCATCTACTCATGTATAAATAAAAATTAAACTATTAACCTACATACTATGTAGGTATTAATAATGTAAGTTAATTCTTAGCCAGTATATTCTGTAGAGTATAATACTACTGGTCTACTGTTCTACAAAGGAGATTAAGCATTATTACGACAATAAAGGTATTTCAATGCTACTAAACACTGCAGTATAATAAGTCCCTGGTCTATATAGTGTATGACCAAGAGAGCCAACCTCGTACCTTACTACGAATTAAAAATTTAAATTGTAAATGGCTTTGTGCAAAATTGTTCATTGTGTAATTGACGATAACATACGAGTAGTACAAGCCTCATCTGTACTTGCGTTTCAAGAAAGGCGTTCGATAATTCAAACGCAACTCATTTTTTATTAGTGATACGTTTTAGCTGAACCTTTTGTAGTAGAAGGGGTGATAAATGCATAACCAAACTTTATTCTTGAAGTAGTAATTTATAGAATTTGAATTTTCTATATTCAGACGTAAATATGCAAGACGAAATTACAGAAATATTGAAATAGTTTGCCTAGATTTACTATATAAGATCCTAGGATCCAATATTTCCTCTTCAATAATGTCATGTCGTCATTCGAGTTGTCACTCCGACCCATATTGGATGTGACAGTTTTATTGAAAGAATGTGAACTGGAAAGATTTTATCGCATATCCTTTTTGCATTTGAAGAGTTTGAAGGCTAGACTTAGAATGTAACGTATTTTACTTATTTCTTCAGAAGTTATATCATCAGAATTCTCCTGCCCTTACCCCAATTTATTTTGAATCGGGGCGTAGCATGTTTTCTTCTTAAGGCGCTGGGCACACAGAAAAGACGTAAGACGAGGACGGGGTACGGACAAGTACGGACAAGGCGCAGACGGGGCGCCGTCGCGACTTTTTAACGCACATAGAAAATACGAGGCACGGGATGGGCGCGGGCGTGACGCCGGGCGCCACGAGAGAAAATAATGACGTGCGCGCCCGTGCCTTTCTATCTGTTTTTGTATATAACCAACCAACTTCATTCAGCCGTCTGATTTTGACACGATTAAGATTTTTTTTGACGCGCGCGCAGCACGTGTCCCCCGGGACACCGCCCGCACCCCCGTTCTCGCCCGGCGGCGCCCGTGCCTCGTCTTAAGTCGTCTTTTCTATGTGCTTTACAACAGGGCGCAGACGGGCAAATATTGTTTCCGCGCCCGTCCGCGCCCTGCCTTTTCTGTGTGCTTGCGACGCGACGCTTCTATACATTTGTATGAAAAAGACGCGGAAGATACATATATCTGCGCCCCGTCTGCGTCTTACGTCTTTTCTGTGTGTCCTGCGCCTACTCGTCATCTTATCGGACACATCCTTTCTTGCCATATCATATTCTTCAGAAGTTATAATCAAACTAGATATAATGATTAACGGTTTACTAAGATGAGCCTTTTGCACAACAGGCCTCGTTTACACTGTGTTGATGAGTACGATATTTTACGGTACCTATAGTTAAGATTATGCATCGAAAATCCACTACACAAATAGTAAGGCAACGTACGCATTGATGGTGCCTTGCGAGTAGCGAAGTGAAATGATTGTTCTAGAATTTTCGCATCTGGCCGCACTGCGCGCTTGGCGCCCTCGCTTACAAGTAACCAGTAGGCTTAGCCAAGTTGACAATCTACAATCGTTAACGCTTATAGAAAACTAACCAAATGTATGGGAATGACATCATTTCAACGTTAAGTCACGTGGTCAAAGCAAACGAATTGAAACTTTAAAGTTCAGTCAAAACTGTAAGTTGGCTACGATTTATATGGGATGTAGCGATCATGATAGTCGAAACGAATATACATTTCATTCTATCATCTTGATCGATGTAAACTTATGACTTAACGTTTACGATTGTAGAAAGAGATTCGATACGAATCGTTTGTAACTTAGCCAAGTTACAAACATAAAGCTAAAGCTAAACGGCTAATGCTAAAGCGGCCATTTTAGGCCCCCTGCAGGCGTGGCTAGGCTTGCAGGGGGCCTAAAAATGGCCGCTTTAGCAGAATCATTTTAAAATAATAGTATGAATCACGTTAAAATTCATAAAATGATCACAAAGTGACAAATAGTTTGGATCGCTAGTTAATTTTTAAAGTAAGAATGAATTATAAATATATAAATTAACTTAAAATGTTCAGACATTTAATAAAAATGTTTAATTAAAAATACACATTATTTTAACTCGTGGTTCTTTAGGGTAACCTGACTTGGCAATACAATAATACTCACAAATAAAAAAATCAACTGCCAAAAACAAATGCAAAACGGAATTCACAAAACACTATCACAGCACACTATCCGAATAACCGTCAATAAAAATAGCGTTTTCGACACTAAAAAGTGAAACAGCTGTTCAGAAACGGCGCTCAGTACTCCTAACGAGCGTTGAATCCATTAATTATCAAAACAGAAAGGTTTTTGCTCCAAAGAGCCGGTAACTGAAGACCGCAATTAAGTACAGAGAATAAATAAATTTAAAACGGCGTCACGCCACGAAACATAATCTGTGCTTGATTAATGACGGCTAGGAGACCTTTAGATGTCTTGAGGAAAGGGTTGCTGCGAGTTTAGAAGACAGCGGTATTCCGCAACTTCGCCTAGTTGTAAACTTGAAACCCTCTTCAAAGTCTTTGAGCACTGCAAAGCAAAACTTACACTGTCACTTACGGGATGGCTCCCATGATTTTCAATCATACAAGCGTCATGATCCCAACTGCGAAGCGGGTGCTTTGTAGTTGGGATCAATCACATAAAATTCCATCATTATAACATTTAATCAGTACAATCATCAGTCGTGCTTCTGCTACTTACACATTCAATTTGATAATCGAATATCGTTGTTAACATGGATAATAGCTTGATAGCAATAGCAGGTAGCGTATCTGCTTGACCTTGACAGATTTTTCTAGAAACAGCAGGACCTAATTTTTGCTGCTTTGGCCGCTTTTGGGTCCAAACGAAA
The DNA here is from genome assembly GCA_963853795.1 of Xestia rhomboidea. NCBI lineage: Eukaryota > Metazoa > Arthropoda > Insecta > Lepidoptera > Noctuidae > Xestia > Xestia rhomboidea. The sequence continues at coordinate 11,089,967 of OY970763.1, read as the reverse complement.
GAAGCGCAATTGCGTTTGGACCTTCAGAGGTATTGAATTTTCTAGTGGAGTCAATATCAATTACTGGTTGAACAAAACGTCGTACCTATTTACAAACAAAATAATAGCTACATTACCCCTCCCTAATGAGATAACAGAACGTGTGTAAGAATGATTGTTTCATTTAGAAGCAGCGCAGGATAAAATGCGTAGTAGAGTGTAATAACAGGCAACCATCTGGCGATACTACCACTTAGCTCTCTGATTACAAACAACGAAACATTAATTATGTTTTTGCTTCCAAAGATACTGAAGTAATTTACGTGCCCCCGTTTTTCGGGGAAATAAATGTTTGTAATAAGTCTGCGGTAGGCTCGTGCTTATAATTGTTTGTATAGGTGTCGGGCAATATCTTCGGATACAATCTATAATTTACGATGCTTCGTTGGTGGCTTCTGCGTCGATCGATCATTCGAGGTTTTACGAATTATGGAGTCGAGTCATACCTCATCTAGTTTGTAAAGATATGATTTGTAAAAGTGATTTTAATACAACCTATTTAGAAAAAATAACATAATTTATCAAGTCGAAATGATAACAAAAAAAGGCCTTGTAAATCATTTGTATATTATAAAATATGCCTTTCTAGTTTTAGTCTGTAGTTTTAGTCGTGAATCTGGTCTGGAAATGATGGGACATCATTTGAATTTTGTCTTGTTATTTTAAGTCTCTCTACTGTCTACTTTGTCCGTATGCCTACTAAAACTTAGTCAATGAGTGAAAAAGTGAAAAAACGAATGCTGTATGTAGGCACATACGGCATTCGTCACGCAGACGTGCAAAATATTGCCACGAATTAGCACTTGATTCTACTCACCAGTATTGAAACAATCAGCGAATAATTTGTTTTATTTATTTGGCTCACCAACAATTGAATACACTGCTTCATAGATATAAGATACATCCAATAGAGTTACAGACAAGTGTTTCAACCTCTTACAGGAAAGCACATCATGCACTACTTATTTTTCGTTGAATGCCTACTTAAAATCAGATGAGAACCTAACTACTCACCACACACTACTATGGTTTTGAAATAGATAATTAAAATTAAATTAAATCAAACTTTATATGCTAGAGAGTCTGAAATCATGCGCCGGAATCACGGTAACATAATGCGTACAACATGTATAACAAGAATGTCGTTCTGCCTGGCCGGTAAGTGCGATTTTAACTGCGAAACAAATGGACAGATTATTCTCTGACCGTGTTTCAGTACAATTGCATGCGAGCGTAGCCAAAGGCACATCTAGTATCTGACAAAACTGAAAGCTAACCCCTAAATAGTGAGCAAATTACGTCACAACAGTCATCCTTCACTGGGTATCTGATCCTAGAACAAGAGTTGTGGGTAATCCGTCACAGAGATATCGCCTTTATAGCCACTTTATTAGTGTTTGTCGAGAAAAACATTGCAATTATATATGTCGGACCGTAATTTATAGCTAGTCAAATTAACAGCTGTGTCTTCAATAAAGTTTTTATGAGTTTTCTTAACTAAAATGTGAATCTTTTGTTAGATTAAGCATGATTTTCACAAGGCCAATAATTAGTGTTGACCACTGAAGAGAATTTGATGTAACATGTCAGGCATGTATTTCAGATGCATCCGGAATGTCGAAAGGGACCAATTGTTTTACCAAGAGGCACATCCTCTAATTATGATGACTGCTCTCTACAAACGCTTTGAGTTTGAAACGTTTTTAAGTAGACTCCTTACCTCAAAATCTACGTAGACGTGTTGTTAATTATTAATCGCCTTGCTTGCGTTGGTTTGGTTAGGTACACACGGCGAGCCACATATCAAGCTATACATCTCTAATATATCATGGCCTCGCTTTGTAAAGATTTCCTGTACAATAAGAGATCAACGTTATCTGGTATTGTATAGCTTGATTGGTCGCAACTCATTAAAATATTATGGTTTTATTTCATCTTAACTAGAACTTTTTACTAGGTAAATACTACATTTTGCAGTGCCTAATACAACAGTAAACAGACCTTTCACGAAGCCGTCAACCAAGCATTCTGTACATCAAACTGAGTAACTTTGTATTTTGGGGTGAAAAATCACATTTTATGGTAAAACTAACGCATTCAACACGCACACAACAAGTTATAACATTAAAAACTGGAATAAAAAAAAACTTGTGAAAAAGTTGGAACTTTGAACCCCTATATCTACGTAACTGGTTTCTAGGTATGGTCCAGAACAAAAAAATGATCGCAATGATGGGGAGAACAAGTGTCTTTCGGCTTCGTTAAGGGTCTATTTACACCCTTTATATAAAAATGTTTATCATAGGTATTTACATTATATGATTATACGAATTATACGAATGTTTCCAATTTCCGATCAGACAGAGTAAATTGACGTATTCCCCAGACAACCTGATATCAACCATACCAAATTGAAATGCCAATCATTGTGCTACCAGGAGCAGTACAATTCACACTATGATCAGCATTGGCACCTAGATTTTAAGACTTAAGTAAGAAAGTTCGTCATGATTTATACAGAGAAGGCAGAAGTAAACTACTGACCTTAAGCAAATTTAGTTATTTTAGAAGTAAAGGGAAGACCGATATTTCATAATAAATAAAAAGGTATTTAATTTTGAAACTGTGTGTGTGAGTTGTGAAATAGGTACCTAAGATAACCACGGTAAAACATTCTAACTAAAACGAAATAAAAATAACTGAACCCTTTTAAGAGCTTCGGGCGGATCCGCCCAGCAACACGCCGACTCCGGTGTGTTTAATATTACGACACAGAAAAAAGAAACATAATTAATAGACGCTAATATTCTTAGTCCCGCAACATCTTAACGTTGAACTTTATGAATAAAAATAGAAGTTTGCCTTTTTCCCTGCCTAGCCCAAGAGCTTTTTATACTTACCGTGAGGAATCTCGTTTAAATATTCAATTAAACAAGTAGTTTGTTTAAATAAACTGCGGGGAACTGTTAAAGGGAAAAGTTTTAACTCGGCTCTTTTTAATGGCCGGCTCACTATGCGAAACTGATCGATTTCGCTCAATTATCTAAATCATTGAAGAAGTAATAATCTTTCATTCATTTCAATCGGTAGACGACGTTAATCTGCAAGAGAGCATTCAGCAGAATGAGAATCGAATCGTCATTGAGGGAGCGATTTCATTATATTTTAATCTGATTTTTACCGAGCGTTTGATTCTAACAAAAGGCTTTATGAAAAACGTATTGAGTTTAATAAAAGAATGGATGTTAATTAAAAGAAATCAGTCGTTAATCTGTAACGAGATCTTTATAGAGTGGCTTCTATTCACGTTCCTTAGTGAAGCAGTTAATTAAGAAGTTAGTTTGCACACAGGAAATTTGTTGCTACGGCACTTAGGCATAAATCTTTAATTATACTGGGGAACTTGAGATAGTGTGTGTTAGGGCAAGTGTTCAGCACTTTAATTTACATAGCTGAACAGGCATTGTGTCCTTTGCCTGCCTATTTAAAAATAGACAAGTACCTAATTCATACCTACAGAGATATTGTTGTCATAAATCTAAATGCCTTTTAAATATCGAAGGACTAGTGAACGTTACAGATATTCAGCAACTGAATGGTCTCTTTTCTTGACACTGGGCATCGTAAAAGAGATATGAAATAGGAATAGAACATGTACAATCATTTATCACTTATGTGTTTATGCCAGCTTTTTCTGCTTCATAGCGTGTCGATAGGTATCTAAATTGTGTTGGCCTTTCAGTGCAACTATATCTCGGCTTATGGTATGGTTACATATAATATCCAAATATCCCTACAAAACAAACAAAGTAAGCTACCCCGGAATTAAGCAGAAGAAAATTCAAAACGCGATGCAACGGATGATATTATAATAATATAACTTTATAGCAACTTGTTAACAACATCATTACCAGCCTATCGTAAATCACATGCCATTTCCAAAGCAACCGGAAACGCGATAAAGCGTCCTCGCTTTCTTGCGAGTAAATTGCCATACATTACTTTAGTATTATTGCGTTTAAAAAGATCTTGTCGGCTTGATTTGTGTTGCTGCAAGAGATAGGCTGTAAATGAGCGTGGCCTTTAGAACAGATAGATTTATATAAAACAGATAGATGTACACTGATTTAGACAATTAAATCAGTATATAGGGTGAAAGGGACATCGACGTATGTACAGTCGAGGACATTCATTGATGAGCCACTTGCCACTATTCGTATTTTAGCCGTGTAATGCAAATCGGGTTTAGTCAGTAATACATAACAATAATCTAATCGGTAATATTTAATATACTTTTATACATTCAAGAGCACGAACGAGCTCGACTCTTGAATGTATAAAACTGCAAAGTTGGCTTATCAATTAAAGTCCTCGACTCTACAAACAGTTATACGTATTGAGTACATCATTTCCACGTGGAATTTTTTTATTGGTAATTTAAAAAAGCTGTTTCCTACAAAAGTGATATATATGGTCAAAATGTATGGAACACAGATTGTTTTGAGATACCGATTTTGATGTGAGGGGTTCAGATTGATATACTGAATCCCTTCCACATTGTATTTAGTTGAACGAATATCTTGTTTCTACTGACAATTATTGTTTGTAGGAGCTTGCAAACAGTAACAGTCATATCTACCTACTACTAACAAACGTGCCGAAATTCTTGTGTAGGGTCTACGACGCTACGCTACGGAGTGCTACGCGGTGATACGCCGTGCTTCGCGATGCTACGTCGTGCTACGCGATGCTGCAGCGTGCTACGCTTTACTATGGAATATTTATGCTCGAACAGTTGCTTGAACCAATAACAATCAACCAGTAATAGAGGTACAGAATCCAAATACTATTCGTACCAAAAACATTTTGCAAGCTTCAAAGGCGGCAGAGTTATTCTTGAAAAACTGTAGAATAAATGGAAAATGCAAGTTGAAACTTTTTTCAACCAAACGTGACCATATACACGTTACATTGGAACGGTAACGTTTGCTTTTAGAGCTGTTTCAGGCTTACGTATGTTTCGGCGAGTATGAGCTCGTATCGGTTTATGCACGTACATTGTGCGGGCGCCACATTTTGCGCTTCAAAACGCGAGTTTTGTCAATAGGGTATAAGTATTCTACACACCGTGCCACGAAAGATGAGACCTGTCACATCACTTGAATTGAGTGAAACTTTGTGAAATTTTGACTATGCCTCGAACTAAAACATTAAGAAGACTACGTAGGAAGATGGTTTACGATCTGTATACCTATATGTCAAAAGAAGTATTTCGTTACACAATTAACTCGTACACAAGTAGTGTGACCGGTCTCATCTTTCGTGGTACGGATTGTACTCTTTGGTGAATATGTCAGTTTCTTTCGAGTCACGCGCTCGCCAACGCTCATACGAGTAATGCGAGTAGCCAATAGCGCGTGTATAGCAATTGCTAGCTCATAAGCGCCAAAAATACGTTAATCTGGAACCACCCTTACAGAGCTTTCCAGTACCATTACCACAATGTAAATTCACAGTTTCTTACCGCTAACTCTGTGTCAAAAATATCATCAAATTCTGAATGTAAGTAGTTCCATCCCAGCCAATTACTTTAAGCGGGTCTCATTGTCGCCGTCCGGTATCTCGTCTGATAGATGACCGCAGTCCCCAGTGTGACGCCCCTAATCTTCTCAATTCCCGATCCTAAAGGGTTCACCACAATCCAAACTGGAGCAATTTAGTATAATTTATTCCGTGCGAACTTCAATATTTTCATATTTTCGCCTATAAAGGTGGTCCGTGCCAATTTTATAGCTCATAAATTTCGATGATAACCCCTTTGTTTGTGGGTACTTTGCCGGATTAACGAGTGCTATTGACAATTTGTATAACGAAGCTCTCAAGAAAATTGGCTGTAATTTATTATTGGATATTGAAGATTGGCAGTGGGGTGGATTTTATCAATTTGCCTAATAGAATTTATTGTGTATATTTATAAACAGTCCGATCATGTTAAAAGGTTTATTCGAGTTACTTTTTTTATTTCATTTGTAAATTAAATTACACAATGATACTGCAAAGGTTTTCAGATTTGTTTTCCAATAAACCATACTTTGTGGCTGGGTTCATTGCGTTAAAACTTTATATCTGCCGTCGATAGCTCTTTATCAAGTGCATTTTTGCTTTGACAGAGAATATTCTAGAATCGGGTTTTCAAATGAAGGTAATCCACCTGAGTATTTTTTGCTGACATGATGAATCTCCTTTAAGTACCTGCTGTAATCCTGTAAAATAAATTATCACTTATCTAAACGTTCTGCACACATTATCAAGTTAATGATAGTAGAGTGGATCTCGTTTTAATTGGAGATTAAAGTCAATCAGTAATCGCTCAAACATTCGTACATAATACGGAGCTATTGTCGTTCCTACTAGTAAGCAAAATCCTTTTTGCCCTATTTTAGAGGTCAAACGAACATTAATGTCGTTCAAGAGAAAAAGGGGCTAGCCTATTGCCATCAACCGGCCGCAAATCCAGAGTCCGTGGCTGCTACTGAGAAATTCGTGATGGAAAAACCCAATATAACTTTACCCGAGCTGGGAATCGAACCCAGGACCTCATGCTCAGCAGTCGCGCTTGCAGCCACTCGACCAACGAGGCAGTCGTAAGTTAAATTAAACTATTTATAACACATTTGCTCGTAAAGGGTCTCTTATTTCACTTTCAATTTCAATATCGTAATGTATCTCATTACGTACTTGTGCTGTAAAGTAAAATGCACGGTTTATACTGTAACACTGGGTGATTTTAATAACTTTTATTTACAACAAAATTTAACCTACTATATTTTGTTATTTTACCTAGCAGTCTAACCTATAATAATTTAAACTATTTTGCATCCACACTACTTTAAACCACTATTAAACTATCAAACATTGAAATGAACTGTCTCAATACATTTCGATGCGCGCGCGGCGTTCGTTCCTACTCGGATGTTGTCGGCTAGGCTCGTGGCTAACGGCCGGTTTAAAGGTGACCTCCAGTCGATCGCTCGATACAGCGCAATCACTACCTGTGCGAATACGTTGCATTGTTGCTGATTTCCCTCCAAACCATTTTAACGGTTTTACTAAATTTTTATATTTTATTTAATTGCAATACGTTCTATTGTTCTACCAAAGTATAATTTATCTAACAGTGAATTTGTATAACCCCTGATTGGGTAAGTGTTGCATATTTTATTTAAGTGTAGTACCTAAGTACGTAGAAATCTTAGTCTGTATTTTGTGAAGTTGTAATTAGAATACTGAAGATTAACTAGTAGATACTAGCGAACATCTTAATATGGGTAAATAAAATGTGAGTTATTTATTTTATCACGTAATTGTTCCTTTGTAGCTTGTTAAAGTACCTACCTACGTGTTCGTTATTGTTGAACATTTAATTTTATATGTCTTCATTTAATTTATTTAGTAACGCTTCTGTGCTAATTGTCATTTTTCACATTTAGACTACATATTGGGCGACCCATGCTTAATATGTGTCCGTCAAATGCTTTTGTTCTGCGTTTTGTATTTTGAACCGTTTAACGGTTATTTTTTGTAAATGTATCAGCTGATTTTACTTGTGATCGCAACATCAATGATCATTATGCTTTGGTTCCACTTCGCTAAATCAACGCTTTCGATTCCGGGACGAGAAACGATGTTGCAGTCACTTATACGAAATCGGACTTTTTCTAAAATGTCCAATTTCCCGGAATTCCAGGGTCCCGGTACGAGACTACGCTCGAGCCCTAAATTTTTATTCCTCATGCTGTCTACGCTCCTGAAGCCGACATCACCGTAACTGCCAGACCGTGACGTCACCAACCACTACAACTGCCCGGAACGACCACTACAACTGCCAGGGAAGTGGTTACCTATTAAAACGCTCCGAATCAACTCAGCGAAATTGACGTACCCGCGACCCGGTTCTTTTCCTAAACTTGTGTGATTTTCTAACAATATAGCTAATTTTATCTTGTTCATTAGATTTATTTTCAAATCCATATCTAGTATTTAATGTTGACATCTACGAACGTCACAATGGCGCCCAAACTATTTAATTGAGCTGAGTTTGTTCGGTTTGTTTATTGGCGTGTTGTAGTTATCTTTGGTGTTGGTTTCATGAGTAGAATTCTAGAAAAATTTCGCTCTAGTCAATGGATTTCGTAATGTATTCTTCTAGTTTCTGATATTTGTTACTACTGTTTATTTTAAGTGCTTGAGACAAGAAAAAAATTATATAACCTTGGAACTCGACCCTAGTCTTTTAAAAAATTGTATCTAGTCGTCTTTTATTATATATTTTTACATTTTACACAATCCGTTGATAACAAAGAGCTGATTATCGCAATTTATAACGCTTTTAAATCAATTGTTTTGTTTGTTATTGCAACACTTACGCAATCCATCTTAATAAGTTACCGTAAAATGGCCTACCCTATCAAATATTTGGCTTTACAAAAATCAGAACTAGAATACGAAGTTGCTCTTCGGGGAGGTGACATAGCAGAAGTGTCAGTTGCTGAGCTACGAAAGCAAATCGTTAAGCTATCCCCACTAGCTGCTCCTGATGAAATTGCTGAATCACATTTAGAGCCTAAAGAAGATCTTATTGCTGTTAAGGAATCTCTGCTCAAATCAAAAACTATTCTTGAGAGTTTAAAATCTAAGGCAGACAAAAATACGTATTCGCGCGCTGAGGCACTTTTAAACCACATCTATTACAGAATTAAAAGAATTCAACCGGCGTCTGATGTTGCCAAACTTTACAGTGACTTTAAGGCTGTGTTTGATGCACAATATAAGGAATTATTAAGTTATAAACCGCGAACACAGAGTTCTTCGAGTTCTCATACTGAAACGTCAACTGCTGTAACAACATCCGGTTGTGATTCGAGGTTCGTTGCTGATGCTGTAGGTAAGCTTAAATATTCTGGAAAAACTTGTGTCCGTTCATTTATTCAGAGAGTTGATGAATTACTTATCTCTAAAGAAATCGATAAGAAAAAGCTGCTTTCTTTCGCATACGAGATTTTTATTGAGGACGCGCTTCACTGGTACCGCTGTATCAAAGACAACGTTACGACTTGGGATGAAGTTGTCAAATTGCTAAAACAAGATTTTAGTCAGAGCGATTATGATTACAGACTTACGTCAGAAATCAGAATGCGTACACAAGGTGAACATGAAAACATTACCGTGTACTTGTCAATTATGCATGGCATGTTTTCGAGGCTTGACAAACCAATTTCGCAGGAAGAAAAGTTAGAGATTATATTGCATAATATACGTCCATGTTACGCTAGTACGCTTTCAGCTTCTTCTAAGATTACATGTATTGACGACTTGAAAAATTTGTGCCGTAACTACGAAAGCATACAATCACGATTGACACACTTTCACGAACCACCTGGAGTCACTTCAGATACACTAGCACGAGAGTTTGCTTACACTAAACAGTCAACTCAAACAAATAACCCTGGCTATTCAAATAAATACAACTATAATACTAACAAAAATCAAAACTCTAATCACAACAATAATAAAAACTATAATTCAAATCAATCTAACTACAAACCTAATCAAAATGACAACAAATCAAGTCAACAACATAATCAGGAGGTCGGTGTTAATCCCATTAACACTTCGAACAACAAACCTACAAGAAAAACTTACTGCCCTAGGTGCAGAAATGATACTCATTCGCTTGGTCAGTGCAGGGAACCTCATTTCTTGATTTGTTTTAAATGCGGAATGAAAGGTGTGCGATACCCTGATTGCAAGAACTGTCATGCTGATAAATCTAACACAAAAAACTAAGTACTGTGGATTGCAGGGACAGCCGATCTAATATAGAGCCTAACAACTGCAAATTTAATCAGGGTGACTGGAAGGAATGGTTACAATTTCTTTCAAAATTCTTTTCATGTTACACTGTGTCTACAATCCACAATACTAAAGGATTAAGCTCACGTCCCTATGTTAATGTGACTATAGAGAGTAAATCACTAACTGGTTTACTAGATACCGGATCAGGTGCTACTATTTTAGGCAATAACTGTCATAAACGTTTACTCGATCTAGGATACACACTCCAACCCTGTGAGTCCTTACATTTTGTAGCTGCTGGAGGACAGAAGTTACAGAGTATAGGAAAAATACATATACCCATTACATTTCAAGATAAACTACACATCTTGGATGTCTATGTTGTCCCCGAAATCAATTCATCTTTAATTCTTGGTATGGATTTCTGGAGAATTTTCGAACTCTTTCCTACACGTCTGGATTCCGTCATTATATGCGATGACAATAATAGTAGCTTGTCAAATCTATCTACTAACAATAGTACACTTATCCATGGTTATGATTGCTTAACGGAAGATCAGAAGACTACAGCTGATCATATAATAAGTCAATTTCATGGAATCTCATTCGAAGAACGAGGACTCGGTCGTACCAGTCTAATCGAGCATTCTATTGACACTGGTGATGCTGCCCCCATACGTCAAAGATTTTATAGAATGTCCCCAGAAAAATTAAAAATTTTGACTGAGCAACTAGACGAGATGCTGGAGGAAAAAGTCGTAGAGCCTTGTGAGAGCCCCTGGTCGTCTCCGGTGCTGTTAACTCCTAAAAAGAATGGCCAGCTACGATTTTGTCTAGATAGTCGTAAATTAAACGCTATAACAAAAAAAGATGCATATAGTCTCCCTTATATCTCAGAAATACTCGATAATCTACGAGACGCCAAGTACCTGACTAGTTTAGATTTGTCGAAAAGTTTCTGGCAAATAGGTATTAAAAAAGAAGATCGACCTAAAACTGCCTTCTACATACCAACTCGTGGTACCTTTCAGTTTAGGAGCATGCCTTTCGGTCTAACTAACGCCCCTGCCACTCAGCAAAGGCTTATGGATGTCTTATTCTATGGTCCAGAGTTCGAGCATAAAGTGTTTGTTTATATCGACGACATAATTATCGTGTCCTCAAACTTCGAACAACATATATCCTTACTAGTACGTGTTTACGAAAAATTGAGAACTGCTAATCTTACTATCAACTACGAGAAAAGCCAGTTTTTCAGAAAACAACTTAAGTACCTCGGATACGTCGTTGACTCAAATGGATTACACGTTGACCCTGAGAAGGTGGAAGCGATAGTAAATTATAATACCCCCACTAGCCGCAAAGAAGTGCGTAGGTTTCTTGGCACAGCTTCGTGGTACAGAAGGTTCATTCCCAATTTTAGCGACTTGGCATCTCCACTAAATAAACTTACTTCCCAAGGAAAAAATGCTGTTCCATTCCATTGGTCTACCGAAGCTGACACTGCCTTTAAAAAACTAAAAGAGTGTTTAATAAGTACCCCTATTCTTTCGTGCCCTGATTATTCTGAACCGTTTCAAGTACACACTGACGCGAGTGATGTAGGCATAGGTGCTGTTCTCACTCAAAACTTGGACGGTAAGGAGAAGGTTATCGCTTACATGAGCAAGTCACTATCGAAGCAGGAGAGAAACTACAGCGCTACTGAACGCGAGGCTTTGGCTGTTCTTACTGCAATAGAACATTGGCGTTGCTACCTGGAGAATGGTCGGACTTTTGTTGTTTATACAGACCACTCCGCCCTGAAATGGTTCTTGAATATAAATAATCCCACTGGTCGCTTAGCCCGTTGGGGAGTTCGGTTGTCTGCCTATAATTTTGAGATAAAACATCGTCGGGGTGTGGACAATGTCGTACCAGATAGTCTTTCACGTAGCATTCCAGTTTCTGCTATCGGCGACAATCAAACTCCTTCATCAAATCCTTACAGCTCCACTACTGATTCTTGGTATCTAAACATTCTCAATGGCTGTCAAAACTCACCGACTTCTTATGTCGATTATCAGGTCATCAATAACGAACTTTATCGTCATAAAAAGAGTTTAAATCCACTTACTAATGAATTTCAATGGAAAAAAGTAATACCTCTTGAATTCAGGGATGAAATAATTCAAAATAACCATAGTGATCCAACTGCGGGACACTTCGGTGTTTTTAAAACTTATAAGCGACTTTCTCTTAAATATTTCTGGCCGGATATGCATAAAGACGTTACTAACTTCGTAGCTAATTGCGATGTGTGTACTTCCTACAAATACCCTAACCAAACTACACTCGGAACTATGGGTCGACCTAAGAATTGTTGCAGGCCATTCCAAGTGATAAGCATGGATTTAGTTGGACCATTGCCTCCTACAAGAAAGCAAAACACTTTCCTGTTCGTAGTTACTTGTTGTTTTTCCAAATTTTGTCTCTTGTTCCCAATCAAACGTGCTACTACTGAGAACATAGCTAAAATAGTAGAAGATCAGGTTTTTCTAGTCCATGGAGTACCTAGTACTGTCCTCATGGACAACGGCAAACAATTCGTTAGCGGTACTATGAAACAACTGTTTTCTAAATATAGGGTTCCTAACGTCCATTTAACGCCTAAATATACACCACAAATGAACACCGTAGAGCGTTACAACAAAACTATCATCACTGCAATTTCAACCTTCATTGAAGACGATCATCGCTCCTGGGACGTAAACGTCACTAAGATTCAATTTGCAATTAACTCTTCAGTTAACGAAGTTACAGGCTTTACTCCAGCCTTACTTGTCTATGGACGAGAGTTAGTTAGTTGTGGATCGCACTATCTTGACTCTGATCTGCAAAATGATCTAATATTTACACCTAGAGATGAGTACGCGGAAACTTTAGGACACTTGCGTAAAATCTTCGAAAAAGTACAAGCATCTTTGATTAAGGCTCATTCGAGAAATTGTCATTATTATAATCTACGTCGTAAGGTTGCCGAGTTCAATATTAATGATATAGTTTGGAAGCGAACGTATTACCAGAGCAACAAAGACAACCGGTTCACTAAAAAGCTGGCCCCTAAATACATGAAATGTCGCATTATTGGTAAAAAATCACCATTAGTGTATGAACTTGAAGATATGCAAGGCAACAACCTTGGTACCTGGCATATTAAAGATATTAAACTTACAAACTATAAACAGTAAAAGTAAAAACGCTAACTAAATACAATGCCATATGTTGATTAAAACTAACAGCTATTTCATATGCCATAATCTACTGTGAAATAAAAATGCAACTAGGAATATGAACTATTAAAAAATAACATAAATCTACAATTACCTACCTCTAAAATGTCCTATTCATTAAATAATAAATATATAATACAGTGGCTCTAACACATTGGATTATTAAAAATATATAAAAACTAACTACTAACGTTCAGTTTTTAAGCTGAAAAGAATACGGAATGAAACTAGGTAGATACTACAATCTTAATTGCAACCATTTATAAACAAGTAGAATAAGAATCTTTTAACATCAATCAATAGAAAACCCTTGAGTTCTTGTAATCCCTTAAACAAAACACTCTGTATGTCAGGTTGCGCAGCATATTGTAATACATCAAAATGTGGGTGCTAATTAGAAAGACTGATGGATGATTTGCGAAGAAAGGAAGGAATGTATGTAAGAGGAAGTTATGGATGTTGGAAATGGTATCTGTTGAGAAAAAAATGTTAGCGGATTTATCTAAGGAAAATCCTAATCTAGGAGAGGGGGTACTGTAACACTGGGTGATTTTAATAACTTTTATTTACAACAAAATTTAACCTACTATATTTTGTTATTTTACCTAGCAGTCTAACCTATAATAATTTAAACTATTTTGCATCCACACTACTTTAAACCACTATTAAACTATCAAACATTGAAATGAACTGTCTCAATACATTTCGATGCGCGCGCGGCGTTCGTTCCTACTCGGATGTTGTCGGCTAGGCTCGTGGCTAACGGCCGGTTTAAAGGTGACCTCCAGTCGATCGCTCGATACAGCGCAATCACTACCTGTGCGAATACGTTGCATTGTTGCTGATTTCCCTCCAAACCATTTTAACGGTTTTACTAAATTTTTATATTTTATTTAATTGCAATACGTTCTATTGTTCTACCAAAGTATAATTTATCTAACAGTGAATTTGTATAACCCCTGATTGGGTAAGTGTTGCATATTTTATTTAAGTGTAGTACCTAAGTACGTAGAAATCTTAGTCTGTATTTTGTGAAGTTGTAATTAGAATACTGAAGATTAACTAGTAGATACTAGCGAACATCTTAATATGGGTAAATAAAATGTGAGTTATTTATTTTATCACGTAATTGTTCCTTTGTAGCTTGTTAAAGTACCTACCTACGTGTTCGTTATTGTTGAACATTTAATTTTATATGTCTTCATTTAATTTATTTAGTAACGCTTCTGTGCTAATTGTCATTTTTCACATTTAGACTACATATTGGGCGACCCATGCTTAATATGTGTCCGTCAAATGCTTTTGTTCTGCGTTTTGTATTTTGAACCGTTTAACGGTTATTTTTTGTAAATGTATCAGCTGATTTTACTTGTGATCGCAACATCAATGATCATTATTTCATGCTTTGGTTCCACTTCGCTAAATCAACGCTTTCGATTCCGGGACGAGAAACGATGTTGCAGTCACTTATACGAAATCGGACTTTTTCTAAAATGTCCAATTTCCCGGAATTCCAGGGTCCCGGTACGAGACTACGCTCGAGCCCTAAATTTTTATTCCTCATGCTGTCTACGCTCCTGAAGCCGACATCACCGTAACTGCCAGACCGTGACGTCACCAACCACTACAACTGCCCGGAACGACCACTACAACTGCCAGGGAAGTGGTTACCTATTAAAACGCTCCGAATCAACTCAGCGAAATTGACGTACCCGCGACCCGGTTCTTTTCCTAAACTAGTGTGATTTTCTAACAATATAGCTAATTTTATCTTGTTCATTAGATTTATTTTCAAATCCATATCTAGTATTTAATGTTGACATCTACGAACGTCACAATACTTTAGTTTTTATGTCAGAAAAGTGGTCAACATTTTATTAATAAAATTAACTTTGGGAGATGAAATATAATAAATAGACATTTAATTCTTTAATTTAATTAATTTTGACAATAAATTACAACCTGTAACAAAAACACAAAAATATTAATTTATATTATTAGTAATACTGGCTGTTTTTTGTGTCTTTGCCTTAAAAAAACGCGCTGATGCGCGCGCCTCGCTAATTTGTAAACAAGTAAAAATTATTCCGCGCGCTTTTTCTTTTCGCTGTATTGTTTTTATTAGTTTTATTTATTTCGTTACAAATATGTTATAAAACGTCGTATGACATACGTGCGCTTTGATAATTACAGCCTCTGCTTTTTTATCGCCCTCGCCTGAGGCTCGCAATATCACCTCGGCTGTAATTTTCAACTTACCGCACTTATATCATAATGTACTATAATATAAAGTATGAAAGTACTCTAAAGTATTCAGGGATCGAGACTAGTCTATTTCCAGAAAGAACTTAAAAATAAACAGAAAAATCTGACTAAAACTTCACTTTACTTGGGGATCGAACCGTAACCGTCACTAAGCTACCGTGCTTGCGAATACTAGACCAATGGAGACACAAAACACTAAGTTACTAAGCTATTTCGGCCGTTTGTTCAGAAAATATTAAGAGAACCCTTCTTATTATTCGTGGCGTCGGACTAAAACATTATTCGAGATAATCCGGTAGCCCTCAATGTGAAAATTTAATTAAAGAGAAACGCCTAGTGACTAAATATTCATGGTGCGTCAAAGTGTATTTAATTATAGACTAAACCAGAATTAATATTAGTGCACTATGAGATGTTCCTTTACTTACCTACTTAATACAAAATTGTATTTTATTTATTAAGTTTAATATTAAGAAAACACATACTTACATTGTAAAGAGGTATTTGATTGTAAGTTTTTATGTAGAGGGTAATCCTCGGAACTAATTATCCAATTAAAACAATTCTTTTACTGGCAGAAAGCTACTTTATTCGTGGGTGCTATGAGCTATAAATTATATTTATATCATACAAATTCATGAAGTCGCTAGCGAAGTGATATTGCTTAATATACTACTGTTTGTTTTCCTTAATGTAATAAATCAATCAATGTCAGGAACTCGGAAAATTGAAACTTGGGAACACGTAGTAGTTTAAATTACTATTTTAAACCAGACCATACTAAATTGACGAGATTATTCTAACAAGCAAAATATAAATACAGTACTGAATTACTCAAACTGAATCTCGTAATAATATTCTCAAGTAATAAAAACAGTTAGTAAATCTAGTTATGAAAATCCACGCAACCGTTACGAACAAGCGTGATTGGAACAAGCTAAACCGTGAAACAACAATAAAAAATGCCTACTTGAAAAAAAATGGTTGTTAGGAATTCTAAGAAGTCTTTTACAATTTTACTCTAAAATTTAAATCGCAATGTCTGTAGAAATGGCAAAATACAGTTTAAAACGGGAGGCATCTTATTAAGGTGCCTCTGAGGGGACATCGACCAGCCTAACGTGACAAGATTTTTTTCATTAAATTGTCTCCGTTTAGTTTTCATTGGAGAAAATGCGCACTATTCTAGATACATTTTTCTACGTTTCTAATTTAAAATTTACTGCTGGACTTCTCAAATTGGGAAAACTACAGTGGACGCACGAATTCTATAAAATTCATACAGTCTTGTAGAATTTATGTGGAAACCTTTTGGGCGAAGTACCCATGGTTTCAGTTAATTCTAAATAAATAAATAAAAGATGGATAGATGTCATTTGTTAAACAAGGAAAGCATAGATTTTGCATTGACATCCATATTTTGTTTGTAGGTCGATGCTCCGCTTCGTGTGATACCTAAACACCTACTACATATAAAACCTACCACACCACACAGTTTGTCATCAGATTATCAACAGTTGAACACACATCCTCATCAAAATCATCGGGTACATTACCATAACGAACGGTTTTCAGCCAAATTGTTCATCAACAACGTCAATGCACGGGATTATCAACACGAACTGATAGGAGAAACTGAACACGGATTTAAAACGGTGATTAAAACACCTGTTCGTGTATTATCGCATTTAGTGGTATTCTCGCAACCCTACTCGATCGAAAGCCAATGTGTGCTATTAGATTAATGGAGGTAATTCAATTTTATAACGTACCCGAGTACGTACGAACCGCCGAGGAAGAACGAACTTAATTAACCTTCTTATGAATTATTCGCTCTTGCAGCAGTAGAGTTCGCCAATCCAGAGTTTTAATTATATAAAAGTTAGTCGGAAACAGATTTTCAAGGAAATAGCTTTAGAGTTTATTGTTCAGCCGATCCAAACAGAAAATGTGGTAACGTTCTTTGTTCTACTTTTTTGTTCATTGTTTTTAAAGCGAGTTTATTGACTTGTAAATGGAATAAATATTATCATTAAACTTTCAACGAGAACTACATGTAATTGCGGAAGAATACGGGTCGAACGAGAAGAATTATTTCCAAATTCGAAGTTTAATCACGTTGTAGATAATTTAAGGTTTTATTTCATACGATATTATTTTTTATTGTAATTGGGATTTTCGTCAAAGGAGTTATGATACTACGCATAACAATTACGTTTTTCCCATAGTTCATTAGTTATTTCGATCAATAAAGTTACCAGAAACTACAATTTGCATGGAGATGTAGCAGGAATGCTTTAGTTACAGCTTGATCTCGTGAATCAGAATTATTTCTATATTTATGTGTGCAATGTACTAATGTACATTGCACACATAAACACAACTCAAGAGTTAATACTCTTGAGTTGTTCTTATCTAATAAATGTTATGATGATCATTACAATTTGCATAACAGTCTCTTCATGATCCAACCATGTTATTATTAAGAGAATTGCAACAGAAAACGAAATCTTTTTAAACCCATACCTACTGAAAAAAGCCGAAATGTAACGCACGTCCACAGCGTTTATTAAATGTCGGTTTTTATTCCGAAACGTTGTTAGACCATCAGAGGGCAGAGTCGTATGCGCGGAATTCTGATGGCGCACATTTGCATTGCAGATACGTAGGAACATCGCTATCTAGTCGCGTAGCACACACACGACAGGATTTAGCACTCACAGATTATAGTAGCAAATTAGCATGAAATCTAAACAAGCTGGGCCGTTACCGTAAAATGGCTTAAAACTATTTGCATAATCGACTGCCGTGAGGCTGTTATTGTTGCTGAGTTGCCATAACAAAATCATGATTGGATGTCATTCGTTTTCACGTGATGTTTGTTTTTTTACAGGTGATTTTCCTACACCATTTTAGGGATAATATGAAGACTGAAAATTGCAATGAAGAGTGCATGGTAAAAAGACAAAATATCCTAAATCTTAGTCATATTCATTAGGTAGAGAACAATGGACTGTAGACTAAAAATCCTTGTCAATTTGCCGAAAGAGAAACAGCAGCTTTTTGCTTTATCAGCGCGCAAAGTTTGATGAAAGATCTTTCTCAATAATATTCAAGAAGAGTCGTTTATGTAGTCAATATGGGCCAAGACCATTAAAGTGGTCGAAACTCATGGGTTATATAGCATAGCATAAGCGTTCGTATTTGAAAGTCTATCTGTGACTGTATGCATATGTATGGAACTACCCTAGGAGCAAAATAACTGGACCGTATTCGACGGAAGAGATATCTATCGCTTCATTGGAACGACGGACTCGGACGTTTGAATTATGTATTTTTCGATACTCGTGATTCTGGGCAGCTGACTTTCAAAGATTATAAATAGGTAGGTACTGTATGAACATGCGAGTTTTGCCAACGTCATAGGTTCAACCATGGTAACGAAATCGCCGCGCTGACAGCGACTTATAAGAGACTCCTTTGCGAACAATATTCGCATGTCAACGTTTAATCTCATATAATTTAATTCAATTTTGTTTCATCATTTATTTAATCTTACATAATCGAATCCAGTTTTTTAATTACCTAACTAAAAACACACAAAGAGAATACAATTCTAATACAATCTCGGAATCAAGAGATCACGTAATACTTTCGTAAGATTTATCCCCTCATCGTCTGCCTTTTCCCAACTATGCTGGGGTCGGCTTCCAATCTAACCCAATGCAGCTGAATACCTGTTTTTTACGTGGAGCGAATGCCTATCAGACTTGACAACCCAGTTCATCATCATCATCCACAGCCCGACTTCACCCAATGCTGGGTATAGGCCTCTCTTTGCTTGTGCCAAGCACCACGCTCCTGTGCCAGCTTCAACCAGGATATTCCCGCAATGGCAACCAACCTAGTTAGTACTAGGTAATACGATACCCCTTGGTAAGACTGGTTGTCAGACTTTCGGGCCCCTGGCGGAAGACAAGTCAAGTCTGTATAGGAATATAACGACTGTCAAAGATCTACAATTGACAGCCGGGACCAACGACATAACGTACTTACCGAGGCACGGAGGAATCTCGGTATGTAATGAGTGGTCACCCATGCCCTGATTAACCTAGGCAAGCGCGGCTGGGTAGACCCGAATGGCTGTTATTAATTAGCCAGCAGAAGCTCCTCAAGCTCCTTGGCTACTCTTTTTGCAAGATTGAACTCGAACCCAAAATCATATGCGATTTTCGACGACGAAATAAATGTCCTGAAAAATGGTCGCAGTTGACTTAGCACTCAATAAAAATAGTTAAATCATGGGATCGGATCCAATTTATCATTCGGGCAGGCCATGTTACCCACATAAATAATAAGGGAAACTGTGGGCCAAAATAGCAGGAAACTGCTGCATGGGCCTGACACAGTGGAGCGGGGTTGGCAGGCCCTGAACTGGAAAACTGGACTGGTTTCGTCCCAACTAGAAGGAAAGACTGGAGGGAGGCTTTTGCGAGGGATAGAGCAGGATAGGAATGAAAAAAAAATGCAGAACAGTTAGAAAAATTGGTTTTAATCTTCAGAACAATTAACAGGATCCTTCTTTAACGCCTTCAACAACACACGTAATAAAAACAAACTTTTATCATAATTCAAAGGGACCAGTTACTAATAAAAATGTGCTAAAAGGGTGTAAAAAACCTTTTAACGAAGCCGAAAGGTACTTGTTCTCTCCGTCATTGCAATCATTTTTTTGTTCTACACCATACCTGGGAACCTTCTAGTTACGGAGATATTGGGGGACAAAGTTCCAACTTTTTGACAACTTTTAAAAAAAATACAAGTTTTTAATGTATGTTTTTACTTTAAACACCTCCACGTACTATTCAATCCATCCATCAGCACAATGTTTTGAGTGCGTTACATTGAGTTCTATCAAAAAACATGATTTTTCACCCCAAAAATAAAGTTGTTTCCCAGCAATAATTTTTGCGTAAAGTTACTTAGTTCGATGTACAGGATGCTTGGTTGACGGCTTCGTGATGAGGTTGTTTACACCCTGTATATTACTCAATGAACAGTTATAATAATAATTCATTTATTTTCTCTTATGCATAAACAGTACAAAGTCAATTTTCACTACAAAGAGACTGGTGTCTGTTATAGGTAAAACCTGTATTATAGATCACCAGGCTAACCCTCCGTCGGACATTTATCTTATGACATTTAACTGCATTCAATTTTCATATATACAAGATGAATTTAACAGTGGATGTATATTTTACCAGGAAGATCCTAGGTATCCTAAACTCCGAAATGATTTGCGGACTCAGACAAAAGTTGGGCCCAAGAAAAATGCGCGTGTCTCGCGCCTTAATTTCTATTTACAAGGTTATATAAAACAACAAACATAATTAAATCCTATTAACATACTTACTTACTCACTATTTTCTTGACTTTTTCATTCAAAATCAAGTCATTTATTCAAACTAGTCTGAAAATTAGCACTTTTTGAACGTCAAAGTTTACAAGAGACAGTCACCCAAAACGTGAGTATTTTCGCTGGGAAGAAAAAGTGGCGGAACAAACTCCCCAGCAACACATCTGTTTGTTAGGTTGAAAGAACTACATTTTATACAATAGTGTGTAAGTTAATATAACAATGAATCCATTACATTAAATTATTTTCACATGTCAGCTAGCACACACCATCAATAAAAATAAAACTTGAAAAAAAAACAAATACTCAAGCATAAATAAAGGCCGTGCCCGCTTACACGTGCAATGTTCAGTTTTACATAATTATAACATATATAAGCATAAGTATAGTTAAGTTATAACATAAGTATAGTCCTTTAGACCCTTCCCCCTTCGGTCGTGGCGGCCAATCTTAGCGGAGATTTAGTCATCAGTGCGGGAGATATTATAGTGCACAATGTAGCGAAATAAAGCTCATCCACTTTTAAAATTAACATTTACTAAATAATATTTAAATTAAAGGAATGCCTAATAATCGATAAAAATCTATTATTTGTCGATTAGAATTAGTTAATGATGTTAGATTAAAAAATAGTGTATTACCTACTATTTAGATTGAGAAACAAACGATATTAGACGACTAAAACTAAACGTAATTTGATTAAGTAATTAAATAGAAAATACAGTTCCAAATTACACATTTACGTCTTCGGTGTCCGAGGATGCCGTCTTGGTAGGACTGAAAGCGTAAAGCCAAGTCAGAGGCCCATAAGTGGCATAAAAACTCTGACATCAGCAGGCCTAGACAGGTTACAAACGATTCGTATCGATTCTCTTTCTACAATCGTAAACGTTAAGTCACGTGGTCAAAACAAACGAATAGAAACATTAAAGTTCAGTAAAAACTGTAAGTTGGCTATGATAGATAACGTTGAAATGATGTCATTCCCATACATTTGGTTAGTTTTCTATGCGTTAACGATTGTAGATTGTCAACTTGGCTAAGCCTACAGGTTACGCACTAACGTATGTATGATGTAGAAAGAAGAAACAAAGCAACACCCGCATCGACAGTCGAACGACCTTTTTGTAAAATCATTATTGATCATTCTGAAGGAGGCTGTATAAATTTAAATGTCCTAGCAACTGTTTGAGTATAAACTTTTCAAAAATTTTGCTAAATGCAGGTAAAATAAAAATTGATCTGAAGTTACCAATATCAGATTCATCAAAAGATTTATTAAAAGAAAGAGTAAGACCACGATGTCGATTATATTCCTCAAAACTTTAATGGAAATGCTCCAGTAATCCTGTGTTTTTAGTCTTAGTGAATTAAAAACATTACGTCACGAGGTATTACTTATAACATACACATACCTATTTATAACAGGTTTTTGCCGGATCAAGGAAAGAATCGATAAGACCTTTGTTGTAAACCTTCTTTTTCGGATCATTATAATTGAGTGCTTCACATACACGACACAAATGATAAGATTTACTTCCAAAGTATCCGTGCTCATTGACTACTTCGAAATGATTTCTCCACATATGCATCGAGAGAAGAAGTTCACTACTGTTGGATATAGTGTTGATATCATTAGCTAATAATGTTATATTTGTATGCGAGTCAGCATAAAAATAAGAATTCGGTGGTAGTAAACTCCTGACGTCTTCAACTTTAGGACCGAAAATAATAGGTACAGCTCCTTTCGCGTAAGCGTGGTAGAATACCTTCTCGGTCAAGTATTGATAACAACTGGTATTTTCTAACACTAGATAAAATAAATACTCCTTTATTAAGTCGCAGTCCGCTCTAAAATGTCCAGGGCAACTGAAATGAAATAAATTTGTGCTGTGTACACTTACATTTCCAGACGTGATAGCATAAAGTAATTATTTTAATTCCGTTAATGTCCCGCAGGCAGGGCAGCACTTTTAACATGCGGGAGATTTCGCGTTCGGATACACGTAAAACTTTGATAACGTTAGCAATTGTTTTAAGGAAATTATTAATCGGGCGAATAAAAATTTAATCGGCGACTAATAATCTGAATGGGCGACCAAGTAAGTAGCTATTTATCCGATCATTGCGGCAAAGATAAATATAAATAAATAAATAAATATCGCTGGACATTACACACAGCGCCATCTAGTGCCACACTAAGCAACGAGGCTTGTGTCGTGAACACCAGATAGTTGATATACTACATAGATACTTTTTGTTTGTAAATACATACTTATTATACACTAGCGGCCCGTCCCGGCTTCGCACGGGTTTGGTAATTTTTTTTTTTTTTTGTTTTAGCTTATATGACACGTTCGTAGATTTACCATAGCAGCGCCATCTATTGATTACTTACTCAACCCAGTCGAAAGGTATCGACATCTGTTAGAATCATTTGGAGTTAACAGATAATTGTGACTGTCAAATAATAACAGACAAATAATTAGCAATAAATTAAAATTGCAACTATAATTTGAGATTTAAACTATCCTATCTCTCAAGTTGGATCGAACTGCACATGGTGTGCGAATTTTATTATAATCGGTTAAGTGGTTTAGGAGTCCATTGAGGACAAACATTGTGACACGAGATTTATATATATTAAGATATAAACATCCATGACTAGGAAACAAATGTCCATGCTCATCACACAAACATTTTCTCCTACCGGGATTCGAGCCTCCCGGGCTCGAATCCCTAAGAACGTAAGGCAGCCTCACTACCGTTGCGCCATTCGGGTCGTCATAACATAGGAAGCAAGAGCCAGCGAAGCGAGCTCAGGACTTGTGGTACCCCGACTAGGTTACTTTAAACTCTGAATACTACTACGCCTACTACGTCTACTACTCCTTTTATTGCCTGTAATCTAGTGGTTGATAAAGTTATTTTGGTTTTTTTTTTTAAAGTCAGCGTTTTAAACAATTGCCCACTGTTTGTCGCCCACTTAGTGTTTCAGTAGAACATTAACTGTATTTTTGACACCTTTAATTTAAATTTATTTTCGCTCGCTCACTGTTGTTTTATGTTTTTTTTTTTTATAATCGATAAGATAATTTATCAAGGTATTATTATCAAGATAATTATCGATGTTAAGAATAGGTTTCAACCCTGCCCGTGGGTAAACGACGACGTCACGACGTGCAAGATGTTTTTGTTTCGTTCTGTTGTCTTCTAAATGTTTGTTGCGTTGTATGTTTATTGTTTTCTTTTTTTCTAATTTTATAAGCACGTCATGCCCTGCGATAAATAAATATTTTTTCTTTCTTTCTTCTGTCTTAAAGTTCACAACAAAAATAATATTTTTGAAGTTCGGCAAGTAGGACAGCAAAAAGTAATAGTTTTTTTTATCATAAAATGGCTTTTTATAGCACCAATGTGACCATTGTCTGTGGGCATTGTATCAAACAATATTTTAGCACAAGTCTAACAGCTATATTTCCTCAAATATTCATACAAATATAACATACATTTAAAAATATCTCTACTAAAAAGTCTAAATAGGCAATCACGGTAGCTAGTGTTACATTATTACCTTATTTTAAGTTCTGGTTTTTCTGCACAACGTCCATAAACATCAACTGCAACATATTTCTTCAAATGTTTTAAGAAGGCGTTTCTTTTTTTAAATTGACAATTCGACATTAGTAATGCGGCGATTTTGCCTTTGTTTTTCCTACTCCAGTTTGGTACTAATCTAGCAAGACCATATAAGGTCCTATACTCTAGATTTAGGGGTTTTTTTAATGCAATCGTTCGGCCGTATGGGACAGGCACATCGGAGTCGGTCCTGAAAAATCAAACTACCCATGTTTTAATGGGAAAAATATAAAAGGAAAAACACTAACTCCAAAGAAACTTGGGCCTGGCGTTACAGGGCCACAAATTAAAGCATTTGGGAAGGTTTCACGAGCCCAATTTTCAAGTCTCCTAGCAATGGCCAAATTGGTAAAATCAGACAATGTTTACATTTTAGGTTATTTTACTATTTTAGTTGTTGTGATATAGTTTCTATTTAGTTTTTAAAAGAGTTAGTTATAGTTGGTTTTCTTATAAGAGTCATTACAAGACGGATTTATGTTAATTTAAAAGGGAAAAATTATCTTAGAAAATTGATCTCAAAGAATTCTGCCCTCGTATTGGAAACGCAGTAATCGACATTTTTGGGATTTTCAGTTTTTTGGAAAAATTACTACTCAAGGGGGTTTTCTAAACAATTTTTTTTTTACTAGAAACGTTTTTATTTAAAAAAAATGCAGTACTTGCACGAAAATATTGCTTTTGCTAACAAGATCTGCAGAACTCTCTACTCTTACGCCGCTAAAACTAAACGCAGTACTGAAAAGTACTAACTGTACCAGACATGAAAATAGGACATGGTAACTAACTCGAAACGCAGTATGGGACACGTGCTAGGTGATATTGCAGTAATAAACACGATTACTGAATTTGGCCTAACTGAAACTGTAATGTTCGCAAGCCCAGATGATGAAAGAAAATGCAGTATTGCGCATTTTGTCCAAATAAGACAGTAAAGTTAAGGAAAAAATATGTCATTAGAAAGCTTGATTTTTTTCTTTATTTTTAGGTACAATTTAAAAGTTACATAACATTGACTTGTTGCTTTGTTTTCATTAAAACCCTTTACCGCGTTTATCTCAAAACCGCCATTTTGCAAGTACCGCGTTTCCAAATACAAGGGCAGAATTACGTAGTTTGAAAATGACATTTTTAATTAAAAGAGATATTTTAATTAAATTGGTGCCCAAAATTAGATCTATATTTAAAACCAATAGTACAAAAGGATTCACACAGATAACTTCATTAGTTTAGGAAATATAGTAAAAATTGTAAAGTGTTTCATCCAGATTACATTTTTAAACATTATGTTCTAGGATTTTTAATTCATTGTAATCTTTATTAGCTTCGAGGTTTGACAGAACTTTTACCCAAAGCATACCTTTACCTAAAGTAGTTTTAAGAATAATAATTTATTATCAGAAAAGACACATTTATGTTTCACAAAAACAATTTTCAAATAAAAATGAGCATATCAGCATATCATTTGAGCCAGTATCGTTTCGTTATAATGCATAGATTTTATATTAAACTCAATGAGAGACAGTAAACCTCTGTGGTAAATTAATTTTGGTTCTAAGCTAAAAATACTTCCTTTGTGAACGGTTTTGTAGTGATTAATGATAACATACTACGAAATTGAAATAAAAAAGGTTTACCTACCGGTAAGTCATAGACCAGTTGAAAACATTATAAAAAGTTTTCAATTTCGGCTTTCTTTTCGCCAAAGAAAATGCATTTTTCGGAGCCTCGTCGTTTAAAAATATCCACCTTTGTTTTGGGTTTCTCTTTTCGACTTTAGGCACAAGGCCATGCTGCAAATGTACGATGACAGCGTCTGCTGTACCTATAAGACTGTCATTGCCATGAAACATACAGTTGTTCACACTGCAATTTTGTAGTAAATTATTTTCTTTGCCTCTGTAATAAGAATACAAATAACTGTTTTATGAATTTTATTGACATCTGTTCTGGTTATAATATTTTAAGAGATAAAGTGATTGAAGGACACATTATCCAAGAACGTCAGGCATATTACAAACGTTCCCGTGGAAGAGTTTCCGACCATAACAAGAGCGAATCATACGACACGAACGAAACAATTTCGATGGAAAACATGAAAAATATAGTGTTTAACTAAACAATATAATCACTGATTGTGGTTTAGACCTGTTAGGGTATTTCAAGTGGTTTTCCAGAACTATTAAATTACCAACTTGATTTCATGCCAGCCTAGTACATTTTACAGTTCTAAGAAATATGATTTACAAATACCAAAAGGCCTAAAAAAAAGAATTAAAAAAATTAAAAAACCCGACTGCCTAAAAAAATAAAAACTGAAAAGAAAAAAATAAGTTCAGGAAACAGGACATATTGACTGCAACAGTCGGGACCCGTATTGGATGTAATGATTTTAGTCTAGATTATTTAATGGGTCCCGACTGTTGCAGTCAATATGTCCTGTTTCCTGAACTTGTTTTTTCATTTTCAGTTTTTATTTAAAGTTATTAGTTATTTTGTTAGGAAGTCTGGCTTTTAAATTTTTTAAATTATTTTTTTTATTGTACACTTTTTAGTTACTTAGAAATACCATTTTAAATTCCTCATGATGAGCCCTTTATCGAGCCGTTCAGGCTGCGGAGCGATTAAACATTTGAATTTGGCGCCAAAAATCCGCCATTTTGTTTTTTTTTTATTTTTATTTTGATATACCCAGTGTCACTTTCACAGTAAATACGAATGTAACGACACCTCTCATGGTAAAATCCATTGAGCCGTACAGGCTGCAGAGCGTGCCAAACATTTGAATTTGGTGCCAAAAATCCGCCATTTTGTTTTTTTTTATTTTGATATACCCAGTGTCACTCTCACAGTAAATACGAATCTAACGACATCTCTCAAGCTAAAATCCATCGAGCCGTTCAGGCCACAGAGCGTGCCAAACAATTATACATACATACATACTCTCGAAAAACATAACCCTCCTTCTGGCACAGTCGGGTAAAAAGTTCCAGAACTGTTAAAATACCACCTTGTATATTCATACAAGCCTAGTACTTTTTGTAAGGTAAAACTATTCATCGAAAAGGAGATTTAAAAAAATAGGAGTGAAACGTTATGTATTAATTTTGGCAGTGTCGTCGTTGGGCATGAAGATAATAATAATTATGTTGTCCTGTTTAGAAAACTTGTGTAATAGTAATATGTACCTACATTGTTACCCTAGGGGTGAAAGTAACTTATTTAGTCCCGTGACGGGGTTTCGAGGGATTTAAATAAGTCTTTAACCCGAGGTAAACACTGTGCTTTTCATTACGAATACAAGGAAATTAAAAATTTAAAAACATGAAAATCCATATCTGTTATACGGAAGTATAAACAAAACTACAACTCGAAAAAACAAATGAAGATCGGATTGCCGCTTTCCCGCCTATTTTGTTTTTTTTTCTGTGGCCGGCCATTATTAGCTTTTCAGCCATTATTATTGAATACCGGCCAAGTGCGTGTCGGCCACGCGCAGTGTAGGGTTCCGTAGTAGCTCGTTGTATTTTAGATTTTGTTTTTCAATGAAAGTCTTCACCCGTTATAAACAAGCAACTACTTCATCTTAGGCACTTTATAGAATTTATTCAAAGGATTTTGTATTTGGTACAAAATTATCCAACACCCTAGTTTAACGACTATTACTGCTAAACTAATAAAGTTATCTTAACCGCTATAGTTTTCCTCTAAAGTTCATAAAATGCACTATCATCATGAATTTTTTCAGATGTTTCAAGTCCGCAGTTTAGCTTTTAGAGGGCTACTGGAACAAAAATTTGCACTTTAAAGTTTAATATTTCGTAAATGGAGCATTAAATCGAAAAGTAGTATTGGCAACCCCTAAGTCATTTTAAATGACCTACTCAACGATAACCCACGCGATGGGGTAGATGACGAAAAAAAAATTTATCCCCACTTCACATTTAGGAGAGCTACCACTTTGTCGGCGTTATTGATATAAACACCTCTACAAAATTACAGCTTTCTAGTACTAACGGTCTCTTAGCAAAACCTCGGACAGATAGACAGACAGACAGACAGACGGACATAGCGAAACTATAAGGGTTCCTTGTCAGGACTACGGAACCCTAAAAATGGTAAATATTTTGCCGAAATCTATGTTATTTTAAAGAAATTGTTGAAATTAAATTATAATAAAGTTATTTAAAAATGTATATACCTAACTTTATAATAAAAATGAATTGTTTAGTTTGTTCATTTGACGATACCTTAGCATCGATGACGAATCGGTACTATGACACACATACCTTGACTTCCCAAAGTTATAAACATGTCGTGTCTTGAGCCAATTCCAGTATCGCCACACAAGGACAACAAATTTTCTGTTTGCATTGGGATTAGGGTTCGGAATTTTGTCCTCATTAAATAATATTAAACCTAATTTCGAATGGGTCCTTAGCTGAAAATTGGAAACAAATTTTTGATTGAATTAGTATTCTAGTTCAACACTATACACAGAATAAAATTTAGGCAGGTGTAAGATGCATTCTCTTATTTTAACATGCGACTGAGGCTTCGGCTTAGGCCGCACATTAAAACAAACGTAGTTTAAGGATCGAACGAATACAAAATTTTGTAGCACAAAGGGTTCCGTAGCACCAAATAATAATGTAATTATTTATAACGCTCATTCATAAATAAGTCAATTTAAACTCAACAGCAAAACTAAAATGGTTTTCATAGTGTGGAAAAGGAAGTTACTGCTGCAGTTATCAAATGTTCTTTAGTGCTACAAAACCCTTTGTGTGCGAGTCTGACTCACACTTGGCCGGTCTTTTAAATGGATGACAGGATCAAAATTTATAAACAACAAAGGTACTATCGATGACACTCCCGCCTGATCACCACTAAATTAATTTTTGCTTGCACTTACAACATAGGAACGCTCTCTAACCCCGCTACCGATCGGCCGAGCGCACTGACTACGCACGCCAAACGAGAGTTATTGTTATTTTGCGCGTCAAAGTTGACGCTTTCCTAATAGGCCTAAACTTTAAGGGGGCGTGGCTCGGCGCCTCCGTGTGATTTAAGCAAAAAAAAAATTTACTGATCAGGCGGAATAGACCACGACTGTACATGTATTAAAAAGACCCTTAACGAAGCCGAAAGACACTTGCATAAACCATACCTGTAAACCTTCTAGTAACGGATATATTGGGGATCAAAGTTCCAACTTTTTCACAAGGTTATTTTTAAAATAGGTTTTAAATGTAAGATTTTTACTTTGAACTCCTTACTATTCAAGCCATTCATCAGCACAATGTTCTAAGTGCGTTACATTGAGTCCTACCGAAAAACGTGATTTTTCATCCAAAAGAAAATCATTTCCCAGCATTTTTTTTTGCGTAGAGATACTAAGTTTTATGTACAGAATGCTTGGTTGGCGGCTTCGTGAAGGGTCTGTTTACACCCTGTAGAAACTACTTCCAAAAGAAATCAGAACATCTCATAAAATATAAAAGTGGAGGATGTAAATCACAGATCAATTTCATCCAGGCTGATGACCCACACAAGAAGAACTTCAAAAACTGTAAATTCCGGGAGAGCCTCTGGCCTCTCCACATAGCCTGCTGGTAGGTGTGTACGAATTGCCTAAACCAATTAGCCCAAGTATGGATAAAACAGCTACAAAAAATAGAAAGAGCTCTATGATCCAAAGGTCGAGTCTTCTTAAAGATTTACAGGGTTATGTGTTAGATACATATGATATAGAAAACACCTAAAACAGCTCCGAAATAATGTGGTCTAACTTTGAAGAAAAATGCAAGAACAGCTAGCTAGTACTATTTTGGACATCTGAAAGGGAGGGCTGGGAAACGGAAAGGACCCTTCCAGGTGGGACGGGAGGGTCAAAGTTAAAGTTTAGAAAAAAAAAAACCTGTTTAAAGCTTGGCAATCTTCAGAACTCGAAGAAGATCACAATAAATATAAGGATGCAAAGTCTATCGCAAAGAATTGCGTTGCACAGACTAGAGCCAGAGCAAGAGAGAGATCCGAATCTAAAAATTTTAAAGTTGCAAAGTTTAAAAATAAATCAACGCAAGATATTAAAGCATTTTTTTTTATTAGCTCGTATTGGTCCACTCCTGAGCAAAGGCCTCCCCCACTCGCTAAGAAGTCATCCAAGACGTCCCGCCATCTTCTCCTCGTTCTGCCGCGACCCCGTCTAGCTGACATGGCCTGCCCAGTCCCATTTTAGTCTCGCAGCTTTATAAGATACGTCGGCAATTTGCTTTCTGGAGCGCAGTGTGGTGTTCCTTATCCCGTCAGTTTTTTTTTACATTCATTTAAAGTTTATAACAACGTAGAGCCCTGTAACGCTCATGAATACTCACACCAGTCCGACGTGCAAAAAAGCCTTCCACGGCTGCCCTATGCCATCTGAACATCAAATATTTTCGATCCTGGTCTCGAAGGCGGGTCGACAGATGAGGAACGTCGTGAAAATAATTTCCAAGGAAAATTAAGCTGCATATGAAAAAATTAAATAAGAAGATTACTACAGCTTTCGTTGAAGGTAATTTTCTTTGCATTGCTACCAAGATGACCATATTTAAGCCGTGCCACTAGCACCACTGTATATATATCAGAAAAAAAATACCAGTAAGCTAAATTGCGTTACTTTGAATGAACTAATATCCTACAACCACTACTATTTACAAAAAATTTTTCGCCCGGGATTGTATTTAAATCGATACGCTTATTTATTTCAATTGTTCATTCAAATAAGAAATAACCATTAAAACTTTAACTATTTACAGTAGATGTTTAACTTGGTTGATTAACACGAACTTTATGGCACTGATCACACAACACTGTTTAAGTCTCGAATATTGGAAACGTTTATCACTGACGCCTTGGTCGAACGTATTGACAGTCGCATCGTTGTCGTGAGCTTGGCAACCATACTACTAGGTATCATTTTTGTGTAACACATGAAATATTGCGAGCCACTACTAATAACATGCACGACGTACATTGTTACCAGTGGCAAAGCTACCGTAGGGCTAGGCGGGGCAGAGCCCAAGGGACCCCTCGGCCTCCATGAATGACGTTCGAAAGTTAAATAATATCCTATTTGAATAAAGAATTTTCGACTATCAACTTTTTAGCCCCAGCCAGACCAACAAACCTAGGTTCGAACGGCTCAAACTGAAATCACTAAAATTTCTCCCACCTCCGAAATATAAACAACAGGGTATAATTCTGTTTAATAATACTACATAAATGTTTAATAATATATTACACAAATGTTTAGTAATAATGTTTACAAATGAGTCAGTGCAGGTTGACGCATTTCAATGTTTATGGTTTAATATCATGAGTGTACGTTTTCTGTCAAACAATTATAGTTTAGAAAAGCAAAGAAAACCATAAAAGCGGACTGTTTGGTCTACTATCTTCAAAATACGACTTCACAGACCACAGAAGATTCTTTGAGGGCTCTGAAGAAGTCAATCAGCGCATTTAGCGCAAATTTTGAAAAAAAAAAGTTGATTTGTGAGAAAAATAAGAATTGACGTCAAAAGACTTCGTGATTAAGGTGTTCCTTCACCACACAAGGCCATCTCCTTCCACTGCACCTTCAACTGCTGGACAAAGTGGTTAAATAAAAATATCATGGTTCAGGACATACCCGCCGCTAGACGCAGCATACATTGATTACACTTCAGAACACTAAAATATTAACACTTTTCTAATTTTTACGCACATTAGGTACCAAACCCTAGCTAAAGCAAAGAGTTTGACAATCCAGTGATAAAACGAAAAGGAGAAGAATTGTAATCTGTTAAGTACCTTAGCGCGACGAAGAGGCTTTGGCATATTTTGTCGACTCAAAGCCAACGAGCAACTCCTAAAAGCAGACGCATAAATGGAGCCTAAAAGCTGCATAAATGGTATTTCCATCAATTTATAGTCTTAGGAAAACTAAGAGAGAATGTTACCCTCCCGAGGAAGTTTTTTTTGTAGACTCGTGCAGAAATTAAACTTCATTGCTGCTCAGCATGATATTCTCAAATCTTCATCTCTTAGGGCATCATTCAATCTTATTACAGCACTTAAAAACAAAAAATCTTCAGCAATGAAGCCACAGATGAATATTAATATTGTTTGTGTTTTCTTATGTGCTGCTTCAGTTGCACGATGTATTGTCAACAAGTTTGTTACTCTATAAATCGTAACCGTATTTCCGTAGCTAGCTCTTCGGCTAAAATACTCAAGTCTTTAATAAAGGGTGTAAAAGACTCATAACGAAGCTGAAAGGCACTTGTTCTCCCCATCATTGCGATTAGTTTTTTGTTCTGGACCATACCTGGGAACCTTCTACTTAGTTACGGAGATATTGGGGGTCAAAGTTCCAACATTTTCGTAAGTTTTTTTTTGCCGACCCCCGTTCTATTCAATCTATCTATCAGCACAATGTTTCAAGTGCGTTACATTGAGTCCTACCGAAAAATGTGAACTTTCACCCCAAAAAAAAGTCATTTCCCAACAAAATTTTATGCAAAGGGTTACTTAGTTTGATGTACAGAATGCTTGGTTGACGGCTTCGTGAAGAGTCTGTTTACACCCTGTATAACTTACGCAACGTTATTCAGTCTTTCAAAGACAAAACACCTGTCTGCGAACATTTTCTGTGGTCGACAAGAAGTGTCTTTACTCAGGTAGGAATCTTCACTTTTCACCTTTATGCCCAAGTAATAAGGTTGAAATTAGTCGACCTTCAATGAACTGGGTACTACCTACCGCAGCTGCTGTACGTACCTATGTTCTAACTAACACCTCACCTTCTTTCACACTAAGCTGATTATTTGCTCAACAAAAAGCTTGGTTTACCATTCCTTTGGTTGTTACTTGCCTATTGCGGGAATTTAAAGTAGTTAAGTATTTGTAAGGAGATTACTGACTGAATGTTAAAGTTTTCTGTACTGAACTTATTTAGTGCCTACGAGTTATTTGGTAGCAAGAAGGTATGAAAGAAGCAGGCATGTTGCGCCGACCCCAAATAAATTGGGATAAGGGCGAGAGGATGGTGATGCTGATGGAGTTATTTGGTAGCAGAAAAATTGTCTAGATAGGTATCGAGTAAAGCTTATTTATTTATTTACTTATTTGTTTATTTATTTATTTATTTATTTATTTATTTATTTTTAAGTATTTATTTATTTATTTATTATTTATTTATTTATGTACACACAAAATATTTCATAAGCTTGTCATAGGCTTGTGGAAAAGTCGTAATTGTTTTGGCAATTTGTCTTCTACCCCGTTGCTATAGGGTATTATTTTCATTTGGGCACTCTATATGTGTATCAATCAACATAATAATATCTCAGTTTATTTTTTTTTCAGCAAGTTTTAAAACAATCTTATTGTGACGACCCGAATGGCGCAGCGGTAGTGAGGCTGCCTTACGTTCTTAGGGTCCCGGGTTCGAATCCCGGTTGGAGCAAATGTTTGTGTGGTGAGCATGGACATTCGTTTCCAAGTCATGGATGTTTATATGTATAATAAGTATGTATTTACAAACAAAAAGTATCTATGTAGTATATCAACTATCTGGTGTCCACGACACAAGCCTCGCTGCTTAGTGTGGCACTAGATGGCGCTGTGTGTTAATGTCCAGCGATATTATATTTATATTTTTATTCAACGTTCTCGGTTTTTTCAAACAAACATCTCACGAACGAGGCAATACCAAACACTACCGTAGCTCGATCACCGGACAAGAAATTTATCGTCAAGAATAAAATTCATTGTATTCAAAAATCGTTCTCCGTACGTAATATAAATCACTGGATTAAAAAGCTGAAAACGGCAAGGGGATCGGGTCAGCTATATATTATCATGGCGAAGGTTGATCGCCTATCGAGAAACAGGAATAAACTGTAGAAGCTGTCTGGTGGCGCCATCTGTTGCCGCCGTAAATGATTTATTTAGTGTCGTCTCGCAAAAAATACTTTTTAGTTGTTTTAGTGCATGCAATAATTTGAATTCAGAAAAAATATTGTAGGTATTAAATTATTAGCTATTATTTATATTTTTGCAAACCAATTCTACTAAAGATTCCTTCCAAAATGATACGAAGAAACGTAACACACATCAGAAAACGTTACTGGGAGGACAGTAGGTAATACAAATTCCAAGGATCACGTCCACACACTTTCATCTCAACAAACAAACCCTATAATTCTTTGTTTGGTACTGCCTCACGAAGGGAAAGTTATACGAAAACCTAATCTTCTTTATTGTTAGAAGAATAAGGCCTCAAGATAAGGGAAGACTTTTGAGAGTACAACACGCACGCTACAAGTACGCACCTAATCATTTACCCTCTGCGATATAAGTGTAGGTCCTGTAATTCAGTCTTGCATGCCTCCAACATAAATTGAACCTTTCGAAGCCTAAGCTAGAATTTAGACCCCAATGACACTCGTGTATCACCTTACACTGGAAGCTTGGCGCCTCTGTTTCGGAAACTATAACCAAGTTACAACCACTTTTTATTGTGATCAGTAAAGAAAAACAACCAGCCACAAATTGCCTGCACTGTTCGAGAAATGGCAATAAAGAAATTGAATTTGTACCAGAGAACAGATCTTTATGTTGTGTTTACTATTTGGAAATAATATTATATGGGCATAATAAGTACTATAGGTTTAAGTAATCTTTCGTACGATAAGTGGGTACGTCCCCTCTCGTAACTTTCCTATTTCGACAACTTAACAAAATATCATCACAAAAGACCGATTTCGTAACTATTTTAATCTTCATACATTGAGTCTCATTTCGTCAACTTTTGCGTATGCGTAAGTACATTCAATCCCGTTTGGTAAACTTTTAATTCGGCAAGTACAGTTAGTACTCAAGAGAACTACTAAGAAAAACCATAATTACTATTCGGTATTCTGTTTTTTACTGCCCGCTTATAAAGCGAACAATAGAGCTCCCAAACTTCTAGACTGAAAAATGAGCCGTTAGCCATTCGAACAACAAACAAGTTTTTCGCGATCGTTCAAAAGTTGTGAACTTCTCCAAATATTGAGCTTTATTCTTGAGCATAACAAGTGAAGTTGGGCCAGGTAGCCCGTAAGAACTTCAAACTTGGATATAAGAGCAATTTTCTAAATCGCTTCAACGAATACGCATGGATCGTAACTTAGCCAGAACTTTGCACGAATGCTGCTTTAATGCCCATTTAGCCAGAAATTGATCGCTTACGTTCGAGTTGAGGAGCTGAGATTCCAAATAAATAGGCCTAACGCAACTTGGCGTGAAAGAAAATCCATTACAGCTTAAGTTGTGGTAACAAGATCGACCCGAGGTCAATAAAGGGGATTCAAGCGTTTATGGTGCAATGACGACGACCATTTGAATGAAAATACATTTCATGACCATCCTATCCGGCTGTAAGCAGTAAAATCATGTCGTTGCTATCTTTATTAGGGTAGTTATGTCCTCCAAACGGCAATAGTGAGTACACACACTATATAGCACAGACAATTACAGAAATGATAAGAACATTTAAAAAAAACTGAATTAATCTTTCTGCACGATACTGACGACTACTCTTTTATACTCCAAAGTAGGTATACCTAAAACTTCCCTATGGTCCTGAAGTAAGTATCACAAGCTTGGTCATGTATCATGAGGGTCTGGGTTTGATTACCAGGCATTGTTATTGGGATTTATGGCGACAGGTTCAGCCCGTGTCACACGGGAGATGTCACAGGGCCCACGATGCCCTCGCCGAGAGAACATCGGGTGGACAATAGCTTAAGTGATGAGTATCCCAGGTTTTTCTTTAGAGTTGATTGGTGTACTCAACATGCATGCTATGTGTTTAACTAAGGCTTTTGAGTTAATGAAACGAAATGGAGAATTTCTCACGTAAAACATTGAAATGAAGAATGATTTATTTGCTACCCACTTCAGAATCTTAATCAAATAAAGTTTTGAGCTTGTGCGCTAACTAAGGGATGAGGAAATTCGTGAAATTAACTAATCGAACCAAGTTAGGTCTCATATTTAGAAGTATGGCGGCGTAACTAGATAGTGCAGTCTTTGGAAGTGCCATAACTAAAAACTGTGATATTATGTCAAAGATTATTAAAAAAGTAGGTACACCCTATGTTTGGATGTTATCGTTCACAACAACCAATAAATCAGACTTATCATCTAAGTTGATTCATAACTAATTGTTATTGGAAATATGAATTAATAGGTATTTTAACACACTTAGCAACCACGTATTTCTTAAAACAATTAATGTTGTTCCATAGCTGCGTAATGCTGCGAGAAGTTTTCTCAAAGGTCAAACTACTTTGTACTGTTGCTCATCTGATGGTGGATTAGCCTCATTAAGTGTTGTTTATATCCTAGCAGTGATATAGCTTAGCCTGGTGTGACCGTAGGACT
Source organism: Xestia rhomboidea (assembly GCA_963853795.1). NCBI lineage: Eukaryota > Metazoa > Arthropoda > Insecta > Lepidoptera > Noctuidae > Xestia > Xestia rhomboidea. Next base: position 11,053,016 of record OY970763.1, on the reverse strand, counting down.
ACCAAGGAAAATATCGTGAGGAAGCCAAACCAGCCTGCTTGAAAGAAACTCGATGTCATGTAAAGCTAAGTCTAAGACCCATGGGTGGCTCAGAAACTCTGACCCCAGATCAGGCACAAACCACACGAAAAAGAAGAAGATCCAGTCAGTACAATATCCACTCATATTCAGAAGATGCCATGACAGTTCAAGCTGAACCTAGTCGCGATGCCCGCAACAGCTCAATGTTACCTAAATGCAAAATCTTACCTGGCATTCACTTCGTTGTGCTACCAACCGGATCTCAGGTGAAGTAACCATTAGGTGGTTACATTGCTATATGACTTGTAGATGGTCGGTCTAGTTGGTGTAGCGTCCTCATAGGTGGGTACTTTTTTGCAGTTTTAAGATTGTCTAAAGTGCAGAATAGTCTGCAAGATTGGTTTAAATCTTCAGAACGGTTCACGGGATCCTCTTTTTAGCACTTTCAACAATACAAGTAATAAAAACAAACTTGTATCATAATTCAAAGGGACCAGTCTCTCCCTGAATAACAATGCAATGAAATTTATTACTCAATGAACAGTGGATTTATTTTTTTCCAGGAAGATCCCAGGAGGGAACTTGCAAAACTCTCCGAAATGATTTGCGGACTTAGACAAAAGATGGGGCCAAGAAAAATCCGTATGTTTTGAGCTTGAATTTTTATTTACAAGGTTATATAATATTAATAAGACAAAGCAACAAACAAACATAAATTCTATAAATGTACCTACTTTACTTTTTTATTCAAAATCAAAAGTCATTTATTCAAACTAGGCTGATAACAATCAGCACTTTTTGAACGTCAAAATTTACAAGAAACAGTCCTTCGAAACGCCCGCCATTTCAACACTTTCTAGTGTTTTCGCTTGGAAGAAGTGGCGGAACAAACTCCCTAGCAACACGTCTTTCTGTTAGGTTAGAATAACAAAAGGAGTCCAAGCCCACTTTTGTGCCACCGCATTACAGTCAACAGTTTTGTTGCAAAATTATCGTCATTCTATCATAAAACAAAAACACGAAAAAAAATCCAGTCCACAATTGCATATATAATCAAAGTCTCACTAGTTCAGTATGGATAAAAAGACAAATTGTGTCAGGTTTTAAAACATGTCATCCATTTTGTCAAACATGACCTCAAGCGTCGCTTAGTTGTGCTTGCGCCGGTGAATGTGTTCTGTTGCAATATTCGAATTTTCAGTCACTATTTGCCGTTGGATCGTAGAAGTTATTAAAAGTTAAGGAAGTTATTGAAATAGGCAATTGCAGGCCGAGGATGAGTTTGAGTATGAGTATTCACTAATACGAGACAGGCAATTGCCATTTCCGCTGAGGCATATATAATGCTTTTCTCAAAAGAATGCAGGGAATTAAACCATACTTTCTTTTGACTTCACTGGAAGCAGGTTTTCCATTGTTAATTTGGCTTCTGATCTTAAATCTGAACCGTTGGAACTCATTTTAATTATTAAATTTTATATTTATAAAAAGCGATTTATTTAGGTTTGCCGCCAATTTTCTATTAATCATCTGTGCCGACAGACAAATGCATTTATGGCTATACAGCCACGCGAACGCAATTTGTACTAAGCAAAGAGACTTCCTTTGGTATGCCAAGAATGATAAAAGAGATCCAATCAAAGAGTATTTAATGACCCCAGCACGCCGTTTCATACAACATTGCTGGAGCGTTGTAATGTTCCAAATTCAAAAAACACTCCTGCAAAGGATTTAATTTTTCAATTCACTTTCTCGAAAACTGGTTCATAACGCACTATGATTAGGTTCAACATGCAATGTATTTCACACGCGTGCGATTTTTTGCATTTTCCAACACGGCGTGAAAATTGCCACAGATAACTATACCTATACTGCCTATACTTAGTTCAAATTGGTTCAATGCATTAAGTCGGAGGTGAATGTTTTTTTTTTAATTTTGGCAAAGCAATAATGCGTCTTTACCGCCTAAATATTTTTTAAAATATTCAAATTGTGTTTATAAATAGAATATCATAGATAAACATGATTATTTAAAACAAATATTTACTTTTATAAACAAATTAACATTTATTTGTGTTCTAAATTCAAAAATATAAAAAAAAAACGATTTTTATATTAGGCTGTTTAGCGGCTTCATACCTATGCTTCTCCTTCAACCTGGCGAAAGCAAAGCGCGGAAAAAAATAAAATTTAAAATCATAGTTTCTTATTAATTTATGACAAAAATATTTTTCCTTATTTAATTTTATTTCTTCAGAAGTGTATTGAAAAACGTCGTTTGATACACGTGGACATTTGTTATTGCAGTTCTCAGCTCAAAAACACCCTCGCCTACGGCTCGGGAGTTAATTCCGCCTCGAATGCAATAACAAACTTTCTCCACTTGTATCAAAATGTACTATTCTTTGTCCGTAAAATCGATACTTCGCGTGTTCTTTTTTCGAAAATAATGACAATATTTTCATGCATGTTTGAGAAAAGGAATTTTAAACTTCTACGACAGGATTTTTTAATCGTGCTTCCAGACGTTTACTGGAAGATTTTAAAGGGGCTGCCATAAACTTGTTTCATCCTGTTTTAACTGATGCTGAGGAAATTCTAGAAATTATAAATCAAAATATGTAAGTATAAATAGAAAATATATTAGCAAATTATGTGATAGAAAATCATTTAAACAGAAGAAGAGCTATATTAAAGGCCAGTGATTGTAGGTAAATGAAGATGTTGTAAGAGATTTATAATAAAACATGAAAAAACATACTCAAGCATAAATAAAGCCTCCACGCATAAAGGGCGTGCCCGCCTACACGTGTACACGGGCAATTTTCGGTTTTACATAAAAGTATAGTAGTCCTGACCGTTTCCGGTCACCGCGGCCAATCTTAGCGAAGACTGATTTAGTCACTATGCAGATAGTGCACACACTTGTGAACTAGAATATCTCCCGCGACACACACATGCATTCTACACAGATGCATTCTCTGTTCCTTTACTCTAATAGTCTGATGAGACGGCAATCCGACACGTGCTCAGAGAGATCAGGCGCAGGATCACGTGCTTTTCGAGGCCCGGGGGTATCATACCGCCTACTTCCAAACTCCGGGCTACTACTGAGAAATTTCTGACGGAAAAATCCAATAGCACTTTTTGCCCGACCCAGGAATCGAACCCAGAACCCCACGATCAGCAGTCGAGCTTGTGACCACATGACCAACGGGGCAGTCAAACAATCAGTATACGTATTATAGCAGTCAAAAATAATAAACTAGGACCATAGTGCAAAATAATAGAAACTAAAATAAAAAACAATAATAACTAATAACATTACATCACGAGGTATTACATAAAACATACACATACCTATTTAATTGTTATAACAGGTTTTTTCCGGATCAAAGAAAGAGTCGAAAAGATATTTGTCGTAAACCTTCTCTCTCGGATCATTGTAATTGAGTGCTTGACATACACGACACAAATGATAAGATTTACTTCCAAAGTATCCATGCTCATTGACTACTTCGAAATGATTTCTCCACATATGCATCGAGAGAAGAAGTTCACTACTGTTTGATAAAGTGTTGATATCATTAGCTAATAATGTTATATTTGTATCCGAGTCAGCATATAAATAGGAATCCGGTGGTAGTAAGCTCTCGACGTCTTCAATTGTCGGACCGAAAATAATAGGTACAGCTCCTTTCGCGTAAGCGTGGTAGAATACCTTCTCGGTCAAGTATTGATAGCAACTGGTATTTTCTAAGACTAGATAAAATAAATACTCCGCTACTAGGTCGCAGTCCGCTCTAAAATGTCCAGGGCAACTGAAATGAAATAAAGTTGTGCTGTGATAGCTTAAAACTGTATGCTAATCTATATCTAATTATTTTTATTCAGTGTATGACCAACAGGCAGGGCAGCACTTTTTACATGCGGGAGCCGCATATCGCGTTTGGATACACGTGTAAGTAATGTAAAATAAGATGTTTTATTCAGTTGATTTATGTTTTTTTTTTATTATTATCAAGATTATCAACGTATTATTATCAAGATAAATAATTATCGATGACAATAATCACTTCGAACCTTGCCCGCAGGTAAAGTTCACAAGAAAATTAATATTTTTGAGGTTCGACAAGTTATACAGCAATTAGTAAAGGTTTTGTTTTCATAAAAGGGTTTTTTTAAGCACCACAGTGATCATTTATAGTGGGCATTGATCAAAAACATTTTTGCACACATCTAGTAGCTATTTCATCAAATATTAACACAAAGTAAAACAGATTTAATAATAGTTTATATAAATAAGCACGGCACCCTGCCGTTGGAGTTACATTATTACCTCCTTTTAAATTCGGGTTTATCTGCACAACGTCCATAAACATCAACTGCGACATATTTCTTCAACTCTTTTAAGAATTTGTTTCTTTCTTGAGATTGACAATTCGACATTAGTACTGCGGCGATTTTGCCTTGTCGTTTCATACCCCAATTTGGTACTAATCTAGCAAGATCATTATTTAAGGAATCATATGCTAGATTAACAGGTTTTTTTAATGCAATCGTTCGGCCGTATGGGATAGGCACATCGGAATCAGTCCTGAAAAATCAAACTACCTATGTTTAATGGGAAAAATATAAAACTTGTAAAACACACACTCTGTTTGGTATCCTGCGATCGACTTTGCAAAACAATCCAAATGTTTTAGAAGGTCGATTGTAAGGTGTAATAAAAGGTCACCTCTACTTTTAACCTTCCGTTCAAACAGGTGTGATGTTATGCTTATTATAAAGTCATGCTATGCCAAACAGCTATGATATTATGACTACAGTTTGGCCGCTGGGAGAATGCGGTTCTGACGTCTGTCAGTTGATACATAAATTTAGCGCGACCGGCGCGATTTGGCACGACGGGTCGCCATGTCATTAGAGTACAGGTGGCCTACCATAACGTCTTAAAGCAGGATCGTTTTAATCGCGTTCCAGTGTGGGTAAGAGACGGAGCTATAGAGGACGTCTAGCGCCATCTCTTCCCCACACTGGCACAAAATTAAAACGATCCTGCTTTAAGACGTCATGGTAGGCCCGCAGTACAGCAACATATTCTGGATGCTGTTGCGGCTGCCTCGTTACTGCAGCGCATCTGCAATGTTTGCGGAGGCGCGCAAAGACGGCTTTCATGCGATTACCCGCAAGAAAGTTGCGTCTATTTTTAAGCCCGTGTGAGACAGCAGTAACGGTATCTTGAAGATGATTGCTTCACGTACTGATTGCCCAATCCAACAGAGATGGATGAACATCATGTTGGGACGTTAGATGTCAGCAAACTAGCGCACAAGTTTGTTGGTGTCCGGCGCGGGTTAGTAATATATGATATAATTACAAAATCTCTAATATTTACAAGACATAACAACTGAATCTATAATTTTATTCGATATAGGTAACGATCAGTTAATATAATAAACGATTGATATAATTTTAAAGTTTTTATAAGCATAACCTACATTGAATATAAAATCGTTTGTTATACCACTCAAAACACATAAAACTTATTTAGTCCGATTTGATAAAACGCCTAGTAAAAAACACATAGCAAAATTTCAGATAAACACATTATAACATTGTCTAATTATTAATAAGTTGTGAAATGTAGGTAACTTAACAAATATCATCGTTAGTTGTCTCTAGCATACACCGTGCATGCAGCAGGCATGCAAACAAGCATACACCATACATGCAGCATGCAAGCAAAACATGCAGCATGCAAGCAAGCAACATGCAGCAAGCATGGTTTCTGGCACGGCTCCTACGCTGCGGGACTCCAGCGGTCCCATGCGAGCTTATCGTCGCAGATGTGGTTCACGCTCACCTCAGCCTAAGCCGGTGCGGCGAGTGTTAGAACCTGCTCCTCAGCTTGCGGGAAACCCCCCCCCCCCCTACGCGATTTTAAATAACACTCTAGGGGTAGGGCAGACAAGACTACGTGAAGTCGGTTTTACAGCGATTCGTTCCTGTCACGCGTTTCGATTAAATAAACGATATATCCAATAACGTTATACGAAATAAGTTTTAGAGTATATAAATGTTATATCTAAAGAAATTATATCAACAGTTGGTCTAACACACGTTTGTTATATCTTGTGAACGTTATTGAAATGAAATTGCACCAAATAACTTTATATGTTATGAGACGCACCCATCTGGCGGAGGCCTTTAATGGATGTAGGTGACGTGTCTGGTTCGCCGATTGATTGTTGTTTTTTATTATTCATTTTATATTTTTTAAATTGATTGTCTTGTTATTTATTTTGTTATTTAATTTGATGTAATTTTAGAATCAGATAATTTAATTATTAAAAATTGAATATTTTTTTATTATTTTAATATAGTAGTATTGTGATTTCTATTTTAATTAACATGAAAAATGCTATGGACGATTTTTTTAGTCTGAAATAAACGTTTAATAATAATAACATTTATTGTTACTTGATTTAATTATATCGATTTTAATAATATTATTTGATAATAGGGCAAAAAAACGATAGATATATATGTTTATACTTAAAATGTCACTTACGGGATACCTTCCGTGATAATTTATTGTTTTTTGAGTTCCCGATATTTCGACGCTGTTGCAAGCGCCATGATCGCGGGTCAACTGGAGAATGTGGGTGGATGGAAAAAATTGTTAGGAGCAGACAAATCTGTCTACCCTCTTTCTTTGTCTTTTGCTACGCGCACCACTGGAACTCGATACTAAGTCACGGCAAAACACACTCACAGTATCACCAGGTTTTGTGAAGTTCTTATTATGTTGCTGGCTGCTACTTTTGAGCATACTCAATACTGGATTCCACGTACTTGACAATTTGAAGCCATCCTCTCGATTGAAATTTTTGTATTTCCTTATTTCAATTGCTTCTCTTGTCAACCTTGGAAAGTAATGTTTGTCTGTTGACAAAATACGTGGCTTGTGGAATTCAATCCAGTGATTGGGCCCCGACTGCAATAGGTGTTCAGCTATGGCCGATTTCTGCTCATCGTTGTTTTTCACAGCCTTTATGTGCTCTTTGATGCGGCATGAGACAGTTCGCTTTGTTTGACCGATGTATGAACTGCCGCAACTGCAGTCGATTTTATACACCCCAGGATGTTCGTACGGGATCTTATCCTTGGGGGAACGCAGACTTTGTGCAACTTTCTTGTGAGGAGTAAACACGGTCTTAATCGAGTATTTACTAAGTTAACGACCTATTTTGTCCGTTACTCCTCTAAGGTATGGCAAGAAAGTTGGTTGACGCTCCACTGTAGATCGGGCGGTTCGCATCTTTTTTGGTGTTACTCCTACAACGTCAGTTTTGTAGCCATTCTTATGCAGAACCTTTTGAACGTGGGCTAATTCACTAGCAAGATGTTCAGAGTCACACAGGTCAAATGCACGATTTGTGAGCGAGGTGACTACGGCCCTAAGGTGACAGGGGTGATGATGTGAGGTGGCATGTAAGTAGCGGTCCGTATGAGTCGACTCCCTGTACACTGAATGGCTGAGGGTCCCATCACTCCTTGCAAAGACTTTCACGTCAAGAAATGCCAACGTCCGATCTTTCTCCACTTCCGCTGTGAAACGCATGGCCGAGTGGATATTATTCAGATGGTTCAAACATCTCTCGACTTCTGGTATTCCACCTCACCTGCAGAATACGTTGTCCACATAACGCTTCCAAACCTTGATAGGCACCGGACATGTTGAAATAACCAGGTCTTCGATGTGTTCCATCCACAAGTTAGCAACCACTGGTGCCACTGGACTACCCATGGCTACTCCATCAATTTGTTGATAAAACTGGCCTTTGTATAAGAAGAAATTGCTGGATAAACAGTGTTCCAGCAGTTTGGCATAATCCATCGGAATATCGTGTTCTGGAAACTTTCTTCTCATAACTTCCATACATTCCAGTACGGGAACATTGGTGAAGAGGGATTCGACGTCAAAACTGACCATAATCTCATCATCCTCGACCCTGGTCTGTTTCAACAAACTCACAAAATGGCGGGAGTCCTTGACGAAAGATGTAGTGTGGCCCACCAGTTTCTGTAGCGTGTCTGAAACGTGTCTCGCTAAGTCACTAGTTGGAGAATCAATCTGACTAACTATTGGGCGCAATGGGACATCCTTCTTATGAATTTTGGGTAATCCGTAAAACTTTGGTGGCTGCGACACCTTGGGCCTAAGGAGCTTGTTTAGGACTTCGTCAGAGAAGACATCATGGCAGTCTTTAATAATCTGGATAGTACGTCGCGAGACCCTCGCCGTTGGGTTATAATTTACAGGTTTGTACGTTTTGTTGTCACTGAGCAGAGATCCCATCTTCTCGTCATACTCAGAAACATTCAACACAACTGTCGCATTACCTTTGTCCGCCCTTAAAACGAGGATGTCCAAATCTCCACGGAGTTCACGTAATGCAGAGCGCTCATCCGGCGTGATGTTGCTGCTAGGAGGTTTGGCATGCCGTAACACTACGGCTACATCTTGTCTTAGGGCGTCTGCGTCATAGGGTGGTAATTTATTTTTGCTAATTGTTTCCTCGATTCTGCCAATGACATCTTCGAAAGGCACACGCAACGGGGTGGGTGCAAAATTTAACCCTTTCTTTAGTGCGCATAGTGCAGTCTTGCTAAGTACTTTGCTCGATCTGTTGATCACCGTTTGTACTTCGGAATTATTACCATCAAAACTCTTCGAGTTTTTATTCAATAGTAGGGCCTCAAATTTCGTTTGTTGTTTTGAGGCACTCAGTTCACGAGATCGTTGTGCCTGCAAGTATGTAATCCGGTCACATTGATCGAAATCATCTTTTTCTAGCACTGAACTGCACCATAGATGTAATTGATATAGATCAGTTTGCGTAACAACTTTTCACTCGCTTTCCGTAGAACATACGCGGAACCGGGAATGTCAGGCCGAGATTTTATACGCACACATACGGGTAGCAAGTCATTATCGCGACATTTAACTAAAAATACCAACGTTACGTTACGGCATGCCAAACCTCCTAGCAGCAACATCACGCCTGATGAGCGCTCTGCATTACGTGAACTCCGTGGAGATTTGGACATCCTCGTTTTAAGGGCGGACAAAGGTAATGCGACGGTTGTGTTGAATGTTTCTGAGTATGACGAGAAGATGGGATCTCTGCTCAGTGACAACAAAACGTACAAACCTGTAAATTATAACCCAACGGCGAGGGTCTCGCGACGTATTATCCAGATTATTAAAGACTGCCATGATGTCTTCTCTGACGAAGTCCTAAACAAGCTCCTTAGGCCCAAGGTGTCGCAGCCACCAAAGTTTTACGGATTACCCAAAATTCATAAGAAGGATGTCCCATTGCGCCCAATAGTTAGTCAGATTGATTCTCCAACTAGTGACTTAGCGAGACACGTTTCAGACACGCTACAGAAACTGGTGGGCCACACTACATCTTTCGTCAAGGACTCCCGCCATTTTGTGAGTTTGTTGAAACAGACCAGGGTCGAGGATGATGAGATTATGGTCAGTTTTTGACGTCGAATCCCTCTTCACCAATGTTCCCGTACTGGAATGTATGGAAGTTATGAGAAGAAAGTTTCCAGAACACGATATTCCGATGGATTATGCCAAACTGCTGGAACACTGTTTATCCAGCAATTTCTTCTTATACAAAGGCCAGTTTTATCAACAAATTGATGGAGTAGCCATGGGTAGTCCAGTGGCACCAGTGGTTGCTAACTTGTGGATGGAACACATCGAAGACCTGGTTATTTCAACATGTCCGGTGCCTATCAAGGTTTGGAAGCGTTATGTGGACGACGTATTCTGCATCCTCAGAGGTGGAATACCAGAAGTCGAGAGATGTTTGAACCATCTGAATAATATCCACTCGGCCATGCGTTTCACAGCGGAAGTGGAGAAAGATCGGACGTTGGCATTTCTTGACGTGAAAGTCTTTGCAAGGAGTGATGGGACCCTCAGCCATTCAGTGTACAGGAAGTCGACTCATACGGACCGCTACTTACATGCCACCTCACATCATCACCCCTGTCACCTTAGGGCCGTAGTCACCTCGCTAACAAATCGTGCATTTGACCTGTGTGACTCTGAACATCTTGCTAGTGAATTAGCCCACGTTCAAAAGGTTCTGCATAAGAATGGCTACAAAACTGACGTTGTAGGAGTAACACCAAAAAAGATGCGAACCGCCCGATCTACGGTGGAGCGTCAACCAACTTTCTTGCCATACCTTAGAGGAGTAACGGACAAAATAGGTCGTTTACTTAGTAAATACTCGATTAAGACCGTGTTTACTCCTCACAAGAAAGTTGCACAAAGTCTGCGTTCCCCCAAGGATAAGATCCCGTACGAACATCCTGGGGTGTATAAAATCGACTGCAGTTGCGGCAGTTCATACATCGGTCAAACGAAGCGAACTGTCTCATGCCGCATCAAAGAGCACATAAAGGCTGTGAAAAACAACGATGAGCAGAAATCGGCCATAGCTGAACACCTATTGCAGTCGGGGCCCAATCACTGGATTGAATTCCACAAGCCACGTATTTTGTCAACAGACAAACATTACTTTCCAAGGTTGACAAGAGAAGCAATTGAAATAAGGAAATACAAAAATTTCAATCGAGAGGATGGCTTCAAATTGTCAAGTACGTGGAATCCAGTATTGAGTATGCTCAAAAGTAGCAGCCAGCAACATAATAAGAACTTCACAAAACCTGGTGATACTGTGAGTGTGTTTTGCCGTGACTTAGTATCGAGTTCCAGTGGTGCGCGTAGCAAAAGACAAAGAAAGAGGGTAGACAGATTTGTCTGCTCCTAACAATTTTTTCCATCCACCCACATTCTCCAGTTGACCCGCGATCATGGCGCTTGCAACAGCGTCGAAATATCGGGAACTCAAAAAACAATAAATTATCACGGAAGATATCCCGTAAGTGACATTTTAAGTATAGTTATGAACCGTGAAAGCTTAAAACAATATATATGTTTATCGTAAATTCTTCGCCACTTCAAAGTTACATCGTCCTTTCACTCACGACCTGTCAGGAACGCATTCTCTCAGCGTCAGAATTAACTGTTGAAGTTGAACTTACAGTTTGGCAACTGTAAGTACAACTAAAACGTTAATTCTGGTAAAAAGCACAATTTTTTTTTAATAAGAAATCAAAAAGGTTTACTTACCGGTAAGTCATAGACCAGTTGAAAACATTATAAAAACTTTTCAATGTCGGCTTTGTGTCCGTTAAAGAAAATGCATTTTTCGGAGACTCTTCGTTTAAAAATATCCACCTTTGTTTTGGGTTTCTCTTTTCGACTTTAGGCGCAAGGCCATGCTGCAAATGTACGATGACAGCATCTGCTGTATCTATAAGCCTGTCTTTGCCATGAAAAATACAGTTGTTCACACTGCAATTTTCTAGAAAATCTTCATCGCCTCTGTAACCAGAATATAATATAAATATCTATCGGTACTTAAAATTATAATGAGGTAAAGCGATTGTATGATACATTATCCCTGAGCGCCAGGCATATTTCAAACGTTCTCTTGGAATAGTTTCCGACCATAACGAGAGCGAAACCGCAGGCAAAAGCGAGTTTTACGTATATTGGTTCGTGTCGATAAACTAATTATCTCGAAATTTTGAAAAAAACGATTCACAGTTTTTTCATATTCTGGCTTTTGATATAAATCCTAGTTTTATAAAAATCCTACGTACGGCAGGGTTTCCCAGCATGAAAGCCGCTATACTTGGAACCTTTCGATACATTAGTATTAGCTTACAATACAAGCTTTTTTCGTTTATTTTTTTTCGGTAGGGAAATCATCAATCCCGCTCTGGGCGCAGCAGGAGGGAGTGTCAGACTTTTACTGACTATAACCCATCCATGTTCCATCATCGCCCTTTGTGTTCCGGGGCCACGGTATCTCTTACGAACAGGCCCGCTTACCCGGCAGGTTACAATCCAACCTTGTGTCAAATTTTGAAAGGGGTAGGCCAAAAAAGAACCCACAATCGCCAGAAATGTCAAATGTGCCGCTTTTTTTTTTTAATATATAGTAATTTACTAAAAAAAACTCACATGTATTTATGAAATATAATATGTATACATCAAACATAGTGATCAATCTCAAAACTCAGGATAGTCCGGTTAAGCAGATGACAACCTCATTGGTTGACCTACGAGATGCCAATAAAAAAAACGTTTTTTAACTTAACTGAAGTAAACTAACTTAACTAAGAATAACTTAACGTTGCGCGTTGTCTTGATCTGGCAGATTTATCAGCGCCACCTACCGCGTGCAATTGTGCATCTAAGCCATCCAAAGATTCACACAAACGCTCACAAAAAAAAAAACATAATGAACCCAGCCGTTTATTTCAGTCAAATACAGAAAAATAACGCAATAATTTGTATTAAAAAAAAAAAAAATTATAAATGAGTATACTATACTCTTAATACAGATTATTAAATATTTTTTACAGTATTCCGAATACAAAATAAAATATGGCCGAATAGGCGGCTTTTTCGATTACTCAGAAACTAGTCGGATAACCTAGCAGATCTACCAGTGCGGCTGTTATTGCTAAGCCAAGACCGCGCAATATATTATTTTGTAATAAAGTGATACTGATAAAGTAAAAGTCAAGAAAAATCAAGGAAGTTTGATTCTCTCCAGATGCTTGATTTTACTATAGTGAACCCATTTTTATACTTACTGTCGATTCTGGGTTTTTTGTCTATGAACTTTTGGCCAAGTCCTTTGAATTTGTAATGAAAAATAATATACATTTATTTATTCCGATTTGTCAGTTTTGGAATTTATTTTTGCATGCTAGATTCGCTAATTAGAAGTATAACACTTCGTTATTTGGTACGAATTATGAATTTTATAATACTTCCATACTTCAATGCTTTTGTCGTATTTCCCTTTTACATAATATAAGAGTGATATTTGTAGAGACAAAAATCACTCTTATGTTAAAGGCAGGTCTGAGACGGTCTGAAACCATTTTTCTATTTGTCATAGGTATAAGAAAACCAGTTAATAGAGACGCTTTTTCCTTTTTGGCTCTTACCCACTGTTCCTACCTACTACCTCTAGGCTCTAGGGAATATCTTAAGACAACCTTCAGCCCTGAAGTCCAGAGATCCAGATCCAGATCCAGAGATCACCAGAATTCCGTTCCTCTGAGGTTTTTACCCAAATATCTAGAAGCGTGCAGTTCGTTGGCCACTTCACGGAGCGACACCAGGTATATTTATTAAACAACAAGATAGCGAGTACAGTAGAATGTAAACTACAAATGATCGACTAAACTTATTGTGTTCCTTATTCATAAAATTAATAATAAAAAATAAAATAAATAAATATCGCTGGACATTACACACAGCGCCATTTAGTGCCACACTAAGAAATGAGGCTTGTGTCGTGGACACCAGATATGACCTCCAATATCTCCGTAACTAGTAGGTTCCCAGGTATGGTCCAGAACAATAGTATATTTTATAACGAGGGACTAAACGAAGCCATAATATACCAGAGGTGGTTTGACTCCCGAGCTTTCGAGGGAGTCAATGAAACCGAGGGTATATTAAGTTAGCGTTTAGTCTCGAGGTGCAAACTGTACCTTTCACTTTGAGTGCGAGAAAAATAGTCAATTTAGTACAAAAACATTAATTATTCCTCCAGTCCATAGAACTTTCGTAAGTTTTTAGGTAAATCTTCCGCGTTTTTGGCGGAAAAAGATTATCTATTATGTCTTTTGCTCTTTGCTCGACGTCAAACACTTCACTGTGACTGAACATTCTTAATAAATTTATATAAAACCGAACAAATTTACACTCGACAAAAATTCTGAAATTTTCGCGGTCAGTTTTTTCTTCTAAACCAGTCACACATTAAGAATTTAAAACGCATGGCGCCACCTTCCTTGCGGAAAAACCATGGAACTAAAACTATCAACATTTTCGCAATGAAGATGGTCCACACTCCACAGATAATAGTAGTATATTTACTGGCTGTTTGAGTTTGTCTATGTCACATGAAGGAAATTAAAAAACTAATTACTTTTTACTCCCTAGGGACTAAAGTGGTCACTTTAGTCCCGCTTCGTAGGGCTACATTGGCGTACTTTTAGAGCATGAGAAGTGAAAAATATTTGTCACCTCAGCACCTCAAACAAGCAGGTTTTGCTGTTTACAAACAGTGAGCAAAATTCGATTTTGCTGCGAGCGTGAGACAAAGTAACTTTTTAATTCTTTTTTTTAAATATCGAGAACTGTGCAGGTCTACTCACAAAATTTGAAAAAGAAAAAGATTTCAAATTCACTTTTTTCTGTCACTTTCACTTCGATACGAAAAAAGCGAGAGATAGAAACAAGTCGATTCGAAATTCGATTTTCAAATTCCATATCTAGTAGGCCCACAAAAGAAACAAACAATAAAACATTCGGATACCGATATTGTAAATCGATAACCGTTATATTGCCAATCACGAGTTAAGGTTTTAAGTGAAAAATTGATTTCGAATAATCGAATTATATTTTTTATAATTAAATCAAGATGAAGAATGTTGAAGAAAAAAATACGAAGTTTATCATGTATCTACTTATTTATTTATTTATAGTTTTAATAATCTTTAATATTGAGACAGAATATCGCGAGTGTAGTTTCAGAACGCATTTAAAAAAAATAGCGTTTAAATTTTTTATTGTTTTATTCTCTGTTACGCTAGCAATAATTTGATTAGGTCAATGTACGCTAGCAACAAAGCACAATAAAATTTGGATAATAAAGTAATAATAATAAATAAATATGAGTGAGTCCAGTGACGAAGTCTGCTATTATAACACCCGAAGAATTGAAGCATAATGTAAAAAATGCAGAATTAAGTTTCCTGTTTGAAAAGTATCGCGAAAATTATCTAAAAACTTATGATAATTATTTTTAAGCAATGGACACTTCCAAAGGGTGTAAACACTTATTCGGAGACTGTACTGTTATCGTACTTCATAGAATTATCACAAACTTGGCAACCATCTACAATGTGGAGTATTTACTCAATGTTGAAAGCCACAATAAAAACAAAAGATGACGTGCAAATTGAAACCTATCCCAAACTTATTGCATTTTTGAAAAGAATGTCAGTAGGGCACAAATCCAAATAACATTATTTTTTACAAATCTCAATATCTTTTCCTGTTTATTGTATCCTATAAAAATACACAAACCATCGTTTGGATATCTGTGTGTTTGTGATGTGGTGTGGTGGTTTAATATTTACCATGATGTTTTTTTTTACCTTTAGGTATATGTTCTCGCTGCTGAGGTGAAAAGTTGTATGTGTTACACGAGACCAAAGTTATTTGCATCTCGTGTCTTTGAATCCCTCGCTACGCTCAGGATTCTAACCTAGAATCACTCGCTGCGCTCGTGATTCAACTATAGAATCCTTCGCTTACTCGGGATTCAAAACCAACACGCGCAGCAAAAACCCACTTTGCTCTCTTGTTGCACAAATAACTAATATGTTGTTGTTGTATGTAGTTTTTTTATATATCTGTATGTATTTGTAGGTATGTTTATTTTATATATGTTATATATGTGGCCTCTTTGCTTCAACTTCATTCATTCTATCATATATTTCTTTTTTACATTGTCATCTCATCTGGTTGTCACTGTGACTTACATTGAATAAAATATTGAGTCAACTATGAACATAATTTCTTAATTAGAAAATACATAATATTGGCGACGATGGAGGCAGAACTGGCGCGACTTACTCACCTGCGCGCAAATATACGCGGCCAGCTGACCAAGTTTGAACATACACTAGCACAGTTAAAAAATCCTTCGGATTACGAAGTAAGTTCACGTTTGACAAGTCTAACAAATTATGAACGAAAATTTGAAAAAGTACAAAATGAAATTGAATTATTACAAACACATGATGCGGAAGCTGAAATTGAACAGCGGCATTCTACAGAAGAGTACATATTACAATTAAAGTTAAAACTGCATGGCTTATGCCCTACATCACCGAACGCACCGTCGACTTACGTCACGGCTTCACTTGTAAGCACACCGGAAACGACACCAAGAATCAATTTCCAACCGTTACAGGAACGAGAAAGTTTCAATAATTTTGTTCAGAGATTAAAAACCTACATGAAGCTAAATAATTGTAACAATTCACAAATCCAGACCCTCACGCTGCTTAGTTTATTGCCACCAGAATTCCACCAGAAAGCTTACGACTTGTGCACACCAAACGACCCTTGCGAACTGGAATTCGGCAGCTTGGTTCAAATATTACAACACTATGTAGATCCAAAACCGAGCATTTGGGCTCGTCAACATAAATTAATTTCGCGACTTCAAGGCTCTGATGAGACAGTCATGTCATACTCGTCAGACTTGAAACATTTAGCTCAAGATTGCGAGTTCACGTGCAATAACTGTAAAAAGTCGATCTGTGATAATTTTCTTACAATTAATAAGAGGATTAAATGACACCGATATTCGAACCAAAATACTACAGGAAACAATAGTGACCGAATTTTCTGACTTAATAAATAAAGCAACCACGATTGAACTAGCAAAATCTGACAGCAGCTATATGTCACCAGCTCACTCTTCAAACCAAGGTCTACTACATGTGGAAACTGTTCAAGCTGACCCCAAACACCGCAATCAACGGCCAGAGAATAAAATTTTAACGATTAAGGACTTACGAGGGAAATGCTTTCGCTGTGGAAGCAAGGAACATCTAGCTAGCAGATGTCGCAGCATCAAGGATACTTGCAGCAAGTGCAAACGAGTAGGTCACCTTGCTCGCGTTTGCTTACAATCAACACCTGGGAACAACCAGCTGGAGCCTGAGCACGTGGAGGTGCAGGACACGGACAACTCTTCAGATACAGTCGATGACACCACCCTTTGGGATATGAATTTAATACGATCTAACAACACAGACAAATTTATGATAAATGTACGCATCAATGACTCGAAACTGAAAATCGAAGTAGATACAGGAGCTGCTCTGTCATCTATATCTCACAAAGATTTTAAAACATTGGACACTGGATGCAAGATTTATAAAACTAATATCAAGATGAGAACATATACAGGAGAAATCTTCGCACCCCTTGGAGTAGCCAACGTTACGTGTAAATACAAAGACCAAACACTTGAGGGAAAATTATACGTTATCAAACAAGATGTTGACCCTATCGAGGCCGAGCATGGATACGAGCAATCAATTTGGATCTGGCAAACATAAACGCAGTTAATGCTAAAGAACATCCAAAACTGGATAAGCTACTTTCTGAATACTCGACGGTATTTGATGGCTCCCTTGGGTTTATACCTGATTACAAAGCTCATTTGAGCCTAAAGGAAGAAGTGTCACTAATTTTTGTTAAGCCAAGACGCATACCATATGCTCTTAAAACTAAAGTTGATGACAAAATAGTGCGACTCTGCGAACAAGGAGTAATTACAAAGGTTGAGAGCTCTGAGTGGGGAACACCAGTGGTTCCTATTGTCAAACCGAATGGCAGTATACGCTTATGCGCGGATTACAAAGTCACCTTAAATAAAGTTATAAGGGATGAGCAATACCCTATTCCGATCATAGAGGACATTCTGGTTGAGATGAACGGAGGTCAAATATTTTGCACACTTGATATTAGTCAAGCTTATCTAAACATGATGATGGACGAGGAGAGCGCTATAATGCAAACATTAAGTACCCACAAGGGTACGTTCAAAGTAAATAGACTTATGTTTGGCGTCAAGGTTGCCCCGAATTTATGGCAAAAATTTATAGATCGTTTGCTCCAAGGAGTAGCTGGATGCAATGCTTTTTCGATGACATAATTATTCAAGGACATTCAGAAGAACAACTTCTTTCAAGACTACGCTTGGTATTACAAAAAATACAAGAAAAAAATTTGAAACTCAATAAGGATAAGCGTCATTTTTTTCAAGAGATAATCGAATACTTGGGTCATACTATTGATAAAAATGGACTGCACAAAAATAGAAATAAGGTGAACGCTATTCTGGATACAAAACGTCCCAGCAACATCAACGAACTGCGGACATTTCTAGGAATGGCTAATTATTACAATAAGTTCATACCGAATTTAGCTTCAATATCCAGCCCTCTTAATAACTTACTCAAGAAGGACATTCAATACGAATGGACGCACAAATGTAATGAGAGTTTCAAGAAAATTAAACAGGAAATCATCAGTGACAGACAAGACGGTTGCATTATAAAAGGAACACGAGTAATGATTCCGGCAACCCTGAGACAGCAGGTTTTAGAAGAACTACACACAGGACATCTTGGAATAGTAAAAATGAAATTACTGGCTCGTGGATACGTATTCTGGAGAAATTTGGATCAAGACATAGAAGAGATAGTTAAAAATTGTCGAGAATGTCGATTAAAGCAAAATCAACCTGCATGCGCAGTACTACATCATTGGGACTCACCTTCAGGGCCATGGCAAAGGATCCATATCGATTTTGCTGGGCTTATTAAGGGTTATTCCTTATTTATAATAGTGAATGCTTTTACAAAATGGGTGGAAATTGTAGAAACGAAAACAACCACAAGCTTATGGTGTATCCGCCAACTTAAAGAACTTTTCGTGACATTTGGATTTCCGCTTACTTTAGTTTCAGACAACGGTCGACAATTTGTTTCAAATGAATTTGAATCATTCCTCAGAGAAAGCGGGGTTGTTCACAAAACCACAGCCCCATACCATCCGGCCACGAACGGACAGGTAGAGCGATACGTACAAACAATTAAAAAGGCAATACATAGCATCAGGGCAGAGCCAGGCTCTCTACAAGACAAACTGCTGGGTATTAAAGAACGCCTACGGAGGACGCCGAGCAGCAACACAAATAAAAGCCCATATGAGCTCATGTTTGGCAGAGAGATAAGAAACACCCTAAGTGTTCATTTCAAGGCGAGGACGAGTGATGAAACACGTCCGCCGACTGATGAGACAAGGGTACGCTCATTTACTGTTGGGCAGAGAGTGCAAATACGCAGTTACACAGACTACTAAATTAAATGGGAATTCGGAACCGTTTTAAGGATATTAGGCCAATTGCACTATCAAATAGAGACTGATTCTGGTCAGATTTGCAAAAGACATGTTGATCAGATGCTGGGTACATTAATACCAAGAGAGGAACAGTAACACTGAACACCCTTCGGAACTTAACATCTAGACGATTTGGGACGGAGGTGTTATATATGTGGCCTCTTTGCTTCAACTTCATTCATTCTATCATATATTTCTTTTTTACATTGTCATCTCATCTGGTTGTCACTGTGACTTACATTGAATAAAATATTGAGTCAACTATGAACATAATTTCTTAATTAGAAAATACATAATAATATAGATATAGTTTTGTTTTAAGTTTGAATTTAAATTTTCTTGTTTGACTTTTCTACACACTGTGTCTACATTTCTTATCCAACTTTCCTCTCGCAGGTCTGCTGGAAGAAATTTCTTAAGAAATAAGTAGTACCTTTGTGCTCTTCTATGTTAATATATGGTCCTGTAAAGTATTTTGTGTACATAAATAAATAAATAAACAATCGGAAATCCTTTTTTTTTTAGAAAATTGACTGCTTCCTGTAGTCATCGACTTTTGAAGTTTGGCAGGATAAAAGTATTCATCATCATCATCATCATCAGCCTATTAATGTTCTCACTGCTGGGACACAGGCCTCCTCTCAATGAGAGGGAATGGGCTATAATCCACCACGCGGGCCCAGTGCGGGTTGGTAGATGTCACATGTCTTCGAATTTTTGGTTCTAGGACATGCCGGTTTCCTCACGATGTTTTCTTTACCGTTTTGAGTGCAGCGGTGATGAAATAAATTACACAAAGTAATGCGCCTGACTGCCTGATTCGAACCCACGACTTACTGTTCATAAGTCGAGGCCGCCACCACCGGGCCACCGCTGCTCATAAAAGTATTATTAGTAAATTATTTAATAGAGAATGTGGTACTCTATCTGCTATAAATCGATTGCAAACGTGTTACTTTTAGCAGTAGCCAACGGTGGTTTTGCAACTAAATAAAATGTATGATACCTTCAGAATATGCTACATCTTTTATCGGCGGCGGCTCTCTTGGTTTGGTTGCAATAGTAAAAAAATGTAATTATTATTGCGTCTCACTTTGAGCGTTTCTATATACTTCGTTTATCGCCGACCTAAATGCAGAATGTCATTGTACGCTCTAGGTTTGCTAGGAATTAATAGGTATTCCATGGACACATACCCTGACTTCCCAAAGTTGTAAACATGTCGTTTCTTGAGCCAATTCCAGTATCGCCACACAAGGACAACAAATGTTCTGTTTGCATTGGGATTAGGGTTTGGAATTTCCTCCTCATTAAATAATATTGAACCTAATTTCGAGTGGGGCCATATCTGAAAATAGGAAACAATTTTTAATTGTTATTGTTATAATTTATTTTTCACTTTAATAAATCATTATAGTACAGTAATATCAACTCAATAAAAGTATTAAAAGTTAAGTTCAACTACTGCTTGTCGCTCACAAATAATATGAAACTTCTGCAATTTTCTACGACAGTTCAAACGTCCGTAGCTGTCGCGGCCATGATGTGACGTCATTACCCACAATCTACCTTGTTTACATCTAATTTTTTTGGCCTTAATAAAATAATTTTACCAATTGTATGTGCTCTAATCATGTAAAAATTGCAATAACAATATTATAATAATATTTAAGTGAAACGTAAGCACTTTTCAAATAAAAGTGTTTTTTTCGACACAATGAACTTTGACGTCAATACCGGCGTTATCGAGGACGGTGTGTTTTTACAGTGCGTTCCGTTTCACAAGAAACATGCTACATAAAACAGTAAATTGTAAAATAAGTGATGTATTAGAAACTTAAACAAGTGTATCACAATGTTTTTATGCGCCAATACAAGGCATTTTTTTTTCATAGTTAAAAAGAGTCTTGTATTTCATGCATATTCCCTATTAGCTAATTTAATTTCAATTGCCTATGATAAGTATTCCAGTTGTATTGGACAGAATAAAACAAATATAAAATACATATAGACAGGTGAAACATACTTTCTTTTATTCAAGTCTGACCGAAGCTTCGGCTCGTTTTTGGCAAACGTAGAAATTGAACGATTTATAAAATAACCAGAAGAAACTTATTCAACTTTTACTTAAAAATGGCGTCTAAAAACTCAACGCTGTCACCTGGTAATGGCCCCAAGAGACCTGGCAGCGTTGCCACGTTGTATGGCAACGCTTAGCGTCTGGCCAAGGTAAAAGCCAGCCCTTGGGCCTTGGAAGTGTTAACTAAGTGTTTTCAAATTTACTTAAAAAAAGCTGTGAACACCACTGACCCCACAATCCGAGAGTTACAACTCCAAACGGCTTGGAAATATAGTTACCAATAAGGTAACTACTAACTGTATTTACGCCGCTTAAGTAATGCATCGTTTAGTAAAATAAATGTTACAATGAATATTATTTCGAAGTGTTATTATTTATAAAAAGTTGCAAGGTAATTTTAATCATCTCGTTAAGTTGTAATTGTTTTAAAATTCTCCATGCTAGGTTATAAACCTTCGCGCTCAGGTCTGTTGTATATTAATACTCTTTCTTTAAAAAGTTATGGTTGTGTCTCTTTAGTCTTTTCTTGTCACGTGTAAGTTTAATAAAGTCAGTTCAACATTCTGCTGCATTATATTCTTTTACCATTTAAATTATCACAACACGTTATCAGCACGAAGTATAAAGAAATATAATGGCAGGGAATAATGTGAATTTTCACGGAATACAAATGTTAAGAAACCGAGAAAGTTACCCAACATGGAAATTCAAAATGAGAATGCTTCTCATTCATGAGGAGCTGTGGACACCCACCACTGGGTACGACGATTCTGATAAAACGGCGGAGGATGTGCGCTCTCGTAATGACCAGAAGGCGTTGTCAAAAATATGCCTTACGGTAGACGGAGGTGCAATTACGCATGTGAGAAGTGCGAAAAACGCTAAGGAAGCTTGGAGTGCTTTACAAAAGGCATACGAAGATAAAGGTATGGGTAGAAGGCTATCTCTAGAGCGTAGACTATACAAATATACCTTGGTCGATTTCCAAGACATAGAATCATATATCAACGCCATTATGAGTACTGCTCAGGATCTTGAAGATATTGGTAAGAAGATCGACGATGGATCTTTGGCTGCGATTATTCTCGGAGGATTGACATCACGTTACGAACCGCTGATCATGGCTTTAGAGAATTCGAATGTTGAAGTAACCAGTGAGATGGTTAAGGCAAAGCTATTAAACGTGCTTTCTAAGGACTCTCACCAGGACGAGGTGGCTGCGTTACGTTCAACAGGTTCTACAAGTAAAAAGACGAAGCCTATAATCTGCTTTAAGTGTAGACAACCAGGACATAAAAGCCCCGCATGTCCCAATAAGAAGGATAGGAAGGCTATGAGTGTGTCGGGAAAGGTTATCAAAGAAACAGATTGCCATCATAATAAGGAGGTTGAACAGGCTGTCTTGAAGGAAATGGCTCTCTCTGCGCCAGCTCCAAATGAAGGGAAATGGATTATAGATTCCGGTGCAACCATTCATATGACTCCGCATCGCGAGTGGTTCAGCAGTTATCGGCCAGTACAAGGTGGAACGATTACTGTGGCTAATGGACACAAAGTGGCGGTGGTTGGTATTGGTGATGTATGCATTAATACGGATACATTGGCGAACAAAATAGAAAATGTAGTTCATGTTCCTGGTTTAAACTGTAGTTTGCTTTCAGTTAATACAATAGTAAAGAAAGGTTACTCCGTAATTTTTGATAATGAAGGCTGTACTATTTATAACACAAAGTGTGATTTAGCTAATAGTAATAATATTTTAGTGTATGGTTCTTTAAGTAATGGGCTGTATACTTTAAATTGTTCAATTAATATGTTCAATAATGTTTCAGCTAAACTTGTGCACTCTGATTGTTCCAACTTCCAGCTTTGGCATAAGAGGTTAGGACATTTATGTCGAATTGGCATGGATCTGCTTAGAAAAGGCCAGGCTATCGGCGTAGAGTACACGGAAATTGACAAAGAACCATGCATACCCTGCATAGAGGGTAAGCAGTCTAGAAAGCCATTCAGAAGCTTAAAATATAGGAAAGCTACATCGTCACTTGAATTGATTCATACCGATGTTTGTGGACCTTTTTCTACTAATTCATTTACAGGTAATAGATATTTTATTATTTTTATAGATGATTATACACGTTTTATTTTTGTGTATTTTATATCTTCTAAAACTGAAGTCAAAAATAAGTTTTGTTCTTTTCATTCACTTGTCGAGAGACAGTTTGGTGGAAAAATTAAGGTTTTGCGGTCAGATAATGGGACTGAGTTCATTAATAAGGAGCTGATGGATTATGTTCAGTCACTGGCAAACGACAGCACCTTACAGCCCTCAGCAAAATGGGGTGAGTGAACGGTGTAACCGTAGCATAGTAGAGAAGGCTCGCTCACTGCTGTCACATGGTTCTCTCTCAAAAGCTTTTTGGCAGGATGCAGTGGAGACAAGTGTCTACTTGAAAAATCGATCACCACACCGCGCGCTTAGTGGTAAAACACCATTTGAAATGTGGTTTAATAAAAAACCAGATCTGTCTCATCTGAAGGTTTTTGGATGCAGAGCGCTGGTTCATGTTCCATCAAGCCAGAGACGTAAATTGGACATGAAAGCTGAGGAACAGATTTTTGTAGGATATTTAAATGATCCTCGTACTTATTATTTCCGGAATGCGATAAGTCCAAGACGGTTACTAAAGTCAAGAGATGTTACATTCTTTGAAAATAACTTTACTGGACTGAAGGAAAATACTGGGCCTGTAGATACTGTTAACTCTGATATTGTCAATTTGTTGTCACAGTTACCAACGCCAGCAGTTTTAAGACAAGAAGTACTACCTTCGTCTTCACCTGGGAGATGTGAGGTAGATGCTCCAAGCATGGATACTTCTTTCCTGGATGCTGAGGATGCTGATGTTGAAACAGACGATATAGAGGTCAACGATGTTGATGATCAGCAATCAGGTGAGTCTGCAGATTCCTCAAATGAATCAAGGCGATATCCTTCAAGAGTTCGCAAACCACCGGATTACTTCTCGTATAATACTCTACTAGACGATGGATGCTATGATCCAAATAGTTATCGGGCTGCGATTAACAGCGATGAAAAAGATAACTGGTTTTTAGCAATGAAAGACGAGTATGATGCTTTAGTCAAAAAGGGCACATGGGTTTTGGTTGACTAGCCAAAAGTAAAAATATGTATTCCTAGCAAGTGGGTCTTCAAGTTGAAGCGAGATGCGAAAGGTGGCGTTGTTAGGTATAAAGCGCGCCTAGTAGCAAAAGGTTTTCGACAACGAGAAGGTGTCGACTACCACGAAACGTTTTCTCCAGTTGTACGCAACTCGTCATTGCGAACCTTGTTAGCACTTGCAGTGCAGTATGATTATAAGGTCCGGCACATGGATGTGGACACAGCTTTTCTGAACGGTGATCTAGAAGAAGAAATTTTCATGACACAGCCAGAAGGTTTTGTAAAGGAAGGGGAAGAGTCGAAAGTGTGTTTATTAAAACGGTCACTTTTTGGGTTGAAACAAGCACCTAGAGCCTGGCATTTAAAGTTAAAACAAACTTTGTCGCTTCTTGGTTTTGTGCCTACATCTGAACCATGTATTTTTAAAAACAATTCGACCTCAGACTCCTTGGTTCTAGCTGTATACGTCGACGATCTAATAATTTTGTATAAAAATGAAATTACATTTGACAACTTCAGACGTCAATTTGTAAAATATTTTTCATCTAAAGATCTTGGACAAATTAATTTCTTTACGGGAATAAATATTCGTCATGATAAATGTGGAATGAAGTTATCTCAGAGTACTTATATTGAAAAATTGCTAAAGAAATTTAACATGCAAGATTGTAAGGGTGTGTCTACTAGGGCACGCCACAATAGTGGCGGTAAGTCCCCTCTTTGAGGAGTGGCTGGAGAGACGCCACGGCGTCCTCACCTTCCGCCTGACGCAGGTTCTTACCGGACACGGTTGTTTCGGTAAGTTCCTGCACCGAATCGGGCGGGAGGAAACGTCCGGGTGTCACCATTGTGAGGATCGACCGGAGGACACGGTGGAGCACACGGTGGAGGTGTGCCCCGCTTGGGCGGAGCACCGCCGTGTCCTCGTAACGGCGATTGGCGGCGGCGACCTCTCGCTCCCGGCCTTGGTTCAATCCATGGTCCGGAGCGAGACGGAATGGGACGCCGTCACCTCCTTCTGCGAAGCAGTCATGCTAGCGAAGGAGGTGGTGGAACAGGACAGGGAGATCCTCACGTCCCGGCCGCCGCGGGAGACGCCCCGGGCGTCGGGGGCCACGTGGTGGCTTCCGGCCACCGTAGGCGCGGGCCTGTGGACGGGGAGCTATGGGCTAGCTCGCCGTCCGTACGTCTCATGACGACAGGCCGTGTCGACGGCGCGTTCGTGTTCCACGCGCGCCTCAAAGAGAGTCAGCAATAAGGAAGGGGTCCGCAAGGACCGAAGCCTGCCGGGGCTGCGGGACTATTCGAAAGAGATACCGTGGCCCCGGAACACAAAGGGCGAGGAAGGAACATGGATGGGTTTTAGTCAGTAAAAGTCTGACACTCCCTCCTGCTCCGCCCAGAGCGGGAGAAGTCATTTGATGATTTCCCATCCGAAAAAAAAAAAAGAAAAAAAAAAAAAGGGCGTGTCTACTCCACTGGTCAAGAAACAACTTAAACCTGGTATAGGTGAGTGCGAGCATCCTTACAGAGAATTAATAGGCTGTCTAATGTTTTTGGCTGTGAATACTAGACCAGATATAGCCTACACGGTAAGTTATTTGAGTCAATTTAACTCTAAATTTGATCAGTCACATTGGAATATTGCTAAACGATGTCTACGTTATCTGAAAGCGACAAAAGATAGTGGTATTACATACAGGAAATAAGAAGGTAATACTACAACTTTGACGGGGTTTTCAGATGCAGACTGGGCAAATTGTTCAACTGATAGACGATCATACACTGGGTTCTATTTTGAGCTTGCAGGCGGCCCTATTTCTTGGGAAGCCAAGAAACAGCCCACAGTGGCTTTGTCATCCGCTGAAGCTGAATATATGGCATTGGCTACAGCAGTAAAGGATGCGTGCTTTTTAAAAAGACTAATATCCGATATAACAGGTACGTCACTTAACATAGTTTTGTACACGGATAGTCAGAGTGCACAAAAAATAGCCATGAATCCTATTCACCACAATAGGACAAAACATATTGATGTAAAGTTTCATTTTGTCCGAGAAAAAGTGAACGATAAAACCGTTGAACTTAGGTACATGCCTACAGACAGGTTACCTGCAGATGTTTTGACGAAACCTTTGGGTCCAACAAAGCATCGCAGTTGTTTGCAAATGATTGGTATATCGTAATGGTTTTGTTTATTTATTTCTATGCCTTTGTATTATGAGTGCCATGGAATTAACTTTTTGAGGGGGCATGTTGTATATTAATACTCTTTCTTTAAAAAGTTATGGTTGTGTCTCTTTAGTCTTTTCTTGTCACTTGTAAGTTTAATAAAGTCAGTTCAACATTCTGCTGCATTATATTCTTTTACCATTTAAATTATCACAACAAGGTCAAGGTTGTGGTCGATATGCCTAAACCGTTTTACCGGTGTCGGCTTCGGCTTCAGCCAGAAACTGACATTGACACAACAGCGTCCACTAATACACGCGATATGTAGGCATGCTGTCAAGCCGAAGAATCTACATCAATTTTATGAGGCAAAACCGTAGTAAACGATCATAATCTTGATCAAAGTATTAACCGAACACGATAGTACCAGATTCCAATGTAAACTATTGATGTATATCTAAATGTAACTTTTCTATCTAGCTGAGAATATGCTAGATTCTAGCCTATTTAGCTAGAAAGCCAAAGAACGTTCGAATTTTAATCGTTTTTAATCAAACCTGTAAGACACAGCAATGATATAGCAGTCACTCATTGGCGATGGAGTGACCATGTATCACATCATTCACCATAGCAATCAAGTCTTCGCAAGCGGGACTGCTGAAGCCCAACCGAACACCGAACTACTGCTACATTAATATAACATCACGCCTGTAATCACCAAAGGGCTAAGCAGAGGTGTACCTGATAGTACACCCACATTTTTCCAGATATGTTATAGTCCTTTATATTATGGGGCATGGCTATTGCCATCAGTCGTGCGCAGGTCCAGACTCCCTGGCTGCTACTGAGAAATTGCTGATGGATAAACCCTATATAATTCTACCCGGCCCGAGAATCTAACCCTCTTGTTATGTTATGAGCTATCAGTAAAATATTGAATTACAGTCCACTACCGAAATAGTGACACCTGGCCCTTAGTCCACACTCTGATTTGCTGTCCAGAGTGTGGTGGCGTATACACGTAGAACGCTGGTTGTCAGCGCTGGCAGGTTGGCGCCGATAATAGTTAGAGAGCCCACGAAACTAAACCTAGTTCGATAAGACTCCCAGATGATATATATATATAAAATTAGCCACTTTATTCATGGGGGAACACGAAACTGCGATGCTGAAATGCAAAAAACCTGGCTGCGCTATTAAAAAAAAAAAGTGTTTTTAAATCAATCAAAAATAAATAAAAATCGTAATAGTGCCTCCAGGTTTTTGCATTGCAGCATTTCTGCAGTATTTCAGCATTTCGTTTCTGACAGCCAGCGTTCTACGTTTACACGCACTTAGGGTCATACAATTCAAGGATACTACTAGGTACCTACTACAAGTACTTAAACACATTCGGAGTCGTGAGAGCGCCCAGAGATTCACATACACAGCATGCTCTTGGTTGTATTGAGTGAAACAGTAAACTTCTTCTTTGCGTGTTGATAGACCCAAATAATGCCCGACCAATAGGTATATTGAATTGTATTGTATTTAAGGCGACTACAGGAGACGAAGCAGTTATGCTAGCGAAGGAGGTAGCGGAACGGGATAGGGAGAGATCCACACGTCCCGGCCGCCGCGGGAGACGCCCCGGGCGTCGGGGGCCACGTGGTGGCTTCCGGCCACCGTAGGCGCGGGCCTGTGGACGGGGAGCTATGGGCTAGCTCGCCGTCCGTCCGTCTCATGACGACAGACCGTGTCGACGGCGCGTTCGTGTTCCACGCGCGCCTCAAAGACAGTCAGCAATAAGGAAGGGGTCCGCAAGGGCCGAAGCCTGCGGGACTATTCGAAAGAGATACCGTGGCCCCGGAACACAAAGGGCGATGAAGGAACATGGATGGGTTTTAGTCAGTAAAAGTCTGACACTCCCTCCTGCTCCGCCCAGAGCGGGAGGAGTCATTTGATGATTTCCCATCCGAAAAAAAAAAAAATGGCGACTACAGGAGCTAAATTAGCAACTCTATTTGTGGTAGTTCAAACTTCGTTTTAAATACTGTTAGAATAAAGTTCTAATCAGCTTGCACTACAAAGTGGTTGTGTATATACTTTTTTGGAATAAAAATCTCGCGTTTAGCTCCTGTAGTCCCCTTAACACTAAACTGTTATTATTGAGAGACCGTGACTAAATAAATACAGCCGCTCAGGGCCGGCAGTCTCGACATAGACTTGCCTAGGTTGGTCTGTGAATGGGTGACCACCCATTACACCCGGGTTTCCTCTGTGCCTCGGAAAGCACGTTAAGCCGTTGGTCCCGGCTGTCATTTGCAGATCTTTGACAGTCGTAGTCGTAGTCGTTGAGACCAAAAAATCTGTTCATTGAAGATTTAAAAAAAAAACCAGCCAGGGTGACTTAAAATAAGTAACTAAAGATATTAAAACCATTTTAAAAATTTTTGTTTGTTTGTTTGTTTGTTTGTTTGTTTGACCGCGCATCACGTAAAAACTACTGAACCGATATTGTTGAAATGTTCACAAATCTATTTAAATACATTCAGAATAACTTATAGGCTATAGAAATTTTGTTTTTTTTTGGAAAAAGGGGGTGAAATGGGGGGGGTAAAGATTGTATGAAAAAAAAAATTTAGATTGTTCTAGAATCATGAAACGTAGAATAAATACTTATTAATAAAAATAAATAAATACCTGTTTCAGCATTTTTTTTAAATCTCATCCAGAGACGCAAAAAATAGGGTTTTGTGTTTAAAATTAATAAACTTCAAACACCTATACAATCAAATCCAATGTAGTGTAACCTTTTAAAGTTGCTACATATACTTCGTATATAATACAGGTAAATATAATTTCTCAATTTTCTTGAAATTTGATTTTTGACGTGAATACGCACAAAATAGCGGAACTCAAGAAAATCAGCTTTCTTCGGTATAAGTAGTTGGTACGAAATGTTTGTGCGCGCATCACGTCAAAATTACTGCATAGGCTTGCGCATCACGTCAAAATTACTGCATAGGCTTCTTTACTATTTAGACTACATATTATCACGCTACTTCCTTAAGGGGGTAGGCAATTTTGCATTATTTCCGTATACTTCAATTGTTTGACGTTTCAGTCATTACGTAAGTACATGAGAACGGCTATTTGTGGCTTATGTCAATGAAGTAAATAGCCTCCGCTACCGCTCTGTAAACTACGGGGTTGCAGGTTCAAACCCTCCAACATTATTTTCACTTTTTTTGATTTGTTTAATTTTTTTTTTGATGCTGTGAGATTTCCTATATTTCATTTTGTATTTAAATTGTGTACATTTCTATATTTCTTTTTTTTTTCGTGAAATATTTTGCTTAAAAGTAATAGAGAAGTATGGAAGAATGAATACAATCATGCTGCGCCGACCCCAAATAAATTGGGATAAGGGCAGGAGTATGATGATGAGGATGATTTCTCCAAAAAGTGGTATAGCGAACATCAGAAGCCTGATAAATCCACGTGTTCCTGCCGTGCAAGAACTGTGCTATGCTATTCGCAATAATCAATAATCCATACGCAGTTTACGTAGATTATATTTACAGCTAAATTGTTATTGGCCTCATATCGTATTTTCGGGCGAGAGGAGACGCCCGGGTTCTTCCATTGTGAAGATCGACCGGAGGACACGGTGGAGCACACTGTGGAGGTGTGCCCCACTTGGGCGGAGCACCGCCGTGTCCTCGAAGCGGCGATCGGCGGCGGCGACCTCTCTCTCCCGGCCCTGGTTCAATACATGGTCCGGAGCGAGACGGAATGGGACGCCGTCACCTCCTTCTGCGAAGCAGTCATGTTAGCGAAGGAGGTGGCGGAACGTGAGAGGGAGAGATCCTTACGTCCCGGCCACCGCGGGAGACGCCCCGGGCGTCGGGAGCCACCAGGTGGCCCCCGGCCACCGTAGGCGCGGGCCTGTGGACGAGGAGCTATGGGCTAGCTCGCCGTCCATCCGTCTCATGACGACAGGCCGTGTCGACGGCGCGTTCGTGTTCTACGCGCGCCTCAAAGAGAGTCAGCAAAAAAGAAGGGGTCCGCAAGGGCCGATGCCTGCCGGGGCTGCGGGACTATTCGAAAGAGATACCGTGTCCCTGGAACACAAAGGGCGATGAAGGAACATGGATGGGTTTTAGTCAGTAAAAGTCTGACACTTCCTCCTGCTCCAGGAGGAGTCATTTGATGATTTCCCATCCGAAAAAAAAATAAGCTATAAGTATCGTGTTTGGGCTCAATTCATGCACCTTGATGAGAACTTTCGACCTAGCTGGAGTATGACTGTCATCGAGTGTCTAAGGATGAAAACCTAAGGCTGTCGAGGGAAGTCCCAAATTGGAAAAACATAGTACAATATTTTAACGATGATTGCATATATTTCCGAGAAATTAAATTGTTACCTACTTGAATCTATACTTATTATAAAGGAGAAAGTTTGTTTGTTTGGTTGGTTGAACGCGCTAATTTTAGGAACTACTGATTCCAGTGAAAAACATCTTTTAGTGTTGGATAGCCCATTTATCGAGGAAGGCTAAACGTTATATAACATCACGATACAATCAATAGGAGCGGAGCATCAATGAAAATTGTTGCAAATACAGCGAAAAACTATTGCTTTTGAGAGCTTCCGTTCCGTGCGCTGCGTAAACGGTTAAAGTAACTCAACAATCATACATGTATGACGGGATTGTTCCTCTTAAAAAGTCCGCTAAAGCATATTATCTGCATTTTTTTAGGTTGACTCACACTCTCACTAAGCCTCTCTCTCTCTTACGTAACGCAGACGAAGTTGCGCGGGTCAGCTAGTTTATAATACAGGTATTCAGCTGCATCCGGTTAGACTGGAAGACGACCACAACATAGTTTGGAATAGGCTATAATAGGCAGTTTACCTAAATACTATTCAATGCAATCCATTCCATACAGATTAGTAATAAGTAGATAATATACCTACTTAGTTGTCGGTACCTATTAGTAAGTAATGTAGGTAGGTATCGTGTGCAGGAAACTTGAAACATGAATTTCAATACTTAGATAATTTTCTAGAACATTCACGTATCGTCACTAACTCGAAATTTCAAGGTTACAATTTATCTTAGTAGGTACCTATACATAGTCGTTACAATCCAATTTAAATTCGTTCTAGTCAAATACTGATATCAGTTGGTACCTAGCTGGATTAACAGAAATACGCTCAATACTCAATCATTAACTGCGCAAGCATAATGATGATTATGAAATCCCAGAATTTAAATGACTTCCTGCGATTACTATGACATTCGCAATATCAGCGGATTTTAGATCATCATTGCTGAAGTAAAAGCTGTTCCGGCCGCGGCATCCATTGCATGGCACCAAATACTTAAAAAACGTAATAGATATTTCTCAGTGATGAATAGAAACGAATAGATACTTCCACAGTCGACCTCCTTAACAAAAGTACTTTATTATTGTTTTAATAACCTACTTACCCGTCTAACATTAGGTACTACAATACATACATGTACCTATATATGTACAGGTACATTGCCATTAACAAAAGGCAATGTATATGGAACACTTGCGCCATATAATTTCACACTTACGTAGAATCAGTAAATACAAAAACCATGCGCAAATTAGCGTAACAAAAAGTACAATGGTAGACGAACGCTTTATTTAGTTCGGGTATTTATTTTAAATTGAATACAGAGTGTTGTGTATGAATGAAGTAGCAGAAACAATACAGTTCCATGAATCTTTAGGGTTCAGCAGATAAAGAAAAAGGGTCAGTACGCATTCAAAAGAATTATAGTGCTGTATGTAGGGAAGTAATTTTTTGTATCGAAAAACATACATTTTGTACACTTGTTTGACTAACTGCTGTAGGCACAATAATATTTTGTTCTCAGACCAAATAAAAAACCAAGACATAGCGCTGCGAACACTAAAGTGAGGCTGACGCAAAACTACGTCTCGCTCTGTGCGTACACGCTCACACGCACACATTTACATCAAACTACAATGAAACTACGTCTCAATAAATGCAAACATGTTTCGAAACCGGCCTCACATGTCTGTTCGCAGAGTTTCGTCTTGATTTTTTTTTTGGTCCGAGATTTTGTTAAGTACCTAGTGCTTATATCCACCTTTAACTCAACTATGTAACTATACCTACCTAAGTATAATTATGCCTGTTGTGAGTGCGCCTTTAAAACCAGGGTCAAATGTCTTTTTTGTGCAAAATGCAACCTAGCTCATGATTAGGTAAGCCGGAAACTAATAATTAAGATTCCAAGGAGTTACGTATATTTTACAAATTGTAGATGGAAATAATGGGATCCAGAGCAACCTAAATATAGATCCAGGGCATGCTGTAACGTTACCAAACAAATTGGGATAAGAAGGATATGACGATGTGGAAATGGGTCGGCCAAATTATACTCAGAACCAATGTCAGCCGCGGTAAACGTGTCCGTGTTCCGAGTAGAGACGTGAACGGCAAACGTAGAGAGGGGCACTCTCAGGCTAGAAGAAGCGACGTGAATCATCGTGGGGTAGTTGGTAGCAGTTCTAACAATAGGCATGACGACAGTATCAAAAAATTGCAAATCTATTTAGTCCGTCAGTTGGAGTATTGGAAATTAATGGACATGTATTTTTTGTTTTTGTTAATCAATGAATATTGACAAAGATAAAACGCATCAAAACTCGGGAGTGGGGGCTCGTGACGTCAGAACTAGCTAAAAATTATACCATGGCGTGACGTATTGAGAATTTTATTGAGAATCGTATCTTTGTCAATTTTGGTTTACGTAACAAAAGAAAAAACACGGCTCAAATATTTTTTGATAATCTAAGTGACGGACTAATTAGTTTTTTTTTGTCGTCTCGCCTATTTGTGTAGCCGAAGATCATAATCATCATCCATTTAATTCGATTCGATCGAGCTTACTAATCCGACACGGCACAACAGAGTAGGCGCAGCGGTTAAAGCGACTGGCTCTTGGGCTTTTGCACTACGATTTCGCGGGTTCAATATTAGTAGATAGTTCAATCATATTTGAATGATCAAGGTAAAAATATATTATTACATCATATAAATGAAGGTTGGTTTAATTATAAATAATAATACATTTACAATTTATGAATTACCAATCGTTAGTCGTGACGGCACGTTACCACTTTTTGCGTTATACCCGCAGACGTGAGGTCATCACTGAATTCACTAAGGACATTCATGTTATGGATATTCTTTACTGGCCATTATATCAATTACCTACTATTGTAAACCTTTTCCTTATCGGTCACTACTTCAAAGGCTCTGAATGATCATGACTCATAATTACCTAATCATTACAACAACGTTATGATAATATCAGTGTAATAAGAATCGCACAAGACATCAATAGGGTGGCTGGAACTATAAATAAATTTTACGTTGGAAAATTCCGATAAATAATTATATTAAGTAGGTAATTAAGCAAACCATTGCTATTAATAATTCTTGTGTTGATTTCATCAAAAAACATTTTTCTTAATTTCGGAAATTCCGGACGTTCGCCCCGCGTTCTGAATATACTTAGAACAAAAATTCTGGTTTGTCGGGATAATTCCGGGCGTATTGGCAACCCTAGATTTTTTTGCATATTAAATCACCCTACTCTTGACCTCAATCTTGAACTGAAGACAGAGATGATATGAGGTCGACGATGGAACGAGCTTATCTAAAAGAAGTATAACTCACAACTTAAATAGATTCGGGTTAGTAGAACGTACGCTTCGTAGGAATGTGTGGAATTTCGACAAGGTATGGGTGCTAACCCGCAGTACCTACGTACAGCAGTACTCCCGATGGAACAAGTACGATGGTGGAATGAGCTGGTGGAACTCTTGGACACTCACAAAGAGACAAAGACATGAATGAAACTCTTCCGTATTTCGTCAGAATGTTTATACGTTGCTGTGAAAACTTCTTACAGTTATGAAATGAAATCCCGAATCGCTTTATTGTGGTTTTATTCCTATGAACGCAGGCTCTTGGATTCAATGAATTTATGGATCGGAACATACTGACAGGTTAGGTTCACAGAGAATATTCCTCTTAGTGTTGGTTTTCATTCGACTTTCCAACTGAAATTGTATACGTTTACGGCTAAAGTGTAGCCAAACACTCACCGAAAGACAAAAAATGACAAATAATGACTGTTACACTGAAAAACTACTACAAATAATGACTGTTACACTGAAAGACAATAACAAATAATGCCGTTTCCAATGATGACGGTCTCGTTGGGTCTAGTGAACACAGGCACTACTCACCAGCATGAGGTCCTAGGTACTATTCCCAAGCTGGACGGACAAAGAGTATTGTGTTTTTGATTTGTTATATGTTCTGGTCCAATGTACCAAAGTAGTCCCGGGCTATTTTCTCGTAGATAATGGGGATCATGTTCTATACACGCATAAATTAGTGCCTTCTAATGTTACGGAAATTGGATTTAATGTTGAGTTTATGATTAATTAATTAAATTAAATATTGAATTGACTAAATAATTACAAAAAAAAAATGTATAAATAATCATACAAAAATAAATTATATAAAATAAATTCGTTTTAAGTAAGCACAAAAATCAAATCAAACTGAAATCTTTAACGTAACTCAAACTAAACTAAATGTGATAAAAATGTAAATGTATAAATTATAATATTAAATAAGAATTGTTATTGTTATGTGCATGAAAACTGTTTGGAATAATGTATTATTATGGGAAATAAAGACTTTATTATTATTATAATGTTACGGAGAATAACAACCATCAATGAGAGTATTTCTTGATCACCAGCACAGTTTTCTGACAACACCTCAAGAACAAAATCGAATGAACAAAATAAAAACGAATCTAATATTGCAGTAACTACTAGTGAAGTTTTTAATTTGTTTATCAATCATTAGATAGTCTGTTTTAAATTTTATGGATCTATTACATAAAATAAACCTGAAGAAGTTATGCTTACTTCGAAATACGAATAGCCTTTTCGGACCACTGTAGCGGAGCACAGAATTTATAGTTTATACATATTTTTACACATTTTTTTTAAATACTTATAAAGTTTATAACAACGTAGAGCCTTGAAACGCTCATGAATACTCACCACACGAAATCCAAAAAAACTTTCCACGGCTACTCTATGCCATTTGTACATCAAATGTTTTCGATCCTGGTCTCGAAAGTGGCTCGAAAGAAAAGTAACGTCGTGAAAATAAATTCCAAGGAAATATAACATGCTTGAGCAAATACATAAGAAGAATACAGCTTTTATTGAAGCTAGTTTTCTTCGCATTGCTACCGAGGTGACCATCCTGGTCTTTGATTTTTTTAAATGTATTTATGCACTACCACTATCACGACCGTATTTTTGAAATTTAGGATTATTTAAAAAAACCCTAAGAATATTTTTAGAACAATTTACCGGAAAGCTAAATTGCGTTAATTTAACTGAACTAATATCCCTCAACCCCTAGTTTTGGCTCGGGATTGTATTTAATTCGACACGCTCATCTATTTTAATGATTCATTAAAACAAGAAATAACCATTAAAACTTTAACTACATCGGTAGATACCTATATGACTTGGATAATACGAACTTTATGGCACTGCTTATCACACAACACTGTATAAGTCACGAATACTGGAAACGTTTATCACTAACGCCTTCGTGGAACGTATTGACTGGCGTATCGTCGCCATCGTGAGCTAAGCAACCATACGTACTACAACAACGTATGACATAAGTATTGCGAGTTGCTGTAACATGTACATTGTTACCAAAATGTAAACATGCAGTGGTCAAACAATGGTGTTGAAATCAGTTAAAATTGACCGAGGACGACCGTGTTTGATAATAGAGATTATCAGTTTAAAAACATGGTAATCCTTGCATGTAGGTACAGTTAATGACAGATCGTTAGATAAAGTGGAAAAATGGAAACATTATTTTATGTATTTATGTTTATTTAATGGAGTAGGGAGACAGCAGACCTTGGTATTGCTAGATAAACTACTATGTAGGTACTTACCTTATAAGTACTCGTAGTCGGAAAAGCGGTAATAACCTAATGAAAAATAATAATTAAAAAAAAATTAAGCTTGATTACGACGTTGATTTACGATACCTGCAATAAAACCTACTCGAGGAATTGTGTAAGCACCCTTAGAACACACAAAAAAATATAACAGGAAGTTTTGACTTTTGAGATGGTAGCCTTCTTCCACATACTGATTATGCTTACCAGGAGTGGTGTAAGAAACCACGCCTCTATGGTCTCTCCCTAGGGAACGGGAGCCTAAATAAAGACGTAGGTGCACATGGAACCTAGATCAAGTTTTGGTCTCGACAATGAATTCTGCACTACACTCGTTTTCTCGTTATCATAATCAACCCGCATGGTTGTAAAACTTGTAATAAACCAGCGTGCTACCCGTACTATAGGTATGTGTACTGTATCTGTGACAAACGTAGCCAATACTGGATTATAAGAATAAGAATAATTTATTTTTAAAAAAAAAGTAGGTAGGTATTACAAAACTGTACATTTGGGTGCAGTAGTTGTTGGAGATAATGGAGTTTGTGAACTAAACCTATGTCTATGATGCTTGTCTATGGAACTTTTGTATCTGTCACTTTTACCGCGTTCCCGCGTTCTAGAATAATCTCTCTTGTTGTAATGTGTCCGTGCAATAAAACTATTGTAACAGTATTTGATAAGTCTATAATTCCACACCTGAATACACAAGTATAGTACGATTCAAACTTAATGGCGGCTCGGAACATCGTACGTTTCGCTGCGCAGATCGCAATTTTTAGGTATCAGCGGGACGTAGAGGGACGTGCCGGCGGGGCACATCCCCGCGCGCTCTCTCTCACCCGCACTCGCCCTACGCGTCGTCGCTTTAGTGTGTGAGTTACGTCTGTATTCTGCACACGCGCGCGAATTTCTGCATAAGTACAGTCGAGCTCATTATAGTTTGATGTTGTTTGTTAACTGTTTTGTTTTTTTTTTGTTATTGTATTGTTATGTTTTTTTTTTTTGTTATTGTTCCGTTCGTTTTTCGTTATTTACGTAAAGTTTTAAGACTGTTTTTGGTTGTGCGGAAAATACTTTGATATTTATTTGTAAAATGCCTCGCGGCTTCGACCAAGGTGTCATCAAAAGGTGCGTGCACAACTTTCATGTTACTGAAAAGGAATTGCCAACACTGAAGCAATTAAAACGAAAGTTCAAAGATGATATTCATTTTAACGGTTCTATAACCAGCTTAGGCCGAATATTGAAACGATTGGGGTTTCAATGGAAGAAAGCCCAAAATGAGAGAAAAGTATTAATAGAGCAGTCAAATATTCGGTTACAGCGCATCGAATGTCTGCATAAAATCTCGACGTATCGCTCGGAAAACCGACCCATTGTATATACCGACGAATCATATGTCGATTCTACCCACACCAAGTCGAAGTCTTGTGGCGATGGGACACTTAAGCTAACAAATAAATACGTATCTTAAAACACTAAAACATTCACACAAGTTTTAGTTATAAAAATAATTAAACGAGCTTAGATGATTTTCGACTTGACTGTACATGCGCGAACCTGCACTGGCAGCTAACTTCCGAGCCGCCATTAAGTTTGAATCGTACTGTAATAACAGGTTATGGGCCCAGGCACCTACTCAAATAAGGAAAGTTATTTTTGTAAGAAGAAAAGAAAAACAAAACAAAAGCGATCGGCACGTGTTTTTTTTGGTTAAGTACAATATTAAGAAAACATGACCAACGAAGCAAACCACACAGGAATTCCAATAGAAAGGCTGAAGGGGGCCGAAAACTACAATAACTGGAAGTTTTCCATGAAGATGCTCCTGATGCACGAGGACCTACTCGAATGTATCGAGTCCACCGACGGAAGCAAAGATGTAAGAAAAAATCAGCGTGCGCTTGCAAAAATTTGTCTTTCTGTACATCCCAATGCTTTCTCGCTTGTGCGTAACGCAAAATCAGCTTATGAAGCATGGACAAATCTACAAAAGGCGTATGAGGACAAGGGTCTGTGCAGGCGCTTAGGATTGCTGCGGTTGCTTTTTGGAACTAAGCTCGAAGAGAATGCTTGTAACATGGAGGCTTACATTACGAAAATAACGGAAATTACTCAACAATTGCATGACATAGGTTCTCCACTAGACGATGACTTCATAGCAGTCATCATGTTGAGCGGACTGACATCCGATTACGACCCGCTCATCATGGCGTTGGAGAATTCCAGTGACAAGCTTGTCAGTGAAACTGTAAAAATGAAATTATTACAGGAGTTTCACAGAAGAGATGACAAGACAGAGACCGCATCGGCTTTGACTACTATCAAGAAGATCAAATGTTACCGATGTAAGAAGCCAGGACACACAAAGAAGAATTGCCCTAAGAATGCTGCTTCTACGACTCCAGTGAGTAATGTCAAGGACAAGAAGGTGTTATTGTCAGCATTGTCGGTTAATCTCAAGAATGATGTGTGGTATGTGGACTCGGGTGCAACCAACCATATGTGCAACAACAAAAGTGTTATGTCAGAGTTGAAATCAACTAAAGAACTCTCAGTGAACATTGCTAATGGTGATCAGTTATGTACTGCAGGATTAGGTAAAGTTAGAATTAAGTTAGACAGTGGTTTTAGAACAATAACTAATGTTTATTTGGTTCCTCAACTGTCAACTAACCTTTTATCAGTGAGTGAGTTAACAAGAAAAGGTTATAAAGTCAATTTTAATTCTAAAACCTGTAGAATAATGGACGGGCATGAAACCATTGCTACTGCTAGTTATGTGAATGGTATTTTTCAATTAGATTCAATAGGAAATAGCAGTAGAGCTGATGTTGAAGTGCAGCCTCAATGCATGGTGTCTGACAGCAGCAGTAAATCACTACTGGACTGTGATGTGTCAGAGCAAGAGCAGAGCAGCAAAGTGTCACAGGAAGTATGGCATCGCAGGCTGGGGCACCTCAACTCTAGGAGCATGAATGCCATGAGACAAGGTATGGTTATTGGTATGAATTATGATTGTACTTGTTTTCAATCATGTATTGCCTGTATTAAAGGAAAACTAACAAAATTACCTTTTCCAAAAGTGTCTCATAGTAGGTCAAAGGAGATTTTAGGCTTAATACATACAGATTTGTGTGGTCCAATGCAAGTGATGTCATTTGGTGGTGCTTGTTATTTTCTTACTTTCATAGATGACTGTTCAAGAAAAACATTTGTTTATTTTTTAAAAACAAAAGGTGAAGTTTTTGAAAAATTCAAAATATTTAAAAAGCTTGTTGAAAATGAGACAGATAAGAAAATAAAAACTATTCGTAGCGACAATGGTGGTGAATATATTAATAAAAAATTTCAGGAGTTTCTGCAGCAGCAAGGAATCCGTCACCAAACGACTGTCCCGCACTGTAGTCAACAGAATGGTGTGGCAGAAAGAGCGAATCGTACCATCATGGACAAAGCTCGCTGTATGTTAGAAGATGCTGGTCTTGACAAACGTTTTTGGGCAGAAGCTGTAAACACTTCAGTGTATCTGAAGAACCGCTCACCTACAAAAGCTGTCATGGGCATGACACCACTGGAGAAATGGACGAATACAAAGACAGATGTAAGTCACCTTCGTACATTTGGTTGCTTGGCTTATGCTTTGACTTCAAATCAAAAGAAACTGGATTCAAAGGCAAAGATTTATATATTTGTAGGTTACTGCAACAATACAAAGGGTTACAAACTCATGGATCCAGGGAACCTTGGGCATTGCATAAATGCACACCATGTGAGGTTTTTAGAAGATTGTTTTTGGAAACAGGATCTGTCAGATAATGATACTAATTGGGTGGTTCATGTTGTTTCACAAACAGAACCGACATGTAGGGCAGATGAAAATACTGGGGATGAAAGTTCACAGGATGTCTTTCAAAATTGTCCTTCTGATGATAGAAATAGGAACAGGAACAGGGACACTGTGTTTAGCATTAATGACAGTAGTAGTTCATCTGAAGCAGATAACTTATCGGATGAAACCTATATTCCAGGGAGTTCAAGTGAAGACTCGACAATTACAGACTTCACTGATGCTGTAGATGAAGATCTATCTGCACAACTGGTAGCTCAACAGTACAGGGATCTTGGAGACCCGGAGACTGTTAAGGAAGCACTTGGTGGCAATGAAGCTAAAGAATGGAAGGAAGCCATGGAAGATGAGTATAAATCCTTTAATACCAATAAAGTCTGGCGCCTTGTGGATCTACCTAAAGATCACAAAGCAGTAAAATGCAAATGATCTTTAAAAGAAAAAGGAACTTAGATGGAAGTCTCCTAAAATACAAGGCACGGCTGGTTGCCAAAGGATTTACTCAAAGGTATGGCATTGATTACAGTGAAACTTTTTCACCTGTTGTCCGTTACTCTACAATCCGTTTGTTGTTAGCACTAGCTGCAGAATATGATCTGGAAATAAATCACCTAGACGTCAAAACAGCCTTTTTGAATGGTGATTTAAAAGAGCATGTGCTAATGGAACAACCAGAAGGATTTGTTGTGAAAGGACAAGAACATAAGGTGTATAAGTTGGATAAAGCTGTTTATGGATTAAAACAGGCTGCAAAGTCATGGTATGAAAAAATTAACGGAGTGTTAATAAATAAACTCCATTTCAATAGGATGCCTTCAGAACCATGTGTCTATTATAAAGGACAAAAGAGGGAAATGGTTATAATTGCCCTTTATGTCGACGACATAATGTTATTCTCTTCATCAATATCCAAAGAAAGAGATATCGTGAAAGAAAAACTCATGACAGAGTTTGACATGAAGGATTTGGGACCAGCTCATCAAATATTGGGCATGAGCTTATGCAGGAATAAAGAATCAATTACTTTAAATCAGTCACATTACATTGAAACTGTTCTACGTAAATTTAATATGACTGACTGCAAACCGTCTCCAACCCCTATGGAAGCTGGTTCGAAATTGAAGAAAAGTGAAGTCAAGGATACTCGTTTTGACTACAGAAATCTCATAGGTTGCTTGATGTATATTTCAGTTTGTTCCAGGCCAGATATCTCTCATGCAGTAGGTGTTTTGAGCCAATTTAACGAATGTTTCGATGAAACACATTGGAAAGCTGCGAAAAGGGTCCTGCGATATCTCAAAGGTACAAGTCATTACTTTCTTAAGTATGCTAAGGGCGGATTGGTCATAAATGGCTACACAGATGCTGATTGGGCATCCAATGAGGTTGATCGTCGTTCATACACAGGGTATATATTTAAATTAGGTGATTCTGTTATATCTTGGGAAAGCCGTAAGCAGAGGACTGTGGCTCTCTCCAGTACTGAAGCAGAATACATGGCTATTTCAGATGCTTGCAAAGAAGCATTGTTTTTACGTACTTTTTTGAATGAATGCCTTCAAGTTAATTGTAAGATAAATTTGTACAATGATAATCAGTCGGCACAAAAATTGTGCTCTAATTCAATGTTTCATGCCCGTACCAAACATATAGATATTAGACATCATTTTATTAGGGATATTGTAAATAATAAATTTATTGATATTTGTTATATGCCTACAGGTGACATGGTAGCTGACTTGCTCACTAAACCGTTAACTAAAGAGAAACATGTTAAGTTCTCTTTGTCTCTTTTAAAAATGTAATATTGTTATTTATTGTATCTTAGAACAGTGTAATATTGTTATTCATTACTATGTGATGTTAAGATGTTAGATCTATAAGAGTAACATTTATGTTTTTATTTAAGACATGTTTAGTTCAAGGGGTAGTGTTGGAGATAATGGAGTTTGTGAACTAAACCTATGTCTATGATGCTTGTCTATGGAACTTTTGTATCTGTCACTTTTACCGCGTTCCCGCGTTCTAGAATAATCTCTCTTGTTGTAATGTGTCCGTGCAATAAAACTATTGTAACAGTATTTGATAAGTCTATAATTCCACACCTGAATACACAAGTAAAAACAGTAGTGTTATTTAAGACAATTGTATAATTAGTGCTTATAAGTAAACTATAACTAAAACATTTATAACAGTTGCAAGTAACGATAATGTCGAATTCAAATGTTAGGTAGCGACCTGCCTGATCTAGGTTTATTTAAACCTGTGTTTCAGGCCATCGCTTTACATTGCATAATTTAATTAGGAAAGTAACGTTTTAAAATGAAATAAAACTATTAACAATTATAACAAAAATCAAATTGGTACAAACACATTAAAACTAATTTCAGTTACAGCAATCAAACTAGGACATCTAGAAGTTTTTCTGTGTCCGTGTAGTTAAGTACCGCTATATAATCCGATATTACAAAACTACATTTCCTATAAGTTAGAATATAGAAGTTTAGTTTCTTGTTGAGTCTATTATACAGAAAAGGTCCTAAAAACACATAAAATCGACTAGCAAAAGCATGTCTAGTGTTTGATGCTTTATAGGAGCTCGATAGATTTTTCTAAATAGGTAACAAAGAACACCACGTCTGACGTCCCCCCCCCCTCGCCATCAATAGGTATGCAAAAGACAGAAATAACAATAAGTAAATACCTGCGCTGCGCTGCGCTGCTGGGAGCAAAATAATACGAAATTTGACTGCTGGCTGTGAGCTATCTGATGAATCCCTAAGCCACTGGTTCCCCGCTTTTTTTTGCTCGTTAATACTTTTTCACACCACCTGCTCGAAAATGTCAAATTATATGTCAAGCAACCTTAACCTAAAGTGAGTCATTAGTAGCCGGGGGCACAGCCGGTCAATAATGTTGTACTGGATTTCATTATGACCCGCTGGTCAATAATGTGATTTGAATTCGGAACGGAATCTCACATGCTCAGCTAAATTGGCAGTATAGTATAATAGTACTAACAAACACCCTTTGGTACCAGAAAGAGGAAAGCTATTCTCGATACCCTTACTACGCGTGGATGATATTCTCGATTTCCTACAAAATCATAACGACTGCTTCTTCATATCGTTGCCATGTTTTCGAAGACATAATATTGTAAGAATAAATAGATAACTACGAACCATTTTTTAAAAGGAATGGAATAACATTAAAACTGGTATTAATAATAACAAATACCGTACCGCACCGTAATACCGTACCCTAATAGTAATTGGCTGTAACATTAGTTAATTTATTTTAAGTAAACTGCATTAAGATTGCTGTGGATTTTGTGAATAAATAATAAAACCTATCTATACCACAGTCGATTTATCACATTTTATTAAAAATACTCTATTTTCACGAGCGTCTCCATTGACGTTCTAAATTCAAAATGCATACAGCCAATCATCCAAAACCATTCTACCAGCCCTGTTTATAGCTTAGTTTACACAAACGCCACTTTGATGAGAGTGATAATCTACTATTGTTTTTCAGACTATGGCTATTATTTTCTCATAGTAGGTGTAAAAAGTAGGCAGTATCAGTATCCTTCTCTGGGCTAAAGGTGTCTTTGCCTT
Source organism: Xestia rhomboidea (assembly GCA_963853795.1). Classification (NCBI taxonomy): domain Eukaryota; kingdom Metazoa; phylum Arthropoda; class Insecta; order Lepidoptera; family Noctuidae; genus Xestia; species Xestia rhomboidea. Next base: position 11,008,827 of record OY970763.1, on the reverse strand, counting down.
GGGCTAGCTTGAATACCTCGCTGCATTCAGGATTCTTGTATTAACTCCCTCGCTTCGCTCGTGAGTTAAATCCCGAATCCTTCATTGCGCTCCAGATTCAATATGACGCCCGTGACATAAGACACAACTTTAGCCCCTCGGTGCATAATCTACTATTTCACTTCTCATGCTCTAAAAGTACGCCAATATAGCCCTACGAAGCGGGAGTAAAGTGACCACTTTAGTCCCTAGGGAGTAAAAAGTAATTCGTTTTTTAATTTCCTTCATGTGACATAGACAAACTCAAACAGCCAGTTATTATACTACTATTATCTGTGGAGTGTCGACCATCTTCATTGCGAAAATGTTGAGAGTTTTAGTTCCATGGTTTTTCCGCAAGGAAGGTGGCGCCATGCGTTTTAAATTCTTAATCTGTGACTGGTTTAGAAGAAAAAACTGACCGCGAAAATATCTGAATTTTTGTCGAGTGTAAATTTGTTCGGTTTTATATAAATTTATTAGGAATGTCCAGTGACAGTGAATAGTTTGACGTCGAGCAAAGAGCAAAAGACATAATAGATAATCTTTTGCCGCCGGAAACGCGGAAGATTTACCTAAAAACTTACGAAAGTTCTATGGACTGGAGGAATAATTAATGTTTTTGTACTAAATTGACTATTTTTCTCGCACTCAAAGTGAAATGTACAGTTTGCACCTCGAGACTAAACGCCAACTTAATATACCCTCGGTTTCATTGACTCCCTCGCAAGCTCGGGAGTCAAACCACCTCTGTTATATTATGGCTTCGTTTAGTCCCTCGTTATAAAATATACCATTTACTGTTCTATAAAAAAAAAGTAAATACAATGCTGTTTTTATGACCGCTGGTATTCGGAACCATGAACCTACAAAGTAGGTAAATGTAATGTGAATTTAAAAATACCTGTAAAATTGTTTCAGACCTAAGTACTTTCTGTTTCCGTCACTTTAGCATTCACAGAAAGAGTGTTTTCCGTTATGAATGCACAGACGGGATGACAGAAAATAGAGCTTCTATTGATTTAATTAAGTAAACATTTTATTTTTAGTTAGCCTGAGCTGTCCCACTCCTGGGCAAAGGCCTCCACCCATTGCTTCCACTTTTGTCTCGCCTCTTCTCGCCAATTAACGAGAAAGCCATCCAAGGCTTCCCACCATATTCTCCTCGGTCTGCCGCGACCCCGTGTAGCTGTCTCAGGGCTTCAGTTTTGTGATATGCGGCTATGAGTTTCGTCGGCATCCAGTAGACATGGCCTGCCCAGTCCCATTTTAGTTTACTTCAGTTTTTTTCTATTTGCTTCAGTGGGTTGTAAAGTAGTCCCCCAATGTGAAGGATGTCGGTCTATCAGCTCTCAGTGGCTGCAACTTAGAGTTATAGCGCTTACAAGAGGCCTAGACCAAGACGCGTCTCCGCGCGGGCTAGCCATCTACAAAATAAAACGAGGAAAGTGCCGAACCAATTTTTGAACTTTTGTTAATTTTTTTTAAATAAAAACCCGTTTTTGCCTAAAAAAAAAAAATATTTTCAACCTCCAACCTGGACTCTGGGACACGGAATGCGGACCAAAACACAGAGATGAAGGGTGAGTACTATTATATAAACTACATAGACTCTAACGTTACTTTTTATAAACAATTTGAAAAAACACAAAATTTTGATGATTTAGTATGAAAAAAAAAAAAATCTAAGGGTATTTTTTTTATACGAGGGTGCGGGTGAGTACAAAGTGGTCAGTACATAGGCGGAAGCCGGAGGCAGACCGAAACCATTCATAAAAGTAAATGTAAACGTATCCATGATCGTTATGACAAATCCCGTCACCTCTTAGACTATTAGAGAGACTCACGAATATTTTTTTAAACCGGCCAAGTGCGAGTTGAACTCGCGCACCGGAAGTAGGTATTTTGTTATTAAACTAAACATTTACGGTTTTCAGATTTTTTCCTTTGCAAGTGCGTACGACATTGCTTTTTGCCAAAGGAGAAAAAAATAATGGTGTATAAACGATTACGAACATTGAATTAATAGCTTAGTTTATAAGACTGATCGTTTTTAGTGTTTCGTTTGTGTACATACATATAGTAGACTTAGCGTTAGAAGAAGTAAACAAGTTTATTATGTTATGAATATGTGTATGTGAATACATAGATGTCAATAATACATAGTTTGACATACGTGTATAAAGGGTGTAAAAAACCTATTAACGAAGCCGAAAGGCACTTGTTCTCCCCGTCATTGCGATCATTTTTTTGTTCCACACCATACCTGGGAACCTTCTAGTTACGGAGATATTGGGGGTCAAAGTTCCAAGTATTTGACAAGTTTTTTTTTAATTCAAGTTTTGTAAGATTTTTATACACTTCCACGACCCCTGTACTATTCAATCCATCCATCAGCACAATGTTTAGAGTGCGTTACATTTAATTCTACCACAAAACATGATTTTTCACTCCAAAAAAAAAATTATTTCCCAGCAAAAACTTAGTTTGATGTACAGAATGCTTGTTTGACGGCTTCGTGATGAGGTTGTTTACACCCTGTATAGAAAAAGTTAGAGTAAAACGTAAATATTGTCACGCGGTCCTCGTCACGATAAGTTTCGCGGTTAGTAAGGAAAATTACACAATGTTTTCCCGCCTTTTTATCCAGTTGTGATTGGTTAAGCTTTTTCTGCCTTTTTATGAATTATTGTGATTGGTTTATTACTTATTTTAGCAAAATTTGTATAAACAAGTGCGTGTCGGGCCACGCGCTGGAGTTCCGTAGTAGCCCGCTATATTTTAGATTTTGTTTTTCAATGCAAGGCTTCACCCGTTATAAACAAGCAACCACTTCATCTTATACACTTTATAGGATTTACTCTAAGGATTTTGTATTTATTACAAAATTATCCAACAACCTAGTTCAACGACTATTACTGCTAAACTAATAAAGTTATCTTAACCGCTATAGTTTTCCTTTAAAGTTCATAAAATGCACAATCATCATGAATTTTTGTCAGATTTTTCAAGCCAGCAGTTTAGCTTTTAGAGGGGGGGGGGACGCCCTACTGGAACAAAAATTTGCACTTTAAAGTTCAATATTTTGTAAATGGTCCAACCTCTAAGTTATTTTAAAAGACCTATTCTACGATACCCCCACACGATGGGGAAGACGGCGTAAAAAAAAATCACTCCCACTTCACATCATGTACCCCTACATGATGTGAAGTGGGAGTGATTTTTTTTAGCTACCCTAAAAAAAAAATTTGCTAAATTTTATTTTACCACTTTGTTGGCGTTATTGATAATCACACCTCTACAAAATTACAGCTTTCTAGTACTAACAGTCTCTTAGCAAAACCTCGGACAGACAGACAGACAGACGGACATGGCGAAACTATAAGGGTTCAGGACTACGGAACCCTAAAAAGGGCCACTTCTACCTACACAAATGCACCTGTAGTAGTGCACAGCCACTCATTCGTATCCGTACTGCTTGAAATACTTTGATACGATTTTCACGATTTGATAATTTACGAGAAAGGATTTATTATTCATTTCGAAATAGTGCGGCATCGCCTAGCCATTACACTGAAACGTTTCTCGTGAATCAATTTATTTAATCGTGACAATTGCATCAAAATACTTTCAGTAAAAAGTTCCGAGGGAAATCACGGACTGACAGACAGATACGGTGTGGAACTTTATTTACTTTAATATTTATTGATTGATTAGTAAGCATAGGCACATCACATACACCATTAAGCAATAAAATGTTCTAAACTGGCCGTGTAAGAAGAAAAAAAAATACTTGAAAAAAATATTTTTTTAAATAAAATTTGTCTCCTTTCATGATTCTAGGTCAACGGGACTTATCTATCCTATAGGATTGCCTTGTGAAATCGCAAAATATGCGACTACGGTCATATCTTTCGATCGCGTAATGCTCCAAGAAGTAGCAGACCTGCGAGTGTTTGAGATTAATTCCAGCTTGATACCTCCATGCGTTCCTTAGAAAAAGGGAAAGAAAGGGCTTGATCTTGACAGACCGACCGACGGACAACAAAGTGATCCTCTAACTAAGCTAAGGGTTCCATTTTTGCCGACTGATGTACGGAATCCTTTAAATGATAATAAATTGTAAAATTGTGTAAAAAGCTCCAAAAAAATGTTTTTATTTATTTATTTATTTAGTACATGGAGGGCTTACAGCTAATAAAAACAGAAAAAAGGAAACCATAGTCACCAGAAAGCCAATTACAAGTCCTCACGTATAGTCTTCTATTAGTAATCTATGGTGTAAGCACAAGAACACAAAACACACAGCTTTAAATAAGTAAGAAGCTATCTATAAACTAGTTTAAAACGTCAAAAATGTAATATACCTAAGTGTTTTACTATTATAAAATACTGTTCATTTTATTTTATCTGATCTTAGAGTACGAATACTTCATTCATCATATCATTTCTCGTACAAAACGTTAAGAACCCTTAACTTATGATATGACCATATCACTAGTTAAGGGTTCTTAACTTTTTAAACTACTACTTACTACTACTTCAACGAGTGAGTTCAGGGTCCTGACTCACTCGTTGCCGGTTTTTGATTACGAAGTACCTAGGTACAATCGACCGCTCTCGTAAGTGGTAACACTTTGACCTTAAATGCGAAGCCAGCATACACTGGTTTTGTTTACATTGACGTGCGGCCTCGCTCGGCCTTCTTTTGAAGATAATCAGATAATGCATTGAGCGCCATTTAAGACATCAATAAAAATGGTGTAGGAAACATTGAACTTTATAGACCCACTTAATCGAATTATCAATAGCTAATTTTAACGTTTCTATACTTTATCACTGAAGGTTCAATGAAATCTAGATAGGTACAAGAAATTATATTCTCATCGACTCATCGGGGACATTCAATGATCGATTTAATCTCCAATAGACTAGGTAGAGGTAGGTATAGGTACCCTATAGCGTTAGTTCCCACCCCAACTTAATCTATTTTTTTTCCACTTATTTAATGCGAAACTTTAATTTTATTTAAACCATTTGACAAAATATACATCAAATATTATTATTTAATATATTATTTAAATTTAATATTATGAATTTGTGACGCTTGAAATGGGAATTAATAGGTATTTTAACACACTTGACTCAAAACATGGATAATATTATTTATATCTATTGGCTGATCTCATGTTGGGGAGGCGGAAATGCACAACCCACGTAAGTTAATGAAGATGAAAATTGTAATGTAGGTAAGTACTGTATCATTGCGTCAGATTTTAGGTAAGTACCTACTAAACTAGGTACCTATAAGATTTATTTATTTTGGGAAAACAAACAATTGTACAAAATATTATAACTTATTAGAAGTAGGTACAATACACGACGTTTCTACAAATTGCTCAGACCAAATAAAAAACCAAGACATAGCGCTGTAAACAATAAAGTGAAGCTAGCGCAAAACTAAGCTCCGCTCTGTGCGTACACGCTCACACGCACTTATTTACATCAAACTACAGTTAAACTAAGGTCAAAAAATAAACAGATGTTTACGAAACCGGCATCATTTTATTGTTCGCAGCGCTGTGTCCTGATTTTTTATTTGGTCTGAGGTTTAAAGATACAGTGTAGACACAATATATTAAATTACAATAACGTATAAGAAAGAAGACAAAATAATAATAATAACGACAGAAAGAGTAAAAAAAAAATGTTTTTAAATAAAAAAATATAATACTTAAACAAATAGTAAAGGGGCAACACAACAATCATTACTAATTACACAATTGCAGACTATTGACTAAAACTTTCTTAAAGCATGATTTTTTTGTTTAGTGACAATATACTGGATTAATTTGCTCAAAAATTAACAGAATCGATAGCATTCAGGAGTACTTAGATATCGCCATGTCGAACTACAATGTTGCCAGAAGTCTGCTGCATGTTTTAATAGTTGTTCACTATAAAACATGCAGCAGACTTCGGGCGGACCCGCCTAAACCGTAACCTAAACCTTTTGAACACAGGGAGAAATCTATGCACCTCGCCTCGGTTAAATGAGAGAGCCGAGATCGGCAAACTGAAAATTCTGTTCAACCCATTACACAAGCCATCGCAACAAACATTTTGCATACATTTACCGTAAAAATGAAATATTTAAACAACGTTATATTAGCATATATTGCGAGCGCCGGCTATAGAAATTAAACCTGAATGTAAATCCCGGTAATATCATTTAACCGATGCGCTGGCCTAGCCTTTTTCCTGACAGTCCCTTTTTATGTTTTAACTTTAATGTGATACGATGGCCCAAGTCCACCATAATAAAAATAACCCGGGGGCTAAAAGGATCATTAAATCGTAAAAATGTTTTCCACGTTATTCGGGGAATAGAGATAATGACTAACTAAAAAAAAATATGATTCTGTTTAGTCCGTCAGTTATATTATCGAAAAATATTGTATACGTGTTTTTTGTTTTATCAAATTAATAAAAATTGACGAAGATAAAACGTGACAAAGATCATGACTGGGGGCTTGTGACGTCGTATTTGAGTAAAAAATGTACTCAAATGTGACGGCACATGAGTTTTCGACGCACTGTATCGTCTTTATTTTTTATTTTCCTACGTGAAAAAAGAAAAAATATCATGTGTCCAATATTTTTTGGAAATATATCTGACAGACTAATTAGATTTTTTTTTGTCATCTAGTCTATTGCTTTATTTCAAGGAATAGACATTTTTTGTTTAGAGTTCCTTACTCAGAACCCAGTTGACTCGCTCAGTGACACAGAAAAAAAAATGTAAATTACAGATTATTTATAAACCCAAGTAAAAATATGCGGAAATTAAATTAGCTAAGAAAGTCCCAACAAACTGAGCCTTGCATTAAAATCTTTGCTTAAGCCGAGCTCTAAAATAAAGCTCTCTCTAAGCCTTTTATGAGGAGCCATGTATTTCTTAAAACAATTAATGTTGTTCCATAGCTGCGTAATGCTGCGAGAAGTTTTCTCAAAGGCTTAACATGGCTGTCGTTTCCTCTAAGGATTAGCCAAACTACTTTGTTACTGTTGCTCGTCTGCGATATTTGTTGGCACAGCGTTGTTGCTTAATTAGTAAAAGGATGGAGGATTAGCCTCATTAAGTGTTGTTCATAACCAGTCTGAACTATATCTACTCATATTCAGATGATGCCATGGCAGTTTAAGCGGAAACTTGCCGCGATGGACCACGACCAGAACCATTAGATGGTTACTTACATTGCCATATTAAGACTTGTTGATGGTAAGTCTTGTTGCATTTTTAAAGATTTTTAAGCGTGCAGAACAGTAAGAAAAATCTGTGAACGGTTTACGGGATCCTTTTTTTAGCACCTTCAACAATACAAGTAATAAAAACAAACTTGTATCATAATTCAAAGGGACCAGTCTCTCCCTGAATAACAATGCGATGAAATTTATTACTCAATGAACAGTGGATTTATATTTCTCCAGGAAGATCCCAGGAGGGAACTTTCAAAACTCTCCGAAATGATTTGCGGACTCAGACAAAAGTTGGGGCCGAGAAAAATTCGTTTGTCTCGCGCTTAAATTTTTATTTACAAGGTTAATGTTTATATAACAAAAACCACAAATATTCTCCTAAATTCGGGTACACACCGTGCCACGGAAGATGAGACCTGTCACATCACTTGAAACGAATGAAACTTTGTGAAATCTTGATTATGCCTCGAGGTAAAACATTAAGAAGACAAAGTAGAAAGATGGTTTACGACCTGTACACCTATATGTCAAAATAAGTATTTCTTTACACAATTAACTCTTATGCAAGTGGTGTAACAGGTCTCATCTTTCGTGGCACGGATTGTACGTCCTGTTTGGTAACTTCCCGTTTCGCCAACTAAACAAATGACGTGCATAACAAGTGAAATAAAACCGGCCAAGTGCGTGTCGGGCCACGCGCAGTGTAGTGTTCCTTAATAGCCCTTAACGGGCTAATTTTAGATTTTGTTTTTCAATGAAAGTCTTCACCGTTATAAACAAGCAACCACCTCATCTTAGTCACTTTAAAGGATTTATTCTAAGGATTTTGTATTTGGTACAAAATTATCCAACACCCTAGTTCAACGACTATTACTGCTAAACTAATAAAGTCATCTTTACCGCTATATTTTTCCTTTAAAGTTCATAAAATGCACTATCATTATGATTTTTATAAGATTTTTCAAGCCAGCTGTTTAGCTTTTAGAGGGGGGAGACGCCATAATGGAACAAAAATTTGTACTTTAAAGTTTAATATTTTGTAAATGGAGCATTCAATCGAAAAGCAGTAGTAGCAACCCCTAAATCATTTTAAAAGACCTATTCAACTATACCCCACACAATAGGGTAGACGACAAAAAAAAAACCATCCCCACTTCACATGTAGCGGAGCTACCACAAAAAAAAAAAAAAAAAATACCACTTTGTCGGCGTTATTGATAAACACACCTCTACAAAATTACAGCTTTCTAGTACTAACGGTCTCTTAGCAAAATCTCGGACAGACAGACAGACAGACGGACATAGCGAAACTATAAGGGTTCCTTGTCAGGGCTACGGAACCCTAAAAAGGTACCTTTCTAAACTATTTTTATTGAAAAATAGGAAGTTAAATGAAATAACAAAACGCACGGGTGTGAAATACATTGCATGTTGAACCTATTCGTAGTGCGAAATAAACCAATTTTCGAGGAAGTGTCAATACACTTCCTCGAAAATTGGTTTATTTCGCAACATTTATTTCCAACAGCGTGTGCAGGAATAGAAATTATATAATAGTTATTTGTTATACAAGAGTGCAAAGTTGCTTTTTAACCGCGTGCTCAATTTTGATAACCGAGCAAGCGAAGGATTCTAAAATTGAGTCACGAGCGCAGCGAGTGATTCAAAAATTAGAATCCTGAGCGTTAGCGAGGGAATCAAAAGAGCACGAGGTGAAAAATCTGTAACTTTTCATCCCACCTCAGCGAGGAAATGACTAAATGCAAAAAAAAAAAACATTTACAATCACAAGATACTTTTATTTCAGTTTAGGTGTTAACTACTACATTATGATAGGTAAGTATTACAGAATAATCTTTAAATTATAACAAATAATACTTAGGTACAATTAAGAAAAATTTAAAGTAACGTTGCTACAGTTAGTTAAGTTGAGTGTAATATTTATTTATTAAAACTTTATGCACAAGTAAAAACTGTACAAAGGCGGACTTAATGCCTTGGGCATTTTCTACCTATTTTTTTTCAATTTTTTTAATATCGTACTATTTCAAATCCTTCTCGCGTGATTGTTGAGGGAGAAAGCTCATTTGCGCATTATTAACAGTTTCAGTCAATTCTGTTGGCGTCAAATAAACTTCTTGGTCGCCAAAACCACGTATTTTACGTTTTTCACTTGTTTTTAACCTAAGGTTTTAACAATTGACCTGACAAGAAAATGGCGCGCGCAAAGCAAATTATAAAAGTACCCAAGAAGGTTCCGAGTCTGAGTTTTTAACAAATTAAAAAAGGTTGTACCTATGATAAATTCGGCACCATGGAGGTAGAAGTAAATAGGTTTAATGATGTTTTGAATTCACAAACTTAGTGCACACGATGTTCTAAATTCAATTTACTTTATCCTCTAGAGGATAAAAACGACTTTTGCACTCAGATATCGAAGAGCAAAAATACTCTTTCCGAGATGGGGGGATGAAAATATACTTAGTCCAAATTGGTTCAATGTCTATAGTCGGTGGTGATTCTTTTTTTAATCTCGGCAAATTAAGAGATGCGTCTTTACGGCGTTAATATTTTTTGAATATTTAAACAATGTTTATAAATAGAATATGATCAAAAACATGATTATTACAATAAAAAAAAGCGTTTATGAACAAATTAACATTTATTTATGTTCTAAATTCAAAAATATTTGAATTTTATATTTTTCATATTAGGCTTTATACCTTTGCTTCTCCTTCAACCTGGCGAAAGCAAAGCGCGGAAAAAAAAGCAAATTTAAATCATAGTTTCTTTAATTCATGACAAAAATATTTTTCGTTCTTTTATTTAATTTATTTCTTCAAAAGTGTATTGAAAAACGTTGTTTGACGTGGACATTTGTTATTGCAGTTCTCAGCTCAATAACACCCAAACTTTCTCCATTTGTGTCAAAATGTTTATTCCCGTTTCGTCAACCATTTTCAACTGGTTTTTTCTACGGTACAGTCAGCTCCCAAAGTTATATTATAAGGAAACCTCTTGTTGATGTTGCTGTTCTTTTTTTTTGTCTCTCTCTGGCACACTAAGGTTTGCTACGAGAGAACTCAATTTGGAATTAGTACAGAAAGTACTAGGAGAGCAGAATCAAGAAGGAGATGTTGGGGTCGCTAAAATCATCTTTTTAGTGAATACCCAACAAAAAGTAGGTACTAGGAGAACGGAATCATGAAGGGCACACTAAGATTTGTTACGAAAGAACTCAATTTGGAATTTGAACAACAAATAACCTGGTCAACATTCCCAGGGATTGGAAGGTAGAAAAACATATCCGGATTTCCCATACCGCATCGCTTGACACAATTATCATCAATTGAAGTAAACAGCAGCCATTTATTTGTTTGAAATACCAACATATGATAAATGATGTTTATTATGCAAGTAGGTTTTTACAAACACTTTTACACGTCATTTTTTAAAACTAGATGGGGCCGGTGTTTCGGACCTGACTACTCTGAGAAGAAACAAACTCTTTTGAAATCCAGACATAATCTTGCTCAATTCACATGAGGACTATGCAGATTAGTGTCTAAGATGGTACTCTTTTGAAAGAAAGACACAGAAAGAAAGAACCACACAGATTTGAGTGGACCTGTCCAGTCAGTGCAAGCATTTGTCAGATATCGTGTAGCTCGACTTATAACTCAAGGAGCTCAACGAAACATATTTCCGAAACGAAGCAGAAAAAGTAATTAATAAGTAAATTAAAATAATAAATGTAGGTATCCAATATATATATCCGTACCTCCTCTATAAGTTAAATTTACTTAGCTGCTTAATCAAGTACCTAAATAAACGTCATTATTACACAGACAGATGAACAAAATATGGCCTATGAATATGGCCTCGCCAACGACGTTACGAGAGTAGCAACCTACAAAGCAAGACCTCGCTAGAGTATGCGGGTTGAGTTGCTGACAGCTGGAAGAATCGTTTTATGTCAAATAAAACCTCCCAAGTACAAGCTGGACTCGCACATACAGGATTCCATAGCACAAAAACATATGAAAACAATGTTTTTAACGCTCATGCAGATGTAAATATACGCTCAACAGTTAATATAAATTTGTTTATCATAGTATGTGTGATATTATGATTCTGCCAAAGCGGCCATTTTAGACCCCCTGGTAATAACTGTAAGAAGTTACCTTTAAAAAAACATTTTTGTGAGCTGGCAATAACGCCGACGACTCCGCTGCCAAGCCAAGCGCCAGTGGGACGCCGTTTTCGCGCGCGGTTCAAAGCATTCGCGATAGGCTCGTTTAATTTCCATAAGTTTTACTGTTTATTCCTGTTTTCTTTGTTTTCCTAGTCCTGTGTTTTATACTGTTTACCCTAAAAATATACTTTTTACTAATTAACGTGCGTGAACTCTTTCAATTAGAGCCCAATTATCAAAACCCCTGAGAAAACGAGCGTGCAACGAGAATATCAACGAACCACTTCGTTACATTCGTATTCGTACCGCCCATAAACATCACCCGCGAAAATCCGGATGTCCGAGCGAGTAACAGGAGAACTAGTACCCTGTTACCATGCCGCCGAAACATCCGAAGAAACCTACCAGAAGAGATCAGAATTCGAAACGGACGTGGAAAAAGCAGGACGATGGTGCCAACAACAACATCAAAGAACATCACCATGTCCGAAGAGATGCTTCAGACTTTGGTTTGCAATATTACCAAAAACCAGGCGGAAGCTAATCGCATCCTTATAGAGAGCATACTGGCAAATAAGGATGAACCGTGCTCATCATCACCACGAATACCTGATGCACGCGAAAACGTGCGGTGGTCGGGTAATTTCGCCAAGTGCACGGCGCAATTTGATGGGATATCGAAGAATGCGGAGGAAATCAAGGCGTTCATCGAAGCCATTGAAGTATATCGCGACTGCACCAACATCAGCGACGAGCACGCGCTGCTGGTCGGCGAGGCCGCCATCTGGTGGCAAGGCGTGAAGGCGTCGGTACGGTTGTGGTCCGTCGCGCTGCAACGGCTACGTGGGATGTACGGAGTGCCACGACCGGGTTACAAATTATTTCGTGTCATTTTTCGTACTGCAGGGCTATTACGTATCTTTCCGATATCCAGTGACTATCAAGCTTCGGTTGTACACCGAACTTTGATGACAACCGTCAATGTCATAATATTGGTATTACGTATCACACTGAGTGGATATCACTTTACGGTAGCTAACAGGGTCATACATAATGCGAAACTAACCTTTTGACAATTAATTGATGGACACTGAGCCCAGTTACCATCATTTCGAGCTGTCAATAGAGATACGTAATAGCTCTACAGAACAAGATACTAAACAGGCCGACGTATTTATATGTAAAGTGCGCGCTGTAATATCTAAATTGCCATATGTTGTACCGGAAGTGATGGTGATAGACATTGTTTAAGGATTGTTACACCGTAGGATAAGGAAACGAGTGTCTCGCGACGAGGTGGACGATCTGGTGCAGCTATTAGCGAAGGCCAGGTTTGTCGAGGAGTCACAGTATACTCATTCTATCGCGGGCCCCATGCTTTACGATATACTTTTGAAAGCCGGCGTTGTTTTTAAGGAAATTTCACGTACCATATTGCTTGCTTATGGATCACAGCAAGTGGGTAATGTGCTCGAGTGTACCACTGACGTAATATTACAGGGACGCGTTGTACCTATGATGTTTATCGTGTTTCCAGACGCGCAAACCCGTACATTATTAGGTGGGGACTTTATTTTGAATGCGGGAATGATGTTAGATTTACCTCAAAGCAGCTGGTGTTTTGACAACGAACCAGAATGCTGGCATCCTTTTATCACTAGTTTTGACTTATCTACCGGCGGCCAAATGGAGATGATGAAGGTGGATGCTTCGAACCTTGTGCTAAGGGATGATGAATGCACCATGTTGACAGCTGATCAGAGGATACAACCGAATGCGTTTCTGTTAAAGAGGTCCGACCGCTTCGAAAGGGGTGGGCCACCAACAGAATATGCCACGCACCGGTTGAAGATTGACCCACATCAGGAACCCATCGCCTCACTACCTTACCGGATGTCTCCTAGTAAGAGAGCTCTGCTGGAACAGGAGTTGCAGAAGTTGCTGGATACTGACGTAATAGAAGAATACGAGTCTCCTTGGGCTGCCAACGTTGTCCTCGTGACGAAGAAAGATGGAGGGGTTCGGCTATGTGTAGATTACAGGAAGCGGAAGGCTGTAACTGAGCCTAATCGCTACCCACTCCCGCGCATCGAAGACGTTCTACACGCTGCTAAGAACACCAGTTTTATGACAACGTGTGACCTCCGATCAGGTTATTTACAAATTGCTGTGGAGCCGTGACAAGACTGCGTTCGTGGGCCCGCTTGGTTGTTTTAGGTTTAAAAGGATGCCAATGGGTTTGAGGAATTCAGGAGCGGCTTATGGACCGATTTAGATCCGGGAAGGAATTGGCTGATGTTTGCATACTAACGTATTTAGAGGACGTCATCATCCTATCCGAGTCGTTTCTCAAGCACCTGGAAGACTTGAACGCTGTCTTTGACCGGCTGGAGATGTACAGTCGTGGTCTTTTCCGCCTGATCAGTAAAAGTTTAGGCCTATTAGGAAAGCGTTAATTTTGCGCGCAAAATAACAATAACTCTCGTTTTGCGTGCGTCGTCAGTGCGCTTAGCCGATCGGTATTTCATTCATTATTTCTATACAAAGTCAACGGGGCGGGGCTAGAGAGCGTTTCTATGTTGCTAGTGCAAGCAAAAATTAGCTTTGCAAACTACGCCGACATTGCTAAACCTCTGACGGATCTCCTCAAAAAGGACAGCCAATGGACCTGGACCTCAAAACAACAAAATGCCTTCGATTGAATCAAGGAAAAGTTAATCTCCGCTCTGATTCTGCGTCAGGCCTACGAATCGATACCGTTTACGTTGAGGACCGACAGCAGTGTATATGACCTCGGGGCTGTACTGATGCAGGGGGAGGGACCCGAGGAAAGACCAGTCAAATACACCAGCCGTTTGTTGTATAGTGGTGAAAGGAACCTTAACACAACGGAAAGAGAGGCGCTAGCAGTTGTGTGGTTGTGCGGCTACCAAGTTCCGCGCGTACATCGAAGGATCAGAGATTGTGATAAAGAGTGACCACCAACCTCTGCGATGGCTCTTGACTATTAAATCACGAAGCGGTCGTTTGGCGAGGTGGTACCCTCTAGGAGTACAACCTCCGTGTAGAGTATACACCTGGTAGGTCAAAAACTAGATACTTTTTGTTTGTAAATGCATACCTACTTATTATACCTACATATAAACATCCATGACTCGGAAACAAATGTCCATGCTCATCACACAAACATTTGTTTCTACCGGGATTCGAACCCGGGACCCAACGAACGTAAGGCAACCTCACTACCGCTGCGCCATTCGGTCGTAAGAAGTATCGAAAAAATGATAATTTACCAAAAATATACTGATCATTTACTGAGTAATAGCCTTTAACTGTACTCTCTGATAAATAGTTATTTTTTGTAAGAGGTTGTAAAAGGTTGTAAAATATTAGGAAATATACATTTTTTCTTCTGACAAACTTACAATTTCTAAGAGATACCATAAGACTTAGAGCTAAACACAAATAATTTTAGTCATAACTTTCAAAATTTAAATTTCAGGACAAAATCACAGAAGATAAATCCTGTAACACTAAATACTCGCATCAGTCTAAAAGACCGATATTCTCATAATACGCCCATATATAAAGGGTGTAAAACACCTCTTAATGAAAACGAAAGGCACTGGTTCTCCTCGTCATTGCAATCTTTTTTTTGTTCTACACCATACCTGGGAACCTTCTAGTTACGGAGATATTGGGGGTCAAAGTTCCAACTTTTTGACAACTTTTTTTTTAATAGGTACAACTTTTTCATGTAAAATTTTTACTTTAAATACCTCCACGACCCCCGTACTATTCAACCCATCAATCAGCACAATGTTTTGTGTGCGTTACATTGAGTTCTACCACAAAACGTGATTTTTCACCCTAAAAACCCCTTTGCGTAACATAATTTGATGTACAGAATGCTTGGTTGACGGCTTCGTGATGAGGTGGTTTACACCCTGTATGTGCTATTCGCACAAAGACAGTATTCGTCCTGAAAGGATAGTAGCAACTAAATAATGTAACTAACAGGAAGTGCAAAATGCCATTATAAACGAAAAAATCACGAAATATTGTTTCATCGGTCTCACAGACCAATGCAATCGAGTTTATGAAGGATAGGTGTAAGGTGTAACCATTTACAATTTCGCGCGCAAATCGCGCGCGCAGGCGCAGCCACAGTTCGCGCGGTTTCTTTTGTAATTAATAATATCAGATACTAGGCTTTTTACAGGTCCTAAACTGGAAAAAAATCATATTGTTTGATATAATGATAATAGTAGTCTAAACTTAGACTGTTAGTGAATTAATTCGGTGTTAAAAGTACTACCACAGAGTACTCTATTTCTTTTTTTCGTCTTGTAGTATTTGAAATTGAAAAACTTTGACACAAGGGGTTGATTGACATTTGACATCACCATTCACCATGGAAAATTTATCAGTGTAATGTCAACAGCTGCAGTCACCAGTCAAAACAAACTAAAAAGTCAAGAGGAAACTGATACAATTTTACGACGTACATAGACCAAGTACATGCTGGAGCATTTTTCATAACTCGGAATTCATCACTGATGTGGTCATTCTTGGTGACAAAACAAAAAACGGAAGAATTGTGAGTGAACTTAGATATGTAAGAAATTGTGTGATGTTGATGTTACTACTACAATCACACCTTGATGTGCAGTAAAATTGCATACCTTATAGTAATAATTAAATTCAGCACATAAAGTGGCAATAATTATTTATCAATAGTCAGTACTATATATGTTAACATTGAGATATAGCTGGCTGAGTTCTAAAGTAAATTATCTTAAACAAAGAACAAAGTATGTTAGTAGAAAGAAATCAGTGATCTTATGCGCCTGATGATGAAGAATGAGTCACTATAACAATGATTATTTATTTATTAAAAACATAAGTCTGTGGAAAGTAGTTCAATTGTAACATTATTGTAACAAACTTGCTCATGTCTCCATTTTTCTTAATAATTATTAATGAGAGTTATTCTTACTTGAAATTATGATGCAATCTGTATTTATTTCAGAATAAGATGGCTTCAGATCAGCTTGGTTTAATACAACAAGTTGAAAATTTTGAAACACTTCCTGAATCTGTTACATTACAAAATGAAGATTGTGCGAATGTTGAAAAAGCTGACGAAGCTATGATGAAGTTATCTCCTGTACAGATACAGCAGGAGTATTATGAAAACTTAGGGGACTGCGACTGGGTGAAGTAAATATGATGATATATTTAATCATTGAATTGCATTATGGCCCATATTAAAACCATCAAAGATCAATTATATATTTTGAAACAAATCAATAATAATAACATAGTTTTTAGGGTTCCGTATCCGAAGGGTATCCAACAGGAATTTTTAAAATTAATTATCCTTACAAAAACCAAATTTTTTTTTGGCCATTTTGTCTAATGTTTTATAAATAATGGTAGGTACGGACACCTTCGTGCTCAAATCCGACTTGCACTTGGCCGGTTTTTCTTAGTTATTTTTTTTTTTAATATCTTCTTTTTTTAGAACTAGCAATTGAAAATAATAATAAAAAAATGTCAGACTGCCAACATGCTATGTGCTTGTACATAATTAAAATGTGATCTCATGTGATGTATGATGTGTTAACAATGATGATTTCAGTATTTCTATTAAAAGAAATTCATTAGGTTAGGTATATTAGTTTTTATTTCCATTCAAATAAGAATCAGAAAATTGTAACTATCAATATTTAGAAACTTGAATGTGGTTTATCTGACACTACAGGAAATCTAAGTACTTTACATAATATCAGCTACATTTAGAGTGTTTTGATTTCCCCTTGAACAGCGGAAACCACATTTTATACAGCCATACTTTTCATGATAAACCAAATAAAAGACTGACTATGTTGAATATTTTTTCATTAAAGAGTCAGTTTATGTAAAACAAGGAAGTGGTCTTATAAGGGTTCCGTTTTTCCTTTTAAGGTACGGAACCCTAAATATCAATTTAAATATTTGTTGAATAGCTAAGTTTTTTTTACAGGTATGAGAAAAGCAATAGGAACTATTTGCTTCAAAATGTTGCATTTGCACTCTTTGGTGGTCCAAGCTATGAAGGGGAGTTAACCGAAGTTGTTGGTGATCAGAACGCTCACCTTGAGGGTTACACAACCAGACAGAAGGAACAAGTCATGAGAGTATATGAAAAATTGTGTGAACAAAGTAAGTATCTTGCATTACATCATTGTTACATCATTTTAACGAGTAATGCAAAATACCACTCACCATATATGTAATTATGTGGTTAGATTGGGCTTAATGGGCTGCGCTTACCCTGAATAAATAGGGATAAGGGCAGGGGAATGAAGATAAATAATGGGCTGGTATCCATAACTCCACATCCAATGGATTATGGAATATGTTCAGCAAGTAAAACAGCAAGCATTTGCAAACAGAGAACAGCATTTTTTTTTATTATGATAAATCATGCAATCTACCAATAACACTCATTGAATAACAATCTTATGTAGGCCATGTTGACAAAAATATGGGCTGATTCTGATTGAAGTATGAAACATGCATTTTCAGCAATTTATTTACAGAATATTTATTTCTAGGTAAATATTCACACAATGATGATGACATAGTAATGTCAGTACTTCTTGTTGTGTGTGCTAAACCAAAGCCGCTGAAATTCTATCAGTTGCAGCCGTCAAACTACTGGTTAGACCTTCATGAGAGAACGGACAGTGACATGTGGTGTACTGCTGTATTTAGAATTAGAAAGTGTATACCTACTACCGTTGGCAGTAAGTATAAAAACTTGTTATAAAAAAATATATATAAATAACATCTAATTATCTAGGAATTTCTTGATTAGGTACTTTATTAAACAACTACAACAACATTTGAAAAATATGACATTTAATTTTTATTTATTTTTTATTTTATTAAATTCCAATACTAAATAAGTTGACTGTAGAATAATTATTGTTATAATTAATCAATCTTTATATGTATTGACATTGTATATCTTTACTATGTACTTAGCATCTCTAGTGTCTTCTGTACTTTTGCATGCCTTTTGGTGAAATATGACTGTTGCTATTATATTTTTTATGTCACCGTGTATGTACCCATATTTGCAAAATAAACATCTTATCTTATCTTATCTTATCTCGCCTGTAATCGCCCAAGGGTTAGGCAGAGGTGTACTTTTAGTCCCATGTAATAAGGTGAGAGTATACGAAAAAAAATTCATAAATGAAATTCCTGAAACAACCCAAACGAACCTTGAACCTCATGCTTAGCAGTCGCGTTTATTGTTATTTTTGCTGTTGATAAAAAAAGGCGATAGAAGAAAATAAAATAAATGAGCTACCAAAACTCAAAAAGTGATGGTAAATTAAATAAATTACTTTAGTTGTATTTTTTTTTTCAAGGAAATTACTTAGCCAATTATTTTAAGGAGATATTAGTGTAGTTACTTAAAATATTAATTTAAAGATCGTTTTTTTTTTTTGTTTTGAGTAATCGTGATCGTGTTCATCAATATAAATCACGTCTTCAAAGTTTCTCTAGTGTAATGATTTATTTTTGTATAATGACTGATTTTTTTTCTGTTTTAGTGAAATCCTGCCGCGTTTACATTGACGAAAATGCACGCGTTTATCAAGACTGGGATTCGTACTTAACTGACAATACTTTGCCAAAATGTGTTATCATTGTACCTGAAAACGGAGAATATTCTGGAACTCTTCTTGAGGTAACAGTTTTTTTTAAAATTGTCCTTCTAGACGAAATCCGTAGAGAGTAATGGCGGTGAACTGCATCTTTTAGTTTTTATTTTTTTATTTTTGTAGTAGTTCAACTTGGAATCAACTCTATTCACTGTCGTACGTTCTATAGTACGAAATCAAAGATATGGCCTCATGCCAAACAATAAACATAATTTACGCTTATGTACATAGGTAGGTATACCTACTTAGATGTCAGACCAATTTGTTTTTACCAAAACTTATAATATAAAACTCTCCCCTTCTTCGCATAGCGCCTTTTGTCGGGACCAAAGCTATCCTATCTTTCAAACTGGAACACAACATTCACATAAAAAAATATTGAAATCGTTTGGTTGGTTTCGGAGATTAGCTTGTACGAATATAACTACGTACTAAGATTAGAACTTTACTATTACAGGGCGAAGAAACTTTCGCGGTAAAACTGACAGTAGCGCCATCACCAACATTGGGTATAAAGGCCCGCGTGCTAAGTTCCGTAGACTCTGCTACTACGATCGCGTCTATAGGCGCCATCGGTGTGATAGGCGTGGCGGCGTTCACGCCCGTGGCGCCGGTCGTGCTAGCGGGCGCTGCCGCGGCAACTGTGGCTACCGGCGTCTATGGCCTTGTTCGATCCTCGCTGCATTTGCACGATAGAAGCGCCCATGAACAGGTAAGGAAACACTGTTACTAATCAGGTCACTTTGTGAGCTTTCAATATGATTTCCGTTGAATTTGTATACTCAGACTTACCCACTCTTATTAGCACTACACGGGTTAAGTTTCGCGTATAGTGGATGCTGCGCATGAGGTTAGGAATCGCCCTGCTTGAACCGAGTCGAGCAACTAACTGCATACAGCTGGGTGAAGGCAACCACAACCTCACGTAGTGGGGTTGGCCGGTGAAAGCTGAAAGCAGATGGCGCTAGCATAGTTTGTTCCCAATCTGACCAATGAGGTCAAGCCATTTTGAAATTTAAAATGACATTACCAGATTTTCTACCAATGACGATGCTTGGAACAAACTATGCTAGCGCCATTAGTTTCCCAGTTGCCATCCCCATTACGGCGAAGGTGCGGCAAGCGGGTATAAGCCGGTACAGAGGCGACGGCTCAACGCAAGCTAGACGAGGTCTCGCCGCCGTATGCTTTGTGTTTACTGTTTACTAGCTGATTCCATATCGAAGTGGGCTTTACGATGCTTACACAATGAAGAGAATCCCAAACGAATGTGTCTGAATGAAGTGATGCTGATCTCAGTGACCTTAAATCTGTTCGAAGTTATCTATTTAAAAACCTATTGTCTTAATCTTTTTCCAGACCATAAGCCCGACGGATGCGGAAGCCCGCGGCAGCTGGCTGAACATCGCGGCGTCGAGCGTGGGCCTGGCCGCCGGCGCCGCCAGTTCGCTGCTGTCGCGCTCCGCCGCTGCTGGCACCAACATGACCAAGGTATGTACTCGCATGAACTGCTGAGCGTGAGCCTGGCCGCCATTATGTTCCAGGGTTAACAATCAGCCTCTTAAGGTCTAACCATCAAACATGCATATTCATTCATGTAACTGTCAAGAATGACTTTTTCATGAAATAGTCATTCTTGACAGTTACATGAACTTAGAGCATTGTATTGATGATTTTAATGTTAATAATTCTGTAACTACATACGTCTTACAGCCGCGAAACATATTTTAATCAACATACAACCTCGCACTGGCCCGCAAATTGGAAAAAACGTAAGAAAATTTGAATTTCGCGGGCTACCCTGGAGCATCTCCCTTAAGTGCCAACTGCTGAGACTCAGGCTCTCCTTCTGTGTGAGCCGAGTGCTTGTTCGTATATACGACGTGTTTCCGAACGATATCGATAAACTTCGACCGGTCATTGTACTCATAATTATGAACAACTTTTACTATGGGACCAAACCCTGAATCGCGAAAAAAAAAATCAGCTCGAAGTTTATCGATATCGTCCGGAAACACTTCGTATATAAGACATGCCATCAAATTTTGGTTTAATCACCAGGGCCAACGCCCAGGCAATTACTTCATCTTTTGTTTCACACAGTGTTTAAATGAATGGTGCAAAACCTTGATCTATCTAATGTTTGTTACTCCACTGAATTATTTTGTTTTGTATTTTTTGGTTCCTCTGAATGATTTAAATAACAAGCTTGTTATTGTAGACAGGACAGGCGCTGGCGGTATCGGTAGAGGTGCTGCGGCACGCGAACATAGTCACTGGCGGAGCGGGCGTCGTCAACAGCTTGCTGCACATTATACTAAAGGTACGTATCGCCATATCGCAGGGTGTCTTAGGGAGGGACAATTTCACAAATTATAAAACCAACGCGACTAGTACAGTACTTACATCCAAACCCTTTTCAAGAGCTGTCAGTCTCGATATTCCATAAAAATGATGACGCTTACGGCTCTTAAACGCGGTTTAGATATGCAGATTACGTCCAAATTGGGACAAGACCACACTATTCCAAAACCACTGTAACTGCTGAAAGCCAGAATCAATAGTGGCTACCTCCAGAAAAGCCGCGACAATGAAGCTCGATGAAGTCCCAGAGAAGGATTTTAACTGTCTTCGATCCCGCAACGCAATTAATCAGAAATGTATAGCGGGTTAGAAAAAGTAGAGGAGTAGGAAAATCCATAATTTCCACTTCACGATCACTTCCAGTCTAATATTCCAGGACCCCAGGGCCGCCAGGCCTTACTTATTTTCTCATGAACAAGAAAGAAAGAAATATATTTATTTGGGACAAGCACAGGAACTACAGTAGTAATAATAAAAAAAAGAATCTAAAACTAAATAATAAAAAGAAGACCTGTGCGAGGCCAAAAAGGCTCCTATCTCAGCATGATACTGCGATAGATGAAAAACAAATACCGCAGCGCTGGTATTCTGATAGGGCCCACTGTGATGTCACAGTCACACCTACGGACACAAAATACATTTAAGCAAAAAAAAAAAAAAACATAATACTCACTTAAATAAAATAAACAGTAACAAAATGTGTGGCATCGAGTAGTGTGTTAGTATGTACTGTGAACGTAACGCATACTTGCTAACTTGTGCCGATGGCCTATTTTTCAATATGGGTGCTAAAGTTTCGTAAAAATAATAAAAAAAAAATTAAAGCCTGTGTGCTGATTTTTTGTGTGCTTGATGCCACACATTTTGTTCATGAGAAAATAAGTAGGGTCTGGCGGCCCTGGGATCTTAGTCTATTATTGGGGAAATTGGCTTTTGAAATTCATCGTGACAATCCAACAAGTTCGTTTGTTTTTGGTAAAATCAACGTGGCCCACTACCCGAGTTACGTTCTTGAAAGTGTGCCCCAAATATGTTATTCATTCCATAATCGTACCACCTATTTCACGACTACAGTATCATGTATTTCCGCACATATTATGTATATTTCAGTTACTCTATTTAACAGTATCCTTTCTCTTTAGTATCGCAAGCACGGAGAAAAACCGACGAAACTAGAACTGTTCCAATTCGCGTCGGCGACTCTGTTCTTCTGTCATGCTGTGGTGTCGAACCGGACCGCGCAGAGTATCATTGAAGACGCTCAAGCTAAAGCTATCAACGAGTATCGCACCACACTTCGGAGCAATAGACACAGGTCAGTAACAATAGTACATTGTGTATTAAGGGCGGTAAGTAAGGAATTACGATCGAGGCTCTAGTAGAAGCCCGAAGTCGAAGACAGGGCTTTTTGAGTCGAGGTCCGTAATTCCCGCACCGCCCGTGATTCATACAATATACAGGGTGTTAAAGTAGTCACGTGCCATAGCTTAGGGGTGAGCTAAGTATCGATAAAGGAACCCGTAAAAAATGAAAAAAAAATCCAAATTTTTTTTTTCCTAAAAAACATTAAAAACAAAAACAAAAAAGATATTGCAAGATCAACCTAATTTAGTACCTACTAACTTCAAATAGCAATATAAAATCATTTTAATTCTAAACGTTTGCTATTTTAAGTTAGTAGGTACTAAATTAGGTTGATGTTTTTGTTTTTGGATTTTTTCATTCATTTTTTCGGGTTCCTTTATCAATACTGAACCCACCCCTAAGCTATGGCACGCGACTACTTTAACACCCTGTATACATATATATTTTTTTTTTATGAAAATTTGATGAACTAAAATATGATGAATTTTTAAAAGTCAGAACAAAAGTTGTTGATTATGATGTTAGTAACACAGTCCTGAGAGGTTGTCGATGTTTTACAAATAACCATATAATAATAATATTTAATTACCAGTTTTAATTTAATTATTTTCACATCAACATTTGTCAAAAATCGAATAGGCTGTTATCGTTGTAAAAAAAAAAATGTCCAGTTGCAAAAACGCGCCATTTTCTGAAAAAAATATTTTTTTGTGATTCGAAAATTAAATCTTTTGCATAGGCATCTTTCTGTTACCGTAACAGAAAAATGCCCACGCAAAAGATTTAGATTAGCCTCTGAAAGTACGCCATGTTTAACAACTGTATTGAAAACAAGTTTTTATGCTCATTTTTAAAAGCAAAACAAAATTACGGTGTGATATTTAACTGCAACATGCGATGATGCACATTCCATAATTGAATAAAAAACTTTTTTTTCTAGAAAAATGTTCGATAAAATCAGCGCTGAATCAAGGAGGGTTCAAGGTGCAGTACAGGGCAACACTGAAGTCATCCGCGGAATACAGAACATCTTCGATAAAGACCAATATTTCGCTGACGTACTCCGAATAAACAAAGACGTCAATCAACACAAACTCAGGATATCCATGACTTCTGACGGACAAGTTAACTTGAACTCGCAGCATAAGTTCAACCCTGCAGAGTTGTATAGCCTCGGAAAGGAAGGCAGGGCACAATTGTTCAGTAACCTTGGAGCTGCTAATGTTAACACTAACAATGTGCCAATTCGGGTGGTACCATCTACGAATGCAGTCACCGGCTACATCGAAGGCGAGGAAGAAAGAACCACAATGGTCGGCATTCATCCGGGAGAAATACTAAGAATTGGCTCCCTACTTGTTCGAGTCAGTGCATCAGGAGCCGAAAATGTGGCTCTCATGCTAGAGAACTTAAGCCAAGACGTCTATGCCAACTTGATGACAATATCCTTCAACGTGTTGTCTAAACTCGTCCCTGAAGACATCGCTAGACTTAGGCTGCTCAGTCCTGAAGAAGATCTCATAGTCCAGATAGTCAAGTTTGTGTTTAATTACATGAAGCACGAGAGACCACTCGGCGACGCCAGTAGAGAGAACGACAACGGTATCACCATAGTGTTAAAGGAATTCTTCCAAGAAGGAGTTGTTCGTCAGGAAACAATCTTGCACTTGAAAGATCGCTTGCTCGGCTGGGTCGATGGCGAAATGGATCGTAGGACCGTAGAGTTCCCTAACAAGAAGTCTATTGTATGTGAGACTTGTAGAGGTATTAGGTACGCCTAAGAAAATGATATTCTTGATTCCAACATTTAAGAAAATATATTTAAGAAAAAAGTCTTGTACACACGGCGACATTATCAAGCTACACATATGCAGTATAACCGCACCTCGCTTTGTATACGTTTTCTGAACAATGAGAGATCAGCTAATACTGGTTTTGTCTAGCTTGATTGGTCGTTGTGCGTAGTAGCTTCGCTTTCGGAGTAGGTATTCCATCGTTATTATGAATACAAGATGCTTAACCACTGAGATTGATATGGGTAAACTTGTTATTATTCAAAGAGCTTCCTTTTGACTCATAATTGTAAGTAAACACTCACCAGAGGGCTTATCGTGAGGAAAATTATAGCATTAGACTGAATATAGCTAATTAATAGTGTACAAATTTATTAATATAAGTCCTATAATTTATTATAGTGACTGTTTTCATAAATAGCTGTAAGTAATCCCAGTTCCAACTCTGATGCTTATTTCAAAAGAGATTGAAAGACTCTGAAGAAATTTAAAAAGTAACAATGCATATCAAAAATGTCCAAATATTTAGTAAAATCTAAGAGATTAAGGCCTCTTTTGTAAATCATTTTATCAAATTGCAGTTCTGATATACATCAGATATATTCGTATTAACATGTGATAGATTTCGCACTGTGATAACGCACCACTGATAGCTTATTTTAAGGTTATTGTACTAAATGTGCACGTTTTCACAAAAAAACGAGGCGACACTTAAAATGAATGCCTAAACAAAAGCGCAATAGCTCGACGTAGAGTTGAAATTATAACAATCAAAATATAATATTTACGCATTCAGTCGGTGTCGGCTACTAATAAGTAGCAATTATTAGGGCATTACTGAAAACACAAACTATTGTGCCTTTGAAATAATGTAAAATATCATGTTAGAAAACGTTTAATATAACAAATTTTAATGTATTTACACGCACAAAGTAGATATTAACCAGTTCTTAGAATAAGCTACATTTTGAGCTATGTATAAATCATGATATATAAAATAAAAAAGTCTTATCTCTCATACGTGTAATTGTTTTGACCTCGATTCGAGTCATGTGTCCGTCATCGTCATGATTCGTCATTGAACATAGATAATCTATTCATTTTTCCTTACATAACTACCATACTAAAAAATTCCATG
This sequence comes from Xestia rhomboidea, assembly GCA_963853795.1. NCBI lineage: Eukaryota > Metazoa > Arthropoda > Insecta > Lepidoptera > Noctuidae > Xestia > Xestia rhomboidea. The sequence goes on along the minus strand of OY970763.1, from coordinate 10,982,970 downwards.
CTAGGTAGTTTTATTCATTAAAAATATTTTAAATTGAAAAGAAAAAAGACAACGACCTCTGAGTTCTTGTGCAGTTCTGCACCCAGCAAGCACGATCCATATATTACGAAATTATTTTAATTATTATTTTGGAGGAGGACTAAACTAAAAAAATACTTTAGGTGAAGGTGCGTCCAGACCTGACGAATGCGCCGCTTGCGAACAGCGCGTGTGCATTTCATGTTCGTACGCAGCCCCTGCGCAGTCCGCGCGCAAGCTACGCGCCTTACTCGAGCGGCGCAGGAGGTGCGCGCGTACTACCCGCGATGCACCTCCTTCGCCAAAGCAAATTCACAACTGAGGCTCAGTTCACGCGTATGTGCGCACGAACTGCGCGCGCGCTTACGCGCATCCCACTCGAGCCTTGCTAGGGTTGCACTAGAGCGGCGCAGCAAATGTATAGGCTGTAACCGCACGCGAGCAACATAGGCGAGCAACACGCGTGCAGTTCGCAAGCGGCTCGCGAGCGGTGCATTCGCCAGGTCTGGACGCACCTTAAAACCGGCCCAATGTATGTTAGACCAAACACCATAAAGGTTTCCGTAGTCGGAACGAATATTTATTCATGCACGATACATGTATCTTTAAATTACCTATACATTTCTCGAAAAAAATATAATACAAAGTAATTCCTGCGGTTGTAATAAAAAAAATACTGAGCCTATTCCCACAGCGTATTTTATACGCAACGACGTTGTCGGCCGGTCACCCTTGTCTATCTAAAGCACTTTTATGAGATCCAATAACACACCTCAAAAATAACACATAATGCTATGCACAAAAAAAGATGTTGTGTACACGCGTTTGCACTACATTTTTTTTCTACCCTCGGTCACATGCATGTCGAGTGCCACTCCCATAAGCATGACGGATAGACAGATATGGTGAAATGATAAGCGTTCCTTTTGCTGCTTAGACTTCGGACCCACAAACAACGCATATCAGTAATGACACGGACAAGAGATACCGTTTTAACTTGGGAATCCCTGAATCATCCACTCCATAGACATTACCATTTTATTTTCTAGTAGGTACAGACGCCAGCACGCAGCAGGTACTACATCTGTCAAATTTCTTCAGTTGTATGTCCAAAGCTTTATGTTCAAGGTTGATTGGGAAAATTTGACAGTTTCGGGTAGCTTTATTTGCTGGCATTGAAAAGTACCAACAAAGTGTTCTTTGAATTCTGGCAACCCTGCAATCGCGAAATTTGTCTATGGTCGGTGATTTTCTTTTTGCAAGACTGCGTTTCCATAATTATCAAGATCGTGAGAACTTGGTTAATTGCATTGCATTCGGCAGTGGTTCGTCTTATTAACAGGTTGTGACAGTTACCTACTATCGTCTTTCCTGGAATTGATTACAAGGTACGTATTATAGCAGCAATGTACTTACATTTGACCTAATTGTTTTGAAACTGTTGTAAGTACCTATTCTTGTGTTCTCTAGTTACACGTGATTGGTTGTTATAATATAGCCAATTATCTGGCTGACATATATTAACGCTCATTGACTGACTTAGAGCAAAACCGTGTTGTGAATGATAAATTAATCGGGCCAATTTTCGATCTTCGCTTTCAATTGCTGTTTTCGTTTGTTCTTTGTGCGTTCTTACTACATTTGAAGTTATTATGTACATAGTAGTTGATAACTAAAACACTTGCTTCTCGTCCATAAGGAGCATATTTGCCTGCCGCCCATGAACTCCAACGAAAATTAAGTGTATGCGAACATTTCAATTCGCTTCACCTCGCGATCGGTACGGGCAGCGGGCTGCGCCTGCGCCGTGTTTGTTTGAACATGAGTTAGAGCTAATTTTAGCCGCTGACTGAATGTTTTGGAATACAATCTAATAGCAAAAAAAATAGACTGACGACGTCTTCCAATCTAATATGTATGGGGAATAATGTTAGTCATGTATTAAAATCTACCATATTAATGTAAACCTCGTAAGTATTAATAATATTGAGGTTATTCAAGTAAAAATTATTGCTAGTTGCTCGTTTAAAAGATGCCTATAAAATGTTAAGTAAGACACAGGAAGATAATTTATGTTATGTTTCAATTCAATGTTATTCTAATTGTGGCATTTGATTATTTTATACAGCCGAAATCACAATGGAGGACCCAAATAGACGTCTTGAAATGTCCGCGGTGGAGATACAACAGGAGTATTATGAAACCATTGGCGATGCTGATTGGGAGTTGTAAGTGTCTGCACACCCTTGTCCCTGTTTTTGTTTGTCGTAGGTACAGATGCCAGGACATCAAGCTATCCGAAACTGACAAATTTTCCCAATAAACCTTAAACCTAATTCTGTAGCGATATGTTGAAAATTTATTAGAGAAATTTGACAGTTCCAGTAAAAATTATATAAAAGAAATTTGACAGTAAATTGAGCCTCCCCTACGGGCTGTCGATGCAGGCCGGATGTGACGATAAGCGGGCGCGCTTTGAAAGAAAGAAAGAAAACGCATTTATTTGGCACATGCCTTAAGTGCACACAACAAAACAAAAGTAACAATAAAATAAAAACGTAAAACTACACAATTTGAATTTGTCGTCAGTACCTATAATAGAGTCGGATTTCCGGTAAAACAAGTATCTTTTCATCACTTTTTCTTGTACGTAGTATACTTTAATGAATAAGGTATCTTAGATAAGAACTAACCTACTTCAGTATTATCAATATTAGGTCCTTCACAGATACGGGAGGGTGAGGGTACGATAGCTGGGAAAAGGCTAGGCAGATGATGTTTATATGAACATGACTGTATTTGCGAGCTAACTAGTTTTGTCTTAGTCCCATGTAATAGGGCACAAGGGATGTATTCTGTTTCATGGATAGGTTTTGCAAATTCTACCCAACCAGATCAGGGAAAATCGAGTTTTGCAAAAATTTGGACTGGCTTTTTGCAAAAGTCGAAACACCACAGCGCCATCTATGCCACAAAAGAAGAACTAAGATCTAAATTCTGAATTGCAATAGTTGAGTTATCCGCGACTTAAGAATATATAGGAAAACCCGCCAACAAACTGTCGGGGTGTGCCCACCATACATAACATCCTTTTGGTCGGGGGTTCCTTCCTTTTCTATGGGGGATGAAGAACTTTACACCTACCACGAGAAGATCGAAGAAGCCTTAGAAGCTCATTTGGTCTCATAAAAACTTATTGGTATTGATGCCAGCTATTGATTAATACAGGTTTAATGCGTGGCCGCTATGTTAATAATAAAATAAAATGGCGGAAGGCAGGCCAATTAATTCAAAGCCCTTTTATTGTAATTGTTTATCATATTTACAGATACGAGAAAAAAGACAGAAGATTTTTACTGCAGAAAGTTGCAGTAGCTCTTTGCGGACCGCCTAGCAACGAGGGGAATTTGATAGACAGCGTAAGAAGAGATGGTAATGATGAAGAGTTGAAGCTGCAAGGGTATGAAGCCCGCGACGAAGACACTGTGATGAATGTGTTCAATAAGATTCTAGAACAAGGTAGGTACCTATTAAATAAATAACTTCGATTCAGCTATTTTAATTCCGGGTGCAATATAAAAAACAAACATATATAAATAAATAAATACAAAATGACTCGATTTACAAAAAGAAATCCTTAGGCTGGAATCGAATTGAAAATCACGAGATTGTAACCCAGCGCTCTGTGCCCCTAGACCAGCTGGCTTGTTGAATACTACAGGCCGGGTGCCAAGTGCAAAACATCAAAAAATGACACTGGCGCGAGTCGGTCCTCCAGATTCCACCAAAGCTGAGACGACATAGCGGTGCGGAGATGTGCAAGAATCGACCAATCACAAACGAGACGAGAAATGCGATGTGGATTCAACTAATGTGATTGGTCCATTCTCCGCTCTTGTTGTTTCCGCTCTGGTGGAAACCGGGCTATACCGTACCTAAAAATTGTATTTCAACTTCCTATTGCGAAAATGAAATTTTATTTTACATCGTAATTCTATTATCTAAATATCAAACCTTAAATGAAAACTCCATGATCTAACCTAACTTTGTCTGCTTTTTTCAGCGAAATATTCACATAACGGCGACAATATAATAGTTTCCGTCCTGCGAGTCGTCTGTGTCATTCCAAGTCGAGATATTAAGTTTTACGAAATAACTCCAAAAGATTACTGGTTCGATCTTCACACGAAAAGAGGAGAATCTATCCACATTCTAGTATTTCATGTGTTCAGTATAAGGAAATGTATATCAATGAATTCTAAAGGTGAGTTTATCTAATAGGTACCTACATACAGGATTACAGGGTGTAAACCACCTCATCACGAAGCCGTCAACCAAGCATTCTGTACATCAAACTAAGTAACTTTACGCAAAAATTATTGCTGGGAAACGACTTTTGGGGTCAAAAATCATGTTTTGTGGTAGAACTCAATGTAACGCACTAAAAACATTATGCTGATGGATGGATTGAATAGTACGGGGGTCGTGGAGGTGTTCAAAAATCTTACATTAAAAACTTGTAAAAAAAAGTTGGAACCCCGAACCCGAACCCGAAGTTGACCCCCAATATCTCCGTAATTAGAAGGTTCCCAAAAATTATAGCAATTACGAGGAGAACAAGTGCTTTTCGGCTTCGTTAAGGTGTTTTACACCGTATAAAGACAAGTTATCTAGGTACATCATCATTAAGAAAAAAAAACGGTCACAAAATATGCAGACATGAAAACTAGAGACCAACATGTCACTAACACTAGGCAAAACCTAAATGAATGCCTAAATCTAACAAAGAATTTTTTGAATTTTTTAGAAAGCATACTGGTGGAATTTAAACTATTGGCGCTGGCCAATAGTTTAAATTCCACCAGTATCCTTGCCGACCTTATTACTTAGGACATAAGGCTGAAAAGTGGCAGACCGTCAGTGAACTTGGTACATGGTTAAAAAAAAAGCGATATATCACAGAAAGAGGCTTTTCTTGATCTCAAATAAAAATCGGATTAGATTCCATCAAAATGAAGATATAAAACAAGAACTGCTCAAAAGTGGCTACTCCGTTGACCAGTTGTTGCATTTAACCGTCGTCTTTTTGGTATGTTGTTCTGGTCGAAATTAAGATTGGCTTTAATTCCACGTAACTAACATACAAGGTTAAATTTAATTAACTAGCGAAACTACGCAGATTTGACTGGAATCGGGAATATATTCATGTTTTGAATCATTGCTAATTTATTCGTATGAAATTGCAGTGAAGGGGTGCAAATTATTCATAGACCACGACGCCAGAGTATATGAAACCTGGGTGGACTATCTAACTGAAAACAAACTGCCGAAATGTGTGATGGTTGCTCCACAAAATGGAGAATACACAGGAACGATTGCAAGGGTAAGCATCCCTTTCCGATTTAACTCTGTAGAAAATTACTAGTCCAAAACAGCTAATATTGCCGAGACAGATGAAATCACCGAGTTGATCCAGTTAAGACCTTGAGAATTGCAGGATCCAATACTGTCAGATTTTTTCTAAGTCTCTCGAAATGCTATACGGCACGCATGCCTTGCATATTTCGAAATGGCTATTCACTTAAATGAATATGTAGTCCTGCTGACCGAATTCTAGTCATGGCGGCCAATATCAACGGAGATTGCCCATTGGCGCGGGGTATACGATCGGAAAGAGATCAGGTGCAGGACCAACGGCCTAACGTGCTTTCCGAGGAACGGGGGTGTCACACCGCTCACTTCCGAACTTCTTATTGGAAACTTAGAAATCCAGTCGAACATAATTCAAAAAATAATAATTACTTACTCAGCATAAATCCTTACTACTATTATAAATGCAAAAGTTTGTGAGAATGGATGCACATGGCGTTGCATTGCACATGCACATTTTAAACGCGCAGATGACCGCGTTTACTTGCTTTAAACGAGACTTGAACGCAACCTTGTAACACGGGGCGATCGTGAAACACGCGTCTACTGCGCGTATACGCGCAGATACAGCGATACAGACGTGCTGTAGTCGCTCGCAGCTTCCGCGTTTTGGTCAGAGACTCCTCGTCTCTCTTTGTACGCGCTTCAAACGAGTTTCGAACGCGCGTTTGTATCGCGTTTTAAAAGCTTTTGAATCCATAAAAACGTAAAAATCGGCATCTACGGAGCAGAAAACGCGCGCTTTTGAAACGCGCGTTGTCTGCGCGTTTAAAATACGCCGTGTGCTGGGGCTCAAACGGCACACAGATAGTTTATAACCTGTATTAACACATAAGATACTTTTAAAGTATTACGATCCCATGGGCCAAGCGAAGCCGCGTGCATCAGCTCTAATGTTTTAATTTTGGAAAAAATTCTATTATAGGACGGAGCAATGCCACAGGTGAATCTAACCATAATGGGTTCACCAGAGTTGGGTACCGGTGCGCAGGTCATTGCTGTCGCTGACAACATAAGCACAGGTATGAGCACTTTGCAACGTAGGTACATTCGGCTAAACAGTTAGGGATACAGGCAAAATTATTCATACGCAGATCACCCCCTATAAATTCCGCATGTTCTTTCTAAATAATGTCAATTATTAGAATATTTTTTTAATATATATATATTTTTTTTAAACCTTACTTAATTATTTATCATACAATATAACAGTTCGTTCTTTTTTGGCCGAAGCCGAAGCTTCGGTCGGATACTGGTTTTTATTCCCATGGTTTACGAACCACATGCCATGCGTTCGTAAGTTGTCTAGCTATCACGGTTCACGAGATACAGCCTGGTGACAGACAGACGGACGGAGAGAGGAGTCTTAGTAATAGGGTCCCGTTTTTTTCACCCTTTGGGTACGGATCCCTAAAAATGAAAATAAAGTAAAAATTAAAGGAGGCTAATTACGACGACCGACTACGACCCGAATGGCGCAGCGGTACTGAGGCTGCCTTACGTTCTTAGGGTCCCAGGTTCGAATCCCGGTAGGAGCAAATGTTTAATGTGATGAGCATGGACATTTGTTTCCGAGTCATGGATGTTTATATTTAATAAGTATGTATTTACAAACAAAAAGTATCTATGCCGTAAATCAACTATCTGGTGTCCACGACACAAGCCTCGTTGCTTAGTGTGGCACTAGATGGCGCTGTGTGTAATGTCCAGTGATATTTATTAATTTTATTTTATTAATTATCAATATCTTATTCCTTATTTTCAGTGGCGAACGTAGGCGCTATCGCAGCTGTGGTGGGGTCGTTCTTCGCGACCCCTGTCGTGGCACCGGTGATGCTCACGGCAGCCGTAGGCGTGGCGTCCGTCTCCGGAGTATACAGCATCGGACGATCCATTGGGACCCTAGTTGATAGAGCTCAACATGAACAGGTTTGAGTTTTTTTAAGGCTTATTTAAGAAGAAAGAAAAGAGGTTGTGTCATTTTACCCCAGTATTTGATACGTACAAGCTACATACTAAAATATTTCTTGTAATGCAAGAAACAATCCAGTCTAGGTTACTCCCCAAATCCATGTAGGATGGGAGCTACAGAGTGAGTTTGTATGAAAACTTTCTTTCATACAAACTCACTCTTTTAACTGCGTGACCAGGAGGCCTACCATGATCTAATTAAAAACGATTCAAAAGCAAGACAGTTCAGTTTAGGTTCCTAAACTGCATCGCTCAAACTCGTACCATGACGTCCAATACGCTCAGCGGCATTTGGATCGTTAAAAGTGAATGAAAGATCGCAATTTGTGGCTGAACCGCGTTTGAAACGTTTTTGGTGAAAAAGAGATACCGCTATTAGTATCAAATAACCTTGTTTCGCGCACATTTTAGTGTCAGACACGCTCAGAAGCAAGTAACGTTTTATTTGTTTTTAACTTAGTGTCTAGTATAATCTTCCTCAAAAAACTCAAACTAAAGCTGTTCATCAGACATCTGTTAGAGAAAAAGAAATGTGGTTAAAAAAGGCATATAAATAGGTATTTTAGACTTTAAAAGAAAGATTAAAGTACACTTACATTGGTTTTAAAACTTTATTTTCGTCAATAATTCAGTAAACGTTTCAGTTTAAGATAAAGAAATAGTAACCTATATTGAATCGCTTATTTTGACAGTTGAGCGTTTCAGTTGAGCTGCTTTGTGGACGTCATGGTACCAAACTAGTGCAAAATTGAATGAATGAAACCAAAACTTGCGACTCAGTTTGGAGTCAATCGCTGTCAGATGGCATGGCCTAAATTGAATCGTTAAACTGACGTCATGGTACGAATTAGAAGAACAGTTCAGTTTAGGTCCTAAAATGGATCGCGTTAAGAGCTCGTGGTAGGCCTCCAGGATATTAATCTAAGGAATTGATTCTTTTTTCTTCTTTCTTCACCGTGTGGTTAGTGCCTAACCTGTTGTCAGAGTTTTTTATGCCGCCCATGGGCCTCTGACTTGGCTTAACATGCCGTCGAGAAATATCTCTCAGGCATGCTGGTTTCCTCACGATGTTTTCCAATTAATAATATTTGCCATTATAGGATTTGCGCTCCCCCCCCCCTCCGATTCTACTCATTATACATGTAGGTACGTAAGAACTGCGACAACATGCATACGGGCTAAAATCATACCCCTCCTTTTGGCTTCACCGTAGTCGGGTAAAACTAAAATACCTACAATAAATATTCAGTAAACTATCTTGGTAAACAGTCTAACACTTCGCCAGTTTTTCTATTTTTGGTCATTCAGTACCTAACAATGGCGCTCATGAAAAACTTTTATTTCAGAGCATCGGCTTGGATAACATGGAAGCTCGCTCTAGCTGGATTAATATAATGGTGTCTACCGTTGGATTGTCCTTTACTACAGCAGGAAAGTTATTAACTTGGGCTGCTTCTTCTGGCAGAAATGTCAAGGTAATGATATAATCTATGAAATCCATGAAAATATCCACGTTTTGGTTGGTGTATGGAAACCAACATCTTATACAAGGTAGAAAGGACACCGACGCTAGAACGGTTTCAACGTGTTCAGTACAACATTCTAAAGCTGAAGCACATGGAATTTTTTCGTCGGTTCCAAAAAAAACCGGCCAATTGCGTGTCGAGCCACGCGCAGTGTAGGATTCTGTAATAGCGCATTAATAATAATAGAAAAAAAGAAAAATAAATAGATGTAATAGATCAAATTTGACATCTGTCAGTTTAGCAACTATACAGCAAATACATCATCGTAGTCACTTCAGAGGATTTATTCTAAGGATTTTGTATTTGGTACAAAATAAACCACCACCTTCAACGACTATTAATGCTAAACTAATAAAGTTGTCTTACCGCTATAATTTTCCTTTAAAGTTCATGAAATGTACTTGTATTGTACATGGTTTTTTCCAGATTTTTGAAGCCAGCAGCTTAACTTTTAGAGGGGGGGGGGGCCTACTGGAACAAATATCCTAAATCATAGTGCATATACAACTTATTGCAAATAACAAAATGATTGAATTAATTTCCACAGATCCTTATGAGCGCATTAGACTTTCTAAAATTTACGAATCTAGCAACTGGATTCATTGGAGTTGCCAACGGCTTGGGTGACATGATTTTCAAGGTTCGTAATACAGTCAACAAAAAAGTTTGGTATACTGGCAAAATTATTCATATTTCCACTATTCTGCAATAAACTCTGAAGCCCATTCAGGACATTGCTCATAAGCATGATGATAGCATAACTGCAAGTTAGCCACCTGTATAATTTCACTGTACTCATCATCACCCAGGAAGATGGTGATGAATACAGTAGCCCTTTATTACATGCGGTCGACACAACACTCTTTTTTCTTTCATTCTGACAGCTGTCATGCTATTTTTTTACTCTTTTTTCATTAGTATTATTACCTCATACAATCTAATCAATCAATCTTTATACTATGGGAGATATTTCTTTGTGTTCAAACAAATTGTTATAATTTTCTTCAATTTTCAGTTCGTTAAGTATGGAGAGACACCAACTACTCTTGAAGTGTTCCAGTTCACCACATCCGCTCTATTCCTTGGAATCGGTGCAATGTCGAATCAGACGGCACAGGAGATCGTTCAAGATGCGCAAGCTAACACAATAAATGAATACAGAGATTCATTGGCCAGTAACAACAAAAGGTATGAATATAACTTATGATTTGTGCTATCTTTAGTAGGCCAGGCGTCATGCATGAATTTTTATTTAGCTTAGTACTTAAAACGTTGATGTAAGTTAACTGAGAAGTCTATTATTTTGAATCACTCCTAACAGTCATTAAGTAGACACACTTTACACGGTATAGATAAAAATTTAGATTGACATGTAGCGGAAATATAAATATTTTACCGTTAGACCAAATTCTTTGTTTCACTATACCGTCTTGCGGTAAAACTAACAAACAGTTTTAAACGCATATATAAACAAAGTTTGACGTTTAATTATTATTTTGACGACCCTAATGGCGCAGCGGTAGTGAGGCTGCCTTACGTTCTTAGGGTCCCGGGTTCGAATCTCGGTAGGAGCAAATGTTTGTGTGATGGGCATGGACATTTGTTTCCGAGTCATGGATGTTTATATGTATATTAAGTATGTATTTAGAAACAAAAAGTACATATGTAGTATATAACTATCTGGTGTCCACGAAACAAGCATCGTTGCTTAGTGTGGCACTAGGTGGCGCTGTGTGTAATGTCCAGCGATATTTATTTATTTGTTATAGCTATTAACAACCACCCCTATTAATATTTCAAATTATCCTTTCAGGAAAATATTCGATAAAGTGACAGCTGAAACCCGAAGAGTAAAGGGCACCATAGATGGCAACACTGATGTTATAAGAGCTCTTAAACGCATTGAAAATAAAGATGAATTTTTCGGAAAATTAAAGAATCTGAATAAATCATTCAATAAAAATAAAGTAAGGATATCATTGGCTCCAGATGGCAAAGTGCTTATAAACAATAGTCACAGAGCTAATATAAACGAAATGTATAGCATGGGGCGGGCGGGTCGCAATGAACTACTTGCAAGATACGGACCCGCGAGGGTGACCACTAAAAATGCTCCTATAAGAATATATTCATCAGAACAAGTGGCCGGCTCCTCCAGAGTACAAGTGAATGAGTTCATATGCAACATTCGCCCTGAAGAGATAATCAAAATTTCAGCATTCCTCATTAATTTGAGCGCAGCCGATCAAGATTTCCTTTTAGATTTACTATCAACCATAAGTCAGGCCTTGCATGATGGGTTTTTGTTAGTCTGTACTGAACTTATAATTTCATTAATACCCGCAGAATTAGACTTCCTGAATTCCGTTGTCCCAGATTGGAAGAGACGGCTGGTATTTTTCGTATTTCTGTATTTAAAGTCAAAAATAACTGTCAATGAAGATGATGGTGCGTTCATGGCTGCACTCAAAACTTACATTCACGATGGTAGAATTAACAGAGAAACATTATTAGAACTGAAGGAGAAAGTAATGGAATTCTTTGAAAAGGTAAAGGTAGACAAATATGCTGCTAACAAAACTTGGGACGAGGGGGACAATTACATGAGCAATTATCGTAGAAGTTTTAATTCACTTCAAGTTGGACAAGAGCTCGTTATAGGGCCCCATAAGATCCTTGTGAAACAAATCACAGTAGACAATTTTGAACAGTGGCTTGAAAACTATTCACAAGAACAATGCGATTTGTTTATGGAACTTTGCTTAAAAATCATAGAATGTTTAAGCAAAAACGATGTTCTCCGCTTAAGTGCTATAAATCCAGACGAAGATATAATGATGAGGGTTTCTCTTTTTTTGCTGGATAGATTTGATACGTATATTGAAGCCATTTCAACGGTTGGCGAGCATGAGTTGGTTCTTTTATTGAAAACGGAAATCGTTGAGTGGTGCAGCCGTCAGCGCACTAGAAAACAATTCATTTGTATAAAATGCCAGGGCATAAGATTTTGTCAAAATAAGTAAGATAACTGGCGAAATGTTGTACTTTTGGGTACAGTAGAGTAATTACCCTACTAGTGCGAGCGAGACATACTATTTACTCTCGCTCGTACTGGTAGGGTAATTGTCTGTCTTAAGGTGGAAGCTCCACGGTAGCCCACGAAATTTAAACTTTCTTACGTTTTTTGCAATTTGCAGGTCAGTGTCAGGTTGTATGTTGATTAAAATATGATTCGCGGCTGTAAGACGTAGGTATGTAGTTGTAGAATTATAATCATTAAAATCATCAAAGATTCATATTCAGTTCATGTAACTGTCAAGAATGACTTTTTCATGAAATAGTCATTCTTGACAGTTACATGAACTTAGAGGGTTGTATTGATGATTTTAATTCTGTAACTACATACTTCTTACAGCCGCGAATATTTTAATCAACATACAACCTGTCACTGGCCTGCAAATAGCAAAAAACTAAGGAAATTTGAATTTCGCGGGCTACCGTGGAGCATCCACCTTAAGACAGTCTTGTGTGCGGTAGCCCTTAGGGATTACAAGCGCGAATGAAGAAGTAAGAACAAACCGAAATATAGGGTGCCTTCAAAAAATTTTTACTTTTGTGCGTAACTAATTACGTAAATATTCTTACTTTAAACTGACTGGAAGCCAAACTCCAACATAGTTGGGAAGAATTTAACTAGGCAACTGATAAAATGAATTGAGATAGAGATAGAGACAAATCATATATTTATGGAACTCCCTATTATTTTATTTGTTTTTAATTTGTATCTCAACTTATGAACGAGAAAATTGACTTGCATCCGGTTCCTGTAGATGGAAACTTGTTAGACTACCGGTGAGTGTGAGATTTAAAAAATCTTGAGTTTTTTTTTTCACGTTTTTTTCGATATCAAAAGAACCTTTTATTTATTATTCTAAAGAAGATTTGAACAAGTTCCCAAATTCTGAGTCTCGACTCGAGAACAGAGTGACAATATATTAAGGTGGATGCTCCAGGGGATCCCGCGTAGCGTTTTGCGACCCAATGCTTCGAAACAGTAATTAGTTTAATGGAAATAATTATGAAAGCAATATCGATCGAGTGCAGTGCTTATAGGTATGAGTTTTAGGGCTGAATTCTTGTCACGCTGACGGACGGTCGCGTACGTCAGCGAGAAAAACGACTACGTCAACATTACGAAGGAATTTGTAAAACACTAACAATGAAAGTCGCAAATTCGTAGATTCAATATTCAGAAAGTTATAAATGTTTAACCATGGCCGCGCGGTCCGCACATGGAGAACCGCGCGGCCACGCAGTTCTCTTAAACGGAGCTTCGTAGAGGTCCCATTCTTTTTGCTAACCACTGATACGATTTCGAAGAAAATGTAGATAGTCGAAATAAAAGTAGAAAATACGCGCCGCTGACGTCAACGTCGCAGTATGGTGCTATATATATATAGAACACTGAGTATTCGTACGCGCAACCGACGCACGCGACCGACGTCAGCGCGACAGAAATTCAGGCCTTAGTCTGACACTCCACAAACTACCTGCTAACGGAGAAGAACCTACTGGTATTTTCTCCGCTTTGCCTCATTGGAGTATCGACATAACGGCATATTACTATAGTGCAGGGTTTTGCGTGACTTTCGTAGTTAATCGTAACAAGGTGATATATATACCCTCATCCTCATGGATGAAATCAAAAGTGATTCAAAGTATTTGTTTTTAATCTTTTAAGTGCTTTTATTATTTGTTTAAGTTTTAAGCCTTTATACTGTAACTTGTTTATTATAGGTCCTAAGTAACAATTTTACGTTGTGCAATTTTCTTATGTAACAGAAGGCAGTTTAAACCTTTTTTTTTTGGTTACCTATTCTGTAGTTTTAATTATTAGATGATATTCACTAGTATTCCAAGTGTCCTTAATTATAATTAATAAGTATCTATTTTGATACGAAAATGTTGTATTTTTTAAAATATTAAAATAGACGACAAAAATTTTGTAAACCGTAGGGTTTACAAAATTTTTGTCGTCTAATGTATGTATGATAATGTATGTCGGCAATAATGTTTATTAATAATATATTAATACAAATTTATTATAAATGAGTGTACTTTGTTTCTTTTGTCGCCTTATCTATTTTTTCTTGCGTTACACATCCTTGTTGCTATATATTGTTATACTAACATGTTATGTTATACTAACTTATACCCACGGCTTCGCCCGTGCCGTTTGATAATTATCCGACAAGATCATACTACCGGGATAAAAGTATCTTATGTGTGATCCAGGCTATAAACTATCTGTGTGCTGATTTTCATCCAAATCCGTTCAGTGCTTTCTAAGTGAAAGAGTAACAAACATCCAGACATCCTCACAAACTTTGGCATCTATACATACAAAAACAAATACTTAAATAAAATTCAAGTGTCTGTTTATAACATCAAAACAAAGCTTTTTACTGAATGCTGAAAATATGAAAGTTTATACGGTACCTACTTATAACAAAAGTGTTAGGGTTCCGTGAAAAAAAAAACCCTTTGAAATTGTTCACAAAATCCGATTCAAATAAAGACGTCATATTTTTGTAATAATTTCACGCAGACGAAGGTTGATTTGTAAGCCTTGAAACACTTACACATAGTAATTCTCACAATAATTTTATTTACAACACCATGCACTTTACTTTTTTTTCTTTAGGTGTCACTTAATAAAGGGTGTAAAAACGAACCAAGTCGAAAGGCACTTTTCAGTACTTTAAAAATGCATTATTTATGTTTGTACCCTTAGTTTGATGTACAGAATGCTTGGTTGACGGCTTCGTGATGGGGTTGTTTACATCCTGTATATATTTGAATTTGAACATGTTGCAAGCAGGTTTTGCGTGCAAAATGTTTGCAACAACACAGAGACATTGTTGTAACAATGTTCCGTTTCGTAGATTTTAAATAAAAGTAGCAATAGTTGAATATAACCGTTATAAAGACATAAAATTAAATTTTTGTTTGCATGTAATTATAGTGTGATAATATTATGTAATATTATTTCATTCTGGCATTGATTCTATCCGATTTTCTTTTTCACGTTCTTCGGCCGACTGGGGTGGATTATACTCGAAAAATTTCGCTATGAAGTACCTGTATAATTAAACAAGATTGATTAGTACCTTATGATTACCTGATCATCTTTACCAATGGTCTTGGCACAAATTCTATGAAAAATAGACGCAATCACGAACACCTTAAATTCCGTAATTCGAGTGGGACGATCGACACAAATCCGGACTACTTATTTAACACACACACACCTGGGTATCGAACTCATGACACCATGTTAGCAATAGGGCTACGACCTAATCAAAGCTCATCGTTGGATCTACCAAACCAACCAATTGAGCCGGTCGTCTAGCACATTTCGAGCTAGAAGAGCGATTTTTTTCCGAGATTGTTTACCAACCAGCTGTTGCAACCACCATCTAGCAAATGACTATTCTGAATGACAGAAAAGGATATAACGTGTGCAGGTCCTATAGCCTACCAAACTAGTATCTCAACGGTGATGAGCAGTGCAGCGGCGGCGGTTTGCACGATGATCCTGCCCGGTTCGCCTGAGCCGCGGAGCACGGCGGCAAGCATGGCGTCGCTGGCATCCGAAGCCGTCTCCAAAGCTGCTACCAGTAGCGCTGGGGCTGCCAACCATCGGGCTCCTCGACGCCACCAGGATTGCTTCGACAGAAATAGAGGCAAATTAAATAAACTGTTGATAATTTATAAACGACATCAGCTGGCCTAGCCAAGTTACAAACGATTCGTATCGATTCTCTTTCTACAATTGTAAACGTTAAGTCACGTGGTCAAAACAAACGAATATAAACTTTCGTAGACAAGTTTACATCGATCAAGATGATAGAATGAAATGTATTCGTTTCTACAATCGTGATCCCTACATCCCATATAAATCGTAGGCAACTTACAGTTTTGACTAAACTTTAAAATTTCCATTCGTTTGTTTTGACATCTATCATCGTTAAGTCACGTGGACTCAACGATGATAGATGTCATTCCCATACATTTGGTTAGTTTTCTATAGCGTTAACGATTGTAGATTGTCAACTTGGCTAAGCCTACAGAGGGTCGCAGACGCGCCGGGGCTGCGGGACTGTTCGAAAGACATACCGTGGCCCCGGAAAACAAAGGGCGATGAAGGAACATGGATGGGTTTTAGTCAGTAAAAGTCTGACACTCCCTCCTGCTCCGCCCAGAGCGGGAGGAGTCATTTGATGATTTCCCATCCGAAAAAAAAAGGGTCGCAGACGCAGTTAATGTTATGATTTTTCACTTTGTGACCATTTTACAAATTGTAACGTGGTTCATATAAAATATATCCAATTGTAATTCCGCTGAAGCGGGCTTTTTAGCCCCCAAATCTATGAATGACGAAGAATAATAAAGTTTTCTGGTTTTATTTATAACACTAAATAGGTCGCGTTTGACTGCAACTCGCCCAATGTGAAGCTATCATATGGCTTAAGGTGGAAGGCTCTTTGAGAGCTCGATTAAAGAATCAGGAATTTCGATCTTGTCACGGCAAAGATCACATAATATGTATATTTTCCAGGGCATCATTATGTATCATCATTACCACCTAGGCGCCGATGAACGATCTAATGACACTCTCAACGCAAAGCAAGCCAAAAACGAATTATGACATACCTTAGACATAACAGCCACTAATAAAAGCAAAGAAGTTATTGCAGTGACAAAGGCACTGAGTTTTCCATAACCCATCACAAGTCGAATTGTTGGTTTAGTAATTCTGTAACAAGAGTAAATGTAGAAGTAAAATGAGAAAACAGAAATATGAGCGAGAAGAAACGAAGAGCCGAACCAAAGCCGGCGCGTTAGCTATCGTAATTATTTCCCCTCGGAAACATTGTGAGGAAATGTCCCAAAAAAAAAATAAAGACTACCTACCATCATTTTGATTCGTAACAAAAAAAATGCACAGGGCCCGCGTGATCGTAGTCGTTTGTTTTTTATTTTATTTTTATAAACATAAATAAACAGAGAGAGAGCAGAGTGCATGTGCATTAGGAACATCACAGTTTGGTTATGCTTATTCCTGTGTGTGTTGTGTGTTATGTTGACACGTTGTTTTATTGCTGGAGCTTTATTTTTACCTCTTTTCCTTGAAATGAATCGATTAAATATAACAAGAACCTTGAAAAAAAAAATTCATGCGAAGTATGAAAGATATTACGTAACACGTACCTCCTAGCGAAGGTGACGTTGTTAAGTTTCTGCGCGACTTCATCGTCGTCCAACTCCAGTTCGACCGGCTGGGACGCGAATGCGCATGCCGACATGGACACGCCTAGAAGAGCCACCAGCAATGCTCGCAACTTTATCTTAAGGCCTTCTGAATTTTCGCTGATATGGTTTAGCTGCAAAATATTCTTGGCTAAGAATATGATGTACTATACATATACAGTATTTATTTATCAATCAGGTACTGCTTATACCTACCTGTTTGATTGATGCACATCATCATATTCATGATCAGTTTTGTCGACTGACATTTTATGGTTTAGGGTGCATAATACCATACACTGCTGTGTTACGTACTACACAAAATAATACATATATACGGATCGACGTGATGTGGCACAGTCGAGCGGCAAAATCTAATATCCTGCACAGGGGTTGATATGCCAAGGTATAATTATAGATAGGTATACGTTCGGAAAAAGCATACTCGGCCTAACACGAATTATACCTACCAAGCCGACATGAACAATAACACAGAACATGGTTCAGCGATGGTATAGGTAGGTACCTATGCCGATTGAAGTTTTCCAATCAGCACGAGTCTTCGTAATCTGAAATAAATACTGCCAAATCGAATGTTCCGGCCCGAACAAGTATTTAGCACCCCTTTTAAGCCCCCTGGCAGGATAAGTATAACCTACAAGTTTGCTGAGGATTTATCAATGTGCCGCGGTTCCGCCCAATAGTACCTAAAGTATCATTATCTCATAATTCTACGCAAACAAACACGAGATAAACAAGAACTTTTCTCAAGTTAACTAAACTTACAACAATCGAGTGATTCTCATGCTTTAGCCGAAGCTGATTTAAGAAAGCATTAGTCTCCGTTTCCATGCTGATTCATTTCAGTCACTGCAAACCATCCTGGTAGCGTTCACGGAAAACTATGCTAATTTGTACATTCCATGAGTAATCACACAAATTTTCACGCCAAATATAGATTTTTAAACGTCATTACATAATGCAGCGCATTTAGAAATTTGAATTGGTTAATGACGGCCGGATGGCGTATGAATGCTCATTGTCAATGTCAAAATAAATTATTTTTAAAACAAACATTTCAAAAAAACAAGTAGTAGGTCGTAACCTATTAATATTATTATTTATCATTTTGATTCTCTCTTCACAAAGCTGATTACAGGTTAATGTTAAATAGAATACTCTTATTATGCGCCTGACCTTTGTCACAAATACAATGTCTCAGCTGTATTGGACCTTTGTGAGAGAACGGTGCCTGATTCTCTAAGAGAACTGTTTAAGGAAATTAATATCATGACAGTACCTACTTTGTCAATACATCAATGAAAACATCATGTACGTTAGGAAAAATCTGCAGTTAGTCAGTAAAAGAGGTGACAGACACCACTATAATACTGTGGCGCGATAAATCGCCACCTCTGATTCCGGAGCGAAACCGCTCCGCTTATGAACCTTGTTCCACACCCGAAAATCATACGATACTTGTTTGTCTCCGTGATAATTGTACCAGCGAAGGCGGCAATGGCCTTGAGCAGCCGGGCGACGGCGTGCCCGCACACGACGACACCGTGCGCGCAGGCTACGTGTGAGGGAGCAGAGCAGCGAGCGTCAGTCCACCGTTGGCTACCAGCCTAGCTACTCGCGCCGCGCTTTGCTTTATTGTATAGACCTTGCTTTGCTTTTTATTTTGTTAACAGTTTAACTTTAATCATTATATTAATTTCATCTCTCTATAAATAATATCATTCATTTCTACTCTTCATCACCTTCATTCTTCCCGCTTAACTTCGCAATCTTGTGCTTGCGCATAGCGCTTAAAAGCCTTACCATACGGGTTAAATTCCCGTGTGGAGTTAGTACAGTTATTGTACCTAACGTACTACATTGGTGACCCCGACGTGATCTGACGGAGGACTCAGGCAGGTGCAGCTGTGCACAAGCATATCCAGTGAAAAAAGAAGAGCAGTGATTCAACTGGAGCCAAGTTTATTTATATCGGAGGTTGGTTGTGGTCCGAGCATAAGCGGTGAGCGATTTTTTTTTATTAAGTGAAGATCATGTCAGATGCCGAAGAATTTTCTGACGCTGACAATAAAGACGCGGTAGCGTTGCCAGCCGGAGAAGTAGCGAGAGTGGGGGTACGCTGCCCACCATTTTGTCCGGAAGAACCGGCATTGTGGTTCGCGCAATTGGAGGGACAATTCGTCCTCTCAAAAGTAACCAGCGATACAGCGAAATACTATTATGTCACCACTCAACTGGAGACTACATATGCACTGCAGGTTAAGGACATTATAACGAACCCACCCGCAACAAATAAATATACTAAACTCAAAACGGAGCTAATCAGTCGCCTGTCTGCATCGCAGGAAAAGCGGATACAGCAACTGCTAGTCCATGAGGAGCTCGGTGATAGGAGGCCGTCACAGTTTCTTCGGCATTTACAAAACTTAGCCGGACCCTCCGGAGCATCAGATTTTGTGAAGAGCGTATGGACCAACCGTTTACCGCATAACATACAAACTGTCATTGCTTCACAGATTGCTGAGTTACAGGTGGAAAAACTAGCTGAGATCGCAGACAGGGTGCACGAGATAGCCCCGTCAACTCCACAAGTAGCGTCTACCAGCGCTGACAACACCGAGTTGGCCAAGCAAGTAAGCGAGCTCACGAAGCAAGTAGCCATGCTTACCACGAGGATGAACCGAGGGAGACGACACTCACGTTCACGCTCACGCTCACAGGCTCGATACAGAAGGTATGACCGCTCTAGATCACAACAGCCACCACCAAATCACCCGCACTGCTTCTACCATTACAAGTACGGTGATAAGGCGAATAAGTGCAAGCAGCCCTGCACGTTTACGACGGAAAACGCCAAGGGCGGTCGCAAGTAGCGGCTAACGACTGCCCCTCTTCAACAGGCCGTCTATTTATAACCGACCGGACAACAAAAGTCCAGTTCCTGGTCGACACAGGCTCGGACTTGTGCGTTTTTCCACGGTCGGCAGTCAAGACGCCAGTAATCCAATCTAAGTTTGACTTAGTGGCTGCCAACAACACTGTCATTCATACTTTTGGACCCATACACCTACAACTAAACTTAGGTCTACGGAGGAACTACACCTGGAAATTTACGATAGCTGACGTGTCACGGGCGATAATAGGAGTAGACTTCCTGAGCTTCTACCACCTACTCGTTGACTGTCGAAACCAGCGCTTAATAGACAATGTAACGTCACTATCAGTGTCTGGAGTACATTGCAGGTCATCTGACGACATAGCATCAGTGAAGGCTGTAGTGGGAGACACAGAGTACCACAAAATTCTACGTGAGTACCCCGAGATAACACGGCCGCCAGGAACTCACCTACCCGGTAAGCATAGCACTATGCATCACATTAGGACGACGCCTGGACCACCTGTATCATCCAAACCCCGGCGTCTGGATCCCACTCGTACCTTGGCGGCCAAGAAAGAGTTCGAAGACATGATGGCGAGCGGAGTAGCCAGACAATCGGAGAGTGCATGGTCAGCCCCTCTTCACCTGGTAAGGAAAAAGGACGACGGATGGAGACCATGTGGTGACTACAGGGCACTAAACGCCAGAACAATACCAGACAGGTACCCCATCCGTCATATTCATGATTTTTCACACCAGCTGGCAGGGTGCGCAGTCTTCTCTACGATAGATCTGGTTAAGGCATATAACCAGATTGCTATCAACCCTGATGACATCCCAAAGACTGCCATAACAACACCGTTTGGCCTCTATGAATTCAGGTACATGACCTTTGGATTGCGAAACGCTGCACAGACCTTCCAGCGATTTATCGACGAAGTGCTGCTCGGGCTAGATTTCTGCTATGGGTACATCGACGATATATTAGTATACTCAAAAACTCCCGAACAGCACAAGCAGCATTTACGAATACTGTTCGAGCGGCTGAGAGACTACGGTATAGTAGTGAACACCACAAAGTGCAATATTGGACGCACAGAGGTAACTTTTTTGGGATACTGTGTGTCAGCAGCAGGTACGAAGCCTCTACAATCGAAAATACAGGCCATCCAGGATTACCCAGTACCCAAAACAGTCAAGGAGCTACGACGGTTTTTAGGAATGGTAAACTTTTACCACCGATTCATTCCACAAGCAGCTAAGACACAAGCGCCATTAAATGCCGTCCTCGCTGGCCCCAAAATCAAAGGAAGCCATCCCGTGGTCATGACACCAGAGCTACTAAAGGCTTTTGACGAAACCAAAACTTCACTTTGCAACACAGCTCTACTGGCTCATCCAGATCCATCAGCTGAGTTGGCAATTGTGACCGATGCATCAGACACCGCCATAGGTGCCGTGTTACAACAGCAAAACGGTAACGACCACCAACCCTTAGCATTTTATTCTCACAAGCTCAGTCCCGCACAGAAGAAGTACAGTCCCTACGAACGCGAATTACTAGCGGCGTATGAGGCTGTGAAATACTTTCGCCATATGGTAGAAGCAAGAGTATTTGCCATATTTACAGACCACAAACCATTGGCGTACGCATTCAAGGCAAACAGGGAGAACTTGCCGCCAAGACAATTCCGGTACCTCGATTATATCGGACAATTTACAACCGACATCAGATATTTGCCAGGCAGAGAGAATGTGGTCGCTGACGCCTTGTCACGGGTGGAAGAAGTGTCACCAGCAATCAACTACGAAGATCTTGCAAGGTTTCAGAGCATAGATTCAGAACTGCAAGGCCTCATCCAAAACGGCTCATCCCTCAAGCTGGAGAAGGTAACCACACTGAACTGTAACAAGCACATATTTTGTGACACTTCCACGACAAACCCTCGCCCATATGTGACACCACAGCTAAGGAAGCAAGTCTTCAACTCACTACACAACTTACATCACCCGGGATGTTCCGCTACAGTGCGACTGGTAACTCAAAACTTTGTATGGCCTGGGATTCGCAAAAACTGTAGAGAGTGGGCTAGACAATGTTTGCAATGCCAAACTAGCAAAATTACCCGCCACACCTCTTCACCCCTATCCACATTCCCAACTACATCCTCCAGATTCACCCATATACACCTCGACATAATAGGGCCCCTAACCCCTTCTTATGATTTCAGGTACTGCCTCACTGTCATCGACCGATTTACTCGGTGGCCTGAGGCGTACCCATTAAAGGAGATCACCGCTGAGGCCTGCGCTGCTGCCTTGGTGTCTGGCTGGATAGCTAGATTTGGCTGTCCCGCACGTGTGACGACGGACCAGGGTCGCCAGTTCGAGAGCCACCTGTTCAAGGCCCTCCCTACGCTGGTTGGTGCGCGCCATCTTCGCACCACTGCCTACCACCCTGCAGCAAATGGCATCGTTGAGCGACTTCATCGTCAGCTTAAGGCAGCCATTATGTGCCATTCCTCGTCACAGTGGACAGAAGCCCTACCACTAGTACTACTCGGCATGCGGAGTTCATGGAAGCAAGACATCCAAGCTACGCCTGCGGATCTGGTATATGGAGAATCTATACGACTACCAGGCCAATTTCTATCTCCCACAGAGCAGTTCATCACAGGCGATGTTACACAGTATGCCACTCGTCTCCGAGCACACATGGCCAAACTTACTCCAAGGGCAACATCGTGGCACACGACTTCTCCTTTCTTCATTCCACGAGACCTCCATACCACTTCACACGTATTCCTTCGCCGTGACCACGTCCGAGGTTCTCTGGAGCCACCTTATGCTGGACCATACAAGGTCCTAGAAAGAAAATCGAAGTACTTCACCATAGAGGTAAAAGGGAAAAAAAGTAACGTTTCTGTTGACAGACTCAAACCAGCCTTTATGATGAAGGAAGAAGAGACGAAGCCAGAGGTAGCACCAACACCAATTGTCGTCACCACCTCTGAAACGGCGGGCGAAGAAAAGAGAACCAGAAGCGGGCGGTGCGTAAGATTCCCAAACTATTATCGACCGTAGCAACGGTCTGGCAGGGGGGAACTGTGGCGCGATAAATCGCCACCTCTGATTCCGGAGCGAAACCGCTCCGCTTATGAACCTTGTTCCACACCCGAAAATCATACGATACTTGTTTGTCTCCGTGATAATTGTACCAGCGAAGGCGGCAATGGCCTTGAGCAGCCGGGCGACGGCGTGCCCGCACACGACGACACCGTGCGCGCAGGCTACGTGTGAGGGAGCAGAGCAGCGAGCGTCAGTCCACCGTTGGCTACCAGCCTAGCTACTCGCGCCGCGCTTTGCTTTATTGTATAGACTTTTGCTTTGCTTTGCTTTTATTTTGTTAACAGTTTAACTTTAATCATTATATTAATTTCATCTCTCTATAAATAATATCATTCATTTCTACTCTTCATCACCTTCATTCTTCCCGCTTAACTTCGCAATCTTGTGCTTGCGCATAGCGCTTAAAAGCCTTACCATACGGGTTAAATTCCCGTGTGGAGTTAGTACAGTTATTGTACCTAACGTACTACAATACTATAGGGACCAAAAGTAAGTAAGTATCACACTTTTAAAATTGCAATAACTTTTTAAGTAGACAAGATACACTTTCGAAACAAAAATGACTCGAAAAATAGTTTAATTTTGTCTATAGTTTCAAAGAAAGCTAATAAAAATTGCTATAAAACGTTTTTTTTTATTTTAAACCTCTAACTTCTATAGTTGTAGTAACTCATGGACTCCCATGAGTTAATCTATGAGTCGACACAGAAGACATAAGTAAACGGTTATGGTGTTAGTTGAGGTTAGCAGTTATATGGGTAACCTGAGAACTAACTACTGCAGAATTATTAAACCTTAGTTTACCCAACTTAATAGTTACCGTGAAAGGACTTAAGAGGGCCTTTCCCGGCCCACCTATCGTGAACGCGAGCTTATAGGAAAAGCTTGTTGTTTCGCATCCACAGCGGCGATATTCTTTGAACTCCTCTGTCTTACCTAGCCCAGACCCTGCACTACTCGTCGCGTCTCCCTTCTTTTTGCATAATGTTCTTTTTCCTAATATACTTTGGCATAACTATTTTGCCATAATAATAGGTACTTCGCTATATATTTTTTGTTATTTCATAAACTGTCGACACGACCGATTCGGTCAGGACGCCATTGTTTAACTATTATGTCTACTTCGTGGACAGTTCATGGGGTAATGGGTATACAGTTTATGTTGTCATAATTTATCTTGAAGGCTAATTTGTTTTGGCATAAATTGAATTCGCATAATGTTACTAGGCATAATGATTATTATAATAATAGTATTTGGGCACACAATTAATAGAAATAACGGAATAAAATTTGAGTTATTTTTACGTTATTATCTTGAATTAAAATATCATTAAGTTGTGCTACAAAAGTTAGTGACAGAAACGAATCGCTGCAAAACCGACTCCACGTAGTCTTGTCTGCCCTACCCTAGAGTGTAATCTAAGTCCGCGTAGGCGCGGAGGGGCGAGGCGGCCCGCAAGCTGAGGAGCAGGTGGTGTTAACGCTCGCCGCTGTGGCTGAGGCTGGCCGCTAAAGCCGTCCAGCAAGCCGAAACCGCATGCTTGCTTGTATGTTGCATACTGCATGCTGCTTGCTGCATGCATGGTGTATGCTTGTTCACTTGTTTGCATTCTTCTTACAGGGAAAAAACCCCACATATACGTTCACAATCAACATGTTCAAAACAAATAATAATATGTATTGCTTCAGGAGATATTAGCCGAGTGCAATTAGACAAAAAATAGGTACACAAAAGGTGGAACGAAGTTTATAGTGGTCGGATTTTCGTGAGACTTTTTTTATTGAATTCCTAGAGCAGTGGAGAAGAAAGTTAAAAAGAATAATTCGCCGCTCGCGACTTTTTTTTTTAATTTCCTTTGGAATATTTTTTTTTCGTTCATGTTTAACTTCAAATTCGACGAATTCATATTGTATCGTAATAGTGTGACCTACATGCATCTATTGAACGCTAATTTGGTCTGTTTCATTGTTCATTATTGTCGATGTAATGCATATTTCAAGTATTTTTTGAAAATTCTTTTTTTCTGCAATTATTTCTAAAGTTTCGAATTTTAAGACCAAGATTTCTTCTGAATTTGGTATACTTCAGCGGCCAACCCGCCATGGGTTAATTGGCCGCTCTTAATAGGTGTAACTAAGCCTGACCACATAAGCTCATGCCAAGTCTTACCGAGTCTTACCAACCCAGTGACCGAGTTGTAGAGTCTGCCAGATTGGCAATATTTCCTAGTCTAGTGGTGTGACCGTCGGATTGCCAAGTCATAGGTCTCGAGTTCGAACCCAAGACACGCACCTCTGATATTTCGGAATCATGTGCGTATTGTAAAATTATCACTAGCTTCGGTGAAGGAAAACATCGTGAGGAAACCAGCATGCTTTTTTTTTTTTTTTTCGGATGGGAAATCATCAAATGACTCCTCCCGCTCTGGGCGGAGCAGGAGGGAGTGTCAGACTTTTACTGACTAAAACCCATCCATGTTCCTTCATCGCCCTTTGTGTTCCGGGGCCACGGTATCTCTTTCGAATAGTCCCGCAGCCCAAACCAGCATGCTTGAGAGATTTTCTCGACGGCATGTAAAGCCAGGTCAGAGGCCCATGGGCGGCATAAAAACTCTGACACCAGGTTAGACCACACGATAAGTAGTAGTTATATCTCCTTGTAAAATACTGGTACTTAGCTGGATCCGGAAAGACTGGTAGTTGAACCTACTACCTACTGTTGGGAAAAGGTTAGGCAGATGATGGCTTGTTATTTTGGCGGGAGATTTATGAGAAAAACGTTATTACTTTCCTCGAGTTTGTACGGACGGAAGGACGGTCTGTATTGCAAAACTCCACGTGCTTTATCAACGGCTGCGACGTGAGACATTCACCTACGGCGTCCTCGAGATTAGAAGACAGTGTGGCATCAGACATCTAGGTCCCCTGTAGTAAATATCTGTAGGAACCTACCTCAGCCTTAGATTCAATCGAAACAAAATGATTTTTATTATTGTAACATAGGGTTGCTGTTGTCTGCGTTAAAATAATGGTGAAAAGACTGTAACTGAACTAAAGACGACTGAAACATCATGTTGAGTGTAAAAAAGAATAATAATGAAATACTACACAAATAGTTTTAATTCGTAAAAACACCAATCATAAGTCACATATACAAAGGTGCTGCCGAAATACACAGAATTCCTGAAGCCAGTTGAACGACATCAGAATGATGGCTGGCACTTTGTGAGTTAACTTGCGAATACCCTTCGTGTTGACAGGCACCAACAGCAGCAGCGCGTTGAGAATCTTCACAGCAACCACCAGTAACTGACCAGTAAGATGTGGAATAAATAGAGATGGATTTTCCTGCAACATTTTAAATAACTTTAGTTTGTTTCAATCCATCAATGTTTTTTTTTTGCCCTCACTAGATTTTCATGAAATAATAGACTATCTGGTTAAGGAAAGCTAAATCCCCATATGCGTTTTGGACTCTACTCTCACATCAGAAAAATTATCTTTTTACACCAATATTGTTTACTTAATAATAGGTATCAGATTATATATCTTTTAAATTAGTACTTATTTCCATTGCTGGCCACAGTCACTCTCCCTTACAGGTAGGTTATAAATCTTTCTTTACACCATAGGTACATAATTAGTACTAAATATAAATTCCCCATCGAGAGAAGTAGAAGGAATCGGACGAATTTGCTTGGGAGTGTGACGGGCTTCTTTTTATTAGCGTTTCGATGGCAACAAAAGAATCAAATGTGCCTTGAAAAGCCCAAAATTCAGCCACCCGAAGCCCGCTCACTTACCCAGCCATAAAGTCATCAAGTGCGCAGGTGTCAGGGCATGCGGCACAAGATGGTAGGTGGGCCTTTGTCTGTGGAGAGACGCCGCATACGCAATTGAGATCCGAGTTGTCCGTGATCCCCCATCTGTATAGATCTTTGCTCCGGATGACCTGGGTTCGAATTCTATTTAGAGATTTCCAAGTTGGCCACGGCAATGCGTGCCGAAGTGGAAAGGTCTCAGATGGCTCCCACCAGACATTGCATCTTGCTCTGGAGGCGTTGTTATAGGCTGTACTGGCTGGTCCTATGCACCCAAGAAAGCATTTACGGCTTTTCAGCCTCTGGGGTAGTGAGACGAAGTTGTGTCTCGCGTGAGTCAGTTTGTAGCTTCATTGTCTCGATGCAGCTGGCTAATTATAGTCCTACGAACTTTTTTACCTGACTAAAAATAATTATATTTCTTAAAAAAAAATATGCATACAGTCCAGCATCCGACAATCAGACAAGTGTATTGCACCAATCCCATTGACGTGGCGATGATTTTCAAATCATGAACAAGCATGAAGTTCTGATCTTCCCCGACATCAGTGTCTGAAGGTAGATAGCGTTCAGGAGGTGACTCTCCCAAATGTTGCCTTAAATGATTTGCACTTATGATCTGTTAAAAGTTAAAAGTAACATGATATCACGCCATAATAGCATGTCTATAGTACACACATATTTTCCTAGTAATATTTAGCTCCTATGTAACCTCATTACCATCAACCTGGTCTAAACACAGGCCCGCGTTGCTACTGAATGAAATTCATTTGTGATATTCGCTATTCTAGAGTTCATTGGTTTAGTTGGTAATTCCGAAAAAGATGAGTCTCGCTACAGAACAAATCCTCATTAAAGTAAAACCGTGAGGAGTGTGACGACAGGCCTCTAAGGATCATGGCCTACAGTTAGTTAGTCGTTAGTTGGTTGAATGAGATCAATGCAGAAGTGTAGATCTAGTTAAAGATGTATTTACGGGCACAAGAGTTACGAAAGAATACAAGAATCACTATTATCCGAAGACATCGAGCCGAGTGTGGTAAGGAATATCCTACAGACATACAACGTAAAAACTTACAAATCCAAGCACTCCGTAAATATATGTGTAGTATATGCTCATACTAAATGTCGGATGATGGCAAAACATTCGAGTACGACCGAGGTAAGGTTTTAATATAGGAGCCAAAACTAAGTTAAACGGAAGCTTCATCGTAAATATCTGTAGTCTAACAGAGGATTTATATGTTCTATTGTATTTATTTTCATAATTAACTGTAATTTCAGAACATTGTATCCGCAACTGTCAAGTTCATATCAAACTAATCAAAAGAGTGCACAGAGTGATTTTACCCGTAGGTATATAAATGATGCTCTATGAGTGATTGAATCTTTTTGGGATTATTTGTATACGCCTCTGCTACAGTTTTATTAATGTGGCGACACCTAGTGAGTTACTACCGTAACATCTATTTAAGATCCCTCACTAATCAATCACAAACTGCATGAAAACTTGACTAGTATTTTTGGTTTTGCACAAACAAATGTTTGCGGCAGCGCCCCTGGTAAGTTGTCACCGTAACACCTTTCTAAGAACATGCACCAATCAAACCCATAACTGAAATCTGCATCAAAATCGGACTAGTAGTTTTGGAGAAAAATGGCAACATGGATTTGCACAAACAAACAAACATCCTCACCCCAAACACTTAAAGGGTGTAAAACACCTCTTAACGAAGCCGAAAGGCACTTGTCCTCCTCGTCATTGCGATCATTTTTTTGTTCTACACCATACCTGGGAACCTTCTAGTTACGGAGATATTGGGGGTCAAGGTTCCAACTTTTTGGAAACTTTTTTTTTTAAATACAAGTTTTTAATGTAAGATTTTTACTTTAAACACCTCCACGACCCCCGTACTATTCAATCCATCCACCAGCACAATGATTTGAGTGCGTTACAGTAAGTTCTACCACAAAACATGATTTTTCACCCCAAAACAAAAAGTCGTTTCCAAGCAATAATTTTTGCGTAAAGTTACTTAGTTTGATGTACAGAATGCTTGGTTGACGGCTTCGTGATGAGGTGGTTTACACCCTGTATACCGTCTCCGTTCTGTTGTGGGTAAAAAAAGAAAACAAAGAGTCTGAGTATCTCGCTGAGATACTCACTCTCGCTTTGCGTATCTTGCTGAGCAGCATGCGATGAGACCGCAGCCGCCGCCGGCCGCAAACCGCTCGCCACACACGGCTCCCACCCCTTCTCCGCTGAGCGCTGTGCCGTGAACGTCAGAGTGGCCGATTGTCTGTCTCGGTCCGCGTCAGGCTGGTTATCTAAAATTGCTACCCATTTGCTACCCATTGCTACCTATAGTCAATTAATTGCTACCTAACTTGGAAACAAAATAAAGGGACTACAATTAATTAAAAACCTGATTGCTACCCTCACGTATTTCAATGTCCACCTTGTAGCTATAACAAGAAAAAAATATTCCATTCTGACGTTCACGCTGTCGAGGCTGGCCTAAACAAATATGAGACAACACTTCTGTCGTCACTTAAATGTTAGAAAAGTGTATCATGATTCTAGTAAGTCTAGAATCATGATACACTTTTCTAACATTTAAACGCCTATGATAAAATTGTCAAAAAAAAAATAACTTGATTAAATTAAGAACATTATTTTATTACTAAAATTGTCTAAATACAGTACATTTTCTATGCTTGCAGAGCTTGAAACAATTGAATAAACAAGAAATAGAAGAATATTAACAAACATAAACAAGAAATTACAAGTAAAGTAAATAAATATTGTTGCAATAGGTGTCGTCCTTAAATATTCCTGAACATTGCGATGCAAGTATATCATGAATAGGGACTTTGTGATGTATACGTTGACAACCGGAGGAGATCAAATATCCTAAAAATGGATGCAGTCTCGAGGCAGCTGCCACAAACATTCCTTCGGAGTCAATAGAGAGGAGAAATGCTCCATTATTTGCGTTGTTTTTTCCAGCTTTTCCAAACTCAGTTTTCACATTTTGTCTACAATCGGAGCGCATTAACGAGTCAGGCATCATGAACAGTGGTGCGACACCATCAGAAAACACTGTAAAATCATAGAACAAAACTACTTGAGGACCATCGGATTTGTTCATCATATTAGTTTGTATCTCAGATTTATTTAATGCTTCGGTGTTATTAATGCCGTTAAATCTGCTGCTGTTATTCATTTCCAAGGCTTTGAAAGCATCATTAATGGTAATTTTAAATTTCTCAAGATGGCTGCCTGAATTAGGCAAAGTTTGATATTCATTCTTTTTCAAATCTGCATCGTTCGTGGAATTTATGGTTTCTACATAAACGTTGGAAATGGTTTCAGATGTCGTATTCTGATCGCCTGACTGCGTAGAAATGTCCCGTTCGTTTCTGTGAGAACGAATCAAAGGTTCGTTTTGAGACACACCCTTCTCGGTAGTAATTGGAGGAAAAGGAAAGCTCTTTGATAGGAATGTTCTTGTCTCGTTCATAATTTGAGATATCAAACCATAGAATACATTGAATAATTCGTTTTCTTCCTCGCGCACTATTTTGTTTAGAGCACTAGTGTATTCTTCAACTTTAATTCCATCATTATGTTGTTTCAATATTGCAGAAATTCTACGATCTACGCTTTTGCGATTATTAAAATTGTTGTTGAAAATATTCAAGTCTATGCCCACTCCACCGTTTTGCCAAACTGAGAAAATTCTCGCATAAAATGTTATGTATGAAAGTGGTATGGTCCTCCACTTAAACTTTAAAGGTGTCATCGCCATATACCTGCTTAAGGACATAATTGTAACGTTCACGTTTTGATATCTTGATTCGAAGTCTCCAAGTTCTTGCTTGCTGTAATCTTCTTCAAAGTACGTATTATGGCCGACGTCAGCGAATGCCATCATTTTATTCATAAATCTTGCATGTCTCGGACCTCGGAACGCTGTTTGTATCGAGTCATCCACAAGAAAGAATACGTGGAAATTGAGTAAAGGATACTGTGTGGCCATGCTCGAAAGATAATCAGCATAAAGCAAGAAAGGGACAGAGGTGCCTCGTTGAACTATGTGATGATAGTAGACATCGCTTGCGGTTTTAGTCGCGTTGCATTTTATGACCAAAACAGGCTGTCTTCGATATGCCATGCCCAACGTATAAAACACGACGAAGGATATTCCCAACAAGATCATAGTCATCCAGCATGCCGAGATGTATTCTGAAAAAAAAGAATTACATGTAAGGTAAGTACAAGGTAATGACCACGTTATCATCGTCTATAGCAGAGAATCTTGGCTTAATAATAACCGTACAGTTCGATCTTCAATGTTAAGCAGTGCTTGCAAAGGTCGGTCTGTGGACGGTGACCACCTATTACATACCAAGTTCCCGTCGTGTTTCGGAAAGCACGTTTTAAGCCGTTTCATTTGTAGATCCTTGGGAATCGTTACAAGTAGTCAGAAACCCAAAGGTCTGAAAAAGACCTATCAAGTGGTATCGAATTACCAAGTAAATGGGTTTTGAAGGTCTGATAGGCAGTCGCTCCATGTAAATACTGTTATTCAGCTGCATTCGGTTAAACTGGTAGCTGACCCCCAACATGAAATAAGGCTGTTAAGGTGAATGCGCCAGGGTGGCCCGCGAAATTCAAATTTTCTTACGTTTTTTGCAATTTGCAGGTCAGTGTCAGGTTGTATGTTGATTAAACTATGAATCGCGGCTGTAAGACGTATGTAGTTACAGAATTATAATCATCAAAATCATCAATACAACCCTCCAAGCTCATATAGGTGTATGAATTTACTTTTTCAAGGTCAAAGTCATTCCTACACCTTTATGCGCTTGGAGGGTTGTATTGATGATTTACACAACCGCGATTCATAGTTTAATCAACATACAACCTGACACTGACCTGCAAATTGCAAAAAACATAAGAAAATTTGAATGTCGCGGGCTATCCTGGAGCATCCACCTTAATGTCTTTGTACTGACGATGATGTCATCAACTGTCTATTAAACAAACATTTTGATAAATACAATTGGATAAGAACGTTATAATCAAGAGAATGATTACCGGGCCAGCGGACGATTAGGAATTGTTTAGGGGTGCAACGGACCCTTCCCCATCCATGAGTGTCGAGAGTTGGCGATGGCTGTTGACGGGCCCCGCCATCCCCACCTCCCCCATCCACCTTCAGCAGTGGATACTGTTCATTGCGTTTTGTCTGTGGAGCACCCTCCACCATCGTGGCGTCCTGTAAGAAAAATACTACTTTATTGAAGGTAGCGACAGACTGAAGTATCGGATTAACAATAAAATTAAATGAGAAGACACTGATTCGTCAAACGCTATCACGTGATCTTGGTTTCTTTACTACAAGCATTTAAAGGGAGAAATAATTACCAGGCGTCCAAAAAATTCATCCGCTTCGCTGTCAACGGTGCCCAAAAAGCTGACAGCATTGCCACGTTAGATGGCAATGCAGATTTGTTGGCCCAAAAAGGCCAAATTTTTATTCTAATTATAAATCTTACACTTTGTAAAGAATGTACATATAATAAACACTCTATAAATTAGTAAGATATAAATTAAAAAAGACCTTGTCTCATTTATAATTCGTGAAACTATTATCGTTTCCTTACCCTACTTATTAGTTTTTATGAAGAAAATTATCTTTTTAAATAATAGGAACCAAAATACTTACGTTACCCCTTTAGCTAATACTAGATTATAATGTTTAATTTTAAAACTTAAAGTTCATCAACGTATGTGAAAAATTGAAACCGGGTTAAGCACATTTGCAACAAATTTTGTAGAAATTCCAAAATTGAAATGGTCGTCATTCAATTTTGTTTTTAATTTTTGCGATTAACTTATGTGCTTGTGGGATAAAATACTCTTTTGATAAAGAAAGTTTGTTTTAACACTATCTTCATTTTAACCGAAACATCTATTCGATCATTCCATCCGTTACATTGCTGGACCTTGGCCTCCCCATATCATCTCCACATCGACAGTAATACCTACTGCCGATCTTCTAGCGTCCAGAACGTTTGATCTTTAATTGTGGTCGAAAGAAATCTACCGAAAGACGCAGCGTGTGTAGCCAGGAGACCAGTAGACCGATGAATTGGTGAAGGCTGACAGAATCAGCTGAAAATTAGATAACGTCGAAATAGCCCCCTTTTTCTCTGGAAGAACAACAACTTAAAATGCCTAACAATGTCATAATTCACCTTCATAAGTGCAAAGTCTGCAAAATTCAGTAACAATCGTAACTGCAAGGCGCATGTACGTGAGACGAATCCGATGTTGAATCAACAGAATTATGGCGGAAAATGTAAACGTGCCACCGTCACATATAATATAGGAACTTACGTGCATATTCAGTTAAATGTAATTCATCGAGTGCTAGGACGCAACACGCGCATCAGTCATTACTACAAATCATATAAATATTAAAATCAAGTGATTTTGACCAGGAAACCCTCATGACGGTAGGTGTTTACATTTATAACGTTTTTGTAATAACAAACTTTGATAATCATGCAACTCAGGTGGAAAGTAATCAAAAGGCCATACCATGAAAATGATGCTGAAAAGTTTATTTTTACCCGACTACCAAGGAAGGGTTATGTTTTTCGCGCGTATCTTGTGTGTACTACTACTGTACGTATGTATGTATGTGTGCATTTAATATTCTTTATTACCTCATATCATCCAAACCGCTGCACGGATTAATTTAATTAACATATCGTTAGATTCGTCTTAGTAACTCAAGTGTTCGACAGGTGACGCGAAAAAACGATCAACATGATGACTGTGAGCTATAGTTTAAAGAAAAAAAAAATGTTTGTTGGATACTGCATTATGGGTATCAAATTAAAGGGCTTATCATGAGGATTTTAAAATGGTAAATGTAATATGTTATGACCATATTATTAAATCATTCACGCGATAAAATGTGAGTGAGAGTGAAATGAGAAAGTAAGAAAAATAAAATAAAAAATAAAACTGACTGTAAAAATAAACTGAAAAGAAAAAAACAAATTCAGTCCAGAATAGTCGGTTAAATAATCTAGACTAAAATCATTCCATCCAATATAGGTCCCGACTATTGTCTATAATGCACACTCTGTGAAAATTTTAAGTGTTCACCTAATAATGGTTCAAAAGGGTCTGTAACAGACGGACAGACATCGGTCCCTTATTAGTTGCCGTTGGCAACCTTTGGGTACGGAGTCTGAAGAACCGTGAATTAATATTTATAAGCGATAGGTTGCAATCCGATAGAAATCAGATGCAATGCCTTGTGGCATTACATCCGTGTGTGAACCACTAATTGTACCTACATGAAGTTTAATTATAGTCAGCCTTACATTAACTATTTGCAAGTACTAATATTCTAAACTTTTGATAGTGTTTATCTCTTATATGGTTGGGGTTTAAGTAGCAGAAGAAGACCAACTCTGCTCCAATTTATTTAAAAGAATAGTGTAAGAAATAGCTTTGCAATGCCTATCTTGGCATAACTCATATGTATGTTTCTTTTGTATTGTGAAGGAGATACTTAAACTACTACCTTATTTCTTTTTTTAATTCTAATACAACCGAAAAATCCCATATTTTCATTTTAAGCGATTAATTCTCTTGTAATTTAATTAAACCTCTTTTTGAAATATAAAACCTTTTAAATTTTTCAAGTAAAAAAATAAGATGTCATTTGTAAAATTATTATCAAATTATTAATAGAGGTCTTTTAATTTTGTTTTGCTGTGAACAGTTCATCGCTTTCAGTAAGATTTAAATTCTGTTTCTGTTAATAGTAGACCCAATGGCAAGTGATGAGTGAGTACTACAAGGAACAGCATCCATTACTATGTGCGGAGATATCGGAAGACGAGTACTTTAGCCCTCGATATCAGCGGAAGCGACCATCGAGCTACCGGGGCCGAGCTAGAACCAACCTAAAAGGAGCAGCTTCAATATTATCGCGCTGGCCAGGTATACATTATATTGCAATACCACTCACGAGTTTTCCCAAATTATCTTCTGTCTGGCAAAAAATATATCAAACAAACACTAGTAGTTACCAAGACAGTTTGATCAACTTTTCAATTAGTTTTTCAAACTATTTTTCGCCTTCGATATTGGTCAATAAATACTTTTGTTTCTTTGCAGATCACTGGTCCTCTGTTCTTGCGTATTGGTGGATAGGTCTCGGAATGATTAGTCTTATGACGTTTATAGTTTATAACAGCCTGTTTGCGTTTGCTATGTTACCGACTGCTAAACAAACGCCTACAAGCCTGATATTAACTAAAACTAACGACAAATCTTCAACTAAAACTTTAACTGACGTGTTTATGCATGTTTTTGTCGAACAACACGAAGAGGTTGACTTTAATAAATACATGCCTTACATTAAAGAAATATCGAATAAATACGATAACATAAAATATAATTTAATCGTAGTAATTAACGACACAACTAGTTTGGGTTGGTTGAGTGCTGAAGAAAATAATGAACTAGCTATGAATTCGCTTTGGAAAAAAGACCCCAAAATAGAACCATCAAAATCTAATATTGCTATTCAATATGTTACTCTATCGGCCTACATGGAAAATTCACCTTTAAGAAAGTATTGGAAGACGTTGCCCCATCATCTAATTGAATTCTTGGCACGTTCCGTTTCCGTTTGGGACAAAGGAGGTATAGCTCTTGATCCTATTATTTTGACCCCTAGAGCTCAGAATACTATTTACAAAGAGAAATTACACAAAATACTTAAAAATTATGCTAATAAATCTAGCATAGAGATTAAAACGAACAAATCACACAAAACCATAAATAAAGAAAGAAAGTTAAATAATATTCGGGACATAATTAATGCTCTGGAAAATGGTGACGAAGATACTAAAACATTTTCTCAGCAAACTCTTGCTGAGGCAGAAAATATAAAATCCCCGATCGTTACAAGAAATCAACGCCACTTGGCTACTGCAACAGATGCCAACGACATAAAAATATTTGAAAAGAATACTGAGCCATTTAGTTACACACTAAGTAATCCTCATGTAAATTCCTCAGACGATGGAAACAGAAAAGAAACAAGAGATCGTTTTGAGGTCAATAATAGCACTGAATCGGATTTTGCTTTAGATACCACTCAAAATTTCACTAAGTTGAGCCTATTCCCTTTATTTTTAGAATTCATATTTCATAATAAACTTCAAGATAAACAAAGCCCAACAGAAGCAGATACTACAGCAAATAGAACTCGCAGACGTGTAATAGAAGTACCCACAGCTGAAGATGTTAAAAGTTCCTTGTCAACTGACTCCCTGGATATAGTCGAGAAAAATATTGCGGATACATACAAACCAGTTATTATTTCAGCGGCAGGCATTTACAATAAATCAGAATATACTAATTCTCTCACCGTTAACCCCAGTAAAGATGATAATTTGGAGAAAGATCGACTAACAATAGATTTAAGAGGGAATATTATAGCGACTGATACAGCTTGTCATGCCTTCTTAGGCACAATGTTTAGTAATGCCGTTCATCATAGTGAGGAAGAAAGTGTAACAGATTTTATAATAGCTGAACTGACAATTTTTTGTAAAGGACTTTTGTCTTCGTGTATGGGTATTGATTTGATTTTACTATAACTGTTTTAACTTCAATTATTGTTACTTATTTTAGGATTGTGTATTAAATTTTTTAATTTTCTTTTTTTTTTTTTGAAGGCACAAATAGTTTTAGTTGTGGAGGACTCTCTTTCGAATTTTCTTCTTAGTTGGTAATGAAGGAAAACAATATTTTATTCTTTGCAAATAATTTATTTCCTTGCTCATTTAATTACATCACTTACTTACTAATAAAGTCGTGATTCAAATATTGCTGTTTTAAATAGTCCACAATATTTGGTTCACAAGTTTTTATTCTTCTTAACATTATGGCAGCAAGTCTTGTTTGTAGAGAAAATATTTAATAGACTAGATACTCCGTAATTCATAACAATAATATAGAGAAAGTATGATAGATTCATTCCGTCGGGAATTAAGACGCAAAATTAGTATGGCTTTCAGAATAGAACATTAATAGCAGCACAAATACAAACCCGAAAACCGAAACCATGTACAACAGTTGATTGAAAACTACATATTTGTATGTTACTACACTTTTGTTACGTGTTGAAACTACGCAACAATGATTGTTATTAAATGCCTTGCTCATTAAATTCAAATACTTAAAAATAGACTACTTATACTTTACTATTTCATTCATATTGCACAAATGCAAAGTATGTTGTATCACAAACAAATGCCAGGGCTTATTTTTATGGAAACTAATGTTATTTTCTACGATGGTGCTACATTCCTTCTTTCCACTGGTATCTCCCATCTTCCTGTCCAGTTATTTTGTGAACGTTTACAGTCTCTTACTCTATTCATTGGCTCACAGCGTTTACTAATTGACCAATAAACGTAGCCCGATGGACACTGGTACACAAGACCTCTTAACTTATTTGATTTATCGTGTTTACATTTCAGGAAGGCTGGTGAACATTCACTGTCTTTTTCGAACGAAAAGTAGCCGGCGCTAGGACATGCGTGACTTTCTTTGGTTACCACAAGCTGTAAGAGAAAAAAAACTTCGTTAGCATTTTTATTCTTGGTATATCAATATTTATTAGTATTATGTGTGCAAAGCAGTACT
The DNA here is from genome assembly GCA_963853795.1 of Xestia rhomboidea. Taxonomy (NCBI): domain Eukaryota; kingdom Metazoa; phylum Arthropoda; class Insecta; order Lepidoptera; family Noctuidae; genus Xestia; species Xestia rhomboidea. The sequence goes on along the minus strand of OY970763.1, from coordinate 10,945,107 downwards.
TACTGGTTCTTTGTAATTTCTGTCCAATCTTTTAAATCTCCTTTTTTGTGCTATTTTTCCATCACATTTTTTGTCGGCTTTGCTTTCTTCCACACAACGAGTTTGACTCTCATCGTAAATAGTGTTGTTGGGGCAAGTGAAAACTGCAATTTTCACGTCGTGTGTGTCGTCATCTTCATCACACTGATAGAACAAATTGCAGTATTTGGGATGTCTTTTAAATGACGTTGGGCATACAAACAATGATTGGTTTTCATCAGTGTCAGGGCATTTACTTTCTGATGTACTTTCATCTGTGCCACTTCCAGTTGTGGTGCTTTCAGTTGTTTGTTCCGTTGTCGACTGCTGTGTAGTTGTTTGTTGAGTGGTTGTTCCTTCACTACTTGTTGTTTCTTCGGTGGTACTTTGTTCAGATTGTTCAGTGGTAGTTGATTGTTGGGTCGTGCTTTGTTCGGTAGTAGAAGATTCAGTAGTCGAAGTAGATTGTTCTGTTGTGGTTTGCTCCGAAGTCGTGGATTGCTCGCTAGTTGTAGATGCTTGAGTTGTTTGTTCAGAAGTCGTTGACTCTTGGGTTGTTTGTTCAGAAGTGGTTGGTTCTTGAGTTGTTTGTTCAGAAGTGGTCGATTGTTGTGTTGTTGTTTGCTCTGTTGTCGTTGATTTTTCCGTCGTTGTCTGTTCAGATGTCGTCGATTGTTCCGTCGTTGTCTGTTCAGATGTCGTCAATTGTTCCATCGTTGTCTGTTCAGATGTCGTCGATTGTTCGGTTGTTGTTTGTTCAGATGTAGTAGATTGTGGTGTAGTTGTTTGTTCTGAAGTTGTAGACTGTTGTGTCGTGGTTTGTTCCGAAGTCGTAGACTGTTGTGCCGTGGTTTGTTCCGAAGTTGTAGACTGTTGTGTCGTGGTTTGTTCCGAAGTTGTAGACTGTTGTGTCGTGGTTTGCTCAGAAGAAGAAGGTTGTTGTGTTGTTGGTTCAGAAGTTGTTGATTGAGTTGTTTGTTCTGATGTGGTAGACTGTTGTGTTGTCTGTTCTGTAGTAGTCGACTTTTGTGTAGTTGTTTGTTCAGAACTTGTGGATTGCTGTGTCGTTGTTTTCTCCGTACTAGTTGACTGCTGAGTAGTCGTTGGTTCAGAAGTGGTAGATTGTGTGGTTTGTTCAGTACTCGATTGTGTCGTGGGTGTGGTTTGGGTCGAAGAACTATCTTGAGAACTTGTTGTTTCTTGCTGTGGTGTTGTAGTACCTTCAGTTGCTGGAGGTTGATTTTCACTTTGTGATTGGGAACCACTACAGTCTCGTGGTGGATATACTGATTCTTCATGATTACAAGTTTCAACAGCTGGATCCCATATCGTACCTTCACCACAATCAAAGTGATATACTGAGAATCGTTTGCCATCGCCATCCCAATCTACGCATCTATAAAATTTCTTACAGTCGTTAGGATTTGCATAATAACCTGCTTTTTCACAAGTTATGTTTTGATTTGCTGGTTTTTTAGACGTGTCGTCCTGAGAGCAATTTGATGAACCTTGTGTACTTTCTGTTGTAGATTGTGATGATGATGATGAGGGATCGCCAGATGACGAGGACTCAGTGGTTGATGAAGACTCACTACTAGATGATGAACTAGCCGATGTCGTTGATGTTGTACTTCCGTCTTGATTTTGGTTACAAGAGAGATTAACAACATCTTGTGGATGATTACAAGTAGTTATATCCTGATCCCAAATAGTACCATCGCCACAATCAAAGTCATATTTCGTGTAACCTCCTTTCCCATTGTCAACGCATCTATAGAACTTTTTACAGTCTTGCGAATTCCCAAAGTATCCTTCACTGTCACATTTGTCTTTATTGCCTGAATTCGTACCTTGATTTGATCCAGATGCTGCTGTACTGGATGACGATGCACTAGAAGCCGTTGTTCCAGAAATCGTTGTTCCAGAAGATGTAGTACTAGAAGATGCTGTACTAGAAGATTCTGTTGATGGACTATTATCTTCGTCATGCATTACAGGTGTTCCACTGACTCCATGACATGTTTCAACTTGATCAATGTGATTACAGGCTTGAATTTCAGAATCCCATGCCGTGCCATCACCACATTTAAAATCGTATTTCGTTAACCCTCCTTGACCGTTATCTACACATCTGTAGAATTTCCTGCAATCATTCTCATTTCCGTAAAATCCTTCTGATGAGCATACGCCGCTTCCTGGTTGGGAAGGTTTATCAGAATTTCCGTTATCATATTCATCTTCTTGTTTATCTATTGTCTGAGGTTCCGATGTAGAAGTACCTACCTCATTATTTTCAGTTGGTTGCTGATGTCCTTCAGTTGTTAAAGGTTTACTCGTTGTTTGAGAACTGCAATTCATATCACCCGTATCGTGATCACAAGCTAGTATATCTTGAACCCATATTGTACCTCCACCACAAGTAAATTCATATTTCGTATATCCTCCCTTATCGTTACTTACGCATCTAATAAATTTCTTGCAATCATAGGGAACCGCAAAGAATCCTTCCGATGAACATTGATTACTGCTAGAGGAAGACGTAGATGGAGTTTCCGTTTTTTCTGTTGAATGTTGAATCTGTGAAGCTGTGGTCATAGAAATATCGTTTCCTGCATCTGGCTGCTTTTCAGTCGATTGGATAATTGGTGGAGAACCAGTGAAACATTTTTTGTTGCTCGATTCATGATTACATGATTGTATTTCTTGATCCCAAACAGTTCCATCTCCACAAGTAAAGTCATATTTAGTGTAACCTCCCTTTCCATTATCTACACATCTATAAAACTTTTTACAATCATTCGGATCGCCATAAAATCCTTCTGACACGCACATTTCAGAGGAAGCAGGTGGTGGTTGGGTTTGATGTTCATTTTCGTTACCAATCGTTGATGAACTAGACATACTTGTTGCTTCTGTATAAACTTCGTCATGTTCCGGTTGTGAGATTTGTGTACTAGAACCACTTTCATTTTCACCACAAGTTTTATCAGGTGTGGCATGATCACATGCTAATATTTCCTGACTCCAATAAGTACCTTCACCGCAAGTAAATTCATATTTAGTGAAGCTACCCTGGCCGTTGTCAACACACCTGTAGAACTTCTTACAATTCCTCTTGTCACCCATAAAGCCTTCTTTTGAACACGCTTCACCTGTTCCGCTATCAGTGTAGCTGCTGACCGTTGTGCTTGTCTTTTCGGTGCTTTGTTGGTATCCTTGATCCTCCGTTTCAGTAGTTATTGTATTTTGTGCCGGACTTTCGCTAGATTGGTGACCTATATTGTCTCCTGTCTTACCACAATCTTTGACCGCCCAGGCATGGTTACACGCTTCAATACTTTGGTCCCATAATGTTCCTTCACCACAGGTAAATTCATGACGAATATATTTACCATTGCCATCATCAACGCATCGATAGAATTTTTTACAATCGTTTTTGTCTCCAATAAAACCACTGTTTACACAGTTGTTGCCTTCGCTTGGTTCTTTTGAACTTTCTGTTGTAGAATGAGTCGTTGAGCTTTGTGTGGTTATATCGGACCCTGTATCAATGTTGGAAGGATAGCCGTTATCAATTTCATCACTCATGGTCGGATGATATTGCGTAGTAGTTTCGTGGTGACCGGTGGAAGAGTCGGCAGTGCCACCACACTTTTCCACTGCCCATGCATGGTTACAAGCTTCTATTTTTTGATCCCATACGGTTCCTTCCCCACAAGAAAACTCGTATTTTGTGAAGGATCCTTTTCCATTATCTACGCATCTGTAGAACTTTTTACAATCCTTTTGATCGCCCATAAAACCACTCTTTATGCAGTCAGTACTACTCGTAGATACAGATTCTGTTGCAGAAGTACTGGGTGGGAAGCTTGGCTGAAGTGTAGACGAACTGGTACTTAGGTCTCCCTCTGTGGAACTACTATCGATAACTTCATGAGTGGTGGTGGGCTTAGCTTGAGTAGTAACTTCCTGGTGGTCAGCTGCAGATCCACCACATTTCTCCACAGCCCAAGCGTGATTACAAGCTTCGATTTTAGAATCCCACACTGTTCCTTCGCCGCATGAAAATTCATAACGAGTATAACCTCCATTGCCGTTATCCACGCATCTGTAAAACTTTTTACAGTCGTTTTCATCTCCCATGAAGCCGCTAGATGTGCAAACAGTTCCCACACTTGGTTCTTGGTTCTGTGGTTTTTTTGTCGTTGTTGTCGTCGATGTAGTGAAATCATTATTTGCAGATCCATAACCAGTATCATAGTCATCATTTTGTGTAGCAGCTGATTCAATAGGTGACTGAGTAACTATTGTACTTTGCGTATGGGCAGTTGACACCGTGTTTTGTTGTTCTGTCGTTGTCTCTACATTACTAAGATCTGGAGATGGAGATGCATTACCACCACATCTTTTTACGGCCCAGGCGTGGTTACATGCTTCTAGATCGGGATCCCAAACAGTACCTTCACCGCACTTAAATTCATATTTTGTAAAGCCACCTCTACCGTTTTCGACACACCTATAAAATATTTTGCAGTCATTTGCATCACCAATAAACCCACTAGATTGACAATTGTCGTTAGAGGGTGATTTTGTTGTTGTGGTTGAGCCCACAGTTGTTGAACTCCAAGTCGTTGAGCTCAAAATGGTTGAAGAAGATGTAGTTGGGTTTTGATTTTGGTGATCGTAGCCACTATCTTCGTTATCCTCCGTATCAATAGGTTCGGAACTCGTATGATGGATTTCAGTTGATGCTGTGGTGTAATAATTTTGTGTAGACTGAGAGGTACTTAAGGCAGCTTGCGTAGTGCTTATTGTTTCTGCAGAACCTTTTCCACCACAATCTTTGACAGCCCAAGCATGATTACAGGCTTCAATACTTTGATCCCAAACAGTTCCTTCACCACATGAGAATTCAAACTTAGTGTACCCGCCTCTCCCATTGTCAATACAACGATAGAATTTCTTGCAATCATTTGTGTCTCCCATAAAACCTGATTTTTCACAGTTGTTACTACCCTGTGCACCGCTATGGGTCGTAGAAGTAGCTGCTAACGTTGAAGGTCCCGCTGATGTCGACTCATGAACCTGTACCTGCGTTTGACTTGCTTGCTGGGAATGATCGATTTGTAACTGTGTCTGTACGCCTTTATCACTGTAATCAATTTGAGTTTGTGTCTGGCTAACCGCTGAACCATGGCTTATTTGAGTCTGGTTTTGTTTAGCTTTCGTATCTTTGTTTTGATTTAAACGATCACCGTAGTTGATTTGAGTTTGGTTCTGTATTACTGATCCATTACTAATTTGAGTTTGAGTCTGGGTAACTTTTGAGCCGAAACTTACTTGCAGCTGTTGTTGAATGGTTTTGTCTGTGGAGCTGTCTTTTTGAGGGATTTCTGCGTTCGTTGTGAATAGATTGTCTTGGTTACTTCTACCGCATCTACTTCTTTTTACTGCCCAAGCATGATTACAGCTCTGTGTGTCATCATCCCATACTGTTGATTCACTACACGAAAACTCGAACCTCGTGTAAGTGCCCCTTTGATTGGATACGCATCTGTAAAATTTATGACAATTCTCGCTGTCACCCATAAATCCGTCTGAGGAACAAATATTATCTCGAGAATTCGATTTAGGTATAGCCGGTGTAGTTGGTGGAGACGTGGTTTTGGATACCATGTTGTATTGTTGATGATTAGTAACTGTATTTTGTGGTAAATTCAAGGGATTAACTGAATAATCCACGTTAGTGTGGCCCAGCGTTGATCCCCATGGAAATGGACTTGTGAATACCGTTGAAACTTCAGGTGCATGACGTTTTGTGGAAGAGTGAGCTAGAATTGTTGAGCTAGACGCTGTCCAAGGATTAACAGTAGTGAACGTAGCCCTAGCGCCGGTTGTACTTTCTAAGCGTATGGGTATGTTCGTTATTGGTGATGGTATCTCGTTCTGCATTCCTTCAATTTCATTATTATCTATTCGATCAGCTACTGAAGGTGGCGATAGACCCCCACATTCTGATCGTTTTGTACTTCGAGGATGATTACAGACTTCGGTTTCAGGATCATAAACAGTACCAGGTCCACATTGAAACTGAAATAAAAATAAATTCAGTAAGTTTTTGAAGATGTTAAAATAATATTCCTCGGTTTCGTGCAACCAGGAATTCATTAAAATGGTGGAAATTTATTTTTAAATCTTACCCTGAAGACTGTATATTTGCCACTTCCTGATTTCATACAGCGGTAGAATACTGCGCAGTCTTTAGGATCTGCTTGGAAACCTTCACCGGCACACAGGATGGGCTCGGGTCTTGTGCCCGAGTAAACTTTAACTATTCGACCAGTGACTCGCGACTGCCGACGCTCTGGTGATGTTTCTGCAATTTTATTTCAATTTTGTTTTTAGAAGACTAATTTTATTGAGTAATGAAATGTCGTGGTGTGGGCATGTGATCCAGAGGAATGGTAAAAAGTGTCGTGAGGAAAGCTTTGTGTATGAATGTGTAGTGGAAGACCAAAGAAACGATGGATGGACTGTGTTAAGTAAGAATGATATTACAAGAAAAGAAGTGTCGATGGTAGGAATGAGGAAAATGTCGTGAGGAAAGCTTTGAGTATGAATGTGTATGTATGGGTATGAGTAGAGGAAGACCAAAGAAACGATGGATGGACTGTGTTAAGTAAGAATGATATGACAAGAAAAGAAGTGTCGGTGATGATGACAAGTAATTGAGAAGAATGGAAGAAGACATGCTACCCCGACCTCAAATAAATTGCGATTAGAGAATGTTTTGTTGAGTAATGAAAGTTATTTTTAATTCTTTTCCAATCGTGATGTATGTGAGTAACGACTCTAAAATAAATGAAATACCCACCATTGCTATTACTGCCCGTTGCCTCAACAATGAAAACAATAAGGACGATTGTATATAATTTACAAAGCCTTCCTAATGTAATGTCCATTATGTTAATAATTTCGTGCTAGTTATAACTTGCAGAACATTTTTGCTGTCGCTTTCTGAAACAAAAAGAAATTTGTAAATGTTAAAAAAATAAACTTTAGTGAAAATGTGGAAAATATTTAAGGGCACGCTGTTTAGTCACAGTCTCATTTTTGTGTGTCAAATCTGTGTGTCGTCAAACAAAATGATTCACGGTAGCAGAAAGATTAAACACGTATTTAAAAGGAATTTCATTATATTTAAACAAAGACACATTTTGATTCATTAGTCACTTTTAAATTGTTATTAAATTCTTATCGAAGACAAATTAAACTGTCGGTATACCTAGTTGGTAAGAATATTTTAATTCTAATATACATTTTTGCTGATAGTATCGATCTACTCATCGGCCATCGGTCCTTCGGTAAACATAGCTCAGCTTGTTTACTTTGCGAGCTATGTCGGTAGCTCTACGCTAGGGAATGGGCAACTACAGTCCTTTCTCAAGTTATTATGCCTTGTGACTGTGACTGTAGGTAGCTTTGTTTTTTTTTTGTATTTTTGACATTCAAAAGTGCCTTAGTGGTCTAATTGAAATAAATGCTTTGAGTTTGAGTTTTACCGAAAAAAAAAAAAGGTTTAAATCGATTTGTTATTATGGCCCGGGTAACATAGGCTACATTTAAACCAACTTCAACAGTAGGAGGAGTTGATTTTACCTTGTAAATCCCGATTTTGACATTTTAGAAATAAATTTATTCCATAGTCGGGTTACAGTTTTTTTTTAATTGTTTCACTTGTTATTCATTATTTTGTGAAGGAAGGAATTGATATTATTCAGTTGAAACGAAAACGATTATAACAAGTTCATAAAATAAGTAACATCATGCGTGCAGGAAATGTTTATACATGAGGATATACGTTGTTGGAGTAGAGAATTTTGTATTGAAAAAATACATAGTTTAGTTATGCACTGTTTTAGACTTTCACGGGTTTTCAGTACACTTAAAGCAATCGGGAAACGGTCGGTACGGATCGGGGTCTTAATATCGGGAGCTCATAGAACTTAAGGAAAATCACGGATATCATCCCGTAAGTACTTTAAGTGTAGTTTAGTTATGCTTTAAGGGAGAGTTCCGCAACTGGTGATGAAGCAAAAATCGAACAATAAAATTGATATTATGATTTTAAACTTCTGTGTGATAACTAGGCGAGTGATTTAACGAGTATGTTAGACAAATGTTTAATTAGTGTGGTGGAAGGTCGAAATTGTATTTCCCTATCAGTAACAACTTGTAGCACGAGCTTAACGTGGTACTTAACTTAACAGCCTGTAATCCCTGAAGGATTGGGCAGAGGTGTACCTAATAGTACACCCACATTTCGCCAGGTATCTAGTCCCATGTAATAAGGGGCGAGCCTATTGCCATCAACCGGGCGCAAATCTCAGACTCCGTGGCTGGGTACTTTTGCACTTGATACCAAGTATCTCACGACCATAGACATATTCCCACGGTGAACAGTCACACGTATTATGACAAATGCAACTGAAGACGCTGACTAATATGAAAAAAAAGCAATTAAAAAATGCAATCGGTATGAATCATAAAATTCATAATTTACGACTTGGCATAATAAAATACCTTAGGTATGTGTTACTTTTTAATTGCATATGCACCTACGTAGTTTGATTGCAAGCATTCATCTTTTATGTCATTTGAAATGGTAAGGCGAGACCTTTAAATTATAACAAGAGCTCTGCCTGAGTTAACGATATTTTTATTCCATATCATCCTACCCAATTATTTTTCTTTTCTTTGAACATCCTATAACTATAGCCTATATTATTTACAAACGGAATGTATTTTATAGACCTTAAAGATGGAGGCCACAAATACTAAATTGATTTACGCTCCGAGTACTGAAACATTTATAAACACAAAAAGTACATCGAAGTTAACCTATAGATTCTGCGAGTAGAATCATCCTAAGCTTCCAAAATCTGGTTGGTGCCTTATTATTTTCGACGTTTTTGTGACAGAAAAATGAGCGGCTTTGTTTTTCCATTTGTGATGAAGATTGAGGAGGCACATGTGATGAAAAGAGTGGCGAATATAAATTTTGATGCAATATGGAGACGGAGAGGAATGCCATAGAAAAGAACGATACATTGTCTGAGAGGCGATATTGTAAAAAAAAACATTAATGAAAGAGAAATGGGTGACTGGGGGCCTAAAATGGCTGCTTTATCAGAATCATAATATCATGATCTGTCAAATGACCAATTTGGTCGAGACGCCATTGTTTAACTATAGTGTCTACTTCGTGGACAGATCAGTCTTTATGGTCATAGACACAGACAATATTATGTACTGTCAATTTGTCATATTATTTTCCTATTATGAAAGTCAAAGTCAAAGTCAAAACATTTATTGCGAACCAAGTGTACAATGTGGTGTGTGGTGGTGTGGTGGTATTATGATTTTGCGAAAGCAGCCATTTTAGGCCCCATGAAGAGATGGAAGAATACAACGTAACCCAAGTAACATGGGCTTTTAGGCAAGGCTAGGAGGATGATGAGAGCGATTGAGTACTGAAGTGGATTTAAATACCCATAGAAAAACTGTATGGCATTGCTATCAGTCAATCGCGTGATATTGTGTGATCAGGGCACACACCTACTTGATGGTGCATTGTTGTTTTAAAATTTCCTGCAGTCATGCGATCACATTATTATATACCTACAAACAGGCATAAACTACAATCAAATCATGATCTACGACTTCGTCCGCAAAAAGTGTGATAGCTCTGCTAATATGCATGATATAAAAATAATGTATAGCCCATAGCACCCACGAATAATGTAGCTTTCTATCCTATCAGTGTTTTTTTTTTTTAAATGGATCATTATTTCCAGAGATTAACCCCTACATACAAACTTACAAACAAATACCTCTTTATAATATTTTGTTAATTTAGATAACGTACTACGGATACAGGAATTCTTTTTTGAGAATGTCTCGTTTTTTGATTTTACGTAAAAATACATTTTATTTATTAAAACTTTATGCACAAGTAAAAACTGTACAAAGGCGGACTTAATGCCTTGGGCATTTTCTACCAGTTTACCTTAGGGTGATGCAGAGATAATACACAGTAGGTGCAATAACAGAAAAAAAAAGACTAGAAAATATTTTTATCTAAAACATATAAGAATAAAAACATAAAACATATCATATCATCATATCTTCTCTGACTGGCGCAGTCTCTGAATAGCTACTGCGTTTCCTATTTCTTTATTTTATTATGAGGGATACCTATATGCTTTAGTATAACGATATAAGCTATGTACGAAGATTCTACTGAGTGGAACAGGTACTACATTCACAACTACGATGGTGGACAATAAACACAAATCTTGTAATATTTATCTTCTTACTTAATGTTGTTTTAACACTATCCTCTATTTAGATAAAATATTTTATTGGACGTGGCTTTTAGAGATAGAGATCACACACCATGTACATAAGTAAAAACGGCAATGGTCTTTCCACGACATGTCCATTATTGAGTTACATTTCATTGACTTAAATTTAGGTACCATGGTATTCTTCGGTAATGCAGTAATTGCTACTGGAAGGTATCAGTACCTACCGAATAAAATACCGTATTATTAATACATCTAATTCAACGTTACGGTTTATTACAACCGTCTTAGAAAAACTAATACCACCTGCAGCTTTAATTTCTATGAGGCGGGCATTTATAAGAACTACCATATTATTAAACAACTTAATAGCAGCTAATCTCGGTTATATTTATATTGTCTGTGGTTATATTTACCGAGCATTTTTTATAAGAAGACCTAACAAAAAAGGCGTAAAAGTAGCACGCCACCTAGTACTCATTCGTAAAGAATTCCCAACGATTCCTCGGGCATTTTTCTAAAGGTCATGTGTGAATAACCAAGTAGCCTTCATAAGAACAAATTGATCGTTGGTCTGTATAGTTCGTTGGCACTAATAATTACAACTCCGTAGTTGTTGAAAATAAGGCAAAACGATGATACGAGAGGCGAGCGCAAGTTTCTTTTTACGCGGAGTTGGACACTGTCATTACGCGGGCGTATGACGCGAGTTATGCAAAGCAAATGAGCTGAATAATCAGCGGAGGCGGTAAAAAAATTGTGTGTTCAGAACTACATACTATACATTTATACTTGATTGGATTGATATAAGTACAGTCACGAATAATGAAATGTAAACTCTTAGCAGAATTCATAAGTAATTTTCTCGTGAAAATACAGTTTCTACGTTGAAATAAGAACTATTTCGTACCTAGTATGGCTTCCAAAATATCATGTTTTTATAAACGTATAAAAAAGTAAATCACCACAGTAAGAATCAGAATCAGAATTATTTATTTGTAAAACATAGGTATAAACATTAAGGATCTTATAAATATTTAGAGCTCTTGCTATGTTTTGTCGTTACTGACATACAAATTTTAATAGAAAAAAAAAACAATTAAAATTACAAATAAAATAAATAAATATCGCTGGACATTAACACACAGCGCCATCTAGTGCCACACTAAGCAACGAGGCTTGTGTCGTGGACACCAGATAGTTGGTGTACTACATAGATACTTTTTGTTTGTAAATACATACTTATCTATATATATAAAAGAAAGTCGTGTTAGTTACTTCACTTATAACTCAAGAACGGCTGAACCGATTTAGCTGAAAATTGGCAGGGAGGTAGTTTAGAGCCAGGAGAAGGACATAGGATACTTTTTTTTTTTTTTTTTTTTTTTTTTTCTTTTTTTTTTCTTTTTTTCTTTTTTTTTTTGTTTTTTTTTTGTTTCTTTTTTTTTTTTAGTAGTAGTAGGTAGGTAGTAGGTAGGTAGTAGGTAGGTAGTAGGTAGGTAGTAGGTAGGTAGTAGGTAGGTAGTAGGTAGGTAGTAGGTAGGTAGTAGGTAGGTAGTAGGTAGGTAGTAGGTAGGTAGTAGGTAGGTAGTAGGTAGGTAGTAGGTAGGTAGTAGGTAGGTAGTAGGTAGGTAGTAGGTAGGTAGTAGGTAGGTAGTAGGTAGGTAGTAGGTAGGTAGTAGGTAGGTAGTAGGTAGGTAGTAGGTAGGTAGTAGGTAGGTAGTAGGTAGGTAGTAGGTAGGTAGTAGGTAGGTAGTAGGTAGGTAGTAGGTAGGTAGTAGGTAGGTAGTAGGTAGGTAGTAGGTAGGTAGTAGGTAGGTAGTAGGTAGGTAGTAGGTAGGTAGTAGGTAGGTAGTAGGTAGGTAGTAGGTAGGTAGTAGGTAGGTAGTAGGTAGGTAGTAGGTAGGTAGTAGGTAGGTAGTAGGTAGGTAGTAGGTAGGTAGTAGGTAGGTAGTAGGTAGGTAGTAGGTAGGTAGTAGGTAGGTAGTAGGTAGGTAGTAGGTAGGTAGTAGGTAGGTAGTAGGTAGGTAGTAGGTAGGTAGTAGGTAGGTAGTAGGTAGGTAGTAGGTAGGTAGTAGGTAGGTAGTAGGTAGGTAGTAGGTAGGTAGTAGGTAGGTAGTAGGTAGGTAGTAGGTAGGTAGTAGGTAGGTAGTAGGTAGGTAGTAGGTAGGTAGTAGGTAGGTAGTAGGTAGGTAGTAGGTAGGTAGTAGGTAGGTAGTAGGTAGGTAGTAGGTAGGTAGTAGGTAGGTAGTAGGTAGGTAGTAGGTAGGTAGTAGGTAGGTAGTAGGTAGGTAGTAGGTAGGTAGTAGGTAGGTAGTAGGTAGGTAGTAGGTAGGTAGTAGGTAGGTAGTAGGTAGGTAGTAGGTAGGTAGTAGGTAGGTAGTAGGTAGGTAGTAGGTAGGTAGTAGGTAGGTAGTAGGTAGGTAGTAGGTAGGTAGTAGGTAGGTAGTAGGTAGGTAGTAGGTAGGTAGTAGGTAGGTAGTAGGTAGGTAGTAGGTAGGTAGTAGGTAGGTAGTAGGTAGGTAGTAGGTAGGTAGTAGGTAGGTAGTAGGTAGGTAGTAGGTAGGTAGTAGGTAGGTAGTAGGTAGGTAGTAGGTAGGTAGTAGGTAGGTAGTAGGTAGGTAGTAGGTAGGTAGTAGGTAGGTAGTAGGTAGGTAGTAGGTAGGTAGTAGGTAGGTAGTAGGTAGGTAGTAGGTAGGTAGTAGGTAGGTAGTAGGTAGGTAGTAGGTAGGTAGTAGGTAGGTAGTAGGTAGGTAGTAGGTAGGTAGTAGGTAGGTAGTAGGTAGGTAGTAGGTAGGTAGTAGGTAGGTAGTAGGTAGGTAGTAGGTAGGTAGTAGGTAGGTAGTAGGTAGGTAGTAGGTAGGTAGTAGGTAGGTAGTAGGTAGGTAGTAGGTAGGTAGTAGGTAGGTAGTAGGTAGGTAGTAGGTAGGTAGTAGGTAGGTAGTAGGTAGGTAGTAGGTAGGTAGTAGGTAGGTAGTAGGTAGGTAGTAGGTAGGTAGTAGGTAGGTTTCTCTCTAATGTGACGCAGACGAAGTTGCGTGGGTCAGCTAGTTATACATATAAACATCCATGACTTGGAAACAAATGTCCATGCTCACCACACAAACATTTGCTCCAACCGGGATTCGAACCCGGGACCCTAAGAACGTAAGGCAGCCTCACTACCGCTGCGCCATTCGGGTCGTCAAATAAAATGTCAATTCAAATAAAAGATTATAAATAAAATGTCAATTCAAATAAAAGATTACAAATAAAATGTCAATTAAAATAAAATAAAAAAATCACAAATACGAAATGTCAATACAATTAAAAATCATAAAAAGAAAACCATAATAAAATGTAAATTAAAATTAGTAAAATAACAAAGCAGAAAAATGTATACCAAAAAATTATCATTTAAATATTCATCCACACTGTAGTAACATTTGTCTAGTAGTATCCCCTGAAGAGACTTTTTAAATCTATATAAAGGCAAACATTTAATTCTATCTGGTGGTCTAATATAAATTTCTAATTTTATAATACTTATAGAGATTTTTAATAAAGAGAAAATCGCTTTTGAATTTTGCTAAGTAGGTATATACATTTCACTGCTTTTGATTACACAAGATATTGTTTAGCGGTACGATTCTGATAAAACATTGATATCATTGGAGTCGTTATTTTTGTTAAATTGTACCGTTTGGTCTCAGTATTTTCAGCTTTACTTGTACCAATTTGAAACAAAGCCTAATTAAAAGTATCCACCGCGTATTAAAATGTACACAGGCATTAAAACAATACGAGATCAAACCACTATACGTGCTAAACAGTGTGACTAACTTACTGACCTAATTAACGCCTTTCACATAACAAATCAATAAAACCCTATTGCTAATAAACTTTTACTTTCAATAACTTGAGTAAGTTGCATAGTTCTCAAGTAACCGGTGCCAATACTTTATTACAACTTATTGAAGGGCGCAATAACATAAAACTGGTTCCTTGAAGATTCCCTTTCCAGCAGTTCTGGTGGGGCTGCATTCTTGTGGCTGCACCTCGATTGAGTCCCGATATTAACGTCTAGAAATAAATTGGCTGGCCAGTGCAAACTGTGAAGTTGTGTACGTTTATCGAGCTTCAAGTGTACAAGAAAGTAAAGGCTACACCTGTTATTTGTTATTATGAAATATTGATTTTGATTTGATTTAGCTTGCTGTTTTTCTCTCGATATTGGAACTACGAAAGCGAGCTGTCATCTTTCTTTCAAAGATATACCCTACGACTCACGCATTATATCGGGGTACTTAATATCCTTACTTTCCATGTAATGATTGACTAGCTGTACTGGCAGAAATGGTTGCTGCACCAGGTTTTTTTTTCAGGATTGTGGGCTTGGTAGGATATCAAAATAATAGGTAAACTTTGATATCTTATTTATCTATAGGATTTTCGCAGTGCAAGCATCTAAAACATTGTTTGTCTATACTAATATTATAAACGAGTAAAAGCTTGGATGTAGAGGGTCTTCATAACTATGGCTCTTTAATCAACTGATTCCGCTCATAGATACGATTCCGAAAATTATTTCACTAATGGGAAGCTACTCTATCCCCGACTTTCCCGTGTGTTCTACATTTAAAGCGTTCATTTTGGAAAAATTCAGACTAGAACGCAAGCACCGGGGGCAAAACCTAGCAAGAACACGAATTACGAAATATTTTTCTGTCATGCAGACAAAGTTTTATATTCAAGATAGGTAAACATAAGGGCGTATGTACTTCGTGGGATACTAGATTAACGCCAGCTTTGCGGTCGAAGACCAGCCTATCAGAATCTTGTGGTCAGAGGCAAAAAGGGAGCGTGCCTCATCGATTTCCTTTATTATTTCCTTAATATCCAAGCTATGGTAAGGATTCACAAGTCATCATCATTATCTGGTAACATGTTAAGTTCAATGGCGTGCCTAATCACGGACATTTACAATTTAGCTTAATTTGTTGGTTAAATGCCGTATCGACAATTTCCCAAACTGAAAACTTTTTTATTCTTGCACGAAAGATAACATCACGCTTGTAATTCCCAAAGGGTTAGACGTCAGTATATAATATAGTACACCCACATTTCGTCGAAAGGGCGAGCCTATTGCCATCGATCGATAGCAATAAGCTCGCCCCTTCGTCACAAATACGGAACCCGGGCTGCTACTAAATAAATCTTAATGCAAAAACCCAACAACACCTCTGATTTGGAAGACCAGTAACCAGCAGCTAACCAGCATCAGTGCGTCTAACCAACGAGGAAGAAACAAAATGTGCTTGAATTAAATGACAAAGCAATGCAATGACAATAATATAATAATGTAATGTAATGTAATTTTACTTCTTTTTAATGAATTTATTTTTCTGTAATTCGTACTTTTGAACTGTTTTTAAATGTATCTTCCGTATGGGTCTTGCCTGAAATAAATGGATTTTATTTTATTTATTTATTTATATTTCAAAACGGCCATAACAATGAAAAAGTGCGCTGAAATAAGGTCTGTACTAACTTACGAAGGCGTAATGGTTACAAAGCAACGACCTTGAACTTGCCGTTGCAGGTGCATGCACTGATGCCAAGTCGGCCGACTTACTTTCCCAATAAGGCGAGTTTAAAGCTAAAAATATATACAAACGAGATACTGTCCACATATATATGAGTGTAACTGTAAAACTAAGAAGGCTTAGTCATAAACAGAAGTCCATCGTAACTACATGGCTAAGGGTAGAAGCCAACACATGGTGTATTTAATAAGGCTGTTTTTTAAATAATCTCAGGGACAAAGCTAAAATGACGGTTGGATAGATTTGGTCGACTCATGTTGAGTCGAGGACTTTAATAGGGTAGATGACAAAAAAGCCTATACATATAATTAGTCCGTCAGATAGATTGCCAAAAAATATTGACACAAATATTTTTTCTTTTTTCACGCAAACAAAAAATGAAGACGATACAGTGTGTCGAAAAATCGTGTGATGTCACATTTTAGTACATTTTTTACTCAAATGTGACGTCACAAGCGCCCACTCACAGACACGTATACAGGCGGGGGGATAGTTGGGGTTTATCCCCCCCCCCCCCCCCGAAATCTGACAGAAAATAAACGGGATCATAATCACTGCGAAATACGTAAATTATAATACAGTGATAACAGCGATTTTTACACAGTTCCATGGGCACCGGCAGCAGGGTGCAAGGTAGGAAAAATAAAGGATGGCAACGGAAAAGAAAATACATAGAAAGACCCCGTGCCAGAAAGCAAAAATGTTCCTACTCACTCCTTTTTTGCTTTCAGAGTGTAATAACAAAATTAGCTTAATTCGTCAGAAAATATACGAGCGTGTTCAGATCCTTTGCGTTCCTAAACTTTTCTTTATAAATAGGCAGAATTAGGCGTATTTCTTTAATAAAGGACAAAAGAAAACCTATCAAATACGAGGTGGATACAAAAATGTTCAAGCATTTTTGAGCAAGCGTTTTTCGAATCCTACTTTTTTTAATTGATGATAGATTGGCCAAGTTACTCCTTGAATCTAACAAAATTATCCGAGTCGGAGTTCAAAAAATTCCAAGTTGTTTGCATGAAATTGAAGGTGCACCTCCCTGGAAAAAATTGTGCCGGCGCCCATGTACCTACAGTTCTCATAGTTGTTTCAATGTTTGTCCCCCCCCCTGCCCCCCCGAACCAAAGGTTTGGATACGTGCTTGCCCCACTCATGACCTTTGACACGTTTTATCTTCGTAAATTTTTCTAACTGACGGATTGACGGACGGTAATAGAATCATATTTTTTTTAGTTAGTCATCATCCCTATAGATAAGCCACTTCCACTACTTTCCAATTTTGCACTTTTATATATTCACGCGTACGAATATTACCGACTAAGCCCGATTTCCATTACACGGCTAAAATACTAATAGTGGCAAGTGACTCATCAATTAAAATCCTCGACACTACATTATAGGTATACCTGAAAATTTAACAAGCCAAAAAAATAACTTCATTGATAAAAAAATATTTTGAAGATCTGGAACTAAGGGTTCTATCTCTCTTTCAAAATCGGAAGTCAATTTGCAACAAGGATCATAGAAAGGACTACCTTCATAAGTGAGCATTTCTATGTAGGTATTAAAGATGAAGATTCGCTAGCGTAATGAATAAATTCTGGCTGATGCAACTTGAGTTGCAACAGAACCTTGTTTCTAGTTCATTGTCAAGGTTACGTCGACTACGCGCGGTGTATCGTGTTTACTCGCTAACTGCCGAAGCGGCAATTATGTCTGGTTTCGCCACTTAACGATGTAACTGGCTCTGATAACTATGTGACAGAAGATAATGAGGGTAATTTAATAAGAGGATGAGAGGTTCTGTGAGCTTTTATGTTCTTTAGGAGTGGTATGAAAGTTTGCCGTGACTTTTTGTGTTCTTACGGGAGTACTGAATCAAAAGCTCTTTGTTAAGGTCTAAGAACCTCCTCCAAGATGAGTCTTTAAAAGATTTCGGGACTTCTAGGTCCCAGAAGATTTATAAACTAAATCTCGGCTGTAAGATGCCCATAAAATTATGTCCCACATACTATTTAATAATTTTTGCCCACTTTGTATTTCACCATTAACATTCAGGTAAGGTGGTGTGTTTTATGCTAGGACAGTTATTTTGAATTTAAGAGAAATGTTTCAGTGGTGGAAGTCGAACCTTTGGGTGATTTAATAGCAAACACTGACTGTGACCAGACAAGTGTGAGACCAACACAATCGTGATTTCAAAAAGCAGACAACCGTGACTCCAACATTAAAGGAAAGTCATTTACCGAAAGAGGTCCACGGCCAGATTTGAGACACAGACCAATCATCGCTTCTACGACTGGTCCTGTCCTTTATGCATCCTTTATTTTATTTTATTCGGATTGGAAATCCTCAAATGACTCCTCCCGCTCTGGGCGGAGCAGGAGGGAGTGTCAGACTTTTACTGACTAAAACCCATCCATGTTCCGTGGCGCACTTTATGTTCCGGGGGCACGGTATCTCTTGCGAACAGTTCCGCAGCCACGGGTCCTTTATGCATCCTGGGGATTACTTCGAAGTTCAGCAGGTAATAGGCCCAACTAAACCCTTTCCCTGTCCCAAGACCCACATATGGTTCAAAAGGAAGTCGTTTGGAAGGACAAAAAAAAAATCTGTCAGTGTAAGATGTCGGCAGCTGGTCCACCACCTGACCGTACATTTATTGAGGGCTTATACTCAGGGCCCGAGCTGAGCCTTCCGTTTTGCAAGATGGAAGTAGAAAATCTATTCCATACATCTGCATAATGTAATCAAAACCAAGACTGGTTGAAGTAGTTCCACCGGATGTACCCCATTTGTGAGCGAACAATTAGATCGTTGCATTTGCGACACAACTCGATGTCTGTCAAAGGTAATTGTGTATGCGCTTACGCAATTAATTGATCAGATCAGCAGCGTAACTATTGAGATTTTTCCTTCCTTAGTTTTTATCTCTGAACTACTTCCTCCGTGACGACAGGTGATGTCAGATTTATACATGATGGCTGATGTCCCTCATCAGCGCAATCTGTTATCATGAATTCAGGACTTGATTGAGGAGCCCGGAGTTTTTTTGGTTATTTAAAAATAATCTGCCTATTCTTAATTAATTTTAGGTTTCCATTTTTGTGTGAAATAGCAGATTTTTTATTTCATTTCAACACTAGTAGATTGAATTGATAGTAAATGGCTGTAGGATGGCGATTTTTATGTCCCTTACAATCTGTATTTTAAGTAGGTTGAAAGGGCTTCTTGTAGTTCAGAAGCCTGAAACTTTACATAAGTTAGTTTGGGTTGAAAGTGACTTCTCGTGTTAATATATTTTTTTCTCCTACGAAAAACTACCCACACACGAATAGCCACAGCGTCACTGTTAGCAATACCAGTATAAGCTGGCCTCCTCTTCTATTGAAACTCCTAACTACGCTAGGCTAGCTGAAAGTGTTACCACCGACGACGTGCGGGTCTACTGTACCTACGAGAATGTCCTGTAAGCAATTCATATCTATGTCATTCGTAAACTCATAAAACTAGAGTCAATATCAAATTAGATATACAATTTAAGTACACTTACACGCGCAAGCCATTACAGTTGTATGTAATCCTCCACAACAATTATACTTCGAATAACCAATTTTGTTCAATTAAAAGTTTTCTGCAACCACAACATATGACTAACTGCTACATATTCAAGAAAATGAGTTCATAGAAGAATTATTTATGTACATCAATTATAATTAAACATATCACACTACTGGCCAACATAGAATGATGTACGTAGCGCATAAATATGAAGATAACATTACATGTTTAGGGTTCCATCACCACCCCCCATCACACCAAGCCTTTTACCCAACCAAGTTTAGGTCAGCGTCCAGCCTAACCTGAATACTAGTATTTTTCGTGGACCAACTGCCTTTCGACCTCTATACAACACAGAAATACGAGACTTTTTGGTAAGATTAGTTGTGTCAGACCTTCGGTTCTCGACTACACGTAGGAACTGTCAAAGATCTACAAATGACTGCCGAGACATGCCAACAAAGAAAGTCATGGCTCTTCGGTTAAAAAGATACCTGTGGAAACAGAGATGTATATTTTTACCGTAAGAGATATTACCGTGTCAAGACAATTGTCAAAAAACGTAATTTACGTATAGTTCTGCTCGTTCTTTTGGTACGGAACAAACAGAGCGTTCGCCCGACTCGCGCTTGGCTGGTGTTTTTTTCATCTTAACTGGATCGTTGTAAACAATTATTTTGTAAGTGAGGAAGACGTGGTCGTAACATTATGCATGAAAAACTTCCTGTAGAGTTTTTGTGATATGAATACCACAAAGGTGTTATTTTTTTCAGATTTTTTTATAACATCGTACTAAACGGTAATGTTTCTGTCTCGAAAGCATGCATGCATAAAATAAAATCTTTGTACATTAGTATATTTTTTAATTTAACGTGAAGCTTGAAAGTTGCGATGGCATTTTTTTTCTTTTGATATCTACTTCCTGCATGCTGCGCCTACCCCAAATAAACTGGGGTAAGTGCAGAAGAATGATCGTCTTCTTATTGTATGTTTTCATTAAATTTCAGATGAATGTACTGTCATCTGCAATTAAAATTCTTATTCTATTAATTAAAAACTGCTCTTGTTCTTCAGCAAAAATTTTATTACGTTTCGGAAACCTTTATTTAAAACAAATCTCTTTCAAATAGAAAAGTCTTGAAAATTAATATAGATGGACTTGTTTTTTTAAAAACTCCACATGACCTTGACTTCAATGGGTACTAGGGTACCATAACTGATAAACAAGTAAAGTTTTCCCCTCGCAATCACGATTTTCATGCGGGTCGGCCATGAGCGATCATTATGATGACTTCACAGCATCATTACCGAAGGATTCCTGTCGGCAATTATCTTGGATACGTAACCACTGTCATACTTATACATCTGTACCGTTCCGGATATTATTTAAAAACTACGATGAATGTTTTTTATACATACATATTATACCTACATAGTTTGATTGATGGTCTTACTATTCAAATGATCTCGAATTAATAATAGATGGTAAAATTAAAATAGGCTAAAGCTAGGTGTGGATTTAGCTACACCTCTGCCTTACCCTTCGGAGATTACAGGCGTGATGTTATGATATGTTATACTAGGCTAACAGTGTAGGGTTAACATTGGCTCTGCAAACTGTTTATGGTGGGCTTTACAGTGCACTATGCCTTGTTTTTCCAACGTTTCTAAACTTTTTGAAAAGTGTGACGTTCCCGTTTTAATTGTTAAACAGTTTGAAACTGCTAGTATCATAGCATTAATAGCTTTACATTTTAGCCTGGCTAGGAGGAGACTCGGAGCAAAGCCCTCCAAAGCAAGCCCCTCAAGCTCCTCGCAAGTAGTCCCTCCGTTAGTAAACATCAGACGGCCTTAAACAGCCTTTACCTAAAAATCTAGCCATAATCACACCATTCTCCTAAACAATACAGGATTTAAAGCACAATAAATCAATCCAGCACAAAATCATTTAGTTTGGCAACCCGCGTTACGGGCTACGGCTCGTAGATGGTATCGTCCATCCGGCGATTCTGAGGTTTTATCGTTGCACAACGATATCTACTGGAATCTATTTACTTTCTTATTGTTTTGTCTTAATTATATGGACTGCAAACGTTCAATGGCAAGTTGGGAGGTAAATAGAACGAGGTGTAAGGTCAAGTTGACTTCATTTGTACCAAAACAATGATTTTAATTAAATCGGCATTCAAATTGGCAGTCAAAATGTTGCACTACAGTAATGACATTGACAGCAGCTCTTAAACGCGGATTAAATGTGCCGATCGCGTTAAGTTTTAATGGTGAAATTCGCCCAAGTTTGAACTAGTGTGGAATAAAAGCAGAAAATATTGTTCACCTAAATCATGATCTGTCAAATGACCAATTTGGTCGAGACGCCATTGTTTAACTATTGTGTCTACTTCGTGGACAGATCATGGGATAATATATCTAGGTACCCACCAGTCCTATAACCAAGGGGTATCGTTTTACCATGGAGGTCAGTTAGGCAGTCGCTCCATGTAAAAAGCTGTTATTCAGCTGCATCCGGTAAGACTGGAAGTCGACCCTAACATAGTTGGGAAAAGGCAGATGACTGACATGTTGATGAATATGTGCCCACCTATAGTAGCTATACCTATCTGCATGAAAACACATATAACTTAGAAGGCCAGCGACTGATTAACGGCCAGAAAACACCTGACAACCAAACTAACCAAACAAAACATTTTTGTTATTTGAATCTATTCTTGCAACTTAATTTTAAATAAATAGCTGTATTTACAAAAAAAAAATACTTATTTATTATGACGAATAACAAAGATAAATTATTCGATCATATGTCATTTGTAAACACATATTAAGTACACCTATCAAAAAAAGTAAATAAACTCAAACAATATAAACTGACACTTATTTTGTTTTATTTTTAACTAAACCACGTTTCTGGTAGAAAAAACCTCAATAATATGAGTTCATTGATATCCAATTTTTAATAATCGTCCATTAAGTTTATTACCGCTAATTGCACCAAGAACTTGATTTTCCTTTAGTTTTTTCAATAGTGTCGTTCACCTATTGCAAGGATGACGTACTTACAAAACAATCTTGTGACGTATTGTATTTTTAAACTCATAACACAGAAATGTTTTATTTTTGTGAAGTTAAATGAATAAATTCACAGTAAAATTCAATCATTTCAGCGACCCACATACAAATATTGCGGTAAAAACATAACATAACATAACATCACGCCTGTCACCCCCGACGGGTTAGGCAGAGGTGTACCTAATAGTACACCCACATTTCGCCAGTTATGTTTTAAGTCCCATGTAATTAGGGAGCGAGCCCATTGCCATCAACCGGGCACAAACCCAACTCCCTGTCTGAGACTGAGAAATTCCTGATGGAAAACCCCAATAACAATTTGCCCGACCCGGTAATCGAAGCCACAACCTCATGCTCAGCAGTCACGATTGGGAACACTAGACCAACGAGCCAGTCAAACATCGACCAACGAGGCTAAAAACGGTGTGCTGAAAAACTTTTTTCTACTGAAGTAAGGAACCCACGAATACTGAAACGTCACTCAAAATTTAAGGGCTGCTTAATATTTGAGCAGCTCCTAAACTTTAAATTTCGTATGGCCAAACGTCACTTTTGAGTATCTGTTAAATATAAGTGCTACTTAAATTTTGAGTGACGTTTCAGTATTCGGGGGTTAATGTTGCAATTTTGGATTTTCATAGCATTTTGGGCTATAAATAAACAGGAACCATCATAATAAAAATAAAATAATAACTGCTAGTTAATCAGTAACTTGTTTACGTGAAAAGAAATGAAAATAAATGCGTCACGCGATTGTTTTTGCTAATCATCTTAATTTAAAACTGTGTTAAAGACTATGTCACTGTTTATAATAAACGGTATATTCTCTTAAGATTTATTGATAAAAAATGTCGTAAAATACTCCAAAATCAGAATAAAAATTAATCAGGGACCGTTCACTGTCATTATGTCCCATCAATGAGTACGATGGCGATCGGGCCTTATTTATTTTATAGTATAATTTTCATATAAACTGCAAAAATAATAATATCTTACTAAAGGCAATGACCTGAAGAATATTCGGTCGATTAGATCTAATAACATGTAATTATAGCACAAATTAAAACATTATTTTTTGTTACTTCGATGCTTGAAGAAATGCAAATTCTTCTATATCCTGTATGAATATCCTCTAAGAAATTGTATGTAAACCGTGCAGAGCAATTAACTTCTATTTTTAAATTCTATTAAAATAAAATTGATTTATGATGATCAAAATTAATAACTAAGTGCTTCAATACACTTCAATTACCGGTGATCGCATTTATTTTTTTATGATACCTCTATATCAGCTTCAAAGTTGGTATAATCTATAGAATTATACAGTCTTAAAAGATAACTAACGGGAAGAAAAATCAAGAAAAGTTGTCAATTTTCCAAGAAAATTATTGACATTTCCATTCGACAGGGACAAAGTACATCACAATGTTTGGAAACTAGTGTTAGATTTTATTTTCAAACATTCTTAATTAATACTTGTCGGTTTGAGTGATAAAACGATACCTAAGACGCAAATTGACAGACGTATTAAACCGATACCAATAAAAAGATTTCCAGCATTAGTATCTTTAGCAGTAAGGAGATTATGGTAGTCAAACCTTAATCAAAAATATTTTTTATTAAAATAAAAACAAAAGCTTGCGGCCTTGCGCTGCTACGGATTATAAATTAAGAACATACTTTGAACCATCTCATTCATACATACTAGATATGAGCGCCGCGCCGGCGCGCCGCCGTCGCCGTGAGTTCAAGTCGGCGCGCCGCCGCCGAGTGCAGCGCGCGGCGCGCCGCCGCGACGCGTCGTAACTTGGTTTCTCGCTCTCACGCGCGTCCCGACCGCATAAGTGCTCATACGGAGACGCGTCGCGTCGGGCGGCGCGTTGTGCGGCGCGTCATGCGGCGCGTTGCGCGTTTTCCCGTTTACGGAGAGGCGGTGTCATCTGCGATATATTTGTATTTGCGCGTGTGAAGCAGCGTTGAAAAAAAAACGCGAGTAAAATCGCTATATATTATGTTTGATTTGAAAGCGAGCCGCGCCGCACAACGCACCGCGCGATGCGCCGCGTCTCCGTAATTAGTTAGCCTAGTCTCTTCGCTACACTCGTCGCTAACGCAGTCGAGTCGAATATTTTACCGAGTAAACGTGTTTTATTGTGTGATGTTAACAACAAACAAAATATATGATACTACTTTAAATACTTATATTTTCTGTTTTTTTTTTTAATAGTTTTGATAATATAAATAGATAATGCTCTAATTAAAAAAACTCGGTTTCACTTCAACTCAAAATGCCGAAATTATTATTTTTCAGTCAACGTGATCTCCGATTATTATTTATAAGACTATAAACTTTTTTTTTTGTAACAACAATATGGTTTTCATAGATATTTTTAAGAAATCTCTCCCTGATAAAAAAAAAACTTAGGCCCACGGCCGGCCATGCCGCGCCGCCGCGACGCCGCCGCCGCCGTGCAAATTTCCAGGCCACGCCGCCGCCGCGGAATTGGCCATCGGCGCTCATATCTAATACATACCTACATCATACATGGCTTACCCAGAATTGTTTAAACCGTTACCACCTCTGTTACAGTTTAAGACGTTATAAAACTAATACCATATGCGTAACATCCGTTGGTAACAATTATGAAACAAAGCGTTATTGTTAACACGGAGCTTAATTTTGTAGGACAAAAAAAATTAAGTTGTTCGCTCTCCTCATAAGAAACAAAACATCCTCATTTAGTACGAATTCTGATAGCAATCTTAGCGTAATTATATCTGATGATTTTAAAGCAGTTCAATGGCCGTGTCACAGGCACAACAAAGAACATATCTGACGAAGATTTTTAATCATAAACCAAGGACAATTTTGAACCCAGATTAACTTTAAAACAAAAATTATGTAAATCACAATGTTGCAGTCGGCCCATTTAAGCTGGCGTTAGATGGTAATTCGGGTGTTGAACACTAATTTTAGAAATTAAATAGGTATCAGTGGATACAACCCGCCGTGATCCGTGGCTAACGTGATCTGATACTGTGATCGGTGGAGACAAACCCGTACCTACCTGTGTGGTGGTATGTGGGTACGTATAAAATACGTTTTAGCGACATAAGATGTGAGCATTGGCATTTTTATTAGACTTCTTTCAGGAATAAATGGAATTAATCATGACGATTACATTTTAAAGGCACTCTAACACTTGAAGGTCCACCATCCTCTTAGAGCGGTAGTATTTAAAATTTGCTTCAGTGTGGTGCTGAAGTAAGATTGACATCCACACTGACCCATGAGGCCACATGGTTCTGATGTGACTGGCACAAAATAGTCACAGAACACCTTATAAGTATCATGGAAAACCTTATCGTGATTCCTCAGAGTACCGTCTCTAAATATCCTAGCTGCTCTATTATAGTATAAGAGAGCAGCTATGTAAGGACAATACTAAATACAATTTTATAGGTAGCGCAAAGGGTTGAACTGACGACCTCTTCGCTAATGCGTAGTCCTAGTACTTTTTCCCTATTTTTGGCAGCTTCAGAGTTATTCAAATAGAAAAATGCTTGTTTTTGTTTTTGCTTAAGCGAAAAAGGCGCGAGTTTCTTTATGTATGAATAACGGCACAGTATCTACGAGTACTTACAGTTATTTATTTTTGTACCAAAAGACATTATGCACACACATGACCTTCAAAAGTAAATTATATCATTTGTAAGGAAACTACCACTTTTTTCCAGTTCTGAATAATATTATATATTACCTAACAACGGTTAGTTATGTAGTTTTTATGAATAAACCAGATGTTGGATTAAATGACCAAATTCCGTCATTGTTTTTTAGACTAAAATGCTAATGAACTCTTTTTAAAATCATAATGCATACTCTAGTTTTGTAACTTCACTGTTTCAAATATCTACTTGTTTTTATTACGTCGAATAGTAGTACAGATTTGAATGATAGACGATTTCCGTGCTTTTTTTGTCATTTTGTATTAAATCTTTTGAATCATCAGCTGTTTCATACATTTGGCCACCATTTGGCCATTTGGCATTTGGTACTTATCGCAGTTTTGTATGGAATAGCTGATGATTCTAATGTGTCTTTTTTAATAAAAGGTATAATGGTTGTAAAACACCTCTTAACGAAGTCGAAAGGCACTTGTTCTCCCCGTCATTGCGATAATTTTTTGTTGTACATCATAACTGGGAACCTTCTAGTTACGGAGATATTGGGGGTCAAAGTTCAAACATTTTGACAACTTTTTTTTAAATACTTGTTTTCAATGTAAGATTTTTGCTTTACACACTTCACGACCCCCGTACTATTCAATCCATCCATCAGCACAATGTTTTGAGTGCGTTACATTGAGTTCTACCACAATACCTACATGATTTTACACCCCAAAAAAAAGTCGTTTCCCAATATTTTATGCGTAAGGTTACTTAGTTTGATGTACAGAATGCTTAGTTGACGGCTTCGTGAGGAGGTGGTTTACAGCCTGTATAGCATGTGGTTTAGACTTATGTTGAGTACTACACAAATGGTGAAAGATTATGTCACGATGGTGTATTAAGGTTTTTTTTTTTCATAATAATAATTAATTAATACAACAGTTGTTAACTCTTCCAAAGGTCATAAAATTTATAATGGAATGCCAACGGTCATAGGAAAGAAAAAGAAGATACCTACTCCTAAGTAAAACGATCGATTAAATTATCTCGTCAATATTTCGCCAAATCATCTCTTCCATTGTTGTTAATAAGAGCCTCAATACTGATGACTGATACCTATCTATCGATGACGCACTCATTCGAACATTGGTATAGTCAGCATAAAAGTAACCGATGAGTGTAAAAAGTTTATCAATGCACTCTTTGACTTTTCACTGCACAGCCACTCAGTTAAGCAATTTTAGTTTACTGTTACAAATCCTAAACACTTGAATCCTATAACATAACACCAAGCCTGTTATCTCTAAAGGGTTGGTCAGAGATGTACCTTTAAGTATATCTGTCACCAGTTATGTTTAAGTCTCATCTTCAATCAATAAATAATAATCTTTAAAAAATAAAATATGATTGGAGAGAAACCCTACAGAAAAAAGCTTCCATTATAAATTATTTTGAATACCCAATTTGTCAATAAGCTTTTCTTGCAGACTGTACGGATACGATCTGCGCCAGCGCACCTTTATCTCGCATAGTAAGTGAGTAGTTCAGTACCCTGTCACCTGTGGTCTGTAGATCCCGTTCATTCTTTTACTGTTACGCATTGTCCTTTGACATGAGATAAATGCTAGATTGTTTTATCTATAAATCCAAGATTTTGACTAATTGAATGTTCAGAGACGTAATAGATAATATTTTTTTATAAAAAGATAGATTTTATAAATAGATATGCAGGAAACAGAACATAGGCTGTCTGTTCGTTACCTACATGATTTGACCATTACAATGTATGGACTTAAAATGAGACTTATGATCTCTGAATTCGTTTCAGCACATACACACAACAACAAAACATGCTGCAAACAGTTTACACTTCTGTCGGCTGTCCCCAAAGACTGCCCCAGTCTTTGGGGACAGCCGATAGAAGTGTAAACTAAGTAACTTGTGAATTGTGTCGAAGATCAATCCAAAATAGTAGTTTATCTTAATTGTCTAAGTTGACTTACCGTTCTAATGAAAGCGTTCGGCGACGATGACGCGAGTTCCATGATTTTTGTTCATCCAAAAATTGCTTAACGTGCATAAAGAGGTTTACACTTCAAAAAAACATGTAACACGTACCTACAAGTACCTACAAAAATATAATTGATGATTTGTGTTGGTACGATACTATCGATATCGATAATTATATAGCATAGCCACTCATGCAAACATTGTCAGCTACCTAAGCGAGGTTGACTGACCAGGGTGCGCCAGACATACCTATTGATAAAGATTCTTTCCCATAAAATGAAGATGATGAGTATCAGACGGTCAGACGATGCATTTCACAAACGATCCGTTGTCGATGACAAGAACCAATAAATCTGCTTCAGAATCTGTCGGAATACTTAAACCAACAAGAATGTCTATGACGGTATCATTCATTGATGCCAAAAGGCAACAAACTATGCGGACGGAATAGTAGCCTAATATAGTGTTATTGAGGAAGATCAAACGGATTCTTGGCATTGAACTTGAGAAGGAACCCACTTGGCGACCCTGCCAAATGTGCCGAATGCATTGTAATCTTTGTTTGCGGTTGTTACCGCGTAAATATTCGTTGGCCGACTTTTTGGTAGGTAATGGCTAACCGTGGCTAACGTTAACTTCGAAATTAACCTGTTTAGCAACCGTTGATTGAGGTATCGCCGAAATTACTACATTTGGCAGTCTTGATAGGAAAATTTGTGTGATTGTCATGGAAATGGAATAGAAAGAAAGAAAACTACATACGCATTTGATGCGGAGAAATTAGGAAAAAATCGTGAGGAAAGTTAAGTACAAATGTGGCTTTATAAGTAAGGGAAGACCAAAAATCGATGGTTGGGCTGTGTGAAAGATGATACAGATAAAAAGTGGGTGACTACAGCTGAGATTATTACGAGTAATAGTGATGATGAGAATGGAAGAAATAGTTGTAATGCGCCGACCCTTAAATAACCCTATAACTTAAAGCGCCTCTCCGAGAAAACGACCTTGAGCGAGCAGTTTTTTGGAGCCTACTCCTCTTTATCCAAAAGAAAAACGAACTAATAAAAAATACATTAAATTTCTACATATTCCTGACATTATTTTGATTTGCTACTTATACAAATGGATAGGCAATTTATTAATGAACATAATGGTCGTTTTTTTTCCGAATATTTGATTTTATAAAGAATAAAAAGCGCTCATTTCGCACTATTCGGTCAGCAGTGACTGACGTAACAATCACTTTGTAGTGCAAGCTTATTAGAACTTTATTCTAACTGTATTTCAAACGAAGTTTGAACCACCACAAATAGAGTTGCTAATTTTGGTCGGGGAGGCGCCTTAATACCGCTATATCGGGGTGGGAACCGAGAGGTTAAACTGCGTTCGTTTTCGAATTAGTAAGAGAATGACGTTGCTAGCCATCTTAGGTTTTTCCAGTCCCGTTGCGAATTCATTTTAACTTCAACTTAAATTGAACCATCTACTACTATCAGGACAAAGGCACCATTTTGTACAAAAGTGCCCATGTCCCGACCGTTGACGCCCACACAATGGCCCGACATTACAACTTCACTTATTTAGATCATCTCGTCAAAGAAATACTTTGCATAGGGCGCAAAAAATGGATTGGATTCAGATGGAGTGTACAGTCAGGAGCACTATTGTGTACACAATCAGGAAAATAAAAAAGCAACCTTCTAATGGAATAATGATTATACTTCTTAAATAATGCCTATTTCATAATGACGACCCAAATGGCGCAGCGGTAGTGATGCTGCCTTACGTTCTAAGGATTCCGGGTTCGAATCCCGGTACGAGCAAATGTTTGTGTGATGAGCATGGACATTTGTTTCCGAGTCATAGATGTTTATGTGTATAATAAGTATGTATTTACAAACAAAAAGTATCTATGTAGTATATCGACTATCTGGTGTCCACGACACAAGCCTCGTCGCTTAGTGTGACACTAGATGGCGTTGTGTGTAATTTCCAGCGATATTTATTTATTTATAAGGCGTAAAGTACCAAATTACTAAGTTCGTAGCAACATGAATTCAATCAATAAGTACAGCAGAAGTAATTTTCTTTTAAACTTTGCTAAGAGTATACACATAAGTGTTTGTGACTGTACCTAGTCATAATCTATTCATGTGATGATTTCACAGATCAGATACAGGCTTAACGTTACAATGTAAGTATTGTTTATTATGAGAGTCGATTTGTTGATAGTTTATCGGCAATAATAAATGCTTTAACAAGTATCAGCGCCTAATTATTTTAGAACTGATGCTTGTTAAATTATTTTCTAATTCATTTTGCATCGTCCGCTTTACTAACACTACATATGATAAAACAAAGTCGCCCGCCGCGTCTGTCCTATGTATGCTTAGATCTTTAAAACTACGCAACGGATTTTGATAGAAAAGCGATTCAAGAGGAACTGAGGAAGGTTTTAGTATATAATTTGGCATCACCTATATTGCATATTCTTTTCAAAGTGATCACAGTCATTGAGTGGACTTAATTCAGTGCGTGCTCATGAGCGTTTCAGGACAGAAATACTGACTATCATACGTCCAATAACAAAAGCACAATGTACCTGTTCAAAAATACCCGCTAGCAGTCACTAATATACATTTATTTTTAATCTAGACACACGTCACTAAAATGTCGCTTTACTGAAGAAAATTCGCACTTCTGAATTTGTTTGTATAGTAACAGTTACATCTGACTTGGTTTACTGAAAGATGTTAATTGGACAAATGTGCACATTTTACGGTATTTATCATGACGTGCTAAAAAAATCTACAATATAACATATTATTATAGATTTTTTTCTAAGTGAGAATGTCACAACAGAGTTTTACAATGGACTTCAATAAATGTACATGCAAATGTATACATTTACAAAAGCAGAAAAGACATAAAATTTATCCGCAGCGCTGTCAACGGGAATAGTACCCAGAAGACTGGCAACATTGCCAAGTTGGATGGCAATGCTGATTCTTTGGCTAAAATAGGCCAGCCCTCTGGTCACATGAAGGGACGACCAACCTATATAGATTGTCCTCATCAATTTTTCAATAAAAATTAAGTTCAATTTTATTTTCTCAGTCATAAAACGAGTACTGGTACTTAATGTAATAAATAAACAGCCTAGGTTCAAGTTCAATGTAGTTCAGTAACTCAGGATCGAACTGGTTTCCAGTATTGATGAGGCCCTATTACGTCTTGCAGCTCTTATTGTACGCTCCAACGAAAACATTGTACTTACCATCGAGCAAAAAATAAATAAACTGTGGTACAGTCACAAACACAAATGTAAACACTTTTCAAATACTGTTTTTTTTTCTTAAGTGTTGATCTAAATTATAAGGTGTACCATCCGTGCCACGAAAGATGAGACCTGTCACACCACTTGAAACACTTGAACACCGTCTCTCGTGGCACGATGTGTACCAGGCTAGATTCTTAGAACCCATGCTATGGAATAGGTCTAATATCAAACTTTGATTCGTAGTTTCCCGTGAAAACAACCATTGAATTTTGCTAAGGCCGGACGGATGTAACTGAATACCTACCTGTATTTTACACGGAGTGACTACCTATCGGACCTCCAGAATCCAGTTAGTACTGGGTAACACGATACCCCTTGGCAAGACTGGTTGTCAGGCTTTCAGGTCACTGACTACCTGTAACGACTGTCAAAAATCTACTAATGACAGCCGAGACCAAAGAAGGCTTTTAACGTGCCTTCCTAGGCACGAAGGGGCACGAATAGGTGGTCCACCCACGGACCAACCTACGCAAGGGCGGCTTAACCTAACGATGGACCCAAGCAGCTGTTATTATTAAGCCACGAGTTCCTTAATTTTACTATGTGTATCTTTATGGTCGTGGAGACGCACAAAATTGCACCTGTTATAAATAAAATGGCTAAAGATAAGCAAGCAAGCAAGTATTAAAGATAGGCCGATTACAGACAGTATTAATCATGCTTGATACATGATATTTTGATACGTTGTATAATTCAATAGGTACTACTTAGATCGCATCTTGATTATAACTTGATACTTTAATAACAGATGATTTGTTGTATTACTGTTTATTAAGTTTGTAACGCATTCGCTTTGTTGGTTATTCACTATTTGTTGTACTGACTTTATTCAGTCTAGTTACGTGAAAACTTGTTAGCTAATGGGAGGAACTTTTTTTTTGAAATTAAAATTGTCTTAATCCTTGTACAAATTAAGTGTCCTCGAAAAACAAATACTCAATTATAACAATTTTACCTTTGGATTTTAAAAAAGCTTTCGACACCTTAAAACATTGCCGATGCTAGGGTTATTTTTAGAATCTACTTTAAACATTTCTACATCTTTTTATGAGATAAGAAAGTACAAATTGTTGAAGAATATCCCGGATGGAAAATAAAAAGATACAGAAATATGGACGGTAAAAGATAAGTCCTGTTTGCAAAGGGCTGCTTGGACGATTCTATTTAATATTTTAATGTAGGCGTTCTTGTTACAAGATTCTTTTTTTTATCTTTTTTCTTTTTGACACGAGTACCTACCTATCTAGATAAATATGATTAATATCTATGCCTTATTAATGCCTACAGGTTTGTAAGCAACTACACTGGCCTGCAAAAATAAGTATCACACTTTTAAAATTGCAATAACTTTATAAGTCACAAGATATACTTTCGAAACAAAAAGGATTCGAAAAATAGTTTAATTTGGTCTATAGTTTCAAAGAAAGCTGATAAAAATTGCTATAAAACGTTTTTTTTTTATTTTAAATCTCTAACTTATATAGTTTACAAAAAATTGAAATTTTAAAAGTGTAGTAGGTACTTATTTTTGCTGGCTAGTGTAGCTTATGTTATTTTTTATTAAATTATTCGAATAACAAATCACAGAGGTGATTCAGTTCTGACATGAATCCTAAGATATGTTTATATACATAGTGAATACCCTGACACCACGATATAAAATTGTTATCGAGTCATTGGATGGAGATACTGCAGTAGTTTTGAATATGATTCGAAAATTTTCATTACCAGCATCTGCCAAGCCTTTACTCAATTATGTTGAGTTCGTTCTTATGATTTGAATCGAGAACGATAATAATTATTTAGAAAAATACAAAACTATATTTTAGTTCAAAATGGCTATGAAATATTTCCCTTATCATTGCAGTAAGTTCTCTGTAGCTAATAACAGGTTAAGTCTAGATTCAAAGCAACAAAGATCGAGTTGTTTTGTTGTGCCATCATCCGGTTGTAATAACAAATTAAATAAATGCACGTACGTAAAATTATCCAGTGGGATGCTGCTTATCTCGTCTCTACGATCTAGCGAGTGTTTTCTAAGTTGATTGCAGAATGTAAGAAAAACAGCTGCTGTAAATTATGCTTTAATTAAACCAGGAACAGGGTGATTCTGTGTAGTAAAGTAACGTTAAAAATTGACGGAAAATAAAGATGGCTGCCACGAAAGTAGAACAGGTGTGAAGATTTCCACTGTTGGGACACAGTCTCCTGTCAGTGAGAGGGGATGGGCCATAATCAACGTTTGGACCTACTGCAGTTTTATCTATGTCATATGGGTTCGTATTCTTGGTTTGGTTGTAGGATATGGCCGGTTTCCTCATGAAGTTTTTTCTTCAGGTTTAAAAGCAGTAGGTAGGTACTGACGATATAAATTATACAAAGTCCAACTCCACGATCTATGAATAATTAAGTCGGGCCGCGGCCGTTGCCACTGAGCTACCACAAGGTACTGCTCTCAATGTGCAACCATTGCTCTCAACATTAAAAAATGTCGTAAAAAGTACAAAAAAACACTAGGTACACCATATCTATGGGAAACTAGAAGAGGTGCCAAGATCTAGAGATCGCTGCTAGCGGTTAAGTGCTGCATTTCACGGCCCATCTGACAAGGGATCGTCCAACAATGATTGCAATTTTGCAAGACTGCAGCTACCTCAGTCATGTGTATCCTTCAAATCGATCAATGCAATTTCGTTAGTTTGTGAAGTTTGTGAAGGTAGGTAAGAATGGTGGATGTCCCGGAGTAACATATTGGTACCAAGGCGTGTTGTTCCTGGTTGCAAGCACTCTTTAAGTAAGAGGGCCTTATTCCAGTTTATTTAGGGCCACAGTTCGTCTATTTCAACCATAACATATCTATTAGCCGTCGTGGTAGTGATCCCTTCCTTCCTACTATTAACTCTATCTATCAGCCATCTGTTCTTATCTATCGTTATTAATACCTACTTAAAACCCTTCCTTGTCACATTCCCAGGACAATAACAAATCCTCATCGGCATTTTTCCTTAACCGACACTACTTTCAAACTTTCTCTTAAAATACTCATTCCTTACTTTATTTTATTCTTGTCACACCACACATACCTCTGAACATTTTCGATATTGGGTTGTGTTGATCTTATGTACCAATCCCAGTGGTACCACGGGTAAAAAAAAACTTACTGTGGTACTACTGGATCGCTTGGTATTATTATACTACGGGATTTTATACCCGTGGTACCACTGGTGGTAACGCTGGACAAACACTCTTTTTGCAATGGCAGAAATTATTCCCTACACAAGGTGTACACGCATCGACGCATCTTCACATCTAAGTACTGATTGTCAATTGTTACTTGCTCATCTATCATCAAGGTGGCATACATGACGATCCTGTTGTATGACAGGGGTACAAATGAGGCGAACCGATGGCGCCTATCACGTGCCTTCGTAATAGTAGCACGATTACAGAGCGGGGTTCATAGAAGAGGCTTTGAATACGATTCGAGAAAAGATGGAGAAGACATCTTTGTATAAATTTATTTTTTGGTAACGTGTCTGTGGCGTTTCTGAACGCATCCGCGGGCTGTCAGAACGATGAGCCAACGAGAGAGCGGGAAAACGAAACTTGATCGGTCAAAGAGAGAATTCGAATCCGGGACTTACTCCTTCATGCTTCTCTACGATCTCACTAAACATAACGTGCTTCAGTGAAAGAAACTGTGTTGTGAATTATCTACCCGGATACTATCCTCCACCGGTTCCTCCAAATGTCCATTATGTATTTATGATAAAGCTGTTTGGAGTAGGTACATTTTTGTAATCACAATAGTGTGCGAGAGTTTTATACAATCCAAATCGTTTTGTCCAATGTCTCAAGGTTCCTGTATTTAAAGTAAGATTGGAATTGGAACGTCTTTGTTTTCTGAAGGACCTCTGTATGCCTTCTTGTGAACAAATGTAACAGTTAACTTGATTTTTTTTTTACATTTCTGAGTTTACTTTTTTGCTAAAATTATCGACGAGTTTGATCGCGAACTATACCATTGTGTTAATCTATTACTGAAGATATTACAGGATGTTACACTATATTTATGACTGTTACGGGTTTTTGCGGGCATTTTTTGCATGTCTGAAGATTGCATTGTTCTAACAAGAAGAAATCGGTTACTGTACCATAATTATAAAGTTATGTACCCAAAGGGAGCTAGGAAGCGTCGGAAGATTATTTGATTGCTTGGATGAGTAGTATAATCACCTTTTTTATTATCTAAGTGGATCCACGCTTGGCCTTGACCTCATCTGATGGTAAACACTAGAAGAGGCCGATTATAGAAGAATGAGGATCTATCTATAGATAGCCCTATTTTCACCTCAGGCTAGTTCTATAGAACTAGCCTGAGGTGAAAATAGGGCAAAGGAGGATTATAAGCTAAAAAAAGATTTATTGTAATTATACTAATAGATCTAACTCTGACGATAGTAGGGTAGATGACAAAAAAAAATCGAATTAGTCCGTCAGATAAATTTCCAAAAAATATTGGACACATATTTTTTCTTTTTTCACGTAAACAAAAAATGAAGACGTCGACGTGCGTCGAAACTCGTGTGACGTCACATTTGAGTACATTGTTTACTCAAATCACACCCCACTCATGATCTTTGACACATACTTTGATAAAACAAAAAACACGTACTTACGTTATCCAATATTTTTTGATAATCTAACAGACGGACTAAACGGAATAAGTAATATTTTTTTTAGTCAGTCATCATAACTATTATCTGAAGTTTGCCTTAGTCTAAAAAGTTCCTTCATGAACCTAGTAACTGATCATAAAAATGGTTGAAACCAAAACAAATACAGAAGGTCTGGCAAATACTGTAAACAAGTATTCTTTTAACTGAAATATGGTTAATTGAATAAGCACCAGGCTGTAGCGCATTTAAATAAACATAGTAGAAAAACAAATGGAAATAATTTTACGCCATTGTCAGCAGCATTCATTGTTTATCTCATTAAAAGTGATCAGGAATCGTAAATAAGTAATTGTACAACTTTTTATAACGGTATTTGTCTATTATCAAGTTTCTTCACAGGAAGATCCTCAATGAGGATTATACTGTTACAGCATGTAGGCATTTAACTAGTCTATCCTACCTAGCCTGCTGTTCTTAATGAGTATTTCATACAAACGACAGGTTACTTACAAGGATTTTTCTCTAAACAGAGCACCTACACAATATACTTCATGCAGGAGAAAACGAACTGGAACATAGAAGTTTTTGTTTGACGAAACGTGGTTGTTATAGACACACCTCTACCTCTACCCCTTCGAGACATTCAGGCATGATGACGTTAGGTAGAAGACCCAGCCATCACTCAGGTATTTTTTAATGTAATAGAGGCGCAAGAGAGGATACGTAATGTCACGCCTCTATTTCGCGAAGGGTTTTGTTATCTCCTGTCAAATTTATTCTCCGCACAAGTACACTTCAATGCAAATGCTGTAAAAGTAGCTGCCAGTGTCTGGGTCCACAGCCGGTCCGCAATTCGTCCTTTATAGGGCGCGAAACAAATTCCAATTAACAAAATAGTAGTTCTGGCATCCATTACAAGCAGTTTACTTATCTAGTACACACCAGCGGTCACTATCGTAGTATCGATTGAATTAGCATGAGCCGTGCGCCCGCGCATCCTATCGGCGAATCTTGTTACAAGCGCCACACTGCTTACAATGTTGGCCTTACATCAAGTACAAGATTTTTCTCGTAAGATTTTAGTGGACGGCGGAAGACTTATTTGTGTTATCACATATTGTTTTGAAATCGCCTAGGCGTTTTGTGGAAATGATATTTTCGGGAATATTCATCACGTATTTATTCCCTTTGTGTGTTTTCAGTCTTTTTGAGGTTGCAGTCTTAATTTTGGACTGTTTTCAAACGGGGAAGTGTCAATAGTATTTTTGACCTTACTCAACTTTGAAAAGATGAATCATGTTTAAACACAATAGCGAATAATTTACGAAATACTCAAAATGACTAACAAATAAAAAAATGCGGAATTAGAAAGCCGTGTAGGTACAAAGTACTGTATACAGTAAGTACTTAATAGTTCCATGATTTTTCCTTAGTGACATGAAATCTAGAAATTCCAATTTCAAAATACGAAGTCCCGTTATGAAACCTCTTTAGTCTTTTCCCAAAGTGTTTCCGACCAGTAACATTGTGCGATAAATCGCGTTTGCTACAAAACCCCTCGTCACGACCGATGCATGCATGCATAATGAAACACAGCCTACTCATTCGCACAATTTTTAAATATCCTGCATGTCCTTATATCCGTCTTCAATCACTTCATAACGGTACCTATAAAAAGCTTTTATCGATAAGGATCGATGCTGAAGATATGTCAATTAAAATAAAATTATTATTTAGTTATTCTGGAGTATAAAATGTCTCTGTCAGCTGATTGCGATTGTCCCTTATTTAGACTTCAACGAGCGATCGCATGTTTTTTGTCATAATTGGATACTAAATTTTATTTAAAACTTTATTTTAATTAGGTTCTTAATTGATAAGAAACGTACGTATAATTATTTTTTATTTATATGTGTATTAAAAATAAGTATATTTAGTTTAGGTTCAATATTATGGTTTTCACATCTTTGTCAACAAAACCACCTGTAAAATATTTTATCCATACAATATTTTCACTGGTACTCACCCAAAAAAATCCTTCAGCACAATTCAGTAATATCACAGACACTGTAACGTTCAGTCTTATTCTGTTGCAGAATAATCGAAACTAGCGTTTTTTTTTAAAAAAAGATCGTTCTCGAAGTGAGCTTCTCTGTTAAGAGTCGTAGTGAAAATGGCTAGTATCGGTAGGGGCTGCAAGTGTCCTTGCGTAGCGGGCAAGGTCTCAGCGAGGCTGTGTAAGGCTGTATGTGGATGCGCGGCGCGGCTCCCTAGCCTCTTATACCGTGCGTATGAGTAGACAGACATCACACATGATACTCTTGGCTTCTTATCGATACTATTAAACGCGTCATGATTATCCGTCGTGGGGGCTCCGGTAGTGTTTTGTTTTTTACCATTACTACCTGTGTAAGTGTACGTCTAAAGCGATCGCGATTAAATAGTGATTACCGATTCGGTTTGTGTGCTGTCATGGCTGGTATGTGATTATAATGAGTTTGTATAACTAATTGTAGTTTTTGTTGGTGGTGAGGGCGTTTCGTTCTTGTGAAGGAAAGTTTTATAGTTAGACTAACGTTAACTTTACTGTGTTGTATGTATTTTAATATGTAGGTACCTAATGCTAAATTCAAAAATGTGCTAATTGGGCATGAAAAAATTTGTCCACTTCGCTATCATTCGGAAAAATGCCCAAAAGGCTAGCTGATTCTTTGGCCTATAAATAGGCCAGTCCTCTGGTCCTGTGTAGGGTCGCCCTATGATCCCAATGTTATAAAGGTGGTTGTTATATTTACGCCGTTTAAAGGTAGGTCAGGTAGCTAGGTATCATTTCTAAGAAATTGAGAGCTACCCACTGAATTTCAGGGGTTTTTTTTTACCACGGCTTATTGAAGAACAATGTGGGTTTTTGTACTACAATGTATTGTTTTTATTAATAGACTGGTACGTATAAAATAATTAGATGATAATTACTTGATGGCACGGTAGTTACCTAGTGGAAAAAGCTGCAAGTTTGTTACAGTATAGTTAGATATCTAAGCCCTGTCTTAGCTTGTATAGCTACTAGCAAAATAATGCAGGCACCCCTGAATTTCTGTAACGAAGTTTGTTATCAAACATTTCTGTATTTAACAACAAATTAAATTCACTCACTGGCAGATACCTTAATAGTCTAGATCTAGAACATTCAGATTGTGCACACGAATTTCTCCCTCATTATCGTAACCTTTTCCCAACTATGTTAGGGGCCATCCATAAATTACGTCACACGAATTTCATGGTTTTTTGAACCCCCCTCCCCATCCTTGTCACAGCTGGTCACATTTGTGAGACCCCTCCCCCGCCCTAGTGTGACGTCACATATTTTGCAATTTTATATCTACAAATTATTGAATTAAAAAAGCAGTCACGAAATTAGATTTATTTCGATTTTTTTATTTAATTTTATAAAATTAGCAACAAATGAAACATTTCTAAAATTTAACAAAACTAAAAACTATTAATTATTTTCATAAAAGATTAAGACCTTTATAGACACTTAGATTTTGAAATGTGACGTCACGATTTATTGAAATTTAGGACCCTCCCACCCCCTTGTCACACAATGTCACATTTCGTCGACCGTGTATATATATTACGTTAACGTGTGATGTAATTTATGGATGGCTCCTTAGGGTCGGCTACCATTGCCATACCTGAATACCAGTATTTTACATAGAGCCTATCTGACCAAAGAGTTTTTCCCTCTTATACCGAAAGAATTTCATCATGGGGTTGATGGGTATACAGCTTAAATAAGCCTCTACTTATACGTAATTGCCATAATTATACGTCTGATGCACGACATGAGCTATTTTCATAATAAATGAAATAATATGTTGCCAGGACCCGGGAATACGGTTCGCCATCTTGTTTCGTACAGGAATCCAATATTAATCACAAGGTGTGTGAATGCTTCAGTAATAATAAAACGAGAGCCATTCCAAACTCGCAATTTGGGGATATACGGGCCCTTAAGACAAAACTCAAATAAGTAACCGATACTATGTAAACTAGATTTTTTCTCCGACAACTCAACCTATTCCTGTCCTCTGATGGTCATCGGCTGCTGCGTTCGGAAGTTGCGTTTCAATACCCTGTACACCGCCTTCTGCATTCACTACAGATTATGTAGGCTTTCCATTTATCTGCTTAAAATAATACTTACATAAAGGTAACTTCTTTCTAATCATCGCTCATACGAGTGAAATAATTTGAAACCAAATAATTATTTATTTAACACTTCAAGCACAAAGTACAGAGGCGGACTTAATGCCATGGGCATTTTCTACCAGTCAACTTTTAGGTGATGCAGAGACAGCAGAAGCAGTGGTGGGTGTATAACTGAAAATAATATTAATTATTAAATAATATTATAGTTACACTTAAAGTACTTACGGGATGATTTCTGTGAATTTTTTCCGTTTTTTTTTTTCGTGTTTTTTTTTGCCAGGGATATCATCCAATAAAGTACTTTAAGTGTAGTGAAAAATCGCGAAAGTCTAAAACAGTGCAATATTATAGTTCTAAGATAACATACTAGGATACATAAAATACTATAAATATATAAATCCAACACACAACATCACACATCGCAATTCATTTCAATGATGCCATCGAATCGGTAGTAGGAGTAATATTG
This sequence comes from Xestia rhomboidea, assembly GCA_963853795.1. Lineage (NCBI taxonomy): Eukaryota > Metazoa > Arthropoda > Insecta > Lepidoptera > Noctuidae > Xestia > Xestia rhomboidea. Next base: position 10,904,110 of record OY970763.1, on the reverse strand, counting down.
TCATCAACGACTAACATAAACATTTCTGTCTGACCCTTAGGGGATTACAAGTATTACGGTTATAAATGTTTTTAAAACGGGATGATCACTGACCTTCCCAGCTTATTACCATTTAAATGTGATAAACTCGCCATTTAACTGATAAACTTTTGTAAATTGTCAACGCAGCAGGGATTACGAAGTTGCGCGGCATACCGACGCCGCGCATTCAATTTAAAGTGAATGATTTTTACGAGAATGTTTCAGTTGTCTTCTTTTTAAAAGCTTCTGTGTTTGTTCCCGTGTTCTTCATTTAAATATTTCGGTCAGTGGAATCTACTTCATGCAAGAAATTCAAACTGTCGATGTACCGCCGCTTAGGGAGGGTCTTCGTCTATACAGGGTGTAAACAACCTCATCACGAAGCCGTAGACCAAGCAACCAAGCATTCTGTACCTACATCAAATTATGTAACTTTACGCAAAAATTATTGCTGAGAACGACTTTTTTTTTGAGGTGTAAAATCTTATTTTGTGGTAAAACTCAATGTAACGCACTCAAAACGTTGTGCTGATGGATGGATTGAATAATACGGGGGTCGTGGAGGTGTTTAAAGAATTTAAAAATCTTACATTAAAAACTTGTATTAAAAAAAAAACTTGTCTAAAAGTTGGAACTTTGACCCCCAATATCTCCGTAAATAGAAGGTTCCCAGATATGGCGTAGAACAAAAAAAATGATCGCAATGACGAGGAGAACAAGTGCCTTTCGGCTTCGCTAAAAGGTTTTTTACACCCTTTATATCCAATGTCTTTTGGCTCAAATGATACTAGAATACTTTTTGTTCAAATGATGTTGATGAATAATTATGTGTCACAATTATACGTAGGTATTGGAATTTGAATAATTGTTAATAACTCAGTTGAAAACTTGAAAAACGTCTATTAAATATCGATCTATCGACTTTTGACATTTTTTTCTTTCGCCATTTGACTGCCTCGTTTGCGAGTGGTCGCCGGCACGACTGCTGAGCATGGAGAAAGCATCTTAGATTCGATTCCCAGATTAGATAAAATGCTATTAGGAATTTCTCAGTAGCAGCCTCGGTGTTTGGATTTATGCCCGGTTGATGGCAATAGGCTCGCCCCCTATTAAATGGGACTTCAAACATGGCGAAATATGCCTAACTGTTCAGGGATTACAGGTGTGATGTTATGTTATGTCTGTAAAAGACAGGCCCAAAAATTAGGTAACTGCCGGTCCCGTGTTCTTTGTATTCAGTGGTGTGCTGGTGGCAAAACTTGGTAGCAGCAGTAACCGAATTTTGGGTCATGACATGTGTCTTCCACCACATGTTATAGGAAAATTTAGTCATAAGTATTTTTAAGGTAAATACAAATAAGACCCTCATCGAAACCCATCGTTTCGCATGACTTCTCACCACTTTACCGCAACCCAAAACAATACTGATAAAAAAAATGAGGGAGCTGTGTCATTTATAAAGCATGTTTTTTTTTCAGAAAACCACTTCAGGTCAACCTATGACGTCACGAAAATTGACCTAACGTGCATCATAAAACACGATTACCGGTCATGCAACAGTAATTTGTAATCATCCTTTAGTTAGATATAGATAAGTGAAGTAGTGAATAGTCACGAGATTGTAAAATCGGACATATCATGACTGACATGTCTATGAATATGATTATAGAAGGATTAGTAAATACAGGTGTAGGTACCTACAGGGCTTATATACAAGGTATTACAAAATAAACGCAAGACCTGCCGTGTGGTCTCTCGGACTATGAAACTGAACAACTTTTGTTCCACGAGTTCTTGAAATTCGCAAAAAAATACGTTGGTCTTACTTTAGGAACTGACGCGATAAGCTGATCCACATGAATGGCAAAATTAAAAAAGAGTTACGAATTCATATAACAAAAGTTGTCAATCAAAAGTTTTCATAGAACAAAAGTTGTTGCAGTTTCATAGTCTGAGACACCACACGAGAGGTCTACAACAATTCCATGTGCTCAAAAAAACTATGAATTACTTACCTAACGGTAGAAAAAGGTTGGCTTCGGATCGCAGTTATTTTTTATTGTTTATCAAACTGCATAATTCTCTTGACTTGACATTTGCAGATTCACAGTTTGCGACACCCACAGCTACAGTTACTAACTTTCATAGAACGTATTTCCTATGGTTGTTATTTAAATACGGTATTCCAAACCTATAATATAAATTAAAAAATACGTTACTAAAACATGTTTATTAAAATGCACCGTGTTAAATGTTCACACATACCAGCTCATAAGTCACCAAGAATTTAGTGTTGACTGCTTTATTGCTCTATAATTCACGGCATCAAAAATCAGGATCAAAAAAACATTTTTAAAGTGAGACCAAATATGTCCCGTATTTAGGCTAACGACTAAATTGACTAGCTACAATGCCAATAATTCCCGTTACGCTGCGACCAGCATTTGACAAATTGGACCTCATATTTTATTCTTAATTAAAATAAAAGATCGCAATACTATTTATAGCCAATTTGACACCCATAGGCCACCAAGATACGTAACCTCGGAGGCACGATCTGTCATGTTTTAAGATTAAAAATCACTTAAGTCATCGGAGACATATTGTGGCGAGGAAGTCCCGCGACACGTACTAAAAAAAAAGATGAACGTTTTATACCGCAAACCGTTATGCGATCATGTCAGCGTAATCTGAATTTTAGCGAGTCGCAAACGCATGCAAAAAAAACGACATAGGTGGTCAAAACTCGTTATTATTTTTCCATAATTGCCAGCAATTTTTCATATCAGTTGTTATTAAAAGTTATCCGAACATGATATGGTGTTTTGCAGTTACCTTAGGGTCATATCAATTTGTCAAGCAAATATTTTCTTGATAAATATTGGATATTTGTAAAATGTGAACAATTTTTCATGTCAATTGTGCCACCTAAATGTCCCCAAGCTTTATTACCCGAGATTAACCGGACATAGGGACATCATCATCATCATCATCATCCACAGCCCGACTTCACCCACTGCTGGGTATAGGCCTCTCTTTATTTGTGCCAAGCTCCACGCTCTTGTGCCAACCTCATCCAGGATATCCGCAATGGCAACAATATCGTCTGCCCATCTCGCCGCCGGACGACCAACACTTCTCTTTCCATTCCTTGGACGCCACTCGGTCACAGCTTTACTCCACCTGCCATCACCGCGCCTTGCTAGGAGTCCTATTCATAGAGACACATTTATGATGAATTACTGTAATTACGAAAAAATCAAAACGAAGAAAAACGAACGAAAACGAGGAAAACATCGTCCTATAACCAAAAATTCGAAGACATGTGACATCTACCAACCCGCACTGAGCCTGCGTGGTGGATTATAGCCCATTCCCTCTCATAAAGAGGAGGCCTGTATCCCAGCAGTGGGAACATTAATAGGCTGATGATGACTGTAATTACGTACGATTGATAAACTAGCTTTTACCAATGACTTCACCCAGGTGGGGGTCAAAATTTTATTTACGCCGGCTACCCTGGCGCTTAACCTCCTTAAAGACAGAGTAATACCTCTATTAGTACCTATGGATGAAGTTTCTCCTCCATGGCTCTATGTAAACATAATCCTTTTTTTTTATAGTTTTTTTTTTCTTCTAAATTTTATTGTGATACGTACATTTATACATGGGATCATTCCAATAGAATAATAAAAATAATTAAATTGTTACCCAGGGGGATCGGCGTTGAGGGCTGAAATACAGGCTCTGCCTAGTTCGGCCCCAAATGCTAATACTTTTGTGTTCTTTAAGTTTAGATTAAGCACTGTATTTGTAAAAATGTACATATATTTGTGAAAAAAAAAAAAAAGTACTTAAGTACTTGCGGACCATTTAGGTCCCGTTAAACAAGAATTTGCTTCCACAGCAGCCCAAAAGTCAAAAAACCGGCCTGACTTTAATGAAAGTATAATTTGCGTTAATTGGATCGTGGAGGTGTACGTTAAGTAGTAACTTTAGTACACGATCCGAACAAACTCGAACTTCGAACACTAGAATGTTCTCTCCAAAAAACTTTTAATGAGTTTTGGTGGATACGGAAAGTTAAAAATAGTTAGTTGGATAAACTTAAACTGTCACTTACGGGATATCCTCCGTGATTATTTATTATTTTGAGCTTCCAATATTTCGACGCTGTAAAAGCGCCCTGATCGCGAAAGAAGATAAAAGAGAGAGAAGATGTCCCTGTGAACGCCTAAAACAGTGTTTGATTTCCCCAAAAACTAGATCCACAACAGTAAAGGATATAATTTCTTTTTTAGATCATGGCGTTTAAAATGGCCGCTTTAGCAGAATCATAATAGGATAATAATATGAATTGCGTTACAATTCGTAAAAATGGTCTTAAAAGACAATTAATAATATTAACTGTGTCTGTGACCATTTTAAAAATTGTAACGTAAATAATATTATTATCCTATTATGAATCAGAATAGCGGCCAGTTTAGACCCCAATAGTCTATTTATTTTCTGTAAAATACCTACTGAGATAGCATACCTCTTGATGTCCATATACTTAATATCCAAGTCCACGTTATTTGCATCATGCCAAGAAATATTTTGAAATTGCGACTGACTCACATGGTTTGCCGACACTAATGTCAGACCACAAAGATTCCTTTTGTATCTTTTTTATACGCAATAACGCATCTCTAAGAGCTTACCTTTTGCTTACTTTACGCTCAATGGCTAAAGTTAAATATTAAGTGAGAGCTAACATCCAATTATTGGCGTCTTTTCCTCGGTTATCTTATGACTAATTTAAAAAAAGAGTTCCGTAGCTAAAACTAGAATAGACTTCTATTTTTAAAGTTGATCGGTATCGTAGCAAATGATAATATTTTTATTGGTAAACTATTCAAAAATTCAAAAAACTATAAAAAAAACACAAAGCCTATATATTTAATTTAGACCATTACGGCACTTTTGAATGTCAAAAATACAAAAAAAAAACAAAGCTACAGTCCCAGTCACAAGGCATAATAACTTGAGAAAGTACTGTAGTTGCCCATTCCCTAGCGTAGATCTCTATGGAGAAGCACGGGCAAGAACTCCATGGACACTCTTTTAATTAAAATGTTGTTACAAAATCTTCAAATCAATCAATGACTTTTGACCGTTTCGTTAGTCTAGTGGTTGCGACAGCTGAGCATAAGGGCTTAGGTTCGATTCCCAGGTCCGGAAAATTGTTATTGAGTTTCTCCATCAGGGATTTTGTCAGTAACAATCACTGAGACTGGACTTGTACCCGGTTGATAGGCTCGCCCATATAACGTGAGACTTAATCATAATTGTTCTGGTGAAACGTGGGTGTAGGTACAGTCGTGGTCTTTTCCGCCTGACCAGTTAAAACTTTTTTCGCTTATATTCAGCGGAGGCGCCGAGCCACTCCACCTTAAACTTTAGGCCTATTAGGAAAGCGTCAACTTTGGCGCGCAAAATAACAATAACTCTCGTTTGGCATGTGTCGCCGATCGGTATCTTTTCATTAATTATTTCTATACAAAGTCAATGGGGCGGGGATAGAGAGCGTTTCTATGTTGTAAGTGCAAGCAAAAATTAGCTTAGTGGTGATCAGGCGGGAGTGTCCTCGATAGTACTTTCAAGGTACCTTCACCACAGCCTAAACCGTCGAGGATGACAGCCTTAATGTTATGTTATGTTATGTAATAAACATATATTATCTCTCAATGACACAATTTAGAGGCACCAATTTTCTCAAAAACTTCTGCTGCTTTTAACATAAAACTTTGAACAACAAAACATGATTGTCTCAAGAATCCAAAATCTTCTCGCTTATAAGGACCGAGTGACTATAAAATGTAACGTTCCATGATGATGTCGTTACAGCGAAAACACGCCATTTTGAAGCGAGTAATTATTAAAAATAATGATCGAAGCACCGTCTTGATGGGAGAGCGGTGTTTGTCGTAAACCACAGGCTAGCCTGGTCGAAAAAATAGAAAGATGGAAATTTTTTAATCTGATGAATATTTAAATGGATAGGCATAATATCACGCCTGTAATACCTAAAGGGCTAGGCAGAGGTGTACCTAATAATACACGCTATATTTAACCGGTTATGTTGAAGTCCCTTGTAATAGGGGGCGAGCCTCCGGGCACAGATCCAGACTCCGTGGCACTGGCTACTGCGAAGTTCCTGAAGGAAAAACCCAATAACACTTAAATGCCCCAATAATATCCCCAAATACCCAATAATGAAACTTACCGACCATGTATGCAACATCACACTGCGCTCCAAAACACAAATCACTGACGTTGACGTTGCTTAAAAAGCCGCTAAGCTAAAGTGGGACTGGGGCTGGCCCTGTCTGCCGTATGCCCGAAGAGCTGTGGGCCAAAATAATAATGTGGAGCCCTGATATAGCCAGAAGGCGACGCGGTAGACCTCGCAGGTGATGGCGGGACGAGCTGGACAAAACCAACGACCAGTGGTCCACATTGACCCTGGATCAAAGAATTTGGAAGTCACGGGGAGAGGCCTTTGCCCAGCAGTGGGATGACATAGGCTAACAGTAACCCAATAATATTTAAATGAAAGAAAGAAAAAGCATTTATTAGCCCGTACAAGACAAAACACATAAAATAAAATGGTGAAATTATCAACTAATAAAAATAACAACTAAAAAATAAAATGCTAAATGCAAGTTGCATTTAGCATTTTATTTTTTAGTAAAAACCCACTAAAAACCCCTTAAAACTTAATGAATTACTGCTTGGTTGACGGCTTCGTGATGAGGTTATTTACACCCTGTATAAACTTAAAAGTGCTGGCGACATGCTAGGTGGATAGTGCTGGTACGCATGTTCCGACACTTCTATTCAAAAGGACGCATCCACAAAATCGGAAACGTCCAATTATAATGAGACCACTTTATATATCCGTGTCTTCAAGTAGGCAATAGAAATTTGCCGAATAGAAATGAACTGAGAATTTGCCCGTTTTTTGGTACTAGGTACCTATGTCAGTGGCCCAAAGGTAAGTATTGTTTACAACTTTACATCAATAGTATGTCCACAATGACTCAGTGGACAATTCGTCAAAACATTAGGTTTGTGTGTCGGTCTTGTGTCTTACATAGTAAAGTGCTGATCGTCCTTGACTCGGCAATAACCTCTCTGTATCGAGGTGAATGATTCGTGTTTAGTTTCTTTAACAGGATATTATAGGATAATTACTTTTATTGTGGGCATTCCTTTGTTTTTGGACCTTGACTTCACATCGAAGGACCGACGCGGACAATTGACACATGTGGATTGGAAATGAAATACCTACGTAGGTACCTACAGATAAGACTTCATTTACGGCCATTTTTAATACGTTAGGTACTAGCCGGTTTCGGTAGGTTACTATCTCTGTCTGTTTGACATTTTGCTTACTGGACGGTTAGAAACAAAACGTCACAGAAAAGCTTTCTTTGATTTTTCTATGAATCAAGTGACAGGTAGGTGACACGGATAGAATATTCTTTGTTTATAGAAACACAATAACCAACAGTTATACGTAAATAAGTTATAGAAAACGGCCGTTATAGGCAGACATTTATGTCTGCATTACGAAAAAAAAGCCTAAAAAATTCTTGAACATCCACTACACCCTGAACGTACTTAGGTACGCATCTTCGTACGACGGCGACGCTATGATTGAATTAGCTTATTCATGTTCTTTCGACCTTTGGTCTAGGCTGGTAGACCAGCCTTAAAGCAGAAGCAGAAAGGTCGAAGCGAAGCGAAGACTTTGAAAAGCATTGGCTTTTCAAAGTCTTCGCTTCATCTGGCCAGTGTTGTACGACAGTATCAAACTATACTTACTGGTAACGCTGTCGTTACATCAGCCATTGAATCAACTTCAGTTGTGACTTGTGACAACAGTCAGCTTAGGTACGGTGGGCTGCATCAATTGGGTACCCCAGTTGTATTTACAAACGCTTTTAAGGGGCCACCCACATCGTGAAACTGACTGTACTCATATATGACAAACAAAATATACTGGAAAACTGCACACATTACACAAATATAAATGTTTCCATCGAAACTTTTGTGGGTTTTTTTATATAGAACACATAGCTTAGAATAAAGTCATTACTAGTGTACCAGGCCAGCTCTAGTTTTTTAGTTATTAGGGTAAGTGTCACCTGTGTAGGGTATAGGTACTTGGGCTTAAGCTAAGGCAAAGGAATACTTTGCCCAGCAGTGGGGCACAAACTAGATAAATAAGATAAGTTTTAAATCGATAATAATTGGAAATAATGATCTTTTTTTTTACTCATCTCCCTAATCCCGAAATGTCCGATTTTTTTTAATTTGCACAAGGCCAGCCTAAAAGGTACCACTGTGATACCTATCAAGAGCAACAAAATCACTGTTGACTAGTGATTATAATTATTTAAGATTTACATTTTTACCTGTTTTGTAGACACTACCCACGGTCATTTAAGTATTGTAAGTTGGCTTGTTGTTTATACAGGTGGCCTAGATTTTATACAGAAGCTTAAGGAAACGTTGAGGATATATAACATAATCAATGGCAATTTTCCCAGTAGGTACCTAGGTAGTATAATAGTTCCCTGTTCATAACAAATTAATTGTTGATAACTAATTTGTACCTAAGTATAAAATTACATATAGATAAGTATCTGCAAATCAAAACAATGTTTACACTTATCGCACCTTAGTATGAATACGTAGTAAGAATGCCATCCATACATACGGCGCGGCATCGTGATTTATTTGTTTTCTTCCATTGTTTTGCGTAGGTACATGATAAATATGTCCAATATGCGAAGTCACGTGTGACCCAATAACACACACAAAAAAAAGATCTTCCGATTTATCCGTTAAGTCCGGAATCGAAACCTTAAAAAAACCCACAGCTGATAAAAGTACAAGCTTTTCTCCATGTAACTCTTGACCCAAATAAGGTTCTTTAAAAAGGTTGCAGTTGTTAAACGGAGTATTTATATCAACTTGATAAGGTTTTGCCGCGCAACCACTTAAACGTGTGTCGATGACCTCGCGAAATGTTTAGGGCGCGGCCATGGTGAAGCTAGGCTTACCAACACGTGCATTTTTATTTAGAGATACAAAAAAAAAATATTAAAGGAACCAATATTTTGGTTTACCTTGCAATAGGGAATAAGCATGTAATTTTTTCTTCACTTAAATCAATAAAATACAGTCTTATCAACCCAAGAAAAGTATTAAAATTTAAGTTCAGCTACTGCTTGCAATCCTGCAATTTTCTATGACAGTTCAAACGTCCGTGACTGTCGCCGCCGCCATGATGTGGCGTCATTTACTAGTTTTTTGGCCATATTATTATAGTAATTTTACTATTTGTATGTGCTATAATCAAGCAAAAATTGCGATACCGATAATACAATAAAATGTTAGTGAAACTTTAAGTACTTTTCAAATCAAAGTGTTGTATTGACACATAGACTTTGACGTCACTACCGGCGAAACTTATACAAGACGTGTACCACAATGTTTATAAGCGCCAATACAAGGCATTTTTTAATAAATAAAAAGAGTTTTGTATTTCTTGCATATTCCCTATTATGTTCGACTGTGAAGTTTGTTGCCTTTGAAAGATAGGTTGGGTACATTTTATGTTGCAACGGGACCAAAAAATCATCATCTAAGACTATGAAGGTAATTTCAAAATCTATTAACAGGCATACCTAGTAAAGGATACCAAAATGCCTGTGTGCGACTTCATAACAAGTCATTTTTGAAACGTTCACAAATATTTTCGTTACAAACATACAAATCATTCCTCTACAGGGTTTATACAACCTCATCACGAAGCCGTCAACCAAGCATTCTGTACATCAAACTAAGAAACTAAAACCAAGTTCATTACCTATTCGGTCAGTTCTGCTACCCAACCAAACCCACGATTAGTACTCAAAGCTCACACATGCAATTTGCAAGTGTCATGCCACTGTGCACCTATATCTTCTACGGATGAAATTAAATACCTAGGTATAATCATAGATAAGAATCTTAAATTTAAGTCTCATATTAATGTGCTTACTGGCAGAGTTCGCAAACTTATATATATATTTAAAACCTTAAGAAATATTACTAACCCTATAATTATACGTAATGTCTACTTTGCCTTATGCCTGTCTATTATTACCTATTGTATTCCCTGTTGGGGTGGTGCTGCAAAAACTATCTTTAAACCATTGGAAATTGCACATCGCGCCATTCTGAAAGTGGCTACCTTCCGTCCACTACTTTATCCAACTAACCAGTTATACCAAAATTGCAATGTCCTCAACGTGCGGCAACACTTTATCTTACAATCAATTTTGTTACAACACCGCATAACCCCCTATATTGAAATTACGAAACGCCGAAAAGATATAATATGTACTCTTCCAAAAACCCGCTTATCGTTTACTAAAAGATTCTTTTATTATTTAGGTCCGTCCCTTTACAATTCAATAAACAAAAAATGTCCAATACATAGATTGTCTTATCATAATTGTAAAAAGACTGTCCGCACATTCCTTCAAAATAAAACCTACGACGAAACAGAAAAATATTTAATTTAATTAAGTATGACAAGTTTGTATATTGTACCACTCACCCAAAACATAGACCCACACTAATCAAATCCACTTACTTACGCACGCTTACACAGCCACAAGCTCGCGGACTTACACTCACTCACACACACAGAAAGACCCACACACGCGCACACAGCACACACACACACACACATGCACACTCACACACTCACACACACACGCATAAACGCGCTCGCGCACCAACATCTGTATTTTTGTATAAAGTCGAATTAAAATTATTTTTGTTTTGTAAATAAAAGTGTAGTAAGTAATACAATTTGAGGGGATCGGCACTGTTACTTCTTAATACAGGCTATTTCATAGCCTAGCAAGGAGAACAGCACGTCACCCACTTGATTGCCAGTGATTTAATACTACCCACTTTAAGATATCTTATAAATCTACTACAATCTGTTTTTTATATAAATAAAGATTATTCTCCTATTCTCACTTTACGCAAATTTCAATGCTGATAGGTCTGTAAGAGGTTACTTCATTCGCTGGTTTTCCTATTTTGTGGACCATCAAGATCTGTGAGATTTTCCAAAGTCTGGGAAAATATTGGACTCTCAGCATGCTGTTGAAGACTGTTGTAATGAATGCTATGGCTTTTCGTGGGAGTTGCACTAGCACTTCTTTTGTGATGAGGTCAAATCCTGGTGCTTTTTTATCTTTCAGCTCTTTGTTGATTGTCCTCCAGACCTCTCGTACAGTTATTGGGGCTGGTAGCGGGGCCTACTACCGAACTTATCTAAGGTATTACTCCAGAAAAAAAATGTCATCCCTAATCACCAGTTTGGCTTCAGGCAACACCACTCCACAGTGAAGCAAGTCCATAGGGTAGTGGATAAAATAAGAAAGACTTCAGAGGAGAAAGAGTATTGCTCTTCAGTCTTTCTTGACATACAACAGGCTTTTGACAAGGTCTGGCATAAAGGACTACTCTGCAAAATCAAGAATAGCCTCCCCCACAGTTACTATCTACTGCTAAAATCGTACCTGGCAGATAGACTCTTTCAGGTGAAGGAAGCCGACTCCACTTCCAAGTTCCACCAGATAGATGCTGGCGTGCCACAAGGATCAGTCCTGGCACATGTACTGTATACCATATATACGTCTGACTTGCCAGAAGATGAGAGTGTCACTACAGCCACATTCGCAAATGATTGGCAATTCTAGCAAGCGACAAGAACCCCGTGCTCGCAACACAAAAACTACAAACAAGCCTCAACAATATTACCAATTGGCTCCAAAAATGGAGAATAAAGGTTAGCGCATCAAAATCCGTACATGCTACGTTTACACTGCGACAAGGAAATTGCCCTCCTGTACACCTGGGAAACAATACTCTACCTCATCAAGACAGTGTACGATACCTTGGACTACACCTAGACCGACGCCTTACATGGAGACACCATATCAAAACTAAGAGGCAAGAACTCAAACTCCGATACACTCGCCTCTCCTGGATACTGGGCCGAAACAGCAAACTAAGTGTAGACAACAAACTACTCATATACAAGAGTGTTCTTAAACCTGTCTGGATCTATGGTATACAACTCTGGGGAAGCGCTTGTGACTCCAATATCATAATAATACAGCGCATGCAGAACATGATCCTCAGAAACCTATGCAATGTCCCATGGTACATCACCAACGCAAAAATACACCATCATCTGGGGATGAGTACTGTGAAGGAAGAGAGTCATAACACCACAGAGACATACAAAGGGAAGCTGGAAAGACACCCCAATAAATTGGCGGCTAAGCTAACAACTAGAAGCTACAAAAAACGGCTAAAGCGGAAAGACATATTGACCATATAATCCACTTCTATGGTCTACTGATGAGGAGTTGACCTCACTGGAGGACACACTCAAACTGCCACATCCTACATCTCATCTGCTTATAGCATAGCTGATTTCAGATAAAAAAAAATTCAATGCTGGGAAACGACTTTTCTTTTTTGGGGTGAAAAATCATGTCTTGTGGTAAAACTCAATGTAACGCACTCAAAGCATTGTGCTGATAATGAATGGATTGAATAATACGGGGGTCGTGGAGGTGTAGTAAAAATCTTACAAACCTGTGTTTAAAAAAAAAGTTGGAACTTTGACCCCTAATAGAATATCTATCTCCGTAACCAGAAGGTTCCCAGTTGGGTTTTATAGCTAAAAAAATATCGCAACGACGGTGACAACAAGAAGCCTTTTTTTATGCCATATTAAATTATTAGTGTAGGTAAGTACTTAGATGCATTGACAGCGTAAGTCCTCATGTCCACGACCGGACTGAATTTGTACTTGTGAACAAGCGCTCATAGTCATACTCATAATATTGCTATACTAAACTTGACCGTGCTCTGGGCCTAGCCACTAGCCACGGTCATAGTGAAGCTCTAAGTTCAACCGGGGTTCCAGAGTCTTAAAGTACGGTTTTCAAATTTGTCTACCTTTAATACGTATACGCACTGCATTCTGCACATACATACGTCAGTCTAAAAAAAAACAAATCATCAACATAAAACCCTCACAAAACAGCCAGCATGTGCAATACGTGCACACTGCACACTGTCATCTACCACTTTTTTGTTGCAAATGTGTAAGACAATGTTGCCAAGTAATAAAATAGTTCTAGTTTAGTTGATCTTGCTATGCTAAGAATCGACTAAAAGTAGAAGACAAAAGACGGAAAATCCTGAGTATAGGTAATTAGGTAATAAAAGTCAGTATTTGCCTATGGTGCCAGTTTAATCAATGCTTCAAATAATTCTTGATTTTGGCCAGACTAACGTTTGATTGGTCGTGGAATGTTAGATTGACGAGAAATATTCTTTCGTTTTATTTACGAGTATATCACGTATATGATGAAAACGGAAGTCTGGATTGAAATAATGTCACATTGATCGTCTAACATCCCCTATATTTTGAATAGGGTAGATGACACACCAATCAATGGGGATGGCAACTGTGAAACTAATGGCACAAGCATAGTTTGTTCCAAGCATAATCATTGGTAGAAAATCTGGTAATGTCATTTTATATTACAAAATGGCTTGACCTCATTGGTCAGATTGGGAACAAACTAAGCTAGCGCCACCTGCTTTCAGCTTTCACCGGCCAACCCCATTGACAAACTTTTTTTGAGCTGTCAAAACGCGGTTCTCTCATAGATTTTGAATGGCAATAGCACGCTGTGACGTCACTGTTTTGTCAACTCAATGACTCAGCTATGTATTGATTTTAAAGCAACTAAAAATCTAATTTGGCAATTAATTGAATATAAATCGGGTTTTCAGGCCAGAAATAACGTTTTTGTTTTTTAAGATTGGAGTCTTGGAAATATTGTATGGTGTCATCTACCCAATGAGGGATTTTCTTTTTCAACTCTTCCCTAGTCGCTGGATAGATGGCGCTGAACTTGATAAGTTACTGTAAGGAACGGAACGTCACATTATTTCACTTCGTAGACAGAGAATAGAGGTTTCACTTGGATGCTTGGATGTAATGGTTATATTCGGAAGCGTAAGCAAACGAAAGTGTCAGTCAACGAGCGTATGTGACGTGACGCAATGTTTTTTTTTCCAAGCGTTTTGGCTTTGGCACCTAGTAACGTAGTCAGTTCAACGCCATCTACCGAGTTCTTGGAAACTATTTTTTTTTTAATATTACTCCAAAGGAAAACCTCTCATTCTACCGTAGATTATGGTAAAATCGACTAATGTTTTTTTTTCATTTGGCAACATTCCATTTATAATCTAGGCTACGTTTCGTTTTCGAATTCCGGTTCCGACGAGACGTCAACGCTAAATTTATCCAATTTTAGTATTTTGCTTACTAATTTCCTCCAAAGAATAATAATACAATCAAATACTTAGTCTACATTGATACAAAAAAGTTGCTAATATATAAATTCAATCATGCCACGCGGTAAGTCTGTCGTATACGTGTTGTTTTTTCTCAATGTCGTCCAATGTTATGGGAATGTGCTTTCATCCAAAATTCTCAATGATTAGTTGTTGTCAAGCTAGAAATACAATAAGAATTGTATTAAGAATCTATTCCTACATGAATTCTCGAAGGAAGTCTATAACAATTTTGCCTTTTTCAATCGTATTGATTGTTTGGCCTAACCTTTGTGACTAATAATTTGTTTGTGTAACGTTACAGGTAAGTTCACGAACCACAAGGGCCGTAACCGCAAGTTCACCAGCCCAGAAGAGCTGGAAGAGCAGCGGAAAGCAGAGGAACTGAAGCAGAAGTTAGTATTTCATTAAATAATTAAGATTTATTGTTTACGATACCTACAAATAACGCGACTCAAACTAAACGCCTTAGCGTTATTAAATGAAGTTAATTAACATCACAATGTGTAGGTAAACTTTAACTGACTAATAAATTATTAATTATTATTTGAAAGATCTTTTGTAAGGTCATTCACTTGAATTGATAATATGTAAACTGTTTCTGTTATGGATTTAATAACTGCATTGTAAACTTATCACTAGCAGGTTTTTAGGCATGTCTTGCAATTTAGGTTTTGTAATTTTATTTGAAAAGGAACAACGCAATTACATACTGTACTGTGTTAAGTAATACTTTTAATATTGTGATCTGCCTGTCTCAATTATTTTTAGAGCACTCTTAGTCATCTCTTACAGTAGTTACTCATTATTCTGAGAAAAGCCTGTTCTTCGAAACTTGAGTTAAAATTAAATGTATTTAGATCTTCTGTATACTAATAAACTTAATAATTATTTAATGGGGTAGAGCTATAATAACCAATCATTTAGGAGCCTAAAATTCAAATCCTTACTTTATGACCTCCAATAAAATTCTACAAATCCAAGTTTTATTTGTAACTTTCCAGGTGGAGAAAAGAACATGGGAAGGAAAGCTCGAGTGAAGAGGAATCAGATGAGGAAAAATCTGGCTCAGGCAGCGATTCCGATAGTGACTCGGATGATGATGTAAATATATTTTGTATGTTGTTAGTTTTGACTTGAATCTCGTACCGTTCATGTCTTGTCTGGCTTTAAAGTGTATGTGATCAGAAATAACATATCATCACATGTGTTATCACTGAAGGTGTACGCAGTGCTGTGTCTATGCAAAAACTTTTCTTTAGTTTAGTTCAAGTCTCAAGGACCAGGAATGCTAGAAAAATCTTGTTTTAATTATGTTAATTGTGGTCAGGCACGAATACAGGATCTTGTTCAGGGTAGGGGGGGGGGGGGACATTTTGTGTTATTTTACATAACATCTTCCAGAAAATAATGATAAACTTTTGTTAGGTAATGGAATCAGGCGTTACTTTTCAGAAAAACATGATAAACAACTTTTAAAATAAAAGTACGAAGTGATATCAAAGAGGATCTTCGCACCCCTTGGAGTAGCCAACGTCACGTGTAAATACAAAGACCAAAAACTTGAGGGAAAATTATACATAATCTTGCCAAGTTCTAGTTCAAACCACGCACACCACCAAGTAGTTTAAGTTATAATAATGACGTATTTGGTCGGTTTCAGGGGGGGGCAATTGGGCCTATTGCCCCCTCCTCTGTATCTGCGCCTGATTGTGGTATACGGGGTGTAACAATTACGGTGTAATTCTATGTGGTGGGCTTCGGAATGATGTGCTGAGTATGTACTTATATAAATTCTTTGCATTGATATTTTTGTTTGTCACATAAAAAATCTTTCTCCGAATTCTATGAGTGTGTTTAACCGAAATCATGTTGTAATGTTTCAGAGACCATCCAAAGCCAAAGGAGTATCAGGCCTCATCGAAGTAGAAAACCCCAACCGTGTAGTAAAGAAAAACAAGAAATTGACCAACTTGGACAATTTAGGCGAAGGAGAGAAACCTCAACTATCTAGGTATGTTAAGTTCTATTTTATTGAAGACTGTTCAGAAGAAGAGATTCTGTATTCTCTTATAAAAATACTTTAAGGTTTTTACACACATTTTTTGTAATAGAAAAATTTTATTTTCTCGTCATCCGTAGAGAGTTGTAACAAATCAAATATGCTTACCATATATACTATAAGACAATCTTCACAAGAAAAGATTCTGGATCGATTTGTGAAAGCCTTTGCCCATCCCACCTAACCTTTCAGGGTTGCACCCCATCCCGAGCGCACTGCCGATGCTGCCGCGTGCGATAGCATTTCCGCTCTATTTCTCGCTCTATCGAATGACGGTTCTGAGTAACAGAAAAGGATAGGAGCATGAAAAAGTGCGTTTCCTTGCTGCCAGATGTGTCGCAACCCTTAATGGCCAAACTACACTATTGCCAGTTGCTCTGTTAAGTTAGTTCAGCTGTATTTACGATAAGTAATATTATACAAACTGCACGTGTTGAAGGTCTGTCAGACTTTCTACACGTGCAGTTTGTGGGCTAAATACACGCAGGGGACGTACAACGCCCTGCGTGTACAGTATAATAACGCGTTATGGGTGTTGATGGGGCTGCCGCGCTACTGTAGCGCGAGTGGCATGTTCGCTGAGGCGCACGTGGACGGCTTCCATGCCATCATGCGTAAGCGCTGTGCATCGATGCTGGCGCGGGTGCGCGGCAGCCCCAGCGCCGTGCTGGCCGCGTGTGCCGGCCGCTGGGACTCGGTACTGATGGCACATTGGATAGGCCTTCACGCGAGAGCAAGCGCCTGACTACTTTGTACCTTTACTAACACTAGGCTAAGAATATTGTTACTAACTTTTAGATATAGATTTGTACTTAATAACACTAGGTTAAGAACATTGTTACTAACAAATTTATGGACCTAGTCTGAAATAAATATTTATTATTATTATTATATTGCAGGCGTGAAAGGGAAGAGATAGAGAAACAACGGGCAGCGGCGGCGTACCAGAAGTTGCACGCGGAAGGTAAGACCGACCAAGCCCGAGCCGACCTCGCCAGGCTCGCGATCATCCGCCAGCAGCGCGAGGAGGCCGCCAAACGTAGGGAGGCCGAGAAGAAAGCCAAGGATGAAACACCTAAGAAAAGGTAACACATCACTTCATCATTTCTCTCTCTCTCTCATCATTTATTATTTAGCAACTCTATTTGTGGTGGTTCAAACTTCCTTTGAAATACTGTTAGAATAAAGTTCTAATCAGCTTACACTACAAAGTGGTTGTTACGTCAGTCACTGCGGGCCGAATAGTGCGAAATGAGTGGTTTTTTGCAATTTACAAAAAATCTTTTGATTGGACTAAAAAAATAAAACACTATCAGAATTATTTGCTTAAAAATCAGAATGATCGCACGTATTTTAGTATGGTTATTACTCGTTAAAATAAACTTTTAGAGATTGTATTATGTTTTCAAAACACTATCATACCATACTAGCATATATCCTGAAGAATATCATATATTTTTCTGGTTTTGTTTATTGCAGTGAATCATATGCTTTTTCGCATTCTCAACTCACGTTTAGCGCCTGTAGTCCCCTTAAGGACAACCAACAAAGCATACACCAAAAATACATGTATGAACTCATAATGTTTTTACATTCATTCTCTCTGTGGAGCTCGTTGCTAAATAATAACAGCCGCTCGGGTCGATCTTTAGGTAAAGCCGTACTTGCCTAGGTTGGTCTGTGGATGGGTGATCACCCATTACATAATGAGTTTCCTCTCTACAATTAAAAACATGAAGTAAACATATTCATACCACCGCTAACTAGTCCTATTTAAAAAAAAAAAACATATTTTTTATTTCAAAATTTATTCATTATTTTCTTCTAAAACCTGGCCGCCCAGTAACTCTCTCGCTCTCGTTTACTCCGATACAAATAGACAGTGTGCGCTGCATTTTGGTATTAACATCCCCTTAAATTGTTTGCAACAAGCACAATCGCACAATCACAATCAATCAAGCATAATCATTAATCAATATCGTCCATTTTTAAAATGGATTTTACTTTTTGTTTACAACGCGCGCTCGGGCTAGGCCCTCAGATCTTTGTTCAAGTTAATTGATAGGGAAACATTTCGTGTAGGTCAGGTTAGTTGACTAACCGTGTCGTGTTTGTATTGCTGGGAAAGACTGGTCTTATAGTTTTGTTGTATTTTAAACTAAAAACGTATGTAAACTTACAAGTTTTTTTTATAATTACAGGTAGACCATTGAGCTGATGACGTGCCGTTTCGCTGTTTCGCATGCTCATAATCTCAGGCTAGGTGGCTTTCCGAATCACACTCCTATTGAATATTGTGATCTTTTATCTTATACAAATTTTTGCATACGGAATTGTTAATTCATCTTTAATGCATAATATACTTCTTCATCTCTGATTCTGTGAAGCTTTCCTAGCTGTGGCATACTTCTAATTGTGTGAAATCTAAAGTTTCTTCATTTGACAATTCAGACGACTTTGTTCATCAAAGTGGCCGGTCATCAAATTCTAGGTCAAAAGTTTAAAAAGTTGCAAACTGGAAATCAATTGTGTTACACCAATATGGTGAATGTTCATTGTAGTCTTGTTGTTTTTATATTATCTAGGTAAATTAAATGTTATATTTTACAAGATGTGAGCAGCATTAATTTTAATGATATTATTATGGTTTATAAATGTCTACATTTTAAATAAAGGTAGTAACGCTGTATCAGGTGCAATAAGTGTGTTGTTTTATTGACGAAGTCCTGTCATGGACTGGACGTGTGTTAACAGTAACTCTATGACTGTCTATCATTCCTTTGCATGCCATCCAAATGTAGACATTTATGAAGACATCGCGATCATAATCTGTGTAATTACTTAATTCCCTCAGTGTTAGAATTCCATCTAATTATTTCAAATTGTAATGAGTCGTAAAACTGAATAATGGATATGTATTTTTAATTATATAACTTATAATAAAATATATAATAATGGAAGGGTACGATGTCAACATAATTATTTTAATTCCACGAGAATACGTATTGCTTTATGAAATTTTCCTTGGAAAGAACCAGACTTGGTCTTGGACTGTTTAGCTAATTCCCCAATAATATAACTATATTATATATTTACGAACATACTCAGAGCCATGATAATTTCATAAAGCAACTAGAATATATGAATTTGCTTAGGACTAATTGTTAGATAGTCTCATTAGACAATTTTTATAAAGCAAATGTGTATCTATATAATAAAAATTGAAAATGGTTCTAATGTTTTCGTTTTCTTAAGGTTCAGATTCTATTCAACTATATTATGTTATCTTTTCGAAATAATCGGTTCGATCTTACCCAGGAATACACATAAACCCTTGTTCCAGCAAACAAACCCTCCTGGTAGTGATATACTCATTGAATAACATTTTGACATTTAGACTTGCCATGTCGCAGCACCAACATCATACTTGAAGTTTCGGCAATTTTATAAATCGTGTGCAACACATCAATCTTTTCCCAACTATGTTGGGGTCGGCTTCCAGTCTTACCGAATTCGACTGAATTCCTATCTTACTTCACAAGCACAACCCAGTACTAACTGGGTTGTGCTTATGAAGTTTTAAAAATCGTATACATAGAAATGAATGAGTTTATCATGAAATAGCGGCCCGAAGTCTGGAATCCAAGCATTCGGCATTCACCTTACACCAAGGTTAAATACAGACATAAGAAGTCTGAGCATGAATTTGGATGGCTATACAAATAGGGCAGACCAAAGAATCGATGAATGAACTGTGAAGGATGATATGGCTAGAAAGGAAGTGACTGCCAGATGACTAACAATAGAGAAGTATGGAAGAAGAGGACATGCCGCGCTGAACCCTAATACATTGCGATGGGGCTGGTGGATAATGATGAATACGGTTCTACACGATTGTGAGAGTCCTAATGGAGGTAGGACCTTACTAATTAATAATATCGGTGCAGTAAAATATCCTATGACGGTATGATGGCAAGGGCGTTTTAAAAAGTGTCCGGCATTTTTACTATTACGGGAGGTACCATTAATTTGTCATTTTAAACCGGCTGAAAGTCATAATTGAAATAATAGTTTTACCATGGCACAGTAGTGATCTGTGCGGCAGCTGCTCCAGAAGTGGCTAATCCAAACTTACAGGAAGTCAAGGTTTTAAAAGTAATGATTAAAGTAATTTCATACCTCGCGAAACCTTACGTATTCACGTGGTATTCGTTTGTGAGTCGATGTCTTTTCCACCCTGTATTAAGTTCAAATAACAATTCGAGACATGTACAGTCGTGGTCTTCTCCGCCTGATCAGTTAAATTTTTTTCGCTTAAATCATGCGGAGGCGCCGAGCCATCCTTAAAGTTTAGGCCTATTAGTAAAGCGTCAACTTTGGCGCGCAAAATAACAACAACTCTCGTTTGGCGTGCGTCGTCAGTGCGCTCGGCCGATCGGTATCTTTTCATTAATTATTTTTATACAAAGTCAACGGGGCGGGGCTAGAGAGTGTTTCTATGTTGTAAGTGCAAGCAAAAATTAGCTATTGAGGACACTCCCGAGTGTCCTCAAATACACCACAGTGGAGACTATTAGCAAAATTCAATTAATCGTTAATTAAACAGAAAAAAAGACTTCGGATTTTACAAAGTGATCATTTGTGCCTGTGACTCAAACTTATCGTTTTAGTTGACTGGGTTCTTCTAGCTAAAACGATTAAAGAATCGGACGCGGTGTTACTGATTGTTCTACTCAGATCTAAAAAGTTTTCACTTATATTCTGTAGATACCTATCACTAGTTTTATTATTTATTTATACTTCATGTACAATAGTGGTACATAAGTAGGCGGACTTAATGCCACAAGGGCATTCTCTAGCAGTCAACCTTTGGGTTAAATAGGAAAACATAAGTACCTAGTGATACTGATAGGGTACAAAATAATGTTTAAAAAACTAACTTTAGTTTAACTTTTAGTTTACGAAATTTTAAATACTTAGACTGATATTAATACACTTTGATGTACTTACCTACAAATATAATAAAATAATAAATATTTTAACAAATACCAAAATTAAAAAGAAAAAACTTCGTACTATGAAAACACTAAGATTTTATACCACCAGTATAAATTATTTATTTAGAAATATTTTATTCACCCCTAACATATATTTGGCACGCTTCAACCATTACCAATATCATCGGTCCTGTAACTGAAAAATGCCAAGAATCTCCATAGTTCACGCATCATTATCCCTTGGGAGGGTAATGTGGCGTCGTACGATACTCCTAGATAATATGCGCATATTTTTTACGCGCGACCTCGTATGACTTACACCTAATCTATTACTGTTTTTTGTAGTTTTATCTTTTGTTTTCGGGGGTCACAAGTCAAGGAACTTGCTGTAGGTAGGTATATTAAACGCCTGTGTTGGTAGGTATCAGGATTTCGGGCAGTTTAGTACTGAACTGACTAAAATTCACATCCAAGTTTAGGGTATTATTTCTACTGCAGTGTGATGTGGCAAGCAGTAGGTTTGCTCCTCATATTGTAAGTAGGTCTAGCTCAAGGCTGCTCAACCCCAGGCCCGTGGGCCACAATATGACCCGCCAAGGCATTTGAACTGGCCCGCAGACAGTGGTCATAGACAATAGTCTTTTGAAAACAGATTTCAGGATTTCAAAACAGAAAAAAATGCTTCTTTCGTAAGAACCTATTCGCAGGAAGCCAATATCTAGCTAGAAATTACTTTACTTATTTTAATTATGAAAGCATCTTTACAGCCACAGGCCACAGTAGTCAACAGAAACTGGTTCACAGAAGTTAGTTTATGCAAGTTTTATTTACTAGAAGAAGACTAGATGGCCCGCGATGACACGGAATCAAAATTTTGGCCCACCTTTGGAATAAATGGAGCCGCCTTGGTCTAGCTGAATAATTTTAGTACTTAGCTTAAATGCCTATTACCTGCGAGATTAAATGGGACTGGGCCGGTCGCTTTCCAGGATGGGTCAGGACAGCTGAGCCAGAATCGTCACACAAGGGCACCTAGCCTGTAGACGGTCATCACCGAGGCAGGCACAAGAAACGCTGGCGTGACGATTTGAACACGTTCGAGTGATCACGTCAGCACGGTTTTCAATGCATTACTTTGAGTCCCACAGTAAAAACCGATTTTTCACCTCAAAAAATCCATTCATTTCCCAACAATAATTTTTGCGTAGGTACATAGCAACTTAAATAATTGATGGACAGAATGTTTGGTTGACGCCTTCGTGAAGGGTCTTTTTACACAATGTAGGTATAAAGGGAAAAACCGAAAGGTACTTGTTGTTCCCGTCATTGCGGTATTTTTTTTTTGTTCTACACCATACCTGGGAACCTTTGGTTACGGAGATATTGGGGGTCAAAGTTCCAACTTTTTTTTTTTAATACAAGATTTAATGTAAGATTTTTAATCTCTCTTTTCGATCTTGAAACACCTCAACGAATCCCGTACTATTCAATCCATCCATCAGCACTATGTTTGGAGTGTGTTACATTGAGTTTTATCTCAAAACATGATTTTTCAACCAAACAAAAAAAATCGTTTACCAGCAATAATTTTTGAGTAAAGTTACATACCTATTTTGATGTAGGTACAGAATGCTTGGTAGACGGGCTTCGTGATGAGGTTGTTTACAACCTGTATATACTGATTATGCTTATGAATTTTATCAAATACTTAAATAGGATTACGTTTGCCCAAAACAAATTACCTAATTTAACAAAATACCTAGGTACGTATCAACGCTATTCCGCTATGCCGCCTCCGGAGTCCGGGCTAATATATTTAGCTCTTATTACTAAGCACATAAATTTTGCAGCTCGGTCGTCTTCCCTCAGATTTCGTGTGACTCGGATATATTAACATCATTTACTTAATATGCGCATAGGTACATAAAGTTCTTTACGAGACAATATTTTCATGATAAAACACTGTAGAAAACTATATGGAAAATGGGAGCGAAAATAGGTTGATGTACCTACCTACGAGATAGAGGCTTTCTTGATTTAGGTAAGTACTTACTTGCATTTAATACATTATGTTCTCAAAAAAGTGATTATCATTACTTATACTGTGTAGGCTACTTACATGCCATGCGAGCCGAGTGCGGGTTGGTCATAGTGGCAATACTGAGTGAGAGTGGCAAAAATATAATTTTATTTGTGAGTTATAGGTACCCAGGTTTCGTATATCATAATCTAGGTATGAGGTCCCCAGGCACTTGAAAAAGGATCGCATACCAAAGTGCGTGTACGAAAAGAAAATAAGAAACAGGTGAAACCATTTTCGTTCTTCAAAAAATGGATTTCCCATTTCTAACAGTAGGTAGGTACCTATTTACTTAATACCTATCCACAAGCGGATCGAAGACACGCGCACATTATTTTAATGGAGCTTTCCCCACGAAACGTAACAAAACAATTACCTACCAGCCTATTTGTTATTCACCCATCCCCCTTAAACATTTGTTTATTCAAGCCACTCACACATACTGTCCAATACCTCAAACCCTGGAATCTAAACCACCCTAATACCTATCTATCACGCCTCCCCTGAAACGTTTTTGGGATCGAATTTACCAGAGTACTCCATTACAAAGTGTAAACCCTAACGCGGCCGCAAGATATCGGCTCCTCAATTTTTGTAACACAAGGGTGCAGTCAAATTGCCGGCCGATAAGCATAGGGGCGCACGTAGGGTTGGACGAAGGTTGATGGAGGTAAACGCGGATCTAAAACGAAGATAATTTCGGCTCCCTGTATCTGCGGTAACGGCTTCGACTTACGAGTTGGTTGTGGCTCTCACTGTGTTCGAACCTAAACAGGCGTCATGCTTTATACATATAAGTAATTTAGCAAACCTCAAACTTCCTCCGCGTGAAATTATTACAAAAATATTACCTATATTTAAATCTATGTTGTTAATAGTTTTAAGGGTTTTATTTTTTTGCACGTAACCCTAATCCATAAATAAAATAAATTAGGAAAAAGCATAAATTACTCCTTAATAATATCAGCTATCTGACAATAAAAGGCCCGTCAAAATCGGTGCAGCGGTTTCGGAGATTAGACGAAAATTACAAACATACACTTAAATTTTATTTATCTGTACAGATTTAGTTATTTCTTCACCTCTTGCAAAAAGGAGAAGGAAACCGACCTGTCGTGGCATCAAATATTCGAAAATACGTGACACCTACTAACCCACACTGGGCCCGTGTGGTGAAAATGGACCCATTCTCTCGCTCTTAACGGTGAGGAGGCCGGTATCCCAGCAGTGGGAACGTGGGTTGATTATGTATTTCTGCGTATCCCTATGTAGATTATGTCTCACCAATTTTTAGACTTGTATATCACTCTTTCAGCTTGAGTAACCGGTTTTAGTACTAGGACGTCCTTTAACCTCTATAAAGGAGCGGTGTAAAACTGAAGTGAGGTGAGGTTACGAGCTGCTACAGTCTTCAATATACTTCCCTTTTGCATTATTAAATTCAGTTGTGTTTATACTTTAGCCCCGAAAATTCTTAATCTACAAGTCAAGTGCGATTCTACTATAAGTGGGAAAAGATACAACGCTTTACGTGGCAGCTTCATAATTCGTAACAGTCTCTATCTTGAAATCCACAGAAATATCAATATTCTTTCACAGATATTTTAAAATTTACTTTTGATATTCGAAATATTCATTCAGTGACTAATTGGCGGACCGGCCGGCGGCCAGCCGTTGGAATTGAGTAAAATTTTATTACTGTTTTGGTGCTGAAACAATCATTCACAGATAGATATTTTTGGAAGGAAAAACGTATATAAAAACAGAATATATGCAGACTTTTACATTACTTTTAATAATACTTAAAATGTCACATAAGGGATATCTTCCGTGATTATTTATTGTTTTTGAGCTCCCGATATTTCGACGCTGTTGCAAGCGCCATGATCGCGGGTCATTTTAAGTATAGTTATGAACCGTGAAAGTTTAAAACAGTGTTACTTTTAATAAATGATGTGTTGTAGAGGACACACGATCTTTTCAATAATGCAATCTACCTAGGATCATAGAATTAGACAGGGAGTCACTGGAGTCAGGAACCTACTTGAAAAATCAAACTCTTTTTGTACCTACAGTAAAACTATGATTTTAAAATGGGTTAAGTAGTACCTATATAAAGGGTGTAAAACACCTCTTAACGATCATTTTATTGTTTTACACCATGTTTGGGAACCTTCTAGTTACGGAGATATTGGGGGTCAAGTTCCAACTTTTTGACTTTTTTTTTTCATACTTACAAGTTTTTAATGTAAGATTTTTACTTTAAACACCTCCGCGACCCCCGCGCTATTCAATCCATGCATCAGCATAATGGTTTGAGTGCATTACCTACAATGAGTTATACCACAAAACATGATTTTTCACCCCAAAATAAGAAGTTGTTTCCCAGCAATAATTTTTGCATAAATTTACTTAGTTTGATGTACAGAATGCTTGGCTGACGGCTTCGTGATGAGGTGGTTTACACCCTGTATACAAATAATACAACAAAAGGAAGAATATTAGGAGAGGTTCTAGATACGGTCGTAGTTATCGAGCAACAAACTGTGGCGTCCTAACGATGCTTGCTGCTATTTGCTTATCATGCTCCTTGTTGTACCTACCTATAGATTTAGTTAGGAAGTTGCTATTTTGTAGTGATAGTTTACTTCTAAGCACTAATTATACAATAGTTTAAGAAATAACACTACTGCACTTAAATGTACACTTTTGTATTATCTACTTTTAAATAAATTATTCTTTATTCTTTATTCTTTATGCTACCGTTTCAGATGGTCTGTTGTTTACTTCATGCATTTATGTGGGAATGTAAGGTGAGTTAAGTGGCAACACTGATTGAATGAATGTCAAGGAAGGATGCGCAGAGCAACATAATATTATATAGTACGACGGATGAAAAAAGATGGAAGACGTAATTTTCAGACGATTAAATTCAAGAAGTAAAGTTTGCTTGCCGTTTTATTTCGAATCCCACAACACACACTACATTTATATCAATGCTTATGCCCATGGAATATGGTGACCAATAATACGTAACTGAAAATAGCATATTTGTATGCTTGGCCTAAAAAAAATATACCTACCTACGCGTCGACTTGAGAACCTCCTTATTTCTTCGGTTTAAAAGGAAATGGCATCTGAGCTCATTCCAAAAAATAATGTGTAGTCACTCAAACAAACTCAGACAATAACATCGAATAAGAAACACATTAACACAAAAAGGGTTTACCAAGTTAACCCACTTATTCCCATAAGTCGCTCTCTAGCGTAGCCTAACTTATTGTCTGACTGGCTAACATATTACGAGTACGTGCCCGAATATCTAAATGCGTCGGGGGCATCCGTAAAGCAGTAAATTCTCATTACAGGTCTGGCCGCGGTGGGCCATCGAACTATGCTATGCTAATTTAACGTACACCTCCCAGTCCGCCTGAACAAGTCGGTTGGACGGCGAACGTGTGCCGTGAAAAGTTATCTACTTCTAACATGAAAATCTTTCGTAATATTTTTCAAAGGGTAGTATGGAGGGTTTATTGTTATGGTTAACATGTCTAAGCATATCTATGCGTAAGCTTAATGTGTTGTTCGTTCGTGGTAGTTCTAAAACTATACTTTTCAGCTTATTACCATCATCTGCCTAGCCTTTTCGCAATTATGTTAGGGTCGGCTTCCAGTCTTACCGGATGCAGCTGATTACCAGTATTTTACATGGAGCGACTGCCTATCTAACCTCCTAAACGCAGGTGGTAGGTAGGTACTGAGTAATACGATAGGTATCCATTGGTGAGAGTAGAAGTACTAAGAGAGAAGTAGGTACTATGTTACGTGTTAATACAAACTTAAGGCTAGGTTTAGGTCGGGCCTGTGGACGGGGGAGCTACGGGCTAACTCGCCGTCCGTACGTCTCATGACGACAGGCCGTGTCGACGGCGCGTTCGTGTTCCACGCGCGCCTCAAAGAGAGTCAGCAATAGGGAAGGGGTCCGCAAGGACCGAAGCCTGCCGGGGCTGCGGGACTATTCGAAAGAGATACCGTGGCCCCGGAACACAAAGGGCGAGGAAGGAACATGGATGGGTTTTAGTCAGTAAAAGTCTGACACTCCCTCCTGCTCCGCCCATAGTCGGAGAAGTGAAGTGATGATTTCCCATCCAAAAAAAAAAAAAAAAAAAATGGCTAGGTTTAGGTTGCTGTCCTGTTCATCAGCTTGTCAATCAATTTAGTGTCCTCCTCTACTCTTGTTTCAGATATCTTATAATGTTCTTTGCGTTCATAAACTTTTTTATAAATGGGCAGATTAGCCCTATTTCTATAATAAAGGACAAAAGAAAACCTGTCAAGTTCGAGATGGGTGCTACAATTCTCAAGCTCGCATCCAATTTATTCGATTAATAGGCTTTTGCTCTATAAATCGATAAAAGTATTACTTGTTCGAATTGACAAAAAAAAACGTATCCGAGGTGGAGTGCAAAAAGTTTCTAGCTGTTTTCATGGAACTGAAGATGCACCCCCCTGGAAATAGTTTTGCCGGCGCCCATGTCTACAAACAACCCTGTAGGTAGGTATGTAAAGTATGTCACCTATCCACGGCGACGAGCTTATGACCGCCAACTGCGAAAAAGGCGTCACAAAGAATGCCAGTTTTTTTCAATTTGACAAGATAAATGTAATTTTTAGGATTCCGTACAAAAAATGAAAAAAACAAAACCCTTATAAGATCACTCGTGCGTCTGTCTGTATGTACGTCTGTCTGTCACAGCCAATTTGCTCCGAATCTACTGGACCAAATCAGGTGAAATTTGGTTGAATGGTATAATCCTATAGCCCAAACACAGATGTGCAAAGTAAAGAAATTTTTTTTTTCTTCATTTTCGGGGGAAAAATTAGGAAATTTAAAAAAGAGTTTTCCAAACCTTACTGTGTCATATATCAAATGAAAGGATTCGTTATGAAGATCTCAAATATAATTTTGTTTATGATTGTAAAATAAATATTTTTGATTTTATTCATGAAAGAAGACGAAAATTGACCCTGATCTCCAAAACTACTGAGCCTAAAATTTTTAAAAAAATACAAAATATAGTTTATTGCTTGTATATTACAGGAAAACCTATAAGAATTCTATCAATTGAAAATAAGTAATTTTCGGGGGACAAATTAAAAAAAATATGACTTTGGCATTGTACGGAACCCTCTTCACGCGAGTTCAACTCGCACTTGGCCGGTTTTTTAGTTTACCAAGTTTAATTTAGAAAATGTGCACCAACTTAAGCCACAGCCCAAAACCCGCACCTTAATAAAACAAAGACATAGCTTATCTTACATTTTCCTGGAACTAGATTCAGGTTGAATCTTTATTTGACCTAATAAAACTCATAGCTGGAGGCTACATCTTTGAAACCACGTCGTCGCGGATGCTGTGTCGTGTGCCGTTATGGATCAAATACCTACGGGCTCGGGGCAAATAGCTAGAGGCAAAATATTTTGGATCCAAGCTGGAATTGTGACTATTTTTAACCCTACAGTCCACGGTAAATGTGCAACGATTTTTAGCACATGGTGGATCTATGTTGGATTGGAACTCTAGAATGTGGTGCTATGTTGGATTGGAACTCTAGGGGTAAACTGTATCCGGGGCTGCGGGACTATTCGAAAGAGATACCGTGGACCCGGAACACAAAGGGCGATGAAGGAACATGATAAAACTCTGACACTCCCTCCTGCTCGGCCCAGAGCGGGAGGAGTCATTTGATGATTTCTCATCCGAAAAAAGAAAAAAAGAAAGGGTAAACTGTATAGGTAGGTACTGTACCAAAAAAAAGGAAAATTATATGCCAATCTATACAAAAAAATAAAATTTTAGTGTCTGGTTGTTATACCAAAATAACAGCTTTTTACTGAATGCATATAAAAATATACGGCACGTTAGGTGTAAAAAAAAACGCATTCTTTTAAATTTATATCTGTCTGTCTGTTTGTTCCGGAAAATCTCCGATACGGCTGGACCGATTTTATTTTAGAATAAGCATTAGGGTTCCGTGCAAAAGAATTAAAACTCTTGAAATTGGTAACATAAACCGATTCAAAAAGGGAAATAACATTTTTTTATAACAATTCCACGCGAACGAATGTCGCGGGTAACAGCTAGCTATGCATATAATTTCCTGTACTTGGAAAATATGGAAATATACTAAATAAATGCATCTCAAATGTTTTTCAATGTTCTTTAATATTTATTTAACATAACAAAGTAACAAAAGCTGTTGCTGACTGAAGCACGTACACAGACGTAAAACTTCATTGAAACTGCATTTCCCATTTGCATTGCAAAATTTTCATTTTGTGCCAAACATAAAGTATCGTGGAATGTGACTGTATCTTCTTTTATTACCACGCAGGTAGGTTCGGTAGAATGGGGGTAGTTTTGAAAATAAATTCCGTACGGGATATTCGCAACAAAGTTCAGTGCGGTAAATAGAAAACTGAATGCTCTCGGGGTACAAAACATGAAGTAATTTGAACGTGGCCAGTGTGTCCGAGAGTTCTTAATCAATACGTGAACGCTGAACTACGCCAGCTACAAATTAATTATCGGTGTTTAATTACGTGGTCGTGCTGAGTTTCATACTTGGTATTAATTGGTTCGGTTTTAGACGAGCAATTTTATGTGGGTTAAGTTTTAAATATGTAGTTATTATTGTGGACAGCATGTTCATGGGAAAAATGCGTGATAAAGATTTCTGCGCCAAGATCTTCAAATGCTGTTGCTGCTACGGCTTCTGAATGTAGCTTTCACCATTTAAATACTGTTTTTGTTTTCTAAATCTATGTTTCCTATAATTTTATTGTAATTTATGAACTTATGCTAACAATTTCAAAAACAATAATTTATTGAAATCTGTTTTAAACCTATGTTGTTTATAAATTGTACCTAGGTCGGTACTTGTTCGGAACCTGGTTCAAAAGATTATTTTTATTTTATGGTTCTTCATTTAAAATGGGCCCAAATCTCTGTTTTTAATTCCAAACAGTACCTAGGAACAAGTTCGCTACAAAACGAACAAATAAGTAAGTTTAAAACTTCAAGCTTTCGCAACGCAACAAATATTCCGTTAGCAACTCAGGTCACAAACAAACCTTGAAGGATAAAAGTATCATGCGATCTAATTGAATAGCTAATAAACAAAGTGTCTAAGTTTCCCGCCGAGCAATAAATAATAGATAAATTAAATGGCCGAGAGCCGGGCGAAACAGAATTAAAACTTTCCGGGAGGTTTCACGTAAATCACAGTTGGCTGATTTATATTTCACGCACCTTGCCGAGTGAGTATCGCCGGTCGTACACTAGCGTGTAATTCTATGACGGATTTTTTGATATCGTGTGTCGTTGTGCTCCGGTTTAATATTGAAGTGTCCTGTTCGTCATATTTTGGAAATCCCTATAATCATGGAAGCAATAAAGTTGTTGTTAATTACGTTCATAAGTGCCTAATCCAGAGTGAATAGATATGTGGGCGTCAATACTTGTCGGTGAAATTCTGATATGTTAATAGATGAAACATAATTTTTCGCTATCTTATTCAGGCCAACATAGAAAGAACACACAAAAAAATCACATTGGTACTATCCCAGATTTGAACCTACCTCATGCATGAGAGGCGCCGCTGGGCCATCACGACATTATCTTGGACATCACAGACATCGGTGAAGGAAAGTATCGTAAGTAAACCTGGACTTATAATAATTATAGGTAAGTTTGAAATCGACAACCCGTCTTGAGCAAGCGTGCAAGGTTGGCGATTTTGAAGAGGCCTTTGCCCAGCGGTGGGACAGTAACAGGCTGGCATTATATTAGTATCCTTGCTAATGTTACCTTTCTAATACTATCGGAGTACTTTTGAACCTCCACAAGCGATGATGGCCTTAGCAATCATCTGCACTACCATCCTAGCTGACGACTGTCTAATATACCAAAGTACTGAGTTACTCCAGAATAGAAACTTTAACTAGCGACCGTCACGCGGTTTCACCCGCGTAGTTCCCGTTCCCGTGGGAGTATGGGGATAAAATTTAGCCTATGTTACTCAGTAAAGACGTGGCTTTCTAATGGTGAAAGAATTTTTGAAATCGGCTCAGAAGTTTTTGAGTTTATTGATTACAAACATACACACAAAAATACAAATCTTTCCTCTTTAAAATATTAGTATAGAAGTATAGATTTAATTTTACCCGAAAGAGTTCAGACACGTCTTTACCAAATCGATGCTATCGGTCTCCAAATGTTTCCTATTGGATGGCTGTTTATCCATGCGAACTTCCGGAGATAGGGAGTCGAATTTATAACACCTTCCTCGGTGTTTCGCGATGATCGCACGACACATTCGCGTGTCTCCCTTTAACGCATAACACTTCGAAGATAAAAGCCAAAATTGCTTGACACACTTTCTATCACAATCCGTTAAAAGATTTTGAAAGAAATTCCTAATCCATTGCTTTATATGTTTGAAAAATTCGTCTACTCATGGAGATAAATAACGCAATGAATATTATTGAATTGTAAAATTAATTGAATTCTCATTGTACGTAAATATTGACTACGTTAGGAGATCACACAGCAAAATTATGATAAAGTTCAATGTTCAAAAGTCGACTTATTACAATCCTAAAGCTGTGTACAGAAAACCCACATTTAGTTGATGTCAGTTTAGCCGTCTGAAGCGAGATGAAGCCGTAGCTCGGTGTACACAAGGGTTCATTTGTTCATTTTCGAACTGTAGCTAACTAATTGAGCTCGTGCAAAACTTCTACTCACACTGTTTCTGTTACTATGCTTTAAATTACGAAATAACTGCAAGATATTGTTAATTGTGGGAAGCTTAAATAACAGCAAAAACATTTCATAAATTGAAGGAACAGCAAGTTTTTACGTCCAGTCCATACTTTACACAGATATTTTAGACTTAATCCTACATCAGACATATTGATGTCAGATGAAATACTTAGGAATGAGAATCTTACGTCATTAACAAATAAAACTAAAAAAAAAACTATTAAAGGCAAAATACCCATGTTATACCTACAACAATAATAAATTAAAACGAATAAAATAGTAAAAAACTCATGAAAATTATAATTTCAAACACAATAAAATTGCAGTAATCTAGGAATTACTGCAATTTTATTGTGTTTACGGAGAAGGTTCTGCAGGTGCTGGAATAAAATAAACCTTTTTTTCAATACACTTCCTCGAAAACTGGTTCATAACGCACTACGATTAGGTTCAACATGCATTGTATTTCACACGCGTGTGATTTTTTTCATTTTCCAACACGTGTGCGGGCATGAAAATTGTCACAGATTACTATACCGATACTGCCTATACTTAGTTCAAATTGGTTCAATGCATTAAGTCGGAGGTGAATGTTTTTTTTTTTAATTTTGGCAAAGCAATAATGCGCCTTTACCGCGTAATTTTTTTCAAATTTTCAAATTGTGTTTATAAATAGAATATCATAGATAAACATGATTATTTAAAACTAATATTTACTTTTATAAACAAATTAACATTTATTTGTATTCTAAATTCAAAAACATTAAAAAAAACTATTTTTTATATTAGGCTGTTTAGCAGCTTCATACCTTTGCTTCTCCTTCAACCTGGCGAAAGCAAAGCGCGGAAAAAAAGAACACAACACAACAAAAATGTTTTTCGTTATTTTATTTTATTTCTTCAAACGTGTATTGAAAAACGTCGTTTGACTCACGTGGACATTTGTTATTGCAGTTCTCAGCTCAAAAACACCCTCGCCTACGGCTCGGGAGTTAATTCGGCCTCGAATGCAATAACAAACTTTCTCCACTTGTATCATAATGTACTATTAATCTGAAGCCATTAATACGGCGATACGTCTATCGTCCAATACAATTAATTAATTTAAATTCTAATTAAATTAAAATTAATTAGAACTAGTATCCAAATTATTAGTATACACAAGTAATATCTAAACTGTACAAATTACAAAGCGAATAGTTGATCCTCCCTGAGTAAAATCATCAAGAAAAGTAGAATCAAGAACTTTAATAAAAACCTTAAAAGTAAATTCTCATTGTCAAATCACTGGAATAGCCCCACAATTACTTTAGCCCTCGAATCTAGTGATGAGAAAATAGCTTAGTTTGCATAGAGTTTGGCCAGACATAATATTTTCTGAGTGGGTTGAACATTCCCAGGCAAATCTGCTAGGTTTGAATATAAAATAAATGAAGGTTAACTCACTTATGCAAATGCGAAAAGTTCCGGAACTCGCCTTTGATATGGAGTTCTAGTTTCTCATAATAGAAATGGATACCTTTGACATACTTAGATGTTCCGTCCGTTTTATATGTATTTTCTATTTTAGACAATTTAATTTAGACGACTTAAAGTTTAGTTTTCGTGTTCTTTCAAAAGTTTTAGCTTTGACGGTAATTAGGTTTGTAGAAAGATTTTGAATTTTTTATTACCTTCCTATTTATTATAATAAAGGGCGTGATACACCTCTTAACGCAGGCGAAAGGCAATTGTTCTCCCCGTCATCGCGATTATTTTTTTGTTCTACACCATACCTGGAAACCTTATTTACGGAGATATTGGGAGTCAAAGTTCCAACTTTTTGACAAGTTTTTTTTTAAATAAGTACAAGTTTTTAATGTAAGATTTTTACTTTAAACACCTCTACGACCCCCGTAGGTACTATTCAATCCATCCACCAGCACATTGTTTTGAGTGCGTTACATTGAGTTCTACCACAAAACATGATTTTTCACCCCAAAAAAAAAAGTCATTTCCCAATAATTTTTGCGTAAAGTTACCTAATTTGATGTACAGAATGCTTGGTTGACGGCTTCGTCATGAGATGGTTTACACCCTATGTGCCCAGGGAGTCGTATCAGTCTGCTAAGTTGAATAAATAATGTGCCTGTCTAGTAAAGTTACTTAGTTTTTGACTTAGTAGAGTAAATACTCCTGTTTAAATTGAAAATGCTGAAAACCTTTTCGTGGTACCTACCTACCTATCTTTGAGAACCCGGGAAATTTACGTATAGATCTGTAAACAAGTCAAAGTGTTTACTTGAGTAAAAGTCATTATTTAAGATACGATTTGTTTTATGTAGTTTAGTAATTGCTTGTAGTTAGAACTGTCAAAAGCTATAATCCTTAGCTTTCTTTCTTTGACAATTCTTACTTCGATAAAATCCTTTTCTATTGCATAAAAATGTTTGCATAGGTAAGTAATTACTTGAACCCAAGTACCACTTGCTTGCTATTACCTTAACTTGACTATAGATAAGTTAATATAGTATAGATAAGTGTAAGTATTCCCAGTAACCCAGGTCAAAAAAGGGACTTCCGTAAGATATTGTAATAAATGTCTAAGACTAATACCTGAGTACTTTGTAGGTACAAATCAGTAGGTAATTGCTTACGACTACTTTTTAATTTTGGTACATCAATGTAAACAAATCAACATAAATTATTTCAGAACATTCCCAATTTAAATAAATGCTTGGTATATAGGTCTGGGGTCATACTGTCACATCAACGCCAATCGATCCAAACATCTGAACAAAGAAGTACTTATCGCATTTCCCGACAATACACCCAATTTCCCGCCTCCGCTTCAATCGTGATTGCATAATTTTCTTTTATTTATCATCGTCTACGAAAAAAAGAAACAAGTGAGGCAGTGGCGAGCGCTTATTCAGCCACCATTAGTGAAGCCGCCCGGCGAGGAGCCGACAAGTCAATAAATCATTTCTCGGCATCGGCGTCTCTTATCGATTCTATTGAATAGCGATTTATTCGCTCGACGCTTAATCGCCGCTTTTCAAATATGAGTAGGCTTTTGGGACCTAAGTAATATGCCTGTGGAATAAAACCTTGATTGTTATTCTGTTGGCTATTGATGTATGGGAATGTGTTATCTTGTAAACATAAGACTACGTAATGTGTTGTGTAACTTTCCTAGTGTTCCAACCATCCATAATATGAAAAAAATCTTCTACACTCAGGTATACGTTTTACATATTTTATATCTATCTACCTATTTATGAATAAAATATACGCTAGTACCAGACTTGAAACTACGTCTTTAAAAACACTTAAATAGAGAGGTTCAGGTTGATTACATTATTCTTTCATCAAGGATGAAAAAATTCTCTATTATATTTTCTAGCAAAGAAGCAACATGAAAATGCTGAAGAAATTCTTATACTTTTTAGGCAAGGAATAAGTGTATCAATCACGCCTACGGTGTTCTTTAGTGCTACTTACCAAGCCATTACGACCTTTTTTTGAAAATAATAATGTTCTCTCTGTAATATCCACTGGCTGATCTACCATTTGTTGTTACTTAGTAGGTACACTGAAGATTTTAGCCTCAGGTCC
Source organism: Xestia rhomboidea (assembly GCA_963853795.1). Lineage (NCBI taxonomy): Eukaryota > Metazoa > Arthropoda > Insecta > Lepidoptera > Noctuidae > Xestia > Xestia rhomboidea. Next base: position 10,868,021 of record OY970763.1, on the reverse strand, counting down.
ATAATCATTTAAATTTTGTTAGAAACTAGATCTGGCAGAATATTTTATTTGATTATGATAAAATGCGAGAATTAGCATGTTGGTTTAATTTTGTGATACCGTTTTTAAACACGTTACGTAGGGAATCTATTTCAGTAGGTACAAAAGTTTATCCAACTCTGTCCAGTCGTTACGTCGCGCGTCGTCTTCAAATGGCATACGGATATCTCTGAAAATAGAGCCATTTTGTATGCACAAGATCCCAGAACTTACACATTTCCAGACAGGTTGTTTAAGTTTTACTCACCACGACTGTGTGCGGAAACTACTAATAACGAGATTCAGCAGTCTGCTGCTCAATTGAGCATTTCTTACTAAGCAGTCCTCATCACCAAAACGTTGACTAGTTAATCTTTTCACCAAGGCACGAACCTGTAATTACCATCACCAACAAAAGATGAGGTGAAATTTTTTTAGAACAATTTCGAATGATCAATCATTTGTCATTTTTCACATTTACACACAATCCTCACTGTCGTTTTATATACTTAACCCGGTAAATGGTTTGTGGAGGTCAGATAGGCAGTGGTTCCATGTACCTAAATACTGGTGTTAAGACGCATAAAAAGTAAGATGAGGAAAATTCGCTCTGTCCATTCTAATGGATCTACAATGGAAGTACAGACGCACAACAAGCTACTACAATCTACACCTGCCTGGTAAACTAAGTAGGTACTACTCGTTTACATATTTTTATTTTCGAAACTATAGAAGTTAGAGATTTAAAATAGAAAACGTTTTATAGCAATTTTTAATCAGCTTTCAATGAAACTATAGACAAAATTAAACTCTTTTTCGAGTCCTTTTTGTTTCGAAAGTATATCGTGTGTACTTAAAAAGTTATTGCAATTTTAAAAGTGTGATACTTAGTTCTGCAGGCCAGTGTATGTCAAACTTAACTTTATCGCTAAAGCATTAGGTTCAAGATTGATTGTGAAAATTAGACAGTATCGGGTAGCTTGGATGTATGCTGGCGTAGTTTGTACATTATTTTGTAAACGGAAAATACGTCCAACGTCACCTAAAACCCATTTTACCAGCATAAAACGAAAGTAAACTATTCAAAAACCATTAAAGTTTGTTGCGCTAGATGTGACTAGGGATTGTATTGGATATGCATAAGTTCTACATGGATGCAGCTCAGGTACGCTCCGGGGAGCGAGTTGCATTCACAAGTAATATTTGAAATTTTACTACAAATGTTCCGGAATAGCGCTCCGAGCATATTTTGTTATTAGGTAGGATTTAGGTCTTCAATATGCGGAGAAATTGTTCCGTCTAAGTGATTTTGTAAGTTGTTCTTAAGTAATAAAACTTTGATCTATTTTGTTCTATCTATTTCTGACTTTAGCTTTTAAGTCTAGTCTCTAGTGCGTAAAGTTCACTCAAGCGAAGTTCAACACTCCAAACCATTCTAAGATATTAATATAAGTCAAGTATCTTTTTTTAGAATTTTCAGCCTCGTGTTATCTGAAAAGCCAATTCACTTACTTTCCTCAAGTTCCTTTATTGAAAAAACGAAACGTCTTAATTACCAGTCGTTATATATTAAGATACGAGAGCAGCGGTGGCCCAGTGGTGGCGGCCCCGACTTACGAACAGTAAGTCGTGGGTTCGAACCCAGGCAGGCGCATTACTTTGTGTATTTTATTTCATCAGCGCTGCACTCAAAACGGTGAAGGAAAACATCGTCAGGAAACCGGCATGTCCTAGAACCAAAAAAAATCGAAGAGATGTGACATCTACCAATCCGCACTGGGCCCGCGTGGTAGATTATAGCCCATTCTCCCTCATAGAGTGGAGGCCTGTGTCCCAGCAGTGGGAACATTAATAGGCTGATGATGATATTAATATACCTAAGTATTTCAGTTTTTTTCATCGAATCGCCACACAGATTTTCATCCAGTCATTGAAAAACTCCGTATAAATCAATATTAGGTCCCCGAATCTGCTAGTTCTGTATTTCAGTCGCTAACCACACTAACCACCGTGCAACTAACCAGAATCTGAATTTATTGCTTGGCGTCGCAGCAAAGAACGCCAATCGATCACCTAGTATCTGGTAATCGGATCTTTTGCCCGCATGTCTCGATACATAACGTTTTGCGGTGTGACAGAGGGTTTGCTACGTAAATAATCGTTCCACATTTATATACTACTATCAATGATACTTTTTAGATGTAGGTACCAGTATTTTGTTGCTTTTTCACTGCCGCGTTGTTCTATTGTATGCAAGCGCTGCTGCTAAGCGTGAGAACCTGGGTTCGATTCGCGGATCCGGCAAAGTGTAATTGGGTTATTCCACCAGGAATTTTTCAGTGGCAACTCTGAGTAAGGGTGTCTGGTTGTATAGGCTCACCCCCAATTATAGACGAGACGAAAAAAATCTAATTAGTCCGTCAGTTAGATTATCAAAAAATCTTAGCCCTTGTTTTTTCTTTTGTTACGTAAACCAAAATAGACGAAGATATGACGCTTTTAAAATTCTCTATACGTCACGCCTTGGTATAAATTTTAGCTAGTTCTGACGTCACGAGCCCCCACTCCCGACTTTTGATGCGTTTTATCTTTTGTCAATATTCATTGATTTACAAAAACAAAAAATACGTTTCCATTAATTTCCAATACTCTAACTGACTGTTACTGCTAAAACATACTCGATCACTTTAAAGTAAACTTTACTTTTTATGTAAGTAATGAAATAATTGACTTATGACCAGCACTGATTTGTGGCTGGTTGAGTTGATTTAAAAGTCTTTAATTTCTTTGTCTCCCGACAGCGCTAATACTGTTTCAGTACAAAATGTATTCATCTAAAACCAACTTATTTTTGCAGTTTACACCACACATGATTGGTTGAACATAAAAATTAAGTAAAACTACATAAAAACAGGCAGTATTAGAATTAAAAAAATTGGGTCGGGCGGTGTCGGTGCACCCGGCCTTTGGTTTTAAACTGAAACGTCTATATTTGTGCATACTCTCACATCTCTATATATTCTTCATATGTTGTTGAATAAGGAATCGGGCTGGACAACAGTTCGAACCAAAAAAAATTGTAAGTACAATTCAAACGGCTTAAGATACTAAAACGCTTTCAGCGGAGCACCAAGCATGCGGCGTCTAGCGGTGTCAAGTAGAATAAAGCGATGGAATTCTTAAAGCACTGTGAAGCGGTGTAATGCGGCTCGCTTAAAACTTCGCGACCCAAAGGTTGTAAGCGCCGTGGAATACTCGCCACTTACGCATTTTGGCCAACACTCATTAATTCGGTACGTTACGGTCGGGTTTTCTGACATGGTGCCGTATAAGGTACCAATTTTAAAGAAGGTGCATAAAAAAACTTGTTACATACTTGATTGCTATATGCCACACTCGTGTATAACCTAATAGGTAATACATATATTCGTTCATTTAAACTACCAATATAATCTGAACAATAAACAAACACTAACTGGATTAACTCTATCTAATCCAATATGCGTGTGGCAGAACGTGGTATATTTTAACCACATATTGGAAACATGATGAGGGAACAAATTATAATACAGGGTTACAGTGTAATAGTCTGCATAGTTTATTATGTTTACAGGTAGGAAATTACACCGATGCATTAACGGTTAGGTACCGCGTATTCAGTAGGTAGGTAGGTACATCATTCTGAAATTTTTCATCGTTTTTAAACACTGATAGAACACAATAATCACGGAAGATATCCCGTAAGTGACAATAATTATAAGTTTTTTCATCGGTTTTTTTTGATCAGCTGTTTTCTACAAAAGTGTTAAAGTTACCTACACGGTCAAAATGCATGGAACAACAGAATTGTTTAGCTTGATGTATGGTTCACAATGATATACTGAATACGTGGTAAACCGTCCCTTCCAACCTGTATAATTACACACTAGCCGGATAAAAACCTACCCTAGGTTGATGATAGTCTATTCGTTAAGCCAAATTTAAAACAAATCCATTCAGCCGTTAAGGGTTCTTACAGACAAGCGGCACTTTGCCAACGGCAGATAAACTGCAGCCGTCGCCACCTGTCGACGGCTGCCGTCGAAGCGCCGAGCGGCAACCGCCGAAGCGTCGACGACTGCCGTCGACGGGTCGCGACGCTTGCAGTTGTGGTATGCCGCGTAAATTTGTGTCGACGGCAGCCGTCGACAGGTGGCGACGGATGCAGTTATTAGCAGTTGGCTACGTGCCGCTCGTCTGTAAGAACCCTAAGGCGAGAAATGGTACCAAACAGATAGACGGGGTTACTTTCGCAGTTTTCGCACTCATTGTTAGTGTGGATTTAATTTTCAGTTTTGTTTGTGGCTGCTTCCTATTTCAAAATTTTATTGACATTCCGCGGGCCCCGCGGCCCAACTGAATAAATAGATACGGCACGGTTGGCGCAGTGGCTACTGCGCTGCGTGTCGCGGGTTCGATTCCCGCACAGAACAAATATTTTCAAGTATGGCCTACACATAATTGTTCCGGGTTTGTAAACGCACCCACGATGCAGAGAGAAATTCCAAGAGTGGGGCAAAGTTAAAAAAAAAAGATAACAACGAATTACCAATCTATACTTAGGGGACTACAGGCTAAATGCGAGTTTTATAATGCAAAAAAGCAAATGATTCACTGCAATAATCAAAACCAGAAAAATATATGATATTCTTCAGGATATATGCAAGTATGATAGTGTTTTGGAAACATAATACGGGTTATTGTACATTCGGCACAAAGTAAATACGTCACATTTTGTAAACTCCATACATTGAAAGTGTATTCGTCACATGCATAAAAAAATTGTGTAAATTCGTCACAAGTCTGCATATGTATATATTTTTTCCACAAAGTACTGGCAGAAAACCAAGTTATTGATTTTTAGCGCTCGAAATGAAAATGATTTCTAAATTTTTGTTTTCTCCTGCGCTCCTGCACATTCTATCACGCGCTCGCTCGACTGTGAAACTGTGATTTTTAATGTAGGTGCAAATTACCAAAAAATAATGTGATTGTTACTGTGATTTAATTATCTTTCTTTTGTTTTTGTTATAAGTGTAATGTTGCAGGCAAATCAGCCTGTAGCAATAAATAAATATAATATACATATAATTGTAAGTAAAACTGTGATTTAATTATCTTTCTATTATTTTTGTTATAACTGTAATATTGCAGGCAAATCAGCCTATTGCAATAAATATATAATATGGCGGATTTTCTTTCATAAAATTGAGTTGTGACGAGTTGTGACGAGTTTACACATACTTTTTATCGCGGCGAATTTACTTTGTGACGAATGTACAATAACCCCATAATACAACTAATTTAAAAAATCACAAACTTATCTCTAAAAATTTCTTCTTTTTAACGAGTAAAAACCATACTCAAATACATGCGATCATTCTAATCTTTTGGCAAATAATTCTACAAGCAACATATTAGCATGATAGTGTTTTATTTTTTTAGTCTAATCAATAGATTTTTGTAAATCGCAAAAAATCACTCATTTCGCACTATTCGGCCCGCAGTGACTGATGTAACAACCACTTTGTAGTGCAAGCTGATTAGAACTTTATTCTAACAGTATTTCAAACGAAGTTTGAACCACCACAAATAGAGTTGCCAATTTAGCTCCTGTAGTCGCCTTAAACGTATTTGCCAGTGCAAAGTAAATGTACAATTTTATCTCTACTCTACTTAAAACAACGTGAAATACACTCTCATTACCCTTTCCTTTTACGTAAAAATAATTAAACTCGCAAAAGCTTACTGCATCTCATTTTCAGCGTTAACGAAAATTAAACGTTCCATCGCATTATTCGACTACGAGCAATATTACATTCCATGTATCATCGCGTACCGGATTATATTAAAAAATTTAATTCGTTCATAATTTTTTGCTTTATTACATTCACTTTGCTGTCAGACATTACACCGCGCCGTATTAATACAGGGCCGGCATTCTCGACAGAGATAATGACAAAATCGCTAACTTTTGATTGCTAATTACAACGAATAAATTCGGTTGCAATAACGACGCTTGCGAGAAACCCATCTTGTTGTAGAGACTTGAGTTTCCCGCAAGCATCGTTATTGCAACCGAATTCTTTCGTGAGTAATTAGCGATCGAAAGTTTGCGATTTTTTCGTTATCATGTCGAGACTGCCGGGCACCCTGGGCCGGCAGTCTCGACAGAGATAACGACAAAATCGCTAACTTTCGATCGCCGATTACTAACGAATAAATTTAGTTGAACTAATGATGCTTGCGAGAAAAGCATCTTGGATGTAAAGACTTGCTTTTCTCGCAAGCATCGTTATTGCAACTGTTTTTTTCATTGTTATTTTAGCGATCGAAAGTTAACGATAATGTCGTTAACTCTGTCGAGACTGCCAGGGCAGGTCCGATTTTCATTTTCGCAGCGTTCGTTGTCGTGGGTGTCGGGAGAAGATTGTTTAACAATATAATTACAGAGTACTATTGTCCAGAAATCCGCTGGCTGTGCTTCGATTTACATTCGGAACGAGTCGAAATTTTGTACAAATTGTTGGAATGCATTCCGGGAATTCAAGTTGTTGTTAAAGCTATTCATTTTAAGCACAATTTTCGTTATATAGTCGGAAGCGGTGGAATATGATTTATAGAATTTGATTAACTATAATTTTAGGTCGATCTGATTGGATATAGAGGATACCTATGAGGTCATTATTTTGCAGTATTCGTTTGTGACTAAAATACTTGAAAATCCCGCAAGTTTGAATGATGATGATTACGAATATCCGCAGATACCCATCTGCATAAAATCTTCATATTCATTTCTCAATATTGTGGTGACTCGGTTTTATAAACTGAATCGCAACAGCAAGTGAAAGCGTGCTCTATTCCACAGACACCATAAAATCCGATTATGCAAATGTGAGATCTAGACGATTACCATATATATTCGCACACTGTCGCCAAATAAATAGATATTACCATAACGTGCATTATTTAAGACGAACTAACAACCGTTTGTCTTGTGATCTGAACTGAAAATGAACTGCTCTAGAACTTTATTAAATGGTAAAAGGGAGAATAATATTATGAACGATTTCGCTAGACCTGGCTTGACCCTAACAGTATCTTCCATTGGATCCACCTCCAAAAGACGAGGGCCCAAGAGGTATCCATGGTCTTTCACTTATGACTTTTGGTCCAGAGGTACTGCTGGATAATTGGATCAATATCTCGATCTCTCCGTATTTTTGAGACATAACGTATCCGTGAATTATTTCTGATAATACTCTAAAAACGTTATCCTATCACTACATACCTCATTGTGCCTAGAAGCTCTTTCAAGAAAAAAGGCCCACGAGGACTTCTTACTCGAGCTATTGTAATACGAAGACTTTTAGTGTATAGGATCACCAGATGACATAAGTTGGTAAAGTTATTTTTAATACTAGTGTAAAAAACATAAAAGGTGTAAAAAAACCTCTTAACGAAGCCGAAAGGCACTTGTTCTCCCCATCATTGCGATCATTTTTTTGTTCTACACCTTACCTGGGAACCTTCTAGTTACGGAGATATTGGTGGTCAAAGTTCCAACTTTTTGACAAGTTTTTTTTTTAAATACAAGTTGTTATTGTTAGATTTTTACTTTAAACACCTCCACGACCCCCGTACTATTCAATCCATCCATCAGCACAATGTTTTAAGTGCGTTACATTGAGTTCTACCAAAAACGTGATTTTTCACGGTAAAAAAAAATCGTTTTCCAGCAATAATATTTGCGTAAAGTTACTCAGTTTGATGTACAGAATGCGTGGTTGGCTTCGTGTTGAGGTTGTTTAAATCCTGTATATAAGATGCTAAGTGGCCATAGACCGGCCATACTTAGCCGGAGAACCGATAACCTTTGGGGTAGACGTGTTCTTGAGTGGAGACCGCGAAGCGAAAGACATCCTAAGGCTCGGTGGAGCGATGATCTTCGCAAGGTCGCGTCGGTGTGGAAACTGGATGAGAGTTGCCGAGAATCGAGTTGAGTTGCGTGCGATTGATGAGGCCTGTATCCCGCTGTGGACTGCTGTAGGCCGATGATAATAATAAAAAAAATCTAGGTAGACTTTCGTTATTTTACTGCAATCGCTTTTGTGTTCCATGGCTTGTGGATTTGTCATGTATGTATGTACCCACTTTTAGGTTTTGTATACTTATAATAAAGAACAACACAGTTTGGTTTCACTAAAGATCTTTATTTCTTATAATACAAATAACGTTATTTACAATATGTTTAATACATTATCGTTACAATTTCTTAGCCTAATAGTATTTTACACAGTACTATGTCATCACTGCTACTTCATGGTTTAGTAAACATTTCTGGGTACTTGTTTGATGGAATTAACTTATAATATGAAAGTGTGTCAAATTTTCTTATTTTATTTATGACACGTATTTTGTTCATTCGCTCAAATGTTTTCAGCTTTGTGTGAACTCACAATTGGTTCGTCACGTTGATTTTTTTCGAATTTCACATTTTGAATCTGCTCACATCGCTATCGCTATCGTTCACATTCTCAAGTATTTTTTTGTTATTTCAGCATTTTTACAAGGGTCTTCTAAAACTTGCTAGTACCAAATAATTTATAATATTGCGGTCGAAAAATAATACAAATATTAATAAAAAGCTAATGTAGCTAGATGTAAACAAGTGATAAAATCGTAAGTAGGATAATTACAACAGAAATGAGTTTATGGGACACCTACAATATTTGTTTAATTTTGAATGAAGAGATGTAACAATAGAACTGGTTTATTGTTCGAGAACAGTTATTGTGGATAGAAAGCTATACAGAGGATCACACTAAGTAGATCTTGATGACGTCACATATAATCTAGATTTTAAAGAACTTGCTAATAGAGTAGACGGAAGCGAAAAAGTAACAATCATATGCCTCAAGTTTTAAATATGTTAGTATTCAATGAAAATTTTATAGAAAAGTATAATGAGTAGTTATTTTTTTATTTACAAGAAAACTAATAAACAACCATTGGCACTACATGAATAACAAGTTCCTCAGTTGTACATCTCGGTGAAGGATTTGGTTTCAATAATAAATCGATCGTTGCATCAACTACTTATTTATTCATATTTTATTAATCCTAATATAATTTGTATCAATTGTATATACACGGCACATATTTTGTTAATTATAACAACACTATTCAAACGAAAAATACGTCAGTGCTTTTAAATATTTACACAATACTTATTATAATAAAATAAGGTACTTCAAACCATTACATTTTTAAAACAGAGAGTTAGTTATACACAAACATAAAAGACAATTTTGTTTTGAATGAGCACTTAAAACTTTATCTTATAATGCAGCACAATAAGATTTATCTCGAGATTATATATTTTTTTTAAGATGAAATCGTCTACTATTCATTATCTAGTTTAGCTAGACGTGAACGTAATTTCAAATGCAAGTAATCACTGCCATTCAAAACAAAATTATCATGCCATCGAACGTAATCACTAAAGTTCATTTGCTAATTATTGTTAAAACAATTAACAGTTTCACTTCTATATTTAAATCACTTTTCGCTTACTTTTCTGTACATTAGTACATCGTTTCAATCACGTCAATCGTTGCTACAATCACAAGGCTTCGGAGCGCTTGCATACAAACTCCCAATCAGGAACGTCCGTGTAGCCGCATACCAATTGTGTTTGGGTCTAGTTTATTCCTCCTAGAACGTTTAAGTTCGTGTATTGTGCTAATGTTTAATGCGTTATAAGTGTGCAAGAATGTCGATCTCTGAAGGTGGTTGTGTGTGTGTGTCGTTTAGTGCAGGGGAACCTGACACAGTAACGATGACGGGCTGCGAGTCTGTGTGTACTATGGTCACGAGGTGTTCGTCCGGGTCTTTCTCCTGTTCGGGTTTGGGTAAAGCTTCGATGGTGTTGTCGCCGTATTTGAGGTCTATTGGCGTGATGGTGGGCAGGTTGTCCGTGACGGTGACGGGGGGGTCTGCGCGGGGGGCGCGGTACGATGGGGGACCGCTGTACTCGGAGCCGCACCACGCTGCGCCCGTTGATCCTCTGCTGGGGACATGGATACAATAGGTGAACATTGGGAATTAGGTCATTGAAGCTAGATTAATTTGGCCAACTGACCGTACAGACACACAGTCAGATGTAATTCCCGCTTACGCAGAAACATCCAGAATTCCACGTCTCATTTTACAAAAGTAAACTGACTCTCACACATAAACACTATTCTCTGTTTCAAACCATACGTTTCTATTTCCTCAAGCACTTTGAAACAAACGTAAAACAATGTATTTTATCGTCCACATCGAACGTTCGTATTTGATAACAGCTCGAGATATTTTCGTTGCAATAAGGTAAAGCATTTGAAGACGAAACAATCTGGCGATAGGTTTTATATTGCGATTGTATTGACTTTGGCCGTACCTGACTAGACTGGCTGAATTTGATCTATACGTCGGCGGAGGCGACACGGCGGGCGCACTTCTGTCTAACAGAAGTAACCTGGAATTAAAAGTAGTGGTCAGTTACGATGAAGAAAATTAAAAAAATAAAAGACTTGCGTCTCTCTCGTATAGCGATATATAGCATTCTCACTTTTGGGATATAGGGCTCCAATCTGTTAGAGAGAGAGAGGGCTGTAATCACCTAGCTGTCTGTGAGACGTCTTTCAATTGGTTCTAGGACATGCGGCGTTTCCTAATGTTATTTTCCTTCACCGGTTCTGTTGTTGCATGTTAGTTCTGCAATTTTACTCTATAATGCCGAAAATTGAGTGTACAGGAAAAGTAGAGGATGTCGGTGTATTCCTATATTGAGCACTTCTTAGAAAGTTGAGTAAGATATAAAAACTTTTTTCGGTTGTCATACCTTACGTTTGTCACCTAATTATACATGTCCTTGTTCGTGAATTTTGCAAAAGATAACATATTTTACGCATAGCTCACCCTTGTTATTTAGTAATATAAAAATACATCGTAAGAAAGCTAAACGTAAAATTAAATTAGAATTGCCAACATTCTCTATAAACGTGGGATGTTAAGTTTTTGTTATTTTCCCTTCATCTTTTCATTACTGGAAGCTTTTTGTTTTGATGGCAACCCACACTGCTTTATTATTCAGAAACACTACCTATTGACTTCGCTAAAAGGTCAAAGTACTTCGCACTTGCTATCTCTTAGCCTCGTGTAAAAACAAAATATATTTTGGGGAGAAATGAAATTGAAAATATTATAAAATGTCATCACATTACTCGAAGGATTCCTTGCCTTTAAGGTGGATGCTCCAGGGTAGCCCGCGAAATTCAAATTTTCTTACGTTTTTTGCAATTTGTAGACCAGTGCTAGGTTGTAAGTTGATTAAAATATTGTTCGCGACTGTAAGACGTATGTAGTTACAGAATTATAATCATCAAAATCATCAATACAACCCTCCAAGTTCATAAAGGTCGAGGAATGATTTTGACCTTGAAAAAGTCATTCCTCGACTTTTATAGAATTTTTATTTATTTATTTTATATTTTTAATTCTGTAACTACATACGTCTTACAGTCGCGAACAATATTTTAATCAACTTACAACCTAGCACTGGTCTACAAATTGCAAAAAACGTAAGAAAATTTGAATTTCGCGGGCTAGCCTGACGCTTTCACCTTAACAACATTCTACTTGTTTAATCTTGGTTCACGAGAATCTATGAACGTTCGGTCGACCAAGCTATTTAATTACATTTTACAATGTAATTTGCATGTTAAAATGTAAACCAAATTGCTTGGTCTACCGTACATGGTTTTCAATTTTCCTTGATTTAGAACTTATCTTAAGAAAACTCATCTCTCTTACTTTCTTTCATAGCACTCGATGTACATTTTAAAACACTTGGTTTAATAAAAGCTAGCGTTAGAAAACTCGAGGGAACTTAGCTACAAACCTGGACCTTTACCCAAGCATGAAAGCCTCGTTATATTTGGCATTTGCCTTGCCTTGTTATACACCACCTCTAGAGGCAAAAGAGGAAGAAAATGTCTACAAACCTAAATCTATATTCTTGCATTGAGGCCTGACAGCTGACAGGTCTTAAAGCGGAGCTTGGACTGCCTTCAATGTTTCTTCTATTTGGCCTTCTAGGACACCAGACCTCGTTACTACGAAATTAAAAGGACAATATTGATACATACCTTACAGTTTTTAGGAGACCAGCCCCCTTATTCACAACGCTTCGATTCGATTTTCGATTCGGAGAGTCGTATGTCTATCTTTTTTTGACTTTATGAAATCGAGCGAGATCGACATACGACTTTCCATATCGAATCGAAGCGTTGTGAATAGCTATGCAGGTTTTGGCCTAGACAGTTAAGTTCAGGGGGGATTTTGGCACCAACCTGAGTCTATATTCTTGCATTGAGGCTTGATAGGTGGGGGGTGGCGGCCTGTAGTGGAACTCTGGGTAGAGCATGGCCGCGTAGGGGTGGTGTGGTCGCGCGTAGCTCGGGGGCAGCCGAGGCACGAGACGCCGGCACGAGGCACGGCGCAGCCCTAGCAAGGCGCAAGGCGCGTCACGCGCTCCGAGCCGCCACGCCAGCCCCGCTGCAGTTACTAGCACTACTCCTATACCTGCGAACAAACGACATCATGAATATCTACTAGTGTAGAGCTACCATCAGCCTCGTTCAGAGGGGTTGAGAAGGAGTGGTACGGCAGGGTATTCGCAAACTTTTATAACGATTACCGATTACATGTTAACATGTTACACAAAATATCTAAATAGGTTTGACTGCAGTTTGACCTATGAGGAACTGCACTATTAAGTCGCAGATATGCAATACTTTTATTTAGGTTAAATATTATCTAGGTTTAAAAAGTTGGTGTTAGGGTTACATAAGTTCACAGTATAATACTAGACACATTAGCATTATGAATGTTAAATCATTTGCATAGATATAACAAAAACTGTGTCGCGTGGACCAAATACATTTATTTGAAACGCTTTTTAGTGGAAAAGTTTATGACCGCGAGTGTTAAAAATATAGAAGGTAAGTACCCAAATCTAGGTAGGACTTGCCCCAGCTACTTCCTAATTGTTGATTGTTTGATGATAAAATCCTTGACATAATCTGATAAAATTAATTTCATTTTTATGGTACTCAGTATTTGTTAAGTTTATGTGAGAATATTCCAAAATAAAATTGCAATCTTAAAAAACTAACGATTGAACAGTACAGTGTTTTAACAACATTATTTCCAATGAAGTATTCTCCAAATGTGAGTTAAGAGTCAACGTTCCTTAGACCATAGTGTGTGCAAGTGCTGCTGTAAGCAGTAGCTGGTGGCCAATATTGGTCGATAAGATTGAAAGCAGCTGAGACAGCATAAAAGTCAAGTATCGCAAACTATGAATAGAATTTACTATACTACTATTATACTATTATAAGATTTGCCGGTACGAGCAAATGTTTGTGTGATGAGCATGGATATTTGTTTTCGAGTCATGGATGTTTTTATGTATAATAAGTATGTATTTACAAACAAAAAGTGTCTATGTAGTATATAAACTATCTGGTGTCCACGACACAAGCCTCGCTGCTTAGTGTGGCACTAGATGGCGATGTGTGTAATGTCCAGCGGTATTTATTTTATTTATAATTTGAAAATGCTGAGTCAGATCAGGCCCCTTATTCACAACGCTTCGATTCGATTTTCGATTCGGGAAGTCATATGTCTATCTTTTTTTGACACTACGTAATCGAGCGAGATAGACATATAACTTTCCGAATCGAAAATCGAATCGAAGCGTTGTGAATAGCTATGCTGAAGACTCATGCAAAATCGAAGAGTTACTAAAACTTGGTAACTTTTTTCATGGGCACGAGATGTCATCATATCAATGTTTTTTCTAAAAAATATAGCTGTCAAAAATTAGCCACAGATAATAACAGCAACTGACGCTCCCACAACTGTTGTTAATTACTTTCGTGCTCGCGATCACGAACAATATGTTCCGGTGTAATCCGACGGGGGCGCCACTGACTTTGTACGTGGGGTTTCATTAATTTTAACGAACAATAAGGCAGGCTTACCGAAGGAGCAATAACGAAATTGAAAATAGACATTTAATTAATCGATTTTAAATGAACAGTTCTCAATGACACCCTAAGGCTTCCTTTTATAAAAAGTTTTACAAATAAAAAGCAAAAGTATTGATAAACAAAACCTATTTGATTCATTTAAACTTCGAATGTTTAATTATAGACACATACAGCCCCTTTTTAAATTATTTCCACGAGTTCCAGTTAAAAAAGGATGTACACTATTAATTTAGCCAACGGTGGTCGATAAGCGCCTTATGCAAAAACAGTGCAGATGCGTGAAGTTTCGCTGATGCCGATGACGCGTTGGCTGTGACTGACGCGTACAAATTGCCCCGTCGGCGTCGTTTCAACAATAGATCGGTCGCCTGTAACAATATCATCTGTCCCTAACGCTAATGAAAATCCAATTAATTCCACTCTAAAACTCATTAGAAGTTTAATTGAAAACTCCAGCGGCGATGTGAATGATGTAATGAGATTTCGGCCCGACTTGTTATTGTCATATGCATAGCGAATAACAGATGAGCCACCGCAGATTGTTTCACGGTTAATTACGTCAGTTATGTCGCCGTGTCGGTCGAATTTATGAATATTAGATCGTGTAGGTACATTAAATTTTATGCACATCTGCAGGCCCGGATGGATCTCGCCTGCTTTCGTTTGGTCAGTTCGCTCATTGGACCGGATAATTTTAATCAGCTATGAAGAAAAAAACGCTTTAGCATGAAATGAGTTCCGAACTGTTAAACGATCAAAGACTTTGATTATAAAGAGTTTCTGTCGATTCAACGAATGCGACGCGACGGTGCTCTCGGTTATTTTATAATCTGTTACGTCAGGAAGTGAACTAATTTATTGATTGTTATTTATTTTAGATGAATCGAATTTATTTACCCTATTTTTCTTGTTCTGCTAAGTCATCATAAATCTCTAGGTTTTTTACACCTCATTACAGGACTTCCAAATACGTATCTGATGACTATGTCAAGATGGACTAGCGGGAGCAGACGCCCTAGAAGGCCACACACTGCGGCCTTAATGGTGAAGTTCCTCAGAAAGGTCTGGTGCGTAGCATTCGCAGCCGACGACGTGTGTATAAGGTTGACGTCTGAGATCAAACCTACCCCCACGGTGTGAGTTACTGGACGAGTAGGTATACTTCTGTTTCTTACCTATCATGAGTAGGAGTAAAGTAAGCGGGGCTCGAGGGTGAGGCCTGAGTGCGCCGAGGACTGCTCCAGCGGCAACCAGACAGGCGCCGACCACGCCGAGGAACAGCACGCATAGCCGGAGCGGGGGCCGGCCACAGCAGGACTTGGGCGCGTTCCCTTCACCCTCGGAGCAGGCGTAGGCTGCGCCTCTGCCTGATCTGGAAATAAAAATAGTGGTTTAATATCTCGCCTTCTTGGCTACTCTGAAAGGAAACAAAGTGAGAGGTCACAGTCTCTCTTATAAGTAGTCCAGACATAATCTTGGTCAAGTCACATGACGACCATGATGCAGATTAGTGTTCCAAATGCAGGTCTTTTGAAGAAAAAACCACACAGATTTGATTTGATTATGGACCTGTCCAGCCAGATTAAGCATTTGTCAGTTACCATGTATCTCGACTCAAGGAGGTTAACGACACGACGAACAATACCAAGGAAAGGACGTTTGGGTGAACGTGAGATAATCGGGGTTTTCTTTTATCTATAGATCCGATACAGCAATTAATGCAGATTTAGTAGGTATCAAATAATAGTTATCGTTAGAAAACTATTTCTACCATTTGTATTTTGCAATGCCTTCGCGCTAGTACCTACAGCAATACTACTTAATATCCCTACATGACGATGTAATAGTACATTATGAGATAAGTGCGGTAAGTTGAAAATTACAGCCGAGGCGATATTGCTGGCCCGAGCCGCAGGCGAGGGCGATAAAAAAGCAGAGGCTGTAATTATCAAAGCGCACGTATGTCATACGTCGTTTTATAACATATTTGCGAGGAAATAAATAAAACAAATAAAACAATACAGCGAAAAGAAAAAGCGCGCGGAATATTTTTTTCAATACACTTCCTCGAAAACTGGTTCTTAACGCACTATGATTAGGTTCAACATGCTATGTATTTCACACGCGTGCGATTATTTCATTTTCCAACACGTGTGCGGGAATGAAAATTGCCACAGATAACTATACCTATACTTAGTCCAAATTGGTTCAATGCCTATAGTCGGAATTGAATGTTTTTTTTTTTCGGCAAAGTAAGAATGCGTCTGTACGGTGTAAATGTTTTGTGAAAATTCAAATTGTGTTTATAAATAGAATATCATAGATAAACATGATTATTTAAAACTAATATTTACTTTTTTAAACAAATTAACATTTATTTGTGTTTTAAATTCAAAAATACAAAAAAACAACTATTTTTCATATTAGGCTGTATAACGGCTTCATACCTTTGCTTCTCCTTAAACCTGGCGAAAACAAAGCGCGGAAAAAAAGAAATGAAAATCATAGTTTCCTAATAATTCATGACAAAAATATTTTTCGTTCTTTTATTTAATTTCTTCAAAAGTGTATTGAAAAACGTCGTTTGATACACGTGGACATTTGTTATTGCAGTCGAGAACTGCAATAACAAATGTCCACGTGTGCTCAAAAACACCCTCGCCTACGGCTCGGGAGTTAATTCCGCCTCGGATGCAATAACAAACTTTCTCCACTTGTATCAAAATGTACTATTACTTGTTCACAAATTAGCGAGGCGCGCGCATTAGCGCTTTTTTTAAGGCAAAGACACAAAAAACAGCCAGTATTACTAATAAAGTAAATTAATATTTTTGTGTTTTTGTTACAATTAAATGGTTGTAATTTATTGTCAAAATTAATTAAATTAAATGTTTATTTATTATATTTCATCTCCCAAAGTTAATTTTATTCATAAAATGTTGACCACTTTTCTGACATAAAAACTCTTTGCTAAGATTTAAAAAAGTATAAACCGTGCATGTTACAGCACAAGTACGTAATGAGATACGTTACGATATTGAAATTGGTGAAATAAGAGACCCTTTACGAGCAAATGTGTTATAAAAGATATTACTTAACGGGTATGAACTGCGAGTGTTTGAGATAATATATGTACAATCATTAGTCAGTCCAGTCCGTTGGAAATTACCAGCATGATAGGTATTCGTGCAGAGCTTTTAAGGGTTCCATTTGACCTGCAAGTGAGGGAGTGCCATTGTGATGATAGCTTCATAACGTGAAGCCCCACCACGTCGTCGGGGCGTAGGTATAAACTTTTTACAACAAAACCGCTCATTTATATTTTATGTACTGCAAAAAGTCACATTAAATAGCGCCGTGCATATTCAGACCCTTTTTTATGAGCTTTTCGTTTATTTCAGCTAAAAGTTACAAAATCAGGGCAGCTGAGGCATAATTCTTATGAAAAAAGTGTTTTTACATGCGTAGCGGTTGCCATAAAAATTAATTACGGGGAAACTTGGTTTTTCGTAATGGCATTGAGGTGAGGTGACATTTAATCTTTCTAAAATTTTAAATTTAACTATGCTGTTAAAGTAACGTTCGAATAAAGCGGAAAACATTCGCTAAGAAAATACATTTCCCGTTTTATGGCATCGCCATCTTGGATTTAAGAGACTGAACTAGTGATGAAATCTTGATGAGGGAACTTTATTGTGGGCGTAGCGTAGTAGGTATATTAAAATTCCAACTCTGTCTAATAAGAAATTTTGGCTTTTTTGTGGCGTCATTCTGTTTCATCAATATTATGAAGAAAGGGCAATCTTCTGGTCTTTTTTTAAAATGTCACGTGGTTTAGACTATAAACTCATTAAAAAATACTGTCAATACCTGTCAATATAACCACTACTAGTACTATTATTTTTTGAAAAATAAGTATATCTTTGAAATTTTGTGTATTGAAAATTGAATAAACTTGACTTGTATTACTAAAAACTTAGCCACCTTTAAAAAGTAACGTGTGCCAAAAAGAAACCCGCGATACTGTCGCCTGCATTAAATATTTTTAATGAAGGCAACGTTGATTGTTGCTCTCATGATAATTAAAATCATGAAAGTGCTGGATTCCCTTTTCGGGCTCTTTAATAACGATAATGCCGAACAATTTTCACAATTTTCAATGCTGTCGGAAAATTCTTGTTACCAAAAGGTATTTTTACAAGAGGTATCTAAGTACATGATTGTAACTATAGCCAACATAATTATTACAATTCAGAGTGGTATGTATTCTTAACCATACCTAGCTTTGATCTGGTCACTTTCAGTTTCATAAAATTCCGCGAGTCGACCACAATTCTGCTTGATTTGATTACTGTCGTAATCGTAGTTGACGTAAAGCCTAAGTCAGAAAGAGATCTAACCAACTTTTTTGTTCACAAAGTGAAACAAAAGAAGCGAGCAATATGAAAGGAACACAATCTGTAGGCTTAGCCAAGTTGACAATCTACAATCGTTAACGCTAATAGAAAACTAACCAAATGTATGGGAATGACATCTATCATCGTTAAGTAACGTGGTCAAAACAAACGAATAGAAATTTTAAAGTTTAGTCAAAACTGTAAGATGGCTACGATTTACATGGGATGTAGGGATCACGATTGTAGAAACGAATACATTTCATTCTATCATCTTGATCAATGTAAACTTGTCTACGAAAGTTTATATTCGTTTGTTTTGACCACGTGACTTAACGTTTACGATTGTAGAAAGAGAATCGATACGAATCGTTTGTAACTTGGCTAGGCCTGCTGAGGGTACGCTACTTCTACAGTGATATTGTTGCGGCTCGTACGAGGTTTGTTCCCATTATTGCTCATTAAACTGTTCAGTCTTTATTTTCTAGTTAACACAGCAAAGTGAAACACAAGAAGTAAGCAATATGAAAGAAACACAACCTGGTTAGTTTGCTTATAGAGTGATATTGTTGCGGCTCGCACGAGGCCTGTTCCTTCCGACACAGCTTCTAAATAAACCCATTATTGCTCATTCAACGTTTGTGTAGCTTTGTGCTATACGTCTAGTGTTGTACATGCGCTCTAGAAAATTTACTAAACAATGTAGCGCACATACTAAAAAGTGTTTTTGGCGAACGTGCTGCCTAGCTTTAGGTTGACTGGATTAAGTTGGACGAACTATTTTGGCGTTTCTAAGTTGTTACTTAAATATGGTTTTTGACGTGTAGGATTAGCTTAAGTCTCTATGATGTTCCAATACATCGATTTGTTCACACTATAGGTTGTCTTTAAAAGATCGCTTTTAGCGATAAGACCGCCCATTGTGTCGCCCCTTGTAAAATGTTTTACATTATCCAGTATTATACAGTATCTGTAATTTTATGGTGTACATAATAGAGAGTATTCCGTACTAGTCGCTGTAGTTATTTATTTGCAGTTCAGATAATAAAAGATTTTGCTGCTATTTTTACACAGCTTTTTCTCTGTTTTCAGTTCTTATGACTAAAATTATATCCAAAAACTATATGTATGCTAATTCGTGAACTTTGACCAGACTCTTTTATTGAGCCGGATTTCACACCTTAAATTGGATTGACACAGCTAGCCCTTACTAAGCCTTCGTTGTTGTAAGGATGTTTAAGGTTCCCCGAATCTAAATAAAGACCTCAGCTTAGTTTCTCATTAGCAGTAACATCACTAAATAGTGCGGGACGTCATGAACGTGGTAACTGGCTCGCGTCGCTTTGCATTATGCATGGAACAGCCGTGTTCTCACATGATATGAGGCTTACTGGCTCTAAACCACCATTACCTAAACCAGTGACGACTCACTATCTAGGTCCCTTTTAGGAAAATTTGATAGGACTTTTTGTTGTAAGTTTCGATGAAGAAGCTGAAAGAATGCATTTTGTTTGATATTTTCCGGGCAATGTTTTTTATTTTATTACAACATTAGAATCAGTGAGTATAAACTGGTATAAGCTGGCTACGATATTCTTTTGTTTTAAAATTGTGTCTTTGTAATTTTTCTACGTGGGTATCTTGTCCTTTCTGCTGATAGTCGACTGAGCAAGGCATTTAGGTATGTAAATTGCACTCCTATACCTCCGCCAAATGCGGGCTCCCCACCAATTAGGCCTAGGTTGAACACGGTTACACAGCCCTTTATACGCTAATGGACTTTTTATGTTTTCTGACATTTTTCCACACCACTGCGTACTTTTATACTTTTTTAAAGCTCACACAAGAACATAAATTAATTCCGAGTTCCTCCCCTACACTCGTGCCCTGCTATCTAAGCGGCTACTTAATTTGCTTATGGTAATACTTTCGAAAGCATGTCCATCTATTGATCTATGCATTATGACTTTGCATCAACTCTAAATCCATCTTTTGTGCGTACGTTCATATTAACGACCGCCATTGAGAGCGATCACAGCTGAATGCACACGAGTTTGTCGACCCCACGCCGTCTGACCCCTGAAGGAAGAGGGTTCTTATAATGTTAATAGCTAGTAGTGGCGCACATACAGATAAAACTTCACTTTTATCTCTGTCACGCTTCACAAACGAACTTTTGAACCCATTCATACATTCGTGACTCCTATTGATCCGCACTCAAACAGGCATTAATTTCTATTTAACAAAAACAATCGGGGCCAACAGAAGCCCACGGAAAGCCAACATCAGTATTCAGTCGGCGTGATTTGACTTACTTAAGAATGGAAAGCCGAGCTGTCAAAGGCAAAACATTTTATCTTTTCCAGTGCAGTGATACTAATAGATCCGTATCTCAAGTGTAAAAGCAATAAGACTGGAACGCTCTCATTGGTTAAAATTCGTATAAAGCAAGCGGTGCGATAGTTGTCGGGCGGTACGCTCTTCGGACATTTTGATAAATTACTATTGGTACAATAACATTCATTCCGTTGCTTGCGCGGTTCTCTTCTGTTTTTTAATTTGACTAGTCATCGTCGACCTCGCCGCTGAGTTCGTTGAAAAACACGTTTTCCATTTCTACTTCGCTGGATAAGACCTTTTTCAAAGCATCCGAGTTTTTATTGAAGCTCACGGATGTATTATAATAAATTATGGTATATTTCGAGCTCATTTTCCTATCGGAGTCGTTTATCCGACGATAGCATCGCAGTAGTGGGATGAAATGAAAAAGTTCGCGTGCCAGATGAGATACGTTGTAACATGGCAATACAATAAAGTGCATCGAATGACGCCATGTGTGCCGGAGATCGGCGCGATAAGCGGGGAAGAGATGACTCACTAGTTTATGTCCGCTGTAATAGCCCTCGCCACGCGATACGGGAATACTCGCTGTACTACTGTAATTATGTGCGGAGTTTTATCACTTTTACAACCTTTATATGTCCGACGGAAAATGTTATGGTTTTGAAATGTCACAACTCACAATATACCACGCAGTGACTGCTTTTTAATGTGCGCTTTCATCATAAATGACCTCACTTCCCATTAGGTTAGTGAGTGCGTTGTCACATATTATGCGTTCTGTGAACGAATGATTCTTTGCTATTTTTACAAAGGAAGAAATACTCATTACGTCAACGAGGTACTAGCGCAGATTATTGTCTCACGTTTTCAAGATTACATCAAGTTACGCAGTAACTGTAAGGACAACGCAGATTAACATTGTCTTGTACTTAAGCCACATTAGGCCTCGAACAGTTTCTGGCATAATTCCACCGGCAGACATGGCGCTGAGTGTGTTATGCGCATATAAACCCGCATCTCGTCTCGAGTGTGCTTCGGAGCGCGAAATTTATGTCGTTAATAAGGGCTAGGAGGGTTAATTAGCTGATTTATGTTGCCCATATTGCGGTGCGCACTCCGGATTATGACCCTCTGGCATTGACAGTTTAATAGCCTCTCCATATAACACGGCTATAAGTCGTCACGGAGGGCAATTACGATGAACAAAGATTCGGCAGTGAGGCGTGACGAACCGGGATAGATTCGAAGAGATTTCTTGATTGGACGAGTAAGTGGGCGTTTGAAAACCAGTGTTGATTTTTTTCAAGTACCTACAACAGAACAACTTTTGCTGTCCGCGGATTAAGTAAGACGAATTGCGGAGAAACAGTGATGAGCGTTGTTGACTAGTGCGTGTTATGGAAGTTATAGAAGCAACATGCACAATTAACTTGTTTGCCTGTTAATATCCGTAGCATTTATTAAAAAAAAAACATGTTCACACATGCTATTCGCTGATTTGGTTTCCTTAGAGAGTTTCGAAGAAGAATACCTATTAGTAAAATAATGAAGAAATCTTTAATAAAACCTCCCTCAATTATGAGTGACTTTCCACCCTATTAGTTGTGTGTGTGCTATAACAATATAAGTGTATCTTCTTGTGTCTTGTACACTTGTCACCATAAATAAATGAAAAGCTGAAACTGTCTAAATAAAATCGCATCATGTCTCCACAGAGCAAATATCCCGTATTTGCGGCATGACGTGACGCGACGTGGGACGTCAAGCAAGTAATGCCACAATATGATCGCCTTGCGTGCCATAAAAATGGCAATTTTGTGAACAAACAACCGTGGCCCCTCGGTGTTGCCAGACTGGATGTGCCACGCTCCATCAAACTTGCAACGTATGAAACCTAATCATCGCTGGCATAGATCGTGGTGGAACAGACATAGGTACATTTTCTTTCTTGGAATATTTTAGACAAGAACTTTTACTGTCTGTGTGTTTAATTGTGTATCATAATTTTATTTTGTTCCGATTTCAGAAACTACATTTTATTTAAATGTTGCTATAAAAAGCTCTCCTAACTTTTAACATAGGGTAAATAACTTGAGCATAAAAAGTTTAATCCACATATTTTGCTTTCTTACTTCAGCATACAAAAAGACTCAAAAATTAGATCTTTTTCCGATCGTTTTTGCAGTACCTATAGTATCCGCGTAGGTCTGTAAAGTTTACAATGGTAACCTAACACATCATTGCCAATAACAACACGGCCATTCGATGCATCGACGTTACCGAACACCTAATCCGCTCCTATCACTTCTGGCAATCCTATAGCTTACACACTGCAACCCGTCTGCGCCCGGGCGGCTATCGCGACGTCTGTCATGGCCGCCCCACATCCAGTGGGTGCGGCGGCCACCAAGCGTGCTAGCTCAAACATATCGCACCCTGCCGCCAGCTATTTGACATTTGATTCGACGTCGATATTGCAACAATCTGCTAGTCTATCTGGTAAGCTGTGAGGCAAATACGAGTATAGGGTAACTGGCAGTCACCCTATAAAATGGTTGAAGTTTAGGTTACTGTTTTTTGTTTACACAGTGGCAATGAGAGACTGTTCTAGTTAGTCATTTGGCTGTTTGTGCAGTTTTTCTTTTAATTTTTCCCGCTTATCTAAGTTTTTGCACAGTATATTTTTTTAAGCTTTATCGATATAAAGGCACGTTTTATTGTCACGGTT
Organism: Xestia rhomboidea; assembly: GCA_963853795.1. Taxonomy (NCBI): domain Eukaryota; kingdom Metazoa; phylum Arthropoda; class Insecta; order Lepidoptera; family Noctuidae; genus Xestia; species Xestia rhomboidea. The sequence continues at coordinate 10,844,397 of OY970763.1, read as the reverse complement.
ACGTATAAAATAGTGTTTTTAAGAGTGACCATAATAAATCTCACAGTCATGATATGTAATTATCCTCACCAGTGCGACAAAATGGTTTTCTCTGAATTCTTAAATAAATCATTCGTTTATTCTTAATAATGGTTCCACAAAACCATCTATCGTTAAAGATATCGCCTTTTTTAACACTGAACAAAAAATTCATCAAGCCATACCAACACAGTCGCATCCCTAGTCCACGGCTATTCACATCTATATCGTTTCACTGGCTTTACTCACACATAGCAAATACCAACAACAAAGTAGGCATCGATTTACCGATTACACGTGTACGGGGTCCGGGCTGCGTGCATCGCATCGCCGATGATATTCAATAGAATTACCGAGAATGGTCCCTTTGTGGAAACCTAGTACCTACCGGCGGAACAGATAGGGTAGATACTCTACTCTACTATCGCGAATTCTCGGCAGATGGGCTCTGATCTAGTTTACACATTGTAGCTGTGTGTGGTTAACTTTTGTGCGGCAGAGGTTGTCTTTTGTCATCTAAAGTTCGATTTACGTCACGCTTGTAAAATTTTACTGCAGATGGCAGCAAATACTGAAAGCGTCGATTGTTATTTTTTACAACATAAAAAAATCATGGCCAACGAAATGCAGGCGAGTGCAGAAAAATACAACAGTGAAAATCTAACAATACGCCATCCACATTTGCACAGTTTATGCGGAACCTAAAACGGGTTATTTAAAAATCGGCTCACATTGAAAATTGTTATCATATTTCTAAAATGCTTTAAAACTCAAGTGAAGCTTCGCATTTATGAGATTTTTCGTTTCATTGAAGCCGATATTAATGAGAAAAGTGCTTAATATTTTAATACGATGAAACGTTCCATATTTTATAGAAAACGATCGCGTTTTATTGCTGGTTAACTAAACCGGAGGGGATATTATAAGTGTGTAGGTTGATATAATGAGTGATGAGCGATTAAACGCCGTACCAGCGAATTACGAATATACGTGTTATATAATTAGCGAGTTTATTGAATAATCAACTAGAAACAAGTAGGGGTTGGAAATTAGCCAGTGTTAATTTGGTTCATTGTTCAATGATATAGTGAGTAAATACATCACTACATATTATAAAACGAAGTCCCCCGCCGCGTCTGTCTGTCCCTATGTATGCTTAGATCTTTAAAACTGCGCAACGGATTTTGGTGCGGGTTTTTTTAGTAGATAGAGTGATTGAAGAGGAAGGTTTTAGTATATTATTTGTCAATCGGGCGAAGCCGGGGGCATCACCTAGTAGTTAATAAAATCATAAATTCATAATCCATTTGCTTGACGTAGAACACTACAAGCAAAGCGCTGCAGTACGACTTTTCAAATCAACGCCAGCGCAAGCTACCCGAAACTGTCAAATTCTCCCAATCAACTTGAACCTAATGATTTAGCGATAAAGTTGAAAATCTATTAAAGAAATTTAACAAGTTGTAGTAACTTGATGTTGTGGCGTCTGTCGACGTACAGACGCCACAACATCAAGTTACACGATACACGTCAACCCTCTGCTAGCAACAATGTTCGAGACTTAAATATAAATATCGCTGGACATTACACACAGCGCCATCTAGTGCCACACTAAGCTACGAGGCTTGTGTCGTGGACACCACATAGTTGATATACTACATAGATGTTTTTTGTTTGTAAATACATACTTATTATACATATAACATCCATGACTCGGAAACAAAAGTCTATGCTCATCACACAAGCATTTGCTTCTACCGGGATTCGAACCCGGGACCCTAAGAACGTAACGTGGCAGCCTCACTACCGCTGCGCCATTCGGGTCGTCTAACTTGAACGAATACAAAACACTAGTTCATATAATTACGGCCTTCGGTAAGTTGGTAGACGGTACAAAATCCCCGAAGGAAACTTTTTGCTCTAGTTGATAGACACCTACACCTACAGGTAGGTGTGTACTGTGGGTGTATAAGGAAGAGGAAACGCAAGATCACGACACGACTTGGACGCTTGGTTCACACGCGTGTTCGCACTATTAGCGACGAGTCATTTGTGTTGTCGCCACTGGATGTAAAAGCACCTTAATTGATCCAGATGTTTCCTATCTTGCTTGAGGATGTGAAGATCTGCATTCCTGATTTGTTACTACGGTTCTGTTTTGTGTGCAGTACAATTCGATTTGCTAGGCATTGGTGTCGATTCTGTTGTGCATAAACTAAACTTAATTTAGGCTATTGCTATCTTTTTCCCTCCAATAAAACGAGAAAGGGACGGACGTAATTTAGTGCTGTCAAATTTAATTGGAACTAATATTTCCACACGAATGAAGGGTGCACGTAAAAACATGTCGACTAAAAACACAGTGAAGCGCAAGGCATAAACTAGTTTGACATCTCTAACTTAGTTCATAGCTATAGCCGTCCCTTTCTCGCACTGCCTTTTAGTAAAAGATAGCAATAGCCTAAATTAAGTTTAGTTTGTGCACAACAGAATTGACACCAGTGTCTAGTATTACTATCGTTGAGATTTGGATAAATCTTTAGTAATTTCTGCTTTTGTGCTTTACGAGTATATGCCTTGTTGTTCCTACTTGCTATTCTTTCAGTTCAGTTCAGTTAAGATGTCAATAGCGGTCATTGACTCACCTACATTTATTTAAGTTCTTAACTTTAAGAACCAAAAATATCTATCGTGATCTTCAACATTTATTCTAATGAAAAACGATAAATGGTTCATTGTTTTGGTTCGTACGAAGAGATTAGGGAAGGGGCAATGACCGCTATTGGCAAGCTAAAACGCAACAACTATAGTAAAATTGTACTTGCTGTACTGTATGTGCCTTGTTGTACTTAAAAAAATAACAAATTGTGTTATAACTAAACAAACATGTGCGTCATGTAAATTTTCCTGCACTAAAATTAGCAGCTTTTCCGATGGAAAGTTACCTACCAACATAATTATAACAATACAACACAAATCGATAGTTCATGTAAAACAAATATCTGGAGAACAATGAACAGTTATTTATGATTTCACTGTTACACGTTCCACTCCAAAGAGTTTATTTATCATTTTATAATAGGCCACTAGTTTTATTGTGGCCTATTCGTTTTATTCTCGTATATCGAACAGTAATAACGTACGTTAGAATGTGGTACTAACGTTATTATTGTTCATAAATGTCAGAAAGTGAATTGAAAGTGTTTATTTAGCTGAAAGCTAAGACGTTGTCGAGGAAGACTTTTTACGACGCTTAGAAAAACATTTTTCTGTGGAAATATTTACGTTTGTCTAGAGCAGTCTAGCCTTTTGCGTAGGAACCTATAAAATTATGAAGAAAACTAAAGTACCTACCTAGGTAAACGAAAATTAGTGCTTAACAGCTTACTTACATTTTCTTTCGCGTACAACCTTTTTTTTTTTTTTTACAACCTAGACCAACGAATGTACTCTTACGAGAGAAAATAATTAACTGTTACTTACTAAATTACTAAATACTTCAGACAGCTGTACCGTTGGGTTTGCTTTGCACCGTCCGTCCGTTCAGGAAACTAGATATTCCACAGCTCTTCAGTTACTTCTCAGAATCCTCGTTTTCCGATAGTCAAGTTTGGATTGTGTGAGCGTTCAGCAGGAAGTAAATCTAACAGCATTACATGATATATTTCCACTTTGACGGTCCAAGTACCGTCAACCAATGACCGACCACCGTGATTAATGGGTAGGTGCCACATCAATAACGCTTTGTTTTGCTTTCTCAGTAAACATTTACTCATAACAAACTCATTTTATTGTGGTTGCTGACGATTGCCATGTAATTCGAAGAAAATACGACGGAATGAAACGTCTATGACAAGGTTTACGTGGCAATCCCTCGGAAATAAATTGGGGCCACGATAAGCGCTCCCTTTGACGAGCCCTGTACGGATTAGGATGTGAAAAATGATAGCTTAGGTACGCAATGACGGGTGCCGTGCGAACTTTTTGTGATGTACACGATAATAGGTGTGTGACATGACATGCTCATCATCCTGGATCTTATATGTTTTACTCCCGTATTCTTGGAGAGGTCACCGAACTCCAGGTTCTTGATCTGTTTCTTATGTAAAAACCTATATAGACAAACAAATGATGTTGGTGATCTTCAGAAGTGTTAGGTACAGGGGCGTAGCTACCACCGTATCAGCCGTATCAATAGGCATGACGACAGTATCAAAAAATTGCAAATCTATTTAGTCTGTCAGTTAGAGTATTGGAAATTAATGGACACATATTTTTTGTTTTTGTAAATCAATAAATATTGACAAAAGATAAAACGCATCAAAACTCGGGATTGGGGGCTCGTGACGTCAGAACTAGCTAAAAATTAAACATAGGCGTGACGTATTGAGAATTTTAAAAGCGTCATATCTTCGTTAATTTTGGTTTACGTAACAAAAGAAAAAACACGGGTCAAATATTTTTTGATAATCTAACTGACGGACTAATTAGATGTTTTTTTTGTCGTCTCGCCTATATTATGGGGCCCCCGAGTAACAAGGGGCCCCTGATGATGAAAAAAATCACAAAACCTTCACCCAACCACAAATATTCTTCTTGATAAAAGATAAAACGAAAATATTACTTCTCGCGGTCCAGAAAGCTACAATTTTTCGAGCTCACATCGCTCGCTTTGATGAAGGCTTCACCAGTCGTGGTCCAGAAAGCACCAAATTTTCGAGCTCGCTTCGCTCGCTTTTCGATGAAAATTTAAACCCTTTCAGGATGCTGTCATTTTCTATTTTAGCTCTTCAAAAGTTATTACCTATGCTAGTCATGGTCCCAGTTACACATTTTTTGTCTCACTTTGCTCGCTTACACATTCTCATAATAAAATGAATGACAGCTAAATCGATGCAAGTCACGATGCTATATCTTAGTTTTAAGAAATTATTTGTGATTTTCTCTATTTTTTTGGGCTTCGCCGCAATTGGGTTCAAAGGTTCCCCAAAAAAAATTATACAGGGCCCCACTAGTACTAGCTACGCCACTGCATAGGTAACTGCCCTCTTCTGCTGCAATTTTTACTGTTACTTTTTTTTCAGTTAGTTACTCTAATGTAGTCAACGCTGTCAGTAAAATGCTTAAAAAAACATTACAAGCAATGACAAATTAATAACAAAAGATTTATATTTACGCGGTGCGAATATTGTAAACCTTTTTTAGCTTTTACGGGACCGTACCTAAATAAAAATACAAAGCCGGGTTAAATCACGCGCCGGCCATGTGCCTATTTGGCCAAATCCACCCAAGCCCCTGAGTGGATGTATGCTGGGGTGACACCTGTCAAAATTCGCAATTTAGAGCTCTTTTCACAATGTTTATTGTTATGCTAAAATATCAGGTATGTATAAAACATTCATTGTGATTCACTTGTTTTGTCTAAGATTAGACATATATTATTTACATACATACATTATTATTACATACATTATATATATATAGGGTTCAATGTTTTGGTAACTACTTCGTAAATTATTTAATTATTGAAAGCATTGCAAACCATGACGTTTATCTGCAATTTAATTTAAATTGTTCTTCTTACGTATCCGCACATAATTTTAATTGGTGTAGGTACCAACTAAATCAAGTAGTTACACTACAAGCTCTAAACTTTACAAAAATGTCAACGTCCTTTATACTGTAGTATTTTCCACCAATCAAAACATTACAAACGATCCATTTTCATCATACCGACCATAGAAACAAACGCCCCTCTAGTTTTATTCCAAGAAAACAACAATGCCGTCAGTCTCGTTTCCCAAACGCACGTCGGTAACTAAGTTGAGTAAAATATCTTGTAAACAGACTAGATGGATGTAGCCAGCACATCTGTTTCGTCTCGACTTGGGGTTCGCGCACAATTAGTCACAGGAAGTTTACATGCACGATTGTTTACCTCTTCAGTTGGCGTGCCGTGTGGCAAAATCAGTTTAGGACAAAATTAATGGTTACACTGTGGCTTTACTACGACTATGTCAGCTCAAAATGTGTACCTACAGCAAGTCTATTCGGTAAAGTCAACTTGCAAACGACACTTTGCTTCCACTTTTAAAACATCTTTACCAGAGATTGTCGTTCGTATCTCTACAAGCGCAAACTTTCCTATTTTTCGACAAGGAAATTTTACAACACATCGCTGCTGAGCACTAATGATGTATGAACTAACGCGCATAGCCATATGCGCGTTAATTCATACATGTGATGTGTTGTAAAACCATCACCTAATCAATGGTCAAAGATGGCTCTTTGACCAATGATTTGGTGATGGTAGAAATTGCACCTAACTAGCCCATAGCATTTTTAAGATCTTACGAGAATTCGTTTCCTATTTGATTGTGTAGTAAAGAATACCTCTTCGACCAAAATATAGCATAATTATGTTTATTTACTAAAACATTCCGTCGGTTCTAGAATTCATTAACTCATATCGCATTAACGCAGGTTGATCCACACCAATCGATAAACCCGATAATGCAGTTACATTCACTGTCAGCGATGATTGGACGATATCCAAATTAGCATCAACCGATGGCATTAACTCAACTAATGATAAAATGTTTATGCAAATTGAAAATTTAACCTCAAACACGTAGTTGGTAGCTTGAATATTGTATTGAATAAAGTGTTGGGACTGGTTCTATTATTCATTCGCATCAATTTCCATGGGAAGGGTGAAAAGTATTTGAATTTCTTACGGGAAATATTCGCTATTGATACGAATATTTGTTTTCTGCACAATACACCGTGCTAGTATCACTGGGGAAACATTTTACAAACATCTCGTTGGCTTTACGAGTTTATCTCTCCTTGTCTTGCGTTTGGTATCCGTTCAGAGTTGATGGACGACATAAACAAACCGTATCCATTTACTGAAGTTCGAAGATAAAGAATTGGTTCTGTGATTTGTCTATATAACTTATAACTAAAATCTATAGAATATCGTTTGATATTACTCGAGAAATTCAATAAAATTGGGGTTAAAGGCTCCTCATGTATTTTTAAACAGACCATACCTTGCCACACAGCGAAAACAAAAAGTAAAAGAAACGGTGTAATATACATAAACAATATTAATAATTCTCCTAAAAGTAATAACATTGAGAACCTTGTCTACCCATATCATTTTGCTAACATTTTATTAAGGTATCGTGTACGTTCGAGTGGTTCAGGTAGAATCTTTTATATTAGCTGTCTTTGTGGGCGTAGATGACAGCGAAAAAAGGTGTACCTACCTCCGATGCCTTTCAAATCGAACCCGAGGGTTGCGTTCTATTGGGATCCTTTGGGGACGTACACTCGCCCCCGTGGCTGGTTTTTGTACGAATTTACAAGCTAAACCCAGCTGTTGAATGAACAGAACCAGATGTGTCCCAAAGATTTATTGTGTTCACAAAATCACGGTTACAGAATTTTTATTGTCTGTTTACGTTGGGATTTTTTTTAATGAGATAGGACTTGCTAAGTTCACGCAGGGGACGTCACAATAATGCTCTTGAAAGCATACTTTCAACTTTTAACAACATAATCGTATGACTCTTCACCCGTGGCGGTAAACAAAGAATGACGCAAAAAGCATTATGATAATAAAGTGTAATCGATATCCGACCCGTAAAATAAACAGATGAATAGCAAGAAGGAGAGAAAAAACGGTTTATAGGCAGTTAAAAGTAAGTAAATTACGTTTCGATGGACGGTCGCAGTCCTTAGTCCGTATAACTGTCGGGGAATCGACGGACCCTCGTCGTCTATCTAATACCGGTTGAGTGGAAACAGTTCCCAAAGTCCAGCCACTCAGACACGTTTGATTGAGATTCGGGGTGCCCACCAGCGTTTATGACAAACTCTATAAGCGCAACATAAATTTTATAGAGCATATACGAAAACTTGGCAAGGAAATACTGTTTACAGGAGTTTTATACGTCGCGAACATGTGTGCCAGTTATTTGGTAGTTGTTGCATTTAATGGAGTTGTGGACGGTATAGTTTTCATGTAAAACTGGAGGAGTATTTTGGTAGGTGTGAGGGTTCTACCATTAGTGAGGGTCACGTCAATAGTCCCAGAATAAAAAAAAAATCGAAGACATGTGACATCTACCAACCCGCACTGGGCCCGCTTGGTGGATTATAGGCCTGTGTCCCAGCAGTGGGAACATTAATAGGCTGATGATGATGATGATAATGACGTCGATAGTTGACTGAAACATTCAAAGATATTGGACTGGCTAGACAGCGATAATTATATAAAATCCCACACAAGATCATATACTACCCATAATTGAAAATAGACACCAATCAGATCAACAGCTTAACAAAACTTAGCAATAGCTTAAATTGGATTACTCCAAATTATCAAGCAGCTTAAAATCTCAGTGATATAAATAACAAAGTTCATTGGAATTTATACGACGTTTGACATCCTCAATTTTCGAGAAGCGAATTGTGACAATGTCCCAAAATGGAAGGCATTTAAAGAGCGTCGGGAGAAATGGAAGAATCAACACTGTCGGGTGTCGTTGGGCCATCCGGATATTCGTGGCTCTCGATTCAATTTGGCATAACGCTTCGGGGTGATGAAAAATTTCCCTTCCAAATTATGAATTTGATGCCACCGTCACGCACTTCATCAATTTAATTACGACAAAGAATTTGTTTGGGGCTTATTACATTGGTCGCCTCGTTTCTTCGTCATGAATAATGAAAGCCAAGTAAATAGCGTTTCGAAACTTTGTTTTAGACAGGTAAGAAGGATTACTACCCATTCTGTTAAATTCCAGTTTAAAATAGAGATGGATAGTGATGTCAGCGAGAATGAACTCAGTGAATGATTCAAAGACCCGCTGACAAGAGACTAATTGGTGCGGCAGGCAGAGCCACGATCACACTCTATAGTGCTGATCGACGAATTTAGAACAAAAGGGTGACAAAGCTATCGCTTTTAGCGAACAAAAACCCTAATTATGAAATTTTATTAATAACAGTCCTGAAAAACTTAATCTTTGTAAAAAAAAGTTGACGAGACGTTTATTCATCCAAGAGATAGGATCATAAAACGTTAACAAGTGGTTTAATTAGTTATTCCAAAAAGAAAGTGAAACGAGATATGAATACGAATGAGCTATTGAATTAAAATATAAAACAATTAATGCAACAGACTACGAGATGGCCTCAATTAAGTCGTGAGGAGGTCATAGTCCATGTTTGTGGTCACAGTATCGCGATGAGGAAAACGAACGACGACTGGAAACGTTGAGCAAAACGATATCAGGAGCCCGAGGGATTATCGACATGCTATTAATCATCCCGCTAGGTATTGACGCTGTACGGTACTAGACGGGTACGGAGTCTGTAATCCTACCGAGGATTATACCTAGCGATGCCGGTATACCGCAAGCTAAAACCACAAAATCCTCTAGAGACCTACCTTCTTTGCCAAATTGAAAAATCTTGTGTTGTTTTTGTCCAAGGACGCCAGTCGGGGACGCTGGGCTGGTTTTTATGTTTGTCAGCTTCTGTGTACGGTTTATCATTATTTATTTATGTCACAATATTAACTTGGCTGCTTTTTAGACAACATTTTCTTTGCGGTGGCTTTTAAACATCATTTGAGTTGAAAGTAAAATATGGTCAAAAGTTATCCGTAAGATGATAGGTAATATAGTTTTTTTCTAGATTAGTCATGCTAGCTATTAATCCAAAATCGTCATCAAAATACTCAAGGGAAAAGCAGAAAATCTTTACTGCGTAAAGGCTACAATAAAATTATGAATGTACATAAACACTTGGTCATTAAGCAGCACATTACGTGGTCGAACAGCGTTGTTTTGGTCCACAAACAAAACTCGTATAAAAGTGAGCGGCCATTACCGTTTGTAACGAGGAGTCTAGAGCTCCATTAGGACCAGCTTAGATTTAGAACATTAAAGTATTACCGGCGACCAGAGATTAATGATGAAGTCTTTGTGTTAAAAGAGCGATATTTATTTCATTTGATTTGCAGTGACGGTGATGACGACGAGACGTATCTTTTAAAACACTAGGCTTTTCGTTTTTTTTCTTTTTTAATATTGATTAGTGCGTTTTGTGCTGGATTATCGAGTGCCAGTGCCAGTCGGAATCGCACACCAGACGTTGCATACATTTTGACTATGTAGGAACCAATTGCACTTTTGTAGGAAATTGCCGTTTAAAAAAAAAATATCATCATCATCAGCCTATTAATGTTCCCACTGCTGGGACACAAGCCTCCTCTCTAAGAGAGGGAATGGGCTATAATCTACCACGCGGGCCCAGTGCGGAATGGTAGATGTCACATGTCTTCGAATTTTTTGGTTCTAGGACATGCCGGTTTCCTCACGATGTTTTCTTTCACGGTTTAAAAAAAAAAAATTGATGATAAATTTCTATGTGGTTCGGAATGATGATGTACTGAATGCAATCGTTAGTGTGCGTGTGAAAACCTCACAGTTTTCAAATTATATTAAAAAGTCGGCCTTATTTTAACAGTGATGCATCACTTTTTCATTCATTCCATACATTCGGTCCATTTCATTTGCGTTCCACAAACAACGCAGCTGCAATACACAAGCAAATCGCCAATCCACAATACAGATAAAATTGATCGTTTTCAGTGCATGGCCAGTAGTTTATTTAGTACTAGATACAAAGCTTTCAACATAGAAAGCTTTTACCTACAACCTTTTTCAGTATCGGAAATCTATTGTTTACCTAAAATTCAATCTTGTTGTCTGCGAAAAATGATTTTGTTGCCGGTACTTCGGATAGCCATGGTCGGTCAATATTATAGCTCTTTTTATACAAAAGTAATAAAAAGTCAAAGAAAATAACGTTATATTTACGAGCAAAGATTGTTCTGAAAGTAATGGTAATAAAAACATTATATTTGTTCATAAATCCATATCTGATGATGGTAATGCTACACTAATAATGATAATAAGATGTTGGTATATATTTGTTTTTTATTTGGACCTTCCTAGGGGAAGGGGACTAAAATAACGGAATTCTGTCACATCATGTTAAGACCACAGAAACGATGAATGGACTGTGTGAAGCATGATTTGGCAAGAGTAGTAGAGAAGTATGGAAGAAGAAGACATGCTGAACCCGAAGGCAGTCAGGAGAATGATGAAGGGAGAGAGCTAACATTATTTATATTATTTACCATTTACACCTCTCTTTTCAGATACCTTTATGACGAACCTCTGATTAACCTGAAAAGTATCTTAAGGTATGATTCCGAACAGTCGCGTTTCAGTGCTGCCGCAGCAGTGCTGTCGCGGCACTACTGGTCCCCATACAATCTCTATAAGCTTATATGAGATTACATTCCGAGCTAGGCAGCAATGTAGCGGCAGCACTGCTGCGCGTCAGTGTTACCCTACCGCCGCGACAGACCAGTAGTGACGCGTCTGCCAACGCAGCAAGAGTACCTACGTGAATGTTGATAAGTAAATTGACAACAAAAGGATGAATTTATCTGAAGAGGAACAGAGCGACACTGTCGCCTTGCTCGGAATCAGCGCGGCAGGCAGCACTGCTGGGCAGCACCTTAGTGGCAGCACTGCGGCAACAGCACTGCTGCTTGTTGCCCAGTTCGGAATCACACCTTTAGAGTAAATTTTATGTATGGAAAACATTTTCTATGTATTTAGATCTGTCAACCACTAAAAACAATGTCAGCACCGTACTTCCTAGTTCCTTTAAACAACTCCCGAAGAAAATGTCATGTCATTATCAATAATTACTGAAATATTTCTTAATTAGTAATAAACCACCAGCATATGTTTAGGTAGGTACCCAATAGATATAGGTATCTACATAAAATGAAAGCTAAGCCAATATCGACATGAGACCGCAGACATGCTAGAACCGTGTGCGTTGATCCAGCGAAATAGGTGATTCGCCCCGGGGTTGGTAAAGCACTATAACAGGCTACCTAGTATTCGTATCTACGTGCAAAGATAGCATAAGTTATATTCAGAAGGCTAAATAAAACGCGTAACAAAGGGAACTGTGATGATCTTTATTATGATAAAGCAGCGAATATTTTGAATCTTGGATACATACATATAAGGTGACACGATAATAATATTTCAGTTACCGACGTATTCTCTTTATGTCGGTTATTGAAATATTCTAAGGTACTTGTATACTATATACGGTCGACCAAGGTATTTGGTTTACATTCTACAATGTAATTTGCATGTTAAAATGTTAAACCAAATAGCTTGGTCGACTGTACATCGACTTAACTTTTAGTGTTTTAAATAAATGCGGCTAAAAGCCTTTAGCCCTGAAAAATAAGTCCTAAACTTGTAGTTTATACTGGTTGTTACTTTACTCCGTCTTTATTATTGTGGAGGTTCAAATATTAAGACAGAATTTCTTGACCTTGTTAATGTTTCAAACCCAAGACAAAGAAATGGTTTTCTTGTAGAGTATTTGAGTTGTATTTCGAGCTACTGCAAATTGTAGATTTAAAATATCAAATCCAAAATTATTTATTCAAATTGGCCCTGAGTCAGAACATTTTAAAGGTACTAGAAACTAACCCTAAACTCACCTTTCAAAGGTTATAGAGTTCTAAGATAATGGCGTAATATTTTTGCTTAATTTGGCGTACCATGCACTTACTACTTACCTACTATTTGTTACAAGGACTAAGCCTTCTGTACCATCTGCTCTCTGGTAACGGGGTCGCCATTTCCCGCCACCTGGCCACACGGATGTCAACCCAACATCCCCACATTATATTTCGAAACATTTATATAATAATTATAGGGTTATACTGACAATAGGATGTGGGTTTGGCTTTAAAATATAAGTTACAATTTTTTATTATTTTTAAAGAAATTATACACTGTACTTATACAAAGACAGACATAATCCAAAATAAATAAATACGCGTTGACTATGTATATCTATGCTTGATCAGAATAATAAAAACACGAGTCAAAATCATTGGTAAAATAAAAGAAATAAATGAACATGTTAATTTTCTCGTAGAAAACCTAAACCGAGACTCTACAAAGTTGCAAATGATGAAACAACAAATTGATTCTTAAATTAGAAGGGTAGGAAAAGTTATATGTACATACTTCGTTGCTAGAATCTACCACTACGAGTGTCACTTAGAGCAATCGATGAACACCTCATTTGTCAAAACCTGTCCAGCGGCTTACTTATGAAAACCATCCATCTTTTTGTCCCAGCCTATAACATGATATATCGAAACCATATCGTGGCCTTCAATGGTTATATAGATAGGAACAATTGAAAACAAACAGTTATGACATTTTATGATGATAATGATGCCATCTAGCCGATTTCAGCCACAGCGACTGCATACGATGGCTTTCTAGTGTGGTGGTCGAGAGCTTTGGTGAGCTGCTCTTTCATGTGGTTTCAAGTGGCTAGCATATCATCCAGCTTTGGCCGAATAACTCCGAGCACAAAGCGGACATGTGACACCATTGACAAAATTGTAGGATATGGCTGTAGGTGGTCTAGCTTTAAGGTCATCACGCTTTAAGTCCAGCTGCGACCTTTTTGTCTCTTCTACATTGTATACTAGTCATCTATTTATTGTCGTATATGAAGATGAAATTAATTCATTGAGTCGACTCATTCAGGCAATCAAAATCTCATCTCCGAGTTTCGATTGGAAATTAAGACGTATATACTTTATGCCGCACGACCATAAAAATTTTGTTATAACTTTCCAACTACAGACATTTTTCATAAAAGCACTGGTTTTAAAGTTTCACGTATAACCGTAGCTTGATTAATAATTTAATTTGTTTAACGAATGACTATGGAAGATGTTTCAAGAGTTTTATTTTTTACTAAGATTGCTTCTAATTAGTGCTGTCTTCTCTGTTTACAGAGGACCGTAATTAATAAAGTACGTACATACTACTTAGGTACTATTAAGTCCAGCATTTTTGTAGACAGAGTCTATGAGTACCTACCTATTCAAATGTATAACTAGGTCACCGGGCGTATACAGACACATTTCCCCAAAATGAGGTATTCACGGAAATGGTATACATTGAATGGGACGCCTGTACCTCTGGCGCAATTTGTCTCTAAATACCCAAGCAAAAAATATTAGCCCCACAATGAGATATTTTAATACTTAACTACCCGAGTCATTCATAACTCTATTGCGACATGTACAATTTTTTTGTCGAACATTAGTCAATCTATTTTTTGGCCAATTATATAAGATATACATACATAACTTCCTGTTGACTAAAGTTCACATTGTCCTCGCTAAAGTAATATTTTACTTGCCATGTCTTTGTCGTCATGTGTCTGATATTCGGCCCTCAAAAGAAGACAAAAGCGGTCTGTCCCGGACTAACGATCTTGACACCGATATGCTATTGTCCACATAACTAACATTGTTCAATAGCTTCGATTTATGGCATCCCTTACGTCACGAGAGTGTACCAAGACTCAAATTCGCTATTATATTGATGAATGGCGAGTATTTGTTACAAGTCTTGGTGAATTCTGAAGTTTCGGCAAAAAGGTCCTATTTCAGCCGACCTTCAGAAAATATCGTAGGTATAGGTAAGTATGATATATTCTAAAGGCGAAACTGTTTTGATATATTATGTACCTACATGGTAAGACTGTTTGATATTGATACATGGCGGCTGAACATAATAAGCCCTTGATCGGTACAATGAATGGCCTTGAAGATAATGTCATAAACAACACGCTTGGGAACCCGGATTATGATGTTATTAACGAGTACTGGCACCATCCGATATCAGAAACAAAAGAAGGTTCTACATTTCCAGTTGACAGATGGCCGGAGATGAATTTCATTAATTTTGTTCACCTTGGCAAATTCAAAGAAATACGAATATCTTTTGGAACGTGATATTCCGAGGTATCAAAGAGATCAGTCATGTTTTCCTTTTATGAGAAGTTCAGCGGCCGCGATATTTTTATAACGCAATAACTCAATAAGGGTGTCAGGACACTTGCGCGAATAGTCTTTCGCGCGATTGGACTTTTGCGTGAACGGACTTTTGCGCGCCAGGACACTTAACGAATGGACTTTTACGCTAAAGGAAATAAAAAACCCAAGATTGAAAATGAAAATCCAAAACCAAAAATTTTCCTTGGAATCTCATTTTGACCTCCCATGATGAAAAAGTCGCGTAAATGTTTCTTCACGCAAGTGTCCTTTCGCGCAAAAGTCCATTCGCGCAAGTGTCCTGGCGCGCAGAAGTCCGTTCGCGCAAAAGTCCAATCGCCCATATTTCCGTTCGTGCAAAAGTCCATGCACGCATAATTGCCTTTTCGCGCAAGTGGGTTCGTGCAAGTGTCTTTCACTCAGTCCCAGATCCCTCAATAAGTATTGATTGATCGTTTGGTAACATCCGTGTGATTATTACTATACTATGTGACATTTATAATAGTATTTCATACAGTTGCAATACACAGAGATGTTTCATTAGACTACATAAGTGCATATCACCACATTACGTCAACTCTAATCTGGAGCGAACGGCTTCAGCGACACAACGTAATTGCGTTGCAAAAACAAACGATTACTTAACGCTTGCATCTCTAACGAAGCTATTAAATGCAATGTCACGTATTATTACAGTTTTTGCTAACAATACACAGGTATCACCCGTAACTGCTGACCTTACTCGTGGTCACAGATCCCTCGCTCGCCATTGGCAGTGATCTTGATAAATTTTTTCTCACGACTTTTTGTAACGCGGATTTTGTCAAACTTCTGTTTTTGTCCCGACAAAAAAGCAATAAGCGAGGTGAATCGTAAGTACCGTACCTTTATTGCGTTACAGAGCAATGATTCTTTTGAGAAAAAAAAGTGAGTTACGATTCCAATGTATTCATCTACCAATGCTCGCCTACGTAATTCAAAAGCTAATAAAAATTTTGATGGTTCTTTGTGCCGTGGAAAGGCAATTTGTAGCGATCAGCTTAGGCCCCTAGCACACGGCGTATTTTACGCACAGACGACGCGCTTTTCAGGAATGCGCATTTTCTGCGCCGTAGATGCCGATTTTTGCGTTTTTATAGATTCAAACGCGCGTAAAACGAGATACAAACGCGCGTGTGAAGCGCGTTCGAAACTCGTTTGAAGCCCGTACAAAGGGTCAAAGCCAGCATAAGCAGTGTTGTCTCAACCGACGCCATTGCACAACTGACGAGGCGTCTGTGACCAAAACGCGGAAGCCACAAGCGACTATAGCGCGTCTGTATCGCTGTATCTGCGCGTATATGCGCAGTAGACGTGCGTTTTACGATCGCTCCGTGTGCTTAGCGCGTTTCGTTTTCGGCGCGTATACGCGCGTCATCTGCGCGTCGTCTGCGCGTTTAAATACGCCGTGTGCTATGGGCCTTATGTGCGTGTTTTAAAATTATATTAACTTTACACTTAATCAGTTTTATTGGCGTAACAAAGTGAGCTTTTATTTTTGTTGACCATATTTCAAACTGCTTTTATTGCCGTCGAAGAACATTTTTTGAATTTAATTATTTATTATGAATATGTACCCACAAAATAGGACATAATAATTAAGATAGAGGAGCATAAAGGAGCATAACGTATATCTGACGTTTCTTCAATCAGCGTAGAAAAGACAAAACAGGAAAATTTTATTTATTTATTTAAACTTCATGTACATGTACATAGGCGGACTTAATGCCACAAGGCATTCTCTACCAGTCAACCTTTGGGTTAATAGGAAAACATAGTGATAGGGTACAAAAATGTCTAAAAAACTAAGTTCTTGTAAACAAGAATACAAACAAGAATACTTATATTGATACTAATACACATATACATATAAAATAAACTAATAGATATTTTATAAAATACCAAAAATTAAAAAGAAAATAACGAGAAACCTAATAATAATTATTATGACTAGACTTCAAATTAAGAGCGATTTAAATAGTAGTTACGAACTTTTCTTTTAAAAGTGAATTTGCTTTCAGCTTTCTTAACGCCAAGAGGTAGCACGTTCCAGAGCTTTACAGTCGAGATAGCGTAAGAATTTGACATAAAGCCTGTACGGTGTGAAGGAATTTGGAGAAGTAGATTCTTGGAAGCTCGAAGGTTACGACTATGAGAACTGCCCAACACTTTGAAATAAGTCTTTAGATTAAGGAGCACATGGATCGTTCATAATCGTGAAGAGCATGCAGAGAGATCTGAGGGACCTCCTGAGTCGGATAGGCAACCATTTAAGCTGAGAACGAAAGGAAGAAATGTGATCATATTATCATTATTTACTATTATCATTATTTTAATTAGAATATAATGAATTTTCGTTTGTTCTTGAGCTCTTAGAGAAACATTTTTCTCGTGATCATTATTTTTATTCAATTATCAATACACAGGAACCAAGGATTTTCTTTCTGTCGCGCATTCTAAAAATACATATATAGCATTGTCATGTCAAGTCCAGCACAAACAGGAAAAAAAAAACAACAATAAACAACAGTCAAAGGTCTAAACAAGCGTGTGAATCGTTAACCTAGCTCCGTAGTTTAATTTCCCATACAGTATGGTTGTCGAGTGGTGCTTGTTTTAAAACTCCGCCTCTGCGCAGGCGCTGCTGCCGTGTGAACGCCCCGACCTTGATGGCACGATACGTGTCGAGCTCGAGACGTTTTTGTACTATTTCCCCCTGATACTTATCTATCATAGCTATTAACATACATCCAGCACGCAATACAAGAATTTTCGACACTCGTATAAATCCCGAATTTGGTATTTCGACGTCTTGTTTGGGTAATGCTATGAGAATGTCTATTAACGTAATTCTTGTTAAGAGCTTATTGTTTCGGAAATATTGCTCTATTTATGTCGAAGTATCTTCAAGACTTTGAAATGAAAATCTTGTAATTGTGGTGTAACAGCAACATAGCAGATAATGTAAGGGCAACTCAAACGATTCCACAGAACTAGCATGCTTTATTTTGCTTAATTACTTAAGCAATATTTAGATTTCATACAATATATTTTAAAGGCCGTTGAATACGGTCAAAATTTACATGTTTAAGTACCCAAAACCTGTAACATTAAGCTAACCATCATGCGTTTACATAAACAAGTATTGCAAGAAAACCTTACAAATAATAGCTAGTTGGTCAGTTTCAGCTAATTTAGCAAGCAATGTTCAGTTATACATACAACTCGAATAGAAGAGTTTTAATAGGTACTATTAATACACATACAATCAGTGAAGCGTTAGAAATACTTTCCATTGTGATAGGCATACCTTCCATAAAAATGTGAGATAATAACGTACCTTCACTTAACATTGTTCAGTTATTAAGTCCCATTGTTCTTGAAGCCATTACGATAGCATCAATAATGGCCGCTAATCAGCACATATACATGTACTCGGATGCGTATTCACGCATTAACTTTGACCCAGACCGACTGGCGAATTCACGCACGCACGTGAATTAACCTTGGAAACGTACTGCCGATTCACACGATCAAAAACCTATTGAAAAATATCCAAAATTGCCATTTTATTAGCCATACGCAAAATGGTCAGTTGCCAACCCAACTCCATTAAAACGGAGTCCAAAATCTCATAAAATTTATGTTCGCGCATGACGTCGTAAATGCACCCTGTACGGAGAAATAAAACAAGTCCATAAAATTCGGGTGAAAGGGAATTCCTTTAACATACTGCAATAAACCGTTCTTTATCGGTATCGCTAAAAAATTCGCAACACTTTAGTAAATAAATTACGAATCTAAGAAGGAAGAGGTTATGTTTTATACGTCGTGAAATTGAATAAGGAACGCTCTCGTAGATATAGGGAGTCTCATCACTCATAATGTTTCCCAACCGTTCGAACAAAGGCTGTCCATTTCCGAAGGAGGTCCGCCACGCGTTATTGCGAGAACTATTCGAACGTAGTACTTGCGACATGCTCGTGACTGAACTGCGCGTGCTCCACTCCGAGTTACTACATAGCGATATGGAGACCTAGGTGCCTACCTATGGTGCCTATAAACAGGATATAGTACTGATTAAAACATACAGATATTTGTAAAGTGCAGCTGATGAGAAGATATATTGATACTGGCTGGTAATTGGAGTGCTGTATGTGCCAAACTGACATTTGGACGGTCGGCGCTATCATGACATAGACATGAGTGCTTTAATGAGCCACCTATTAGGTCCGGGTGGTGCAAATGACGCCGGTTCGCAATCAGTGCGGTCACGAGCGTGATTCCGCGCTGGGTCGTTGCGCCGCTCTTTGGTCGGATAATGTCCCATTGACAAATCCGCGGCGTTCACTGACAACACGGCACTTGCTTGAGTGTCCTTAATTATAGTACGCAATGAAACGCGTGTTGTGATTAACGGTAATGACGGTTTAACACACACGGCGCTGTCTGTTGTTACACTATTGTGTTAGTTTAATTGGGAATTTAGCGTAGGTGGCTGCTCATCCTCATCATCATCAGCAGATTAGAATAATCTCGATTATTATTTTGGTGTTAGGTACTCTACATCGGTGCAACCATTAGTTTAAGACTTGATTGAAAAACTCGTTACTTTTTAATATCATCGATAGCAGGAAGTGTGTTCTCTTTCCCAACGCTGCAATCGACATCAAATAATGTTTTATTTTCCTGTCGACTCGTGCCATCATTTTGTTATTTTATTTTTGATGCCACATTATTTCAATTACACATTACTATTCCCCGATTTCTATTACGAAATCTAATAAATTAAAATAAGGGCCAGGTTCATGAAGGCCTTGCACACACCTTCCCGTGTTTGTGTCATCAAAATGCATCGAAAGCATGAATATTTAAACCGTACATTTCCATTTACAATTGTTTAAATTTAAATATAAAATGTTAATTATAGCATTTATAGCTGGGCGGTAGCCAGCTTACGAATCAAGTTTCAAAACAAATGAAGAAAGACGTAAACGAATCGGTAATTTGTGAATGTTTTGCACGTAAAACTTATGCGCCGCTTTCTAAAATATACTTTTTAAACTGCAACTTTAAAATTCGTTTGTTGTATTCCGCGGTATTTAGATAAGCTAAAAAGGAGATAGAAAGTAGTTATGTAGAGCAAGCAAGTGTCTTTTGAGGTCCGTATAAGGATTTTTTGAGGTGCGCACCTGTTTTGTAAGTCGAAAATAAGTTTATGAAATATGTTTTTTTAAACGTTGCCTCACGCTAGGAATTTGTTCTGTATCGTGGGTGCGTTTACAAACATTTAAAGTCGCATACACAAACAACCAGACCTGTAGGCCGTACTAGTATTTGTTCCGTGAGGGAATCGAACCCTGGACACGCAGCGCAGCAGGCAATCGCTCAGCCACTGCGCCAACCGCGCCGTCGAATAACAGAAACACCCACCCTAACAATACACCCACAAATCGCCAGTTGTGTTTAAGACCTATGTAGTAGTAGACGAAGCCTATTACCATCGACCGGGCACTTATCCAGATTTCATGACTGCTACTGCGAACTTCCTGATGTAAAAACCGAATAACACTTTGGGATCTGGGAATCGAATGCAGGACCACTCATGCTCAACAGTCGCACTTGCGTCCACTAGACCAACGACGCAGTGCAGACCCATAATAAGTCTAAATAAAATAATATTAATCAATAGGGAATATGCATGAAATACAAAACTCTTCTTATTTATGAAAAATGCCTTGTTTAAGTTTCTAATACATCACTTATTTTACAATTTACTGTTTTATGTAGCATATTTTTGGTGAAACGGAACGCACTGACAAAACACACCGTCATCGATAACGCCGGTATTGACGTCAAAGTTCATTGGGTCAAAAAAACACTTATTTGAAAAGTGCTAAAAGTCTCACTAAAATTTCATTATAATACTGTTATTGCAATTTTGACTTGAATAAAGCTCATACAATTGGTAAAATTATTTTATTAAGGCCAAAAAATTAGATGTAAACAAGGCAAATTGTGGATAATGACGTCACATCATGGCCGCGACAGCTACGGACGTTTGAACTGTCGTAGAAAATTGCAGGAGTTTAATATTATTTTTGTGCGACAAGCAGTAGTTGAACTTAACTTTTAATACTTTTCTTGGGTTGATAGTACTGTATTTTATTGATTTATTGAAGAAAAAATTACGTGCATATTCCCTATAGTCACATGTATGACGGAGCATCACTGAAGACGGCTCGACCGATGTCGCTGTTTTTTTTTCTGTTGTATTCTTAATTTTCAGGTTTTTATAATATTAAACTTTTGATATTTTCGTTTTTCTCACGGTACTTATTTCTCATTTTCTTCATTTTATTTAATTGCACCCGTGCGAACCCGTGCAATTTGTACGGGACCGGTTAATGCAATGTGGCGACACTTAAGGGGAGGCCAGCAAGTGGACGTCTTTCGGCTGAAATGATGATAATATATTTTTTTTTGACATTACACACAGCGCCGAGCCACTAAGCAACGAGGCTTGTGTCGTGGACACCAGATAGTTGATATACTACATATATACTTTTTGTTTGTAAATACATACTTATTATATGTATATATAAACATCCATGACTTGGAAATAAATGTCCATGCTCATCACACAAACATTTGCTCCTACCGGGATTCGTATCCGGGACCCAACGAACGTAAGGCAGCCTCACTACCGCTGCGCCATTCGGGTCGTCAGAATTAATGATGACAGGTGCAAAGCCGAGACGGGGCGGATCGCTAGTTTATAATAAGTACAGAATACAAAAAAATTACAGACAACATGTTCTTATTTTGTTTGTTTTGTGTCTTACATAAGTAATGGACGGACGGAACGAATCACGCCGATGGTACACGGAAGTACATCCTGTAGTGAGTGAACCGTTTCCAGATGAAAAGATTTATGTGTTTGATGTAACGGTCACGATTGAAAAGGCGCTGATGTATCTCTTATGCGGCTGCTACCTTAACAAATGTCTACTGTTTTGGGATCCAATTCGCCTGTTGCAAGAATGTGTAAGGCCGTAAACGGCTACAGTGATGCAATTGATCTCCACTTTGACTCTTTTTCTAAACAAAAAGCCATTCTTAATCGTTTACCAAGCAACCCCTAGTCATAGTCAATTATTATTTCATTCTGTCAATTTCACCAATTTTACCGTAAGCATTTGTTTCATTGTATCAATTTTACCACTGTTATTATTATTATTATTTAATATATTTTCTCTTTAATGTTTAATAATTTACCAATTTATCAATTGTATTCAATATTGTTCAATTCTATCTCATGCTTTTCAATTTTAATCACTATTATTATTATATTATAAGTAATTTTAATTTTGTGTCGATCTTTATTTATAACTTATTAATTTTATCAATTCGCGTATTTAATATATTTTTTACTAATGTTGTCATTTTGATAAATTAATCGATTTTGTTATAATTCTGTTTTTACTATTCAAGTTTAATTAAATTTAATTGTATGTTGGCGCTTAGTAATTACTAAGTTAGCTTATCTTCCGAATTTTATTGTTTTGTGCATGTGGTGTTTACCTTTAAGTAATTGTTACGCTGTTATTTAACTTTAAGAATGAATTATGTCGCTGTATCCAGTGTGAACAATTGTTGGTAGACCTTTAATAAATAAATAAAATAAATGTCGTAAGTGGATTGAAGATTACGTCGTCGCGTTCAATTGGACTAATTGAACAAAGTGATTAAATTCATGGGATTGTTACTATGTGGTGACGGTGCAGTAATCACTTACTTTAAAGATACGTAGCAGTAGTCTACACTAATACATATTATAAAGAGGAAAGATTTGTATTTGTGTGTGTATGTTTGTAATGAATAAACTCAAAAACTACTGCGCCGATTTCAAAAATTCTTTCACCATTGGAAAGCCACGTCTTTACTGAGTAACATAGGCTATATTTTATTCCCGTACTCCTATGGGAACGGGAACTACGCGGGTGAAACCGCGTGACGTCCGCTAGTGTTATATATTTAAGAATAGTTTCAGTTTAGTACTGTTAGACTGACTCGTTGGTCTAGTGGTCGCCAGGGCGACTACTGGGCATGAGGTCTTGGGTTCGATTCCCAGGTCAGGCAAAGTGTTATTGGGTTTTTCCATCAGAAATTTCACAGTACCAGTCACGGGGTCTGGCAATTTTGGCAATAGGGTCGCCCCCTTTTACATGGGACTTAAATATAACTTACTAACCTAACCCTGGGAAAACAGTCGTAACCTTATGTTATATTCGAACAGTTACACATTTTTCTATGTATGCATCAGATCTTAGCGTGTTGAACTGAATAATATTATACTATGTATTCTGAAAAAATATGAAACAAATGCCTCCTAAATTAATATTATTATCTTGGTATCAGTTATTACATACTATAATAATACAATAACTAAAAATAATAAGTAAAAATAAACTAAAAGTAAATTCCTAATAACTAAAAATAAACTAAAAGTAAATTCCTAATAACTAAAAATAAACTAAAAGTAAATTCCTTATCCTTCGGTACACGAGTACCACACACACACCACAAGGAATTTTAAAACACCTTCAATTTTGTAGGTAGAATTTCCAAGCTGGCTGAGAGTATGACATCGCCTAAATTCTGTACCTATATTTTGGATTCACATAAATTATACAAGTATCCACGATAAAAATATCTTAATTTATTCTTTCAAGGCTTATCGTTAGCCTATGTAAATTCTACCCTTGTAATTGAATGAAATCCAGCCGGTCACCTGACCTCACTAATATTTGCCCAGCATTTACATGAATGTATGTAAAATGTGGTCTCCCGTGTTTTGTTTCTGATATACCTACTTCATGCTAATAACATGTTTTGCGTAAAACCATTATTTCGGCATGTCCGTACCATTATCGTGATTAATTCGTTATGTTGGTTTGGATGAGAAATTGAGAACTAATTTTAGCTGTTAGCACTTTTAGTCTCTTGTTATCTATTTAGATTCACTAATAGTTTTTTGTTTTTTTATCGCATTCAGAGTTTTCGATTTTATTATGAACCAAACTATTGTTTTTCCAGAATCCTAAATCTTATGAAAACTGTGGATACCAATTTAATAAACAAAATTCCACGAAATTCAAAAGCTATTTTACTACACAAAATAAAACGACCAATAACAAGCTTATCTATTAATACCTAATATACACTCGAGAGCAATGAATCCGGGTCACTTAAAGAATCCTTAAAATCTCGGAAACTAAAAATGCTAGGTTAATGCAATAAATTATATTTAATAGACAATGTAATACTCCTTAAATGAAGGTATTAAAACTTCTTAGTTATTGTATAGTTATATCATAAAAGAATCAAATTTGAAAAAGGGCCACTTTCGAAGATGGAACTACGAAATTACAGCATTTGGTTTTGCTTTTGTTTGTAATCTGTCATTTATGTGGGTACATAAACCATGTTGATAGTGCTCTATATTCATTATTCAAGCTGAAATTATGTCGCTTACGCCTGAAGAATGCACCAGAATACTTACAATGCTGGAAACCGGCCGGAGTCAGCGCGATACAGCCAGGACTGTCGGTGTGTCGCTGTCAACAGTACAAAGAGTTCTCCGACGTTACGAAGAAACTGGTTCTAACCTACGCAGACCAGGAACGGGCAGAACCAGATGTACCACAGCACGAGAAGACCGATACTTGGTGAACACCATGCTTCGAAATCGCTTTCTCACAGGAACTGAACTCACAAATCAGTTTCGACGCCTCGGAGGAAGTAACCCAAGTGCATGGACAGTAAGACGTCGGCTTGCTGAATCTAACTTAAAACCCCTTAGACCTGCAAACGGCCCTAAACTGGAGCGTGGGCATCGTATTTCAAGACTAAGATATGCCCAGAGCCACGTAAATTGGAGTATTGAAGATTGGTCAAAAGTTATGTTCTCCGACGAATCAAAATGTATGCTCTACAAGCACGATGGAAGACACAGAGTGTATCGAAGACCAGGGGAAAGATTCAAGCAAGCATGCATCGAAGAAAAAGTAGCCTACGGTGGTGGGTCTGTACTTGTGTGGGCCGGAATTTCTTCTGAAAGTCGCACAGAGCTGGTGATCATAGAAAACGGCTCTTTAACTAGCGTAAGATATGTGGAAGAAATCCTCAATGATCACGTTGGTCCATTTATGGTCAATTTAGGTGAGGATGCTATATTTATGCATGACAATGCCCGACCTCATACAGGTAGGATTGTGAATGACTACCTTCAAGAGATGAACATTACTCGTATGGAGTGGCCAGCGCGCAGCCCGGATATCAACCCGATCGAGCATGCTTGGGACGAGCTAGGCAGATGCGTAAAACAACGAAACCCTCCCCCAATCACGCTTCGTGAGCTCAAAATTGCTCTCACAGAGGAATGGGAGAATATTCCCCAAAATCGTATAAGGAACTTGGTGTACAGCATGCCAAACCGCGTAAACGCAGTAATGGAAGCACGAGGAGGCAATACGAAGTATTAAAATTCAAGAAAATCGTAATAAAGATCAAAAATTTCATGTTTCCTATTTTTGTTTTAAGGAGAGATCAGCAGTTTTTTTCTTTATGTAATTTTATGTTAATAAAATGTATGGTGACTCATATTTTTTTTACTTTCATTTAAGGAGTATTACATTGTCTATTAAATACAATTTATTGCATTAACCTATCATTTTTAGTTTCCGAGATTTTTAACATTCTTTAAGTGACCCGGATTCATTGCTCTCGAGTGTAGTCAACATAATTGGCAGGTAACATTATACCTACAGTACATAAGTAGGTACTACTAATTACTACGAACATCATTATCATTCAAAACTATCGATAAAATTCCAAATTCATATCACGACTCTATCAGGCATCGCTATTTTAAATTTTTAATATCAAACCATTAGCTGTTCCCAAATCGGTGCGATCATTACAATAACAACAACACTGAATGTTTATATCGATTAGAATGACAATCAAATCGATTATAACGATACTACCATTCGATTCGACCTTAACCTATAACAATCGGAGTCAAAGTGTCCTCACACTTCCTTATTCAGATGGAGGTGTACGCTGCATTGTAATGTGATATGAAATGCGGGGCAAGGATGTGAACCGATACTCGATCGAAGTATCTAATCGATTGCGTTTCATGCATCTCGATAAGGTATATTATAAGATATTTATAATGAGAGAAATGATAAATTATTATTTTACTTTGTATTTGTTAAAACTTTTTGTTACAGATATCTCCATATATATTTTATGTTTTTTTTTTTAAGTCAAGCATCTCTCAACGTGGTTTTTGTCGTCTACAAGTTTTTTAATAGAAAAACTGTCAAGCACCCAACACTTATTTGCAGGAGTTTTGCTAGGTATAGTTAAAAGATTTCTGTATTTGCGTAAGTGAATTATTATGCATCGTCAACCTTGCCATAAGATAGAGATCAACTCAGCCTAATACTTAATCAACATACTTACATACTCATACACGCACGCCGGCTGCGAATATATCTGTCCTATCTGACTGCCAACTCAATAATGAATATTAGAATAAAATCAGAAACCAAAATAAATAGAGTAAATAGAGCTTATTGCTTGTAATGTAACCTGATGGTAATTATAAAGCCTTCCAGTCAGTGGTCCCTTGGCGCACCCTAATGAGCAATCCCGAAGTTATTCCGTTAGGTTGGTATGGCGTACCCGTGTGAGTATGTGATGCCAACCGCAAAGAAACTAGACAGCGAATATGTACAATATGTATATGATGATTGAGGTATAATTTGTGTCTATACATTCACTTGTTTATGGCCCTGGTAGAGGCAAGGGATGTTACAAAAGAAAAGAAGTTCTATTTGAAATAGACAGTACCTACTCATTCTTTGAGAACTATACGTAGTTCTCGGGAGGGTATATAAGGATCAGATTCCAGTCTAACCGGACGCAGCCGAATATCGCTTTTTACCTGGAGCGACAGCCTATCTGACCTCCAGGACCCAGTTACCGGGTAATACATCATAACCCCTTTGGTGGTCAGACTTTGGGTCTGTTGACTACCCATCATCATCATCATCATTTCAGCCGAAAGATGTCCACTGCTGGACATAGGCCTCCCCCAAGTGTCGCCACATTGATCGGACCCGTGCGACTCGCATCCAACGGATTCCCGCAACCTTCACCAGGTCATCGGTCCACCTAGTGAGAGGTCTTCCAACGCATCGTCTTGAGACGCAAGACATTGCGTTGAGTTGAGTTGATCATTTCTAGATCATTGACAGTCAGTAGACCAGGGGGGAATGGATGGTCACCCAAACATGGATAGATCGTGGCAAGCGTGGCTTCACCTTCAGACTGACCTTGGTAGAATGTAGAAGCTAACGAACCTTATTACTAAATTATAATCAGTTACATACGCACAGGCAAGGGTGTGACCCATGTCAGAGTTAATCAAATAACAGCAAATAGCATTACCTCGCGTGTAGGTCCTACGTTTTATAGCAGTTCCCTTACGTGTTTCCATGATTAGGCGATAAAAACGTATGTGTTACCTGAAACAAATAAAAACGTTGTTTAATATATGTTTAATGTCGCCCATATAAACGTGGAATAGGTTTTTCAATAGTCATAAACGCAACTGGTACTGCGAGTGCGAATGGTACTTGATTACTTTTTAGATGTGAAGAGTTTTTTGAGAATTTTCGGGGTGTTTTATCAATCGAAAAGCTAAAGTATAGACAAAATCCAAATTTCTTCTTCTCATACGAAGAAATCTATCAGGAATTTCTCAGCAATAGAGTCTGGATTTGTAACCGGTTGATGGCAGTAGGGTCACCAAAAATATTAAATATATAAAAATAAATATAAAATTTTGGTACTATTAGGTTTACCTCTGTCTAACCCTTAAGGGATTACAGCCGTGATTCAATTTTTATTTTTGTTAATCCATATTGTCCCACTCCTGAGCAAAGCCCCGCCCCCCTATTCCTTCCACTTTTCACGATGATGTGCTTCTTTTAGCCAATTCACGATGGTGAAGTAATAATCCAAGAATTCTTTATCCTAAAAAATAAATCCAGGAATAATAGGTACATGAAAAAACTATCCAACACAACGCCTTTCTATAATTATTTAAATAGAAAAAAGCTAAGTGCGACTACAGGCGAATCACAAAGGGTTGGAAAAGTGCTGTGAAATCTGATAAGGCTGTCGGGAAAATCAACGCCGATAATGTACAGGAACGAGCTAAGTTTTAAAAAGGAGGTACTATCGTGGACAATCTCGTGTGATCACCACTAAGCTATTTTTTGCTTGCACTCGCAACATAGAAACGCTCTCTAGCCCCGCCCCGTTGATTTTGCATAGAAATAATGAATGAAAGATAAAACCGATCGACCGAGCGCACTGACGCCAAACGAGAGTTATTGTTATTTTGCACGCCAAATTCACGCTTTCCTAATAGGTCTAAACTTTAAGGGGGCGTGGCTCGGCGCCTCCGCATGATTTAAGCGATTTTTTTTTAACTGATCAGGCGGAGAAGACCACGACTGTACATAACACCCAGCTCAAATGACACCTCCTTTCTTGTCAACATAACAAGAAATGAATATACCTATACTTCAGCCAACTTATCTGTGCAGGCGGGAAAACACAATAATACAAATAAATGTAGCAAGTTTGACATATCGATGCATATTTTCTTGACAAGTAGCGCCACCTTGAACTGCACACTTAAAGTGGTCATACAGTAATGCCCCTTTTTGCAGTCATACTAAGCGACATTTTATAATATTGTACGTTTCAGTTGGAATGTCAACTTTCGGCGTTGAACCGAGTGCTTTAAATCCAATAAAGCGTTTTTATTTAGCTGTCGCCTAATGTTAGTGAAAAGAGGATAAACGGTCCATGTTCAACGATGCCTAACTGCCCACCCACTTTGGTTTTGTCAATCGATTTTGATGAGAGAAAGTTTTTCCCGACAACAAACTTAGATATTGAAATACTTGAATTCGAATGTCCGAGTTTATTGATCATACAGAACTAACTAGACAAAATTACTTTCAACTTCAATATCCGATTTAGCGACCGATGATATCAATCCCGAAACAATTTATTGACAAATTGGAATAACCCCCTCACCCCTCAACGAACGCCTGAATAAAAGCACGCTAGTTGATTGATTTTCAACTTTTGCTACAGACCCGAGAGTTGAAAATCTAACAGCCGCTTGGTGCCGCTTAGTACAAGTTTCCAGCGCATCAAGTTACTACAAACTGTCAAATATTTCGTTCATTCGATTTTGAACTTGACCGTCAACATTTTATGGTTTAAAATCATTTGGAGAAATTTGATAGTTTGTGGTAACATGGGCTGGCAACTGTACAAAACGGGCATACGTTTAGTCTTGGTTCACCCAGACCAAAGATCCAAACGCTCAATTGATGTTTAATCAGGTCATTGATATTAACGAAACTTACTCCCAAAAGCAATCTAGTTTGCGTCTAAAGTTATGATTATAACTTATTTATGAGTCATAACGCGCCATGGTACGTATAACAATTACGTATAAAGTCACTAGGGCGTAACTTGGTAGGTGTGAGTTACGTAATATTACCGTGCTTAGTTATTACTTAGTGATCGCTCACTGGCAAGTAGATCAAGTTAGTCATGTTTTTATTTTATGGCGGCGGAGTTAAAAGGATGGGCTATTGTATTGCTTGTTTGGATTCTGGTGTCTTTGGTTCTGAGTACTTATTTATATCGTTAGGTTCCTAAATTATTAAGAATTATTTATTACAAGATGGTTATAAACGATTTTTCTGTTCACTTTACATTTAATATTCTATTAAGCACAGTGAAGAGAAAAATCGTTTATAACCATCTTGTAATAAATAATTCTGTCTAATCTGCATGCAGAATTAAGGTTGGTCCCAAAGTAGGAAGTCAAAATAGACAACTTATTACTTAGATGTGGCAAGTTTTTCTACTTATTATGATTTCTTATACTACAAATAGTCTAGAGCTTTTCAGAATTTACAAAAACTTACCAAAATATTCTGAGTTACAATATGATATGCACATTGGTCAACAAACCTGGGACTGAGTAAATAAATAAATAAATATCGCTGGACATTAACACACAGCGCCATCTAGTGCCACACTAAGCAACGAGGCTTGTGTCGTGGACACCAGATAGTTGATATACTACATATATACTTTTTGTTTGTAAATACATACTTATTATACATATAAACATCCATGACTCGGAAACTAATGTCCATGCTCACCACACAAACATTTGCTTCAACCGGGATTCGAACCCGGGACCCTAAGAACGTAAGGCAGCCTCACTACCGCTGCGCCATTTGGGTCGTCAGAACGAGAGTAGAACTCAACACACTAATACTTTACACAAGAACTCGTCTATAAACTTAATGAGTTCGTAGCCTTTTAGCAAATAAGGTGTAATATCCTTCGTCGAGTTTCAATTAGTCTACCTACAATTTATACCTACACTTTGAAGACAGCTGCAACGCAATCACAGCCTTTATTGAACTTATAATTTCAACAAAGGAACTTCGCTTCGCTCCAAGTATAATATTTAATTAGACCACTATCACTTGGAGGGAATGTTCTAGTTTCATTTGTTATGTTTGAATAATATCTTGTCGCGAGTCTTGTTCTTTACTTAAGAAAATATCTTTGTTTATGTTCATTTCTTCAATAAATCTCCCTATCTATTTTAATTTAGATATGTGACGCTCTGAAAAACTCCTGAATTATTTTTCTTAGATGTCTTTCTATCGTAGAGAAGAGTGACAGGCTATGTGGGAGCCCTGTGCCCAGCAGTGGGACAATACAGTTTAAAAGAAAAAAGAAAAAAAAAGCGTTTCCATATGTTTTATAAAAGAAAAAAAAGAAAAGAAAAACCTGTCTGATTCTTTTTGTCGAGCGTTCTGTGATTCGACGTGGACTATAAGGATACGCGCCTTTTCTGATTCCTTTATCTATTGTTTAGGTACTGCCAATGTATCCAACACTAAAGCGTCCAAAAAAAAAAACAAATTCTACTCGGACGCTCGACGGCAATACGAATCTTGTTTACTATGTGCAATATCAATCAATAGTCGATCAATTAAGAGAAAACAAACAGATTGCTAAACTTAACCGACAGCTGTCGATACGATTACATTTACATAACCTCTAGTTAAAGCCTTCAATCCTGGTTACTCAGATTGTTTTCTTGAATCTATTGCATTCTTTGTTATACAGGTTCAAGTTACAAAGTAATTAGTGACCGACGAAAAAATGCGAAGTTTCGTGTAGAATTAGATGCGGCTGTTTTGTTTCGCAAAAACGAACCATATGTTTTGCACATAAGTAATAAATTGACGTAACGTTTATGGACGCTTTAGTTCCACTCCATTATCTTTTGTTAGGCGTCATGGAGGTTTGAGCTTTCAAACGTTTGTAAGTTCCGCTGTAACTTTCATTTGTGATCTTTTGTTTGTCTGTTTGTCTTTCTATCTGTCTATACATCATGGTATGAATAGGAAACGCAGATGGCGGTATCACTTCATGACATAACATATCATTACGCCAGTAATCTCCGAAGAGCTAGGCAGACGTTAGTTAGTTAGGTTTACCCGTAAGCGCTACAGCACAATATAGACAAGACTGTCTTAAGACAGACAATTACCCTACTAGAGCGAGCGAGAATACATACTCTGTCTCGCTCGCACTAGAAGGGCAATTGTCTGTCGCACACTATAGACAAGACTATCTTTACCGCCCTAAATAGTAAACACTTTTAGAAAAGTTCCTTGTAATGGGGCGGGCTTATTTCTATCAACCAGGCAAAAATCTAGACTCTGCAGCTGTTATTGAGAAATTCCTGATCGAAAAACCCAATAACACTTTGCCTGACCTAAGAATCGAACCCAGGCCCTCACGCTCAGCAGTAGAACTTGCAACCACTAGACCAACAACAAGGAAGACCAGTCGAGTTTATGACATAAGGCATTAGCAAAGAAAACTAACTGCGGCAATATCTATTATTTAATAGGTACGTGGCCATCAATTTGCCTAATCATAGACGAAGGCATGGCAATGGGAGCATGACCATCAAAAGCGGAAGATAGCTTAGATTAAGAAAAAAAAGAATCACCTCGAAAACCTAACGTAGCGGAAAAGGTTTTGTTTGACGGTGCTTGCATTTACTATGATTTTGTTGGTATAATAGGACGTTTTTCAAAGATTAAGGTCATTAAAATTAAATAACATATACCACGCCTGTAATCCCAGAAGGTTTAAGGCAAAGCAAAGCAAAAGCAAAGGGTGTACCTAATAGTACACCCACATTTCGCACATTTTGGGGGCAAGCCCATAGCCATCAGACGAGTACTAATCCAGACTCCATGTCTTTTTTTTTTACTTAGCCTATATTGTCCCATTAAATAAATAAAATAAAATAAAAGCATTTATTTCAGGTCCGAATCCCATATTATTATTATATTAATAATATGGGTATGGTGGGTGGGTGTGGGTGTTAGTAATATGGGTTTTATTATTATAATTTTTTATTTATTATTATTTTTTCATTTTTTTTTTATATTATTATTATTTACCCATTGCTGGGCAAAGGCCTCCTCCATAGCCTTCCACTATTCTCTACATGCGGCTTTCTCCGGCCAATCTCTAACAAACGCCTCTAAGTCGTTACGCCAGCGTTTTCTAGGCTTCCCTCGGCGACGAAGCCCGTCTTCTGGCACCCACTGTGTGACGACTCTGACCTATCGGTCTTGATGCATTCTACAGACATGGCCTGCCTACTCCCACTTCAACCCAGCAGTCTTGTTACCCACATCAGCGATTTCAATTTTGGTGCGTATTGTGGTATTACGAATTCTGTCGCTCAGCTAAATTCCTAACACGCTACGCTCCATCGCCCTTTGGCAAACCTTGAGTTTGGACTTTTGCGCTTCAGTCAATGACCAAGTTTGAGCACCATAGGTTAGGATGGGCAGAATGCACATGTCGATGAGTTTGCGCTTCAGGGATAAAGGTAAGTCATCCTTCATCAGCGACTTCATGGATCATTAGCTCTTCCTGGCGTTCTCAACTCGGCGGTCGAATTCTCTGTCTTGCCTGCAGGCTTAGCCAAGTTGACAATCTACAATCGTTAACGCTAGTAGAAAACGAATCAAATGTATGGGAATGACATCATCTCAACGTTAAATCACGTGATCAACACAAACGAATAGAAAATTCGTAGACAAGTTTACATCGTCCAAATGATAGAATAGAATGTTATCGTTACTATAATGCTGATCGCTATACGCTCACCATAGACTGCAGTGTAGTTTTTTTCTACAGACATTAGAGAATGAGCGATCGACTCAGTCGTGTCAACTTGGCTACCAATTTAGCGCTTTCTACAATCGCTTACGCCGAGGCGTTAACGATTGTAGAAAGAGAATCGATATGAAACGTTTGTAACTTGGCTGGGCCTGCTGTTTTCGAAGGAAACTAGCTGGCCCAAATAAATGTACTTATCGACGTAGTAAATTTCTTGCCCATCTACCTCAACCCTACTTTTTGTGTGACTCCCTGGCTACTACTAAAAAAATCCTGATGGGAAAAACCCAATAACACTTTGCCCGAACTGGGCATCGAACCCAGGACCTCATGCACAGCAGTCCAGCTTGAAACGCTATACCAAACTCAAAAAATAAATATTTTCAAATGTTGAAAAATAACATTCCTACTTCTAGATCAGCAGAAAGTAGAAAGTCGTATCTCTATCTCGCTCGATTTCGTAATTTCCAAAAAAGATAGACATACGACTTTCCGAACCGAAAATCGAATCGAAGCGTTGTGAATAAGGGGCCAGATGCCAAAACCTAAAAAAAATAAAACAAACAAACAAAGTGCTCATGGAACACATTCATCTGCGTCCAACCAAAATATCACACACACCGTTATTTGCCAAGTGTTGATCAGTTCAGAATTCCACAACAATCTTCATTTCGCCAGACAATGTAATAGAACCTAAATTACTCTTAACCAGTTAACCGGTTTCTTTCTTCAACTTTTCTTATTTAAAAAAATATTTAAAGCCAATTCTTTCAGGCCATAGAAAAAACCTTTTAAGGTGAAAGCGCCAGGATAGCCCGCGAAATTAAAATTTCCTTACGTTTTTTATTATTTTTTCATGAAGTAATCATTCATTAGGATTAAATAAACTTAGAGGGATGTATTTATGCTTTTAGTGAATGATTATAATTCTGTGAATATATAATACAGGGTGTAAACGGACCCTTCACGAAGCCGTCAACTAAGCATTCTGTTCATCAAACCAAGTAACTTTACGCAAAAATTATTGCTGGGAAACGACTTTTTTTTTGGGTGAAAAATCACGTTTAACAGTAGGACTCAATGTAACACACTCAAAACATCGTGCTGATGGATTGATTTAATAACACGGGGAAGATGGAGGTGTTTAAAGTAAAGTTCATACATTAAAAACATGTATTTAAAAAAGGATTTGTGAAAAAGTTGGAACTTTGACCGCCAATAACTTCGTAACTAGAAGGTTCCCAGGTATGGTCTAAAACAAAAAAAATATCACAATGACGGGGAGAACAAATGCCTTTCGGCTTCGTTAAGGGTATTTTTACACCCTATAAATGTCACGGTCGCGACTCATATTAATTAATTTGTTCATCGTTCAGCCTGACACTGAACTGCAAATTTGAAATTCGCGGGCCAGCCTAGCGCTTCCCCCTTATTCAACCTCATTTTTCAAACGAGTTAGCTAGGTTCACTTTTCCAATAACCCTGTATCACTATTATCGTCATGTGATTGGCGGTGTGGCTGTGATAGACAGCTCATTCAACGCACGTCCCCAAGACTACGTGCGACCAATACCAAGCAAGCATTTGAATAATTGTCCGTCTGATTGATACCTTTGATTGATAATAATAATAGATATTTAGTTTGGATATTACTCTTTTTTTATGTTGGTTTGAACTGTCTCCCACTGGCAAATGCCTCTCCCATTCCTTCTACTTCTATTTCTTTATATTCTATTAGGTTGTTATTAAGAAATTGGAGATGATGAATCAGGGTCAATTGTAGCATTTGGCAAAAGTAAGATATGATTCTAGAACCCCCGAGTAAAAGTTTTTAGTAGGTTATAAAAAAAAACTGCTGTTTCATACAGAAAGTGTCAATAAGTATGTATTTACAAACAAAAAGTATCAACTCTCTGGTGTCCACGACACAAGCCTCGTTGCTTATTGTGGAACTAGATGGCGGTGTGTGTAAAATCCAGTGATATTTATATTTATTTAAATTTTACCTACACGGTCAAAATAAACGGAAACGGAACTTCTTTTCAACTCTCCAAAGCAACTAACTATGTGTATATCATCAATAAATATTTAACCATTGTTTAACATTAACACACCTGTGCATCTTATTAGGATATGCAGTATAAATAACTACTAAGTATGGAATTCTCCTTACAAGGCAGACAGATATGGATCACTATGAAACATAATATTTGATATAGCACATCAAACGGATTGCTTTTATGGATCAGCTTTATTCAATCCATCATACAATGTTTGTAGCTGGCTACTTGCGAGTAAAGTGATTCCCTTCATCTTTTTAGTATGATAGAGCAGGGCCCAGATGAGCAGGTATGGCTAACAAAAGACACAGTATTTAAGCAGGTTGATATATTCATATTAAGGTGGATGCTCCAGGGTAGCCCGCGAAATTCAAATTTTCTTAAGTTTTTTGCAATTTGCAGGTCAGTGTCAGACTTTTTCAAGGTCAAATTCATTTCTGCACCTTTATGCGCTTGGAGGGTTGTATTGATGATTTTGATGATTACAATTCTGTAACCACATACGTGTTACAACCGCGATTCATATTTTAATCAACATACAACCTGACACTGACCTGCTAATTGCAAAAAACGTGAGAAAATTTGAATTTCGCGGGCTACCCTGGAGCATCCACCTTAAAGAGAAATAAAATGATCATCATCAGGGCATAGATTAGTTAGATCCAATGCAAAATACGTAGTAGAAATCATAAAAAAAGCTTGATGTTTTAAAACAAAATAAGTACTTTTACCAACGATATATTTATTTTTCTTGACATTTGAGGTCAAAGTTAGACCGTGATTAAACGATTGATTACTGTAAGTAAGTTCTAAGGTGAATATGTAATAGATTAATCACAGAAAAATGGCATAAAATGTGAGTAGTAAAGTTATTTACATTAGAGATACGACACATAACAAATAAATCTTTAAATACGCCCTCAACAGCAGATAAAGAGTAAACTAAACGAGATACTTATACATCATAATGTTTGATCTGGTCGACGAGCAAGTTTCCAGGTCAAGTGCGAACGCCGAACGGTACCCAGCAATTACATAAACGGGTTTACACAAAATCGCGGTAACGATACTTCTTGTATTTAACCTCCGCGAACTGTGTGTGTGTAATATGGAACAATTCGACTTGGTACAGTTTTCAGTTATCCGTCAATGCGGGCCATAAATACCTTGTTTCTTTTTGATATCTTATTTTCTTGGAAACGTACGGTGTTTATAGTTTTTGGGGCCTTGTTGTTGCCGAGTGTTTTACAGTAGGTTTTACGTTGTTGTTTTTTCAGTGGTGAGAGAAATGGTTTTGCTCCGGTTTTTGTAATTGAACATATTTTGCTTTTATCGACCAAGTTATTAGCATATTTTTACTGTGAAATAAATTACTCTATCGCCGATTTACTTGATTTCAATTCATATGAATTGATTCTGTGAACGTTTTTGCAATTTGCAATAAACATAAAAAGCAACAACAGCAAATTCAATCCCAGATTGAAATACTCTTGAAAGCGCTTTAAAGTTCAAGGTAACAATGTATTACAATGAAAAGCGATTTAGAATCGTATTCACACATTTACATGTGCATTCGATTCTATAAATCAGCTCTTTTAGAGAGTAACAACATAAAATTGGTATGTATTAGTGAAACTGGGTCGCGTTTCGTATTCGCGGTGAATCCATTTCGCAGTGTTGTGTTCTGTGGCCATTGTCTCATGTTCCGTGATGCTACCACTCCTTCCGTTTGCATTAACTATTCGCACATTTTTGTTCCATTTTCTTTTGTTTCGGACGAAAAGCCTGAATAATTATCCTCTCCAATTAAAAGTGCGTTTGTTGCAATGTTTTTGTTGTTGTCTTTGAAGGTGCATGTTGGCTTACATAACATCATGCTTGGAATCCCTGAAAGGTCAGGCACAGGTGTAAGTGTAACATACAGGTTGTAAACCACCCCATCACGAAGCCGTCAACCAAGCATGCTGTACATAAAACTAAGTACCTAACTTTACGCAAAAATTATTGCTGTGAAACGACTTTCTTTTTTGGGGTGAAAAATCATGTTTTGTGGTAGAACTCAATGTAACGCACTCAAAACATTGTGGCGAAGGATGGATTGAATAGTACGGAGGTCGTTGAGGTGTTTAAAATCTTACACCTTCTTTATAAATACCCCCACTCACTTTTGGGGGTATTTTGTTTTATCAGAAGATACCTAGGTATTATATAAATAGTTTATCAAAGATTTGGTTAGCAGTAAACAAACATGTTGAGCAGTCTCTATAAAAATGTCAGTCTTCTCTTTGAAAAGACCTTTTGACTATTTACTCTGGTACCAAATTGTTTATTTAGGAAGTGTCAAAACAGCTATGTTTTATCTTATCCATAAGATATGACATATGGATGGACAGTAAACCGCAAAATGTGGTGCCCATAACAAGAAACAGGAAGTGACGAAAAAAAGTTTACAAAAACTATATTTAAATGTTAGGTTGACCACCCAGTGTATACTCAAAAATAACAAAATCGTATGGAAGAATAATTATCATTATATAACTAAAGATTTCGGATACTGTACAGTACAGTCCTCAAAGTATATTAAAAAATGTTGTTTACGAAGCTATAAGTACCTTTAACCTTCCTAATACAAATAAAATGAAAATAACTAAATGTGTTTACCATTTATGCAGATTTATTTTTATTTTAACCTACTTTAAAAGAACCTTATTAAGTTGCCCAGCCCTTCTATCGAGAAAGCTAAAAAAAAAAGCTAAGAAATAAATATTTCTAGGCACAAGTCATAAGCAAGAGCGAGGGTCCTTCGGAATACCAACAACTAACTTATTTATGGAACTAAGAATAATAATTAGCTGTAAAACAAAAAAATACTTATAGAACTTCCGTTTTATATAACTTTAGCCCAGACGCTTTTAGGTTATTTTCCTAAAATTCTTAATTAATGATTTACCTACCACACACAGTGGAGGTACCTACTTACTTATATCTACATCATCATAATTATTTCAGCCGAAAGACGTCCACTGCTGGACATAGGCCTCCCCCAAGTGTCGCCACATTGACCGGTCCCGTGCGACTCGCATCCAGCGGATTTCCGCAACCTATCTACATGGATAACATTAATTATGTCCCTAACGGCCAACAGCAATCAAAACGAAAGTGAAAATAATAAAAAAAGGATTTATTCTTCCGAACATTAAGATGATTTATTTACAAAATATCCTCTTCCCTACACCCTCGATAGCTGCTGTGATTGGCGCCTAGCCAAAACACATATATAGTATCCTGTTTAATCATTCTTATTCAAAACTTGTGTATTTACCGTTCTCACCGGAAAGGAAAGTTTTGGACAATAGCCTGTACAAACAAATAAAATGTATTTCTAACTATTTAAATCTTACAAGAGAAGCTGCATGTTTATTTTATGATCTCCGCCTGAATAATAGCATTTAAATGTGTTTTTACTGACGCAGGCTAAGCATTATCAATGCAAAAGATTTTATTTACATTCATTCATTGCCATTTTAGATTTTATATATGTATTTTTTTCATATCGTGATCAGGGAGGTTTAAAATCTATGGACTTGTACTATGAGAGAGCAGTTAATCCGCAGGCGCATGTCATAACACGCCTGTTATACCAGAAGGGTTAGGCAGAGGATCTATTAGTACACTAACATTTTGCCAGTAATGTTCAAATCCCATGTAATAGGTCGAGCCTATTGTCATAAACCGGGCACATATTGAGACTCCGTGACTGTTACTGAGAAATTCTTATTAGAAAAACCTAATAACACTTTTGTCCGACTTGGGAATCGAACCCCCTCGTTCTCGCGTTCGCGGCCAGTGGCCCACGAGGCAGTGTTATTTCATGTTTTCACTATAATTTCCAAAACAATTATAATGCCGTATTAGGAATGTTACGTTAACCGTTACCTGCTAAAATATTGAATGGCGACCAATTTTGTTCGATGACGTAATTGAAAGTAATTGATTTTCGGCTTTCGGCTTTCGAAATTAAGTGTTTATTATGAATAGTTTATTAAAAACGTGCGTTTGATGAATAAAATCGTATTTTTAATGTCTGTGCATTCTAACGTATAATTTTGTTGTGCCTGTATATTAAAACAGTTGTGTGAGAGCGAACAATTATTGGAAACAATGAGTGGTTCCGAAGACCCGTTCGACCGGTCGTTGTATGAGGAATACGTTTCTTCCTTGAGTTCAAGTTAGTGTTGTACGAACCGTTCCGATACTTTATGTTTAAAGAATCGATACCTACGATATGATTGCGACAATCCGATATTTATGAAACAGTTCTTGGATCGATACAAAAGTAACGGTTTCGGAATGATTGTATCGCA
Organism: Xestia rhomboidea; assembly: GCA_963853795.1. Taxonomy (NCBI): domain Eukaryota; kingdom Metazoa; phylum Arthropoda; class Insecta; order Lepidoptera; family Noctuidae; genus Xestia; species Xestia rhomboidea. The sequence continues at coordinate 10,804,516 of OY970763.1, read as the reverse complement.
CAATCTTATCGTATCGTACAAAATTGTAATAAATTGCATGATCAGTCCAATTTAAAGTATATAAAAGAGTACCTGGTATTTTGCTTTACCTTTTTATATAGAATGTCACTCAATATTCAAGCATAACTTAAACTAGATTCCAGCCATTTTGTAAATCGATACCACTTGGTAAGACTGGTTGTCAGACTTCCATCAGGCCACTCACTACCTGTAACGACTGTCAAAGATCATCAAATAACAAATGGGACCAACGACTTTCCGAGGCACAGAGGAAACTTAGTATGTAATGAGTTGTCACCCATCCAAGGCCCAACGTATTATACTTTGGAGTATCGATATAAATGGAATCCCTAGTTCAAGCTATCGTACCTTGCCTTGACTTTGTTACCTCAACTGCGAGTAGCATTACACTATCTACATCTTGGACAAGGACGTTTGAAAACGGAATACGATAGTATATATAGCCGATAGCTTTCTCGTTAAAACTCGTGCTTGTGCGTTAGTCAATACTGTCCGAAGTTTATGGGTGGAGTTTGTATGAAAACTTCGACCATAATAATCTTTGTCTTGATGGTGAGTATAGTGCTCACAACCAGCGTGCGTGTGTGATCAGATGTATGGACGAGCAAAAGAAGGATTTAAGGATCCTACAAACCCTTTGGAAAAAAACTTCAATTTATGTATGGTTTACCGGTCTTGACTAAAATTCATTTGCCAAATAACACATCGACCACATTTCTGTTTGCTTTATCCTGAAAGTATAACAAGTATGGACTTACATTTTTACAATAGAAACACGAGTTAAGGCGACTACAGGAGCTAAATTAGCAACTCTATTTGTGGTGGTTCAAACTTCGTTTGAAACACTGTTAGAATAAAGTTCTAATCAGCTTGCACTACAAAGTGGTTGTTACGTCAGTCACTGCGGGCCGAATCGTGCGAAATGAGGGTTTTTTTTTGCGATTTACATAAAATCTATTGATTGGACTAAACAAATAAAACACTCTAGGACTAATATGTTGCTTGTAGAATTATTTGCCGAAAAATCAGAATGATCGCATGTATTTTAGTATGGTTTTTACACGTTAAAATATTTTTTTAGAGATAAGCGTAATTTTTTTTGTCGAATAAAATGAGTTGTATTATGTTTTCAAAACACTATCATACTAGCATATATCCTGAATAATATAATTTTTTTTTCTGTTTTTTTTTTATTGCAGTGAATCATATGCTTTTTTGCATTATAGAACACGCGTTTAGCTCCTGTAGCCCCCTTAAAGGTGAAAACGCTCTAAATGTCCAGCGATATTTATTTATATTTATTTAAATAAATATCCCTAATGTCTAGACTCTTTACCATCAACTGCGATCTCAAAATCACAAAGCACATCATATGTACCGCAAAAACGTTAAACACAGGTAAAAGATATGCGTAAAATTATATCCTCGCAGATACATTACAAATAGACGATTTACAAAAACATTACCCTCCTTTTCGCACTCAGTTGGGTAAAAGGGACGCAGTAAAGCATGATACCCGTCAACGCAATTACTCTGTAAACTAGTTCTGTACACGGTTTTGCTCGGTGCACCGTGCGTGGGAAACTAGGTGTCGGAGATGAATCACTGAACCGCTGTACTGGTGTATGTAGCACTTAGTTCGTTATATGTGCACTACCCTTAGTTGGTGGCGGTCTTTGATGAAAGTGGGCCCGCGGGGTAACACAATGTTATTGGTGCATATTTGAACTTAGACGTCTTTGAAGCAGCTTGAAGCTGTTCAACACGATCCGAAACTTCTGGTTCAGGTATTTGGGTTCAGTTTTAATCTAATCCAAAGTTGGAGAATTTAAACCTCACACACACTCTCTTCACCATCAATCATTCCTAGTTTTTAGCTTTAAAAATCTTGTTGTTATATGTTATGAGTCGATGACAATGCTAACTACAAAAAAAAATGTTTTATAAAAAACTGAATATAAAACGGGGCATACTACTCCAAGTGGTATTGCCTAGTGAAGTACAATTTAAACAAATACATATTAATGTTCTATGAGTACTTGGACAGTGAATAGCCTCCACATCGCCCTGACACATATACGAGTACGGGCAGCTCACCGATCACGAATCTTGAGCGCTCATTACTGCTACCATAAAGAGACAAACGTTCAACTTTTATGGTTATGTCCCATAAGTTTGTTTGTGGTCTATAGATTTCGAATTTGGAACTTGTTACAGAGGAGTAAATGTCAGTGAAAGTGATCCAAACTTGGCTTGAATAAATGCAAATTGGTGACGTCTATTAAACCCACAGAATACGATTGTAGTTTTCTAATAATTATTTAATGTTCGGTACGTAATGACCGTTTTTGGTTTTCTAGTCTATAAAACCAAAAGCTAATGAGTCGCTGCTCTGTCGCTGCAAAACTTGCCTTAGTAATGCTGTTAATGCTACTTTTAGCCTGTGTCATCCCACTGGGCAAAGGCCTCTCCCAAATCTTTTCATCCAGGGCCAATGTGCACTACTGGTCGTTGGTTCTGTCCAGCTCGTCCCGCCGTCTCCTGCGAGGTCTACTGCGTCGCCTTCGGGCTGTGTCGGGGCTAGTAATAAATTCATAGATTTTATGGATTAACGATTCACAAGTGCTTTTAGCCTTAAACTAATTAATCTAAAAGTACCAGTATTCCTACTCAACTTATTGAGTTTCAAGCCAAAGTTTAGGAAAATGAAAAGCACTTTTCAAGATTAACATTATAACTTAACAAAGTTTGGTAATTATACCAAACTTGTAACATAAAATCTAATAAAGATATTTATAATTAACATTAAAAGACTTCGTCGCCATTCATTAGCGCGTTACTTAACACTACAGCGTTAACCCGCTAAGAAAATCGTTTCTCCATAATTAAATAATATTTTTTTTCTTTGCTCGTAAAAGAATAAGAGTAATAAATTTTCCGGGAGAGTTCCCGGAGTTTCCCGGGACTTATGTAAGGAACACGACTTCACAGTTAATTACTTTGTATCCTGTTAACGAAGTGCTAACTCGCAATATGTATGCAGGTCTCAGTTGCCCGTTTAATAAATTGACTTACAATTCGCGCCTGTTCGCTACTTTTTAAGGCGATTGGGCTGTTAAAGAGGCGTGAAAATGTTCATAGCTTAATTAGTTTTTTGTTGGTGCAAGTAATGAAAAGCTGACTGGTTTGGTGCTGGTGAACTTGGGCCAATGTTGGCCATATTGCACAGATACTTAGATAGATAACTATAACCTTGTGTGGTGCGACATCTGACATAGCTCTTCTTATGAGCTTTTTTGATGATACTCAAAGCGCTTGACAATAGTACAGCCAAGTGCTTTTAGAGCAAAGAGAGAGCCAAGAGCTTTAGATTAAAACTAAACATTACGGATTTGCTCTGTAATTACATCGTACCCAACCGTATTTTTTTCTTTTGGCCGCATGATGTAAAGCGATGATAAGGCCTGGGGTACTCGGCTACTTCCAACAGTTCGAGATAACTTCGTCTCCTTATGAAACTCACATAAATAGGCTATTAAATATATTAGAAACTGCCACCAAATACAGAATTGTAATGCAGTTTCGAGTCAAGTACAAAGCAGGTGTAGAGAGAGTGTCGGTAACTTGGCTCTCTGCCTATGCAAAATATGGATAGCGATTTTCTTCGCGATAAAGTCAGCTGTTCATGCCAGATTCTATTCAGGGATCCTCGCATACTTTATATGCATGCTTACGATCCTAACTGGATAAGACACGTTGCAATTCATGCCAAAACTTTGCACAATGAACGTTAGAGTAAAGTTGTTTCATCATCAGTGTGAATTATAGTGCCTTAACACTTAAAGGCTCTTTTAAGGTTTCTTTGTTTTTCCTGTGTGTTTGTACACTTTTAACCCCTGACTCAAGAGGGGTGTTATAAGTTTAACGTAGGTCTGTGGTATCGTAGCTTTTAAACTGATAAAACGGTTTTTTCTACATATTTTTTTATTTGTGTTTTTTTTTGCCTTTTTTTTCGTTTGGGAAATCATCAAATGACTCGGGAGTGTAAGACTTTTACTGACTAAAACCCATCCATGTTCCTTCTTTGCCCTTTGTGTTCCAGTGCCACGGTATCTCTTTCGAACAGTCCCGCAGCCCCGGCAGACGTCGGCCCTTACGGACCCCTTCCTTTTTCTGACTCTCTTTGAGGCGCGCGTGGAACACAGACGCGCCGTCGACATGGCCTGTCGTCATGAGATGGACGGCTAGCCCATAGCTCTCCGTCCACAGGCCCGCGCCTGCGGTGGCCGGGGGCCACCACGAGGGGACTTATCGCCACTATTGTGGCGTGCCCTTGCCTTAGATACTTTTCTAGTCATCTCTATTTATACTTCTTCTTCTTATCGTTTAGATAACAATATAAGCGGAATCGGTCTAAACTTTGGCCACTTTTATTATTAAATCATTAAACCACAACAATGACAGCAGAAAAAAAAATGTGTAAAGCTCACACATTTTTATATTTAAAACAGCAATGACAAAGCCTTCATTTTTCTTTTAATTAAATACTTCCGGTTACCTTGAGTTAATATGTTTTTTCAGACTATTAAAAACTGCGTACAATAGGAATAAGACCTCACCTTCAGTGCTATTTACTAAGATGTTTGGATGCGCTTGTTGACTCTCAGCTTCAACTAATTCAAGGATAGTTTTATGCACGATTGGGCTGTCATTCATCCAGGTACTCGGACTTTTTTCGCTGTTTTAATTATGTGCAATCGTATGATCAGTGTTGTCTTCTGCTAGGTATTTGCTTAAAAAATACGGGGCAACAATTGACAAACAAAAACTCATTAAACTCATACAAAAAAAAAGGAAATTCATATTGCATAGCCATAGATTACGAAACAAACAGTTTTAAAATAGGTTCCGCCGTGATAGAAAAATCGGAGGAAACGTAAGTTGTCTCAAAAGAGGCGGGACCGCGTCAAAGTATTTACTAGGCAAGTATGTTTTGACGTGTCGTTTCACCAACTGAAGGATTTTGAAAATAGTAGTAACACAATCTTTTTATCTTAGATACATATTGATTATTATAATGAGGTAAAGTTTGTAAGTTTGGATATAAGAGATTAATCTTCGGAACCACTGATCCGATTCGGAAAGTTCTTTCACAAATGGGAAGCTACATTGGCCCGAAATGTCATATGCTATATTCAAAATATTCCCGTGGAATAATTTTCTACTACAACGGGAGTTAAGCCGTAGGCACAAGCAAGTAAACTGGACTGCAAAACGAAGTACTACACTCTTAATTTTTTTTTTTTTTCAAAAAATATAGAAGTTAGACATTAAAAAAAGAAACGTTTTTAGCAATTTTTAATCAGCTTTCTTTGAAACTATAGACAAAATAAAACTCTTTTTCGAGTCCTTTTTGCTTCGAAAGTATATCTCGTGTACTTAAAAAGTTATTGCAATTTTAAAAGTGTGATACTTAGTTTTGCAGGCCAGTATAGTATCGTAAAATACGAAGACCTGGTATAGAAACTAAAACAAGTACCAAACATACTGATTTACTATAATTACACCATTACCATTAAAAGTCACACCAATCCCCGCAGCTGTAAACCAAACTAAATAGTAAACCACATTACTGAGTCCATAAAAAGCCTTCACAACAGCCTCTATTCATGTCCTAACTTGTATGTAAATGAAAAACCCCACTTTTGTTACCCGACGACTGATTGGTACTCAACTACTCAATGGAGCAACAGATGTCTGAACATTTTCATATTGTGAGTTTTACGTCATAGGGTTTACTGACTTCTTTAAAAAAAACTTCTATACAATAGCGAAATATATTCTAGGATACCTATTCAGCGGGGAAATGAAGTGATCTGAGGTAGAACTTTATGCTGTTCAACATGTCATCAATTTCCAACATAACATATACCACTTTTAACACTACCTACCCACATGTCATGCAAATGACCGCCTAAATATTATATTATTAAATCATCTAGAATTCTTGAGTTAGTGAAAGCGGGGGCCACCTTTTGCTGTGAATGTCACAATGAGTCTCACTGAAATACTTGAGGATAAGGATTCCAGTATACGCCTTATGTGTCTGCTTATGACAAGTATGGAGTTATGCAGCAGCATCCTCGTGTTCACATAACAGCAAAACATTCTACGATCACAATCTACCAAGAGAGAACCAAGCTTGGTTTATTATGCATGCTCATTCAACCGTGGATTTACCGTAGGACGGGTTATAATATCATGAAAACTTCTCCAAGCTTTATCATATTTAATTCTGAATATTGTAACAGAGGTCGTGTGATTAGTAAACCCATATTTTGCCAGTTATAGATAATAGATAAGATATAGTAGATAATTTGATATTATATAAAGAAACTCACAAACATACAGGGTGTAAACCACCTCATCACGAACCCGTCAACCAAGCATTCTGTACATCAAACTAAGTAACTTTACGCAAAAATTATTGCTGGGAAACGACTTTTTTATTTTTGGGGTGAAAAATCATGTTTTGTGTTAGAACTCAATGTAACGCACTCAAAACATTGTGCTGATGGATGGATTGAAAAGTACGGGGATCGTGGAGGTGTTTAAAGTAAAAAACTTACATTAAAAACTTGTATTAAAAAAAAACTTGTCAAAAAGTTGGAACTTTGACCTCCATTATCTCCGTAACTAGAAGGTTCCCAGGTATCGTGTAGAACAAAAAATGATCACAATGACGAGGAGAACAAGTACCTTTCGACGACTGCCGTCGACGCTTGCAGTTGTGGCATGCCGCGTAAATGTGTGTCGACTGCTGCCGTCGACGCGCCGGGGGTAGCCGCCGACACCACAACTGTAAGCGTCGACGGCAGCCGTCGACAGGTGGCGACAAAATCGGCAAAATCGGCTGCAGTTTATCTGCAGTTAGCAACGTGCCGCTTGTCTGTAAGAACCCTAACACTCCTCTTTTTGAGCAGTCGTGTAAAAAATGAAATAAATTCTTTGAATGTAACATGTTACACAATCATGACTGACATATATAAACATGATGCTAGGATGTTGTCTATCTTTTTATGAATGGAACATTGCATCATCAACATTCTCCTGCCCTTATCCCAATTTATTTGGAGTCGCACAGCATTCTTTTTCCATACTTCTCTATTGCGCGTCCAATATAACAATGCGTTCAGAATGTTCCTGGAGGCTCGAACGGACGGATTCGCAGCTTTACTGCGCAAAAAAGTCGCTTCGTTATTGAGGAGAGTTCGTGCTAGCGGCAATGGTATTCGCCCGGTCATTGCGGACAAATTTGACTGCCCTATTTTATATCATAATATTAGGGTACTGACAAAAAGGAACAACACGAAATGATGGAATTATTAATTAATTATAATTATTGAAGAATGATCTGAATATGAATTAATGTAACTAAATCACATAATTTCTCACCACTAACATAGTTCTTAAGTACTCTTTTACTAACCCTTATGGACCTTGTTGTTCGCAATAAATAATTATTTTATTTGATTATTAGTCGGACTCATAAGTCACCCCCTTTCGATCCATATTATCGTTCACGTAGTCCATCCATCGTTTCTTTGGTCTTCCCCTACTAAAACAGCCATCCACATTCATATATACTAAAACCTTTCCTCACGAAATTTTCATTGGAAAATTGCAACATACACTGAAAATTATCGGGTGGATATTTATAGCAAAACCAAGCGCTGTCCGAACCGATATTAATAATATTAAATGTGTAAATAATCCTGTCAACGTTGTTTATACTATCTATTAATTATTGTATCGTAAATATTACACCAGTTATCGCGACTGATAAATGCCTATCGTATATTAGCTTTCAGATAACTAGTTGGTAGACTCACCGCGGTTATATATCGACTTTCCTAATAACTTAATAGTTTAGTTACAACCGCCACGAAAGCAATTTAACAGAATGAAAAGTTGGTTCATGCTTCACTTGGCTCAACTACTATGATATAGATATCAGATAATTTGTTTTGAGTTTATTTCCTCACAAAATATTACTTGCTATAGACATTGTATTATGACGTGTTTTTTTTTAAATAGCAACAATATAAACGCCCGATTTTAATGGGTCTCTTACAAAAAGCAGCCAGACTTTTTTATATTAGTTTATCATGTCTGATTTAATAAATAAATATCACTGGACATTACACACAGCGCCATCTAGTGCCACACTAAGCAACGAGGGTTGTGTCGTGGGCACCAGATAGTTGATATACTATATATAGGTGGCATTTTTCAATGCCACCTGGAGGGAAAGTACTTTAAATACTGGAGATAGCAAATTTTACTCATTGGAAATATTGCTTTATTTTTAAAAAGAAACCAAACTGCATTCACAGATTTTCGGAAATTCGCTTGCCACACTCGGGAATCGAACCGACTAAAGTACGAAAAAATAACATCCTGTACGTTTTTTTACATCAATCGATGGGGGCAATCATATGGATCAAGTCTCTCTGACAAACATGATAAATTAAATGAAGGGAAAATTAACCCTATCGATTGATGTCACAAAGGTACAGAATGTTATTTTTTCGAACTTTAGTCGATCCATCCCGGGTTCGATGCCCGAATGTGGCAAACGAATTTTCGAAAATATGTGAATGCAGATTTGTTTCTTTTTAAAAATAAAGAAATGTTTCCTTTGAGAAAAAATTGCTATCTCCAGTATTTAGAGTACTTTCCCTCCAGGTGGCATTGAAAAATGCCACCCTGTATAATTTTTGTTAGTTAATGCATACTTATTATACACATGCAAACATCCATGACTCGGAAACAATTGTTCATGCTCATCACACAAACATTTGCTCCTACCGGAATTCGAACCCGGGACCCTAAGATCGTAAGACAACCTCACTACCACTGTGCCATTCGGGTCGTCAAATAATATAAATTTATCTTCACGTTTTCATTACATAATATAAATTTAATTTCACATGCTCGTTTATCAATTTCTTTGGTTTGAGGGCACGGTTTAAACAAGGACAAGTAATAGCCACTTTTATTTTGTCTCGATATACTGGTAGCAAAAAGCCAAAAGTATTTCAAAAACTATAACACAAAATCTCCTCATTTCGAGTACCACACAAAAAGTTTAACTGACAAAAGTACCAGGTACCTATGAGACAAATGGCAGCACGCTTCAAACAATGGGATCGTTTCCAACTGGTCTTGAAGTTAGCTTAATTGAACAGTCGACTGACAGTTTACACGCAGCAGCGAGTAGTACAGGGAGTAGGGAGTATTCCCTCTTTTACTGGAATATATTATACAAAGCTAAGTGCTGTTCATTTGTTTGTGTTTTGTTTGTTATTTGATTAAGTATTCAAGCCTGAGAACTTTATGAACGTCCTTGGCAACAACAACAGCACTGGCCACGAAATACAGGTGTATTCCCGCTGACCCTACTTTTTCGTCCCACTGGCGGGGTCAACGGGAAAAATTATAACTGTCGTTTCGTTGACCCCACTAGCCTACCCTACTGGTTGCGGGTCAACGGGAAAAATCAAAACAGTCGTTTCGTTGACCCCACTAGCCTACCCTACTGGTGGGGTCAACGGGAAGTTTGCAATTTTGTTCCCGCTGACCCCACTGGTTCGTCCCACTGGTGGGGTCAACGGGAAGTCTGCAATTTCATCCTCTCAAAACAAGACCTAGGCTTGAGGCCCTTATCTACTAACATGCAGGTGATAAATGATAAGTTCAGGCAAGAGAAAGTGTATTGTGGAACATATTTTTTATATGTGTAACATTGTTGTAAACTGAAAATCCTGAAACAAAGCACGTTTGCTTACGCCTGCAGCAGGTTCAGAGACTATCTACTTTTCCCCATTTCTTACGACTTGAAACATTAGAGTGATCTTACTATGTCGTGTGTGTGTTTTACTACAAAACTATAAACAATAAATTATTACGTCCCACAATAATTTGAACTTGTAGCCCCGTCCCTCAGTATCTCGATACTGAATAAATAATAACACGATACTGTCCCATCGCTATAACCATTAATGATTAGTTTAAATTATTAATGTCCCGTCCCTAGTACCTGCTCGATACCGTTGGATTAAATGTTTCTATATCTCTCTCTTTATTTGCAAACGTCGTCATTCGTTTCTGCTTCACCTAACATAAACATACCGTGTCTAAATTAAGAATTTGACGGTGAGAACTTGGCAAACTCTATAGCAGTACCTCTTTAGATGAGTTTGACAAGTTCTGGACTAAATCGGGCGTAACGTAAAACAGTTTGATATACTTTACTTACGTTACGCCAGATTCAGTCGAGTGAGCAATATAATTTACAGAATGTAGAAGCAAATAAAAACTAATTCAATTAGTACTAAACTAACAATACTCTATACGATACGTGAAACTTATTTTTTTTTCAATTACCCACAGGGTTGACATTATCTGGTGGAGCACCTTAATCCTTTGATAAATATTGTTTGGGATCGTTCGCTAATGGAAATACACACTGCGAAGTTCGATCAAGCAAATTGTATTAAAGGTTGAGTAAGAATAAATAAGAGAATCGCTGAGCCAATTAACTGAGAAGAGACATTTAATGATGTTGTGAACGTCGCTGTAGAAACAGCAACGACGAGTGAAAATTATTTTTTTTGAGCCAAGACTGAACCGAAACTTGAAAACATAATTCCCGCAAACTAAGAGGCAGGAAACGCTTCTAAACAAAATCTCCTAAATAAACTGAAGTATAATTAGAACAAAAATGTCTTCTCCAAACAATAAGGAACAACGCTCCACAAGTAACATTTAACGATGAACAAATCAAATGTGAACGGAACAGGAATAGAAAAATAAGGAATTAATTTAAGAGCAGGGATAATTTAGTGGGCCGATAAAGTTGGGTGTTCATAAATAATGAAGAGAGCAGAGAGATTAGTTTATTTTTTTAGACGCGTCCAAACGGCGTCGACTAAAAATATCCGGGCGTTAGTCGAGTCCAGGATTAAAATTAGTTAACAGCGCCAACCCTGTTTAGGGAAAGACTTCCTTTAACAGGAGCGCCAACAAATTAAATCCCGTTTACACTTCTGCGCTAATCTAATCTAATTCTATCTCAGTTCTGTTTAGTTTGTTTTAAGAACGTTAAATTAAAGAGAAACTGATGACTAAATTAATGAATAATGGACCAAAGAAACGATAGAGGGACTGTGTAAAGGATGATATGGCTAGAAAGCAGATGACTGCTGAGATGACGAGTAATAGAGAAGTATGGAAGAAGAAAATGCTGCGCTGATCTCAAAGAAATTAGGATAAGGGCGGGAGAAGGATGATGACAAATTTATTGTATAAATGCTTTTAGTATCAGCTGTCCACTTAACAAACATGTGCTCTCTCTTACTTGGTTTACTAAAGGACTTTATTTTCGTCAACAAAAGGGTTGCAAACTCAAATAAAGGAGCCATTTAAGCCGTTGAATAAACAATCAAAAATTAGTTTGCAGCTGTTATTGCTGTAACTTTGGTAGTAAATCTCTCCGCAAATAACTTACGTAATCAGTAAACGTATAGTGAATTGAAAAACCAGAAGAAAATAAAACATATTTAAGTATCAAAATAAAATTTAAGCAATTCAGTTTTTCATCTGTGAAGCTTTTTTAAACGCTGTTCCATCATTACATTTTATTCTAAGTTACTAAAAAGTCAGTTAAAAAGCTTGTCATGAGTTTCTACAAAACTGACTATAATTCGGTTTCCACCATCATTTAGTGTGCTCAATAGGTCCTACATTGATATTTAACTCAAAATCAATCATATAAAAACAAAATCTTTTTAATTTGTCGAGTCGCAAAAATACAACTCACCAGTCCCAAGTAGTATTAAAATCAAACATGGCTCCAAAAGACATCACATCCAAAAAAACAATAACCGCAGTCCTTGTGTATCTACCTTATTTCGTTTCAGTAAAATAACAGTAAGTACCTAGGTATTACAGTACAAATTAAAGTAACAGTAATTAAGAAAAGCAAATTATTATCAAGAGCAGCGTAACCATAGACAATGGGTTGTATTCGAGCGGCCATTGGCGCTATCGTCGCCTGCCCAGCGCCCATTATAAACGTTTAACGTTGCGATGCAATAAACTCAATGAAGCGTGATGACAGATAAGACTTACGGTGGACTTGCTTAGTTATTACTAACTGTATTTGAGAGACTTGTCAATATAGAATTTAGAGTGTTGTTTTTCAATAGGTTTTTGTTCAATGTTTTTGGGATGAATGAGCTCGTTGTGTGGTTGCTGTAATCTTCTTTTGCTGTATTTAGAAAAATATGTGTACGAACAAACTGACAATTTCATCATATTATAATATTTTGTTTTTGCCAAAAGTCTGTAGGCGAGATAATTTTATTGTATCTATTAATCATTTCCAGATCCTACATACCATATACTGGAAATAAACACTTTTCTGACTATACATATAGCGGCTCCAATAAATGATCAAGAAAATGCTTGTAATTACAAACAACAATAAGTTTCGCACGTGCATCTTCAATCAGTCCATTTGAATGCTGATTACGTAATGCACATAGAGCGCAGAACATTCCGCGCATTCTTAAGCAGGTATAGAGTTGTTTCGATGAACCTCGGTTCGCCATAAAAAAAAATTATAACGTACAATTCACCCCGAAGCAAGCACTTAATGAAAAAATCCATTTAGGAATGTCTGATTAAAATACGAAACAACCGCGCCGTCAGGTCGTGGGACTAGATTAGTTTCGGGTGCTTCGTATTTTTCCGCTTTACGTTCGTGCATTAATCGATGTCACCGAGTTTTTTCAACAATAGGAATCAGGTGGTTGATTACACAACGTGAATCATTGTTCACGACCATTACAACCACCTGAGAACTTTTCTTGAAGCAGAAATTAGTTGTTCTGCTAACTTTCGACTCACAGGACATTCTCGATTCGCCTGCCTCGTAAACAACAGTACTTATAATTAAATCAATTTGAATTCCGATCGTTTCTTTGAAATACCTTAATATTATCCGTAAGACGTGAAACCATTCCAGATTCCCAACATACTTAGCTCAATGGTGTCGTATAAAGGCGAAATAGAGCATCTCTGCATTAGAGTGCACCCCATTAAAACCACATGTGCTAGGCGTCACCTCATGTCTCGGGGCCAATGTTTCTCAATATTGCTTAACTTACGTTTTAATTTACTGGGTTGATACAGTCGAGGTTTTGGCTATTCGTGTTTTGTGTTAAGTCAATTTGGTGTGCGTTTATGATGCATTCATAAATGTAAAACGCAAACATGAATTGTTTTTTTGTTGTTGTTTTGATTTTGTTTTAATTTTTAGGTTAAGTGTATTACCGAACATGACCTCGTAATGATATTGTGAAAATTTTGCGATTTGAACCCGAAATAAAATTTAAGTACAGATTTTAAGCTCGTTCATCATTAGCGAGCATTTTTTCCACCACTCCGATAATTAAGCTGAACAGCCTAAAAATAAATATTCCATGCCATGAGGAAAATATAACGCAGACGATATTAAGTTACAAAAATCCCAGCCATTTTGATTAATAAGTGACGATCGGCTGCTTATTTCATTAGGCGGGAAGAATGTAATTTTTCATTATGACTTAATGAATACCGTTAGCGACCGAATTATGTCAGAAAAAGTCTGAATTAATAAATTCTTTCGTTCATTTTAAGCGGCGAAAATATAAAATTTTGAATGTCATTTTTACTGCTCTTGCTCAACTGATAGATTGTTTTGTATTAAGGGCCACAATTTGTGGAGAATTTAACAGTTTCAAGGTACGTTGAAACTTGTAAAGTCACGAGCACTAATTTATAACAATAAAGTATTTATTTCCCAAAAGCATAGAGCTTTGCACTGTATACATTGTTTGAAAATAATATTTCGATTATAATGCAATAATAGACTATCTTTCAAACTAGGACTAGCCTGTATCTTAAAAGATAAGGTTCGGCCAAGTGGATTCTGTTGAACATAGTATACACTAAGCAAATTTTAAAACTGATTTTCTCCTACAGTATTAATTAAACTTTTACGGTTTTACGAGCATAGTATTTTGGAAGCCATACTATTACGAAATAGCTCTTATCTCAAAGTAGTAACCTTTTTTTTTTTTTTTTTCGAAATGCCATCTCGCAGTTCAACCAGAGAGGTTGTCGTCTACTTAACCGGACTTTCCTGTGGGTGCCTTAAGTGTAAGGCCTCCAGCCAGGGCAAAAAACTTACAAACTAAGCGACTACACGCTAAGGGCACCCCCTGCGGGGTACGGGCCTCGGCTTAGGGCGTCGCTGGGAGAGGACAGCAAGGGGACAGGCTGGATCGGAGTGGTCAAAGTAGTAACCGTTATTTCACGAGAAAATCGCTTTTGAATTTTGCTAAGAGTATGTATACATGTACCTAAGTGGTCTTGACAGTACGCACGCATAGCTGAACAGCGGGCTTTCACAGATACTTCTGATCCTTCAGTACAGAATAGTTCAGTTCAGTATATGTATAATAAGTATGTATTTACAAACAAAAAGTATCTATGTAGTATCAACTATCTGGTGTCCACGACACAAGCCTCGTTGCTTAGTGTGGCGCTAGATGGCGCTGTGTGTAATGTCCAGGGATATTTGTTTATTTTATCTTAATGTCCACAGCAAGTTCTTTGGCCATAACAGTTTAAGTGATCCTTAAGTTCAGACGGAAGATTATTGTTCCATCACTAAGTCGCTATTCGCTTAAATTCACCGAGATTTTGATTCATCTATGAATTCATGAAAGGACGCCTCCATAGCTGTCAGTCTAATTTCAATAATTGGAAAACAAACTTGGAGCTTAGACAAACACGCGATTGGAAGTTTGGGAAGCAATGACGACGATAATTTGTTTGTGCGCCGCGGTGCGCCACGCTCTCGTCTTGTTTACACGAGCTCCATAATATTTATACTGTCGGATCAAGACGACGATTTACATGAATTCTGTGTAGTTCTCTAGATGTCATTTAGATAGATGTTTCTTATACGCCGCGGATATTAAGGCGTGTGTCCCTATTTTTAGTTAGATATTCACTTTGAATAAAAAAAACTGAGTTAACACGGTACGGTTTAATAATTCCATTAGTTTTTTTATATTATTTTAAGCTCGTCTGATAAAATAATCCCTGAGATTAGTTGAAAGCTAGACGCTGAAAAGTCCTTACTAAGTGATTTTTAACAACCATAATATTCATGATGATAATTTCTATTTTATCGTCGTCGCGTCGGTTTAAATAAAGCCCGTTTTCGTCCATGATTTATTGTAACATTCTACTTAAAACTTTATGTATTTTTGATTGCTCACACATGTGACAGAAATACCGTCGCTACATAATCATCTTATCTGTCCTAAGCAGAACACAAAAACGCGTCTTTATTTAGAACATAAACACGAGAAAATTGCTTTCAGAAGACATCAAAGAAACTCAATAAAACTCACTTATTTCAACAGTTGCTGAGAGACACATCTGCTTCTAATAAAATACATTACCATAGAAATAAACGCAATATACCATTTCTCGTGATCTATCATTTTATATTCAGAACGGGGGTACTTATAAATTGATGGAAATTCAATTACCTGGCTATGTTTACGATTGATGAGCGCGGTAGGTATACCATTACGTTTTCTTATCATTCTTCTGAATATTAAGAAGGTAGTGAGTTCGCGACGCCCGTATATTATATTTTGCGTTCAATGTTTACATTAGGGGCAAGCTCTCGTTTACCTATATACATAATTACCTTTTTGTTTGGTCTTTGAGTAAATTATTATTATATGGCAAAGCTACTCCATCAACATAATTACAGCATTCAATTAAGAAACGTGAAAGGGTAATAAGACAGAAATCAATTCCAAGCGCCAGAGATCATTACAAGTTGGTTAAATATTAAACTGC
Organism: Xestia rhomboidea; assembly: GCA_963853795.1. Lineage (NCBI taxonomy): Eukaryota > Metazoa > Arthropoda > Insecta > Lepidoptera > Noctuidae > Xestia > Xestia rhomboidea. The sequence goes on along the minus strand of OY970763.1, from coordinate 10,788,502 downwards.
CTTCAGGCCACCCGCGTTGTCTTACTGCCTCTAAAACATTTAATAGCTACACCAGAGAAGACATCAAAAACGAATGAACCACTTAGAACCATAAATTGTACATTTGTACCTCCCATAACGATGAAGCATTTAATAAATTAAATAAGTCTATGATTTCCACTGAGACCAAGCAATATTATACAAGTACCACTTTAACTAACTTTTCCGGCTAACGTCAAAACAAAGACCTTCGCCAATTAAATGCATAATTTCCTTATAAAAGTCAAGTCCTTTAAAATTGACCCATAAATAAAATCTTGAAAAAAAAAAACGAAAAACCGAAAAGCAGAAAATAAGTTCGAATGGCGTTTCGCCTTCCTATTGCATAAATCTTAAAGCAGTCTCTAATTGAATATTCTCTTTGCGTAATGCCGTCTTATTTCACCCTTTAAAATAAAATAAAGGCTGAAAGCGAAACATGTAAATTTTATCGTGTCTGGGCACGGCCGCCGGGACAGGCACCGATTTTTTGCCATCCAAGGTAAAGGAGAAAACTTGGCTCGTATTTTCAGCTAAAACTTCCCCCACTGCAATGCTCGTTGAGAAATACTTTTGTGACTTACGGAGCGAGTTATAAAAGAATGGCGTATTGTGTGGAGCGGGCAGGAGCTAACAAATCATTTCAAACGCTCCAACCAAGAATTTGGGCCGGTCAGTGTGAAAGTTACTAGAGCGTATAGGCTGCGGGAAAGAGCCGCTTGGTGTGAAACGTTAACATTTCCCGGACAGTATTGCACAAACTTTGAATTTCAACGCCGGATATAGAACAATGTTAAAAATACATAAAACATTTTAGTTTTGCAGCGTTTGCAATATACATTTTTTGCATGAAAGTTTTCGTTAAACTATCTACACTATCTAGTACCCATAGATACCAAATGGGTTTTCTTTCCGCGGACTCTCTTGAAACAAAAAGTCTCGTTCACAATCGGAACTCATTCCGTCACGACACGATTTTGTTTTGGGGCAGTTATTTGATGAGTTCACGTTTTATTCGTCTTATATTATTCGGCCGATATAAAAAAAACAATTACACACTTTTTGTTACAAACAACAAGGTATCTACGTGGCTTCTCAATAACATAATCGAATAGAATTTCCTGTCCGTTGCAATAATCGGCACTATAACAAAGGATATTCATGATTATTGATAAAATAATCATATTACATGCGTGATGTTATACACAATTATTATATCAAAAGGGTATTGTATTTCTAACAATACAACCTTACCTGTATGTACTAATAAGTACCTAGGTACCTACCTAAGCTAGACTTACGAAGATATCTTACTATTGTTAAGTTCAAAGATCTAATAAAGAATTCCTTTTATTACCTATTCCTTTGTTTATTTAGCTACCTGAGCTAATTGTTAGTTTACGATCAATACGTTATTCATGGCATAATCTCCTTGATAGAAGTGAGTTTCAATGCATACAAAAGTTATTAAATATTATAATAGGCATTATTTATAAATGTACACCCTTCGAGAAAATACAAAAAAAAAAAATATAATAAACTTCGATATCGTGTCCTGCCTGTACTGTAGTTTGCACATTACAGGAGCTCCTGAAAGTGCCAAATTCGTCGCCTGATTTTGGACTTTTCCATTGAGATTGTTATCGATCGAAGAAGAAGAATAAACCAACCGAACATCAAAGCTCACTATGATTCTCAATGTTTGACACCAATAGAACAAGAAACTTTCCTATAACGAAGCGAAGAGTGCACAAAATATTCATCATATTCAGATCATTAGGTAACTATGTAGTTTAATATGGCGAATAGTAAATGTCACTTCTTGCATATTCCATAATTATAAAGTATTCCGTATATAGTATTGATCTAAGACCCACTGACCGAGCTATTATGCTAGTCTAGGCTAGTCCTAGTTTAAAAGATAGTCTACTATTTCATCATATGGTAAATATTATTTTCTAACAACGTATACAGTGCAAAGTGCTATGTTTTTGGGAAATAAATACATATTACTACTATTACTTTTTACTATTATTTTATCGTTTTTTCGTTAGGAGTTATTTTACCCTGGTTTCTACACTTCCCACAAAAAATAAGATAAAACTTTGATTAGTAGGAAGGTACCTTAATCGGTTTTTATATCACATGTAAACTAATACCTCCGATTGGTTGTTGTAATTTTTGGTCAACCAATTATACATAAACATCGATGAAAACAATATAATATGACAAGTCTGGATCTTGCCCGGTTGGATGGGTATAGGCTTGCCCCCTATTACATGGGACTAAACATAACTAGCGAAATGTCGGTGTACTATTAGGTACACCTCTACCAAACCCTTCGGGATTTACAGGCGTGATGTTATGTTATGAATGAAATCGCAATTCCACAAATTTTAAATAAGAAGGTAAAACTCCGATAACAAATCAATTAAAAACAAGAACTGCGTTGCTATCTGTTTTACTGAGAAGCTACTGGACGATATCATATCAGTGGCGGACTGTTATGATATCGTCCTGTAGCTTCTCATATAATAATACGTTTCACATACATAAGTAAGGATTAACGCAAACTCCATTCACCTTAACAGTCACTGAATAATTTAAAGTTTAGACATATTACATCAAAGAACTGAGAACCCAAGCTAGTTTTCACTGGATCCTCCACTTAAATTTCATGACACGTAAAGTACCTTTGTTAACTACATAATCCTTGTTGAGAAACCATATAAACGAAACTCAGAGAGAGTCCAACAGAGTCAGTCCAACAAGTTTAATCCAAATTAGTGACCGTACTTCGTATTACGTTAGGATTCAAGTACCGAGCATTTCTATAAATAATACGAAGCAGGATCCAACTGTTAAACAAAAGAGTAACCGACCGAGTATAGAGTATTGTGAACACAGCAATGCCATTTTCCACCACACAAAAAAGAGGCTCAATCGAAATGAACCGTATCAGAAGCAGCGTAAAGTTCAAATTCAGCATCTGGTGATCTGAGTCGCTCACTTCGTGGGTAGTGGTTTGCCTTTCACTCCGCTATTTTGTTGTAAGCTTAAGTATATCTATACTTAGACATTATAAGGTATGAACCTGAGTCGCTGGGATAGTTCGATTAGTGCAGTTGCGGTACTGTTAGCTCACCGCCGAAATAGGTCATAGTTTCAACTTGTTTTATATCCACCGTGCGAATCTGTCGATTCCGGTTGACCTCACTTTCGATGTGGAGACCGTTAGACCGTTTGCTTCAGAACGAGACAGTTTTATTCGCTTTGTGGTGCATAACCTTTTGACGTTTCTATTGAGGTTGATCTCGTTTTTCCCTTTGGTTTTTTTATACGTGCATTGATCGTATGGCATCATAAAAGCTGCAATAAAACGACTTTGCAGCTTAACTTAGCATAATGTACAGCAATCATTTAGTAAAGACGTATAAGCCTTTGATTTATTACTTTTGCAAGCTCAATATAACTGTAAAGTTTAAATAACTTATACTGCAATTTAAATTGTTATATTGATTGCCAGTTTTCTATTACGAATCAACTCAATAGCTGAAGCTTTATATAGCAAGAAAAAATCGAAGTAAACTGATGGCCAGACCGATTAAATACTTACAATAAGCATGGATTTTTTGTCGCACGAATGACGTTTACAGGGAGGGAGCGCAATGCTGCTGCAAATGCTGTTTTTTTGCTCTAAGATGATTTCGTAAAGGCTCATATATCAGGCCAGCTGCTAATATACTTTTAATTGTGATTTTATTTCACACAGCGTCGTGTCTTCTGGTTCATTCATACACTCGCATTCGCCAAACATTCGCATTGTTTGATGCGAATGCGAGTGTTGATGCGAGTGTTTGAAATGATGCGAATGCGAAAGCGAACATTCGTAACATCCCTGCTATAGACCTGTTTAGTTTTCCAAACTAATGATAAACAGACGCGCTTGGTATTTTAGTTCGGTACTATTATTATTTTAAACAGATTAGTTAAACAATCACGCGAATACCATAACGTCAACAATTAATGTTATATTTGCGTATACAGGCTGTTACATAAAGTCCTACACACAAGGCCAGGCGAAGCGATTTCGGTTAGTTAACCCATTTTTTGTTCTCACAATTTATCATTGTTGTAATTTACATGAAAGCGAACCTTATTATCTAGTCACATAGCTTATAATAGATTTCATCGCTTCACAGCTTTATATATACTAAGCGTCCTAAGTTTTCGCGGGAATATAACGAGTCACGATTAGTTTTTTACAAAGGCTGTCACCTTAATTTCGTATCGTTCGTATCTCTTGCTCTCGTTGCTCACTCAGGATGATGGGTTAACCGAGTTCTATACTTGTAGGTGACACATTGTTATTTAGAACCGGATAGTATAAGCTATGTAAGCAGTACAAGCAACAGTGTGCGCGTGGCTTTCAAAGATAAAGCGGTGAATTAGACTCTAAAACATTGTGAAGTATTATACTAATTAATTTGTTGAATATAATGTAGAGTAAGTTTCAAAATTATGAATTTCTAGATAAAAGGTGACTGAAACATAACTAGCGAAATGCAGGTAGACCTCTATCTAACCCTTCGGGGATTACAGGCGTGATCATAATTTATGTTACGTGTAGTAGTTGTACCTACAAACAAAGTTAAAGAGAACAGAACACGTGAAATTGAAACAAACTTGTGAACTTTTCAGTGCTCTGTAGGTTTATCAATTATTTACTTTTGAAAACGTAAAGGAAAATAAAATATTTATGTACATCATCGACACAAATTATGAGAAGAGAAGAGAAGCCTGTTCTTATTTGGATAAAGGCTCGTTAAAAGTTTCCCGAAAAGAATGATGCCTCATTAATCAAAATTGGTCCAAACATCTGAACAACAAACAAGGTTCTAAAGGGTGGAAAACACCTCTTAACGAAGCCGAAAGGCACTATTCAAATTCCAATACCTACGTATAATTGTGACACATAATTATTCATCAACATCATTTGAACAAAAAGTATTCTAGTATCATTTGAGCCAAAAGACATTGGATATAAAGGGTGTAAAAAACCTTTTAACGAAGTCGAAAGGCACTTGTTCTCCTCATCATTGCGATCATTTTTTTGTTCTACACCATACCTGGGAACCTTCTAGTTAGGGAGATATTGGGGGTCAAAGTTCCTACTTTTTGACAACTTTTTTTTTAAATACAAGTTTTTATTGTAATATTTAAACATCTCCACGACCCCCGTACTATTCAATCCATCCATCAGCACAATGTTTTGAGTGCGTTACATTGAGTTCTACAAAAAAACATGATTTTTCACCCCAAAAAAAACAGTAGTTTTCCCGACAACCCGAATGGCGGAGCGGTAGTGAGGCTGCCTTACGTTCTTAGGGTCCCGGGTTCGAATCCTGGTTGGAGCAAATGTTTGTGTGATGAGCATGGACATTTGTTTTCAGAGTCATGGATGTTTATATGTATAATAAGTATATGTATTTACAAACAAAAAGTATATATGTAGTATATCAACTATCTGGTGTCCACGACACAAGCCTCGTTGCTTAGTGTGGCACTAGGTGGCGCTGTGTGTTAATGTCCAGCGATATTTATTTATTTATAATTTTTGCGTAGTTACTTAGTTTGATGTACAGAATGCTTGGTTGACGGCCTCGTGATGAGGCGGTTTACACCCCGTAAAGCAATTTTAAAATAAATATAAGTATGTACAGATGCAGCTGCACATCAAGCTACCCGAAACTGTCAAATTTTCCCAATGAACCTTGAATGCTTTAGCAATAAAGTTGAAAATCAATTAAAGAATTTTGACAGATTTTATTAGCTTTGCCATGTCCTTCAGAGAAATATAGAAAAAATAAATATGGCTACCAAAGGGAAAATAGAAGCTGCTTTAATATTATGAAAGTTTGTCTTCGTAACATGCGAACTTCACACGCAAACCAAGGAAAAACTTTTACGTAGGAAATAGAATAAAACTAGGTACTAAAACATCGGATACATCGTGATTCTAATTTATGACTAGCTTTTATGATGACGTCTTTATTTCCACATCTTTTTAGGTCGTCCAAATAATTAAAATGGTGTAAAACGGTAATGTCAACATAGGGTTTCTTGCACTCTTGTTTTACGGCCAATCAAACGTGTTCTATCAACACTGTTGAACAAACATTCTTGTGTAGCCCGCTTTTTGTCAAAAAAAACACTAATGGAACGGGTAAAAGGGATTTGTTGAAGTCATAATTATAATGTCAACAGCTTTAATGGGTAATCAACGAAATGAAATTGCTATTGGCAATGGTAAGATTTTTGATTGAACAGATATTGACATTTTAGTAAATATTTTAATGGGGAAATTGTAAATAAATTACACTCACACAAACTGCAAGACAGTTTAGCAAGAGGAATGATTGTGTGGTTGCTGCAAACCTAGTTACGGTCTGTTAGCTGCATTTAAACAATTCAATTTCAGGTTGCATACTGCTTTATAGCAAACCTTTTTAGACACTCATCGGTAGTTGGTAGGTATATCACCGAGTACGCAAACAAAAAAACCCCTTGGTTCCAAATCAACGCTGATCTTATGCATAATTTATTTAATAAACCAACCAACTATGTTTCAAGCAATCCGTGTTGACCCAGATCAAATAAAGCAATCACGGTTTTTCCTTTATAGCGTACGTGTGCACATTTATAGATCAAGGAGACAGATTAATTCGCCAAGCGTCAAACTTTGCCAGATTCCGGCGAAAAAACCTAACCGTAATGTTTATAGGCAATACCGCCTCCATACAACAACAATAATAAATATCTTTGAAACGATCAAACAAAATTCTGCCGGTTATCCAACAACATGTTCGCTCAGATTTCAATCATCAACATAGCGGGCAATTTAATACAGCAGCCACAATGAAGGTCGCTTCCGATGTTATTTTAACAGCTGGCGATACTGAAACCATGTATCCATGTTTAGATAAATTTAACTATTCAAAGAATGGTACATAACCGAGTACAGGGCAAATATCACAACATATGTATAGGTACGAGAAAATAACGTATTGAACATCAAACAAAATAAAACTTGAAATCCGATCTACATAATGCTGTGATGAGGAGAAATGCTTACTGTTTCGTGTTAAATCTTTTTCTTGTAACTTTTTCTTTATCGAACACGGAGCTGAGTGAAATTTCAGGGATATAAAACGTGTGGCGTGCAGGCTTAGCGCGGTAGGCGTAGCGTTTACAAGTCGACGGGGTAAATTGGATCCCCCGGGATTTACTGACGCCTCCACGCAAACGTTCCGAGCTACAGCCTTCAACGCTTACGTTGGCGCGTCAAATATTCAACGTCTTTGTCGATGTTATTTATAAGACGCTTCTTGGATAGATAAGAATATTTAGCATTTTACACGGAACTGGGACGCTCAAATTGTAGTATTAAACAGTATTAACGAGTACACGTACGGCGAACACAACTGGGGACTACTGCGGAGCAGGCGTGCCCCTAATAACGTGGGTTCAGGATTAGTCCTTACGTAGATGTTTAGACTACAGCGGTAGACAAAGCTGAGCATTGCTAATTGTTCATTCCCTTGTTTGATGACAAATCCTTGGGGATGAAGGTAGATGTGGGTACACAGACTAATGCCTTCCCACCCGTCGTTGTAATGAGGCCTTTGTATTAATTAGGTACTAAGGTAATTGCCCCTTTTACGACCTTACCTAGCACGCAGCTTATGTCATCGTGTCTAGTCAATAAACATGTTTATCTCTAAAAAATACAAATACTATCAGGTTTGACGGCAGCACATTGTAAAGAGCGCAGGTACACGGACTAGTAATTGGGCCCGCCTCCCGCAGGGCACCCATTTCAAATCCTTAACGTGGGCCCGGATTACTTTAATGACGCATATGTTGGGAGCTTTTTGTGTCTCCTTAGAAACTGATCGTTGATAATAGAGTAAAAAAAGTTTTAAGGTTTAAAAATTTACAAATTAAGTTGCGTTTTCGGTTCACAATCTTAGTAACGGTAGCTTCCATGAAACTTAAGCCCTAAATACATTTTTAGAAGTAAAATAAAAAAAAACATACAAATGTTCATAGAATGGACAGAATACTTCTCTAGTAAGAGACGATAAAATCACAGCTGTTCCCAGTACCTTTGATAATAACACAAAGTATGTCGATAGCAATATTGCAGGCGTCCACAAGAGCTTGCATTTCCGAGCGATTTGCTCTGTGACGTCACGTTAACAGTCAGCACAACGCAGTCGCTGACGGGACACATTCGAAGGAGAGGTATGAGAAGCGAGAAACGAGTATATATTGTCATTTATTATTTATCTGCTAGAAAGCGGGATATATACAAAGTTGTACGTGACTTTGCTTGTCGGCGGCGTCTCATCGTAACTGCTTTATGCTTTCTTCTTGTCGTGATCACTGCCATTGCCAACTGTTTTGTCTAACGTAGATGCGTTTGAAACCCCCTTTGTTTTGCCCTGTATAAATCTTCAACAGTTTTACATTGTTCTAAGATAAATATCTACCTTTTATGATCACTTATTCAGTCGTGTTCTACATACGAGATAAGATCTTCCTATTAACTAACGTCTTCAATTACTCTCGTTCATCATTTACTGACTGACAAGTTCGTGCTTTTTGAGACAGGCAGAGGTCAAATGGCAAAGTACAGTCGCAACCAACGTTGCTCAACCCAACGATCTACGAACAAAACTCCTCTAATTATATTGCGCAAGAGTTTAGGCAAATTGTGGCGAATAAACGACTGTTCAACATGCAAGTATGGTAATACTGCAGTTATGTTGTAAAAAAGTGTTCATTTATTCTTTTCCTTGTAGGTAAAATGCATGAGGTATTTCATGTTCCATTCGTTTTCGAGAGCAGCGGTGGCCCAGTGGTGGCGGCCCCGACTTACGAACAGTAAGTCGTGTGTTCGAATCCAGGCAGGCACATTACTTTGTGTAATTTATTTCATCAGCGCTGCTCTCAAAACGGTGAAGGAAAACATCGTGAGGAAACCGGCATGTCCTAGAACCAAAAAATTCGAAGACATGTGACATCTACCAATCCGCACTGGGCCCGCGTGGTGGATTATAGCCCATTCCCCCTCATAGAGTGGAGGCCTGTGTCCTAGCAATGGGAACATTAATAGGCTGATGATGATTCGTTTTAGTTGGAGATTTTTGCTGCGGTTTTTTTACTGTTGAAGGTAAAGGCCTTTGTGCGTCTAATTTGCAGTGTAGTTCAACGTTGAACTATATTATTGGTAAGTGTTTAAAGGTATCTAGCAAAGACTTAAGAAGACTTACTCGTTCCTCCCGAAAACTTACAGAGCTTCCAAAGTGAATGACAAGCGTGGGGGTTCATAACATAACATAACATCACGCCTGTAATTCCCGAAGGGTTAGGCAGAGGTGTGCCTAAGTACACCCACATTTCGCCAGTTATATTTAAGTCCCAATTAATAGGGGGCGAGCTTATTGCCATCAACCGGGCGCAAATCCAGCCTCCATGGGTGCTACTGAGAAATTCCTAATGGAAAAACCCAATAACACCTCGCCCGACCTGGGAAACGAACCCAGGACCTCATGCGCAGCAGTCGCGCTTGCAGCCGAGTGGGTTCATTCAGTAGGAATCCGAAATAACCCCTTCTTCGAATGAATACTCCAGGAAAAGGAACATAATATATCAAGATAGTAATATCAGCGCGATCACCAATTCCAATGCCAAGATTGTTTGTGTAGTGGCCTATTGAAGAGGCAATTTACAGTCGTATCCGTTTACGAGTTTATTTGCTTTTGCCAAGCTTGGATACGGGTCCCTATATCCGACCATATCTAATAACAAACTAACTTACATATGCATATGCTGACTCTATATGCCATACTAGCGTGATATTATGTTTTACAGCTATATTAGTTTCCGTTAGTCCCTGAATTCATAACTATAACTGTTATTATCTCTAACTTGACCTTAATAAATAACTAACTTAATAAATGGGCGAAGTTCGGACTCCAGATTATTGAATGTTATAGAAATGTATAGCAAAACTTTAATACTCACAATAATTAATGTTACTTAGTTTGTATTTTGTTTATCAATTATTTTGCTTAATGACGTATTGAAATTGAACTAATTCGGACTGAGATGATTTCCAATATAATTAATGGAGTTATCCTCTTTTGTGACCATTTCAGTAATTAAACAAAACTCAATTAAAATGAACCTTTATAAAGTTTTTTTTTATAATTAGAAAAAAGTTACGTAACATAATCATACGCCTTGCGTAGGCATCGGGGGTGATGAGGCTACGGCGTAGCAAATATGCTACGGCCTACGACAACCCTCACGAGCCAGTTTTATTGTCATATTATTATGTTTATCTTTTCATACATGCGCGCCGGGTAAGTGCTACGCACTTGACCTTTCTCAAGGATTTGTTAGTGAGAGTCAGCGTAGTTTATTCAAAGTGGTCTCCAAAATCCGCTCGTTGAAAATTGTAAGCTACGTATAATATATTATCTTGTTTTATTTTACGATAGGACATTCTTTCGAATGTCCTATCATAATGCGCATGCTACGTATTTTCGGTAACAAAAAAGTAACTAGCAAAATAAAATCCGGCAAGAGTAGTACTGTTCCGAAGAACAACGGTCGAATTTTCCAACTTTTCAACTCAAGTCTGTTGTTTTACGAAAAAAGTTCTTGGATGTTTTACTTCTTTTCTGTAACTGTGCAGGTTGTCGACTGTCAGTAATTGTGAATAGTATTTTGTTACTTCTATTATTTCGTTTACAGCAGTATACTATATTATGCTATATATTATTATTATGCTAGTATTTTGTTTAGTCTTTTTCGTATACGAAAAAGACTAAACAAAATGAACTAGCACATTGAAAGCATTTCTAAAATTCTTCCCAATTTTATTACTATACCAATAAAGAAAATCTTTGATCAAAGCGTTCCACAAATAGCGTTCGCTCTGTAAAAAGAGTTCATAAGTTCGTCATAATAGTATTTTCAATTTCAACATAAAATTGCCTCTAGTAAATTTATTCGAGAATGAATAACCGTCTGACCGTTCGATTTTAAAAGCTCGCGAAAGCAAAGTCGAAGGCCTTTGTGGAGTAAACTAAGTCAGTGCGCCACATTACGACCTTTTACCGGCCTTCGACAGGCTCGCAGAGAAAATCCATGTTAACGACAACAACCATTGTTACTAGCTTATCGATAAACACTTTAATCATGACGCTAAATGAACGCTTTTCCAACTATTCGTTTATTTCTAAGGATTAATTATCTAAATGCCATACTAACCAATTATTTGAATTTTGGTAGTCTTCTCGCCAGTTCAATTGGTGAATATAATTACACGATCACATACCTGCAACAAAAACATAACACATTCTAAAAAATGTTTATAAGATCGATATTTTATAGGTACTCAAAATCTGCGAGCATAATAAGCACAAAGTATTGGAAATTTCTGAAATACACGCCACTGTTGAAGTAGACTGCAAATCACCGCTCGTATTCCGCAAACATTTTAAATTGTTTACATGTTGAACATGACATTTTACGAGTGCATCTGCACCAAGCCGGATCTACCTACACATGTCTATGGATTTATGAAAGTCATGAAATCGCAAACTTAAATAAAAAATACTGCAGCTTTCTTTTATCCTTCATTTTATTTATAATAAACCGCATCTGTTGTAAATCACAAAATGTGCCATTTTCAGAAACAAGAAAAATAATTAATTAAGCTGAGCTTTGCAGAATTATTCAAATCACGTTCACCTTACAGCCGACCTTCTCCCTTTTTAGGGACCAGTTTGAAATAACTCGAGCACCTACAAAAAACAACTGCAGTAGAGTTTCACGAACTCATAACGAGCAGACAAATTATGAAAATTTCGGTTGCGTTTATGTTAATCGATTTTTATTTGTTCGCAACGTGATTGAAGGCGGTCGCTTTTCGCTGTGCCGCTTCTTGACATGACATTCTTTATAACTTTCCCACGGGCTTCAAGCAAATCGAAGCTCCGTCGTGTCGCGATACACTTTGCCGCTATTTGGGTTGTATAAACGCGGTAGAAAAGTTGGAAAAGCAGCATAACAATAGGAAGAATAGAATCTATTTGGAATACGAACACAGTTTTGTCATCACGCTAGCTGGCGAGATTTGTGAAATACGACAGCGTTGAAAGTGTTTCGCAAGACGAAGTTAATGTTTTAATAAAGCAAACTGGGTTACTGCAGAGAGCTAAGAGAGAAATAAAAGCTTGTAGAACACAAGAGGTTCATTGACAGTGCGGATGCGGGCACAGGACAGTTTCGTGGTCGCCAACTTTACTATCCGTCAGTGACGGGTCGATGAGGCACCAGTTTTAAACATGCTAGGAAATAAACCATTTCTCAACAGTCATGCAATAACAAACCTTTGTTTGGGTTTGTGTTTTACTCTGTAAGTAAACTTTGGTTATAAGTTTACGAATGAGATGACCAATAAATATGTCTGGGTCAAACTCAAATGGGTCAATTAACCTTTTAAAAAATCACAAACACGACCTTTATCATTCAAGAAAAGCAGAAATTTCACAACTTCTAACTTCTAAAGGAAGCATCTATTAGCACGGTATTGTGAGTCGACCACTGTACCTGTAGTTGTATGGAACTATGGACCACTGACCAACGTGCGTGAGCGCCGGTGTGGTCCAAGCGAACAGGGCGACATCTGGCGGGCGAGCATCGACCTCACTCAGACCGGTACCGGTTTATAAGACTCGCTGCAGTCTGCGCCCGCGCATTCACTTAGCATCTTATAGTAACCACTACTTCTCAATGTATGCACGCTCTGATTCAATTGTTTACGTGAGCGTGGCAACTATTTACTACGAGATTAGATTAAGTATAGGTATGCTGTAGTTGTTTTTTTGTTAAATCGGAATTGCTTGATTAACGGACATTCTCAGATTAGTATTTATCGTAATTATCGAAATATATTTTTTTATGGGGACATGTTTTCGCATTTTTCTAAGAATTAAGAAAACATTTTAAAAAAATATTAAGGTAGGTAGAGAAATGACTTTGAATTATCATAATATCTACATATCATGAAAAAAAACGAGTCTTTCATTGTATGACTAAACTTGAGAAAATTCCAAAGGTAAAGCTAAAAACATTTTTTTCTAAAACATCAAAGAAGATGAATAACCGAACAAAGGCCATAGGTATTCATCATTTGGTGTTGAATGGTATCCATGGCTACCGAGGCGTGATCGTTCCACAGACTTGTTCCTAGTTATTCGCCGACAGTGCTGTTACGAAATCGCTGAGAAAAACGATTTACGATTCACGTTATATCATGATGTAAAAAGCTTTGTATTAAAACGAATAGAAGAAAATATAAATGGTATTTTGATTTTGCCTATAGAATATAATCTTCTAAAATAAGAACAAATACGCATCGCGCTGGAAACAAAAGCCAATCATATAAGCTATAAAATGAAAGGAAGGACAGACACCTTGTTTCCATTGGTTTCCCACGATACTCGCGTGCGTAGGCACACGGTATTTCGTCTCGTTTCAGGACCAAGTTTACTAATTGTGCGAGTGAGAGAGAACATTCACGTATCGACATGTTGCAACAAGAAAGAAAGGCGTCCTGGGGGAACAGGTTTCTCGATAAAACTAAAAATTAGGGTCAAGGATTACGTCTAACCTCTCGACAATCTGTCTTGCAAAGGTGATCCAAAAAAAATTGTACAATAATGGACAATAAAAATACAACCAATGAACGTAGCAGACACTCAAATGGTAAATTCTGCTTTGTCCAAGATAACCTTGAAGATATATGAAGCTTGTCAAGTGAGAAGCGAGCCTCACAATAAACTAGGGGGGGCTAAAAGCATCCATTATGAGTTGGAGAGTACTTACGCATTGTTACAATAAATCGGCCACAGCAGGTAGAGAGCTATTGTAAGATAAACACCCGCCGGATGGGGATGACACAACGCAAATCGCCAAAACTGATACAAATCTGTTTCCCCAAGTGTTTTGTTAAGCCGAACTGCTATTGACATTACCCGTAAACTTTGGCGTAATCAGAGATTTAAGCTGTTTAGCCGAGTTCGAGAGTGCTTTATCTACAATCAAAGTTCAATGGAATGTAAATTTAAATTGAAATCAAATTTGATTTTGTCGATTCAAATGTTATTTCTAAGTTACTATCTTTGTTTCCTGCGTTCGATAATAAAATGTTATACGAGTTGAATCAACTATGGGTAAGCTATATTGAATAGTAATCGAAAGTTACATAAGACTTACAGTTTATTTCTGATCGATTTATTTTCACTTTAGCACTACTATCTACGACATTCATGCAACTCCGCTTGAATGATTTTTACAAATAGCGTAATTTGAACAACGTTTTCTAAACCAACTATGAACTAACCAAGCATACGAAGGTCCAACGTTACATGAATAGAGAACTGTTGAATAAAGGTTATCAATACATTCTCGGGCAGGGGCCATTTCTATAGCAGGTAAAGGCATCCCTTGTCACACGAATGTTTCGCCCAACCACACGTGCGCTCGGACAATAAATCACTGCTAGCTCACAATGATACTGTGTAGACAGAATATTATTTCTTCGGAGATCAATTTGAAAACAGACAAATATCAGCGTATCTAAATCAACAGCATTAACTGAAATACCCATTACCACATACAATGTGACATTTTTCAACGTTACTGCCTTGATTAAGCAAACACATTTATTTTCAAATATCAACCCAATTGGTCCCAATAGACGTAGAAAGAGCAACAAATTAACTTTATCATTTGCATAAAATCCAAAATTTGTTCCATTTTGTTCGTTGTAGCCCAAAATTCCCTAGACACCTTTTGCGTCAAATGTTATTTCTGTTTATAATTTTCGGCTAACCAGCCGTTCTAAATTGGGGTGACTCTGAATTCGGTGTTATACAACGTTGTTATGTGTACAACCAATTCAATATAAGTAATTCTTACCTGATACACTTGAGTCATCCTTTCATCGCTCCAGAAACCAGTTCCGAAAAAAAGATATGCTAAGTTGACCTGCGCTCCCGCAACTGAATACAGATACAAAACGTGGCTGTGTGAGTGATAGCGCTTGTGTAGTTCGCTTTAGAAGCTGCAGGTTGTGCGTCTGTGTGCGTTTAACGAGTTGTAACCTGTTCAATGTGGTTGAATGAAGAGTGGCACAGGAGGTAAGCTACTTTCTACCGGTCGGTCGACGCGCGCACCACGTGACTGCGATGTTTACCGAATTCTACGGTATCCACTTTTAAACCTAATTCCGTTTTGTTTATGATCCGGTTTCTTGATTTTTGGCCACATTTATTTCAATTCATTTTGCCGCCGAGTCCACCTATTGCCCTATATTTTAGTTTCATTGTAATATCACGTTCGAAAGTTATTTCGTTATCAGCGAGGCCATTTTGTGTTACAACACTTACATTTTCGGACTAGATTTTATGTATTCAATTAGAAAAGCTTGTACATGTACACGCTTCGTAAAGCTTTCCATTTTTATTTTCGTAGCTAGTGACCTCGAATTAAATTTCATGTTCAATCATTTCTCTTTGTGTCTTCTACGTTTAACCTTTGTACGAATAAAGACGTGTTTCCTAACACACGAAGCGTATCTTTCCTAACAAAACAAATCTTGTTTCGTATAAGGATTAGGAATACGTTCGATGGGTAAATAAACTATAACTTATTTCCTGTTCCGGATAACCCTCGGATTCAGGTCGTAACAAGATTTGAACACATCCGACATGGAATAATAGCTTGAGCCCTATTGGACCTTATTTGAAGAAATGGAACGCGACTCAAAGTTGTCCTCTTTTGATACATTAGACTTTTTTCTTCCTTTTCAAGCGTTAACAAAGCCCTTCGAGTTCTATTGGCAATATTTGAAGCTTGGTAATTTATTTGAATGTTTTGTTGCTATGTTTTTCTGAGAATAACTACCTGAGTTTTACTCGTTGATATTTGGCACAACAATATTACAAATTCATTATAAACTGGTCATTAATTAAACAGTCACTTTGATTGGCAGCTTGTCCATTAACATTTATGTTGTCAGTCACATCTTTCTTTCTCATAATAATATTCGTAAAAGCTTATTCTTTTTACATCAAATATTAGCACCTTGATATTTAATTATAATACGTAATTATTCATTGCAAAACTAGAATTGCTAATAACATACTCGGCTTGGAATTATGAACGTATCAAGAACATTGCACGCATAATACTTTCAAAGTCTTCATGATTTTTTTTACTCAACTCGCTCAAAAAGTAACACAAAGAAAACTAAAAAGACTACCTAATTACATGATAAAACAGCCAAGTAAAAGAATAGAGATAATTCTGCGGAGGTGTGAATTGAGGGCGCACCGGTCTTAATTCCAACATTGAGTCTAAATTGGTCGCGAGGGTACCAGAGCGGGGTTTACAAAGGGCTGTGTCCGCACCATTAGAGCCCATTGATACAGACTCGGGCGAGATAGATATACAGGGATGTTTGGGATACAAACCAAATATGACGACAGAACTAGTTTCTACACCTGCGTCCTGCGTTTACTGAGTAGTTTTAAAATCATCGAAGTCCAGTTTTTTACGGCTACCATCAAGGAATATGTAGTCCCAGCTGCGTTTAATTAGGAAAAAACAATGGTTGAGACAAACTAGTTCGGATCATCTTAGTTTCAATTGATTGCTATTCTGAGTTTTATGTTTTGACTTTGTTTCATATTTTTATTTCTGACTAGCTTGTCCCGCGGCTTCGCCCGCGTGAAGTTCGATAATTGTCCCACGGGATCATACTACCGGGATACAAAGTACCAAGGTTTTAAACTATGTGTGTGCAAAATTTCATTTAAATCCGTTCAGTAGTTTTTGCGTGAAAGTAACAAATATACTCACCAACTTTCGCACTAATAATATTAGTAGGATTTTTATATCCTTGTACTCGGGCAATCGATAGCAATAAAGCATGCATGTATGTATTTACAAACGAAAAGTATCTATGTAGTATATCAACTATCTGGTGTTCACGACACAAGCCTCGTTGCTTAGTGTGGGACTAGATGGCGCTGTGTGTAAAGTCCAGCGATAATTATTTATTATTTATTTATTTTTATTTATAAGCTTGCTACCACTTTGTTTCTCTACTTTAACAATTACATGACTTTTTTTTTTTTTTTTTTTTTTTAGGATGGGAAATCATCAAATGACTTCTCCCGCTCTGGGCTGAGCAGGAGGGAGTGTCAGACTTTTACTGACTAAAACCCATCCATGTTCCTTCATCGCCCTTTGTGTTCCGGGGCCACGGTATCTCTTTCGAATAGTCCCGCAGCCCCGGCAGGCTTCGGCCCTTGCGGACCCCTTCACAGTTGCTGACTCTCTTTGAGGCGCGCGTGGAACACGAACGCGCCGTCGACACGGCCTGTCGTCATGAGACGTACGGACGGCGAGCTAGCCCATAGCTCCCCGTCCACAGGCCCGCGCCTACGGTGGCCGGAAGCCACCACGTGGCCCCCGACGCCCGGGGCGTCTCCCGCGGCGGCCGGGACGTGAGGATATCTCCCTCTCACGTTCCGCCACCTCCTTCGCTAGCATGACTGCTTCGCAGAAGGAGGTGACGGCGTCCCATTCCGTCTCGCTCCGGACCATGGCACGAACCAAGGCCGGGAGCGAGAGGTCGCCGCCGCCGATCGCCACCTCGAGGACACTGCGGTGCTCCACCCAAGCAGGGCACACCTCCACAGTGTGCTCCACCGTGTCCTCCGGCCTATCCTCACAATGATAGCACCCGGGCGTTTCCTCCCGCCCGATTCGGTGCAGGAACTTACCGAAACATCCGTGTCCGGTAAGAACCTGCGTCAGGCGGAAGGTGAGGACGCCGTGGCGTCTCTCCAGCCACTCCTCAAAGAGGGGACTTATCGCCACTATTGTGGCGTGCCCTGCACGGGGTTGCGATAGTCGCTCTCTCCATGTCGCCATGAGATCCCGCCGGAAGTCCGTCCGCTGAGCGACAATTTGCCGCGGCAGCGGAGTTTCCCCCCGGCGTAGCGCCTCCGCGCGCCACTCATGTAGGCGCGCGAGGACTATTGCCTCCAGATCCCATGGCGGCAATCCGGCAAGGAGGTTCGCCGCCTCGCGGGAGATCGTGCGGTAGCCCCGGACCAGCCTTACGGCTACCACCTTCTGGGGCACGTTCAAGTGGTGGGCGGCACGCCGCCTCAATGAACGCGCCCACACCGGGGCCCCGTAAAGGGCCATGGACCGCACGACTCCCGCGTAGAGCCTCCGGCAGGAGGCGTTCGGCCCCCCCAGGTTGGGCAGGAGCCGCCTGAAGGCAGCCCCTGTCCGCTCCAGTCTGGGGGCCAAACGTCGGAAGTGCTCCACGAAGTTCCACCGGCTGTCGAGGACAAGTCCCAGGTACTTCAGCGTCGACTCGACGCCGATGGAAACCCCTCCTGCCATCACTGCGGATCCCGGAGGTGGCGCGTTCCGAGGCCCATGAAAGCACATGGCCTCGGACTTGTGCAATGCCACCTCGAGACCCAATTGCCGGATTCTCTCCACGACTATCGCAACCCCGCGTGTCATAGTGTCGGCCGCCGCCTCGTGCGACCTCCCCTGTGCCAGCACCAGTGTGTCGTCAGCGTAGCAAATTACGCTGACACCGCTAGGGAGGTCGGCGCGCAGCACCCAGTCGTACCCGATGTTCCACAAGGATGGCCCCAGAACCGATCCCTGTGGAACACCGCACGACATCTCTCGCCGGTTCCAATCTCCACTGCGACCGGGGTAGATGACGGCCCTATCCGTCAGGTAGTCCCCGACCACACGACGAAGGTAGGTCGGCACCCGGTGATACCGGAGTGCCTCCCTTATGCAGCTCCAGGGCATGGAGTTGAAGGCGTTGGCGATGTCGAGAGACACCGCCAAGACCACCCCACCCCTGGACACCGCATCCCTCGTCGTGAGGGCTCTCACGCGCATGATGGCGTCCACCGTAGAGCGCCCCTTGCGGAAACCATATTGGTGTTCCGCAAGGTCCGGCCCCGTCCCCGCAAGGTGCTCGGCGAGGCGGTTTGCAATGACTCTTTCAAAGAGCTTGCCCACCTCGTCGAGCAACACCACGGGCCGGTAGGCGGACGGAGAGTCCGCCGGGCGCCCCGGCTTCCGGATGAGGACCAGCTTCCCCGTCTTCCAGCGAAGCGGGAACTGACCCCTCTCCAAGCATGCGCTTAAGAACCCTTCCAGTCGGGGACCGAGAGCCTCCGAGGCCAGGACCCAGGCTTTGCCAGGCAAGCCGTCGGGTCCCGGGGCGGTACTTTTGGCACTGAGCCTGCGTACCGCCACTCTCAGTTCTACCCCGGTCACTTCCGGAGCGTCGTCGTCGTCACTTTCGTGGTCCGCTTCCGGCACCGCAGCCAGCGGAGCCATAGGCGGGGGCGGGTGTTCCCCTCGCGAGGGGAACAGAGCGCTCACCACGTCCTCCACGAGCTGAGGCCGGAGACTCTGCGTGCGGAGTTTATCCCGCACCATCTTGTAAGGGCGCCCCCACGGATCTCTGTCGAGAGTCCCCAGCATCTCCTCGCGGGCCAGATCCCTGGCCCGCAGGACAGCCTCGCGGAGGGCGGTCTTCGCCGCTCTGTAGCCCTCATAAAGCTCCGCCTCAATGGCTGCCGCATTCGGTGGGCGAATGCGGAGCCTGCGGTGCCTGGCGTACAGGTGTCGCGCAGCCACACACGCCTCCCGTAGGGACGTCAGCTCTCGCGACCACCAGTACACCTGACGCCGGGCGCTTCCTGGCCGGACTCGGGGCATTGCCACGTCACATATGTCGGACATGGCCTCCTGGAACCACCCTGCCTCATCATTGACGTCGGCAGGCCTGTCCGGTGATGTCACCCAGGCCTGCACGATCGAGGCTTCCAGGAGGAGCTCCCGGTCCAGCTGCTTCAGCGCCCAACGCGGACCACTCGGGGCCTGTTGGACCGGCGCGCTTGAGGTCTGGGTGGAGACGTCGAACCGGATGTACCGGTGGTCGGAATAGGTCTCCACCCCCTCCATGACGCGCCAGTCAACGACACGCGGCGACAGAGCGGGGCTAGCGAACGAGATGTCCACCACCGACTCGCCCCGCATCCTCACACACGTGGCAACAGAACCCCGATTTAGGACCACCAGGCCCCTCTCCAGGGCCCAGTCCTCCACCATCCTTCCCCGCACGTCTGTGCAACGAGAACCCCAAGCCAAGTTCTTGGCATTGAAGTCCCCGAGGACAAGCACGGGGAGGGAATGGTTTCCGACGACGACACTCAACTCTGCGAGAGAGTTGTGGAACTCGGCGAGAGTTCGGTTCGGGGAGAAGTAGACTCCCACTACGACGATCTCCCCGAACCGGGCTGCTACGCACCCCCGACCCCTCCTGACACTTTCAAGGGTCGGGGTGCCGGCGGCGGCCGACGACACTATGGTCACTGAGCCGCTTAGGTCCGCCACCCAGTCTTCCCTGGGCAGGACGAAATACGGCTCAGCGACCACAGCGATGTTAATCAACCACTGCGCCATGCTCTGGAGCAAGAGATCCTGAGCGCAGGCGCAGTGGTTGATATTCGCCTGGAGGAAGCGTAATGGGGCCGTTATTGGCACTCCATTACCGCTTCCTCCAACCTGGCCCCCTGTGAGGGCCCCTCTGTGGCGGCGACAGAGGGAGCGGCAGCGGCGGCAGTTGCGGCTGCGGCGGTGGCGACAGTGGCGGTGGCAGCGGAGGGCCTACCCTTGCCTCGGGTGGCCTTGGTGGGCGGAGCGCAGGCCTTGCTCCCAGCCCGGTGATCGGCCGGCTTGCCAGCCGCCGCACATGCGTCGCAGTGCGGCGTGGCACAGCACCCTGCGGACTGATGACCGGGCTGACTGCAGCGGAAACATAGCCCGCTGCGGTCAACCTCCGAGGCACACCGGACTGACACGTGGTGTCCCACGTGGCATCGGTAGCACCTCAGAGGTCTGGGCTCCAGCAGCTTTACTTGCGCTGACACCCACCCCACCAAGAGCCTTCGGCCCTCCACAATAGTTTTAGCCGCCGTCACAGGGCAGCATACCGTAACGGTATGCATGCCCGTGGGGTCCGGTCGTAGGGTGCCTGCCCTGACCTGCTCAGCAGGACACCCACCGGACCTGGCGACGGCGGCCACCACCTCCTCCTTGGTCACCGAGTCGTCCAGACCCAAGATGCGCAGGTCTGCGCATCTGACGGGCCTGGACACTCGGGCCTCGTCCGCGTTTAGGGACGCTCTTAGCTTTTCAGCCAGAGCGTCAGCGGACGGGCCGCTGGCTTCCCCGGGGATCTCGAGCATTCGAGCCCCCGTCGCCGTGACCTTAAGCCTGAGGCCCCCGGTGATCCCGAGCTCCCCGAGGTCCACCGCCTCCTTCGCCTTCGCCAGCAGGTCGCGGTAGGACACGCCCCTCTTTTCCGCGTCTGGCTGTAGTGTAATCACTACAGCCGCGGTCTTCGGGGCGCGGAGCCTAGCCGCGCTCTTTCGCGCCCTGAACTGGCGCTGCCGCTCCCGATCTCGGGCCTTTTTGGCCGCCTTCCGCCCCTTCTCCTTTTCCCCGACCACCTGCCATCCGGCCTCAGCCGCGGGAGGTGTAGGGGGCTGCTAGGGGGGCGGTGGCGGCGGCGGCGGCTGACGTGCCGCCGGCGCTGGCCCACTTGCTGCTGGGACTGGCGCCGGCACAGTCTTTGCCTGTGCAGCCGCCTTGCCCTTCCTCCCCTTTGGCGCCTTCTTGGCCGGCGCCGTTTTCGCCGGAGCCGGCTTTGCTTGGGGAGCAACCGCAGGCCTGCCCGAGGGCTGGCTAGACGGCCCCGGTCCGGGTGCGGCAGCTGTAGCAGCCGCATACGATACCGCCTTCGGCCCCGGGGCTGCCCTGCTTGCCGCCAGAGGGGGGCGCAGAACGATTCCCTCCAGGACGGAGAACCGTGCCTGGAAGGAAGCCAGCTCCTGGCGAACCAGGTTCAGGACCTGGTTCTCCACCGGCACAGGCTGGCTCTGTCGCTGCTGCGTACCCCCCTTCTGAGGCGCCATGCGGGAGCCAGGCTCACGCAGACTTTCCAAGTCTGCTTGGAGCCTGGCATTCTCCTTTCGGAGAGCCTCCGTGGCAGCCGTCAAGCGGGCCACCTCTTCCCGCAGTTTGGCCACCTCCTCTCCGTCTATCGGAGGCGGAGGAGGAGGAGGTGGTCCCCTAAAATTGGCCTCTGCTGCCGCCATAATGGAGGCGGAAGCCCCGGGTATGGCCTTGAGTTTAGAAGAGGTCTTCTGTTTCAAGGCCACTCCCCTTATCGCGGCTTCCACCTCCTTGGCGAATCTGGCCTTCGCTCCGCCTCGGAGCTGCCAGGTTCACCCGCCTCTTCGCCAGACCCAAGAGCAATGCCTGGGTGGCGCCCCTCTTCGGCCAGTCTGGCCGACCTTTCGGAGGCAGAGAGGCCCGCCCTCTTGCCTCGGATCCCCCCGCGCCTGCTGGTGGGGATCTTCCGGGCCGAGGCCAACTCTCCCTCCGATGACGACGCTTGGTCGTCCTCCTTCCTGGACCGCTTGCGGAAGAACTTACTGTTCTCCCCTGCGGTCCCGGCCCTCTCGCGGCGGGAGCTCACTGAGCCTCCCCCGCTCACCTCGCTGGATGCTACGTCGGACTCCGACCCCACATCCCTCCTCTCCTCTTCGTTGCCGTTGCCGGCGGTGTTGGTTTTTTTGGTTTTTTCATTTTCCATATTTGAACCCACGAGTATGGGGGAAATAAACTCCTAACTAGGCAGAGACCCCTGTACCTAGTAGGGCAGATTCTTAGTATTTATTACTCGCCAGGGGGTCTGCAGGTACCCTGGCGAGGAGCGCACTAGCGACTGATTCGTTCTCTGGAACACCCGTCAGCCATACATCCCCTCGCGGTGCGTCGCCGCTTGGGATTCGGGGTAACTTTTTATAGAGGTTGTCTACCTCGCGGTCCGGGCGGTTAAGCCAAGACCCTCGGTCCCTGTCGAAGCCGCGAGACTTGATCCACGACACTTCAACGTTGGGATTACGAGACCGGCGGTGACAGAGGAGGACGATCCTTCTCTGTCTGCTCGGAGGCAGGGTGAGTGCACACCGAGCCCGCCCTCACTCCTCTGCTATGCCCTCTGCTAAACAGAGGGCACGCAAAGGAACGCACCTTTGGTCCGGGTCGGACCCCACCCATGTCAGAATAATTGGCCGCGGCAGTACCCCTCCCCGAGGGATAAGAGAAAATTCTCATTTCCTCTCATTCCCCGGAGAAGGATACTGCCGCGCCCGGGGTGCACCGGCCCAGCAGCTGCTCTTCCCTCCAGACGTATCGAGAGGGACGAGCAGCCGCCGGACACACGTGGAGGACTTCTGACTTCGCACCCCAACAATTACATGACTGCTTTAGAGACTTTACCCATTTTATTTCATTCAAATAGACGTTCACGGACGTTAGGAATACAGCCAAGAGCATACAATGTACGTAAAATATAGTTGTTCGTCCCGACCCCGACGCGACCGCTGGGCGGGCACACGACATTATTTATTAAGACCGAACTCGTGTCACCAGCAATAACCAAACTGCTACATGTAAAACAGATTTGAGAATTTTCTCCTCCAAACTCCGGATAAATGTTCCAGAATTTATGTGGATAATCCTTTGGACAAAATTGTGCTGTAGATATGCTATATTACCGCTGTAAATAATATTGTGTCGGTCTAATATTTTTTCCTGAAAGTTGTGTTTTTCCTAGAGTCCCTACTTTATCCTGTGGCCTGGTTATTAATACCGGACTAATATAACAAAGAGGAAAGTTTTGTTAGTGTGTGTTTAGGGTTCGTACAGCTGCTGTTGATCCGATTGACCTCTACAATCAGCTTATAGAACGGTGTCGTAGAATAAATAACTTCCACTGGACTCTATGAGCTCAATTAGTTTGATAAACAACACAATGTTTTAGAAAGTTGTTTTTACAACAAAAACCAAACCATTTTTCGTTATTAGCCTTTCAAAAACACGGCATAACAAAATACAAAAGAGGTAAAATTAAAAATTACCTCTTAATTGAATTCTGAACTTCAATACAGTCGAGTTGGAGATTCCAGTTAATGAATTCGAATCGTTCGGGTGGAGTTGCGGCCGGCATCAATAAATACCAACCAGGATACGACAATAGCCTGTGGATTTGTAAGTAGTTCGTATTGGATCGCAATAAATTCAAATTTTGTTCTTTAGGTCAGTTCGGTTGAATGTGTTTAAAGAGTTACGTGGGACCAATGTTGAGTTATATCACCAAATAAGTCTTCGCCACACGGTTAGTGATGTGATTTGGCAAATTGTCGATTAATAAGTCCATAGTCTACTGTGATGTCGTCACAACTACCATTATTTATGTATAATTTATGGAACAATAAATGTAAAGGTTTCTAAAGATCTTCCAGTTAGTTTACACCTAACATAAATCTCATAACAATGAGAATACTGGCCACTGTACTCCAAACTCGAGAAGAAGTAAGATATCAATGAAAGGTTGAAGAAAAATGTCAAAACCTACTGTGGTTTTCTAGATGTAATTAGAAGCCCAAAGCTTTCATAAACATGTTTTTTATTCGTTGTTTCCACTATAATAGTTGCAGTAATCGAATACCAACCCTTCATCATCTGCCCTTATTGTTAAAATAGAAAACAATGAAAACTTTCCAAAACCAGGACGTCGCCTTTAATTCTGTGGGTCCCCCCTACAATTAATATGGCCATAAATTTATCGGCGCACGACACATTATTGTATCTATAAGGGAAACATTATATTCGGTACACAGCAGGATATAAAACCATTAGGTACAAAAATAATATGGAAAAAATGAGGACCATAATGGTTTTAAATAGTATCAGAAGTTATAACATTCAAGGTTTTAGTTATAACTAGTTTTTTTTGAACCACGGGACAAATGTACCGCAATAATTGAATTTATATTTTAATACTCGGCATTAGGTGATAACACGGACTTATTGAAAAACATTTTCCTTGTGTTGCACACAATAATAACGTGAACAATATCATAGGTACGAGGAAAACATTGTGTTTACTGCAAATGGAACAATAAGCACATTATTTTAATTAACCCGATTAGCAGGAAACTTTATGCGTGATTTTTTGTTTTATTTTGCCTACTGCGAGTGGTAGGTAATTCAGTAGTTCACCTATCTAATGCTAATAATATCTGTTGTTTATACATCTGTTGCTACGGCTTTTCAGAAAGCCTCACAGACCCTGCTTATCAATGAGTTGTATGCAACTTGTTAGAATTTTACTTTCATACCTCTGGACTTTAAACACCAAACTGATAGTTATTTTTTTTAATAGAACTATACTCCTGGAACCTTACACTTCGAAGATAAATGCGGCAGACAGAAATACTACATTCAAGAAACAAATAAAATCTTCATTGCACTACCGTCCACTAAACTAATTCTTAGAGTTCCGTACCTCAGAAGGAAAAACGGAACCATTTTTGCGGAATGGCATCTTGCAGTTCAACCTAGAGAGGTTGTCGTCTGCTTAACCGGACAATCCTGTGGGTGCCTTAAGTGTAAGGCCTCCAGCCAGGGCATAAAACTTACAAACTAAACGTCTACACGCTAAGGGCACCCCCTGCGGGGTACGGGCCTCGGCTTAGGGCGTCGGGGAGAGGACAGCAAGAGGCTGGATCTGAATAGTGTCATTAATTAGGGAGTGATTTTGGATTACAGGCTCAGCCACGCAGGCTGGCTCGTGAGAGGGACGGGGAGGGTTCGTATCGGGGCGTCGCGACGGGCCTCGACGACGAGGACGGAATGACGGCTGTAAAAAAAAAACCCTTATAAGATCACTTTTTATACATGTTTTGGAAATTAAAAGGCGCCTACATTAGCAATGGAGAAAGTTTCTCATGGATTGATTAATTTCCGTTAACCGTAAATCCATAGACAAAACGGCTATCCAATAGACTTGTTCACACACAACAGTAAGTCCACAACTAGCTTAATTAAAACAACCATTAAAACAACAATAGACAGTAATTGCGAATGCATTGCAACGATGACTGTCACAGCGAAGCTCATTTCATATTTGGGAGGGTTCAAAACAACGGTGGGATAGTCCGGGGTCGGGTCGAGTCCCGGCGGGCTGTCAATGCCCCGTAATCATAGACACACATTCCCACGACGGAATGAGAATGACAGACTCCACGTTCCACACAACAATAGAATACGTGGGTAGGACAAAGATAATTGATTCGAAGAATCGTGAAGGTACCTAATTACTTTCAAACACAACTTTATGATTTTCGAATTCTTGTTCTCCTAAATCATAATAAAAGAATGCAAAAGTTACGCAAGCAAATAAAGTAGCGGTGTGATCTCATGATTTGACTGGGGAATCAAAGTTTAGTGGAAAAAGTTTCTATAAACAAGAAGAAACGACTTTGAAAACTCTGAAGATTGTTACTTTATGAATTCTTTGTTAATATTTAAAAAGTTACGAATTTAGGCAGATGTTGGTGTACCTTATCGGTGTCCAGAGATAAAACGTAAAATAAAACGGGATCCCTAAACCAACAAAGCTGAACTGAAAAAAAATATTGATATAAAGTTTTATATTCCTTCAAAATTATATCTGTAACAAAGTCACAACACTAGAAGTCCGGACACGCCGCCATGTTTTATTCCGTTTTTAAAACGTTCCGTTTCTCGAATCGATGTGATTCGATACTGAATAATGTCTTTTGATACGTCTCGCTTTATGAAGCTCTCGGCTCTCCGCTATTTTCCCGTTTACGATTTATTTGCGTTGCCTCATAGCAGAGTTTACCTAGATATTCTTTTCATTTTATTCAAGCTTTGAACTGTTTTGAGTCTGTGTTTATTTTATTTCTGAAACGTGTGTTTTTTCAGAACGTTTACAAATATGATGAATGTACGTTTGGAAAACTGAATGGTAAATGAGAATAAACAGTTTCACTATTCACAAGCGTATAATAAATTGATTAAAATGTTGATCGTATTCATTTCACGTCGCGCGTTGTACGCGTATCTTTACTTACCAAATATTATTTTACGTTGGTAGATAAAGCTTATAGGGGTTTGAAATAATTATATTTAAGTATTATATTTCCATATTGCTTATAATTGTACGAAAAAGCGCAGTGTAATTGAAAAGTGATACATTTTTTTCCACTTGTAATTTCTGTTTTGACTCTTAATCCACTGTTGTCTTGTTTCTATTTACTATCAATTGTTCAAAAACCACCTCATGTCTCAGTAATAATATACATAATTACCGTTCATTACTATCAAGAAAACCAGGCACCTGATTTCGTCATAGAAACAAATTGCACACGATAAGTGGCGTTTGGTACAAGGTGCGGTCTACCACGACTCGCGTGTCATATGAATTTGGGCTTTATGTTGAGATCCATAAGAGTTATGAGGATTTAAGTTAGAATGTAAAGTGCAAGTGTGTGGGTCAGTCGCACCGAGGTCGTTACCAAATGTCAGACAGTCAGGATCCGTGTCATTGTCGCATAGTTTGACTGAACTAATCAAAGAAGTTGTCTCTCAAACTAAAATTGAACCTAGAAAGTTTGTATAAAGTCTAATTTAAACTGACAATTGTTTTATGATAAGTTATAAACATATTAATACATTCTTAAGTACCTACTTGGATGGAATTGCTACGGGCACACGGGTTTGCTACGAGCAATTTACTGTAGTGTTAATTTGTAACTTGGTTAAATAATGTACTTATGAAAAGTCATTCATTCATACTTATACCGAAAAGCTTCACCCTCTAAATTCCCTTATTTTCACATTCATATAGATAGGCGTAGGAAAGTAATGAGTATTTGAGTAAGCAGCAGGCACCTACTTTATCTACATTACGTTCTTAAACAAAACACTAATTTGTTAAAAAAAATAATTTAAAAAAAAAACCCGACTGCGTAAAAAATAACTATGTAATAACTTTAAATAAAAACTGAAATGAAAAAAACAATAATAAATTCTAATACGGAACATATTGACTGCAAGAGTCGGGACCCATCAAATAATTATCTAGACTATAATCATTACATCCAATATGTCCCGACCGTTTCAGTCAATATGTTCCGTATTAGAATTGATGTAGATGGCATTTTATTTATTTTGGTTTATGTACATTTATCACTTTAAAGTTCACAAACCTACCTAGTTATCCGCGCGTATCTTGTAGGTATAGATAAATAAATAACACATTTGTTTAAATTAAAATATGACCATGATAAAACATTTTAAAATCCACATAATGGGGCCCTTTAATTAAAAAAATAAATGAAAATTATTTATTTTTTTCACTAGCCTATGTTACCCGGTAACACAAGGATTCTAACGATATCCCGTACATCGAAATTGGTTAAGGCGTTTAGACGTTATGGTAGAACAAAGAAACGCACAAACATACATACATACATGAACCCTGAAAACATAACACTCCTATTTTTGGGCAGTCGTCGTGTCTCACAATAGCTGGATTGGCAATATTTACAGAGTGACTAATGCTCAACCATTGTGTACTACCCACTACCAAATTAGGAAAGAAAATTATCAATACTTTAAAACAAGTATACTTTCGAATGAATCACTGATGGCTTCAGCGCACTAGCACATATAATAGGTACCTAAACATTCATGGCACGGTAATAACAGGCCTCCTCGGTTTGCAGGATTTCATAAACTTGAGTCCGATTCTAAAATACTAGTACAAGAAGCAGAAGGATTATGCACCTAATACCCCTATTCATAAGAAAGAAATCTCCATACACACAAGAAAATAAGGTCCGTTTTTAATCACCAATTAGGTAACAAGTGACTTTATCTTTTCATACTCTATAATAATAGGGAGGAGTATAATACCATTGTTATAAACCCAAATCCGACTCCATCAAGTGCGTAATACACGAACATAATAAAAACAGCGATCAATCAACTAAGAGAAATGCCTTCTAACCTCATTAAAAACCTAAAGGTCAGAAGCCACAATCATTAGAGCCGTATGCACTCATAGAATGAGATGGCGAATGATCGTCATCGCGAACGAATCGAGATAATTTACATGACTGGAGTAAAGAGCAGCGGAAGATATTGTGCGTATAACACTAGAATGTTCAAGTGGGCAGATGTAACTCGAACCTCGTTAAGGCTGGGGTATCTGCTAAATTAGCAACTCTATTTGTGGTGGTTCAAATTCAAACTTCGTTTGAAATACTGTTAGAATAATGTTCTAATCAGCTTGCAAAGTAGTTGTTACGTCAGTCACTGCGGGGTGAATAGTGCGAAATGAGTGGTTTTTTTTATTAAATTAATCATTAGATCAAAAAGTGACAAATATATTTGTGTGAAAAAAAATACCAAAACTAAATGCCGTTTAAGAGTAGTTCGAAATTTCAAAGAAATAATGCTTCTCTTTGAATATTTTTTTCATATAGTAATATTAGAGTTAGAATTATTTCAATTGTACCAATTAAAGTTTAGAGTCTAATAAGCAACATGTATTTTTATGAGTTACAGTTTTTTTTTTTTTGGAGTTATAGGGAGAAAACCTCTCGTTAGCAGATACCACCCCCTTAAGTGGAGCTACCTCAATGAAACAGCAGCGGGGTGTGGTTGTGGAGCCGTGTCGCCAACTATGCTCCACCTCCTATCCTGTCCTCTTAGCCCAAAAACATGCAGCCGAAGTAGCCTTTGCGCTACCACCGACCAACGACGCGGTGGAAGTGTCAAGTTCTAGGCTGACAAAATACAATTTGTAGGAGACTAGAATGTTTGTCGATTTTACATTGCACTGATGACATCTAAATGAATCTATACTAATATTATAAAGAAGAAGAAAGAAAGAGGTAAAGTTGGGAAGTTTAGATATCGGTGGTAATCTCCAAAACAACTCACCTAATTTAAAAATCTTTTAGTGATAGAAAGTTTAACTACACTGGCCTGCAAAAGAAAGTACTACACTTTTAAAATTTGATTTTTTTCTAAACTACAGAAGTTGAGATTTAAAATAAAAAACGTTTTATAGCAATTTTTATCAGCTTTCTTTGAAACTATAGTAAATTATAACTCTTTTTCGAGTCCTTTTTGTTTCGAAAGTATATCATGTGTACTTAAAAAGTTATTGCAATATTGAAAGTGTGACACTTAGTTTTGCAGGCCAGTGTATTACCGAATGCTTAGTCATAAACCTCGAGTTTGAACCCAAGGCACCTCTGATTTTTCGGATTCATGTGCGTATTGTATAATTATTATCACTTGCTTCGGTGAAGGAAAACGTCGTGAGGAAACCAGCATGCCTGAGAGATATTTCTCGACTTCATGTGAAGCCAAGTCAGAGGCCCATAGGCCGCATAAAATACTGATACCACGTTAGGCCCTAACCACACGATAAAGAAAGAAAAACGAAGAAAAAAGGAGACTGAATGATATTAGGCTATGCTTCTTGGACGCGGGTAAAATCGCGAGCAGAAGCTTGTTTTTTGTAAATGCATTGTATTCTTTTGGATTTTCAACTTTGATGCTGAGCTGATAATAATAATCCAACATATCAATAATAAGATGTTTCGCAGAGTTAAAAGGATATTGATGAAAGAATCGACATTCAAGACTGCATGAAACGTATCAACCTGTAGACACACGTCCAATACTTCCGAGTTCCTAATCTACTGACCGATTGATCACAAATTAGGTCTGTGATGCAACAATAGACATTTCAATTGATTAACTGGCCAGGTCGCGCCCTCGAACTTATTTAGAAATATTCAGTTACAACAATAGGACTATGTTCAATCAATAAATTGACTTATAGTCCAGTTGTCCGATATTCTCCATATTTATTGACTGTCGAAACAGTTTTTGTAACACGTTATAGTTTCAGCTTGTAAAATAGCGTTCGTTACTCCTTTGCATGTAGGTGTTTACTTGTTACAAAATGAGTAAATATAACTAATCGGTACACTAAAACCTTTGTTAGTTAAGAATGTATGTCACGATCCTATAGTTTGTCCGTCACCATATTATGTACTTAGATAACGACGAAAGTGTTCAAATGTGATATTGTGAAACACATAAGTGATACTGAATAACACCAAAAACGTTACGTTACGCGCTATACCTATCTCTATTCAGTCGACAGCGGCGCTTGCGCAACCAATACGATTGCTTTGTTCATCATTATGTTACACAAAAGTAGAACAACTTTATTTTTCTAATATTAATCTGAGTCAGCTGTTTAATGGTTTTGGGATAAAGAAATTGGTTTTAAATAATTTGACTTAATCAGGGGGCCTAGAATGGCCGCTTTATCAGAATCTTAATAAAAAATCACCTTAAAAATTTTAAATTCTTAAAATGGTCTTTACGATCATAAGCATAAAATCCATTTTAAGAATTAAAAAACAAAAATAACGTGATTCATATTATGATTCTGTTAAAGCGGCCATTTTAGGCCCGCAGTTACTTAACAGTGAATTTAGAATGGAGGTATTCTGATGATATTAAATGTGACTACGGAGCAACAGACCATCGCAGACCATAGAAGACCCATCTCCTGTCCTGCTCCTTGTGTAACTCCATCTGCACCTTGAGGGACCTGTCCAAGGCCACTACTAACTACTAACTCTATCGAGGTGCCAGAGTTCGGGTCGAAACTGTAAAGGAACCATCGATACTTTAAATAATGCAGAATACGTAATTTCAAGCAAAACCTAGAAAAAACAAAATAAAAAAACTAAAAAAACGTAAACCTACCCACGCACAGTTAAACAAAGAAGAAGTGTTTATTACGACGAATCATTAAATTACAAAACATGAACGTTGGATGTTCCGTGTTATGACAATTTTCATGTAAATGTTAGGATCGCGTGCATCGTACAACGACACAGTACAATTAGTCGGCGATGATAGACTGGTGCGTGCTCCGAACTATTCAGATCTGAAGCATAAACATGGCCGTAATGCGCAAAACTAATAAACACTTGATACGCATGGGACATGTCTGCCACATTAATAGTAAAAGCTTTCTGGAATTGATGCCATAAAGGACCGTAAAGGACGTTATGACTCTTTATCACGTTTTTAGTAATGTTTCTACACAAGGTTGACTTTCCAGTTACTTGACGGTTTTACAAATATTTGAATCGTTAGATGTGCCGTCACCGTACATAATTACACGTTCTAGAAAGCATACATTATTGAATGTCACATTTTGTCGCACTGAGCTCGATCCAACTCCCCTATACAGCATTATACTGCCGATCCTCTGCATGTTAGAATGATTGCGGTTCTGTGAGACAACAGCTTGATAGGAATAACTTAATTAAGTATTAAAAAAAAAATAGTTAAAACAATCAAAAATGTTCACACGAAAATTGTGCTCACACATCTCGCATGCAATGTTAGATATTATTTTTAGTAAGAGTAAGCAAGACAATATTATACTAATGTCATTGTACACGACACAGAAACATGATCATCTTTTGTCGTGGCGGGACAAATCGAAAGATTTAAATCTTTGCTGTTTTATGCACGTTTTTATATATCTGCATAATAAACAACCTCTGATCGCTTGCATCGATTGCTATTATGCAAACGGATCTAAATGCGGGTTTCAATGTTACTAAGGTCGTTTATTGATTAAGTTTATAGATCACAATTTAAACGGGCATAATCGTGACCAGGTATCGTAGACTATCCAATCCCAGTGAATTTTTCTCAAACGATTATTTTTTCAAACTCAGCATTATTTGCGATGTCTCTTTAGATCCAAGTAACCCAACCCCAGTTAATCAACCTTAGTTTATTCTTTTTCCATCAAAATTGTTTAGGGTAAAGCGGACATCAACATTTGAAGTTAAAAACTTGGTGGCTGATCCACCAAGTTTCCATCTTTCAAATGAAGAAGCATCCAATTAAGGACTGATCAATGTCTTTGAGCCAATACTCAGCCATATGCTTCATTGAGTAAGTTGTTCTTGATATCACTTTAAAACTGTTCAACTATTCAAGCTCGACGCTGCTCGTAGACGTAATGTACATATTGCAAGAGTTCGTGCACCGCCACAAATGAGTTTCTGAAGCAATTATTTTGCTACGAAACAAATCATAACCATCTCTAACCGTAGCCAACTTTTAACTTTTCAAATCATGAGTGAGAAAGAATTGTGACCATCGTGGCATTCGTGGCTCATAATAATAGAACATTTACGTAATAATCGACACTTAAAATCACAACATCTTTGCATATCAAGCCTGTGGAAGTGCGACAGCATAGCTACCCGTCCTTTTGGCATAAGCCAAGCCACCCTTACAGTACAACAAAAAGGATACGGGGGCAATAGAATGAACATAACGTGTTTATCAAGCACTTGAACACAAGAATGCGAGCACCAAGTTCATTGAACATTTTAATGAAGTAAACATAAATTCAGCTGTAGGTACACAGAACATTCACTTCGCTTGACGTCGAATTCCATGATCTGTAAATTCAATTACAGTTGACAAAGCGTTAACTTACTCGCCTTGGCTAGTAAGACATTCGACACCGAGCACTTTCACCGCGGCTTGTCGACTTGCTCCAGTACTGGCACAAGCAGAAACTCCTCGAATGTTGTAGCTCTGATTTGTAGGCTCATGATCTAACTGATCGAATACTGAGATTTTAGACGTAATCCTATTTAATTCAAGGACCGGTTCCATGTTTGTAATTTCACTGTGGTGTTTAGAGTTAGTATTCTTAGGTGTCAGTTAATGGAAAGATAGATTATCTAGAACCGGAATCGTTTCACAATATTGAATCGTCGTCATTAACGTGACACCACAGTATGTAATATTGTTTAATCATCTATGATTATGTTTCACTTTTATAATCTTTAAGTTCTGTCATAAGATTGAAAATAAAGCAAGATAGGTAGTGCTTAAAATACCGTAGTTATTTTCAATAAATATTGCTGCTATGCTATGTCAATTATAATAATGATATAATTATTACTATTCTTACTAACTGAATTGAATTTAAATAGCTCCGTCATACACTGCTTGTATTTCACTCTATTTCAATTGAGTTCAAAACAACCGTCTTAGGTTACAAAATTAATACAATCATGTTACATTCATTCATTTAAATAATGTTAGGTACTATCTGCAATATCAGTTACAAACCGCCATTGTTTCATCAGTTGCAAGCTTATTTAAAACATATTTGCCTACAATCACTTTTATAATCTATTTCATAAATAAAACTAGATCTGAATTGCGTTATGATCTATGCCTCGTTCAATTCAATACACACGTATAAGATTTCGTAAGCTTGCTCCAGTAACTGGCCAAGCGCCTACCATACCGTAAAAAATAGCATAAGTCCTTCATACATTATAATAATCTTGTAGGAAAACAAATCGCATCCTCAATATGAAGTTTACTGGGCAATTATATTCGTTTTAATTACTGTTTTAGTCAAGGCCCGTTTCTTGAGTGAACTATTATTACGAGTTTATTGTTCCTCTGGTAGAATGATAAATCATCTAGTACTTCAGTAACTGACTAACCAGCACTAGTCAAAACTGCTCAAGGATGCCTAAAACAGACTTTTTTCCATTTCAGCTGTCTTGGTGGAAAACTAAGTGGAAATTATGTCCTTATTTCAAAATTTCAGAGGCTTACAAATAAACATTAAAGATGGCATAAGATTTGTGTAGACAGACGGACAATGCACTCGGAAATTGGATTGCCTCTGGGCCGAGCATCGACCGAAGTCGACTCGTAATTGGCCGCTCGGCTCGGCTCGGTCACGACGAGCCGAGCGAACAATCTTGAGCTCACTCGAGCTGTGGAGCCACAAACACACCAGCGCAAACACACCGGCTATTGTGATACAATCAAAGAAATTGAATTACGATTTGAAAAACGAACAGAAAGCCTTTACACTCTCACAACAAAAAGAGCTCTAACCTTGTAAACGTTATTGTTAGACTGTCGACATGAGCATTAAGTAAATCCACTTCGAGACGCAAGTTTAGTTTCCAATACCGATGATTTTCTGGCGGCTTTGGCGCGAGGCCCGAGCCATTAGGATGTTGGCAGAGCGCCAACATCGCTCGAGGTGCAACTATTTATTTGTAAGCTCAACATTCAAGGAAGTGTGGAATCTTGGAATAGAAGCCACGTGGAGTGTCGACTCGCTAGAAATAGTGCAAGGGAATTCTTTATCCAAAATGATTAATCAGTTTTGGCAAAGTACTGTGGAATATTTATAATGGGTTGAATATAGAACAGCAGATTTATGGAAAATTATATAACTCCATCATAATCTTAACTGCCGTAGTTGCATGGTGTTGGGTAATTTTAATGTGTTTTAAAATAAAATACGCATTATTCACGGATGTGGCGAAGAGGCACATTTCGCGCAACAGCGTACGCGCCGAGGTTTCGCAATGGCCAGCGATATTGACCGACAAACCACGTTTGGAGGACAGAACTGTTTACTACTCGAACACAAGTAAATTTCGCTTGCGAATACTTTCGACACAAGAATTACTGGAGGCGATAAAATGTGAAAACAAGCATTTATACCTATGACTTAGGTTTCAAAATAGAACCATTAAGAGGGCTAACAGCTAAAATCCAAAATCTGGCAATGTGATGTATAAAGACATAAGACTTTCATTTATGTGGTAGCTAAGTAAATAACACATCACTTCACCTATATTAGGAGACAATAATATAAATTGATACAGGCTTAAATAAACATAGTCTATAATTAATTGCTTTATTTATTGCCTTGTTTATTTTTGTTAAGGTACTAGGTTGACATAATTTAGAAGACATTCTGAAAACTTACCGATGATTTAGAAATGGTACTCCATAACATTGTTGGCCGTGTGCGTGCTAATACGATGCACTTAGTCGTCAGTTTCTTCTTTTTTAGGGTTCCGTACCCAAAGGGTAAAAACGGGACCTTATTACTAAGATTACTGTGTCTGTCCGTCTGTCTGTCACCAGGCTGTATCTCATGAACCGTGATAGCTAGACAGTTGAAATTTTCACAGATGATGTATTTCTGTTGCCGCTATAACAACAAATACTAAAAACAGAATAAAATAAATATTTAAGCGGGGCCCCCATACAACAAACGTGTTTTTTTGCCGTTTTGTCTAATGTTGTATAGGTAACGGTACGGAACCCTTCGTGCGCGAGTCCAACTCGCACTTGGCCGGTTTTTTTTTCTGTTATTACAATAGCTCATTATCACCACATGATAACTGTTGACAACGGTGACTACGGCTGGGAACCGTTTCCTACGTATTCAATAAAAAAACTGCATATAAGAGCGGACGTCACTCCGATAGATGGTTCATCTATCCGTCAGTGAAAAAAATATAATTGAAAACATGACATACAATTATAAAAGGGATTTAACCAACATTGAAACTTGTTAACATGGCAACTACAAAAAAAAGCGTTAATGAAACAACTAATTAACAGATACAGTTAGACGAAAAGTCGTTAACAGAAGTCGTTGCATTTATATTTAAAGAACCGGTCATATAATTAAGCGATTGACCGAGAACAATGATAAATTAAATACCGTAAGTAGAGATATTAATATATCGCAGTATTCGCAGTACAGTGCTGTGAGATGCATCGGCCCACATCGTCGTAGGCGCGCGCGCAGGCGATCTACACGGACCTTGTTACGATGTGGGACACACATAGACACACACCATGAACTGAGACAGAACTGAGACATTACTACGCATTTATATTCGATTGTTGACAACCCACATTAATATCGCCGACATTAAAATAGTTCTCTAGAAATAGGATTTCCTTTAAACGACAGCACTTGATTTATTAACCAATTGTTTACAAATATAAAACTCCAAATCCATAATTCTATGAGAATCTATAGTCTAAACAGACTTCAATAACAATCCAGAAATCTAAATAAGTTACAAATATATGAGTCCTGAGTCTGACTTTTACTGTTATTTACTCATTTGAAATTCCAATAACATTGGATAAATCAATTTGAAATAGAAATAAGTCTGTCGAAGTTGTTCAAGATACTTTAATATCCACTAAGTAGTTACATATACTCTGAAAAACATCTTCTAGAGGTTAACTTCGGGTTCATACAATAGTACTCGATGAAGACACTTAAGTCTCTTAAAAACAATTGAATATTGTTATTTCAAAGAAACAATAGATTGATTTTGTTTCAGATGATGTGACCAAAGACTGTGATTGTGAAGAGACTTTTTTGCCAGTGAATTCAACTTATTTTCCACTTTATACACGAGTGCCCAAAAAAAGGAGTGTTATTAGTGTTGTTTTTGCAAAAAACGTTTATTTATTTGTGGTATGATCTCACACAAATCCTTGTTAAATATCAATTACACGCTGTTACCGATGCAAAGTACCTACTTAAATAAATTTATATGGGACCACTGCACGAGTTTCCTCTACGTAGTGAAAAAAAGAATCACTTAAATTGAACCATGATCACGGAGAAACCGGTGAAAAATATATATGTATATGCCGATGGAATACATAACCTACTCCTTTTGTAGAAGTCGGTTACAATGTGCGGCAAAAGTCATGACGCTACTGAAAACTAATTGGAATACGGACAAGAAGTTCCCAAGATCATTAACCCTTACGAACATTTAAAAAAAGCCATTAAACTCCTTATCAGCTGAAACAAACGTTCGAGTTCCCAATACATTGATACACAATTAAGCGGTTATTCGTACCACTTACCCCGCTATCTCACAACTGGGGCGCAATGTATGCAATCAACATCTCGATTGGAAGCAATCAATATCGATGTATTAGTTTATCGGTGAACGTTCTCTAATCGATTGTAACGAGCATTTTAGTGCCTTTAATAATGTAACTTCTTGTCATTTACGTAATAGATGTTTCTATTATGTGTTGTTTTATTGATGATTGTGGCTGCCGACAAAATTGTTTATCGAAATTATCTTCTGATGTAAGGTGTCTGTTGGAGTGTTTATTATGAAAGTAATATGTGAAGAAATGATCGGAGGTATTTTCTAAAAACATATATTGTCTTGTATATTTTAAATAACAAAATATTATTCATAACCAATTCGAAACTATTAAATAAACTAAAATAAATAAACTACTTAACAACAAAAAGGGCATCGAAAAACTCTTCCTCAACGCTGTCAGCTGGTAATGTGCCCAAGAGACTGGCGGCGTTGCCATGCCACGTTGTATGGCAACACTTAGCCTCTGACCAAGGTAAAAGCCAGCCCTTGGGTCACGGGAAGCGTCAACTAGGCGTCTTGTTTTGTGTCCTTTTTGGTCCTTGGGGTCGGCTGTCTTTGTCTTTCTCTTCCACTGAGCAAGATTATTTCATCAACCATGATGACTATAAATGTTTTTAAACAAATAATGTAGCTTAAATATCACCCTATAAGTAAATATTGTATGAAGTACTTCTTCAAAATGAAGAAGTAACTCAATTATGTTCTAGTCTCATAGTCCATCGTTAATCAAATGATTTCCGTTCTCATCGTTTATTGGATCAACCAACTGTTTCAATTCTAAACATTTCCCAAATGGATTGAATATACTAATATCACAATTCAACTGAAACTCAATATTTACTAGAAAAGGCTTCGCCAGTTCAAATTATGCCGTAGAATCAATTATAAATCTAGTTGAAATAACATATTATTCTTGCATGCAAGCTAGGTCCCTATATCAAGTGCACGGCGCGCGGCGGTACACTAAAACCTCGCTAGGTTGTATTGAACACGATCTGACTTGTGTTGGCTGCAGCCTCGATGCCGCCACTTTCCACCATGTGCCTCAAACCTGTTTCTGTTACCACAATGAGTACTAGTACTAGTGTTTCTAACTCAATAAGCAGGTTTAACTACTTTTTTAGTTGAACTTCCTAATGCTAATGAATGTTTTGCTTCCTTTGGTTCATTTCCTTAAACTTCTTAAGAATATTTCGGCTGGTGTTATCTTATTCGTTTGTATAATCATCTTCGAAGATTTCTTTGTTTAAACTGTCGAGTTTTTATGAGATGTCCTTGTATAGTTTAGTTAAGCTGCTTTTTATAACTTTATTTTTCAATCTTTGACCTTTTCAGACATTTTAGAGTGAGCCGTTTAAAATATGCAGTTTCCAAATATCATGACAAAACAGTTGCTTTATCAAAAGCCTTGAGCCCACGTGTCAAGTCACGTTTTAATATAAATATTTTAATATCTTTCTAACCGCAGTAAGTCGTTACTAATCTCTAATGCTTCTAAGATTTCTCGTCGAGAAGCAACTCTGCTTTCTTCGATTATAGATCAAACAAACGTAACCCCGGGTTTGTTTCGGTATCACTTCTAAGTTCTCAGAGATAGTCACATCATTTCATCAGATTGAAAGGTCAGACTGGATGCAGAATGAGGAGGGGGTTGGTGGCGCATCTTGAGAGAACCCTAAATACTCCAGTGAAATTTGATAGACTGAATTGTTTGGAGTGGAGTTGTAAGTATTTGAAATACAAGTAGAATTCTATTGAAAGAAAACATTCCAGACAACCAATTAATGTGCCAACACTGAATCCTTAAAACTGTACTGCTCGACCTTGTCTGATATGTGTAAACAATCCGTTTACATAACGAGGCCACCCTAGTTAGCGTCCATTACTGAGCCGCTGAGCGTTTGGCGTTGCATGACCGAAACAATTTCAATTACAAAAAACAACTGAGCACGCCTGGTGTGTAACGAATACATATACTATACAATGTGTACATTTATACATAATAAAATATTTGTTTTGTCATATTTGGTAGATCGAATCGAAATGGAGATGTTGGTAGAGAGTAAATAAGGTATAAAATGTTTTACCTTATCTATTGCTGTACACAGTTTGGTAGTAAGAACAGAAGAAGAATGGTTGTGTGTAAGCAGCGTTTTGTGGCAAAATGTTAATCCTTAAAATCAGTTTCTATTGCCACTTTCATTTCTTAAGACTTTTTTTCTTTTAAAGAATTTCCAAATAATAATAATAAATATCGCTGGACATTAACACACAGCGCCATCTAGTGCCACACTAGCAACGAGGCTTGTGTCGTGAACACCAGACAGTTGATATACTACATAGATACTTTTTTTGTTTTGTGTTTACTTTTTTTGTTAAATGATAGTAATGTTTCCCGAGAAACATGCTATGTATATTATTCTAGTCATGCTAGTAATGATCTTTCAATTGCATCTTATTGTTGATTCAGTAAATACAGAAGCTACACAAGGTTTGATAGTTAAGATTGGAATGAACAACTCAGCTGTTAATATTAATTGGTTTAAAACTAGTACGTTATCATAACATCAGCAAAACTTTACCAACACGACAGACGGATTCCCATTCTAGGTCACATTTTAATTGATGAGCACATCACCACTGAAGGCCAAGTTGTCTGCCTTTCTGGTTTCTATGAAGGAGTTGCTCAATAGTGGGTCCTCTTCTGATATTTGTAAGCCGAACCGAAGTTTAGAAGAAAACAAAACAACATCCTTTGTATATTTGAAATTGGTCTAACTTCCGGGTAGTTTCCATCTGTTGCGTGTGTGCTACAAATGTTTCACCTGTTAACCTTTCTGATGTTAATTTCATTTGAATCAATACTAACACAGAACATATTATGTCTGAAAAATTTGTTTTAGAAGTTGGCCCTAGTATGGTTGATTTAACTGAAACCTTTTCTATTAATTAGTTTATCCTATATTATGTAAAACAGTTGATCCAATTTGTGAGGAACTTCTGTATGGTGATCCAATTTAGTGTCATCTAACATTCGTTGTATCCAGATTGGTGTTATGTATAAATTGTTAAATCCTTTTAGAGGATGTCGTGGGTGGTCACTAATAGGGCTTGATATATCTTAAATAGAGAGGTCAATATATCAAGTATTGTTTCTTTTAACAGGGTCTTATTATTCAATTGTCTGATATTTATAGGTGTGCGTTTATCTTATTCTCTATGCATCCTTTGAATGTCCAGTCTTCTGTTTCATTAAAAACATTCATTGATGTTTAGATCGATGTACAAGCATTATTTTGTTAAATACTGATTACTTGTTATGTTGCTTTTTATAATGTTGTTATCCCTCCTTTTCCTCTTCATTCAAAAAGTTTTGTTTTGTTCTCTCAAAGACGAGAAAGTTTTTGGATACCGTTTACGTAGTTCAGATGCCCTTATCTCTACAGTTTGCAACATGTTGAATAGAAAATAATTCTCGGCTTTCATTTGCAAGGCCATCGTCGACGCTGATTCGCTCCACTTTTCGTAAAAAAACTTTCTGTTTGCGACTTAATCCTACAAAGTCTAGGTTACAAGAAATGGAAACTGCATTAATTTTTGTATGCGACGCGATGTTTATCGAGCCATTCGTATCTTTACGACGTGAACGCAATTACTAAGGTCTTTACGTAACATGTAAAACAATGACTTTAATTCAGCTCAGTCTATGTAATGGGTATTTACTGTTATTGTACGTCCATTCACATCATATATGAGATTGTATAATCGCTAATGATTTCTAATAATAACTCGGTTACATAAATAATTGAACTTAACAAAAGACTTCAACGCATGATGCTACAGATTACATGAAGAGTGCCTGCACGCTACGGATTGAGCAAAATTTGGAAATCCATAGATGGTCATAAAATTCATAAGCGTGCTGGTCTCTCACCCAGTGTTAGTGTTAGGCAAGGATTTTTCGAGATTTTTAACTAATTTCATTAAATTTTTGCGATGTTTGAATTTGGAGGCATAAGGAGAACACGCGTAGTAATCGTGGGTTCTGTTTATGTTCCACCAGTTTTGTATTCTTCCATTATATACAATTCTGATTCTTATCCAAACCATCAATTTTCTTCGTGGTTATTTGTTTTATTTTCTGTGTCACGCAAGAGAGATCGTGTGAAAGAAAAGCTGTGTCTAGCTCTGAATATTCACTCAGGTGGTCCTCAAGTAGGTCAGATGTGCAAAAGCACAATCCAAAATGTCTTTATACCATTATTGTTTCTACATTGTGTTTTGTATTCACCTGAGAGGAATTGGCTGGAAGGGGAAGCGATGTGCAGGCGGATGCACGGGTGGATGCACTACCGGGTGCGGGGCCAATATGGGCGCCGGCGGGTGCACCGGCACCGGGTGTGGCAATGGAGGCGGCGGCAGCGTGCTGTACGGCGGCGGAGGCACATTCTCCATCAGCTCCGGCACCCGCGGCGCCCGCGCACGCCGCAGGCGCCGCCGCCGCGCTGGCTCCTCCGTCTGGCACTCCGCACTCGCCACACTCCTCTCCCTCTCCGTCTGCACCGCACTGTTCACATTCACGGGCGCATCCTGCACCTCCACTATGTTCACGTTCACACTGGACACGTTCTGTCGGCTCGGCTCGCCCGGGACGCGCACCGAGACCGAGTCCGACTTGCGCAGGCCGGGCGCGGGCACGGGCAGCCGCATATCGTTGTTGTGGCGGGTTGACGCGCGCGCATGTCGACCGCCTTGTGGCGACTGGTCGCCCCCCGCGCGGTGCAGCGCGCTGTCGGTGCGCGAGCGCGCGAGGGGCGGCGAGCGGCACTCGTAGGGCTGCCACAGCAGCGCGGACAGCGCCTCGGCGGCGGACGGTGGCGGCGGCGCGCCGACCACGCTCATCTCGTGACCGCGCTCCGCTGCCGCGCCAGCGCCGTCACCCGCCACCCGCCGCCGCCGACGCCTGCTAACAAAACATTGCATTTATTCCATGCTAACAACGCCAAATGCCATCCATCCATCCACATCATGGGGCAAAGGAGAAATCCCTGAAAAGTATCTATAACATACAATGGGCAAGAGTACCGAGTCCAACCTGAAGGAAGATAGCATTACAAAAAAATTAGGATGTCTAAAAGTAAAGAATGAGAAGACTAGAGGAAGAAAACGTTAACAAGCTTTCGTCTCAAAAGAACATTTCGGCCAAACCTTCATGACAACCTAACTAAATCATTCTAAAGAATTACCTGGTGCATGATGTGCACAGTTGTTTTTAGTTTTCCTAGCTGGGCAAAGGTAAAACGGCTCTGTTCAAAGATACATGTGCCACAAATTACAGAACACTAAGCAATGTTGTCATTTTACTTGACCGCAATATCTCATACAGGCCATACAGCCACAGTATTGGACGGTAAACTTTTGTATTTGACGCATAATAGGGCTGGCACTGCGTTTGTTGGAAATTGAATAGATGCTTCTTTTTTCGATTGACTACCTGAACTTCAATTCTTAAGATCTTGGTGCAGGCAACATGCGCAAGAGAACACCAGGAGTGTTGTGCATAATTATTTTCTGAATACAGAATTTGTTCAGTTCTTCTAATATCCCAGTACTAAATTGTCTCTTTGCTTGTGAGTCGCACGTGTCTCAAAAGAAGTGTTAAATTTGATTAGCTAGCAAAACTCTGCAGTTTATTAATTCATCTAAAAATATGTTAGATCTACATTCTTTCTCTTTTTATATTTTTGTTTTATAGTGTTTGGTTATCGATGTTGGTCTGCGGAGTTTCGTTAGTTAATAAAATTTGACGTTCCGAGGTTTATCTGTATTAAGAACAAACATGACAACATTAATACGAACAGATTGATACACGAAAATGCGGTAACATGCGTGAGAAGATATGAATTCTTCAGTGCTTTTGGCTTTGATTCAAACTCTAATAAATTAGTTTCAATTAAAATTACACTTGAGACTGTACTAATCCAAATTGAGGAAGTTCTTAATAACTTCCTACTCAGCGGCTCATACATAATATAATACAACACGTTCGTAGTTATGTTCGCTCATTCTTCTTAGCATTACGTGTGTATGATCGTACATAATTATGTATGTACAAGTGTACATTATCTTTGAATCTGTGAAAAGTATGTTTGGAGTTGTGTCCGCTTCGCTGCCCTTTCTCTTACGTAACTTAGTGTCCGCTCCACTTCCAATACTCATGTTGTAGCCGTCTCCTTATCATTGTA
This sequence comes from Xestia rhomboidea, assembly GCA_963853795.1. Classification (NCBI taxonomy): domain Eukaryota; kingdom Metazoa; phylum Arthropoda; class Insecta; order Lepidoptera; family Noctuidae; genus Xestia; species Xestia rhomboidea. Next base: position 10,744,242 of record OY970763.1, on the reverse strand, counting down.
CTTTTACAAGCCTTCCAAAAACTTTTATCTCGTCTACTTTGTTATTGTTGTAGAGTACTAGACTTTCAAGACAGAATTCGCTACAAAATTCTTTTCAACTAAATCCTTCGTTTTACAACAATAAATTCTTCTTTAGAACTCGCAACAAAGTTGTCATTTACTGAGTCCACACGCACTCAATTTTCCATAAGAAAACATCCGTCGGTTGCGGAGAATCGGACATTTGCATAAATAATTCGCTGCCTACGTTGGTTTCTTTAATCCCTTCGTACCAGCTCTCCAGAAAACAGAGATTTACCACGACCGAGCTTAATAATATGCAACAAAGCTCTTACGTAAGAATAAGCCCTAGACAGCGGGGAAACTTTATGAAATTTTATACTCGAGCTGGAAAAAGTCGAGTAACTTAATAATTCTGACAACGTAACATCCTAATAGAAACTTAGTCGTCACAATAATACGGACGACAACAATACTATAATTACAGAGTACGCCATTAATTTGTTACGTTATGTAACAAATTAATGGCTTCCCCTGTCACAATGGGTCGGAATAGGCACTGTCCGCGCGGCAAGCTTTCAGAGGAAAGCCTTTGACTCCTTCAAGTAAAAAATAAATATGGTAAGTGGGTAAGCAGACTTGCATACAATAAATGGATCCTGAACACAGATTGTCCAATAATTTCAATGTATCATCGAAGTCTCATATAGTATATACTTCGTTCATCAAAAAACAACAAATCATTGAACTTCAAAGGAGATATCGTCTGTTACGTGTGTATCGCAGGGAGATCAGCTGGGCCCGGTAGCTGAGACGCGAGATCCGCGGTGAAACCGCACTCATACACTTTCTCCAAGGCCGTGCGGCGCCGGCGCCTCCCACTACGACGGCCTTAATCATACACATATAATGCCCCCGTTATGTATGTCTATCCGTCCCAATGATGGCCAAAACTGCTTAGTAGATTTAGGAAAACTTTTTGCGAAAAGGCTACCATTTTAGGGCTAACTTAAAAACAAAAGACGAAGGATGACTCTAATACCTATTGGGTTGAATTCATTTCTTGAATGGAAAAAAAACTTGGAAGTTAAGAATTAGGTATTTGTAGAATGCTAGGCATTTTAAGACTTGGGCATTTATCGACTGAGCTACACCTGTATGAAATATTGACTTTCCAAGCAATAATATAAGCTTTTTCTGAGTTGTGGACGTCAGTTGCTCCGTGTAAAATACTAGTTTTCTGCTGAATTAGACTTCAAGACGACCTCAAAACAGTGGAGATTTTTATTTGAGTTTACTTTCAATATCTACCTTATGATGAATTTCATTTATTATCGAAATGCAAAAAAATTAAAGTTTCCCAAGCATATCCATAGCAAAACCATAGCTGTAAACTAAACACACGGATACTGTTACATCACATATTATTATTATACACTAATAATCATAACTTTCGTTTATCGTTGACACATTACAAACGTCTTCCGTTGGTCTTGCATTTATCTGATTGTATTATTAAGCTAATTAGATGAGGATTAAGACTGTCCTACATTGTGGTACAGTAATTTATATAAAAGGAATTATAGTGCTAAGTAAGTGAAAGCCGAAATGAGGACGTAGCATATTGGATTAAGTACCTGTTTTAAGTGCGTACTTCTTTCCGTATTTCAAGCTTTAAAAAACTACTTCTTTATCCTGTGGTTAGTGCCTAAACTGGTGTCAGAGTTTTTAAGCCGCCCATGGGCCTCTGAGTTGGCTTAACATGCCGTCGAGAAATATCTCTCAGGCATGCTCGTTTCCTCACGATGTTTTCCTTCACCGAAGCAAGTGATAATTATACAATACGCACATGAATCAGAAAAATCAGAGGTGCGTGCCTTGGGTTCGAACTCGAGACCTATGACTTGGCAGTCCGACGGTGACACCACTAGGCTAAAAATCTATTGAATGAATTAGTATTTTTGTCATAGTACTATCTACACAGATATATATAATGTAAATATATACGTGTTGTTTACATATACATAGATATAACCATTTTACTGTCTCTTTGTTCTAGTGGCTGGAAGTGCGACTGCTGTCATGTAACGTAAGCTTGTATTCATGTCTTGTTGTACCGTGCCGTTTTTTATTGTGTAGATTAAGTTTTTTTTTTTTTTGTTATTGTGTGCACTTATGGCAAATGCCGAATAAATATGTTTTCTTTCTTTCCTTCCTTAGCATATCCAAGTACTTGCACTTCTGAACTTGGATGAATGTTCTGCTATGTTACGCTACGCTATACGCTATGTTGATTAAAATACATATACAGGTGCATACAACCTAGCACTGCCCTGCAAATTGCAAAAACTTAAAAAAAAATTATTTCGCGGGCTGGTTGGAGCGTCCACCTTAAGCAGAAACTAATTATGGTCTAGGAAAATGCTTTGATTAACACATAGCAGAACATTCATCCAAGTTCAGAAGTGAACATTCATCCAAGTTCGGGTTACCCTGACGCTTTCACATTAACATAAAGGAAACTGTTAATGCTTTTTTAGCTATCGTAGTTAAGGCGACTATAGGAGCTAAATTAGCAACTCTATTTGTGGTGGTTCAAACTTCGTTTGAAATACTGTTAGAATAAAGTTCTAATCAGCTTGCACTACAAAGTAGTTGTTTAGTCAGTCATTGTGGGCCGAATAGTGCAAAATGAGTGGTTTTTAGCGATTTACATAAAATCTATTGATTGGACTATAAAAAACAAAACACTATCATGCTAATATGTTGCTTGTAGAATTATCTGCAAAAAATTAGAGTGATCGCATGTATTTTAGTATGGTTTTTACTCGTTAATCAAGTCGATCGTTTTATCGAGTAAAATTAGTTGTATTATGTTTTCAAAACACTATCATACTAGCATATATCCTGAAGAATATCATATATTTTTAGGTTTTGTTTATTGCAGTGAATCATGTGGTTTTTTTACATTATAAAACTCGCGTTTAGCTCCTGTAGTCGCCTTAAAGGATATACATAATATCTAATATTGTGAAATTCTGTGCTTCCGTAAAATGTATTTCCTAGGACGTCCAGATAAGTCTAGACTCTTTATTATATAAGCTGAGATATTCTCTGCCATTAATGAAAAGTAGACGATTATCACTTGAATGAACAAGAGACATCTCCTACACCTACAATTGATAAAAAATGTACTTATTGATTAATATTACGTGCAATTATAAGTACTGATGATCGCCATCTTATTACCGAATAGAAATCTGTTATAACTTGTTTAATACAATCATCGTTTTAAAAGTATAGATCGGTCAAATGTTACGCTTTCTATGAAGGTCATTTGACGGAAAGCAAACTTGATTGCCCACGGCGTCTTGGCCCATGGCTTTGAAGTTTCTCTCGCTTTAATTGGAGGAGACACTAATCCACAAACACTTCGAGTCGTCGTCGGGTTGAATATCCGTCAGAGCCGATAAAGATCGTAGATCTCACAATCTTGTAATGACAGATGATTATATAACTTTTTAGCTGTCGTTATTTTTGTTTCGGAAGTCATATTTTGCATGTTCACTGTAAATAATGTGTGAATGTGCCGCTAATATTACTTAAATTTAATGTTAATTAAGAAATAATGTTTTTAAATTTCGCAACAACAGTTTCCGATAAATTAATTTTCATTTAACGTTCGTCGATGGGACGTACGCAAGCGCATTATGAAGTAATTTATCAGGAACCGCGGACGTTCACATCGTAATCCATCCTCATAAGCGGACGACTGCAGAAGCGCCCACAAACCGGTAACTTAATCCTCGTAAATTTTTCACAAACTCTTACTATGTAATTTTTTTCTACTGCCGCCATGTTCTATCAATTCTCGCGTTGATTTCGGATTAATCAGTGCGCCTACATACTACTAACTGGTGGCAGATTTTGCCAGAAACGGAAGATAGAGATTATCATATGGCTAACCATTGAATTAAGTTCCCAAAACTAGTGTAAACCCATGCAGGTTCCCCCAAACTATAAACAAGCTTTTAACCGGATCAATGAGTTAGAACGAAAGGCTAAACCTCAGCCGTATAAACACAAACATACGGACTTGAGGGATAATAAAACAAGCACTACAGAAAATCAATCGTCTGAAAACTATTTTGAAGTAACCGTAGCCAGTAGCCTGCCTACATCGGTTGATGTTCTGATATCAATCCCCTAAGCCGTTGAGAGCACCAACAAAAGGATCGCAGCCGATATTGTGCACTCGATGCACCAGTAACCTGACACAACTAAAGCGCTGTTACGACCTTAAAATCGATATTGAGCGAATACGATCTCGAATCGAATACATTTAGGTATCGATACCAATTTCAGACAGCTTTTCTCACTCGTAAAACAAAGCTTGATAAAATGTAAGATACAATAATAAAGTTATATCATAAAGACGATCATGAGATTTCATCAAGTATTTCACATCAATTTACGATTTCTCTTGGAGGTAGCTGTATAATGGCATTCTGAGCTTGATTGTGTTATATTCCTATTATGATATTAGATTCAGAATGCCTGATAGGATTTGTGGAATTTTAATTGCCGAGTGAATTGTTTAGCAGCGCATCTTTGCCTCTAAATAATGAAGAGTGATGAGATCTTCATCTAATCCTAATTAGGTACACATATTTTTCACATCAACCTGCACTGGGCCCGCATGGTGGAATATAGCCTATTCCCTCGCATAGAGAAGAGGCCTGTGTCCCAGCAGTGGGAACATTATAGGCTGATTATGCTTATGTTTTAACTCATTTTATAAATTGAAATGAAAATGTTTCGGATCATTTTAACTGCAGATCATAACTAATGTTCTGTGATTCTAACGCTCCTGAAACGTTTTCTTGTTTTTCTTCTTCTCCCAGACAAGCGTAGGAGGATTATAGAAACGTTCCGATATACGAAATCTCTGGATGTATTACTGCACACTAACAAAATACAACACTCAAACAAAATAGATCATTAATTCCAACGGTAATCAACAACAAAATCATACTCAGCTTTTAAACTAAAACAACTTATAAACAACAGAGAGTACACAAAGCGAAACTTTCGATATTAGCTACCAAATAAATTGTATTTACTTTGGCTTTTTGTTAGTTGATGAATAATAACGAGGGATCTGTGAAAATACATTGGGTTTAACAATGTATTATTATAATAAGTATTACGTAAAGAACACTTAAAAGTTTATGAGAACAGACGTGTTATAAAGACAAGCGGGGAAGTTGCGGCTTGACTTTTATGTAATGCTTTCTCCAAAAACGCATTTGAGAAATAAAATAGAATGCGTTCCCTTTGTAGTGGCTTCAACAACAATGGCGTGGCGCCGGAACTTGGTATAAAAATGAAAGTGGATTCGCCTGTTATTTTTATAAACCTGACAGTCTTGTCTTGTTTCATTTGGTTGGCTCCTTATTAGCATACGTCGGTAGTGTCCGCAGCCGTCGTCGCGTCGTGTCGTACTGCTAAACTCTTAACACGATTTACGAAAACTCGCTTTCGGCTTCAAAATATGTGCCAAATTAAATTGCCTACTTTTAGACACGTCACGTAATTGGTGTTGACAAGTTTTTGAAACAAATTAACATAATTTGCACATCCTGCGGTATGAAATAAAAGCGTTCGTGTTTTAACTTTCTTTTTTAAAGCAAGTGCTTTATTTATATTAATTACCCTTTGAGCCACTAAGAATATTCTCAAGAAAAAATCAATTACGTATCAGGAGGTAATTAATTCGGAAAGAACTTGAAAGGAGTCTGCCATTAGCTGGTTTGTTCATTAAGACGGATAAGCTTTAGTTTTCATTAACTTATTCGCTTTTTAATTTTAGAATGAAGTCTAACGTTGTGCTACGGCAAACAAATACCGAGCTTCGTAAATGAGCTGTAATAAATAAGGCAAAAACATTTTCTGCTAATCCAGAAGAAAATTCAACCACTTCCTCAAACATAATGCATAATGATCATAGAACAGAACGATGATAAGTTTACCATGCTTTGCCCGACACTAGTTGTAATTAAAATTAGGTACATAGTGAACCTAGAATTGATACAATCATGATAACTATCAGTCTGTATCAGTAGGTTACTACTAATATCAATTAATCAAATTAATTATACCTGAATTAATAAATTCTGTGGCGATTATAAAAACAAATGAGTTTGACTTTTTTCAGCTGAGATTCGGTCAATCGGTCAACCGGTCTACTACGGACTCTGTTTATATGAATAATAATAATTTATTCATTCGAGATCGAACACGGAAATTGTTTATTATAGGTAATAAATATGAGCCTTTTAAATGGAACTCGAGTACATATCACAGATCGAGCTTTAGAAGGAGACTGACGGGCATAAGAGACGAGGCTCTGTAAAAATCTGCACTTTTGTTAAACTTTATTTATTTATTATTAATAATTATATCAACGTTACAGACTCGGTATATAAACTATGCCGTACAAGTGTAAGGTACAGCAACGTGCTTTATATTATCCCTTATATTTAGTGGTTTTTTTTTGTGTACTTATTTATTTGTTACTATTGTTAGTTTTTACTCGTGCAGGACGTTAGTACTTTGCTGACCTCTAGGTCACTGGCTTTAAGGAATCGCACCTGCTAAACTTTCCTTTTTATGAAGCGGTAGGTATTCAACCAAGGCTTTAGGATTACCGGTAAACACGTTATAACTATACCTACCAGCCAGCTAGCCAGCCTATGCCCAGCAAGACTTATTTTATATAATTTTGACCACTAGATTTATCGTACGAATATTTGATTTAAAGGGGTGGTATCTGCTAACGAGAGGTTTTCTCTATGTAACTCCTCTTTGACGAGTGAATATAAAGGTGCCAAAAAATATGTTACTTATTAGACTCTAAACTTTGATTGGTACAATTGAAATAATTCTAACTTTAATATGAAAAAAAAATTAAATTGAAGCATTTTTTCTTTGAAATATCTTAACTACTCCTAAACGGCACTAAGTTTTAGTATTTTTTTTTCACACAAATAGTTGTCACTTTTTCTTCACAAAGTGTACTATTGTCATTTTGATCGAATGATTTATTAGACTACAATTAAATAAAAACCACTCATTTCGCACTATTCGGCCCGCAGCGACTGACGTAACAACCACTTTGTAGTGCAAGCTGATTAGAACTTTATTCTAACAGTATTTCAAACCAAGTTCGAACCACCACAAATGGAGTTGCTAATTTAGCAGATACCCCAGCCTTAACAGTGAATCGTTTTGAAAGTCATTTCATTCGAATTTCAACTGATTTAATTTGTTTTTTATTGTGTAAGTATACGAGTGTTTTATATCGATATTGCCGAGAGAATTCTTAAAATAAAAGTGTTCGATGGGGTCTATTGATAAAACATTTTACATACATATTTCACCAATAAATCCCGCGAAACTTTCGGATTGACCGAAAACTTAATACTTTCCACGCAACTCATAAACATGAATGATCAATAAGAGTTTATAAGCCGGACCTGAATAAAAAGTCGTAATAATACAGCTACACGGGGTCGCAACAGACCGAGGAGAATATGGCGGGACGCCTTAGATGGCGAGAAGAGGCGCAACATCGAGAAAAGTGGAAGGAGTGGGGGGAAGCTTTTGCCCAGGAGTGGGACAGTTCAGGCTCACTAAAAAAAAGAAAAAATATTTTACTCAACTACTTACGGCCTCGTTGGTCGACTGGTCGTAAACGGGACTGGTCGAGCATACTGTCCTGGGTTCGATTCCCGGCTCAGGCTGTTATTGTGTTTTTCCATCAGGAATTTATCAGTAGCCTGGGTTTGTGCCCGGTTGATGGCAATAGACTCGCCCCTTATAACATGGGACTTAAAACATAACTGGCAAAATGTGGGTGTACACCTCTACCTAACCCTTCGGGTATTACAGGCGTGATGTTATGTTATGTTATGTTATATAGGCTGACATGCCTTTGGCTGTAAACCTAAGAATACTGCCAATTATTGCGAGTAACTCAGTTAAACGTTTTTTGAATCTCATAAGAAAAATCAATATGGTTTCAAAACCGATTTCAGTTAGACCTCTCGTAAATATTGGCTCAAATTACCTTCTGTTCCTATTGATCGTTTGAAGATGACAGTGACAGAATGATGATTAAAATTATGTTTAGCTCTGAACGTATAACTAATTAGTGAATTGTGGCAAGTGGGCAAGTTTTCCTACACCTACACGTAAACTCAATCACAAATTCGCAATACACATAAACAGAAGCAGTAAACCACGCCAGACTTTACCCAAATTATCTCTATTGAACGCAAATCAGTTCAGATTCAGTGATAGAACAGTGGTATCGAACTATCGACCGCAACAGTACAACAGACAACAGTAGGTACTGCCTTGCACGAACGCGCGGAGTAAAGCCCGAAGCAGACCGAATGCGTGTGCGTACAGGCGCTGGTTGTAATGTATGAAACTCTACAAAAGAAGTCAGACGCCGCCGCTGCATGCATTTCGTTTGGTAGTAAATTGTAATCGTTTCGCACATCATTGACTTGGTTTAAGGACTAAGCATTCTTATATGTATATGGTTGATCCTAAATTGTGCCAGTCGAATCGAAACAAAGTGGTTTAGAATATTTCCTATTCGAAAACCATTCCAGTAAGTTCACGTGAGACCATTATGCGAGCGTGCGGTCTAACTTACCGCAAATACGTCGATTTTCAAGTTAAAAATACTCGTTCTCTTATATTTTTTAAGAATTTACTTAAAATAACTTATATCTATGGATGATACTGATTGTGCTTGCTGCAAACATAATTTTATTTAAAATAGTTTAACTAAAATACCATCATAGGATATCTGTATTTTATATTAAATCGAGGCATTTACGTTCCGTTTACAGCGCGCGCTCGTGCTAGGCCTCTGAGATGTAATGGCGACAGAGCACAGTACTATCAAAGTAAACCGCAGAGAGATTAGGCGATCAGTTGATTGTGGCTTATTGCTTTCTGCCCTTCACCGAGCGAAATGTTGTACGTGATTTATTGGTTTTTGTATCTATTTGTAATCTTCTTTTTATCGGTAGGCAGTATTATTTAATGGAGGCAGTACTTTGTGGTTGTGATGAAAAACTGACAATCAACTAATGTAGGATGAAATACTAGTTGTGATTTCATACAGGGTGTAAAAGTACCCTTCACGAAGCCGTCAAGCAAGCATCCTGTCCATCAAACTAAAGTAACTTTACTCAAAAATTATCGCTGGGAAACGACTTTTATTTTGGGGTGAAAAATCACGTTTTACGATAGAACTCAATGTAACGCACTCAAAACATTGTGCTGATAGCTGAATTGAATAGTATTGGGTTTGTGGAGGTGTTTAAAGTAAAAATCTTACTTTAGAAACATGTATTAAAAGAAAACTTGTGAAAAAGTTGGAACTTTGTCCCCCAATATCTCCGTAAATAGAAGGTTCCCAGGTATGGTCTAAAACAAAAAAATGATCGCAATGATAGGGAGAACAAGTGCCTTTCGGCTTCGTTAAGGGTCTTTTTACACCCGGGGCTGCAGGACTGTTCGCAAGAGATACCGTGGCCCCGGAACACAACAGGCGATGAAGGAACATGGATGGGTTTTAGTCAGTAAAAGTCTGACACTCCCTTCTGCTCCGCCCAGGGCGGGAGGAGTAGTCATTTGATGATTTCCCATCCGAGAAAAAAAAAGGGTCTTTATACACCCTTTAATAGCACTCTTCATAAAGCTTAGATTTTTCTTGGACAAGTACTACAACGGTCAATGACGGCCGACCACTTTTCAACCTTATTGCTCAGAGCATAAGAGTTAAAAGTGGTCGACCATCATTGATCTCTGTAGTATAATAGACTTAGATATTTTTATAAATAATTTCGTAATTCTGTTCAAATAACTGGCTCCAAACCAATATAGGTTTAGCAATTAGGCTCTGTTAACAACTATGAAAACTCTTAGAGCCTACAATCATTTCTTTTAAAAATCTTACAATGCTTTATCCTACGCAAAATCAGCTAAAAACTGTTCAAACCAGTTAAAACTGTGATTGTAATATCAACAAAAATATCCGTGCAGGTATGACATCCACTCACCATTTCATGCAACACTTAAAAATAGCTTTAATTGCAATCACTTTCATGTCATTATTATTGCAACACAGCCAACATTTAACCAAATTTACGTATGACACTCACGGGTAACGTATGATATTATGGGGCAGTCTGATAAGTTCATCACGAGCAAAGACATTTCAGTATGTACTAAGTAGAAACTTACGATAAAACAAAAGTATATCGTAATCTATAGTGTAAAGTGTAAAAATTTCCAATATATCACATAAACATTACGCCTGTAATTCCCAAAGGGCCGTGCTGTACCTAGTAGTACACCTAAATTTCGCCATTAATGTTTAAGTCCCATGTAATAAGAGGCGAGCCTATTGCCAGCAACCAGGCCCAAATTCATACTCCGTGGCTACTGAGAAATTCCTGAACCCAATAACACTTTGCCCGAACCGGGAATCGAACCCAGAGCCTTATGAGCATGAGGCTCGCGCTTGCTACCACTCGACTAACGAAACCGTATGCAATATGTCATTTTTCTGTATATACCTATTAGTCTCACCGAAACATCGGATCACAAATTTTGCGTGACATTTCGTCTGATAGCCTATCTATAGCTCTAGTCTCTTTACTGTCTTAAATCTCTTCGAATACAAATACTTACCCCCGAATACTGAAACGTCACTCAAAATTTAAGGGCTGCTTAACATTTGAGCAGCTCCTAAACTTTAAATTTCGTATGGCCAAACGTCACTTTTGAGTATCTATAATAAGTGCTACTTAAATTTTGAGTGACGTTTCAGTATTCGGCCATTACAATTACAATTACTTAGTGGCCAATGTGGCCATACATACTCGTAGGTACTGTACGTATCGAATTACAGCCAGCATAATTTCATTAAGACTATCGCTGGCTCGTCTAGATCTCGGATGATGCATGCACGCCTGACCAGATTCAATTACTACGAAATTGATTACCATCTGCCTAAGCCGAGGCGAGCGTCTGCCTACGCGTCCCTTACGGCTCCGTATCACAAAGCGACGATTTGATTCAATGGCTAAATGGTTTCACCTCGTCTGTGTCCTGATTTGTCCGTAATGAAGTTCTTGTTCTTACTGTGTGGGTTGATGAGACTGTAGGACGAAAAGATTGTCAATTATTTTCTAATGGCTCTAACAATTTGATGCCTCAATAATCTCAGCTAGATTACCTCTTAATTGCTTCTGATTTTATATAAAAGGATTTATTATAGGGCGATTTTCATAATAAACTTTTGCAGAAGTTTTCACGTCAACATAAAATATGGAAGATCCCGCAGTAAAAAAATTACACAATCACATTTTTTCACTCGTAATTTATTCAAGCGTATGGGACATTCGCAGCGGCCGGCCACGGGAGTAGTAAGCAGGATACGCACGGTACGTACCGCAGTCCGCACACAGGCGCCAACGTTTGTTCAGCGAACTCGTAAATAATTTATGTGCAGGATTACTTGTGAAAAAAGTTTGTCACGGACGGTCTCACCTGTCCGAAGCTCGGGGGTTCAATAAAATCCGAGTCGTCGCCAACAAGTGAAGCCATCACCCGCAGGCCGGGGTGCATAAATAATTTAGCCGGGCAATCCGCCGCTTGTTTGCATGCGGATTATCATATTAAACGGATATCAGGGTCGTCGACCGCGGGCCCGATACAAATGCAAACAATATCATGCAACATTTATAAAGACAAACAGTCGGTAACAGGAGCCGATCAGCTCCCGCAATGAGCTGTCCGAACCTGCGCCGAAACCGGAATCACACTGACTGCGCCTTCAGGACTGAACAAACGGTTGCCCCGTCGACTATTAGACAGTTTTCTCCGGTTCTCGATGTTACACTTTGATCGATTCTCTTGAAACGGATCGGAACCGGACCGATCATGAAAGGAGAGCAATTCTATTTTTCCTACAGTTTTTCCTGTTTGTCCTTCTAAAGCTTCTCTGGTAAGCTTCAGAGTCGATAGCGGTCTTTGTTAGTTTTGCTACGAGGAAAAATGCCAGGATTCTTGATCAAAGAAGGACTCAAAACTTAAAATGATCCAACATGATGATGGGCTCAGATAAATGAAGGTGGCCAATGAAATAGGACAAATGAAAAAGTAAAAATTAACATCATTGATAGATGTAGATGCAGAATTATATAACCGTCTGTCTACCTATGTAAATGTGTATTTATAAATAGCAGAGCTTACGAAACGGCTAAGCAGTTGCTTAGTGGACTAGATATTAAATATCATGAAGGCATTCAAGCCACTAGACTTCAGGTTTGTCTAATATATAATAGGCATTTCCTTTATTCCTGGTAATGTAACGATACGGTTAAGGAATTGTTGTAACTATTCATATTTTTCAGACTAAAGAGTTTGACAATTCCCTGGATCACAACGCACAGCCTAAACTACTAGGTGTAGAAATATGAAATTTTACATTTGTGGTCCCTGTATAATATAACCCCTTTATGAAAATTATAAATTCATTCCATAAATGATTTTATACATTTCAGGCGTTTAAATATGGAATGAAAGTTTGTCATTTTTCCTTATGACAAAACTATCGGGTTTGTGCTTTAACAAATCTTAATAGTTTTAAAAGCTCCTTAAACTAATAAATAAATCATAAACAAGGCGTTCTAAACCTTCAGGAAATATGTATTAAAGTTAAGGATACGTTACAGCATACAGTGCACGTCGGAGAAGAAATGAGAGACTTGTTATCCTCGGCACTTATTCCATATTAGTTTTACATTCCATTTATATGTTCCATGTTTACCTGTGTAAGTGTGTATCCGAGGAATTTAAAATTTCATTACTGTAGCGGCAGTAAGCGTTGTACCTACGTAATATGTAGGACAGCCAGGATAGCTTTAAGCGAAATGAGATTTTAGTGGATGGCTCCGAGTTCTACAAATAAGAATATGAATAAGAATAATTTATTTTAAAAAAAAGTAGGTATTACAAAACTGTACATTTGGGTGCAGTAGTGTTATTTAAACAATTGTATAATTAGTGCTTATAAGTAAACTATAACTAAAATATTTATAACAGTTGCAAGTAACGATAATGTCGAATTCAAATGTTAGGTAGCGACCTGTCTGATCTAGGAAATAAAATAAAATGAAATAAAATAATATTGAAAACATATTTGTGCCTTTTTGAGCGGATGTTGTTATTATTAATTTTAGTAAGTAATATGGCGTAAAATCTACAATAACCGCAAAAACCAAGAACGTCGGAGTCCAAACAGTCATTGCGACAACCGTCAACAGTCTTTGACTCGGATTTAGACCACAATTCACGACCAGACAACGACAGTGATATTATAATTATATCAGGATTCTCGCTACAAAATACAAAACACAATAATACCCAAACTTGTTCGTTAAAAGTTGTGACGTAAGCAAACTCCGGTAGTCTTCCAAAATTCGGTGGAAGTCGTAGAAGCAGTCGTTTCATTTTGCAAACGGGTTTCCGTTTCCATTTCCCAGATCAGCCAACAATGCGCAAGGGTAATTACGTACACAAACAATTTTCTTCAAGTTCCCTCAGTACACAAAGACTACGTGACAAGAAATTAGTTTATTATTAGCTAACTTCTATGTTAGTCCAGGATTTATTCAAACACCGAAGCAATGAAACAATTGCGAGAGAATTGTTTCTCTCCCAATTGTTTGAAAACTTTTTCATTGGAATAATAAATCAAGAGATGAACGAGACACTTGTCAAGGCTTGTATTGACATTGTGGCGGTCGAGAGTCCAAGACGCAAAAACAGTATAAGAATTACTGCTGCGGCCGAGTTCTGTAAGGTGGATAAATAAAACGAAGACCCACTTCGACTATTGGACACAAGTGAATGTGGGTTGAATAAATAAATACTAACGAGTTCGTTGATATAAAAATCAATGAAACATAATAAATTCAGTTTCAAAATCTGCAATGCAAAATTTTCAACTATTTATTTTAAAATATTTGCAACAGCAACACTAGGTTACGTTCACAAAATTATTTTGTACGACAAGAGATCAACGAGTAGTGAGTCAATTACGGCTGCTTTTATTAAATATTCCCTTAATCGGGTTAAGCAAAATCCTTTTTAAAAATATGTAATAACAAAAGTGCTTTAAGCAGGATTTTCCCTGAGATCAGAGCAAAACCAAGGTCTCTAAATTCATCTGCGAGTAAGTACGAGTCGCTATAGCTAAAGACGCTCACTAAAGTAGACCCTTCGGGATTTACAACCACCGTCCCACACCCCTTTGCTCCTAATTCTCTACCTTTCTTTCGCAGCAAAAACAACTGGGAACCCGCTCGGAAAATAGTAAAAGCACTTTTCTTGTGTTTATCGTATGAACGAATAGAATATGTGCTAAGTTAAATATAAAACAGCGCTTTCATGAAAGACAAACGTTATTTTACATCTATTTTTTCTTCATTATCTCTGTATAGCAGAAAAGTGTGGTCATATTTAAGAGTGTGGGACACCATCAAACTGACGTAATCGCGAAAAAATAAATCAGCTTTTTCATCCATTTAGGTCGAGTAAGTAGAAGTTTTTTTAAGACCCAGCTGATTTTTTATTTGTAACCACACCACACATTCTGTATTTATTTTAATTGTTTTCTTTCCCAATTCGCTCAGTCAATTTCTTCATTCACACAATTTTAATCCGGTAACCTCATTCCGTGAGGCTTCCGACTACGAATGTTTCGCCCCTCTTATCCCATGGGTCAAGCCGTCTCATATAATTGTGTTACCAGATGGATTACGGGCAGTAACATTCACCAGATAACGCACACGTTATAATGCGATCATCCTTTTGCTTCTATAGTTCAGTGGTTACCTTCGTTTTGAAATTGTTTGTTGAAGCATTCTATAGAGCAACCCATATTCAGTAGTAGGTATAAGCGTGTGTGTAGTTGAATATGCAATTATTTTTTCTTACCAAAAGGTTACCTATACACGGTCAAAGTAAATAAACTAGTGAAACTCCATAGACCCGATGGTTTATCTAATTACGATAGACCAAAAAAAACTGGCTTTCTGCTCCCACAACAAGTACTACCAGCGGTGGTTGACCCAATTTAACTAGACCTTTTACTTAAGTTTTAATACACTTTTAAGCCCAGCTTGCAGTCAGCTGTGACTTACTAAGTATTCCAACGTAAAGAAAACCAGAGACAAGCTAAATAATCTTCTAAAATAAGCAATAAGCCGATCGAATTACCTAAAAGGACCGTCTATAGGTGCAATACGGTTCGATGGCTTTACAAATCCTTTTGGAGGGTACAAAAGATCGCACGCCTCCGTACCGATAACTGGCTGCCGATTTTATCTGTGCCTTTGTGGTAGCTATCAGGCTTTCAAAGAAATGAGTGACGAATAAAGCTTAAGCTATCGTTCCTTGTGACGATGGAGAAAAAAACGGCAACGTTCCGAGTTCAGAGATTCGTATTTCAACCACCCGCGTAGATATCGATCAAGTATGTACACGCGGCGACACATTAAACTATACATTTTCAGTATAACGTGGCCTCGCTTTGTATAGATTTCCAATACAATGAGAGATCTGCTTATACTAGTTTTGTATAGCTGGACTGGTCGTCGTGCGTACTTTGTAGTTCTGTTGTAAGTATCCTTATGTATTCGTTATGAAGGTATACCTGGGTATAGTATCTATTAAATGAGGTTCATAATATTCCGAATAACCCACATTTTCAAGTTATTCGGGTGCAAGGGTAGGCTTAAACTAACCCTTTACTTATCGCTGGTCTTAAAAGGTACCTGCAATACATCAAAATATAGTATTTAGTAAAGGTGTGAATGTTGACGAGGTGAAAGAAGTATGTAAGGATTGTAGCAGGTGGTGTTCCATGGTTTCTATCTACCCCCATGGGGAAAAGGAGTGAGTTTTATCTATGAGCATGTATAAAGGTTTTTTTCTAAGGTTTTTTTTTGTTTTTAATTTATTAAATACGAAAAGACTTCTTATTTATACAATGAAGTTAATAAATATCACTGACATAATAAAAGAGATATGACGAGAATAACGTTTATGTAACAAAATATCTTGTAACACACAAAACAAAAAGTGGACATTGACAAGACTGGGGTAAGCTTCAAATTGTTTACAGTGGCCCTTTTCAATCGAAATCCTCCTTGTCTACTCAATATAGGCAACCACATACAAACACGAATGTATTATTTATGTCCTACTCAAATAATCTTGTCTAATAAAATATAGAAACTAATGTTCAGTACAGTACCTTCTCAGTGTCACATAACTTTGACATAACATAATAAGCGTTTCCGAAAAACAAGTAAACTACAAAATCATGATAACAATTATCTCTTTTTAATAACAATTAATTAGAGATGGTTGATTTAAACAACTATAAATTCCAGTCTCGACATAGCGAAAATCGCAAACTTTCGAGTTTCGAGTTCGAGTAAGCAAGTCGCTACATCCAAGATGCGTTTCGCGCAAGCATCATTATTGCAACCGAATTTATTAGTTAGTAATCAGCGATCAAAAGTTTGCGATTTTGTCGCTGTCTATGTCGAGACCGCCCAGTAAACAACTCTACAAGGTTAAGCTAACATATTTTAAAAAGAAATTGCCAGTCATTGAAGCCTAATATACATTGTACCTACCTATAAGAACTGTGCTCAACCCAAGGTCAACACAAAATAAACAGGAAAGGGTGTTGTAATACTTCGTACGTGTTGAGGAAACGCCGTAGTAAAGTATTATGATGTAAGGGGGGAAGAGGGGTTGGTACACGTCAGAAGTAATAGGCACTTCCCTGTTTCGGAAATCAGTGCACACTCAACAATAAATTAGGTATTCCTCCTTTCCAGGGCTGCAGGACTCCGGGGCTGCGGGACTCCGGGGCTGCGGGACTCCGGGGCTGCGGGACTCCGGGGCTGCGGGACTATTCGAAAGAGATACCGTGGCCCCGGAACACAAAGGGCGATGAAGGAACATGGATGGGTTTTAGTCAGTAAAAGTCTGACACTCCCTCCTGCTCCGCCCAGAGCGGGAGGAGTCATTTGATGATTTCCCATCCGAAAAAAAAAAAAAAGAGGTATTCCTTCTTTAAGACTGGCTCGTTGGTCGAGTGGTCGCAAGCGCGACTGCTGAACATAAGGTCCTGGGTTCTGTTATTGCGTTTTTCCATCAGGAATTTCTCAGTAGTTAGCCACGGAGTCGCGATGTTATGTTATGAAATACTGTAAGACCTTGTTGGAAATTCTTACTCAATCATACATAAACGACTGAACAGATTTAGAACAAACATCAAAACAAACAACATCGAAACAAACGTCGTGAGGAAAACAGCATTCCTGAGAGATGTTTCTCGACGGCATGTATAGTCAAATCAGAGGCACATGGGCGGCATGAAAAAAACTCTGACACCAGGTTATGCACTAACCACACGATAAAGAAAGAAGACGGATTTAGTAAAAATTTCAGACCTAAAAACCATTTTTTGAGTTCTTGAATTCCTAAATAAAACTAGAGTAACAAATAACAGTGTTATAGTCCTTTTTTTCGACCTCCCCAATAAACTATAGGAGACGTAGATAACGTTTTAAATCCGTATGTTAATAAGCATAAGCTTTCTTTATTAAAAGCTATGTTAATAAATAAAATTGATTCCATTATTCATTTCACATTGTCATTAATTCTTAAGTAGCCCGTCACAACACCCTCGATTATAAATAACTTGACCTATAAGCAAACTCACGTAAGAATTATGAATTCTCAAAAAATATATAAAAACCCAACAAAAAAATGGGTCCTTTGTGTAAAATTAACTTGAAACTTTTCCTTAAAATGACCCAAATGAATGAACTTACATGAACAACGCCTGTAGCTTTATTAATGTTATCAAATTGCTCGCAGTTATTCTCAAGGCGCTCAATAATTTTGTGCCGCACTATGTAAGCAGGCGTTAGTTAAACTCGATTAATTAAAGATGAAACTGAACCTAACTAGAAATTTAATGTTCACATTAATCTACAAAATGCCTAAAACAGCGTTTATTTTAGTTCGGCTTATTCCTAAAAGGCTACAAATATTTAACAATCTAAATTGAACTTTAATTTAAATTCGAGACCTATTTCGTTTTTATTTGAACTAAGTTTAATTTTTATATCAGAATCTTTTTAAAATCACCAAAAGCACTTATCTTTTCCTTAAAACATGTACATTTATCGTGCTTATATTTCCAAGTTCCATCTCAGAATCCAATTAGCAAGTTGTAGCAAATATTTAGTAAGTGAGTTACAGTCATGATTACAGTACTTTAGTATTAATTACGGAGTAGATACAAATCCAAGCATAAAAGTTAGTCCGAGCTTACTGCAGGAGAACTTGCTCAGATTGAATTTATCCAGATTTACTGCTGAGTTCGTTTCGCTCCGGTACTCCGGAGTTTTAACACCTGACACGACTTACAAATTGTATTGGCAAGCTTCACTTGTGCCAACTTCAGCACAGTTGGGGACTTGAATTAATGATTATACTCACACAAGTTTGCTTTGGCCGTATTCTTTCGTGAAATATATGGTCTGTTTCAAGCATAAGAAGTTATACAAAAATTTATAGCAGTGTGCCACGATATTATGAAAAGAAGTTCGTGTAAGTTTGCTTTAGACTGAACTTGTTTACTGTCTAAGTTTGGCGTATACACTGTTTTTTTTTAACATTGACTGACCTACTAATATTCTGTTTAATTTATTTACTGAATAAAATCTTCCAGACTTTTTACACTCATAAGCAGCTGCTGCAGACACGTACCCAATTATTACAAGTTACTAACATGATTACTTATTTTGTAATGAACAATCATTACAAAATAAGTAATCGAGGAAGCTAATTAACTAGCTTGCATCCAAACTCAATTCGATTAAAACGTCGAGATTTACGAATGGATATAATATCGGTCTCTCAGTCACATTGCTCCTTCGTTCGTTCATCCATTCACTATTAGGTCAACCAGTTCGCCATCTCGAGTCCCAAGCTCCCTAGTGCCGCTTTTACCCTCGATTTCAGTTCGAACGTCTTCAATTCTGAACTAGGAGTTAGTGACCTGAACAAGCTTTTGATAGTTGAGCGATTAAACGTGTCTGATTCCGCGAACCGTGCTCCAAGTTGAACGTTATTGCCAATACTGGATTGTAAAGTTTTTATGTACTTAGGAGTTAGGAGTCATGTTGGTATTGCTTTGTGTAGCCATGTTTTTAGTTTTGAACTTGTCTGTGAAGGCTCAATAGAATCTACAACACAGGAATTTGTCAAAATGCGTAATTTGTCGACTTTGTGTGTGTGACGGTTCTTTCAGATATTGTATTTAAATTATTTAGTCACAGAAACATGTTTTAAGTTGCCGAAGAGTAATTTCAATTCCTGGTAATCTCCTTATAGGTATGTAAATACGGAAGTACATAATGAAAAATATATAATAAGGAGTACCTACCCAATTTTTCTCAAAACAAGAACTCGATGCCTTTTCAGTGTTCAATATTACTCTAGTCTCCAGTCGCCGCAGTTAATTTGATCAACTTCTAACATTATTAAGTTATTTTAAGACCATTAAAAAGGCGTAAACTAACAGGCGGATCAGTTGACAGTACAATTTAGCTAATTTATTCTCGTGTAGTCTCGCGCAAAAAGTTTCCCTCGTTAACTAAGGCGACAACACTAGTAAATCACGCAGCGCCACCCGACTCGTATCTCAAACGCGATTACTATCTTCAAATTAGAGTAGAGTGAACGAGGCCACCGAATTATGGACTCTATAACCTACTCATTACGAATACTTTATCATACAAATGTTTCAATATAGCTAAACATCACGCTTGTACCTAATCCCTGAAGGGTTTGGTAGAAGTGTACGTAATGGTAAATTTCGCCAGTTATGTTTATGTCTCTTGTAATGGGGGCGAGTCTGTTGCCATCAAGCGGGCATAATTCCTGACTCCGTGGCTGCTACTGAGAAATTTCAGATAGTAAAACCCAATAACACTTGGTTCCACTTGGGAATCAAACAAAGGACTTCACGATCAGTAGTCGCGCTTGCAACCACTAGGCCGACGAGGAATGTAATAAATTATTATTGGATGTAACAGCTGGATGACAGTTCCTGAATATCGAGTTGAATTCGTGCGATTTGAGTGGTTTATGTTACAGCAGTGGCCTGCGATATTCTCTTGCCCTTCTCCCAATTTATTTGGGGTCGGCGCAGCATGTCTTCTTCTTACATACTTCTCTATTATGTATGATATAATGTATAATAGTTAAGTAGTTAGTAAGTTGTAATTCAGTAAACATTACTTAAGTAAACAGTTTAATTAATTTAATTACTTAGGTAAAAAAAGTACTGTGATAGATGGGATTTTAACTCTCTTCTAGAAGCGCATCATTTATGTTGTGTTTTCTTGTAGAGATTATAAACGAACTTCTTAGTTCATTAGTGTTGCTACCCGGTCTATGTTTTGCTTTAGAAGCTTGGTAACTTTGATACTAGCTCATTAGAAACGCCTTGCTGTAATGTTTATAAAGTCCATAAACTATTGCGATTTTTTTCTTATTATTCAAAGCGTCGTTGTTGGCAATACCTCTAAACGTTTAAAAATGAAATATCAATTCAAATGAACAAGTTAAGTCGCAAAAAGAATATAAAAATTAAATCGATTTTGTAAATTGTATTCAGGCAATCTGTAACGAAAGGAAAACTTCTAGCATTCTAACTTTACGGGCAACTGCTCATTAAGTATTTATATTATAAATCGATGCGTGCGACCGAGTTATTATCGCTCTCGAAACATTTTCGTAATCGAATCAGTCCAAGCAGGTCGATGTTGACCGAAAGCCATTTCAGGAAAGTCAGTGTTGGTAGCAAACAGTACCATGTTCCTTGGCTAACAATTTGACAAGATTATTATAGAACGTGATTTGTCGTGAGGTGGTTACTTCAGAGACACATAGCTCAGCCAGCTTATCTGAAATTTCTGATTTCTCTAGTCTACGGACAACCATAGACTATCAAGAAATTCCGTTATTTATTTAGATACAGCGTAGGTATCTATACGGGCAAGGTAAAACAGTAGATTCTAGGAAGACGCCTTTAAAATATTTTTACTGTTTGATTAGCGCATTAAAAATGTACTAAAAATCATATGAGAAAGTAAGAAACTTCACTTTTGTTTAATGAGTAAATAAAATACAATATCTGTATAATACAAGCGGTGGCGGAGAAAGATAGAGCAGACTCGGCGCCGGCCACTGATTAATTCTACAACATGAACGGACAGATCTACTTACTTGTGTCCGTACGTAATATCGTCTAATGAAATGCCACTGTGAGGGGTGAAAAACAAGGACAAATACAGATTGTAAACTAGAAAGGGGATCATTAGTTAAAGTAATGGTAGTTTTCATGTGGACTACATATTTTATAAAACGACGTCCGTAACCGAGGCCGGCCCAGAAAGCCGTGGCGCGACGATCTGGACCAGTACCGCGTGGGCGGGTTCGAGGAAGCACAGACAAAGAGCACAGGGAAGAAATTGAGGGAGGCCTTTGCTCAGCAGTGGGACAGTACAGACTTTTCAATACAACTTTAGGTCCGTAACATAGATCAACAGGAAATAGAGCAAGTTTAATAAGCAATAATAATAATTATAACAGGAATAATGCTTTCTCTCTCTTTCTAATAAACTAGTAATCGTAATATAAAGTAAATTGTTTTGTCTCATCAATCAAGCATCGCGCATGCCGACGTAGCAACGCACGAGGAATTTTGTGCATTTTTCGCGCCATAACACGACAGAACCACAAGCATCTACCAAAGGATGTGGTGAAGTCCAAGTAGAGAAAGGGTCGAGTATAGTTTGGCTCTGAAGAATAGAACGGGTGTCAAATATATAAAATGGACCGACAAACGTACAGTTTATATGCTTTCGACCTGCAATAATCATACAGGTCAGGACAGGCCACATCGCTGGAGGCCAAACACTGTCGTAGCGAAACCAGACTGTTTTGGATTATAATAATACGAAAAAGGGGGTAGATATTTCTGATCACATGGCGTCGTACTATACCAGCCTTAGAAAAACCCTAAAATAGTACCGCAAGCTAATTATTGTGATTGAAAAAACAATGTGTTTGGATTGTTTCAATAATTTTCATTTTATAGCATCCATGATGGCATTTCATTTTTTTTTTAAATTTTTATTGAATTTTCTTATTATTACATATTTTCAACGTAATTATCATAAATAATTTGCATATCGTACAATTTATGTCGTGATTATGTCAATTTTTTTCTAATAAATAAGTACGATTTTTCAACATTGATGTTTGCTTAGTTTTCGAAATAATTTCCACCTCCTGAGCTGCACTATGAAAATATGTCAATTTTACTAGGCGGAGACGGTAAATACAACAGTTTCTCTCAAAGCGGCGCGAATTTCTTAGTATATTGAAAGTATAGTGTGACGTGGCCACCGGTGGTACACCTCGCCGTGTCAGCAAATACTCCGTGCTCCACCGGTGGTACTCGCCGGTCTGAACGTGTTAATAAGCAATAATAATAATAAACCATTTATTTCAGGTAACAAAGACCCATAGATAAATACCTTATCCTAAAAATACATTCTATTAACAATTTTTGTTAGTTTATGCAACTTAAAAAACTATGTTAGTAGCACTTCACTCTAAATTATGACACACGAAGTGGCGGCGTCGTGTTACGCTGCGCGGTGTCACGTAGCCTGCCGCGAAACCGTCGGTAGACTACACCCTTCGGCCAAAACTCTTCCTTGAGAAACTTGTCGAGATGTTGTGTCGGAACTCGTACCACAAACGACTTGAAGTTAGTGTTGTGACGCGGCTCCAACTTCTCGACCCTCAAGGTCCAGCTGGTCTTCACCTTCATGTACTCTACGATCTCCTCAACCTTCGTGTAGTGATGCAGTCGGGACACATACAGCAACGTCGATGGTATCGCTGGACGCAGCAGCATATTTGGTTCTGACAGTCCAGTACCGCATTGATTGCGACAAGTGGGCTTCTTCTTCTTCTTCTGAACTACGGCGAAGCCGTCCGCAATGCAACGGGAGGAGAGCACAAACAGGGCTGATAAGACAACAGTGCAGATACACATTATAAGATATGGAAAATCTCGGGCCTCTTGAAGCCACAGTCATCTACATCACTTCTTGCGAAAAGTATCGCGTTAAACTTCATGCCTTCAATTTTTAAGCTACAATAAAAAGTGAGTTCAATGGTTATATTTAAAAAATACATCATGTACCAAAAACTACAACGGGAAAACAAACTAAAAAGCATCGCTCAAAGTTACCTAGTCATCGTGCCGCACCTCCGCTTTTCATGATAATTCCCCGACCAAGTTTCCCTTTATATCAACTTTTTTATTTTTCCAGTTTAATATCATGCAAAATGAAGGCCGGGCACGCCACTCCGAATGGTCGGCTCATTGCATCCCGAGCGTAAATCCAACTCCCTTGTCGTTACAGCGCAGATAGTATAGACAACTACAGGGTGCCTCAGCAACTTTATTAGCGGCAAAACAAAAAATGGAGATCATATGAATGCTAGATACAATAACTTTAAAGCTTATTTTCCATTTTCATAAAATTGTCGCTTGATTCGATGTTATATCTACAAAAAAAAAAACAAAAAAGAAAACTGTATTTAAACAAAATAGATTTCGTTATACTTCAAATTGATAAACTCCAACACCGATTGCATCACCGTGAAAGTTGACACAAATAGTATGGTATGATATACTACTGTATATTATAGTGTATAGGTATTTCATGGAGTAACCTATTTGTAATTTTTCTACCTCCACGCGGTCTATTCCACTGGCCATGGCTAGTAAATTAAAAAAATAAAGAAAGATCGTTTTTGTGCTTCGAAAATAATTAAATTATTGATCTTAGTTAACTAATGGATGTTAAAATAAAACATCACGTTAAGTCATGGCATAGAAAAAGCACAAGCGACCTAGGATAAGCTGGACTACGACAGTACAACATTCCCATACAGTTCAATCAAAAAGCAGTTTAATAATAATTGACTTTTCTTTAGCGTATTTTCTTTCAGTGCTACCATTATTGCTTTACTTATATACTATATTATATAGTAGGGTAACTTCTTTCAATACTACCCGCCTTATTCATAAAACCTTCATATATCCATGAATGTTCAAGAAATCTGCACGACATTGTCGCTTTCTTTTCAATAAATCGCGTCGACGATAGAGTTACAGCGTTTTAGTAATGGAATAAAAAAACTTTTACGCTCAAAGGGTTGCGACTTACGAGCCTTCGACGATAATATTTCTTCTCGATCGTTCGAATCGTTCGATTACTCAGTCGAATGAGAAAACTTATTGTGTATTTACAAGAATGTTCAAGGGTTTGTAACGTATATTCTACATTGTGTACGTACCTGCTTGAATTAATCAACACTCGCGCTCGCAACTCGCGCGCACTCGCGAGTTTCTCACTCGCCAGTTAACGAATAAGCCTTTCAATGTTATAATATTAATTAAATAGCTTGGCTAGATAATGAAACCGTGCCATCAAGGAGAAACCCATTTTACTAAGCAATAATAAGACAAAGGGCTGACAAATTTTAATGGTATATTCATTGCAGCTCTCAGAGCTGAAGTTATTACTAGGGTCGAAAAGAGAGAACAAAATCCAAAGTATCCTCTTGTTCAAATAAAACATTTAGATATCACCAATGATATTTTACATAAGATAATGTTACGTTCATGATTTTCTTGATGCGGACTAAAGACAAGATGACATGTCCCAATTGGGACGTTTTCGAATCCACACTATAGTAACATATCTACCTCAAGATATGTTACTAGCACACGCATTGTGTATATATTATAAGTTATATTAATTCATATATAATAATTCCAATGGATATCAACAAATGTTACTGAAAACGTGCATCTCCTCGAAATACATTCCCTGTTGCAAACACACCGATCATTACAGCCACACCTGTACGTCATACAGCACAAACACAAAACAAGGAGTGTCGTTATTCTTGCTATCGTCTCCCAAGTGACAGCTAGTCAACTTGCGGTGTCGCCATTTTATAGTTTAAGCTATAAACACTGCTACTTTTATAAGTTGAACTAAGACAGAGTATCAGTCAGGTACTAAGTACAGTCACTAGAACTTGTTAAATATGTAAACACTGAGTAACTTTTAAAATTAACTTCCTCTTTCTGTATTTAATGTGATTTGATGTTGTCAAGAACATTGTAGATCGGAACCCATAATTATAAAACAAGTCTTATCTCAAAGTCACAATCGTTATATGACGAAAAACCGTTTTTGTTTTTTGCTATAGGTACTTACATATAAGGGCTCGTGATGTAGGCGACTTTCCTCGTTGTTTTAAACATATCAGATCACGATAAAGCATTTATTCGCATAACAATTTCATTTTTGTATCGGAAGGATACAAAGCTCGGCTCGGATACTGGATTATAATCGCATTTTATTCGGTAAGTATTATAAGCCAACGAACACACGCCCCGCTTCTAATCCCCGGTTTTTTCGATAAAACTCACATCGGATATAAATCTTTTAATACCCAACGATTGCTTTCCTTCCACAGATATCTGTACTATTATGTTTACGGCTCTCTCAAGAGTAATAACTCTTAGATGATATACTCGGAATCGACCCTAGTAATAAATTCATCGCTGTAGACCCGCTCACATGGGTACATGATATTACGTCGGCAGGAAACTGAATTACGAGTACCTTCGTATAGGTAGTTGTAGGCACTCACCGCAGCCATTTTCCACTTGCAATGAACGAACAGCCTTAGATCGGAATAACTCTCTCGCACTGTCGCAGCGCTTTGTGCCTTAGTTTCAACTACAATAGATTAGAGTTCTTGTAGTTGTTCTTGTCTCCCCCGCAATGCGATGAGGGCCGCGCCCCAAACGATTAATTCTGAGTGAAGTGAGAAGATTCGTCCTGCAGCTATCCTGTTAATTAGTTTAGTGCTCGTGCGGTCACTTGATGAATGATCAACTTGATAAATTACAGAAAAACCGAATGAAATACATATGGATAGTTCTATCCTTTCCGCATCCCCTGTTTAACATTTTTATCTGGAGCGGAAAGAACACCCAATTCTGAATTCGATTACAACGAAATAACTTTTAAATTCCTCTTTCATCTGCTTCTTCGATCAAGCTCAAGAATACTGTAATTTCAATAAAATAAAAACTAAATAAAAGAGAAAATACAAACAGCAAAAGTGCTCCGAGCCGTTTTACAATCAAGTCTAAATTAGAGGCTGCTACGTTTGAACGCGGGCGAGCCTACAAATCCCCACGAATGCGGCTTTATTTCGTTCCGTCGCACCAATCAGAGCAATTAACGGACAATAAAAAGAAAAAGTCCCTTTCCCGCCCGACGTGTGGGGTGTGGAAGGGAGGGTGGCAAGGGAATCCTAATTGTTCTCCATTGAGCAGACAATGCGTATACTTTGTGAATAACACTCTGATTATGAGGTAAAAATCACTGAAGTGCTGTAATTATGTTAGTGTCAGAGAATCTTATAAACATTTTTATTACAATTTCTTCAACATAGCAATCTCGCGGTTCTCTCTAGATTTCGTCCATTCTAAAATTGACGATTATGCAGATTTGGCGGTTTCAGCCGACTGGCCTCAACAACAGTTGGTTGGTTAGGTAACAACTGTTGGTTAGCCAGAATTACCTATCTACGTATTATCTTGTATGCTTTACTAGCATTTATGTTATAAAACAATATCAAAAGCAATAATGCACCCGATAGTTCATTTCGTAGCAGGGCCTACGAGTTTGCTACGAAAAAGTATGCATATCTATAAATGTGTCTACAGCAAGTGAATGTACGCTGAAACCATTTAATATCTCTTCCAGTCAATGCTTTGATATGAAAACATTTTTAAAATACCCTCATTTTTATATTAAAAAGATTCCATTGTACACATCGATCGGGACGATGGCCAGTATTTCACAGGGCATTTTCTTTGACGGAGGGAACGTTTTGAATATAAAACACAAACGCTAATGACGTAAACGATTATTGACAAAACGTTCCGAACGACCGATGGAATGATAAAGCAATTTAGTAAATTAGGTTTGGTGTGGGTAAGTAAAATTAAGTTTAGTATGTCATTGATTTGTGTGTATGTATGTAGGTACTTTTATAATTTTATTAGATTTTGATATATTCTTTCTTTTTTTGGAGTGGTTAGTGCCTAACCTGGTGTCAACGTTTTCATGCCGCCCACGGACCTCTGACTTGGCTGTACATGCCGTTGAGATATATCTCTCAGGCATGCTGTTTTGGTTTCCTTACGATGTTTTCCTTCGCCGAAACAAGTGATAATTAAAAAACACGCACATGAATCGGAAAATTCAGAGGTGCATGTCTTAGATTCGAAATCGAGACTATGACTTGGCAGTCTGACGGTCACGCCACTACGCTATCACTGCTAATTATTTTATAATATGAAGCACCGACCCGACTATGCTTATATAATAATAATAATACCAGCCTATTACTGTTCCACTGCTGGGCAAAGGCCTCTTCTCATACAGAGAAGGCACGAGCATTGATCACCACGCTTGCTCAAGACGGGTTGGCGATTTCAGACTTATATTAATTATAAGTCCAGGTTTCCTCACGATGTTTTCCTTCACCGATGTCTGTGATGTCCAAGATAAACTTAGAAAAGTACATGTGAATTGAAAAAGTCACATTGATACTTGCCCGGATTTGAACCCACAACCTCATACAAAGACAAAAGTCTAGTTTTCTCTATTGCTGCATTTATTGATTGTACACATTATTATACCTTCCGCAATAAACTCTCCGAATGATGGTGAAAATCGCATCTCATTTTGTTGTGTAATTTAGAAGAACAACACTGTCACATGGACTGACACGAGAAGCGACTTTGTTTGATACAATTTAATAGACAAAGAAGGTCCTGTGTTCGATTCCCAGGTCAGGCAAAGTGTTATGAGGTTTTTCAATCAGAAATATCTCAGTAGCAGCCACGGAGTCTGGATTTGTGCCCGGTTGATGGCAATAGGCTCTCCCCCTATAACATGGGACTTAAACATAACTGGCTAAATTTGGGTACAGGGTACACCTCTGCCTAACCCTTTAGGGATTACAGGCATGATGTAATGTTATGTTAAACAATGTCAACGTTAGTTTTACGATTAGTTTACAAATATATCATCATCTGCCTATATAAGCCTTTTCCAAACTACTTTGGGGTCGGATTCCAGTCTAACCGGATGCATTAAACAATATCAACGTTAGTTTTACGATTAGTAACAAATATACGATTAGTTTACAAATATATCATCATCTGCCTATATAAGCCTTTTCCAAACTATGTTGGGGTCGGATTCCAGTCTAACCGGATGCAGCTGAATACCAGTATTTGACATGTAGCGACTGCCTATCTGACCTCCACAACCCAGTTAGCACTGAGTAATATGATACCCCTTGGTAAGACTGGTTGTCAGTCTTTCGGGCCAATGACTACGACTGTTACGACTGTCAAAGATCTAGAAATGACAGCCGGAATCAACGACTTAACGTGCTTTCCGAGGCACGGAGGAAACTCGTATGTAATGGGTGGTCACCCATCCACAGACCAACCTAGGCAAGCGCGGCTTAACCTGAAGATTGATCCGACACCTGAACCTGTACCTACATTCATAGCAAATAAATATCTGATTCTGATTCCGAGCGGCTGTTGTTATTTACCCACGAGCTCCTCATTAGTTCACAAATACTTATCTATTAAAAATATTCAGACTACGTTCATCACGAGAAACTTGTCTAATAAAAGTTGTGGACACAACTGTTTGACGTGGTTAACCCTTTGGTACGTCCGTGTACACTACCCGCGTCTCCACACTCACTTAATGAGCTAAATCCTTCAGGAACTAGTTCGAACCAACTAAGTGGCTCACTTTTTTATTTCCACTGCTCCACATTCATCGGTTTTCATTTTAGAATTTTAGTTTGCCCTAATTCCAAGTAGTTTTGTATATTAAAAACTTCAATTAAAACGTATTTTCGCGAAATGTAAAGCGAAACAGAATCAAAAAATAAATTCGTTAAAATTATTAAGTGCTACAAACTTTATGTTTATTGAAAGCACTTTCAAATATGTATATTCAATTCACAGAAAGGTTTTATTTCAAGTTGCTACAAATACAAATTCAAACGAAGAACAATTCAATAGGAACTGTAAATAAACAGTCGAAGTACATCGATAGCATCTGGTTTTCGCACGTGTCTCGGAATAAAAAGGAAACGACTAATCGAGCGGAGGACGCTCAAGAAAACAAAACACTGCCTCCTGGCAATGGCGCATTCACTGGGAAAAATAAACTGTAGCCCCAAGACACTTCCTCAGACTTACCGTTCGTGCAAATGAAGTGGAGACTGTGTAACGTACAAATGTTTACTTTCAGGACTGAATGGGAAAGGCGACGTTAATTTAATATTTCTTCGAACTCTCCAGAAATCCAGTCGTTTCACAGTTCACTTGCTACTCAAGTCCCAACTTCGTATTTATATTTTCTTTCAAGAATTGTTTTATAGCGTAAAACTGGCGGAATGGGCGGCAACATGTCAAAGTAGCTCGTTTTCTTTTCGTCTGCCTCGTGAAAGAATTTATGATGCGATAATGTCTCGTGAGTGAAGGGAACCTTCTGTCTGTCTATATTATTATGTGCTGTTTTATGAGCTTACTTACGTACGAGCTTTTTTATAGTCGGATAAAGTCTAACTTACTTGTAGCCTATGTAGACTACAAGCAATCGTGTTTTTAAGATGAAATACCGACTCTATTTTTACTATTAATGGTTTGGATGTCTGATGTGATCTTCGGAACTGCTAATTCGATTCTGAAAATTCTTCTTTTACTAATGGGAAGCAACATTATCCTCGAGTGTCATTAGCTTAATTCAAAACGTTCCCGTGGGATACCTTCCGACTATAACGCGAGCGAAGTCACGGACAAAAGCTAATATTTGACAACTAAACGAAACAATAAGATTTATTTTACAAACTTAAAATGCCACGCCACGACTCTGCGTTTGACGTGATCGATCCTCACCAGAACAAAATCATAAAAATTCAATTAAAGAACTAAACAACCAATAATTGCATAGACATATTAATTAAACCGTCATCAAAACCATTAAGATTGGTACACAAAAGGGAGACAGTTGCTTGTGTAAGACAAATTACTTGAACATATGGGCTGTCAGCACCTAGCAAGGGATTGTAGTGATAGTATCGTACAAGTGAGGCTTAGCGTGACTGATGTGTACCCGGCCCAATGCCGACGGTTCTGGTAAAACCGGTGTTGTCTTCAAATTCAAAACCGTTATTATTATCCTATTTATAGCTGTCTTGTTTTGTGTTCGAGTTTGTGTTGAATTATACGTTTTTGGTTACTGGTTTGCCTTGTGATACATTCTAGTAATACTTAAAGGAGACCAATTTAGAATTTATTTAATTGGCATAATTGATGGGTTGTTTTCTCTCAATAAAACGTGCTGCGAAAGTGCTACTTTAATTCAAACGAAAGCTAGCTCTAACCATAACTTCGACATCGAATAACTTCGCTCTTACGAGTATTTAATGATGATGTTCTTCTAAGCTCTTTTATTTTATCGGTTTTCGAAAATATAGCTTCTCACTCGATTAAACATCCATAAACTGCATACTATCCTCTCGCTTGAATATTGGCGTCGAAGCGCTCAGATTATGCTGATGCGAACCATGTTCGTCACCGCACGCTTTCAAGATGTTAATCGTTCTCCTTTCAAACATACGACGCAGGCAAATTTAATTAAACAGGCTTTTACACTGTACTACGTTCCATTATTAATTAGTCTTGACGCGGAATAGGTAAGCAGGTATTATCTTAGTTTACGTGCCAACGGATACATGTATGTGTTCGGTAACGCAGATTGTATTGACCCTTTTCTGTCTGTGTACCTACAGGTTACACTGGCTTAATCTAAATATATAAAAGAAGAAACTGACTGACTGACTGACTGACTGACTCATCTATCAACGCACAGCCCAAACCGCTCGGTCTACAGATTCCAAATTTGGCAAGTAGGTTCCTTATGTGGTCTAGGGGTGCACTAAGAAAGGATTTTTCAAAATTCAACCCCTAAGGGGGTTAAACGGGGCTCCAAAGCTTTAATGGGAAAACCAGATTAGTTAGACTATTTTATTCGAAACTTCACAGGAGTGCTCCTATTGATAAATGAGTAGAAACGGGTTTCAGGTTTTTTCAGAATTCAACCCCTAAGAGGGGGAAATGGGGTGACAAAGTCTAAAAATCAATGCACAGTCTAAACCGCTGGGTCTACAGATTCCAAATTTGACAAGTAGGTTTCTTATGTGGTCTAGGGATGATGATGATGATTGTGATTACGATGACAGTGATTGTGACAGTGATTGTGACAGTGATTGTGACAGTGATTGATTAACATGTAGGATACTATTTATCCCTTTATTTTGATCCAGTGGGACAGTAACCGAACTTTACGCGGGCGAAGCCGCGGGCAACAGCTAGTATTGTATATGAGAATAGTTCTACATTGTTATCAGAATTAAATTAGTGGCAAATATCAGATGTAAGGCAAATATCTCAAACTTGATTAGGTTTCTACACAACAGATTTCGAGCCCCAAAAAATATTTTTACGTTCAAGTCGAAATCAATATACGTACACATACATATTATTACGTATTCGGCGTCATTATCATACATCACACTCGTCCACTCTGAGATATGAGCCTGGGATATTTCTGTAGTATCTCCATATGCTGATTTTTAATATTCGAGATGAACAAACCACAGAAAGCTGTTTCACGTTTATCGATATTCATATTGTTTCGATAACAATAGCACAAATAATCGCAATATCGATATGAAGACTATTATCGCAGCTCTCATTCTGAATAAAGCAGAGTTGGCATTAACAGGATACGTATTCGTAGAATAGGTACCTAATAGCCCGTTGACTTTAATTCTTAGTCTGATACTGTGTTCTTTTACAGATACTTACACTAAAAGATATTGAGAAATGTGTTTCTTCTTTATCGTGTGGTTGTGCCTAGAGAAATGTGTTACATAAAAATAATAATTGGTTTTAAGTACGAAATTTAAGAATGAGTGCTTTATACACTCACCGACCCCACAGTCAAACCATTACTACGGTTTTGTGCATGGAGCTTAGTTTTTCAGTTATTTACTTACCATTTTGTGAATATAAATAAATAAATAATAGTAAAAACTGAGTACTCTCGTAACTTGTTACGAAATCTAATCTAATCATCTGCCTAGCTTTTTCCGTATGTTGTGGTCGGCTTCCAATCTAACCGGATGCAGTTGAATTCCAGTATTTGACATGAAAAGCCTGCCTATCTCACGTCCACAACTCAGTTACTACTGGGCAATACCCCATGGTAAGACTGGTTTGGTTTAGTCAGGCATTTCGGGGCTACCTGCTACGACTGTCAAAGATCTACAAAAGACAACCGGAATCAACGGCTTAACGTGCTTTCCGACTCACAAAACATAGTATAACATCACAAAATTCACTCGCTGGTAAAGACAACATAGGCTAATAACCGTTAGGTCTAGAAATGATTTAAAAGCATGAAATTTTCTTAGAGTTGTCGCAAAAAAAAATCAGCTGTTCCCTACAATTATGTTCGCACAACTCGACATAATATATGGAACAGCAGTTTTTTTTTTCGCGATTCAGGGTTTGGTCCCATAGTAAAAGTCGTTCATAATGATGAGTGCAATGACCGGTCGAAGTTTATCGATATCGTCCGAAAAGACGTCGTATAGAAGATGAAAATTGTATGGCAGTTCGTCATTCTTGCCAATGACATAATATTCTATCAGCTATAAGGCTTTTATACTTTTTTATTTTTAATAAGTATATTTCTTTTGTCATGTCGCTATAGAATATTATGATGATAGTGTCACCGTCGCTTGACGTAGTACGTGAGTGACAGCTGAAACATCTGCCGATAATTGAAATGTCAGACGGTGACGTGAAGCACGCCTTCAAGTGCCCGACGGTACCCGACAATGCCAGACCAACGAACAATATGTATAACGAAAATATTCACTTTAATTAACGGATATTTTGAATTTTGTGTAATTTCTTTGTAATGCTATGACAGGATGAAATATAAAACTATTTTTTTTATTTAATAATTTATTTTTCATTGTTTAAATTGAATTGGGGTTAAAACTGTTGGCGTATATTCTTTGTATCACGATTATATCGATACATAATTTAATACCTACTCGTCAGTAATCTTTCGAAGGTTAAATTGTTTGCTTTATATTACACAAAAAATACGAGCACATCGGCAAGTTTTTAATATCAGAAACGACAACGACGAGCAAACAAAGTACGCGCAACGTACTTCAAAGAAGAAAATCCTATCAATAACAACAAAAACAATATTAAATTTTCATAATACAAAAGTCGACGACACCGATACCTTTTAAAGAAATTAAAGTATAAGCCCTCATAAATCTGTATAATAACTAAAACAAAAGCCATTATCTTTATTTTGCCAGCTCTCTATCCACGTAAAAAACGCGAAGCTAAAATTTCAAGGCCCATTTAGCAGATCCGTGCTCTGGACAGAGATTAACGTGCTTTCTGTTTCATTAATAAATCCTCAGTTTATCAAATCCAGGAGCACGAAGCTCCTGCCCCTGATAGCCTTTGGAAAATCAATAGCCGAGCTACTATCAAAACTTGTACCACGTCATGTTATTTTGTAAATGGTTGTTAGTTTAATTAAATTCTATTGGAAAACACTGCGATGTTTTCTCTTCGAGGTAAATAAATCTCGTTGAATGGTTTAAATGCATTATGTAGTTCAACAAATACTAGGCTGGAATTCGAGTCCTCGATTTTGTTTCTGCACGAATTCACGATTCGCAGAGCAGAAAAAAACAATTATAAGAAAGCTTTCGCGACGATATTAAAACAGAACTTGTTAAAAGTTTGGTTGGAGTATTTTATAGGCTGTGATTTCATCAGATGATGATTGCGGTCACTGAACATAATTGCAATTAAATCCGAGATAATTTATTTTTGGAGTTGTTATCCCCGGGGCGTCGTTTGTGGATTACTTGTGGCGGCGCGATCAGGCTGCTCTGGCTGTGAGCGCAAACTTTACCGCCAGCGATAGACTTTTATCGTGAAACTTTCTCTTGTAAACTAAACGCAGGGTACGAGTACTAACCCATCGCCCTATGTGTAGGACTAACGCGACACAAAAAGACGTAACCGCTGTAAATTTTGATATCAGTTGGAAGCCATAAGAATGATATAAACAATTTTGCACTGCTTTGCAAAACTTTTCAGGACTTCAACACATAAGTAAATAAAAATACCTGCTTCTTCTCACTAATTGATATTTTTGCAGGACATCAAAATAATGCCATAATCGTCTCAAGTGTGTCAATGAATAACAACATTCTCACCCCTCATTGAAAGCTTATCATGTCCACAGACTTTGTTGACACTCTATAATTAACTTCATAGAAATCCCGTAAGTGTAATGGACCTGACATTACACGTCAACGCCACTGTGAAGCACGAGGCAACTCGCCAACAACCCCAAAAGTTAATTAAACATTTATCAATTACTACGGACAAGGGTTCAAACATCCTGTCCATATTCCTCACGTTTATATTGATTTCTCACGGCCAAATGTTCTAGAACGAATACTTTCTTCACTAAATAAATCATAAATGTATGTACAAAGGTGTAGGTAGAGAAAGTCCACAATCAAATATTTCTCAAGCCAACACGCATGTGCCCCATTCCGTCGAAAGTAAAAACACTTGATTCATATGCCGTTAAAGGAATTTATACGGGTTTACATACCCATACATAGGTAATGCCTCCACGATATACGGAAATATTTAAGGAAAAGCGGAGTAAAAGCGATTTCTTTGTTCGGCCTTATTCGTTTGTCTTTTGAGTTTTCGCCAGCTCGGAAGGGTATCCCTTGATCATTAAGCACGCTTGTTAGGTGGCGTTTTCTGGAAATTCTTTTGATGAAATCTTTTGAAACAATAATATGAACGTAATTGCCTGCTACAAAAATCAGGTGTTCACTAATTACCTAAACTAGAATTTATCAAGTAGAATAAAAGATTAAAAACATGGCTAAACGGCTATATAGTAGTTGTTTTTTAATAGCTTTGTATTTCCCAGTGCTTGCAAAAGCCTCCCCATATCCTTCCAGGTACTGTTCTCCTACGCCACCTTGAACCAGCTTTCGTGATGCGCGTCTAGACCATCTTAAAGTAGATATAAGATATACATCATTTGAAAAAAAGCTTATACCTACCTCCAATAAGAAACTACTATCAAATATATTTTCATAATAATATCAGTCAATCATCAAATAACAAAGTTCCATTTGAATATCTTTTCTCATTTGAATATTCGCATGTAGGTAAAACGATATTCCCTGAATCTTCATATTAAAGCTATAATTTTCAAAGAAGTAAAAAATAAATGCTAGCTCTACCGCACACGTTGAGATTGCTTTCCAAATGGTTTCAAGAATATCCATTCCATTTGAAACTTCATTAAATAATAACGCCATGTATTCAGCCTCGGGGGAATAGACAGGTGTTTCTAAATGTCACTCGTGTCTGAACCTGCCGTGAATAATTAACTATTCATACTTTCTTTCTTTCGCCCTGAAATTCAGAGATAAAATATTTGAAAGCCCACAGATGTTCGCATTCCAACAATGTGAGGAAGCAATAAAGAAACTATTTCACTTCCATTCCCTTATCCTCGTAAAGACTTCATCAAATTCCACCAATGAGAGCGAAAAAGTGAGAGAAAAACTTTTAGGGGAATACAAAAAAAAACTTGGTTACATTTGTACATCATATGTGAGTTATTTACGTAGCGTTGTGTCGGTAAAATTATTGGATATCTTACTAAAGATTCAATGACGTTTGAAACCATATTGTCGCATTAGGATGTACTCATATTACGTATCAATCCATATCTGTTTCGCATGACAATATTTACATTATACAAGTAAAAAGTAAACTCAACGAGATGTGAGAACTGTGGTTGTTATATCAAATTAGTAACAATTACATTGCTTGCATAAAATACTAATGTATGTAGCTCTCCGTGTAGATAAAACTATATTAAATGTCTCAGAGCCACCACTCAAAAGTTGACTGTCTGAAAATTGACAGCATCACATCACTTGTGGCCAATTTAATCAAACTGGAGAGAATCCGTTAGTTTTGACAAACATATTTTCGGCTTGATTAAACATGTTCTTAAAATGTGACACATAATGAAAAAAAACTGTTAAGTACGTAATAACCAAAAATGTGACATATTGATAGAAAATAAATGTTAGGGCGGCCCTGGTGATTAGTGATGACCACAGTATAACAAGAAGAAGATTTTAATTAAGCAGATTGTTTTGATTTCAACATTTACATAGTATTTAAGTTTTTAGTAGACCACATTATTCACAAACTATAAACAGACTTAAAATAATAATTATAATAAACACAACAATAAACACAAAATAGGTGGCATCAAAATCAAATCAAATCAAAATCAGTTTATTAATCAATGTAAAAATACAGGTGTGTCATAATAGTCGGTGAGCCACAAACTAAGCATCGCTTGTATCTTGTGGCTCAGGTGTGCGAATTTTACAAAAAAAATAGTTACAGTAAGAAACTAACATGTGGATAAATATTATAACAGGGTAAACATTAACAGGGTGCAGGTTAATGCAAAATAGCAAAATAATAATAAAACAAAGTTTGCATTTCTTGGGCTTGTGTTAGGTGTAAGTATGTTAAAAGATAACTAATTCTTCCCAATTACTATAAAGGGTGGAACATAATTCTCAACCCCGCATGGAAATTTTTCATCGGTATTTTTTTTTGAGGAGCTCGTGGCTAAATAATAACAGCCGCTCGGGTCGATCTTTAGGTTAAGCTTGCCTAGGTAGGTCTGTAGATGGGTGACCA
Source organism: Xestia rhomboidea (assembly GCA_963853795.1). Taxonomy (NCBI): domain Eukaryota; kingdom Metazoa; phylum Arthropoda; class Insecta; order Lepidoptera; family Noctuidae; genus Xestia; species Xestia rhomboidea. Next base: position 10,706,894 of record OY970763.1, on the reverse strand, counting down.
CCCATTACGTACCGAGTTTCCTCCGTGCCTCGGATAGCACGGTAAGAAGTTGGTCCCAGCGGTCATTTGTAGATCTTTGACAGTCGTTACAGGTAGTCAGTGGCCCAAAAAGTCTCACAACCAGTCTTACCAAGGGGTACCGTATTACCCAGTACTAACGAGGTTATGGAGGTCAGATAGGCAGTCGCTCCATGTAAAATACTAGTATTCAGCTGCATCCGGTTAGAGTGGAAGCCGACCCCAACATAGTTGGGAAAAGGCTAGGCAGATGATGATTTTTATTTTATTACTTAATATTTTATTTTTGCTATAAGGATTGTATCTGAAATAAACGTTTTATTATTTAAACTGCTGTTTCCTGCGAAAGTACCTACACGGTCAAAATGTATGGAATGTCTGATTTGTGAACCCTGTATATCCCATGATCTGTCCACGAAGTAGACACAATAGTTAAAAAATGTCTGGACCAAATCGGTCATTCGACAGATCATGAAATATAGTCCAGACACGAAGCTAATATAAAATGATTCTTAAACATAAATTTAATCAAACTTTCATTTAAAAAATCCAATATTATGCAATATATTTGCTACTTTCAGTAGATTCATAATCAATGCCAGGCGCCGGGTCAAAGTGATATTAAGTAATAAATTCGTTGTGGGGAGCGCTCTAAACGCTTTCGAATTACCGAGTGGCGTAATGGGCAAACTTAATATTCAAGAAGGGATCAAAACGAACCGGAATCTATGCGGGCACGCGCCGCGCTCAAACGTTTTATGTCCCAGCCGATAATTGTATAGTAATATCCGATTTTTTTTTAAATTGTCCTAGCACAGTTGAAATTGCTGACTTATCACTGATTTCTATCCGAATCCCGTTTTATTTATATTAAAAATTATCATCGGCATCATCATTTCACCCGAAAGACGTCCACTGTTGGACATAGGCCTCCGCCAAGTGTCGCCACATAGACCGATCCCGTGCGACTCGTATCCAGCGGATTCCCACAGCCTTCACCAGGTCATCGGTCCACCTAGTGGGAGGTCTTCCAACGTAACGTCTTCCGGTTCGCGGTCGCCACTCCAGAACTTTTCGGCCCCATCGGCCATCCGTTCTGCGAGCAATGTGCCCTGCCCACTGCCACTTAAGTTAGTCTTTGTTATATTAAAAATACAACAATGTAATTGTGGGTAGGAACGTAATTCCGAATAAATATTTGATATAAATTTAAACAACAAACACCCTAATATCATGATTTACGCCTGTCTTCATCCCCATACATTAAACATTGAAACAATAACATTACATATTTTCCCTCAATGAACGCTTTGTAACCAAACAAAACGTACCTTTAATATGCCACGAATATTAATATCACGTCTACGTGTTGAAATGCAAATAAGATAAAGCGAACGGATGAAAAAATTACAATAACTTCTGATAATGGAAGCTATATTTTATTACGCGTTCAAAAGGTGACACATAATAATTTATTGAGCCTGCTTCCGACGCTACTAACCTCAAGAAATATACGCTTTTATTATTAAGTTCCAGCACGAAATATGACCCACAATCAAGATAATAATTCTATAATAGATCATAGGAATTATGAATTAAACGGTCATTACAAAGCTTTTATCGCAACACTGAGCATCATTAAGGACATTGTAAACAAATCCCCTTACAAAGTTTGGATAAATGAGATGAAAGGGTACTCCGCAATTAACATTTAAATATTTTCACAAGAGGTAAGTGAAATTAAATTCATGAAATCTGTACCTCCGTAGAAGCGCTACGCCCAAATACGCTACGTTAAATCTGTGTATTTAACATATAAAATGGGTTGTTATTAAAAGGTCTTGTTTACAAATATGTTGCTTATGTTCAGGTTGTTGGACGTAATCAATAAAAGGCCGCTGGCAAGCAATCAAAACACAATAGTTGGAGCGTGTTCGTTCGCCGCCGCCGGTGCTACGCGCTACGAGTCGCTACGACCGGCTACGACTCGCTACGACCATCAAACGATATCCCCATTGCATTCCTTTTGTTATCCGCCTATGAGAACCATTCTCTCCAATCCTCCGCATTTTGCATTATTTTCCTTTTTCCACTAACGAATCGAATGTTTCATTCGTATATCAATGTCGATGCCGAAGCGCAATCGGAGTTTGTTCGTGATTTTGTGATACCTTTTTCATCGGTGAATTATTGCGATTATTTTTATCAGTTTTGTTTTTATGGCTAGACAGGTACTTTTGTCTAATACCGTTATGTTCGGAGTTTTTATTTGGATATTTATAAAACACATGTTTAATTTTCATCCCTGTGACGTAGAATAATGACAGTAGATTAATCAATCTACCGTAAATTTTATTCGACAAGAGTTCCCGCAGTTTATAATTGAATGTCGATCATCGCGGTCACCTTTGACATCCGATGCAGCCACATTGTGGTGAGTATGCAATATATGATAAATTCACCAAACGACATAATTTCACTTAAATTATTGCTTCATTATAAAACATACCGCTTTAAATAGGAATTTCCAGGAATCTTTATCTTTTATTTTGACCAAAAAGATTTTTCATTCAAACATCGAGGGTATATTTTCAACGAACTTTTAAAGTACGTTTTCATTTGTTCACCAGACTGTGTGTGGCTACAAAACACGGTCACTTTGAACGCTGAGAGGTTATTATGATCTGGCAGCATTCGTTTGTGGAAGGTCCTGTCATGTCATAAGTGTTGGTAGGCACCAACACTTATTTCCCAACAGAAGTGAATGAAAAATTATAGTAAAATATTTTGGCAACATGCCGCTTTCGATGTTGCCGTATACGGTTATTCAATTACGCATCTAAATTAGTTTAACGGCAGCACAGGCCGGGTTTATAATCCAACGTTTACCCGAACCCGTTGCGAGTTCACAATATTAATGTCAATTATTAATTATAACGCAAACAATTATCCTGCTCCTTAATTTGGAGACCGCGAGTCGGCGCCGGGCTCGAATTATTGCGCTAAATACGCAGCCCAATTTATCTTGAATCTCGTCAGTTTGAAATTTAAATTAAAATGTAAATGTTGGGAGGGCGAGTCCTCTCTAATTGCGAGCCGAGTCCGTCCGTTGTCAAAGTTTTCCGTGAGGTCTAATACAGGACTCGCATGTTTCACCTATCGATATACTCAATCAACGTATGGACAGGTAGTTTGTGAAACTTATATAGCCCCGATGTTGTTTTGTTACAATATTGGATGTGTTAGGATATATCGATCTATTACACATTGTATGATCCCCTAAATTAATTGATTGTCACTGAAAACTCAGTTAAAAAAAAAAACAAATCACGAATTGTATCTAATTTTCTAAAACAGGACTTTTAATAAAATACAAACGGCCAGTTTCTCAGACTTCTAATCCCGATAACTTGCAATAATTAACCGGTAAATCTAGCAAAATACACGGGTTTCCTTAATTGAGGCATCCGACTGGATAGTTGCGGCAATTTGGCTCGCTCGTCTGATACACTTTTCAAGTTAAAATTCCTTGTCAACTGTGGCGGGCGAAGCAATCCGAGCGCTAAATCAGTTTAATTGCTTTAGAACCTCTGGACACTGTTTGTTAGTGTGCACAGAGCGCTATAACTGGGGGTAACTTACTGTTTTGTTTTATCAGTTTTCTGTTTAAAATAAAACGTATTTAAAAGCCTACGGCCTTTTAAGTTGGAGCCCAAGACATGCACCTCTATTTTTTCGGATTCATAGAAAGAAGAATAAAACATTTATATATTTGGCTTATGCTGCAAGTGTACACAACACAGTAAAAAACTTTAAACGAAATAGAAAAAAAGAAACGAAATTTTATTGAGTGTCACACGGCTGCGCTAAATATTCAGGATTCATGTGCGTATTGTATAGTTATCACTTGCTAAAGGAAAACATCATGAGGAAAACAGCATGCTTGAAAGATATTTCTCGACGGCATTGAAAGCCAAGGTGTCAGAGATTTTATGCCGTTCATGGGCCCACCCATGAACGGCATAAAATCTCTGACACCAGGTTAGGCACTAACCACACGATAAAGAAAGAAGAAGCGATCAGATCAGGAATGAATCAGCAACATCAAGAATATAACCAATATTTACCTTATTTTCTGGTACTTTACTGAATTAACTGGTACTTAAACGGAGGTGTTCGCGATAATTCTGTCAGAATTGATGTTTATGGCTATTTCCCTTCAACCATAAGTGGTCAAAAGGGAAATGATGCGATACATGGGTTCAGTCAATTGAAAAGCAAAACGGTTTCATTGCTGATTTAATGTCAATCAATGCTATATTGTCAAAGTCCATGATTCATAACTTAGTAACACAATAAAAAAAAACAATCATAATATTGCTTACTTATGTTGTTTCCACAGTATATTTTTCAACAAGGAAAAATCCCCAAACTGCAAATAAAACGTGAAGGAAAGTCGAAGCCACGTGACGCAGTAACGTGTTTCATGTCGCTGAACGATTGCAGTAGGTAATACCTAGGTAATGCACATAAAATAACTACTGGTGGCTTATCATACATTATGCTTTAGATTTACTTAATAAACCATAAATTTTAGGCAAAAAAAAAAACATTTTTTTTACGGCCTCTATCTTTTCTTGTTTTGATATTGACGTCTTGTTTAATGTATTAAAGTATGATTATATTTAAATGTAATTAAACTTATAAATAATCAAGAAGCAAATGTTTGAAAAAAAACCAATGATTTACACGTCTTGTTTTTATAATCAAGACGTGTAAATCATTAGTTTTTTTTTTATTTTCACAAAATGTTATATTTTTGTAAAGATTTTTCCCAGCAACAAACTAAGGACCTTGGTCCTTGTCTAGGACACTTCATATCAAATCAGTATTACTTCTACGTATATATGTATATTATTATAATAACCGGTATCTTTGCATATAATTACTATCGAAGTATATTGTACCTCAGGTACAATTAGTAGCAGTAACCTATAGAGTATTATTCATTTTGTAACATTATGAAGCTATTATACTAACCGACCTTGTTAAAGAAACAAACGGAACAAGACTGCCAACTTTAATTAACAAATTCGCCAACAACAAATCTCATCAGAAAAGTTTTCCATTTTCGTCAATCATGAAAAGTTTCTCGCTCCTAATGGAGTCGTTACTACTAATTAATAATTATACTCACTTATTTTAGTCATTCCAAATATCAGAAAAACATTACTATCCATTAACGCTTTCGGTAATCGTCCATAAACTTTATCCGATCACTGTGTTTTTATAAACAATTGATGTCAAATGACGTCACGTTTCTATGTTTTTGTTTTCTAATTTACACTCCGGTGTTATTGTTCATCGACCTAGATAAGGTGGTATGATATTGGCGCGGTGGTGTCGGAATATTGTTCGTAGTTGTCCCGCCCGTGAGCCCGACGCGTCTGTACCCGTCGCCGCGCGTGTTTCGACTGCCAGCTTTTCCCCAAAGCAACACATGATTTTCTGAAACAACCCCCGCGGTAACTCGGTCGAGAGTGCAAAACCTTCACACAGTGACACGAGGGTGGAACATAATAGCAGTTCGTTAGCATAACTCCATGCTCCGCCCGACGCAGCATCGCCTGACTTACTCGTAAGTATAATATTTGCCTTATTAAATGATTTCAACCCTTACAATTTCATTGTTTATGCTGAATCAGGAATAATTTTGGGTGTCCTCCCATTTGGCATTCATAAAGCGTACAAGGAAAATTAGTTAGGTACCATGAAAAATGTTATGGGTGTTTATACTGCTGCTTTAATTTTTCTACTTACCTAAACACAGAGAGGAAATGGGTGGGATAGCAATTTATGCCATAAGGTTTGATTTAATTAAAAAATAAAGTAACGCTTACAAAATAAAGATAGAACAACATGTGCTTATTACTTTTCACCTGCAATTTTGTCGAACTTGCTACTTCCCAACCTTCACTGCCATACACTTTACTTACCTAACTACTTACGAAGTTAAGCTGCAAAACTGTACTAAGTTTTAATAGGTTATTCTGCATGCAAGCTACATGTTTATTTTTACTACTAACTTAATTCTAGTTGCATCTCATTATAACGACTCGGGTCGCTTACTGCTACCCTACGCGCGTTAGATTAATGCGATTTATAAATATACTGACACACTGTGCAAATAATATGATCCGTTTGATTTAAATGTTTATTTTTTCAGCCTATTACTGTCTCACTGGCCAAAGGCATCTTCTCAATTAAATAGTTTACTTTATTTAAATTACATAGTTAGAAAACTTTAAGAATAAAGTTTGTTCTATGTAAAGAATGATATGGCAAGAAAGGAGGTGTCTGATGACATGACGAGTAATAGAGAAGTATGAAAGAAGAAGACATGCTGCGCCGACCCCAAATGAATTGAGATAAGGGCAAGACAATGATGATGATTTTGGAAATGGGTTAGCTCTTGTCATATAGGTTGGCTGTATGAGTCCGAGTGCGTTATGTAACTTCACCGAACTCGAACTAACTAAATACGTACCCCTTGTAGTAAAGATTTTCAATACACTTCCTCGAAAACTGGTTCTTATCGCACTACGATTAGGTTCAACATGCAATGTATTTCACACGCGTGCGATTTTTTTCAGTTTTCCAACACGTGTGCGGGAATAAAAATTGCCACTACCTACTATACCTATACTTAGTCCAAATTGAAAAATGTTTTTTTTTTATTTCGGCAAAACAATTATGCGTCTTTACGGCGTAAATATTTTTTTAATATTCAAATTGTGTTTATAAATAGAATATCATAGATAAAAATGATTATTTAAAACTAGTATTTACTTAACTACTTTATAAACAAATTAACATTTATTTATGTTCTAAATTCAAACGCATAATTTATTTTTTATTTTTTTATATTAGGCTGTTTAGCGGCTTCTTACGTTTGCCGCTCCTTCAACCTGGCGAAAGTCAAACGCGGACAAAAAGAAAATTAAAATCATAGTTTCTTAATAATTCATGACAAAAATATTTTTCGTTTTTTTATTTTATTTCTTCAAAAGTGGACATTTGTTATTGCAGTTCTCGGCTCAAAAACACCCTCGCCAACGGCTCGGGAGTTAATTCCGCCTTGGATGCAATAACAAACTGACTCCACTTGTATCAAAATGTACTATTTTCTTATTATGTATCCAAAAATATCAGCTATTTGACATTTACAAAAAAATAAGATTTATAATAATGAGTGCGGTAATTTACCCCATAACGTTTAATTGTAGGGTTGGAAACAGGGACCGTTTATGGGGCCCCAATGCTCAACCAAAAAGGATAGCGGAGTTCCATGTTATGATTTAACGAGAGTCATGTCATCACCCTTCAAACTTTTCCTGGTGGGTATAAAAGCAAACAAGAGCGAGTCGGACTCGCGCACCAAGGGTTCCGTACAAACTTTTTAAAGGACAAACTTAACTTTGCCGCCGCAAATAATAAGTTTTTAATAGTAAAATCGCTTTTTTTTGTTATTAAATCATGATCTGTCGAATGACCGATTTGGTCGGGACGCCATTGTTTAACTATTGTGTCTACTTCGTGGACAGATCATGGGATAAACTACATATTTACGGTTTTCAGATTTTCCCTTTATATGTACTGTAAGACTTTGCTTCTCGCCAAATTTCGTGATTCTAGATCAACGGGAACTACCATAATTATAAAAGCTATAGGGGACTTCCGGTTGACCTAAAATTGTTAATTTTGGTTAAAAGCAAGGTCTTACAGCAAAAGTAAAAGGAGAAGTCCGAAAATAAAAAAAAGTTGAAAATTAAGGTCGCGTAAATCTAAATTTTCTATATCTTTTTATCGTGTTGACTCAGGACCTTGATTTTTATACATCTAATAGGGACAATAGACCTCAGTATCTGGTATAAATTACTAGGTCCACCCGTTCCTGAGAAAATCGCCGGTTACAGACGGACAAGAAAGTGATCTTGTGAGGGTTCCTTTTTTTACCTTTTGAGGTACGGAACCCTAAAAGTATTTAAAGAGAAGAGAAACTGAAAGTCCCCTTACTTTTACTTTCAGGGGGCTGCAGGGGTGGGAAACTAACGCAACGAATTTAGTCATTTATAACACCTCACAAGTATCGAACTAAGTTTTATATCATGAGTTCCGATCCTTGTATGCGATACTCCTTCAGGGATAAGTTTACTAATCTGTGATTTTTCGTCCGAAAAAGGATCGTGTGAAGTATATTTGGGATTTTATGAGGAAAATTCTTTTCAGTTACAAATGTTTCAACGGTACCCGAGAAATCAGGAAATGATAATCTCATTCTTTCACGAGAGGCCTCTATTACCGACCGTGAAATCAAGTAAGTAAAAACATGAAACATGTTTCATGTATGTAAATGTGCACATGAATGCAATAAAGAGTTTGAGTTTGAATTGAACGATTGTGTAATTATTGGGTAGTCTGGAAAAATAAAAGTCAAGTTAAGGAATATTCAATCCTAGATAATTATTTCTTAAATAAATTAATAGAAAACATTATATGTATGAAACACTGTTTTAAACTTTCCCGATTTTTAACTAGACTTACACTATCACTTAGGGGATATCTTCCGTGATTATAAATTATTCTGAGCTGATTATTATTCGTAATCCCGCCATCATAGAGCTCGCAACAACGTCGAAATATCGGGAGCTCAGAATAATTGATAATCACGGAAGATATCCCGTAAGTGACAGTGTAAGATTTGTCTATGATTATTTTATTTCTGAAAACGAAAACTGTAATTCATAATTAAATAGGCGACACGACAAAAAAAAATATCTAATTAGTCCGTCAGTTAGATTATTTGACCCATGTTTTTTCTTTTGTTACGTAAACCAAAATTGACGAAGATATGACGCTTTTAAAATTCTCAATACGTCACGCCTAGGTATATTTTTTAGCTAGTTCTGACGTCACGAGCCCCCACTCCTGAGTTTTGATGCGTTTTATCTTTTGTCAATATTCATTGATTTACGAAAACAAAGAATACGTGTCCATTAATTTCAAATACTCTAACTGACGGACTAAATAGATTTGCAATTTTTTGATACTGTCGTCATGCCTATTATGTAAGCCACGGACTCACAACTTACATCGAGACAGACATATTTTTTCACAAAGTGCTGAGTGCAATCCCGTAACAGAACAACGTCGACGTATTTTAAAGTTTAAAGTGTATTCAAATCACGGTGTAGGTGGGACTGGCTAAGTAAATTGTGTACGTGCTTGGCCCAGTGCCGAATAGGTCAACCGCAAAGGATGCATACCACAACACACATAACCTAGGTACCTAAATACGTAATACTGTTAGCCGCTAAATTCCTATCTATTTTGTATTCCACTATTGTATTGCTGACGGCGATGGTATACTCACGTATGGGATTGCCGAAACTTTGAACGGGTTCAATTCGGGTAAAGCTTTGTACATTTTAAAACGGAATCTTCTCCATGGGTGTTCTTTTTAATTTGTTAATTAGTGGGATTTAACTTCTCAACTGTTGGTTTTTCAAGACAAAGAAGGGATGGAAACCCTACAAAGCTGGCGAATAATATATATTAATCTTTGTTGTTAATGATATGATTTATGAAACATATGAACCTAAGTACCTTTTTGTGTCGATCTGCGTACCTGCTTAGATCTTTTCATGCGGCCAATCACCATCATAAAGAGCATTTATTCCGGAATATAACGGCACATAACTAGCTTCCGACCGAAATATAGGTAATTAAGAAATATCAACCTTTTGTTAAATCAAAATCAATACAAACCGGTCGAAGCAAGGATAGGTCGCTCGTATTATTCTAAGTCAAGCATAAGGCAGAGGTCTATTGTGTAACAAGAACACGAACGAAAGACAGGGCCCTTCAAGTCATAGGCCCAAAGTCTCCTAGGCCACGGAATAGAATAATAGACAAAGACAAGTGAAATAAATAAATAAATGAGAGACGCAACTTGTCTACGTCAATAATAATTTATAAAAGCAGTGATAGCCTAGTGGTGTGACCGTCAGACTGCCAAGTCATAGGTCTCGAGTTCGAACCCAAGGCACGCACCTCTGATTTTTCGGATTCATGTGCGTATTGTATAATTATCACTTGCTTCGGTGAAGGAAAACATCGTGAGGAAAACCAGCATGCCTGAGAGATATTTCTCGAGGGCATGTTAAGCCAAGTCAGAGGCCCGTGGGCGGCTTAAAAACTCTGACACCAGGTTAGGCACTAACCAAACGATAAAAAAAAAAAAACAATTTATAAACAAGACGTCAAGTTCGACCGGCAACCGGCCTGCGACAAACTGGATGCCGCTAAATTTTTAAACACTCACCAAAGCGTCCAGCCCGAAATCGATGTTGGAAAGTCTAGGCTTCTATATTCATCACAAAACATCATCCCTATTCCCTACCTACCTTATGTTACTAGCCTAAAACCAGAATTAATGTGTGAGGCTGAAAGTCTTACAAAAAAAGATTGATCTAATCAGATTTTTTTTATCGATGAAAAATTTCTATGTTGGGTTCGGAATGATGTACTAAATACGTGAAAACCGATTATGCATCGGTATCCCTTCCACCCTGCATGTATACCTACCACAGATGGTACTGCACTGCTTAGGAAACAAAAAAAAACTCATAAGTTCTGTGAATAAGATGCGTTTTTCTTTGGCAAAACCGAGTAGTAGAAAACCAACTAAGTAACTAATAATATTCTGTTTTTCCTTAAAAAAATATTTGACTGCGTCTTGATGGACTGTGTTTTAAAATAGTGTTTATGGTCACATGCCAAGACAGACTCCTGTATTCCTTACCAAAAGTGACGAATATTATTATTTACTATGCAGTAAGTCTAGAGTCCAGGTTTCCTCACAAAGTCTTCCTTTACGTTGACCCTAACACTTGCCCATATTAAAGTCCCTACCACTCTTAGCTACAACGAGGCCCTAAGCAATCATGTCGAGTGACAAGATTCGCGACGATCACAATGACAAGTATACATACAAGTGTAGCAATATCTCTCAAGTCGCGCCCCGGACCTAATCCCGACAATCAAGCCACTTGACCCGCAGTCATCATGTCAGTTTATAGTAGAAAAAAGTAGCATTTTTTTACTACGCCTATAACTTCTAGAGTCTAGGTTTCCTCGAAGTTTTCCTTTATTACGTTGACCCTAACACTTGCCTATTAGTAAAGTTCTCCTACTTAACTCTGCTACAAGGCCCTAAGCCATTATGTCGAGTGACAACATTCGCGACGATCACAATGACAAGTACATACAAGTGTAGCAATATCTCTCAAACGCGCCCCGGACCTAATCCCGACAATCAAGCCACTTGACCCGCAGTCATCATGTCCCTCTATAAGCGCCCTCTAGGCATTTATTGTATAATTGTGAGCCAAGCAATTACTTTTTCCTGTCTGGCTGGGTTTATTATTATGACTTGTTATTTGAATGTTGGGTGGATGTTTTTGAAATGTCTTGTTATTTTGCAGCAGCAAAACTTGAAAAAGATTTTAGGGTTTTGTACGATTTTGAGAAATTTCAGATATGAAGGATAAGTGCGATCTAGTTTATGAACATAGCTTAACATCCCAACAATGTGACCTATATTCTAGTCTCCTTTTTATTTAATAAACATATCACAACATAATTTCGCGCCCGTAAACCACGAAAGGTCAGGTATGATAGATTCCCATGCTATCATCAATCCTCAAATTCAGACACCGTGGTTGTTTATGAGAAATTCCTGTTGAAAAAAGCCAGTAACATTTGGCCGACCTGGGAATCTAACCTAGTACTTCATGCTCAGCAGTACCGCTTGCAACCACTAGACCAACCAAGCATTCCGGTTGGCACCATGTGCATAATTTATGTGGCACTACAAAAATAAATATAAATAAATATCGCTGGACATTACACACAGCGCCATCTAGTGCCACAGTAAGCAACGAGGCTTGTGTCGTAGACACCAGATAGTTGATATACTACATAGATAGTTTTTGTTTGTAAATACATACTTATTATACTATATAAAGCTAGATTACCACTGACTGACTGACAGAATTGTTCTCCCAGATGGTGGATGGGGAGGTGGGTTTTTTTTGACAGATTCGTAAACAACTAACTCTGAAACCTATGGGAAAAATCCCAAACCTCCCCTTTTCGCCCCCCTTCTCCCCCCTCCCTATCGTATCTCGGAAACCAAGAAACTTCGTACATTTTTTTTCTCAGATTCGTATAGAGGAGGCTCGGAAAAGTATAATTTTTTTTTCAAAATTGTCCCCCTTTCCCCCCTTCTCCCCCCCTTTAGGCGGATCTCGGAAGTTAAGAGACTTGGAACATTTTTTTTTTTTAGATTCGTATAAAGGAGCAATGCATTAGTTGAAATCATTTTTTAAAACTCCCCACTCTCCCCCCATCACCCCTCCCCCCATCGTATCTCGGAAACTAGGACACGTAGCGGCATTTTGATTTTGACTATACTTTATTATTGAGGAGCGTTAAAATTTTTATACCCTCCCCTCCCCAACCTCCCCTAAAATTGAAAGGGCTGTAACTTCATAACGATTAGAGATAGCCATCAGGTGTTTGAACAAATATTATAGTAGGCGTCGAAACCTGTTCGGTGGGAGGTAGGTCCTTTTTTTTTTTTTTTTTTAGGATGGTAAATCATCAAATGACTTCTCCCGCTCTGGGCGGAGCAGGAGGGAGTGTCAGACTTTTACTGACTAAAACCCATCCATGTTCCTTCCTCGCCCTTTGTGTTCCGGGGCCACGGTATCTCTTTCGAATAGTCCCGCAGCCCCGGGGAGGTAGGTCCTGAGTGGAGCGAAGGGGGGAGGTGGTGAGCGAAGCGAGCCGGCGACCTCCGTAGCGTAACGATGGTTGAGTAGGTGAAGCATAACTCAGGGGCGACGACATGCAAACTTTAGGTTAAAAGGTTTTAGATTTAATTAGGGGTTCGTAGGGGTTTTCATACTGTTTTAGGGGTAATTCTAACGGATTTTCCAATTCATTTAAGGAAGCTTATAGATTGTAAAAATTTTAAAGGGTAAGTAATACTTCTCAAAAACACCAAACACGCGAGCTGCGCGCAGCTCGCGCACCCAAGCAAACTAGTTATACTATATAAAGCTCGATTACCACTCACTGACTCACTCACTGACAGAATTGTTCTCCCTGATGGTGGATGGGGAGGTGGGTATATTTTGACAGATTCGTAAACAAATAACTCTAAAACCTATGGGAAAAGTGCCAAACCTCCCCTTTTCACCCCCCTTCACCCCCCTCCCTATCGTATCTCGGAAACCATGAGACTTGGAACATTTTTTTTTTCAGATTCGTATAGAGGAGGCTCGGAAAAGTAAAAACCATTTTTCAAAGTTGGCCCCCTTACCCCCCTTCTCCCCCCCTTTAGGCGGATCTCGGAAGTTAAGAGACTTGGAACATTTTTTTTTCAGATTCGTATAAAAGGGCAATGCATTAGTCGAAATCGTTTTTCAAAACTCCCCACTCTCCCCCCCTTCACCCCTCCCCCCATCGTATCTTGGAAACTAGGACACGTAGCGGCATTTTGATTTTGACTATACTTTATTATTGGCTTAAGGGGCTGATTGTTGGTCGAAATCATTTTTCAAAACTCCCCACTCTCCCCCCCTTCACCCCTCCCCCTATCGTATCTCGGAAACTAGGACACGTAGCGGCATTTAGATTTTTATTATCATTTATTATTTAGAGGCGTTGAAATTTTCATACTAATATTGTAATTCGTTAATTCCATAATGTTGTTTTTTATACTTCTCAAATGTTTTAGTGGTTCTTAAGGGTTCTCATACTGATTTAGAGGTAACTCTAACGGATTTTCCAATTCATTTAAGGATTCCTATGGATTCTCAAAATTTTATAAGGATAGGGAAACACTTCTCAAAAACACCAAACACGCGAGCTGCGTGCAGCTCGCGCACCCAGGCAAACTAGTTATTATTATTATTATTATTATACTATATAAAGCTAGATTACCACTCACTGACTGACAGAATTGATCTCCCAGATGGTGGATGGGGAGGTATGTATATTTTGACAGATTCGTAAACAACTAACTCTAAAACCTATGGGAAAAGTGCCAAACCTCCCCTTTTCGCCCCCCTTCACCCCCCTCCCTATCGTATCTTGGAAACCATGAGAATTGGAACATTTTTTTTTTCAGAATCGTATAGAGGAGGCTCGGGAAAGTAAAAACCAGTTTTCAAAGTGTCCCCCTTTCCCCCCTTCTCCCCCCCTTTAGGCGTATCTCGGAATTTAAGATACTTGGAACATTTTTTTTTTCAGATTCGTAATAAGGGGCAATGTATTAGTCAAAATCATTTTTCAAAACTCCCCACTCTCCCCCACTTCACCCCTTCCCCCATCGTATCTCGGAAACTAGGACACGTAGCGGAATTTTGATTTTTACTTTACTTTATTATTAGGGGGTGTTGAAACTTGTATACCCTCCCCTCCCCTCCCCAACCTCCCCTAAAAGTCCTGAGTGGAGCGAAGGTGGGAGGTGGCGAGCGAAGCGAGCCGGCGACCTCCGTAGCGTAATGAAGGTTGAGTGGGTGAAGCTCCCCTCCCCAACCTCCCCTATGATTGAAAAGGGCTGTAACTTAATAACGGTTAGAGATAGCTATCAGGTGTTTGAACAAATATTATAATAGGTGTCGAAAAGGTCTGAGTTTTTAAATAAGGTTTTATTAGGGGTCCGTAGGGGTTTCCATACTGTTTTAGGGGTAATTCTAATGGATTTTCCAATTCATTTAGGGGTGCCTATAGATTCTCAAAATTTTATAAGGGTAAGTAATACTTCTCAAAAACACCAAACACGCGAGCTGCGCGCAGCTCGCGCACCCAAGCAAACTAGTTATATTATATAAAGCTGAATTACCACTGACTCACTCACTGACTCATTGACATAATTGTTCTCCCAGATGGTGCATGGGGAGGTGGGTATTTTTTGACAGATTCGTAAACAAGTAACTCCCGCGAGTATGGGAAAAGTGCCAAACCTCCCCTTTTTGCTCCCCTTCCTCCCCCTCCCTATCGTATCTCGGAAACTAAGGGACCCGTATTTTTTGTTTTTTACGGGATCGTATAGAGGAGGCTCGGAAAAGTAAAAACCAGTTTTCAAAGTTGTCCCCCTTTCTCCCCTTCTCCCCCCCTTTAGGCGGATCTCGGAAGTTAAGAGACTTGGAACATTTTTTTTTTTCAGATTTGTATAAAGGGGCCGATTGTTAGTCGAAATCATTTTTCAAAACTCCCCACTCTCCCCCCTTCACCCCTCCCCCCATCGTATCTCGGAAACTAGGACACGTAGCGGAATTTTGATTTTTACTATACTTTATTATTGAGAGGCGTTGAAATTTGTATTTCCTCCCCTCCCCAACCTCCCCTTTGCTCCCCTCCGCTTTCCGGTGGTAGGTAGGTCCTGAATGGAGCGAGCCTGCGAGACCGAGTAGAGCGAAGGGGGGAGGTGGCGAGCGAAGCGAGCCGGCGACCTCCGTAGCGTAACGAAGGTTGAGTGGGTGAAGCTCCCCTCCCCAACCTCCCCTAAAATTGAAAGGGCTGTAACTTCATAACGGTTAGAGATAGCTATTAGGTGTTTGAACAAATATTATAGTAGGCGTCGAAACCTGTTCGGTGGGAGGTAGGTCCTTTTTTTTTTTTTTTTTTTAGGATGGGAAATCATAAAATGACTTCTCCCGCTCTGGGCGGAGCAGGAGGGAGTGTCAGACTTTTACTGACTTAAACCCATCCATGTTCCTTCCTCGCCCTTTGTGTTCCGGGGCCACGGTATCTCTTTCGAATAGTCCCGCAGCCCCGGGGAGGTAGGTCCTGAGTGGAGCGAAGGGGGGAGGTGGTGAGCGAAGCGAGCCGGCGACCTCCGTAGCGTAACGATGGTTGAGTAGGTGAAGCGTAACTCAGGGGCGACGACAGGCAAACTTTAGGTTAAAAGGTTTTAGATTTAATTAGGGGTTCGTAGGGGTTTTCATACTGTTTTAGGGGTAATTCTAACGGATTTTCCAATTCATTTAAGGATGCTTATAGATTGTCAAAATTTTATAAGGGTAAGTAATACTTCTCAAAAACACCAAACACGCGAGCTGCGCGCAGCTCGCGCACCCACGCAAACTAGTTTATATTATATAAAACTACAAAGCCACTCACTGACTCATTGACATGTCGTTTCTCGGAATGGGTGAGAGATGGGTTAGGGGTATGTTTTGCAATAATGTACAAAACCATAAAGTAAGTAGAGGAAAATTATAGAGGAGATTCAAATCCAAGATGGCGGCCGAGTCCATTTCCGGTTTCGGTGGGGAAAAGACTTGGAGAAGTTTCGACTCATAGGTCCTGTATAAGATCTAAAATGATTTAAAAAAAAAGTTAAAAAAAAAAAAAAAACAAGATGGCGGCTGCGCTAGGACGTTTTGAAAATTGCGACTTTTTCCACTTGACTATGACGAATTGTTTTGTTATACCGATTCCAAAAGTTGGCAACACCAAGTACACCAATCGGTGGCCTATATCCTTGAGATTTCAGAAAAATTGTGACTTTTTGAAAAAACAAGATGGCGGACGCTGTGGCGGCCATTTTGTGAACAGTTGGAATTTTCGACCGTTTTCAAATGCATTTTTCGTGTAGTTGGCAACATCCGACGGGTTCCAAATGTACCGAGCGGTTGTGTGTTTTATTGACGAGTGTTGCCTGGTTAAATAAATTTCCCCATTTTTAGGGTACTTTCCCAGATTTTCCCCAAAAACATGAAAAGTAGAAATAACGACATTTTAAATAAAAACTTTGACTAGCTGACAGCATTGGGGTCCCCCAAATGACATTTGACCATTTTGGTGCGTTTTAGTTGGCAACCCCAAAAAATATTGAATATTTTAATTTTTGGGACTTTTTGACTTTGGCGAATTCATTTGTTCTAGCAAACTCAAAAGTTGGCAACAACAAGTACACCGATCGGTAGCCTATATCCTTGAGATTTCAGGAAAATTGTGACTTTTCAGAAAAACAAGATGGCGGATAGTGTGGCGGCCATCTTGTAAAAATGACGAAAAATCACAATTTTCGACACGATAAATGAGACAGCTAGCAACCCCGGACTGGATTGTGTTGTACCCACCGGTTGTGTATTTTGTTGAGGAGTATTGCCTGGTGCAAAAATTTTCCCCACTTTTAGGGTACTTTTCCAGATTTTCCCCGAAAACATGAAAAGTAGAAATAACGACATTTTGAATAGAGACTTTAACTAGCCGGCAACATTGGGATCCCCCAAATGACGTTTGATCATTTTCATCACTTTCAGCTGGCAACCCCGAGAGCCATTAGGGCTTGAATATTCGGGTCAGACCCGATTTTGGCGAGTTCTTTTGTTCTACCAAACTCAAAAGTTGCCAACACCAAGTACACCAGTCGGTGGTCTGTATCCTTGAGATTTCAGGAAAATTATGACATTTCAGAAAAACAAGATGGCGGACAGTGTGGCGGCCATCTTGTAAAAATGACGAAAATTCCCAATTTTCGACACGATAAATGGGACAGCTGGAAACCCCCGACTAGATTGCGTTGTATGAACCGGTTGTGTATTTTGTTGAGCAGTGTTTCCTGGTGCAAAAATTTTCCCCATTTTTAGGGAGTTTTCCCAGATTTTCCCCAAAAATTTGAAAAGTAGAAATAACGACATTTTGAATGGAGACTTTGACTAGCCGGCAACATTGGAGTCCCTCAAATGACATTTGACTATTTTCATCACTTTCAGCTGGCAACCCCGAAAGCCATTGGGGCTTGAATTTTAGGGTCAGACCCGACTTTGGCGAGTTCTTTTGTTCTACCAAACTCAAAAGTTGGCAACACCAAGTACACCAGTCGGTGGTCTGTATCCTTGAGATTTCAGGAAAATTATGACATTTTAGAAAAACAAGATGGCGGACAGTTTGGCGGCCATCTTGTAAAAATAACGAAAATTACTAATTTTCGACACGATAAATGGGACAGCTGGCAACCCCCGACTAGATTCTGTTGTATGAATCGGTTGTGTATTTTGTTGAGCAGTGTTTCCTGGTGCAAAAATTTTCCCCATTTTTAGGGAGTTTTCCCAGATTTTCCCCAAAAACATGAAAAGTAGAAATAACGACATTTTGAATTGAGACTTTGACTAGCCGGCAACATTGGAGTCCCTCAAATGACATTTGACTATTTTCATCACTTTCAGCTGGCAACCCCGAAAGCCATTGGGGCTTGAATTTTAGGGTCAGACCCGACTTTGGCGAGTTCTTTTGTTCTACCAAACTCAAAATTTGGCAACACCAAGTAAACCAGTCAGTGGCCTGTATCCTTGAGATTTCAGGAAAATTATGACATTTTAGAAAAACAAGATGGCGGACTGTGTGGCGGCCATCTTGTAAAAATAACGAAAAATCCCAATTTTCCACACGATAAATGGAACAGCTGGCATCCCCCGACTGGATTGTGTTGTATAAACCGGTTGTGTATTTCGTCAAGGAGTGTTGCCTGGTGCAAACAAAATCCCCATTTTTGGGGTACTTTTCCAGATTTTCCCCGAAAACGTAAAAAGAAGAAATAACGACATTTTAAATGGAAATTTTGCATTACCACCAAGAATGGGATACTGCAAATGACATTTGACCATTTTTATCTCTTTCAGCGGGCAACCCCGAGAGCCATTCGGGCTTGAATTTTCGGGTCAGACCCGACTTTGGCCAATTCTTTTGTTCTACCAAAGTCAACGGACAGCCACCGTGTTTACCTTACAGGTAACTTGTATCCTGGTTACTTGAGGAAAATTGTGACATTTCAGAAATTCAAGATGGCGGCCGTGCCATTTCCGGTTTATTACCACTCACCCACTGACATAATTGTTCTCCCATATGGTGAAGGGGAAGGGGGGTATATTTTGACAGATTCGTAAACAAAAACTCTCACGAGTAAGGGATAAGTGCCAAACCTCCCCTTTGTGCCCCCCTTCCCACCCCTCCCTACCGTATCTCGGAAACTAAGAGACCTGTGTTTTTTTTTACGGATTCGTATAGAGGAGGATCGGAAAAGAAAAAACCAGTCTTCAAAGTTGGCCCCCTTGTCTCCCTTCTTCCCCCCTTTAGGCGGATCTCGGAAGTTAAGAGACTTGGAACATTTTTTTTTTCAGATTCGTATAAAGGGGCAATGCATTAGTCGAAATCATTTTTCAAAACTCCCCACTCTCCCCCCCGTCGCCCCTCCCCCCATCGTATCTCGGAACTAGGACACGTAGCGGCATTTTGATTTTTACTATACTTTATTATTGAGAGGCGTTGAAATTTGTACACCCTACCCTCCCCTCCCCAACCTCCCCTTTCCGGTGGTAGGTAGGTCCTGAGTAGAGCGAAGGGGGGAGGTGGCGAGCGAAGCGAGCCGGCGACCTCCGTAGCGTAACGGAGGTTGAGTGGGTGAAGCTCCCCTCCCCAACCTCCCCTAAAATTGAAAGGGCTGTACCTTCATAACGGTTAGAGATAGCCATCAGGTGTTTGAACAAATATTATAGTAGGTGTCGAAACCTGTCCGGTGGTAGGTAGGTCTTGAGTGGAGCGAACGCGGGAGGTGGCGAGCGAAGCGAGCCGGCGACCTCCGTAGCGTAACGATGATTGAGT
Organism: Xestia rhomboidea; assembly: GCA_963853795.1. Classification (NCBI taxonomy): domain Eukaryota; kingdom Metazoa; phylum Arthropoda; class Insecta; order Lepidoptera; family Noctuidae; genus Xestia; species Xestia rhomboidea. The sequence goes on along the minus strand of OY970763.1, from coordinate 10,687,133 downwards.
GGGTGAAGCGTAACTCAGCAAACTTTAGGGTAATGTTTTTTATGGTAAAAGGTCTGAGTTTTTAAATAAGGTTTTAGATTTTATTAGGGGTTCGTAAGGGTTTTCATACTGTTTTAGGGGTAATTCTAACGGATTTTCCAATTCATTTAAGGGTGCCAATAGATTCTTAAAATTTTAAAAGGGTAAGTAATAGTTCTCAAAAACACCAAACACGCGAGCTGCGCGCAGCTCGCGCACCCAAGCAAACTAGTTATATTATATAAAACTACAAAGCCACTCACTGACTCATTGACATGTCGTTTCTCGGAATGGGTGAGAGATGGGTTAGGGGTATGTTTTGCAATAATGTACAAAACCATAAAGTAAGTTGAGGAAAATTATAGAGGAGATTCAAATCCAAGATGGCGGCCGAGTCCATTTCCGGTTTCGGTGGGGAAAAGACTTGGAGGGGTTTCGACTCATAGGTCCTGTATAAGATCTGGAATGATTTAAAAAAAAAGTAAAAAAAAAAAAAAAACAAGATGGCGGCTGCGCTAGGACGTTTTGAAAATTGCGACTTTTTCCACTCGACTCTGACGAATTGTTTTGTTCTACCAATTCGAAAAGTTGGCAACACCAAGTACAGCAATCAGTGGCCTATATCCTTAAAATTTCAGAAAAATTGTGACTTTTCAGAAAAACAAGATGGCGGACGCTGTGGCGGCCATTTTGTAAACAGTTGGAATTTTCGACTTTTTTCAAATCCATTTTTCGTGTAGTTGGCAACATCTGACGGGTTCGAGTTGTACCGAGCGGTTGTGTGTTACAACAACGAGTGTTGCCTGGTGAAATAAATTTCCCCATTTTTAGGGTACTTTCCCAGATTTTCCCCAAAAACATGAAAAGTAGAAAAAACGACAATTCGAATCAAGACTTTGACTAGCTGGCAGCATTAGGGTCCCCCAAATGACATTTGACCATTTTGGTGCGTTTTAGTTGGCAACCCCAAAAAATATTGAATATTTTAATTTTTGGGATTTTTTGACTTTGGCGAATTCATTTGTTCTACCAAACTCAAAAGTTGGCAACACCAAGTACACCGATCGGTAGCCTATATCCTTGAGACTTCAGGAAAATTATGACATTTCAGAAAAACAAGATGGCGGACAGAGTGGCGGCCATCTTGTAAAAATGACGAAAAATCCCAATTTTCGACACGATAAATGGGACAGCTGGCAACCCCCGACTGGATTGTGTTGTATGAACCGGTTGTGTATTTAATCAAAGAGTGTTGCCTGGTGCAAAAATTTTCCCCATTTTTAGGGAGTTTTCCTAGATTTTCCCCAAAAACATGAAAAGTAGAAATAACGACATTTTGAATGGAGACTTTGACTAGCTGGCAACATTATGGTCCCCCAAATGACATTTGACCATTTTCATCACTTTTAGCTGGCAACCCCGAGAGCCATTGGGGCTTGAATTTTCGGGTCAGACCCGACTTTGGCGAGTTCTTTTGTTCTACCAAACACAAAAGTTGGCAACACCAAGTACATCAGTCGGTGGCCTGTATCTTTGAGATTTCAGGAAAATTATGACATTTCAGAAAAACAAGATGGCGGACACTGTGGCGGCCATCTTGTAAAAATGACGAAAAATCCCAATTTTCGACACGATAAATGGGACAGCTGGCAACCCCCGACTGGATTAAGTTGTAGGAACCGGTTGTGTATTTAGTTGAGGAGTGTTGCCTGGTGCAAAAATTTTCCCCATTTTTAGGGAGTTTTCCCAGATTTTCCCCAAAAACATGAAAAGTAGAAATAACGACATTTTGAATAAAGACTTTGACTAGCCGACAACATGGGGGTCCACCGAATGACATTTGACCATTTTCATCACTTTCAGCTGGCAACCCCGAGAACCATTTTGGCTTGAAGTTTCGGGTCAGACCCGACTTTGGCGAGTTCTTTTGTTTTACCAAACTCAACGAACTGCCACCGTTTTTTTACTGACAGGTACCTTGTATCCTGGTTACTTTAGGAAAATTGTGACATTTCAAAAATTCAAGATGGCGACAGTGCCATTTCCGGTTTATTACCACTCACTCACTGACATAATTGTTCTCCCAGATGGTGGAGGGCGAGTGGGGTATATTTTTACAGATTCGTAAACAACTAACTCTCAAACCTATGGGAAAAGTGCCAAACCTCCCCTTTTCACCCCCCTTCTCAACCCTCCCTATCGTATCTCGGAAACCAAGAGACTTGGTACAGTTTTTTTTCAGATTCGTATAGAGGAGGCTTGGAAAAGTAAAAACCAGTTTTTCAAGTTGTCCCCCTTTCCCCCCTTCTCTGCCCCTTTAGGCGGATCTCGGAAGTTAAGAGACTTGGAACATTTTTTTTTCAGATTCGTATAAAGGTGTTAATTGTTGGTCAAAATCATTTTTCTAAACTCCCCCCTCTCCCTCCCTTGACCCCTCCCCCCATCGTATCTCGGAAACTAGGACACTTAGCGGCATTTTGATTTTTACTATACTTAATTTTTGTAGGGCATTGAAATTTTTATACCCTCCCCTCCCCAACCTCCCCTAAAGTTGAAAGATAGTAGCTTTCCGGGGGTAGGTAGGTTCTAAGTGGAGCGAACCTTTGAGGCCGAGTGGAGCGAAGGGGGGAGGTGGCGAGCGAAGCGAGCCGGCGACCTCCGTAGCGTAACGAAGGTTGATTGGGTGAAGCTCCCCTCCCCAATCTCCCCTAAAATTGAAAGGGCTGTAACTTTATAACGGTTAGAGATAGACTTCAGGTGTTTGAACAAATATTATAGTAGGCGTCGAAACCTGTCGGGTGGTAGGTAGGTCAAGGCGGTAGGTACGACAAGCAAACTTTAGGGTAATGTTTTTTATGGGAAAAGGTCTGAGTTTTTAAATAAGGTTTTAGATTTTATTAGGGGTTCGTAAGGGTTTTCATACTGTTTTAGGGGTAATTCTAACGGATTTTCCAATTCATTTAAGGGTGCCTATAGATTCTCAAAATTTTAAAAGGGTAAGTAATACTTCTCAAAAACACCAAACACGCGAGCTGCGCGCAGCTCGCGCACCCAAGCAAACTAGTTATAGTTATATAAAACTACAAAGCCACTCACTCATTGACATGTCGTTTCTCGGATTGGGTTAGAGATGGGTTAAGGGTATGTTTTGCAATAATGTATAAAACCATAAAGTGAGTAGAGGAAAATTATAGAGGAGATTCAAATTCAAGATGGCGGCCGAGTCCATTTCCGGTTTCGGTGGGGAAAAGACTTGGAGGGGTTTCGACTCATAGGTCCTGTATAAGATCTGGAATGATTTTAAAAAAAAGTAAAAAAAAAAAAAAAAACAAGATGGCGGCTGCGCTAGGACGTTTTGAAAATTGCGACTTTTTTCACTCGACTTTGGTGAATTGTTTTGTTCAACCGATTTCAAACGTTTGCAACACGAAGTATACCAGTCGGGGGCCTATATCCTTGAGATTTCAGAAAAATTGTGACTTTTTGAAAACACAAGATGGCGGACGCTGTGGCGGCCATTTTGTGAACCGTTGGAATTTTCGACTTTTTTCAAATCCATTTTTCGTGTAGTTGGCAACATCTGATGGGTTCGAGTTGTAGCGAGCGGTTGTGTGTTACGACAACGAGTGTTGCCTGTTGAAATAAATTTTCCCATTTTTAGGGTACTTTTCCAGATTTTCCCCAAAAACATGAAAAGTAGAAATAACGACATTTTGAATAAAGACTTTGACCAGCTGGCAGCATTGGGGTCCCCCAAATGACATTTGACCATTTTGGTGCGTTTTAGTTGGCAACCCCAAAAAATATTGAATATTTTAATTTTTGGGACTTTTTGACTTTGGCGAATTCATTTGTTCTACCAAACTCAAAAGTTGGCAACACCAAGTACACCGATCGGTAGCCTATATCCTTGAGATTTCAGGAAAATTATGACATTTCAGAAAAACAAGATGGCGGACAGTGTGGCGGCCATCTTGTAAAAATGACGAAAAATCCCAATTTTCGACACGATAAATGGGACAGCTGGCAACCCCCGACTGGATTGTGTTGTATGAACCGGTTGTGTATTTAGTCGAGGAGTGTTGCCTGGTGCAAAAATTTTCCCCATTTTTAGGGATTTTTCCCAGATTTTCCCCAAAAACATGAAAAGTAGAAATAACGACATTTTGAATGGAGACTTTGACTAGCTGGCAACATTGTGGTCCCCCAAATGACATTTGACCATTTTCATCACTTTTAGCTGGCAACCCCGAGAGCCATTGGGGCTTGAATTTTCGGGTCAGACCCGACTTTGGCGAGTTCTTTTGTTCTACCAAACACAAAAGTTGGCAACACCAAGTACACCAGTCGGTGGCCTGTATCCTTGAAATTTCAGGAAAATTATGACATTTCAGAAAAACAAGATGGCGGACAGTGTGGCGGCCATCTTGTAAAAATGACGAAAAATCCCAATTTTCGACACGATAAATGGGACAGCTGGCAACCCCCGACTGGATTGTGTTGTATGAACCGGTTGTGTATTTAGTCGAGGAGTGTTGCCTGGTGCAAAAATTTTCCCCATTTTTAGGGAGTTTTCCCAGATTTTCCCCAAAAACATTAAAAGTAGAAATAACTACATTTTGAATGGAGACTTTGACTAGCCGGCAACATTGGGGTCCCCCAAATGACATTTGACCATTTTCATCACTTTCAGCTGGCAACCCCGAGAACCATTTTGGGTTGCAGTTTCGGGTCAGACCCGACTTTGGCGAGTTCTTTTGTTCTACCAAACTCAAAAGTTGGCAACAACAAGTACACCAGTCGGTGGCCTGTATCCTTGAGATTTTAGGAAAATTATGACATTTCAGAAAAACAAGATGGCGGACAGTGTGGCGGCCATCTTGTAAAAATGACGAAAAATCCCAATTTTCGACACGATAAATGGGACAGCTGGCAACCCCCGACTGGATTGTGTTGTATGAACCGGTTGTGTATTTAGTCGAGGAGTGTTGCCTGGTGCAAAAATTTTCCCCATTTTTAGGGAGTTTTCCCAGATTTTCCCCAAAAACATGAAAAGTAGAAATAACTACATTTTGAATGGAGACTTTGACTAGCCGGCAACATTGGGGTCCCCCGAATGACATTTGACCATTTTCATCACTTTCAGCTGGCAACCCCGAGAACCATTTTGGCTTGAAATTTCGGGTCAGACCCGATTTTGGCGAGTTCTTTTGTTTTACCAAACTCAAAAGTTGGCAACAACAAGTACACCAGTCGGTGGTCTGTATCCTTGAGATTTCAGGAAAATTATGACATATCAGAAAAACAAGATGGCGGACAGTGTGGTGGTCATCTTGTAAAAATGACGAAAATTCCCAATTTTTGACGCGATAAATGGCACGACTGGCATCCCCCGACTGGATTGTGTTGTATGAACCGGTTGTGTATTAGGTCGAGGAGTGTTGCCTGGTGCAAAAATTTTCCCCATTTTTAGGGAGTTTTCCCAGATTTTCCCCAAAAACATGAAAAGTAGAAATATCAACATTTTGAATGGAAACTTTGACTAGCCGGCAACATTGGGATCCCCCAAATGACATTTCACCATTTTCATCACTTTCAGCTGGCAACCCCGAGCGCCATTAGGGCTTGAATTTTCGGGTCAGACCCGACTTTGGCGAGTTCTTTTGTTTTACCAAAGTCAACGAACAGCCACCGTTTTTTTACTGACAGGTACCTTGTATCCTGGTTACTTTAGGAAAATTGTGACATTTCAAAATTTCAAGATGGCGACCGTGCCATTTCCGGTTTATTACCACTCACTCACTGACATAATTGTTCTCCCAGATGGTGGAGGGCGAGTGGGGTATATTTTTACAGATTCGTAAACAACTAACTCTCAAACCTATGGGAAAAGTGCCAAACCTCCCCTTTTCACCCCCCTTCTCACCCCTCCCTATCGTGTCTCGGAAACCAAGAGACTTGGAACATTTTTTTTTTCAGATTCGTATAGAGGAGGCTTGGAAAAGTAAAAAATGTTTCAAAGTTGCCCCTTTGCCCCCCTTCTCCCCGCCCCTTTAAGCGGATCTCAGAAGTTAAGAGACTTGGAACATTTTTTTTTTCAGATTCGTAAGATGGGGCAAAGAGTTGGTCAAAATCATTTTTCAAAACTCCCCACTCTCCCCCCTTCACCCCTCCCCCTACGTATAGAATTGATCTCCCAGATGGTGGATGGGGAGGTAGGTATATTTTTACAGATTCGTAAACAACTAACTCTCAATCCTATGGGAAAAGTGCCAAACCTCCCCTTTTCACCCCCCTTCGCACCTCTCCCTATCGTATCTCGGAAACCAAGAGACTTGGAACATTTTTTTTTTCAGATTCGTATAGAGGAGGCTTGGAAAAGTAAAAACCATTTTTCAAAGTTGCCCCTTTGCCCCCCTTCTCCCGCCCCTGTAGGCGGATCTCAGAAGTTAAGAGACTTGGAACATTTTTTTTTTGTAGATTCGTAAGAAGGGGCAAAGAGTTGGTCAAAATCATTTTTCAATACTCCCCACTCTCCCTTCTTCACCCCTCCCCCCATCGTATCTCGGAAACTAGGACACGTAGCGGCATTTTGATTTTGACTATACTTTATTATTGAGGGTTGTTGAAATTTGTATACCCTCCCCTCCCCAACCTCCCCTTTCCGGTGGCAGGTAGGTCCTGAGTGGAGCGAACGGGGAGGTGGCGAGCGAAGCGAGCCGGCGACCTCCGTAGCGTAACGATGATTGAATGGGTGAAGCGTAACTCAGCAAACTTTAGAGTTATTTTTTTTATGGAAAAGGTCTGAGTTTTTAAATAAGGTTTTATTAGGGGTCCGTAGGGGTTTTCATACTGTTTCAAGGGTAATTCTTACGGATTTTCCAATTCATTTAGGGGTGCCTATAGATTCTCAAAATTTTATAAGGGTAAGTAATACGTCTCTAAAACACCAAACACGCGAGCTGCGCGCAGCTCGCGCAACCAAGCAAACTAGTTTATATTATATAAAACTACAAGACCACTCACTCACTGACTCATTGACATGTCGTTTCTCGGAATGGGTGAGAGATGGGTTAGGGGTATGTTTTGCAATTATGTATAAAACCATAAATTGAGTAGAGGAAAATTATAGAGAAGCTTCAAATCCAAGATGGCGGCCGAGTCCATTTCCGGTTTCGGTGGGGAAAAGACTTGGAGGGGTTTCGACTCATAGGTCCTGTATCAGATCTGAAATGATTTAAAAAAAAAAGTAAAAAAAAAAAAAAAACAAGATGGCGGCTGCACTGGGACGTTTTGAAAATTGTGACTTTTTCCACTCGACTCTGACGAATTGTTTTGTTCAACCGATTTCGAACGTTGGCAACATTAAGTTCACCAGTCGGGGGCCTATATTCTTGAGATTTCAGAAAAATTGTGACTTTTAAAAAAAACAACATGGCGGACGCTGTGGCGGCCATTTTGTAAACAGTTGGAATTTTCGACTTTTTTCAAATCCATTTTTCGTGTAGCTGGCAACATCTGACGGGTTCGAGTTGTACAGAGCGGTTGTGTGTTACGTCAACGAGTGTTGCCTGGCGAAATAAATTTCCCCATTTTTAGGGTACTTTCCCAGATTTTCCCCAAAAACATGAAAAGTACAAATAACGACATTTTGAATAAAGTCTTTGACTAGCTGGCAGCATTAGGGTCCCCCAAATGACATTTGACTATTTTGATGCGTTTTAGTTGGCAACCCCAAAAAATATTGAATATTTTAATTTTTGGGACTTTTTGACTTTGGCGAATTCATTTGTTCTACCAAACTCAAAAGTTGGCAACACCAAGTACACCGATCGGTAGCCTATATCCTTGAGATTTTAGGAAAATTATGACATTTCAGAAAAACAAGATGGCGGACACTGTGACGGCCACCTTGTAAAAATGACGAAAAATCCCAATTTTCGACACGATAAATGGGACAGCTGGCAACCCCTGACTGGATTGTGTTGTATAAACCGGTTGTGTATTTAGTCGAGGAGTATTGAATGGTGCAAAAATTTTTCCCATTTTTAGGGAGTTTTCCCAGATTTTCCCCAAAAACATGAAAAGTAGAAATAACGACATTTTGAATAGAAACTTTGACTAGCTGGCAACATTGTGGTCCCCCAAATGACATTTGACCATTTTCATCACTTTTAGCTGGCAACCCCGAGAGCCATTGGGGCTTGAATTTTCGGGTCAGACCCGACTTTGGCGAGTTCTTTTGTTCTACCAAACTCAAAAGTTGGCAACACCAGGTACACCAGTTGGTGGCCTGTATCCCTGAAATTTCAGGAAAATTATGAAATTTCAGAAAAACAAGATGGCGGACAGTGTGGCGGCCATCTTGTAAAAATGACGAAAAATCCCAATTTTCGACACGATAAATGGGACAGCTGGCAACCCCCGACTGGATTGTGTTGTATGAACCGGTTGTGTATTTAGTCGAGGAGTGTTGCCTGGTGCAAAAATGTTCCCCATTTTTAGGGAGTTTTCCCAGATTTTCCCCAAAAACATGAAAAGTAGAAATAACGACATTTTGAATGGAGACTTTGACTAGCTGGCAACATTGTGGTCCCCCAAATGACATTTGACCATTTTCATCACTTTTAGCTGGCAACCGCGAGAGCCATTGGGGCTTGAATTTTCGGGTCAGACCCGACTTTGGCGAGTTCTTTTGTTCTACCAAACTCAAAAGTTGGCAACACCAAGTACACCAGTCGGTGGCCTGTATCCTTGAAATTTCAGGAAAATGATGACATTTCAGAAAAACAAGATGGCGGACAGTGTGGCGGCCATCTTGTAAAAATGACGAAAAATCCCACTTTTCGACACGATAAATGGGACAGCTGGCAACCCCCGACTAGATTGTGTTGTATGAACCGGTTATGTATTTAGTCGAGGAGTGTTGCCTGGTGCAAAAATTTTTCTCATTTATAGGGTGTTTTCCCAGATTTTCCCCAAAAACATGAAAAGTAGAAATAACGATATTTTGAATGGAAACTTTGACTAGCTGGCAACAATTAGGTCCCCCAAATGACATTTGACCATTTTCATCACTTTCAACTGGCAACCCAGAGAACCATTGGGGGCTTGAATTTTCGGGTCAGACCCGACTTTGGCGAGTTCTTTTGTTCTACCAAACTCAAAAGTTGGCAACACCAAGTACACCAGTCGGTGGCCTGTATCCTTGAGATTTCAGGAAAATTTTGACATTTCAGAAAAACAAGATGGTGGACAGTGTGGCGGCCATCTTGTAAAAATAACGAAAAATCCCAATTTTCGACACGATAAATGGAACAGCTGGCATCCCCCGACTGGATTGTGTTGTATGAACCGGTTGTGTATTTCGTCGAGGAGTGTTGCCTGGTGCAAACAAAATCCCCATTTTTGGGGTACTTTTACAGATTTTCCCCGAAAACGTAAAAAGTAGAAATAACGACATTTTAAATGGAAATTTTGCATTACCACCTAGAATGGGGTACTGCAAATGACATTTGACCATTTTTATCACTTTCAGCGGGCAACCCCGAGAGCCATTCGGGCTTGAATTTTCGGGTCAGACCCGACTTTGGCCAATTCTTTTGTTCTACCAAAGTCAACGGACAGCCACCGTGTTTTACTTACAGGTAACTTGTATCCTGGTTACTTGAGGAAAATTGTGACATTTCAGAAATTCAAGATGGCGGCCGTGCCATTTCCGGTTTATTACCACTCACCCACTGACATAATTGTTCTCCCATATGGTGGAGGGGAAGGAGGGTATATTTTGACAGATTCATAAACAAATAACTCTCACGAGTAAGGGATAAGTGCCAAACCTCCCCTTTGTGCCCTCCTTCCCACCCCTCCCTACCGTATCTCGGAAACTAAGAGACCTGTGTTTTTTTTTTACGGATTCGTATAGAGGAGGATCGGAAAAGAAAAAACCAGTTTTCAAAGTTGGCCCCCTTGTCCCCCTTCTTCCCCCCTTTAGGCGGATCTCGGAAGTTAAGAGACTTGGAACATTTTTTTTTCAGATTCGTATAAAGGGGCAATGCATTAGTCGAAATCATTTTTCAAAACTCCCCACTCTCCCCTCGTCACCCCTCCCCCCATCGTATCTCGGAAACTAGGACACGTAGCGGCATTTTGATTTTTACTATACTTTATTATTGAGAGGCGTTGAAATTTGTATACCCTACCCTCCCCTCCCCAACCTCCCCTTTCCGGTGGTAGGTAGGTCCTGAGTGGAGCGAAGGGGGGAGGTGGCGAGCGAAGCGAGCCGGCGACCTCCGTAGCGTAACGGAGGTTGAGTGGGTGAAGCTCCCCTCCCCAACCTCCCCTAAAATTGAAAGGGCTGTACCTTCATAACGGTTTGAGATAGCCATCAGGTGTTTGAACAAATATTATAGTAGGTGTCGAAACCTGTCCGGTGGTAGGTAGGTCCTGAGTGCGTAGCGTAACGATGATTGAGTGGGTGAAGCGTAACTCAGCAAACTTTAGGGTAATGTTTTTTATGGGAAAAGGTCTAAGTTTTTAAATAAGGTTTTAGATTTTATTAGGGGTTCGTAAGGGTTTTCATACTGTTTTAGGGGTAATTCTAACGGATTTTCCAATTCATTTAAGGGTGCCTATAGATTCTCAAAATTTTAAAAGGGTAAGTAATACTTCTCAGAAACACCAAACACGCGAGCTGCGCGCAGCTCGCGCACCCAAGCAAACTAGTTTATATTATATAAAACTACAAAGCCACTGACTCACTCACTGATTGACATGCCGTTTCTCGCAATGGGTGAGAGATGGGTTAGGGGTATGTTTTGCAATAATGTATAAAACCATAAACTGAGTAGAGGAAAATTATAGAGGAGATTCAAATCCAAGATGGCGGCCGAGTCCATTTCCGGTTTCGGTGGGGAAAAGACTTGGAGGGGTTTCGACTCATAGGTCCTGTATAAAATCTGGAATGATTTAAAAAAAAAGTAAAAAAAAAAAAAAAAATAAGATGGCGGCTGCGCTAGGACGTTTTGAAAATTGCTACTTTTTTCACTCGACTTTGGTGAATTGTTTTGTTCAACCGATTCCAAAAGTTGGCAAGACCAAGTACACCAATCGGTGGCCTATATCCTTGAGATTTCAGAAAAATTGTGACTTTTCAGTAAAACAAGATGGCGGACGCTGTGGCGGCCATTTTGTGAACAGTTGGAATTTTCGACTTTTTTCAAATCCATTTTTCGTGTAGTTGGCAACATCTGACGGGTTTGAGTTGTACCGAGCGGTTGTGTGTTACAACAACGAGTGTTGCCTGGTGAAATAAATTTCCCCATTTTTAGGGTACTTTCCCAGATTTTCCCCAAAAACATGAAAAGTAGAAAAAACGACAATTCGAATAAAGACTTTGACTAGCTGGCAGCATTGGGGTCCTTCAAATGACATTTGACCATTTTGGTGCGTTTTAGATGGCAACCCCAAAAAATATTGAATATTTTAATTTTTGGGACTTTTTGACTTTGGCGAATTGATTTGTTCTACCAAACTCAAAAGTTGGCAACACCAAGTACACCGATCGGTAGCCTATATCCTTGAGATTTCAGAAAAATTATGACATATCAGAAAAACAAGATGGCGGACAGTGTGGGGGCCATCTTGTATAAATGACGAAAAATCCCAATTTTCGACACGATAAATGGGACAGCTGGCAACCCCCGACTGGATTGTGTTGTATGAACCGGTTGTGTATTTAGTCAAGGAGTATTGCATGGTGCAAAAATTTTCCCCATTTTTAGGGAGTTTTCCCAGATTTTCCCCAAAAACATGAAAAGTAGAAATAACGACATTTTGAATGGAGACTTTGACTAGCTGGCAACATTGTGGTCCCCCAAATGACATTTGACCATTTTCATCACTTTTAGCTGGCAACCCCGAGAGCCATTGGGGCTTGAATTTTCGTGTCAGACCCGACTTTGGCGAGTTCTTTTGTTCTACCAAACACAAAAGTTGGCAACACCAAGTACACCAGTCGGTGGCCTGTATCCTTGAGATTTCAGGAAAATTATGACATTTCAGAAAAACAAGATGGCGGACAGTGTGGCGGCCATCTTGTAAAAATGACGAAAAATCCCAATTTTCGACACGATAAATGGGACAGCTGGCAACCCCCGACTGGATTGTGTTGTATGAACCGGTTGTGTATTTAGTCGAGGAGTGTTGGCTTGTGCAAAAATTTTCCCCATTTTTAGGGAGTTTTCCCAGATTTTCCCCAAAAACATGAAAAGTAGAAATAACTACATTTTGAATGGAGACTTTGACTAGCCGGCAACATTGGGGTCCCCCGAATGACATTTGACCATTTTCATCACTTTCAGCTGGCAACCCCGAGAACCATTTTGGCTTGAAATTTCGGGTCAGACCCGACTTTGGCGAGTTCTTTTGTTCTACCAAACTCAAAAGTTGGCAACAACAAGTACACCAGTCGGTGGTCTGTATCCTTGAGATTTCAGGAAAATTATGACATATCAGAAAAACAAGATGGCGGACAGTGTGGCGGCCATCTTGTAAAAATGACGAAAATTCCCAATTTTTGACGCGATAAATGGCACGACTGGCATCCCCCGACTGGATTGTGTTGTATGAACGGGTTATGTGTTTTGTTGAGGAGTACAGCCTGGTGCAAAAATTCTCCCAATTTTTAGGGTATTTTCCCAGATTTTCCCCAAAAACGTGAAAAGTAGAAATAACGCCATTTTGAATAGAAACTTTGATAAGCCGGCAACTTTGGGATACCCCAAATGACATTTCACCATTTTCATCACTTTCAGCTGGCAACCCCGAGCGCCATTAGGGCTTGAATTTTCGGTTCAGACCCGACTTTGGCGAGTTCTTTTGTTTTACCAAAGTCAACGAACAGCCACCGCTTTTTTACTGACAGGTACCTTGTATCCTGGTTACTTTAGGAAAATTGTGACATTTCAAAAATTCAAGATGGCGACCGTGCCATTTTCGGTTTATTACCACTCACTCACTGACATAATTGTTCTCCCAGATGGTGGAGGGCGAGTGGGGTATATTTTTACAGATTCGTAAACAACTAACTCTCAAACCTATGGGAAAAGTGCCAAACCTCCCCTTTTCACCCCCCTTCTCACCCCTCCCTATCGTGTCTCGGAAACCAAGAGACTTGGTACATATTTTTTTTTTCAGATTCGTATAGAGGAGGCTTGGAAAAGTAAAAACCATTTTTCAAAGTTGCCCCTTTGCCCCCCTTCTCCCCGCCCCTTTAGGCGGATCTCAGAATATAAGAGACTTGGAACATTTTTTTTTCAGATTCGTAAGAAGGGGCAAAGAGTTGGTCAAAATCATTTTTCAAAACTCCCCACTCTCCCCCCTTCACCCCTCCCCCCATCGTATAGAATTGATCTCCCAGATGGTGGATGGGGAGGTAGGTATATTTTTACAGATTCGTAAACAACTTACTCTCAAACCTATGGGAAAAGTGCCAAACCTCCCCTTTTCACCCCTCTTCTCACCCCTCCCTATCGTATCTCGGAAACCAAGAGACTTGGAACATTTTTTTTTTCAGATTTGTATAGAGGAGGCTCGGAAAAGTAAAAACCAGTTTTCAAAGTTGTCCCCCTTTCCCCCCTTCTCCCCCCCTTTAGGCGGACCTCGGAAGTTGAGACTTGGAACATTTTTTTTTTCAGATTCGTATAAAGGGGCCGATTTTTAGTTAAATTCTTTTTTCAAAACTCCCCCCTCTCCCCCCCTTCACGCCTCCCACAATCGTATCTCGGAAACTAGGACACGTAGCGGAATTTTGATTTTTACTATACTTTATTATTGGGGGGCGTTGAAATTTTTATAAGCTCCCCTCCCCTCCCCAACCTCCCCTTTCCGGCGGTAGGTAGGTCCTGAGTGGAGCGAACCTGCGAGACCGAGGTAGCGTAACGAAGGTTGAGTGGGTGAAGCTCCCCTCCCCAACCTCCCCTATAATTGACAACGCTGTAACTTAATAACGGTTAGAGATAACTATCAGGTGTTTGAACAAATATTATAGTAGGTGTCGAAACCTGTCCGGTGGTAGGTAGGTCCTGAGTGGAGCGAAGGGGGGAGGTGGCGAGCGAAGCGAGCCGGCGACCTCCTTAGCGTAACGATGGTTGAGTTGGTGAAGCGTAACTCAGCAAACTTTAGGGTAATGTTTTTTATGGGAAAAGGTCTCAGTTTTTAAATAAGGTTTTATTAGGGGTCCGTAGGGGTTTTCATACTGTTTTAGGGGTAATTCTAACGGATTTTCCAATTCATTTAGGGGTGCCTATAGATTCTCAAAATTTTAAAAGGGTAAGTAATACTTCTCATAAACACCAAACACGCGAGCTGCGCGCAGCTCGCGCACCCAAGCAAACTAGTTTATATTATATAAAACTACAAAGCCACTGACTCACTCACTGATTGACATGCCGTTTCTCGCAATGGGTGAGAGATGGGTTAGGGGTATGTTTTGCAATAATGTATAAAACCATAAACTGAGTAGAGGAAAATTATAGAGGAGATTCAAATCCAAGATGGCGGCCGAGTCCATTTCCGGTTTCGGTGGGGAAAAGACTTGGAGGGGTTTCGACTCATAGGTCCTGTATAAAATCTGGAATGATTTAAAAAAAAAGTAAAAAAAAAAAAAAAAATAAGATGGCGGCTGCGCTAGGACGTTTTGAAAATTGCTACTTTTTTCACTCGACTTTGGTGAATTGTTTTGTTCAACCGATTCCAAAAGTTGGCAAGACCAAGTACACCAATCGGTGGCCTATATCCTTGAGATTTCAGAAAAATTGTGACTTTTCAGTAAAACAAGATGGCGGACGCTGTGGCGGCCATTTTGTGAACAGTTGGAATTTTCGACTTTTTTCAAATCCATTTTTCGTGTAGTTGGCAACATCTGACGGGTTTGAGTTGTACCGAGCGGTTGTGTGTTACAACAACGAGTGTTGCCTGGTGAAATAAATTTCCCCATTTTTAGGGTACTTTCCCAGATTTTCCCCAAAAACATGAAAAGTAGAAAAAACGACAATTCGAATAAAGACTTTGACTAGCTGGCAGCATTGGGGTCCTTCAAATGACATTTGACCATTTTGGTGCGTTTTAGATGGCAACCCCAAAAAATATTGAATATTTTAATTTTTGGGACTTTTTGACTTTGGCGAATTGATTTGTTCTACCAAACTCAAAAGTTGGCAACACCAAGTACACCGATCGGTAGCCTATATCCTTGAGATTTCAGAAAAATTATGACATATCAGAAAAACAAGATGGCGGACAGTGTGGGGGCCATCTTGTATAAATGACGAAAAATCCCAATTTTCGACACGATAAATGGGACAGCTAGCAACCCCGGACTGGATTGTGTTGTACCCACCGGTTGTGTATTTCGTTGAGGAGTGTTGCCTGGTGCACAAATTTTTCCCACTTTTGGGGTGCTTTTCCAGATTTTCCCCGAAAACATTAAAAGTAGAAATAACGACATTTTGAATAGAGACTTTAACTAGCCGGCAACATTGTGGTCCCTCAAATGACATTTGATCATTTTCATCACTTTCAGCTGGCAACCCCGAGAGCCATTAGGGCTTGAATATTCGGGTCAGACCCGACTTTGGCGAGTTCTTTTGTTCTACCAAACTCAAAAGTTGGCAACACCAAGTACACCAGTCGGTGGTCTGTATCCTTGAAATTTCAGGAAAATTATGACATTTCAGAAAAACAAGATGGCGGACAGTGTGGCGGCCATCTTGTAAAAATGACGAAAATTCCCAATTTTCGACACGATAAATGGGACAGCTGGCAACCCCCGACTAGATTGTGTTGTATGAACCGGTTGTGTATTTTGTTGAGCAGTGTTTCCTGGTGCAAAAAATTTCCCCATTTTTAGGTAGTTTTCCCAGATTTTCCCCAAAAACATGAAAAGTAGAAATAACGACATTTTGAATGGAGACTTTGACTAGCCGGCAACATTGGAGTCCCTCAAATGACATTTGACTATTTTCATCACTTTCAGCTGGCAACCCCGAAAGCCATTGGGGCTTGAATTTTAGGGTCAGACCCGACTTTGGCGAGTTCTTTTGTTCTACCAAACTCAAAAGTTGGCAACACCAAGTACACCAGTCGGTGGCCTGTATCCTTGAGATTTCAGGAAAAATTATGACATTTTAGAAAAACAAGATGGCGGACTTAGTGGCGGCCATCTTGTAAAAATAACGAAAAATCCCAATTTTCGACACGATAAATGGAACAGCTGGCATCCCCCGACTGGATTGTGTTGTATGAACCGGTTGTGTATTTCGTCGAGGAGTGTTGCCTGGTGCAAACAAAATCCCCATTTTTGGGGTACTTTTCCAGATTTTCCCCGAAAACGTAAAAAGTAGAAATAACGACATTTTAAATGGAAATTTTGCATTACCACCTGGAATGGGGTACTGCAAATGACATTTGACCATTTTTATCACTTTCAGCGGGCAACCCCGAGAGCCATTCGGGCTTGAATTTTCGGGTCAGACCCGACTTTGGCCAATTCTTTTGTTCTACCAAAGTCAACGGACAGCCACCGTGTTTTACTTACAGGTAACTTGTATCCTGGTTACTTGAGGAAAATTGTGACATTTCAGAAATTCAAGATGGCGGCCGTGCCATTTCCGATTTATTACCACTCACCCACTGACATAATTGTTCTCCCATATGGTGGAGGGGAAGGGGGGTATATTTTGACAGATTCGTAAACAAATAACTCTCACGAGTAAGGGATAAGTGCCAAACCTCCCCTTTGTGCCCCCCTTCCCACCCCTCCCTACCGTATCTCGGAAACTAAGAGACCTGTGTTTTTTTTTTTACGAATTCGTATAGAGGAGGATCGGAAAAGAAAAAACCAGTTTTCAAAGTTGGCCCCCTTGTCCCCCTTCTTCCCCCCTTTAGGCGGATCTCAAAAGTTAAGAGACTTGGAACATTTTTTTTTCAGATTCGTATAAAGGGGCAATGCATTAGTCGAAATCATTTTTCAAAACTCCCCACTCTCCACCCCGTCACCCCTCCCCCCATCGTATCTCGGAAACTAGGACACGTAGCGGCATTTTGATTTTTACTATACTTTATTATTGAGAGGCGTTGAAATTTGTACACCCTACCCTCCCCTCCCCAACCTCCCCTTTCCGGTGGTAGGTAGGTCCTGAGTGGAGCGAAGGGGGGAGGTGGCGAGCGAAGCGAGCCGGCGACCTCCGTAGCGTAACGGAGGTTGAGTGGGTGAAGCTCCCCTTCCCAAACTCCCCTAAAATTTAAAGGGCTGTACCTTCATAACGGTTAGAAATAGCCATCAGGTGTTTAAACAAATATTAAAGTAGGTGTCGAAACCTGTCCGGTGGTAGGTAGGTCCTGAGTGGAGCGAAGGCGGGAGGTGGCGAGCGAAGCGAGCCGGCGACCTCCGTAGCGTAACGATGATTGAGTGGGTGAAGCGTAACTCAGCAAACTTTAGGGTAATGTTTTTTATGGGAAAAGGTCTGAGTTTTTAAATAAGGTTTTAGATTTTATTAGGGGTTCGTAAGGGTTTTCATACTGTTTTAGGGGTAATTCTAACGGATTTTCCAATTCATTTAAGGGTGCCTATAGATTCTCAAAATTTTAAAAGGGTAAGTAATACTTCTCAAAAACACCAAACACGCGAGCTGCGCGCAGCTCGCGCACCCAAGCAAACTAGTTTATATTATATAAAACTACAAAGCCACTGACTCACTGACTGATTGACATGTCGTTTCTCGGAATGGGTGAGAGCTGGGTTAGGGGTATGTTTTGCAATAATGTACAAAACCATAAAGTGAGTAGAGGAAAATTATAGAGGAGATTCAAATCCAAGATGGCGGCCGAGTCCATTTCCGGTTTCGGTGGGGAAAAGACCTGGAGGGTTTTCGACTCATAGGTCCTGTAAAAGATCTGGAATAATTTAAAAAAAAAGTAAAAAAAAAAAAAAAAACAAGATGGCGGCTGCGCTAGGAAGTTTTGAAAATTGCGACTTTTTTCACTCGACTTTGGTGAATTGTTTTGTTCAACCGATTTCAAACGTTTGCAACACTAAGTATACCAGTCGGGGGCCTATATCCTTGAGATTTCAGGAAAATTGTGACTTTTTGAAAACACAAGATGGCGGACGCTGTGGCGGCCATTTTGTGAACAGTTGGAATTTTCGACTTTTTTCAAATCCATTTTTCGTGTAGTTGGCAACATCCGACGGGTTCGAGTTGTACCGAACGGTTGTGTGTTTTATTGACGAGTGTTGCCTGGTGAAATAAATTTTCCGATTTTTAGGGTACTTTCCCAGATTTTCCCCAAAAACATGAAAAGTAGAAATAACGACATTTTGAATGAAGACTTTGACTAGCTGGCAGCATTGGGGTCCCCCAAATGACATTTGACCATTTTGGTGCGTTTTAGTTGGCAACCCCAAAAAACATTGAATATTTTAATTTTTGGGACTTTTTGACTTTGGCGAATTCATTTGTTCTACCAAACTCAAAAGTTGGCAACACCAAGTACACCGGTCGGTAGTCTATATCCTTGAGATTTCAGGAAAATTATGAATTTTCAGAAAAACAAGATGGCGGACAGTGTGGCGGCCATCTTGTAAAAATGACGAAAAATCCCAATTTTCGACACGATAAATGGGACAGCTGGCAACCCCCGACTGGATTGTGTTGTACCCACCGGTTGTGTATTTCGTTGAGGAGTGTTGGCTGGTGCAAAAATTTTCCCCACTTTTGGGGTACTTTTCCAGATTTTCCCCGAAAACATGAAAAGTAGAAATAACGACATTTTGAATGGAGACTTTGACTAGCTGGCAACATTGTCGTCCCCCAAATGACATTTGACCATTTTCATCACTTTTAGCTGGCAACACCGAGAGCTATTGGGGCTTGAATTTTCGGGTCAGACCCGACTTTGGCGAGTTCTTTTGTTCTACCAAACACAAAAGTTGGCAACACCAAGTACACCAGTCGGTGGCCTGTATCCTTGAGATTTCAGGAAAATTATGACATTTCAGAAAAACAAGATGGCGGACAGTGTGGCGGCCATCTTGTAAAAATGACGAAAAATCCCAATTTTCGACACGATAAATGGGACAGCTGGCAACCCTCGACTGGATTGTGTTGTATAAACCGGTTGTGTATTTAGTCGAGGAGTGTTGCCTGGTGCAAAAATTTTCCCCCATTTTTAGGGAGTTTTCCCAGATTTTCCCCAAAAACATGAAAAGTAGAAATAACTACATTTTGAATGGAGACTTTGACTAGCCGGCAACATTGGGGTCCCCCGAATGACATTTGACTATTTTCATCACTTTTAGCTGGCAACCCCGAGAACCATTTTGGCTTGAAATTTCGGGTCAGACCCGACTTTGGCGAGTTCTTTTGTTCTACCAAACTCAAAAGTTGGCAACAACAAGTACACCAGTCGGTGGTCTGTATCCTTGAGATTTCAGGAAAATTATGACATATCAGAAAAACAAGATGGCGGACAGTGTGGCGGCCATCTTTTAAAAATGACGAAAAATCCCAATTTTCGACACGATAAATGGGACAGCTGGCAACCCCCGACTGGATTGTGTTGTACCCACAGGTTGTGTGTTTTATCAAGGAGTGTTGCCTGGTGCAAATTTTTTCCCCATTTATAGGGTATTTTCCCAGATTTTCCCCAAAAACATGAAAAGTAGAAATAACGACATTTTGAATAGAGACTTTGAAAAGCCGGCAACATTGGGGTCCCCCAAATGACATTTGACCATTTTCATCACTT
Source organism: Xestia rhomboidea (assembly GCA_963853795.1). NCBI lineage: Eukaryota > Metazoa > Arthropoda > Insecta > Lepidoptera > Noctuidae > Xestia > Xestia rhomboidea. Next base: position 10,667,306 of record OY970763.1, on the reverse strand, counting down.
TCAGCTGGCAACCCCAAGAACCATTTTGGCTTGAATTTTTGAGTCAGACCCGACTTTGGCGAGTTCTTTTGTTTTACCAAAGTCAACGAACAGCCACCGTTTTTTTACTGACAGGTAACTTGTATCCTGGTTACTTTAGGAAATTTGTGACATTTCAGAAATTCAAGATGGCGACCGTGCCATTTCCGGTTTATTACCACTCACTCACTGACATAATTGTTCTCCCAGATGGTGGAGGGCGAGTGGGGTATATTTTGGCAGATTCGTAAACAAGTAACTCTAACAAGTAGGGGAAAAGTGCCAAACCTCCCCTTTTTGCCCCCCTTCCCGCCCCTCCCTATCGTATCTCGGAAACTAAGCCAGTGTTTTGTTTTTTTTACGGATTTGTATAGAGGAGACTCAGGGAAGTATAAAACATTTTTCAAAGTTGCCCCCTTGCCCCCCTTCTCCCCGCCTTTAGGCGGATCTCAGAAGTTAAGAGACTTGGAACATTTTCTTTTTCAGATTCATATTAAGGGGCCCAGAGTTGATCAAAATCATTTTTCAAAACTGCCCTCTCTCCCCCCCTTCACCCCTCCCGCCCATCGAATCTCGGAAACTAGGACACGTAGCGGCATTTTGATCTTTACCATACTTTATTATTGAGGAGCGTTAAAATTTGTATACCCTCCCCTCCCCAACCTCCCATATCCGGTGGTAGGTAGGTCCTGAGTGGAGAGAACCTGCGAGACCGAGTGAAGCGAAGGGGGGAGGTGGCGAGCGAAGCGAGCCGGCAACCTCCGTAGCGTAACGAAGGTTGAGTGGGTGAAGCTCCCCTCCCCAACCTCCCCTATAATTGAAAAGGGCTGTAACTTAATAATGGTTAGAGATAGCTATCAGGTGTTTGAACAAATATTATAGTAGGTGTCGAAACCTGTGGTAGGTAGATCCTGAGTGGAGCGAAGGGGGGGAGGTGGCGAGAGAAGCGAGCCGGCGACCTCCGTAGCGTAACGATGGTTGAGTGGGTGAAGCGTAACTCAGCAAACTTTAGGGTAATGTTTTTTATGGGAAAAGGTCTCGAGTTTTTAAATAAGGTTTTAGATTTTATTAAGGGTTCGTAAGGGTTTTCATACTGTTTTAGGGGTAATTCTAACGGATTTTCCAATTCATTTAAGGGTGCCTATAGATTCTCAAAATTTTAAAAGGGTAAGTAATACTTCTCAAAAACACCAAACACGCGAGCTGCGCGCAGCTCGCGCACCCAAGCAAACTAGTTATACTATATAAAGCTAGATTACCACTCACTGACTGACAGAATTGTTCTCCTTGATGGTGGATGGGGAGGTAGGTATATTTTGACAGATTCGTAAACAACTAACTCTAAAACCTATGGGAAAAGTGCCAAACCTTCCCTTTTCACCCCCCTTCACCCCCCTCCCTATCGTATCTTGGAAACCATGAGAATTGGAACATTTTTTTTTTCAGAATCGTATAGAGGAGGCTCGGGAAAGTAAAAACCAGTTTTCAAAGTGTCCCCCTTTCCCCCCTTCTCCCCCCCTTTAGGCGGATCTCGGAAGTTAAGATACTTGGAACATTTTTTTTTTCAGATTCGTAAGAAGGGGCAACGCATTAGTCGAAATCATTTTTCAAAACTCCCCACTCTCCCCCCCTTCACCCCTCCCCCCATCGTATCTCGGAAACTAGGACACGTAGCGGAATTTTGATTTTTACTATACTTTATTATTGGGGTCGTTGAAATTTTTATGCCCTCCCCTCCCCTCCCCAACCTCCCCTATAATTGAAAAGGGCTGTAACTTAATAACGGTTAGAGATAGCTATCAGGTGTTTGAACAAATATTATAGTAGGTGTCGAAACCTGTCCGATGGTAGGTAGGTCCAGAGTGGAGCGAAGGGGGGAGGTGGCGAGCGAAGCGAGCCGGCGACCTCCTTAGCGTAACGATGGTTGAGTTGGTGAAGCGTAACTCAGCAAACTTTAGGGTAATGTTTTTTATGGGAAAAGGTCTCAGTTTTTAAATAAGGTTTTATTAGGGGTCCGTAGGGGTTTTCATACTGTTTTAGGGGTAATTCTAACGGATTTTCCAATTCATTTAAGGGTGCCTATAGATTCTCAAAATTTTAAAAGGGTAAGTAATACTTCTCAAAAACACCAAACACGCGAGCTGCGCGCAGCTCGCGCACCCAAGCAAACTAGTTATATTATATAAAGCTGAATTACCACTGACTCACTGACTCATTGACATAATTGTTCTCCCAGATGGTGGATGGGGAGGTGGGTATTTTTTGACAGATTCGTAAACAAGTAACTCCCGCGAGTATGGGAAAAGTGCCAAACCTCCCCTTTTTGCTCCCCTTCCTCCCCCTCCCTATCGTATCTCGGAAACTAAGGGACCCGTATTTTTTGTTTTTTACGGATTCATATAGAGGAAGCTTTTTCTAAATTGTCCCCCTTTCCCCCCTTCTCCCCCCCTTTAGCCGGATCTCGGAAGTTAAGAGACTTGGAACATTGTTTTTTTCAGATTTGTATAAAGGGGCCGATTGTTAGTCGAAATCATTTTTCAAAACTCCCCACTCTCCCCCCTTCACCCCTCCCCCCATCGTATCTCGGAAGCTAGGACACGTAGCGGAATTTTGATTTTTACTATACTTTATTATTGAGGGGTGTTGAAATTTGTATTTCCTCCCCTCCCCAACCTCCCCTTTGCTCCCCTCCGCTTTCCGGTGGTAGGTAGGTCCTGAATGGAGCGAGCCTGCGAGACCGAGTAGAGCGAAGGGGGGAGGTGGCGAGCGAAGCGAGCCGGCGACCTCCGTAGCGTAACGAAGGTTGAATGGGTGAAGCTCCCCTCCCCAACCTCCCCTAAAATTGAAAGGGCTGTAACTTCATAACGGTTAGAGATAGCTATTAGGTGTTTAAACAAATATTATAATAGGCGTCGAAACCTGTTCGGTGGGAGGAAGGTCCTTTTTTTTTTTTTTTTTTAGGATGGGAAATCATCAAATGACTTCTCCCGCTCTGGGCGGAGCAGGAGGGAGTGTCAGACTTTTACTGACTAAAACCCATCCATGTTCCTTCCTCGCCCTTTGTGTTCCGAGGCCACGGTATCTCTTTCGAATAGTCCCGCAGCCCCGGGGAGGTAGGTCCTGAGTGGAGCGAAGGGGGGAGGTGGTGAGCGAAGCGAGCCGGCGACCTCCGTAGCGTAACGATGGTTGAGTAGGTGAAGCGTAACTCAGGGGCGACGACAGGCAAACTTTAGGTTAAAAGGTTTTAGATTTAATTAGGGGTTCGTAGGGGTTTTCATACTGTTTTAGGGGTAATTCTAACGGATTTTCCAATTCATTTAAGGATGCTTATAGATTATCAAAATTTTATAAGGGTAAGTAATACTTCTCAAAAACACCAAACACGCGAGCTGCGCGCAGCTCGCGCACCCAAGCAAACTAGTTATACTATATAAAGCTAAATTACCACTCACTCACTGACAGAATTGTTCTCCCTGATGGTGGATGGGGAGGTAGGTATAATTTTACAGATTCGTAAACAACTTACTCTGAAACCTATGGGAAAAGTGCCAAACCTCCCCTTTTCACCCCCCTTCTCCCCCCTCCCTAGCGTATCTCGGAAACCAAGAGACTTGGAACATTTTTTTTTTCAGATTCGTATAGAGGAGGCTCGGAAAAGTAAAAACCAGTTTTCAAAGTTGTCCCCCTTTCCCCCCTTCTCCCCCCCTTTAGGCGGATCTCGGAAGTTAAGAGACTTGGAACATTTTTTTTTTCAGATTCGTAAGAAGGGGCAATGCATTAGTCGAAATCATTTTTCAAAACTCCCCACTCTCCCCCCCTTCACCCCTCCCCCCATCGTATCTCGGAAACTAGGACACGTAGCGGAATTTTGATTATTACTATACTTTATTATTGGGAGGCGTTGAAATTTTAAACCCTCCCCTCCCCTCCCCAACCTCCCCTAAAAATCCTGAGTGGAGCGAACCTGCGAGACCGAGTGGAGCGAAGGGGGAGGTGGCGAGCGAAGCGAGCCGGCGACCTCCGTAGCGTAACGAAGGTTGAGTGGGTGAAGCTCCCCTCCCCAACCTCCCTTAAAATTGAAAGGGCTGTAACTTCATAACGGTTAGAGATAGCCATCAGGTGTTTGAACAAATATAATAGTAGGCGTCGAAACCTGTCCGGTGGTAGGTAGGTTTTGAGTGGAGCGAACCTGTGAGACCGAGTGGAGCGAAGGGGGGAGGTGGCGAGCGAAGCGAGCCGGCGACCTCGGTAGCGTAACGAAGGTTGAGTGGGTGAAGCTCCCCTCCCCAATCTCCCCTAAAATTGAAAGGGCTGTAACTTCATAACGGTTAGAGATAGCCATCAGGTGTTGGAACAAATATTATAGTAGGCGTCGAAACCTGTCCGGTGGTAGGAAGGTCCTGACCGGAGCGAACCTACGAGACGAAGGTTGAGTGGGTGAAGAGTAACTCAGGGACGACGACAAGCAAACCTTAGTTTAATATTTTTTTTATACTTCTCAAATGTTTTAGGGGTTCTTAAGGGTTCTCATACTGATTTAGGGGTAATTCTAACGGATTTTCCAATTCATTTAAGGATTCCTATGGATTCTCAAAATTTTATAAGGATAGGGAATACTTCTCAAAAACACGAAACCCGCGAGCTGCGCGCAGCTCGCGCACCCAAGCAAACTAGTTATACTATATAAAGCTAAATTACCACTCACTCACTCACTCACTGACAGAATTGTTCTCCCTGATGGTGGATGGGAAGGTGGGTATATTTTGACAGATTCGTAAACAACTAACTCTAAAACCTATGGGAAAAGTGCCAAACCTCCCCTTTTCGCCCCCCTTCTCCCCCCTCCCTATCGTATCTCGGAAACCAAGAGACTTGGAACATTTTTTTTTCAGATTCGTAAAGAGGAAGCTCGGAAAAGTAAAAACCAGTTTTTAAAGTTGTCCCCCTTTCCCCCCTTCTCCCCCCCTTTAGGCGGATGTCGGAAGTTAAGAGACTTGGAACATTTTTTTTTCAGATTCGTATAAAAGGGCAATGCATTAGTCGAAATCGTTTTTCAAAACTCCCCACTCTCCCCCCCTTCACCCCTCCCCCCATCGTATCTCGGAAACTAGGACACGTAGCGGCATTTTGATTTTGACTAGACTTTATTATTGGCTTAAGGGGCTGATTGTTGGTCGAAATCATTTTTCAAAACTCCCCACTCTCCCCCCTTCACCCTTCCCCCTATCGTATCTCGGAAACTAGGACACATAGCGGCATTTTGATTTTGACTATACTTTATTATTGAGGGGCGTTGAATTTTTTATACCCTCCCCTCCCCAACCTCCCCTAAAATAGAAAGGACTGTAACTTCATAACGGTTAGCGGTAGCCATCAGGTGTTTGAACAAATATTATAGTAGGCGTCGAAACCTGTCCGGTGGTAGGTAGGTCCTGAGCGGAGCGAACCTGCGTGACCGAGTGGAGCGAAGGTTGAGTGGGTGAAGCGTAACTCAGCAAACTTTAGGGTAATGTTTTTTATGGGAAAAGGTCTGAGTTTTTAAATAAGGTTTTATTAGGGGTCCGTAGGGGTTTTCATACTGTTTTAGGGGTAATTCTAACGGATTTTCCAATTCATTTAGGGGTGCCTATAGATTCTCAAAATTTTATAAGGGTAAGTTATACTTCCCAAAAACACCAAACACGCGAGCTGCGCGCAGCTCGCGCACCCATGCAAACTAGTCTATATATATAAAAATGAAACCCGTTTTCCTTGGTCACGGCATCACGCGTGAATGGCTGGACCGATTTCACTAATTCTTTTTTTGTTGTATTTGTTATTATTAGGAGAAGGTTCTTACGGAAAAAAATATTAAGAAAATCTCTCAGAAATATTGAAAAATATACATTTAATTTTGCATATTTAAAAAAACGCGCGTAACGAATGTCAATGTCATTCACAGCCATAGACTATATTGAAAGAGCATTGTTTGTTCGGAAACGTGGTTACTTAATTAAATTCGAGCATCATTTGTTCGGAAACATCTTTTAAGGGTGTCTCACACTCTCTCTAACCATCTTTCTGTCTCTCTTATATATCGCAGACGAAGTTGCGCAGGTCAGCTAGTTATACATATAAATATCCATGACTCGGAAACAAATGCTCATCACACAAACATTTGCTCCTACCGGGATTCGAACCTGGGACCCTAAGAACGTAAGGCAGCCGCACTACCGCTGCGCAATTCGGGTCGTCAAAAAGATAAACAATCAAGTAGTAAAGAACTACACATAAAAACTTCTTCATTACAAGTTCACCATGTTGACACAACCGCGCATAACGTCGTAATTCAAGAATAACAATATGAAAGTCGCTAAACGGATCTCATGATCTATGAAGTTCCACCGAAACTTATCCGTCGAGTTAAAGATGAATATCGCGAAACTTTCCACGAAACTTTATCGCGAGTTGGGAACAAATAGCCCGTCTATGTATGAACTAACGAGAGCAGTTTGTAAGACTTCCTGCTTTGTGTCGCATGTACCTGCCCAACCTTTTGCATCTCCACGAAACTCGGGAACAGTATACCTAGTGTCATTTGATTCAACTCCACTGTAATGAGGAAATGCATCAGCGCGGGAAAACATTCCGTTTTACAATTTAACTTAATGATAACATGTTTCATTACTGTTTCACTTCGAAATATACAAGCAAATATCATTACTACTCAGTACATTCATAAATATACAGCAAAGTTTTTATTAAATTTCATCGTCATATTTCGTTTAAGCCTCTGTGAAATATTTTTGTAACTATATATTAATTATGTAAACAAAAGCGGAGCCCTTATATTATGTAAATATGTATTTTATTGAAATACATGATTATTTATTTACGTTGGCATATTATCAATATTCCATTAATACATATTTGGAACAAATAACAAAATTGAGGCCTATCCCATTTCGCATAAGCCTCACTCAATCACTCATGTTTGCATACATTTACTCAAACACATTATAAAAACAGAAATACGAAAATATTTTTCTTGGTAACAATTTAATTCTATCAAAAGAAAAGTCATTAGCGGGAATGTTCCGAGGGGGATATACAAGTGAGGTTATTAACAGAGACAATAACGGTTCCGAGGCTTAGTATGAAAATAAAGTTTCCAGCTTTGTCGTGGCGTGTCCCGGTTTATTTCAACGAAAGCGTGAGGCGTCGACAACGGAGACGTTCTCTTTTTATAGCGCGACGTTTCATCAAGATTATTTTCTTTTCAAGACGCTCTCGATGTCCCGACACTTCAATGGACGCTATCAATTCTCGAGACGAGAAACCACGACGTCGGAGACTGGAATCGTTCAACGTATACCTATCGTGACAGCTATAATATAATGGAACTCTTCACAATTGGCACAAGTTTCTTCTTACTTGCCATTACTCCAACCTCAAAAGGCACAGTCACGTCCATTAGCGCAAATAGAAAATGTATCTAATTGAATTAAAAGGGTGCAGATAGATCTCCACTTACAATCTGCGGGAGAGCAATAAACAATGGAAACTTTAGACAAGTTTGAATGTATTGTGGGTGTGATTTTGTCAACAGGAAAATGGCGGACCCGGCTGTCGCTTTCGGATATTTATGACCGCGACTCGACAAATTCTGCATCCTTTTATTTTCAGCGCCGGACTAACTGAACGTGAAGGTAAATACTACGATAAAACAAACACGCGTCGACTAGAGCACTTTCCGGATAATGGATTGCACAAATAGAGCTGTTTATTAACGTAATATTAATCATTAACTGCCAATGTCCATCTATTGTGTTTTATTTGATCAATTGTGTGTTTACCCGCGAGAAATGCAAACATCATTATTATTTAAGCTTGGATAAGCATGAAGTCATAATAGTATGTACTGAATCAACTCAGGGTTAGTTACTACCATGGAGTTTTCATTAACAATCAACTAACAACCTTTTGTTTATAATAATAAAAAAATGTAAATTTATACCATACCTACTCTAAAAAGCTTATTTTATTCACGCAAAACCGTGAATAAAAAGGCCTTTTATTCACGGTTTTGTTTTTTTTCACTATGTGTTTGAATATACACAAATAGATTCTTTTTGTTCTATTCTAAAAATTAATGTACAAAAAATCCAATTGGAATAAATAAAATTGGTTCCATGCCAAAAGACATTGCAACATTTTTAAAGCTACCAAATCCCGAGATGTATACAGGGCATTCTTTCCGAAGAACCTCTGCCACGTTATTAGCAAACACTGGTGCAGATATGACGGAATTAAAGCGACATGGTGGATGGAAGTCCACTACCGTGGCTGAGGGTTATATCGAAGATTGTATCGAAAATAAATCGAAACGCAGCCTTCAGATAGCAAGCAGCATAAACCTAAAGAAACCTGAAGACCCATGGACTCCACGCCCTTCAACGTCCAAAGATGCCCCAGAGTTTCCTCCAGCAGAAAGTTCTGACCATCGACAAGAAATAAATATTGTTTCACAAGTTGACCACCCTAATAATAATAATAAGAAAATTACGCTTAATTTCAGTTATTGCTCTAATTTTAATGTCCATTTCAAATTAATGTAACAATTCTTATTTCTTGATTAAATTTCTATTTTCGCTTAAATTATGTCTTTTCTCGTAGTCATGATATAAAGTATAGTATGCAACTCCTGAATAAAGTACGAATTTATATCGAGGGCCATGAATCACTCGCGTCGTTCAGGGTTCTAACAGTTGAATCACTCGCTGCGCTCGTGATTCAATCATTAGAATCCTTCACTTGCTCGTGACTCATCTACGGCCCTCGCTTTAAATCCGTCCTTTATTCACTAGTTGCATAATATACTATTTTATATAAAAAGTGAATAAAGGAAATAATAAATCTGCCTGCAGTATTGCCAAGGAAAAGCTACAAAAGTTATGAATTGGATAACCTCAAGTAATTTTTCTTTACATTTCTATAGGTGTTCTATGCCTATATTTTTCGCCCTCAAAACAACATAATTAAATCTGCCTTTAACTTTTTACGGGCATTTTTCATGCACGGATAATTTCCTAATTACTATGCCCACGGCATCTTGATACTGTTCGATCTATTGCAATTCTAATTAAGTGAGTAAAACCGACGGCACTACGAGGGTGCATTTGTATTCCACTGTCGAATTCGTCTCTGCCTCAGGTGGAGTTACCTCGAGGCGAGGAGGACGAGTCTCGACGTAACATAACACTGTTACTGCCTCCGTAATTCTATCAACTGGTTTTAGCCAGCCAATATTTTGGAATTTTTGCAGAAATACGTAGGGGTTGGACTTAGGTGCATTTTTTTAGTGGTCTGGAATACGGTCTGAATATTTTTGGTCAGTTAATTAAGTCTATTTTGTTATGAATATTTCATTACAACATGGGTCTAAGTATGAATAGTTGGGACTAGTGTTTATTATTCCTTAGCTTGAAGCATAATACAATAGTCTGTAAGTTGAAAGTGCAGTACAGCTTTTTGTAGTTATTTTTTTATGAATTTGAAAGTAATTTGCTGGAAATTATAGTTACTGGGTTACAACCACCAATGGTGTGTTCACGGAAATGTAACATAATACCTCCTGCAAAACAGGGTAAAATCAGCAGATTCTTCTCTGAGTTGTAGAAAAAAAGAAAAATTAAATACCGTCGTAAAGTGTCGTAGCACACCATAAACCTAATGAACTCCTCAAACTCAGACGTAACATCGTCTATACCAATAAATAAAATTGAAGTGTGTTTGTAATTTCAAAATAGCAGCTTTTAACTGAATGCATATGAAAGTACACTCGAGAGCAATGAATCCGGGTCACTTAAAGAATGTTAAAAATCTCGGAAACTGAAAATGATAGGTTAATGCAATAAATTGTATTTAATAGACAATGTAATACTCCTTAAATGAAAGTAAAAAAAATATGAGTCACCATACATTTTATTAACACAAAATTACATAAAGAAAAAAACTGCTGATCTCTCCTTAAAACAAAAATAGGAAACATGAAATTTTTGAACTTTGTTACGATTTTCTTGAATTTTAATACTTCGTATTGCCTCCTCGTGCTTCCATTACTGCGTTTACGCGGTTTGGCATGCTGTACACCAAGTTCCTTATACGATTTTGGGGAATATTCTCCCATTCCTCTGTGAGAGCAATTTTGAGCTCACGAAGCGTGATTGGGGGAGGGTTTCGTTGTTTTACGCATCTGCCTAGCTCGTCCCAAGCATGCTCGATCGGGTTGATATCCGGGCTGCGCGCTGGCCACTCCATACGAGTAATGTTCATCTCTTGAAGGTAGTCATTCACAATCCTACCTGTATGAGGTCGGGCATTGTCATGCATAAATATAGCATCCTCACCTAAATTGACCATAAATGGACCAACGTGATCATTGAGGATTTCTTCCACATATCTTACGCTAGTTAAAGAGCCGTTTTCTATGATCACCAGCTCTGTGCGACTTTCAGAAGAAATTCCAGCCCACACAAGTACAGACCCACCACCGTAGGCTACTTTTTCTTCGATGCATGCTTGCTTGAATCTTTCCCCTGGTCTTCGATACACTCTGTGTCTTCCATCGTGCTTGTAGAGCATAAATTTTGATTCGTCGGAGAACATAACTTTTGACCAATCTTCAATACTCCAATTTACGTGGCTCTGGGCATATCTTAGTCTTGAAATACGATGCCCACGCTCCAGTTTAGGGCCGTTTGCAGGTCTAATGGGTTTTAAGTTAGATTCAGCAAGCCGACGTCTTACTGTCCATGCACTTGGGTTACTTCCTCCGAGGCGTCGAAACTGATTTGTGAGTTCAGTTCCTGTGAGAAAGCGATTTCGAAGCATGGTGTTCACCAAGTATCGGTCTTCTCGTGCTGTGGTACACCTGGTTCTGCCCGTTCCTGGTCTGCGTAGGTTAGAACTAGTTTCTTCGTAACGTCGGAGAACTCTTTGTACTGTTGACAGCGACACACCGACAGTCCTGGCTGTATCGCGCTGACTCCGGCCGGTTTCCAGCATTGTAAGTATTCTGGTGCATTCTTCAGGCGTAAGCGACATAATTTCAGCTTGAATAATGAATATAGAGCACTATCAACATGGTTTATGTACCCACATAAATGACAGATTACAAACAAAAGCAAAACCAAATGCTGTAATTTCGTAGTTCCATCTTCGAAAGTGGCCCTTTTTCAAATTTGATTTTTTTATGATATTACTATACAATAACTAAGAAGTTTTAATACCTTCATTTAAGGAGTATTACATTGTCTATTAAATATAATTTATTGCATTAACCTAGCATTTTTAGTTTCCGAGATTTTTAGGATTCTTTAAGTGACCCGGATTCATTGCTCTCGAGTGTATATTCAGTACTTATAACAAAAACACTTTTTATTTTGTCGGCTTTTTTTATCAAAACGGCTAGACCGATTTTGAAGGGACCTTTACTGGCATATAGCTAATGTTATAAGGAGTAACTTAGACTACTTTTAATTAAACAAAGAATAAGGGTTCCGTGCAAAAATCTTAAAACCATTAAAATTGAAAACAAAACACGATTAAAATAGGGAAGTAATATTTTTATAATTATTTCACGTTGATGAAGTTTGCGGGGCACAGCTAGTTCTACAATATGACCCCTTGAGAATAATCTATAAAAAACAAGGTAACGTTGTAATTAATGTAGGTACCTAAATCATAGAATTATTATCGGTACCCACACTAATAACAACATAGTGATCATTAATTGGTCTTTGTTCTCCTGCGCCTATATTATTACGCCAGTAATTAAAGTGTACCTTACCTAACAGCGGATATACCGTACCAATTAAGATTCATCCTGCTTACGAAACATCATTTCAATATAGCTAATTGATATTTGTGATCACGGCTCATAATTCCCCTAATAAACCTGCAAGTAATTTCCGTGGTGAATACCCATACTACTAGGTAGGTTATAATGTACCCATTATGGAACACGGATTCTTTTTTTTTAAAAACAACCTCCGTTTTCCTTACTATTTGTGCGTGAGGTTCCAGACAAAACAAACATAAAAATAAGCGTTTATATACATTTTGATGTGTAGGTATTGCTTTTTTGTAGGAAACAGCAGTGTTTTTTTAATTACATACCTATGAAAAAGGGCGGTGGCCCAGTGGTGGTGGCCCCGACTTACGAACAGTAAGTCGTGGGTTCGGACCCAGGCAGGCGCATTACTTTGTGTAATTTATTTCATCACCACTGCTCTCAAAACGGTGAAGGAAAACATCGTGAGGAAACCGGCATGTAGATTATAGCCCATTCCCTCTCTTAGAGAGGAGGCCTGTGTCCCAGCAGTGGGAACATTAATAGGCTGATGATGATGATGATGAAAAAAATCTACATTAGGTTCATAATGATGTACTGAATACGAACCGTTTGCGCGTCGGGCTGTGTCCCTTTCACCCTGTAGGTATATTATAACTAGCTGATGCCCGCGGCTGCGCCCGCCCGCAAATTATATACTAAAACCTTCCTCTTGAATCACTCTATCTATTAAAAAAACCTGCATCAAAATCCGTTGAGTAGTTTAAAAGATCTAAGCATGCCAATGCATGCTTAGATCTTTTAAACTACACAACGGACACAGGAAGGACACGGAAAGGACAGACGTGGCGGGCGACTTTGTTTTATAATATGTATAATAAATGATGGAGGTATAAGGAAGATCCCCCGACCAGACAGACGACGTGTCCGCTGGCTTGCTGCCCGACGACAGTTCTTGTCGGGATTCTGTCTGTATATTTGTGATATTCGCACGGAAAACTGCTGGCACGATGCAGGATCCTGTATGACATGAAGTATGAAGTGTCGTTCGAATGTAGAGTTTAAGATGTCGCCACACCAAAGAGGGATTTTTTTTTATATTAAGGTAGGTTTACATTTAAATATTTTTCTGTATCTATTATTATTGTCATAATGAGCTGAAATGATAGAATCATCAACCATGTTAAAACCTACATAGTAACTTTAAATATACAAAAAAAAAAACATCAACAAAATAATGAAAAGAAAAAGTAATGCATAATTTAAAAAAAGAACATCGTCCATGATGGTAACCGCCAGGTAATTGGCCATCAAGTAGGGCACAAGGCACAAGTTTGCATTCCACGGCCGAGGCGAACGTTCGAAAACAATCCCACGGTCCAATACACATTGATAAACTTGGTGGCGGCGCGGTCCAATTCCCAAATATAGCAGGCTGGACAGTGGACAACGGGGAACTGTACCCTGCCCACAGTAATCGCCTTTAGTTCGTGCAGTTTTAATACAAACTCCGTGACTTAGATATAGCATGGAAAATTTGAATAATTTATACTAAATTAAGAAATTATACCGTGATTGTTTAGAAAAGTAGCTCAATTTGTGGGTGCTCAACGTGCCTCTAACACGGTTTGCAGTAAAGTAAATCCGAAAAAAATATAGTCCAAAAGAAAGTAAGACTCAGACACAGCATTTCGGTTCGCGATGCCAGATTTGATACGGCTCTATACAAAAAACAATCACGAAATTGGACCCATAGCTACTTCAAACATCTACATTTCTAAAATACCAACCTTGTACCGTTCTTGTAACTGCAAAGCAAAGCATTTCATAAGGAACAGTCCCATACGAAGAGCAATTAAATCGTTTGCCGGTAGATTTAGGGCGCACCTCGGCGCAATACATTCCGACCAGCGATACCGGGGAGTCGGCGACTAATGGCTGGAACACACGTGTGCTTTGTGGACCGTTCCACGTTCTATTTTTAAACACAGACTGGAAGAAGAACGAAAACAGTGCTATTAACGGGTTTCGGTAGAACGGGTTAAAGGAATACGTTTTGTTACCGGCCAGGATGAAAATAAAACTACTCTGATGTGGGATGTTCGCACAATGGTCAATGGACAAACTCGACCGTAAATTCTATATTTTAAAGTTATTTTTATGTTCCCACTTCTTATGCCTATGAATTGATTGAACAACCCAATATGCCAAATCTCACACTCCTCAGTTTGCACAGTGCTAAAATAAAGAAGTACAATAGTTCATTTTGATACAAGTGTAGAATGTTTGTTATTGCATTCGACGCGGAATTAACGAGGTGTTTTTAAGCCGAGAACTACAATAACAAATGTCCACGTGTATCAAACGACGATTTTCAATACAATTTTGAAAAAATAAAATAAAATAACGTAAAAGACAATCACCGCCGACTATAGGCATTGAACCAAATTGGACTAAGTATAGGTATAGCTTTATCTGTGGCAATTTTCCAACACCCGCGTGCTGTGCCGCGTGCGGGAATGGCTCATTCCCGCACGCGGCACAGCACGCGGTGTTGGAAAATGAAAAAGATCCACGTGTGTGAAATACATTGCATGTTGAACCTAATCGTAGTGCGATAAGAACCCGTTTTCGAGGAAGTGTATTGAAAAGATTTTTGTTCACTTATTTATATTATTTTACTTAGTACAACAGACTGCAATAAAATATCATTGAAATAACAACACACGTACATTAATATATAATATGTTGTATTGTGTTGTATTTGTAATCATGTATGACAGGCACATTCATAACATTACGTAATTATATAAAAATATTCCTATGTTTTCCTTATTTCCTCTACTTTAAATACAAATGTGCCTACAACCTATCAAGTTTGAGCAGTTGCATTTGTATTTACACCTAGTGCAATAATTCGAAACTAAATACCGTACCTGTCTAATGCCTCTAGCGTATAATCGGATATGCATTCAGGTGATACGCTGAACATACATACTTGCATAGCATGATAATTGAAACACCAACCTTAGTTCATATCGAGATGGGATTCTATGCGTAGTGATGGGCCCCTAAAATGACACCTTCAGCAGAATCATAATACGATAATAATATTAATCACGTTAAAATTATTAGAATGGTTACAGACGCAGTTACCAAATATTATGAATTGTCACTTTGTTATATTAATATTATTATAAAACTGTTATGATTCGGAGGTCATTTTAGACCCCCGAATCGAAACATAGATCTCTTGATACTTTAAGTCGAAACTAATTGAAAAGGTGCTTATAACTTAAACTGTTTATGTAAGAATCTAATCACATAATACTTAACATCATACTTTTATTCCCCGGAGAGTAACCCGAAATTCACCAGTTATGTTAAAGTCCCATGTAATAGGTGCCCAGTGTTGCCATCGGTGGTAAAGTTTGGATGAGGCCAAAATCAAACGGGCACAAGTCCAAACTACAAGCTACTACTGATAAATTCCTGGCGAAAAAACCCCATTACCAATTTACCTGACCTGGGAATCGATCCTAATACTACATGAGCGAACACTGTTCAATAATAGTTACACAAAATGCTGAAAATATAATTTATTTAGATATTTGTATTGATAAAAGAGTACCCATGACATTCACGTTGATGTTATTGCAATCAATCGTGTCAGTAATTTATAACATCATTTAATTATACTGACATCATTTAATTATATTAACTGATATGTAAAATTGTTATCAATTATTTAATATGAATTATGATAACTTTTACTCGCGACTTTGCCCGCGTGGAGGTCGTTAATTATGCCACAGGAACATACTAACGGGATAAAAAATATCCTATTTCCTGACTCAGATCATGGTCTACTTGTGTGTCAAAATTCATCGAAATCTGTTAAGCCATTTAAGTGTTAAAAGCTAACAAACAGATAGATAGAGCTACTTGCGCATTTATAATATCAGTATGGAATATCTATATTTACTTCACGACATTCTCAACGGCACTTACCACAATTACCTTGTTAAGGCGATTAAAGGACCTAAATTAGCAACTCCAATTGTGCATTCATCATGCTAATATATTGCTTGTAGAATTATTTGCCAAAAATCAGAATGATCGTATGTATTTGAGTATGGTTTTACTCGTTAAAAGAAATTTTTAGAGATAAGTTCGTGATTTTTTTTATCGAGTAAAATTAGTTGTATTATGTTTTCAAAACACTATCATACTAGCATAATAATATATCCTGAAGAATATCATATATTTTTCTGGTTTTGTTTGTTGCAGTGAATCATATGCTTTTTTCCATTATAAAACTCGCGTTTAGCTCCTGTAGTCGCCTTAATATCGAAACAGCACTGTGCATGCACTAGAGGCAAACAATATATTGTTGAACTGCAAACAGAATACTTGGACAGACAAAGGCGAGGTCTGAGTTTTAATCATTCATTTTCTCTCTCACATTATGCAGGAACGAATTCTCGCATTCCTCACAAACTAAAGAGCCAACCAGCCAACATTTTTCATTAACAGCGAGCATCCAGTGTAAACGTTTTTTTATTCGACGCCGCACACAACATGTGCAGATCTTGATTACTTTTAATTAGCTTTGTACCTTTTGCTGAAGATCTAGGATTTTGTTTGGCTAGAAATAATTAGAGTATGAAGAAGAACCTATATTGCTATGTTGCTTGCAGTTCTAGTTAGGACAACAATTTATTTGAAAACTCGCTATCTGTTTAATTAGTAAGTATTCTAATTGGATTATTAGAGACTTACCTTTTGCAGCACGAATCTAAAATCCATGTATTTATTAAAAAATGTAATGTTTGGAGATCAAATAATATTGTTCATGAGCCACTTACAATTTGGATTAAGACCTCAAAGAACTGAAAAAACACACATAAATAAACATAGCCTATAATCCCTATGTAAGGCAGACTTCCTGAAAAATTGTATCAAATTCGCCAAAAAAGATTAGTACTTGATAGGAAACAAGTTTAGCGTTACAAAACGTTCATTAGCTTGATTAATATTACATCAACAGCCAATGACAGTCGAATCATTGAAACTAATCTGTATTATCGAGTAACGATCTCATGCACAAACAACACTTCGTGAGCTATGATGGATACATCTCCCTGGAGGCAATGTATTATTCATATAGGCGTAATAAATCACGTTTGTAGTACATCCCCGTAGATTTCCTATTATTCCCTTTTCGAAATCTGAAGTCCATTAGAAGGAATGAGTCAAAGAGGGTCCCTACGCGAAGGTGAGACCGTGCGTGATACGCATATATGCGATTTATTTGCACTTTGACACCCTACTCGATGTAAATTGTAAAATAAAGTACTTTGATGTTGTGCAGCAGTAGCTTTTCTTCACTTACGAATGTCTTAACAGAAATTGAACATCATACTACAGTGCAATTTAATCCAGCTTTGTTCGTACAAATATCTTTATCCGTTTTCCGCTACCATTTTCCCCTGTTAGACTGACTATACATTAGAACTATACTAAGCAAATGGAGAGCATTATGGTTTTCACCAATAAAACTGCAGTCAAGAGCTGTCAGTGTCTTTAGGCCCAGACTCCACCAAAGCGGAGATGTGCAAAGCGGAGAGCACAGGCAATGTGCACCGCTCACTGCACACCGCTCGCAACACGCCGCCGCTCCCCCGTCGTCTCGTCTCCGCTTCGGTGGAGTCCGGCTTATTATGGAATATTAGCAGTTTAGCACTGACCGCTCTTGAACGTGGTTTTGATGTGCTCATCACGTCATTTTTTGCGGTAAACTGCTGAAGTTCACCCTAAACAATATGTCTCAAATGATACTATAGTTGGATTGTGTCTAACGAGATAAATAAAAAAAATAAACTAAATAAAAATAAACTTTACAGCCATACACAATGTAAATGCCAACAGAGTCATTGACATTGCACATACGCATTACGTGGTATTAGGATAATAGTATAATGATTATACATTATTAGCAAACACGTAAGGATAGAAGATATCTTGCAAGCTGTCACTGCATAGTATTTATCATAATTTTCAACCCACCATATTTACGTAAACTAAACATAGTTGCAACTATTACGTACTCGTAAACATAACTCACCTCGTCAGGCACATGAGCGTAATATTCTGCTGTGAGTGCATCCATACAATGTTACTAAGAGAAAATGCTCAATACGAAATCTAATATTGGAATATTATCCTCCATTGCAACACTTAGTTCCTAGCAATGCAAAATAAATGGTGCTTTCTCCATTGTTATTACAGCCATTTGCCCTGCGGCAAGTCGCGAGCGGGCAATGAGCTGCTATCAACGACTCTTTTGTTATTCGTGTAGGTAATAATAACCAGGTATGTACGAATTACGTGTCTCTATTGAAGATAATGATGCATTCATGATGTTAAATTACTTAATAGTTAGCATAGCAAACATTAAAAGATAGATTATGTAGTGAGTTAGTCGATGAATATAAGCACACAAAAAGTTCTGAATTTGTATGGAAACTTTGGAAACTATGTAATCATCTTTGTGTTAAGAATGAATAACCCTGCGTCTTGATTGTTAAGGCTTAGCGATCGAACCCTGAAAAAAATGTCCTTCGTAACGCGTTATATGCGTATCTGAGAATGGTTACAGAACTAATCTAATTACAAGTAATTCTCGTAGATAATCAGTCCACGGTCTGCGACGAATCAGATCTCAAGGCGTTTTTCCTCCAATATGCCTCAAATAACAAAGAAGAAACACGTAACTGAAATGTAAACGAAATTGAAGTTTATACGCTGTGTTCTAAAGTCACGAAATGAATATCGGCTTACCGAATCGTCCCCAGTACGTGTGAACACAAAACTTTGTACAGAATCGTACGAGGGGAAACAATAAAATTCACGGGTCGCTGGCACTCTTGTCGGGAGTCGGGGAAGCTCGGCTCCCGATCGTGGCGATAAATCTGATCGTAAGCCGACCGATCCCGACACTTCCGATAGTGCAGTTTCGATCTTGAACAAACGTAACTACACTTGACAATGACCCCTAACGCTTTGCCTCGCGTTTGCGACGCAAACACGTACTAAATTGTTTACGCTTTACGCGACGGGGAACAGAACTGTAATAAATAGTCGCTTCGTAGAACTCGCTTAGATTTCCTGTAGTAGTAAGTTACTCTGCTAACATAAATCACATCTAGATTAGGAAACTATGTTTCGTTCATACAAACTAGAAGATTAAACCAGTAGAGAAACTTACACTGCACGACATTTGCGTCACCGTCTTGTAAAAAAAAAACTCAGGCATCAAAATCTGTTCATTGCTTATTTTTTTTCGTCATTTTGCCACGTGTGTTATGCTTATGACGAAGTAAATGTGTTTCATAATGAAACGACGTATGTGATATAGTGCAAGTAACAACACATGTTGCAGCTTTATATACGGCGGGTTGTTCTATTATTATTAATGGTACATGCTGAAATAACTTATGCACGAGATTTTAGTAATCCGGCAGATTTAGCTAAAGGATTAAATTCATGTGGTTCTTCTGTATCTTTTAATTAATAAACAGAAGGTGGTACATAAACTGTACTTTAACCATGTTATTAAATCCAGAGCTGGATACACTTCGCCATTATAAGCACATTTGTTTCAACTATCGCTGAGTTAAAGCCATTATTAAGCTGAATATGCGCCATTAGCTTCCGAAATTATCCGTATTTATAGGATAACTGTGGATATTCTGCTTTTTCATTTTCCAATACGTGAATGTGTTTCAATTTCTGTTTCAGCTACAGATTTGTTTGATGAACCGTAATGAAACGAAAAATACCGCACATAATGTTGGATGCAAACTCACATCATTACTCCATCATATGGAAATCGTTTGACCTAAATAGGTTTTGATAAATGTCAACACACTCAGCGAACTCTCATCATAATAAAAATGCAGATAAAAAGTGTTCAGTCATCGGTGTTCAGTAAATCGTGAGAGAAAACCAAACAAATATCCTTCGCGCGAAAATGGGTCGCTTTCCAATTGACAACACATGATTAATGGATACCCAAGTTCGCATAAATCACGCGGATGTTGTGGTATCAAATCTGAAGATATTACCGACGTTCTCCGTTTCGTAAACGAGAAACGCTTAACAAACTACGTACATATGTAACGCGTAAGTAATGTAAATTTTAATGATGTATTTGTAACATCTTATCTTTTTCACAATCTACTGAATTTTGGGTCAGTGGGACGTGTTAGGGGCAGATTTTGTAATGTAGGTATTCTTTAAAGTAACTAACGTCCTATACGTGTAAGATCTTTTCTAACTACCTCATTTAGAAAAATACTTACACTATAAACAAGTACAAGTGATTAATTGAGTAATAGTACATTATGATATAAGTGCAGTAAGTTGAAAATTACAGCCGAGGCGATAGACCTAGCGAGACCCTTTACGAGCAAATGTGTTAGAAAAAGTAATTACTTATGATACGAATTTTATCCTCTAGTTTAGTAATTGCTTGAAGTTAGAACTGTCAAAGTTAGAATTCTTAGCTTAGCTTTCTTTGACGGTCCATAATTCGTTTAAATTCTTGTCTATTGCATAAAAATGTTTGCTTACCATAATTACTTAGGTACACTGAAGAAATTACTTTAAATGGGGACCGATTTTTATGAAAAAAAGATATGTCTACCTATTACAAACAAAATTATTGTAGTATCGTGTCCTGTTGCCCAATATGTTAGACTCTCCTTTGTGTAACCGGTTCACGTGCTGTTCACATTGAATTTTTCCAAGTACAGCTTTCCTTCTCGCTGACAACATGATATTAAAAGCCAAACCAGATCCTTGCTTTGTCACCAAACTCGTGTCAAAGCCAACAGCTTTAGACACGACATCAGACACAATAACACCGTGACCAGAAGCCGAGATACGCAAGCAAAGGAACATAAAATGAGCACCTCTGTCGAGTCGGTCGTGTTATTGGATTGATCCGAGGATCCCGCTACAAAGGCCCAATTACGAGGGGATGGCACAACTACAAGGTCGATCAGTCGACTGACTGCCCGTCCGTTCAGTAATGACTCTACCCGGATTTAGCGTCCTTATACGCTAAACTCTGGGACTATGTTTTCCTTAAACGCACACATGCATGAGGGACACGTGCCTTTTAAAATAATGGTGTGTAGACTATAACAAAACGCTTACGTAACATTGACTTTATATAATTAGTCAGTCAATGAAATCAAGACAATAACAAGAAATTATCGTTTACATTTGCTGAGTTGTTATTTTATGGCATGCTTTCTACTGAAATGTTTGATAAACAGATATCGCGCTCACAAACACACTGACCGTGACTTTATTCTCAGTACCGCCTATACAACATTCACCAATAGGGATATACAAACGTTGTATGATCATCTCAATCGGTTCTCCGGCACGCTTCATTGTCCATTACAAGTACAAAGAATTCATTGATTATTGCGAAATGAAGACTGCAATGCATCGCTATACCAAGCTCCTATTGTCTATTTTCTGGGTAAGTGTACGAGCTTCGTGTAACCACAAACGAACCCCGTTCATCTTCCAACCGTCATGGCGTTACACAATGCTTCTAGAAAAAATTACAGTAGGTAATGGATGTCCACCGTATTGAGCAAACTAAAGGTAGTAATATTTCAAGTGATTGTACGTGACCAATCGTAGCCACGGCCTCTTTTAATTATGCATGGGACGACGTGATTATGACTATAATTGAATGCGCAACGATTACAGGTAAAAAGATCTAATAGAAGGTTCTTCATAATGCAATAATGTCACAATTGACAGTATCGTAGTCCAGAAGAGCAATGTCAGGACAAAATATGTAGACATATGGATTGGTTTCGATAAGGGTGTGTCAATTGTCCCGTCAACGGATGATTGCTGAATTGCGCTGATTTAATTGACCAGTTGCATGATGATATTAGTAAATAAACGACTTATTTTTAATGCGAAAGTCTGTGAGGATGGTTGTTACTCTTTCACTCAAAAACTACGGAACGGATTTGGATGAAATTTGGCACACAGATAGATTATTACAACCTTGATTAACACATAAGATACTTCTAATCCCGGTAGTATAATCCCCTGGGGCAATTACCCAACAACACGCGAGCGAAGCCGCGGTCAAGAACTAGTTATTTTATTAAAAGTGTTTCAATCAAAATACGTCCTTAAATGCGCACTAAAATAATATCCCTCAGTATTTCTGAAAATTTCATAAATCATCATAACAACGTGTAACAAGAGAGCATGTAAAACAAGTTCCCATTAAAATATTTCCACGTTAGTATTTTCACGACACAATGTTATATATATTGTTAATGCTATTTCGTTCCGTACAATGTCTCTTCCTACATTTAACCCTGCGACTGCGTAGTACTCAGCGATAACCTAATATTCATAACAGACGGTACGGTGAAGCTAGGAGCACAAGGTCTCCACCGGGTCAATTACTAATCAACTCAAGGAACGGTCGCTCTCAGACACTAATGTCCAATTATTCCAATTAACTCTTGACCAAAACATTTTTGTTCGAACCCTTTATAAGTCACCGGCCATTTCGACATCTATAGGCGTGAGGTTTAATGTTATTATTTATTATGAAAATAAAAGTAAATGAGGTGATTTATAGTATTTTTTTTTATTTTATTAACAAGTATTTATAATTGAGGTTGGCATACCTTGTAGTGAAAAACGTCGTTTAAAAGTGTAGTGAGTTGGACCCCGCCACCATTCCCTTCGAACCTAACTGGTCCAAGTCAGGGTGCCACAAGTGGCGAACTCGTTTTGAACTAAAAAATAAACGCCTACTAGCTTATAAATAATAACAGTATAATAAAGTCTAAAAGTGATCATTCCGAGTTATCATTGACGCTTTTATTACTGGTTCGATGGAAAGAAAAACCCCAATCCCATACCACAAAAAGAGACTTATCAACCGGAAAATCTAGGAACTTTTTTACGCCGACAACCTCTTAGTGTGATATATTTTTGGATAGATTCTTTGTTTGCGAGGTTAACGCTGATCCGGGCTTAATCGTGCGAGATGTTCATCCCGTTTTACTGTCATTATCGATCATTTACTTCTCTTTATGTCGAGTTATGGCATCGATGCTTCCTTTTGCGTATTACCTATAGTTATTACATTACTTAGATTATACACTCGAGAGCAATGAATCCGGGTCACTTAAAGAATCCTAAAAATCTCGGAAACTAAAAATGCTAGGTTAATGCAATAAATTATATTTAATAGACAATGTAATACTCCTTAAATGAAGGTATTAAAACTTCTTAGTTATTGTATAGTTATATCATAAAAAAATCAAATTTGAAAAAGGGCCACTTTCGAAGATGGAACTACGAAATTACAGCATTTGGTTTTGCTTTTGTTTGTAATCTGTCATTTATGTGGGTACATAAACCATGTTGATAGTGCTCTATATTCATTATTCAAGCTGAAATTATGTCGCTTACGCCTGAAGAATGCACCAGAATACTTACAATGCTGGAAACCGGCCGGAGTCAGCGCGATACAGCCAGGACTGTCGGTGTGTCGCTGTCAACAGTACAAAGAGTTCTCCGACGTTACGAAGAAACTGGTTCTAACCTACTCAGACCAGGAACGGGCAGAACCAGGTGTACCACAGCACGAGAAGACCGATACTTGGTGAACACCATGCTTCGAAATCGCTTTCTCACAGGAACTGAACTCACAAATCAGTTTCGACGCCTCGGAGGAAGTAACCCAAGTGCATGGACAGTACGACGTCGGCTTGCTGAATCTAACTTAAAACCCCTTAGACCTGCAAACGGCCCTAAACTGGAGCGTGGGCATCGTATTTCAAGACTAAGATATGCCCAGAGTCAGCCAGGTCAAAAGTTATGTTCTCCGACGAATCAAAATTTATGCTCTACAAGCACGATGGAAGACACAGAGTGTATCGAAGACCAGGGGAAAGATTCAAGCAAGCATGCATCGAATAAAAAGTAGCCTACGGTGGTGGGTCTGTACTTGTGTGGGCCGGAATTTCTTCTGAAAGTCGCACAGAGCTGGTGATCATAGAAAACGGCTCTTTAACTAGCGTAAGATATGTGGAAGAAATCCTCAATGATCACGTTGGTCCATTTATGGTCAATTTAGGTGAGGATGCTATATTTATGCATGACAATGCCCGACCTCATACAGGTAGGATTGTGAATGACCACCTTCAAGAGATGAACATTACTCGTATGGAGTGGCCAGCGCGCAGCCCGGATATCAACCCGATCGAGCATGCTTGGGACGAGCTAGGCAGATGCGTAAAACAACGAAACCCTCCCCCAATCACGCTTCGTGAGCTCAAAATTGCTCTCACAGAGGAATGGGAGAATATTCCCCAAAATCGTATAAGGAACTTGGTGTACAGCATGCCAAACCGCGTAAACGCAGTAATGGAAGCACGAGGAGGCAATACGAAGTATTAAAATTCAAGAAAATCGTAATAAAGTTCAAAAATTTCATGTTTCCTATTTTTGTTTTAAGGAGAGATCAGCAGTTTTTTTCTTTATGTAATTTTGTGTTAATAAAATGTATGGTGACTCATATTTTTTTTACTTTCATTTAAGGAGTATTACATTGTCTATTAAATACAATTTATTGCATTAACCTATCATTTTTAGTTTCCGAGATTTTTAACATTCTTTAAGTGACCCGGATTCATTGCTCTCGAGTGTATTTACTAGATAATTTCCTTATAGTTTCCCTTTTACGATAAAACTAATGCTGATTGTAATTGTGAATAGGCATGTGTACTTAAGGTATGCTAAGCTGACATTAGTGCTCTACCGGGTTTAACCTGTTTCAGAATGCGATCTACAAAGAAAAGATCTCATGATTGAGATATTTCTAGCCTTTGTCTGTATCTAAGTTTTAGTCATGTGTCATGTCAGTTCACTGTGTGCATATTTTACTCCTACCGACTCGATACCTAACAAGGGAATTAAGCTACAAAGGCATGCGTACCACCAACCAGCACTAGGCCCGCGTGGTGGATTACATGTAGCCCATTCCCTCTCATAGAGAGGAGGCCTGTGTCCCAGCAGTGGGAACATTAAAGGCTGATTATGCTATGCCTATGCATACGATCGTAAGCATCTTTTTACATAGCCAAAATGCACGTAGATTCGAGTTAAGAAAAACACTTCATGGATCAGCACAGAAAACAAACATAAAAAGAAACCTTTACAAAGACAACGAACCAGCAAGCGTTCTCTTTTGTAACCAATATAGAGCTTAGTACATACTAGCAACAGGAGCACTGGGCCACGTGCGCGGTTGTACCCGCCGCTTTCCACGGGCTGCTGTGTCGTGACTCTGTGATTACTTCGCCCCACATAACTACACTACTACACTTAGGTAAACTTAGTATTTTACCTTCTTGTTCCTTACTTAGTTCCTATACGTAATGGTTTTTGTAAAGTGAACCGTAAATGGAATTTTCCAGTAAAAAAAACACCCTTTAGCTTAAATAATATTTGTATTTTAGGGCACTAAAACTTAAGGTCTGCCTTTGTTTCTTCAAATATCAAAACGTATGAATCCTTGACATTTCAAGTTATCTGTGAGTCAAGTCAACAGCTCACCATAATATTGAAAGTTGAAAAAGGGCGAGGTCACATGCGCTCGGCGCGACCTGTCGATGTTACTGTCAACACTATTCTAGCTAGCAGTAGGTAGGTACCTACTACAGTCATCAGTCAACACATCAATTGCCGGGATACGGTTGAACCAAACCAGTCGTAGTACTCGACAGCCGACAACCTGAGTTGTTTCTTCGTACTTCGAGTCTCTATCGCGCGCGCCAGTCACCGCTGAGACGTCCATTCGTACGAGCGTACGGCGCGCGCGCACTTCATAAGCACCGAATTCGAATTTCTAATCGTGACGCAAAGAGTGTTGTGACTTGTGCCAATTCGTGACAGTGTATCGATACCATCTGTGTTACCAATACAGAATTAGCGAAATAATAATGACGTGAAGTGACAGATATGTGATTGTTCGATACTAGTATGGAAGACGTTTACATTTTTATGGTAAGGAAGTATGTTTTTTTATAATTATTTTATGGGTTCGTTGACATTGTTAGTGAGCATACTAAATTCGCAATGCATTTTTTTTTTGTTTTAAAGTATGCACACTTCGATTATTCATACAAAGTTAAATAAACAAATGGGGTATTCACGTTAATTTGGTTTAGTATTAATTCTTATTAGTAATGCTTCTTTTTATTAAAGTAAAAAAAAAAAAAAAAACAAAAAAAAAACAAGTATCCTTAAGAAAGCTACAAAAAGAACAAACGAAATACCAATGACATTGTTATTCCTCATTAGTATTTCGCATTACGTTCAAATACTTAGTACGCAATAAATTATATCGTAAAAAAAAAAACCCATTTGAAAAAACCCATAGTTGGAAAACTATAAAATCCAGTTCTTGATGTCCATTACATTTCCAAGTAATTAAAAATTGCACATAGCAAGCCACGCTTCTCTAGTTTCATAATTGTTTAATTTAACAACAAGCGATATTGAAACTGGAATAAGTAGACTGAATCAGCATAAAGGCGTAACCGCGTAACATCGAGAGTCGTCTCACCTCTCGCACATAGCAGCTATTGCCATATGGACTCGATGCATATTAATGTGAACCGCATAACAACTCCTTGCCTCCAACAATGTGGTTACGACACTTCCTGGTACGAGCCACAGCCGGAGCTGCAGGAAACAACACGACAAACAAGTCAACGGATATTATTTCGAGTCAAAAGCACCTAAACGTGACTTAAAAAGCAATCCCTTGAATACATAATTAAATAACATCGCTTGATTAATCTTTGTAGGTCGACACCGTAAAGAATTCAACCACTATTTACATCGAAGTCAAAACAAGAACATGCTTAGTCACTTTAATATCAAGACTCATATAAATTACGAAGTTATGTTGTAGAAAACTTAACTTCTCGGCCAAACAAGGACACATATGTTTCCAGACAATCATGACGCTGTACTCAAACTTGATATTGTTAAATTCCGTCATTAATATTCATTTTGCGCCATGGCCTTGCTGATCCAAAACTCAATTCCCATACATTTGACAGTTGCGAAAGTATTGTTTGAATTGAAGCAAGCTTACGAAGTAAACAATTAAAATTATTTGATAATGTCGTCGTACGTAAAATGGACCTACGAGTACACAAAGGTTCGACGGAATTTCGGAAGGCAGCCAATCTTCCAGACGGTGCCAGCACGAATGCTGGACTCTATTAACCCTAACAAAGAAGATCAAAAGCAATATATGCTTCGAAATCCCGTGCATCGTGAGGCACAAGCAACATACTCAGCTTCTGAACATGAAACGAACACGGCACTCTTAAAAACTAAGGAACAAAACGTAAATCACACAGAAGGTGGCTGGCCGCGAGAAGTCAACCCTTACAACGAAGATCATGTTCAACGACATCGCCGCAGAATTATGCACGAAGATAATTACATACAATCCTTACTAAACATGTCAACATCGTTGTTTCACTATGCAGACCAAAACAATGCCATTGAAATGTATCAAACATATTATGATACCATGGCGGAACAGGAACCAGTAGAGAAGTATGGTATCCGAATAGCCAACGTGTTTCGAGATGAAAGTCTGAGACCTATATCATGCGTCAATTGGACAAATGAAAAAAACGCTAAGCTGGCAGTTGCTTACTGCTTTAAGACTTGCATGCCAGAACCGGCATTAAACAAAATAAACGATTGTTATTTATGGGATGTACATAGACAAACAAAACCAGTGTACAAACTAAAACCCGAATACCCGTGCTGGCAACTAGCGTGCTCCCCCACCACCCCTGAATTGTTAAAATGCGGACTTGAAAAAGGTATTGCTAATGTATTCGATGTCCGTGTGGGCATAAAAGCTGTGTCGTCTAGTTCTGTCTACAATTCGCATCGTGAAGGAATAACATCAATACTGTACATTCATTCGCGCACGAACTCTGAATTCTTTACTGGGTCTTCTGATGGGCAGTGTCTGTGGTGGGATTTACGCGATCTCTCAAAACCCCTAGATCGCTTGCCAATGTCAATCAGGCTTTCACCATCACAAAAACCAAATCTAAGTAATGCAGAAGGTGTCAGCACATTAGAATTTGATTATGGCTTGCCCACAAAATTCCTATGTGGAACAGAGACGGGTTTAGTAATTAACGCAAACCGTATGGGAAGAACCCATTCTGATATTTTAGTGTCATATTGGAAAGCACATGATGGATCAGTACTAGCAGTACAAAGAAGTCCTTGTACGTTTAGAATGTTTCTTACGTGCGGCGACTATACAGTTAAAGTGTGGAGCGAGGAAGTTCGCACAGAACCCATCATCGTAACGAGACCATATAAGAAACCTGTGACCGATGCCGCTTGGGCTCCGTTAAGATTTTCTTCCTATATGTCGGTATGTGCCGGCGGAATCTTTTATTTCTGGGACTTTCTGCGTAGATTTAAGGAGCCAGTCGTAACTCTACAGGTTTCTAAGTATGGACTTACAAGAATGACTCCTCATCCAGAAGGTGAATTAGTTGCTGTTGGGGACTGCAAAGGAGCGTTGTATCTTATGACTTTGACAGAAAATATGGCGATACCGGGAAATCGCGATAAGTTACTGATGAGTAAAATTTATGAACGTGAGACCAGACGAGAACATATCTTAGACAATCGCTTAAAAGAAATCCGGCTAAAAGCAAGAGCTGAGGGAGAAGCGGCTGCTGCTGCTGCTGCTGCCGCTAGCGAAGTACCTGATGAGGGCCCTGATGATGAAGACTGGGAGCATGCACTTGTGGAAGAAGCTTATTTTAGAGTTGTTTGGGAAGAGATGGAAAAATTGGAAATTATTCCCGAAACCGATCGTACTGAATAACAAACGAGATATTCGTTGCTCTATTTCAACTGTTAAATAAATAAATAAATCTAATTAGTTCGTAATTTACGAAGCCGTTTAATTATCCTAACAATTATTATTTCAAGGACGGCATATTACTTCCTCCAAACTTATAAAGATACTGCTGACTGTTTAATAACAAAAACGTCTACAACTAACGTTAGGTGATAATCAACAGTTATAATTTACGAGTAATAGCTCAGATTATAATAAGTCTATACTCGCGATCTTTAATATTTTTTCCATAAATAGTTGTTGAGTTTTATCTGTTTATAATCCCACCACACCTGCCCTAACAATAAATGAAGAAAATGAATTACCTCACGATACTAGTTACCGATAAAGTTTGTTGAATGTTTGTAAAATGTCACAACCTTTGTGGAATAACTGATTCGCGTGTTATTGTAGTGAGTCCACGGCTAGCTTGCAGCAACAGCTACATGGGACAGCAATATGTAAATAATAGTTGAGCACATGATGACGAAGTGATTTTACCTTTGAGGGTTGACCATAATTAGATTTAGATTCAAGTTTTTTTGAGTTGTCGGTGTAGCAATTCCCCTCATACTCATTACGTTTCCATTTGCTATGTCCTCTAGTTAGACCTTCTTCCAATATACTTTCTTCAATTTCTTCGTCTTTTACTCTTTGCCTCTTGCTGGTAATGCAAGTAGTGCAGTATCTTAGTTATCTCCACTTGTTAACTTATAATACTGCTTTGTCTTGTCTCTAGATTATTTTTATTTGAGTTAAACATTAGCGTTGGGGCTACATCATTTAAACGCTCGGAAGTCGGAAAACAATTTTCAACATTTTATCCATGACATGACTTCATGAGTAATGAGCATGTAATGTACAGAGCGACCGTCCCGGATGTTTGGTACAGTCGAGAAGCCCGCATGTCTCCCGACAGATCCGGCGACTAGGCAGCAGGGGCCATGACCGCCGATTTGTACAAAAAGACAACTCTAACGTGAACCGCCAGATTTCAATAGAGATGCCCCTTTGTAAACATGTCTGATGAATTAATAAGAGAGGTGGGGGAGGTCTCATTAGAGTGGTAGCGTAAATTACTCGAGGCTCGTGAGTTGCGTGAATACTAAAGTGCGTCACCGGCAACTTTCACCGCGGCGAGGTACTCTACTCCGGCGCAGTCGGCGGTGCACGCACGCACGCCTCGATTCCATTCAATGTGCTTATTTACTTCTATTTACTTTTCAAATTTACCTGTTCATGTTAAAATACACAAAGAGGCTAATTCCAAATGATACAAACAACTTCGCATCTGATTAGGAACAGAGCTCTCACAAAATCTCTTGAAGAAACTTTCAAGCTCACAATTTCATTAAGAACTCCGGACACTTAATATGCTTTATACTCCATTTAGCAAACCAGTTTCCCAAAGCACATCATAATAAAATGCTAATTAGTAATTAGCTAATCCGAGCAATTAATGACGTAAGGACGTATGAACTTTTAACTTTTAGCTAATCTAAAGCTCGGAGGAAGATTTACGAGGAATGTGATCATAAAGTAGCTCCACCGATGTAGGTTAATGTATACTACACCAGATGTAGTACCTTCTAATAGTAATCTACATTTTAATGTACCTATAAATTATACCTGTGCATATCTAAATAATAACAAGGATACTCACTTCTGATGTAAACTACACTGCTATAGGTAGTTTATTAAGCTGTATTGAAATTCAATCGATTAGATTGGTCTGTTTGTTTTGCTTGTGCAATTTATTTATTTAGTACTAGCGGACGTCACGCGGTTTCACCCGCGTAGTTCCCGTTCCCGTGGGAGTACGGGGATAACATGTATGTAATGCCTATATTAAAAAAGTTAAGACGTGGCTTTCTAATGGTAAAAGAATTTTTGAAATCGGCGCAGTAGTTTTTGAGTTTAATCATTAGAAACATTCACACAAAAATACAAATCTTTCCTCTTTATAATATTAGTGTAGAAAACTTTATGCACAAGTAAAAAACCGGCCAAGAGCGAGTCGGACTCGCGCACCAAGGGTTCCGTCCAAATTTTTTGAAGGAAAAACTTAACTTTGCTGTTCGATTCCCAGAAACGGGTATTGCACCAACCGCAAATAATAAGTTTGTAATAGTAAAACCGTTTTTTTTTATCAAACTACATTAGCTGTAAGACATTGCTTCTCGCCGATAAGGGTTCCCTTTTTTACCTTTTGAGGTACGGAACCCTAAAAACAACTGCACAAAGGCGTATTTAATGCCTTGGGCATTTTCTGCCAGTCTAACTTAGTTAGAATTGTATAAACCTGAATATAGTATAGGTAATATTATCAGGAGATCGATTCGAAAAGTAAAAGCTTTTGATGAAATCACTCGGTTTGATACCTATTAATCAGCATTTTGAAACAAGCCTTTGCGTTTCCGAATTTATTTATAATATACTTTTTATCATAATAATAGACAGAAAGAAAATGAAATTTCATATTTTCTCTTGATATCAGCAAATAGGACCTATTCCAGAGCACATAAAGTACTAATAAGCTAGCACGAAGGTAACAGCTGGCCGTACCAAGTACCTACCTACCTAGTGTACCTAGTAATGCCTAGTTTAAGCCAAGTCGTGCTCGCAGCCATTAGTAGCATCTAGTGTTTCATAACCTTAGCTTAGTCAGACGTGATTATTAGATACGAACGAGCGTTCGTAAATACATTGGTAACACGCAAATGAAGCAGATATGGTATTTACCTTGATATTTATGATATCATAAAGATTAATTTAATATGGATGAGAATAAACCATGTCTGTTTCTAGATTATAAGATTCCTAAGATCACATTCATAACATACATACATTTCCACCAAGTATTTCTTGTTATATTCTTAGTTTGGTTGACTCTTATTTACTTATTTATTTAAACTTCATGTACAATAGTGGTACATAGGCGGACTTAATACCACAAGGCATTCTCTACCAGTCAACCTTTGGATTAAATAGGAAAACATAGTGAAAAGGTACAAAAAATGTCTAAAAAACTAAGTTCTTGTAAATGAGAATTTATAAACTTCTATTGATACTAATGCACATTATATACAGACAAAATAAAATAAAAAATATAATATAAATATAAAATAATATACTAATACTTATAAAATATACTGATAAAATACCAAAAAATAAAAATAAAATAACGAGAAACCTAATAATTATTATTATGACTAGACTTTAAATTAAGAGCTGTTAGTTACGAACTCTTCTCGTGACCAGTCTAGGTAACCTATTTCTTGGCCAAAGAATCAACATTTCCAACCTACAACGTGGTAAAGCTGCCAGTCTTCTGGTCACTGTCCCCGTTGACATGATGCTGAAGAACTTTTTTGGAGCCGTTTAATTCATTTTTGCTTTTGATACTGATGCTATTTCAGGTCTAAATAGTAAATAATTTATTTATGACAAAGTTAATAAAGGTTTACTTAGAAATACTTAAGGGGCTGTCAACATCAAAATGCGCACACACTGTCTATTTGTATCGGAGTAAACGAGAGCGCGTGAGTTACTGGTTACAGGTTTTAGAAGAAAATAATGAAAAAATATTGAAACAAAAAAGTGTGAATTATTTGTGAAATATGACTCGTTAGCGGTTTAGGTATGAATATGTTGACTTCATGTTTTTAATTACAGACACATACGTCCAAAAAATAAAGACATAGAACCGTCTAATGAGGATTTTAAGACCACTCTTTGCAATTATTTTCTATCGAGCCGATTTCGTCCAATTATGTATCGAGTCCGTCCACGGTCTTTGAAATATGATGAATATTAACATTTTTTTTTTGATGTGCTAGAACAAATCATATTTCTTAAAAAAAACTGCTTAAATAACATAGGTGTTGTCAGCCCCTTAATCCTTATCTAAACCCTTAAGGGTTAGACAGCGGTGTACTTGTAGTACACCAAAAACTTGCCAGCTATGTTGAGTTCCATTTAATAGGGGGCAAGCCTCTTGCCATCAACCAGGTCTCGGTTTTCGAGGAGGGATGCTTCTGAGAAATCTCTGATGCCATGTTAAAACTCAATAACATGCTGCTGAATCGAACCCAAGCTTTATACTCGTAGATATACCACATAAGTATCCAGGTCTTGTTAATCTTCTGTAGGTACTATACTACTACTATGACATGGAGGCTTCCAACTCAAACAAACCTGTTCATTTTAATCTGTAGTCAAATCTCATGTCATACGTATAATTGCTGGCTTTTGTTATTTCCGACAGCCAATCACCGCAGCTAACGTGCGATTTGACATTAGATTAACAGATTAAATAAATGTACTTAATTGGTCTTTCAGAAACCGGTTATTAGTCTCACGTTTTCTTAAAGTATTGACTACAAAAACATAACATGACACGTACACTTCAACCAATTTATCCTTGCAGGCGGGAAAACACAGAATTAAAATAAATGTACCAAGTTTAACATAGCGATACATTTTTCTTGTCAAGCAACGCCACCTTCAACTGCAAACTTAAAGTGGTCGCACTGTCTCCCCCTTAGGATTATACAAAGATGTCACTTATAATAGCACACCCGATTTTGCTAGTTAAGTATGTATAACATGAGGCTAGCCGGTTGTCATCAAAGGCACCAATCTAATCTCCGTGGCTGTAACTGAAAAAAAAACCTGATAGAAAAACCCAATAACACTAAGATTATTAACTACAATCAGTACGGTCTACTATTGTTCTTTTATAAGTCAAAAAATCCTGGCAATCGCACGCGATCCTAATCGTTTTTGGAGCAGATTACGACTCTGCCATATGGTCAGTCGAATAATACTAAAAGAATATCTAGCTAGACCTATTTTTGGATTTACGACGCCTATAACCAACACGTGTGGTCCTTTTTCATTTGGATGGAAGTTCACTCACTCTCTGTCAGTTCATTTACTTACACGCACTTTGCTGTATATATTATTATATACCTGTCTACATTTATAAGTGCCTAGTAAGTTCTGCACGCACGCAAGAAAACTAAAAGAAAGGCTGACACGCGATCGTGACTTACTTCATACATTGTTACATCAATTCTTCGACCTTCTCTCACCTTACCTAAAATAGTCTAATAACCCTGAAAATTGTGTTTTTCAAGTTACTAATTTCAGTAGTTACTTAAAAGTAAAAGGACTTTTCAAACCATGACTTTAAGCTTTAACATGACATTACACCTGTAATCTCCGAAGGCTTAGGCAGAGATGTAGGTACAGTCGTGGTGTTTTCCGCCTGATCAGTTAATTTTTTTTTCGCTTAAACCATGCGGGGGTGCAGCCACGCCCCCTTAAAGTTTACTCCTATTAGGAAAGCGTCAACTTTGGCGCGCAAAATAACCGTAACTCTCGTTTGGCGTGCGTCGTCAGTGCGCTCGGCCGATCGGTATCTCTTCATTCATTATTTCTATACAAAGTCAACGGGGCGGGGCTAGAAAGCGTTTCTATGTTGTAAGTGCAAGCAAAAATTTGCTTAGTGGTGATCAGGCGGGAGTGTCCTCGATAGTACCCAATAGTACACCACATTTCGCCAGTTATGTTTCAAGTCCCATGTAGTAAATTGCCACCAACCGAGCACAAATGAAGACTCCGTGGCTGCTACTGGGAAATTCAAAAAAAAAAATACTAACCCGACCCGATAATCGAGCCCAGTACCTCATGCTCAGCAGTCGCGACTGCAACCACTAGACTAACGAGGAAGTCCCTTAAGCTTTACTTGTTGGATATTATGCCTTATTTATAGCATCATAATGTTCTTGTTATAATTACGTTTAACACACATATTCCCTATCTTGTTGGCAGCCGTATAGTTAATTCCACATAACATAACATTCCACGTTCGCAGTACTATCTAAACCGCAGCTATTTATTACCCAAGCCTTATCAAACATTCAGACATATTGATCTGGGCAATCAAATTAGAAAGTGGTTGATTTATCACGAACCGAATATCGATTCATATCGGTAGAAAGACTTCATCAAGTCGGCATAATCTTGGATCTCTATGTAATATACAATAGGTACGGTACATATAATGTGAATTCAGTCCACAGCGTCTGTTTGAAAGTGTTAATCTCTAAAACTGCTGAACTGATTTGATTCCAGCTCACCAATAGTTCATAGTTAAATAGGTAAATAAGCTGAGCCAAAGAACTCTGATAATTGATTTTTCCATGAGAAATTTCACAGCAGCAACCCGGATTCTGGATTGTGCTCGGTTGATGGCAAATAGCTCGCCCCCTATTACATATGAGACACCTCTGTATAACCCTTCGAGGATTACAAGCGTAACGTTATGTTGTACTGAGCCAAGACCAAGAGTCTAGGCTACAAGCAAACCAATTTCGTAGACAAACAAACAAGTAATTAAATAAGCACACAGCACATAAATATTATCCTAGAACCAAAAATTCGAAGACATGTCATCACATCGTCATCAGCCCGGAATCACCCACTGTTGGGACGGCTACCAATCCGTACTGGGTCCGTGTGGTAGATTATAGCCCATTCCCTCTCATAGAGAGGAGGCCTGTGTCCCAGCAGTGGGAACATTAATAGGCTGATGATGATGCCATAAATATTATAAACACGTGGAGTGTGGGAGGAGCCTCGTTCAGTCGGTTATCGAATGCCAATGTCAACTGATTTGCAAACCCGTCGTACTGTTACACCGATACAGACGGTCGAACGCACGGACGGACCAGGGTTGCTAGATCGAGTTTCCGAATTTTCCCCATATTCATTTTTTTTCCCCGAAACGGTGGATTATGCAAGTTTTTCTCAATTCTGTTTTTCGAACAGGAAATTAAACAATCGGGAGAGATATAAACTATCTTCATTCACAATTGTATCGAAATTCCCGTTCCCGTTCACGCACGACACGATGCAATCAGCGTTTTTTACGCAAGTTATTATTAAAAATTATAAAAGAGAAAATTGATGTCTCTTGATATCCTTATTTTTACACGTGTGCCCAAAAAAAGTGTGTTATGTTTTCAGGGTTCATGTTTTAGTGTTATTTTGTCTATCCTTTGCGGAAATTT
The DNA here is from genome assembly GCA_963853795.1 of Xestia rhomboidea. Classification (NCBI taxonomy): domain Eukaryota; kingdom Metazoa; phylum Arthropoda; class Insecta; order Lepidoptera; family Noctuidae; genus Xestia; species Xestia rhomboidea. The sequence goes on along the minus strand of OY970763.1, from coordinate 10,631,344 downwards.
CTCTCGGGATTTAATTTTCCCAACTTAAATAACGTTGGGAAAATTAATTAGAACGATGTTTTTTCCCAAAAAAGGGGAAAATTCCTCAATAAACCAACACTGGAACGGACGGACGAGATCGTCTGACCCACATCCCAACCGAACAATATAATTGAGCCACAGATTTTTTACTAAACAGGACATTGGCCGAACACTAATAATACTACATGACTCACCAGTGTCCGACCAACGCAACGTTAAAAGGATTTCATTATGTGATGGCCGTTTAAAAGAAGTTTTGTACAAGGAATTAATGCGAGTTTTTATTCTCCGATGTGCAGTTGCAAAACGTGAATGAACTCATTAATACTGGTGACGGCCATAAATAATTTTATAGATAAAAAATAATAAAGGACTATTGTGATGGGCTTGATAATAATGACTCTTCGTAAGTATAGTGTTGGGTGCCTTATTATAATTCACTTACTCTATTTGATTGACAACTGCCCCGTTGGTCTGCTCAGTGTGGGTTCGATTCCTGGACCAAACAAAGCGTTATTGGGTTTTTCTATTAGGAATTTCTTAGAAGCAGCCCGAACTTGGAAGTTGGCGATGTGATGCCTTAAATACCTCCTTGGAAAGCACGATAAGTCGTTGTTGGTCATGCGCCTGATATCCTCCGGTCGTGTCGGATTGCCGTCCTATCGGACAACGAGACTTAGGATTAGGACTTATACATCGGCGACTTCGTCGTAGGATTATGTCCCATAAGATTGACCGCTTTGGCCGAAAACGGTCGGAAGCTATATTTTCGGTTTTTAATACCTTGTTTAGTAAGCTAAGTGAGTCAGTGAGTTTTCTTTCAACGTCAAAAGTTGGCGTACGAATGTGACTGTTCATGTTTTCATGTTTATATTCGGGACAATGAAGTATTGATCAGAATTAATAACTGACATTGTTACTGGTATCATATCCAATAATATATCACTTGGTATAAGTAACCGTTAACGAAACTCGTTCAGATCGGCAGTATTTTTTTAACATAATTAAAACAAAGCCAACTTGAAGCAAATATTCTGTCATTCGGCTCGGTACAATCCGAGGTAAACCGAGCGGCTTTTTACCGAACAGGCACCATTTTGCCTCCTGACTGTGCCGAATCATGCCGACCCGAACAACTACGCCTAACAGGAAATTGCCAATGTCATTTGCCATATACCCACTAAAAAACAGATTACTGACAAAGAAGCTTCGAACGTGTCGTAAAAATATGAGAGCTATCTAAAACCGGTTAGCCGTAATGATCGCTCTCATATAGTTGCTTTAGATGTAGTCATTGCGAACATTACATATTTAATACGTCATAGTTAGAGAATCCAATCCCGCATCAAAATCGCGGTCCCGCAAGCCTGCGGGATTAAGATCATCAATCCCGCGGATCCCGCGGGATTTGCGGGATTGATTTTAATTATTATTATTTTTGTTTCATGTAATTTAAAGAAAGAGAATACACACAAACATTTTTAATTATTCTTATCAACATAAAGCAAAGTTATCACTTATATTATAAATTAAATATAATGATGTTTAAAACAATACAATATTCACAATATTTCACGTTTCATATTTAGATTTTTATTTGAAATAGAACATATTCATTGGTTTTAGAGGCATTTAAAATCAGCTTATTTTTTCTGAAAATACTTTCGAAGAAATGATAAAGTATCTAACGTTTCATCTTTTAGATTTGATCTTATCTTGTTGCATAAATAGCCAGCGGCGGAAAAAGCACGCTCGGCTTCCACACTTGTAGGCGGAATTGACTTTACATAAGTATAAACAGCTTCCAAATACTTCCCCCTATTCCCTCCACATTCAAAAAGTGTCATCTCATGTTTCAATATCAAATCAGTTGAATTATCTCGAGTGGGTACACGCACAGCAGCTCTAGAGACTCTAGACTCTGCCACCCATTCAGTACGGAGACTGCGCTCTAATTCTTCTTCTAGTGTATGTGAAGGCAGATTCGATAAAGGCATGTCTTCTTCACTGTCATCATCTTGCTGGTTTTCAGTTTCAGGTTGCACGTCTGACATCAGTCTCTCAATTAAACACTTCATTTCAGTTCTTAGCGTAGCTTTACTTGGATAAAAGAATGGATTGTCCTCTACACTTGCAGACCTTGAATCAATTTTGAAATTGATGTTGCATCCTCGCGGCATAAGACGTTTACAGCGAGCTTCACTGGCTCTAAAGCTTGTTCAATATGAGTCAAAGTCATATATGTTCTTCGTCTGTGAATGAAAATGAAGATGATGTCAGTTTAAGGTCAATAAGTGCTTTAGATATGCAATGTTTGACTTCGTTGAACCTCGACAACATTGATGCGAGACTGCTCCAGCGCGTTCGGCAATCTAAAATAAGCTGCAATTCTTTGCCAAACTCTGCTTTGATATATTGTTGCAGCAGATCATTTTTTACAGGAGATTTTGAACTAAAAACCTTGACAATTTTTTTCACTTTTTGAATAAGTTCTCTGTATTGTGGTAGCAACTCTTCTGCTTGGATTTCTTCCTCTGCCGAAAAATTACCTTGCTCGTCGTTATCATCTTCACTTTCATTATCACTCTCATTATCTGGTCTGTTTCCGAGTACTTCAGCTTGCATTTCTTCTTCTTGTTGTTCTTGTCTCTTATTGTACAGAACTTCAAGTACAGCGAGTTGCAATCCATGTGCGAAGCATAATTGGTGGTGCGCTGATAATAATCTGCCAACTTTCTTCATGACGGCTGCACCATTGGTTGTCGCTGCGATCACATCTAGATTTAGGTCAATTTTAAAATCCTGGAGTTTTTTTTCAAGTGCAGTTACACAGGCTTCTGCAGGAAAACGTCCTTCAATTCTTACTAGCCCCAGGTTCCAAATGTTCGCAGTCGCAGCTCCACCGGTAAATAAGTGAAGATTTAAATTCAAATAGCGGCGATTTCTTAAAGATGTCCACTCATCAAAAGTTAGTGTGAAACGTTTTTGCAATTTTTTCAGTGTTTCAAGTTCGCCGATAGTTTTCTTTCGAATGGATGCTCCGTAGGCCATCACCATAGTTTGTATCGTGCTGGCAGAAGAAGGCAATTTGTGGCCTTCCGATTCAAATAATTCGCGCAAATCAATTGACGTGATGAATTTTGAGAATGGGATTCCATCTTTTGCTACCATTCTGCACACTCTTTCTTCCATAGAAACTTTTTTTTCGAGTGGGAAATAATCTGTTAATTTCTTTCTTTTCGGTGAGACTGACACTGCCGAAGTTGAAGCAAATTCGTCTGAACGTGAAGTAGTTGAACTAAACGAGCCAATTTGGCTTACGCTGCTCGTTTCCATTCCCGGTGCTGGATTTTCAATGCTACTGCTGACGCTATCAACCAAGTTCAAATTCATGTTATGCTTTGTTCGCAAGTGGGTGTGAAGGCCTTTAGTAGAGCGAGCAGAGATTTTTATTATAGCAGGACATAACTTACATTTAGCGGTTGATCCATTTTCTGCTCTTAAAAAATGTTTCCATACTTCACTCGAGCTTTTATACTCTTTATAAACTAAATTGACACTCATTTTTAATAATGAATTGTATTTTTTCACTCGTAACGTGCTCTTAGCACTTTGATAACTTGATAATAAAAAATAATAGTCTTGTCGTACGTTACGTAACCTTTTTACATCACAAGTAAGACGCAAATGACGCAATAACATTATTTGACACTTGACCGCGCGCAAAGGTAAATCCCCGTGCGCCGTAGGGGAATCCCCAGTCATAGAGTACTGGAACTGACATTGATTACGTTCCGTTCCGATAATAGTTCCGATCATCGTCTGACTGAGCCTATTTTTCTTACTTTTTTTCAATCCCGCGATCCCGCATGAGTAATCCCGCATTTTTGATCCCGCAAAAAAGGTGCGGGATACCGCATTAGCGGGATCCAGCGTTTGCGGGATTGGATTCCCTAGTCATAGTGAAAGTTAATAGGTTTTGCGTGAACGGAATCTATCCGGTGAGTAACTTGAATTAAACGTAAGCCACGAATTAAGAACATTTTATTTTTCCCACTTTTGGGCAAAGGCTTCCCTCTACTTCTTCCATCTTCGCGAGCCTGCACGTCCTTCTACCAGTTTGGATGGATCCAATCCAGTTCATCCATCCATCTTCTTCTTAAACACATTTCTTTTACTGTCATTAAAGATTTTAAAGTTACGACTTACCGTTTTATTTAATGTTTGTCTTAAACATTACGAGCGATGTCACAACAATGAAACTAAATCTGTGGTTTTGTATTACACATAAAGGCAGAATATTCAAATTCAAGCGACATTACTTGTTTCTCACAAAAGTGATGTCATGAATACAGTTGCGGTGATATTTTCACTGGTCTTACTCGTTTCTACGTACATTATCAATACCTGGAACTGTATTAAATTGTATTTATTCATAACTAGTAGGTCTATAGTGTTCCTGAGGTCATCACTACTCATCCAAAATAAGTTATTTATTTCTTTTGTTTTAATCACTGCGAAAAGTTGACATCACCAGATGAGTTAAGTGACAGTAGGTTACTAGACACAACACCCGGAGACCTGGAGATCCTCACTTTTCCATGGAAAAAAAAGGAACTTTACACTCCTCATATCTCATGGGTCCAAACAACATTTATGTTTTATACCTAAGCCGTAAGATATGATTGCCAAGGCTTCCATAGAAACTCTTACCCCTATTCAACCTCTTTAGGGGATGAATGGTCAAAAATGCTTCCATAATGCTTACCTTCTTTAATATGAAAACTCTTGAACAAAAACTAAGACGCAGCAGCTAAGGCAGTGCGTTTCTATCAGTGAATAAATGAATGAATTTAGTATTTTTATAATGTACTTTGATAGTAAACCACTCTGCTACCGAAACCAACGTTACCTCAAAAGAATTAGAGAGAGATAGAGATATTTCTTGACGGCATGTAAAGCCAAGTCAGAGGCCGGTGGCATAAAAACTCTGACACCAGGTTAGGCACCAGCATCCAGTAAATTGTTTGCCGATGTCACCATTACTTATGTCCCCACTTACTGTTCCATGTAGTAGGCCGGCTCATGTCACAGTTCCCAATACCTTTCAAGCACTTACGGGAAGTACTATCGAGGACACTCCCGCCTGATCACCACTAAGCTAATTTTTGCGTGCTCTTACAACATAGAAACGCTCTATAGCCCCGCCCCGTTGACTTTGTATAAAAATAATGAATCAAAAGATACAGATTGCCCGAGCGCACTGACGACGCACGCCAAACGAGAGTTATTGTTATTTTGCGCGCCAAAATTGACGCTTTCCTAATAGGCCTTAACTTTAAGGGGGCGTGGTTGCGCCTCCGCTTGATTTAAGCGAAAAAAAAATTAACTGATCAGGCGGAAAAGACCACGACTGTACATACCTAGTGCATTCTATTAAGTAGACATAAGCAACTTTGGTAGCCCACTACAACAACAAGCCGTTTGTCATTCCGTGAAAGTTGTGAGCGCTGACTTGAGAAAATGTTAATAAGACGCACGTAGGCGTCGATGTAGCAACACCTCACTACTTATGGCACATAATTAGCTATGAATTTCACACATTACTGCTATCTACTCCTTACTTTAAGTAAAGAGAACTGTTTCACTGCTTTTGCTACTGGTATCTAAGCTTTTAGGTGTGAAAGCTTCGACGTTGTATTACTTTACATAAAGGTTTTATTGTTACAACGTATCCTCTCCAGAAAAACATTGTTTAGTTATTACCCGACTGCGATGATGTCAAAAGGAAGGGTAATGATTTTAGCAGTCTATGTATGTGTGTATGTATGTAAGTATATGTTATGTATGTATGTTCCTCCGTAGCGCCTAAACTTTTCATTCGATTTTGATGAATAACGTGTCAATCGATTCGTTATTATGGCCCGGGTAACATGGCTACATTTTAACTGACTTCAACAATCAAAAGGAGGAGTCGATTTTACCTTGTCAACCCCGAATTCAATTAGAGCGAACACAAAATCTTGTTTTTCTCATAGTTTTTTTAAGAATTATGTCGCTCGGGAATGAGCTCTGCTGTGGCACAAGCATATCTAGGTTTAGGGCACGTTATAAGTATTAACATACCATACGCTAGGTCGTCGGCGTTTTTATTAGTCTTTAACATGACGCTCGCCTTCAACGGTGAACGCTTTTAAACTACGTGACCTTGATCTTCAAGAAGCTTCTCATCTCTAGTATCGGCACAATGCCTGCCCCCAGCATACAATGAATTCGCGAACTCTACCAATTGATTCACCTTGCGAGAGCCCTACCAATACCCAAACTAGAAACTGTGATAATCAGTTCCCGCTGCTGGGACGCTGTCCCCTCTCCATGATCTCTCACAAAGACGAAGTCTGCATCAACGATAAATTTTTTGCACTCTTTAACCAACCTCTTCTCTCTCTCTTCCACAGTCACGATGAGTAGCGGTGTGCGATGAGTTGCGCGGCGCTGGTGGCGGTGGCGGTGCTGCTGACGTGTGCGTGTGCGCAGCTGCGGCCCGCCGACGCGCCACTCGCCATCAACGACACACGTGAGTGAGTCCCGGATTATTACTGCCACCTTTTAATGGTGACTGTACACTCTCGTCTGAGAGTTCCCTCTGTGTCTCGAGAGATGATAAGGCACGGAGGGCAAGCAAGGAACACCGAGGCTACACAAACGCTTCACGACCGCGCCCTGACTCGGAGTGTCTTGGCGAGAGTATACAGCCACCTTTAGAGTTAGTGGATACGAGGAGGCGAGGAAGCACCCCCCATAATTTAGTAATTAAGTCACCAGTTGACAAAGGGGTAAGCTTTTAGAAGGGCGTGTCTGGTCCAAAAGTGTGAGTAAAGAATTAAAGACCTTATAATTGCTACGACCGCATGCAAGTTCTAATATGACTAGGGATGCTGTGGCCTGTGGTTCAAGGTTACCTAAACGATAATGGAAAATTAGTGAGATCCCTTCTCATTCTATCCCATATCGATACTTTGTGTAGTTAATATCATCATCCTGAAAAGACGAGATGATTTTGAACACTCCTATAAAAATATCCACCCCGATCTTCCACTTTTCATAGGCGGCAATAGGGAAAGCTAAAAACATTTTAATCACGTGGCGTTACAATTTATTTATCAAAGATATTACTTTTTAAGATAAAAGAGCCAGCCGATCTTACCTTTTCGTAAATTAGTAATGGGAAGGCCTCCATCATTATCCAATTTCTAATTCTAGACATCCATCCTTTAGACCTTTAAATAATAACACCGAAATGAAATATGAACTAAGGACTAACCCCCGGTATCCATTAATCACTTCAGAATTAATGAACCTAAAATACTAACGAACGATGTAGATACTAAGTTTATAGATTTATTTATAGCATACAAAGTTTAGAGACGACGCCCGTTTATTTAACAATCAATCATGGTTAAAATCATTCCAATATTAATTTCTGACAAATATAATGTGTGTCATTACAAAACAATCTTTAATTTTAGTTTATTCCTCTTTTAGAATCAATAAAACGCTGATCGTGAGCTTAACGAACTTGTCTACATACTTCTCTATACATATTTCAAAGCGCCTTGAAGCGAAATGTGTGGAACGTTAACCTGATTTAATCCTTGATATTTCGCTAAGGTATTGGAATCGGATCCGGTAAGTACCCACGGTTTTCAATAGATAAGCAATATTTCAAAATTAAAGCTTTTATTTTCTTGCTAGCTGCGCTTATTTCATCGAGCTCGTACAAGACCTTCATTTTTATGTACACTAACAAGGGCTACGTAACTTGAAGGTATCATTGGAAATATTTCGAATTTCTATGTTAATATAATACCTACCATGTTTGGGCGTAATGTATTCATGGCGATGCACGACGCGCATTCGACTGCTTGATTTAAACGCAGATTGGTGAATGTAAAATTTCACCTTACCTACCACGGCACCACCACACAAAGTCTGGTGTTGCCGTCAAAAATATTTATAATTTATGTCGGTAGGGGGTCAAACCGCACGCTGACCGAAAAACGTCAAATGACCAGACCAGCAGATACGGAACTTATGTAAAAGAACATTAATTTTTGGTTACGTTGAAAAGTAGGACTTATAAACGCATTAATTTGCATAATATGTATAAAATGAGTTTACGAGCGGTTTACTTAAAATATATAGTAGAACATTAAAAAGTTTTCCGCTTGCTTTGGAGCAAATGAAACAAAGCTCGTCAGCGTCTAAATGTCAAGCTTTAAAGCTCGCTCTTGGCATAAAGTTCAGAGCCTTACTGCTTATTGGTACATTATACGAAAGCAACTTACAGTACGGGTTCACTTAATTCCCCGTTTCTGAAGCAATGACTTTGGAAATCGATTTATATTCAACTTCAGTGATTTGGATCGTATTTCGATGCTTTCCAAAGGGAAAGCGCGCGCAATATGCGATTAGTGCGCTGTTCAATTAACGGGACCAACCGGACGAGTAGACGCATTACTGTGTTTTGTTTACTCCGCGTTCAGCATTACGTGCATAATACAGCTCCCGTGCACTGCGCTGCGTGATAGGTAATTTCTGGCGATCGCCACTTTGGTGTTACCAATTATCGAGTAGTTTGATGTTTGTCCTATTTGTCAATTGGCGGTATTTCGGGATTATAGACTACCAGTGTTAAAGTACTGATATTAAGTTTCTTCAAAATGATGTTGCCCTTTGTTTATGTTACCGAGAAAAAGGTTACTTTATACTTCGATATAAGTACTAACTTCGAAGTATACAGTAACGTAAAGTAAATTCGGCATCGTGTGGGAGTTCCTAGGAAGGCCAAGAGGCACTGGCGTAGTTATTGTGAAAGCTGAATTGAAAATAAAAAATGTGCAAGTTATAAAAGATAGAGTAAAGCTTATTTTCGCTGAACAAAGCATACAGGCAGTTCTGGCGCAGCTTCGGAGGACATAAATCACTGAGTTGATTGAAAGCAGACAGTTTGAAGAAGAATTATTCTGTTACGTTACGTGTATCCTGATTGACTTTAGGAGATAGTCGAATTCAAATGCCATGTAGAAAGGCCGGACATTGATATAGCTTCAATATTTAAGAGTTTCTCAATATGTAAACAATATTGACGAATCCATTTGTTACGATCCATCAAATTACCGGTTGATGCTTTATTTATTTTGGAGTATGATTGATCACTGTATTCATTTAGCTGATCAATTTCATTGACTTTCTGTAGTGAAATGTCAAATACTTTTACATTTATTTCACCGTTTATTTTAATCATCATTCTTTCAACAAATCAGCCTTTTTCTTTAACTATTTTTTAATTTTTAATGACCATCGTCATGAGTTCATGACCTTAGTATTAGCAATATTGTAAAAAAATGTGCAAAAAAATTTGGTGTAGGACTGTAGGTACATAAAGTGTATTCTATTTATCTATCTATCTATCTAGAAATCGTGCTAGGAGCGTTACCAGCAGGCCCAGCCAAGTTGCAAACGATTTGTATCGATTCTCTTTCTACAATCGTAAACGTTAAGTCACGTGGTCAAACAAGCGAATAGAAACTTCGTAGGCAAGTTTACATCGGTTAAGATGATAGAATGAAATGTATTCGTTTCTACAATAGTGTTCGCCACATCCCATATAAATGGTAGCCAACTTACAGTTTTGACTGAACTTAAAAGTTTCTATTCGTTTGTTTCGACAACGTGTCTTAACGTTGAAATGATGTCATTCCCATACATTTGGTTAGTTTTCTATTAGTGTTAACGATTGTAGATTGTCAACTTGGCTAAGCCCACAGGTTGGAAATCACACTGCTTTTCTTTACGGAAATGTTTTCTCGATGGAGGCTTGGGTGCAGCCTGCAGACTACTCAAGCACAATTAGCGTGAAAGATATGAGAACATTGACACCAGCGCAACAGTTGCACTGTGCGTTAGAAAATAGAAATCTTGTTTTCTTGTAGAGTTTTAGTTCTCATCGACTATTTGCATCACAATGTTTGGAAAGTTAAGAACTATTAATGTCATCCAGCCTCTATAAATAAATTGGAATGATGTCATTTTTGCTTCGATTGCCTGTAATTGAGTGGTTCGATCGTGTGAGAAATGTTGGACGTATGACATTTGTGGAAGCTAAAAAGAATCGCTTTGTGTAAGTCTGATGTGTCTTTGACTTTGTTTTAATTACACAATTAAATGTCGTTACCGTGATTGTTATTAATTTTAAAGAGTACTCATATTAGGAATGTTTCAGTAAAAATGAGTCAAATTGATAGAAAGTAATAGTTATTTACAAAATCATTTGAGTTTTATTAAGTAGGTACTATCGCGTGTTTTAGGTACTATCGTGTCATGATTATTTGAGTAAAAGGTGTAAATTGTTCGTGTTTAATACGATGATTACAGTTGTAAGTAGAAGTAGGTTTAGGAGAAAGCGATGTAAGTATTCTTAATTCTTAGCTTAGCGGAGAAACTAGGTTTAATTACCTGTGTCTGATTGCCTATTGACGCACTTAGGACCATGTTCCAATCAATTTTAACGGCGGATTAGACATATCACAATATACGGTCTTATTCAAAAAGGAAGTTTGGTTTTATTTGTAGGTTTGAGCCATCTATATGTATATTTGTGAATTTTACATTTTACCTACAAGTTAAAATTCAGTTTTTTTTTATACAGGACAATTTTAAGTTAGTTGTCAATTTTAAGGTTAGAAATACAAAAACTAGCACGAAGGTATAGTGATACTCCGGGGCTGCGGGACTATTCGAAAGAGATACCGTGGCCCCGGAACATAAAGGGCGATGAAGGAACATGGATGGGTTTTAGTCATGAAAAGTCTGACACTCCCTCCTGCTCCGCCCAGAGCGGGAGGAGTCATTTGATGATTTCCCATCCAAAAAAAAAAAAAAAGGTATAGTAATACTAAAACGAATAGTAGCTTTTTACCTAATACACGTCTTGCCTCCTGAGGCAGGTTTTCAAAAAACAAGTACATCCCGATTATAAAATCCTGATCCTGGTTATAAAATATTGGAATTGCGGCCTTAACTTTCAGCTACCGTCAAAAACTTCGTCATCTTGTAGTCAAGCTTTTCAATAAAGTTTTTCTTTCAAAACTATCTGAGTTTTTGTTTTACTTTGGTACTCGAAGCCCCAATCTCTCCTAAAAAGTCAAACTGATATTCAGATTTTACTATATGGAAACATTTTTTTTCCGTATAAAGTAAACTTTGGAATGTTAGAAATTATAACGTGCTCAAATAATAACCTGATACCTGATGCAGACAATGATGCCATTTAACATTCATTTCACATTCCAGTCTTGAAAAAACGAGTAAGTTTTTAAAACTGGTAACATATTGGCAAATAATTACCTACTTTACTTCAGGAATATTGGATTACCTTAGCTTATCATTAAGCCTCTCCCAAGCTGCTCCATAACTTCCAGTCCTCTGCCTTCCGCAGCCAGTCTGACCTAACCACCTTTTTTACGGTCATCGGGAATATTTTGATAACATAAAATCCAGACTCCGTGGCTGAGAGAAATTCCTGATGGAAAAACTTGATAAAAATTTGCCCGACCCGGGAATCGAACCCAGGATCTTAAGCTCAGCAACCGCGTTTGCGACCACTAAATTAAACTTCGCTCAACTTTACCTATGGTAAGCTAATGATGACCTCAATGTAAACCTCGGTGCACTTTTTTTCCAACGTTATAATTAAATGAACCAACATACATGACGAGCAAAAAGTCTATTACATAACTTATGCAGTTAGTAGTGCTCCACTGATTCTTCGCACAAAAAGGCTTTCTAAGTACCTAATATAGACCGAGTTATTTATTAAGCGATATAACTCCACTGGCTGCAGCGAAATAATATCATCTGCGAACGATGCATTTTCCATCCAAGACATCGGGTCGGTTTCTATGTCTAAGCGGATAAATAAATAGGTAAATATCACTGGATATTATACACAATGCCATCTAGTGCCACACTTAGCAACGACGCTTGTGTGGTGAACACCAGATAGTTGATATACTAAATAGATACTTTTTGTTTGTAAATATATACTTATTATAAATGTAATCATCCATGACTCGGAAACATGGTTCGTGGTCATCACACAGACATTTGTTCCTACCGGGATTCGAACCCGGGACCCTAAGAACGTAAGGCAGCCTCACTACCGCTGCGTCATTCGGGTCATCAAATACCATAATATGCGGATGCAGCTGAATACCAGTATTTTACATGGAGTCGACAGTTGGTCTTCTGACTTCTCGAAACGACTGCCAAAGCTCTACGAATGACAGCCGGGTCCAACTGTTTAAGGTTCTTACCGAGTCAAGGAGTAGTTTCAGAATGTAGGTGCGGGTGGCTATTCATCCACTGACCGACCTTTGCGGATAGCCACGAACCCCGCCGGTAGTTTCAAAACTTGATAAATGTTTAATATCCAGTATTATTTTCAGGCTGTGGATCGGAATGCGTCCGCTGCGCCGCAGACGGGTGCGTCAAATGCGCTCGATTGCTGGTATGGCCGGGAGGAACCTGTGCTCACGACTGTCCTGCCGGCAGCCGCGAGGCTTGGGCCCATGATGACCACCTCATGGGCCGGGTGTGCTACCCGGCGCAGACCTATAACGAGGTAAGTCAAACTTCTTTTGGTCACAATTACTTATTGATCCATGTGGTACGTACTTATTTGTGTATCTACATCCTGTGTTATGTTGTAGATCTGTTGCACTTCCAAGAATTCAACTGGAACTCAGACTGCACGAAACGTGGCGGAAACTTGAACCTATTGCCTAGTGGCATTCCAATTAATCTATCGCTACAGTAATCAATCTTTTACATGAATCGTTATATTTTATAAACGTAAACCAAATACTACTACTATATTAGTCGTAAATGGGCATACCTAGATTAGTCTCATACATCAATATGTAGGTAGGGTGTGTTATGTGTATTAGCCTAATTTATCAAATGCCAGAACACGAAAGTTCAACGTCTTATAGATTAAAACGCTATGATGCAACGGCTTTGATGCGCGGTACAGATGTTCTCCACGGTGGCTACATACTCGTACATCTAAAATTCTAAATCATTTTAAATGGTATCCCAATGATGATTCTGCACTCAAAACTTTTATGACGGCTGTTAAACCGGCAAAAATAGTTTAATGGCATTTATTTAAAGGTGGTCTATAAAGTTTAATCTCAGGTGTGTTGGTTTAGCTTAGTTTAGATAAGTTGTATTTGAATAAAGCTTGGAAGTTAATTACAGTTTTAGCTTTGCAAAGCTTTGGTATTATAAACTTGACTAGGTGATTTTCTCTGCCCTTCTCAAACGAGTACGTATATACCAGTTACCTACATAAGCGAACAATGTTATTCTAAATAAATAAACGGCTCTATTGTAGTAGCAGGTGCTATTACGTTACTCCTCAGTGGCGTCAATTGAAAATAACCACTAGTAAATAGCAGGGCTTGGCGAATACGCTACTTGTAGCTTCGGTCGCCAACATTGGATCGTGTTTCATTGAATGAAATCAGAGGGTGCCATTTGGTGAGATTCAGTTAAAAATCATCTAGTTGTATATCTCACTAGCGGACGTCTCGCGGTTTCACCCGCGTAGTTCCCGTTCCCGTGGGAGTGCGGGGATAAAATATAGCCTATGTTACTCAGTAAAGACGTGGCTTTCTGATGGTGAAAGAATTTTTTAAATCAGCGCAGTAGTTTTGAGTTTATTCATTACAAACATACACACACATACACACAAAAATTCAAATCTTTCGTCTTTACAATATTGGTGTAGAAGTGCCATATTAAACATGGCATAAATTCAGTGGTAAAATAAAATTTCAATTTACATTCACAATTTCAAATACTTGTTTCGCGGAAAGAAATAATAACGATTTTCAATTACAACCGGATATCCCTTAATTGGCAAAGTGGTTGTAATAGCTGCTTTCATTGGCTCTACGACTGCTACCACTTTACTCTGATAATTTCGACCAAGCAACAACGAGATTAATGCAATCTATGGTTCCATAGGAGGTTTTTTATTGTTAATCCTTTTTTTTCTTGTGGAAATACTCAATGGATGTCCTCCGCAGTGGGAACTGTCCTACCCCTGGGCAAACTCCTCCACTCACCTCCCCCACTTCTACTTTTCTCGATGTTGCACCATCGATGTTGTCGTTCTTCTCGCCACAAAAAGGTATAGATTTTTATTTTGAATAGTTATTTCATCTTCGAGGAACATCAAACATCTTAGAAAAACGTCACCTTCCTGCAATTTTCCCAAATATGTTTGGGGAAACTTAAAAGGATGATCGTGAAAAATGAGAGCATCAATTATTTTGAAGCCATTCGTTTCACTAACTGATGCCACTGCACTGTCATTTCACTTGTCATTCGCTAGTAAATGATGAAGAATCCAACGCGTGCAGGCTTTGACTTGGGCATGTATAGTCGGTAGCCTCCTACGTATACCCATGATGACCTCGCCCCATTACTTCCAATCTGAAAAGGTCCCAACTCAACCATTAGCAAATTGTTAGTGTGAGGGATCAAGTAGACAATCGAACGTCGTCGACTTACCTGTTTTATGCCGATGTCGTGATCACGATTTTTGGTCGAATCGAGAGTTAATGAAGCAATAAATTTTATCTGGTGCCCTTTTATTGTACAACTATTTTATTGATGAGGGAGGTTTTTATTAGTTGCACTGACTTGTGGTGTACAGGATATTATCTACAAACAGCATTCATACATCATTGAAAGTAACAATTGAGGCTCAGGTATAAGTCCATGACGAGTTACAATAGAACAGACTCGCAGATACGAATACTAGTTTTTTATTAAAAGGAACTTCGTTGAACATTGGCTTCCAATAATGAATTTTGGTGCATGAAGAAATGGTGGCTTATAAAACAGCTTTCTTATTTTCAACACATGTTTTAATGGAAGGGAATCCTTTATCAGCGAGAACAGTATCTCCAGGCTCTAACAAATCAATTATTCCACAATCATTTGTTATGAAGCAATCACTAGAACGCCCTCCGTAGCATTTAGATACAAAATTTATGAAACCACAAGGAGTGCAGCCAACTAAAAACTTTATTGTATAACCATGTTTATAATCTGAGTACATTACATGTGGACTCTTTGTTTAACTGTTGAGGGATATTCGGTTCGATGTGAACTGCAGTATTAAAACACTAATTGTGTTCGCATAGTGAAGTTTATATATGGTTCTGGCATGTTTGGTGGACGGTTAATTTTCAGGGCCATTGAACTTTTTCAATGCAGAGTGTATTGAGTTAAATATACTATAGGTATCTATGGCAGAGTGTAACAAAAACCAGTTGTTTTCAAATATTTTCTTTACTGCGTTTATCTATTTTTTGCGTTTTACACATAAACATGGTTTGAGAGTACTATTCTTTGGAAAGGCCATTTGATTAATTTTCATTTTTGTGGATGTATTGGTACATCCAGAAATGCAACAATGCATTATGATTAGCTAGAATAATCATTTACACTACTAAAATTAATTCTGTTTACTTGTTATAAATGTCAATGTCAAGTAAATAGAGTACAAGATTCGGATTGGCGACGCCAGTCGGCAGCAAAACGTTGTGCACGTTCCCTATAGCCGCTCCATCCTTTTCTGTCGGCATTTAAGACATACTAAAATGTATCTAAGATGTGGTTTGAAAATGATTGTGGATAGCCATGAGAGTAGGGGAAAACCAAGAGAGATGAATACTGAGATGACGACAAATAGAGAAGTAGGAAGAACATGCTGCGCCGACCCCTAATAAAGGAATAGGCCGTGGAAGCAAAGATCTTTACGCGAACTTTAGTGAAGAAATGAAGCATGTACTGTGCGACTTCCTTGGTCTCGTCCGAGTCTTGGTCGCTAAATCGAGCAGACAGGAACAGGAGAATGATGAAGATGGTGAATTAAAAATGTATGTCCTTTTAAACCAGGTGATAGTGGGCGGTGCCTGCGGAGTGGCAGCATGCATAGCTCTAGTGGCAGCTGCAGCGGCGTACGCGCGTTGTCGCAACAAAGCGCGTGCGCAGCCGCAGCCGCTGCCGCAGAGGACGCACCACGACGACGACACAAAACTCCGGGAGTTCCACAAGCAATTGGATTGCTTGCGAGTAAGTTAATAATATTACCAGTTATTGTTCATTTACCTAGAATTTTTAGACATGATTAGGTTCACTATCATAAGCTCGATCAGTCTTTCAGTGTACAGCACAACATTTAAATCACTGGGTCTAGATTTTTGAAACTGTATCCCCTTAACACCACAGGGCATCTCCCCTGTGGCGTTTTCACTTATAATAGGCTCCTTTGAAGTTGTCAGAAATTAGACATGTAAGCATACTTACATCAATTAAACTGAAAAGTAGTATGTTTCGCATCTTTATTTTCTAAGCTCATAGACATTGAATAAATAAATAAAAACACCGCTCAGCAATTATTAAATTGGTGCTGACTCTGAGCGATGCAAACCTAAAATGACTGAAATCTATATCTATACTAATATTATAAAGAGGTAAAATTTGTTTGTATGTAGGGGGTAATCTCCGGAACTTATGATCCAATTCTAAAAAATCACTGCCAGAGAGCTACATTATTCGTGAGTGTTTTAAATAGGCTATAAATTATATTTATATTTTGCATATAAGTCGAGCTATCACAATTTTTGCGGACGAAGTCGCGGGTGAAGTGTTGGTCATAGTTAAAATGGAATTTCTAAAATAACATCGATCTCATTCAAAAACTAAGTACCAAAAACGAGCTTGTAAGAGTAAGAACAACTTTGAAACGCGGCTTCGCATTTGAATATAAATCACAGTCGTTATGTTAAACTCATCAGCGCCAATTAAAAAGTAGTTTACACAAATACAATTCAGATATAATTGCGTTGTAGTAAAGCCTCGACAGATGTTTCTTATGATGTGCAATGGTTTTTCACTCTTGTTTTTTATCTTCCACAGTCTGCATTCTACTTATCAACAGCTCAATGTAAAACAATTGCGGCTACTTTAGTTTTACATGAAATATCTTCTGCATCTTCAAAGAAATAAATTATTCAACCAATCAATTGTAGGTGAAATAAAGTTTGCAGTTACGAAACTTTCAAAAGTGGATGTGGACTTCCGAATCAACAAATGACATAATCACAGTGAGAGACAGAACCAATAAACGATAAAAAGTGAATGAACCTAGTTAGCTTAAGGTGAAGAAATCAAGAGATTTATCAACACCCACATTATGATCCGCACGTTATGTCTTAAGAGCCTACTTTTCTTCTTACATTTCATAATTTGCTCCAGTTGAGGATTACAACCGACGTATCTTGGCATACTAGCTGCGGAATATTGTCAATATAGAACTCAATCAAATGATCTTTTGACACATACAAGCACCTACCTATAAGTCATCAAAGGCCAGGATATTAGTCAACTCTGTACTTAAGCAAGCAATTGATAAGACTTGTTATCATTACAGCCCCACGCTTACACTTTGCTGGCAATCCTGAACCACACACGGAATCAAGTACGCGAGCTTTATCAGCTTGGCAACAATGATGCTGCCATGGCTTACAGGTGTGTTACTTTTTATTATGGAACTTTTATGATGTTACGTATGTTGCCGGGTATAGAAAGGCTTATTGGCACCTTGGGACAAGGCCAGTGGGTTTACATTGTAAGTAGATACTGGGATTAGGGGATGATTTGACTTTGAGCTTTACTCAATACCAAAATCATGCAGTTTTCGGAATTGTTACTACTAATCATGCATGTTATGTGTGATAGGTACATTGTGACTATCAGTTGTGTATCGAATCAAACAGGCTAACTTGAGAATAGAAAGCAGACCATACCGGCTCTACTTCCATCTAGATAAGCATAACATAAACAAAAAGAGGTCTACGTGTGAACATTCTTTTTTAGACCTACCACAGCTTATTTCATAGAATGTATTCACTGCAATACTACCGTATCAAAAGCAAAGGAGTCAACAGACCGATATAAAGAGGTTGCAACACTCCTTTAAAAACATTCCAAGCGAGTTTGTTGACAGAGCTACCAACCTAACCTACAAAAAAACATTCCAAACAGTGCCTCAACAACGCGGTGTTTATTTACGTTAGATACTTGAGATAGGGGTCTAATATTAGCTTCTGTTACAGTTGCATCCTGAGCGATCTGGCCAAGTTGCTGATATTGTTGAACAAGCAGCAGGTGCCAGTGGTCCCGGATGAGTGGCCGCGTCTTGCTAGTTGGGCTGAAAGGTGGGTTCTCTTTCTGCTATTTTGAGCATCAATGACTTAAACTTCTTTAATGTTCTTATATAATGTGTTTTACTTA
This sequence comes from Xestia rhomboidea, assembly GCA_963853795.1. Classification (NCBI taxonomy): domain Eukaryota; kingdom Metazoa; phylum Arthropoda; class Insecta; order Lepidoptera; family Noctuidae; genus Xestia; species Xestia rhomboidea. The sequence goes on along the minus strand of OY970763.1, from coordinate 10,612,885 downwards.
ATGAGATTGATTTTCCAATCTGCTAATTCAACTATCTACAGTCTACAGTTACACCATTCTCAGAGTCGTTGATGGCGAGCGAGATAGAACTGTCCCATTCAAGTCCAGTCTAACCCTTAGATCTTTTATGCCCGGACTATGACTTACCCTATTTACACAATTGTCTCATACTTAGATTGCGATTTTTGTTTCAGAATTCTGAAGCGCTATAGCCGCACGACGATGGGCCCACAGCAAGAAGGCCAGTTAGTTAATTTCCTACCCGCCCCACCGAGCCAGGGCTCCGACTCGGAGACTACTCAGCAGTCCTTCTCAACGTTCAAACCTCCTTCGTACTCCCCCACGTCATATGACAGCAATATCATAGACAAGGAGATGGAGTGCGAGTGGAGTGACGCTGGCAGACCGCCCAGCTATTCGCAAGTAGAAAGAGAAAGAGAGACCATCGTCCTCTCCGACCCATGGGAGAGAAGACCGATTGTAAGAAGAGAAAGCGTCTGGCTAGAAGATGAATTCTTCGAAATGTCGAGGCGGCCTCAAGACGAACTAACCACTGAACTTTAATTGTGTAATATTTTATTTTGATAAGCATTTGGTTCACCATTCCAAGTCTGACAAGTACAAATTACAAGATTACTAATATTTAATATTCTGTAAGTTTGTAGTGGTGCTTTCAACCTTGTAAATAAGTGCCTACCCTGCTCTACTTAGTACTGAATAAAACATAGAAGATTTAAAAAAACTGAATATTTAGAAAAATTCATAAAAAGGAATGAGAATTGAGTAAGTATCTACATAATGGGTGTAAAAAACCTCTTAACGAAGCCGAAAGGCACTTGTTTTCCCTTCATTGCGATCATTTTTTTGTTCTACACCATACCTGGGAACCTTCTAGTTACGGAGATATTGGGGGTCAAAGTTCCAACTTTTTGACAAAATTTTATTGTAAGATTTTTAAACACCTCCACGACCTCTGCACTATTCAATCCATCCATCAGCACAATGTTTTTTGTTGCATTGAATTCTATCACAAAACATGATATTTCATCCCAAAAAAAGGCGTTTGCCAGCAATAATTTTTGGGTAAAGTTACTTAGTTTGATGTACAGAATGCTTGGTTGACGGCCTCGTGATGAGGTTGTTTACACCCTGTATATCGATGATGCAGGCTGCATCATGCAACAAAGTAAATAAAATTGTTTAATTTAAAAAAGTAGCATCTGTGGACGTTTTAAGACCTATCTTAGAGTGAGTCCGGCGCGGCGCCGGATGCGTGCGCCTTTCGGACGTTCCGTTACCTGCGATTTTAACGCCCGGCGCACGTTAAACAGTGAACGCCATCATACAAGTCTTTAGATATCGAAACGCCCGACAGGCGCGCCGTGCGGCGGCGGCGTCTTGCTATGAAATAGGCCTAAGTAACACAGAATTTATATTATGAAACATTACTCAGAAATAACACTATTTTTAGACAGTTTAAAACCAAAGTAGAATGTAAAGTAGTTATCTAGTCTAATAATACATTCAAATTATTTACGGTTGTTTGCAAATTTGATAAAAAAGAATTTGAACGACTGTCTTTTTTTTTTGAGGAATTTCGAAATTGTTAACTTTACGAACATTGTTAGTGAAGTTATTAAGTAAATGTTTCACCACCTGTATAAACTAAGTAGGAAATATGTACCTATGTCTGCGTAAAGTTGCTGTTATCAACAAACAGTATTCTAAGCAATAGAAGAAGTAGGTACCTTTTCTTTAGCTCTCGACCTCGCTTCTTGCTTCTTAGACCCTCAGTGACAAATTGTCATTTTAATAAGAAGTTACGTTTGTACCATGCAGCAACCAATCGAATAAGACAGGGTTAAGTAAGCAATGGTTAGTTAGGGCTGAAGAGAACAACATGACGGTAAACCAGAAAAGGCGAAGTCCGAAAATCGTCAACAATTGCTTGTATTGGGTGTACCTGCCTGTGTAAATAATAAATTAAGAAAGTAACTAACTAAGAATAAGTGCCTAAACTATTGTAATAAAGACAACGAAATACCTATTTGTTAAAATAGTCTAGAGTATTTTTATGATTGTTAAATGAATAAAGATGAATATATTCTTGTTCACGATTTATTTTTATAAACCCATTCCTACCTACTGAACTACGACTACCATACAGACTTTATAACGCGTGTCGAATTCGATATCGAGTGGCAAAAACAAATACTAAAATATAATATTATTTGCACAGCCATAAAAAGTGGGGCTGTTCGCAACATTATAACGTTTCAAAATCAAATATCTGAGCTATGTTAATGATTTTAATCTTCTACCATTTCATGTTTAGTATTTAGTTATTAGCTCATCGTTTCTGTCGCATATTCATTTCATGCAATAACTAAATTAAAAAAAGCGAGCAACCATTTGGTACGGACCACACACACCCATGAACAAGAGAAATAATCCTACAGTAGCGAAATAGTTAGGTGTGTACATACATTATTACGCGGGTAGTACCTATACCGAAAGGGCTAGGTGGTACGGATGTCAGTGACTTCAGGCCAATTGCGGTACTTAGCGCACCAGCACGGTATTCGAGATGGCTGTTCACAACTGCCTTTATGCACAGATAGGCCCTCATTTGTCTGATACGCAGCACGGCTTCCGTCCTGGGCGAGGTACAACGGGGAACTTGCTTCACCTGATGTCACAGTTGGTACCAGCTATTGACGCTGGGCTTCAGGTTGACGTAGCTAATCTGTACAAATCTTTAAACTTGTTCGTTCTTCGTTCTTTTTGTGTAAAAATCTTTTACAGTTCAAGCAGTTCGGTTATGGAATGCCTTGCCAGTGTCTATAAGGCGTGCTCAATCTCTGCCAATTTTTATAAGCATGACAAAAAAAAACTGTATCTCTCTCCTTAAGCTTAATTTTTACTAAGTATTTTTAATTTTAGTTCTTCGCACTTGTTTCTTGATAATAATAATAAAAAGATAATATTGTATATACTTTTTAAGTGTTGTATATATTTATGTATGTATTTGTATTGTTATGTATATATTTATTGTATATATGTAAATGGTACACTACAGGCTACCTGCAGTATTGTCTCTCCTTCCCCCTTAAATTCATCCAAAGGTTGTCTTTAAAAGATCGTTTTTAGCGATAAGACCGCCTATTGTGTCACCCTTCGTAAAAAGTTTTACATTTGTATCTGTAATTTTTATGGTGTACAGGTGTACATAATAAAGAGTATTCTATTCTATTCTATTCTGTACTTCAGGAAGGCTTTCCACACAGTCGACCATGACATACTCTTGTCAAGGCTGGCGAGTATGGGCTGCACATTTGAAACTGTAAAATTCTTCGCCAGTTATATTCGAGATAGACGTCAGTATGTGGAATGTGGCGGACACTTCTCGGAGCCCTACTACACCAGATCGGGCGTCAGTCAGGGTACTAATTTGGGACCCTTATTATTCATTATTGTGGTAAATGATTTACCTGAGGTAGTCGGAAAATAGCATGCATGATGACCTCATCATGCATGCTATTTGCTAACGACCTTAAGTTGTCTGCAGTTATAAAAGACACCGCCGATCATGTGCAGCTTGTCGACTTGGATAGGGTCACTGAATGGAGTCACTCCAAACTCCAATAAGCTATACTTGAATGTATCAAAGTGCTCGGTGCTTTCATTCACACGCACACGAATCCCACAACACCACCAGTACGGCATGGGCAGCCGCTGCAGCGTGTCATGGAGGTGAAGGATTTAGGCATTAATTTCACCAGTGATCTGCAGTTTCGCAGACACGTGGTACTCGTACTTAAAATGTCACTTACGGGATATCTTCCGTGATTATTTATTGTTTTTGAGCTCCCGATACACGTACGTAACGTAACGTGGTACTCGTTTGTAAAAAGGCGTACAGGAATCTGGGATTTATGCTGCGTCAAGCAAATGACTTCACAAACATCAGTGCATTGAGGGCTTTGTATGAGGCTCTTGTGAGGAGTCATCTGGAGTATAATGCGGCGTCTGGAGACCGAGTGAAATAAAATACAAAAATATGCTCGAACGGATACAGAACAAAATAGTCAGATTTATTTATTTAAAGCTGTATGGGAGATACGCGGGATACCCGTTACTGTTTCCTACCCTATTCTGTCTCGGTATGGTGGGCTACTACAAATTAGAAATTAGGCGTGAAGTGGCACTGGCAACGTATATTTTTAAAGTTTTAAGAGGTTAGTATACAAAACTCAGGTATACTATCAGAAATAGGGTTTAATTTACCGGATAGTCACGTGGCGCGGCGGCGCAAGCCGCAGCTGCTGGTGGTGCCGAGTGCGCGCACTAACCTGCTGGGGAGCGCACCGCTTACTCGCGCGCTGCGCACTCTCAACACGATGGCGGATAGGATACCATAGACATATTCACCTGTACACTGAGTGAGTTCACAAGGGCCACGTACTGTGTAGCATGTAAGGTATAAGCATATATTTTTTTAGCATATTTTGAAGTTACTTTGTCGCATTCGATGTATTATCTGCAATGGCAAAAAACATGTGAAATAAATAAATTTGTTTAATAAAAATATAATACATAAAATAGTCATACCAACAATTATTGACTAATTTAAATAAAATTAGCTTATGCCCGCGGCTTCGCCCGCGTGGAGTTCGGTAATGTTAGTAGGAAGTAGTATATGATGAGAACAACAATATTGATTCACCTGTGTGGTGTCAACAGTATCGGAGTAAAACGGCTCCATCATAAGGATCTATATTACTATACTCTATGCTAAGGACGGACAGGTCGAATCTATAATAGTTCAGTTTATTTCCATTTGGCTAAAGCCTTAAAAAAATCATATCCATAAAAAACTCAAAAAGCGTCCTTTTTGTTCTGCAGGGATATTACGTATCTCTGTTGACAGCTCGAAATGATTTTAACTGGGCTCAGTGTCCATCAAATAACTGTCAAAAGGCTAGTTTCGTATTATGTATGACCAGTCGCGATCAAATATGACGTCATTGGTGACTATCGTGGCTGATAGATAGTCACCGTAACTCATTTTAACAGACGCTTTCGTATCGATACTTTTAATATTGCGATTATGTAAGCATATATTAGCCTAATGGACATCAAATTGATGACAACTGAGTTTGCAGTTGCTATCGTGATAGACGCTACTCATACATAGTGTTGTTGGTTTTGTGTTATACACCGAAGCCGGTATCAAATGTTAACGTTACGTCTTTTGTTTTTTTATTGTTATTTGTGTTCGTAGTGTAAGTATGGCACGTTTATAATCTTTTGACAGATAATTGATGGACACTGAGCCCAGTTACTATCATTTCGAGCAGCCAACAGAGATACGTAGTAGCCCTACTGCTGGTGATTTAGAGCCATAGACGACATAACAGTGACCATAGACATGCTGCCTGCTGTTACTGTCACTTGTACGTGACAGTTTAAATTTTTGTGTTGACAACATATTTCAATTTCAAGACCGTCAAGTGTCAAAATCAAAGAAGTTAGTGATTTCTCGTCGTTGTTTCGATTGTTTCTTAGAAATTCAGTCAATCCACTATTAAATTAGATATTTAATGATTTTATTCATGTTTGTTTAGTGAATGGTGGATCAAAGTGCAATCCAATAAACTGAATCCAAGTTACTTAGATTAGTAACCGACTGTCTATTGATAAATTACGAAAAATGTAGCGCAAAAGACTGCGTAACGGTAAAGTTCTAAATAGAGCCTAATTATTACAATATTGCATGCGTACGATTGTGATGCCAATCTGATATAATTTTGGAGGTGACCTTTAACCGACGCTCTTTATTCATCTCTAAATAAAAGGGGTTAGGAAATGACCCCAAAATATTATTTCTTAGCAAGTGACTTGTTGACATACAGCTGTTCAACATTCTTTGTTCGAAGTATTGAAGCGCTTAGCTATGGAAATAATGTTTCGTTTTCAGATGTCCTATAATAAACTTGAGTTTTGATTTCACTGAAATATTCCATTATCAATCTGCCATCAATAAGACAAATGGTGAGTACAGTTAACCAGCCAATCTGAATTAATATCAGTGTAAATTGTTGAGCGGTTCCATTTATAATCAATTAATAAAACTTGAAATCATTAAGGTAAATGTGTGAAGGGACTTTGAGTATTAATTTCTCACAAAACATGTTTCATGTATTGTGTCAAAATCCAAAAGCATTATTTATATGTAACCATGATTAGCATTAATTATTTCCAGTGTATAGTAATAATATATATTATTGTACAGACTATTGATTAGTAACCAAACAAATTTATTACTGACTATAGATTTACCAATAATTAATCAGTTTAATAAGTGAAACTTCTTGAGTGCTATTAGATAAACTTGTAATTGGATTGCAAATGCTTGTATAGCGTACAGGAATAATCTACTAATAATTGAATATTTTACAAACATTTGGGGACAATGTGAAGAAATTTTTTCTACATTCCATTAAATTTTCAGCTTTCAAGTACAACCAAAGTGAAGTTATTAGAAAGGTCTTCCAAACTCTCAGCTCATCATGAAACAATTAGCAGCATGGTAAGTGTAATTCAGTTGTTTGACAAGTTTACAGCCAGGACACGCCTTCTACATGTGGGTATTTAGAACAGGAATTATACCTTAGCATGTCCAGCGTACCATGAGCTGCAAGATATGCTAACACACCGAACTACTCGAACAGAGTGCCACTTGGTTTTATAAATAATAATAATCGTTTATTGGACTCAGTAAAATATAGCCTAATCATTGTCATCCATTAGGGGGAGTACAAAAAAGGCTGCAAAAAAACTAAATGGACACCTGACTTCCAAACTAGATAAAGAACCTGTATCTTGGAAATCAGTACACTTCCATGGACAAAATCTCGTTATTATAATTATAGAATTAATAGATGACAATTCCAACAGATGGATGGTAGACTACAAAGTTTAGATATTAAACATTATACAATAATTATATTAAAACTGACTAAGAAATAAAGAAATTTATTTATATATTCATTCTCAAATAAGAAAGGTGAATAATTAAACAATGGGGGAATGGATGTAAGGATCTACATGTGTGATACTAATGTATTGCCAACAAAACAGTGCATCCAATGTCCCATGATTATGTTGGAGTCTAACTAAAGTGTACAAAAGCCTGTACTTTTTAGGACTCGTGAAGAAGACAAGATGATTTTGTTGATCCTCTTCTAATATTTCCAGGATACTTTTAAATTCATTACTAGCTAAAAGTATACATTCACTACTGTTACAAGGAAAATGCTATTATCTAAATGGCTTAACATTATCTAGCTGTTAACAATGATTCAACATGTGCTGTATAAAATAACAGGCTTTAAAAACAATAATTTTATCCTTATTTTTTTATACCCACACAGATAATTTGATCACAATCACACTTTATGCCACAACTCATGAACAAAAAGTTGCAAAACATAATTTATTCTTGCTATAATTTATGTTTATATCGATTGTGATAAGCTGATTAGGCAGGGCAAGCAATGGCAAGGATAGATTGTTAATCGGGATGGAGCTCTTGGCTACATAATTACAGCTGCACGATTCAGTCCTCCAAGGCTAAGCTGCACTTGGCAAGATCAGTTCATGGATGGCAACCATCCACTACATACAGAGCTTCCGTGCCTCGCTGACTCCGTGCTTTCATTTGAGGATCTTTGACAGTGGTTATGGTGGTATGGTCAGTCTTACCAAGGGGTAACGTATTACCCAGCACTAACTGGGTTGTGGAGGTCAGACAAGCAGTCGCTTCATGTAAAATACTGGTACTCGGCTGCATCTGGCTAGACTGGAAGCCAACCCTAAGATAGCTGGGAAAAGGCTAGGCAGATGATGTTAATCAGCATGAGTTTTTATCACAGTTAAAAGAGTGTCCATGGAGTTTCTTGCTCGTTCTTCTCCATAGAGATCTGCGCTAGGGAATGGGCAACTACAGAACTTTCACGAAATGAAATAATGATATTATGTAATGTAGTATCTTAGAAATGCAAATAACTATGACTTAACCATTGAAATAACAATAAATCTCTATCTGTCAGTATCATATTCATTATTGAAATCTATTGGACTGTATCCTTTGTGTGTTTGTTGTCTTTCGTTTTTCATCCTTATGTGATTATAGACAAAACTCGAATCTATACTTATAAGATCATATGTCCTGATGGACTACCAACACTCAGCTCAAACCACTGGACGAATCGGGCTAAAATTCAGCATACAGATAACTATTATGACGTAGGCATCCGTTAAGAAAGTATTTGGAAAATTTACCCCCAAGCGGGTGAAATCTAGGTTGAAAGTTTTATGAAAATCCATCACCTGGCGAAAGCTGGTGCAGATCGGTTAGTTAATCCTAAAATTTCTTAAACAGGTATCAAAAGAAAATAAGTTCCTACGACAAAGAAGAATGGGAAACTATGGTGGAACAGCTATTGATGCGCGGCACTTACCGCCGCCGCATCGTCGACTTTTCGTCGCATCCCCGCTCCTATCTCATTGATGTGGACTTAGTCAGAGGTACACCTTTCGTTTTATGATTATTGTAACTGATTAAAATTTAACCCCTTCTTCTTAGCGTGTCGATGCCAATGTCCCATGCAACTCGCGGCCAACACAACATTTTTTTTTCTTCCATTCTCCCCTGCGAACAGTCCACTTTCACCGTTTCTCTAACATAGCTCAACAATTAGATCTGAAATAGTAATTAATTAATTTATAAATCAACAGGATCATCATTCCCAAAAGCGAAGCCAACTCTGAGCATGCGCCGTGTGATATGGTACGCTCTAGTCCGACTATTGTTCGTACCCGCGCTGTACCAGTGGTGGACTCAGCAGACCTCGCCAGCATGCGCCAAGTTCCTCCTCACACTGTGGTTCATGCAGGTCCTCAATATAACTGTATACTTCTTGACACCTGACTTGGTGGAAAGTGATGTAAGTTGCCATTCCATTTTAAACATTACTACAATTTTAATTGTTGGTAGCTGTTTTCTATTTAAACTCTTTAGTCTTTGTTATGGCTATCGACATGTTAATGTGGATTGAAAATACAATGGCTAGGCAGCTAAAATTAACTAGAATTACAATACAAATAAGGAGCACGCTACGCTTTTATACATTCCTTAAGCAATGCGTCACGGTCAAAGCAAGTTGAGATAAGGAATGAAACACAATATTCTTTAGTAGGTTTGATGATAAATACTACATCGAAATTGTTTGGTCGCGCATTCAATTGCTGATCCTCATATTGGTTTCCAATACTTCTTTCTTACAATTTTAATTATTAACGTTAAGTGCAATGCATTCTTAAAAATGTAACCTTCACAAGTATTCAACCACTACCTACTTTGTATCGAGATTTTAATGTGGAAGGTATCCACATACATTTTGGCGCCCAACGTGGGACACAAAGATACGCAAATTATGCGGATGTTAATACGGCACATTAAGTTTTTAAAGATACTAGTGGACTCACATAGGTATGCTCGGCAAAAATGACACGCTAAACAACCGAACTTTTGATAAAACTTGATGTGTCTTATAAACCACATACTTACTTAGTATCTGACTATTTGTTCAGACTGTGTAAGCCAATCCCAATATAGTTGAAAAAAGCCTAGACAGTCATTTTTGTTTTTTTTTTTTTTTGTTTCAGCCAAACTGTTGGTTAGTTCCTCTAGGTTTGATGTTGGTACTGAGTGTAGTACACTCACAAATAGTGAGCACGACTGAAATGGAACTCGCTCGAGTCCGGCCTCGCACCACATTCCACCGCAAGTTGCCAAGATATTTCAGGTAATGTCCATAGCTTTAAGTTTTAAATATGTTGTTTTACAGGTTTAGTTATTCTCATTGTACAGTTAAACCAGAAAAAGTATGCACTTCAGCAATATTCGTTTTTCTAAATTAGGTAAGTGACAGAGGTAAAGCTAACTTTTATCCTGCCGCGCTTTGTATTAAGTTTTCTCTCTGTCTGATCACCAACTCATTTCGCAGATTGTCATCTCAGTTATGAGTTTCGAAAAGAAATATGGAAATGCAAAATGGAGAGGTTCACCTACATATTTTTAAATTAATTTATTAAAATTTTATGCTCATAATGTACAAAGGCGGACTTAATTCCTTGGGCATTTTGTACCAGTCCATAAGGCGATGCAGAGACAAAACAGTAGGTGCATAAGTACAGATTTTTTTAAAGAATAAAATATAATAATAAATACATACAACAAAATATACAAATTTAAGAAAGATAAAAAAACATAGATGGAGAAAACCAACAAACTAATTGTGAGCAAATTTTTCCATGGTTGTAAACGTTTTTTAACCTTTTGAACACCATTATCACATATACGTGACAAGCAAGCGCGTGCCCTGTACGCCAAACAACACAAATATGAGACAAAATGGTTGGTGAAATTGTGGTTTGACGTGGAGGACACGCGCGTGCGTTTATGCTCTGGCTTCATCAACGTTCGAGCGTTCGTATTTCTAAAAATAGACGATAAAATCCGGAGCGTGTACTCTTCCATGGATATCTTATAGTACGAGATCCGGCTGCAGAATTATGCACTCATCGATTGTTTGCTATATTTATGATAAGGAGTATATATGCCTATCAAAATGTGGCCGCTAATATTTTTAATTAAATTATTGCTTATTGATTTTTCGGAAAAAAATTCGTTCACTTGTTTTTTATTTAAAATATCGTCCACTTCACGGCAATATACATAAAGACTCTGAAAAATCACGGTTGCTGTTGCGCACTTGGCCGCACCTCTTCGCAGCCAGGTGTAAACAGGTATGATTTTGATACATTTATACGTTCATAACGTACATTTATTAGTTATGTATCAAATTAAAGCTATTTTTTTCTGTTTGTTATGATATATACGGTTGCTTAATTAAATCTGGCCGCAAATAAGGGTTGCCGGCTGTTATAGATGGTAAATATTTAAGGTAGAGTGAAAGAGAGCTAGCAAGTAATTTGGTTTTTAGCAAACACTCGGATGAGTGCACTAATTCTGCTGCCGGATCTTAGACTATTAGCTACTTTTAGCATAAAAATAATAATTTCTAAGCAATTTAAGGGAGCACAATTTTATTACCACTTTTATTTTCTCAAAAAAAAAACCGCATTAGTTAATAGTGTAGTAAACTGAATGCCCTGTAAAACAGACGTGGAAGATTGGATTGCGATGGTGGCAGCGGTGGCGGCTCGGCCGAAAGTGGCGCCACCTCGAGTCAGAGCAAGACACCCACGACTAAACCTGCCAAGTTCCGACGGAAGCAATCACGCACTGAAATCGCTGAGAATGGACTGAGGTTAATGCCGGTTACCTTTATTTAGAGAAAGACTCGGTTTTTAAAACATAAATAAATACTGTAGAGAATGAAACCAAAATATCTTCATTTTTCTATTGCTCAATTTTGATATTTGTTCAATAAATGTTCAAAGCAATACAAATTCAAAATTCGTTATTATAAAAGTTATACACCGATCATTTTTCATTTTACAGAAAACGTAAAAAGGATCTGACAAAAGAGAATCTAATCAAAAACATGGAACCTGTTAAAAATAAAACTATCATAAAGGCCAAAGCGAAAGATTCTGATGACGAAGACTACATGGTTTGGAAGAAGCCTGATCTCACGGCACCTATTGTGACGTTCACCCCACCACCCGATGACGCTACTCCGAGCACCTCCTTTCGGTACAAACCCAATATACTAACAAAGAAACAACTAGAATCGTTCAATGTGAGACAGAATCAACAAATACACATTTCTAGAGCACTCGCTGATGGGGACGATGGCTTCGAAAGCTTAAATGGATACAATTCTAACGGCAGCGAAGGAGAAAGACTTAAAAATGAGACTGAAAACCTAATACAGAAAGAAGCGACGACCTCTAAGGAAAATGGCACTCCCGCAGAGCCAAACACTCCAGAAATTCAATTGGCTGAAACTCCTAAAGCTAGTACCAAAAACGAAGAGCCAAATAATGAACCTACTAAAATATTTGTTAAATCTAACATTATGAACAAAGACGAAGATGAGAAATCTTTAGATGCCGAGTCTGATGGTGTTGCACCGACCAGCAGTCCTAGTACTGGGAAGAGAATTGGAGTCAGATTTAGAAGTTCATGGGCTCAAGAAGGCATACGTATACAAGAATCTAGTGACGAAGACTTTGCTGCTGCTCCTGTTAATAAGAAGAAAGAAAAGGTAAATTTTGGACCTATTTATCTTCTAAGCATGTTTTCTATTCAAAATCATATGAAACTTTTAAAAGCACTTCTTTTTATGAGGTTAAATTAACTTATCCTATCTTTTAACATTAGGTGATTGAACGAAGGAATTTACCGCACGAGAATAAAGGTACCTATTGGTCGTTTGGGACTATGACAGCATGTCAATAACACTCTGTTCGCTAAAATCTCTGGCTGCTAATACCTTGTTTGATGTATGTCTCATTGAAAAAAATTAAGATAGGTGCTATATCGATAGTAAGAATATGAGGTAACATAAAAGACGCTGAACGTGATGTTGGAATTTTAACTCTCGACCCTGAGCCGAACGTAACAAATCCAGCAGCGCGTTCACGTCCATTACGGTATTTCAAATTTCTACCGTCCTCCGTCGATATTTCTTTTTTAATTATTTTTAATTAATGACATGATGATTAACGATATAATGGCGAGTAACTGACTTGTTCAGATGTTGCCATGTATGTATGTGCTCTACATAAGCACTCTAAGCGATACCTAATTGAATGCCTCACACTGGAATGAACTCAAAATGAGTTGAATGAATATTAGATTTACAACGCTCGCCTCAGCACTGAAAGTTTACAATTCCAAAGTGCAATAATATTTAGGTAATAGTTATTGACAACGTGCATAAAAACTTATATGAAATTAAGCCAAGATTCATTATAATTAAAATACTGAATGAATTTCCATAGAAATTAGACAATTACCAGTCATCGTCATCGGATGGGGAATGCTCGGCGTCCGCTCCATCCATCGCCCTACCATCCCACCATACCATGTCTGATTGGGTTGGGCAAACTACTAACAGTAAGCATCAATTATGTATGTTAACTATCAATCTATTTTCACTAATACTACGCATATTTGCCCATTGATTTGCTCTGTTTATTATCGATACCGTTTTTGATCTACAATCGATTTGGGGATTCGGTACTGTGCTTATTAACTTAATCGAATGTGAATCGATACTAAGGAAAGTGACCACACCTATCCACGCGGAATCGGCTAATCACGTATCACCATATTATTTCTTGGACACTGGGCTTGGACATTACTCTTTTTGACCGCCATAGTCGATCCCGCATCGATAAGTATGTGGTAACTCCCTAAAAATCTAGCAAATCAGTAAATTCCATTGAGCATGCTGCAATCATTTATTTCTAAAAACGATGTGTTATTTTAATATCAATTGCACGTATCAACAGGTGAAGAAAGCAGTTATTGCTCTCAATCAGAAGGAGGACATTCAGATGTGGGCTTTCCGTACACTGCTGACAGTTCCTGGGACCCTTTTGCTATTCTCGATCCGACTAGTGATACAGGTAACTGTGATTTAAATTATATATTTCTTGAAATGATGTTGTAGGTCTTGAAATGATGTTGTAGGGTGATCTGTGCGCCGGGGCGCCCGGCGGACTCTCCGTCCGCCTACCGGCCCGTAGTGTTGCTCGACGAGGTGGGCAAGCTCTTTGAAAGAGTCATTGCAAACCGCCTCGCCGAGCACCTTGCGGGAACGGGGCCGGACCTTGCGGAACACCAATATGGTTTCCGCAAGGGGCGCTCTACGGTGGACGCCATCATGCGCGTGAGGGCCCTCACGACGAGGGATGCGGTGTCCAGGGGTAGGGTGGTTTTGGCGGTGTCTCTTGACATCGCCAACGCCTTCAACTCCATGCCCTGGAGCTGCATAAGGGAGGCACTCCGGTATCACCGGGTGCCGACCTACCTTCGTCGTGTGGTCGGGGACTACCTGACGGATAGGGCCGTCATCTACCCCGGTCGCAGCGGAGACTGGAACCGGCGAGAGATGTCGTGCGGTGTTCCCCAGGGATCGGTTCTAGGCCCGTCCTTGTGGAACATCGGTTACGATTGGGTGCTGCGCGCCGACCTCCCTAGCGGCGTCAGCGTAGTTTGCTACGCTGACGACACGCTGGTGCTGGCACAGGGGAGGTCGCACGAGGCGGCGGCCGACACTATGACACGCGGGGTTGCGATAGTCGTGGAGAGAATCCGGCAACTGGGTCTCGAGGTGGCACTGCACAAGTCCGAGGCCATGTGCTTTCATGGGCCTCGGAATGCGCCACCTTCGGGATCCGCAGTGATGGCAGGAGGGGTTTCCATCGGCGTCGAGTCGACGCTGAAGTACCTGGGACTTGTCCTCGACAGCCGGTGGAACTTCGTGGAGCATTTCCGACGTTTGGCCCCCAAACTGGAGCGGACAGGGGCTGCCTTCAGGCGGCTCCTACCCAACCTGGGGGGGCCAAACGCCTCCTGCCGGAGGCTCTACGCGGGAGTCGTGCGGTCCATGGCCCTTTACGGGGCCCCGGTGTGGGCGCGTTCATTGAGGCAGCGAGCCGCCAACTATTTGAACGCGCCCCAAAAGGTGGTGGCCGTAAGGCTAATCCGGGGGTACCGCACGATCTCCCGCGAGGCGGCGAGCCTCCTTGCCGGATTGCCGCCATGGGATCTGGAGGCGTTAGTCCTCGCGCGCCTACATGAGTGGCGCGCGGAGGCGCTACGCCGGGGGGAAACTCCGCTGCCGCGGCAAATTGTCGCTCAGCGGACGGACTTTCGGCGTGATCTCATGGCGACATGGAGAGAGCGACTTTCGCAACCCCGTGCAGGGCACGCCACAATAGTGGCGGTAAGTCCCCTCTTTGAGGAGTGGCTGGAGAGACGCCACGGCGTCCTCACCTTCCGCCTGACGCAGGTTCTTACCGGACACGGTTGTTTCGGTAAGTTCCTGCACCGAATCGGGCGGGAGGAGACGTCCGGGTGTCACCATTGTGAGGATCGACCGGAGGACACGGTGGAGCACACGGTGGAGGTGTGCCCCGCTTGGGCGGAGCACCGCCGTGTCCTCGTAACGGCGATTGGCGGCGGCGACCTCTCGCTCCCGGCCTTGGTTCAATCCATGGTCCGGAGCGAGACGGAATGGGACGCCGTCACCTCCTTCTGCGAAGCAGTCATGCTAGCGAAGGAGGTGGCGGAACAGGACAGGGAGAAATCCTCACGTCCCGGCCGCCGCGGGAGACGCCCCGGGCGTCGGGGGCCACGTGGTGGCTTCCGGCCACCGTAGGCGCGGGCCTGTGGACGGGGAGCTATGGGCTAGCTCGCCGTCCGTTCGTCTCATGACGACAGGCCGTGTCGACGGCGCGTTCGTGTTCCACGCGCGCCTCAAAGAGAGTCAGCAATAAGGAAGGGGTCCGCAAGGACCGAAGCCTGCCGGGGCTGCGGGACTATTCGAAAGAGATACCGTGGCCCCGGAACACAAAGGGCGAGGAAGGAACATGGATGGGTTTTAGTCAGTAAAAGTCTGACACTCCCTCCTGCTCCGCCCAGAGCGGGAGAAGTCATTTGATGATTTCCCATCCGAAAAAAAAAAAAAAAAAAAAAAAAAAGGGTGATCTGTGCATGTTCTAAAACCAAAAAAACTTTTCCACGACTGTAACGGTTATAGCTATCGTATCAATCCTATCTTTATAAACTGAATACTTAAGAGGAAACACAAGGGCCGTTTTTTCATACAAACGTAGTACCCTGTTTACTCTCTGGATATTGCCAGTAGAGCAACATGTTTTTGGCAAAAAATCTATGGCCACTATTGGCATGTCCCTGTTTTCCTGTTTTTCATAAATTAAAAGAGATTTATGAATCTTCAAAAACCTAAAAAAAATGCCAGATTTTCCGCTGTGTTCAAACATCCAGAAAACAAACTTGACTAAATTATATTTAAAAAAAAAACACAGGAACACGGCAAAAACCTTTCTTTAATTTTTAATGTAAAAAGTAGTTAAATTAGACAAGTTTTGGAGAAGTAATCAGGGGACTACGAAAGACTACTGATTTTGTGTACTTTTAATTGGTATTTTCGGTCCAAGCTCAGACCAAATAAAAAGGTAAAGACGGAACTCTGCGAACAGCAAAGTGAGGCCCGTCAAATTACGTCTCGCCGTGTACACGCAGACCAAAAAAACGTTAAGACGGAACAGAAAAGCGAGGCCGGTTTCGTAAACATGTTGTGCATTTATTGAGGCGTAGTTTAATTGTAGTTTGATGTAAATGTGTGCGTGTGGGCTTGTATGAACAGAGCGAGACGTAATTTGCACTGGCCTCGATTTATTTTTCACAGCGCTATGTCTTGGTTTTTACTTGGTCTGAGGGTCTAAGCTGTAGTTGTCTCTTTCGCGCGATTTTTCGGGAACTGCGCTACAGCAATTTATGACATATTTTACAAATACCTAATTTTCAATATTCTCGCCCTCAGTGTTTCCTCTTAACGAACAATATTAGAAACAGCAACATCTCGCTCGCACTCTCTATATATCCAAGTATATTGTGCGAGCAGGGGGACTACCACCTCCTCTTGTAAAAGTATTACTTCAATGTTACTTCAGTGAGAAACAAGATGTAGCTGTACAGAACCTGTGACAAAAATAAGAATAAGTTAGAGGAGGTAGTTGTACTGTTGACTCCAACCACTACCACGATATTTCAGTATATTGCTTCACATTTCCTAGTAATTCTGTACACATTTTCTTAATTCTATAGTAAAATGCACGATGTGGGAGCGTGGCTCGACCCTCCGCACGGAGCTGTCGGCCGTGGACATCAGCTGGTACGTGGTGGCGCGCGCCGAGCGGGCTATGGCGGCGGATGGCTGTCTATGGGCCGGCCTGGCCATGGCCGCTGCCGTTGCTATGATCAAACCTCTTATACGATTCGCTCAGGTAACACTACTATTATATCTCAAGCCAAGCCGATTTTAATATGAAACGTCATGCCCTTATGAGCAGTGGTAACGGCTCCGTCTAACGCGTTGTGAGTTGTGGGTTCGAAACCAGGCAGGTATGTTACTCTGTGTTAGTTATTTTAACACCACTGCTCTCAAAAAGGTGTAGGAAAACATCAGACACGAGGCGTGTGTTCCAGAAATGGAAATTATACATATTTATATACTACATATGACGCTGGGTGTAATGTCCAGCGATATTTATTTATTTTATTTATATACTTATACCATAATTATACTATGTAATATACATTATACAATACATTAGGAGAAGATTTTTTGACTTATTGTACATAGGCTGAATATGCAATGCTGTGTGTAAAGTACCGCCATCCTGAATAATAACAATTCAAAAGGGATAAAGAATAATTATATTTATAAAACGACTTGTCTGACGACTATGTTGATGCTAATCTTAGCCTCTTTTTTTTTTCGGATGGGATATCATCAAAAGACTCCTCCCGCTCTGGGCGGAGCAGGAGGGAGTGTCAGACTTTTACTGACTAAAACCCATCCATGTTCCTTCATCGCCCTTTGTGTTCCGGGGCCACGGTATCTCTTTCGAATAGTCCCGCAGCCCCGGGGCCGGCATCGGCCCTTGCGGAGCCCTTCCTTTTTGCAATCTTACCCTCTCACTCGCACATTGTATTGGGCAAATGAAACAGTAATATTATAAGTTTCTTGGTTTGGCCGCTATCTTCAGTTAGTTTCTAGTTTTTTTAACGGACTTCAAAAAAAGGAGGTTTCTCAATTAGACCGTTTTTTTTTTGTGTTCGCCTATAACTTCGTCGCTTATGAACCGATTTTGATGATTCTTTTTTTCTATCGCCATTAGGTCGCTGCAGAACTAGACAATAGAACGGAGGAAGAACTTCAGGCGCTGTCCGTTCTGACTTACTTCCCCACACTTATGGCCGGCTACAAGGGATCCCTGCTCTCAATCTTCATCGGGGCTTTTGGTGATAATATTTGGTAAGTCTAGACGTCATGTTATATTTATATATGTTACTTAAGAGTTTTTTAAAAAAGCTATTGCTGTAATAATACTGCTTTTTGCAGTCTCAAAGATCACGTTAAACTATTAACTAATCACACCAAGAATAGGTTCAGCGTGCCTAAAATGGCCGCTTTAGCAGAATCATAATATGAATCACGTAAAGTTTTAAGGTCTAATTAAAGCCACCAAGCCAACGAGCGTTATAATTTATAATAATATATTTTTTTATAAAGAATGTAATCTTTTTTAAAATTAAGGTGCCATGCAAAAAAATATGCTATTCATCCTGTATAACGACTCTCTCATGCACTAAAATAAAAATGCTCTAGCATAGTCCATCTTCTCCAATCAACTTGGTACATTGTGCATCAAATAAATGAACTTATTTCTCCTCCAGGCTGGTATCAACGAACCTGCTATCCTGCATGCTACGCTTCGCTCTCGGCGCCCTCGTATTCTTCCTGCTGGCGGTAGCCGAGCGTGCGTTCAAACAGCGCTTCTTATACGCCAAGCTGTTCTCCCATCTGACGTCAGCGCGGCGAGCCCGCAAGTCTGAACTACCGCATTTTAGACTCAACACTGTCAGGAACATCAAGACATGGCTGTCTACGAGGTCTTATTTGAGAGTGAGTGTTTTTCTTCAATGTCTTACAACCATTTTTAATATTTTATCTCAATCTTAGTCTGCTTGTGATCTGCTGTCTCAACAATTAAAGATGGTAAACTTATTGCATTTAATAGTTATTGCAAACTTCGCCCTAAAAATGGAGTAACTGACCAAACACGTTATTTTAAATGTTCCAGTATTGATTATTTGTATCAGACGAAACTTCAATACTTTGCAAATCGATCGCGTCAACATAAACTTACTACTTACCTACACTTTTGAAGGATTCTCGGTGCCATTCCACCCTTTAAAAATCGGCACTCATCATTCAATATTTGGATATTTCTATGCAATGAAGAGGAGAATGAATATCACTTAATTATTTATGTTAATTTCTAGCGCCGAGGTCCTCAGCGTTCAGTGGAGGTCATCGTGTCAGCAGCATTCATGCTTATCGTGGTATTACTAGGATGCGTTAGTACTCACCTACTGAGAGTAAGTGCTGTATAACTATTTATATGTATAATAGGGTAGATGACAAAAAAAAATCTAAATAGTCCGTCAGATGATTTCCAAAAAAATTTGGACACATATTTTTTTCTTTTTTCACGTAAACAAAAAATGAAGACGTCACAGTGCGTCGAAAACTCGTGTGACGTCACATTTGAATACATTTTTTAAGGTTTCGTAGTCCTGACAAGGAACCCTTATAGTTTCGCCATGTCCGTCTGTCTGTCTGTCCAAGGTTTTTCTAAGAGACCGTTAGTACTACAAAGCTGTAATTTTGTAGACGTGTGTATATCAATAACGCCTAAAATATGGTAAATTAAACTTGGTAAAAAAAAAAATTGTAGCTCCCCTACATGTGAAGTGGGGATGATTTTTTTTTTCGTCGTCTACCCCAACGTGTGGGGTATCGTTGAATAGGTCTTTTAAAATGACTTTTCGATTTAATGCTCCATTTACGAAATATTAATTTTAAAGTGCAAATTTTTGTTGCAGTAGCCCCCCCCCCCCCCCTCTTCTCTAAAAGCTAAATAGCTGGCTTGAAAAATTTGGAAAAATTCATGATGATAGTGCATTTCATAAACTTTAAAGGAAAACGAATAGCGGTTAAAATAACTTTATTCGTTTAGCAGTAATAGTCGTTGAACTAGGGTGTTGGATTTGGATTTTGCACCAAATACAAAATCCTTAGAATAAATCCTATAAAGTGACTAAGATGAAGTGGTTGCTTGTTTATAACGGGTGAAGACTTGCATTGAAAAACAAAATCTAAAATATAACGGGCTACTACGGAACCCCACACTGCGCGTGGCCCGACACGCACTTGGCCGGTTTTACTCAAATATGACGTCACAAGCTCCTACTCATGATCTTTGACACGTTTTATCTTCGACAATTTTTATTAATTTGATAAAACAAAAAACACGTATCCAATATTTTTCGATAACCTAACTGACGGACTAAACAGAGTGATATTTTTTTAGTCACTCATCATCCCTATTATCTACTTACATAACCATACGCCTATTCCCATGGGGGGTAGGCTGAAACTGCAGATAACTCTCAACAAATAATATAGAAATAGTATTTTCTGACGTCTACTAGATCCTCTTTTTAAGCCGCCTTTAAAAAAGAAAAAGGTTCTGTATTATATGACTTTTATGTTACACCATCAAATCATTATTTAATAATGTCATCGATATATTTGTTGTTTAGACGCCCCCTCACTGACCTTGGAGCTTCCTCACCGGGAGCATTCGCTCGCTTATAATGTAATTGTTCAGATATGATCATTACATCAGTGACTGAGGATAACAGCATTACATTACAACCTATAACGATACAATTTGTAACAATCACGTGTTTCTTTAGACAGCATAATACAGACGTATGATCTCAGGTGAGAGAGCACCTTTATTAGAAATCTAATCTATTGTACCACATCACAACTCAAGCCATACATTATTTATCTATGTATTTATGTGTGCAAGTTCAGAAAATTAATAAGATTAATAACAGTGTAATAATACTCAGGACTCAGTGACGTTAGAAAGCGGCTGGCTACTCGAAGTGTTGCTGTGGAGCTTCTGTATCGGAATATACTTACTGCGACTGGGCACTTTGGGCAGTAACGTGAACAAGAAGTACCGCGGATGCCTCTCTGCCATACTGACCGAACAGATCAACTTACACCTTGCCATAGAGCAGAGACCAGAGAGTAAAGAACAACTGACGGTCGCCAACAATGTACTCAAACTCGCAGCTGATTTACTTAAGGTATGTTTAAACAACATTTTTATATTAATAACTGTTCTGCAAATCTGTGTTCATGTACATGGGTGCTTGCACTTACTAACAACGTGCTCGCACTTTTTTTTATTGGCATCTCTCAGATCAACTTAGGAGGTTGTCGTCTGCTTAACTGGACTATCCTGTGGGTGCCTTGAGTGTAAGGCCTACAGCCAGGGGCATATAAACCAACCCTGTGGGTACGACCCTCGTCATAGGCTTAGGGCGTCGTTGGGGGAAGACAGATGGGACAGGCTGGAACGGAACAAGATTATTATTATTTCACACTAATAAATATCGCTGGACATTACACACAGCGCCATCTAGTGCCACACTAAGCAACGAGGCTTGTGTCGTGGACACCAGATAGTTGATATACTGACTGTTGGTTTGACGACCCGAATGGCGCAGCGGTAGTGAGGCTGCCTTACGTTCTTAGGGTCCCGGGTTCGAATCCCGGTTGGAGCAAATGTTTGTGTGATGAGCATAGACATTTGTTTCCGAGTCTTGGATGTTTATATATTGTATGATAAGTATGTATTTACAAACAAAAAGTATATATGTAGTATATCAACTATCTGGTGTCCACGACACAAGCCTCGTTGCTTAATGTGGCACTAGATGGCGCTGTGTGTAATGTCCAGCGATATTTATTATTATTTACTACATAGATACTTTTTGTTTGTAAATACATACTTATTATACATATAAACATCCATGACTCAGAAACAAATGTCCATGCTCATCACACAAACTTTTGCTCCTACCGGGATTCGAACCCGGGACCCTAAGAACGTAAGGCAGCCTCACTACCGCTGCGCTATTCGGGTCGTCACTCGCATTTGGAGTGCTCTGTCCTTTATCCTCACTACCTTCAACAAGACTTCTTTGTTTCAGGAATTGGATGCGCCGTTTAAGATATCAGCGCTATGCGCCAATCACTACCTCTATACCATCACGAAAGTGGTCATACTATCGGCGCTGTCGGGGGTGCTATCAGAGATGCTAGGTTTCAAGCTAAAACTACACAAAATTAAAATCAAATAGAAACTTGGAAGACCTCAATATTGATCTACTTTGTAGTCCAGTAAGAGTCTACTAGTCTCAGAGGCCATTTAGTTATTATGTTGACAACAGTTTTTGCGCAACTATCACAAATAATCTAGATACGTAAGAATAAATTATTAAACATCATAATATCACAAAATCATGTCTATAAATAGTTTGAATTTGGGGACTCCAAAAGCATATTTTTTCCATCTTTATGTATTCAAAAAAATCAAACCGCATTTAGCATAAATAATTAAAAATCTTATTCTACTAGATTTCAAAACTGTAGTTAGTAATGTTTTAAATGTATAAATAAGCAGGGATATATTATGTAGGTAAAAGAAATATTTTAATGACATAAATAGTCTTTCTATCATAATAGAAAATTGTCAACAAAGCGTGTTATCATTTCAGTTTATTTGTATAAAATGTATTATTTTGATACTTGATCAATATTTAGATTATAATCTTGAGTAAACAACAACGAAAAATAAATAATTGACCAACTTCATAGTTTCGAAAATGAAGATCAGATTCCGTATTATGTGCCAAAAGTAACTTTGAGAAAACTACTTAGGTAATTAGAGAACAGACAGACATTACGACCGCAACCGAGGACTGATTGAGACTGGTTCAGCGCTCGGCTTGCGGGGTATCGGGAGGTATTACAATTGGTTCGTGGTCGCTTTCGAGTTTTGTTTTTCACAATGATAAATCTGCCATTTTTGTTTCTAATATTTTATTTATTTATAAAACGATTGTATTACTAAGACAAAACCATTTCGCTGCGGGAAAATAACCATTAAAATTTCACGGTGTATAGTAGACCTCAATCAGTCCTCGGTTGCCATTTTGTAAAAAAAATACTTTCCTAGCACTTGTATGTACCTATGGCCAGAACTGGTACAGCACAGATGGCACATTAATTTTATGATGAACCGGACTAAATGAATAAGTACTTTCTCTTCTAGCAAATACAATCAATTTTTCCTTGACTAAATATGACGCTATACTATGTTATGATCTCATTTAAACTCATAGTTTAATTTTATTTTTTAATAACGAACTGTAGTTAATTAAAGAGTTGGTTTTCTATTATAATATCTGCTTGAAACTGTTTTGTTTCACCTCCTCGTACTGATTTACGTTTAATAAGTAATAATTTGAGATGGTAAATATTAACTGTAAACTCTCAATATCTTTAGCTGTTAATTAATTATTTAAAAGCGCTATTATCATAAAAACAATAGCTATTTACTTTTTATGAAATTGTGAATTACATTAAGACCTGCTTAATGCATCTAATTTTTTTATATCCGGATAGTCTAGCCAATAAATTAACATGGGTATTTGCGATATATATTGATAGATATATATTTTAATCGAATCAGAAATGAAGACATCCGCAAGAGAACCAAGGTTACCGACGTAGCCCGAAGAATTGCCAAACTTAAGTGGCAGTGGGCAGGGCACATTGCTCGCAGAACGGATGGCCGATGGGGCGAAAAGTTCTGGAGTGGCGACCGCGAACCGGAAGACTTTGCGTTGGAAGACCTCCCACTAGGTGGACCGATGACCTGGTGAAGGTTGCGGGAATCCGCTGATGCGCGTCGCACGGGACCGGTCAATATGGCGACACTTGGAGGAGGCCTATGTCCAGCAGTGGACGTCTTTCGGCTGAAATGATGATGAATGATGATATATTTTAAACATTTCGAACCCTGTTGCGTTTACCAATTGACCAATGGCAGTTTTAAATATTAAACCTAAGCATAGTTAACTTGTTATTGTAGAATAGAAAGTACATTTTATAGCAATGAGGCTCACTGTAATTCACAACGACATTTTGCTTGACGGCATAGTTATTTTGTTACCTACACAAAACACATTTAATTTGAATCTTTATCGCTGTTGTTGCTACAGGAATACAACAGTAGGTACCAAACAATTATTATGTGTTACGAATAAAACGTATTTCATAGCGCAATATCAGTTTATTTTCGTACTGTAGGTACTAGTAGCAATTATAATTATGTGATAGGAGGCTACATTACCACAATAGTATAGGTACTATGAAACTGATAAGAATCCCCATGCATATATAATTACAACATAAAAATACAAAGGACATATTTTATTATTTCCACACAAATGCTTCTATGTAGAAATCACGTTTTGTAAGTGAAGTAATGAACAGAATATAACTGGATGTATGTGTTTAGTTAAAATTAAAATGCCATTATTTTAATACCTTACCTACCTACTCTATGTTCCTAAATGAGGTCTTTAAATATTCCCAAAAAGACATTATTTTGTAGGGATTATTGTATGAAACCCATCTAATTTAGTATAACTATTTGTGTATGTTCTATTCCGTGTTCAATTTGTAACACGGGTTGCGTGTCGCATATCCCAAAATCTAGACGTTGTAGGTCAAAAATACATAAATTTACATCACTTCTTTCTACAACACCACACCGGGATGTTTGTCCGCAGATCTATGGTCAATAAATTGACCTTGACCGTGACCTTTACGAAAATTGCGGTTTTGTGGGTATGGCGGTACTGTGCTACAAAAGCATGATACCTTCTCACGCAACCGGTGTCTCGAATTTAACACTGAAAAGGATATAATGCATTCGTAGTCGTTTTATTTTTATAGACTCTTTTTAGAACAATGCATGTCCTTATGAGATATACATCAGTTCTAGTTATGCATTCTGTTAAGATCATACCTATTTTAGTTCGTTACGTGGAATAGTTTCTGAACTAAAAAACTGTCCTGTTTCCAATATTTATCTTTCTTAGAAATTGTAAAGAATAAGACGTAGGTGCTTTCTTAAATTGCTGGTAATTTTAAATAAGTAATACTTAAGTGAGCATGAAATGCTACAATAAGTGAAAGAAATAAATGAACTAAACATACTTAGTTAGATCGTTGTTTTATTTAACATCCTAGTAACTGAAAATAAAGAGAAATTTAGTTGATTAAGTTAAAATCAAATACCTCTGTTATCAAAACCTAAACTAAACGGAAACGGAACGTGGAAACGGGTTTTGTCGACTGACAATCGAAAAAATGACAGATTTTCGAAAGACTTCTATCGTCATAGGCATGGCGACAATTTTTTCTCTACTTTTGACACTGGTTGTAGTCCATCGTTTCTTGGCAACAAATGTCAAAAAGTCTACAACACATCAGACCTAGACAAGATTATTTTTATAAATATTATTTGTGTTTGTAAGCCATTTTGTTTTTAAAAACATGTCGGGGTCCTACCGTCGCCACCTCCTCAGTTTCTATGCCAAAAGAAACTCTGTACGAGCTTTTAACCGGGGCTTTCGATATCCCGGAAAACGAGTTCTTTGATGATAATGCCATCTAGCCGATTTCGGCCACAGCGACTCCATTCGATGGCTTTCTAGGGTGGTTGTCGAGTGCTTTTGTGTGCTGCACTTTCATGTGCTCTCAAGTGGCTAGCATACATCATCATATCAGCCCGGAATCACCCACTGCTGGGTATAGGCTTCCCCTTTCTTCTGTCACACTTCCCGGTTCTGTGCGTCCCTGATCCAGTTGTTTCCCGCGACTTTGACGATATCGTCAACCCAACGGGCTTTAGGACGGCCTTGGTGTCTTTGGCCACCACTCAGTCAAAGCCTTTCTCTATCGGCCATCACTGCGTCTAGATGTTCTACCCAGGTCCACTTGAGGCGCACCGACCGGTCCCCGACGTAGACTTCGTCCGATGACGGCTCGATCTAAGAGGGTTACGCCGAGCATGGCTCGCTCCATGGCCCTTTGTGCCACTTATACTCGGTGGAAAGTTTCCTTTGTGAGCGTCCATGTCTCGGCACCGTTAGGTCATTGTTGGCAGGAAACATTGGTTAAAAAGGCGGGTTTTTTTAACTTTTTGGACCGACAAATAAAACGCAACTTAAAAACTCCGAGCACAAAGCGGACATGTCAGAACACCATTGACAAAATTGTAGCCTACAGCTATACCCTGTAGGTGGTCTAGCTAGCCGGGAATATATTTAGGCCTTAACGCCTTCAATAAAAGTAATGGCAATCACACGATGCGTCCTATGATAGTCGTAATACTCTGGAGGGTGCATCTTTTTCCTTTCAAACAAATTGTAATGTCATCGTCCACCTTGCCTGATACCACCGCCCGTGTAACATTATTTTTAAGTAAACAACAAAAACTGTAACACATTGATGGATATTCTAGGATACAAATCATGAGATTGTTAAAGATGATATTATGAGATTGCAGGGAAACAAGAATCCTGTGATCTCTTCTATGGTGATGAACATAATATTAACATTCTAAAAAAATATAATCAACTCTATTAATTACTTCTAGATCGCAGATGCTGAGTGCAAAATCCTCAATGTGTCACTAGCTTAGCTACTTGTCCGTTGCTATGGAAAGACATTTTTTATGTCTTTGTCTTCGTACAAACTCGAGTCGATGGGTCGCCGCATGCTCGGGCATGTCAATACATTAAGACATGTCAAGTTGTATAGAAAAGAGCTTTGTCGAGTCTTGTAGAGTAGAGATAGAATTGCCATGCTACGCGGGCAGCTATTGATTAATATAGGTTTTATGCGTAGCCGCTACTTTGAAAAAAAAAACAAAATGGCGGAAGTTAAGCCGGCCAAACCCCCTTTTTTGTTCGCCCGATTAATAATTTCCCATATTTTATTTTTACCTTGGTAATTGAAGCCTTATTTATTATTATTTATTTATATATTATTATGTTACGGTTACCGGTCATTACTAATAATTACCTCATGATTTGGTAAATGTGAACATAAAATAGAAATTTATCACTTTTAGCAGTTATTATTAATAATTCACTACGCTCGTTGGTAAAAGTAATAAAATAAAATTCTAAGTTTCTTCTAAGTGCAGTAGGTATTTATTTGTAATACTTACCACAGTTTTTGCATGCAAAATCGTTTGTTCTTTGAAAGGAGTATATCGTGAGCAAGAGCGAGCAAAGCGAGCTCGGGACTTGTGGCACCCCAACTCGGACAGGTTAGGTTCGAAGGGGTTGGCGGGGTCTAGAAAGCGAGCGAATTACCACTCCGACCAAATAGGTTAGGTCGTGACCAACTACGCGCGAGCCCAGCGAACGAAGCAAGCGGTGCCGCGGCAGCGGCCGCCGAGCGCTACGTCGAAATTAGTCACAGTAATAAAATTAGGGAACTTCGACAATTATTATGAACCGCAAAATAAACATAGTACCTACGTACGTATTAGCACTTAGAATTGCAACAAACGCGCATTTTTTTGCATTTTATTATTACTTAAAAAGGTACGAAGGTTAAATTATTAATAATCACCTATAAAACATTATTACTTTTACCTCTACTCTCGGTAATTATTAATAATGACCGGTATTATTAATAATAATTTTCAATTAATCACATTTACCGTAACATAAATATAGCTGTGTGATGGGTAAACATTTATTTAAAAACATGTTGAATTTTCTATTTTATTTTTATTCTCTTCTTTAACGCTATCAGACGTGTTTTTATGTTAATGTTACGCCTGTGCGAATGCACTCTTCGATAAATATTAACATCCCAGGTCTTCGAGGTTGATAAAAAACACGAAAAGTCAATTATAATGATTTTAATTTTAACAAACGAAATGCACTAAACTACATGTTACATCATACCTTCATGGAAAAATGAAGCAATGTTTTTTGACTGTTTCTGAAATATTGACCTTTTTATCGCTTCTGCAATATGTAAAATAAATTCATCCCATCATATAACTAGCGCAAACGAACTAGGTACCTATACCGACACGAAATATACTTATAATATTCCAAATAATATTACATTAAAACCTATCAAGTCTTACATATAATCTAAAACTAAATCATAACTTCTTTATATCTCCTATTCTAACTCCTGAACGATCTAGCATAGAAGTCAGTTCCGTATCTACTACATGCTTTGTAGTTTAGGTATTTATATAATATAAGATCGATTCTTAAAAAAAAAGTAACGCAAGATCGTACAAGAAATACAGAATATATAATACATACAGACCGGAACATTATTTTAGTTACATCGTCAGTCAAAAACATTGTGTCAAATAGAATGAAAATAAACTTTAAGCGTTAAAATACATTGCTCCTATGTCGGCAGTGCTAGTTATAATTATTTATACTAACCTACAAAGTTTTTCGGCCTTTTAGAACCTCACTAGAAATGAGAAATATACATCACGGTGAGAAGAAACAAAATTTTCTACATTAAATTAAAACATAAAATATAACTAAATTTACACACAACTACTATAATTGGTGATGAAAACGCATTAGGCATATGAAATTCTTAACAAAGAATAGTGCAAGTTTATGATTCAAATATTGGTATTGCGTAAACCCTTTTTAGTATACACATATTTCAATTAACTAAATAGTCATTAAACTCAGTTAATTGAGCTATAGGAAAAGCTAATAAAAACATACAAGCGTTCTTCGTTACTTTTAATAAATCAATTTATGCATGAAAGAATTCGATTGTAAGGGTAATAAAAGTGTGGGATTGCATCAACCACACGGTAAGTTTGAAAGAGGAGTATCATAATAATTATTAATAAAGGTTATACAGTAATGGCAACGGCTAGTCCCGTCTGCGTTCTTTAGAGGAGGAGCGATGAGAGCGGCTGCGACGAGAATCACGTTCACGTTCACGGTCGCGGTCGCGTCCGCGAGACCGCTCGCGCGATCCCTCGCGTTTACTTTTACTGCGTGACCGGCTACGTCTGTTAGAAGAAAAAAAATGTGAATATTATATGGCTGATGTTAGACGGCCGTACGTGATATTTACTAATCGATAATAAACACCGCCTATTTACTATGCTATTTTTTTATTTAAAATTAATAACAAAGAGGTGAAAGAATTTATCTTAATTTCTAAAATTCAACCATACTACTAGTATTTCCAGCTAAGTTTATTGAGATCAGTGAAATCAGCAAATATTGTTCCTCATTAAGTTTAAATGGCCGGACTAGCTAACCATGACACAAAACGACAAAAGTGGAGATTTGGAAGAGGATTGAAGAAGAGAAGTTGAAATCTGCCAAAGCCAAGCCAATTTACAAATTTCACTTTGATTTGAGCATTGAAGTTTACCTCCGTTCGCCGCGTTCACGTTCTCGTTCGCCATCCCGCCGATCCCTGTCCTTACGTTCGCGGTCACGATCGGACTCCTTGTTGCGGTCGCGGTCCCTTGCAGACTCGCGGTGGCGTCGCGCACGTCGGTCTAACTCGCGACCGCCGACGTAGTGACGACGACCGCCTGTACGCTCACGTTCAGATGCACCGCGCTCTTCACGGCGTTTGTCTACAGTTTTCTATAGAATCACAAGATGTAAATAAGTCAACTTTAGTCCTTGAAACACGAAAGGGAAATTAAATAAAGCGTCGTTCCTACTTCATGAAGACATGATAGAAGAACGAAAAGAAAATAGAGTTAACAGTACCTTCAATTCCGAAAGTTTCTCACGAATGGTAATAAATCCAAGATGAAGTTTTCCTCCAAAATGATCAGCTAACCGTCTATCATTGTCGTGAATACCCAAGTATGCGGAGCATACTTCACAAACGCGTAGTTTCTGTTGTTGATAAGAAGAAGCAGGCATGGAATTACGGTATTCCTGTTCCGCTACCGCCTTCTTTTTGCGTAGCTCATCAATCTGGAATATAACACGTAAATAGTGAAAATAGTTCATGAAATATGATTACAATATAACCAAGATTTTGTAGATCTCACCTCCCCCATAAGTTTTACACTTTCTTCTACCATGCCTTCTTCCCCCAATGCTTCAGCGCGAGCTAGTTTTTGACCGATCTGTTCGGCCAGCTCATGCACAGCATTAGCTTTCTCTGTGACTTCGGCAGACAGTTCTTCCTGAGTTTCAGCAAGGCGCTGTTTAGCCGCTGTTGTGCGACGATCGCAGTCGGCTATAAATGCCTCTAAATGATCTGTTGCCTAGGCATTATAAATCAAATTATAATTATTTATCGAGATACGTAATTTTATTTTTTTCTCCAGGTACTTGAAAATTCTAACAAAATTTCAATTAGTGCATGGCATTCTTTTTTTTGGCTCCATTAACACTGAACAAAAAATAAACCACACTGTGTGTAGTTTCATAAGCTGATTTTTTAAGTAATTATTATTTATTAAGAAACCATCACAAAGTTACCCAGCTGGTGTGGTTAGTCCCAAAAGGACAGAAACTTTTATGTTTTATATGAATCATACTTACATCAATGTCATAGAAATAGTCTTTGGTTTTTGAAGCTAATTCATAATCCGCACGGAGAGCCAAATCATGAATTTTTGGACACTCACCTAAATCCATTCGCTGTAAAAAAAACCACATAAATACTAAGTGCCCATTTGTACAAGAAAATTAGGTGAGACATTATGAGATTAACTTTATTTATTTTTCTGTTCTAAGTAATAATACAATTTTATATCATTCCCTAACAGACACAAATAATATTTATAAAAATAATTATATTCTCAATACACAAAAATCTGTCATAAAAATATTTTAAAGAAATACATACTACATTATCACCACAGCTCACACAGCCCAGGTTCACGCACAGGATAATGTTATTTATCATAAATACTTACAAATGTTAGAGGAAACACCCTCCCGAATATCCTAACTAGACTGAAGACATATTTAGACACAACAGAACAAAATTAAAGGTAACAGACAATCTTTACAAAAAATATTAAAATACCAACCTAAGTAATCTGAATGAATTCTTTGTACATTTTTTTTCCCAAGTTTCAATATTTCATTATTTATTTAATGTTATTTTAAAAATATTGTGCAGTGTTTTTGTCATAAAGTAAAAATGTTGAAAACATGGTTAAAGTAACATAATTTCCAATATGTATCAAAACAACGAATTGTATTTGTTTGCATAGACATTCAGGCAAATAACAAATAATTACATAGTTCTCAATTGTCGATGGAACTTATCAGTCAAGATCAATTTTTTTTTTTTAAATTGAGTACAATTTAACTAAAACATTCACAAATTCAGTTTGAAAATTTCTCTTGCTCATGCAATAGTTGTTGGATATGCTAGCCATTTAAACAGCACAGTACGTACCCAATGTAGTTAGAATGTATGACACCAAATTGCTCTCACCCGGGCTTATGTTTTTCATGTTCCTAAAATTTTCTCATGTACTCACCGAAGCAGCTTTAGTAACCGTTGGAAAATTTAATGTTTCGTGAGCCTTATTAAATTAAATACTGCATAGCAGTAATAATACAATCAGCTAACTATAAATGTTTTTATACGTACATCTTGGTACTTACAGAACAGCCTAACTCATACAATCTATCCCTCATCTGTTAAGTATTGTGATGAGCAATAAAGACTAGTGTTGGGCATTTTCTGAAAAGCATATTTCACCACAGTTAATGCCACTCCGATGTAAGAATTCTCCAGCGATACTAAATTCATAGGATCATTCGGCAAGAGATGTGAGAGTGAAAATCAAACACATACATTAAGATTGTACATTATGTACCAAGTGGGTAGTTCAATAAATTGAAGCAATCTGTTATCTTAATGTATGTGGACCAAAAAAGCACTGCAATTCCCAATACAAAAGATCAAATTACTGAGATTTCATTAATACTTCCAAGAGATTTACGAATATAAATAGCAAGCTTCTTGCTGATAGACCACTAATTCGAAAAAACAGATTCGCAATACAGAAAATTAATGAAAACTCAGAATGCATTACCAAGTTGTTATCAAAACATATAATCTTACCGTGGAAGATAGGATTTCATGAGGACAACATTGTAATAAAAACGATTTGCACACTGCATCGTCATAAAATTTAACCCCATGTTTATCTGTCTCACCTGAAAAAAAAAAGAAAATTAAAAGGTTTTGTTCTGCAAATAAAAGGGACGATCACGATACAAAAGCTTCATGAAGAAATATGGTAAAGAAAAAAAACTAACCATTGCGAGCGGTGCCCATCAGTTGGTCCAACATTGCCCTCATTTGCTCGTGTGCTGACATATTGAATCGGAAATTTAGCCTTTTCCGACCAATTATTTCCTATTCCTATATAAATATTGAAATCCTGGTTTTCTGGCAAGAATATTCTTATATCATATGTTATCCAAACTGGTTCATATTTCAATTATTCTCAAAAACTTCCAGTTGCCACTACAAGCCAACCTAACAATCAAATTACGAAACTAAAATGGCGACAATTGTTTTTTAAACTTATACATTATAAAAGTTATCAGTTCTAGAACATTGTCGTTTGGCATTGGGTGTCATAGATGCACTCTACTTAGTCTGTGGATACGGAAGAAGGTGTCTGTGACAAGAAGACATGAGAGAATTAGGAAACATAAAAAAGAAGAAGACATGCTACGCCGCGTCGAACCCAAATGGGCAAGAGAATGATGATAATGGTCTCAAAAATGACCTTATAAGTACCGTTCAAGTCACACACAATTTGCAGTTTTTAGACTTTTTGGTAAACGTATTCTCTCTATAAACACTACACTTCTATCTCTTTGATTTGCAGTGTTTGCTCATTAGTACTTGTCAAGTACATACATTTGTACAGTGTACAATGCGTTTCAAATAACAATAGGAACGTCACGTCAATGACCTCGATCTGCCTAGTTAATAGAAACGCATTGTTGTAAGTCTCCAAGTCGACAGATGACTTTCCAACTCCCCACTATTAAATAGAGGCAAAGTTTTGAGTCAAAATCATCGTCAATCTTCTCGGTAGACAGTGCAAGCGAGAGATTACAGCTATTGAAGAAAAAAAACTTCACCTCGGCCTCTAGGAACTTTTCTTTTTTTTTACCCAACTATTTTAGGGTGAAGCCAAAAGAATATGCTATTATTTTAGCAGTCTAAGTATGTTTGGTTGTATTTACGTATGTTCCACCGTAGTGCCTAAACTATTCATTCAATTTTGATGAGCCCTGGTTACATTAAGCTACATTTTATTCAGTAGGTACTTAGTCGGGTTTTTATTGGTATTACACCACACAAATTCTTGTTTTGGTATGTAACATACGAGGAACAATAATGTTTTCATCGTAGTCCGTACTTTGTGAGTGGTACATAGGTCAGACGGGATGCCTACCAGCCAGATTCAAGCATTACATCATTGAAGTTAGGCTGTGATAGGCTGTGAGGAGAACCGCGCATTACAGTGCGCAACTTGTAACAATTAATTGTTTCACAACAAAATTGAGCGTCTTTAAATAAGGTAATGCTCAAAATTAAATCTTACCCTACAGCCGAATGCTTCGGAGAAGGAGCGCCTATTTTGATAAATATGTCAATTTCATTTTTACCCGACAACGGCGAAGCCAAAACGGGTTATGATTTTAGCAGTCTATGTATTTGTAATTGATGTGTTTATATTTACGAATGTTCCACCGTAGCGCCTAAACTATTCATCCGATTTTGATAAGTTTCATGGGGCAGTACCTAATCATAACCCTTCCTTTTGGCTTTCTTTCTCGTGTGGTTTGTGCCCCTGATGTTCAGAGTTTTTATGCCGCTCATAGGCCTCTGACTTGGCTTTACATGCCGTCGAGAAATATCTCTCAGGCATGCTGGTTTCCTCAGGTTTTCCTTCACCGAAGCAAGTGATAATTATACAATACGTAGTCGGGTAAAAAAGAGGGTTTATAGACTGTTTTGAGTTGTCAAGTCAATGTCATTGGACATCGACTTTGATTGAAGATGAAGCTTTGGCCTTACTCTGAGGGCCCTAATTTTAGACAAGAAGGATGATAAACACTGAAGACGAGGCGGTATGGTCCAAGACCTTAGCTTGCCCGAGTAGGGCAATGGGGAAAAAAAAGGACATTGACTTTGACAGTTTTGATTTGACAGATGTTATCATCAAGTTTAGTTTGTTTTGAGTTTTGTTTATTATTTGTACAGTACTTACGAATAACACCGTAATGTACCTAACGTTTTGCGAAAATGCCTACTACAGTAAGAATATTGCTGCCAATATTTCCCCAGAATACAAAAGAAGTATTTTTCAAGGGTTATGTTAATATCTCGGATGATACTCGGACGGTTTATATTACTAATTATACAACAAGTAATGAGCTATGGTCCGAGAAACAACAAGAAAATGAAATATACGGATACTGTGGGAATTATTTACCAAAGAAGGTGTCCAGAAGGTTTTTGAATTTTCTAGCTATAGAACAAAACTTGAAACTAAAAATCAACAAGTTGTTAATAAATGGAAATCAAGTAATCACTACAAGTAATTGTATTCTCATGCTCTATGATTATAACAGTATAAAAGACTCCCAAGCAATTACTGATACCAAGGATAATTATTTTACAAAATTGGTGCATTTGATCCAAGAGGAACATGGAAAAATACTTGAAAAGGATGATAAAGAAAACAATAGAACTCAGCAGTGGCTGGCTTCATCTATGTTCCTGCAACATGTTTATAATTATTGGAAATTAATCAATTGGTTAATATCAACTATCAAAAGGGACAAAAAAGTAAGTGAAGTGCACTGAACCTTATATTTGAAGTATCTACTACAAACTGTGTAACATTTATCAAATCAGTACAAAATTTTCAGATAACAATAAAACAGGGCAATTTAATTCTGGCAGTGATAATGGATATCCTATTAGGATACCTTGCTCTACAGTTGCTTACAGAGGACAAAACGGATATTGGAATAACACTAATGGGAATTCTAGAGGTAAATGTGTAATAGATAATGTTTTTAACCCTTATAGGTTTTATTTGTGAGCCTACAATAAAACCTATAAAGTAAAACAATAAGCACATGCGCTATGAACATTTTTGCGGATGTAAACAAAATCAATTCTTAAAATATTTATCTTACACAATTTATTTTTTTAACTACAAAATACTAAACTAACTTTCTTTTCTGTTGCAGAAATTAATTAATTCCCTTTACACTCTACTGAAATGGCTGATGGGTGCTCCAGTTGGATTAAAACTCAATAATGCATTCAATAAAATGTTGGGAAAATACTTCTCTTATCATGTACAACTATGGTGGCTGTTTTTGGGTAAAATATACCATTTATTTTGTAAAAATGAACAAAAGACTACATTCTACTATGCATTCCCACTTGCAAAACAGTTTTCTTCTTAGTTGAAATCTTTTATCTCATCACTCTTGAATCTCGGTATTGTCAAGTGAATGTTTCGCCATTGAAAATGCACAGCAAGGTTGAACCATAGTTGTTAATTGTAGATGTACTGTACTTAAGATGGATGCTCCAGGGAAATTCAAATTTTTCTTACGTTTTTTGTAATTTGCAGGTCAGTGTCAGGTTGTAGGTATGTTGATTAAAATATGATTCGCGGCTGTAACACGTATGTAGTTATAGAATTATATATAAAAGTGCAGGAATGACTTTGACCTTGAAAAAATTAATTCCTGCACCTTGCGCTTGGAGGGTTGTATTGATGATTTTGATGATTATAATTCTGTAACTACATACGTCTTACAGCCGCGAATCATATTTGAATCAACATACAACCTGACACTGACCTGCAAATTACAAATACTGAGATGAGCGAAGTTGCACAGGCTGAGTGAAACCATAGATACAATAATGTATGTATAACAGTCAAAAGAAAAATGAGTTTTTTTTTGGTGTAGTAGGTATGGACAAATCTATGATTTACTAGCTTACACATGCGACTTGACCCGCGTGGTCTTCGGTGATTTTGCCCATGGGATCGTACTACCGAGATATAAAGTATCTTGTGTTAATCCAAGTTATAAACTGTCTGTGTGCGAAATTTCATCCGAATCCATTCAGTAGTTTTGCGTAAAAGAGTACTAACATCCATCCATCCTCAAACTTTTACATTTATTTAAGTAGTAAGATATCTATGGGGTTGAACTATAAAACTACAACAATATATTTATATTTCAGATGTATCTGGGGAGAAACTGGACACAATACTTCACGTATACCACTACATAGGATATTTGGGAGTCACATTTCAAACTGCTATAGTGTCTGATTTGATATGCATTGCCACATTCCATTCTTATTGCATCTATGTTTATGCAGCCAGGTAATAAAATATTTTTCTTGGTAGAAAGTAGACATTCCACTACGTGACATTTGCTGCCTACCCTTACAGAAGGATATCTTTATCAATGACATTGTAATATTATGGATTACCTTATCATTATTCATTTCACGTCGCAACACATCTACAAGCTTTTAAAAAGGATCCTAAGTAGGTATGTCGCGACACCCGTGCGAGTGTCCTAGTAAGTTTTTATTTTCTTATACGAATTTCAGCCTTATGGCTAAGTTAATGAAGTTGAGTTTCAATTGGTTTGAGTTATCGCTTCGAGGACGCACGTCGCTTCGTTGACATCTGCCTTTTTAGTTGCAGAAAACTGCATCTTACTTTTATGTTTATACTGCAAACAATAATCATGCTGCAATCTTTTTCCAGGTTATTCAACATCCAAGTATCTGGACTAATTGCACTCCTGAGACTGTTTGTTGGAAGAAAATATAATCCACTGCGAGGCGGCATTGACTCCTGCGAATATACGAACCAAGAGCTTTTTGTAGGCACTGTAGCATTTACCATATTGCTGTTACTATTGCCTACAACAACTCTATACTACATCGTATTCACAATGGTAAGGCAGCATGCTTGTTATTGGAGATACCACACTTATCGACCTGGAATTGGCTTGAGAAAGAGTTTTATCTTTATACAATATAAGCGAAAAAGACATCATTCGCCTCGTTTCGATTCTAAATGCGCCAAATGTGGTGAAACGTGTTCGGCTCAACCCAATTCCGCGTCGATAAGAGTGATCCTTAAAAATTATTTGCATGGCCTGAATTTTAATTCAGTATCGCGCCATTTAATTGACCATGTAAACTCTGTGTGAAAGCACTATCAGTTTGTACAGTAGTTTCTTCACATTCACATGCATTATGAATGCCTTGACCCACATTGTCTTGCGCGTATTACCATTATGCAATATGCTAATAAGAGAAGTTTGAAAAGTCACAAGACATTAAGTACCCATTTCGAATTATACGCTTTTATTACTTACTTGCCTTCATTTGAATGATTTTCTGCCTGACGTGTTAAAGTATTTTTTTTTTTGCAGTTCAGAGTATTATCACTGTCAGTCCAGTATTTACTAGCCAAATTGATCTACATGGTACAAACGGTGCCTTTGTATGTAGTGACCTTATGGCTAACTCATTCTCCTAAAGTTACAGGTATGTTTGATAATCAATGCTATGTAAACAAATTAGAAACCACTGAATAGTAGTTACATTTAAAAACTTTTATTAACAGGTAACATTCTTATGGAGGTGATAAATCAAGAAGAGAATGCACCTTTGATACTCAGGATAAAATTATTCAATAAATCTATCCCAGAATTGGTAAATATATTTAAGCCCCCAGTTCAATGTCAAAATCAAGTGGAATGGAGTAATCTACTGTCGAATGTGCTTGTTGGGAAGCAAATAGTTTAGAGACTATGATTTCAATACGGAGTAAACGGACCCTTCACAAAGCCGTCGGACAATCATTCTGTACTTACATCGAGCTAAGTTACTCTACGCAAAAAAAGATATTTTTGGGAAACGACTTTGGTTTGGGTAAAAAAGTACCACACTTAAAACATACACAAAAAACTTGGAACTTTGATCACCAATATAGGTTCTCAAGTACAACACACAATACAAGAGATCAACTGCCTTTTGGCTTCGTTAAGGGTTTTTTTTACACCCATTATACCAAATGTTGTATAGTAAAATTAGCAGTTTTGGCTTCGCTAGAGGTCTTTTTACACCCATTGTACCAAATGTTCTATTATAAAATTATAATTATCTAAGTATAAGGAAAGTTTAAGAAAAGAAACCAGTCTGTTTTGACTTACTTTATTATCCTTCGATATTTAATATTGCGTAAAAAATAAAAAGTTGTTTGGTCACCACACGCGTGAACGTATAAATGCTAGATACTTAAAACTATTTGCAGCAAACTGGGCAAATACATTTGAGTAATATTACGCAAATAACAAATCATTGTTTTGACCAACCAAATATGTAGATATTACTAGAACAATTTTCAATACATTAATATTTAATAAGACGTCACACAAATTGTTTAGAGGTATGTTACATTGTGAGTTTAAAATTACTTTTTTTTTATTTGGGGCTATTATGTGTATGTTATGTTATATTTATGTATAAAACGCAGTGTTTATTAATAGCAGAAATATTTAAATACAAATTTTAACCTACAGTCAATTGTTTTAATTTCAATTTCTCTCTTGTTATTAAGCTAATAATTATATAATGTAACGTAATTTAATTATAATGAAAATTAAATTACTGCCACTCACTAATACGAGTTGATAAGGCAGGACACGACCCGCTCGTCATAATATAAAAATATTTTGCACCAAGCTTGTGACTACAAAAAAGATTAGGGAGACACAATTTTTTTCTATCAACTTGGCAATAACAATTGACGAATGCTTCGAAACAGGATACATATAATACAGTATGGGAATGATAAACACTTAACACAATAATATTAGTGCATGCCAAGAACAATGACTCATGCAATTATTGCCCAATAGTAACTAACGGTTAGTCACGAATTTATTTTTGAAAAACCTAGAGTTTCTAAAATATAATAGAAAATCATACTAATTCTTAATATTATTATTGAATCTGCTTCAGTTCTAAGTATTTTACTAATTGTGTATTGAGCACCTGAATATTATAGTGGTGTTATAAAATTATTCTTGTCGCCAATTGTAAAAAAAACCCTTCAGTATAAATATATTATTTCATGATGATACAGCACATTAACGGAGAAATCTAACTTAAATATTTATTGCTATAATAATATTCTCATACCAAAGTATTGTCGAATACACAGATCTGATTGTATCTACATAAATATGTTACTATTATGCAAGTACAAAATACATAAATTTATACATGTCATTGCAATTTCTGCTGATAAATTTTAATCTTTAATTTTAACAATTTCATACATACCTCTTTACCTACTATTTACATAAATATCATTCGAAAATATTTTTGTCGACCAATAGATTAAAGTATCTTATTTATTTATTGTAGTAATTTCTAAAATTTACACCGAGAATTCGTGCACTCAAGTGATAAGTAATAATTAATAACTGAATATAACAATTATTATTATTTACGTTTGGAGTTAATCAAAACATAGATCTAAATTACCGCTTACTACGGTAGCTAAAACTCTCTTTAATAGTTTTTTTTAAAGATGGACGCTTTACTAATTTTTTTATTATCTTAGAAACAACACATGTTTCGTGAAGCTAGTAACTATATGATGTGCGGCATTTGATTCACACAGTGCTAGTTCTCCGGTGGGTAGGCCAAAACCATTCACATAGATAGATATACCGATACTTAACTATTTCATTATCATCACAGATATTAGTAAAATTAGGAAAAATGTGATTACGATCATAGTACTCGAGTTTTTTTTTATGATCAGCAAGATTAACTTGAAGCGATGTTTAAAGATTCGCTTGATATAGTATCACACTATGATAAAAGCTAAACGCTGCGGCGGCACGTCACGATACAGATGTGATGATATGAGGGACGTATCTAGTTCTTGAGTACACACCTGTAGTCCTTATTGACATCCGAAGCTGAATTTGGTGAATGTTCTTTAGGTCTAACTGTACCGCGACACGACGCTAACTTTGATTCCAAAGCCTACAATGAAGAAAAGTACATGTAAATGATGATGTTAAGATTAGTAGGTGATGGGAAGATATGTGCGGTGATAACCAACACCTATTATTTAAAGCGAGCTGTACAGTAAATACAACGATGCGGATGAAAAGCTGTAATATAATGAATTAAATAAAATTAAGTGCAATAATTATATAAATAATTATATTAATAATGATGCAGCAGTCAGTTTAGTTTGGTTGTAAAAACCCTTGTATAAAGAGTAACATAATCAAATTATCTACCTATATAAACTAATTAATTTCAACTATATATTACATTACATCGTATAGTTGTGAGTTAATACATGAACATATTCACAGTAAAAAAGAAAAACAAAACGAAAAAACATTTATATCTAGTAAAGCTACCATATGCATTGAAACATTTTCTATTTATAAACTATTTAAGTATAAAAAACACTAAAAATCTCGTTGGTTTTGTACTTTTTTCGTTTGATCAGGCCCTTTTCTGATAGAAGCAAAACTTAGAAGGTTTTCTAAACCCTCTCGGGATCGCACGGCAAATGATCTTCTCAACTTTCCGTTTCCTGCTTGTGCAGAGCGCACAAAGGGTGTTTCTGATGCGCGTTCTGTTAAAACAGGAGGTTTCCTCGCTAAGGAATCATGTTCAGATCCTGAATTCGAGCGTACGTATACTCTTGGGTTTCTGTACTCTACAGAGTCACAGTTTTCTAAATCTTTGTCAGTCAATCCATTTCCTGTTGCAGTGGAGTCGCTCGGTGTTGTTATTTGGGAAGCAGCTGGAGGCATTTCACAGGAGCATTTAACCTTACCACATTCACGGCAAAGAAACCTTTCAAGCTGTAAGCATAAATTTCATGCATACTACACAACACAACCATGCAAATACAAAATCAAGAAAAACTACAATTAATCTTTGTTATGAATCTACCGCTACTAAAGTTTTCTTTCGCTGTGATGTTATTGATTGACTAGATAAAATGTATATCTATTACTAAAACAAAATACCATTTGTGTAAAAATTAACCAACAAAATAAATAAGTTTTTAAATTTCTTTAATCATGAGATGTGAGAAGGGTAAGAATACTTTTTTTAATGTTTCATGTAGTAATTTACTGAACACTATGGATTGGCCCGAGTCGCCAGTCAATACAGAAAAGTGAAAAAATAAACGTCTTCACGTCTTACTAAAATATTTAGTTGAGAGCTAATACCATAAAATGTATAATAATATAAAAATGGTATTTGTTAGAATGGTAACAACCCTGCTGCAAGTTTAAAAAGTGTGATGACTCAATGCATTTGACTAATAAATAAATAAATACTAAGAGCCACTTAAATTCACTTTATTTGAATTCCATACTTACTTACATCTATCGAAGATTTAACTGTATACATAAAAATAAATATATATTATAAAATTGAGGCATTTGTGCTTTCTACAGCTTAATAAATACATATATAAGCATAAATAATACATGTTTGTAATATACACATTAAATAAATATGATAATTTCCCTTAACTTGTCCCTTACTATCTGGTGCATTCTAAAGTGACTAGTGCTACTATTAAAACTAATACAGCTTTGAATAATGTAAATATATCTAGTTGACTCACCCCCACTTTACGCAGTAAGTCGCCGACTATATTTATGGCGGTTACTCGAGACGATGGTGTCATAGCATTGCCGTTTATTTCACCTGAAACCAGAATATTATAATTATAAATTTAAATGAAGCTCATAAGGGGGGATCCCCTTATGAGCTTCATTCATAAAGCATTTTACTCATCACATTTAGTTTTCCTAAAGCAGGAGTTGGAAAAGTCTTATAGTGGTTCATACTTACAAGGCTGGTTACAGCTTTAATTTCTTTGTAGTTGTTAACTTAAATATACTACGTAGGTCGCTACCTAACATTTGAACTCGACATTTTCGTTACTTGTGACTGTTAAATATTTTGTAGTGATAGTTTACTTCTAAGCACTAATTATACAATAGTTTAAGAAATAACACTACTGCACTTAAATGTACACTTTTGTATTATCTACTTTTTAAATAAATTATTCTTAATTATTCTTATTATTGTATTTTTCTTAAGGAGGTCAGATGCATCCTTTCTCGTGTTAAAACATATAATTATATTGTCTTATGCGTATTGTCATAAGCGTATATTCAGTCACCATTGCAATGATGACCCAATTAAACCAGTGAACGATATCAGGGGAGGCCATGGCAAAACTTATTATAATAAAGCTGCTGGACTTACGTTTTTGTGGAGTCAGTAGAGAAGTTTGTGTTTCTATCTCAACTTGAGTTCGGGCCGGGTTTGGAATATGTCCATTAACTAATGAGGTTTCAATTGTACTGTCATCTCCTGTTTTCGGTTTTGGAACCTTCTCCATTACTCTCAGTTCATGCTTCAGATCTGAAATTGTTTTATTTGAGGATTTTGGAGCAACTTATTCGGACTTATTTATTTATATTTATTACCTGTATGAGTACTATAATATAGTAATATAATATAGTAATCTGTTATGAGATTTTACCTTTGGTAACATGAATTAAGAATTATTTATACCACTATCTTATTGGTCTAGTGGTGCAAAGCGCGACTGCTGAACATGAGGTCCTGAGTTCATTTCCTAGGTCGGGCAAAGTGTTATTGGGTTTTTGAATCAGGAATGTCTCAGTAGCAGCCACGGAGCCTGGATTTATGCCTGGTTGATGGCAATTAAACTATTTGGGTGTACTATTAGGTACACCTCTGCCTAACAAAAAGTCTAAAGATTACATACATTTATAATTTTTACAAAATACTAATTATACTTTGTTTAAGTTTAAAAATACCTACATAACACATATTATGCATATTGAGTGAGAAGTATTATTACACATTAACGTTTCACAATGGTTTCCTATCCATTTTAAAATTTTAAGACCTAATATAACTTGGCATACTTTTGTTACTTCTAATTATATTTTCGCGTAACATTATTTACACATAACAGCTTACGCATTTATTTTTTAAGCATAATTTCTCTAATCATAATAATGATTAAGCATAACTAAGCAGCTTCCAACAGCTTGCTTTCCTAAGCATAAATTTATTTACGCATAATGATATTAAAACATATTTTTTTAGGCATAACAAAGAAGCATAATAATTAACTCCCAAAATGTTAGACATACCATATGTGGGTTTTTTTCCTGTAAGAAGCATGCAAGCATGGTTTCTGTCATTACACTCTAGGGGTAGGACAGACAAGACTATGTGGAGTTGGTTTTGCAGCGATTCGTTTGTTACTAACTTTTGTAGCACAACATATTGAATTTTTAATTCAAAATTAATACGTTAACGGCTGATATTTTATTTAAAAAAAAAAATCTTACCTCTGGCTTCATCTGTTGCTCTTTGCAATCTGATCCTCAAATTTTCAACTTCATCCACTTCACTCTCCAGGACAGCATTTCTTTCGTACGCTTGATTTAGCATTGATTCAATGCATGACACAGATTCTGATATAACTCTGTAAACAGTTGTGTTAATTTTTTACATCATACTATCCTTTCTAGAACTGATGTCTTCAATTATTGACCAATTAGACTGAGAATTGATAATTAAAGAAACTATTGTTAACCTAGTGAAAGAGGACAACTGGGGTCCAAAAACATCAATGGATTTTAATCATAATTATTCTATAAATGCATGATAGCTATTTCATATATTGTACCAATAACTCAAAAAGAATACCCTTCTTCAGGGGCAGTCGGTAAAAACAACCCACAGTGATCATAACATAATTAAAATTACAAACAAGTTCTATCTACCACGCAAATCTGTAGTATTTTACATCAATAAGATTATTTAAAAATAAAAGCTTATGTAACCTCTTACCTCTGACCTCTCTCTAAATCATCGTTTTTTTGCTCCAACTCCCTGATGTACTCTCCTTGTTTATCTTTATCTAT
The DNA here is from genome assembly GCA_963853795.1 of Xestia rhomboidea. Taxonomy (NCBI): domain Eukaryota; kingdom Metazoa; phylum Arthropoda; class Insecta; order Lepidoptera; family Noctuidae; genus Xestia; species Xestia rhomboidea. The sequence goes on along the minus strand of OY970763.1, from coordinate 10,568,946 downwards.
TTTTAATGCTTGCAGTTCATTCTCTAAAGCATTTGTTTCATGCTGACTTCTTTCCAATTTGTTCTGGAAGTGGAGAATATTGTATTATTCCAGACCATTAAAAATTTCTAAAACAAAAAAAGCAAACTTTGATTATATGTACCCTTAACATTTCAATTTCATTTTTCAGCCTTTGATTCTGATGTTCCAAATCTCTGTTTTGTTTCTCAACTTGTACTAATGAAGCTTCTAATTCTTTTTCAAGTTGTGCTGAGTTTTCAGTGTATTCATCTAATTCTTGTTGTATATCGATAACCCTAAAAAAAAACAATAAAGTAATAATGAATCATGATAGTTGTCATGAGCAATACCAGCAATACATGATGTTTTCACATTTCTTTCAAGGCATATTGATTGTGACTTACTTTTGTTCATAGTACTTGGCTTGTTTCTTCCACCACTCGACAGAATCAGAATCTGACTGCCTTGGAGATTCCATGTTTGCAAAAATTACTACTTTCAATATAAGAGATTCCAAGGATGTCTAACGAATCATAACAAAATAATGTTACAGGGGTTCTACAAACTAGTGCGCAGATACTATTCTTGTTACTTATTCGTATCGAAGTCGTTGTGATCAATAATTTTTACGTTTTGTTAAACATCAGCCGTTAAAACACAAAAACTGACACAACTTCGTCGTCAAAAAATCCAAAACAGTAAAAATCCAATGAAATTAAAATGGCTGCGAAAAGACAATGACAATTAAGATGAAAAAAGTAAAATGTCACTTTTTACCAGAATTGAATACCAGGTTTTTGGTAACGTGAATCTTTTGAGAGCACCACCATTTTATGGTGTCACTCTTCACTCATGGCCTCAAAGGAACAGGGTGCATAAGCACCCTGTTCCTTTGAGGCCATTATGCCTATTATGAGGCATTATAGGCCTATTATGAGGTAGGTAATCGTAAATCGTAATTATAAAATTACGATTTACGATTACCTACCTCAGAATTTACCGAAGGGGTTAAGCAAAGGTGTAACGTGAGATTAGCCACATGGTGTGCAATAATGACTACTCATCATCATCACCAGCGTTACCATTTCCCAACTATGTTGGAGTCGGCTTTCAGTTTATCTGGATACTAGTTTAGAATGTTATTAATTAATAACATGAGGTGCAATATCATTGAGTATAAAGATGAAAAATCAATTCGCGTACAGCTTAAAAGGATTGGTTGTGTCCATGCACAACTTTTTTTTTCATTTCTTTTGTCTGGATGATACGTCCATGGTCTGGATACCTACTGACTTTTGTTTGACAGCTCACTCAGCTGACAAGTTGACATGAAAAGCCTCCCCGAATAAAATTGATTGATAGGAAATAAATAAAAACGCTTATAAACCTACTAAGTGAAAATTTATTATGAATTTTCCATTTAATTCACATAATATTGTTAGTGACAACTCATTTTACACAGTCCTTTTGCAATGCTGTGTTATCGATGAAAGAATTTCAGTATCGTTATTGTTTTTGAATGACGTGTAATGTTTCCAACGGCGGACGCTGAAGATATTTCGCAGGTCACGTCATTAACAACTAAGTCAGGTGCTGCTAGCGATGCCCAAAACTCGGCTGAAAATACTCAAGTCGCACCACAACCGAGCATCAGGGAGTTAACACTCAATATGCTACTCAAAGAGATGTTATTGTGCTTGGCCCTGGCTTTGACCACTTTCGGGGCCCTACATAACTCGTAAGTATCACGTTTGTTTATTTTCCAACTTGTAGGACCTAGATTATGCAGAACATACATTTAGGCAATATGTATAATTTTAATAGCCATAAAGCTAATTATTATGAATATCTAATTAGTTTAAATGCACTCAATTAATATTATGACAGGTTAGGTTACTGTACTTTAAAAGATTTAAGTACAAACATTGTATGTCAAATTAATGATACTAAAATACATAAATAAAGAGGTTTGCGGTATAATTATTTTATAATTGATTTAAAGCACAATATTGTCAAGTAAGAATAAAACAATGTATGTAAGTATGTGTGTTCAAAACTATCCTGTTTCAGACCAACGAAGATTTCCAAACACCCACAAGCCATAAGGTTCTTTAGACCAGACTCTATAGTCCAGGATTGGTACCGAGGACAACTTACCAATGTGCTGTCCAGTGTCAACCGTGTGGATGTGTCATTTGTCATGTACTATGCACCGTGGGATGCAGAATCTCAGTATGTAAAAGGAGAGTTTGAGAAAGCTGCTTATATTCTTAAAGATCGGGTGAGAAAATGTTTATTATTATGATTTGTCGGTCATGTTTGTGTTTTTTTATGTTGGTTTTAAAATGTGCATCTTATTTCTTCAGGGTAAATTATAAGACAGATGTGTTGCAGTCTCACCTAAATAAAATTGCTGTGTCAATTAAGATTAACTTAAGCACTCGCACTAATTTTATTTAATTTAAGATATTTATAATGCATTGTAAAGCCTTGTTGAAACATTATCAAAGAGTAAAGCATTTATCGGAATACTTTTTAAGTGTCTCTTATCTACTAGAGATAAGAATTATTTAAAAAACAATAAACGTTGTATTCCTATTAACTCCAGACCAAAACTTTCTTTGTGTGGTACACCATACAATGAAACGTTTTGTCTGATCATTGGAGAAAAGTTAAATAGAATAAGTACTCTTATTGTGTACATAATAGGTCTTGTGACAAAGGTCACGCACGTAGTACTTGCAACCGGCATGCATGTTGACCAGGTGTATGATGGAACAGGAGTACATAAGAATCGTAGCAGGTGGCGTTCTGTGGTTTCTGTATAACCTCATGTGACAATGGCATGAGTTAATATCTGTACTTTATGTAAAAAGTCCATATGTAGGTTGTTGTGGATTTCAGGAATTTTTAGAAAGTGAAAGAGGAAATTAACAACACCAATGTCAAATACAACACTAGGTTGAAGGATCATCCGAACCAGCTAGCCCTACAACTGACGATTCCAGAGCCAATGCGAAGGCTGAAACGACGGCATATACTGGATAGCCATATCTAATTATAGAGAAATTCCTAATGGGGAATTAACTCTGATCGCCACTGATCCTACAACACATCTGCTCATAGTCTTTCGACTGATCGCATGATTAAGCAAAAAAAAAAAAAATGAAAAAGTCTCGTTTTGTATTATTGCCATCGCTATTATAGCTGTCAAATAGAGGTCTATGACCAGTAGTGGGTGAAGTGAGGTCTTGGTCAATGATTCTGATGAATGTCTTATTGTGTGTCACTCTGCATAACGGTTAAAGTAGATATACCACCACTTCCATTACATATTTTATTATGTATTGTTTCAGGTCCTGTTTTCAGCAATAAACTGTTGGAATCCAGGAAGTGAATGTAGATTACACAATAACAAAATATCATCATGGCCTATTTTAATGGCATATACAACCATATCAACAGGAATATTGTACTATGGTAGGTATATTTGTACTGGATGTATAATCAAATGAGTAATTGTCTAGCTAAAATTATAATTATTAGGCTCAAATTAAGAGTAAACAGAACAGATGTTGTTTGTTGTCCCAGTCTTTCTCTGTCTAAACCAGATTAAACATTTATGTACTTATTTGAATTTGTTTTGTTTATGGGGCTTTCTTTTAGCTGAGCATTAATTGTTTTATTTTACATAGTATTATCTAATTGAAAAGCTACTTCTGTCATTGTATCAAGATTGCTATCAGTTAAGTGTCACATATATCTATGTTAACAAGAACGTGTCAGTTTTACACACAATATCAGTGGCCTTACATCAATGCATTATAACATGATCAGTAAAGTTTCTTTAGAGGCTTCCAGCTATTTATGGCTCCCACACACAGGCGCGTTTCTGCGTCCCAATACCAAATGTTCTAAGAACTCATATCGCAATATCGCATTTTGTATTGGGACGCAGAAACGCAAAAACGCGTCTGTGTGGGGGAGACTTTATTTGTCATATAGGAAACTAACACGTGGGTAACCATAAAATGAAATAAACTAACAACCAACTCAACTTTGGGACATTGTATGGGGTTTAGTCTGTGTATGGGAAGATAAATGATAGACTCTCCATTTCTCAAATTAAAATAATGTATTGGCCTAAAACATGGTACTTATGTTGTATTGTATTGATATTATTACAATACAATACACAAAGGTATTCAATAATAAAAACGCACAAACATGTTTGGCTAATATAAACAAAGCATGCAAGATAACACAGTTACAAAAAAAAAAGTTACATGGTGCTAAGCCATAAACATTTTGCTGTCCATACTTTCTTCTAAGATGTAGCAACTAAATATTCCTAAGCTGTCTTTGTTAAAAACCTCTAAAAGAGATTGGTTCAGTTTTCTCATATTATAATACTAGCTGTTGCCCGCGGCTTCGCCCGCGTGAAGTTCGGTTACTGTCCCACTGGATCAAAATAAAGGGATAAATAGTATTCTACATGTTAATCAATCACTGTCACAATCACTGTCACAATCACTGTCACAATCACTGTCACAATCACTGTCACAATCACTGTCACAATCACTGTCACAATCACTGTCACAATCACTGTCACAATCACTGTCACAATCACTGTCACAATCACTATCACAATCATTACCATCGTTATCATAATCGTTATCATCGTAATCACAATCATCACAATAAATCTAAAATAACCCTGTATAGAAGTCAAATCCACCATCTTATGGATCTCAAAATAAATGCCATATTCGTAATCAGCACCCTTGATTACCTCGGTTTCGACACCCATATTTATTTTTAGACATTTCAACCCCATTGCACCCCAATATGGGGGATGATGGTATTTCAGGTCCACCATTTTCAGTCTTTAAATCGTTGTTTTTGTAATACACCATACAAACTATACCAATGTTGATTTTCAGACTTTGTCACCCCATTTCCCCTCTTAGAGGTTGAATTCTGAAAAAACCTGAAACCCGTTTCTACTCATTTATCAATAGGAACACTCCTGTGAAGTTTCGATTAAAATAGTCTAACTAATCTTGTTTCCCCATACAATTTTTGGAACCCCGTTTATCCCCCTTAGGGGATGAAATTTGAAAAATCTTTTCTTAGTGCACCCCTAGACCACATAAGGAACCTACTTGCCAAATTTGGAAGCTGTAGACCCAGCTTAGCCAGTGTGGCCAGCAGGTTTGGGCTGTGCGTTGATAGATGAAGTCAGTCAGTCAGTCAGTTTCTTCTTTTAAATATTTAGATGACATATTTTGTTTTTTTTTTCAGGTCCTCGCGATGCGCACAGTATGGTCAACTTTTTAGAAATAGTGATGAAGCCCTTAAGGAGAGTTTCATCCTCGGAGGATCTCGTCAATTTACTCTCGCGTTGTGATGTGGGTACATAACTTATTTTGAGTACTTTATCTTAATATAGTATGAAACAAAGTCGCTTCCGCTGTCTGTACGCTTAGATCTTTTAAACTCCGCAACGGATTTTAATGCAGTTTTAGCAATATATAGAGTGATTCAAGAGGAAGGTTTATATGTATATGCTACATTGCACGCGTGCGAATCCGGGGCCGGTCGCTAGTTTAATTTATTTAAGGTGGATGCTCCAGGGAAATTAAAATTTTCTTACGTTTTTTGCAATTTGCAGGTCAGTGTCAGGTTGTATGTTGATTAAAATATGATTCGCGGCTGTAACACGTATGTAGTTACAGAATTATAATTATCAAAATCATCAATACAACCCTCCAAGCGCATAAAGGTGCAGGAATGAATTTGACCTTGAAAAAGTAATTCCTGCACCTTTATGCGCTTGGAGGGGTTGTATTGAGCCCAAAAACACAAAGAAATGAACTTGGCCCCTAAAAGATAAGATAGCCTAAATGATTGCAGATAAAATGCGTTCAATATCAATATCGCTTCACATGAATATTAATTGTAATTTTCTGGTCTTTTGTTTCTCTTATTGATGACCTCATTATTTACAGGCTGTAGCAGTTGGGTACACACCGCTAACAGACACTTCAAAGTATTACAACACTTGGTACACGGTCGCCCTAAAGTCGAGAGAAGCGGATATTCTAGGCGAGATATGCTTCGCGGCTGTGACGTCAGAGGAGCTAGCAGCGGAACTCGGTGTGGAAAGCGTTCCGAATGCTCGACTTATGCTGTGGAATGATACCAAGGTCAGATCGTCTTTTTTTCAGGGTTCTGTACCCAAAGGGTGCCAACGCGACCTAATTACTAAGCCTACGTCCACACTATTTTGTTTATTGCAAGGCTGTAATAATTTTAATCGTAATAGGTATACAGTTGAAAATTAAGCTCATTTTAGAATTATTTTCGACTGAGCCTTACCCAGCTAGCAAAAAATAATCTTACAAATATCCCAAGACCATATTTTTTTCAGTCTTATATCACACTTACAGACACATACCGGCCACACAGTCCATCCATCGCTTTTTCTTTGGTCTACGTGTGGATTTGGGCGCACTTTATAAGTATATTCACCCTTGCAATTGCCTTGTAATGGTCTCGCGAAGTGTATTTTCAAACTTACAAGACTTGCTGATGCTTATATGTATAATGACAAATAAACTTACAAGTGACTTACAATGGCGCGCTGTAAGGGTAAATAACCTTAAAGTCGTACTAATAAAATAAAATACTATTTTAAGGGTAATATCGCTTATAGTCCTCTTTGTGATCTCCTAATAAGAGTGTTATCACAAACCGCGAAGTGCTTGGAACTTTTGGGAAAATAATAAAGTATTAAATTTAAATTTATATTTCCTACAAAAGACTAGTGTGTATATTTTCTAATTTCTTACTCATGTATTTGTCACGCACTAAGTATATGCGATTATTAGGTTGCGAAGTAGTTTTTCTTGATTACTTTGAAATTTTAATAACAATATCTTCACGGGCCTTTTCAAAAATGTTTCTTTTACTTTATATATTTTTTAATTATTTGTAAAATAATATCAAAATGTCGCCATTACGACCAACCGCGACTTATAAGTGCTTTATTAGAGCAATATAAGTCCAGTACTCTTGTCTAAGGTTTATAACGCACTCGTAAAAGTCAAATTAAACGTAAAACCACTGTCTACGCGGCCATGTTGCTTATATTTTTAGGGTTCCGTAATATGTAAAAGCAAGCCAAACGACGAAGTCGAAGAATCTAATAGAAAATTAATGATAATGTGTACTAAATATTAAAATAGTCTATTACCTGATTTTATAACAATTTCTGGAGTCAACACAACAAAGAAAATAAATAACCCTTAATAGGGAATTGTTGTAGACCTTTTAAAGTGCTACTACTCTTTATTATATCTTAGGTGAGATAAATCACACTTTTAAAATACTAGTTTACAGAAGTCTAATAAAACACTTAGTGTAGTCACTTCTAAGGTTGACTGTACTTATAAAATGATTTTATAAGTATTAAATAAGAATCAAAGGCAATTAGACTTGTAAAAGGAGCTTATAATACCACGGCTCTTATTAATATCATATAACGTTTTCTTAAATACGTCTATAAGACCATGTTACAAGTGTGAATGCTCTTAAAACCTAAATAGACTTATAAAATGGCACTATAAGAGTTCCTGCTTTAATCAGAACACATATACCTTACATAAAACTATAGCTCTTACAAGCTTTTGTTTGTGAGGGTATTAAGAGTTTCTGACTTAATCAGAACACGTATAAACCTTGTATAAAACCATCGCTCTTAAAGCTTTTGTTTGTAAGGGTATTTTGCTAGCTGGGTAAGTTGTAGTCTTAATAATTTGTTATTAAATGTAGAATAACTTTATATTATACATTTCGTTTTCCTTGTGAATCAGTTTTGTAAAAAGGCATACGCTGCAGGAAAATGTGTTAAATAAATAAATTTTGATAACACAAATTAGTTTTGGTAACAAACAGTTTAATCAATTTATACAAACAGTTTAATCAATTTATTGTCATTACAGGAATACATATCGCGGGACGGTGACATTCAAGCATGGAACCACTCCTCGCTAATTCACTGGGTGTTAGACAACTTCTCCCAGCCCGTAGCGAGGATAATGCCTCTTTGGAGAAAGGCGTTCAACTTCGAGAGATATGTCGACGGCAATCCGATATTAATACTCTTCACGCCACTCAATCCCTTGTATGAACAACTGCCGTCGTACGCTTTGGTAAGTTCCTTAGATTAGCTAATCTTGTATTTACTTAGTAACCAGTTATGCCAATACGACGGCGATAATAATTGGGACATTTTCCATTTGCGTATCATTGTCGTTTAATTACCCTAAGAAATTCAGTTCAAATTGGCTAAGAGTGAATAATTGTAGTATTATAGTAAGAGAGAATGAATTACTAATATTAAGATCCCTGCCCCCCGCGCGTCGCCTCTTCCAACGCGGACTCGCGTATTCTTAGTAGTTCGTTCGATTTCGGCACTTGCTGGAAATCTTCGGCTTCGGCCAAACGTCTGCCCAGTTTGGCCCAACTCGAAGGTATGGTCGTAAGTTGCTTAGACTCGGACTCATAAGCTTGAATTTGATTTTGAGGATATTCGATTGTAGCAAATAGTTTTATAGGAATGCCAGAATGATAGCGGATGAGAGATTTTTACCTGCGCACGATTCGCGAATGTAAAGGTAAACAATAAGAGTTTTTATGAAAAAAACCGGCCAAGTGCGAGTTGAACTCGCGTGGAGAGGGTTCCGTACAATGTCAAAGTCTTATATTGAGTTTACCACTTTATTTTTAATTGATATAATTCTTATAGCTTTTCCTGTAATCTACAAGCAATGGGAAAATTAGGCTTTCGGAGATCAGTTGTAACTATTTATTTTACAATAATAACAAAAATATATTTGAGATCCTCATACAACAAGCCCTTTGATTTGATATTATGACACAGTCAGGTTTGCAAAACTTTTTTTAAAATTTCCTAATTTGACACTCGATAATTAAAAAAAAAAAAAATCTTTGCACATCTGTGTTTGGGTCATAGGATTACACCATCCTACCAAATTTCACCTGATTTGGTCCAGTAGATTCGGAGCAAATTGGCTGTGTCCGACACAGCGTTGTGTGTGTGTGTGTTGGCGAGTCCATCCACGAGTGATCCTATAAGAGTTCCGTTTTTTTTTTAATTTTTTTGTACGGAACCCTAAAAACAGCACATTACTTTTTTTAACGACTCAAAGGCTGACACACGTAAATTAACGACCACTTGTCGCAACGTGACATTGTACAGAACAATGTCAAACTAGTCGTGTATTTATGATCACTTAACAAGAAAAAATAAAATACAGTTCTTACATTCAACTACAATAACAATGTAACATAGACGGCTTTATTTCGTAGCATTAAGAGCGGTTTTCGTAGTTCAAATCTTAAACACTGATGTGCGGTAGACCGTGGCAAGCAATCACCGCTTATTCAACTTGAATGAACCATTTCTTTCAGTTACGTGAAGTAGCAATGGAATACTACAACTGTAAGAACAAGGACAGTAATCAGTGGACATCAGAATTAGTAAAATTGCAACAAGTTCAGAGACTCCTATATCAACAAAAGAACTACACGAAATTCTGTAACGAATTCAAATTCAAGAAACCTATTACAAAACAAAGTCGTTTTTACAAAAAGGAGGTAGAATCACGAAATAACAAATACCCTTGGTATAATTCTACGCAAAAGAATAACAAGAATGGAGTTTTTAATTTTCTTTTGAAAAGAGGTTTTACTGCATCGAAAGCGGTTGAAGGTTTGGAGGACAGCTCTCAGTTGCTAGCGTCGTTGGATTGGTTGCAAGAATGCAGTACGAAGGCTTTACCGGCTGAAAGGAGTTTCTATGAACATTACGAGAAATGTCAGTCATTTGAAGAGAACTTTAGTCATGAACAGGAAGCAAGTCCTGAAGCAGAAGAGTAAGTAAAACTTTGGTAACTTTTCATTGTTTCCAAACATATTTATAATATGAACAGAATTTTAGTATGCACGATGACAAGGCATCTCATGTTTATGACCTTGTAATAAGGATCAAATTACAGTGATTCACATATCTTCTTGAAATGCAAGATCTATAAAATTCCTAATAAAATTATTAAGTTGGTTATATTGCTAAATTGTTGTTAAATTGCTACTATGTCGCCGTAACTGTTTTCCTTGGACTCTGTAACAATGGCCGTTAGGTTGAAAATGTTTGCTACGGAGAGTGACATGAACCTCAACCACAGATTATTCTCGATTCGATTGTGGTTAGGCAGAAACTTCAGAACGCCTCCTACTATCCTTACATGCAACTTTTGCTTTGTCCACGTTCTACCACGTTACTAACCTATCAAAGAAAAAAAAACAATAAAATATTTTATTTCAGAATAGAAACAACAATGCTACCGTACGAGGATGACCCACTATCACCAGATAATCTCTTACAAGACAGTGTCAAACACTTTTGTAAGGTGTATCGGTTTGCCCAGGAGTGGGGTCCTCCGATCTATCCTTCGGCTCAGCCGAACATCGACGAGCGACGCACGAATGTAACGTATATAGACGGGTTATCTTGTGAGCGCAACTTTAGTTTACACATGATTGCTGTGGATAGCAAGAGGAACCATCACTTCGCTGAATCACTGGGAATAGATATTACTAATAAGAAGGATATGACGGCTGTCGTTATATTGGATAGTAAGGTAAATAACAATCGTATCATTTTCTTATAATCATTATTAGGGAAGCGGATTCTTAACAGGCTTACTTCTTATTTAGATCATGCCGCAGGTAGCTGCGCGGTACGGCGTGTTTAGATGTTTTTCATCCCATCTATTCGAAAAGGACGACTTGGTTCGCCTTTAAGTGCGCCCAAAGGTGGTGTTTTCTATAAGAATCGTTTAGCGGGCAGTAATGAGTTTTTAATCCTCTTTATTAAATAATTGTGCCGCAATTATCTTTTACGCGCACTTATTGAATTTGGAACATCTTATTGTTCAGCGCCAAAGAAATCGAACGCAAATATTGTTTGAATAAAGACTGGCTGGTACGACGGCCAATAGTCGCGCCGCCGCCGGCTGAATAAAAAAAAAAAGAAATCAAATTAAAAACGCGCGAACTACAGCCCGCGTTTTCGTCAATTTTCACGGACGAACCGAATGGCGCAGCGGTAGTGAGGCTGCCTTATGTTCTTAGGGTCCCGGGTTCGAATCCCGGTTGGAGCAAATGTTTGTGTGATGAGCACGGACATTTGCTTCCGAGTCATGGATGTTTATATGTATAATAAGTATGTATTTACAAACAAAAAATATCTATGTTGTATATCAACTATCTGGTGTCCACGACACAAGCCTCGTTGCTTAGTGTGGCACTAGATGGCGCTGTGTGTTAATGTCCAGCGATATTTATTTATTTATTTATTTTATTTTTTATTGTTAGAAATTCATGGTTTTGTTTTGAAAAATTAGTTCTTCAAGTGACAGTGAATAAAATATGAGGCGCCATTTATTTTCTCATAGTGGGTGATGAAAAGTAGAGTGTATCACACGGGCGCAAATATATTTTTGGCTCGGGCGAAATACTTTGAATCCCTCGCTACGTTCAGGATTCTACTAAAGAATCCTTCACAAAGCTCGGGATTCTACTCTAGAATCCCTCACTTCGCTCTGGATTCAAAAAAGCAACCTCGCCGTAAAAATATAATTTAGCTCCCTTATGATACAATCTACTATTGCTAGGGCGAAGTCGTTCGCTCGATTACCATGTTGCTATCTCAGGCAACGTCCGAGTTAAGCGGTAGGCCGGTAGAAATTTTGTTTTTATTTCTACTGGTCTACTTTGATAATGTCTAACTCGTTTTTACCAAGTTTAAAAAAAAAAACAAAACATGTTCACAGCACGAAAGCCAGTACCTATTATCAGGGGACTACAACGCGAAGACAATAAGAGAGTTCATAGCGAACTTCACGAACAAGGATCTGAAGCGTTCGCTACGGTCGCACGTGTACGAGACGGCGCATACGCACTACTTCGGCTCCGACGGCGATTCCGAACAGATGGGCATCAACCAGAACTCTGTGTACATAGAAGACCTCACTTCAAGAAGTTTTAGGAGAATGGTGAAGACACCGGGCACTGTGAGTCATACTTTTTTTATTGGCTTTTTGAGCACCGGTTTGGCCAGTCTGGCTTTTAGAATGCCTGTCAATACTGTGACGGATAGTAATATCGTTGACATAAAACCTAATAATCGCCCAGGGCTTAGGTTACTTATTTGATGACATCGAATATAAAACATAAAAGCTGTTTGTCGGCCGCTGCAGGTTCCATCTTTACAAATAGGGACCCAAACACAGTACGAGTATTGAGCCCGGTAACCTGCACCCTTCAGGACTAAAATGAGGCAAACCACAGAGCTAATACTGGTCAATCGACACGAGAAAAAGGAGCTGATGTTTATGAGACAGTTATATTCCAACAGATGACGCTAGTAGCAGTATGCGGCGGCGCCTGCAGCGCTGTGACGACGCGTGCGCTGTGCGCGGCGCGGCGCCTGCTGTGGGCGTGCGGCCTGCGCGCGCGCCTGGCGCGACTGGACGCGCTGCGGCACGACCTGCCCTGGCACTATACCGTGCACCACTACCCCACGCTGCTCGTGTTTCCTGCACACAGGTAACTGCGGCTACCTTCACAATACCTGCAACTCTACTCAAAACGTGGGGAAACCAACCACCAGGGGGTCTAAAATGGCCGCTGTAACAGAATCTTATATGAATCAGTTTAATTAAAATTCTTAAAATGGACTTTATATTGATGAACATAAAGTCCATTTTAAGAATTTAAAATTTTTAACGTGATTCTTAGTAAGATTCTGCTAAAGCGGCCATTTTAGGCCCCAGTACCAATCGTACACTATAGTATGGTACAGTATAGCACAGTAAAGTACAGTTTCGCACAGTACTAGCTGATGCCCGCGGCTTCGCTCGCCCGCAAATTATATACTAAAACCTTTCTGTTGAATCACTCTATCTATTAAAAAAAACCCGCATCAAAATCCGTTGCGTAGCTTTAAAGATCTAAGCATACATAGACGCGGCGGGCGACTTTGTTTTTTTTACAATATCTAATAATAGTAGTACTAGAAGCTAGTTAGCTAGAGCTAGAAGGTAGGAACTCTCCTATGAAACGACGCAACCCCATCGAGTTGGGACTCGTTTGACTCGTCTTGACGAGTACTTTGTCTCTAGATGGTAACCAGGGTCTGATGATGGAGCTGGAAGGTGGCCATAGGATCTCCGTAATAAAACGACGTAACCGCATCGAGTTTGGGCTCGTTTGATTCGTCTTTAAGTGTACTTTGGTCCTAAATGGTAACCAGTCGTGTTTGATGATGAAGCTGGAAGGTAGCCATAGGATCTCCGTAATAAAACGACGTAACCGCATCGAGTTTGGGCTCGTTTGATTCGTCTTTAAGTGTACTTTGGTCCTAAATGGTAACCAGTCGTGTTTGATGATGAAGCTGGAAGGTAGCCATAGGATCTCCGTAATAAAACGACGTAACCGCATCGAGTTTGGGCTCGTTTGATTCGTCTTTAAGTGTACTTTGGTCCTAAATGGTAACCAGTCGTGTTTGATGATGAAGCTGGAAGGTAGCCATAGGATCTCCGTAATAAAACGACGTAACCGCATCGAGTTTGGGCTCGTTTGATTCGTCTTTAAGTGTACTTTGGTCCTAAATGGTAACCAGTCGTGTTTGATGATGAAGCTGGAAGGTAGCCATAGGATCTCCGTAATAAAACGACGTAACCGCATCGAGTTTGGGCTCGTTTGATTCGTCTTTAAGTGTACTTTGGTCCTAAATGGTAACCAGTCGTGTTTGATGATGAAGCTGGAAGGTAGCCATAGGATCTCCGTAATAAAACGACGTAACCGCATCGAGTTTGGGCTCGTTTGATTCATCTTTAGGTGTACTTTGGTCCTAAATGGTAACCAGGGTCTGATGATGGAGCTGGAAGGTGGCCATAGGATCTCCGTAATAAAACGACGTAACCGCATCGAGTTTGGGCTCGTTTGATTCGTCTTTAAGTGTACTTTGGTCCTAAATGGTAACCAGTCGTGTTTGATGATGAAGCTGGAAGGTAGCCATAGGATCTCCGTAATAAAACGACGTAACCGCATCGAGTTTGGGCTCGTTTGATTCGTCTTTAAGTGTACTTTGGTCCTAAATGGTAACCAGGGTCTGATGATGAAGCTGGAAGATGGCCATAGGATCTCCGTAATAAAACGACGTAACCGCATCGAGTTTGGGCTCGTTTGATTCGTCTTTAAGTGTACTTTGGTCCTAAATGGTAACCAGGGTCTGATGATGAAGCTGGAAGGTGGCCATAGGATCTCCGTAATAAAACGACGTAACCGCATCGAGTTTGGGCTCGTTTGATTCGTCTTTAAGTGTACTTTGGTCCTAAATGGTAACCAGGGTTTTATGATGAAGCTGGAAGGTGGCCATAGGATCTCCGCAAGAAAACGACGTAACCGCATCGAGTTAGGGCTGGTTTGATTTGTCTTTAAGTGTACTTTGGTTCTAAAGGGTAACCAGGGTTTGGTGATGAAGCTGGAAGGTGGTCATAAGATCTCCGCAATACATCGACGTAACCGCATCGAGTTTGGGCTCCTTTGATTCGTCTTGAAGAGTACTTTTGTTCTAGATGAGTAATAAATATTTCTTTCTTTCTCTTTTCTTTAGAAAATAAATGAGCTCAAAACATAGTGTGCGTACTACGAATTACTACGGGCTACGGAAAAACGCCGCAACGCGCTACGAACAACACCGTAGTAAATGCCGAATAATAAATTGTACTAAAATGTTAAAAATAAATTAAAAGTAAAAAAAAAAACTTTTTTAAAAACAAGCTTTTATTGAAAGGCGCTTATAAGAATAAAATAAACTTTACTAATCTCGCGACAAACTTTAATATCATATAAACTGTATCGAATAATTGAATCGTTATAAGTTGATAGTAAAAGTTTTAAAGGAAAGTTTATTTTATAATTTTTAGCGCATTTTAATAAAAACTTGTTTTAAAAAAAGTTTATTTTTAATATTTAGTAATGTCTTATTAAATATGTATAATTTCACTCGTGTATTTGATGACTTTAACTGCCAGAAGTATAGTAACGTTTGTCTTTTGTTTATTACAGACGAGGCGAGGCAGACAGCCAGTCGTACCCGGGTGAGGAGCGCGTGACGTCAGCGGGCGCGGTGGCGCTGGCGCTGCGCTCGCTGGCCGCGCCGCAACACCTGCGCGTGCGCCTCGCGCTGTGCGCAGCCGTGCAGGTATACTACTGCAGCCCATCTCAGGAGAACGGACGGTTATGCCACACTCCTACCGACAACCCTTCAGTAGTGACGGGTGCTGGAACCGATTGAATATATTTTAATCTGACAGGACCTAGATGGATAGGTTTCAGTAGATTCAATTTTCCACCTTCTACTATATTTTATTTTTCTTTCACAGAGTCACATCGAAAAGAAAACATGTTTAAAAGACATAAAAGAACACGTGACATCAGTCATCGGCAGGAACCTTAAATACTGGCGACAGATTGAAGACAGAGAGCTTAAAGAAGCCTTATTTAAAAGACTGCAACACTTACACACACTTGCGTTTGACTTAAGTTTATTCCATATAACTGACCTTAGTGCAAATAGTGCCAAGCAGACATCACTATCGAATACCCTTAGTATATTGTCGAAGAACTGGGATATAGGATCAGAATTAAGAAAAAATGTCACGGCCACATCACTACGAAAAAGAAGTTGATATTAGATTTATCTTTGTAAATAGTGTACATTGCTCATATAGAAATATGTAACTATGATATTTATTTTTGAAGCCCGAAGTAATATTAAACGTTGAAAACAAAGGTATTTTACTTGTTTTTTTATCTTGTTACTCTATGAACATGTTATGCTGATATTTTGCTAAATAAGTCTAATAAAGTTTTATTTGTTTAAAAATAAGACTGACTATAATTTTAATATTTATATTATCATATTTATATGAATTTACTTATTATTTTCGACTTGAATATTTCATCATATTCCGGCCCTTGTCCCATTCTACTCGGGGTCGGTGCAACACGTTTTCTTCTTCCATTTTCCCCTGTCAGACGTCACGGCATCATTTACTCCTTTCTCTCACATTCAACTCGAATGTTTATCAAAGGAAATACCATTTTGGCATTTAACTTCGTTTCCATACATTTCTTGTATCTATACCTATATTTCCTTCTTAAAACGTATGGGCAGATTCTGAAGTAAAAAAGTCTTATTCAAAATAATTTATTCAGTAATTCTCGCTACATATTTATTAGAACTCGACATCTCTTCCGTAGAAAGATAGGGTGTTTAGCTTGGTACTGCTTCGCCAACCGCGCACCAAACTTAGTATCGTTGCAACTGACTTCTCTACGTACACACCTGGCAATTAGAGAACAAACAATAAAACATTAAAAATGGGGGGTTGCTATTAGGTAAGGTGTACAAGTAACCCACTATTTCGCCAGTTATGTTATTGGGGCAAGCCTATTGCCATCGACCGGGCATAGCTCCAGATTCCATTGGTAATAAAAAAAAAACGGCCAAGTGCGTGTCGGGCCACGCGCAGTGTAGGGTTCCGTAGTAGCCAGTTATCACAATACAGAACGATTCTGTTATCCTTGTATTTAGTACAAAATTATCCAACACCCAAGTTCAACGACTATTACTGCTAAACTAATAAAGTTATCTTAACCGCTATAATTTTCCTTTCAAGTTCATGAAATGCACTCATCACGAATTTTTCCAGATTTTTCAAGCCAGCAAGTTTAGCTTTTAGAGGGGGTACTTATACTGGAACAAATATTTGCACTTTAAAGTTTAAAATGGAGTCAACTATTAGTCTCACAAACTTCGTTCTATGCTACATGAAAGAAAATTAAATGTACTAAGTACAACTAACGACTTTGTTATGATGACTTTTCTCAAAGGACGAGCGATTGGCCAATATACTTAAAATTGTCAACTTTCGGGAAAAATTGAGCATCGTTAAAAAGGCTGTAGCTTGGTTTGGTCGGGATATAAAGCTTATAGAGCGGTTGGTCTTAAACTGTTGGAAATTTAGTTAACTTTAAACAACTTTTGAATGTTACTTGTTAAAAATGCATAATTTTTGAGTTTTCGGAAAAAAGTGCAAAAAGTCAAAATTTCGCAGTGTATCGCGTAGCGAGCACAAGTTTTTCGAAGTTGCAAATTTGGATTCACATCACCTTAACTGATCTATACAAAATATCAAAAATACAGAACTACATCAGGCTTTGGGATTTTAATGTTAATTTCCACAGGCCTAATTGCACTTTTGTAGGAAAAAGATGTTATTTTCTTTGAAAAAAAATCTGTGAGAGTGATGGAAGTGAGTGGGGCAGAATGATGTACCTACTGAATACGTGGTAACCGCTTGTGCGTCGGTGTCCCTTCCACTACGCATACGTACCAAGTTTGGAAGTGTCGGTGAAGTTAGGGAACATTTCATGGTACGGTTTGATGAGGTACACCAGGTCAATGCCCACCACACCGTTCACGTAGTCGCTCAGTGTGCCGGCAACGCGCTCGTCGCTACTGCTTTGGTGGACCTGGAAATTATGCAGTATATTATCACGCCAGATTTGCATTAAGGTGAAAGCGTCAGGGTAGCCCGCGAAATTCAAATTTTCTTACGTTTTTTGCAATTTGCAGGCTAGTGCTAGGTTGTATGTTCCACCTTAAGGAGGTCAAACACAGTCAATTAAATAGGGAATATGCATGTATTTTTTTTCTTCACTTAAATCAATAAAATCAGTACCTACTATCAACCCAAGAAAATGATTAAAAGTTAAGTTCGACGACTGCTTGTCGCTCAAAAAAATATTAAACTTCTACAACTGTCGTGGTCCCACAGAGTACATTTTTATATAGGGTATAGAGTCGTCACTCGCGTCATTTTGCGGAATGTATGGCGTATGGCGCCATCTGGTGCTTTGTGCAAGGTACTTTCGCACTAGGCTTCTACTTACAGTAAACTTATAAACTATTTTTAAAAAAATCACACTTTATCTGCCTTGTATAAATCTTATTTTTTCCCTTGATATAATAATTTTACTAAATGTATGTGGTTAATCAAGCAAACATTGCAATGACAATTATTATAATAACATCTTTGTGAAACTTAATAGTTTTCAAATAAAACTTGTGTTTCTTTGTCACAAAGCGTTTAACGTCACTTACCGGTGACGATGCGTTTTGAATTTGCGTTTCGTTTCACCAAAAACACGCTACATAAAATATTAAATTGTAAAATAAGTGTTGTATTAGAAAGTTAAACAAGTGTACCACAGTGTTTATATGGGCCAATATAAGGCATTCTAAGGAATAA
The DNA here is from genome assembly GCA_963853795.1 of Xestia rhomboidea. NCBI lineage: Eukaryota > Metazoa > Arthropoda > Insecta > Lepidoptera > Noctuidae > Xestia > Xestia rhomboidea. The sequence goes on along the minus strand of OY970763.1, from coordinate 10,550,473 downwards.
AAAAAGTTTTGAATTTCTTGCATATTCCCCATTGCCTTGTAATGTTTACCAAACTATTAATTTGACATAAATGCAGACTCCTGCATGGCCTACATAAAAATTACAAATGAAAAATCTCAATAAAGTTCTGCCCGAACGGGCGATCTGTGAATAACCAAAAGGCCTTGCGACCACCAGCCCTGTCTGACTTAGGTCAGTGTCTTATCTGTGATGAGTGCGGAAGTCAGATTGCCGTTTTCAAAAAAAATATTGTAAGTACTTTAGCATTTGTTCGGTTTGTATTAGGTACCTCGTATAGTCGACCATTCTGTAAGCGAGCTCTCCTGGCCGCGTATTCGCCGATATCTTGCAGATAGCGATAGTTGCTTGGTGCACGCAGCGAGTAACGCCATGGATACAGGATATACTCCTACAACATAATGTATTATACCTAAGTCTATTCTGTCACCACGTTGAATACACGCCTTGACATGGGAATAGGTATAGCTCTTGTAAAACCTCGGTCAAAGTATTCGCAGTCAGCAAAGTGATGGTACCTAAGGTAGCAGGGTTAACTGCCCAGCCTACTGCGAAATGCAACCGAAATTTTGCAAAGCAGCTGTGTGATCCCCGTGCAGTCAGTTATAAAAGTAACTAACCTTCTTAGGTGAGAAACTCGCATGTAAATGTATGGCCAAGTTTATAAGATCGCCCAGTTTATCCACATATTTCCGAATCGCTTTCGCTTCTGCCGTAGAAAAGGGCTTTGGCCCTGGATAATACTGACAACAACGTGGTGGAGTTTTGTGTACGTCATCTGAAATACGCAGGTAGGTGTAGGTAAATAGTAGGCACTTATCTATTGCAGTACGCGGTCCTTAAAGTGATGGCGGTCAAGCAATCTGACCACTATCTGATAAGGAAGTCATTATCATATCTGTTTTTTTTTGTTTTTCACGATTACGTAGAAACTGTCGATGTGATGGAACTTTTGTAAAAGTTGTTTTATCTCTTGCCTACAATACGAAACTGTCATTTACATGTGACGTGTAATTGAATCTTGACTATCTTTCGTAGCACTTAGGTAGAAAATTACGTAGTTCCACAGTATCACCTTGTGTAGTCTTATAAAGCTCTTGTAAGTTGTAATCGTTACTTTAAACTTCGGCAGGTAGGGAAGCACGGGAGATTTTCCATTGGTTTTCCTAACTCTCGATTGGGGGATTTTCCAACTGAAATTATCTCAATATTTACATAGGTACCTATGTATTAATATTATCAACTCACCTTGCCAATGATAAGCGAAATTGCGATTGATATTTGTCCCGAAGCAAGCTGATTTATTTTCTTTAGCTTCCTTGTCTACATTTTTGTGCCACTCAGCTGGGCGAGTGCTACGTCTCATAGTTTCGTTACGCGCCCACTCTTCGTAAATTAATGGTGGCCGCGAGCGAATCTTGTGAGTGTATTCAATGCCATCCGGATTAGCCAGCGGTATCAAATACCTAGCATAGAAACAGAGGCTGGGGTAAAATATATTTTAAAAAACCTATCGCACGAGTATTTTATATGTACATTTGTTTCAACTCAGACAGTCGAGCGTGCACCCGCACCATACGCCCTTTATATCTTACGATGAATCAATCAAACCATTCCAAATTAATGATTATAACTCAACAAGAAAACGCGCTTTGAATATTAAAACCAGCTAAGGTAATTTACTTAGTTACAACTAAGTAAATTGCCTAAGCACGTACCTAGTTGTTACTCTATCGAGTACCTATAATTATATACTTATGTATTAACTACTAGCGGCCCGTCCCGGCTTCGCACGGAATATGTTACTCAGGGATAATGTAGCATTCTAATGGTCAAGGAATTTTTAAAATCGGATCAGTAGTTTTTGAGTTTATTCGTTACAAACATTAACATACAAATCTTTCCTCTTTATAATATTATTACTAGCTATTGCCCGCGACTTCGTTCGTGTGGAAATTTTGATGTGTATGTGTGAGACTAAAAAATTCTTAGATCTATTAAATATACACAAAAAAAAAACATAAAAATCGGTCAAACCGTTTCGGAGGAGTTCGATAACAAACACTGTGACAGAGAGTTAGATATTAGATAGTACAGAAGTATAGATACATATATATGTCTGCCTCGGTGGTCTAGTGCAGTCGCAAGCGCTACTGCTGAGCAGGAGGTCCTGGATTCGGTCGGTGATTTTTTTCGGTAGCAGCCACGGAGTCTGGATCTGTGCCCAGTTGATGGCAATAGGCTCGCCCTCTCTACATGGGATTTGAACATAACTGGCGAAATGTGGGTATACTATTAAGTACTTGCACACCTCTGCTTAACCCTTTCATGTTATAACTATAAATATCCCCGTGACCGAATTTCGGTCACGGGGATCGATTTCAACGGAGATTAGCCAAGTATCTACCTACGCAGGAGATACCCATTGCCCCTAGAAAACTGAAGTGTGTGCGCAAACACAGGTGCAACCTATCTGTTCTTTTACTGTCATAATCCGAAGGGACGGCAGTCCAACAGAACCAGGAAGAGGTCGTCTGACCTCAGAACGAACGGCTAAACGAGGAACGTCGAGCTGCTATTGAAAATCCCTAATAGAAAACCCAATAACAAGTTGCCCGACCTGGGAATCGAGCCTTAGAAAACGCGTTCAGCCGTCGTGGTTGGTTTATCAACGGTTGATTCAGTGTGAGTTGATCTTTTTTATTATTATTTTATTACCTGTATGTACCCACTATATTGGGCATAGATCTCGACTAAACGGTCCTACTCCCACACAAAGCAAAAAAATTTGCCCTTTGAGTTAATTGTTAAGTACTAGGTACTTAGGTAAAATTAATCGATTACTTATGTTAATAACTAATAATCGAATAAATACTAGCAATTGCCGAGATATAATTATTTTATTCAACAATGACCAGTCATCTTTCAAATCCTGTCTACTGGATTATTAAAAAGTAATTACTTTTGTGCTAATCGAAAAGATGATAGCTGATAGATGATTCGTTAAAAGCTAACGAATGTACTATGGTGGATACTTTAGATTACAGCATTTACAATTTTGTAATTTATAAATACCTACCTAATTTAAGGTTTCTGCGCAGTATAAAGATAACCAGTAGGTCAACTTCAAAGAAACGCCCGGAACGCTTACGTAATTTACCGCACGCCCCTTCGCGGTTGTCGCGCGGGCCGCGTCACTGTAATTTGCCGTGTGTCGTCGGTGTTAATTAAGTAAGGTAACAAATAAGGAATTCCGAACGTGTCGAACGGAAATATTTTTCAGTTTCTAATTACATACAAATACATGCCAATACATAATTAAGAAGATTTTTATTTTACTATAAATATTGATTTGAATATTACATGCTTTTATTTTACACACAGTATACCCGATAGTAGCAACCCTAGCCCTCTGATCGACAGTAGGCATTGCATTCAAGGCCACGTCCGAATCGACCTACAGGTTATCTTTTTACTGTGGTTTCTGGGTACCTATATTTGTAGTCCAAAATAAGGAGGATGCAACAATCTGTTCAATTACAAGAATGTCATAAAAAAAACTCATTGCGTCCCTGATAACATCAGTCTACGGCTGATGATATTATTTACGTCAGTCGTCACTGGCAGACGGTCTGAAGCCTGATAACGTATCGTCTGAGTCTCAAGGTCGTTCTGGTACAGTTATCCATGTACTAATTTATAAGTACCTTTTGGGATGTACCTAACCGTGGTTCGTTGGTAACCTGAACTTAGTTTAACAGCTACCTACCTACCTATGAGTGTTTTAGAACACCTACCTAGTAACTGCCGTCTCTAGAAAATTTTGAACAGGTTTTTTTTAATGTTAGTTATTGTATGGCAAACCACCTACGGCCCAGCAGATGATAAATTGGTAAGGTAGGAGGCACGGAATATGTGTAAGCCATCTGAGAGACAAAGCTGAGAAGTCCGATGCGCCCGTAATTTACCGCCACCCACACCCATCAAACCTGAACACAGCAACGTGATTAGCGGCAGTAACAGATTTGGTAGAAGTACTACCCCGTACGAGTTCTTTGTCCTTAATAAGGCCCTGAGCAGAAGATGGGCTTTTTGTCTGCCGGACAGAAATTACCGTTGAAATCAACCCTGTCCATTGGTTCTCGTGTTGTTTTTTACCAGTAATTGGTTGTTGCAGATTGTCCGAGCCTGCCCAGCGGACAATTGAACGGCTCACTAAGGAGAAGAGGGCCGGTTTTTGGGGTCATATGCTCCTTAGTGTGGCGGCGCTGACTAGGTACTTAAATACCTAATTGGCATTATCACTGACGTAGTAGTAGTAAATGGTAGGTACTTACCAATCGTAATCGTTGAAGAATGGTGTTTGATAGCTCACATCATAAAGCAAATTCTGTGATAACTCCAATATGGCATTTGGTGCCCCCCAAGCCATTGGGTTTAACGCTGTTTAGTAAAAATAAATGCGTTAGTTATTTCCTACAAATCGCTTCTTCTATATTCGTTACTTTTCAAATGGTGATATCTATAGGCCTGGCTGGGTTTGGTAAGCACGTGCAGGACACCCAACTACTATTATTTAGCCCAACTACATTCGATTTCGCGCTCACATTGCACATAATGTAGTAAGTACTCACAAGCTCAGCCTATCGCAGATCACTGCTGGACGTACGTAGAGCTCCTTCAAGTTGCGCAATGACACCCTGTTCTCCGCCTTCCGCATCCAGTCTGACCCACCTACTTCTTAAGGTCGCCGGTTCATATAGCTGGGGGGCGTTCTACACTACGCCGATACGCGGTCGCGGGTGATTGACGTAAGTTATTACTTACGTTAATCACCCGCGACTGCGTATGTAGTCTATTGACTAGTGGTATACCTCCAATGATTAGAATGCCAGGTTTTCTGGTTTGCTTGTCACTGCGCAACTCCACAGCCAATATGCTGCGGTTTTCAGAAGTCTGTGGAGTCAAGTACACCACGTTCACGACCTCCGGGTCAAGACGCTGGAACCGGTCAGCTGCGGACATCACCAGCTCCTGATTAGCGTAGCGTTTCAAATGTGTGTTGTCACGGTCTGCACTTCTTGTCGTTCGTAGTTTAGCTCCAGATCTGAAAGTTCCCCGGTATCTTTTATGGATTCGGATTTCGCCCCTGTTGCCCAAGTTAAAAGAAACACCCTGTATAGTGTACCGGGACTGCGCAAAAACGCCTTATGTTCCATCCCCTGTGACATAAACTATTACATAGACCGAGCGATGCGAGGGCAATCCAACACGACTTAAGAAACATCAAGTGTTGGGCTGAAGACGGTTTGCTCCCTGTAGTAGGTACGGTTGGTTTTTAAACCACCATCTCTTTCTTCTTGATTCTTCACAGAACAACACTTTGCCCGACCTTGATACTGTGAATCGAACTCTGAACCCTAGGGTCTGCAGGCGTGTTTGCGACTACAAAATTAACAAAGCAGACCAATTACCGGTTTGTAAAACGTTCAATTACTCACAGTTCAAAATTTCTCGGCGGATATAAGGCCACAAAGAGACCACAAAGGAAGTATCCGGTAGCTATCAAGTATATTTTAATCTGTAAAAGCATGTTTATAAACAAGTAAATGAACTTCAACTCTCTATAAGTGGCTGTTGCCTGAGAAGTTCTAGTAAATGTAGTACAAAAAGCATTAGATGTTGTGCTGTGTGCGCTATTTATAAATCAGATGTATAAATCTGACAGCATTTTCAGACAGCATCAGCAGTTTATAATCATGTAATTTTTTAGTGCTACGTGACATATACTATAGACAATATTAATTGTGTATTAAAGTGTTTTGTTTTCGATTGCTTTACAACGAGTTTGCCTGCAACTCATAATCATCTACGATAAACTCCACATCCCGGACAACCTATATCTGGCTGATCCTACAATGTGTAGGTTGTGCCTACACTTACTACTGTCTACTGACTACTACACTTACTGTTCGACTTCTCCGAACATTGCCGAGGTTTCCCGAACTGCGCGGCTAGCGGCTCGACACGCCGCCGCCTCATCCCCGCGCGGTACATGCGCACCTCGGTCGCCCTCACCAGTCCACGCTTACCAATGTACCGGTCTGCATACATCTATATCGCTCCGCGCAACAGAGTTAAACTTGTACTTTTAATTATACTGTGTTAGACTAATAAACTATATTTATAATTGTTAGAGCTGTGTTTATTGTGAAGAGTTCCCGAAACCTCCAATACACACATAACACTCTACAAATGCACCGCCTGTCGGTGGTTCCTGTTGGATCTTGGCATCGAATCGAGGAGCAGCGAGAAAATGGTCATGCCGGTCGTTCCTGTTCTGCCTATCCTTTCAGTTGTTTAAAACCAAACTGTGTTTAAATTCCAGTATTCGTACATCGCACATAGTTCGCAAAACGCGAAAAAAGCTTTTCGAACGCCAGCAGGCAGAATTTATTTTACGTATGGATTCGGTTGCCAAAATACTTACTGCATTTACCAAAATTCAAGATGAGGATAGTGAACTACTTAAAAATTAGAAAAGAAAATATACCCACTTGCATTGTATAGATTCCGGTTTTTAGTATTATATAATTGCATAGCACATGTGTGAGTACTTTGTACTGTTCAGCCACCACTTACATTTAGTTATCTTTCATTGACTTGAATATGCCTTGGTGGCTGAGAGAATGTCATGCTCACTCAAATGTCTCGCTGATGGTGGCGGGTGTGTCGGGTCATTTGGTTCCCTTAAATATGGTCGAGTTGAATGGCGCCGGTACATGCGTCATGTTCGTGAACGGGCGCTGTCAGTTGGGACTGGTCATCTCTTAGCTGCCACGGTTCGTTCATTTTAATTACTTTATTTTTTAATTTTTGATTTATTATTTTACTCTGGACGCTCTTAATGTGCACGTCTTTCTACATCGTTCTCACACATATGTATAATCTCAACATGAATGATGTAACCAAGATTTTGTAACAATATTTTGATTTAAAAGAGTGTCCATGGAGTTTCTTGCCCGTTCTTCTCCATAGAGATCTACGTTAGGGAATGGGCAACTACAGTACTTTCTCAAGTTATTATGCCTTGTGACTGTGACTGTAGCTTTGCTTTTTTGTATTGTCGACATTCAAAAGTGCCGTAATGGTCTAATTGAAATAAACGATTTGAGTTTGAGTTTGAGTTTAGAGTAATGTATCTAGATATAGATTCTATGCATTACTCAATATTATGTATCTTAGGGTTGATTCGAAGACCACAACGTATTCTCGAGAGCTGTCCTGCATGCGTCGGACTCAAACGTATTGATTGAAGCTAAGCGAAACCCAATGTCGTTTTGCCCTGTTTTACCTAGGAACCTAACCAAAGCTTTGTGCTCAGCAGTAGTGCTTGCGATCGCTAGACTAGTATAAACGAAGCCGTCAAGTAAAATCAAACAATATTCAGAGAGCCCACCGATGGTCGTTGATATTTATAAGGAAGTGCCTCCGCAGCCGACGCCGGTTTCCAAAATTTATGTGTATGGGAGCCGGCGGTGCGGTACATGGGTATGTTGGCAGCACTGCATCAAGTGTCCGTCAATGTCAAAATGTGTCGCCATAAAAAAGGGAAAAAGTTTGTAGTTTTTTGTAAAGAATTTATACCTTGCTTGCTTGAGTCTTGCTAGCTGGCGTAAGGAGCGTAGGCCGAAGGCCGGCGGAGCGACGACGATATTTGTGACAGAAAGTGGGTTTAGTGAAATGTAAAATGTGATGAAAAAAGTTAGAAAACACAATAGAGTATACCTAATAAGATAGTTTACCATGAAGTAATTAAATAACAAGTGCTGAGGTCAATGTCATAGCCAATATCTTAAAAAACCATTAGTCCTTCGATAGTGCGATTGATTTTAGTTGAATCAAAATTAGGTAAGTAAAACAGTAGTTGAGTCGACCAATATGCGTTATGACCTGCGCCGGCCGCCGATTCGGCAGCCGGCGCCGGCTGCGGAGGCCGCACGTCCTATTTAAATGTCTTTGACGGACGCGACGGTGACTTAAACGAAACTTCTTGAAATATGCTCGTAAGCACTAGGGGTGACAACGATCTGGCCACTTTGGATCTAGATTTTATGATAAATTACTCCTAATCAAACGTCAAGAAAGGCATCATGTCATATCAAAATATGAAGATTTGTTAAAATGAAAACTTATGTATTTTTGTTATTATTCGGTTTTATACAATTAGTTTTCTGCGACTGCAACCTATACAGCAATGTTACCGACAACGATTCATACCATGTTTGTCCGATTGATTGTTAGTACCGTTTATTCCACACAGGAGTTATGAATTCGTTTTGTTCTTAGTGTGCCACAATATTATAAGTTTCTCAAGTAAATATTCTTTGTTTTTCGTGCTAGTATTCCGCCGAAAAAGGTCAAATGCAGAATACACACGATGGCGCGCTAACCAAGACCTAACCACAAACGAGTTCCTAGTGAAGGTGTTAGATGAAGACCTAACAACGCCACAAAAGCAGAAAATCGTTGCTATAAACATTCAGCCCCTTACAGCAAGAGGTGAGAAGATTATTATAGGTGGTGCGAACGTCCCTCCTCCGACTACTCCACTAGCGCTATCTACCACCGACGCGCTAGATTACACGCGGTTTGCTATACCTCCTATAGAAGCCAAAACGCGGGCTGGAGAAATATACCATGCCCCAATCCCACATCCACCGCGACTGACAGCACCACCAATTAAGCCGCCAGTGCTACCAAAAGGTATGTAAAGTGTTTTTAAAATCAACTGCTTTGTCCAATGATGTTTCTTATTTACTAACTTAATGTTGCGTTGCATATCACCGAACTCATTTAAAACAAAAATATATCAGGTTACAAATATACATAATAGTAGGTATTAGATAAAAGTGTATTCAGTTCAGTATTTGTGATGATAATCATTATTTTTAAACTGTATTTTCATGGTGAGATTTCTTACTTTGCGCTATATCGTTGTTTTTGAATTTAGGCGTAAGCGTTAACCGGAATTCCCAACGTGATGACAGCCCACCTGCCAGTCCTCAGTTCCTAGCGCGGACGCCGATGTTGATGGGCCGAGAGTATATACCAATAGCACCCGTCGCATTCAATCCTCGACCAGGTATAGCTCCAATAATGCTACCTTCCACCACGAGACGTTCGTCCACGTCCACGAATACTGATGTAAGTGTCCTTTCAATTATTAGATCAATTTCGACATAAATGAATTTTATGTTCATGGAGCTTTCTTATAGGACCAGGAATTTGAAACATCGCAGCATTTTCCGACCCGAACGTCCCCTTATCCACATGTTCCGATTAGAACAAGTAAAATTGACGAATTCCGAAGTTTGAATTCATTTGACGAAGTATCCCAACCGTTAGTCCATCCTGAAGTAGCAACTCGGTCAACTTATTCAATTCCGGAGAGGACAATAACACCGGCTGAAATAAACCTGATAAACGAAATTGAGGCTTATTTTGAACCGACAAGTGAACGGAAATTTCTTGGAGAAGTTGCTAATAGACGACAAGAGGAATTAGAAAAAATCGCCGAAAAGGATTCTGAATCTTCATATAATATGATGTTCTATAATGATGAAGATGCAAGCAATGTTAATTCTAAAAAGGATGATCAAGATATCAGTGAATATGTGTTCGAAAAAAAAAACAACCTTGAGGATTCAGAAGAACATGTTTCTCCAGATAGCAAAGAACACGAAATAGAGGACAGTACTGATTACAGAAAATCCTCTTTTATTCAATCCCTTGTTTCCCCAGAAGATTCGAATAACTACACGACGCAAATGTCTAGCGGTGTAGTTGGTATTCCTGATGGAGAAATATTAAAGTTAAAGGGAAGGAAAGACGCGTTTAGGAATAAACGTCGTCCATTTTGCAGTTTAATTCGACTGAGGAAATTAAGTTTTAATTCACCACGAACGTTAGCAGAGGTTATTATATTAATTTCATATAGCATCACGTCATGCATATTATTATATTAGCCAAGGATAAAGGAGTTCGTCGCCAGATATGTTAAAGTCCTACAGTCTAGACTAGTATAGGGTAGAAGGGGCACCGACGATGCACAAACGGGTATCACGTATTAAATACATCATGCCGAACGTACCATACATTTTGACCGTGTAGGTATTTGTTGAAAATAGGTTGGAATCGTCATGCGTTCCATAGAGTTTGTATTTTATATAGTCTTTGTTTTTGTTACTAGGTAACAAGCTGTTTATTATTTTTGTGGGCGGCTCGCCCCCTCAAGGAACGCGCACACACCGGGGCCCCGTAAAGGGCCATGGACCGCACGACTTACGCGTAGAGTCTCCGGCAGGAGGCGTTTGGCCCCCCCGGGTTGGGCAGGAGAGGTTTGAAGGCAACCCCGGTCCGTTCCAGTTTGGGGGCCAAACGTCGGAAATGCTCAACGAAGTTCCACCGGCTGTCGAGGAGTCCTAGGTACGTCAACGTCAACTCGACGCCGATGGATATCCCTCCTACCGTCAGTGAGGATCCCGGCGGTGGCGCATTCCGAGGCCCATGAAAGCACTTGGCCTCTGACTTGTGCAATGCCACCTCGAGACCTAGTTCCCGGATCCTCTCAACGACTATCGCAACCCCGCGAGTCATGGTTTAGGCTGCCGCCTCGTGCGACCTCCCCTGTGCCAGCACCAACGTGTCGTCAGCGTAGCACACCACGCTGACGCCATTAGGGAGGTCGGCGCAGCACCCAGTCGTAACCAATGTTCCACAGGGGCGGCCCTAGAACCGATCCCTGCGGAACACCGCACGACATCTCTCACCGGTTCCACTCTCTGTTGCGACCGGGATAGATGACGACCCTGTCCGTCAAGTAGTCCCCGACCACACGACGGAGGTAGGTTGGCACCCGGTGAAACCGGAGTGCCTCGCTTATGCAGCTCCAGGGCATGGAGTTGAAGGCGTTGGCGATGTCGAGAGACACCGCTAAGACAACCCCACCCCGGGACACCGCATCTCCCGTCGTGAGGGCCCTCACGCGCATGATGGCGTCCACCGTAGAGCGCCCCTTGCGGAAACCAAACTGGTGTTCCGCAAGATCCGGCCCGTCCCCGTAAGGTGCTCGGCGAGGCGGTTTGCGATTACTCTGAGTCTGCCGGGCGCCCCGGCTTCCGAATGAGGACCAGCTTCCCCGTCTTCCAACGAAGCGGGAACTGGTCTCTCTGCTAGCATGCGCTTAGGAGCCCCTCGAGTTGGGGCCCGAGAGCCTCCGAGGCCAGGACCCAGGCTTTGCCAGGCAAGCCGTCGGGTCCCGGGGCGGTATTTTTGGCACTGAGCCTGCGTATCGCCACTCTCAGGGCGGCACAAGGCCTGATTTGACATTTGCGGTCAGCTATTTGATACAGTTTAATACATGCTATGATGAACAGCACATGACTGCGCTCAAGCGGGTATTCAGGTACTTCAAGGTCACCGTGGACTATAAACTGTCTATGAAAGAACAGGCAAACCCCTGGTTGCGTACTCGGACGCCGTGATTGGGGAGCCAACCCCGATGGGCACTCATTTACTGGTTATGCCTTTATTTTCGGTGGAAGTGCTGTGTCCTGGCAAATTCGCAAACAGCGATGCGTAGCCTTAAGCAAAGCTGTGGCTGAATATATAGCCATCTGCGAAACCTCAAAAGAACTAGTCTGCGTTAAAGGCTTATTAGAAGAGCTAGCTGGATTCAATGACTGCGTTACAGTGTTCAGTGACAGTCAGAGTGCAAGTAAATTAGTGTACTCTTCTGCGATTGGTAGAAGGTCGAAGCACATCAACATACGCTACCATTTCATAAGAGAGTTGGCTAAAATCGGTGTGATTCGTATGGAATATTGTGATACGAACCAGATGCCAGCTGACTGTCTCACTAAAAGCCTGGCTTGCATTAAGCTAAACTATTGCATGGAACGCATGGGGATTCAGTGGGGGTGTTAAAAATAGGTTAGAATCGTCATGCGTCCCATAGAGTTTGTATTTTATATAATCTTTGTTTTTGTTACTAGTTTGTGTCTCAGTTAGTTAATTTCTAACTGTGATGTCTGACTTTAATACAATGATCTTATATAAACCAACTGCGTGTTAACTCTGTTGTTTAGCTCCCTTTAGTACACTAATTTACAACAGTATTGCACTTTGGGGGGAGGGGCAGGCTCAGAATGATGTACTGAAAACGTAGTAACCGTTTGTGCATCGGTGTCGGTGGATTCCACCCTGTATATTAGATAGTCCCAAATTTTATATATACCTAGTGATCAGCCTCGGTTTCGAACGGGTGCAATTTACTAAGGGTAGTATTTAAACGAATGAATATTCAAATTAAAGGTGACAAAAATACAGAATATAGGCTACTGAAATACTAAGTGGGCGAATACAAATATTTAAAAAGGCGACTTGGATTTCGACGTAGCGACGCTGGGCGGCGCGGGGTGCCCATTCCTGTAGGGTTTAAAGTAACCTAACACGATGTCGGATGAGGGATGCCGAGGTCTTAGTTCGCTCATTAGACCCCGCCACCCACGTCGTGTCTTCGCTTCTAACCTAACCTGCACGCGTAGCATGACCAATTTCATCTCTATTCTACCAAGAATAGACAAAGCTCTTTCTATACAACTCGATAAGTCTTCTACCTAAGCATGCGGCGACCCGTAGACACAAGGTTCTACAAAGACAAAGGCATCGAAATTGTTTCCATAGCAACGGAGAAGTAGATGTAGTGTGGTGTGTATGTGTGTATAGTGTAGGTGAATGTAGATATTCTACGAATCTCGCTTGACGTGTCACTTAGGGCTACCGTACAACATAGACAAGACTGTCTTTAGACAGACAATTACCCTACTAGTGCGAGCGAGACAGACTATGTATTATCGCTCGCACTAGTAGGGTAATTGTCTGTCTTAAGACAGTCTTGTCTATAGTGTGCGGTAGCCGTTAGTGTTGGTGAAAACGGGCGTTAGGCATTCAGTTAGGTGTAAGTTAGTGTTGTTGAAAACCAGAATTAGGCATTCAGTTAGGTGATACTTCGAAAACGGGCATTAGGTATAATCTTTGCCGTACACAGAATGGAGATCAAGAGCCCCGGTTATTGCTTGTACAGCATTCCTTTCGGAGTTACTTTCAGTCCTCTCGGCCCAAAAACTGAGGACACTACGAGGGTAGGACCCCGACGTCCCCGACATACAAGGTGTAAACAGACTCTTCACGAAGCCGTCATCCAAGCATTTTGTACATCAAACTAAGTAACGCTACGCAATTTTTTTTGCTGGGAAATGACTTTTTTTGGGGTGAAAAATCACGTTTTTCGGTAGTACTCAATGTAACGCACAAAACATTATGCTGATGAATGTATTGAGTACGGGGGTCGTGAAGGTGTTTAAAGTAAAATCTTTTGAAAACATGTATTTAAAAAAAAATTGTTAAAAAGTTGGAATTTTGACCCCCAATATCTCCGTAACTAGAACTAGAAGGTATCGTCTAGAAAAAAACTGAACGCAATGACGGGGAGAACAAGTGCCTTTCGGCTTCGTTAAGAGTCTTTTTATTGCACCCTTTATTTTAAAATCAATATAGGTCAATAAACACAAATAATAGTAATAAAAGGAATCTTGTCTAGGTCCGATAAAAACATTTCTTCTCAACAAATGTATGTCAAATAGTCTACATCACTGTAGACTATTTGACATTTTTTGAGAAAAAATGTTTTCATCCCATCTATTCGAAGAGGACGACTTGGTTCGCCTTTAAGTGCGCCCAAAGGTGGTGTTTTCTATAAGAATCTTTTAGCGCAGTTATGAGTTTTTAATCCTCTTTATAAGTGCGCCCCAATTATCTTTGCCGCGCACTTTTTGAATTCGGATCATCTTAGTGTTCAAATATTGTTTGAATAAAGACTGGCTGGTACGACGGCCTATAGTCGCTCCGCCGGCTGAATAAAAAAAAGAAATTAAATTAAAAACGCGCGAACTACAGCCCGCGTTTTCATCAGTTTTCACGGATTGTTAGAAATTCATTGGATTTAATGGATTGTTTTGTTTTGAAAAATGAGTTCTTCATGTGACAGTGAATAAAATATGAGGCGCCATTTATTTTCTCATAGTGGGTGATGAAAAGTAGAGTGTATCACTCGGGTGCAAAATATATTTTTGGCTCGGGCGACGTACTTTGAATACCTCGCTACGTTCAGGATTCTACTAAAGAATCTCTCATTTCGCTCTGGATTCAAAAAAGCGCCCTCGCCGTAAAAATATTATTTTGCCTTATGATACTATCTACTATTTTACCCCTAAGTGTCAAAAATGGAGAAAAAAATGACGTACGTTGTAGACTTTTGTCGACTGAAGAATAAAAACATTTCTTTTCCAAATTTTTAACATCGCCACGCTTATTATATACATCGCTGCTTACGTCGATAGAAATATTTCCACAATCTGTCATTTTGTCGATTCTTCCGTCGACAAAAACCGTTTCCACGGTGGTCATGCTATACGCGTAGGTACCTACTGTGCGAGTCGAGGTGCCACAAGTCCCGAGCGCACTTCGCTCGCTCTCTTGCTTCCTATGTTCTTCTTGCATGCCGCATTGACCGGACAAATAGTTACTTGGTATAATAGTCGCTCATTTAGAATATTAGTCGCCCATTGTATTTTTATTCGCCCGATTAATAATTTCCTATATACTAGTGACCCAGCGGTTAGGTGGCTTTGGAGATGAGCGTGAACGACCACGGGATTGTTGTATATTAAAAAGCGGCAAGCATATTGCTATTAAACGGGCACTAATCTAGAGAGAGTACAATGATACTTTTGAAGTACAAACCCAATACATAACATTTTTTTAACGAAAATTTGATTCGATGGGTTAGGCAGAGGCAAAAATGATATAAAATCGTTTTTCAGATAACGAATCAGTTGAAGCAGTGGGCAGAAGTTAGCCCTATGGCCAAATGGGTAGACATAACTGATGGGAATTTCACTACTATGGAAAATCCCATTTATATGATGATGGTAGATGACCCGAGTAGTGGCCAAAGTATTTCTGCTAAACAAACTGTAATGATTGTTGCAGGTACAGTGTTTCATCTCAATATTATGTGATTTTTAACCGGCTTCAAAAATGAGGAGGTTCTCAATTCGATTGGTATTTTTTTTTATGTATGTACACTGATTACGCTGAGATTCATGATCCGATTAACGTGATTCTTCTTTAGTCTGATGCGGAATAGTTGCCATCTGGTCCCATAAAAATTTAACATAGTTTGGCCCAGTAGTTTTCATTTTATTATATTTTTTTTACTTCAGTCGTGTGGTTTACACATAGAGTAAATATAAAGAAAGGGACTTCAAAAAGACATCAACACGGTATTTTCTTTTTTGTGTAAATTTATTACTTCAGTCGGTGGTCTAATTTTATGTATGTTCACCGATTTCTCCCCATTTGTGGATTGATTCTCAAAATTCTTTTTTTATTCGAAAGAAGTGACGAGGTGACTCCTGAAGTGGTCCCATTTAAATTTGGTGAAGATCTGATACTGATCTTCGGAGATATTCAATGTAACTTTTCAAAAATAGACGGTAAATCGGTCGTGATTGCTGCTATCGCTTGGATGTTTATTGTTTTATAACACATTTGCTCGTAAAGGGTTTCTTATTTCACCAATTTCAATATCGTAATGTATCTCATTCTCATTACGTACTTGTGCTGTAAAGTAAAATGCACGGTTTATACTTTTTTAAATCTTAGCAAAGAGTTTTTATGTCAGAAAAGTGGTCAACATTTTATGAATAAAATTAACTTTGGGAGATGAAATATAATAAATAAACATTTAATTCTTTAATTTAATTAATTTTGACAATAAATTACAACCATTTATCTGTAACAAAAACACAATAGTACATTTTGATACAAGTGGAGAAAGTTTGTTATTGCATTCGAGGCGGAATTAACTCCCGAGCCGTAGGCGAGGGTTGTTTTTGAGCTGAGAACTGCAATAACAAATGTCCACGTGTATCAAACGACGTTTTTCAATACACTTCTGAAGAAATAAAATAAAATAACGAAAAATATTTTTGTCTTATATTAATATGAAACTATGATTTTAATTTTCTTTTTTTCCGTGCTTTGCTTTCGCCAAGTTGAAGGAGAAGCAAAGGTATGAAGCCGCTAAACAGCCTAATATATATATATTTTTTTTTTATATTTTTGAATTAAGAACACAAATAAATGTTAATTTGTTTATAAAAGTAAATATTTGTTTTAAATAATCATGTTTATCTATGATATTCTACTTATAAACACAATTTGAATATTTTAAAAATATTTAGGTGGTAAAGACGCATTATTGCTTTGCCAAAATTAAAAAAAAACATTCACCTCCGACTTAATGCATTGAACCAATTTGAACTAAGTCTAGGCAGTATAGGTATAGTTATCTGTGGCAATTTTCATGCCCGCACACGTGTTGGAAAATGCAAAAAATCGCACGTGTGTGAAATACATTGCATGTTGAAAAAATATTAATTTACTTTATTAGTAATACTGGCTGTTTTTTGTGTCTTTGCCTTAAAAAAAGAGCTGATGCGCGCGTCTCGCTAATTTGTGAACAAGTAAATATTATTCCGCGCGTTTTTTCGTTTCGCTGTATTGTTTTTAATTGTTTTATTTATTTCCTCGCAAATATGTTATAAAACGTCGTATGACATACGTGCGCTTTGATAATTACAGCCTCTGCTTTTTTAATATCGCCTCGGCTGTAATTTTCAACTTACCGCACTTATATCATAATGTACTATTACAACACCATGACGTAACATCACGCCTGTATGCTCTGAGGGGTACGCAGATGTGTACAATACACCCAGATTTTTACAGTTTAGGTATGTTAAGTTCCATTTATTGGGGATAAGCCCATACCATGACATGTATTGTTAAAAATTAAAAATAAATGCATAGTAAATATTAGTATAGGATATTACAACTAAAAATGGAAAAATAAAAAACTTTTTTGCAAAAAATAAAACCGACTTAAAAAAAAACACAAAAAAGTGGAAAATAACTTTGTCATACCATATGACCTTTGTTTGATTGATTTAGTGTTTTTGTCACCGACTTAGAAGTTTGACCTTTGTTTGTATGATTTGGGGTTTATGTCACCGGCTTCTGAAGCCTAAGTTATTTTTCACTTTTTTGTGTTGTTCTTTTTGTCTGAATGATGAGGTTATGTTTCAAAGAAGTTTTTTTTTAATGTATAACCGGCCTAGTATGAATTATTTACAGGTATGCAAGGGCGTGACCACCATGCGGTAGCTGCCGCTATGTACGTGTTATATCAACTAATAGAACGAGGCAGTGCTCATACTGACCTGCTAGCTAAATATCGCTTCTGGGTCATCCCGGTATTCAACCCAGATGGATACGACTATTCTATGACGTTTCCTCAAGTATATCTTATTTTATATTTTATTTGTCGATTAAAACATGATTGCTGAAAATTGTAACATTATTGGTACTTAAGTACAGTTTTGAGAAGTGAAATTAATTTTTTGTTTTGTAAAGAAGTGTTTTTTTTGTTTTCTCACCGTTTAAACTTTCCCTGAACTAAGACAAATATCTCAAAACCAAAATAAGCTAAATTGGCCCAGCTGTTCTCGAGTTTTAGCGAGCACAAACGAACGATGACGCGAGTTCCATGATTTTTGTTCACCCAAAAGTGCTCAACGCGCCTAAAGAAGTTTTCACTTTAAAAAAAACAGCTCTTTATCACAGCGGGTAGACCTAGGTGTCCTTGTAGTGAAAACATCATATATAGTCTGGTTTTACTACTCTTACTTACGTACTGTAAATAGTTAGTTGCATAATGAAATTTACCATCGTACAATCTACTACGAGTTGATTTAATAAATAGTTTTAAAGATTCCTTCAAATAATTATTATAAATCGCATTATTTATAGAGACGAGAATGGACCAAGAACTTGCGTCAACTGTGGGACAAATCTAAAGATCCTGAGTCACATAGGGCGTGCGAGGACTACGGCTTACAATGTTTGATTCAGCCGTGTTACGGAGTCAATCTTGATAGGAACTTTGAATATCAGTGGATACCTGGTGAGAATAATATGACATGTAGATACACTTAACATAACATAGCAACACACCTCGGTATATAACTCGAAATGAAGGCGTGTATAATCGATTATTTATAGTAACTCCGCACTCATGGTTACCAGTTAAGTTCAACACAATAAAGGCCGAGCCCGTTGTCGATCTTAATTTTCCATAGCAATGATGACTCTGACAACTCTCGATGGGAGTTTAAACGTGCTCGCTCACGTCTAGTTTTTAGCCAGGACTTGTACACGTAGGTACTCGGCTTCTAGCCAGTAAGAGACGCGATTCTGTTTGCATTCACCGAGCGTTATGACCTGCCTCGTGAACATGCGCACATAGATTGTCTTGCACGACCGTGCGCCGGGCTTATCCAGCCAAACGGGCAGGACGTGAAGATAAACCGGGCCTAGCTCCGGCATCGTCAATAAGCCTCCAAAGTGTTTCATACATAATAGTCGACTGAAGGGCCGGTATGTCGGTCCCACAAGAGCCAATGCTCTCCTAATTGTATCTTATTCTTGAGTGATAGTTTGGTTGGATGCAAGTAGTGAAGTGTGACAAGGTTTTGCTTGCAGCGGAGGAGCTGCGCACCGAGCAACAGTGCGGCAACTTGTACTCGGGCGCGCGCCAGCTCAGCGAGCTAGAGACGCGCGCGCTCACGCAGTTCGTGGACAAGCAGCAAACGCAGCTCTACACCTTTATGGCTTATAAAGAGGGAGAAATTCTGGTTTGCATTTTTGTGATAAATACTACCTAGTACTAGGTACTTACCTAAAATTATAATGGGTGTAAAAGTACCCGTAACGAAGACGAAAGGCACTTGTTTAACCCATCAATGCGATCATTTTATTGTTCTAGAGTTAGATCATACCTGGGAACCTTCTAGTTACGGAGATATTGGGGATCTAAGTTCCAACTTAGGGTCAATCCAAATCGAGACGCGACGCGACGCAACGCTGCGAGCACATTTTAATAGATCGACTCAAAATATAACTTTATTTACCTACTACACGAAAAAATACACATTTCATTGCGACACTGGCCTCTTCCAGTAGTCTCGGTGTGAATTGACCCTAAGTTGGAACTTTCATCCCCAATATCTCCGTCTTCTTCGTGTGAACTGACGCTTATTCTCTTTTTTTTTAATAGGTTCTAGTTTTTAATGAGATAACTTTACTTTAAATATACCTCCACACGTCCAAACAACCACAACTTGTTCTGGCAAACAAAAAACAACCACAGCTCGTTCTGGCAAACACAAAACAACCACAACTCGTTCTGGCAAGGAAAACACAAAACAACCACAACTCGTTCTGGCATGGCAAACACAAAACAACCACAACTCGTTCTGGCATGGCAAACACAAAACAACCACAACTCGTTCTGGCAAGCAAAAAACAACCACAACTCGTTCTGGCAAGCAAAAAACAACCACAACTCGTTCTGGCCAACACAAAACAACCACAACTCGTTCTGGCCAACACAAAACGACTACGAAGGGAAATTCATGTCGTGGTCCTTTTAAAAACAACCACAACTCGTTCTGGCCAACACAAAACGACTGCGAAGGGAAATTTATGTCGTGGTCCTTTTAAAAACAACCACAACTCGTTCTGGCAAACACAGAACGACCGCGAAGCGGAATTCGTGTCGTTGCCGTTTTATTTTCGACCACAACGTTTTCTGGTAATGAGGAAATGCTACAACGCGTTCTGAGAAATTTTCAAACAGCCACGACACGATGTAGAGGTAAGTAAATGGAACTTGCCCGTGACCAAAACATGTCTTCAACTGGACATCTCTCCCACATGTCCAGTAGTAGACTTGTTTTGATCGAGGCTATGATAGTATTATTTTATAATCCAGTGTACCGTCAATTAACAGTACCTATAAACTGATTTCTTTACAGGGTGTTATGTATCCATATTCGCACACAAAGAAGAAGCGAGTTTACGATCATATTTATGTTAGTATGTTTTTATTTTTTACTTTGTTTCCTACTTCAGTACCTATATACAGGGTTGGTTTTCATTGACCAGCCAAATTTTCTGATATGGTTCAGAAATGATAATATCCAATGATTTGTCCACGAAGTAGACACAATAGTTAAACAATGGCGTCTCGACCAAATTGGTCATTTATTAACAGTAACAAAAAGCAGTAATTTTAGTAAATTAGAAGTGGGCTCTCATACCGTTTCTACAACGGATCTAGATAGAGCCATATTTTGGGAGTAAAGCGAAGTAAATGAAGATGAGACCATACATTTGTCACTGGGATACGACCACACGGTCAACATTCGATCAATGAGCTATCGTAATACGCCTTTTGATCAGATTGACACTCCCGCTAATAGAAAGCCACTTTTTTAAACAGGCCCTATGTGTTTTTTTTGCGCATTCGGCGGATTCCTTTCTTCCTACACATGTGTAAGTCAACATGAAAACGTACTCTTACAAGTTCCTGAAGTAGTCGCCTAACTTTGCAGAGAAAACGTGCTTCAAGAGCGGCCTCGGCAGCCTACAGCATCAGCAACCGACCGTACGTGGCTGGTCAGACCTCCGAGTTCTTACGTGAGGTTCTTTTATAAAACATGTCATCTGTACATCTTTGACAGTCGTTATAGGTAGTCCGTGGCACGAAAGTCTGACAACCAGCCTTACCAAGGGGTATCGTATTACCTACCAACTGGTTTGTGGAGGTCAGATAGGCAGTCGCTCCATGTAAAATACTGGTATTCAGCTGCATCTGTAACCTGACCCCAACATAGTTGGGAAAGGCTATGTGGGCTAGGCAGATGCACTGTAAAAATGTGCGAAGTAGTAGGACTCTTATCTCCCTCTCGATACCTATTCAATCGCAGTCTAGTAGTCAGTATTAATATCATTTCATAGATAAACATCATACATTTTGCATTTACGACTATCCAAAAAATTCAAAATTAAAATATTTTATTTCTCAAAAGGCTACATGGGCACTTATAAAACGTCGGGAAAAGGTGCACGGTTCGGATTGGTCGTTTCCTATGGAGAAGAACCGGCAAGAAACTCCATATTTAGATTCTAATAAAAAAAACCCTAATTTGTCTTCCGATCAGATTATCAACAAACAACAGGAATATACAGGGTGGTATTTTTCAATGCCACCTGGAGGGAAAGTACTTTAAATACTGGAGATAGCAAATTTTTACTCAAAAAACATTCCTTTAATTTTAAAAAGAAACAAATCGGCATTCATAGATTTTCGAAAATTCGCTTGCCACATTTGGGCATCGAACCCGGGATGGATCGACTAAAGTTCGAAAAAATTACATTCTGTTATACCGTTTTGACATCAATCGATAGGGTCAATCATATGGATCAAATCTCTTTAGCAAACATGATAAATTAAATGAAAGGAAAACCATAAATAGAAGTGCTTTATCTTATTGAATTTATCCCATTGAATTTATAACTGTTCTTTAGATACAGTAACAAGTAGCATCCATCGGCGTCGAGCCGACGCTGAAGTACCTGGGAGTTGTCCTCGACAGCCGGTGGAACTTCGTGGAGCATTTCCGACGTTTGGCCGCCAAACTGGAACGGACAGGGACGCCTTCAGGCGGCTCCTGCCAAAACTGGGGGGGCCAAACGCCTCCTGCCGGAGGCTCTACGCGGGAGTCGTGCGGCCCATGGCCCTTTACGGGGCCCCGGTGTGGGCGCGTTCATTGAGGCGGCGAGCCGCCCACTATCTGAACGCGCCCCAAAAGGTGGTAGCCGTGAGGCTGGTCCGGGGGTACCGCACGATATCCCGCGAGGCGGCGAGCCTCCTTGCCGGATTGCCGCCATGGGATCTGGAGGCGATAGTCCTCGCACGCCTACACGAGTGGCGCGCGGAGGCCCTACGCCGGGGGGAAACTCCGCTGCCCCGACATATTGTCGCTCAGTGGACGGACTTCCGGCGCGATCTCATGGCGACATGAAGAGAGCGACTGTCGCAACCCCGTGCAGGGCACGCCACAATAGTGGCGGTAAGTCCCCTCTTTGAGGAGTGGCTGGAGAGACGCCACCTCGTCCTCACCTTCCGCCTGAGCAGGTTCTTACCGGACACGGATGTTTCGGTAAGTTCCTGCACCGAATCGGGCGGGAGGAGACGCCCGGGTGCTTCCACTGTGAGGATCGACCGGAGGACACGGTGGCGCACACTGTGGAGGTGTGCCCCGCTTGGGCGAAGCACCGCCGTGTCCTCGAAGCGGCGATCGGCGGCGGCGACCTCTCGCTTCCGGCCCTGGTCTAAGCCATGGTCCGGAGTGAGATGGAATGGGACGCCGTCACCTCCTTCTGCGAAGCAGTCATGCTAGCGAAAGAGGTGGTGGAACGTGACAGGGAGAGATCCACACGTCCCGGCCGCCGCGGGAGACGCCCCGGGCGTCGGGGGCCACGTGGTGGCTTCCGGCCACCGTAGGCGTGGGCCTGTGGACGGGGAGCTATGGGCTAGCTCGCCGTCCGTCCGTCTCATGACGACAGGCCGTGTCGACGGCGCGTTCGTGTTCCACGCGCGCCTCAAAGAGAGTCAGCAATAGGGAAGGGGTCCGCAAGGGCCGAAGCCTGCCGGGACTGCGGGACTATTCGAAAGAGATACCGTGGCCCCGGAACACAAAGGGCGATGAAGGAACATGAATGGGTTTTAGTCAGTAAAAGTCTGACACTCCCTCCTGCTCCGCCCAGAGCGGGAGGAGAAAGGCCAAAAGCCTAGTCAACTTTAAATTTTTTGGAAGATCTACTTACATACATACCTACATAAACTTGGCGTGACTGTATGTTCGTAGGGGTGTAATCGGGAACTACTTTACAGAGCACCCCTTTTCTACGATCTTACATACTTGGGAGTATGTAAGATCGTAGAAAAGGGGTACTCTAAATATTTACTTTACGTTTCAAAATGCTGTTTCTGTTAACAATTGTTTTTTTTATTAATATTATTTTTTGTATGTAGGTTGACTGGTAGAGAATGCCTTGTGGCATTAGTCATAGTCATAGTCATAGTCATTTATTCACAAACAAGTAACTTGTATCTGAATTTAAACACAAAAATTACACAATTACAGAAGACACACTAATATAAAATACATTTTACAACAACAATTTAAAAATAATAACAATAAAATAATTAACAAAAGATAAATTTGATATATTGGTAAAATTAATTAAAAATAATAATATCAATAAATTAGAATAAACAAAATCAATAAATTAACAATAAATATTAAAACTTACTTAAAATAAAAACTCAATAAAAATAAAAAATACGGTTCAATAAAATCACAGCTCTTCTACCGCATATTGACACTTATTCAATAGGAATTCCTTTAGTTTTACTTTGAAGGTGCTACTATAGACGGCACTTTTTATGTCTAAAGGCAACCTGTTGAATAATTTTACGGACTGGTATCGTGGACTGTGTTTAACAATTCTTAGGTTATGATTATATTTTTTTTTATTCTTCAAGTCCAGTCTACGGGTGCCTTCCCTTATCTGCCGTTCTTTAACTGTCTCATAGTCTTGTATGTATTTGGCCATATTACTTAAAAGTACCAATACATAGAGACTTGGTACTGTAAGTATGCCCAAACTAATAAAATGTTGTCGGCAACTTTCCCTTTGTGAGGGACCATAGTACGAATTGCACGTTTTTGTAGTACGAAAGCTCTTCTACTATTATATGCATAGCTGTTTGCCCAAAAAAGGTATGCTGTATCTAATTTTTGACTCCACCAACGCAAAATATACCATTTTTAGCTGTTCTATGCTGATTTCATTTCCTCAGGGCTCTCAGAGCGTAACATGCAGACGATACCGTTGCATCAATAGCTTTTAGTTCAGGTTTCCAGTTTAACAGTTGGTCAATATGTATACCTAAAAATTTTACTTCAGCAACAAGCGCAATTTCAACTCCATTTAAGGCCACATTTAAATAATCTTTGTTTCGGGCTGTAGTCTTAAATAACATTATTTGAGTCTTTTTACTATTAATAAACAATTTATTTGCCGTGAACCACACATGAAAAGCTTTTAGCGTGGCATTCACCCTTTCTGTCAACTCTACCATGTCATTAGTTGCCACTATGGCATTTGTGTCTTCTGCGAAAATTACTAATTCAATGTCCGGTAAAATTGTATTTAGATAATTAATCAAGTCATTAATAAATATTAAAAATAAAATAGGTCCTAGAATAGATCCCTGGGGGACACCCATCGATATGCGTACAATTTTGGATGTATACCTTTTCTTATACTTATTCTGAGTTTTGTCAATTTCAACGTACATACGCCTGTTTTTTTAAGTAGGAAGAGAATAGTTGCAAAGCATTTCCTCTTATTCCATAATGACTCATTTTAGTCAAAAGCAATTCGTGGTCAATTGTGTCAAATGCAGACCTTAAATCTAGAAAAGTCCCTGCGACTCTAATTTTTTTATTAATTTTGCTTATTACATCATCTAATAACGTATATATGGCGTCTGAAGTGCCAACACCCTTTTGATACCCAAATTGTCTATTATGCAAAACTTTATTTACTCGCAAGTGTGCTAAAAGTCGAAATTTAAGTATCTTTTCAAATAATTTAGACAGCACTGGTAGTAGAGAGATAGGTCTATAATTTTTAGGATCAGACTTACTTCCCTTCTTATACACAGGTATTACTTTCGCCATTTTTAGTTGTTCTGGGAAGATAGCCTCTTTTATAAATTTATTGAAGAAGTCAGATAGAGGCTCGGCTAATACTTCAATGTGCTCCTTGAATACACAAATCGGAACTTCGTCATACCCACAGGAATGTTTGTTTTCCATTCTTTTAACTATAGTACCGATCTCGTTTGGAGTGGTAGGAGAAATATGCATGTCACTACTAATCCTGTGCGTGTATCTATAAAGTAATGCCGTAGCATGGTCTCCTTCATTTCCGTCAATAGCACCTTTGTAGTCAAATTGATTTACTAGTAAATTAGTTATTCCCCTGGATCCACTACAATTTGTCCATCAACCTTAAACCTAAGTTCCCGCTGAATCACTTTCTCTTTATTTGTGCATTTATTTACAACTTTCCAAATTTCCTTACCCATATTTTTGCTGTATTTATTTGTGTCATTATAGCAAGTTTTTTAGCTTTAGAGACTTGACCAGATTAAGTCCCCCTATGTACCACTTTTGTACATGAAGTTTAAACTAATTAATCATGAATCGATCTATTGTATTAATTTTTCCATTTAAGCATTATACGCTGGTGGCATAGAAGACTGGATAGAGGGCCACGTGGGCGTCGACAACACATACACTATTATGCTGTTTCGCCCCTCTGATTCTTACAGCTCCAAACTTATTACTGAGGTATATTTGAACTTATTTCTGCAATCTTGCTGACCCAAAAACTCACATCATCAGTTATCATAACATAAAACAAGAATCCTAAAAGCATCGAGTAAAGGGTTATCTAAGTATGTACCTACAAACTTTAACTTTTAGTTCAGGATAGATTACGGGAATCCTGTAATCGATCTGTTTTAAATAAAGTAAAGATAAGAGAGTCAATTGTAGGTTGCGCGCTTGCGCATGGGAACAGCCTTCAGATTGTTTTTCAGAGTACCTTCTGAAAAACAATCTGAAGGCTTTTGGATGTACTATCGAGGACACTCCCGCCTGATCACCACTAAGCTAATTTTTGCTTGCACCTACAACATAGAAACGCTCTCTAGCCCCGCCCCGTTGATATTGTATAGAAATAATGAATGAAAAATTCCGATCGGCCGAGCGCACTGACGACGCACGCCAAACGAGAGTTATTGTTATTTTGCGCGCCAAAGTTGACGCTTTGCTAATAGGCCTAAACTTTAAGGGGGCGTGACTCGGCGCCTCTGCATGATTTAAGCGATAAAAAATTTAACTGATCAGGCGGAAAAGACCACGACTGTACAGGCAAGGCTCCTCTTCTTCTTTTAAGAGAGATCAAACACCTAATACAGGGCACTGACTGTACCTATTTACCTTGCAGCGTGTGGTTCATGAAGCGTATGCAGCGACGGATACTCTACTACTTCAAAGTGCGGAGCCTGGCCTTCCAGCCTCTCCTGTCGCGTTGAATCGACATGATTCGAGGCAACGCTCAGCTGTGACCCCAACCACAAGTCCGAACCATTTACTTACTATACTTCCTATAGTTATTCTACTCTATAGTTAAATCCATATCGTTTGAGGTATTGGCAGTAACGTACATTTTATGATTAGAATGTCAGCAGCTCATATCGGACGGTGAAAAGTGACGGTTTGAAGGTTTTAAAAGAGAGCAAGCATCATTATTTTTGACCAATAGTCGTTTATTGGCTACTCTTTTGTATGCCACTATGTCAATGTTTGTACTCGGAGGTAGTACTTATACCTAATATATAAGCCAACTTCGGAATTTTCTTAAAGCAAGCTACCTTATTTTCTTACTCACTTCAGTACGTATCAGTTAGTAATGAATGGTTTTAAAAATTATGTTTTTCATATTATACAAACACACTACACTTGTATTTAAATAAATGAGTTTGGTTTAAAAGTTTTTTTTTTTGTTTTCACCAGATTTAATACGTTGAGATTATCGTAGAGACCGCCTTGTTTGGTGACCTCGGTAATACGGATTAATTCTTGGAAAGATCTTTTCTGTAAAGGGTGTAAACGGGGGTCCTTCTCGAAGCCGTCAACCAAACACTGTTGTGTACTACTTATGTACATCAAACTAAGGGCGCTTTCAATTTAGACGTTTCGTGTCGTACCGCTGCGGTGCCGACTTTGGGACCTTTTTCACTTTTTGCTAAAAAAATGTGCCTTTTAACAATAAACATTCAAAAGTTGTTTTAAGTTAACTAAATTTGCAACAACATAACGCTAAGCGCAGCTCTATAAACTAAAAAGGAACCAAGCTATGGCCCTTCAAACATGGTCAGTTTTCCCCGAAAATTGACAATTTAAGGTTCGTTTCGAAGCAAAATATTGGCAAATCACTCGTCCTGTGAGAAAAATCATTATAATCAAGTCGTAGTACATTTTATTCTCTTTCATTAAGCATAGAGCGAAGTCTGTGAGACTAAGTAGTTCACTCACAATCTTGAATAAACGTAAAGGTAAAAATGGATTTATGAAGAATTGAGATGCTCACATAAAAGAGAATTGAATCACACCCGGGATTGTCGTTGTACAATTATTTGTTGAAAAAGAAGGTGACGTTAGTTCCGAGTACAGCCACGCGACACAAAGATACCGCTGTCCGGACCTTGTCCACTGTTAATCGATTTACTCGCCCATTATCAGATGTAAATATCTGAACATATAGATATAGACTTACGTAGGTATGTAGATTAGTTAAAATTACGGGACATGCTTTGTATTGGATTAGATAACGAATCTTTTGGAAGCATGTGCACCAAATACATGAGTCGACGATAATGTACATCGTTGGTTGATACGTTGATTGTGGAGCAGCGTCGGCGCCGCTGGCCCGGTGGTAATGGCCCAGATTCACGAATTGTTCGACGTGGGTTCGAACCCAGGCGCTTTACTTTGTGTAACTTATTTCATCACCTAAATATCCTTAGGAAACGGACATGACCTAGAACCAAAAAATCAAAGACATGCAACATCTAAGTCTGGGAACCCTGTACCTACCGCTCGTTAGGCTATGACCTGCTTCTGTAGGCAATTATGGTCCTTCACATAACACCCAAATATTCCGCAATATTTTATACCGATTATCAATAGTCCGAATTTCATAATACCGAAGAATTATAATGTCTATTGTTCAAAATTCCGAAATTTATTTTTCCCAAAGTCGTAAATACGATTTGTTTGTGGTCCGATTTTCATTTGTCCGAAAAATCAAATGTTCGATTGATCGTCAGTCCGAAAAACGACATTCCGATTTTCAATACTTCGAATAAAGTACTAAAATTAGGTTTTAGTGACAGAAATCGAATACCAAGGAAATAAAGTAGAACTCAGTATATTGCTTAGTGCTTTTCTGCATTGGGTCTTGCCGCGGCGCCGGCCTTCGGCATACGCTCCTCAGCGTATGCCGAAGGCCGGCGGAGCGACGAAGATATTTGTGACAGAAAGTGGGTGTGTAATGTAAAATGCGAACGTAGCGAGCGCGCGTCACATAGTTGAATTCTAATTAATCGGTGTTTTAATAATCGGGATTCGTATTTTTAATGCTTCGTATTATCAATAAGTCGGACTATTGAAATTTAGGAATTATGAAAACAGGTTTAATGATAAATCGGAGTTGTTATATTCGGAATTTTATTGTGAAAATCGGTATTTAGAAATTCGGATTTGTGGCTTTCCGAATAAAGTTTTTCGTATTTATGTAGTGACATAAACCTGCCTTAACATCGCCCCTGTAATTCCCGAAGGGTTGGGACGTAGGTATTCCCAGATTTCGCCAGTTATGTTAAATCCTATGTAATAGGGGGTATATTACCATCAATTCGGCACAAGTCCAAGCTCCCGGCTGCTACAAAGAAGTTTGTGCTAGACTCGAGAATCGACCATCGTGATCAAGGTCCATCTGGCAATATCCCATCAAACTTGAGAAGATCCAGCCTAGTCCACGTTGTCGCTTCGCAACTCAATCTCTACCCACAGCCTATAAAGGAATACTCTGTGTTTTTCCATTCTAACAGTTATTAAATGGTATGCAGATTTTAAAAGATACTAGCGATGTTGATAAGCTCTTAATCAGTACTAGACATTTGCGATTACTTATTCGTCCCCAGATTAGCTTAAACAGCTGCATTTACCTTTTAGCTATTAATTACAAGTTTGCAAGTTTCATCGCTTTATTCAACAATAAAAAGTTTTAGGAACCTCGCACACTACACGGTTATACCTGGTTTCGTTTGGCCGCAGAAGGGCTTTTGGTCGAAACCAGGAAGAAAGTGTGGTTGCACTACCGGGCGTCCGACCAGTTTTGTTCAAGATAGTGGCCGGTCATGGTCATATAGTTTGGTTTAACATGATTTAATCAAAAAGAAGTGTTTCCTTACAATTAATAAGTTTTTCAGAGATACTACCAGGATTGAAAAGTTAACTCTAAAAAACTTAACATTACTTTACTGTAAACGTTTTAACTGAAATCTTCAATTTGATTTTTCTTCTGAAAGGTAGGTATTGGATGTTCAGTTGCTTTACATTTAATTTAATATTATGACACTTTTTTAACTAGAAACATTGCGATGCGGAGGAGTACTTTGACGCCTATGTGTCCTATTGACGTCGTTGTAAATTTATATATTTACTTTTGATTTTATTTTTGTAATTATAAATAGTTCTAGTTGCAGTAAGTATGTATATAATGTGCAAAATTAATTTTATTAAGTTGAGTAATAAAGTAATTACTAGAGACATAATTTGGAATTGCAATGGATCATGCATTTATTAAGTACTAGGTTAAGCTCCTTGCAATGGATGCATTAGGTACTTAAGCCTGCGTGCATTAAGGTACCGCATGCCATTATCTTCACATATCACCTTTGTTAATCGCTTAAAACGCGTATAGCCATTAACATACACTCACGCGAAACAAGGAATACGTCATTTTGATATTTGAAATACCTAATTGTGATAATGAAAGATATAGATTAGGTACTTACTTAGTTTACAGTCATACGATTATACAAAACAGGTAACTTTCGATAATGATACCGGTCGAACCCGATTTCAGACCGAACTTTGCATAATTTGTCCTGTTACCGGCCATCACGATTTCAGGCCGTCGCGCGTCGTATCGTGTCAGAATACACTAACCCAAACAATGCAATAAAAACTGCGACCAACTTCGATGTAGCGTAGTAGGTCACACTTTTTTTTCTCTATTTGGGAATCCTCAATAAATAAATATTGCTGGAAATTACACACAGCGCCCACTAGTGCCACACTAAGCAACGAGGCTTGTGTCGTGGATACCAGATAGTTGATAAACTACATAGATACTTGCAAATGTCAATCCATGCTCATCACACAAACGCTTGCTCCTACCGGGATTCGAAACCGGGACCCTCAGAACGTAAGGCAGCCTCACTACCGCTTCGCCATTCGGGTCGTCTAATAGATGTCCTCCGCCCTGGGGAGAGCGACACACCGCCGTCTCGGTTCCAGTATGATGGGGGGCGGCGGATGTCGGGATGTCTCCGAATCCGTCGCCGCTGCACCTGTTTAGGGGGGCCAGAAGAGGGTGTTGTCCGCCCTCTGCCGATGCCCAGTGCGTCTGCTGCGGGATGGGTGGCAGCTCGTCATCTCCCTCTCCCTTTCCGCAGCTTCCTTCTGCGACGTGATTGTTTCGCAGAAGGACATCACCACATCCCAGGACTCTGCGCTGCTGACCAATAACAAGCAACACTTCACTAACCTAACCTAATCCATTTAATCGGGATTATTCGGGATGCCCGGTTTACTATGATGTGGTTTATGTTTCAGTAGGGTCTAAGCTACAACGTGTTTGCAAACTATGATGAAAAGCTTTCTAAAACCAATAACAGTTGCATAGGTGGTATGCTAGATAACGTATTAGCAATTTATATAAATATGAGCATTACTCATTAATACAATAAGAAGATAACAAAGAATATGCGCCGGTTAAAAATTGCGGTGAGGCGCGTGTTTAATACATAGATATAATTCGAATGATAAGTTGTCGACAAAGTCCTTAAGTCTAGATACACCACAGCATGCTAAGCAGATTGTTTGGGTTCGATCCAGGATAAATTATGAAAACGGGTTTTCTATTGAGTAATATGAGGAGGAGACGTTTAAAACTAGCAAATCCCATTGCCATAATCAGCTGTTTGAAAATCGAGATTCTCCAACCTTGTCACAATTAAATTATACAGGGTGTAAACAGCCTCATCACGAAGCCGTCAACCAAACATTCTGCACATCAAACTAAGTAACTTTACGCAAAAAATATTGCTGGGAAACCTTTTTTTTTGGGGTGAAAAATCATGTTTTGTGGTAGAACTCAATGTAACGCACTCAAAACATTGTGCTGATGGATGGATTGAATAGTACGGGGGTCGTGGAGGCGGTTAAAGTAAAAATCTCATTAATCATTAAAAACTTGTATTTAAAAAAAAAGTTGTCAAAAAGTTGGAACTTTGACCTCCAACATCTCCGTAACTAGAAGGTTCCCAGGTACGGTGTAGAACAAAAACATGATCGCGATAACGAGGAGAACAAGTGCCTTTCGGCTTCGTTAAGAGGTGTTTTTTTTGGAATATCTAAGCTTTTAAGTTTAAAAATAAATTAATGGTTTAAAGATTTACTTAGAGGACCTGTGTGTTTAATCTCGCGACAAATTTTTATATCACATAAATTATATATAAATGAATGGGTTTCATTTAATGTAAAGTTTATTTTCTTCTTTTTAGAGCCTTTTTAAAAAGGATTTGGCTGGAAATATGTTTCACAGCAAACCCTTTTAATTGATACCCATATCATGGGGTTGTATAAAAAATAACTAGCCCGCCATCTATGGGAGTCCGCCATATTGGATTTAGAATGACGTCACTGAGCTAACCATGCATTGTTATCAAAACTAAACGTGTATACAAAATTACAGCTCAATCAGTTGGGGATAACTGTAACTGTTTTAAAATTCAGTTCAGTAGATACGAGGCTAAGTATTCAATGCCCTTAGTTACGTTCGTGCGAATTTATGCACTCAAACCCCTTTGACGTGGGTAAGAACGCTCACCATAGACTCAAGTATAGGTTTTTTCTAAAGACATTGGAGAACGAGCGATCGACTCAGTCGTGTCAAGTTGGCTGTGTACTATGGAGACACAAAATGACAAATTAACGGCAAAACAATTTATCCTTGTATTTATCTTTTAACCTGTCTAGACATTTTGGTATGCACAACACCAGAAAATCCTTGATGATCCGCGTAGGCAACACGAAATTCTGAATTGTTATACAGGAGGTGTATTAAATTAGCCTCAGATTTTTTTTAAAAGGTTTATCAATTAATAATTTTATTTTTACACTTTTAGTTTTGTCGTAATCATTGAAATCGTATCGTATTTTGGCTGCAGGATGGGGTCATGATAGTAATTATGTTTATCCATCAAATATGAACTCGTTTACAAATTTTCGTATTCGTATATTTACCGTTCCTCGTAAGAAGACAATCCTGGCTGTAGGATCAGGTCATGATAGAAATCATGTTTATCTATTTAATATGAACTCGTCTACAAATTTTCGTATTCGTATATTTACCGTTCCTCGTAAGAAGACAATCCTGGCTGTAGGATCAGGTCATGATAGAAATCATGTTTATCTATTTAATATGAACTCGTCTACAAATTTTCGTATTCGTATATTTACCGTTCCTCGTAAGAAGACAATCCTGGCTGTAGGATCAGGTCATGATAGAAATCGTGTTTATCTATTTAATATGAACGCGTCTACAAATTATCGTATCCGTGCCGTTAACTGTTAAGGAGTTCTCTTTTGCGGAGACGATCCTGGCAACAGGATGAGGTCATGTTAAAAATCATCTTTATCTATCAAAATTAAACGCGTATACAGTTTCATGACCGCGATATTCAAGATTGAAGATTTCTTTCGTGAGGAGACGATCCTGGCTGCAGGATTAAGTATTGCCTTTCATGAAAAAATATTATCACCAGGACCAAAGGTGTGTGCAAAATTTCAGCTCAATCGGTTGGGGGAACTGGTTTGAAATTCAGTCACAAGATTTGACCAATACATACTTTACTAACAAACTAACAAGGCAATAAGTTAAATAAAAGCTTATTAAAACATCATCAGTTCATAATACATCATTATTTGCCTATAAGTATTTCCCAGCTAAGTCGGAGTTGTCTCCCAGTCTTGCTAATTCAGGATGCAGCTGCATTTTACATGGCACTATAATACTGCCTTTCTGACCTAGAGGCAAATACTACCTGTAAAATACGTTTATTCCGCTGCATTACCGGATGCAGCGAAAATAAGACTGGAAGCCGACCCCAGCTAGGTAAGAAAGAACACAATGATGACTGCCTATCTGCTTCGGTCGTGAACTGCGGTGGCTTATTTGGAGATCACTAAATCGATTACGCACATAAGTAGCCCGCTGCAAGACATGAACTGGTTAAATGCGGTATTATCGATTTCTCCTACACTGAATGCGAGTGGGGCGCCCCTGATCAAACTTTGTCGCACCTGCTGGAGACCTTGATAAGCAACGCTTCTGACGCCGCAATAAACCTGGCTGGGCCAAATATAATATTATATCGGATGTAACGTCGACACAAAAAAGGAGAAGAAGAACACAGATGGTATATTACGTTAACTGTTAGTTAGACTAGCTGTCAGACTTTCGAGCATTTTCTGATTACCCTCATGACTGTCAAAGATCTCCAAAAGTTAGCCTGGACCAGCGGCTTAATAAGCTTTCCAAAGCACGGATGCGGTCTCGGCTGATCCCAGCCTGTTAGTTATCCACGAACCCAACGCTGAATCATAATGCAGGTTTGTATAATAAACCTTAACCTTAATTAACCTTTTTCCTTATAACCTAATATTCATTTATCAAATCATCAACAATGAAATCACAGAAAATTTAAAGAAAGGAATCCTCCAAAAAAAGCAGCCTGTATAGTGGAGATGTTTACGTGTCGGTAATTAAAATCCGCTTATATAAAAGAATATTGCTGATATGAGTCTAGTCTAGACTACAGATCTCTTTGATTGTATGTAAGATAATCGAAGATAATGCACTCGTATAATTCGTCATGGCAACAGCAAATTGCATCATATTTTTTTTTGGCCCGGGCTGTCCCACTCCTGGATAAAGGCCTCCAATTCCTTCCACTTTTCTAGATGTTTCGCCTCTTCTCGCCAATTAACGAGAAAGCCATCCAAGGCGTCCCGCCATCTTCTCCTCTATGCGCCGCGACCCTGTCTAGCTGTCTCAAGAGCGCTCCAGTTTTTGATCTGTGGGCCCATAGCTTTGCCGGAAGCTCTTCATTGACTTCTTGGCTTTGATACCTATCCGGTTACCTTACATTCTTTTTCCACTTCAAAATCGTGTTAAGTGCACTTACTTATCTTTTCTTCAAGCTTGTTAATTACTTAATTAATGTACTACGAGTATGTGCCCGTTGGTATTTCCCAAAGCCAAAACCAAACTTGTACCTTAGGTGTTCTTACCGCCCCGGGACCCGACGGCTTGCCTGGCAAAGCCTGGGTCCTGGCCTCGGAGGCTCTCGGGCCCCGACTAGAAGGGCTCTTTAGCGCATGTTTGGAGAGAGGCCAGTTCCCGCTTCGTTGGAAGACGGGGAAGCTGGTCCTCATTCGGAAGCCGGGGCGCCCGGCGGACTCTCCGTCCGCCTACCGGCCCGTGGTGCTGCTCGACGAGGTGGGCAAGCTCTTTGAAAGAGTAGTTGCAAACCGCCTCGCCGAGCACCTTGCGGAGACGGGGCCGGACCTTGCGGACCACCAATTTGGTTTCCGCAAGGGGCGCTCTACGGTGGACGCCATCATGCGCGTGAGAGCCCTCACGACGAGGGATGCGGTGTCCAGGGGTGGGGTGGTCTTGGCGGTGTCTCTCGACATCGCCAACGTCTTCAACTCCATGCCCTGGAGCTGCATAAGGGAGGCACTCCGGTATCACCGGGTGCCGACCTACCTTCGTCGTGTGGTCGGGGACTACCTGACGGATAGGGCCGTCATCTACCCCGGTCGCAGCGGAGACTGGAACCGGCGAGAGATGTCGTGCGGTGTTCCGCAGGGATCGGTTCTGGGGCCGTCCTTGTGGAACATCGGGTACGACTGGGTGCTGCGCGCCGACCTCCCTAGCGGCGTCAGCGTGGTTTGCTATGCAGACGACACGCTGGTGCTCGCACAGGGGGGGTCGCACGAGGCGGCGGCCGAAGTAATGACACGCGGGGTTGCGATAGTCGTTGAGAGGATCCGGCAACTGGGTCTCGAGGTGGCATTGCACAAGTCCGAGGCCATGTGCTTTCATGGGCCTCGGAACGCGCCACCTCCGGGATCCGCAGTGATGGCGGGAGGGGTTTCCATCGGCGTCGAGTCGACGCTGAAGTACCTGGGACTTGTCCTCGACAGCCGGTGGAACTTCGTGGAGCACTTCCGACGTTTGGCCCCCAAACTGGAGCGGACAGGGGCTGCCTTCAGGCGGCTCCTGCCCAACCTGGGGGGGCCGAACGCCTCCTGCCGGAGGCTCTACGCGGGAGTCGTGCGGTCCATGGCCCTTTACGGGGCCCCGGTGTGGGCACGTTCATTGAAGCGGCGTGCCGCCCACCACTTGAACGTGCCCCAGAAGGTGGTAGCCGTAAGGCTGGTCCGGGGGTACCGCACGATCTCCCGCGAGGCGGCGAACCTCCTTGCCGGATTGCCGCCATGGGATCTGGAGGCAATAGTCCTCGTGCGCCTACATGAGTGGCGCGCGGAGGCGCTACGCCGGGGGGAAACTCCGCTGCCGCGGCAAATTGTCGCTCAGCGGACGGACTTCCGGCGGGATCTCATGGCGACATGGAGAGAGCGACTATCGCAACCCCGTGCAGGGCACGCCACAATAGTGGCGATAAGTCCCCTCTTTGAGGAGTGGCTGGAGAGACGCCACGGCGTCCTCACCTTCCGCCTGACGCAGGTTCTTACCGGACACGGATGTTTCGGTAAGTTCCTGCACCGAATCGGGCGGGAGGAAACGCCCGGGTGCTATCATTGTGAGGATAGGCCGGAGGACACGGTGGAGCACACTGTGGAGGTGTGCCCCGCTTGGGTGGAGCACCGCCGTGTCCTCGAGGTGGCGATCGGCGGCGGCGACCTCTCGCTCCCGGCCCTGGTTCGTGCCATGGTCCGGAGCGAGACGGAATGGGACGCCGTCACCTCCTTCTGCGAAGCAGTCATGCTAGCGAAGGAGGTGGCGGAACAGGACAGGGAGAGATCCTCACGTCCCGGCCGCCGCGGGAGACGCCCCGGGCGTCGGGGGCCACGTGTTGGCTTCCGGCCACCGTAGGCGCGGGCCTGTGGACGGGGAGCTATGGGCTAGCTCGCCGTCCGTACGTCTCATGACGACAGGCCGTGTCGACGGCGCGTTCGTGTTCCACGCGCGCCTCAAAGAGAGTCAGCAATAAGGAAGGGGTCCGCAAGGACCGAAGCCTGCCGGGGCTGCGGGACTATTCGAAAGAGATACCGTGGCCCCGGAACACAAAGGGCGAGGAAGGAACATGGATGGGTTTTAGTCAGTAAAAGTCTGACACTCCCTCCCGCTCAGCCCAGAGCGGGAGAAGTCATTTGATGATTTCCCATCCGAAAAAAAAAAAAAAAAAAAAAAGGTGTTCTTTCTTTTAGACTCCGTTTTTTTGGGATGTGCTGGCACTGGCGAAAAATCAAAATGTTCGCGTTAAGTAATAATACAAAATGTAGAATGTGTGTATGTGTGTGTAGTAGTATTAATACAAAATGTTCTGCTGTTTCTGCCGACCCCCACGGGAGAAAGGCGTGAGTTGGAGTGTATGTTCTTTTAGGTATACCTATGCTTATTGCATTAAAGTTCACTTAGTTATAATGTTTTAGGGCGAATATTTGTCCAGATCTGCCAAGTGAGTGTCACCATAAGATTTTTAAAATTGTGACCACAGTTTTTAAACTTTATAGTTTGGAGCACACAGTGAATGAAAATTCATTCACTTTGCATCTACATTCTTGGTTTTCATTCTTCATTAATTCATCTATTTCGTCAACGTCTAACGTTAAAGTCAAGAAGGAATACACAATGGTTGCTAATGTTAGTAATTTAAGTAAAATACATACGTAATGGTTTGTGCTGCATGTATCGTATGTTTAGCTTGAATAGCTTGAACAGAAACGATCACCAAAAGACGGAACGTAACATGACATAACTATTAGCTAACTGTCTGACTGCGAAGCATTTTTAGTTATAAAAATGCAAAATCCGTAGACATCGATAATTGAACTCAAAGTAAGAATAAAGAGACTTTAAACTGTCGCAGGTCAAGGGTACAAGGCACGTTAGTTTGTGGAATTTATTTCATTAGTATGTGACTGGGCAACCAAACTCTGCTCGGATGAAAACAGAGAAAACGATTTTCCCAGATATAAGACCTACAGCTAGATCGATTTTTCCTGCAAACCCCCCATATTGCAACATTAATCGAAATCGTAAGAGCAGTTATCGAGAACGTGATTACAAATATATGTACAAATATTGCTCATTTGATGGTATAGTACCTACAGGATACACAAACATTGCTCATATATTAGTATTATGTTAGTTTTTTGTACATATTTCGTCATCTACCGGCTTTTCCCAACTTTATTGGGGAATACCAGTGTTTTACACACGAAGCGACTGCCTATACCTCTCTTCAACCCAGTTAGTCCTACTGGTGATATGGTGCCCCTTGGTAAGACCGTTGTCAGACTTTCGGGCCAATGACTACCTGTAACGACTGTTAAAGATCTACTATTGACAGCCAGGAACTCGGTGTGTAATGAATGGTCACCCATCTACAGATCTACCTGGGCAAGCGCAGCTTAACCTTGAAGATCGATCCGTGCGTCGTTTATTATTTAGCCACGAGCTCCTCTTTCCTCTCCTTTTCTACACATTTATATTGTAAATATAGAGTTCTACCGACGTGCGACAAATTGCGCTAAATGAGTCCTATACAGTGCATCATCTTACTTACAATGCAGACTAATTATGCTTGTCTGTCGTGGTTTTGTTCTTTTCTTATTAAATATGTTGTTGTTTTAAATTGCACCTCTAGTTTGGGTCAATGGCACAAGGAATTTTATGTTTTTGAAAGATGGTTATAGGAAACCTAAGTGTTGATAAAAATATGTAAGTCGTACAAAACACAGAATTAATGGGGCTATAGGCGAGACGACAACAAAAATGTAATTAGTCCGTCAGTGAGATTATCAAAAAATATTTGAACCGTGTTTTTTCTTTTGTTACGTAAACCAAAATTAACGAAGATATGACGCTTTTAAAATTCTCAAAACGTCACGCCTAGGTATAATTTTTAGCTAGTTCTGACGTCACGAGCACCCACTCCCGAGTTTTGATGCGTTTTATCTTTTGTCAATATTCATTGATTTACAAAAATTAAAAATACGTGTCCATTAATTTCCAATACTCTAACTGACGGACTAAATAGATTTGCAATTTTTTGATACTCGTCATGCCTATTGTAATATTATTTGGTGAGCCCCCCTCTAACGTCTTACGACTTTAGAAGCCAATATCGCATCAAACATTGGCTTAAGAATAAAAAAATTGCGAAACCTCGAAATCATTTTACCCCACACAGTTCTATACGTATTTTTTTCAACCTTTAGTTACATATATGGAGCCTGGAGAGCCACCCCTACTTTTTTTACCTCTTGACCAACGAGGCAGAGACAGCTCTGTCTCTTCTTCGTCGGTCGAGTGGACTTGACTCTCTCTAGAGGCAAGAAGTAATAGGAAATAATTATTTACTGTCAAACATGCTATTTTCAGGAGAATCTGTTATTACCTCAATGACTGGCAATTATCTTTGTATTACGTACAAACATATTAAATTTAGATAACTAACCGCGGTATAACAACACAACAAACAACAACATATAACAATAATTAACCGTTACGCTATCTTTCTATATCAAGACAACAATAACTATGTAGACAAGAGGTATATCTTTTAGTTAGTAGTTTATCTTAGATTGTTATCACAATCTTATCCTAAAATTAACGAAAACCATTTTTTTATTGATTGCTAAGGAAAAAACATTAGTAGATTTATCGAATGGAATGGAACTATTATGATAAATAGGTATATAGCGCCACCGAGGTGACATCGATTATTTCAATGTTACCATGCAAACTACATGTATAGGTAGAGAGTTATGTAAATCTTCACTTGATCTTCAATGAGTCGCAAACTGCAGTATTTTAATACTATTTACCTGCTGCGTAAGGAAATGTCTGCGGAAGAACCTTCGCCCAGTGCAAATGCAGAGTTCACATTGCATACGTGTTTTTCTAGTCTATCTAAGTATTCAGACTACTTACTATATTTAGATCCTAATTACTGGCAGGTCAGGAGTCAGACAAGAAGTACCCCTACATTTTTTCTAGATTCAAGCAGACTGATGTTTTTTTATGTAAATTAATAAGTCATAGAACGTATTAATTTACATGATTGTCATAGTACGCGTTCGCAGTATGGCTTTTCGTAGATAGAATCTTGAACGGCTCGGATTTTGGCGATGTTGATCCTTCAAGAGCTTATCTTTTGACTTTTAGTGATTTAAGGTGCAAGCAAAACTAAGTTTATGAAAACGCGATCAAGTTACAGGGCTTATCAGTGGGTAAATGTATCAGTGGGTAAATGTATATTTCCATAGATTAGACATTTAAAAGTATGTGTACTTACCACACCCAGGTGCGAAAAGTTAAATATAACCTACTTATTTGCATGATTTGCATACGTACATAGTGTATCGACATACTCCTATTATTCCATGATATGAATCATCATTCAAGCATACGTTTCTATACAACGTCAACTCCACACGTCTTACGACATTGTTCGTCTCCACGATTTGCTGTCAACATCAATGGTCCCTGCTGCAAAGAATTTAAACCGATCACGTTTTTACATTCAGAACTATGAATGAAGTCATCATTTTCGAATTGTTTATAAGTGCATTCGGTACATGCTTATAGTATTATGGATTCGCAAAAAATATTACATTATTATATTTACCCATGATCTGTTCACGAAGTAGACACAATAGTTAAACAATGGCGTCTCGACCAAATTGGTCATTCGACAGGTCATGATTTATTATTTAAATATTATCACGGTTTTAACTACGACTTTAAGAACTGAACTCATTTCTTAAGGCTCCTAATGGACTAATTGGATTGAATGAATAATAAAAAGGAAGAGATGTGATATACTAATAAACGTAGCGTGAGCTTTAGGGTTCCGTCTTTCGAGTAGGTAATCCGCACTTATCCCGGGCAGTGACCACACTGAGCACACGTACCCTTAAAGAGTTCATCTACTTACTGATAATTTGGTGGTTTTATTCTAAACCCTAACTAGTGTTTCTAGTGAACACCACAATACGTTCCAGGTGGGTTAGTTTAGAACTTAAGATGATTAGATCAATTATCTAAAAAGTTAGAAAAGAACCAAAGTCAAAATTAGAATTGAAGCGGATTTAAGCAGTCCCTACACTTACGATACAACTTTGAAAAGCTTTGGGAAAATCATTGGTAGGTACCTACAGCCTGCATTGGTCAAAGTAAAATAAACATTAAAGTCAAATAAATTAATTCAAGTAATATTTCACGATGTCATCATGTCAACTAGAATGTCTTTACGGTCTACTTTTGTTGAAAAATATTTAGCAATTTCCTCATTGCAGTTCTACCTCAATATCGTTAGCAGTTGGAACTGGAAAAGGATACATCCCAAAAAAAGCCCTAAAATAAACGACCAACATGTGATACGAATAT
Source organism: Xestia rhomboidea (assembly GCA_963853795.1). Lineage (NCBI taxonomy): Eukaryota > Metazoa > Arthropoda > Insecta > Lepidoptera > Noctuidae > Xestia > Xestia rhomboidea. The sequence continues at coordinate 10,509,718 of OY970763.1, read as the reverse complement.
TTTAACAAAGGATAGGATATGTTACCAAGTTCGATGATTGCATCTTTTATTAGGTCATTGTCAGTTTTAAATATATTAAAAGATGCATGAATTTAAAGTTAAATTAATTCGATGTTTTTATTAATTAGGTAATTATCAAAGAATAAAGTTTAAACCATGTGTTCGTCAAGTAATAGTGGGTCTTAGTAACTGATGACAATTTGTGATTGATTGATGTGTTTCTTTTGAATTAATAAACCACAAAATTTTAACGATAGATCAGAACACATTAAGTGACCAATTAGATTTTTGCGACCTTATGAACACATGATTGCATAAAATATTCATAGATTAACTGACGTAGAAAGGTAGCCTTTAAATTGTGGTCGAATTATTTCAAGGTAGTCTAACGTCAATGCGGACGGTTAGTTTAACTCTCAAACGTCGATCAGTATGCAAGGCTGCGTCGGGTTAAATGGTGCAGTCCATTTACCGTCTTTATGGTACTTGCAGAAGTGTTGGCTATTTTTATTTAATTATAGATAACAGAAGATCAGTCATCGAGGCAGCCGGTGCTTGACGTCTGATACGTAGTATTTGTATAAAAAGTGGCGAATAGCCGCCACGACGTGTCACTCGCGAGCGGCAGGTGTGCGTAGCCTAGCTGTTTGTACCCGCACAAACTGCTCCTATTAGTGATCAGCTGATTGTTTAATAAACAAATCACAAAGTGATCTGTGAAAATGGTGAGAAGAATTTTTAATTATTTATTTGTTGTTCAACAGCCCATGGAATTTAGCTGCGCCCAAAAATAATGGAACCACCAGGTATTTCTTTTAATTTTAATACATAGGTGATTTTTTTGTATTTATTTTCCTTTTATAAATCTGATATTAAATTATGCATAAATGACGATAATAATGGTAATTACCTAGCTATCATAATTTTTGTAGATACCTGCCTGAGGATAACAGACTAACAGTGCGATAATTCCACAAGTTACTTAGGTAGCATATTTTTTCTGTGCGTGAAACATTTAGTTCGATAGTTTTTTCAGTGTCACAAATTTATTAATGTTTATTTTTGCCCTTAGCCTTTGTTTGTCAACATAAACAACAACATGGCAATGAAAAGGATTTATGTTAACGATACGTTTTAAATACGCTTTTGTTAATACTCTCGTCATTTTCAGTGATGACTTGTCTCTTTCATTGTATCTTTACCTAGGTATTTATTGAACGGGTATTTAAAATTATGCAGGTTTAACCAGCCAGCGGCTTCGCAAGCGTGAAGTTTGATAATAGTCCCATTGGATCTTACTACCGGGATAAAATCTAAAACTATATAACTATAAACTATCTGTATTCAAAATGTCATCCAAATTCATTCAGTAGTTTTTGCGTGACAGAGTAACAAACATCCAAACATCCATACTCACAAACTTTCGCATTTATAATATTAGTAGGATAGAATTCAGTGTTCGTAAATTTAAAACTTCTGAAAAATCCTTGTGGTTAACCACAAGGATTTTAGGAGTAGCTCTAATGGCAAAATAAACCCATCTATTTTTTAAAAGAATTGAATCATCAAACAAGAAGTCTACTTACTTTGTTTGTTAACGCCCGGTTTAGCCAATACTAAGCGACACCTAAGTCTGGACAGTAAATTGCAATGAATAATAGCGCAACAGATTTGTCGTAATGCACAAGAATTGCTTATTCTTCGTTTGTCGACATCAATCATTACGTAGATTGGATTTCTTTGCAACTTTGTTATTTTTATTATTTTAGTTTAGTTCAGTTTGTTTATTCTCAAAGTCAATAAGGAGTTAAAATGATTGTGCATTTGATATCAAGCAGTGAACAATAACAAGTAGACTTCAGTCACTCTAAGTTTAGAATATTTTCGACGCATGTGCTTAGCACGAACACGGTGGCACTATCCATGCATCTTATCAGCCGACACTTTCGCTTTCCCGGTTCCAACATAACATAACAACATTGATAAATCCCTATCAAACAAATTGGTAAATATTTAACACATACTTCAAAGCTTGATAGGTAAAGTTATTATTAAAAAAGATGATCGAACATTAGATAGTCTATCGGACATACGACACGACATTCGAGCCTACGCATTAGTTTTAATAAAATAAATTATTATGATAGGTATATTACTATATTGTCATACTAGTTTATCGTCTCTATGATCAGCTGATAATTATGAAAAAAAAAACCGCTTAAGGATGGTGAGTAACGCTGTTATCCAAAATAATAAATGTGTATGAATAATATTTATGCATGTAAGTTTAGGTACCAATACTCGTATGTAGGTACACGTAGATTTTGATCCGCCACCCGCCGGGCTAAAATCCAATCCCAACATTAAGTTGATAAAGGCTACGAGGTGTTAAACAAACATTTCATGTCCATGTGATCGTGACATATCGACATATTCGGTTTTAGTTATTTTGACATGTTACCTATATACGCGCTTTGGAAGTGTATTTGCGGACACCAGCCATTTGTATAATACAATACGTAGATAAAATGCTGACCGATACTATATTAAACGGTTTCTTCACAATAATTAGATCTTTGACAAAAATCACAGATATAATTCATTATCATTCTTAATTACCACTGAATGATCAGCCTATATATTGATGATCATGACGTATCAGTTATTTTGATATCCATCGGCATAGTTTATAATATGATAACTACATAAAGTATGCAAAACGTGTGAAGTGGCACATATCTTGAACGTAATTAGTTTTTTTTTTTAAATATTTGTGTATTTTGCACATAGGATAATAGAACTGTGGATATAAATTACTTATACTTATTTGAATGATAGAATAAAAAGTCAATAAAGTGCGAGTTGAAATTGACAATAAAGGGTTTCATACCTTGCTAGGAAAAAAATCAAAGATTTTTCATTATTAAGGACAGTCTTGGAAAAGTCTTGGTACATTTAGCTCCATCAATAAGTTTATTTTAGAGTTTTTACTTTGCAAACTTCGTAGTAGGGCGAGTCATTATGCGGCATTAATAAAATTAAACTCATTCATATGAAATTATCCTACTTCTCTTAGTTACTGCTGCCATTTCAATTCCTAATTTTTATTACAGTAGGAGTCGAAATGGTAGCATGAAGTTATGACCTACAAAAAATGAAATAAACGAAAATAACATACTTATATTTTTACTTTCATCAATGATGATGAATGACAAACAAGTCGCTTGCATTTGCCATAGAGGATAGTTATAGCTGGCATTAGACTTACTAATGCTTAGTAGTTCCTGAAATAATTAGCTGCGACAGATACAAACAATTATAAGAAAACGCACTATATGGGTTCCGTTTTTGGTACAGAACCCTAATACTAGTGTAAACTAAATAGAGTTAGTTAATATTAACCAGACTACATAACTTTCTAGTTACCCAAGAACTTCTTCTAATTCCTTATTTTTTTAAATTTTGATTGCCTAATCCTTATTAGAATGATTAACGTTTATTACCATTTATCCTGATATCTTAATCTTTTAAAAGGATTAGATAACGTCCTATAATCGTTAACAAAGATATCGAATCTTCGGCAATGTGTTTATGAATGATGAGATATGGTGGATGAGGTGGATATTTATGACCACAGTGCCACGTGACTTTTATTTACCAATTACATGGTGAGTGGTCATACCGTTTTCAAGGCAATATGACTGCACTTTACGTTGTATTATCGTGCAAAAGGTTTTTCGAAAACACCGCTCTATGTTCCTCTATCATTATTTTTTCTGTATATACATGAGCTCTCAATTTCGATGGTATAAGATCGAAATGTTAAATGTGTTTATGAGGATATATGATTTCCTAGTCATGGATGTTTATATGTATAATAAGTATGTATTTACAAACAAAAAGTATCAATGTAGTATATCAACTATCTGGTGTCCACGACACAAGCCTCGTTGCTTAGTGTGGCGCTAGATGGCGCTGTATGTAATGTCCAGCGATATTTATTTATTTATATTTAATTTAAATACTTTTTAACTGTTATGACTTTGTGTTAGCTTATGCCAATTTTTTTTAGTTTATTTCTTAATAATAATATTCATAAAATTTTATTTCGGGTCCTACCAGTAAATGTTATCAGAGACACCATAGACCATCCTGTAGATTCGTGTTCTTCATACAATTTGCGAAGCATTATGTGGTTTTCGCCATGCCTTTACTTCAGAAATATACTAAATCTTGCATCTTGCTAAATTAGCTCGTGAGTCTTGGTCACCTAACATTTTAATTTCCCAACTGATGGTGTCCCATAGAGTCATCTTATCCTCTTCTTCATTGTTTTGTGATATTTTAACAAAAAAACATCAGTCCTCATGTATTTATAATATTATGATTACAGTTTGAGTATACAGTTATACAAAAAAAAACTTTGCAAATAAAAGGAAACATAATTATTATTGTAATTTATAAACAATGGAGTCCTTTTGAGAGAGCAGCGGTGGCCCAGTGGCGGCGGCCCCGACTTACGACTAAGTCGTGGGATCGAACCCAGGCAGGCGCATTACTTTGTGTAATTTATTTCATCACCATTGCTCTCAATACGGTGAAGGAAAACATCGTGAGGAAACCGGCATGTCCTAGAACCAAAAACTTCGAAGACATGTGACATCTACCAATCCGCACTGGGCCCGCGTGGTAGATTATAGCCCATTCCCTCTCATAGAGGAGGCATGTGTCCCAGCAGTGGGAACATTAATAGGCTGATGATGATGATGATGATACTGTAATACGGCTGTGTCTGTAAGATAACTAAGGTTTTCAATATAGGTAAGACCTTATTTTATAGTTCAGTGTAAATAATAAGAGAACAATTTATTGTAATTGTTGCATGCTGTATGCCAACCAACTACTACCTACTTACTAACATAAAAAAGCGAGGTCGATCGTTATCATACAATTAGGTAGCCAGCTAGATATAAAAAAAGAAAATTATTCATGTTATTAAAAGTTGTTCTTGAAATGCTGCATTGAATTGAAATCAATAAGGTCGTCGTTAATGACGTGTCTACTTGGTATTTAAACGTTCGTTATCTGGGTTAAATTCATTCTTTCTTCTTTTAAGGTTGGGTAGTGCAGAGCGATTTCTTCGTTCGAAGGATTAGAGAGAATTAATTTTATAAGCCAATCGATGACCGATGTTATTATCTTTACCTTTTATATCATGCAAAATGTGCTTGTTACTAATTAGCAACAAGCAAATTTTGCATTTTGAGTCATAAATCACTTGTTAGATCAAGCGATATAAGATTCACTATCATTGCGTACCTACGTAATGATAGAGATGATGATCTCAATTCACACGTGAGACTGAAAACCGGCCTAGTGTGAGTTGAACTCGCGTGGAGAGGGTTCCGTACAATGCCAAATTCTTATATTGAGTTTACCACTTTTTTTCAATTGATAGAATTCTTATAGGTTTTCCTGTAATCTACAAGAAATGAACTATATTTTGTTTCTTTTTTCAAAATTTTAGGCTCAGTAGTTTCGGAGATCAGCAGCCTTATTCACAACGCTTCGATTCGATTCCGTGTCGGTAAGGAACCGTATTCGACAATCTCATTTCCGAGCCGAAGAACTGTCAAAACGCAAATCGCAGATCCGAACGGATACGTTTTTTTCTATCCGACAGACCGTTGTGTTTATGGGGAACGCTACAAAATGGTAGTAAATAGATGATCGTGGTAGAAAATTTAAATTAAATAAGAGTTTAAATAGGGAATATACAGCTAGTAACTTAATAGACAGCAAACGATACCAAAATGATTTTATTATTAACCAAAATAAACTTTATTTCGTATTAACCTGCTTTGTAAACAGCCGTCTGACAAACTGCCAAAGCGCGGAAAAAGTGTTTTAAATTATAAGTGATATCTTCTTATGGGAGAGTAAACCGTAGTTTTCTTTTTTCCTTTCTTTTTAACTTTATATGTAAAGGAAAAATGGCTGTAAGTATTTGATATCAGTATTACACAATTGTCCTGCGGCACGCCGACGGTCTCTATCTCGCACAATCACATACTCCATCTACCAAAATACCAAATAATGATAACTAAAATCTAGAACGAATATCACATTTCTTTATACACTTTTAATTTATGTAAATACGGATACATCAATGAAATACGGTCAGTACAATAATAAAACTTCATTTACTTACTTCAGGCAGTGTTTAAAAAGTTTACAGTCTTTTTAATTCACTGAAATAAGCTGGAAATATGGTTTATTTCTTCGTTTATTTTTGTTCGATATGACTCCCGATAGCAAACAGCTGTCGGAAAGATTCGAGCCCTCATATCGAATTGAACTGTCAAAATTATTCGGTTTCGGATTTGAGAATTGCGTTTGAAGGACATCTTCGATATCTTTGACATTCGGTACGGAATCGAATCGAAGCGTTGTGAATAAGGCTGCCGGTGGGGAATGGGCAATTTTCGTCTTCTTTCATGAATAAAATCTAAACTATTTATTTTACAATAATAACAAAAATATATTTGAGATCCTCATAACGAGCCCTTTTATTTGATATAGACACAGTAAGGTTTGCAAAACTTTTTTTTAAAATTTCCTAATTTGTCCCCCGATAATGACACTTACTTTAAAATTATTTATTTACTTTGCACATCTGTTTTTGGGTCATAGGATTACACCATCCTACCAAATTTCACCTGATTTGGTCCAGTAGATTCGGAGCAAATTGGCTGTGACATACGAACGGACTGACAGACTGACGCACGAGTGATCCTATAAGGATTCCGTTTTTTTACGGAACCCTAAAAAGACATTAAGAGTTCATTAAAATAAATGCAGGTGGTTATTTAATACCGAAATTTTCATTTCCTTTTTATATCTACTTTGCATCACTAAAACACCGAAGGTCAATGAAGTAGATCGTTCCAAAATTTAATGTAAGAATTTGTATATAGTTGGTGACCCCAAAGACACAAAATAATCTATGATTATTTTGGAACAAAATTAATCGAGTTTTATCTAAGCCATGTTTCAGTCACCCGCTAAGTACAATAAATACTCGGAATATTTATAAAGGAACACACCGGTTTATCAAATTCGTCGCAATGTCGTAAATAAAGATTTATGATCTCCTTATGAATGTTTGATTAAATCCCTTGTTCGCTTTAGGACAGATTCGCTTTACGGCAGATTTGCTTTTTGGCAGAAATTGTAGTCGTGTTGGTTTTCACGTAGTTTTCCTTGTTATATAAAAAAGCCAAACTCTAGATCTGAAGAAAGTCGACAGTGGAAACCATGTGTTTTCAGCGAAGAAAAACGTGAGGAAACCGGTATGTCCTAGAACCAAAAATACGTGTGAAAAAGACATGTGGCGCTCACCAACCCGCACTGGGCTTGCCTGGTGGATTACAGCCCATTCCCTCTCAGCCTGTCAGAGAGAGGAGGCCTGTGTCCCAGCAGTGGGGACATTCTAGGCAAATTAAGGCTCATGCTTGTGCATAACATATGTTTTCAGAGTGGTGAAGACAATAATGGCTTCGACATAGCGGAGGATAAAGCGGCAGCTTTCCAGGCGACGTCCGAAAAAGCTGCTATTGAGGGGGCCAACGGAATAAGTGAGAAAAAAGTGAGTAATTGCGTTTGATCCTTATGTTGTTTTTAGTGGGTTCTAAGGATAGTTTCTTATTAAAAAACAAGAAAGATATAGAACATGCACCTATTGAAAAACTCCAAAAAATATCGTTTAGTTTTCAGTTTTATCACTTAAGTATTTCGCACAAAAATGTAATACTTACCCATATTTTAACTGGTTTTTTTTTCGATTTAAAAGTTTACTCCATATTTGAAATTGATGACGTAACTACTTAGGAACAGGTACTTAATGCGCTTGGATATACGTGAAATTAAAAAAAAAAACATATATATGACCTATATAGTATAGTCATTGCCTACTTGGTTTATTGCAACCTTCCTGTTATTTATTTACATTTTGCAGATAAGATAGGTCCTATAATCTTTTTTGCATTCTTTAGGATGAGCAATAATAGGGTGAAGCGCCTTGCCTTGTTTTTCAACCTATGCAAACACGCGATCACAATAAACAATGTAGATGATACTGTCATAGCAAACGTGTTTAAGTTTAAAACAAGATAACAATAATCGTCCGCAAAAATAACGTTTTATTCAATACTTATGGATAGACGTGCCAAGTAGAGTACTTAATAATAAAACAAATACAATATATTTTTTATTTAAATATCCTGTACTGTCCCACCGCTGGGCAAAGGCCTCCCGCAATTCCTTCCATGTGCTCTTTTCCCGTGCTTCCTCGAACCAGCCTTCTGATCAGATCTGTATTCAGGTCTGAAAATAATTCAACATTATTTTGGAATACCTAGTCCAAAAGCCCCGACTAGGTCAAATAATACTAATAATACTAGGTCAAATAAACCATACGGACTCAAATAATACTCACTTCTTTATTATTTTAACTTGAACTACTTAAACACCATCAAAATTTTCCAATGTTCATAAATACATATGCAGAGGAGCTCGTGGCTAAATAATTAATAACAGCCGCTCGGGTCGATCTTTAGGTTAAGCCGTGCTTGCCTAGGTTGGTCTGTGGATGGATGACCACCTTTACATACCGACCAAGTTTCCTCCGTGCCTCGGAAAGCACGTTAAACTGTTGGTCCCGGCAGTCATTTGTAGATCTTTGACAGTAGTCGTTACAGGTAGTCAGTGGCCCAAAAAGCCTGACAACCAGTCTCACCAAGGGGTATCGTATTACCCAGTACTAACTGGGTTGTGGAGGTCAGATAGGCAGTCGCTCCATGTAAAATGCTGGAATTCAGCTGCGTCCGGTTAGAATGGAAGCCGACCCCAACATAGTTAGGAAAAGGCTAGGCAGATGATGGTCATAATTAAATATGCAAATTTTCAGGTCGACCCAGAAAAAAACGAACCCCAGCGTGCAGTATGGGACAATCAACTCGAATTCCTCATGTCATGCATCGCCACATCGGTGGGTCTCGGCAACGTGTGGCGGTTCCCCTTCGTCGCCTACGAGAACGGAGGTGGCGCGTTCCTCATCCCCTACATCATTGTACTGTTACTCATCGGAAAACCCATGTACTACCTCGAGTGTGCTTTGGGACAGTTTAGTTCCAGGAACTCAGTGTCGGTCTGGTCACTGTCTCCAGCAATGAAAGGTAAGCTTGTTATTTTAGTTATTAAATTGATTTGAATTTAAGGAATAGTCGAGTGGTTTTCGATCCACAAAAACCTCGTCATATCCTGAGCAGCTTTATCAATATTCATTAAATAAGATAGGTAGTTTTAGAGAATCATTCCCTCTACGTCGATTCCCTGATACGTTTGGTATGTAAATCAAAATTACTCTAGGTAAGGCACGTTCAAAGTATACATCTACAAAGCAATCTATGTAATTTATTAATCTATTCATAGTTAAAGTCTTTTTATTATTTTTTTCAGGCGCCGGCTACGCCACTGCCCTGGGTTGCGGTTACATTCTGTCGTACTACGTATCAATCGTCGCGCTCTGTGTGTACTACCTATGTATGAGCTTCCAGTCCACGCTGCCGTGGGGGGTCTGCCTAGACGAATGGAAGAACTGCGTCCCTTCGGATCCGGACCAACCGCCCACAAGCCCAGAAGGGATACCCGCTAGCAGCGCAGAGTTATATTTCACGTAATTATTCCCAATATTTCTTCACGTTTCTTTAAAACTTGAACTTTGTGAGTCCAGAAGTCGCAGGCTAAGTACTATCCACAGCGTAAACCAAAAAGGTGTAGTCATCTTTAAGGTGACACTAGTCACGGGCTCGAACTCATTGGTGGGCGTGGCCAAAAAGCATGCTGTCTCACCTGGCATAGTGGCCGACAGAGTGAGTTCAGTGAGATGCACGATAATTCAAAGTAAAAAGCGCGCGTAAAAAAATACTAAAAGGCCTTTGGAAAATCGAGTTTTATGAAAAAACCAATACATAAATCAATTACAAGTAAAATTTATTGGCTTTGTCAAAAGTTGTGCTTTGTCGGTACCGACTTTGTTTTGGAAATTTGACACTGCTTTTATTACTAATTTACGCCCAAAGTTGCGTTAAAATTGGCAATAAAAACGAATCTTTGGTAGCTCGTAACCTATTAATGGCTTTTTATTTTACTATTCTGTTTCCGCACAGACAAAGTTAATAATGAGACAAAACGATATCATGTTGAACTTTGGATGTACAGTGTCAAACAGTGGAGTAATATACCCCCCCGAAATTTCTATGGACAAAATGTCGACTAGTGTCACCTTAAGGGTATGGTACAAAAAATTATTAGCTGTCCATACATTTGAATCGAGTATACAAGACAGCTCATTATTTATTACGATACGATTATGATGTTAGTGCCTTGAAGAAAGTTGTTCAGTTTGATGGTCAGAACTACATAAATCTTCAAATATTATCACACCTTTCCTATAGCCATATCAGGGTGTAAAAAGACTCTTCACGAAGCCGTTAACCAAGCATTCTGTACATCAAACTAAGTAACCCTACGCAAAAATTATTGATGGGAAATGACTTTTTTTTGGGGGTGATAAATCACGTTTTACGGTAAAACTCAATGTAACGCACTCAGAACATTGTGCTGGTGGATGGAATAAATTTTGTTGGGTTGTAGAACTGTTTAGGGTGAAGTTCTTACATTAAAAACACGTACCTATTAAAAAAAACTTGGAACTTTGACCCCCAATATCTACGTAACTAGAAGGTTCCCAAGTATGGTCTAGAACAAAAACATGCAATGCATCAGGTGAACAAGTGCCTTTCGGCTTCGTTAAGAGTACCTTTAACGAAGCAGAGAGGTACTTGTTCTTCTCGTCATTGCGATCAATGCTTTGTTATGGACCATACCTGGGAACCTTCTAGTTACGGAGACACGAGCCTTAGAGGAAATAGTTCCAATATTTTTTTAAATGTTATAACTTTACTTTAAATACTTCCATGCCCCTGAACTATTCAATGCATCCATCAGCACAATGCAATGTTTTGAGTGCGTTACATTGAGGGCTACCGTAAACGGATTTTCCACGCCAAAAAAAAGTTGTGTCCCAGCAATATGTTTTGTGCAGTAAGTACCTACTACTGATAAGCCAGAATTTACATGAGAGAATTTCATACTCACTCAAACGTCTCGCTGATGGTGGCGGGTGTCTCGGGTCATTTAGTTCCCTTCGATATGGTTGAGTTGAATGGCGACGATTCGTGAACGGGCGCTGTCGGTTGGGACTGGTCATCTCTTAGCTGCCCCGGTTCATTTTAATTACTTTAATTTTAAATTGTTGATTTTCTCTTTTACTCTGGACGCTCTTAATGTGCACGTCTTTCTACATTGTTCTCACATAATATATATAACATGAAAGATGAAACCAAGATTTTGTAACATTATTTTGATTTAAAAGAGTGTCCATGGAGTTTCTCGCCCTTTCATCTCCATAGAGATCTACGCCAGGGAATGGGCAATTACAGTACTTTCTCAAGTTATTATGCCTTGTATCTGTGACTGTAGCTTTGCTTTTTTTGTATTTTTGACATTCAAAAGTGCCGTAAGTGTCTAATTGAAATAAATGCTTTGAGTTTGAGTTGAGTTAAGTGGAAAGTTATAAGTTTAGTAATAATATTAAACAGTAAGTGTTTTTTGGAAGTTCAAATCCCATAAGTAATACTCGTTCACCCATAATACTGACTAACTCTCTGACATTTGATGGCTTTCAAATCGTACTCCATATAATAAGAAGTTTCAATAGACATTACTTATTTTCCCACATCCGTTAGTATCTCGATACTATGTACCTACATGTAATGAAGGTATTTTTCTATTTTGCAGCCAAACAGTGCTCCAGCAGAAGAATGGTATTGAAGGAGGTCTTGGTAAGTTATTAAATTAATATTTTTGTTGATGTCTGATCTGACATCCTATAAGGACATCTGATACGAGCGTCAATTATTTTTGAGCATCTAAAAGTGATCTTTATTTAAAGTTAAGACTGTGCACAAAATAACTGTATACTTAGGCTGTTTAGTGTAATCTGCACCGAGTATTACTTAAACAAGACCTATGTGATCAGTATTGTGTCTCCCGATCTTTGGTATACTGAGCGTTTATGTTATACGAGTGCGATCTCTTTTGGATTATCCTCCTGATATATTGGTTAATATGTTTATTAATCACAAAACACTTGTAACTCAATCAGAAATTCACTAGTACTGCTGATCACTATTCACCTACCTATAGAAATTGTAGTTCTCTTCGATTCGCTTCGTTGTTTAGCCAAAATCAGACAACTGCTCCAGCAGACCCGTGGGCTACCTATTTATACTGTGACCCATCCTTTGAGAAAGTTCCACAGGTTTCCCGAACCTTCTTCACAAGTCGGTTGTGGAACATTCTAGACTCGAACGTTATCTAGAATTTTCTCGTAAAGCCGCCAACGTAACAATATTATTTCTGGTTACAGGTCTACCTATCTGGTACTTGGTGTTGTGTCTCTTCGCTTCGTGGTTTGTTATATTCGTCATTGTCGCCCAGGGTGTCAAGAGTTCCGGCAAAGCCGCATACTTCTTGGCCCTTTTCCCCTACGTTGTGATGATTATTCTTCTTATAACGTAAGTTAAACTTGGTACCATTCGCATACATTATAAATAGTACTTTTTGTGTAATTGCGCAGTATACTGTCATACTATGGCTCGTACTATTTGGCAGCTACGGTGTGACTAAGTAATGCAACACATTTTTGGGTGTTTCATTTATAATTTAAACTCAGCCCCCGTAACGTAAGTTATACGTCTAATAAATTATAATCAATCATGCAAAAAATCTGCTTCTTATTCTCATTCATCATTCACTTAAACTTAATTAAAATAATTAATTATTATTAATAATTTCAGAACGGTGATCCTACCCGGAGCCGGCGATGGTATTCTTTTCTTTTTGACGCCACAGTGGGACAAGCTTACAGAACTTGATGTAAGTAATGTAAAGTAGGTACCTGTAGGTACTCGATCTAGTACGCCCCTTTTTTTTTTAAGAAAAAGGCTTTATTTAATGGTTATGGCCCATACTTTCACATGACTAAAACTTCATCATGAAAAAGCAACCACTTTTTCTAAATAATTTGAATTCAAAATCCATTAAGATTCCGAATGCCGTCACCCCATAATAGACAGCCTGCATAATTAAATGTTGGTTGTAAGGTATAATAAAACCGAGTACATAGTAGCATAGTTTTATCCGGTCCCGGTGTAATACCTATTAAGTAGTATGACTTCAGCAGCGAAAAGTTTCTTGATAAAAAAAAAGCCAAACGGGTAATTTTAAAGGTTAAGCAGCATTTGCCAAGGTCGATCCGTGGATGGGTGACCATCCATTACTTTACGAGTTTCCTCCATGCCTCGGAAAACACGTTAAACTGTTGGTACTGGCTGACATTTCTAAATTTTACACATTATTAATCAGTGGCCCGAAAGTTTGACGACCGGTCTTCCCAAGGCGTATCCAAGGCGTATCAAGGTACCCAGAATTAACTGGGTCATGGAAGTCGGATAGGCAGTCGCTCCATGTAAAATACTCGTATTCAGCTGCACTCGATTAGACTGGAAGCCGACCCTAGTTTTAACATAGTTGGGAAAACATTTGGCAAATGATGAATGTAGTATGAAATCAAGCTTAAATATTTAATTACAATAATTGATTGATTAACAACAATTTGATGTCATGTATCGCTTTACTCGTAATTCCAGGTGTGGTACGCAGCCGTGACACAAGTGTTCTTCTCCCTCTCCGTGTGCACCGGTGCTATTATTATGTTCTCTTCCTACAACGGCTTCAGGCAAAACGTTTACAGGTATGAAATTGATACTTTTCATATTCTGCCTTTGTGAAAATACTCTTTTAGAAGTGCATGTGTTGTGGTTCTATTTTTGTTGAAGACTCCGCACAATAGGCATGACGACATTAATTGTTTTTGTAAATCAATGAATATTGACAATGATAAAACGCATCAAAACTCGGGAGTGGGGGCTCGTGACGTCAGAACTAGCTAAAAATTATACCATGGCGTGATCAAGAATTTTAAAAGCGTCGTATCTTCGTCAATTTTGGTTTACGTAACAAAAGAAAAAACACGGGTCAATTATTTTTTGATAATCTAAGTGACGGACTAATTAGATTTTTTTTGTCTACTCGCCTATCCTCTTCCTTATTTCTCCTAGCGAGATATCGACCCTCAGTAAAATTAACCCTCTTAATATTGACTGACGCCTCAAATCATGAATCATCAAGAATGTTCGTGCAAAATTCGTTTAAGAGATCTGCCAGGCGATTTATTGCATTCATGTGTATAAAATCAGCTAAACGAGGTTTTACATAGTAATGAACTTCGTGACTGCCTCGTTGTCTAGTGGTCGTAATTGCGACTGCTTAGCATTCGATGAGTTCGATTCCTAGCCTATCAGTAGCAGCCATGGTCTGGATTTGAGATTTGTTTTTGCCGTTCGATGAGGAGCACATTAACTGGTGAAATGTGGTTGTATTATTATGTATAACTCTGCCTAACCTTTCGGGTATTCACTGCACCACAAAACAGTCAAACTGGCCTTGTCCTTAACTAACAGGGTCTGTTAATCTGCTGAAGACTACTTTTAACTAACTACATAATTAAACAACCAACATTGTGTCGTAGGGATGCCATGATTGTGACGACGTTGGACACGTTCACAAGTTTGCTGTCGGGTATCACAATCTTCGGTATCCTGGGGAACTTGGCGCATGAGCTGGGCCAGCCTGTCTCAGGAGTCGTAGGCTCTGGAGGTACTGGACTTGCCTTCGTTTCCTACCCAGATGCCATTTCCAAAACTTTCTTGCCACAGGTATGTACTTATAATATCTAAACAAAGTTAAGAGACAAATCTTGGTCTACCTTAGACTTAAGCCAGCTGAAAAAAAAATCTAACTATCGTAAAAGTAAATAAAAATAAACCTAGTATCCAAATATTTTCTTCGTCGCTGTTACTAAAGCTGCTAGTAAAGTGCCAAAGAGACTGACGGCATTGCCACGTTGTATGACAATGTTAATGCCTCTGGCCTTGATAAACGCCAGCCTTTGGGTCGCAACTAATCATTTCTTGGTACTTGATTGTTGTGCGTGTGTTTTTGCTTTAATAGTACCTAACCATGGAGTTTCTGGCCGGTTCTTCTCCATAGGAAACGAACCCGATCCTTGCCGATCATCTTTTTGTCGTTTCATAAGTGCCAATGGTTATGTGATGTAAAAAATCGGTTTTGAATAGAAAGTTTATCAACACAATTGTTTTTCAGTTGTTCTCAGTGTTGTTCTTCTTGATGATGACTGTGCTCGGTATCGGCTCGGCGGTGGCGCTGCTGTCCACCATCAACACGGTCATGTTGGACGCGTTCCCGCGCATCCGTACCGTCTTCATGTCCGCTTTCTGCTGCACCATCGGATTCGGCGTCGGACTCGTTTATGTTACACCTGTAAGTTTTTTCTTTAATTAAGTAGGCAATCTTTGTGAACTTTGCAATAATGCCCAGTTCACCACATCCTTACCTGTCTACCTTATAGTCAAATACAACGCTGGAATGCTACTGGAATAATCTAAAACCATCACTGAAATGCACTGAAACCATTGAGAGACTGAGTCTACGATTGGCGGTCTCCATTTCAAACCAGCGCGTCAATTCCAGGGCAACTGGAATGGCATAGACGGCCATTCCAGTGCTGGATTAAACGTTAAACAGTGTACACACATTGTTATTTTTTTGTGAATATTTTTTTCTAATAACTGGAATTATGTAGACGAAATGATCCAGTTCAGACAGTAAACCGGATCATATCATCAACTCGCTGGAGACTGGAATAATTGTTTACCGGGCATAGATAAGAAATAAAAGTAACAGTACATTAGACTTGAAGAATTAAAACACACCTCAAATCATCCTCAAATACTCAATATATTTTTATTTTACAGGGTGGTCAATATATCTTAGAGTTGGTCGATCACTTTGGCGGGACTTTCCTTATTCTCTTCTGCGCTATCGCCGAAATTGTTGGAGTTATCTGGATTTACGGTGAGTCCTTTGAATTGATTGGGCTCTTTAGATACGGCTATGTAATAATATGTCAAAATCAAACATCTTCGGTCCAGTTACAACTATTTTAACAATTCCAAACATTTGCTTCGAAACTTATTAGGTTGGTAGGTTTTTTTTTACCCTGACAAAACCGTTTTTTGATAGGAAATCTAGATAGTTATAACAAAGGCGTTGCGTGAAGACAGAATTTTAATAGAAGAATGCGTTTAATGACGGTTTTGACTGGAACGAGTCGAAACTGCTTTTCAACGGTTAACAGTTTTGACTCATCTTAAATAACAACACACGATAATAGTTGTGCTATCAAGCTTGTGAACTATCTTAAAATATACTATCCTATTCTACAGGTCTGGAGAGATTATGCTTGGACATCGAATTTATGTTGGGCATCAAGACTGGCTTCTATTGGAGAATATGCTGGGGCATTATCATGCCTGCTATGATGACCACCGTGTTTATCTACGCTATTGTTACATCTGAAGCTTTGACGTTCGGTGAAGACTACTTCTACCCCACCGCTGGATATGGTTAGTGGATCATTAAGGTTTTTGCCATATGAGACAACGATCAACGACGTAGTGAGGCTGCCTTACGTTCTTAGGGTCCCGGGTTCGAATCCCGGTTGGAGTAAATGTTTGTGTGATGAGCATAGACATTTGTTTCCGAGTCATGGATGTTTATATGTAGTATGTATTTACAAAAAAAAAAGTATCTATGTAGTATATCAACTATCTGGTGTCCACGACAAGCCTCGTTGCTTAGTGTGGCATCTAAATGGCGCTGTGTGTAATGTCCAGCGATATTTATTTTTGTACTACACTTACCCTTGCCGGACGTATAGTGACTCAGTAGTATACGTTGCTCGGGGAGGCTCCTTTCATGCACCCCAAATTCATTCGGTTAAATTGAGAGTCAATGCAACATTATTTTAAAATACATAATTATGTAAGTAGAACTGTGTATTATGTCTCACACTGACTCTGAATCATCATACTATTTTTTATTTTCAGTATCGGGTTATTTGATGCTCGTCATTGGTATTCTGTTCGTGCCGATTTCGATCTCGCTAACGATGTACAAAAATAGAGGCGGAAGCTTCGTGGAGGTAAGATTTAGATTATCCAGTTAGTAATTTGTAAATAATAAGGAAGTATTACGAACAATTAAATACTTTAGGTACAATACTTGTCACTGTTCATATGACTGTCTTATCAAAGAACAAGCAATGCTCTAACCACGCACTTAAATTATAATTCTTCACAGAATATCAGGCGTTCCTTCAGTCCGAAGGCTTCGTGGGGACCCCGCAACCCGACTGAAAAGGCCAACTGGAAACAGTTCAAGTTAGACGCGAAGGAACACCGCGAGAGACAAAACACGACGCGGCCGAGGCACATCTGGAACATCCTCACCGGCGGATACCGGAGAGGAGTATAAACCACTAGTCAATAGCTTTAACTCTAGAATTTTACTATAGATTTAGGGTAAAAATAACTACTGCGTACCTTAATGCCGATGCCTGAAGATTTGTTGTAGTTGTCATTACTTAAATTGTGTAACTAGTTGCCAAAATGATGTTATTTAAATAGTAATAAATTATTACGATGTTGTATTATAATTATATCAGGGTATTCTATTGATTAAGTTAATTTCAAATATGTTGTGAACCTTTTATACTATCTTAAAATACATTTTTATAAAAATATAAACTTTAGCATTTTTAATTTTATTATCAAACCGCACACAAAACGACGCAGCGTACAAGAAAAAACGATAGCCCTCTTAAGAGGGCTATCACATTTTTTTGAGCGTTTTAAGAGTCTAACACTCAAATACAGAAAAAAAAATGATTTTTATTTAAAGCGCTCCTTAGAGAAATAATTAAACTTTCTCGGGCATATATTTTATTTAATTTTGTGGCCATATCTAAACCATAATCACACATCTAAACTGAGATTTTTGATATGTGGTTATGGTTAAATTTTTTTTTCTCGTCTTGTATTTGAGTTCTAGACTCTTAATTAAAACACTCAAAAACAAGAAAAACTGTAATAGCCCTCTCGATTCCACGTCATAAGGTAGACATTTTATGGTAACTACCTTCTGCTTTTATATTTCTGTTATGTAAGTAATACAGTTATCTTCTAAACACATCTGCCTATCAATCAAGATGAGAATCTAATGAGTTGGTTTTCATCGGTGGGCTGACGAAGGCGAATAACTTGATAATTGGTATCGAGACTGCCAAATTAGATCATCATTTGATAGTTACATCAACTTTAAGCGAGAGCCACGCCACCACACAAACCACCACAAACCTTAGTAAAGTCGGCCTGCAATTTATGATCTTAGCAATCAGACAATGATTCGATTCAATACCTAGGTATATCAGATAAACTACTATAATTTGATACGTACCAACTTACATCTCCCTTGGCTTCAAGGATTATTATTTATTTATTTATTTTATAAATTACATGTTCAGTTCAGACACACTTAAACAAAGCACACAATTAGACCTCTGGGGTCTGACTTAGCATGCCATGGCCTGAGATTTGATCAACGCGCTATTGAAAGTTAAGTTTAGTATAATCGACTTGATGTAATATTCTTTCAGCTTATGCTTTATGTTTTTACTATTCAAGGATGTTGTGGTAAAAGTTCGAATGGGAAGTCCCAACAGGACATTGTTCGCAGAAACCAAAGAATTAGTAACAGATAATCAAAAGCACGTGTCGTTGAATTATGATTTTTATCGCATCGGCTTCAATCGGCGTCAACTTGATAGGCTCTAGATAAACATAATCCATTATGCCCGCATTAATAATACCTACTGCTTGTTCATAGTTAATTATACCTATTGCAAAATCGCTTGACTGATATAATCGATGTCAATGTATGAATAATTATGTTCAGAAGCAGTGATAGGTGAGTGGTGTGACCATCGGACTGCCAAGTCATAGGTCTTGAGTTCGAACCCAAAGCACGCACCTCTGATTTTTCGGATTCATGTGCGTATTGTATAATTATCACTTGCTTCGGTGAAGGAAAACATCGTGAGGAAACCAGCATGCCTGAGAGAGATTTCTCGACGGCATGTTAAGCCAAGTCAGAGGTCCATGGGCGGCTTAAAAACTCTGACACCAGGTTAGGCACTAACCACACGATAAAGAAGAAGATTATGTTCAGAGTCCTTATGGTCAATGATTATGGTAAAACATTTTTTTATTATTACAAGTTTACCAGCAACTGCAGTAAACAATCTATTGATCTTAAAACCTTAGAAAACCAGCTTTTTCAAAAACAAGTGATAACAAAATATAAAAACCGGGTAGTGCGAGTAGGGCTTGAGCCCTGAAGTTATTATACACACGGTTTCTTAAAACAAAAACAATTAATAAATTACCGAAAATCGAATCCTGGACAACCTGGGCCAGTCTCGACAGAGATAACGACAAAATCGCTAACTTTCGATCGCTGATTACCTACTAATGAATAAATTCGCTTGCAATAAAACTTGCGTGAAACAAGTCTCTGCATCCAAGATGGGTTTCTCGTAAGCATCGTTATTGCAACCCAATTTATTCGTTAGTAATTAGAAACCAAAAGTTAGCTATTTTGTCGTTATCGCTGTCGAGACTGCTGACGGCCCTGTAGGCTTAGCCAAGTTGACAATCTACAATCGTTAACGCTATAGAAAACTAACCAAATGTATGGGAATGACATCTATCATCGTTAAGTCACGTGGTCAAAACAAATGAATAGAAATTTTAAAGTTTAGTCAAAACTGTAAGTTGGCTACGATTTATATGGGATGTGTAGGGATCAGGATTGTAGAAACGAATACATTTCATTCTATCATCTTGATCGATGTAAACTTGTCTACGAAAGTTTATATTCGTTTGTTTTGACCACGTGACTTAACGTTTACGATTGTAGAAAGAGAATCGATACGAATCGTTTGTAACTTGGCTAGGCCAGCTGGCCCGTACCTAGGTACGACGTATAAAAGCAAAGTCCACCAACTGAGTTTTGAATGAGGCTTCTGATTGGTCGTTAAACGCCCGCTGCCTACAAAATCCACCCATTGAGTTTTTTTGTAGTAGGTATCAATTTTTTTGGGTACTTAGTCGATTTTTTCTTTTAACCAACTTCAAAAAAGGAGGAGGTTCTCAATTCGTCAGAATCTTTTGTTTTATGTTTGTTCACCGGTTACTCGAAGATGCCTGAACCAATTTGGAAAATTCTTTTTTTTTGTTTACAAAACTATACTCCCAAGTTGGTCCCAAAGAGATGTTATCTACCTAATCATGGACTTCGGAAAAATGGAACGGACTCTTGAATAATAGACAGCAAATCTGTTGTGATTGATGCAATTGATTGGATGTTTATTGTTTACACAATATCATAACTTAACATCACGCCTGTATGCTCTGAGGGCACGCAGATGTGTACAGTACACATTTCGACAGTTAGGTATGTTAAGTTCCATTTTATTGGGGACAAGCTTATTACCATGCAATATATTGTTAATAACAATGTAAAATAATTGCATAGCAAATATTTTTGTAGGATATTACAACTAAAAATAAAACTTTTTTTTAAACATTTTTGCAAAAAATAAAACCGACTTCAAGTCGGCGACAAACAAACTAAATCAAACAAACAAAAGTCACCGACTTCAGAAACTAAAGTTCATTTTTCACTTTTTCTTTTGAAGTCGGTTTTATTTTTGCAAAAATGTGTTTTTAGTGTACAAATTCACAGGTAAATATCAATAATAATATTTTGTAATAAGGCACAGTCGACGTAGCCCTGCAGCGCCCAATGGCATTACGATATTTATATTATTGGATTGATCTCTTCACGTAGAATATTTCTTGTTTTGACAATTTTTCTCGATTCAGAGTCAGAGAGGAACTACAGACCTACAGTACTACCCAATCAACTAACTTGTTACATCAATGAAACCGGACAGACTACGACTACTTGAGTTTTGAGTTGGAGTTGAGTATATCTTATTGCTATTGGTTACACAGAAAATCTAACTTTGGTGCTCAAGGAGTCACCTATTAAAGGTCAATAACTCCCAATAGAATAAGATTTGGCGAAAGTCGTGTAAGTGGCAAAAGTTTTTCTTGAAAAGCTCTTCTCAATTATGTATATCTTATGGCTATTGAACTTTGGGGCAGATGCCCATACTTCAAGGCCCATTCTCCATTAAGTGTTTGTTTGTATTTTTTAACTGTATAATTAGCCTTTAATGTTCCCACTGCTGGGAAACAGACCTCCTCTCTATGAGAGAGGCCCAGTGTGGGTTGGTACTTGTCACATGTCTTCGAATTTTTGGTTCTAGTACATGCCGGTTTCCTCACGATGTTTTTCACTAAATGCACATGAAAGTGTCACTATGACTACCTATGCATTCAGGAAAAAGCTGTTATTTTGTCATTACAAACAGACAATTAAATTTTATTGATTTGTTTGGATTAGATTTAGACTTGTAGTTTATTTTGAAACCGGGGATTTTTTTTACTTTTACTGGTATACGCTAGATGTTGATGAGGTTGGCAAAGGAACGTAAGAACGTGAGAATGCGAGGAAACACCGGTGTAGTTGCAGTCAGTACGAGTATGACAGACCCTTCCGTTGAGATTTCGACATCGAGAAAAAAAAGGAACGTGAGATTTGGCATAAGCAAAGAAAGGTCTCCATGCAGTGGGTGAAGTCGGGTTGTGGATGATGATAACTGTTTTGGTGAAGGTCCTCCAAGCAATTTATACTCTTTATAATATAAGTGTACCGCATAGTGAGGCTCCCACATCATGCTGGCAAAACTACTCATCAATCAAGGTGGCTCCTAACTAGGCATCGTACAAAACAATTTTATTTGCTTCTATTAAGTAATCCAAGTAACTGTGCTGATTTTGTGACGATTTTCTAATATGCACCTAATATTATTTTTGAAGCTAACTTACGATAAAGTTCCACCTTTCTTGGAACTTCTTCACAGTTCAATACTGGAACATTCTAGGATTATTCTAATTAATAAAAATTGTATAAATGCAACATTTGTAAACTTTGCAGTCCCATTTTGAAATAAACTATTATTATTATTCTCTAATCTTTTCCACAGTTCTATTGTGAAAAATTCTAGACCCGAACATAATCTAGAATGTTCTCTTAAAACAGCCGACGTAACAGTAGGTATTAACCGGTACCCAGTACCTCTACGTGCAAAAATGATAATTCTGAGGAAAAAAAAACTTTCATGAACATTATTTTGGACATCATAAAACATCATTAATAGTACCATTATAAGATTTAGATACATACATTATCGATGGATACTGAGATTAGCCTATCACAGTATATTAATCTTTATCGTATTTACATATTTTATTAGGACTAAGAATTAAACAAACGGTCACTTCAAGCACGTATGTTGTGGTGGCACGTTTATTTTTAAGTACATCACAAATACTGTGAAATGGTAAATAAATACTGTTTAAACAAAGACTTTAAAATCAAAATTGTACTGTTTTTTTTTTTTCGTTTTAAAAACATTCAATTAATTTTGGTAAAATTTTACATAGGAGTCAAACGACGTAAATGTGTTTGAAAATGGAAGTCGTGAGAATCCAGCGTTCACCGCTTCACCGGAGAAAGAAGACGATTCCTGTCCGAAGAAACGGTCGTCTGGGTTGAGCACAAAGAAAATTGATCTCTCATCAGCCTTGCCTGAAAAACCCATCGTAAGTAATTTGATCATTATACTGTGTATACATTAACTATTAGTTGGCGAGAAAATAACCATTTTATCAACCCACTTTTTTAATTTCTGATAGCTCGTATTTTGAGGTAACAAGATAGTAGTGGACAATAGATTGTTGTCTAATTGTAATTACCACAAATATTGCATTATGTTGAGCTAATCAGACCTCCCATGTTTCACAACATTGATAAAGAATGATTAGGTGCGTCCTACTTTCGTTGGTATTTCGATCGGATATTTTGCTAATGACTTTTTGATAAAAGAAACCAACATTTCCGTGTATATAAGCTCAACAAGCTGATAGTATGACCATATCCTAAACGTTTTATGCACATCAAGCTCCCCGAAACTGTCAAAATTTTCCAATCAACCTCGAACCTAACGCTTTAGCGATGAAGTTGAAAATCTATTAAAGTTTGTCAGATTGTAGTAGCTCGATGTACTGGCGTTTGTACATTGAAACTAATAGGCACATGCTATAACAAATTATGTGTCACACACACATACGATATTATTATGTCGCACACACACACGATGACACAAATACAAAAAAAAACTGTCAAAGGGAAAAGTTGCCAAAACTTCCTGAAACTTGAATTCTAAAAAGAAAATCAACTTTTCTGAACAGCCCGTTGTTAATGTTTGGCCCTTTTTGATAACTGAAAGTGGGCCCCTATCCCTAAGAGCTCCTACCTGAAACTTTTCATAGTATCTATAATTTTAGCGTTCTCTCATCACGCTCTACGTACTCGGCTAACAAGTTTTCGTGCTGAAAATCCTCGGGGCTCCTACCATAATGCTGTAGGACAGTTTCTAAAACTTCATATTGACGTAGGTAATTAGCACTAACACATGTGATCTAATTCTGCGTAGGTAGGTGGGTGGTATCAAATCAAATTATTTGATAAATTATATCGTCATGCTAATTCTGCGTGCTGATTTCTACATTAAATGTACTTTTCCAATTCGTTCAATAACTTGTTTTTTCTTGCTATCGGAAACGGAGCTTTCTTTTAACAAGCTATTATTTAACCTGCTTTGTTTACTCGTTTAATTCTAATAAGGGAATCTTCCATAACATAAAAGTTTTACACAAATAACACCCTGTTTACAAACGTAAGCATTGTACTTACCTACTCGTACTAGTTAAAGAGGATGTAGGTAATTTAGTTTGTAAACAATATGCCGGGTGTTTTTAATCATGGTTAGGTACTTATCAAATCAGCTAAGTATGTACCACTTGATAAACCAATTAAACTGATGTCAATACGGTTTGGAACGGACAAACCATGACCTGAGTTAGAGGACATAGGATTCTTTTAATCTCGATTACGATCCGGTCGAATAATACACATCACGAGCCGCGAGCGAAACCACTAGCGAAAGCTAGTGTTGCTTCTTTAGCATCATTGTTATAATTAAAGCTAACATGTATTAACAGTACCATTATCAGACACCATTGAAGTTATGATGTGCCTATTGTGAATTGTTTGATGATTCTCCAATGACCATGGTATTCAGATTTTTAACCCGCAGGAGGTTCAAGCTTTGCCAAATTGGCTGCGTTAAATTTCCTACTGACCTTGAAGCAGGTCATTTCCCGGATAACAGTTTATGATACAAGGCTGAATGCATCAATGCCAATTTGTTATTAAGGACAATGTTAAGAGATTAGATAGAAAAAAAACATTGATTGCTATCTTTCGATATTCCCTAGAAACTCGGTGTGACACTGCCAATCGATGGTCTGGTGGTCGCGAACCCTACTGATGAGCATGATTCCCAGGTTGAGAAAGTGTTATTCTGTTTTTGTATTCGTTTTAGAGCTAACCCTTCAGGGACTAAACTATATGTATATAGGTATGATGTTATGTTATGTGTCATTGATACTGTTTAGATACCCGATATAAACGAATTTATGAATCAATTTGCAAGCATAAATAATTTATTATTCTAGGTAAAAGTATGTTATTTACAACACAAGCTGTTTATGACAGTGTGTCATAAAAAGCTAAATTGTTTTTTTCCTTTTGCGTATTTCAGACCTTGAACAGATTACAGATAAAGTTTTTATTTACAAATTCATCATCAGCTTGCATAAAAATAAAATGCAAAGTATCGCCATTAGTCTTTAATAACATATATTATTTTATCTATCCATTCATAGCTATTTATTCACCAAGGGGAGTAAGGCACAGATTACTAATCGAGTCTGCACTTGAGGCCCGACGTGAAGCGGAGGGCCGTGAACCACACGAGTTTAGTAATCTGTACTTACCCTCGAATGATATATACTGCTTTATACTACACTTGCTTACAACATCATCAAGACTTTAAAACAAAAACAAAACGCGTTAGTAATGGATTACTACCCTGATTTTCAGGGCAGTATTGAAATTCCATACAATATAACTGCCTAGATTTTTGAGAAGGTTTAATGAACAGCTTTCAAGCCTTTTAGTGGGGTAGTATTGGTACACTTACTAAGCAATGTGTAGTATAAAATAATTTATAACACATTTGC
This sequence comes from Xestia rhomboidea, assembly GCA_963853795.1. Lineage (NCBI taxonomy): Eukaryota > Metazoa > Arthropoda > Insecta > Lepidoptera > Noctuidae > Xestia > Xestia rhomboidea. The sequence continues at coordinate 10,484,213 of OY970763.1, read as the reverse complement.
TCATAAAGGGTCTCTTATTTCACCAATTTCAATATCGTAATGTATCTCATTACGCACTTGTGCTGTAAAGTAAAATGCACGGTTTATACTTTTATAAATCTTAGCAAAAAGTTTTTATGTCAGAAAAGTGGTCAACATTTTATGAATAAAATTAACTTTGGGAGATGAAATATTATAAATAAACATTTAATTCTTTAATTTAATTAATTTTGTCAATAAATTATAACTATTTATCTGTAAAAAAAACACAAAAATACTAATTTACTTTATTAGTAATACTGGCTGTTTTTTGTGTCTTTGTCTTAAAAAAAAGCGCTGATGCGCGCGCCTCGCTAATTTGTGAACAAGTAAAAATTATTCCGCGCGCTTTTTGTTTTCGCTGTATTGTTTTTATTTGTTTTATTTATTTCCTCGCAAATATGTTATAAAACGTCGTATGACATACGTGCGCTTTGATAATTACAGCCTCTGCTTTTTTATCGCCCTCGCCTACGGCTCGGGCAAGCAATATCGCCTCGGCTGTAATTTTCAACTTACCGCACTTATATCATAATGTACTATTATTACACTATTATGGTTAATAATAAAGTTGTATTTTTTGCCATTATTATTTAGTACTAGCCCATGATATTGTCTGCGGTATTTTTAGCATTTCTTTATTTTAGGCATCCAATATTCAGGACAGAGTAAAAGTAAAGTACCAAACTGAAATTTCATAACGAGCAGTTCAATGTTTTAAACGAGACAAAGTACTGACAAACAGAGTTATTTCCGTATAGATAGATGACATGACCTCACTCAAAGACAATGCTCAGATAATAAAATTTTCATGATACGAATTATATTAGTATTAGTATTTTGTGTGTACATAAAAAATAATAATGTTTATTTTTTTTTCACTTCAGGATGATGCTACACCAACAACTGAAAGACCACAATGGGACAATCAGTACCAGTTCCTCATGTCATGCATCGCCACATCGGTGGGTCTCGGCAACGTTTGGAGGTTCCCCTTCGTCGCCTACCAGAACGGAGGCGGCGCGTTCCTCATCCCCTACATCATCGTACTTATACTTATAGGAAAACCTATGTACTACCTAGAAACCTCACTTGGGCAGTTCAGCAGTAGTAATTGTGTTAAAGTGTGGGCTCTGTCACCAGCAATGAAAGGTCAGTTCTTTAGTGCTACCATCATCATTCTCCTGCCCTTGTGTCCCATGTTACTTGGGGTATTCGCAACACATTTTCATCTTCCTTTCTCCTAGTATCAGCCGATATTATTGGAACGAAGTTTTGGAACGAAGTTCCTTATCGCGCGTTGCGAAAGGGGGCTAGACGGAAAAAATAAGACGAAAAGTTGTAACGACACTTTTTGCTATAGTAAGCCACCATCCATTTCACCGCTTATAGTGATACCGTATATCGCAAATAATAATACAAGTTTTTATCAATATAAACGACGGATTTAATTGCGTCCGCAAGTTAGAGACACGAATCGGCAGAGGTGAGGTCGACCCGTGCGTGGGGTGAGGGGGTGGGAAGCACGTGGTTGAATGTTTTGTTATGAAAAACAAAAAAAAATATTACAATTCCTTCACTAATTAATCGAAAGGAACTTCGTTCCATCCGGGTGTCCCTTGACACCTCTCAAGTTTTTACTCCTTTTTAGGGTTCCGTAGTCCTGACAAGGAACCCATAAAGTTTCGCCATGTCCGTCCGTCTGTCTGTCTGTCTATATGTCCGAGGTTTTTCTAAGAGACCCTTAGTACTAGAAAGCTGTGATTTCGTAGAGGTGTGTATATCAATAACGCCGACAAAGTAGTAAAATAAAATTTTGGAAAATATTTTTTTTAGGGTAGCGACAAAAAAACATCATCCCCACTTCACATGTAGGGGACATGTGAAGTGGGGATGATGTTTTTTTTCGTCGTCTACCCCATCATGTGGGGTATCGTTTAATAGGTCTTTTAAAATGATTTAGGGGTTGCTAGTACTACTCTTCGATTTAATGCTCCATTTACAAAATATTAAACTTTAAAGTGCAAATTTTTGTTCCCGTAGGCCCCCCCCCCCCCCCTCTAAAAGCTAAACTGCTGGCTTGAAAATTGAAACTTGGTAATTTTGTACCAAATACAAAATCCTTAGAATAAATCCTATAAAATGACTAAGATGAAGTGGTTGCTTGAATAAAACGGATGAAGACTTGCATTGAAAAACAAAATCAAAAATATAATATATACAACCCTACACTGCGCGTGGCCCGACACGCACTTGGCCGGTTTTTGTTTCATATCATTCTCCACACTGCAGTGCAAACATTCTTTCTTTGGTTTGTTAGTTCTATCGTACCGATTTTAGGCTTTAATGACTTTATCTGACTTCAATATTTTTTCAGGAACGGGCTACGCTCAAGCTCTTAGTGCACTCTACGTGGTCTCCTACTACATGTCGATCGTGGGGCTATGCTTGTACTATTTAGTCATGAGCTTTAACAAAACACTACCGTGGGCTCTTTGCCAAGACGATTGGGAAAACTGTGTTCCATCTGGACAGACCGCTAATTTGACTGAAATGACTGGAGAACCAGTGAGCAGTGCTGAGTTATATTTCACGTGAGTAACACACGTACATTTGTTAATTTTAAGTAAACTTAAAATTCTTCAAAAAAAGGTTTCAACGTGAATTAATTGAATAAATATATTAACATACTTGAACAGATTTGTGGCAATAACGTCACGCGATTTTAATTAGTTAGGTACTGTTATCTGTCACGTAAGCCACTTTGTCCTGTCTAACAACGAGAGAATCATTAGAGACCTTAGGGCTGGCGCCATAAGAAACCTATTTAATATGTATGCCTTTTTTTAACTGAGTAATGAGAGGTACCTATACCTTATTTATAATAATATTAGGAATTAGTGAAAGATTTGTTAGTAGTTGAAAAAACGGATTGCCGCGTAAATAAATAAAAACATTTTGTGTTGGTATTATACATTACAGTTAATCTAATCATTAAATATTTAATAATCAACAAATACCCGATAAAATATGTCACGACAATGTTTACGCTGCGTACTTACGCTGATATGCGTATAGCGTATATCTATAATTTCGATTAATTATTTTGCAGATAAGATATGATAATTATGCAGATATAGTACAAAAGGGTATAACAATCTCGTGTGCAAGACAAAGAAAGTCACGTGAATGCTAATATCTCCATTGACAGTTTATAACGGTCCTCCCGGCTGCAGTTGTTAGAAGATAGGGTATATTATTATAATTCTTAAGTCAAACAAAAATTTTATTGTTGAGCCCTACCGTAACGTCGTCGGAAATGACGCTAGTCAAGAATTGTTCTAGCATCATACGAAACTATTCGATTCCTACTGTCACTGTTAAAAATTTAAGATTTCCGACGAGCTCAACATAGCCTTTTTTTAATTGAAGGTTCTACAATAAAAGTTCTTTTTTTTAACAGGAAAACTATTCTGCGGCGGTCAAACGGGATCGACGATGGAATTGGTAAGCAAACTAATAGAGCTAGCTAGGTCGTGTCGGGGTGGTCGTCAAATATACAAGCTTGCAGTTAGTAAGAACAAACTGGGCTCAATCAAAATTATTATTTCGATTATTGTCTTTTTTCATAGTTTTACATTATTAAGGTTTTATTTACTGAGTATAAAAAAAATGTAGCCTAAGAACGAAGTCCAGGTTGCCGGTGGTCAGGGCTCCAGAGAGAGGAAGCTCCTCACTATGCGTGCCGTATCCAGAAATACTGCTTGCTAAATCAAGCCGTTGACCCATTCGCGCAATAAGAGCCTTCAAAATTGTTGGTCGAGGCTCTTTACTGTATACATACGAGTATATGTCCATTAACCGTAACGACTATCGGTACAATGATCGTGTAGAGTTCACCTCCCACATATCGACAACCTTGTATGCTAAATAAAGAGGCTTGAGTTTTCTATTATTCTCAGCTTTCACGAGATTCTCGTCATGGGGGACAGTGATGTCAACAATTATTGCACGGCGCTCTCGGCGATCTATCACCACAACATCAGCCTTATTTGCTACAGTTGTCCTATCCGTCACGGACATTCCGTGTTCTAAGTCGATCCCAATACATAGGTAGTGGCGCGACCGTTTTCGAGAACTGGATCGGGCAGATATTTGTAGGATGGTACTTCAGAATATATAAGGTTATTAATAATTGGTATTGTAATTGGTAATTGTTCGTCATAATAATTTCATCCTGGTTATTCGCACGGACCAGTCAAAATTAATAGATTATTATTTTTTGTAAAAAAAAACGAGCACATCATGTATTTGGGATGATTTAGAAACAAAACTGGAGACTAATAGAATATTGTGCAATGTTTGTATATTGTTTTAGCAAATAATGTTGTATGCATATACTTTACCACCCCAGTTCTCATAACAGCTCTTTGTGGTTTCTACACAGGTTTGCCATTGTGGGATCTTACACTCAGTTTGTTCATATCCTGGGTGATTATCTTTTTGATTGTCGCTCGAGGTGTCAAAAGTTCCGGAAAAGCTGCCTACTTCCTCGCTTTGTTCCCTTACGTCGTTATGTTGATATTGCTAATCAGGTAAGAACTTATTTCAGAGTTCTAATTTTCCTAGAATAATACTAAAGGTGGTTTTAAAGAGAGAGCGCTTTTTTAATATGCATGGTCTACGTAGTCGATGGCCTCAACAAATCATTGATTAATACGTAACTAGCTATGCTGTGCGTATAAAACGCAGCGTAGCAGCATATTTAGTATTTGCGTAGCAGTTGTGTGATGAATTAGTGTAGCAATAGTGTATGAGTAGGAACTGTGGAAGGCTTCGCGTAGCATACGTCGTCAGATATTCTACGATGGTTGCAACGTGAAGCAACTGTGTTAGTGTTTGTACAGCAGACAGACGTAGAACGTGCTTAGTAGAGCAGCTGTCTTAGTAATAGCGTAGCAGCTTTTGTATGCTTCGTGTATTACACACTCCGGTCGAGTAGCAGGAAGAAATTCGTACACTGACCTGGCATAACTTGTGTCTGTCGCTCGCGAATAAACGTATTGCCATCGCGCAAGTTATAACAGGTCAGTGTATGAATTACTTCCTGCTCCGCGACCGGAGTATAACAACTATCATAGCAATCGCGTAGTAGCCACCATGGTAATTGCCTAGCATTTTGTAGAACGCGAGTAGCAGTTGTCATAGTATCGTGTAGTAGCAACTTAACGTAGCATGCGCGTAGCAGGTGGTTTAGTAAACACGTAGCACGCGCGTAGCAGGGTCTTCTAGGTGTTTATCGCAACGCTACGAGGGTTCTACGACGGCTACGGTGCGCGGCGTCGTAGAATCCTCGTAGCACCCATGGGAGTTTTCAATAATAGGTGTACTGGCTGCTTTGCCTCATCGCTCAACAACAACATTAACAATTGCGTAGAAGCTTTCGTAACATACGCGTATTGATCAGCTATTATGAAATCCGCGTAGCAGTCGTCGTAGCACTCGCAATATTTTTGTAGCAAAGGCAAAGCAGGCAGGTAGGTGCATGAAGTTATAACGCTCACATTATGAATTCGTTACTTTTGTTTCCAGGGCTGTCACTTTACCCGGTGCTGGCATGGGAATATTGTTCTTTATTACACCAAATTGGCAGAAAATTTTAGAAATGAGAGTAAGTATCATTTAAAATTTGTAATGTAAAGGAAAGGACTTTATGTTTAAGAAACCAGGGTTAAAAGCGTATTTACTTTCAGGTGTGGTATGCGGCAGTGACACAAGTATTCTTCTCTCTCTCCGCTTGCTCAGGAGCACTTATCATGTTTTCTTCTTTCAACAAGTTTTCGCAAAATGTTTACAGGTAAGATATACGTATATAAATCATAAATTATTAGTAGGTATTCAAAACAAAAGGGAGGTCGATTCCATCTGATGCAACAGTGATTGTGGAGTAGATAAATGGAAGAAATTGCCTGTCGCTTAAGCTTGCCGCTCGTGTCCTGACCTTTACGATTGAGTGGTGCAATTTGGCCATTCTTAATTATATCGAATCACATTGTCTTGTTAAACGTACAAAGAACCTTTGATATAATTCTGCATTTTCTGAAAACACCAAGATAAATAAAGATTCCAAACTATACTAAAAGAACTTCGTTACGCTCATTACAACTTTTCTTTTAATTTCAGAGACTCGATGATTGTCACTACATTAGACACGTTCACAAGTTTAATCTCGGGCATCACTATTTTCGGTATTTTGGGGAACCTCGCACATCAACTTGGTTACGACAATATCAATCAAGTTATCGGTTCTAATTCTGGTGGCTCTAGTCTTGCTTTCATCTCTTACCCAGACGCTATTGCACAGTCACCGATTGTACCACAAGTAAGTAATTGCATCGCGACACAGTACACACCTAACTTGGCAATAGACACAGTTTTAAAAACTTGAATATCAATTTTAACTAACTGTATGGTACGTAGGCATTAGGTAGGTACTTCTTACTTCTGATCTTTGGAAAGTGAATGATAGCGTCAAACAGAGCATTTTCGCAGTGTCTTATTTCCTAAGGATTTCTCTGAGAACTTGTCAAACTGTATTACCTAAATTACTATGGTGATTCCTTCAATTTACTGTAGCTATTTGAAGCCAATGAAATCCAAAATTTCAAAATTAGGCTTGAATTCCTGTCGCGCTGACGTCGGTCACGTGTGTCGATCGCGCGTACGAGTATACAGCACCATACTGCGACGCTGACGTCAGCGGCCCGTATATTTGCTACGGTTATTCTCGCTAACGTACCTTAGATCTGAATTATTTGGGTAGTATGATGACTAGTAGTTCGACTTAGTTTGACCAGTTCTAAACATCAGATACTCAAACCAGCAGTTAATACTGTGCCATCAGAAAGCCTTCACAATCACACGCAGAATTACTTCATTTTTTTTTTAATTATTTTAAAATAAAAATAACCTACCAAACACACATTATAGGGTTGTGCCTATTCTAACAGTTCTTGTTTTTTCAGCTTTTTGCTGCCTTGTTTTTCTTGATGATGGCGGTGCTTGGTGTCGGCTCAGGAGTAGCCTTATTTTCAACAGTTAACACAATTTTTCTCGACGCTTTCCCGAAGGTGCCCACTGTATACATGTCCGCGATGACATCTTCGGCATGCTTTTTAATTGGGCTTGTGTATGTTACACCGGTAAGTTTTTTTCATTTATAATTCCGTACTTTCATATTTTCGTGATATAATCGGGGAAATAAAAAAGAAATTAAAAAAGAATTGTTTTTATTATAATATAATTATCCTAAATAATAGGTAAGAGGCGTATAAAAAACAAACGCGAAATTGCGAGGTTTACTCGTTGAAATTGTATGATTTTCGTTTGTTGCTTGAACTTGTTACAAATAGTTCGTTTTCTCTCCTTCAATAATAATAAAGCGAATTTTTGTTAACTATATCATCAACTTTTTTTTTCGTCTCACAAATATCCTATACTTTCATGATAAAAAAATAACCATTTATTTCAGGTAACAAAGACCCATAGATAAATTAACCTTACTTTACTTTTTCGTTGTATGCCTTTTAATTAAATTGTACAATTAGCGTTACGCCGAAATGTAAGAGGGCTCTTAACGAAGAGTTAACGATCAGCTGTCGCTTTTAAGTACTCCTAAAAAAAGTCAACTAGGTCAACGGGAACTACCATATAGGTTTTCGACCCAATACCTATAGGGTACTTCCGGTTGACCTAGAATTGTCAATTTTGGTCAGTTTTGGTGGCACAAGTAAAGGGAAAATTTCGAAAAATAAAAAAAGTTGAAAATTAAGGTATATTTTGGTAGTTACAAGTTACAACTCAGGACCTTGATTTTTATACACCTAATAGGGACTATTGACCGCTGTATCTGGTATAAATTTCACTTGCTAGGTCCAACCGTTCCTAAGAAAATCGGTGGTGACAGACGGACAAGATAGTGATCTTATAAGGGTTCCTTTTTATCTTTTGAGGTACGGAACCCTAAAAATCATCTTAAAAGTGAAAACTGTACCACCAACTTTGTCTTAACATTTTTACATGCTATCCATGCTAACCTTTTTAATGTTTTAGGGAGGGCAGTACATTCTGGAAATAGTAGATTACTACGGTGGAACTTTCATGAGATTGTTTGCTGCAATCATTGAGACCATTGGAGTATTTTGGATTTACGGTAATATTGCTGACCTTTAAGTTATGATTTTAACAAAATAGTACTCTCAATTACGTTTTTTTTTTTCAATACACTTCCTCGAAAACGGGTGAACCTAATCATAATGTGTTATGAACCAGTTTTCGAGGAAGTGTATTGAAAAAAATATTATACTTAGTGAAAAAATCATGACAAAAATATTTTTCATTCTTTTATTTTATTTCTTCAAAAGTGTATTGAAAAACGTCGTTTGATACACGTGGACATTTGTTATTACAGTTCTCGGCCAATAACACCCTTGCCTACGGCTCGTGTGTTAATTCCGCCAAAATAATTATAACAAATTTTCTCCACTTGTATCAAAATGTACTATTATTTTGATGATGCCACAATTCGTTGCGGTTAATTATAATTAAAACCACTACACATTTAACAAGACAAGCACAACGGGTCATGGTTTTATTCACTCCATAAAATTTTATTGTTTTTTAATAACTGCATTTAACATTCCAGGTTTGGAAAACATGTGCCTGGACATTGAATTTATGCTGGGTTTGAAGACTTCATTTTACTGGCGTATGTGCTGGGGAATTATTACTCCGCTCATGATGATGGTCGTATTCTTCTATTCTCTGATTACAACAGAACAATTATTGTTCGGTGGAACATATGTTTATCCGAATGGTGCTTATGGTGCGTATTGTCCTATTACCCTATCTTACCTTGCTTGTATATGTATAGTGTCATGGTTGTTTTGGCGCTTGAATGGCATTATCAGGAGAGCGCATTTGTGTTATATGTGGTTTTATTCAAAAACAAGATCCATGGACACGCACTAGAACCATGCTGCACTATACTTCTTAATATATCCCAGAATGTTTATTTACACAAAATAAATTAATGTTTCTTTTCAGTTGCTGGCGCGATTCTTCAATATTTCGGAATTGCATTGATTCCCATATTCATGTTAGCTACTTTCTGGAAATACAAATCTAGTACTTTTGTCGAGGTAAGTTTTTCAGCTTATATTAGGTATTCGTTTACCTATTTATGTGCATTGTGCAGTTGAGAAGAAGACGATTATCACACGACGCCGCTCGTCCAAGCAGTCGCGCTGTGAAGCGGATTTCTCGTTGCATTGGGTTGTATGAAATCTATTGATGCCTTACACACGTACACCACCCGACCGCGCTGACGAGCGGCGCTCATCCCCTCTGTGCGCGGCGTAGGTACTGCCCATACACTTCCGCCGCCTTTAGTGGTCACACAGCTGCACAGACATACACCAAAAGAGACTATTTTATTTAAATTCACTTTTAGATTGTGTAAAAGTACAATGTCATGCAACATTATACTTTTACACAATCTAAAAGTGGAATAAACCGTGAGCAATTGTTATTAACTATCATGATAATCGTCAATCTTTATTTACAGACTATAAAGGCTTCGTTCAGGCCGAAGAAAACATATGGGCCTAATATACCCCAGAAGCGCGAAGAGTGGCGGGAGTTCCGTCGTAATGCCAAGTATGAACGGGAACTCAAACGTAAAAATTGGTGGCACCATATAGGATTAAGTTTAATAGGAGGATACCGCCGAGGGCGCAAATAAATTTAAATGACTTGAATATTTTTATCTCGATATTATTTATTACTTTATAGTTGTATTTAAGCTGTGTTATTTTGTATTATACTAATTTTACATTAAATAAAGACATTTTAAGATTACATAATGTTTCTGCCTCATTATTTCACTATCTTCGGGTCTTTATAAAGGGTGTAATACACCTCTTAACCAAGCTGAAAGGCACTTGTTCTTCTCGTCATTGCGATCATTTTTTTGTTCCACACCGTACCTGGGAACCTTCTAGTTACGGAGATATTGGGGGTCAAAGTTCCAACTTTTTGTTAAATACAAGTTTTTAATGTAAGATTTTTACTTTAAACACCTCCACAACTCCCGTACTATTCAATCCATCCATCAGCACAATATTTTGAGTGCGTTACATTGAGTTCTACCACAAATCGTGATTTTTCTCCCCAAAAAAAAACAATAATTTTTGTGTAAAGTTTGATGAACAGAATGCTTGGTTGACGGCTTCGTGATGAGGTGGTTTACACCCTGTATTAACTGCCTTGTTGATCTAGTGGCCGAAAGTGCAACTGCCAAACGAGACGATCTCGGTTCCATTCCTTGATCGTGCAACGCTACCTGCCTAGCCCACTCCCAACTAGATTAGGCTTAGCTTCTATTCTAACCGGTTACAGTTAAGGTGAAAGCGTCAGGGTAGCCCGCGAAATTCAAATTTTCTTACTTTTTTTGCAATTTGCAGGTCAGTATCAGGTTATATGTTGATTAAAATTTGAATCGCGGCTGTAACACGTATGTAGTTATAGAATTATAATCATCAAAATCATCAATACAACCCTCCAAGCGCATAAAGGTGCAGGAATGACTTTGACCTTGAAAAAGTAAATTCCTACACCTTTATGAATTGCAAAAAACGTAAAATAAATTTGAATTTCGCGGGCTACCCTGGAGCATCCACCTTAAATAACAGTATCTTATGCACATAGAGCGTCTGACTATCTGACCTCCACAACTCAGTTACCTATTACTGGGTAAAAAAACACCCCTTGGTAGGACTAATAACCAGACTTTAATTCAACCTACTTAGTCAGTCTTAAAAATAAAGGCCTATCGGGAACTTGGGGCATTCCGGAACGGACAGATTTGGCTCAGTACAGAAAGCGGTTGAATGAAGTCATCACCAGTCCCTGGCAAAGTGCTATTACATGGGTCAGCCATCATAGCCAAGGCATTATAGTGCTGCAGTGCTGCTTGGTGCTTTTGTCGCGTGTACTCCACCCATACTAAGTCTATGACTCCACCTAATGTTTAACAAACCAACAGCGCATTGAATGACATTAACAGAAGGACGCTGTTGGTAAACATTTGAGAAATTATCTATGATAATTTCTTTGAAAAGACAAGATGGCGGCGTTAGTTCTAATTAAGGCCGCGCCCAAAATAACCCTCACGCACTTCAACTGTTTTAAAGATTGTACAAAACTATTATAGGTACATCTAGATTTGTTTTTATTTCTAGCAGCATATCCAGGCGTCGCCGGGGCAGATTTTTTTAAAAGTAATAACATTTTCTGGCCGATGCCACAGAATTAGGTACTAAGTAGGTACCTACCTACGTATCAAATTGTAGCGTATAGTAAAACAACACCCACTATTATATTTATTAAAGGCTGAAAATAGCATCTGAGTAATCTTACTGCCTCTGCAAACTTACACATTTTGCACCCTGGGAAAAACATTCATCACAGAGGCTCCTTTTTTCTCCCTCTGGATTGGCACTCCTGCTGGATTTTCGCATTATCTACCGCCACTACAGAGGCTGTAATAAACTAAGAGCCCCTTGCCCCGAGGTTTTAATAGGCAATTATGTCATACTTAAGGTTGCAAAAGCCGACCCCAACATAGTTGGGAAAAGGCTAGGCAGATGATGATAAAGTTGCAAAAAATGGAGCATGTGGATATTTTGGTCTCAAACTACATATCTGAATTTATTCAAGGCATGATGTAAAAAGTTTCGTGCTCGCTTCGCTCACTCTGGCAGCCTTCTTTCTCTTGAATCTTTTCTTTATCTAGTCACCATGTCACCCTTTATCCGTCGAAACTATTCGAATCTGTCCATTAGGGCTAAAGTATCTCTGTTGACAGCCCGAAATGATAACTGTCAAAAGGTTAGTTTCGTATTATGTATGACCTTATGACCCTAGTCACCGTAAAGTGATATCCATCAGTGTAATACGTATACGTAATACCAATATAATGACATTCACGGTTGTCATCAAAGTTCGGTGTACAACCGAAGCTTGATAGTCACTGGATATCAGAAAGATACGTAATAGCCCTGCAGGTAAAAGGGAAATGTTTGCACGTCTAGGATTATGGCACCGACTTTATATCTAACGCTTACTTTGGCTGTCGGTATCGGTAGTACCTACTATTAGCTATTCTGTGGTACCATGCAAGGCCAAGCTACAAAAAGGAAGTTTTCTTCCTTAACAAAAAAGAAAAAAAAATGTGGATGATGATGAAAAAATATTTGTGCCTAAGAGAAAAAGTTTTTTTTTAAATATTTTTGTTGTTTCATTCTCGTCGAAGTTTTTATAAATTTCTAGAAGTACTTTGAAGCCTTCCCTTCTCATGACGTCTTTATTTGAATAGTCCTTGTTTTCCTTTCTCCAGAGATAAGGCATTTCTCGGTATATATCAATAAAGTCGATCGATCGACGTGTTGACTCTGCGCTTGCGGCCACCCAACTGAGATCCCTGCCTCCCTGTCGCTTATTACACTACACGATCGACAGCGCGGCAGGGAAGCGGCGGTCGGGACCACTCGATCACCCCATTTAGGGACCCTAACTCCCTGTTTCTTATTAAACTTCCCTGTCCCTGCAGGCAGGGCCCGATAAATCGTGTAATGTAATAAGGCCTTTATCGAGCAGTTCAGGCTGCAGAGTGTGCCAAACATTTGAATTTGGCGCCAAAATCCGTCAATTTTTTGTTTCTTTGACATACCCAGTGTAACTCTCACAGTAATTAGTAAATACGAATCTAACGACGCCTCTCAAGCTAAAATCCATAGAGCCGTTCAGGCCACAGAGCGTGCCAAACAATTATACATACTCTCGAAAAACATAACCCTCTTTTTGGCGCAGTCGGGTAACAATTCTAACAAAGCAGTGTCTAAAAAAAAGTCGATTTTGCTTCGCTCTCTTGCAGCCTACTTCATCTTGAATCTTACCTTGGTCTACGTCGACCGAGTAACTCCTGTATGTAGGGTCAAAACAATTCTTACCTGTCCAGGGTACGGTGTTTTTTTTTTTTTTTAGTTTAGTAGTAGCTTTATTCTTAAAACTGTCTCCCTAACTTAATTGAGTAAAATCTATTTCTATTTTACTTATTTTTTGACTGCTTCGTCTAGTGTTCGCAAGCACGACTGCTGAGCATAAGGTCCTGGGTTCGATTCCCGGTTCAGGCAGTGTCATTTGCTTTTTCCATCAGAAACTGAATTTCAGCTTCGTCTTCAAGGACCCCACCAAGCAGATCCACCAGTGGGTCTCCGAATACTGATGTGTCTCCCAAGACCTACTGACTGGTAGGACCTATGTGACTATTTAGTTTTAAAACAATTAAAAATAATCCTTTAAGGGCGGCATGGGCACCAGGTCGTAGGCCGACGAAGGAGGCCGGCGGAGGCCCGGCACTTCGGGGACAGAAGTCAGAGTGTTATTTAAAATGCGAGCGAAGCGGGCGCGGGTTTACACCCTTATCTTTGACGCTACGTTTTCTATTTTTACCCACGACGGAACGGAGACGGTACTTATGCGTTTGGGGTGAGAGGTTTTTTTGTTTGTTTATGCAAATACAAGTTGCCATTTTTCTCCAAAACTACTAGTCCGAGTGGGTCTTCAAAGACATTAAAATCTCAGAGGACCCACTAGTAGGTCTTGGGCGACACATCAGTATTCGGAGACCCACCGGTGAGTCTGCTTAGTGGGTCCTTGAAGACGAACTGAGAATTTCTCAGTAGCAGCCAGAGCCGGAGTCTGGATTTGCGCCCGGTTGAAGGCAATAGGCTCGCCCCCTATTACCTACTTGGGACTTAAACATAACTGGCGTTTTAATCTCATGTAATAAGTTACATGAGATTTAAACATAACTGGCGAAATGTGGGTGTACCTTTAGGTACACCTCTGCCTAACCCTTCGGGGATTACAGGCGTGACGTTATGATGTTATTTCTGAACAAAAGGACTAGGGAAAAGCAAACTTTTCTGGAGTGGAGAGTTTACATTTTCTTTTAGTTCCTCAACTTTTCAAATAGCTTGACAAAATTACCTACAGGTACTTTCTTCAACTTCTACAGGGGTGGCTATCTATTGCATTTTAGATTCTTAGAAGAACTTCATCTGCATCAGTAATACGTTTACTGATGCAGATGAAGTTCTTCTACCTTAAAAATCGTTCCGAATCTAGCCGACTCACAGTGTCCGGCGTAGAACAAGCCAGGTGGACAAAAGTCATTATCAAATTCCCGGAAATTTATACTTTCTATCTGTAAACAACACCCCTTTTTTTTTTTTTTTTTTTTTCGGATGGGAAATCATCAAATGACTTCTCCCGCTCTGGGCGGAGCGGGAGGGAGTGTCAGACTTTTACTGACTAAAACCCATCCATGTTCCTTCATCGCCCTTTGTGTTCCGGGACCACGGTATCTCTTTCGAATAGTCCCGCAGCCCCGGCAATCTTTTAATGTGTCATAAACATTCATAAAGTAGACTATCTGTGAACACACAAAAATAAAACCATGTTTTTCTTAGTTTTCGAACTTATCAGGCTTGGAAAAGCCATGTACCCTCTTGTACCCACTCTGAATTTTTGTTAAATATTTGTAACTGGCAACATTTATAATTTTAATTAATATAGTTTTATTGTAGTAGCAACACTCTCGCAATAACGCCGGTCAAGGCGACGACATTTTTTTTCTGCATCGAACAAATAAATAAAACACGCATTATATCGAATCCTTTTATTTCGCTCCACCTGCAACTATTAACTTCAAAAGGTTATGGGCCCAGTCACCCGGAGCGAAATAAAGAAATTATTGCGTGGCAGCAGTGGTAAAACGGCGGTGTGATTCTGCGGTCAAGCAGTGGCGTCGGTGTAAAAAAAAAAATGGACGGCGAGGGCGATATTTTTGGGGCGTCTAACAATCGCTTGTTGTTAGATAATGCCGGTAACTGGCATACATGGAAATTCCAAGTAAAAGTCATACTAAAGGCGGTTAATGTCTATGACTTGGTGGATGGCTCATCAAAATGCCTAGAAAAAGACGACGCTAAGTTAGCCACATGGAAGAAGCTAGATGCGAAGGCTCAAGGAGTCATCGTAAGCAGATTGGGTAACACAGCTATGCTGCATGTGCAGAATTGTGAAACAGCCAAAGAAATATGGGACAAATTAAATACAATCTATGAACAAAAATCAGATGTGTCACTCCACATATTGCAGCAGCGTTTCTTCGAAGAAAAATACAATGGTTCGGAGGATGTATCAACATTCATAGCAAAGATAGAAGCAATCGTGGCACAAATAAGGCAAGCAAAAGGTGAAATTGCTGAAAACATGATTATTACAAAAATCATAAGTTCGCTGGGGGAGAAGTTTAGACACTTTGTATCTGCATGGGACTCTGTGCAAATAGAAAAGCGAACGTTGTCGGAGCTGACAGCCAGGCTCATTATAGAAGAACAAAGAAACAAAATGTACCAAGACAGTGAAACCAGTAGTACCACAGCGTTCAAAACTGATGTTAAAACAAGAAAGTGCTTTAACTGCGGTAGAGTGGGGCATTATAAAAAAGACTGTAAAGCAAAGAAGGACAACAGTGAAAAAGGTTGTAAAAATGATAACTTTTCATTTTGTAAACAGTGTAATAAACGGGGACATACAAAAGAAAAGTGTTGGTTTAACAAGAACAATAAACAAGAAAAAACGAATGACAAACAAAATGCATTTGTCATGTCGGTGTGTGGACTTACTTCAAAAAGTATAAACAATGAGTGGTTCTTAGATAGTGGTGCTTCGGAGCATATGTGTTTTACAGTGGACAGTTTCACAAACTATAAAAAGTTGTTAGTACCAAAAGATGTTGTTATTGGGGATGGAACAATAATTAAAGCATTAGGTTATGGTGACATTGATCTTGAGGCGTATGATGGTGAACAATGGATAAAAACATTCATAAGTAGAGTGTTGTATGTGCCAGGCCTCAAGACAAACTTATTTTCCATGAGTGCTGCTCTGGATAAAGGCTACAAGCTGGAGTCAACGGCTACTGAGTGCCAGTTTATCAAAAACAACAGTGTGTATGCTATAGCCAAGAGACATGGTAAAATGTACACAATGTTATTCAGACAGTCAGGTGCTAATGCCATGGTTGGAAAAGTCATGTCAGATCTGAAGGAATGGCATGCTAAACTAGGTCACCAAGACATAAATCAAGTGAAAAGCATCTTGATGAAGCAAAATATTAAGTTCGAAAATAGTGAACAAGAAACCTGTTTGCCATGTTTGAAAGGAAAACAACATAAGTTTCCCTTCCCATCAAGTACCCATAGGGCAACACAACCAGGAGAGGTTATCCATATTGACATTGGAGGTCCAATAGAAGAAGTTTCACTAGGAGGGGCAAGATTCTTTCTACTCATCAAGGATGATTACTCTAAATATAGAAAAGTGTATTTTCTGAAGAACAAAAGTCAGTCTATAGAATACTTAATACAGTATTTGAAAGAAGTCCAAGTCAACCCCGGTCACATAGTGAAATACATAAGAAGTGATAATGCGAAGGAATTTATCAGTAAAGATGTGGAAAAATTGCTGAAGTCATATGGAATACAACACCAAAGAAGTGTAGCATATACTCCACAACAAAATGGTTGTGTAGAGCGTGAGATGAGGACAGTGGCTGAGTCAGCACGAACTATGCTTCTAGAGAGTGGCCTAAATAAGAATTTATGGGCAGAAGCGATCAATACTGCAGTATATATCATCAACAGAACTGGTCCAAGTCGAGTGAAGGATAAAACTCCATATGAACTTTGGTGGAATAAAGATTTTGATGTAAACAACCTTCAAGTCTTCGGCAGTCAAGTATCCGTACATGTTCCTGATCAAAAACGGTTAAAGTTTGATAGCAAAGCAGAACTAGGCTATTTCATTGGATACGGAGAAAATACAAAAGGATACAGAATATACTTTCCGGAAAGAGACATAGTAGACATCAAAAGAGACATAGTATTCATAAAACAGTCTATAGAAAACAAAGAAAGAGAAAGAAAACAAGAAAAGGAATATCACGAGGTAGAACAAGTTTCAGAAGGCGAAGAAAGCCAGTATGAAGATATTGAGAACCCTGTAACAATAGAAAGTGAAAATGAACAGGACTCGATTCATTCCTTTCATGAGCAGTCAATATTAGATGAAGAAATAGAAGAAGAACAGGAAACTCCAGAAACTTTAGGACAGACAGAAGAGGTAACAGAAAGACCTAGAAGGGAGAGGAAGAAGCCAAGCTGGTTTAAAGACTATGTAGGAGAGGAAAACATGTTCCTGAGTTACTGTTGTGATGAACCTATTACCTACCAAGAAGCTATGAAAAGACCTGATAAAAGTAAATGGGAGGAAGCCATAAATAAGGAGTTGAAGACACTGGAGGAAAATAATACATGGGAGGAGGTGACAGAAGTCCCTCATGGACAAAACATAGTAAGTAGCAAGTGGGTATTTAAAATCAAGGAGGCTGATGGAAAAGCTCTGTATAAAGCTCGCTTAGTCGCCCGAGGATTTGAGCAGAAGAACTGTGATGACCAGATATACTCACCTGTTGCCAAGTTAACTACCTTCAAAGCCATGATGGCTGTAGCAGCCCAGAAAAGACAACCAGTGTACCAAATGGATGTAACTGGAGCATTTCTTTACGGAGACATTAATGAGATAGTTTTTATGAGATTACCAGGTAATCAGATATGTAAATTAAATAAGTCAATATATGGTCTAAAAAAGTCTCCCAAATATTGGAATGAAAAGTTTAATAGTTCTATGTCGAATGAGAATTTTCTAAGATCAAAGAATGACCCATGTTTATACTTCAAACATATTGAAAATGACTACATTTATGTGTTATTATTTGTAGACGACCTGTTGATATTTGGTAGTGATCAAAACCAAGTAGGTAAATTTAAGAATTCAATAAGTAATAACTTTAAAATGAAAGATTTGGGTCTAGCCAGTAATTATTTGGGTATAAATATTAAACAGGATCTTGGAAATTGTGTAACTGTAATTAATCAGAAAAGATATTTGTTAAAGTTGTTGGATTTATATCATATGTCAAATTGTAAAACTGTATGCACTCCAATAGAACAGAACTTTAATTTTGAATTGTTACAAAGAGATAAAAGTGAAAGTGTGGAAATAGAAAAAGCCTGTAGAAGTTTAGTAGGCAGTCTTTTGTATGCTACTTGTACTAGACCAGATTTATGTGTTGCAGTAGGATTTCTTAGCAGATATGTGCATTGTGCTAGTGTAGCTTTGTTTAAATGTTTAAAGAGGATACTAAGATACATACAGGGAACTATTGATTTGTCTTTAACATACAAATATGATAAGGATAGTAAAAGTGTATGTAAATTGCAAGGTTACAGTGATGCAGATTGGGCCGGTGATGTTGCAGACCGGAAGTCAACATCGGGTCAAATATTTTATATTTTTAATTCTCCAGTTTCTTGGTGTAACAAGAAACAATCTTGTGTATCACTGTCATCTTGTGAAGCTGAATATGTAGCTCTTAGTATGAGCATTATGGAAGGTTTATTCTTAAAAAAATTACTCAAAGATTTTGGATATGACAACATAATTTTTGAAATACTTGAAGACAATCAAAGTGTGATTAAGATAGCGAAGAACAATGATAGTAATAAAAGGTTAAAGCACATAGATATAAAGTATCAGTACATTGTGGAAAATATGTCAACAAATTCGGTTATGATAAAATTTGTTAATAGTAATGAAAATGTAGCTGATTTGTTCACCAAGCCATTGGGAAAGGTACTCTTTGCTAAATTTAGGGATAGGATATTGTCATAAGTTGAGTTAGTATATTTATGTTAGTAAGGGGGTGTGTTTATTTAGAAATTTAAAATTAGAATGTTGAGGGGGTGTGTTAAATATTTGTAACTGGCAACATTTATAATTTTAATTAATATAGTTTTATTGTAGTAGCAACACTCTCGCAATAACGCCGGTCAAGGCGACGACATTTTTTTTTCTGCATCGAACAAATAAATAAAACACGCATTATATCGAATCCTTTTATTTCGCTCCACCTGCAACTATTAACTTCAAAAATTTTTGATATGTTTTAGCTACATTTGTAAAGATGATTATGTAATATATTTTATGTAGCACACTTGAGTACAACATATTTTTTTTCTTTTTTTGTAGAAAAGCTTTACTCTATTGGTAAAATAGAGTTTTTCGAAGAGTGGCTTAAGCACGCTAGAGACGAAAGAAATGATCGTCTATTTGAGTTTATTTTGTCTGTGTGATTTCTTTGACATCACTGAAGCGTGTCAAAGGGAAATAAAGATGAAATTAGCTAGAATTTCTTCGAAAATAGCTACCAAGTGGGTGTCTTCAGGAAAGTCAAAAGAGCGTTTCCTGAATAAGAATAAGTTGTGGTTGGAAGGTGAGAAGTTAGAATTCTGCCTGCGATCGACTCCACCGCAACCTTCTACCTCATCCGCTGACCTTTCTCGACCCGGAAGACCTAAAAAAGTCTTTGAAGATTCATCTTTTAAAACTAAGAAACGTAGAGTTGCTGATCTAGTTCAATCGCGGAGTGTTGGTGAATTAATGACTGCTGCAGAGGTAGCTGCACGGTCAACTGGACATAAAAACGTTGCCAGTAATAAAAGACATTGGCGAAAATCCAGCTTCTGCAAGTGCATGCATTAACCTTCAACAACCCAGTGCTGTGCAAAGTGATAGACCGCTAAGTAGTGACGAGTAGTACACAGTCTACATGCCTGCTACTGTACATAAATTGCTTATTCACAGTACAGAGGTGATTAAGACGGCAATCATTCCAATCGGGCAGCTTTCAAAGGAAGCCCAAGAAGCGAGAAACAAAGATTGTCGGAGGTTTAGAGAGCACAAAACCAGAAAGTGCTCTCGTCTTGCCACGAATAGAGACTTGCTCAATATGTTGATTTTAACGTCTGATCCTCTGATCAACAGCCTCCGGGAAGTACCGAAAAAAAAGTCTAATAAATTGTGCGTGGAGGTCTTAAAGCTCATAATAGCTCCCATATAGTGCCTCGACTCCAACTGCAACCAAGACCTCCATAAACTCAGGAAGACTATCTTCTATCGGATTCTGAATCTGACGATTCTGATAGTGAAAATTAGTTTTTTATGTAAATAGATAAGTTTAGAGTTAGATTTATATTTTTTGTATTTAATATGTTAGTCTAAGGTTGTATAATTATATAATTAGCGTTGAAATTTATAGCGATTAAGATAAAAAAATCCTGTATCACAATTGTGATATCTACATGAAATAAAATATTTATACACAATTTATATGTATTTTCATAAAATAAAATAATACAGTACTATATAAATAACTAATTTATAAATATGGTTCCAAAACAATAAAAAAATTTTTTTTGTCCACCTGGCTTGTTCTACGCCGGACACTGTGCGACTGTTGTAACAGTATATATTTTTTAACCAATTTGACATGCTGTAACTTTGGGTCCGCCACTTACTGGAGCTGATTCAGATCTCAGAAAACTATAACTTTGATAAGATTTTCTACCAGTATGAAGATTTTTTACCTACCTACCTATGAAACGGATGGACCCTGGCTGGATCTCCTGTTTTCATCAGCAACTTTTGAGCCGAAAGACATCACTTGGATAAATTTCAAATCTTTGTTCGGTACTCTTCTTTTTTGCGTGTCGATGAACTCAAATAATACCCGACCAGTGACTACCTGCACAGCTCTTTCGTTGGCTTTGTTTAAATCCCGGAAGGTGCAGGTAGTTTTGCAGCATAGGCAAGAAAGGAGGTGAGAATATCATGAAGAGGGGCTCCACACCCATTGTATTAAGGACGGGTCGAGGTTACCTCATTTGGCCAGATTATTTCTACAGCGGTTAACCTGGGCTCAGAAACGATTAAGAGATTTCCAGATTGGCCGCTGCAGTTCCTGTCCGGGAGGAAGGTGTTCTGCTGGGTTGAAGAAGTGTATGTCTGTTCCACAAAAATTCACATCTTTCATCTGACACAGTCTTCTGATGAGAACGTATGTCTCACGAAGCGGAAGTTTTTACGGCTTCTTATGCGTGGAGGTAATAGTTGATGCCCGTACAGAGGGTAGCGGTTTTCTCGTTCCTGTTTTCCCTTCCCAATGCGACAAGCTATTTTGCACCGAACGTCTGGTGAAGCTATACCTGCCAACGGATACAACATCGCAAGAGGGCAGTTTATCTTTGTCACTTATAATATGCAGATATAATACCTATAGTCGAGGATGCCACGCTGCGCAGATAGCAGCCAATCGACACACTCTTTCCCACTGCCCGCGTAGCATGACCGTCGTAGAAACGGGTTTTGACGACGAAGAATCGTCTAAATGACACATGAGAAAAGAAATCTGTCATTTTGTCGATTCTTTCTCCGAAGACACCAGTTTCCACGTTGGTCATGCTATGAGGGCTGCATTTTACATGTTGATAGGAAACTGTACCTATTACGAAAGCTACGCGAAATATGTGGGGCGCGCCGGTCACTGACGTCTCGATGTGAATTAGCCATATTAATGAAACAAAAAATTTGAATTACTCATTTTATTTTAAGAATTGGATAGTACAATTTTTTTTTAAATAAAATTGCTGACTACTTTAGAGTTAACTTATGCCTTTCAAACTGATCAAAACACCATATTACATTATTATATTTGTAAGTTAATAATGAACAATAAAACTGTATTACACATACAAGCAAAATAAAGATTTACTTGTGTTTAGATTTCTTCTTCTTTTTACTAGATTTCTTCTTATGCTTACGTTTCTTTTTCTTTTTCTTATGATCGTCAGAACTAGACTCGGACTCGCTATCGCTTTCACTTGCAGCTCGTTTTTTCTTTTTCTTGCTGCGTTTCTTCTTTTTCTTGCGTTTGCGAGCATCTGATGACGATGATGATGACGAATATTCTGAGCCACTAGTGGATTCACTCTCGGAATCAGGCTTCTTTTTGACATTGGTCAGATCCAATTTTATGGTTTCGTTATCAAGTTTAGCTTTTTTTGTTTCGTTAAATCTGATGGGTGATGCTGAACGCTCCCGTTTCTTAACGTTTTCTTCTTTATTTTCATGATCGGATTCTACAGTTTCATCGTAATCTGGCTCAAAATGAGCTTCGTCCAAAGTAGATTTTTTCCTCTCACGATCCGTATGTGTACTTTTTGATTCACCTGGCACATTTTTCTCCTGACCACGATCTCGTGTGGCGACTTCATAAGTGATTGGTTTTTTCTCGTCTTTAGTGTGTTTTTCACTGTTTTTCTTGTCAATGGAATGGGACGCTCGATGCTTCTCACCAGTCTTTACAGCTTCAGACATTACGCGCCTATCACTCTTAGATGGTTCTGCTCTAATGGAATCTTGTTTTCGACCCCTTTCTTTTTCAACGGTCACACGTCTGTAAGGTTGTTCACGCTTTGGAGTTTTAGATCTAGATTTGACACGCTCTACGGTACTTTGAACAACTCGCGCATCTCTACCTCTACGTGTTTCTTCTACTTTCCCACCAAGTCGATCTTTAACGGATAATCGCGGTGGTGGTGTTTTAGAAAATCTCCTTTTTCTTTCGTTTATTTCAATTGACCTTAGTTCGGAATCAATTACTGGAACCGTGATTTGAATATTATTCATGGGAGGCTTCTGCACTTCATCACCGTAAAGTTTTAGACGATCACTGCTGATTTTCTTTATTTCTATAGGTCTCAGAGAATTTATTGCTTTAGCAAATATGGCATTTTCAGCTCGTTTAATAACATCCGATGTTACTTTACTTCCATCTTCTTCTTCATCTGGAGAAGTAATCTCTCCTGGTTCTTTGGCCTTCTCAGCGTGATCCTCGTCTACTTCCCACTTTGATAACTCTGGTAAAGTTGCCAACATTTCTTTGTTAGATGGGTTGCTCATTTCTATCTCAGATTTTAGATCTAATTCCTCAGCACTTGCTTGAAGCTCGATACCGTCAAATGGTTCTTCTTTAGAATTATTTAAACTCTCTGTAATTTTATTTTCCGCGGACAGGTCTTCAGTTTTAACATAATTTTCTATGATTTCTTTATCAACCGCTCCCAATGCTTCATCACCATACAAATCATCAGCAGGTTTCTCTGGGGATTCTACTTTAGGTGGGGTTTCTTTTTTAATAGAAACTACTACAGCGCTCTTATTTTCTATTTTAACCACAACTGGTGTTTCGGCTTCTATTTTATCTATTTCTTTCTCACCGGTTTTAACTTCATCTTTTTCATGCTCTTCGTCCTCTTTTTTAATATGATCTTTATCTTTCTTATCCTTTTTCTCACGTTTCTTCTTCTTTTCAGTGTCTTTTTCCTTCTCCCTTTTCTTCTTCTTTCGATCTTTAATTTTCTTCTCTTTTTCTTTATCTTTATGATCTCTGTTTCTATCAGCTGAAGATTTATCTCGAGCCCTTTCCTCTTTCTTTTCCCTTCTGAAATCTCGGTCGCGTGAACGACCTTTGGATTCACTACGTTTTTTCTCTCTTGCTTCTCTACTACGTTTTGGTGAGGTCCGTACTTTCTTTTCCGGAGAAGTCTTTGCATGCTCACGTTCTTTTTCATAATCACGGGGTCTTTCATAATCTCTAGAGCGATCTTCACGACTTTCACGCGTATCTCGATTTTTGTCGTATCCCGTTCTTCTGTCAGGATCTCGGGTTCTTTCTGCTTTGTCTATCGGTTCGCGGTTATCGTTATATCTTTCCCGATCACGACCCTCTCCTCTTTCTCTGAGTCTATCGTGTTCAACATTAGTGTTGCGTCTGGGTCCACCCCGGTTACGAACGTTAGGTCTGTATCCAGGTCGAGAATGATCTCGAAGTACTGCACTCTCATCTCGGAAATTATCACGGAAATTAGGATCATGATAACCAATTGGAACTGGCTCCCGGGGATCTGCACTAGGAGGTCTGAAGGGGACAGCTGGCTCACGAAAACTATTATGAGGTGGATTATCTCGAAACCCACCATCCCTGTATGGAACGTTTCTGTAACTGTTTTCACGGAATGGAGGTGGACCTCCTCTGAAGTTAGGATCCCGATACGGCCCAGGTGGTCCAGGATCCCGAAAAGGTTGTCCGTCTCTGAACGGCATGGGCCCTTGATCGCGATAATGACCTGGTCTATAATTATCTCTATAGCGCGGCGGTTGATCTCCTACATGAACAGGAATCTCGTTTTGTACAGGAGGAGGTATCGACAAGTCCCTATAATTAGAAGGCCCTTCACCATACGGCGGCGGTCTATAAGGATCTCTATAATTAGGCGGTGGCAAACGATCCCGCTCAATTGGACCAGATGGGCCAAATGGTGGTTTTTCGAAAGGCGATGGCTCAAACCCGGGAACTGGTGGTTCGACACCAGGAGGAATTTCTTCAAATGGAGGAGCATCGTAGCGACCACGATATCCCGGTTGTTCAGATTGCACAGGTATGTTACCCACAGGAGGCATCTGTTTCACACCCATCGGTGGGTATCCAGGCGGTGGTGCACTGCTTCTAGGCCCATATCTGAAAATAAAAAGACATTTGACTTTCTTATTAATATGAAAAATCCAATTATTTGGGAGAAAAGTTTTGAACTCATTTGTCAGGTGGAACATGAAGCCGCATTTATGGGTCGGGAAATACGAATATCTATGAACACCCCTTGTAATATGTACTGGACGTCAAACTTTTATATTTTGAAATAAAAACATAATTTGAGTTCCGATATCTATTTGAGCCAAATATGTTTTTTTTAGGACCTTTACTTCTACAGCAGGTAGGGCATCCAATTTTTGTTGGTTTGTTCCCACTAGTTCTACTAAACAGTTCTAGGTAAAACTAATGGGAAAACATTTTTCTTTTCAGAAGATTTCTTCTATGATTTTGTAACACTTGATAGCGTAGGACCGTTATCAAGTGTAACAAAATCATAGAACTAGTGGGAACAAAAATTCCCTTATCCAATCTATAATACTTCGTCATGATTTTTCCCGTCGGATAGTTTGTGACACTTTACTATCCTTGTTTTAAGATATTTGTTTGTGGGGTCAAACCATTTTCTAAAGCTGAGCTGACCTCTATATGCATTTTACCTTGCGAATTGAAGAAGACATCACCATCTTGCCCCTAGCCTTTCCCCAACACGTGGGATTAGCTTCCAGTATAACCGGATGCAGCTGAATGCCACTATTTTAAATGGGGCAATTGAAGAAGTTACAAAATATATTTTTATTAGACCTTCTCAAACATTTAAATAGACTTTGACTGTTGTGATATCCCAGCTATAATAATCTCGTTATAGTGTTAATTAAGATAATTGCTTATGAGCCTTGTTAAATATTAAGTGGGCATAAATAATCTTTCCAAAATCTTTATTAACTAAGTATCTATATATTTTAATACAAGATTAGTTTGTATAACTCAGATTGAAAATTGCCGCACGAATCGTACCGGCATTAAGTGTAACAGTATTATGAACACATATACAGGGTGTAAACGAACCCTTCACGAAGCCGTCAACCAAGCATTCCGTACATCAAACTAAGTAACTCTACGCAAAAATTATTGCTGTGAAACGACTTTTTTTTTGGGGTGAAACATCCCGTTTTACGGTAAAACTCAAACATTATCATGTAACGCACTTAAACATTGTGCTGGTGGATGCATTGAATAGTACGGGGGTCGAGGAGGTCTTTGATTTGATTTGATTTTTTAAAGTAAAGTTATGACATTAAAAACTCGTATTTAAAAAAAAAACTTGTGAAAAAGATGGAACTTTGACCCCAATATCTCCGTAAACAGAAGTTTCCCAGGTATGGTCTAGAACGAAAAAAATGATCGCAATGACGGACAGAACACATACCTGTCGGCTTCGTTAAGGGACTATTTACACTTTTAATAACGAATAAGTCGTATTTATACCTTAATTATACTTTCTGAAGCACACAAATACTGATCAATGAACAACTAAGTCAAGACCCACATATAACAAAATTACGAACTGATAATGAGGAGAACACTACATTTCTTAGTTTGGTAAACTGCTAAATTTACCTGGAACATAAAGTAAAAATAAGGGAAGTCAATGTATCAGATATTTTAAGTTGTGAATAAAGTGTTATAGTCACAATAATACCAATACACCTGCGCCTAATTTCAATAACTTACCCTATTCGCTTTACATTTGTTAGGATGGGTGCGGTTAATGTGATGGCCTATCTTTACAATTTTTAGTCCCAATTTGAACAAATACTTCAATGCTATAAGGATCATATAAAAATCATAATAATATTACTTTATAGCGAAAAACTTTTGTCATGCAGTTTTAATTAAATGGTGAAATCCCTGCAACAACAAAAGTACAACAGAAAGTTAAATTAAGGCAGGAGATGTTTTATGTGCTATGTACTAACAGAATAACTGTGAATATTTTCAACTTTAACATTAACAATTATATTAATATACTCAGATGCCTTGTTTGTTTTTTTTTTGCCTTGCGCGCATTGTCAATAAAAACTGGGGGTCTACCATTGGTTTTACTTCAGTGTGGGCTAGATATGAAGCTACACGTCCTGTACGGCTCCATCTCTTTCCCGCAGTTTGTTAATACCTATTGAAAATAGCAATGACAGAAAACAGGTAACATTGCTAAGTGAAAGACAAATCTGGGGACTCAGCTGTAATTTCCTGTAAGAAATCAGTATTAATACACGTAAAATTCCTTTTCATATTGAGAATTAGTTTACCCGCAGTCTGTTGTAAGCGTTGTAGCATCCATCCCTGGCATGTAGACGAATTCTTTCAGCATCTTGGAGTGACAAGTCATCTTCTTCGCTAGAAAAGTATATCAGATGAAGATGCCTTAAAATAGCAAAGTGACAATTTAATAGTTTTGAACCATTTGAATTATATGGATTATTGTTACATTATATTTCTATTATATTAAAACAAAGGCTTAAAAATATTATACTTTTACTTTGTAACATATTTATTATTTTACTTGTTGACATTTTCAAAACAATCTGGCACTTACTACTTATTATCAAAAGCAGTGGACATGTTTATTATAATCATCAATACTATCATTATTTTTTACTAGTATTAATACTAACATATGGGTAAACAAAGTTAAAGGGGTTGGAATACTTTTGTGTGGCCTGTCTAACTGCCCGCCATTTAATGTTATGTTCATAATTAAATTTTCTCTCGTACAATAATTGTTTGAGATGCGAGCTACTGATATAAACAGACAATAACCGTGGCCAGAAGCCATCAGTTTGGCCAACAAAGCCAATGAATAAATGATAACTTTGATAGGTTATGTCTAAAAGGCTTTTCAAAGATTTTGAGTTGTACATTATTTGTATTGATCCTAGCTATTAGTGGCTACAATTTCGAAAAAAATAAAACAGCGGACAAGTAGCCATGCCAAAATATCGAAACGCCTTTCAAAACGATCGGTTCAGGCGTCACAAGGTAACATACAGGCTTATTTTATAATATTAGCCCGATTGACATTATTCCCAACTCCTATTGTCTTACTGGCAAGTAGTATATTAGAAGTACATTTTTATTTATTTTATTTCACTATTTATGTAGGTACACATAGAAATGCATGAAGAAAACAAAGTACAATATATAATGCCAATTTGTAAAAAAAACCTGTTCCAGAAGATGGGAAAATTAACTCTCCCCAAACAGTCATTTTAAGAACCATTCTGCCAGTTGCAGGTTTTAAGACTTTAAGAACTGTGCGTCGTCAGGTTACGGCAAAGATGACAGTATAGAGCCGTACAGTGTATCAATAGAGTTCCAAGTTTTTACAAAAATTTAAACGTAAAATAATGAGAACAAATAATTATATTTTACTCTTTTTATAATAAACAATTATACATATTTACAAAAATAAACTGTTACATTTTCTCGCTTAATCGAGTTTAACAATTGTTATTTCTTTACAAATCTGTAACCAAATAAACTTTAAAATATTTGTACATTTAGTTGTCGCCATTACTAAATCTATGGAGAGTATACACTTTACAGCCAAGTTTACAACTAGTGGCCCCAGCAGTACAAACTATAAGCGAAGATTGCCGGTCAATTAAAGGCTGGAGCAGACCGAATGCGTGTGCGTGGCATGTTCGGTCGACCAAGCTATTTGGTTTACATTGCACAATGTAATTTGCATGTTAAAATGTAAACCAAATAGTCGTAGTAGTAACCACTTTTCAACCATATTACTCAGGGCATAAGGGTGAAAAGTGCTCGACTGTCAGGGAACTCGGTGGTACGTGCATGCACCGGTCGTAATGTATGAAACTCTTTGGAATATGGCAAACCGCTGCATGGCGAGCGCGTGGCAACTGTTCTGACATCTTCCATAGAGTTGGTAATGTTTGCAACTCTAAGGTTCCGTACGAACGTACAGGTGGCTTGCTTAGTGCCTAGCTTGAGCCTAGTTAGTAGTAAAACATCATCTTCCTGCCCTTGTCCCATGTTACTTGGGATCGGCGCAACACGTTTTCTTCTTCCATTCTCCCGTCGAGCGCCACGCAATCATTTACACCTTTTTCATTCATATTACTCCTCACAATCCATCCATCGTTTCTTTGGTTTTTCCTCTCCCTCTCCATCTATCAGCATTTATATTCGTCACTCTTTTAGTCACATACGATTCGTCCCTCCTCATCACATGTCCATACCAATACAGTCGATTCCCTTTCGACTTTTCCGTAACTGGCGCAACTTTCATACTTCGTCTAATATACTCATTCCTTAATTTATCCATTCTTGTCACACCACACATCCACCTCAGCATTCTCATATCCGCTACATGCAATCTTTTTTTCATTTATCTTCTTCACAGCCCATCATTCTGATCCATACAGTACAACAGGTCTAATCACGGACTTGTATATTTTCCCCTTTAACTTGAGGGGCATCCGTGGGTCGCAAGTTGTTCCAGTGACCTGTCGCCATTTCATCCATCCTGAGTTGATCCGGTGCTTTAAGTCTCGGTCTACTTCACCATCCCCTTGAACAAGCGACCCGAGGTACCGGAAATCGGAACAGCAGGGCTATTACGTATCTTTCTGATATTCATTGACTATCAAGCTTCGGTTGTACACCGAACTTTGATGACAACCGCGAATGTCATAATATTGGTATTACGTATCACACTGAGTGGATATCACTTTACGGTCACTAACAGGGTCATACGTATTACGAAACTAACCTTTTGACAGTTAATTGATGGACACTCGAGCCCAGTTACTATCATTTCGAGCTGTCAACAGAGATACGTAATAGCCCTACTGATCGGTATGGGCGTTCCGGCAAGAGTTATGGGCATAGGACTGGAGACCGCCGAAATCACAGAATAAGTATTCTGTTTTGGTCCTACTTAATTTCAGGCCAACATTCTCCAGTTTCCGCAACAGAGGCTCTCTCGGCAACCAAAACAATGTCGTCGGCAAACAGCATACACCAGGGAGCCTCTTCCTGGATATCCGACGTAAGTGCGTCCATTTTCATACGTAAGTGCGTAAATCCTAGTAGTGAAACGAACGCTCTAAAATATTTGCATCCGGCCAACTAGAAGTTAAGTCACTAAGCGCTAGGCAACCCACCTGTTAGTACATACGTAACCTTAGAATTTCAAACATTACAAACTCCACGCTACTTCGATACAAGCTTTGCGACTAGCGAAGGCGCCGAGCGCCCAGTGTAGTCAGTTGCGAAGATTATAGAACGTTCATTTCACTTCTGTAACTCGGCAATCAGCCGGTCTGATAAAAACACACACAGTTTCATAATTACAACCGGTGCGCACGCATCGGACACGCGCATGCATCCTATCTGCTCCGGCCTAAAAGCGTGACATTCATCTCCTCATGAACGTTCTGTTTACGTAGTTCAGATGGCGCCAGTTACCAAACTTGATTCGCGTATACTGTCCCTACTAGTGTAAATGATTATGAAACATCATGTCATTTTTATTTTGTTTACAATTATTGAACATCATTTAAAAAGGCCAGTAATCGTAATATGCACAATCTACAGTACTTTTATTTTGCGGGTTTGACGTGTTTTTAATCAAATCCATTTACATGATATGTATAGTAACAGTAATTCCTATTCCGTTGTATGTTCTACATAAATAATTCCGGACATATACTTAAACCCAGCTTCCTCTACAATCTTTCAGTCGGGATTGCCAACTACCGAAATATATCATGGCGATAAATAGAGTGCGTCATGGTTCTTTTTGAACTCGTCGGAACTAACCCATCTTGTTTATTCAATACATCCGCTATCATGTTTTTTCAATACAATTTCTACAGACAGTTTCACATATATTTACCTACTGACAATGCTTCAAGCACCAAAAGAATCATGGCACACTCGACATACGATGCCAGCCTACAGCACCATAAATCATGATATTACAGATGTAACTTTTAAGGTGAAACCGTCAGGCTAGCCCGCGAAATTCAAATTTCTGGTCTGCAAATTGCAAAAACGTAAGATAATTTGAATTTCGCGGGCTACCCTGGAGCGTCCACCTTAAGAACAATTATTTTAGCACATAACATTGTATTCACAGAAGTAAACAAAATTAAATCAATATTTTATACAAAGTGGTTAGAATATTTTAGCCAGCTTAGCTTTCCGCCATCTTTATATTTCATATCGCCTAATATCAAAATAATATACAAACAAGTGTTGCATGACAAAAAATCTTATAAGGGCGTTCGCTAAAACTCCCGGGTGTGCGGGTGCACACGCGTCCGGGCTTCCACTATCTACCCTATTATTAAAAAGAGAGTGCGATTTTTGTGAGTTTATGTGTATGTCATTATTCCGGTTGGTCGTAGATAGGCATCATGTGTATAAAATAATGTAGCTACAGCTATGAAAATATTCGTCATCGACGGAAAAATCTTGAGAGCTTCCATGGTGTGCGCTGCGTGAATAGTTAAAGTTACAAGAAGAGAGCGATTCTCGCAGTCATTGCGCGGTCATTCGCGAGAAGATCGATTTCGCTAATTCTTTTTTTGTTGTGTTTGTTATTGTCAGGGGAAGGTTCTTAGGTAGGTAGGTAAGTAAGGTAGGTAGGTAAGTACGGTAGGGTAGGGTAGGGTAGGGTAGGGTAGGGTAGGTAGGGTAGGATAGGTAGGGTAGGTTGGGTAGGTTTAGTAGTTTTGGTAGGTTTGGTAGGTTGGGTAGGTTGGGTAGAGTAGGTTGGGTAGGTAGGGTAGGCAGGGTATCTGATTTTGTGTCATACAATTCTTATTTGTATTGATATCAATACAAGTTTAACGCGTGGCTATTTTCAAAATAAATTTAAATGGCGGAAGTTAGGCAGGTCGGGCTTCATACAAAAATATTCAAATAACCCAACAATTAACCCGATTGATCTCATGAGCTTCTCAATCGTGAATCAGTAATGCAATTATAATACTAAATTAACATAAATAAATTAACAAAATAATACAATTTAAATATTACAGTTTTTCACCAACATACAAATATGCCTTAAAATATTGAAACTAACAATTATAAAAATCTTACAACAAGAAATAAAAAGACAATAGTATAGTCGGCATATTTTATTTTTATGTATCACAGTTATTCAGTCTGTAATTTTTTATTAAATATAACAAACAAAGACAAGCCCAAGCAATGTACACAATGTAAGCAAAGTACAAATTACTTCAAAAGTAATTCGATTATAAATACAATTACGTCATTGTGGTTGAATTAGGTACTTTTTTCAATATATTTTATACTAAACAATATACAATTCAATACATAATCAGTCTGTATTTGAAGAAAGGAAACTTTGGTTTAAATAACACAGACCACTTTTATTTGGAACATCTTGTCTGAAAGTGTAATCGATTTAGGTAACTAAGTGTTCCAATACAGCACACGATAAGTCTTAAAAGGACCTGATGATAGTGATGTATTCTTTTTCAAGAATATGCTTCATATTTTCGTTATCTCAAAAAACGTAAGAAAATTTCAATTTCACGGGCTAACCTGGCGCTTCCACCTTAACTTTTTAAAAATCGAACAATGGCGTCAGGGTTACCAACTTCCAAAAATATTGACCCCTAAAATTAAAGTCTTAGATACCCCTAAAACGCCACAGTAACATGGAAATCTCGCTAGCCTCGAAGACCAAATGACCTAATTTAATGACAAAAATATTTTGGCACGCTAAGAAGGTGAAGTAAGAGATGTCTGAAATGTATTGCAAACTGTTGCGGAAAAGTTTTATATTTTGTCCGACACATTTTTTTCATAGCAGTAATTTTAATTCCGTAATATACGAACGAAAAAAACGATGTCCCAAAATAAAGTCGGTGGGTTTTTGAGAGATTGATTTTAAAATTATTAATTATTAAGGTTTAAGGTTTAAAAATGAAAGGAGAATTTTTTTTCAAAAAGTTTCTTTTTATTTATGGTATAATTTGCAATTCCATGATAAATAACTGTATAGATTTGATCTGTTCAAACTAATATTATGTATAAAACGATGGCCCAGTGACCTAAAAAAAGGACAAGCTATTTCATTTTTTTTTTTTTGCGTGAAATAGTTTAGGTATAGGATATACCCCTTAAAAGAATTTAGCCAAAAGCATTACATTTAAACACTTTTGTATTTCACCAAATTACACACACCTATTTTAAGTACGTTGGGTCGTATTGTATATCGACCTAAATTTAGGCTGGGCCTTACGAGGCTAGAATACGTAAGTAATTGTTTTGTGTTATCACCATAACATGATCCATCCTTAGAAACTACGCTCCATCCGATTTATTTGTAGTGAACACAAGCCTATTAGCACTCGTCTTCCTTCCCTTGTTAGCAATATGCCATTATATTTATTTGCTTGTTTAGTGTTTTGAATGCCTAAAATCGCTTAGAGTGCGCCCACAGTACGAGCCTAGCGACTAGGCCTAACGCGGGCGCAAAATATCAAACGTATGAAACCGCCGTTTACGCCCATAGTGTAGTGACTAAGGCGGGCCATAAACGAGTTAGCGCGCGTAGTTTTTAAACATTCCTATCCGCGCGTTATTTCCACACTAAGGGCCTAGAGCTAGACAGCAATTCGATCTTCTCGCTCGGCGTAAGCGCGTCTTCATATTTTTTATTTTTTAAATTATATGGCGATTAAGTGTTTATTTCTTTGTTTTTATTTATTTCTCCATTCTACAATTTTCTAGGGTACAACCTCTATTCTACATACGTAAAAAAAAACACCATTTATGTGTATGTAGGTACGCGTTCAACTTCTAATTGAAGAATAATTGTTGAAAACTATAACCAGGAAGAGATCTTGCAACAACGAAGTTGATCACTCGTCAACTTAGAAAACGAAAAAGGATTAAATTAATAAAATGAACGTAAAAAATAAACTTTTCAAAAACAAGTTTTATTAAAATGCATTAAAAATAAGAAAATAAACATTGCCAGTTACGGAACACGAAAAAGAATAGTTTTCTTAAAAGCTTGTCACGAATGTGCAGTAAAAAATAAAAAAGCTGTAAAGGTTTATTATTTATTTTTTATTACTTCGGTTTCAGACTAGTGTATTTTGGCGCGAATAATATGCTCGCTTTTGGAAGCACGTGCACGCACGTATACTCTCGCTTTTTGTTTCAGGCTTCTCTTAGAAGCTTTTAAACCTGTATAAACGTGAGCCGCGATAGACGCCTGCGCGCGCGCCCTCTCATCCCAGCGAACACAATATGATTTTTAGCAAGTGCAAAAGGCGGTGCGTGTCAGCGCGTAAGCCAATACCAGCTCATACGCACTTCAAAATACGCTAGTCTGAAACCGCTCCAACAACCATACGTGACAAGCTTTTAAGATAACTATTCTTTTTCGTTGTCTAAGGTTTATTTTCTTCTTTTTAGTGCATTTTATAAAAGTTTGTTTTTAATAAGATTTTTTTACATTATTTTCAAACTCGTTAGTTTACCACCGCCACACAACATTCCAGACATTGACCTGAACAACGAACGAATGCTGTGTCAGACACACTTGTCCGTTGTTCAAATATGATTGAGCTTTTTAAGAGGTTGTCTTTTTTAAACTTTCACGATCAGAACCCATTATAAAACATATGGAAACGGGTATTTATCGCGAATTTTACCTTTAATATAAGCCTGACGTTTCGACCGGATTGCACCAGCCGTGGTTCGCGATAAATACCCGTTTCCATGTTTTATAATTTTTAAGAGGTTATGAATGACCACTTGCTATATTATTCACATACATAGATAAACTGACACCTTTCTCCCGTAAGGAAAGGTAGAAATTAAAAACTCGAGCAACAGAACGCCATCTACTACGACCTTTGTAGCCGGAGAGCTAGCTACGGAAATACGGTTGGAATTTATAGAGCGACGAAATCCCTCTAGTCAGTGTGCTATACTATCATTATTCATTGATCCGGGAGCCTGGTAGCTGTTCAGAAGTGAGGGTAAGAGTGGTTGGACAACAAAGGGGTTGTTAAGGTTTGCAATTTATAGAGCTCTGGATTGTATTTAATTCGAATATAATATTGCCAGGCGTTTTCGTTGAGGGAAAAGTAGTGCCAGGTGACGTCAAATGTGCGTGAAAGTGCCGAATTGCAACCGAATTTCCGTAGCTAACTCTTAGACTATTACATACTTCTTTTTCACGCAATATTATTTTTTCGTATATTTTTACGTGTATAGAATACTTTAAAAACTAGTTTTCGTGAAATTCAAATAATAATTAGGTTCGTTGATAATGTACAAATTAAATAACGAAAACTAAAAATGATACGGCCACCTCCTAACCAAAGCGATTTGTTTGGCGAACCTGAAAGCATCTTTACGCCGTCGACCGAGGGCGCCTTCCGGTTAACTGCACATATGAGTGAAAATGACGCGACGAGCGCGTACTTGTGCGTCCGATAGCTTTGTTTAAACCACGGAGATTTTGTTCAGCAAACCTGATCGCATCGTAGCGCTAAAAAGGGCGCCTTTCAGTTTTCTGAACAAATGAGTGGCATGAATGCGATGATCACGTATTCGCGCAACTGATCAATTTGGTTAGGAATCGAGGAAAGCCACGTGTAAATTGGGGTACATTAAATAGAGAATTCGTACAACCAAAATTCGCTTCAACTTGCGTTGAAAACGTAAATGTGTTTTATTTGGACAATTCCAATATTATAAGGATTATTTTTACAATTCGTAAAACTAGAAAAGTGAGATGAGTCATCCGTACGTCAGTAATACTTGAACCATGAAAACCGCCATACCAGATACAAAATAAAGGCGGTGCCGTACGGTTGACTGTACAGTCTGTGCCACGAAAGATGAAACCTGTCACACCACTTGAAACGAGTGAAACTTTGTGAAATCTTGATTATGCGTCGAGGTAAAACATTAAGAAGACAAAAGTAGGAAGATGGTTTACGACGTGGACATCTATATGTCAAAAGAAGTATTTACACAACACACAATTATCTCGTATACAAGTGGTGTGAAAGGTTTCATCTTTCGTGGCACGAGTTGTACATACCAAATATCCCTACATCATCTTATTTTCACATATCCAGTAGCTTCATCAAGTCAGTGTCGGGTACACACTGCTCCACAAACAGACCATTTCAAGCAGGTTTGACTTCGACTTTGTATACTTTAATAACCAATTAATGAGTACTTCAAGATAAAATTACACATATTCAAAAAGTTTCAAGTATAATGCTTGAAATCGTGTTTTACAATAAAATTAATCTTACATTAACCACTAAAACCTTAAATTACTTTATCACAGCTTCGGAGTTTAAATGACGTCATAGATACTCGTCCGTGTTAACAACTTTTGTTGTTAACTTTTGCATAATAATACTTACCACAATGCTGACAAACCTTTACATCTCACCAACATATTTGCAGTTAGGAACTTATTTTATTTGCTTAATGAAAATGTCATACATTAAACAAGTAATAACATTTCAACAGCTTACGTTAATACAATTTAAAATACGTAGTGCAACATCTGGTACTGACCAAGTTCGTTCACCGAAACGCGAACACAGGTTCAATCCGCTCAGCAATTTCATAACGTCAACGAACAAACGCATTCTCTTAGGTGTCGTAAAAGGGCGCATGAAGACACTATTTAGACTGTTACAATCGTACCTGGCTCCGTAGGGCGGCTCAACAGTACGTCGGGGCGGGGACAACAGTTCGTCGTAAACACCAGCATATCTGAAAACAAAAATCTTGAATGATCGAAATGTCTCTCTTTTCGCTAAAACGTCATACGACATAGGCTGAACCTCCACTTCACCATCTTTTTTTTTAAAAAAAAAAAAAACAATTTTATTCTGTCAGTCTCAGTCGTCATTTAAATCAATCACTAAGTGGTCAAGGTAACACTCCATTAATTAGTGGTACACCATAAAGGCATACCAATAATGTATACAGGGTGTCCGGCATTCCGTTCGTTCCATTCAGAAAAAAATACGAAAAAAAACTATCTTATTAAAAAATTACATCCGCAGATGTAGGGCCTGCATAAGATTTTTTTTGCTTCAGTAATTTTTCTCCTTGTCTACATTAATAGCAAGAATTCACTATTTAAGGCAGATACAATTATGAATTGTACTATTATCAAATCTACTTGAAAACGACATTATTTTGAAATTATTGGTCACTCATGTAATGCAAACATTTTTTTTTACCCAAGATGTTTAAACTTTGTTTAAAAATTAATTCATACTAATTTTCCAAAATAAATAAACTACCTTACAGGTACTACTTATGATAGTTTTTTTTTTCGTATTATTTTCTAAATGGCCTTACGTTCTACTATAAGCCATTTCAAGGTTATCTATTAATCACCGGACACCCTGTATTAATGTTGTGTGTTGTTGTGAATTCATGAATAAGTTTAATTTTGTTATGAATAGGTCACATCACTAGTGGTGTCACACCACTTGTCTATAAGCGGGCGCCAAGATGGCGGCCTAACCTTGATCTGTCCACGAAGTAGACACAATAGTTAAACAATGGTGTCTCAAACAAATCTGTCCTTGATTTATTAATAAAACCAAGAATATTTCTTTCTTGTATTAATTTACAAAATACACCGACTAAAACATGAGTGTTGCTATTGAAATTGTGTGCCCAATAATGAGTCTTATGTTACTTGATCATGAATAAATAATAATACCGGAGAAACTGCCCTAGGCTTTTTAGTACCTATTCTTAACACCACAAGCTCACTCTTCCACACATTATACTAAAAACCATGAAACATAGTGTTTCTACATATACAATCGAGGAACTCGGCAGCACCATATCATCTGCATAACTTATACATACTATTTACAATCCTGCCATGAATAGAGCATCCGATACCAGTGCTTCTGAGCTCCTCGATCAACTGATTGACGTATGTGAAGAGCACCGGGGAAGTCTAACCTCCCTGACTCACCCCACACTCCAGCCCATATGTCCCAGACAAAGTACCCGACCATCTGACTTGGTTGATTTGGTGATCATACCAGTAGTCTAAAGCTTAATGAGCTCATTAGTAAGACTTTGCTCGTAGAATTTCGACCATAAGATATTATAATTAATTAGGTCAAATGCTTTGGAGAGGTCCAAAACAACAGCAAACACAGGTGTGTTTTCTATCAGTATAGTACCTTATCGTGTGCTTGAGTGCCAGAATAGCAGGTTATGTGGACAGCCCAGCTCTAAAACCGAATTGAGCATCAGTCATTATCATCGTAGATGGAGTTGTCCAGTTACTCTTCGCTCAAGCACTCCGTCAAGAACCTTTGCTTTTACAGTGGCCATTTCTCTATATCATTGTCTGAGACATCACCGGTCTCGTTCGTGATTATGGCCATAACCATCGTCTTCATCAGTTTAGTCGGTAGGTTTAGTGCCTCACCGCCTCAGCCTATTTATAGAGCTAGACTCACCGATGAGGAGACATATTGCGCGACGGCGGCGGCTCGCGCATGGGCGGGCGCAGCGGGTCGCGCGGCGGGGAGCGCGGCGGGGAGCGCGGCGGGGAGCGCAGCGGGGAGCGCAGCGGCGAGCGCGGCGGGGAGCGCGGCGGCGAGCGCAGCGGCGAGCGGTAGCGCAGCGGCGAGCGGTGCCGGCGCCGCGGCGAAGGCGATCTGATACAGCACAAACATTCACTCAGGTGTAAGAGTGCCGCTGTTAGCGGAGAAGTGTTTATAGGGCCACACATAGCCTAATACGTAAGGGATGAAGAAACACCTGCGGACCGTAAAAATCAGATGGTCAAGGGAGTTATGTCGGCAGCGCCCCATGTTTCGGCCAGTCTTATAAACGTTGGTAGGGCCATGGGAAGATTAACTGGAGGAAGTCCTTTCAGGTATTTTGCATCCCAATCACAATCAGTGTCGTGACAATAAGGTCGCTATTGGGTAGCTGCTGTCAGAGGGGACTATATACACTAACGTTATACACAACACCAAAGAAATGTAAAAGCTGAACAAAAATTCATTCAATATTAAACGACAATAAATGATCTGGTAAGTTCTATGCGAAGGTGGCGCTCCATTTTGTCAAGTTCCTGTTTATTAACTTTTACTGTTAGATAAATTTTTGATTCGGGATTTCCCGATGAATCAAAGATTGGTTTAGGGGTGGGTCTGGGTACTGACCTAGTCAGCGACAATGTCCTTTCGCGAGTTCGTCGCCGGCGGGGCGACCAAGGCGACCTGCGCAGCCGCCCACGTGATAAGGAACGAGATCTGCAATTTAAAAATTTGAATATCATAAGACTACATTAAGACAATAGGCTATTCAAGTCAAAATTCTGTTTCTGTTTTCTAAGTGTAGAAACTCAGTGGGAGCGGCGCGGGCGGCGGGAGCGGATGCGGGTGTCGTTAACACTGCGGATACGTCGCTGTAACTATGTTCACACGCAGAAGAAGTGTCAGCGACACCCACTTGCGGATTCCGCCGCTCGCGCCGCTCCCGCTGTGTTTGAACACTAAAGGTGTGAGAGGAAAGGTAAATATAAAAGCTACATTAATCACATGAACATGCAGACCTAAAGTGCAGCACTACAGGAAAAATCAATTCAGATCCACTATTAGAGTTGCGCATAACATAAAAGGAGAACACATTATACATTTTTGATACAGTCGAGTGCAATTAGACGATAAGGTGGAACGAAGTTTATAGTGGTCGGATTTTCATGGGACTTTTTTGTTGAGTTCCTAGAAGAGTGGAGAAATTTACCTTTGGAATATTTTTTTTTAATTCACGAATAACTTCTAATTCGTCGAATTCTTATTGTAGCGTA
Organism: Xestia rhomboidea; assembly: GCA_963853795.1. Classification (NCBI taxonomy): domain Eukaryota; kingdom Metazoa; phylum Arthropoda; class Insecta; order Lepidoptera; family Noctuidae; genus Xestia; species Xestia rhomboidea. The sequence goes on along the minus strand of OY970763.1, from coordinate 10,444,695 downwards.
ATAGTGTGACCTACGTGCATCAATTAAACGCTAATTTGTTCTGTTTCTTTTTTCATTGTTGTCGATGTAATGCATATTTCAAGTACTTTTTAGAAAATTTCCTGTTTTCTGCAATTATTTTTAAAATTTCGAATTTTAAGACGAAGATTTCTTTTGAAATTGGAACCTAATACTTTTTCACCGATAATTGGATGTAGAAATATGCATGAAAACCATGTTTACGAGTGAAGTGACTAAAATTTATTCACAATTATCAGGACATCGTTTATATATAAGTTAAAGAAGGCCATTCACATCGACAACAATGAACAAAGAAACAGTTCAAATTAGCATTTAATGGATGCTCGCAGGTCACACTATTACACTACAATATGAATTCGTCGAATTTGAAGTTAATCTTAATAAAAAAATATATATTCCAAAGAAAATTAAAAAAAAAGTCGCGAGTGGCGAAACTTTATTTTTATAACTCTTCTCCACTCCTCTAGGAACTCAATAAAAAAGTTCCATGAAAATTTGACCACTATAAACTTCGTTCCACCTTTTGAGTTTTTTTTGTATAATTGCACTCGGTTAACACATTCTGTATGTATATTTGTTTGAAAAGTCAATAAAATCGCGTGGGGACTACGCGATTTCTATTGACTTTGTAGTGTTTTTTGAAGTCTGTTATTTTTTTTGCCAACATTTTTTTTTTCAGTCTTTTTAGTTGTGGTATGATGGTATCTCATACAATTTTTTGTTGAGTAAACATTTTCCAATATTACTAAAATTTATTAGCAGATCATCCCTACAGAGAGAAAAAAATGTATTATTGAAGATAACTCATTAACTACCCAAGCAATTGTGAATACTACATATTTATATGCGAACACGTACTACACGTACACTGTTGGACGTAAGGCCGCGCTGTTGGCTTATCATGGATATGTCTCATCTGTGCTAAGATACGGCTTAATTATATGGGGTAATTCCACTGACAGCAACAAGGCATTTATTGTGCAAAAAAAATGTTTACGAGCTGTGTTTGGTGCAGACCCATTAGATTCGTGCAGACCGATTTTTAAAAAACATAAATTATTAACATTAGCTTGCTCATACATACTGGAAATGGGAGTATTTGTAAAAAAAACATCCTCACCTATTCAGTAAAGCCGATAGCCTCAATGTTTATAAGGTGGGCAAAATGTCAAGGGATCCAACAAAATTAGCAAAGCCAAGATGTAGAACAGCGTACTGCCATAAAAACACGAGTAGAATGGCAATACAGATATTTAATAATATACCAAAGGAGATTAGAGAACTGCGAACCAGCTTATTTCAAAAGCATCTCAGAGCATGGCTTATAGAAAAATGTTTTTATAGTATTAAGGAATTTATGAATTCCAGGTCAAAGGGCAAAATTGCATGACATGTAAACTAGATTTGACATTTTATTTTAAGCAATTGACATATTTTATAATTGAATTTCTTAATTTATCATTTGTAAGTTGATTTTTAGAAAATTTATAATTTAATTATTTTCATTTGACATTTGTAATTTGATAGTTTTGACAATTCTTGATTTATGTAGATTGTATAGGTACTTAGTATTATTATTTGACATTGTAAATTAATTATTTTGCTAAATTAGAGTCATTGTTATTGTCACAAAATTTGCATGCCGAATTTACATAGTTGGCGGAATATGAAGAACTAAAGAAGAAGTGTAAAATCTGTAAAATACCATATTTCAGGCAAATAAATGAATCTGAATCACCGCGCGAGATTCTTCTACCAAATGAAATACAATCACGTAAATCGGAACATTAAAAAAAACAGCCGAATGGGAGCTAGCGCTTTTGAGCTCACCATATGACGCAACTGTCGAGTAAGGTCCTGTCAATAATTCTATTTTATACTTTAAAGTACCAATAACTTCATAAAAAGTTTCTTTTATTACGGATAACAACATAGTGTAAACTTCATTTCAATTACAATATTCTCCCTAAAATTTGCAAGCATGAAACATTTAAAAATCATTCTACCTCCAAATACTAACAAATAAGATATTAAAAGTTGCTACTTAAAATCTTCAAGTCATAATAAATCAGAAATGGCTCAATCTAGACCACAATCGTGAGTATTAGTAAAAATACGTGATAAAAAAGCACGCAACGCGCGAACACTGTATGACATCTGACATTTCGGAAGACTCTACTCTACGCGAACGCCTCTAGCGGCGAATTCATGCGCGATAGCCCCCATTGAGAACATCCACCTTTTTTGGAAATCAGCTAGAGAAAATGGAATTGCTCAAAACTTGTGCTCGCTCTCTTTGTTTTTTTTTTTCAATTTGGCCAAAATGCCACTGAACATAGACCACATGGTATGGCGCCTTTGGCTAACATCATATCAATACACATTATAAAATGCGAAAATAAAACAATTGATGACAAATTAAAATCATTTACAGCCAACCTACCTAAACAGCTTGCGAGATAGTTTATTATTATTGCGTATTGAAAGTTTTGTGATCGTTTAGACTGTGGGAAAAATAACAGGTGACTACGAAGACTGCATAACAACAAATGCATACAAAATAATCAAGCACATGCATACAAATATAAAGCGACGATAAACAAATATAAACCAATTTTTTTATTCAAGTAGAACATGCAAAATTGATGACTATCAACGAACCTAGAGTACCGGAGACGGCTGGACCCTCGACTACGGGGTCGAAGGCGCGGCGAGCGCGGTGATCGTGGCGAGCGGGGCGAACGTGGCAGGCGTGGCGAGCGGGGCGAACGTGGCAGGCGGGGCGAGCGAGACGAGCGGGGCGGGCGCGGCGAGCGGGACGCATGCGGCGGGCGGGGCGAGCGGGACGCACGAGGCGGACGGGGCGAGCGGGACGCCCGCGGCGGTCGGGGCGAGCGCGGGGAGCGGGGCGAACGCGGCGTGCGCGAGCGCGTGCTGCGCGAGCCGGACTGCGCTCGTCTGCGTTCCTCCTCTCGCCGCTTTGCCCGCATCTCTTTCTCGCGAATCATTCGGTTGAAAGCCTCGAGAGGATCCTCGCCGTGCCTACGACAACATAGCAACGGTCCTTAGCCGAACAATTTAGCCCAAACTGGTCTACGAGCGAGTTTTATCCATCGAGGGAGACGACCGTCAATTTTCATTAACAAGTAAATCAAAATTGAAAGGGCAATATTAAAGCTATACACATTTCCAAAATATCGTTAAATTATCCATACCTATAACTAAAATAATTAACATTTACCCCAGGTGATGATCATTATGAGACTGAAGAAGTCCATGGCTAAGCCTTTCCATTTATTTATTTTTGGAGGCTTTGGTGGACTTCATGAATTGAAACAAAGTAGAAAACCAGGATATACATTACATTAGAATTAGAAACCAATGTAAAAATAACAAATCACGACTGTAGTCTCCGATTCGATGTTAAAACCGCGAGAGCATAGTAATAGTTTATTTGAATACTTTACCCGTTAGTGGGCGAGTCTTTTATGCCAGGCGGAGGAGGCTGGTAAGGTTCCGGAGGAAAACGATCGTTGAACGGCCGCGGCCCCGCGGGTCCCAAAGCTCTGCTGAATGGTGAACTGGTAGAATACATGATATAACGATTAATATTATATTCCTTATAAGCATATATCGTATGACATAAAATTGTAAGACCCTTTAGTCAGTTTTCTATCCAAATGACACGCAGTGGAGGAGTGATAAAAAATAATTTGATAAGATAAATTGGATTATCTTTACTACCTATGTACTAAACATAACTTACTTATAACGCCGCGACGGCGGTGGGCCGGGCATGAATGGTGGGGGCCCACGATGAAACACTACCTGCAATAATAAAATTTGTTCGATATTTTACATACATTTCACCATAGAGCTTGGATGCTGATACTTTTAACGTACAGTTGGTGATCGAAATAATATGACCGTCAGGCCATATTACTGATCAGGCGGGAGGAAACGCCTGGGTGTTTCCACAGCGAGGACCGACCGGAGGACACGGTGGAGCACATAGTGTAGGTTTGCACCGCTTGGGCGGAGCATCGCCGTGTCCCCGTAGCGGCAATCGGTGGCGGCGACCTCTCGCGTGCGACCATCCATGGTCCGGGGCGAGACAGAATATGAAGCCGTCACCTCCTTCTGCGAAGTAATCACGCTAGCGAAGGAAGTGACGGAACGTGAGAGAGAGGGAAATTTTACGTCCCCGCCGCTGCGGGAGACGCACCGGGCGTCGGGGGCCACCGTAGGCGCGGGCCTGTGGACGGGGAGCTATGGGCTAGCTCGCCGTCCGTCCGTCTTATGACGACAGGCCGTGTCGACGGCGCGTTCTTGTTCCACGCGCACCTCAAAGAGATTTCAGCAAAAAGGAAGGGGTCCGCAAGGGCCGATGCCTGCCGGGGCTGCGGGACTGTTCGAAAGAGATACCGTGGCCCTGGAATACAAAGGGCTAAGAAGGAACATGGATGGGTTTTAGTCAGTAAAGTCTGACACTCCCTTCCACTCCGCCCAGAGCGGGAGGCATTATTTGATGATTTCCCATCCGAAAAAAAGGCCATATTACTGAATTTGGAACTTAACATGGTTGAAATTATGTGTCATTTAGGGAGGGGTCAAAGATGACTCCTTGATCCAAATAAAATTATCGTAATGACAAGCAAGATTAATCATATTTCTGTTGTCATTAAGGTCGAAAGGCTTATGAGTATTAAGCGACAGAGCTACTAAAACTTGCAAGAATACATACTAAGTTCACCGTGTGTGACTGACAATCAAATTAGTCTATGCGTAACAGCATACTAATACTTGTGAGCCGGCACCCACAAGCATTCGAGTTGCTGCCAGTTAAGATGTCAATAGCGGTCATTGCCCTTTTCCTATCCTATATAACTATTCGAACCAAAACAAATGAACCATAAATAAATAAATAAATATAAATATCGCTGGACATTAACACACAGCGCCATCTAGTGCCACACTAAGCAACGAAGCTTGTGTCGTGGACACCAGATAGTTGATATACTACATAGATACTTTTTGTTTGTAAATACATACTTATTATACATATAAACATCCATGACTCGGAAACAAATGTCCATGCTCATCACACAAACATTTGCTCCAACCGGGATTCGAACCCGGGACCCTAAGAACGTAAGGCAGCCTTACTACCGCTGCGCCATTCGGGTCGTCAAATGCCATGTATCGTTTTTCATTAGAAAAAATGTTGAAGATCATACATGACGATTCAAGGCTTGAACAGGCTTATTGGTAAAGTTAAGAACTTTAATATATAGAGGTGAGTTAATGACCGCTATTGACATCTTAACTGGCAGCAACTATACGAGTATTATCGCAGAAATATTGGAAATTCGTTTTTTCTTAAAGAGGGTCTAGGGGATGTTGCATTTCGAACGGAAAAGCAAGAAAACAACCTCAATAATATCATGGGCGAAGTGGTTGTTCACTAATACAAATTCCTGAACAGGATAACTAGATCGGAAACTGGTTGTGATCGTGAGAAAATAAAATTCTTTTGAAAATAAAGCCCTTTTTAAAACCAAATATGCTTGCGTTTGGCCGTAACTCGCCTGATGTGAAGCGAATAAATGAAATACCTGGGAGGACATGGGATCTCTTCTTTCATCAATAGTTGGTGTACTGGCTCTTTGCTCATCAATCCTTGGCATCTAAAAAAAAATAATTTCATAACCTCACTCACCATTTACTATCAAATTTTTGTGTGTCTGGCGTAGACAATTAAAAACTTACATTCAAAGGAATTGGTGGAGTGTCTAGTCCAGGAGGTTTTAAGCCGTGTGGTGGACCTGAAACAAACAAAGTTTTAATTAAAACACAGTTTTTGTGATAGTGTGACAATATTAGGTGCGACTAATTCTTATGACTACTCTCCCTAATAACCGAAGTCAGAAACATTAATTTTCGACATCATAAAATTAAACAAATTTTGCCAGCCCTCTTGCACCTAATAATGTAACAGCTTATTTAAATAAGTTTGATGTAGTTGAGACATTAACATGCACATAATTTTAGTTTCAAGCAACACCTACAAAATCACATAACCGAATCAGACAAACAGAATTCCTATGGTACTAGCAGAGTTAGTAAACACAACGAAGCAGCAGCTAAAACGATCCAACATGGGTTATTACTAGGGATTCTTTTTAGCGTTCAGTTTTAACTTCGGTGACAAACCGGCTATTTTTTTTTATATAGCTGCCATTCGTTACTTCGCTAAACCACGCGTAATCGAGATGTTTACCAAGTTTTATTAGCTACTTTTAAAAGGAAGCATCTGCAGGCATGATTTAGCGGAGTCAGTCGAGTTGGAAGCTGAACCACGCTGTCCAGGCTCCACTAAAGCATGCAGACATATGTGCGTCATGCGAGCTCGGCGTTATGTACCGTAGCGCGGGTGTCGATGGTGGCGGTCGATGTTGGGCGGCGGCACGGCGCGGCTCGCGGCCGGCAGCGTCAGCGTGATGTTGTCGTCGGCCGAGCCGTCCGACTCGTCGCCCGCCGCGCCGCTCCCGGCGCCGGACACCCCGCTCGCCCCGCTCACCCCGCTCGCCCCAACCCCACCTTCTTTAATACAGAAGCCAACGGAGCACTAAGACAGATGCCATCATCTTTGCGCTGTCGTAATACGACATAACACGAGTTTTTCATCATACATACATACAAACTTACACCTATTCCTTTGAGGGAAGGCTAAGGGCTACACTATCGGGCTACACTACCAGGCCACATGCCCGAAATCATATTCAAACATAATTTATAGCACAAAATTATCAATTACTTAATTAAAGCCTATTTTATGGACATAAAACACATTTGTCTGTGTTTTATTTCAATTTAAAGTTCTCCGCTTTAAAAATACACTTGTTACTTCTGATCATACAAACACGCCAGGCGCGAGTACTATGCACCTGACCTTTCATCACCAATAAGGTCAGTGTCTGTCCTTCTAGGGCGTCCCTTTCCGGCGTTGCCACTCACATCTGCCTTGTAAATACTTTTTGTTATTCGCCTTTCACTCATCCTCTCGACATGACCTAAATCACCAATAAGGTCAGTGTCTGTCCTTCTAGGGCGTCCCTTCCCGGCGTTGCCACTCACATCTGAATTGTTAATTACTTTTTGTTATTCGCCTTTCACTCATCCTCTCGACATGACCAAAATCACCAATAAGGTCAGTGTCTGTCCTTCTAGGGCGTCCCTTTTCGGCGTTGCCACTCACATCTGCCTTGTAAATACTTTTTGTTATTCGCCTTTCACTCATCCTCTCAATATGACCAAACAAAACCAAAACCATCTAAGCACACTCTTTTGAATTTTTGTCACTACATCCTCCAGAATTTTATCATCATGCTACAAATAAAAATTGCTGATTCTCACGAAATTCTTCTTCTTGATTCGCTTACGTTACCTCCGAGCATAGTCCTTTCCATAGCCCGCAAGGTGAATGTGTGGCTTTTAGTGTGTATTGTGAGCGACCATCGACAACTTATTGTTTATCAATGCCGAAGTAAGTCCTTACTGGCAAGTGGCAACGCGCACTGCTCATGAAAACACTTTACTTTAGATAATGCTTTTACTATCCGATATTGCGTATTTTTTATTTTATGTAGGTATTGTGAGAATTTGCAAAACTGCTTTATGTTATTTCGTTAGTCGGAACAGAACTATTTATGAACTTTAACGAAAGATATTGCTTCGATTAAATGAAATAAGACAATGAAAAATATTCTTACGCAGTATGAATTATTTTATTATAATTCAAATATTCTGGTGGTAATTATTCTAACACCAAAATTGACGAGAAATCATTATGTAAATGTACCATGTTTTCACTTGAGAATAGCTCCACAACTTTGGCTGTTTTTTTTTTTTTGTTGGATCCTTAATAATTGTAAGCAGCATAACATTTGCGCCCATTAAAAGGATTCGATAATGCGCAGATTTCTAAAAAGACGAATGATACATGGTCTAATGGGACATAGAATAGAATATCCTATTAGCAGATAAATGACAGGTAAACATTGGTAGAAAAAAAAAAACGGCCGTCGAAACACCAACAGTTTTAAAAACCCAAATAACTCGATTTCTGTAAATCGGCACACGTGCGTTACTAAGGTGAACTTGTAATTTATGAAAAAACACGTTATTATTTAAAAATAAACATGAAACATGCATTAGGAGTAACATCCCAAACTTCAAAGATATTAGTTTTTTAAATTATAGACTCTAACGCTCTGCTCAATCAGAATTAGTAGTGCACAAAAAAAGTAAAACCAAAAATAGACAAAGAATACTAACCACCACTAGAACCAGGCTGCACCGGACCGCTCGGCGGCGGCAGGACTTGTGCAATTGGAGGAGGTTCTGAAAACAACGAAAAATCTTTTTCTCCACAGTCCCTATCACTTTTATTTTACTTGTGACTTCAGTAACTAGACCAAAAATCACAGTTATTTTGACAAACATGTAGGTGGGAGCAACTAAAACCCATCCTTAGTGCAACAAGAACCAAGATCAATGCAATATTAACAGTGATGCGAAATCAGAAATAAAATAACTGTGGAAGGACTGTCCTCTCAATATCTAAAATTAAGAAATCAAAAATAGTACTCTAATATCTAGTATATCAACTATCTGGTACCCGACACAAGCCTCGTTGCTTAGTGTGGCACAAGATGGTGCTGTGTGTAGTGTCCAGCGATATTTATGTATATATATTTTTAATGGCTTTAGACTTATCCATGAAAAACAGAAGATAAAGTTTTAAAAGTTTTTTTTTTTTCTTCCTTTCCCTAACAAAACCTTTGTATGCAAGTTTTATGAACTACTATTAACGGCGCTTCCTCACCAGAAGCATTCACTTGTAATGAAACAGTTCAGATTCACTTGCTACTCAATTTACTATTTACTTGTACTTAACATTGTTTTGGCAATAAAAATGTTAAGTAAATAAATGCATCATCTTAAAATTTAAATAGTTAAATAAAATACAATTACCTAATATCGGCGGGTGCTGCTGAATGGGGGCTGCGGCAGGCCGATGAGGCATTCTTCGATTATAGCCTGTTTGATTACGGAAAGACGACACCGAATTCCTTAAAAACCTAAACAAAAACATATAAATCAAATTACGTGTGTACCTAATAGTACAATCCACATTTTGCCAGTTATGTTTAAGTCCGATGTAATAGGGGACGAGCCATCAACTGGGCACAAATCCAGACTCCGGGCTGCTACTGAGAAATTCCTGATGGAAAAACATCCAATAAAACTTTACTCGACCCGGGAATCGAACCCAGGACGTCATGCTCAGCAGTCACAAGAACATAATATGTATAATATAATAAAGAATTACGTTTAATAAAACTAAGTATAAAACAACTAAACATTAATTATGGTGCGAGTTTAAATCTTTCAATCGATTCATACTGTTCATGCCCGCGATATACCACATAGCTACGAGGAGCATACGCGCGGATTTATACCTAGCATGCAATCGTCAACTCTTTTTTTTAAGTTTCATCAATTAAAACTTAGAGTCTTTTGAATTGGTTCATAACTGGGAAGAATAAGTCTCGAAACTTCATTACAAATATTTACCTATTAGGAATTAATGTTGTTGGGGCAATTTCTTTTTCACGGCAGTCCGGACATTCGTGATCTTCCGATTCCAATAGAGCTCCTCGAATGCCTGAAAATTAAAAGAAACAAAAATATATAATATCACCATGGGAATCTAGAGCTTGAAAATTGAAACAAAGAGAACACAGGTTTCTTCAACCTAACTCTTTTAGTGAAATAGAAAAAAAAAACCGGTGATATTATTTACAAAAGAAATACTTGACCAATAGATAGTACTCACATTCATCGCAAAACGAGTTGCCACAACATGGTATCATAACAGCGTCAGTTAGTAGGTCCCGACACAAACTGCAGATCAGTTCGTCAGGGACGTTAGGTTCGGGCGCGGCCGGCGCGTTCGTCGGCGTGTCCGCACCACCAGCGCTCTCGGAAGCCAAATATGCTTCACTAACAAAGAAACATACTTATTAAGCCAAATTAAGAAACATTTAAAGGAGACTTTGGCAGAATGTCATGTATTGAGCCAAATTTACAGGAAAATTATAGCCTTTTGCAAGTTACCAGTTTGTAGTTATGATAGCAAACTAAACTGAGAGTTTTATACACTGCTATGTAGTTTGGTTCGGAACCGTTATTGTGCAAGCACTACTACAATAACAATTGACAGGTTTATGACAAAAAAAAAACCAAGCCTTTTCACCAGCACAATATGGGTTTTATAATGCTGGTATTCCTGACCTTTTTATTTATCCCTTCAACTCAGCTAAAAGCTAAAAATGCTTGACGGACTGCATTCACACTAATATGGAACAAGAGTAGAGATTGAAATACCCCATGCCTGTCCCCACCCTAAGTGATTGGTTATAAATGAGCCCAATATTGTTATACTAACATTACTCCTGATGTTTGCTTCTTTGAATGCAGTGTGCAATAAATTTAGCACTTACCGATCAACAGCTGGGACAGCAAAATTTCCATTAGGAGTCATCATGGCACCGGGAGCTTTTGGACCTTCGACAGGTACCATAAAACTTCGAGGGATTCCTGTACTCCGCCTTATCTCCGTTGGGTCACCCTAAAATAAAATAAAAGTATTAAAGAAATAAAGTATTTGGTCTCAATTTACCTAATTGAACCAAAACTTCATCAGTGTTAAGTAACCATCTTAATTACCTATGACTCGTAACATTTTTAGCCATAAAACCAGACTTTGAATTCTCCAGTTTGGTGATTTTTAGAGCTATACTAATAATTCATAATCATATCCATTGTCAAACCTTCTAAATAGTTTTTACACCTTTAGCAGCCATTGTAACAACAATGGCTGATCCAGTGTTATCATTGAAATTTATACTCATTTAAGTGCAAACTAATCAAGATTAATAGAGCTAGTGGAAATGTTAAAACAGAATATTTGAGTAATGCATATTTTTTACCAATTTTGAATATAGTATAAAAAGAATTTGACAGCTATTTGCAAAATTTCCAGCTTTCGGAAATGTCATGAAACAAAAAAAAGCATGATTTTAATAAATGTGTGACCCAGAACCATTGCAAACAAATTAGAACCACTGTAACATCTGCAATGCTAATTCCAGGAATCAACATTTTTGTACATAAGACAGGATCAGTTCAAGATTAGCTTTAACCCTACATATCTGACTATTTGGCCATCCTTCCAGTCTGCTTGCAATCTTAAAACCCTGGTCTAAACCTGGTCTAACTTTGATTTAAGTATTCAAATAATAAAAAACATCCCTACTTCAACATCGTGGTCTTAAATAATACATACCGCAATCGCTGCTGGGCAATCCTTAATCCAGTGTCCACGCTTTTGACACTTGTAACAGATATAATTACTAGGAACAAGACCTCTCTGATTCTGTCCTCTAATTTTCTGATAACTAAAATAAAAATTGTCTTTATTAGATTTGAGAAGTGACAGTGGCCTTCAAAAATACACCTATCCTATACTTTCTTTTACCACTGAGGCGAAAATTAAATGTACGAGACTAACATAAAAACTAAGACATGCTAAAAGAGAAGAAAGAAAGGAAACTAGTAGCATTTTGGCTATTCACATCTGGACAGTGTATAGTTCGTGACCAACTATTTAACAAGTTAAAACATTATTGAATTGAAATCTTTCTATACTAATATTGTAAAGAGATAAAATTTGTTTGTATGTAGAGGGTAATCTCTGGAACTAAAGATCAAATTCAAAAAATCTTTTACTTGCAGAGAGCTACATTATTCTTGGCTGCTTTAAACTATAAATTATATTTATATCATGCATATTAACTGAGCTATCACAATTTTTGGGGACGAAGTCACAGTTGAAGTGCTAGTTGGTTATAAATTTGTTAAACAAAATAAGCAGCTCATTATAACAGTAAAAGGTACATTTCAATTATCAAGACATCAACATAATATTGTGTTGGGCATTACAAAATATTGAAAAATCCTGTTTTATCTTACTTGCTAGGGTCGTAGTCAAAAGTGGATTGTGAAATCATAGCATTTATTTTATCCTGTTCGCTACCTTCCATGCGAGACAGATCAGCCAATCCTTTGTTAGGAGCGACATCTTTATGTAATGACTGATTACTATTAGATCCTTCCCACTGCTTTTTAGGTTGTTGAGAGAGTGGCACTCTAGCAACAAGAAGTGATGTATTCTTTGGTATTAGAGTGTTGTCATCCACGTAAACTGCAAAACGTAAAAACATAATATTACTCAACAAAATACATCTCTCTCTAGGAAAGAATTATCGTCAGTGGGTCATCTTAGGGGCGGAGTTACACTAACCCTAACACACATTGAGGTAAGAATTACACTAACATCCTTACAACCACTACTTTTAATTTATATTCTCTGGATAACCAAGCAGTCGGCAGTTCTCTAATCAGTCTGCGGGCCAAAAATAGCCGCATTAGCAGAATCATAATATGAATCAAGTTAACAATTTAAAATTCTTAAAATGGACTTTAAGCTCATAACTTTAGAGGCCATTTCAAGAATTTTAATTGTTTAACATGCTTCATATTATGATTCCGCTAAAGCAGCCATTTTAGACCCCCTGATCTTGGCCACACTGGTTTAAAAACAAGATTTGCTACTTGTCAGTTTACCTACCATAGACACTTCCAAAACAGAACTTTCAACTTCAGACCAAAGGAACCGACAACATGAACCACGGTATATGCTGACCTATTGTGGTTATGAGTGTACATGTCAATCAGTAGAAATTTTTAGACTGTTAAAAGACAGTGGCAGCTAATTATATTAATAATGATCTATCAATCATTGACGACTGCTTCCAGCTGCTGTATGGTCGCCAGATTTTATTTCTACATTAAGTATTTCTGTATTTTTCGACCACTTACCTTCTTTTGTTTGAGCATTAGTTATTTGAAGATCAAAATCTGACGTTTTTCCAATTCTTTTCTGTTGTGATATGGCAGATTTCAAATCTCCTACTGATATATGCAATCCATCAAAAGTAACCGTGTCGTAATCCAACGCACTTTTGAATTTGTAATGTACAGACATTTCAGTTTTTCAAATACGATAAACAACATGACAAATCATGAAATCACGTTAACAAAAGTAAGATTTCACTTCACGAGTTCACTCTTGCAAATGCAAAATTAACAATAGGAACTTCAAACTAAAAAATAAAAAGAGTACCTATATACTATCTACCACTTCTACACTTCAATTATTTGTCACTTAAAAATAACAATGTATTTTATTTCGTACACAAGATTACAAAGCGATCAAATTGTTCGGTTTTGTGTTTCATATCATCAAAACCGAAAGTCCGAAACTGAATGACCGCCATTTTAAATTTTAGATAAGCGTGAAGCGAAAAGTGTTGCCAGATATAGCGCGCTAACGCTAACTCGGTTTGCCACAAGCACAGTCAGCAGTCAGTATAGATATGTATGAATACATGTTGAGAATAGACAATGAGCGAAGACTCAGTGGTTATATTCTTGTATTGTGAACTCCTTTAGTGTTGTGGCTTTTGCCTGACAGTCTTGTCAACTCAGATATATAATGTAATGTTGTTGAAAAGAAATAAAACTGGACGTGATTAATTAGCAGATTAATTGTATTATTGTATTGATGCCTTGTAGCGATCCACCTGATCTACACAATCTTTAACATGGTAGCAGAGTAAAATAAAGTGAACTGTAGAAAAGTGGAAAAATCGTCTGTGAAGTGAAAAATTCACGATGGATGAAAAGTCGTTTGAAAGTGCATCAAAAGTGAAGATCGAGTGCCTAAGTGATGGCAAAGACTTCAAACATTGGAAATACAGAATCCGCAACGTACTCAAAGGTTATCCCGATGCGTTGAAGATCATTGATGGGACACTTAAAGTTCCAATAGAACCAAAGAGTATGGATTCAACAGAAACAAGGGCTGATTATGAGAAGAAAATGAAAGAATTTCAAGCTAAAGACAGCCTTGTACTAACGCTACTGACGAACAACATGACAAATGAAGTACTTGACCAAGTTATGCGCTTCGAAACCGCTAAAGAGGTATGGGATGAACTAGAACGTCTCTACTGTGGGTGCGCTGAAGAAAAGAGTTATGATTTGTGTCTACAATTCTTTAGTTACAATAAAGACCCAGAACATGACATAAAGAAGCATATTTCTGCTTTGAAGAATATATGGCATGAGCTGAATAACCAAATTCAAGCGAAGCTTCCTGATATACTGCTGATCTGCAAGATACTTGGGACCCTACCTAAGAATTTCTTTGCTTTCAAGTCAAGTTGGCTCCTTGTAAACAAAAAGGATAGGACAATAGAGAATCTAACTGCACAGCTAAGTACCTTCGAGAAAGCCTTAAAGAGCAATGAAGAAGTAAGTGAATACAAAGAGGAAGTACTAGTAGTCAAGACAGAGAAAACGAAAGATAAAGGAGCAATCTTCAAATGCAAATACTGTGGATTAGCTGGGCACAAAGTTCGCAAATGCCGTAAATGGATAGAAGATGGACGCCCACCAAAGCCGTCGTGCAGCAAAACAAATGTAAATTTGACCGTGTTAACTGTAGGAGACAATCTTCCAATTGATGACAAGAACTGGTACGTCGACAACGGAGCGACAAGCCATGTTACGCATCAAGGAGACATCTTCGAAAGCTTCGAGCACTTTGACGATTCGCACAATGTTACTGTCACCGCAGCTAATGGACAAACCATCGAAGCCATTGGGAAAGGCAATATTCGAGCTGAAGCCAACTGCAACGGTAAAGTTGAACAACTCCTACTGAAAGATGTATGGTATGTACCACAAATCAAGAGAAATCTATTTTCTGTTCTTGCAACGCATAATGTATCGTCGAAGAGCACATTTGAATCTACGCCAAAGCAATGCATACTCAAAGTAGATGGAGTGATAAAAGCAATTGGGACAAGAAAGATTGACGGAGGCCTATACAAGTTGGTTATTAACTGTATCAGACCAAAGAAGCTGGAAGTCAACCAATTACTGACAAACCCACTACAGCTGTATCATGAAAGGCTAGTACACCAAAATAAAAGACACGTAAAGCAAGTTATTGAAACTGAGCTCGGAATGAAGATAAATAACAACAAGTCAGATCTATGTGAAGGCTGTATTTATGGAAAGACGCACAGATTGCAGTTTGGAACAAGAACAAGAGCCACTCAACCTGGTGAACTTGTTCACACTGACATATGCGGGCCATTTCCGACATCATATGGGAAGAATCGATACTATATTCTGTTCAAAGATGACTACACAAGGCATAGACATGTTTACTTTCTAAAGCAGAAGTCTGAAGCAGCATCAAAGTTAAGGCAATTTTTAGCTGCAGCTAAAGTTGCGGGACACACTGTAAAAGAAGTACTCAGTGACTACGGCGGTGAGTTTGTTAGCGCAGAATTTAAAAGGATCCTTCAAGAACGCGGCATAACACAAAGACTGACAATGCCATACACTCACGAGCAAGCTGGATGTGTAGAGCGTGAGAATCGCACAATAGTAGAAGCAGCGCGTGCCATCATGCATGCACGTGTAAAGATTCCAGAGAAGCTATGGGCAGAAGTGATAGAAGCTGTTGTGTACGTGCTAGATCGCACTGGACCATCAAGCGTACCCAATAAGTCCCCATACGAATTGTGGTTCGGAAAGAAACCATCAATCAAGCATCTAAGGATTCTCGGCTGCAAATGCTACGCCCATGTACCTAAAGCTAACAGAAAGAAGCTTGAAAAGAAAGCAGAGCTGGGTATACTGGTTGGCTACGAAGGAAGCGAAGGCTACAGGATCTGGAACAAAGAAAAGTCTAAACTGACTAGGTCTAGAGACGTGACATTTGATGAGCGGCCACTTCTAGAAAAACCTGCAGAAGATGACAAAATTCTTTCACTAAAGCCGATTACTTCTAAAGAATGGACTTTTCCATGGATTCAACATGTCAGAGATGAAAGCATTGAGAGGAATGCTAATGATCAGAGACATGAAGATAATCCAGAAAGCCATCAAGATCAGAGTGACATACACTTGAATGACAATGAACCTTCATCATCAAGAGATGTTGAATACAATGATGTTGATGATCAGGAAAATGACAATCTAAATCAAAGTGAGAATGCAAACTCGGATCAAAACTATGAAACAGCTCATTCAGATAATGAAGAGGAAGAGCTTATTGAAGAGCCTGCCAATAATTTGAATTTGAACCTCTCTAATAATGAGATTGAAAGAGAAGGTCAGAGGACATTGAGAGACAGATCTACATTGAGACCACCAGATCGATTTAAAGATTATGTGATGGCAGTAGAGGCTAACAGTATGGCTGAACCTAAGACCTACAAGGAGGCAATGAATTCTTCAGAGCGTGAAAAATGGCTACAAGCCATAGATAGTGAAATAAATTCGCTAAAAGACAACAAAACTTGGGAGCTAGTGGAGTTACCTAAAGGAAGAAAAGCAATCCCTTGCAAGTGGATATTCAAAATAAAAACGAATCCGGATGGTACAATAGAAAAGTACAAAGCCCGACTCGTAATAAAGGGATACTCACAAAAGAAGGACATTGACTTTCACGAGACATTCAGTCCCGTAGCGAGAAGTAGCACCATAAGAGCTGTACTGAGTGTTGCAGCAAAGGAGAAGCTAAGTCTAGCACAATTTGATGTATCGACGGCATTCCTATATGGCACGCTAGATGAAGAAATATACATGAAACCACCAGAAGGTTTTGCGAATGATAAAAAGCTGGTATTCAAGCTGAAAAAGAGCCTCTATGGGCTAAAGCAAGCGCCCTTATGTTGGAATAGGTGCATAACGGACTATATAGTTCAAATTGGCTTCAACCAAAGTAAATCGGATCCCTGCCTGCTTACAAGAAAGCGAGGGGGAGAAAGGATAATCCTTGCCCTATACGTTGACGACGGTCTAATAGCGTCAACAAGTGAGAAGGAGACGACTTTTTTTCTAGAGGAAATGAAAAAGAGATTCAAACTCACAACCAAACCGGCCACCTATTTTCAAGGCATGGAGATAGAGAGACAGTCAGATGGCTCAATACTGCTTCACCAAAAAGCGTATGCGAACCGAGTACTGGAGAGATTTGGGATGGAGGAATGCAAACCAGTGGCAACTCCAATATTAAAAGCTGAAGATATGAAGGCGATGAATAACGACCAAGAGGTCAAAGTTAGCACGTTCCCATATCGCCAAGCCGTTGGAGCACTTGCCTATTTAATGACCGGCACGAGGCCAGACATAGCCTATGCCGTATCAGTGGTATCTCGCAATCTAAACAGTCCAACCAAAGATGATGTGCAGATTGTAAAACGGATCATGCGATACATCAAAGGCACTATTGATCATGGAATTAAGTACACACCAGATTGTGCTGCTGACCTGAAGTGCTATAGTGACGCTGACCACGGTGGAGATGCAAACACTGGAAGATCGACCTCAGGCATTCTTTGCATGTTTGCCGGAGGTGCCATCTCTTGGAATAGCAAACGACAGAACGTTGTTGCCATATCGTCAACGGAGGCGGAGATCTACGCAGCGAGTGAGACTGCTAGAGAAATAATATGGCTGAAACGCATTTTGAAAGATATCACAGGAGATGATTGTCATGCATATCTGTGCGTGGACAACGAATCGGCTATCAAGATAGCGAAAAACCCTCCAGAGTTTCATCAGAGGACGAAACATATAAGATTAAGGGCATTCTTTATCAGAGACTGCATTCAAGAGGGAAACATTGATATCCGACATATCAATTCAGAGAAGCAGATCGCTGACATGCTTACAAAATCTCTATATGGGCCCAGAATCAAAGAACTGAAGATATTGGCCGGAGTTTCTACATTCAAGAGAGGTGGATGTTGAGAATAGACAATGAGCGAAGACTCAGTGGTTATATTCTTGTATTGTGAACTCCTTTAGTGTTGTGGCTTTTGCCTGACAGTCTTGTCAACTCAGATATATAATGTAATGTTGTTGAAAAGAAATAAAACTGGACGTGATTAATTAGCAGATTAATTGTATTATTGTATTGATGCCTTGTAGCGATCCACCTGATCTACACAATCTTTAACAATACATTCATACATTAGGAAAATATTTTAGGTAAATAGAGTATTTTTAAGTTTACACCGCGCGCTCATGCTAGGGCCTCAAGCCTGACAGCCGGACAGCGGTTACATTAATTTGTCAAGTGTTTAGCGAAGTACCTAGTTATAAGTTCTGGGTTCTGTTGGACCAATAAATCGATCGGGCAGGCAGGAGCGAGTCAACAGGCTAGGTTTTCGCATCTGCCATTGTACTGTACTTGTAGTCGCTACTTGCCACTGTCTTTGACCAATAGACATCGGGCCTTAAGGTGCATCCACACCGCAGTTACTTTTTGTAGAAACGTTTCCAAGTGTTAGTGAGCAACATCCGATAGCAAAAAGTTATTCATTGTTGGCATAGAAGCTCTACTGATGCAGCGCTAACTCAGGTGGTGCGGGCACGTCTTTTGCATGAAGCATTACCGTTTACCAAAAGTAGTCTTCTATGATGAAATGGCAGATGGCAAACGGAAGCATGGCGGTGAACATCTCCGCTACAAGGACCGGCCATACAAAAACAATGTATTTTGCGATATGTATGAATCATAATGCTCGTCTTGAACACGGGTGGGCTACAAAATATAAAAAAAAAACCGAGTCCCAAAACATGCAGACAAGCCAAAGCAACCTGTCCTATGCGCTGCCACAGACGAAGATGTGGAAGTGGCGCAGTTTTGGGCCAATCAATATAAGTATAATTATAATGTCTTGCCAGCGACACGAAGAAGAAGTACGGCCCAAATTTAACAAAATAATAATACAACTAAACAAATTAGGCTTTTCATGAAAACTAAAATCAAGTATCGATATTTCATTCGAATGGCAAGACCATACGAAACAATTACTTCTCTATGATGGCAGCATTTAACCGGAAATAATCATGAAATATATTGGTTAATTAAAGTATTTCAAATTAAATGGTACTTTTATTAAATTACGATAGAAAAAGAACGTTAAATTAATGAATTTTAAATTCCTGGTTTATAAATTATCTAGCTTTGTTATAATGTAAAGTAACAAGTGATTGTTTCTCTACTTATTTGGCAAATTGCCATGAACTTCCGGTTTCAGATAAAGACACACGCGGATCTATCGAGAAAAAAACGCGAATTATCATAAAAATAACTTGAAAAGAAAGACTTATTTAATAAATTTACATTGTCTGTTTATAATATGTCCAATAACGGTGCTCCGGACTCTTGGGAAAGTCAAGCTGATGTCATAAGTGAACAAGGTGCAAAAGATTCGGACGATGTGTCTGCAAAATTTTCCACGTTGAACGTTAATGCCACGGAGTTCGTGCCTTCTTTTTGTAAGCCTTCACAGGCTTCTGACGATTCCGAATCCCCCACTACTCCACAAAAATCTGAAAGTGGATCAACAAAATCTGTAGGGAGTCCTGTCTTGAACGGTAAGTCAGATGTCTTGTCATAACTATCTGCAGTGAAGCTTTTCGTGTTCGAATTTGTCAGAATTGATTGTTATTACAAAGCTATCACCTTCACTGTACCAGTACACAAACTGAAAATCAAACGGTTACTAAAGCGGAACATACGTTCGATGACTTTATTTTTTTTCTAAATCCAGTTCTAACGGGTTATTTCTCGACACGCGGCGCGCGACTTTATATCTGTAAACCGTGTATTCGCTATTTCATAACTTTCTCTTGGTTTTATACCGATATCTAACAAATAGATTCTGCATTATTAGGGAGGATAATGGTTAAAGGTGTGTATAATTTCATAACAGTCATATTATTAATGAAACAAGTTATTTCTCTGTCATTTAATTGAACTTTTTTTTGACTTGGCTAGGCATGAATCAGTCAGTGATATATTTGATCTAAGACCTATAGCCAAGACAATTTGTCTGTTAATGTAGGAAGTTTAGTTAAAATTGTTTTTCAATAAAGTTCTTACAGATCATCTGTTCAATATGTTGCATCCTATTTCATAGTTCTAACCTAGGTACTTGAGGTTTCTTAGTGCTGAGGTGTAACCATATCATAGTATGGTTAGTACCCATTTTATTGAATAATTTTATTTAATATTTTTGAAACTTAGAAATATCAATGTTGTGTTCACATTCTTTCAGACTGTACTTATGCAATAGCATGAAGTGTAATCAACTTAAATAGTAAACAACAAATCTAAAGTCATTTGTCTAAATAAGGCTGCTGTCTGTTAGTCAGCGCTCTTTAAATGTCCATATTAGAAGAGACAGTCCCTCAAATATTAAATTCAGTGACAGACTGCCTAACCTAATCTGCTTGGTCTTAGTTCCTTTATAACGAAAGTGAGCGCTGAGCAGTTTTGGAAATTCATTTCATTCTATTAACCATTGGTTCAATAATTGTCGAAAGTTTGTAGTTTCTGCTGATGGGTTTTTTTTAAATGTGGTACAAGAGAATTAATGTCTCATTCTTTTTAGATATATTCTCTAATGATATTTATTCTACTCTTTGTCTCTCTGGTTGGCACAAATTTGTATATTATAATGCAGGTGCAAAATCATAACTAAACAAATTTTTGTGTCATTTATGTAATTTATTATGACTCATACCAATATTACAATTCATACCATTTAGTATCAGCAAAAAATATCCAGTTATAACTCAAAAACTTGTTGCTGTCATCATTGGCCTAGGTGTGATAATTGAGAAATATTTTGAATGATAAATAACTTCGAGCTCGTTATAATTTAGTCACATTATTTTTATCTAGTATGACTTTGCATTGGACCACCCGGGTGTTACCCTAACAAAGTGATAGGAAATCTAATAATTTTCTTTCTGCCAAACATGCACAACTGACTTACCGAATGGGACTTGTACTTCCCTTTCAGTCTATCTGTCAAATTTCATAATACTTGGTTCAGTGCTTCACGGAGTTCCTTTGGCATTAGTATGGATACGGATGGATAATTTGGGTAGTCTGTGAGGGGCTTCATATTAATTCACTATGACAATAGGTTGCGGCGATGGCGGCGGAGAAAGTGGTGATGCTGGGGCTGCGTCGGCCTCGCCCCGGGTGGAGGAGCCGCCTCCCGTGCCTCCTGCCGCAGGTAGCCCTGCCGTAGCTTCGCCAGCCACTGGAACTCCCGCCTCTAGTACACCGGTTGATGACTCCCCTGATGCAGGCACGCCTGACAGTGCCTCTGCACCCTCAGTCCCCAGTGCAGCACTACCTGTACCAACTGATGTCTCCCCCACTGCTGATAGCTGGGAAGTAGAAGCAGATGATGCTCTTCTTACCCCTGAAGATAACAACGAAGCTGAGGATGAAGAAACCGAACAACAGGTGAGAAGGGAAACAACTAGTACTAAGCTTTTGTTTAGTCTGTCCTTGAAATTTTTTTAATGGGACAGGACATCTGATGCAAATATACATACACATAATTATATGAGAAATGGGCAGGACACGAACGAGGTGGAAATGGAAAGAGGCGCGTGCTCGCGAAAGTTGGAAAGAGTGGAAAGCCTATTTATTACCCAAGAGAGAGCAAATTACGAAAGGAAAAATAATGTTGCTTTCTGGATAGCTTCCATGCTTTTGGAAATCTTGTACCTTTTTACTGTTAGGTCATGTTCGCATGGATGCTTTTTTAACGCTTACTTAGGTGGCGTTGAGCAAATGTTGAGAATTTGACGGTGCGCTTTTTGAACTCGCCTGGAATGCTTGGATTCCCGAAACTCAGTTATTTAAGTTACGTTTAGAAGGCGCCAATGTGACGTGGCATTACTCAACATTTTAAATGAATCATCAATATTTAATTTGCTTCCTAGTCATGTACCTATCTGCTTTGGTATTGTTAGCTAGTGTTTGTGAGATAAACATCGTTTACGTGGAGATACCATAAAATGATCTAATGTTAATACATCACTAAAAGTCTACAGTTTAGTTAGTTACGATAATAGGTACAGATTAAGGTGCTCACATAAATCAGTTACTGACGTCTTCTTACAATCTTACAACGGTGATCGCTTTGTAAACAAATTTTATTTTAAAATGACGATCAAGGTAAAAATTATGTGTTTATGTTGTCGCAACTTGATAAAATAATGTGATATTCAATTCAAATGGTATGGGCCCCTGTGATGAGGTGGACTGAAGACAATCTGGTGACAAAAGTTTTGAGTGTGAATGTGGCTATAGGAAGGCCAAAGAAATGATGGATGGACTGATGAGTAATAATGAAGGATGGAAGAAGAAGACATGCTGCGCCAACCCCATAGGAATTGGTATAAGGGCTATAGCGAATGATGATTCCATTCAATTATTGAAACCTCTATTTTTTGGGTAAATTTGCTATGATGGTTAAATTATTTTAATGTCATTGTCGTTCAGGAGGATGGCGAAGCAACAAAGAAAATTCCCAAGAAGAAGCCGCCAAGAGTGGAGGACACTTGTAGCAAAAAGGAACACGTAAACGTTGTATTCATAGGACATGTAGGTAAGTGAAGTAATGTTTACAAATTTTCTTAATTAATTATTGTAATAAAGTTCATGCTAATATTAATATATTCTTTAAACAGATGCTGGAAAGTCTACAATTGGTGGTCAAATTATGTCACTAACTGGAATGGTGGACAAGAGAACACTGGAAAAATATGAAAGAGAGGCGAGAGAGAAATCTAGGGAGTCCTGGTACTTATCGTGGGCACTCGACACTAATCAAGAAGGTATTCAACCTTATTATTTATAAATTCATAATATATCACTTAATGTAACATAATAGAAAATAATAAATTTTTGTTTCTAATTTAGAACGTGACAAGGGTAAGACTGTTGAAGTGGGTAGAGCATACTTTGAGACTGACAAGAAGCATTTCACAATCCTTGACGCTCCTGGCCATAAGAGTTTCGTGCCCAACATGATTGGAGGCGCCGCTCAGGCTGATCTCGCCGTCCTGGTATGTTTAAATATATATTTCTTAAATAATATAAATTCTACACAATTTTATATGGCCGGGTTTAATATAAAAGCAGTTTCAGATTAGCGTATTTTTTTGCTCGTATCGGCTTATGAAAAACCGAATGTCAATATCTCTTGCGACTCGCGCTTATACCACGCGCTTGTAAGCGCGCCAATGCCTGTACGAGTTGAGTGTGTGGCTAATGAGTGCGCAAACATGCCTACACACGCTTCAGAAAACTAGCTTATACGCGCCGAATATAATAGTTTCGTTTGACTCGAAGATACCCAGGCCAATCTGTTGTGTGATCTGAGTTTATGAAAATGTCTGTCACTCAGGTAATATCTGCGCGTAAAGGAGAATTCGAAACTGGCTTCGACAGAGGAGGCCAAACTCGAGAGCATGCGATGTTGGCTAAAACTGCAGGTGTCAAGCATTTAGTGGCCCTTGTTAACAAGATGGATGACCCAACTGTTAACTGGGATGAGAAAAGGTACCTTAGATCATTTTAAATCCTTTGCTTTACCTTATAAATTAACTTTCGCTTTCCACCAGGCGAGATAAAAACCAAGAGCAGGCCTGTTTATTCTGACCTAAACCTGGGACGATACTTTCTTCCTCAGAGCCCGAAGACGCCTCGGCGTCGCTGCTATAGGCGTCATTGTCCAAATTTTCCGTACAAACTAACAAACCCACCGTGTCACTGTTTCTCACACTACAGAAGTAATGACGAATCTTAAAAACTGATGGCTGTGAAGGCGGTCTGCGACAGAAGTTGTGTGCTCAACGAACTTTTGGCGTGAAAATCACGATTTTTTTTAAGTTAACTCCTGCGCGGCATTTCAGCTCTGTGGCGTCAACTGCTACTGTAGCGAAACCCTGCAACATGTTATTTGTTCTTTTTAAATAAGTTCACCTCTTCGAAAACGAAATGATGTTAGGAATTCATAAAACCTTTCTAAAGTTTATTATTTTTCAAATTCCAGATACAATGAATGTCGAGACAAGATCATGCCTTACCTCAAGAAGTTGGGCTTCAACCCAGCAAAGGACCTGTCATTCCTTCCTGTTTCTGGCCAAACAGGACAAGGGTTACTTCAAAGAGTAAGCACATTTTATCTTAAAACAATCTACTCGTTATGGCTTATTTCAAAGCGCGACCGACGCGTTTCCTTTTCCGTAGGCGATAGCGTTCGTTGTTCAACGTACACCGACCGACAAGTCGGGAGACGTTTAGCCCGCGGAAATTTTTATTTTTCAGTCATGGAAATAAGTGTTGGTACACTCATTTCCATGACTGAAAACCACCAGTGCGCGCGCGTGCACACGGAACGCTGTGAAAGCATGTATAGGTGGATTATCAATAAAATGACTCGATAACACCAATATTATTTAATCTACCGTTACACTGTTACTATTACTGTTTAATCTTCGTACCCCCAATTCCCTTTCTCAAATCCCCGGTTTTGTTCGGCGTCCCGAGCTTTTACGAAACTCGCCGACCAACCGCCGGAAATGCGCGCGAATTTAGCGCGGCAAATTTAAGATCGTGAAGCTTGTACGCCACACCACCCCCCTAGGTTGAAAGATACCCCAACCAAAAACACAATAACTTTACATATTACATTCAATGAAAACTTACGATAAAAAACAGTAAAATACACAATAAAAATATAAAAAATGCAAATTGAAATCAGGATGCAAGAACATGCTTAGAACAAACACAAATACACATTATGCTGTATGGTGAGCCAAAACTACAGATCGAAACGGGCTTTGAAGCGAACGTTACGACCTGAACGTGTCGTGTATTGCTGAGGTTGAGTTGGGGCTGTGAACGCAGGAACAGGCGGAGTTTGAGGCGCGCTTGGGACGGCAGGCACAACCGGAACAGCTGAGCTTGGGCTAGGTGTCACAGGTAAGTTAGCGATTGGAGCACGGTAAGCTGATGAGGTTGGGCTGTCGAAGATGAACGCCGCCTTTACCCTGTCAAGGCTCACCTGGGTATTCTTATCACCCACGGTGATGGTGACAGTTTTGTCTGTCCTGGAAACGACCGGGTATGGACCTCTGTAGGGAGGCTTGAGCGCAGGCCGTACAGTGTCGTCTCTTAAAAAAACGTGGGACGCAGTTTCCAGTTCCTTCGAAATGAAGGTGCGCTGCTGTCCATGTCGAGAGGCAGGGGTAGGCCTTAAACGTGCCATGTATTGTCGCAGTTGTGTTGCAAAACTCGAGAGGTCTTCGGCGCAATTTGGATCTGCAGAAGATGCAATAAATTCGCCGGGCAGGCGCAGGGGCTCCCCGTAAACGAGCTCGGCTGTGGAACATTGCAGATCTTCTTTAAGGGCAGCACGCATGCCGAGAAGTACCACGGGCAGCGCTTTGTACCACGTCTTCTCATAGCACATTAGGGCGGCCTTGAGGGTGCGGTGCATTCGCTCGACGAGGCCATTCGCGCAGGGGTGGTAGCTCGTAGTTCGAATACGCTTAATGCCGCAAAGCTGCGTCAAATTCTGGAACAAGGTAGACTCAAACTGCCTACCTTGATCAGTTGTCAAAATGGTAGGAACTCCGAAACGGGAGATCCAGCCTCGGAAGAAAGTCTCCGCTGTTTCCTCCGCAGTCATAGTCACCATTGGCCAGACCTCAGGCCAGCGAGTGAACCTGTCCTCCGCAGTAAGGCAGTATTGGTAGCCTTTGCTAGAAGGAAGAGGGCCAATAATGTCCATATGAACGTGATAGAAACGTTTGGGAGGATTGGAGAAATTACCGAGAGGAGTAACTGTGTGTCTGGACACCTTACTGCGTTGGCAAGCGACGTGTGGCAGTCCTTCTGGATACTAGGCCATACAAAGCGGTCAGCCACCAAGCGTGCGGTTGCTCGCGCGCCTGGATGACTGAGGTTATGGAGCTTGTTAAAGTGATGACGTCTAAAAGAAGGGGTTAGGAAAGGACGGGGTTTTCCTGTGGACATGTCACAAAAGATCTCGAGGTCAGAACCGGGTATCAATACTTTTTCAATTTTCAGAGAAGAGCTAGTTTGCGCCTTACGGAGTTCCTCGTCGGTCGCCTGTTCTGCGGCGAGGGCGGTGAAGTTCTCATCAAGACGGATGGCCTCTACGCGCGACATGGCGTCAGCGACGACGTTGTCCTTCCCACTAACATGGACGATATCCGTTGTGAACTGGGAAATGAACGACAATTGGTTAAGTTGGACAGGAGGCAGCTTCTCGCGCTTCTGTGAAAAAGCATAAATCAAGGGCTTATGATCGGTGAAAATTGTGACGTGCTGTGCTTCCAAGAGGTGGCGAAAGTGTTGGACAGCAGAATAAACTCCCAGCAGTTCCCTGTAGTATGCAGGCCAAGTAGCCTGACGTGCAGTAAGTTTCTTACTGAAGAAAGCGAGGGGTTGCCAGATGCTGTCTACATGCTGCTGTAAGCAAGCGCCAACATGGGTCGAGGAAGCATCAGTGAAGAGGCCAAGCTTGGCATCAGGTATTGGGTGAGCCAAGAGGGTCGCGTTTGCGAGGTGGTCCTTACATTTTTGGAACGCTAACTCGAGCTCAGGTGTCCATGGGACTGGTTTTGCTCCTTTAAGTTGAGTGGATGCATAGCAATCAATAAGAGGGGCTTGAAGTTCCGCTGCATTTGGTAGGAAACGTCGGTAAAAATTTACCATTCCTAAAAACCTGCGAAGACCTTCGATGGTCTTCGGCAATGGGAAATTTTGCAGGGCTTCTATGCGTTCGGGAGGAGGGCGAATACCAGACTGGTCGATTCTGTACCCGAGGAACGTGATCTCATGTACGCCAAGCTGGCATTTGGACGGGTTGATTACAACACCGTACCCGGAGAGGCGCTTAAAAAGGGCGCGTAGATGTACTGCATGTTCTTCAGGCGATTTGGAGAAGACCAGAATGTCGTCCACATACGGGAAACAAAAGTCAAGGCCCATTGTGACCTCGTCAATAAATCGTTGGAACGATTGCCCGGCGTTCCGCAAACCAAAGCCCATGAATGGGAACTCAAAAAGCCCAAAAGGAGTTATTATTGCAGTTTTGCAAATATCCTCTGGCGCGACCGGAATTTGCTGATAGGCTTTGACGAGGTCTATCTTGCTGAAGATGGAACAGCCAGCCAAGTTGCTTCCAACGTCCCCGATGTGGCGGACTGGATAGCAGTCGGGTATTGTCCGAGCATTGACACCTTTATAATCGCCGCATGGCCTCCAGCGGTCCTGGGGACAGGCTGGTAACTCCAGATGACTGTCCTTGGGGACCATCTGTAGTGGCGAAGACCACGGGCTTTTAGAAGGACGGGCGGTACCACAACGAACCATGTCTTCGAAGACGGCCTTCGCGACCTGCAGCTTCTGCGGTGCAAGGCGGCGAGGGCGGCTCGAAACAGGGGGACCCTCTGTCGTGAGGATGTGGTGCATGGTTGCATGCTTGACGACCCGCGGGAGTCCAGGAGGTCTCGTGATGTCAGGGAACTCCTGTAATATTACAGAGAAGGGAGGATTATCAGATATGATAGTTTTGATACTAGCTTGTGTGATGGATGCCACAGAAGCACGTACAGAGAGCTTTGTGGTGCCGTCGATCAGGAGGCGGTTATAGCAGTCGGGTAGCAGATTATAATACGCCAGAAAAACTGACCCGATAATTGCTGTGCTCACGTCCGCGATTATGAAATTCCACCTAAAGTCACGTCGAAGACCCAGATTTAGGTTAAGAGAAATAGTGCCGTAAGTTCTTATGGCACTTCCATTAGCGGCGCGAACGTCAAAACTAGTGGCATTGTAACAGCCACGGAGCAATCGGCGCGGGAAACAACAAAGATCCGACCCAGTGTCGATTAAGAATCGGTTACCTGACCTGGAATCTGTTATGAACAGACGGCGGCTCGTATTTTCGCAATCAGACGCCGCCGGTACTAATTGCCGACGGCATTTCCCGGTTGGTCAGGTTGCCAACTGCAAGGCGTAATGCACTTTGCTGCCTTTGTGCCAAAACGACTGTGGTACTAGCACATGCCTTTACTCTGGCGCGAAGATGACCTTGACCGGGAACGAGCGTTTGTTGGGGATCTAGAGCGTGAGTGTGCACTGTCCTTATCTAAGGCATCAATCCTTCTGGAAAGGTTTTCAATGCATTTTAAAATGCGCTCAAGTTCCGGTACCGCACTGGAAGAAGTAGCATTAACTGACTTACTTGGAGATGCATCCACAATAGCATCAGCCAAGTCAGCTACCTTGTCCAATGGCAGGTCCATCTGGGCCATCAGGATCCGCTGGACCTCCTGAGGCAGGCTCCGCATCCATAGTTCGCGGATGATGCTCTCATCACTCTTTCCTGCCAATGAGCGTAGGTGCCGCAGGAAGGAAGATGGCTTGCGGTCCCCTATTTGCTGCTCACCAAGTAACTGGCGAATACGCTGCTCTCTGGAAATGGAAAACCTCTTTATGAGTTCATTTTTTAAATTTTCATATTTTCCGTCAGAAGGAGGGTTAGCGATAATGTCTTCAACCTCATCAGCCAACCTAGCACCCAAGACTGACAGTATGTGCCCGTATTTAGTTCCATCTTTTGTTATTCCGGCATTTTCAAATTGTGCCTCCGCTTGAGCAAACCAAAGGTGCGGTTTGTCCGGCCAAAAAGAAGAAAGTTTGACCGATACAGCCCCAACACTAGGTGTAGCATTCATACGAGCAAGTTGCTCTTGGAGTACTGTGATCTGTTGCTTTAGCTCATCCTCAGCAGACATGATTAAGCACAATGACACAAACCAAACCAATAATTTTACATTCACCAAACTAACAAAACAAAAATAAAAATGTTTTGTTAGGACTCTCAAACCAAGAGTAAATTGTTAAATATTAATTTTAAATTCTAAACATTAAAATGTATTTCTATTTTCTTTTTAACTCACTATCGGTTGTCAACAACAAAAAGGGAAATAAAGCATTACACAGTACAAAAAGAAACACAAAAAGCACATTTATAGTACACTAGCTGACCCGGCAGACTTCGTACTGCCAAATAAAGCCTGTCAAAATGATTTGTAATGTGTCCTTTTTTTTGTTCCTACATATTTTATAGTCGGGGCAAAAAATTCACCTGAACAGAACCGTCACCCTGGTGATGTACAGAGGTAATAAAGTGCAAAATTGACTCTTTGACGTTAGGAACATACCTACATTGTTTAAACAACAGTGACTGCTTGTAATTCAATATGAACTTTAAACAATAGCAATAAAGCTCGTTTTGTTAGAAAACGTTTGTATGGGAAAAAGAAAAGGGCTGTTTTCAGGGTTTTCCGGCAATTATTCGAATTTTTCTCGCCGTAAAAACCATCTTTGAACTTCAACGAACATTTTAAAAAAAGAATTGGCCAAATTGGTCCAGGCGTTGTTGAGTTATGCGCTTACCAACACATTTTGCGATTCATTTTTATAATATAGATAAATGTTCACCAATCTATCCCAAATAGGTACCAGTAGAATGCTGCAAACAATATCAAATCAAATTGTGATATCTAACACCAACACCTTATTATAACACATAAACACAACACCAACAGCACCAGTACATAATTAAAATGAAATGTGACAAGACATGATAGCTTGTTCCCATCTATGTAAACATGGCTTGGCATAGAACAAAATGATAATTATGATATGATTATGACAATATGAGACAGGTGTTAGTTACAGTTTACAGTAGTTAGGTAATGTGGTAAAATAAGTCAGATCTTGAACTGATATTGTCACATGTTGTTATAAGACTGTTAAAAATATTCAACTTTTAACAAAGTTGTTCTAAAGTTTTTATACATATTTCAGTCCGGTTAGATTTAGGTTAGTACTATTAACTATTCTGCGATTTAGGTAGCACGAATGTCCGAAGATGGGATTGATGTTTGCGTGAAGTGAACGACACCATATACTAAACACTGATCACCAACATGCAATTTGCAAAACGCCTTCAAAGTTCACTCACCACGTTAGTAGGTTCGTAGGTAGGTAGAATGCCGGGCGAGCGCGAAACCCGCGAGCCACGGCTCACGTACCTGGGTAGCAACAGCCACACAAATAAGTGCCTCTAAATCGCTGGACAGGCGCGGGCTGTCGTCATGCGCGTCGATGAACCGGCCAGCACGACGTCCAGGGTCAGTAGGGCTTGTGTTGAGCAGTGGGAACAGGGCTGCAGGGGCACGGGGCTTCCCCGAACCAGTGTGTGCGCGACCCACACGTGGATGCCGAAGAAAATGTCAATCCAATCCAATCGCTCCAGCGACGGAACTGCCAGCATGTAGCTGAAGCGAGCTAGCACAGCGTTAATAAGCACGCCCAGCGCGCTATTTATTGTCGTCGAACCACAAAACACTGGTTTTTTTTTTTTGTATATGCAAATTTGTCGGACAGTTTCGGCAGTTTACTTTTCAGTTTTTACTCGCGTGTTATTTTAACGAGGTAGGTCACCATTATAGGTGGATTATCAATAAAATGACTCGATAACACCAATATTATTTAATCTACCGTTACACTGTTACTGTTACATCTTCGTACCCCCAATTCCCTTTCTCAAATCCCCGGTTTTGTTCGGCGTCCCGAGCTTTTACGAAACTCGCCGACCAACCGCCGGAAATGCGCGCGAATTTAGCGCGGCAAATTTAAGATCGTGAAGCTTGTACGCCACACATGTTATGTTATTTATACGAACGATATGCTCACGCGACCGGCGTCGGTCGTACTCTGAAAAATATAACTCGAGTCTGAAAAACTTTCGTTTGGTCTGATTTTTCCATGAAAAACTAACATGAGATTATTTACAAATCAGGTAACTGAAGAAATCTGTCCATGGTATCGTGGGCCGTCTTTCATACAACTGATTGACGAACTTCCTTCGTTGAACCGCAAGATGGACGGACCCTTCATTATGCCGGTCGTCGACAAATACAAGGACATGGGCACTGTACTCATGGGGAAAGTGGAAGCAGGTGTTACTCGTAAGGGCGCTGCCCTATTCCTAATGCCCAATAGGGTAAGAAACTTCATTTTTTTTCTTGCTCATTTTCCATTTCCAATCAAGAGATAATTGACATCTAAGATTTTAATAATAAGTCGGCAGATTTTTATTACTGTCACAAAAAAAAAAGTATATTTGTTAATAATATGTTCAATAATTCTGTCAAATTACAGCAATGAATAGCGTGGAATTTATGTATCTAATAGACAATAGTTTTTATTTTAAAATTCAAGAAGTTTAAAATGTATACAGCAACATGACGTTCTGAATTCAGGTACAAGTTACTGTGGACCAGTTATGGTCTGACGACATCGAAGTTACGTCCATTGGTCCTGGTGAAAATGTGAAAGTCAAACTCAAAGGAATTGAGGAAGAAGATGTTTCTCCTGGCTTCGTTCTTTGTGACACTGCGGAACCTATCACAACTGGAAAGGTAAGGTTTAATTTAAGCAGCAGTAATATTGGTAGTGCTACTAGAGATAGACCGAAATTCGTTTTGCCGTCGGTAATACCGAAATTCGGTATTCGGCCGAAGTTCAATTCATGAACCACATATTCGATTCACGTACCGAACATTCAGTTGGACAAACATTTAATAATGTTTAGAACTGATAGACTAGTAGTCTGTAATTGATTATCCAAGGCAATCACTTCTTGTATTTCTGTGTTCAATACAGCAATATTATGTGGTTGACTGTTTACGTAAGCCACGCACAGAATCTCTGTTGCGTCAATACAAAATGTAATTTGCTCCTATCTTTATATTCAGCATCAACACTTAAAAAAAGCCATATAAACTACAATATGTTAGGACACCTTATTTCGTCGCAAGTACCTATGTTCTGACAAAACTGGAAATATGGTGACCTTGTGACACTACCAGTTCGAACAATGTTGAATAATGAATTTTACACTGTGTTAACAAAGATAAAATGTCAATTTACAGGTGTTCGACGCTCAAGTCGTAATCCTCGAACACAAATCAATCATTTGTGCAGGATACTCGGCAGTGATGCACATACATTGTGCAGCAGAAGAAATCACGGTTAAGGTAAATTATTCCTTTTTATTAATATAAAGTTGAATGAAAGATAGAGCTGATTATTGAATTTTCATTAGTTACCTTAATAAAAACAAAAACACCGGCCAAGTGCGAGCCGGGACTCGCGCCCCCTTTCAATTAAATTTATTTTATTATTTGTTATTATTATAGCGGCAACAGAAATAATTCCCAAGTGTCTATCTGCTACGGATCATGAGATACAGCCCGGTGACAGACGGACAACGTAGGCTTAGTAATAGGGTCCCGTTGGTTACCCTTCGCGTACGGAACCCTAAAAAAACATTAATACCATACCAGACTTTCAAGACGTAGATTTATTTAAGTGAATGATAAATCTACATCTATTTAGATTACAAACAATTAAAACTCGATGTTTTGTTATTTTGTAAAAACTTTACTAAGCAAGGCCCAAGAGGGCCAATGGGTATGTGCTATTACAACATAAAATATAATCATTTTGGTTTTGCAGGCACTCATCTGTTTGGTGGACAAAAAGACTGGCGACAAGTCAAAGACGCGGCCGCGCTTCGTGAAACAAGATCAAGTTGCTATCATGAGGATAGAATGCGCAGGGATTATATGTTTAGAACCATTCAAAAAGTTTGCTCAAATGGGCAGATTCACACTAAGAGACGAGAGTGAGTAATGCATCTATTTATTTTTAAAATTTCGTCTAGAATTTCAATGGTACCTGACCAACTTACTAAGCCGAATAATTAATTAATCATATTCTATAACATCACACCTGTTAGTATTCCCCAAAGGATTAGATTGAGGTGTACCTGTGCCTGTTAACTATTAAACGCAAATTTCACCAGTTATGTTTCAGTCCCATGTAATAGGGGGTGAGTCTATTTCCATAAACCAGTCAGAAATCACGACTCCGGGCTGTTACTGTTTTCTTCACTTAAATGAATCAAGTACAGTACTATCAATCCCAAGAAAATAATTAAAAGTTAAGTTCTTCTACGATTTTCTATGACAGTTCAAACGTCCGTGACTGTCGCGGCTATTCCTGTTAAAACGGTTGACGTCATTTCCCTCTATCTGCCTTGTTTACATTTTATTTAGTACCCTTCATAATAATATTTTTTACTTAATGTATGTGCTTTATTCAAGCAAACATTCCAATAACAATATTATAATAACATCTTTGTGAAACTTTAAGTAGTTTTAAAATAAAAGTGTTTCTTTGACTCAAAGCGTTTGACGTCACTACCGGCGAAGATGCGTTTTGAATTTGCGTTCTGTTTCACCAAAAACACGCTACATAAAATATTAAATTGTAAAATAAGTGTTGTATTAGAAAGTTAAACAAGTGTACCACAGTGTTTATATGGACCAATACAAGGCATTTTTATGGAATAAAAAAAGTTTTGAATTTCTTGCATATTAATTATTACCCAACCCTGGAAATCAAACAGACATCCTTAGTCTTAAAGTACTGTCAAAAGTAATTTAAATGTTGATGTTTAAATAACTACACCCATCATGTCTGCGGAGAGCGAAATTAATAGCTTTTGATTCAGCCTAAGGACATTAATGCTTTTTTTAGGTTGTCAATCACACAATTCATAATAATTAATTTTGTATTTTTTTGTTTCAGATAAAACGATTGCGATCGGTAAAGTCCTGAAGGTGATCGAGTAAATTGGCACTACAATTTGTAATTTAGCTAGGATAGGCCTTTCCAAAACCTATATCAACAGAGAATGCATGTAATATGTAATCCTGAACTTTGGGATCTGTATCCTGTGAGAGCTCGAGTGTATTGCTTCATCATGATCACTAAATAATCATTTCCCATTTTCTCAATATCATAGAACAGCTAGGCTTTATATAAGAATACTTACAGTCACAGCCATAAAGCGACACATGTATACTGAATTCCTCACGATGCTCTTACGTCTTTAATACTTCTTATCATTCGAGTGAATATTTGCTTTAATGTTTAAGCTCTAACTTACTTTCTACAACATTTTTGTTGCTATCAATAATATCAAAGTTGCATTATCTTTTTTTTTAGTTATTGCACTAGCTTCTGTTTCTTCCAAGGTCATATTTTAAGAATGTACTTCTTTATTGCAACTATGTGTTCTGGGCATTTTTAAGAAGTTATATAAGTTTATAACGTCCTGCCTCGGTTTTGATTGTAAAACCTACTATCATTCGTCCATCCCCGTCGAGCATCGAGTAGAATTTTAGTATCGAGACGCTTAAACAACGTTTGTAAGTTATTATTAAATGCTATATAATTTTGTCTATGGAAAAGCCGCAATTATTTTACTGTAACACTTCTATTATCATATCATATAGACCGATGTGGTTCCGATGGAAAAGGCTCTCATGTAAATTGTTATAGTGATCATCCAGGGTTACTAAAGGGTAGTGAACATATATTTTGTACTTACCTTTAAATACCTATTCAATTGATTAATGGTTACAGAGCATACTCAACTTAGTTTGCTTACAATGTGGTGATCACTGTAACACATTTATGCTATTGATAATAATTTTTCAAATTACGGATATAATGGTTAAATATAATACTATTTAATATTTTAAAACAAAATTATGTTTTTATAAAAATAGTTTGCTATGATATTACAGTACATTATTTATACTTTTCTTGTTTCAGTTACAACTCAATTTTTTTTTTTTTTTTGTATAACTATTATTTTGGCTCCTATTTATTTTTATCTGACTATGATAATAGATTATAAATTGCCAAAAATCTAATTTCGTCAGAGTGATTCGGCAATGTTTTATTAGCTATAACAGCCGTGGGTATGTTTGGGACATAAATGCGGCTGATTTCTTGCTAACTAAATAGACAACATAGATATTTTAGAACAATTGGTATCGGACGTCTCCTAAATAACGATATACAATAAAAACTTGATCAATATTTGGAAACGCCCACAATTTTACTTTTACATAAAGTAAAAGAAATAATGAGAGTACTTATGGAAAGATGTGTAATTCGATTTGCGAATATTATTTCTTAAAACGTCGGCCCAACTCCGAATCGTTATGATAATGTATATTATGAATTTATAAATTGTCAGCTTTTTTAATATAATCAGATTTACATTTAAGGGCGTTTGTATAATGTCAT
Organism: Xestia rhomboidea; assembly: GCA_963853795.1. Lineage (NCBI taxonomy): Eukaryota > Metazoa > Arthropoda > Insecta > Lepidoptera > Noctuidae > Xestia > Xestia rhomboidea. Next base: position 10,409,300 of record OY970763.1, on the reverse strand, counting down.
ATTTTGTGTATATCAGGACAAGATGTGAGGCACACGTAGTCCCCCGAGCCGGTTCACCTCATGCTTTTGTTTTCGTCGACATGCTTTTGTAGAGGGAAGTTAGGGCGCGGAGAGGCCGCGGGCTGCCCGCCGGTCCGCGTCGTAGTGCCTTTGAGTTGAGGCGGGGGGCCGCGTGAGCCTCGACACCGACCGAGCACTGGCAGGCTGCGACTATATTATTTTGTTTAAAATAAAATTTTATTAATACTACACACTGCACTTACTCTTTACCCAAAACTCATCCTAATCAATCCATTCTTACTTTTTTTTCAATATCTTAAAACCCATCGCCGCGTCGCTGCTTACGCGTCAGTTCACACCAAGATCAGAACAGAGCATTTTCTGATATTACTGAAAAAATAATCTTATGACAATTCCATACATTGCAAAATTAAATACACGTCCAAACTTGATACTCGAGCTTGCAAGATGTGTTCGAGTATGCGTTCTACATGCGGGTGCGCGCTCGAGCCGCCGCCGCCGTGCGCCTCCCGCGCTCAGTATCCCAGTGTTGCCGTATTGAGTGTTTGGATATGCGGGCGTAATAAAATAACTAAAATTTCAAATTTTTCGTAGTATTTTTTTATCGTTTTTTTTTTTAACTATATCATCATTCTCTTGCCCTTATCCCAATTCATTGGGGTCGGCGCAGCATGTCTTCTTCCATACCTCTCTATTACTCGTCATCCCATCAGATACCTCCCTTTCTTGCCATATCATTCTTTAAACAGTCCATGCATCGTTTCTTTGGTCTTCCTCTACTCTTATACCCATCCACATTCATACTCAGTACTTTTCTCACATCTTCTTTCCTCCGTATCACATGCCCATGTCGCAGCAAATTCGTATAATAGTCATAAAAAATAACACCTCTTAGTGGTAATTTCTTACACAATGTATAATATTCGTGGTACCTACATCTTTACCGCCACGTTTCTTCTACCCATTCTATTCTTCCCATTTTATGACGTCTTATTTTATTTACATATTCTTCATGTTCCTCTTACTCTGCCAAAAGGGCGATAATTAGTAAGTCCCAACCAACCATATTGAACACGTCTGCCAACGTCGGATTTTGTCAAAATTTTGCTCGACCATACGAGCGAGCATTTTGCAGTTCGGTGTGCGCTGACCCTACGGCTGCGTTTTTACCAGAGATGTGCGAGGTAACTGGGCAAATTCAAATTCAAATTCAAATATTTATTGCTCAACACAGTACATTTTATACATTTCCAGATGTCAAGTGAATGCGCAGTCCATTGTATTGTACCAATTTAGGCATGCAAAATTTATAATTACAGGTTTTTCAATTTCATAAAATCCAATTAATACCACAGAGTCGGAAGAAAATAAAATAAAATTAAAACCATATACAATGTGATAAATTCAAATTAATACGTTCTACAATGTCATAAATTAAAAAATTAAAAATAATACCAAACAATGTCATAAAATCAAATTACGTAATCGGTTACACAATGTTCATAAATAATACCTTGTACGATGTTATAAGTTCAAGTTGATATGTAAGTAATTAAATGTCATAGATTCATAATAAGTAATGTCAGAGTATATAATGTCAAAATAATTAGGAAATAAGTATCTAAATGGAATCAAGAGAAAAAAAAAAATATTTTTAATAAAATAAAATAAAATAAATCGGACTCAACAGTATTCACCATAATTATATGCATTATTTTAAACACACAAATTTCTGTCTGACAGGTATTCATTTATAGTGTAGTATGTCTTACTTATCAGAAGATTATTGAGTTGCTTCTTAAATACATTTATATCTTTAATACATAACAAAGCATTAGGTAATTTATTATAAATATTTGGTGCCATTCCTATGAGGTTTTTATGGAATACTGCTTTTTTGTGTTGTCTAGTGCTTATTTTATATCTGTGTCGCGAGCTGTGTAGTTTTTCAAATAAGTGGAAATTTGTCTTGATAAATACAGCCACCTCAAATATATACAGGCAGGGTACTGTTAAGATACGGAAATTTGTAAAGATCGGTTTGCAGCTTTCCGTGCTTTTTATACCGCATATCGCCCTAACACACCTTTTTTGCGCTCTAAATACTGTCTCTATGTTTGTGGAGTTGCCCCAATATATGATTCCGTATCGTAATGTAGATGTAACGTATGCATGATACGCCGTAACTAAAACTTTCTGATTTACCTCCTTTGCGAGGGTACGTAAAGCATATGAGTGTTGACTCAGACGTTTACACACACTGTTAGTATGAGTTTTCCACGACATGTCTCTATCCAGTTCAAGCCCTAAAAATTTTGTTGTTGTCGTTTCTGAAATAATCTTGTCTCCATATTTTATGTCAGGTTTTTTATGATTTGTCCTTTGCTCAAAAGTCATTATTTTAGTTTTGTCAATATTTATTTTTAAATTATTCGCGCCCATCCATTCAATTAGGACTTGGAGACAGTGGTTTATCTCTCCTTCAAGCGTTGTCGGATCATTATCACCACTAAAAACTACCGTGCTATCGTCAGCAAACAAAACCATCGGGTGATGTGTTTCTCTGGTCACGTCATTAATGTAAATAATAAATAATAATGACCCTACAATACTTCCTTGGGGTACTCCGTAGTTGTTCGCTCTCTGACTCGATATATACGTACGCTCGGTTTTTGAAGTAACGCACACCTTCTCTATTTTCGTAATTTGTGTTCTGTCGGACAAGTATGATTTCAAAAGGTTCAAAGCATTGCCCCTCACTCCATACCTTTCCAACTTTCTCAATAGTACTGTTCTATCCACAAAATCGAATGCCTTGCTCATGTCCATGAACAAAGCAGCTACTGGACTTCTCTTATCAATGCCAGTTATAATCTTTTCAAACAGTTTGAAAATCGCCATATTTATGTTCTTTTTCCTTCTAAAACCGTATTGTTCATCAGCAAAAAGATTGTTACGTTCAAAGAATGTGTATAGTGTGTTATATATTACTTTTTCTATAATTTTAGAGAATATGGGCAGTAAGGCAATAGGCCGGTAGTTGGCTGGATCGTGTTTGCTACCTTTTTTATGTAGTGGTTTTATAACTGCTAATTTTAACCTCTCCGGAAACACACCCGATTCTAAACACATATTTATTATGTAACTAAGTACTGGTGCAATAATGGTTGAAACAGATTTAATAACATTTGTTGTAATGTCATCGTAACCAGAGCTATTAGTATTATTTAATGAATTTATTAATTTTATAATGTCAGGGGGAACTGTAGGTACTAAAAATAATGAGTCAAGATGCATGTCAAATTTTAAATTTTGATTACTAATATTATTGTCAGATACTAATTCAATTTCATCAATAAAATAGTCATTAAAAATTTGAGAGATACTTTGTGGATCAGTTATGTCTTTGTCATTTATTCTAAGTCTTGGTATTCCTTCAACCGGCTTATTATTTTTGCACTTATTTATTATTTGCCATGTAGCTTTACACTTATTAGACGCATTGTTAATGTGGTTATTATTTTGTGATTTCTTAGTCAGACGAATTATGGTTTTTAAGCGTTTCGTATATGTTTTGAAAGTTTTTTTAGTATGGGGGTTGGGGTCTTTTCGAAATTGCCACAACATTTCGCGCTTACGTTTACAGCATAATTTTATCCCTTTACTAATCCACTTAGGTGATTTCACTGCATATTGTTTTAATTTCTTAAGCGGAAAGCAGATATAATAAAAAAGTTTAAATGTGTCGTGAAACTTATTAAATGCGTCATTGGGCTCTGTGGAGGAATAAATATCATTAAATGTCAAATTTTCTAAGCAACTTTTAAATTTTTGCATATTTTCTTTACAGAAACTACGTCTAAATATAAACCAATATGGAAGTACGCAAGTTTTTTTAATGGTGACGATGCGAGGATTATTTTTAAAAGGCATTGAACACCACCAGCTCCTTAGAGCCTAAAAAGTTTTTACACCGAGTTTTGCACAGCGCCATCTATTGTTTTTCAATGGTATCTGGCCCTGAAAACACCACTAAAAACCCAACTACAGAAAATTTACGCTATAATTAAATTCGGGGTTTACAAGGTAAAATATGTTACCCGGGCCTTAATAACGAATCGATTGACACCTTATTCATCAAAATCGGAGGAACAAACGTAAATACAAACATACATTACATAGACTGCCAAAATCATAACCCTTCCTTTTGGCTTCGCCGTAGTCGGGTAAAAATTGTTAAAATAGATCCGGTAGTTTTGAGCTTATTCGGTACAAACAATTTTTTTCCTAATATTATATTAGATGTTGCTAAATACCTACTGGTTAAAATGATATCCTATGCCCATGGCAAGAAAGATGGGTTCTAAGTACCTAAGATACCCCTTGGTAAGAGACTGGTTGTCAACCAGGCGCGGATACAGGGGGGGGGGGGGGCAATAGGTGCAATTGCCCCCCCTAAACCGGACCGAATACGTCATTAACCAAGCTTTGACGAAATTGAAACTAAATATTCTAGTTATATATCATGTCATGAGCGTCGCCAGAAGGCAGCTGCCCCTAGAGGCTCAGGATTTTTAAAAGTTATAGCTTTTCCTGCATGATGCCATTGAATGATATTGTACGTAATAAATTGTAGCGTAAAATGGAATCACTCAAATTAAAAAATTGTTTAACCCTGCGATAAAACATTTGTCAAAAAGGCTCCTTTTTTCTAACTCTGGATTGGCACTCCTAGCTATTGGATTTTTGCTTGATCGACCGGTATAAACAGAGACTGAAATAAATTAGGAGCCCCTTGCCCCGGGGCCTTATTTGCAATTATAGCATAGTTATCTTAGGCAATGATGTAAAAAAATTGCGAGTCTTGCAGCCTAGTTTTTCTGAGTCTTCACTTTGTCTTATAAGAGGCCCAGGTAAACTCCAATAGGTCGAAACAAGGTAAAGTGTTGAAACTTTCTCTTGAATTTATCTAAAAGTCGACCAAGTAACTCCTCTAAGAAGGATCGAAACTATTCTAACCTGTCCAAGGCAAGGTGTCATAAAAATTTCGAGCTCGCTACGCTCGCTCTTGCAGCCTACTTCCTCTTGAATATTGCCTTTGTCTGAAAGTCGATCTAGTAACTCCTGTTTGAAGGGTCTAAACATTTGTAACCTGCCCAAGGTAGAGTGTTAAAATTTTCGAGCTCGCTCTCCAGACTACTTTTTCTTGAATTTATCAAAAAGTCGACCAAATAACTCCTATAAAAGGATCGAAACTATTCTAACAAGTCCAAGGCAAGGTGTCATGAAAATTTCGAGCTCGCTACGCACGCCTTTGCAGCCTACTTCCTCTTAAATGTTGCCTTTGTCTGAGGGTCGATCTAATAACTCCTGTATGAAGGGTCTAAACTAACCTGCCCAAGGCAGTGTTAAAATTTTCGAGCTCGTTTTGCTCGTTCTTGAAGTCTTAGTTCATTTTGTCGTTAAAATTGACGCCTTAAGTCGATTAAGTAAAAACATTTTTTAATTAATTTTCCGTAAGATCAAACAAAAATTCTGTATCCGCGCCTGTTGTCAACTGTCAAAGATCTAGAAATGACGGCCGGGACCAAAGGCGTAACGTGCTTTCCGAAGCACGGAGGAAACTCGGGGCCTATGTAATGGGATGCTCACCCATCCACAGACCAACCTAGGCAAGCACGGCTTAACTTGAAGATTGATCCGAGCGGCTGTTATTTAAGCCACGGGTTCCTCTACAAATCACCTGACTGTTCCTAAATTACCCTAGGCTGATAAAATTTTCGTTTTTCCTAGGTCTCATGTCAATATTAGTATTATTATTTCCCGGACTTAAGTCAGTTCATTATCTGGATGTATGGTCACTTATAGGGTGTAACAGAACAAGCGCAATATCGCTTAGGTGGTGCGATTGATCTTTATGGAAAAAAAAGTAATGGATTCTCTGATGCGATATTTTTTGGCATGAGAAGCCAAGAAGCGCCACTAAACTGCATACTTGAAGTGGTAATACCCACCCAGTCATACCGTACGTTTTATAGAGGATAAAGTTCTTATGTAGCGTATAGATGCCGCCACAGTTAAAACCTACCGGAGTGTCAGTTTTCTTGAGTGCGTCATGATTCTTTTGGCTTATGGCCATAGTAGGAACTAACACAGCCATCTTGTTTTTCAATATAATTTCGCAAATGTTTATAAACAGCTCTTGACAGTATCATGCAAGAGCCAAAAGAACCATGACGCACTCTAGCTTCTTTTGCATAGTTAGTGAAATCACTGGGTCTCATTACTTTGAAACTGAACCTATGGATTTCCACATGATAGCATGTGGAAATCCATAGGTGTTGTGCAACAAGTCGCCAAACGAAAGCTCTTTGGAGGGGGGGTTCCCTCCCCAGTGCAATATTTGCAACCCCATGAGCAACACCCTGGATCCGAGCGACGCGACGTATGCAGTACTACACTCACCAACAACGGAAATAATAATAGACTGGTGATCAACTATTTTTGGATCACTTTAACACTAGATGATCTAAATAAAGTCAGAATATATTTTAGAAGGACAACTTGATGCTTGTACCTATTGACCTTGTACGTTTGCGTTTAATCATCATTCCCATTGCAATTCTATATCCTGTAATGTATATTAATTAAATAAAACTTCTCTAATATAATTATTCTATTATTTCAGGCAATATTTTGTTTGTGCAAGATTTAGACTCAAAGTAGCGTTGAAGAAAGGTAAAAGAAAATATACAGCATGAAAGAAATAAAAGATACCTTTGATGCAACTAAGAACAATATTTACACAATTTTTGTCTAATTCCATCACTGGAATGTTAAATAATTTTAAAAAATAAACCTAAAGATAAACATTTATAAAATATAAAAGTACTTTATGTACATTTTTAAATCTCACAATATGTACCTACGCAATTTTGTTCAGTACGTAGTACTAATAATACATTCATTTACCTTATTAACACTTAACTTCACCAGAGATACAAGACTAACATCATTGAACATTCATTATCAGATTATCAGTCTCAATATCTTAATTAAGTACCTACAGAAGCTAAAATTTGGCAATGGACTTAATCCTGTGTGTTGATATCATTCCTTTTGACATTTTGATTCATTTGATCATTTTCATACTCCACAAAATCATCAAAGAGACTAGGCCACGCCTCTGTGTCATCGTAACTGCTGAGATCATCCCCAATGAATTCACAGAAATTTAAAAACATATACCAAGTGTCTTTTGGAATGCCTCTTATGTGTGGATTCTTTTCTAAATACAACAACCATCTGTCTAAAATAGGAGGCTCATTGTTAGTGAAGACTAGACGCCACAACAGGATAGCAATATCTGTAGGCAGTATTCTCTGACCAGTGGTCACATCTAAACCAAATTTGAAGGTAAATCTATACAAATCCTTAAAGTTTTCAGTATCTCTCTTGAGCTCACTTGTTATCTCATTTAGTTTGTGTTGTATACCCTTAATTGATTCCGTTTTCATATTCTTCAAGCCCAGTATAAATTCAGATTTTGTAAACCTACACATTTGACTAGCATTCAATTTCCATGCCAAAACCAAAACTTTAAAGTCATCAGGGTTTAACTGCAGATCATTACATAGGTTTTCTATTCCTTCTGCCAATATAGCATCTTCTAATGAGTCTTTGTATTGGTCAAAAAGCTGATTAATTTTAGATTCAGATATGCGTGAGTCATAAGTACCTAAAGAAGACATAGTCCGGGGTATGGTTGGCAGCTTTTGATAAAATGGTTTAGGTAGTCTCTCTGAAGCCAAAGTGGTTTTTTGAGTATTGAGTAACTCGACTGGGCTCTGCTCTCCAGACAGTGTGCTTGAAAGTTGTGAACTACTTGTGTTTCTAAAGTTGTTAATACTATTTTGATTGTCATGAAGAAGTGGTTCCTGTTGTGGATAAACAGAAACTGTGACTGCTATTTCTGTCATCTCTGAAAAAGCAAAATTAAAGATTATAAAATCTATTGGGTACAAAGAATGTCCAGTAAACAAGTAAAAAATCTTGATAACTTGTACTAACCATCTTTCTGTCTGTGAGGAGAAGTGGTAATATCTGCATTAGCTTGGTTTTTGAAACAGCTTAGACAATGGCCCATTGGACAAATTCTGCTCGAATATCTTGAAAGTCATAAAACTTTTAGTAAGCACAGAAACAGACTTTACAAGTTTTTCATCATAAATGCAATAAAACATAATGATAAAAAACCGTCCGCTGATGTGACCTCTTAAGATTTTTCGCCGAAAACCTGAGATAAACAAATTATTAAAAGAAAACTAAAATAAACACATGACATACTGATAAAATCTGCCCATTGATTTGCTTACCAGAAATTCATATCCTTTTTAAACTAACCGCGAACAGACACGAAATAAATAATTCGTCAACAAAGAGTTTTGCATGACAGCATATTCATTTAACTTCTACTACAACTATAAAATAGTTCCAATAATATGAAATTTCTCGTTTAAAACAAATACATTTTCTATTCACGATCTTCATTGACAATTTGACATATCAATCAAGTTTTCAACCCACAGGCCACAAAAGCACCGACTAGAGATTGCAACATTTTTAACCATTCAACCTCAGATAGAGGTGAGCGTTGCGATTCTACACAGACGAAAACGTTCTAGAGTTGGCATAGCTAAACTTGGTACCCCACTACCAAAGTACAGTCGCCAGCACATCAAGTTACCAAGCTGTCAAAGGAGAATCGGCCTCGAAGTATAGGCATTTACCCCAAAATCCAATAGCCATAAGATATACATAATTGAAAAGTGCTTTTCAAGGAGAACTTTTGCTGATAACACGACTTTTGGCAATTCGCAGTCCGTTCGGAGTTATTGAGCAAAATAGGTAACTACTTGGACAACGAAGTTAAGGTTTTACAACCCTCCAAGTTCGTGTAACTCACGATCACGTTTCAGGAACAAATCCTTATAGTAACAGTATGTTGAACAGATCGTTAATTCTATGCTTTGGACAATTGGATACACGTTAATTTGTCAATGTGTGTGTTTCATAATTGTGTGGTTATTAATAAGATGCACGTCACAATGTGTGTTTGTCAAATCAGAGGTTTTCTTTTTGAGTATTTAAGAAAAAAAATAGTTTTCAAGAACTCGGTAGATGGCGATGAACCGACTACGTTACTAGGTCCCAAAGCGCTTGGAAAAAAAACATTGCGTCACGTCACATACGCTCGTTGACTGACACTTTCGTTTGCTTGCTTCCGATTATAACCATAACATAAAAGTGAAATAATGTGACGTTCCGTTCCTTGCTGTAACTTACCCAAGAAACTTATATACTAACTTTATTGAGGACGGGCAAGCCAAAAACATTCCGAGCGAGACAGCTTCAAGAGTGGATGTTGTCTCTTTCTAATAGGGTGTCCAATAATCATACTAACTCTTGAGACAGTTTAAGAGTAGCTGTTATTTTATTATTTATTGATGATGACCTGCAACTCAATAGCATTCTAGGCGAAATAGCTTCAAGAGTGGATGCCATTAACTTTTTATGTTAACTTAAATGTATGTCTGTACCGTCCAGTTGCAAATTATCTATTTTGCAACCGGTCTATCCAGACGACTTTTGTATTCGGGGATTCAAGGACTCCGTTAGAATTATATATTTTTTCAGACATAGAAAATCGCATATTCAAGCTATGACTGTTTACCTATAATGTTTTAGTACCATTCGATAATATTTATTTTATATTCCGAAACCAATGGAAAAATCCTTAGGACACCGCATGGTGCGGCGGACTCTTTTCTTTTCAATATTTGTATTTAAAAAGCAAACTAGGTACTACCGAAATCATGTGCGATGTCCGATGTTTCTAATTTATATAATATACTTTTGATTACTATGTACGACAACGGTGTTCGAAACTTCGAACTTACTTACTTAATTTATTTGGATATTTCCCGTTTGTCAATCTAAAACTTGGTAACCCTACTCGTAATAAACAACCAAAGTTAAAAAACTTCCCTAAAAAACGAAATTCCACATCCAGCAAACCCTTACTACTACACCCCTTCACACAACACATTTTTACCATGATTTAAAGCGGATTATTTCACTTAAATACAATAAAAGTACTTAAATGACTTCAACGCGAAAATGTATCGGCCATATTGCTTACATCGGTGACAAGGCACGACAGGGACACCATCCACCTTTGTCGGTTTCTCGCTCGAACGTTTTGTTTTTTTTCTTTTCTATTGAATCCATTGTACAAATTTAAACTCTAAATTTTTGAGATAGGGTTTTTTTATTTTTTTAGCATTTTGTTCGTACTCATTCCAGTTAGTATATAATTTCCTTGAACTTACCAAGTTCAGCGCCATCTATCCAGCGACTAGGGAAGAGTTGAAAAAGAAAATCGCTAAAAAGTAGTGTGCTAAATGTGTTGACCTCGCCTCCAGCATAAGTGGCAAAAAATATTTCTGTACTTGCTTCTTCCATAACTTATACCTCTATTTTATTTTTAGAATACAATATCCCTTTCCACCCGAGCTAAACTGATCGTGAGTTTCGAATTTACATAATTCTAAGCAAAAATTTAAACAACTTATGCGGACGCAATCGAGGTCGATCTATCGTGAGTCTAGTTATGAATGAGACAAAAAATAGTTTGCACTCTGCGCGCGCGTTTTTTCCTGGTATTTCGTCGAAAGTCGGATGAGGGATGGCTGAATTTTTTAATCCCCGCACGAAAGTTGATCAATTTTTAGTAATTGTATTGGAATAATTGATATTATTTGATTTAATACGAGTGTCTTTCGGTTTACTCATCAAGTTTTTGCAAATTGAAGCAAAAGTTTTGTAATTATTTTCTGTCAAAATTGAACTCGCACGATCATGCAACATCGATCGTAGCACCTAATGGTGTTACATTTTGTTATTTTGTATTTTATGTGGTATTTTGATCCTATCCAGTGTTAAAATGGCCTTTCCTTCTTTATTATGGGTCCGAATTACGGATGATGTAATATTAGACCAAATGATGGACGGAAATCTATCAGAGATTGAAGATTTCGGCGATGACGAATTTGATTTTGAACCAAATACCTAAGGTGGATGCTCCAGAGTAGCCCGCGAAATTCAAATTTTCTTAGGTTTTTTGCAATTTCCAGGTCAGTGTCAGGTTGTATGTTGATTAAAATTTAAATCAACAACCTTCCAAGCGCTTAGAGGTGCAGGAATGACTTTGACCTTGAAAAAGTAAATTCCTACACCCATGAGCTTGGAGGGTTGTATTGATGATTTTAATGATTATAATTCTATAACTACATACGTGTTACAGCCGCGATCCAAATTTTAATCAACATACAACCTGATACTGACTTGCAAATTGCAAAAAACGTAAGAAAATTTGAATTTCGCGGGCTACCCTGACGCTTTCACCTTAAATGTCAAACATCCGTCACCAACCATAGGGATGTGCCATCTGCTGATTAGTGATGTTATGCATTGAACACGAAGGAGGGCGATTTGATAATCGCCACAAATGGAAGAAAAAAACGTGTTGCGCCGACCCCAAGTAACATGGGTAAGGGCAGGAACTTATAGTATTCACACGGAGACTCAGACAGATGGAAATGCCTAAGGCCCCCTAAGTTTTTTAAATATATAAATAAATCTTCGCACTCGTTTCACTGTAGAGTAAATCTGTTTTTTTTTCATCTATTGGCTGCCCCTATCACACCTGAGGTGAGCACCACACCACTTCTAACATGCGGAAACATAAGTTTTGTCAACAGATAATTGAAACAACAACAATCTGAAGTCCCAGTCTGCTAATGACGTGTGTAAATAACAAAATTATGCTAAATGGGTTTCCGATATCGATTACATACTTGGCACCGGCTCAAGAACTACATAGTCTGTGGTCGTATACTTTGTGGTTACCAAGGAAATTATATACTAACTGGAATGAGTACGAACAAAATAATAAACAAAACAATATGGCCGATTCATTTGTGCGTTGAAGTCATTGTACTTTTTATTGTATTTAAGTGAAATAATCCGCTTTAAACATGGTAAAATTGTGTTGTGTGAAGGGGTGTAGTAGTAGTAAGGGTATGCTGGATGTGGAATTTCGTTTTTCAGGGAAGTTTTTTAACTTTGGTTGTTTATTACGACTAGGGTTACCATGTTTTAGATTGACAAACGGGAAATATCCAAATAAGTAAGTAAGTTCGAAGTTTCAAACATCGTAGTCGTACATAGTAATCAAAAGTAAATTTATATATTAGAAACATCGGACATCGCACATGGTGTCGGTAGTACCTAGTTTGCTTTATAAATACAAATATTGAAAAGAAAAGAGTCCGCCACACCGTACCGTGCCATGCCAGTCCTAAGGATTTTTTCATGCTTCTGCAGCAAAAGAATTCATTTGGCGAGCTGCGAGTGAAAATGAATGGTTTCAGAATATAAAATAATTGGCGAATGTTACTAAAACATTATAGGTAAACAGTCCTAACATGAATATGCGATTTTCTATGTCTGAAAAAATATATAATACTGACGGAGTCCTTGACTTCCCGAATACAAAAGTTGTCTGGATAGACAGGTTGCAAAATTGATAATTTTCAACTGGACGGTACAGACATACATTTAAGTTAACTTAAAAGTTAATGACATCTACTCTTGAAGCTATTTCGCCTAGAATGCTATTGAGCTGCAGGTCATCATCAATAAATAATAAAATAACAGCTACTCTGTAACTGTCTCAAGAGTTAGTATGATTATTGGACACCCTATTAGAATGAGACAACATCCACTCCTGAAGCTTTCTCGCTCGGAACGTTTTTGGCTAGCCCGTCCTCATTCCAGTTAGTATATAAGTGTCTTGGTGGTTACTCCACACATTCACTTGAATGTCAAAACTCAAACTCAAACTTCTTGTCAGTTTGAATTCAAAATATTTAATACAAGCAAAGTTTCGGGGATTAGTGTTCAAAAATGAGTGTAATTGAAGAAATTTGGGATATCCAAATTAATTTAGACCTGACTGAAGAAAACAGTTATACGGAGTTTGAAGCTAAAGTGGCATCATTACATGAACATGTCGTCAATGTTATTGAAAACGGTTTCAGAGTTAAAAAATATACTTGTAACAACAATGTCGCCCTAAATCATGATGATGAACTGAAAACTTTAATAGAACGTAATAAACAGCTGCGGAACGCTATTGACATGAAACTTGAAGAGCTCTCGCAACAAAAGATTCAGTATGAAAAGTACAAAAAAGGTACACAAATACTATTATGTGGATACTACTATCGTGATTGATAAATTTAGATGATAGCCGTTGTTGTAATTAAAAGTATCAGTTGCCTTGTAGTATTTGCAAATTACTTTATTCTTAACTATTTCAACTGCATCATTCAGTGTGAATCTAACTGACGTTATTTTAAATCACAAATTCTTTGTTTAAGTGGGTTCTCTTCAATGGAAGATAGTTAATCAACCGTGATCATGCTGTTCATAATAAAATCCACTTATTAAACACAAGTTATATTTTTTTTCTTAGCCTTTCATGTGTCCCACTACTGGGCAAAGGCCTCCCCTTTCTTCTTCCAAACCTCTCTATCTTGTGCAATATCTGGCCATGTTCGTCCCACAAACAAGATCAGATTGTCACACCACCTTCGCTGTGGTCTACCTCAACAGCAATTTCCCAAGTTATTATTAATATACTAATTTATTACAGACCAAAAGCTGTTGTCTCAAGAAATTAAAGAAACGCATGAAGCTTTTCTAATGGCAAAGAAATATTATAAGAAATTCTTGAAAATGTACTACACAATTGAATCTAAAAGTGAGGGATCACAAACAGTGTTTGTGCAGTTTTTTACAGAAGCTAAAAAGGAATCTGAAAATTATTCTGTCCGCCTAATAAGAGACACAAAAACAGGATGCTATCAATGTGAGTGTGATTTACATTGACATAACTCGATAATAACTATTAATTTAATACTTTAAGTTTAACAACCCATCTCAATAAATCTACCTATCCCTCGGCAAGCAAGTTGAACCTTACCTTAGCAACCAAACCTCTCTCAATTTTGTCTTTTAACTCTTTTCAAAATAAACATTGGTGTAATATTATTAATTTCTCTTTTATTTCAGTATCCAGTGTCACACCAAAGCTAAATTTATTCAAGGAAGTGCAGAAAAGACTACAAGAAACTAATGATGTACCTGGCGCACTCTGTTGCCTTCGACAAGCATTTATGAATATTAAAAAGAATAAGAAATAATGTGTAAAAGTGTTCAAATGTAGTATGTAATCATGTGTCATCCATTGTAACTTAAAATGAGTAATGAGATTATACCTTCTACATTACATTAAATACCTAATTAATAAGTAACACCTGTTGACTGTTATTGTCCCACTGCAGGGTAGTCGCATGCAGAGAAAGCATGAGCATTGTTGGCCATGCTTGTTCAAGAATTATTGGCAATTTTAGCCTTAATCTGTTTTAAGTCCATGATTCCTCACAATGTTTTCTCTCAGTGTAAATAGATAACAGTAAACTTAAGTGCATTGGTAAGATCGGGAACTGAAAGAGGCGCATTGGTACTTGCCCAGTTTTGTTATTTGTTATTTCGGTCGGTAATCGAGAGGTTAATGTAGATATAAGCCACACATAGTTTTACATTGTGTTAGACCACACCTCCAGTGAAGGTTTACCAAAGAAATAAAATCAGTCACGTAAAATATATTTTTATTAACCATAATATAAAATACGTTAAATATAAAATTAATTTGTAACAAAAATAAATACAATTCCATGTTTGAGGTATTACCCATTGGTCCCCATGCACAAATTGAGGCAACGCCAAGATTTTCGATATTGGAACACCTACATTTTAATGCAACTTCGGACAAAACATTAACAATAAGTCAATTACCCTACTTTCCAGATGGTTATTCTGCAAATGCAGTGTCGTCAAAATGTACATGTGACTTCTCATAATACTATAATATAATTCTCTATTAATATGTAACTATGCAAAAGCACTCGGAAATATTCAGCTTTAATTTGAACTGAGATAACGTCGTAACAATTTTTATTCACTTATTTTTCTATAATTAGTAGTTAAAAATATAAAAAATTATTGAATAATACAATTTATTACGATTTAATTTAATAAATTTTAAAATAGTAAGTATTTTAGTTGGTTCAAAGATGAAAATAATGGGGAATATACGCACTTTAAAAATAATGTTTCACAAATGTTTTAGCGTTAAAAAATAATTAGGGACTGACTATAAAAATATTGGTTTCCACTATAAATATGCTTAGCTTTAAAACTAATTGAATGAACTGTAAAAATAATGGATGGCAATATTACCAGGGGGTCTAAAATGGCCGCTTTAGCAGAATCTTATTACGAATCACGTTAAAAATTATAAATTCTTAAAATGGTCTTTATGGTCATAATCATAAAGTCCATTTTACGATTTTTTTTTAACGTGATTCGTATTAAGATTCTGCTAAAGCGGCCATTTTAGACCCCCAGGAGAACTTAGGATGCAAAAGCGAGCTCTGGACTTGGGGCACCCCGACGTTAGGTTATGTTACTTTAAACCAGAGGTTCCCAAACTTTTTTTTCTGGTAGACCACTTTCAAAATTTTCTGGTTTCGGTGGACCCGCTGCTGAATTTTCGTTAAGCCCGTGGACCAGGCCCCTTATTTACAACGCTTCGATTCGATTTTCGATTCGGAAAGTCGTATGTCTATCTTTTTTGACATTACGAAATCGAGCAAGATAGACATACGACTTTCCGAATCGAAAATCAAATCGAAGCGTTGTGAATATGGGGCCAGAAAAGAAAAACAAGAAAGAAGACTTGGAAGATTTTTGTATAAAGCGTGGCCGGATTTTCTTCCGCCATTTTGTTTTTTTTTTCAAAGTAGCGGCCACGCATAAGACCTGTAATAATCGATAGCTGGTATCAATACAAACAAGTTTTGTATGAGGCAAAATGTTCCAAAGTGTCATGTTTCCGAGATATGAGCTATCAAGGTTTAAGTCAATTCCCTGATGCTTCAGCACAACTTGTATTTGATCGGACACGCATAAAACTTGTATCAATCAATAGCTGGCATCAATACAAACAAGTTTTTTCTAAAAATAATAAAAAATAAAAACACAATAAATTATCATAAGTTTCACAAAGCTGCTATGCGCGTGGCCCGACACACACATGGCCGGTTTTTTTTTTACTTTTTCGAGTAGCGTATTATCTGCCTACATTGATAGATAAGCCAAGCCAACATTTTTGTTCTTAGTATAACCAGATACGTCATCCTCCATTTTTTTTCACGCCGACGTAGACCCCTGAAGGGACAGAGGTCCACCTGGAACACATTGAGAATCACTGCTTTAAACCCTGCAGACAAACATAGGAGCCTCGCGTAGCGTAGCGTAGTCGACGGAGCCCCCGCTACCAAATAACTGGTTTCGGAGTTTGTCTCGATACAGTTATAGTGCAAACCATTATTTTTGTAGTTCATGTTTATTCAATTAATTTTAAAGCTAAGCATATTTATAGTGGAAACCATTATTTTATAGTTCATTAATTAATTTAGTGCTATTAAATACATCCTGAAAATAATTATCATGCACCACGTCAATTGACGTTGTTAAGGTTCCATATTTATAAAAGTTGTCCCATGAATAAACACAGAGTTTGACCAATTTCAGAATCAATAATCGAGTTTAATTCTACAGGAAACGTTCGATTCTTTTTTCTATTTATTCAATTATTGTTACATAATATTTGTATTGTTGTGTTGACGCGCAACAGAATGTAGTTACCACCCGCGTTTTGTAGATTTAATATCTTTAAATTATCATGTCAATTTTTTTCCACTAGTCAAACTATAAAATCTCTATTTCTCTCTCTCTCTTTCCTCTTAGTTGAAGGTTTTTATTAGGGATGCATCCGATTCCGATACCGATACCGTAATATAGTACGCGGCCTAATTTGTCTACGCTCGCTCGGGGAAATCGGCTTATACCGAATAATTTACGAATGTTGTGTTTCCTGAATTAAAATCTCATAACTGTGAATTCTAATAATAAATTTTTACTTCTGATCTATGAATTATGTCATTTCTAAATAAATATTTTAATAAGTATGAGTTTGTCTGTTTCTAAAGCCACAGCTTTTTATAGCTTTCTATGAATCATAACTGTCCGTAGCGGTATCGGTATCGGCGATACTTTTTTTTACAAATATCTGTATCGGTATCGTATCGGCTGAAGTGCGTATCGATGCATCCCTTGTTTTTATACTAACACAAGAGAAAAAAGTGACAATTCTACTGTGGCCCTCAAATCCTTTTCATTGTGCTGCTATCTGTAATGTTAGTTCCATAATATTTGTGGTAATTCCTATTAAATCATCGACAACTTTCTGAAAACGCCCATATTATTAATAAAACAGTTTAAATTTATTTTAAAGTTAATCAATAGTGCTCTGAGGCACAATTTAATTAACACAATTGTTCCTGTATTTCTATCAAATCGTTTCATAGAGACAGAATGACTTTATAATTATTGTATTTAGGGAGTTCCTGTAAAAGCAATGAAATTCTATTAACTCTAATTTAATAGGACTCTAAAGATATGTTATTTATTTAATAAATTACTTTAGTACCTAATATAAAAAATAGAGAATATTAATAAAATTAAGAATTCCTGTAAGTATTCGAAAACTTTGTAAATTATACAGGGTGGTAAAGTAGTCGCGTGCCATAGCTTAGGGGTGAGTTCAGTATCGATAAAGGAACCCGTAAAAAATAAAAAATAAATCCTTACAAAAAAAAAAAAAAACAAAAAAAAAATGCAAGATCAACCTAATTTAGTACCTACTAACTTAGAATAGCAACCGTTTAGAATTCTCTTCTTCAAGATCTTGCAATATTACTTTTGTTTTTTATTTTTTCATTTTTTACGGGTTCCTTTATGGATACTGAACTCGCCCCTAAGCTATGGCACGCGACTACTTTAACACCCTGTATATTTAGTCGACAAAAGAGATGAGTACCTATCTAGTTCTTTTTAGGGTGCATGATTTGTCGACTTGAATCTTTACTTTCTGTTTTTTTTTTTTAAAATATTCGAAAGAGTCTACTGAATGTTATAATACTCAGACAAAAATAATTAGGATAGAGTTTGTGTGCATAACTGCATACAACTTTTAATCTATGCTTTAAATTGTCCAACGAAAAATTTTTAACACAATATTAATACCTACTTATTGCCTATACTTCTGGCATAAAAGCAGCCATGATTTTCAGTTTAGCCTTGACTCTAAAATAAACTTGTGTGGCTTCAGATAAAGTAACCTAAATCAGCGCATTCAACGTAATACTGTTTGACATAAAAATGTAATAAAAAAATATAATGTAAAAACACATGGGTATATAATGTAAGTAGATGTTTTTTTTTCCACAGAACATAAATTGCTAAAGGTTAAAAGGTCCAAAAAACACATTGTTGCAATTAATACCCGACGCACTGCTACATCTCACCGCGTAAAGAATATCAACGCAAACGAATGCATCACATGGCAACTATCTGAACGCGCCAAACGGTGTCATCGTTATGCAATAAATAATTCATAGGTTCGTTTACGAAAACCAGCAGACTTTAATCTTAAGTGTTCAAACACAGCGGGAGCGGCGCGAGCGGCGGAATCCGCAAGTGGGTGTCGCTGACACTTCTTCTGCGTGTGAACATAGTTACAGCGACGTATCCGCAGTGTTAACGACACCCACATCCGCTCCCGCCGCCCGCGCCGCTCCCACTGAGTTTCTACACTAAAGGGTGTAAATAAACTCTTAACGAGGCCGAAAGGCACTTGTTCTCCCCGTCATTGCTATAATTTTTTTGTTCTAGACCAAACCTGGGAACCTTCTAGTTACGGAGTTATTGGAGGTCAAAGTTCCAACTTTTTTAAGGTTGTAGCTTTACTTTAAATACTTCCATGACTCGTTACTTTACTTACTTACTCACTAGTCAATACATGCAGCACAATGTTTTGAGTGAGAATTAATGCAATATTTTTCGCGTAGAGTTAGGTACTATGACAACGAACGAAATCTGCTCATGTTCAAAATAAAATCCCGTGCACACGATGTCCACATCTGTTTACCACCCTTAACGAATCATCGACACGAAGAAGAAGAAGGACTTCTATTGGTCCGCACAAAGAGTGTGCGGTCCAATAGTAGTAAAACGCCGAAAAATATGCGACCCTTTTTTACGTTATCCTTTGTTTTACAAAAATTCTATTCTATTGTTTGGGTCACCTTTTTTGACTAATAGGAATAAAAACAAAAAAAAGGACAAGGAAGAGAAAGTTTAGCGCTTCAATAGCGGCCGGATGCTGCAAACAAAAAGAGCCGTAATGGTGGTAAGATTTCGTTCGTTGAGATAGTACTTGTGAGTGAGTTAGGTCAAATGTACATTTGATGTACAGAACGCTTGGTTGACTGCTCCGTGAAGGGTCCGTTTACACCTTCTATAGAAAGGTTCTGCATGGTTATTTTGACGCTTGAATTTAATTGAAAGTTGCGTTAGTTTCGTTTTTGTAACCGCGTTTTTTTTATTTGCTCCGTGCTGGCCAATCTTGGATGTTGTCGGCTGTTTGAACAGGTTATCTTGCTGGTGCCGAAAAATTAAACAACTGCACTATAAGGGCACCCCCTGTGGGTTACGATCATTGACTTGGGCAGCAAGGGACAGGCTGTATCAGATCAAAACGCGCGCCTACCGTAGACTACATTATAGCACCAAATAAAATTCACTGTAGTGCGTTGGGATTCCGTTGTTAACGATACATACGCGCTTAAAATGGCCAATTTCTGTAACCTATTAATTATCTATTAATGAGATTCTTGCGAATATGACTTTTTTTCAGCCTAATATTTCGCGATTCGTAAATTCTGCCTTTAGTGACACTAATTGCGTCGTTCGTTTACCTACATTAGGTTAACTGAGAGCTTGTGCTCCCAAACACAGCGCGCCGGCACGGCCTCATGTCCCTTCTAAACTTTATTCATATTCTGTGTTTTTCTTATTAATTATTCTATTAACTGGTTTGGTCATCTTAACCAAAAATAAACTTTGAATAACCAACAAAGCAAAACAAAATTAACAGCTTTTGTTTTTAAATGTAAAGTTAGTTAAATGCATAAATCCCAAATAGATTTACTTATTCAATTTATTAAACAGATCACGAATTCACGTAAGGCTAGAGACAAATTTGAGCGCAAATGTAGTCGAAATGGCAATTTAAAAAACGAAATTCGGAAGTGCCATGGTCACAAAATTTCGCTAGCCTATTCAAGGAATGACACAAATTCCAAGACACCCTGTATAACTAAGGCGATACAATTGATATGGACAACTCCACCGATTTTCTTGTACTGTATGACAAGTCAAGGAAGTTAAAAAGTAACAATTTTACATGTTGCAACTTGCAAGTTGCGGGTTTGTCAAAGTTACAAAGAAAATTGCATCTTTAATGGCAGCTCGTGTCAGGTTCTTGAAGGGATAACAATATTCCTCTGTTTCTGTTGATATTGTGATGGTGAAGATCAAAGAACATGTAAGATAGAGCAATACAATGGCCATTCAACCCGTCAATGGCGTGCCTAATGACTTATGTTACTTTTAGTTTACCATTCAATGTTTCTGTTGGAGTTGCTTGTGGTGTTTGTATGTCCGTAGGTCGTTTAGATTGTTCCGGTAAAAGCAAAGCACCCAACGCGATGAAGTGGAGCGAGTAATAAAGTTTTCTGAAAAAAGAAAATTAATAGATTATTTGTATTTTATGCCTCGCTGGTCGAGTCGAGCAAGCGCGACTGCTGAGCATGAGGTCCTGGGTTTGATTCCCGGGTCAGGAAAAGTTTATTGGGTTTTTCCATCAGGAATTTCTCAGTAGCAGCCACGGGGTCTGGATTTGTGCCCAGTTGATGGCAATAGGCTCATTTATTGATTTAAAACATAACTGGTGAAATGTGGGTTTACACTATTAGGTACACCTCTTAACCCTTCGGGGTTTACAGGCGTGATGTTATGATTTGATACACAAAATAAACCGAACAGGTCGTCTGTTTGGTATAGAATTTTAGATTTCATTTATTTGAAAATATATATACCTAGAAATACGACATATTTTCCACTCTGAGACCAACTCGCTTTGGCCGGTTGATTTTTATACATATGTATTTTTCTTTTTTAAATTTGTAATTTATCAAAATATACGAACCCATAGAAGGCGAGACTAGGTGTGAGATGAAGAAGAACAAATGGCACGGTAGCGTACGTCATCGCAACCCTCGTGGTGATGAATGACAGCGAATCGTAGAACAGCTTCTTGGGTGGACTGTCGAGAAACATTGGACGAGCCACGAACCTTACCTGAACACAATATAAAAGATTAGAATTAGTACAATAGCCCTGTGCCCTGTTTTTTAAAGTAAGCTTTCCGCAATCCGACATAATTGTCAAAAAGTGACAATTCTACTTTTTTTCTGTTTTATAAAAACTTACAGGCGACATCATTGTCATGGAGGAAAATTCACAAATACGTAGTTTTATAAACAGGTGACAATTTGTCGTGAAAAACTTGTCGAATCTGCTTAATGAAACACACAATTGTCATGACGTATTGACATAATTATGTAGAAGTCCGATAATTCTGACAGGACCGTTGCCCTCTGTCGCGAAATCATTTTTTGAATGAAGGAAGGAATGGTTGAAGGTGTAAGAAAGTGTTTATAAAAGGATAAGAATATATTATTATAATACTTAGAAATGTGCATTTCCATTTTACCAAACAAACAGACGTTGTTTTTAACTAACAATCGAAATTGCACTAGTGATTGATTCATTCTTTTACTTTATATATCTCTCATTTAGCTTCATAAAACAAAATTATTTGCAAATATATGTCAAAAGTCAGGAATAATTTGACTGTGGTTTTTTGACATAAATGACCAGTTTTTTAAAACGCGTTTTTAAATGACAAGTAGGTATGTCAAGATTTCACCTGTCGCTTTTTGACATAATTATATATGTCACTTTTATAAAACAGCAGCGTTTCACATGTTTGACATTGTACAATGTCGAATTGTCAGCTTTATAAAACAGGGCCCCTGGCCTTATCATGAAAGTTGACAACATCGCAAATATTTGTCAAATATTTCGCTGTTTTAATTATATTATTTAATGATTATTTCATCAATATTACTGAATGAAACAAAGAGTAGAATACTTATACCAAAAGAAAGAAATATCGCTCTGTGCACTAAATTATTGACTAAATATTGCAATAGTATCACTGGATAAGGTGTTGTAACAGTTTTAGATGTTAAAAAGCCTTAGGAAATTTTCAAATTACTTTTTTGCATTCTAAAACTAAATATTTAGTATAACTAATTAACTAAGTAAGTATATTAGTTATTGCAATTTATAATCAATATTTTAGTACAACACAGCGATATTCCATTTTCATTTATCATATAAGCGATATATTTGACAGCTATTTGCAACATTGCTAACTTTCAGAATGCACCTTAAATGTACAGTTGAGTTTATTTACCTCCCAATTTGTAGTTGTATAGTAGTCGATCTGTTTTAGTATTTTATTGTGATGTTAGTTACCTTCCTAGCTGCAACAGTGAAGAGGCCACCGGCAAAGAAGGTCAAGTAGTAGCCAGGATAGAAGCCGTGCCAGACGGCAGAGAGAGCGTACACTCTGGCAGTACGCCACGCCGCGCCGCCACGCTCGTACGCCACGTCCCGAAGCCAAGCGTTCGTATTCTTGTTCCAGCTGGCGATACCTGTGCGGAAGTTTTGAGCGAACTAAAAAAGAAAAATACACATTTCAGGTATTCTTGATCTAAATCATAAATAAATTAACACAAGAGTAAGGAGTGTGAAGACTCTACCCAATTTGAATATTATATTCTCTCAAGAACTGGAACTCGCTGCTGAATTAGAACTGCGATTACGTTGTCTAGGAACCTACTAATATTTATTGAGTATCTTCAAATTTGAACGTCAAGCCGTCGGTCAACGTTGATGATGATTTTTCTACCAAAGTAAAATGTATATTAAAATGTTTACCTCAAAACCAAATATATCGATATTAGACATCTTGTCCCATTTAGCCGTGCCGTCTTTGTTGTAGCCATTGAATCCCATGCCACAGTTATTGCAGATAGCCTCGGACAGTAGCCACGCGTGATAGTACTTGCACCTTACCACTAGGGTGGCCAAGTATGCGTACCACAGCAAGTACAACGCTGACCAAGAACGGGACACTTCTGACGCAGGATCTGTCAATTCTGGGAATATAAACAATAATATGATACTAATAAAGTAATGCATTACTTTTAATAAGAAAGAAAGAAATTTGGAAATTTCAACCCCCTCATTGCATCAAAAAAGTTGTCCGTATTCTTACTCGGAATAATAAAAATGTTAAACGGTTCAAAAATTTTCCATAGGAAAAAAGTTATGGCCAAAACAATGATTTTCGAGAACTGACCTCCCGCCGCCCCCCATGAACGAATTCCGCCCACATTCACGAACTTAACCTAAGTTTTGACCCTTTAGATTTTTTGGCCAAGTTTAAAAGCAATCGGTGCATAATTGCAACCCGTAGAGTGTGGCTAAATTTTGCTTGGCGCCCCACATACATATACAACATGTAACATAATTAACGCACATCCTGAAATTAGTTTGTTCAGAATCGTTTATTGAATCGATTTCTATAATTTTTAATATAGGTTATTTTTTATCCCAAAAATAATGAAAGCTACGTAATTTATAGTCACACTACCTCTGTATAGTCCAAACAAACTGAAATGGACCGTAACTCAAGGCAATTAGACTTTTAAAAGTGCAGTTTCATTTGTATTAATACAAATTCCGCCATTCAATACAAAATAAAGAAAAATGAACCTTATTTCAAGTAAGTTAAAGTCGTTACAAATACAGTTAGGTAAACTTAGCGATTCAACCGCACGCACACACTAAACAGGCACTCGTTAAAGGACACAATAGATAAACCAACAAAATACAAAATATGTCGTACTTGTTTTCGTTCCCTTTCTCGTGCAAAATAAAAACGTGGGATAGAGCGAGATAGGCACCATGACACGACATGAGAATCCCCAATCAGCTGATGTGACGACTTTTTTTTGTGGGGACGTATTAAATCGTTAGTTTATTTTAGTGCGATAACAAGTGCCGAGGATCTAAAAAATAGGATGGTGAACCCTTTTGATAAAAAATTACGAAGTGCTTTCTAAATTAAAACATCAATTAGGAATGCGGGCATTAAAATGTATTGAACTTTTCTATTGAAGTTGAGTCGAGCGACGACGTTAACAGCTGATCTCGAACGCGAGCGAACACCTACTAGGCTAGCAAGAATCACACAGTCGCATACGTAGGTATGAGATCAACGTATGCGACTGTGTGCGTTCGTTGATTTGTACTGTGACTACAACATTCTTTCGGAATTAGGAAAGCTAATTTATTAAATAATCATTGCTTAAACATGTTTAATTAAAAATTCAGTGCATGTATTATGATTATAACATAATAAACTAATTGGGGTGTCTGAGGGTGTGCGTTAATTACGTTACATGTTGTATAATAATATATAAACTTATATATATGTATGAAATTTTCGGGAAACTCGACTTTAGGTGCAAGACCAATAGGTAGATTTTTTCTGACGAAATCTACCTAATATTACTTCCCTATTTGAATCGGATTTTATTGGGGGAATTTTTGCACGGAATCCTAATCCTAATTAGTTTCTCCCTATAACATCAGCTATCTGCCAATAGCCAGTGAAAGTCCCGTCAAAATCGGTCCAGCCGTTTCGAAGATAAGCCGGTACAGATAAAAATCTTAAAAAAAAAATTGTTTAAATTACCGTATATTCGGTATAAACTTTCATAATTATGCGTTCAGTATAAAGCTGTTATTTTGAAATTACAAACATACACTTATTTTTTTATTTGTGTAGATT
The DNA here is from genome assembly GCA_963853795.1 of Xestia rhomboidea. Classification (NCBI taxonomy): domain Eukaryota; kingdom Metazoa; phylum Arthropoda; class Insecta; order Lepidoptera; family Noctuidae; genus Xestia; species Xestia rhomboidea. The sequence continues at coordinate 10,384,132 of OY970763.1, read as the reverse complement.
ATGAATAATGCTAAATGGTTGGTCTAGTCGAAGCAAGTGCGACTGTTGAACATGAGGTCCTGGGTTCCATGGGTTTTTTCACCACGAATTTCTCTGTAGCATAGTCTGGATATGTGCAAGGTTGATGCCAATAGGCTTGCGGTCTTTTACTGGCGAAATGTAAATGTACTAACTAGCTACACCTCTGCCTAACCCTACGGCGAAATACAGGCGTGATGTTATATTAAAAGTAATGCACTAACTAATGAAAACTTTTTTTTTATTTACAAATTTTTCCTACCTTTGGATAGATTCTTTTTTTACCTATTATTTGTGAATGAGTGAACATTGTAGGCTTTGTAGATTCCCAGATGCTTGTTAACTTTAGTTAAGTCTGTTTTACGCTTTTTGTATAGTAAGCAACGACCTATTGTCGGGCCTACGCTGTCCCCCCATGTATTGTATAACGGGCTGGTGTCCGCAACTCCACGTCAAAGCGCATATTTTGCGTGCTGTCCCCCCATACTTATGTACAAAATGATATTGTAATACCAAATGATTTGAAAAGAGTAACCATGGAGTTTCTTGCCGGTTCTTCTCCATGGAAACGACCAACGCGAACCGTGCACCTTTTTCGACGTTTTATAAGTGCCCATCTAGGCCTATGTGAAATAAAATATTTTTCTTCCAACTATGCTTTAATTTCACACTAAAAACTAAGTACAAAGCGAGTCTTTAATGCTCTAGAGCAATAAAAATGTATGAAATTTCATTATTGCACAGTTTTTTTTTTAATCGCACCAAAAGGTGCCAATCTCAATGGATTAGCTCTATTCAGCCAGCCGATATCAATACTTTTTTTTTTACGTACGTATTATTCGTTTCGAACTAGCCTACTTGTTCCAAATTTAAAAAATGATTGCTGCTAACTCTGATTTAAAAATGAAAGAAATTTAAAAAAGTGATTTGGCGGGAACTTTGTTAATTTTGCTTGACAATATTTTTGGAAACGATAAAGTGTGATACTATCTGATTTTGAGTGCTTCGGGTTCGAATTAAAATGGAATCATCTAGCGACACATTAACTCCGGAAAACATTCTAAATGAAGCCGACAGTGTTATAGAAAATCTTTTTTAACTGTTTGATATGAGTTTCTTTTATCTACTATTCCTATAGGTAATAGTTGAAAGAAAAGCAGATTATGCACCTCGCCTTAAGTAATTTATATTGCCCTCGTGCGTGTTAGATTTATATCAGGCACTCGATGCAATAATAAATTACTTTGTGCTCGATGCAATAATCTACTATTGATTTTTAATTTAGAATGAAATAACGAAATATTGCTAGATTTTTCACTTATTTCATGTAAGGTTAGAGGTTTTAAAAAAAATAAACTTTGGAGTAAATAAAAACGATAAAGAATGGTTTTAATACAAGCTTGTTGCGTAGTTAAGTTTAGTTTTTTTTGCCTTTTCTATTCTTTTTATTTACTCCAAAGTTTATTTTTTCTTTTAAGTGCATTTTATAAAAGCTTATTTAAGGCGACTACATCAACTCTATTGTAGTGGTTCAAACTTCGTTTGAAATACTGTTAGAATAAAGTTTTAATCAGCTTGCACTACAAATAAGTGTTTTTTTGCGAAAAATCTATTGATTGGACTAAAAAAAAATAAAACACCAATAACCACTCACTAGCCGCGCGCGCGACTTTTCCGCACCCTAACTATACACCCTATTTTTTGCGCGAGCGCGCAAAAAATTGCAAATATTCGCGAAATATTCGCATGTAATTTGACATTTTAGATAAAAACACTTGACGATCGCAAACTACAAGAGATATAGCTAAATAATATTTACAGTGAATAGCTGATTAATTATGGAATCTATATATAAAATAAAATTATATATCTAATATTAATTTGAAACTCGAAAAAAATGTAGAACTTAAAAAACAGTGATGAAAAAGGATATTTCGCTATTAAAATATTAATTAGATTTTTTTTAAATATTAAATTTCAATTAAAATAGTTTTAAAATAAACTAGATTATATTTCCTTTCCAATAAGACCATAATCTTATTAGTTTATTTACGACAGTGTAATTAGAATTAAATTAGAATTTGGATACTCACTGTGTATTTTGACGCGGCCAACGCCTGTTTTATAACACGGTTATTTAATTACCTATAACTTTACGAAGCCACTTGTTTTTGTATATACAATTTAATAATATGCTCACAATACTAATTATGCACTGTTTTTCCGTTAAGCTAATATGTTGCTTGTAGAATAGGGAATATGCATGTATTTTTTTCTTCACTTAAATCAATAAAATACACTAATACCCAAGAAAAGTATTAAAAGTTAAGTTCAACGACTGCTTGTCGCTCAAAAATAATATTAAACTTCTGCAATTTTCTATGACAGTTCAAACGTCCATGACTGTCGCGGCCATGATGTTACGTCATTTACCTCAATCTGCTTTGTTTATATTAAATTGTTCGACCTTAATAAAATAATTTCACTAATTGTATGTGCTTCATTCAAGCATAAATTGCAATAACAATTTTATAATAAAATCTTCGACAAACTTTAATTACTTTTCAAATAAAAGTGTTTTTTTGACACAGACTTTGACGTCATTACCGGCGTTATCGAGGGACGATGTGTTTTGAGAGTGCGTTCCGTTTCACTAAAAACATGCTACATAAAAATATAAATTGTAAAATAAGTGATGTTCTAGAAACTTAAACAAGTGATCCACAATGTTCTTATGCACCAATAGGCATTTTTAATAAATAAAAAAGTTTTGTATTTCATGCATATTCTCTATTATTTGTATGTATTATGTGTTCAAAACACTATGATACTAGCATATATCCTGAAGAATATCATATATTTTTCTGGTTTTGTTTATTGCAGTGAATCATATGCTTTTTTGCATTATAAAACTCGCGTTTAGCTACTGTAGTCCCCTTAAAAGGTTTTTTTAATTATTTTATTTTAAAACTTTTAGTTTTGTCGTAATCATTGAACTCGTATAAAAAATTTCGTGTCCGCGCCATTAACCGTTGAGGAGTTCCCTCGTAAGAAGACGATTCTGGCTGCAGGATTGGGTCTTGATAGAAATCATGTTTATCCATCAAATATGAACGCGGCTACAAATTTTCGTATTCGTGCTATTTACAGTTGAGGAGTTCCCTCGTGAGAAGACAATCCTGACTGTAGGGTCAGGTCATGATAGAAATCATGTTTATGTACCAAATATAAACGCGTCTACAACTTTTCGTATCCGCGGTATTTACCGTTAAGGAGTTCCCTCGTGAGAAGACAATCCTAACTGCAGGATGAGGTCATGATAGAAATCACGATTATACATCAAAATATGAACGCGTCTATAAATTTACGTATCCGTGCCGTTAACTGTTAAGGAGTTCTGAGAGACGATCCTGGCTGCAGGATGAGGTCATGTCAAAAATCATCTTTAACTATCAAAATTGAACGCGTTTACAAAGTTTCATGATCGCGATATTAAAGATTGAAGAGTTCTTTCGTGAGGAGACGATCCTGGCTACAGTATTAAGTATTGACAGTCATAAAAATGTATTGTCACCAAAACCAAAGGTGTGTGCAAAATTTCAGCTCAATCGGTTAGGGGGAACTGGTTTGAAATTCAGTTCCAAGATTTGACCAATACATACTAACAAACGTCAAACCAACTTACAAAGCAAGTTGAATAAAAGCTTATAAAAAACCACGTGGTCCAAGCAGCTGATGTTTTTCAAGTCAATTAGGTATTTAGAGAAACTTGAAATAATGAACAAAGCAAAAATGTATAATTTCTATATTGTATTAATAATTGTGGGACTTTATAACTATGAATAAAATTAATGGAAGCAACAACACATCTGAAGGCGACTTCTCGTAATTAACCCTGAAAATCTGGTCATTCGACGTCTACTTACACTTTAAATATTATGGAAACGTCATAAAAAATAACCTTGAAAAAATTAAATAATTACTGTTTAAAAATGATATTTTTTTAAATGAATATTCAGGGTGAATTAAATCTTTTCGTGGTGAGTTGAATCTTGTCCTAAGAGTACATAATGAATATGTATAGTCATATCTGACGGATTGATAGCCTTCTAGCAAATCCGACGAGATCCCATTAATTCAGATAAGTATAAATACTTATCTGAATACCTAATACTGGTCATTATTTATCTATAAACTAACAAACCTATTAGTTTCGATTAATGTTATCGATGTTGAGAAGTTTGAAAATATGAAAGTAATGAATAAAAATTTAAGTAGGTAGGTAACTAAATTAAAACATTGTCTTATCCAGACAATGAACATTCCAAAGAGGGATATTTTTTACGAGCTATTATTATTTAACTTGCAATGTTTGTTTTGGTCAAATCTTACAACTGACTTTTAAAACGGCTATCCCTAAGCTATTCAGCTGAAATTTTGCTTACACGTTTAGACTGGATGAAAATGCATGGTTAACTAAGTGACGTTTTTCTAAATCAAAGGTCAACTTGTTATTTTCTATGCACCCCCATGATGCCCTTTTAGTTGATACCCCTATTAAAAGGGTTTGCTTGATGAGAGAAGAATTTGAAAAGCTTGTTTTTAAATATATTTTTTTTATAATGCCTATTTAAAAAATATCAAAAACACTTAGGCAAATTGATTCACGGCTTTTTTGCAGGGGGGTTGACAGAAATTACAGAACGCCATCTGCTACGACCCTTACGCATCTCACACCTTTTACTTCGAGCAAGTCCATTCATCTGGTCATAAACGCGCGCTAGTTGTGAGTACCACGCACTAAAGTATCCTTTATGAGGAACATCATCAATAAGGTCAGTGTATGTTCTAAAAGCGTTTCTAGTCACATGTCTTCGTCGAGTCCGCGCGCATGCCGGCCGGTAATCGGTGTAAATTGCAAGCTTTTGTGCTTCTGAACGGAGCTAAAGTGACTATGTTAGCCACGACTCACATCGCAAAAGGAACAGAATGTGAGTCAAGTGCGGACAATGGAGTAAGAACATAATAGATCGGAATTCTAAAGATCAATTACCTTCCAAAGCAGTCAAAGGATATTTCTTAGCAAGAGTTAAATATAACACAGCGGCAGCCACAGAACCGGCAACTTTAAAAAACACAGCTACACATGGTGACGGCTCCTCCTTTGCATTATGGCATCCTTTCTCGCACTGAAATAAAAATTAAATTGTATTTAAATGCGAACTAAAGCTATTTTAAGCTATACTAGCTGTTGCACGGGTTACAAGAAACTATGCACTGGGGAGTAATAATGTATCCATTGATTATGCATTCGTTGTCGTTTGTACTGTACAGAGTGAGATTAAATTAAATATAGGAACTCCACTGACGAGGTCGACGACTCCCGATATTGATATTCCTTTTTTTGAAGCTAACTTAGTTTGACCTTGTATACTCAGTAAGACACAGATGCTAAATTAACAGGGGGCCTAAAATGGCCGCTTTAGGAGAATCTTAATATGAATCGTCAAAAATGTTATTTTTTAAAAATGGACTTTATAGTCATGACCATAAGGTCTATTTTAAGAATTTAAAATTGTTAACGTGATTCATATTTTGATTCTGATAAAGCGGCCATTTTAGACCCCCTGTTTTGATTAAAATATTAGGACCTACTTATCATAGTTAAAAATTGATCTCACCACATCGACACGAGCACCTTCAATAAATTTCATATAGTCAGAATAAAATACTACTGGTCCACACATTAATGTTTGGAAGGCTAATGTAAAGGCGAAGTATTCGAGCGGTGAAGGTATCTTCTCAATTTTCGCTAGTTCACGATTTGCTGTGGTTTCGGTCACTCCATTAGATCCAATTTCTTTTACAGCTAAACTATCTTGTAGTGAGTAAGCTAATGATGTTACCCTTTGAGTGATCACCATTAACGGACCTAAAAGAAAAGTCATAAGTGAATATTGAATATGGATGTGAGATTGGGAGCTCTATTAAACAGAGATGTATGTTGAAAAATATAACTCACCCGTTATATCTAATGAGTAGTCATCTGTATGATATATCTGTCGATGTAAATGATGGCATGATAGATATATCATGGATACTGCCAAAATTACGCTGAAAATAATAATAAATTATAAGGCGCGGACTAACACCAAGTTTCTTTGAAAGTAAAGTAATAAGTATTTGTTTTTATGTATAACTACAACTAAAAAAAAGGCGTAAAGAGGGAAGCGCCAGCCGGCAGGGTGCCCGAGGAAATCATTTTTTTTACATTTTTTGCAATTCAATGGTTAGGCAGGTCAATGTCAGATTTTATGTTTATTCGCAGCGAAGTGTGGGTGTAGGTACTATTAGGTACACTTCTGCCTAACCTTTCGGGGGTGATGTTATGTTTATGTGTTGCCTGCCCTGTAATGCCCCGAATATCGGGTAAAGGCCACTTCTCATACAGAGAAGGAATGAGCTTGATCACCAGTTCACCACGCTTGCTCAATGCAGGTTGGCGATTTCAGACCAAAGTCTAGAGTTTCCTCACAATGTTTCCCTTCAGTGATAGTCGGTGGTGTCTAATTAACCTTAGAAAGCATTTAAGTAGGCACTTACTTTCCCATAATTTGGTGAGAAACACTCTTCAGCAAAGTGTAAGTTACCATAGGTAGCACCGATAAATGGATTGATTGACTGAAAAAAGACAAAGGTACTTTAATCATCAACAACAAATAATATATACTTAGTGCTTCAAAAGACGTGGTAGGTCTACGTCCATATTATTAGTTATGGCGACAGTCTAACATTACATAACATTCAACATCCTCATTCGTAAGGATCCCCACCCCACGTAAGGCTTTTATTGTTTTCCCATCGTAGATTTGTATTAATACTGTAGATAACTTCACATAGACCGTAGTCAGAGAACAAAATGATTTCTCGAATCGAAAAAATCGAACCCGCCAAGCCGTCATATCAAACATCGTTGAGTTCAGTCCAAGTAAAATACAAAACATAGCGTTTTTATGTCGTCTAGCCCGTTGAATAGGTCTTTTAAAATTTTGCAATTATTTGATTTAGGGGTTGCTAATACTACTTTTCGATGTAATGCTCCATTTACGAAATATTAAACTTTAAAGTGCAAATTTATGTTCCAGTAGAGTGTCCCCCCCCCCCCTTCTAAAAGCTAAACTGCTGGCTTGAAAAATCTGGAAAAATTTATGAAATGATAGTGCATTTCATGAACTTTAAAGGAAAACTATAGCGGTTAAGATAACTTTATTAGTTTAGCAGTAATAGTCGTTGAACTTGGGTGATGGATAATTTTGTACCAAATACAAAATCCTAAGAATAAATCCTATAAAGTGACCAAGATGAAGTAGTTTCTTGTTTATAACGGGTAAAGACTTGCATTGAAAAAAAAAACTAAAAGACATATTAAATTATAATAAGTTTCACAACGCTGCCGCTAGATGGCGCTGTACCAACCGGTTCGTTCTATATTGTGATAACGGGCTACTACGGAACCCTACACTGCGCGTGGCCCGACACGCACTTGGCCATTTTTTTTTTGTTCTGGACCTACCTACCTACTAGTTAAGGAGTCGGAGATATTGGAGGTCAAAGTGCCAACTTTTTTACAACTTTCTTTTCGTATACTAGTTTTTGAGATCATAAATTTACTTTATATACCTCCCGTTTACTATTAAATGCATCCATGAGGACAATGTTTTAAGTGCGTTTCATTGAGTTTTACCGTAAAACGTGATTTTTAACGTAAAAAAAAAGTCGTTTCCCAGCAATAATTTTTGCGTAGAGTTAACTTAGTTTGCTGGCTTCGTGAAGAGTCTGTTTACACCCTGTATGTTTACTGTCTCAATCTAAAAGTCTTGCACTAGAACATACCGCTCGAGATAAGTACCTACACTATAGCTCGCACAACTGCCATTTGTTAATCAGTCAGCGTCTATACAACTCGTGGCCTTTAGCTAACCTAAAGAATACGGAAAGCCAACGACCAAAATTGGCGACTTTGATATTTCTGTGGCTGTAAACAAAACTTAATGATTTATACAAGGTGTAATCTAACATACTAAACGCATGTTACACCCTGTATAGAAAGTAACATAACAAAACAAATTTTGTTTTGCGTATTTCAGCAAAGCTTAAAAATCAGTCAAGGCTCAGATTCAGAATTTCAGATGCCTAAATAATTCAAATGAATTAATTTCGACCTTTGCTGGAACACACAACCATTAGTACTTACGTAACGTAGGCGTTATGTAAATAAATAATTTAAAACATGCAAACTCAAAACATATAAATGAAACTGAAAACAAATAATTACCTTCCAAAACAGAAATACCCCATTGTTAAACCTATAACAAGGCACACAGAATGTCGAAATTCCGGCGAAGCAGATCTCAATGGTTTTCGAAACAGTCTTGCCAGGCATAGTGCAGCTACTTGTGCGATCAAAAAATTTACCTATTGAAAAAAAAAACTAATGAATAATGTGCAGCATTTAAAATAAAATTGTGTTGGTGTTAAGGTCAACGCACACTTAAAAGTATTGTAACGTACGTTCGTAACGGTATCGGCTCATCATCACAATGCCGCGCTTGCGCTGGCGTCGCATTTGGATGCGTGAAGCTTGCGATGACCCTAGTCCGTAGGTAAGTGGTGCGAAGGCTCGCCGCAAGGCAGGCGACGTTACGTTTACTAGCTGATCCCGAATCGAAGCGAGGTGCATACGGTGCCTAAAGTGTGCGTCGCCATATATAGTTTTACGGAAAAAAAACCCTGAATGGCTCGAACTGAAGCGATGCTAATCCTGTGCAGTGCTTACTATACATGTGACCTTTAATGTTTAAAATTCGCTGCCGTTAACATGGCGCATCAATTTTCGGAAAAGTTCTAGTGCTTCCATTCATAGGCAGGTAGGTATGAGTCTCGTTCTCTAGCCTGATGATGAGTCATATTAGCGCATGTTTATACTGTAGTTCTTACGAACGGATATGTATAAGCATCCACTTAACGATCTACTTGATAAATGATTAAAGTTGATTTTGAAATCTACAACTGCTTGCTGATTAAGGCAGTGGCACGCTAAACACAGTAGGTAAACACATGCTTCTAATTTGTATCTTTTTGCAATGCAAATATATTATGTACTTATGCGTGTGTAAAATACATTAATACGATGCCGATAAATATCAGTATTTATGGACGCATGCAATACTGTCCCAGACCCTCTCTTAAAGCACCTTACAATAATAGTATGTATTGGAAAAAATACCACTGATTCCGCGATTGGATTTGTATTGACAAATTGGGGCAATACAAATCCAATCACGCGATTGGATTTCATAAATGTACGAAGCGTAGTCTACTACTTCTACTAGGCTAGGCAGATGATGTTGATGATCTGTTTAAGATTACTTGCTGATGGGATTGCGGTCTTACAGTTATACAGAACTAACTACTGAATATGGTGACTTATCACTCTCACACTCTCTGATCTTACAAATTACCTACAACTTACAATAACATCAAAAAACTAGGCTACTTAGCCTTTGTAAATCCAATAAGCACAATTGCTCGAAAAGTAGCTCTTATATCACCGTATTTCGGTTCACAATGCAGTGTATTGAGCACACGCCCTTTTAATAACTCCGTCACGAGAAAATATACAGGGTTCAAAAATTATCTAGCAAAACTCCGCAGTGGCGACGAGTGTTGATATACCAAAACAAGGCTTGAATTAAACTATGACTACAGTTTAATTACTTGTCAAGATAGGAGCAAAGATACCAACAAACACGGCAGGACTGTCAAGTTGCACCAGTTAAATTAATTATTTTTTAGCAGCAGGCTTTACATTAAACCAGCAATCTGATGACCGATAGTATAATGTTAAAGCCTGCATTATTTTAGCGTTTGGTCACATACAACATAAAACAGCAAGCCATCAAAACCGAAACTGAAAGTCATCGGGAATGGACGAATGGTGATCCTACCCATTCAACTAACAATGAAGAAGGTATGACTTTCGATGAATCATTAGCTGCTAATAAACTTATCTTATCCACAATAACTGGTTGTTTGTAATGATAATAACTATGTGAATGAACTCCACCTTGGAACATGAAGTATCCTACTGTCCTACCTATGTGAAAAATTTAAAACATGTATGCACGTCAGTAGCTACTTTTAATAGGTAGTTACTTATCTAGGTACAATTTTTTTTTAACGGTAAGTATATGTATTTTGTTGGCAAATACATAATTTGACATTAAACAACACCTCTTTAGCATAGCAAAAATTACAATAAACATAAATGCTTTTAGCTGAAGTGAAAAATCGAATTATTTGCCAGCGGCGTCGCTCGCGTGTATTTTAGGTAATTGTACTACCTACCAGGATTAAAAATCATCCCATTGTGTCACCCTATGTGAAATGTTTTCTTTTATCAATGTTATTAGTATGGTGTACATAATAACGAATATTCTATTCCCATGTGGTAAACCAAGGTTATAAAAAATCCGTGTTCTAAATTTCATCCAAATCTGTTCAGTAGTTTTTGTGTGAAAGAATAATAATTTCCCATTTATAATTTATGAAGTAACAAGAAAAAATTTAAAGCATATGGAAATACCTTCCTTTTGTTCTATAATATTTGTTTGCAATAATAAATGATATTTCAAATATTATGAGATAACATGAGTAGAGAATTTATTGTGTATTGTTTTAAATTGTAGCATGAAGTAATTTCCACTAAATAAACAAATGTGTCATCTTTCATGAACTTAAAAAACATTAGTGTATTACCTATCTACCTAACACCTATAGTAACATTATTTCATTTGTAATTATGTGATGATGTCATGTGAGGAATCGGTGGCTTGTTTAAATCATCGGTGGTTTTATTACGGGTGCATAGTGCCTTCAAAAAATGGTTTAATAATTTAGTACTCCTCGCGAACTAAATTATGAAATCATTCTGTGAGGGTGTTAAGTGTTTTGCCGTTGCCGTTGCTTCCGGCCCTGGTTCGTGCCCTGGTCCGGAGCGAGACGGAATGGGACGCCGTCACCTCCTTCTGCGAAGCAGTCATGCTAGCGAAGGAGGTGGCGGAACGTGAGAGGGAGAGATCCTCACGTCCCGGCCGCCGCAGGTCTCCGTCCGGACGTCTCATGACGACAGGCCGTGTCGACGGCGCATTCGTGTTCCACGCGCGCCTCAAAGAGAGTCAGCAATAAGTAAGGGGTCCGCAAGGGCCAAAGCCTGCCGTGGCTGCGGGACTATTCGAAAGAGATACCGTGGCCCCGAAACACAAAGGGCGATGAAGGAACATGGATGGGTTTTAGTCAGTAAAAGTCTGACACTCCCTCCTGCTCCGCCCACAGCGGGAGGAGTCATTTGATGATTTCCCATCCGAAAAAAAAAACTACTGATTACTAAACTAAACCACTGGTTACTGTAGCACATCTTTAAGAATAGTAGGTAAGTAATACTCATCTTTAATACAGGAGATAGATCAGACATAGCAAACTATCGCCCATTAAGTCTCATGTCGAACAAATACTGGTGTTCTCAAAAATAATACTGAAACATATCACCAAAAAACTTGACGAACAACAATCAAGAGAACAGGCTGGATTCCGATCGGGATTCGCAACAATAGATCACATACATGTGGTAAACAGCTCATTGAAAAATGACAAGAATTTATCATTAGGTACCCACATCTTTAAGAATAGTAAGAAATACTCATTTTTAAGAAAGGAGATAGATCAGAAATAGCAAACTATCGCCCAATAAGTCTCATGTCGAACATATGAACATATGAACATACAAGGTGTTCTCAAAAATAATACTGAAACATATCACAAAAATACTTGACGAACAAGAATCAAGAGAACAGGCTGTATTCCGATCGGGATTCGCAACAATAGATCACATACATGTGTTAAACAGCTCATTGAAAAATGTCAAGAATATCATTACCCACTATACATGGCATTTGTGGACTATAATAAAGCATTTTACTGCCTGTAACATCAGTACATTTGGAAAGCCCTGGAAAATCAAGGAATATAAAATAATTTATATGTATATAAGGTTAATAGAAAAATGTATATTCTAACAGCAAGGCACAAATAAAACTAGAAACGGAGGGGGATTTTTCCCAATACACAGGGGAGTGAGGCAGGGAGACCCACTCACAACAAAACTTTTTTCGTCCGTGCTAGAGGAAGTCACCATGAAGATGGAATGGGACAACATAGGGATTAACATAAATGGAACACGTTTAAATCATTTGAGATTCGCTGTTGACATAATACTTATAACAGATAACCCAGAAAGCCTCAAAAACATGCTACAAGATTTGTCATGTGAAAGCAAAAAAGTGGGACTAACAATAAACAAAACAGATACCAAGATAACAACAAATGGACCCCAAATAAGTGTCATAGTAGATGAAGAAGAAATAGAATTAGTAGATAGTATCATAAGGGAGCAAAACAATATTTTTATGGCGAGGGCGCTTTTTTGAATCCAGAGCGAAGTGAGGGATTCTAGAGTAGAGTAGAATCCTGAACGTAGCGAGGGATTCAAAGTACGAGCCAAAAATATATTTTGTGCCACCTACTATGAGAAAATGCCTCATATTTAATTCACTGACACTTGAAGAACTCATTTTTCAAAACAAAACCATGAATTTCTAGCAATCCGTGAAAATTGACGAAAACGCGGGCTGTAAGTAGTTCGCGCGTTTTAATTTGATTTCTTTTCTTTTTATTCAGCCGGCCGCGCTGCTATAGGCCGTTGTACCAGCCAGTCTTAATTCAAACAATATTTGCGTTCGATTTCTTTGGCGCTGAACACTAAGACGATCCAAATTCAAAAAGTGCGCGGCAAAGATAATTGCGGCGCACTTATAAAGAGGTTTAAAAACTCATTACTGCCCGCTAAAAGTTTTATTATACAAAACACCTCCTTTGGGCGCACTTAAGGGCGAACCAAGTCGTCCTTTTCGAATAGATGGGATGAAAATATTGATTCCTATAATTATATACTTGGGCCATTGATTGCCTTCAACAACCAAATGGATTCAGAAATAGAAAGACAGATTGCCAATGCCTGGAAGAGATTTTGGTCCCTCAAAGAAGTGCTAAAAGGTAATCAATATAATATTGCAATAAAAAAGAAAGTACACAATACATGCATTTACCAATTAGTGGCAAACACACAAAAACAAAACCAAAAACTGATAACATGCCAAAGAGCAATGGAGAGGAATATACTGGGTTACACAAAAAGAGACAGAAAAAGAGCTGTAGATCTAGGAAAAATAACTAAAATGGAAGATGTTGTTGTCAAAACTCAAATGGGGAGGATAGGCCACATGATGAGATGAAATGGATGAAAACGATAACAGAATGGACCCATAAATTCCAAACAAAGAGGAAACGAGGAAGGCAAAAAACGTTGGTCTGATGACATAAAAAGGTATACGGGTATACGGCACAGGTTAACTCAAACTGTCTTGTTACATTGCCTATAAAAACGCTCCTAAAAATCAATTTATATTTTAATAGGTCATATCAACATTAAATTAAACCAAAACACATCATAGAGCTCGTGTCCTGCAAACCATCTTTAAAATCTTCTGTTCTACCAAATCTTTCTATATCTGGAGATTTCTAGCGGCAGCAAGCAACCTTCTTCATTTTTAATAAATTTGTTGGTGTTTTGATTGAATGATTCAGGTTTATCAAAAACATTATTGAATGGAGATACTTACTAGATCTAGAGGAAGACCAATTCTATTTGCTAAGAACAGGAATATTCTACTGCCATCATAGTAATCATAGTACGTCGTCGTCATTCCAAAGTATTTACTGTAAATAAACATTAGTGTACAAAATATTAGTTACTGGGAGCACCACTAGTTGACATCACACTTTTAAAACATTGTTTGTTTTCTTACTTTCGCCAGGCTAACAATAAAGCTAGTTTTAACACTTAACTGTATTATAAATTCTTGAACCTGAACCACTCTTTAGCTTGTTTCACTATCACCAATTTATCACTTCTTTACTACAGAACCTAACAATCGGCTTTTATAGCGTCAACTACCTAACTACCCATTCAATATAGTATCTAAAAGAGATTCGTAACAATGTATATTTTTCAATTTTGTAAAGTTGAGTCGATTACAAACGTCATTCGTTTCAATTGACGGCTTGTCCTTGTTGACGGCATCGGCAATCGGCATCACACCACCCTAGTGTAGCGATTTATCGATATCTTTTTTTGTTATTTTTCACCGTTAATTTCGATTTCAAATAGCTTTTATCGTATCAAAACCGTATTCATCATTTATTTCATCAATAATCACCACTCTCCGTACTTACCTAAATTTATTTGTAAATTGTTGTTTTTTAACTGAGCAGCATGTCTTTTTCTTTCATAATGCATCAGTCGTTATTAGACCTATATTAAATTTCCTTTTGTTAAATGACTTAGTCTCGAACTTAGATACATAAACAAGAGAGATTTTAGAGACGGAACAAATTTTTAAGCAATAATAACCTTGTTTTGATAGTAAATATATAAAAATTAGATAGGTAAGGTATCGATACTTTTTGACTCCTTTGACATCCTTATCCCAGTAACATCACACAAGCAATGTACAAGACTATAAATTGCAGTACAGTCCGTTCATAGTTATTTTACCTATAGAAGCAACCTTGTAATGTGGAGTCATTAACTTCATGCAAACCATTGTTCCAAAAGCTAAATTTATTAACAGCACCGTCCATGTATATATTTGAGTCTTGTATTTTCGTAAAAACACATCAGTACCTATACAAATCGTTTGGTGAATAATATAATTTTAATACCCGTTATCCCAATAGCTTTCCCTTGCCAAACATAAAAAAACTGATCTCTATAGAAAAAACTGCTACCCCATGTCAATTAAATTATTTAACAAATTACATGAATGAAATAAAAGACCTACCCATTAGTTTCTTCCGAAAAAAAATTGTACGCCTGGTTAGTCCATAAATGTTTCTATACAACCCAGGAATACCTTATATGAATAGAAAATTATTATAACACCTACATATTGTAAAATTATCACATAAGCCAATAACACAGCGCCAATTATTCACGGCAAGGACTGGTCTGATACCTTCAATAAAGCGGAAATGGCCCTCAGCAAGGTTATGTGCTGGTTAAGGTGAATGCGCCAGGGTGGCCCGCGAAATTCAAATTTTACCACATACAACCTGACACTGACCTGCAAATAGCAAAAAACGTAAGAAAATTTGAATTTCGCGGGCTACCCTGGCTGGAGCATCCACCTTAAACACAAACTTGTTCTCGCTAAATGACAGCAAAAGCAAGTTCATACCCTTTACCCCGGGAATTTTAAGCCAGCCCCCCGTACCCTTAATATCAGAGCTCAGGACAATCTCCAAATGGAAAAAAACGGATTGACTCTACAGTGAAACGAGTGCGAAGATTTATTTATATATTTAAAAAATTTAGGGGGGTTTTAGGCATTTCCATCTGTCTGGGTCTCCGTGTAAATACTATAAGTTCCTGCCCTTACCCATGTTACTTGGGGTCGGCGCAACACGTTTTTTTCTTCCGTTTGTGGCGATTATCAAATCGCCCTCCTTCGTGTTCAATGCATAACATCACTAATCAGCAGATGGCACATCCCTATGGTTGGTGACGGATGTTTGAAATTTAAGGTGAAAGCGTCAGGGTAGCCCGCGAAATTCATATTTTCTTACGTTTTTTGCAATTTGCAGGTCAGTGTCAGATTGTATGTTGATTAAAATATGATTCGCGGCTGTAACACGTACGTAGTTATAGAATTATAATCATCAAAATCATCAATACAACCCTCCAAGCGCATAAAAAGGTGCAAGAATGACTTTGACCTTGAAAAAGTAAATTCCTGCACCTCAGACAAACAGCTCCCGAACATGAGAAATAAAATTCTTGTGACCCATAAAAGTAGTATAATTTTTAATCCGTTAAACAACCGTAACCAACCCTAAGGATGTGCCATCTGAGTAGTGATGTTATGCATTGAACACGAAGGAGGGCGATGTGATAATCGCCACACGAGAATGTGTGGCGATTATCCCTGTCAACCGTCACGCAATCATTTACACCTTTTCCCCTCATATCATTCCTCACACAATCCATCCATCGTTTCCTTGGTCTTCCTTTTTCTCTCCATCCATCATATTCATCACTCTTTTAATCACATGCGGTTCTTCCCTGTGTGAGTGTTGGTTAAACTGTATTTTTTTTTTCTTCTCTTGTTTATATGGGCGTTGATATCTAGCTGCGACACAGCTATACTGTCTATGTTTCAAAATAAAATCTTTTTACTTGTATCCTTGATTATCTGTGCCTAATAATTTCATATTTTTTAGTAATAAATACTGCCATGAGATTTTTGACGTGAGGACACTTGACAGTGACAGTGTGACATACTGTCAAACACAATTTCAGCATTTCATTGTTGACATCGGAAAAAGTTGAAAACTTTCGTTGTGTGCAGATTGGTCTATTATTATTTAAAATCCACTTGAAGTACTTTTAAATTTATCAAATCAATCATATTATACATCTCAAAATGTCTATAGGTTCAGTCTATGAAACCGCGTACAGAGGAGACTTTAATCAAGTTAAAGTAAAGGTTGATGAAGATGATGCTTTAATAAAAACACCAGATTCAGTAAGTTTTCCTTTTTATTTTGGGCCCATTTTATTCAAAAGCCATTCAGCCGACGTTCACACGGCGCTCATATAAATAGGATCACACGGCAACATCCCTGTGTTCTAATATCACAACTTCGCGCCGCTATTTGTATAATGCACGATCTGTAGTCACAAGTGTTTAGCACACGCATTTGCCATCTTCATGAGGTAAATTGTAATGGAATAATCATGAAAACAGATATTATTGCCAAGCTGTCCATAGTAATTACATTCTTGTGACAGAACTTAATTAAGAAAAATATTTGCGGCACGGTATGTCATGTTACGGAAGCAATTCTTGTATAGAGCGCATCCAGCTGCTTTGTATCTTTATATTCCTATATCTGTGTTACGTTGCTATGGGTTGTTATTCTTCTTCTAGTTTGACTTCACAAATATACATTTATTTAAACAACAAAGTGCAATAACAATTAACATTGTTTAGTTGCACTAGTGGAAAAACTAACAAGTTCTCAAATATCTAATCATCTGGCATAAAAATCGAAACCGTTGGTCGAAATCGAAAGGTCGACTTGACGGTATCACTAAATGGCAAACATGGAGATACAAGGTGAAATTACTACTGAAGAGTACTCCAGGTATGCTAGAAGCAATTGAAGGAAGGCAAGGCAATTAAGCCGAAAGATGCAGGACAAACGGCTAGAACTGAAGATTTACAACGATTTACAAAGTTTTACATTTACGAAGATTTACAAAGTAAAGGACGCTACCAGAATAGCGAGGAGCATGATATGGCCACACATATTTCGACTCTCAAGACTGTTTGGTATGATTTGAACAATGAGATTGAAGGAAATGATCTACCAGAAATTTTATTGACATGTAAAATATTGGATACACTTCCTGAGCAATATTTCAACTTTAAGTCGAGCTGGCTGTTGATGAATAAGAGTGACATAAATATAGAAAACCTGACGACACAAGTATGTGCTTTTGAGAGGTCTTTAGATCAGAAGAATTTAGAAGAAAGTGGAAGTAGCAATGGAATTCTTATGTTAAGAGGAGCGAAGCTCTACGAAAAACAGGGATTAGCAAAAAGAAATAGAAGAAATGCGATTACTGTGGAGAAAGCTTTCACAATGTCACATCTTGCAAGAAGTGGATTGCGGATGATGACAAAGTCATTTTAGTTGGGAATCGCTACAAGTATGGTGGTCTGTACAAACTTAAAGTAAAAGTACTGATGCCCGAGCTTGAGATAAACCAACTAACGAAGTCACATAATCTTCAACTCTACCATGAACGCCTTGGACATCAGAACAAGAGATATGTAGCAAAACTGATACAAAGAGAGCTTGGAGTGAAGCTGGACTCAAGTTCTGCTGATATCTGTGAAGGCTGCGTCTTCGGCAAGAGCCCATAGGCAGAAGTTCGGAGAGAGACCAAGAGTAAACAAATCTGGAGGGCTAATCAGAGCTTATAAACTAAACTAACATAAATATATAAAGTAAATACAAGACTTGTGTTAATAAATAAAACTCACGATTTACGATGCCATATACTCCAGAACAAAAGGGATCCTCAGAAAGAGAACCGTACAATCGTGGAGATGACAAGAGCACTGATGCTCATGAAAAGATACCAAAGGGTTTATGGGCAGAGATAGCCAAAGCCTCTATTTACATATTAGACAACCCCACCTACTCGTATAGAAGAAAGGTCACCGCATGAGCTCTGGTACGGCAAGAAACCCAAGATTTATCATTTGAAAATCATTGGAAGCGATTGCTATGTGCATGTCCTAAAACAAAAGAGAGAAAGTACAAACCACGCTGACGCCGCTAGAGAGGTCGGCGCGCAGCACCCACTCGTAACCGATGTTCCACAGGGGCGGCCCCAGAACCGATCCCTGTGGAACACCGCACGACATCTCTCGCCGGTTCCACTCTCCACTGCGACTGGGGTAGATGACGGCCCTGTCCGTCAGGTAGTCCCCGACCACACGACGAAGGTAGGTCGGCACCCGGTGATACCGGAGTGCCTCCCTAATGCAGCACCAGGGCATGGAGTTGAAGGCGATGTCGAGAGACACCGCCAACACAACCCCACCCCGGGACACCGCATCCCCCGTCGAGAGGGCTCTCACGTGCATGATGGCATCCACCGTAGAGCGCCCCTTGCGGAGACCAAACTGGTGTTCCGCGAGATCCGGCCTCATCCCCGCAAGGTGCTCAGCGAGGTGGTTTGCAATTACTCTTTCAAAGAGCTTGCCCACCTCGTCGAGCACCACAACGGGCCGGTATGCGGACGGAGAGTCCGCAGCGCGCCCAGGCTACCGAATGAGGACCAGCTTCCCCGTCTTCCAACGAAGTGGCCTCTCTCCAAGCATGCGTTTAGGAGCCCCTCTACCCCACCACATACCTCAGGCGGTGACTAGCACTTGTGCAAAGACTATACTACTACTATTCTCTTTGTTTCGATTGAAGCTTAAAAATCCGATTACCATTAACATTATTATGATAAACATAATATTTCAGAATCAACGTCTCCTAATTCATTGGGCTGCACTAGGTGGAAATGAAAATTTAGTGGACTTTTTGATAGATTTGGGAAGTCCCATTGATCCACTGGATGACACAAATTCAACTCCTTTAATATTATCCTCTTCAGCTGGAAGAGTAGAAGTAGTGAAACTGCTATTAAGCAAAAGAGCTGATGTCAATAAAAAGACAATTCGAGGACAATCATCTTTACATTATGCTTGCTCAAAAGGCCATTCGGAGGTAAGTTTAACATTAACATGATTATTTCTTGCTGTAATTGACAAACTATGGGCTGTAAGAACTTCAAGGTAGCAATGGGTAGCAAATAGGTAGCAATTTTTGGTCACCAGCCTGGCGCGGAGCGATACAGACAACCAGCCATTCTGACGTTCACTCAACAGGTACTTTCAACCGCCATTGTCACATATACTTGACAAGCAAGCGTGCCCTGTATGCCAAACAATGCAAATATGTGACAAAATGATAGGTGAAATTGTGAAGGCATGTGCGTGTGTTTATGCTCTGGCAGTCAAAAGGTTAATAATATAGATATAACCATAAAAAAAACAAGTCTTATAATATTGTCTTCTAATAATGTTAAGTTATTTTGTACGTTATTTTTTGCAGATAGCTAAGTTATTAATTAGCTTTGACGCAAAAGTTAATGATGCAGATGTATTGGGTGCAACACCTCTGCACCGTGCTGCTGCTCAAGGCAGGAATAATATAGTGGATCTTCTGCTAGCTGCACCACAAATTAAAATAGATGTTTTTGATTCCACTGGCTCAACACCTCTGTAAGTATATTGTAAGACTGCTTAAAGGAATAACTAGCTAGACCCTTATAATCAGGGCCTTATGTTACCTGGTAAAGTTTTGGCCCCCCATGTTATCTTTGTTAAGTTTCTGTTGTCCTAGTAATTTTCTAATTTTCTGTTCTCATCTTTTTTATATAGCCACAGTGCTTGTGAAGAAGACAGGGAAGCAGTAGCTTGTATGTTGGTGAAAGCTGGAGCTAATTTGGAATTAGCTAATAAAGAAAAGAAGACACCACTTGATTTGAGTTCTGTTAAGTTGAGAAATATTTTACGTGCTTTCTTAAAATAAATAACTGATTGAGACTTAGATTTTTTTGGTCTTGCATTATGGCTCCAAACACAAGCACAGGGTGCGGATAGCTACTACAGCGTAAGTATCTTAACAAGTCCAATCCCGTATTAGTTCAAGGTGGCGCTGCTTGTCAAGAAAATTAAGTTAAACTTGGTACATTCATTTTAGTTCCGTGTTTTCCCGCCTGCACAGATAAGTTGACTGAAGCGTCCACCCACTTGCCGAGGGATAAGTGTTTTGTCTGGTTTTTGGCCTCTTTTTTATTCTAAATTACAAATTAGAACAAGATACAATAAGAAATAGAATTATTGTAGGTGGATCACAAGATGCTTTTCTGTAGTGCTGCATAGTTCTTTTGGCGAATACCAGTTTTTCAAAACAATTCCCGGTAATTTCACGCATGTTCCTGCACTGAAAATCTCATTCAAAGCGCCTATACAGCCTATCAGCTACAGCCTATCATAAGTTAGAAAATCATTTAACCGAATTTCATTTCAAGACGTCCACTGCTGGACATAGGCCTCATCCGCATCCAGCGGATTCCCGCAACCTTCACCAGGTCATCGGTCCACCTAGTGGGAAGCTTTCCAACGCAACGTGTTCCGGTTCGCGGTCGCCACTCCAGAACTTTTCTGCCCCATCGGCCATCTGGCCCCTTATTCACAACGCTTCGATTCGATTTTCGATTCGGAAAGTCGTATGTCTATCTTTTTTTGACATTACGAAATCGAGCGAGATAGACATACCGAACTTTCCGAATCGTAAATCGATTCGAAGTGTTGTGAATAGCTATGCTGTTCAGCGAGCAATGTGCCATGCCCACTGCCACTTAAGTTAGGCCATTCTTCGGGCTGCAATAGATGATAAATATTTTTCGTTCTTTTAAGGTGGATGCTCCAGGGTAGCCCGCGAAATTGAAATTTTCTGACGTTTTTTGCAATTTGCAGGCCAGTGCTAAGTTGTATGTCGATTAAAATATTGCTCGTGACTGTAAGACGTATGTCGTTATAGAATTATTATCATCAAAATCATCAATACAACCCTCCAAGCTCATAAAGGTGCAGGAATTACTTTTGTAAAGTCAAAGTCATTCCTGCACTTTTATGCGCTTGGAGGGTTGTTTTGATGTTTTTTTTGGCTATTTTTCTGAGTGTTTTTGCATTACGTCTATAACAAATAGACATTATTCTATAATTCGTTTTGGCATGCACTGGCCTGAAAAAAATGAATCTTTTCGAAGGTGTATGATTGTTTTTATTACAACAATATACATCGTGTTTTTTTGCTCACCTACCTACCTTTATACCCTTTAGTAGTGTTTATTAGTTGTTATAGGTACAAACCGAAAAAACAAAAAAAGGTAGATCTTATAAAACACATGTGATATGCAATAAAGAATTGAATTGAATTGAATTGAAACCGCGTGTACAAATTTAGTACACGCGGTTTGTACTTTCTGTCTCGTTTTTGTTAGTCTATGATCCCAACATGCGGGGATTGGTGACCAGAATAATATTTGTTTACATTCAAGCGCAATTGACAACACTATCTGTCTCTTTTTTTCTTATTGGTTTTATCGAGCTATCCCTTTTGTATCATTTTGAATTTTTGTATCTTTTCCTCCAGGTGGCATTGAAAAATTCCACTCTGAATATCCAGTAATCGAAGAATTACTTCTTTTTCTTTAGTGGCCATCGCTGCCCGAAAGTAGGTACCTACAGCGCTGCGTTCGGCGACAAATGATGAACTTGCGCACTCCGCTGAGAGTAGCAGACAACTAAACGCATTTCTTGTCTAAAAAAAAGCACATAGATGACTTCAACGCGAAAGTGTGCGTCGGCCATATTGTTTACATCGGTGACAAGGCAAGACAGAGACACAATCCACCAATGTCGGTTTCTCGCTCGGAATGTTTCTTTTCTATTGAATCCATTGTACAAATTGAAACTGTAAGCTTTTATGATAGTTTTTTTTTTTTTAGCATTTTGTTCGTACTCATTCCAGTTAGTATATAAGAGTTCGCCGCACCGTGCTGTGCCATGACAATCCTAAGGATTTTTCCATGCTTCTCCAGCAAAAGAATCCATTTGGCGAGCTGCAAGTGAAAATGATTGGTTTCGGAAGGTAAAATAAATATTGGCGATTGTTTAGTAACAATCGCCAATATTTATTTGTTTACCTAAAATGTTCTAGTGAACATTTTAGGTAAACAGTCATAGCATGAATATGCGATTTTCCATGTCTGAAAAAATATATAATTTTAACGGAGTCCTCGAATCCCCGAATACAAAAGTCGTCTCGATAGACAGGTTGCAAAATGGATAGTTTGCAACTGGACTGTTCAGACATATATTTATAGGTATTAAGTTAACATAAAATGTTAATGACATCCACTCTTGTAGCTATCTCGCCTAGAATGCTATTGATTTGCAGGTCATCATCATAATAAAATAACAGTAGTCTGTAACTGTCTCAAGAGTTAGTATGATTATTGGACACCCTATTAGAAAGAGACAACATACACTATCGAAGCTTTCTCGCTCGGAACGTTTTTGGGTTGCCCGTCCTCATTCCAGTTAGTATATAAGTTCCTTGGTTTACATAGCCAACTGACGTCATGACCTCAGAGCAATATGGCGTCCACTGCGTCCAGCGTTTTCGTCAAATTACGCGCGAAATTTGAAAATGCTAAATTTAAATGCATTTGTAAGGCACTTAACGATTGAATAAAATTTTTGTGTATTCTTTTGTGGTTCATTATCACTTTTCAATCTAATTGAAACACTTTTAAAAAATGGGTGTATTACCCTAGCTTATTTAAAGTGCTATTTGTTCAACAAGTTTTTGTTGTTTTTATAGGTACAGTACTTTAATAAAGGTTTAGTTCTACATTAAAAACAGTTTAGAACAGTGTTTTATTCAAAAAATATCATTTTGAGGAATTTGTGGCGAATGAATCAAAAAGAAGTGGGGAATTGACAACACTGACTCTGGGAATCGAGATTTTTTTACTGGCAGCACTATGGTGCTACACTACGCTACAGTAACAGCGCACATCAAAAAATAAACATTGAAATAAAGTATCGATTTTCTCTCCTTTGATAAATTTAAACTTTGTTTTGATTAGAACGTTCTAAAAACTAATTGAGCAGTTTATATGCGATCTCGTAAAAATGGAAGCCTTTTTGAATTTGAATGACGTTTTCTGCAATCACTATTTCTTAGTAGGCGGTGTGTTTCTCGTTTATTTGGTTTATCGAATTCTGCATTCTCTTTTTTCTGATAATAATTACATGCGGACACGGTATAGAAGCCGAGGTCATACTTGGAGAAGCATTCAATGTAACAAATCACTACCTTTTAATATTTATGTAAGTAGATTATATGAACTACAAACGAAATTTGTGTGTGGAGAACGATTTGAGGTGAAGAACGGCGCGGCGCTGTTTGTATAGCATTTCTACAAATTGGATGTACTAGGGATAGTCATGAAAATCAATTTACATAAACCACACCGCGCCGCATAGCACTGCTCTTGTTATAAGGAGCTCCTAAATGTACTATCTAGACTAAAATTTAAATTTACTTATCTGTTCTTCCAAGAGCTATTTTCACTGTGCCTGCACATGATGAGCACTGGCTTTCATATCCCGCAGGCCAATACTTTCTGGTTGCATGTTCAGCTTGACTGAAATTCTAACTTAATTCGAATTTATTACAGTGCACAAATTGTGGTAAACTCATGTTACCTATAGTGGGACTTTTTTGTGAATGCTGTGCTGTAAGCGCATGCAAAAGATGCCACAGAGTTATAGATAGAAAGTTTAGATGCAAACCTGTCACATGGCCCGGAGTCAGGCCATTCTTTCATCATTGGGTTCATGGTATGTATTCTGAGAACCTAACATTTTTGGACATTATGATGTTATTTTATTATATAGCTCTGTCAAATTTAATGTTTAATAGTGGGAACAAGTCAAAATGACACTTTGGAACAGCACGAGGAAGGCCTGCAAAGATACTTCTGTGCATGGTGTCAAAGAACAAAATTGTGGGCTCACTCGCTTGCTACTGATAATGAGGTAATTTTATTATTAAAATACACTTTAAATAATCCATAACATAGCTATCAATATTGATTGAATTTCATGGCTTTATTGATGCATGTTTTAATGCAAATGGAGTAGTAGTATTTACAATTCTTTGACAACATACACAATGGATTTTGTTAACTAATAAACAGCTGGACTGACTTTTATTTTTATGTGCGTAATAATCCTAACACAATTGTTTTTCAATTAGATTGTAAGCCATACCTTTCAGGTTTACCTGTAAGAAGTAAAAAATATTCAAAAAGGTAATAATTTTGTGAGCCTAAGATTACGCAATTTAGCTAACATAAATTAATGTGGTTTACCAAGTTTGTAAGATCTGTCAAGCAAAACATGACAGGGCTAATACATTTCTCTAAAACCAATATTTTACTACAAATGTCTACATATATTGAATAACATTTTGCAGCACTGTGACTTTCAAAAGTACAGGAATATAATAATTCCACCTGCATGTGTACAGTTAGAAAAAGGACTTATTTCTAATATAAAGCATCCAGGTGACAATGACTGGGAACCATTCATAATTTTAGGTATGTTTCCATCGTGACTGAAAACTGTATATTCTTTTCAAGTGGTTTCACAAATAGATTTAGAGCTAGTGGCCTCTACTACATACTTATTCTGGCTAGCTTTTAAAGCTTCCAAAAAATTGAGATTATCCGAAAAAAATGGCAGTCAGTGGAGTATCCTGGATTTTCTTTCTTATTTGCATAAAATATGGAGGTAAGATAAAAAGAAATAAGCATGTTTTAAGAAAATACTAGCTCCTTGATTATAATTAGTTATCTCTAAAAGACCTGTTTGAACAGAATAATATTAAACACCTTTAAAAATATTCATTAATGAGCACACATTAGACGCTATTTTGTATGAGGCCACTGGCTCTTAGTTTTTAGCTAGTACCAAATGGTATCTCTGGCTGGTATGCCCTCTCCATGTTTTAATATAATAAGCTGTGCACTTCCCAGTATGACAGTATTATTAGAATGACACTCTTTGAATGAATATTAATATATTTTATAAAGATTCACATAGCATGGTTAATTAATAGACACAGTTAGCCTCAGCCAACACCTTTGCATGACAATGCACGTTTATTTGCAAGTCTAATTAAAATAATGATAATAGAGCAATAGAAAAATAATTCTATTTAATTAAATTTGAATGAATAAATTGTTAACTACTCTTACCCTCTTGATCAATGAATGTAGTATTGCATAATCTATTACTTATTTGTAATCACAATATTTCAGCAAATCCAAAGTCCGGAAGCAATAGAAGTGATGAAGTACTTTCTTTGTTTAGAGGGCTCCTAAATCCTATTCAAGTGAGTTGTTGTTATTGACTATTAAACATAAAAATATTTTTTCTTCATTGAATAATACAATTGAAAAATAAATTAAGTCTAAATGTGAATTTATATGTAATAGGTGGTGGATATTAGTTCGACTTCCCCAGAGAGTGTGGTGCGGTGGTTGCCGCCGAGATGTCGCATCCTCGTGGCCGGCGGAGACGGAACCGTGGCGTGGGTTATGAACTCATTGTTCTCTTTCTCACATTTAAAAGAGGTAAGACATATATTTTCATTTATAATGGTGATAACATGCACTAAATACCATAGCAAGAGAAGCCATTTCAAAGCCTCTCAAGTGCCTATAATCACGTCGTCACTGCCGGAACCAGCATTACTGGCAAGCTGTTGGTGAGGTAGAACTCTGAAGCTAAACCAAGAATGTTAGATTTCTTAAAACTAATTAATGATTGAATCTTCTGTTGGTTTAGGCGGCAGTTGCGATCTTACCCATGGGCACGGGCAATGATCTGTCTCGCGTGCTGGGCTGGGGCGCCGGCGGCCACACTACTCTGGACGCGCACGCCATCATCAACACCGTCAGACAAGCCAGTCCGCAACCACTGGACAGGTACAAATATCACAGATTAATAAAGCTTCTAGGCGTATTCTCATATTTACGGACACGAAACTATGTATACGGCGTACAATTGAAGAACTGGATTGTTCAAAACTAATAACCATACTTAAACTTTATTTTCAAAATTGAGAAATCCCATCCCTCTTCAGTCGTGTGTGAATGTGACACATATTTCCCCCCTACTAATTGTTCTTTTTGTGTTTTAAATGCTTATTTTGTGTGCGTAATGTTCAGTGCGAATAAATATTTGTCTTAAAACTTGTACTGTCACTTACGGGATATCTTCCATTCAATGATTGTCCTTTATTTTGAGCTCCCGAAATTTCGAGGCTGTTGCAAGCGCCATGATAGCGGGTTGACTGAAGAATGCGGGTGCGTGTTAATCGAAATAAAACAGTCACGGCAAAACACACAGTATCACATGGTTTTGTGGAGTCCTTATGACGATGTCGGCTGCTACTTTTGAGCATTCTCAAAACTGGATTCCACGTACTAGACAATATATGAAGCCAGTCATCCTCTCGATTGAAAATTTATTTCCTAACAATTTTTATTTCCATCCACCCGCATTCTCCAGTCAGCCCGCGATCGTGGCGCTTGCAACAGCGTCGAAATATCGGGGGCTCACAATAAAGAACAATCACGGAAGATATCCCGTAAGTGACAGTTTATGTTTTATTTTACAGATGGAAGGTGACCATTATACCGAAGCGCAACAGACTTATTCGTTACCGGCAGCCGCGCGTGTTGTACGCGTACAACTACGCGAGCATCGGCGTGGACGCACAGGTGGCGCTGGATTTCCATCACGCGCGCGCGCAGTTCCTCTACAGATACGCTAGTCGGACGCTCAATTATGTAAGGCTTACGGACTAATAATATTATGGTAACAATCAATCTGAATGCTAATTATAAGTCTCGACAGGTTAAACTTTATTGTAATGGGCCTGCCACACACTCGACGAGTGGCATGGGAAGTAGCGAGGAAAGGAGGCAGAGACATAGTGTGGCAACATTACTCGTCATGCCCCACGTCATGCTCCTCGTCGGGCCCACCGCTCCCTATTTTGTTGGTTTTTGTGCACAAAAGGACCGGCAATACGAGCGCGAGTGGCTGGCCACATAATCGCGCGGTCGCAGTCCGCATCGAGCGCTCACGCAAGACGCACGCTTACAAAGTTTTGGCATTTTCTACGACAAAACTGAAAATAATGTCGTCGCCAAGCGCCATAGAATGATCGAATGTAAAAGTCATATTATTTATTGATTTGTTGTCCGCGGAGCCAATTATGTATAATTATGCATAGCGCGTACGCTGCCACAGTTTCATCGTCCATTGTCCAACAAAGGCAAATGACAAGTGAAGAGCGTCGCGATTAATTGCGCGTGTAGAGCAGTGTGTGGGCAAACATCGCGGCAGCGCGAGGAGCATAGCGATGAGCAGCGCAAGGAGCATAGTGTGGCGGCCGCATAATACTAGCTTATGTCAGATGCTTCGCCCGCGTCGATTTCGATAACTGTCTCCGGAATCTTCCTACTGGAATAAAAAGTACAAACATAGGTACTCACACACAGAGTGCTGCATGGTTACGTGGTCGGTACGCGTTTGTTAGCATTGTGTACATAATTTTATGTATATAATTACGTCAGGATATGTAACTATTCAATCGTATGTAAATATTTAATGTTCGTTATTTTACTACGCTCCATTTTTTTTTTTTCGTAATGGCATCTCGCAGTTCAACCTGAGAGGTTGTCGTCTGCTTAACCGGACAATCCTGTGGGTGCAGGGCAAAAAACTTACAAACTAAACGACTACACGCTAAGGGCACCCCCTACGGGGTACGGGCCTCGGCTTAAGGGCGTCGCTGGGAGAGAAAAGTAAGGGGACAGGCTGGATCGGAGTGGGACCCCGCTCCACTGTGGCTCCGCTCTTTTATACCCGTTCACAAACAAGTATGATTCACAAGTGACCGTTGTCAAATCAGTGTCTGACTTATACAAAAATAAGTTTGTTATTTCATTAATTTTTTTTTACAATTGAGTATAGTTACATTTATTGGTATTTCAAGTATTTATGTGTTAAATATTAGACACATCATAACTACATTTATCTAACACGTTCAAAGTTGGAACTAACGCCGTTTGTTGTTTTTTCAATGTTCTCCACTGTTTTTTCAATTTCCAGGTGTTGTTTTTTAGAGTCCATCCATGTTACAGTATGTGAATTTGAACCTTATCGTTATGATCACAAAGTATCATTTTCTTTTGAAGTGTCGCATACCAGTAAGTAATTAGACTTTATTGTGTTCCCAGATGGCGTACGCGTTCCTGGGCGTGGGGCGCGCGCTGGACGACGGCGGCTGCGGCGGGCTGGAGCGGCGCCTGCGCGTGCACGTGGGCGGCGCGCGCGACGCACTGCCGCTGCCGCCGCTGCAGGCGCTCGTGGCACTCAACATCCCGTCCTGGGGCGCCGGCGTCGACCTCTGGAGTCAGTACCTAGCCACCGTTCTATCTTATACTCCGAATTATGTTTTTCTTATTGATATAACTACTCCGTGGGAAAGGAAGGATCTTCTGACCAAACGGGTGTTATATCTGGTGGGCTACTGCCCGACAGTTGTCGGGTTCTTGTATAAATTACAGTCAAAACTGTTAATCGGTCAAAACCACTTTCGACTGGCGTCAGTCAAAATCCTTATGAAGTTAAAATGCGTTTTCTGCATTAAAAATATGTTGTTTTAGAACACCTCAGTTGTAATTACCTAGTCCTAGAATTACATGATGTTTTTCAAAGGGTCAAAAAAAAACCTAACAACCTAACAAGTTTCAAAGTAAATGTTAGTTATTGTAAAATAGTTTAGACCGGTCAAAAGTAGTTTTGACTAGTTTTCACCAGTGTGACAAATACAGGATGGAATTTTTAATGCCACCTGGAGGGAAAGTACTCTAAATACTGGAGATAGCAAATTTTACTCAAAGGAAACAATCACTCCTTTATATTTAAAAAAAAAAAATCTGCATTTACAGATTTTCGAAAATTCGATTGCCACATTCGGGAATCGAACTAATTATAATTCGAAAAAAATAACATCCTGTACTTACTGAGTAAAAGAGCTTTATCTTATCCTGTTGAATTTATAAGTTTAGATTTCATGGTTTTCCTTTCATTTAATTTACCATGTTTGTTAGAAAGATTTGATCCATATGATTTACCCAATCGATTGATGTAAAAAAAGTAAAGCATGTTATTTTTTCGAATTTTAGTCGGTTCGATTTCCGATTCCCGAATGTGGCAAGCGAATTTTCGAAAATCTGTGAATGCAGATTTGTTTCTTCTCAAAAATAAAGGAATGTTTCCTTTGAGTAAAATTTGCTATCTCCAGTATTTAGAGTACTTTCCCTCCAGGTGGCATTGAAAAATTCCACCTTGTAAGTATATAGTTTTCTCGCGGATAACTATGATCGCACGATGCAAGATTTTTAGTTTATACATTGCGTTATAGATGTTCTGTGTCTACAGACTTTGAAACCACGTGGCAAACGGCACGTGCCGCACTATAGACAGTTATGTACTATTGAGGACACACCCGCCTGATTACCACTAATCCAATTATTGCTTGCACTTACAAGATAGAAACGCTCTCTAGCCCCGCCCCGTTGACTTTGTATAGAAATAAAATGAATGAAAAGATACCGCTCGGCCGAGCGCACTGACGACGCACGCCAAACGAGAGTTATTGTTGTTTTGCGCGCCAAAGTTGAAGCTTTCCTAATAGGCCTAAACTTTAAGGGGGCGTGACTCGGCGCCTCCGCATGATATGCTAACTGATCAGGCGGAAAAGACCACGACTGTACTAACGGTGTGGCAAGTGGTTTCAAACTCTACCGTTATAAAAATACTTGGGCGCGGTAGGTGACCACGTTTATCGCAGCGTCAGAAGCGTGTACCGTTTAAAATAAAGTCTTAAGGACGTCAATCATAATAAGGCACTCAAAACAAAGTCGACTTGAAAGATTCGCACTAGAAAGCCAACCATTCCTTGGTAGCTAGTTTCCCCAAGCCAACCGATTAGATTGATTAGATGTTTGCTGTTTTACTGAAATAAGTAAAATACTTCTTTAGTAAAAACCGTTTTGTATTGTAGGTATGGGCAATGAAGAAGACATGGACGAACAGAGCATTCACGACGGGAAACTTGAGGTTTTTTTTCTTTATTTAAAAAAAAACAGTTAACTGCATTAGTCGAGTGCAATGACATATTTTAAAATGTTCTGTGTTTAACTGTTAAATATACAATTGCAGATAGTTGGAATTTCATCATCATTCCACATAGCAAGATTGCAATGCGGGTTGGCAGAACCTTACCGTTTTGCTCAGGCTTCTAGCCTTAAGGTAATTAATACAAACAAATTCAGACGAATTGAAAACCTCCTCCTTTGGGAAGTCGGTTAAAAATACTACAATAATGAGACCTTCAAGTATGTACAGTGTCTTTATCGGTCCAAACAAGCGGGCACGCGAGCTCGATGAGGCTTCAGCTTATGTGCGTCGACGGTTCCGGGCAGCGTAGCCGCACCTGTGTACTCCATCGACTTAAATTGGTCATCATTTATTTCAGATTGAATTGGAAGGATCTTGTGCTATGCAAGTGGACGGCGAGCCGTGGATGCAAGGCCCTGCAACAATATTGATGGAACCCGCCGGCCAGAGCCTCATGCTGCTTGCAAGCGGGAAGCAGCGCCGGAGTGATTGATCTAGCATAATACAACTCAGAAGACACACAGATATGCAGTATTTTGAACGAGTCTCATTTGGCTTTATCACTGTATGGTACAATTTAACGTTAGGACTTAGTGTAATAATTTATAGTTACGATTTTAAATGACAAATCCCACCACTAATTTTAGTGCCAATGTTTGATGTACTCGTCATCGTGAGTTTTCACAAACGTTATATAATAAATGGTATGATATTTCATGACGTGGTGTTTTTATCAAAGCGAAGTCCGAACAACAACTACCTGAAAGTTGGACGTACAGGCGATTGCTAAACTGATGTCTAGGACCACTACATGGGAATCACCTTATCAAAGAAACGGATTTATGCAAAGGATATATCACACCTCCGGTGTCACTCTTTATTTCTTTTTTAAACTTGCCGCGGCTTCACACAGGTGCAATTTACTAATGAACAAAATTTAAAGTGCGGTTTCTAATTTACATAAAAGGTTGTTGGTCTAGCGGTCGCAATCGCGACTGCTGAGCATGTTCTGGATTCGATTCCCAAGTAGGGCAAAGTGTTATTGGATTTTTCGATCAGGAATTTCTCAGTAGCAGACTCGGAGACTGGTGTGCATTGGAATTTAAATATTACTGGCGAAATGTGGGGGTTGTACTATTAAGGTGAACGCACACTTATCCGCGCCAAAATAAACATTTTCTCATCTGTATAACGTTATCTATTTGTCCGACTCGACGCGGATAAGTGTGCGAGGTTTTATAGGATTTCATACAAGTAATTCTAAAATTCGATTCTTTCGGCTTTTTCGCTTCCTTCGGCTCTGATAAGCGTGCGTTCACCTTTAAGGTGCTATTTCCAAAGCATTTGCCTGTAAGGTAACAATTTAAGATCCGATTTTGAGCATTGCGTTACAAATAGACGCTCCCAGTGAGCGCGCATTCGCCTGTATGTAATCCAAGACTCAATTTTGTACCGAAACCAATCATATTGTTAAACAATGTATCGTTTCAGAGGCTCATGAACTCAAACTCAAACTCAAACTCAAATCATTTATTTCAATTAGACCATTACGGCACTTTTGAATGTCGAAAATACAAAAAAAAGCTACAGTCACAGTCACAAGGCATAATAACTTGAGAAAGTAATGTAGTTGCCCATTCCCTAACGTAGATCTCTATGGAGAAGAACGGGCAAGAAACTCCATGGACACTCTTTTAAATCAAAATATTGTTATAAAATCTTGGTTACATCATTCATGTTGAGATTATACATATGTGAGAACGATGTAGAAAGACGTGCACATTAAGAGCGTCCAGAGTAAAATAATAAATTAAAAAATAAAGTAATTAAAATGAACGAACCGTGGCAGCTAAGAGATGACCAGTCCCAACTGACATCGCCCGTTCACGAACATGACGCATGTATCGGCGCCATTCAACTCGACCATATTTAAGGGAACCAAATGACCCGACACACCCGCCACCATCAGCGAGACATTTGAGTGAGCATGACATTCTCTCAGCCACCAAGGCATATTCAAGTCAATGAAAGATAACTAAATGTAAGTGGTGGCTGAACAGTACAAAGTACTCACACATGTGCTATGCAATTATATAATAATAAAAACCGGAATCTATACAATGCAAGTGGGTATATTTTTACAATCTTCTGCAGCTTCCACAATACATCAACATGGGAATCAATTCTTCTTTGCGTGTCGATAGACTCAAATAATGCCCGACCAGTACATTCAATTAGTTTGCCCCTATGGTTGTGGAGCAGGACCAGCATTTAGCCAAGCATTTTTATCATCAATGTAATCCCCCAACTTATAATATGCTTGCCTACATAGTGTGCGTTTTATACAAGATTTAAATTTCGTCTCATTCAGTTGAAGAATGTGGGGAGGTATTTTGTTGTAACATTTCAAACAGTACCCCATGAAAGATGAATCTACTTTAGCAAGCCTGAAACCTGGCTGAACTAGTTGGTCCCTATTTCTAGTGTTATAGTGGTGTCTGTCACCTCTTTTACTGAATAAATGCAGATTTTTCCTAACGTACATGATGTTTTCATAGATGTATTGACAAGGTACTGTCATGATATTAATTTCCTTAAACAGTTCTCTTAGAGAATCGCGTCTACGTAATTCATATATGGCTCTGATGGCTCTTTTCTGCAGAATAAATATAGACTCGATGTCTGCAGCCCGTCCCCATAGTAAAATACCGTATGACATAATACTATGAAAATAACTAAAATAGACTAGCCTCGCGGTATCAATATCAGTAAATTGACGGATTTTTCTAACAGCATATGCAGCTGAACTCAGCCGTCCTGCAAGAGATGTTAAATGAGGACCCCATTGTAACCTTGAGTCGAGCGTGATCCCCAAGAAAACCGTTTTATCGACAAATTCTAGTTTCTCTTGATTCAATATTATGTCACAATCACTACTTTTGACATTTGGTAGAGCAAATCTAATGCACTTAGTTTTTTTCCCATTTAGTACTAAATTATTAGCGGTAAACCAATTATGGACCTGCAGTAGGGCGTTATTTACGTCGTCAAGATCAGTGGCACGTCTGTTTATCCTAAATATTAAAGAAGTATCGTCAGCAAACAACACCATATGCGGATGGTTGTTAAATAAACGGGGTAGGTCATTAATATATACTAAAAAGAGGAAGGGACCCAATATCGAACCTTGTGGTACACCCATTTTTACTTTTAAACCCATTGAATTGACACCATTTATTTGTACCTGCTGCTGTCGATCATTCAAATAAGATTTTACTAAACTGAGCGCAAGTTTACCTAAACCGTAATGCTCAAGTTTCAAGATCAGGGTTTCGTGATTTACGCAATCAAATGCCTTCGAAAGGTCACAGAAGATTCCTATGGCATCTTGTGCCTCTTCCCACGCAGTAAATATGTGTTTTAATAAAGTGACACCGGCGTCAGTTGTACAACGTCCTTTGGTGAAACCATACATGGGCGGTGTAGGTATAAGTAAATTACTATGAAGGATTGTTCGATATTATAATAATGCATGTGAAGGTAGGCAGGAGAAATAGATGTGAGAAAGGTACATTAAACTAGTCTTTACTCAACCTCCGTGTTTGAATGCTGTGACCCTATCGCTCAAATGTGGGAAAAGCCATGGCAAATATAAATGCCCAGTGTATGGACAGCGATGTAGTCGGTGTGGAAAAATGAACCATTACTCAAGAATGTGTCGTGTGTACGAGGTACGAGAAGACTCCAGAGATCCAACGATGACACACATAGACCATAACAGCTGTACCTACCACTAATTATTATAAAACTCGTTCTGGCAGGACAGTGAAACCACCTGATCGCTGGGGACAATCAACCTGAAGCACTCAAATGGCAATCCGCTGATTATTAAGAGGTTAATTTTAGAATTAGAGGGTCAAAAATCGGAAGTAGACCATGAATATGACTGACTGAAAATGGTTGACTTTGAATTGGATGATTAGTATTGATAAATTTTGGGTTTCAACAACACCGAAATAATAAAATATGTAATTACTATTTGTGTTACGTAATTTTTTTTTCTTTTTTTTTAAGAGGAGAACCGTTCTCCTCACACAATGTAATGCTCGAATCCAGGCCCGGACTGGGACGCGAAACCGGCCCGGGCATTTGAGAGTCGGTCGGCCCTCTACTCTCAAGAGAAATGAAAACCACTAATGTAAATTTTGAACTAACTGTAGAAAACCTCTTAAAGAGAACGTTGGGCTGAAAAGCTAGGCTACGACTTTGATAAAGAAGAGGCTCGATACTAAAAGAATATCGACGCTATCTAACAAGGGCGCCGCAAGCTTTTTAACCAGGGGCAGGGGGCAGAAAAGTACGATTATAAACGGATTTGTAAGGGTTAAGTTTACTGGTTACAGATGCAGCTAAACTTCTTTTATGTATCTAAATACTTGATTAAATAGAATTTACTAATTTTGAAGAGTTATTTGAAAAGTCTAAGAACTAAAAAGAATAGCTCTCCATTTCAGAGAAGTTATCTTTTCTCTAGTCCTTTTATTCAGTAATAGACGTTACTAAATCGACTTAGAAAGGCAAATGATTATAAAAACATAAAGAAGTAAGGCTCCAAGAGCGAGCGAAGCGAGCTCGGTTTTAACGCCCTACTTTGGACAGGTTAGAATTGTTTCGACCCTTTATACAAGACTTTCTTGATCGACTTGCAGATAACGTCAAGAATCAAGAGGATGTAGCCTGCAAGAGCGAGCGACGCGAGTTCGAAAATTTTTTGACACCTTGCCACATGTTAGAATAGGCGAGACGACAAAAAAAAACGAATTAGTCCGTCACTTAGATAAGCAAAAAATATTTGACCCGTGTTTTTTCTTTTGTTACGTAAACCAAAATTGACGAAAATACAACGCTTTTAAACGTCCGGGTGTCACCATTGTGAGGATCGACCGGAGGACACGGTGGAGCACACTGTGGAGGTGTGCCCCGCTTGGGTGGAGCACCGCCGTGTCCTCGAGGTGGCGATCGGCGGCGGCGACCTCTCGCTCCCGGCCCTGGTTCGTGCCATGGTCCGGAGCGAGACGGAATGGGACGCCGTCACCTCCTTCTGCGAAGCAGTCATGCTAGCGAAGGAGGTGGCGGAACAGGACAGGGAGAGATCCTCACGTCCCGGCCGCCGCGGGAGACGCCCCGGGCGTCGGGGGCCACGTGGTGGCTTCCGGCCACCGTAGGCGCGGGCCTGTGGACGGGGAGCTATGGGCTAGCTCGCCGTCCGTACGTCTCACGACGACAGGCCGTGTCGACGGCGCGCTCGTGTTCCACGCGCGCCTCAAAGAGAGTCAGCAATAGAGAAGGGGTCCGCAAGGACCGAAGCCTGCCGGGGCTGCGGGACTATTCGAAAGAGATACCGTGGCCCCGGAACACAAAGGGCGATGAAGGAACATGGATGGGTTTTAGTCAGTAAAAGTCTGACACTCCCTCCTGCTCAGCCCAGAGCGGGAGAAGTCATTTGATGATTTCCCATCCGAAAAAAAAAAAAAAAAAAAAAAAAAAGGGTATAATTTTTAGCTAGTTCTGACTGTCAAGAGCCCTCCACACCCGAGTTTTGATGCGTTTTATCTTTATCAATATTCATTGATTTACAAAAACAAAAAAAAAGTGTCCATTAATTTCCAATACTCTAACTGACGGACTAAATAGATTTGCAATTTTTTGATACTGTCGTCATGCCTATTGTTCGATTGGTGTTACTTGGTCGATTTATAATCGACAATGTAAAGATGCAAGAAAAAGTAGGTTGCAAGAGCGAGCGGAGCGAGCTCGAAAATTTTTACGTCTTGTCTCGAAATTCGGGTATTTTTAGTTATATGTAATTTGGGATCAAAATGTTTTACATTCTTCATTTTTTGCAACCTTGTATGCATGCCAGGACAAGGGAGTCCTAATTTATTTCAGCCTGTCTATACCGGTCGATCATGCGAAAATCCAAAAGGAGACAGAGGGGGGGAGGGGTCCGGAGGCAGAACAAAGGAACCTTGTGTTAATAGTACATTACGATATTAGTGCGTTAAGATGGCTATAACATGCGAGGCGGAATTTCAGCCCGAGCCGAAGGCGAGGGCGTAATTACGCCCTCGCCTTCGGCTCGGGCTGAAATTCCGCGTATTGGTTATAACATGCTCGGCTCAATTGAGCCGAGCATGTTATAACCAATACGCACGTATATCGTACGACGTTTTTTAACACATTTGCGAGGAAACAGAAAAAAAAAACATTTTTCATACGTGGTTATGTATCTGTCCTTGGATATTGACGGCAGCAAGCTGTCGCATGCGTTTCGCGCTTCTGTTAGTATATCCGGTGGAGTTGAAGTAATATTATTGCTCATCTTCATTATTGAAAGTTGTCATTTTTAGATATTCACAATACAAGTACAAAGAAAAGAAAATTTGAGAAAAATGGCGCGCGGATTATTTTCTGCCGTGGCTGCGTGAAAATGTTGGCCAAGACGCTAGAGCATGCAGCCAAGTTTTTAAATTACCGAATAAACTGTTTTTTATTTTATTTTAAATAAACTCAATCTGTGAATGCACACTGTTGCTTTCCCGCCATTTTAACAGCGCGCTAGCGCTGCCTACTGCGCGGCGATTAGTTCGAAATTTGAATAGCAACAGCGCGCTGCTCACTAGCTGGAGTCGTGCGGCGGCGATCAGTTCCATATTTGAAATGGCAAATAATACTGTTATGGAATTAGTATGGACTATAACTTAACTATTTGCTTTGATAACACACGCGTTTTTTATGACCCGCTTTACATATTTAAAACCGGTGGAATTACATCAGCTTTACGAGCAAGGGTGTTTAAAGATTTTTCGCAGGGTTCAAAGTAAATCCGCGCGCGAAAATGTGTAAGTTTCTAGCGGTACTTAGTACGAACTCTCAGAGGCTCATTTTTAGCCTTTAAAAATGTTTTCGATATAAAGAGATTCTACAGTACGCCACAATTTATTACGTACCTACTAATTCTGTGGCATCAGGCTGGAAAATTAAAAACTTTCAAAAATCCTGAGCCTCTATAGGGGGTACTATTACTACAGATAAAAAGAGTAAATTGAATTAGGTCCTCGACTTGGTGGTAGAGTACGTTAGTGAGATGTTTTTTTTTTTAAATAACAAAAGTAAGTCGATCACCAATCGGCCACACCGGCCCATCGGGCATTGGCCCGTATGGCCAGTCCGGGCCTGCTCGAATCTAAACTGTTACACTACAGGCCAATGCCCCCGGTGAAGGAGCGCCTTTAGGTACAACTCTGCCGAACCCTTGGGGGATAACAAGTTTGATGTTTATAGAAGATAATGAGCCAAGTATAATACTATTACGACTTCTAAATTGCCTAGAGAGTACTTTGCCGTTGGTGCAATAGCTTCATCGGTTTACTTCGTAGTATCCGTAAGAGAGAATGGCTGCGTTTCCACCAAAGATGTGCAAGGATGCGTAGCGAGGCTGTGGAACGGTGTGAGCGGTTCCACCAGAGATGTGCTAGGCCGAGCGGTGCGAGGATGCGTAGCGACGCTGTGAAACGGTGCGCAGATGAGCGGTGCGAGGATGTGTATTGTGTAGCGGGCTCGTTCCAGATGCGAGCGGTAATCACACCGTTACCTTCTAGTGACTAGGTAATATTAACGCCCATATAATAGAATAACATTATTTATTTACTACCTACTACCCTCATCCGTGTGTCACTGCGGGGGGCCTACTGAAAACCAGCGCTGAGTGTTTTACACCCAGCATATGCTGAGTTGGTTACCCTTTCGTTATGGGCATGCTCAGCGCAGTTGAGCTGTTTAATTAATTGTTCTGTTTGTTGTTATATGTATATGTATGTGTTGCTCTATTGTGTTGATGCTGTCCAGTAACGAATAAATGATTATTCTATTCTATTCTATTCTATTTTAGCACATCTCTGGTGGAAATGCAGCCTAGTTATAAAAGTGTTATAATAATAACGATAGAAAAGGGTGATAAATAAAACTTAGTGCTATAAATTAAGACACTTTATAAGTAAGTAACAACAATTTTAATACACAACCACCAACCAAAATGGCATTCTAAAATTGTTCGAAATCTACAGTAGGTACCATATCTAACGAATTTATTTATTACGATAATTTGACTAATAACTGATGGTTTTTGAATTCCCAATTCCCTTTACAGCATACAACATTTAAATAAAATTCATCAAATAAATTCATACGAAACAATTGATTACAAATTGAAGATACGAATATAGACGAGTATGCCTCACTGCCTCACTCATCACTGAGGCAAAACTCAGAAAAATGAGTTTGATTTTACGTCAATTTCAGTGTAATTTAATTGAGTTGATATTTAAAACCATTTTTCTGTGTTTTATTTCAATTTGAAGTTCCACGCTTAACAACAACCTTTTATAAATAAAAACTAAGTCTAATGTGAAATGTCAAACATTAATACCTTGGGTATTATGAACTTACACGTATTACAATTTGTATAACATTCAATATAATAATTTACTTACACAGTCCTTATAGTTATTGTTTACCCTAATTATCATAGGGGTCATTGGACTTAACATTTAAAACACCTTTTACCATAGGACCATTCCTTTTCTATTACGGGTAACGAATTATTTTATTTATTTATACTTCATGCACAATAGTGGTACATAGGCGAACTTAATGCCACAAGGCATTCTCTACCAGGCAGCTTTTGCGTTAATTAATATGACAAAATTTGACGGGGTGGAGTGGAGGAAGAAAACATGTCAAGATGATGAGCACAGTGTCCCCTAAGAGGTTTAGGGTAAACAAAACATAAGTTTGTATAAGGCTATAACAGGTATGTCAAAATGTAAAAAAAAAGTTTTATACAAATTTTAAAGATAAGATTTGCAACCGCATCGGTCACTGTTTTAGGACACTTAAATGGAAGAATTCTATGAAGTAGGTAGAATTAAAGTGCCATATCTTTATCATCCCTGATCCCACCAATAACACACCAGCTGCCATATTAAACTTCTGACAAAACATTTCAGACTGGCTAGTCGTGTTATACCTACAGTGTGCAGTACCTATTATGTATGTTACATAAGTAGGTAATTATTTTATACAATAATAACAGATAGTCTGCCTCGCAGACTTTAGAGCTGTTCTACTTAAGATATTGAACACTTCTTAGCTTAAACAGATACTGTTCAAGTCGTTTAATATACGATTGATATTAAGACAAATAATAAACCCTTAATTTACACATTCGGCTCTGGAATGTCACAAGGTGTAAGAAAGGGCTATTGGTGATTTCTGTCCGGTGCCATGCCACGATGACTTGTTTGTTTACAGACAACAGGCCGCCAATTATATAGGAAACACGTAATCAACAGTACCTACATAATTATATTGTGTATTTGAATACTGTATGTATAACTTTTTGAGGAATGTATGACGTATCTCAAATGATCAAAAAATACATCCAAAAATAAATTCTAAAAAAGTAGTTTGTAACCACTGTCATATTATAATGGAATAAAGTTTTAAAAACCATGAAACTCCTATTTCGTTAAAGATATAATTTTGGCACAATATAAACATAAAATATTTTCTTAACAATACAGCCCAGAATAAAGCGCATCTAAAAAGTAAAAAAATCTCGTGTTTGGCCCCTTAAGGGTACAGACATTAATAAGTGACAACAATTTAACTATCAAGATCACTTGACACCAGTGTTAAGTTAATGTAACTAACAGATCATGTTATTTTAATTCTAAAAACGCGGCATTAGTTTGACCAAATGTATGGAGCGGCGGTGCCAGTTTATTTTTTTCGCGTCCAGTAACTAAACTAATTATAAACATACATAGGAGGAAATATCCTAGCCAGCAGAATTGTCCGTACCTACTTACTTTCGAGCTTTGCCACCCATACAAAATTTTGTTTGTTATGTTATCTCCTACACATATACAGTTTAGTTAGAAGCGGCCGAAAAATAAAAAGGCACCAATTTCGGTGAAACTAACAGCTACCCCGCATTTACACCAAAGTATAAATAAAACAAGTTGTATAAAAAACTTTTAAAAATGTCTAAAAAGTGAGCAATTGTCAACAATACTGAAACAATGATCATGTATATGTATGACATAATGTTTTTGACGAGTAAGACTTGTAAACGCGGGGTTAGATAACTGACGTTTTTTACCCAATTACAGTAAACAGGACAACAATGTAAGTTACTTAGTATCTTTTTCGTTATTGGTAAGTGTCTCTATTTATAATCTGCTCCAGAACGATTTTATAAAAATTTAAACAAATGGATCAGAAAACATGCCTGTATGAAAGATGTTTTTCTTTTTTTTGTCATAGGGATATTTTCATAACTTTACTTTTCGTTGATGATTACATAGATAATACAAGTACTTATACTTTATTGTAAACTAAAATGATTAAATAGCTTTTTTTTACAATATTGCTAATTAATGAATACCACGGCGGTGTTATCGCTGCAGGCCATATTTTCCAGCCAATCTTTGGATGGATTTTTATAACAATTTGTTGGCAAGGTGTACGTTCGTTGGTCATAGTCGATTCAGCAGGCTCAGCCAAATTGTCAATCTACAATCGTTAACGCTAGTAGAAAACTAATCAAATGTATGGGAATGACATCATCTCACAGTTAAATCACGTGATTAACACAAACGAATAGAAAATTCGTAGACAAGTTTACATCGTTCGAAATGATAGAATAGAATGTTATCGTTTCTACAATGTTGATCGCTATACTCTTTGGTAAGAACGCTCACCATAGACTAAAGTGTAGGTTTTCTCTACAGACGTTAGAGAACGAGCGATCGACTCAGTCGTGTCAACTTGGCTACCAATTTAGCGCTTTCTACAATCGCTTACGCCGAGGTGTTTACGATTGTAGAAAGAGAATCGATATGAAACGTTTGTAACTTGGCTAGGCTTGCTGGTATGACCAAAGGTTCATAAAGGCATTCGTAAGGCGACCGTATAGCGCAAACTGGAGCAGCAAAGCCGCTCAATCTCATTGACCATTGATCATAATCTTTGATTAAGTAACCTAAAATAACGTGACCAATTACATTTATAACTATCGCAAAAACAAATTATTTGTTAAACTTTAAAAACAATAAAATGGTAACTATTTAAACTCACATGAATAGTGAGTACAGTCCTTTCACAGTTATTTTAACCTATGATTTTACATCATTATCCAAATGGACATGATCTTTATTTTCG
The DNA here is from genome assembly GCA_963853795.1 of Xestia rhomboidea. NCBI lineage: Eukaryota > Metazoa > Arthropoda > Insecta > Lepidoptera > Noctuidae > Xestia > Xestia rhomboidea. The sequence goes on along the minus strand of OY970763.1, from coordinate 10,342,121 downwards.
TTGCAATATGGTTGCTATTGGCTTGGAGCATGGTATGCTGTCAGAGGTAAAATAACTGTGAATGTACTGAAAATTATAACAAACCTACTTCCCGCTTACTGTAGGTCAATCCTAAAGGTGATAGCATCTTAGCCGTATATTAGAGTAGTATCAGAAAGAGTTGAGCAGTCAAGAACGAAATGATTAATATCCAGAAAGATATGATTAGTGTGCAGAAAGAAAGGATTTGTTTCCAGGCAGTCAATGCAGTTCTTGTTTATTTATTAAAAATGATTTCAGGCTAATTAGGGCCGGCTTCTTTTGGCTTTGTTACGCTTAGGATTAACCATGCAGCCTTCGGAAAATCTTTGCTGTCAGTCATTGACAGACCTCGTCCGCCATTTTATGGACCAGTGAAGCCTAGTAACAACATTAATCATGCATGGGTCTTTGATTATAACATCTATGCAAGCAACTACATTATTTGTGTTGAGAAATATACATACAAGATGATCAAATTCCTTAACTTGAAAAACTAAATGCACCTAAAGTCTAGTCAACACACATTGTCTAAAACCATTCTACAAAACTATCCAAAAGTACGTTTTCTACAGTAAAATCTACATTTTTAACTTCTCCTGTTTGATTGTACCAAATCTCATTCTCATTTGTTCTAGAAATACGAATGTAAGAATAGTGTGAGGCGCAAGTCTAATAAATGCTGGAATGTATCCTTTAAAGAATGCGAGGGGGCCTTCCTTGAGCGTACTGCCGACGAGATTGAATACGCCAGTAAATTCACCTGGCTTGGCGTTCATCGCACGTGTTTTGAGGACGTCCACTGGTTGTGTCATAGTTGTTGCTACACCTCCCTGGAAATATTAAAAAAAAACATCAATCTAGTGCAAAGAATTGAAACTAGAAGTTTACACAAATTCAGGTTAAGGACGTTGTAACATTTTGGATGAACTCAAATTTAGGTATCTAAAGTCGCACACAGCAACATGTATGATTAAACCACTCTGAGCGCTCGATTTTATACTTCACCTTTAAAATCGAGGTCCTTGATTTTATTTTTTAATTTTATTGAAACTGACTCCGGAAGATTACTTGGACCTTTGAAAATGCATTTGGTAGCTGTTTACTTAGTACTGTCGTCGTGATAAGTAGGTAGGTTAGTATTTCCAACCGATTTCAAAAACAGAAGGTGCTCGACCCTATGTCTCCGCTATTTTCATAAAATAAAATCACGCCTGTTGGGATTTAGAGGGCAAATAGATGTACACCCAATATGTGGTAGGTACCATACAAACTAAAACTAAAAAGAAAATAAGTAAAAAAAACTGTAACGTGTGTAAAAAAAGAAAAACAACAGGTACCGACACCGACTACCGAAAAGAAAATTCGTTTTCAGTTTATTGTATAATATTACCTCAGTAGGTACTTAAAATAAAATTATTTCCGGTCATAAAAATTAAAAAAACGACTGGAACAGTTTGCTATTACATGGAACATTTAAAGGGCTTGGAAGATTTTTGTTTGAAGCGTGGCCGGCTTAATTTCCGCCGTTTTGTTTTTTTTCCAAAGTAACGGCCACGCATAACACCTATATTAATCAATAACTGGTATCAATACAAACCATTTTGTATGAGACAAAATGTTCTAAAGTGTCACGTTTCCGACAATTATGAACTATCAAAGTTTAAATCCATTCAGTGATGGCATCTTCAGCACAACTTTGATTTGATCAGACACGCATAAAACATGATTGTATCAATCGATAGCTGACATCAATACAAACAAGTTTTATCTGAGACAAAATGTTCTATGTATATTGTACCTATGTTCGTCACACATACAAATGATTTTTAAGATAAAATATGCTGTAAATTTACCTAAAATGGTACCTATTCTGACCCTACTTTTTTTAAATTTTCTGCGATTATTGTAATGAGAAAAACGTATTTGTGCGAAAATTTTATAAAACGACATGCAATTTTTCATGTCAATCAGGAGATGAATATATTATCTTTAAATTAAGACCATGAAATCTTCGAATTTGAGATTGCTTATACATTACAATGCCTTACCGCTAATAAACTCGAAGAGACGTGCGTTACAACATTTTCTTCAAAATATGGAGTGCTGAGAAGTAGTATCTTGATCTGATCATAGAAGGCTAGTTGTCCTATAGTCATAAGGGCTGCACGGCTGCACGTCATGCTGGCTCCCGCCCAAAGTCGTGTTATACCTTCAGTTGCTGCTACGCGATATAAGCCATCAAGAGCATTTTTGTAGCTGAAATAAATTCGGAATTAAATTATAATAAATAAATATCGCTGGACATTACACACAGAGCCATCTTGTGCCACACTAAGCAAGGAGGCTTGTGTCGTGGGCACCAGATAGTTGATACTACATAGATTCTTTTTGTTTGTAAATACATACTTATTATACATATATTCGGAAACAAATTACCATGCTCATCACATTTGCTCCTACCGGGATTCGAACCCGGGACCCTAAGAACGTAAGGCTGCCTCACTACCGCTGCGCCATTCAGGTCGTCAAATTAAAACCTTTTCGTATGTTCTTGTGTAGAATTGGATTGAAGTTAAAATATATCAGTTGTTTCTTTTTTATACATTGAAATAATAGTTTGTAAGTTATTATTGTATACACAGTACTTATACCCTTTTTTTTTAACAAATAACAAACAAACACACAACAAAAACAACAACCAAATAGTTTTTCTTAAAAAACTGTTTAAAAACATTAATTAGGTGTTGTCAGCCCATGTAACTCCTCTTTGATGAGTATAAATGTGCAAAAAAAAACATGTTGTTTATTAGACTCTAAACTTTAATTGGTACATTTGCATTTTACACATTTAAGTAATTCTAGCTTTATTATTACTATATGAAAAAAATATTCAAAGTGAAGCATTTTTTCTTTGAAATTTCGTAACTACTCCTAAACGGCATTAAGTTTTTGTATTTTTTTTTCACACAAATATTTTTTGTCACTTTCTCTTCACAAAGTGTACAATTGGCATTTTGATCTAATAATTTATTAGGCTACAATTAAATAAAAACCACTCATTTCGCACTATTCGGCCCGCAGTGACTGACGTAACAACCACTTTGTAGTGCAAGCTGATTAGAACTTGATTCTAACAGTATTTCATACGTAACTACATCGTGTTACAGCCACGAGTCATATTTTAATCAATATACAACCTGACACTGATCTGTAAATTGCAAAAATCGTAAGAAATTTACGATTTACGACTTACGATTTTTGCAATTTGCAGATCAGTGTATGGGAAAAGTTTTTTGGAATTTCTGTTAGTACTCCAACCTGGGTTGGTCCCATAGAAGTTTTTGATAAGAAGTAGAAACAGGATCGATTGGCATCAAAAAAATTATTTGTGTAAAATGGCCTTTTTCTTGCTAAGTGCGAGCGAGACAGACTATGTATTCTCGCTCGCACTAGTAGAGTAATTGTCTGTCTAACTAAAGACAGTCTTGTCTATAGTGTGCAGTTGCCCTAACTGTTTTTTTGATAATCTGTGAATGGTGATCAAAATTTCACGAAAAATTAACAACACAACGGTTAAGGTAGTTCCCCTTACTGCCCCGTTTACCGTATCCACCCTGTATAATATGTAGTAAGTAAGATGCATAAACAAAGAAGTCTAAAATGTAGAACTCATTTTAGTACAATATCTCATGATTAGTATTCTCAATTGCTTTTTATTCATTATTTATTGATTTATTCAAATACAAACATCTATACACCGAATACATGAAGTAATAAGATATGAAGAGGCTGTAAATAACTAAAATCATTGCATACTTCCTTCGTTGCTCAGGTGGCAGTTTGACGTCATTTTGCATTCGCACATTGACTAAATCTGCAGGATTTCCTACAAATCCTCCAGCAAATCCACCAAGTCCAGCTATAAATGCCGACATATAAAATGCTAGGGGACGACCCTGAAATATATAAAGAAGATACAATTATTTGGTACTACAGAAAAAATCAAAGTAAAAAGATTTATTTCAATTATGCTACTTTTAAACATCTGTGAACTTACAAGGAAATAGACTTATCATACAATTACCATTGAAATTATAATTTTAGTTACATGTTATTTTTGGGATTTTCTGTTAAAGCAGGAATTATGCTAATGCTCACTGTTCATACTGCTTAATCCATTGTTTGAGTTTGGAACCATGATATTGTTGTGGTTCTGTAAGTGCTGCTCTTATAAAATATTTAATTCGTAATGGAAATATTAATGTCTAATTAATTATATTAAGATTTTAATATTAAAGCAAACACTTACATCTTTAGGAGTAAAATGTTGTTTAGCCATCTCATATATTCCAAATCTTGCTGTTGAGTATGTTAGCTGTCTTAGCAATGAAGCTGAGATACCATTGTACAGACCCATGATACCTAAAAATAACACATTTTAGTGTAATTTCATTCTAACAATAATTTTGAAAAAACCTACACCAATTCAAAGATAATTTATTCGCTTTAAAAAGTCTTTTCGCACTAGTGTTATTAATCAGTAAAGCACTGGCTCAAATTATTTACATATATCTTAGGTAAATCTTTTAAATAAACAAATCTAAATCTAATCTGTTCTGACGTATAATTTTATTAAAAAAAAAAAAAAAAAAATTGATCTCTATTTATGAAAATTTATGATTTTTTATAAAACTTCTTCAAATTTGAAGTTTTAAAAAACATCATAAATTTTCATAAATAGAGATCAATTTTAGCTAAAATGCTTGTAACATTTACCTTGATTTTTGACAACAATTCCAACAAGTTGCGCCAAAGAGATGTTTTTTCCCTTCTGGGTTTGCATCTGAACTTTCAACAAATCCAATGGGTGTGTGATACATGCTGCTCCAGCTGAAGCCAGCCCTCCAAAATACCATTTTGATATTCTTACTTCCTTCGCGCCTTTCACTCCAGCTTGTATAGTCTTCATTGCGTGGTCTGGAACCAAAGGGATGTTTACATTTTTTTCAGTTCAGCAGTCAAAATAAACAAGTCAAATACAAAGCAAGTTCATTTCGGAGTAACGTTGAGTATCCATCATTATATCCATTGCTCTTTAAGTCGTTAACGTTATCACTGTATTGTATTTAATTCCGGTTTTATTTTGTTGTATAACAATGCAATATAATATACGTTTTCCAGTGGTATAAAAATTAAAAATAGCCTTACTTGTTAGATAATATATTTCAGGCGATAACTTATGTGAAGAAACATAAAACACTAATTTTAAAACTTTTAAATGATAGTCTTTCCAGAACAAAAGTAACGTCCATTCTCAACGAACTGACATTTGCCACTATCGTCTATCACTATCTATTTGATATTTTGATTGACCGTCACCGGTCACGTCACTGTCCCTGTCAGTCCTTTGGTCCTTGTCATTAAAAAAATGTCAAAGTCAAAATTTGGGTCAGGGCTGCCAGTAGAAAAAAATCAAAACAGAAGGCAGGCAATGAACTTATATACTAACTGGAATGAGGACGGGCAACGCAAATACGTTCCGAGCGAGAAAGCTTCGAGAGTGGATGTTGTCTCTTTCTAATAGGGTGTCCAATAATCATACTAACTCTAGAGACAGTTACAGACTACTGTTATTTTATTATGATGACCTGCAAATCAATAGCATTCTAGGCGAGATAGCTACAAGAGTGGATGTCATTAACTTTTTATGTTAACTTATTACTTATAACTTAAATATATGTCTGTACAGTCCAGTTGCGAACTATCCATTTTGCAACCTGTCTATCCAGACGACTTTTGTGTTCGGGGATTCGAGGACTCCGATAACCACTCAACCGCCCCTGGCCACCATGGTGGCCAGTACCTATTTTGCTAAAAGTCCTGGCCACCATGGTGGCCAGTAGCGCCTTCGTCAAACAAATGCAATAAAAAATCTACTAAACTGCTATTTCTAGAGCTTATTCCTCTTGTAGCAAACTCTATACTATATTCCTCAACGTTCGGACCAACAATAGCAACACTATTCCATCGACAAATGTCAAAATAAAAGTAAAAACTTTAGTGTAAACAAACTCCGCCATTTCTGACGTGTGGCGTCGTATTTCAATTGTTCTGTTATGTATATTGTTGTTTTCGGATAGTGTTATATATCAAATTAATCGTGAAAATCTGTGCTACTATATTATCATAAAGGAAATCTAGTTTTCGAATCTCAAAGTTGAGTATTTCGCCTCCGAAAAAGTGGTAGGTTTAAATACCTATAGTGATTGTGTTTAAACAAGAAATAAGTGTTTTTGTGATTAAAACGTGTGTGTTAACGGAAAAACAGTGCATAATTAGTATTGTGAGCATATTATTAAATTGTATATACAAAAACAAGTGGCTTCGTAAAGTTATAGGTACGTAAATAACCGTGTTCAAAAACAGTCGTTGGCGCAGGCCGCGTCAAAATAAACAGTGAGTATCCAAATTCTAATTTAATTCTAATTAGACTATCGTAAATAAACTAATAAGATTATGGTCTTGTTGGAAAGGAAATATAATCTAGTTTATTTTAAAATTATTTTTATTGAAATTTAATATTTAGAAAAATACAAATTAATATTTTAATAGCTAAATATCCGTTTTCATCCCTGTTTTTCAAGTTCTACAATTTTTTCGAGTTTCAAATTAATATTAGTTTTTTTTTTTTATATATAGATTCCATAACTATTCAGCTATTCACTGTAAATTTTATTTAGCTATAACTCTTGTAGTTTGCGATTGTCTATCTAAAGATCTAAAGTGTCAAATTACATGCGAATATTTCGCAATTTTTTGCACGCGTGGCGGTTTGGTGCAAAAAATTCGCGCGCGGGGCTAGTGAGTGGTTAAAATTATATATTTTTTCAGACATGAAAAATCGCATATTCATGCTATGACTGTTTATCTAAAATGTTTTAGTAACATTCGCCAATATTTATTTTACCTTCCGAAACCAATCATTTTCTCTTGCAGCTCGCCAAATGGATTATTTTGCTGGAGAAGCATGGAAAAATACTTAGGACCGTCATGGCACGGCACGGTGCGGCGGACTCTTTTCTTTTCAATATTTCTATTTAAAAAGAAAACTAGTTACTACCGACACCATGTGCGATGTTTCTAATTTATAAAATAAAAATATACTTTTGATTACTATGTACGACAAAGATGTTCGAAACTTCGAACTTACTTACCTATATATAATTGGATATTTCCCGTTTGTCAATCTAAAACATTGGTAACCCTAGTCGTAATAAACAACTAAAGTTAAAAAACTAACCTGAAAAACGAAATTCCACATCCAGCATACCCTTCACTACTACACCCCTTCACACAACACAATTTTAAAACATCTAAGCGGATTATTTCACTTAAATACAATAAAAAGCACTTATATGACTTCAACACGAAACTGTATCGGCCATATTGTTTACATCGGTGACAAGGCAAGACAGAGACACCATCCACCTTTGTCGGTTTCTCGCTCGGAACGTTTTTTTTTCTTTTCTATTGAATCCATTGTACATTTTTAAACTCCAAGCTTTTGAGATAGTTTTTTAGCATTTTGTTCGTACTCATTCCAGTTAGTATATAAGTTCATTGGTCTCAAGACAGTCTTGTCTATAGTGTGCGGTAGCCCTTACGATACGCATGGCAGTCGATGATTTTATATGACTACTAGCGGCCCGTCCCGGCTTCGCACGGGTTTGGTAATTTTTTTTTTTTTTGTTTTATTGTAAATCCTTTAGTCCACCAAATAGATGAATCTAATCTGCCGACATATGTACCTATTCATATTTTTTTACTAATAATAACACACAAATAATTAGCTGAATTATACGGTATTTCGTTCACTACAAAATAAATTTAATTAATTTTATATCGTTAACAACACGTGGTAATTATGCTGTTAAAATGTAGCTTATATGACACGTTCGTAGATTTACCATAGCAGCGCCATCTATTGATTACTTACTCAACCCAGTCGAAAGGTATCGACATCTGTTAGAATCATTTGGAGTTAACAGATAATTGTGACTGTCAAATAATTAGCAATAAATTAAAATTGTGACTATAATTTGAGATTTAAACTATCCTATCTCTCAAGTTGGATCGAACTGCACATGGTGTGCGAATTTTATTATAATCGGTTAAGTTGTTTAGGAGTCCATCGAGGACAAACATTGTGACACGAGATTTATATATAGATAATTCTGTTAGTATCATATTTGGCAGTTGCTGTTGCATATTTGGCAATTGCCATGTAAAATACTGGAATTCAGCTTCATCCGGTTAAACTGGCTTCCAGATGATGATGATGATCGCAAATTAATAAATCACCATCATTCAACCAGGTTCAACGACGACGACGAGGTTCGATTTTCGTTCAGGTTGAACGATGGTGATTTAACCCTATTATTCAACGTAAGAAAATTTAAATTTTGCGGGCGGGCACTGGTGAACGTCAGAATGGCTGGTTATCTGTATCGCTCCGCGCCAGCCTGGTGACCAAAAATTGCTACCTATTTGCTACCCATTGCTACCTATAGCCAATTAATTGCTACCTAACTTGGAAACAAAATAAAGGGACTTCAAAATATCCAGCCATTCTGATATCAGGATGGCTGGTCAACTCTCCGTTTGCGTAAACTATTCAAATTCGTGTTATTATTTTTATTTGAGTAATTGCTACCTGATTGCTACCCTCACGTCTTTAGAAGATTAGATGATGATAGCAAAGCAAAAAACAAAAAACGTTCTGAGCGAGAAACCGACAAAGGTGGATGGTGTCTCTGTCTTGCCTTGTCACCAATGTAAACAATATGGCCGATACATTCTCGCGTTGAAGTCATTTAAGTAATTTTTATTGTATGTGAAATAATCCGCTTTAAATATGGTAAAATTGTGTTGTGTGAAGGGGTGTAGTAGTAAGGGTATGCTGGATGTGGAAAGTTTTTTAACTTTGGTTGTTTATTACGACTAGGGTTACCATGTTATAGATTGACAAACGGGAAATATCCAAATAAATTAAGTAAGTAAGTTCGAGTTTCGAACTTCGTTGTCGTACATAGTAATCAAAAGTATATTTTATAAATTAGAAACATCGGACATCGCACATGGTGTCGGTAGTACCTAGTTTGCTTTATAAATACAAATATTGAAAAGAAAAGAGTCCGCGCACCGTGCCGTGCCATGCCGGTCCTAAGGATTTTCCCATGCTACTCCAGCAAAAGAATCCATTTGGCGAGCTGCGAGTGAAAATGAATGGTTTCGGAATATAAAATAAATATTGGCGAATGTTACTAAAAAATTATAAGTAAACAGTCACAGCATGAATATGCGATTTTCTATGTCTGAAAAAATATATAATACTAACGGAGTCCTCGAATCCCCGAATACAAAAGTCGTCTGGATAAACAGGTTGCAAAATTGATAATTTGCAACTGGACGGTACAGACATACATTTAAGTTAACATAAAAAGTTAATGACATCCACTCTTGAAGCTATTTCGCCTAGAATGCTATTGAGTTGCAGGTCATCATCATTAAATAATAAAACAACAGCTACTCTTTAACTGTCTCAAGAGTTAGTATGATTATTGGACACCCTATTAGAAAGAGACAACATCCACTCTTGAAGCTTTCTCGCTCGGAACGTTTTTGGTCTGCCCGTCCTCATTCCAGTTAGTATATGTATAAGTTTCTTGCATATTATAGAACAGTGTTGCCAACGAGAGAACAGAACTAAGCACGGATCAATTTTTTGTATAAAAGATTTTTCATCGTTTTTTCCACATGACACGTTAGTTACAATACAATTATTATGTTATAATTACTTATTATTTATCACTAATTTTACGCATAAAGTGAGAATCAGCCCCCGATTTATTTAAAATTCAGTCTTTCATGACGTCTTCTGACTGACAAGTACTTAAGTACTTATTTCTTTCACAAGTTCATCACTTCATCAGGCACAAAACGAAGTGACGATTGTGACGAACGAAAACGGAAGTCTCACAGAGGACATTTGTTATATATCAAACACACATCACACAACACAAGATGAGAAAATAAGAGTTGACGTTACAATATAACCTCTAAATCTCTGCCAACCTTCAAAGCGGTCATCATTTATTAGTTTCAAGGTTGCTATCTGTTTGGTGAACTATAATTATATTGGCAGATTTCCCTGTATCTCATCTTTCCGAACTTTGGTTTAATAATTACATGAATTATTTTGAAGGTAGGTACTTACTTTTCTTGTTTCTCAGTTCGCTCTTCGTTGTAATTAAATATTTAACTGTACCACTCCGCGATATTTTTAAATTGTCACTTGGAACGCCTATTAAATAAATAACTATAAACTGTACGATTACATCAAAATCCAGCCGAGAAATGTTAATCCCGGTAAACCTACGAGCACCTACTGGCTAAGGTCGTGCGGAGTTTGCCTTTCATATGAACACGCGGCTAGTGTTTGAAAACACCCAGTAATGACTGTGTTACGCTTATCGTCCGCTACAGTGTTCAGTGAAACCGAATTCATGTTAACTTGCTAAACTTCTTTTTTAGTATCCATCACTTCATAGAAGTGTAATGATTAATTTATTTTGTTCCAGAATGTCATCAGATATAGTAACATTGCTTCAGCTAGGTAAAGCTTTATCTAGTAGAGTAGTTGTAGTAAAAGAAATCAATAGATGTGACAGTTCATTTATCACAAGTTGTGTTTTAAACTTTTGCATCAAGAATAAGATGGCTGTTATCATAGTGTCAACACACAATTCTTTACAACACTATCAGAATGTGGGTCTAAAGATGAATTACAACTTGCAGAGATATGTGGATACAGGACTTGTAGACTATTTTAACATGGGAGAGTATTGTATAAATAGTTTACTTTCTGACAATAATTTACCACAATTATTTCCTAAACTGAAAGAAAAAGTATTATCAATGCGGCAGAAGCATGATGTGGTTAATGTCATATTAGATGGCATTTCACACTTGTTTGATTTGAATTACACACTCAAAGAAGTCAACATGTTATGTAAAGAGTTGATTCCATTTGTTACTAGTTACAATAATTCATTTATTCTTTGTCACTGCAATGAGGCAATTGAGGATGATGTTTCATGTGTAATGGCAAATCTACTGTCACATAAAGCCCACACAGTGTTGGAGGTGGAGAATTTACCTTCGGGTTGGAGCACAGATGTGTCAGGACATTTGACAATAAAGTATCCAGGTTTGAAATATGACAATGAGCACTTGTATATTATGGACAATAAGCCATCTCGATATCTTTTCAAATTATTTGATAGGGGTGTTAAACTGTTCGCCCCAGGTACGGTTTAAGTTTGTAAATAAATATTACCGAGTTTGTAAATAATTATTACATTATAATTATTATTATATATTTATTTTTTAATAAACTATCAAATTATCTTTGTGTTTTATTATGAGATGCTCTTGATGAACAAATGCATAACCTTGAAATGGCCCATAGCAGAAGAACCCATGGCCATTCAGAAATAGATAGGAAAAAAAATACATCTTATAAAAATATTTTTTGCTACAGTAATTTTTTACCTTGTCTACATTATTATGAATAATTCGCTATTTAGGGCAGATACAATTATGAATTGTACCATTATCAAATCTACTAGAAACCGACACTATTTTAAAATTATTGGTCACTCATTTATGCATACATTTTTTTTACCCAAGATGTTTAAACTTTATTTAAAAAATAATTCTACTATTTTTATTTAAGTTCTCTATAGGCCAAGGTTTTTCAAGGTTATCCATTAATTACCAGACACCCTGTATAATTCAATTAAATAAATAAATATTGCTAGACACTAACACACAGCGCCATCTAGTACCACACTAAGCAACGAGGCTTTGTCGTGGACACCAGATAGTTGATATACTACATAGATACTTTTTGTTTGTAAATACATACTTATTATATATATAAACATCCATGACTCGGAAACAAATGTCCAAGCTCATCACACAAACATTTGCTCCTACCAGGATTCGAACCCGGGACCCAACGCACGTAAGGCAGCCTCACTACCGCTATGCCATTCGGGTCGTTAAAAAATTATTTGAATCGAATGAGATTTTTAAGTTGGAATTGAATCAACCTAATTCATACAGATGAATAATTAAGTACTAATCCCTGTGGATAACTAAGGCGGGCGGGACCCACTGACCTGGCAATTGCTTTCGAGTTTTTAACTGGAACAGGTTTGTTCGATTTTCATCAAAAAGTTTTGGACCATGTTGATAGTGGATCAACCAAAATTTTCTTGGGGTGCCCAGCTCCAGGACGACTAAGTCCCGGAAACGTGTACGTTACCCCAGCAGGAAAGTGTCTCCTAGAGTTATATGAGTGGAACGTTTAATGTGTGCCATAACTGCTTTAAATGTGCCCCCACATAAAAAATGTGTGCCTGTCGTTTTCGAAAAAACTTTTTTGCAAAAAATAAAACTGACTAAAAAAAACACAAAAAGAAAAACACCAAATCAATCAAACAAAGGTTGCTTCAGAAGCCGGTGACAAAAACACCAAATCAATCAAACAAAGGTCAAGCTTCGGAAGCTTGACCTTTGTTTGATTGATTTTTTTGAAGTCGGTTTTATTTTTTGCATAAAAGATTTTTATTTATTTTTCCATTTTTAGTTGTTCCCAAACAAGTCGCTATGAATTTTACATTATTAAAAACACATGTCATGTTAATAGGCTTATCCCCAATAAATTGAACTTAACATTTATTTAATTACAACGGTTGTATACCAATTACTGTAACTAAAACTAGAACAAAAAAAAGAGTAAGAGATAACATAAAATTAAAATATCACTACATATTATAAAACAAAATCGCCCGCGTCTATCTGTCCCTATGTATGCTTAGATAGATCTTTAAAACTGCAACGGGTTTTGATGCGGGTTTTTTTTAATAGAAAGAGTGATTCAAGAGGAAGGTTTTAGTATATAATTTGCGGGCGGGCGAAGCCGCAGGCATCAGCTAGTACAAAATAACAAAGTAAAAGTTCACACATTCATTAATTCCTCTCACAATACTTCTGGCATGCCAATAAAATCTTTGTCCATTCATCCGCAAACATACCTAATTTTCGAAATCGGGGTGTATTGTACACATCTGCGTACCCCCTCAGAGTATACAGGCGTGATGTTACGTCATGATGTTGTATAAAGTATCCAAGCGATTGCAGCAATGACGACAAATTTGCCGTCTATTTTTGAAGAGTTCCATTGTATATCTCCGAAGATCAGCATCAGATCTTCACCAAATTTAAATGGGACCATCTCAAGAGTATACTCTTTCAAAGAAAAATAGAAGAAATAAAAATAGAATATTGAGAATCGGTCCACAAATGGGGGAGAAATCAGGTACTTAACACACATAAAAAAAATACATACACACGGACATATAACCACCTCCTTTTTTTGAAGTCGGTTAAAAAAACGGAAAAAACGATTCCTGCTGGGGTAACGTTTTTCCAACAGGAAAATTCTAAACGAATGATCGGAGAGAGGAACATTGTGCATGGCCTTGTAGCTTATATCAGTGCCAAAATGTTCTTCCAAAAATAAAATGTGTGCCCCTTCAGGTTTTCGAGATATTGCATTTCCTGCTGGAGTAACGTTTTGCAGAATCGTATATCTCTAAAACCATTGCATGTGCCCCTGTAGAATAAACATACACGAGTAGCTATTAATGTGTGCCCCTTCGTGCCCCAATTAGATTTAAGAAAATATTTAAAATTTCCAAGTTATCGCGGTTTTATGAAAACTCGAAAAAACATCGCAGCTCCTAAATGAGCAAGGTATAAGCTCGCTGAAAACTGTATTAAACGTTCCACTCATATAACTCTAGGAAACACTTTCCTGCTGGGGTAACGTACACCCCGGAAACGATTGCGGAACTTTAATAAAATAAAACTGCGCTTGCATAATCATTTGCGTGACGTCCTATTCTTACTATTCTTATTGGGGGTGCCAGTTATCTTGATCTGACTGACTCACAGTCACAACTACACTCGAGAGCAATGAATCCGGGTCACTTAAAGAATGTTAAAAATCTCGGAAACTAAAAATGATAGGTTAATGCAATAAATTGTATTTAATAGACAATGTAATACTCCTTAAATGAAAGTAAAAAAAATATGAGTCACCATACATTTTATTAACACAAAATTACATAAAGAAAAAAACTGCTGATCTCTCCTTAAAACAAAAATAGGAAACATGAAATTTTTGAACTTTACTACGTTTTTCTTGAATTTTAATACTTCGTATTGCCTCCTCGTGCTTCCATTACTGCGTTTACGTGGTTTGGCATGCTGTACACCAAGTTCCTTATATGATTTTGGGGAATATTCTCCCATTCCTCTGTGAGAGCAATTTTGAGCTCACGAAGCGTGATTGGGGGAGGGTTTCGTTGTTTTACGCATCTGCCTAGCTCGTCCCAAGCATGCTCGATCGGGTTGATATCCGGGCTGCGCGCTGGCCACTCCATACGAGTAATGTTCATCTCTTGAAGGTAGTCATTCACAATCCTACCTGTATGAGGTCGGGCATTGTCATGCATAAATATAGCATCCTCACCTAAATTGACCATAAATGGACCAACGTGATCATTGAGGATTTCTTCCACATATCTTACGCTAGTTAAAGAGCCGTTTTCTATGATCACCAGCTCTGTGCGACTTTCAGAAGAAATTCCGGCCCACACAAGTACAGACCCACCACCGTAGGCTACTTTTTCTTCGATGCATGCTTGCTTGAATCTTTCCCCTGGTCTTCGATACACTCTGTGTCTTCCATCGTGCTTGTAGAGCATAAATTTTGATTCGTCGGAGAACATAAATTTTGACCAATCTTCAATACTCCAATTTACGTGGCTCTGGGCATATCTTAGTCTTGAAATACGATGCCCACGCTCCAGTTTAGGGCCATTTGCAGGTCTAAGGGGTTTTAAGTTAGATTCAGCAAGCCGACGTCTTACTGTCCATGCACTTGGGTTACTTCCTCCGAGGCGTCGAAACTGATTTGTGAGTTCAGTTCCTGTGAGAAAGCGATTTCGAAGCATGGTGTTCACCAAGTATCGGTCTTCTCGTGCTATGGTACACCTGGTTCTGCCCGTTCCTGGTCTGCGTAGGTTAGAACCAGTTTCTTCGTAACGTCGGAGAACTCTTTGTACTGTTGACAGCGACACACCGACAGTCCTGGCTGTATCGCGCTGATTCCGGCCGGTTTCCAGCATTGTAAGTATTCTGGTGCATTCTTCAGGCGTAAGCGACATAATTTCAGCTTGAATAATGAATATAGAGCACTATCAACATGGTTTATGTACCCCCATAAATGACAGATTACAAACAAAAGCAAAACCAAATGCTGTAATTTCGTAGTTCCATCTTCGAAAGTGGCCCTTTTTCAAATTTGATTTTTTTATGATATAACTGTACAATAACTAAGAAGTTTTAATACCTTCATTTAAGGAGTATTACATTGTCTATTAAATATAATTTATTGCATTAACCTAGCATTTTTAGTTTCCGAGATTTTTAGGATTCTTTAAGTGACCCGGATTCATTGCTCTCGAGTGTATATAAAGGAGAATGGGCTTCGAAGTATGGACATCTGCCCCAAGTTTCAATAGCCATAAGATATACATAATTGAAAAGAGCTTTTTAAGAAGAACCTTTGCCACTAACACGACTTTTGGCAATCTTTTCTCAGTCCGAATTGACGACGAATTGTTGGCCAACACACGTTGGCAACCAATTTAAGTTTTCTGGGCTACCAATAGTAAGAACATGTAATACCCCCTTGCCCTTATAGGGCCATGTTCACCAACAGTAAAGTACCTTTTCAATGAGATCAGTCTGTCATCAGTCAATTCCTGTACAAGTTTTCGTAGTCTGTTTGGTTTTATTGATCTAAGTAGTTGATTGGGTACCGAACTGTTGGGTACTGAAACGACCATCTCTGATTCTGAATCGAGAAAAGTAAAGCATGAAATATTTTTGTTGAAGAGATCAATCCATTAATACATATCTCAACGCTATTGGTCGTTGGGGTAGAATTAACGATCTGTCCAACCCACACTTACTGATGCTGTAAGGATTTGTTCCTAAAACGCAGTTAAGATGTCAATGTTTTGAAAAAGACGTCTAAAGGCTTGTGATATGATCTTTAAAACGTACAATATCAATGAAAGTTAATTAATTGGCGATATAACTGTATTTATTTTAAACTATTTTCTCATACTAAGAGCGTAGGTCCTCTCTGAGTGCGTCCACGTAGAACGCTGGCTACCTGCACCGATAAGCGCCGAACGTCGCCGACAAGTTCCAAACTGCTCACGCTGTCAGACATTGTCGGCGCTAACTATACATCCTTATTTTATTAATGGCAGAGACTGGCTGGGAGTGGCAGACTTTTACTGCCTAAAAACCATCCATGTTCCTTCATCGCCCTTTGTTCCGGAGCCACGGTATCTCTTTCGAACAGTCCCGGAGCCTACCTATACGCACTGACTTTAAAACAAAATGAATAGGAAAACTTTTTGCAATTTCTGACTTTTCTGGTACCAACCTGGGTTGGTCCGATAGAACTTTTTGATCAGTCTTAGAAACAGGATCGATTGGCATAAAAAAAATGCTTTGTGTAAAATGGCCATTTTCTTGCTAACTGTACATTTTTTTCGGAAATCTGTAAATGGGGATCAAAATTTCACGAAAAATTATGGATAGTCTCCTAAGACCATTTTCGTGCAGCTGCAACGGTTAAGGTACTTCCGTTCAAGTGCAATTTTGCCCAATCTCCTTTGAACGACTTCCAAACTTTGCAAGATTTAGTTACCTATATTTGGCCTGTGTAAATGTGATCACATTAAGTAGGTACTGAATTTCATACAAAGCTCAAGTGGCCTTCACAGACCATGTTCACCCCCTGTACAACCTCTTCTAATGTTTTAATAGACTGTTCAAGTTCCTGTAATAATTAAGACGCACAAAGTAGATAGATATCTGAGGTCGTTAGAAAACATGAAGTTACAGATGCCATTTCATTCTAAGTATTACTAGTGTCCTACCGAAGGTCGATTTCTGGCCGAAACCGAACATAACAACCCTAAAGAATTATCATCATCTGCCTAGCTTTTTCCCAACTACCTATGTTGGGGTCGGCTTCCAGTTTGACCGGATGCAGCCGAATACTACCTACCTACCTAAATAAAAAAGTTATGTTGTACCTTGCAAGTTGCAACTTGACAAAAATAATAACACTTCGAAATGTGTGACCTTGAATAACTGTGCGTCGCTTCTATAGGCTTCCATCACGCTCTCACGCATTCATAACAGTTCGTTCAATTTTAGCGCTTGCAACATTCGTCTTCAAAACTTCAGCTCCAAAGCTGAAGCTTGGGTCGGACACTATCTATTACAAATCTTATAACGAAGCAGTAGCGGCTGTACTACTGTACTTACCATACACAAATACACGACGTCATAAACTAAATATCTGCTAAACTGAAATTAAGAAATTCGACATTTTTCCGCTGCAACCACGCACGGCCTTGCCCGTAGTAGGTAATGCGCTCAATCATTGTCCACTTTTTAAATTATGGGCAAAAAAACACTCTCCATAAACATCATTAAACTTAGAAAGGTAGTTTCTTTGCTCTTCCGTGATTATTAGTTTATCCTTTATTTATTATAGATACCTACTTAAGTTTATCCTAGGAATCTAAGTAGGAATGTATGAATTTATTGTATGTACACAGATTACCTGGACCGTCGGTCTTCTTCCCTAGAAGCCGTCCTAAAGATGTTTTGAAAATATTGCTATTAGAGAAAACACCACCCATGTCCTTCTATGGGTAAAGCTATTTAAATAAATAAAGCACTTTATTTATCTATCGATGTTCAGGTTCAGGTTCATTTAATGACGAAATATTCAAGTTTTTTTTAATTTTGTTACGAAATTTCACGCTTCCGGCGTGTCACGCAGATCTTTTTATACTTCAGTCGTTTTGTCATCAGGACATACAGTGGCTAGCATAAACGGCGGCCGCAGGTCACTAAGGAGGCCGTAGCACGAATTCTAACCTATCTATGGTTTTTTTTTTAATCAGGCCGTGGAATCCTGGAGTGCTGGACTCGGAGACTGGTGCCCAACTGGATGTCGCTTACTTCGACTTCAGAAGGGCATTTGATAGTGTGGATAATGACATACCTACTTCTAAGTAAATTTGCGATCGTCGGTTTTACCCCAGCCCTCCTTGAGTTCTTTGCTAGCTACGAGTATTTGGGTAACCGCAAACAAATGGTGGAATATGCAGGTTACACCTCGGACTCGTATTTCACCCTTACAGGGGTAAGTCAGGGGACAAATTTAGGACCTTTAGAATGTATAATTATGATTCATGATCTTCCTCAAGTCATTAAAAACGCTAGAGCTGTTTGTTATTTGCTGACGCTTACTTTCGCTGGGGATCTTTCGTTTCGTGCTCATGTGTGTATGTAAAAAAGCGTTTAAAAATCTTGGTTTTGTCATGCGTGAAACAATGCGTTGGTGCGAAGCAACTTCGAAACTAGTGCTATCATCGGAATCCATATGAAGTAAAGTATTCCCAGATGCTGGAAAAGATACAGAACAAATTTACCCGATACCTTCACTGGAAGCAGTTTGGTGTCTACCCTTTCTACCCACTTATGTATTCAACAATCTTTGATAAAGGGATGGTTGGGTAAGTTGGAAGTAGGGCGCAACCTCGCTCTTGCAATAGTACATTGTTACCCTAGGGGTGAAAGTAACTTATTTAGTCCCGAGACGGGGTTTGCCCGAGCGCAGCGAGGGCGCTAATAGTTCGAGGGACTAAATAAGACTTTAACCCGAGGTAAACACTGTGCTTTTCATTACGAATACAAGGAAAGTAAAAATAAAAACATGAATCAACTCGAAAAAAAAATGAAGATCGGATTGCCGCTTTTCCGCCTATTTTGTTTTTTTTTTCTATGGCCGGCCAGCTATTCAGCCATTACCTATTTTTTATTTTCATCATCGAAAAAATTGTAAATATTTTGCCCAGATCTCTATGTTATTTTAAAGAAATAGTTGAAACTTAATTAAAATAAAGTTATTTAAAAAATATCTATTCTTTAATTAATACTTAACTTTGTTATTTCAATTTTACATTGTGGCTGTATAGAAAGTTGGAACATGGTACAACAATTTTTTTTTTATAATTTGACAGTTGTCAGTTGAAAACCATTCTCCCTAGGACTGAAAAGTATTACTTTCAACCCGCTCCTCAGGCAACTTCAGACCTACTTTCAGAGTATGAGTAATGAAAAATATTAAGTTTTTAAAGTTTTTCGTGCTATGCTGAATAATCCACAAATATTGGAATCGTTGGGATTGCTTGTTCCAGACAGGAGGTTACGGTTGGGACCGAGGAAGGGGCTTTTTAAAGTTCCAGCAAACCGTACAAACTTATTATTAAAGTTTTCACTATTAAGGACACTTACTAAGGTCTCTCGGCGTTTGGACATATTTTCTTGCTCTTTGGCGGAATTCCAGAGGGTGACACTTAGTATGTTGTCCACTGTGTTAACTTGTGCTTCTACCCAGACCCGTTATTTGGGACTGGACTACTACTAATAGTCCGTAGTAGCCCGTTATATTTTAAATTTTGTTTATTATTTAGATCTATTCCAGCACGGTCATTCCAGCTTTTTAGTGATTTGATAGTGACTGACCGAAGTTCACCGAAGCTTCGGCTTCGGCCACCTTCCTTCGGCCAAAAAACCGTCTTTTACCAACTGTTATGAATGCGCGAGAGCGCAATGGAAGAGGCGACGCGCAGGTTGTCACACATTTCGAACTGGTAATTATTATTGACAGTTGCAAGGTTATTTTAATAATTTCGTGAAGTTGTTTCTACAGGGTAGAAGGAAAGGAACGGAAAAAAATGTATTATTCGCGTAAGATATCCAGTTTTGAACTGAATTTGTTACGGTTATTAAACTTTCGGCTTCGGCTTCAGCCAGAAATCGACCCTCAGTCGGACACTAACAAATGTCTATGCCAATATTACGGTAATAATTCGTTGATTCAGAAACCAACGTAAGAACTGTGGGCCTACCATGACGTCTTAGAGCAGGATCGTTTTAATTTCGTGCCAGTGTGGGAAAGAGATGGCGCTAGACGTCCTCTATAGCTCCGTCTCTTACCCACACTGGAACGCGATTAAAACGATCCTGCTTTAAGACGTCATGGTAGGCCACCTTTAAGATTTTGAACCGAACCGAACCACTCAGGCTCGGCAACAGCTACCTCTTCCACTACCACTACACAGACCTACGAGGCGAAAGAAGTACCTACCTAGATGAAATTTAGCTCAGAGGTTGTCAATGCCATTCCAGGCTTAACGTGCGTTCCGAGCAGTGATGGAGCGGTTTTGATACCTCTACATATGTAATGGATTACCCATCCACGGCCCGACCTCGACAAGCGCTGTGCGGTTATTATTTTACCACGATCTCTAATGTAGTTAATTAGCTGCAAACTGTTGGTTGTTGATACAATCATATTTGTATGTATTTCCTAATTTATAGCAAGGTGTAAAATTAATAACTGCCTACATGACGGCGCATGAACTTATTTGTGGTGATTAGCTGTTGCCCCAGCGACCGCCCAAAGCGAAGGCTGTATTTTGACCAGGCGTTCAGTCCACGTGAAGCGACGCGGCCGGAGAACGTTTGATTTCGTACCCTATGAATATTCATACCCTTAAAAAACAACGTTTAACCCTTGATACTAAAAAATTAACAGAGTTTTTTTTCTTAAAATATATACCCTGGTTCATTAAAAATTTGAAATGTGCTCCTTAATAATAGGCTAATATTGCAAGTGTGTTTGCCTAAATTGTTCATCACAGAAGCTTAGAGTTGTCATTGTACTTGGATGCATTTATATGGACGAAGTGATGCCATGACTCAGAGCACTCTGGCTGCCTCCGAGAGATCGCACGGCAGCATCCGTACCGTCTCCGAGGAGAAACTAATGGTAAATACCGCCTATTAACACAGCTTTATGGCATTTACCACAATTTTGCTAGATTAGGTAAATAATGTACCTACTTAATTAAAACCTATGCAGGTAGGTAATAAAGACGATTTAATAAATTAACAAGCTGATGCCCGCGATCTTCGTCCGCGTGAAATTATTGCAAACTTTATGGTTATGTTTTTTTATGGGAAAGGTCTGAGTTTGTAAATAAGGTTTTAGATTGTATTAGGGGTTCTTAGGGGGTTTCAAAAACTTTAAAATGAATTCTTAATTTCCAATTCATTTAAGGATTCCTGTGGATTCTCAAAATTTTATAAGGGTAAGGAATACTTCTCAAAAACACGAAACCGAATCCACGAGATGCGCGCAGTTTGCGCACCACTCAAATACTAGTATTCTGATTTTTTTAACAATTTCAAGGGTTTTTTTTTTTGCCCGGAATCCTAATCCTTGTTCTAAAATGAAATTACCTACCCTAAGTTACTCCTTATAACATCAGCTATCTGTTAGTAAAAGTCCCGTTAAAATCGACCTTTTCGGAGATTAAACAGGAAGTAGACACCATCATTTAAAAAAAAATATAGCTAACGTGCCGTCCGTATACCTACTTATAGTAGGTATACTTTCATATGCATTCAGGAAAAATGTTACTTTGAAATTACAAACAGACCCTTCAATTTTATTTTCACCTCAGCACCTCAAACAAGCAAGTTTTGCTGTTTACAGACAGTGAGCAAAATTCGATTTTGCTGCGAGCGTGAGACAAAGTAACTTTTTAATTTTTTTTTTAAATCCCGACAACTGTGCAGGTCTACTCACTAAATTCGAAAGGTTTCATTTTCACTTTGTTCTGTCACTTTCATTTCGATACGAAAAAAGCGAGAGATAGAAACAAGTCGATTCGAAATTCGATTTTCAAATTCCATATCTAGTAGGCCCAAAAAAGAAACAAACAATAAAACGTTCGGATACCGATATTGTAAATCGATAAACGTAATATTGCGTGTTTAGGTTGTAAATGAAAAAATGTTATATTTCGAATAATCGAATTATATTTTTTATATCAAGATCAAGAATGTTAAAGAAAAAAATACGAAGTTTATCATGTATCTACTTATTTATTTTTTGTAATAACAATCTTTAATATTGAGACAGAATACCGCGAGTGTAGTTTCAGAACGCATTTTAAAAAAATAGCGGGGTTTAAATTTTTGTTGTTTTGTACGCTAGCAATGATTAACTCAATGTACGCTAGCTACAAAGTACAATAAAATTTGGATAATAAAGTAATAATAACTAATAAATATCAGTGAGTCCAGTGAAGAAGTCTGCTATTTAACTCCCGAAGAATTGAAGCATAATGTAAAAAATGCAGAATTAAGTTTCCTGCCTGAAAAGTCTCGCTAAAAATATCTAAAAACTTATGAAATTTTTACGCAATGGAAGTCTCCAGTGTTAGGTACTTTTTATTTGCAAAACTGCAACCATTTTACTTTTAACTTTTGATTTTTTGATATTGTTTAAATGTGGTCATCATCATCAGCCTATTAACGTTCCCACTGCTGGGACACGCACGGCCTCCTCTTAATGAGAGGGAATTGGCTATAATCCACCACGCAAGCCCAGTGCGGATTGGTAGATGTCACATGTCTTCGAATTTTTGGTTCTAGGACATGCCGGTTTCCTCACGATGTTTTCCTTTACGGTTTTGAGAGCAGTGGTGATGAAATAAATTACACAAAGTCATGCGCCTGCTTGGGTTCGAACCCACGACTTACTATTCGTAAGTCGGGGGTGCCACCACTGGGCCACCGCTGCTCTCATGTGTCTCTTAATGTGGTGTTCTGATTTAATTTTTACCATGTTGTTTTTTTTACCTTTAGGTATATGTTCTCGCTGCTGAGGTGAAAAGTTGTATGTGTTACACGAGACCAAAGTTATTTGCACCTCGTGTCTTTGAATCCCTCGCTACGCTCAGGATTCTAACCTAGAATCACTCGCTACGCTCGTGATTCAACTATAGAATCCTTCGCTTACTCGGGATTCAAAATCAACACTCGCAGCAAAAACCCACTTTGCTCTCTTGTTGCACAAATAACTATTTCAATACACTTCTTCGAAAACGGGTTCTTATCGCACTACGATTAGGTTCAACATGGAATGTATTTCTCTCTCGTCTTCTTTATTTTCCCGCAGGTGTGCGGGAAAAAAAATCCACAGGTAACATATAATAGTACTTATACGAAGTTCAAATCGGCTCAATACATATATACGAAGTTGTTTTTTTTTTTAAATTTTGACAAAGCAATGTGCGTCTTTACGGCGTAAATAGTTTTTGAATATTCAAATTGTGTTTATAAATAGAATATCATAGATAAACATGATTATTTAAAACTAATATTTACTTTTATAAACAAATTAACATTTATTTATTATGTTAAAATTAAAAAAAAAAAAACTATTTTCAACACCCTCACCTACGGCTCGTCTGTTAATAGGGATGATGACTGACAAAAAAAATATGATTCTGTTTAGTCCGTTACGTCAGATAGATTATCGAAAAATATTCGATACGTGTTTTTTGTTATATCAAAATAATAAAAATTGACGAAGATAAAACGTGTCAAAGATCATGAGGGGCTTGTGACGTCACATTTGAGTAAAAAATGTACTCAAATGTGACGTCACAAGAGTTTTCGACGCACTTTATCGTCTTCATTTTTTGTTTACATGAAAAAAGAAAAAATATGTGTCCAATATTTTTTAAGAAATAATTATATACCTACCCAATTCCGCCTCGAATGCAATAACAAACTTTCTCCACTTGTATCAAAATGTTATTATTTGTATGGATGTATAGATAATACTTTTATGTAGGTAAATCTTTTTTGGTTTCGGTCTATGCCTAGGTACAGCAAGGTTCAAGCTGTCTCCCCGGACGGTGCGGTAAGCGTAGGCATTTTTCACCGTTAAAAAAAAAGAAAAAGGTAGGTAGTTAACCAAGTATTTTCACTTAGTTGACAGGTGCTAATTCGAAGTCGATATAGTCATAGTTACGAGCTATATTTACTACTAAACTTTGTGTAAATATATTATGCACCTAGCAGGCATGTATTTGTATAGACTAAGACCATATACATATAACGAAGACCGTATACGACGAAGACCATAAATAAGTACCTACTCCGCGCGAACTAAATTATGAAATCATTCTATGAGGGAATACCCTCATAGAATGATTTGATAGATTGGTTTTATTTCAAGTACATAAAAATGAATACTTGACATAAAACCACAGATGATTTAAGTAAGCCGCCGATTCCTCGGAACTCGCGCGCGGACTATAGGTAGTTGGTTCTGAGAGTAAACAACTCAAATAATGTTACCTATAATATCACGAGCGTTTTTTGCGAAAACTGCAAATGAGACTTCTATGTTATTGAATTTCTCCTGTGAAATATTGTTCCTATAAAATGCACGTGTGCGGAAATAAAATTTTTCACAGATCAATAATTAGACAGACAACAAATCGTTAGCAAAAAGTCAGTCTCTGTTTCCAAAGACCACTCTGGTCCTACCACCTATTGAGCCAGCGTAATCGTAAGGTCCGTTTTCAATGAGCTTGTGAACACACTGAATTGAAGAAAAGGGTGGCCTTATTTGTATTGTTCTGGTGGATTTCGGATCTTTGATATGAGATCAGAAATAAGCGTCTGGTATTAGAAGAGATCTGACCTAAATAAGTTTTATAAAAATCCAGGAGGTCCGTGCATAGAGTGGTGAAACCACGAGAAAAAACGTGACGTGGGTTTGATGTGGTGGTTTTTGTTATAGTACACACGCACGTGAGTGAATAATCAGTCAATTACCTTCCTATTTTCTAACTGCTGGCAGGCAAGCAGAAGTAGTTGGCCGTACTTAATACATTACGCTGGTTCAGTGTGGCAGGCAATCTAGATCTAGGAATTCTCCTAGGGTCATCCTTTTTATTGAGGTTATTGTCATTCGACAATAACCTCAATAAAAAGGATGACCCTTATCAAATCCATGTACCCTAGCATAAATTGACTGAAACATTCGTCACGCATGCTATGTGTGCATCAACACTCAACAGCACAGAGTTGTAGGTAATTTGTTATATAAACAGACTACTTATAATATCTTATACTATAGAAGATATAAGATAAATACATAGATCGAGTTCATGCAACAAAGACTGTATGTCTTAGGTAGGTAAGATTGTCCTCATTGCTTGACTTGACTGATAAGTAGTCTAATTGGTTAATCCATTAATTTTAAAAATGAGTTCTGAGTTTCTTCTTAAAAAAAAAACTCCAAGTAGGTTAAATGAAATTATAAACTGATTGTAGATTCCTGAATCCTTCACATATAACAATTCAGGTTCCCTAATCGATCGTACCGGAACTGATAGATCAGTACCAACATATACCACTTAAGAAGATCGTAGTGGTTTTAGGTAGACAGGCTAACGTTTTATTTAGTAACTGCGATATAATAAATAATAAACGTAGCGTGAGCTTTAAGGTTACGTCGTCGTCCGACTAATACCCACTTATCCCGGGCAGCGAGAGCACGTACCCGTAAAGTAGTTAATCTACTTACTGATCATTCGGTGGTTTTATTCTGAACCCTAACTAGTGTTTCTAGTGAACACCACAGTACAGAACCTACCTATTTAGCATCAGGTGAACCGCCTGATTGTTTGCCTCCCAATAACATCACAATGCTAAGAGCTGTAGATGCATAGAATAGGCACTAGTTAGGGCTCCAAGGAATCGGTGGCTTCTTTAAATCATAGGTGGTTTTATTTCTAGTACCTATAACCCCCATAGAATGATTTCATAATTTATAGTACTCCGCGCGAACTAAATTATGAAATCATTCTGTGAGGTTATTATTTACTTGAAATAAAACCACCGATGATTTTAACGAGCCACCGATTCCTCGGAGCTTGCGAGCAGTCTATCTAGATGCTTCATTTCTCGGTATAATCCCTGTTTATTTGCTACAGGTGGCGGTGCGCGTGCGGCCGCAGCGAGCAGATGAAGGTCCCCGGATTGTGCACGTGGTCAGCGATAAGGTTACCGCATTACTTATTATACACTCATACGTCCATCATTCCAATTACCTACTATGACAAGGTTGCTTGTATTACCTAATTAATAAAGTCACATTAAAAAAATAGTTACCTATAATATACGTCTAATACATACATTTGTAATATAGTACCTACTGTTCTGGACGGGTACGTTCCGGAACTTTAGGTAATAAACAAATAATAGAAGATAAATAGGTACTCTTGTTAATCCTAAATTAACTGGGCGGTCTTTTTTTATTGTGTGAGAATTTGTATTTTTTTTAATGTTTTGATTAAAGAATTTTATTTAGTTTTTCTATTTGGTATTTTTTCACAAAGCAAAATAATTTGAATAGTATTATATAATACATTTTAAGTGAATTATTTCTGCACTATATTGATTTGGTGCTGTATCTAGCACTTGGGAAAGTTCATTAGTTCAATAGAACAACCAATGCAGAGATGTTGCGTGTTTGATATACATAATACGAATAGGTACCTAGTTACTTTTACTTACGATTTTACTAGATATCAAGCAAGTTTATTTAAATCGATGCTGAATTACATTCGCCATATTATTTTAAACACCTTTTTATTATTGATGAAAATACCTTGTACATCGCAAAGTTGTTTTAAACTTATGCCATGCTGTTTGTCATAAGTAATTATAAACCAGTGTACCTATAGCATGCAGCCATGCAGCACAGCACGCCATTAAAATTTTACTTTTTCTTAAACACAAGTATTTCTATGGAACGACTGCATGCATTTGCATATTCCACCTAGCTATAATGCTTAGATTCCTATTGTTAGATAATTATACTTTTTTTGGGATGGTAGAACTCAATGTAGCGCACTTAAAACATTGTGCTGATGGCTGGATTAAATAGTACGAGGGTCTTAGAGGTGTTTAAAGTAAAAATCTTACAATAAAAACTTGTATTAAAAAAAAAAAAACTTGTCAAAAAGTTGGAACTTTGACCCCCAATATGGTAAGGTATGGTGTAGAACAAAAAAATGATCGCAATGATGAGGAGAAAAAGTGCCTTTCGGCTTCGTTAAAAGGTATTTTGCATTAGACTGATATAATATGTGATAGGCTAAATACTGGCTTACGCCTGTTTCCACTAATACGCCCTTAGTCAGTACCCTTACCACCACTTAATTGCGCCATCCCATCTTCCTAGCACGGCGAGCTGTGTCCAACTCATCAACTGCTCTCGTTTCACCGTTCGTTTCTCTTTCTCTGTGGGCACCTAGTAAGTATCGGAATTTGTACATTGTATTAGGCAACAAATGACTAGGTGTTTTAGGCAAGTTCCGTATACAAAAGGTCAGGTGTGTAGTACATGCAACCGGCGTGCGTGTACCTATGACCAGATGTATGAACGTGGACGAGGCAAAAGGAGTGTGTAGGGATCCTAGCAGGTGGCGTTCTGTGGTTTCTGCTTACCCCCATGGGAAGAAGGTGTGAGTTCATGTATGTTCCGTGTAATGTAGAGGTTTGTTACTGGGCAATCCGTAAGAGTTGAAAGTATCAATGTCATATATGTCATGCCTTGGATACCTACCTTACATTTTGGTATCGCCTAGTGTTTGTGAAAACGGGCATCAGCTTTGTTTGAAGCTATTTGGTGCCCTATAGGTGTCACCAAAAAATTGAAACATTTTTTTTTAAATGTACCTAGGTACCTGTTTCCCTTATACTACCTCAGAAACCCGGCTTGCCCTAATAAAACATTGTTAATTCAAAATGAACTAATAATTACAATAAATAAAAGCACCCGTAGCAGTGAATTCATTTTTACGTTTTCTCCATATCGATCCGTGTTATCACACAAATATAAGATAACTGCCAAAACAACATACTTTATCAGATACCGATTCATTTCACATTTAAACCCTATCGTGTGACGGTTACGGACAAGATAACGTGTGCTATCTCGTATCAGATGCTGGTGCTGGCGGAAGAGGCGGACAGCCGGCGGGATGTGCTGCGTCAGCGCCGGCTCAACGACAAGCACTACGTGTACGACCGCGTGTTTGGGGAAGGCAGCACACAAGTGCGTAATACACACAGCTTCTTCTAATCTAATAGGGAATTTCGGTCACAGCGGACCACCTCAACGGAAACCAGCGCATACGCAGGAGATACTGTAGCTATGCACCTCAAGTATCTGCGCAAACACAGGTGCACTCTGTTCCTTTACCCTCATAATCCGCGACCGGGGCGAGATCCGAGGCCTTAGCTCGAGCGCGCGGATAATTATAATTTTCGTACCACTTGCTCAAAAAAGTGACATTCTATGCCACAAAAAGCGAACATAACAATAGTCATGTTTAATCGGTTAAAAACAGGGAAAGAAAATTGTACTGAATTTCATTCATCCTCTAGGGGGAGAATGTGATTTCAATTTGGAATATTTACCGAAATTTATACTGAACTACATCTGTGTTTACACCATTGAGTTTGTATATAAAGCATTATACATCTTTTTGAAAAAGGAATACGCATTTATTATGCAGTTATGATTATTAAATAAAATTACGAAAACTGACGAGGCCGTATGAGCTGCCTTTGCTTTTCCGACAAAAAAATATTAGTCTAGGAATTTGCCACGTTTTTGTTTTCTTCAAGTACATAAACGTTAAGTTTATTTTAATTTATTTTTTAAAAAAAGTTAATGTTCTAAAATGCTTATCTCATATTATTATTGTGTTAATTTTTTCGCAAATGGTACGAAAAGTAGAATATTTTCCTCGGTGATAAAGCTGTCTTAGTCTTGGGTGAACTTAAATCCCTCGCTACACTCAGGACTCGTCTTAAATCCACCCTCGCTACGCTCGGGAGTAAACCTCGAGTCCTTCGTTACGCTTGCGATTTAAATCGTCACCCGCGACAGAAGACACTGCTTTATCCCCTTGGTTAATAATCTACTAATATTCATAACTCAAGCTAAGAATGTAGGTATAATTTAGATCTATGGTTGTGCTTGTTGCAAATACTTTAACTAAACTATGGGATAATCGTGTTTTCGGTTCAAAAATCGACGTATTTACGTAACGTTTACACCGCGCCCTCGGGCCAGGGCCTCAGGTGCAAGACCGGCGCGGCGCGGCGGCGGCAGGGCACTCTCTAACATAGTAAGTATCTATAATAGTTTCGTCTAGAGGCCGTCGGGTATTGTTGCAATGTCCGTGGCGACTTCAAGCCAAACACTTTAAGCATGACCGCACTGGCCACGTGTTTGCCATAAGCACGCCAATGCTTTCAGTTTATTTATTACCTAAATAATAATGATTTATAACAGCCAATAGTTATTTTTATTAAAAGCTATCATGAGGGCAATTCTGTAGGGCTATTACGTATCTCTGTTGACAGCTCGAAATGATAATAACTGGGCTCAGTGTCCATCAATTAACGGTCAAAAGGTTAGTTTCGTATTATGTATGACCCAGTTGGTCACCGTAAAGTGTTATCCACTCAGTGTGATACGTAATACCAATATTATGACATTCACGGTTGTCATCAAATTTCGGTGTTAA
This sequence comes from Xestia rhomboidea, assembly GCA_963853795.1. NCBI lineage: Eukaryota > Metazoa > Arthropoda > Insecta > Lepidoptera > Noctuidae > Xestia > Xestia rhomboidea. The sequence continues at coordinate 10,312,320 of OY970763.1, read as the reverse complement.
CCGAAGCTTGATAGTCACTGGATATCAGAAAGATACGTAATAGCCCTGCTGATAACTTTTGCTCATAAAAATGGTAAAATAATGTAAAATTACAGATTCTATAAGCCATTTTGCAAGGAAAGAATACTACACGTGAATTCTTTCAGACATGTCGTTACGAAAACTGTTATTTAAAAGTAAATATTTGAAATTAACTAACACCAAGATACCAAATATCAGGGTAAATATCATATGACTAGAAACATTATGACGTTGACAATCTATTTTCGTGAGGCACAGTGAGAGCGGTACTTCGGTGTCGTTATCTCAGTTACAAAGTTTACATGAAAATCATAAATAGTTTAGTGGCTGGTGCCAAATTCAACCGTCTTTACAGCCATAACTCAAAGACATACCTAACCAGAAGTGTCTGCATGTCTTAAAATTAAAAGTAGTCTTAAGACTAAAATATAAAACATCTAGTGTGTAATTCGCGAACGGTTAGTCAGCGGTGCACGCACGGTGAACCCATATTACATCCACAATTTAGTCAGTGTCTAGATTATTCAGTGCTATGACGGTGATGAGAATTGGGGTGCATCAAGTTTCCGTTCATAGCCTGAGCAGTTTTGATTTTGTTCGACAAACTCATATTCCCGATGCTATTCATTTTGACAATTCAACAACATACATTGCGTTCGTTATGTAGTTGACCAGATGAATGTTAAGACATTATGAAGCAATGCATGCAATGTAGTGGGCTAACGACCGTCGAAGTAGGGACAGCGTAAATGTATCCTGTCTCAGAGAAATAGACAGATAGTTGGTTGAAGTTTTAATTTCATCAGCATTGAGAGAATGCAACTGCTTTATTGGTCACTTGGCATAATCAGTAACGTAATCATTGATAACGTTCCCACTTCTGGTACACAGGCCTCTCGGTAAAAGGACTAAGGATTCTTACAGACGAGCGGCACGTTTCCAACTGCAGATAACCTGCAGCCGTCGCCACCTGTAGACGGCTGCCGTCGACGCTTGCAGTTGTGGTGTCGGCGGCTGCCAGTTTATCTGCAGTTGGCAAAGTGCCGCTCGTCTGTAAGAACCCTAAACTGGAGCTCACTTAATTAATGGAAGACATAGTATCTAACTGCTAATCCTGCCTTTCCCTGTCCATTAGGAAGACGTGTACGATGCAGTGTGTGCACCCCTGGTGGGTGACACGTTGAAGGGGTTTGCTGGGGCTGTATTTGCGTACGGAGCCACTGGCGCTGGCAAGACATACACTATGACTGGCCTCATGTCCCGGGCTCTGAGCCACCTCTTCGCCAGCATCGCTGAGAGCGAGGATCCTCAGTCGTACGAGGTAAGTGACTCAAAGTTAAATAGATGCTTAAAAGTACTGTCGTTGAGCGCTATCTGACGCTGTTATTGACGTGGCCACCTACGACCCAACTGATCGAACATAGACTAGAAAATAAGAAGAATACTTAATGTCGTTGCTGTCCTGAATAGAAACTTTCAAGGATGAGGTAATTTCATTATCAGGTGCAGATAGAAACCTAATTAGAGAACCTAAACTGATTTGTAATTATGTGACTATCTCGTTTGACGTTGGCTTGGTAACGTTTATCTAAATCCATATCGGCTACATAATATGTTGTAAAGATTACGTTTCTCATTTTACCAAAACATAGAATGCTTTGACTGAATGGGGACTTTTGGTAAATAGTATTGAAAAGACGTTTCATTAGCCCCCTGTACTTTCGAGGTCGAATCGCACCATCATTGTGGGTTTTAGGTAAAATAGAAGCCTCGTCGCCAGGGTCGTCTTGCAAATCTCTATTACCGATTCTTTTGTTACTTTCTTTTGCAGCGACTTTTGTTATGAGGTTTTCACAATCACTCTTCTCTATTGTGTGTTAAACGATTAAATACTCTTATAACATGTTATAGTTTAGAAGCTTTTAACCAGGAAATCCAAGATAAGTAATACTCAAGCATAGCTAGTATCAATTAGTATTAATCATGTTTCGTAAAAAGTTAGTTAAATACTAAAACTCACGACGTTGGTAGTGCAAATATTATGAAGGTGACTATGATATTATTGGAAATCTTACACGTACTAAATAGCTCAGAATTGTCATTAGTCATGTGTTATTTATGTTAACTCCTTGGCACCGCTCTTTCTACTCTTTTCTAAGTGTGTTACATAACAGTCGAATGGAAAGTTATGAAACAGTGTGAAATTTTGAGATTTTGTCAAATCATCGACACTAGGAATAAGGATCCCCAAAGTCCAAACTTAGTTTGGAATTTACGTGTGTGGTCAGTTCTAACCTATCTATTGGAAGTCTGCCAATAATTCCTACATTTATAAAATACAACGTCTATTCTGTCTGCCCCACGGTCTGTCCATTTGGGTCACACGTGATCGTGAAGTTCTTATAAATCTGGCTATGTTTTAGTATTTATTATTGCAGTTAATAATCAAGTTCCAAATAATACAACTTGATCAAGATTGCAAAGTTTGTCATGACTCTCGAGCTGGGATTGCATTTTTTGATTTATTTCCTCCAGTGAGTGTGGAAAAACATCGTTTGATACTGTGTTCACTTGTCATTGCACATTTGTATTAGAATATAGGTACATCGCATACTAACTATCTACCTACAAATTGGTAGGTAGGTCTAATCTATATAATTACTAATTAGTTAAACCTACATAAAATAAACAGAATTAAATGGCGTGATGTTTCAGACCTTGTGTTACAAACATGAAACTGCATGTATTATTATAGCGCTAGTTTCAACATCGTTACGCACTTAGCATGCTATTCATTAGGTAAATATCGACTCTACATAAACAGTCAGTGATAAATACTAACTGAACTATGTATTCGACTCAATTTAATCTGTCCTGGCACATTGACACCATGGATATAACGAGTGCCAAATATATCGCGATGTTCGGCATTTCATTCATTCAATTAACTATTTATATAACAATTCCTGGTGTCTATAAATAAGCAAGTAGGTGTAAGGGCCATCGACGCGCAAACCGTTGTGGGTCATGCGCTGAATTCATGGTAACATTTTGCGCGTTGGTCTCCCTTTCACTGTGTATACTGCAATATTTTTTAGGGTCCCGTACCCAAAGGGTAAAAAACCGGCCAAGTGCATGTTGGGCCACGCGCAGAGTAGGGTTCCGGTGGTAGCCCGTTATTAATAATAAAAAATAGATATAATAGATCAAATTTGATATCTGTCAGATTAGCAACTACAGCAAATACTTCATCTTAGTCACTTTAGAGGATTTATTCTAAGGGTTTGTATTTGGTACAAAATTATCCAACACCCAAGTTCAACGACTATTACTGCTAACTAATAAACCGCTATAATTTTCCTTTAAATTTCATGAAATGTATTATCATCATGTAATTTTGCAGATTTATCAAGCCAGCAGTTTAGCTTTTAGAGGGGGGGACTAGTAGGGCTACTAGAATGAATATTTGCAGTTTGAAGTTTAATATTTCGTAAATGGAGCATTAAATCGAAAAATAGTTTTAGCAACCCCCAAGTAATTTTAAAAGACCTATTTAACGATACCCCACACGATGGAATAGACAACGAAAGAAAAAATCATCCCCACTTCACATGTAGGGGAGCTACCCTAAAAAAATAATTTTCAACATTTTATTTTACCGTTTTGTCGGCGTAATTGATATACATACTTCTACAAACTTACAGCTTTCTAGTACTAATAGTCTCTGAGCAAAACCTCGGACGGACGGACGGACAGACGGACATGACGAAACTTTAAGGTTAAAGTTAAAGTTTCGTCAGGACTACAGAACCCTAAAAACGGGACCCTATTACTAAGACTCCATTTTCCGTCTGTCTGTCTTTCTGCAGACTGTACCGTGATCCGTGATAGCTAGACAATTGAAATTTTCAGAGATGATGTATTTCTGTTGCCGCTATAACAACACAGAAATATAGCTATAAAAACTAAATAAGATAAATATTTAAGTGGGGCTCCCATACAACAAACGTTATTTTTTTGCCGTTTTGTCTAATGTTGTTTAAATAATGGTACGGAACCCTTCGCGCGCGAGTTCGACTTGCACTTGGCCGGTTTTTGAGAAAGAGTCCATTGTTAACTCATGTTTCACAGATTTGAAAAATCTGTCATTTGGGAGTCAACTCTTTTGCAGAGCTATAACGAAAATAATGCATACCTCAATTACCTTTATATATATAAGAAACCAAACTAACTATAATAATATATAGGTATCTGTCACAAGAATCTTTTACTATATTCTCAACGTCAGACCTCTATTAATCTATGCACTTGAAGTACAATATTATACTATATTGAAATAGGTACTGAATAGTTCCATAGTTGGTTACCTATAATATGCGATATTTATCTGGTATCGGATACGACCCCTCAGTGTAGATAACGACCAAGTTCAATACTTCTTAGAGGTCGTGCTTATGTGGACAGTTGAGCTCTGTTAACCTCATTACGAAACATTTTAGTGAGGAGAGAGTTTAGGAGCCAAGCGGGTGGGTGACTGGGTGATGTGGGTACGTGGGTAGTATGTAAATGTGGCGAGCTGACCGCAAGCCAGCACCCGCGACCTTGACCGAACGGAAGTGCTTTACTGTTTTTCATGCATATTTACGAACCAAACTGAAATTGCACGAGCCATGTAATCCATCGTTGATTATTTCGTTTTTTATTCATTCTTTCGACTGGTACTTACTTTATTATTTAATTACGAAATTACCTTGGTGTGCCTTGGTTAAAAATTTAATTAGTACGGTACATTCATACAATATTTTATGTTTTACCCTTCCTGCTAGCTTATGAGGTAAATTCATGTATATTCATATGGTGCCTAGTCACATTATGAAACTTTCCCAGGCGAAGGGACAGATGAATAACATGGAAAGTCCATAAAAATGCATTACTTTAGTCACTGACAAGTTACGTAATATTAACATTACTACTGACGAGTCTGATATGTATATCACATATTACCTACATAGACTTACCTATAATAGGTGGGTACACAGTTTCTAGTTTAGCTTGTAGGTTGCATTATTTGTTATTTTTTCAATTAAAGGCATTGTTTAGTAGTGGCCACAAGCAAGTCATCATTAGTTTTACATACACTCATCGTGACTGCGAGTGTCTTAAACTTGGAATTTTCCAACAAACCCTCCATTTGTTCTTCGATTGACCTCGGAGTCAAGATCCAAGTAGTAGATAAATGTGCTATCCATTAGATTGATGATATTGTTTGGAAAATTAGTAAATAGGTGAAGTTACGTAGATAAGGAAATCGACCGTCGCGTCGACGTCGTGTCAAGAATGTCTCGAAGAGCGACTGGTCTCGTTTATCCATAAAGCATATCAAGATGCGTGTTTAACACTTTTACGTAATTTGCCAACTAAACAACGGTGCCCCAATTTTATTCCGAACCAAGTCTCAGACTCAAGATTAACTGAAGGGCTGTACGACGCTATCTACATGTTCTTATTTACTGCAATAAGTCTTAAAACATCAATTGCCGATGTAAGCGGAAGTGAAATCTAAGAATGAGACAGATGGTCCACCGTCCAAAGTCATCTCGCAGTGACTGCCGTAAGCTTTGACACAACGGCACGCTAAATCCTCAAAACCTTTCATGAGAGATTGGCCTGAAAATACAACACACAGTCGGGAAGTGTTAAATGCTTTGGAGGAGACGGTTTCCCAGCAGATGGACACTGGTAGATTGCGCAATAAAGAATTTACAAGAAATAATGAATACTAATTGTAACAAAGTTACTAAATACTACTAATACTAATGATTTTAACGTTATGTTGGAGTTGGAAACTATCCGATTCTATTTCGAGAGCAAATCCCTGTGTAGCAGATTTCATTTCCAAATACGAAAATAGTACATTTGCATTCGTTCCAGAACGCCATTACGCTTATGTAATTCCTAAAACAACACGTGCGACTTTTGAGTGAGACAAGACAAACATGGCAGGAGTTATCTTATCGATTAATCTACAGATATGTAGAGTGGAGGGGTTTAAGCTAAATGACAATAACAATCAAATATACGTTAGTAGCGTAAAGCGGGCGGCAGCCCTGTAGCCCTGTAGGCCACCGGCCGCAAGGTCACTGCCGGAGCGTGGCGCCTCGACTCGCGTGATTGACACCACAACGCTACCATTAACCTATGACGATGCTTTCTTCAATACACTTATGTGCTTACAAGCCATACACCGTATTAACCGGTAGGTATGTGTCATTAACACCCATCATTTGATAGAAAATACTTAACAAAGAATTTACTTCTTTCAATTTTTTGGATCGTTATAATCTAGGCGAACGAAAGTTCGAGTCATTTATCAATGTTTAAAGTTCGTAGGCACTGTAATTAAAGTATACCTTTAATCAAGCATTTAGGGGATCAGTCTACTAGGAAAGTGAGTCATTTATAATTCATTTACAAAAGTATTCTGATGCAAAAGAGCAATGAAAAATGTTTACATGTACCTATATAATGACGTTTTATAAAAACAGACCATTTGTAGTTAAACCCAAAAGTTAACTATAGAACCAAAGTGTAGTCTGCGAATAACATTGTGTATTCCACCGTGACTACCGCGATACCTTGTTAATGCCACCCGTCTATTTGTGGCCGCTCTCCATCTCATGTCGAGATGGGGCGTGGCAAGTCAAGTTCACTCGCAGCCCGCAGGCCGTGAAATTAGCCTAGCTACGGCTCTACGTCACTCGTCAGCAGTCAATAGAAGAAAGCAAGCTATAAAATATTCAGGGTTATCGTGAGACGAGGCATTCTATTAACCTGGGCACGTTAGCGTGACCAGCGGACAGTGATAATAACCATAGGTAACGAGTTACAAACACGTGTATCAACATAACTAATGAACGCTAGCGAACCTCATTCAACATATTGACCAATATCATTTTAATTTGAGCGTTTCACATTAAAAACTTTTTTAAGGGTCCGGCCTCATTTAAAATCGTTTTTAATAAGGCTTGCCATTTGTGGGGCGACATTCTAGGACAAGCCAGACTCTGTGGCCTTTACCTAGTTCGGTGAGCTGGTTAGCGGAAATCTTGGCTAATAAATAGCACCATAATGTAATTTGTTTGTTCATTAAACCGAGAAAATTAGAGTAAACTTAACATTGTTTATTAATTTAGTGGTGCCTACTATCGCAATAAGAATTTAACTGAATCAAATAATTAACATCATACTAATTTGATCTTTATTAATACATTATAGCATTATAGTCAAGATGTTAGGTTTCCTGAGTAGGTATCAGATTGTTACCAAGCTAAATTTAATGCAATTTCAAAACTTGTTGTTACTACACGGCCATTCGTCTTTCATTTTTATCCCTTTAATGTTCTCTTTTTCTACTCCGTTGCTAAATTACATTACTCATTCAAAAATGTAAGGTTCATTCGGTGTAGTACTCAGGTAAAGTTTAGTTTGTTATTCTATTTCAAATTGCCTGTTGAATTATACGTTTCGAAGAAGCCTTTCGCTCCGATGAAGTGTGTAGATAGGTGGCGATCGTCCGATAAACACAGAACACAGGAAAGCAATGAAGTATCAAGGCAGTTTTACGCTTCAGTGAAACGTTCGCTTTGTGTTTCATCTGATAACAACACGCTGCATTAATGTTTATTTCTTGCCGCATTGTGTACACGTGGTCGAGCCCATTTATTACGAAACTGGGTTCTTAATTCTCTGATGGCGGTTTCGTGGCTATTAATTTGGAATGTAAATTCCTGTAGTTTTTATTATTGCCGTTCAGATATCCCAAGCTATGTAATTCATTCATACTTTTATAACACATTTGCTCGTAAAGGGTCTGTTATTTCACCAATTTCAATATCGTAATGTATCTCATTACGTACTTGTGCGTTATTGTGAAGTAAAATGGACGATGAACGGTACTTTTTAAATCTTAGCAAAGACTTTTTATGTCAGAAAAGTGGTCAACATTTTATGAATAAAATTAACTTTGGGAGATGAAATATAATAAATAAACATTTAATTCTTTAATTTAATTAATTTTGACAATAAATTACAACCATTTATCTATAACAAAAACACAAAAATATTAATTTACTTTATTAGTAATACTGGCTGTTTTTTTGTGAAAAAAGCGCTGATGCGCGCGCATCGCTAATCTGTGAACAAGTAAAAATTATACCGCGCGCTTTTTCTTTTCGCTGTATTGTTTTTATTTATTTTATTTATTTCCTCGCAAATATGTTATAAAACGTCGTATGACATACGTGCGCTTTGATAATTACAGCCTCTGTTTTTTTATAGCCCTCGCTTACGGCTCGGGCTAGCAATATCGCCTCGGCTGTAATTTGCAACTTACCGAAATATCATAATTATAAAAATTAAAGAAAGAGAAACTGTATGACATTTCACAATACAGACGCACATTATAAAATAACAGAACCTGAACAGCTAATCATCACTATGTCAACTTACTGTGCATGAATGTAACGTGATCTTTAGTCATAAGTTTTTGAGTCATTCAACCACAGGCTTATAATAAGGATAAATATGTAAACTTCCCTAGAAATTAATAATTTAATTGACATAGAAAAAGACCTCCCGCTTTGAGGAAAATACGTTTTTGTATTTGTTATTTACCTGCCAACGAAACGTCACAATAGGTACAAATAACATGCATTCTTGATCATAAATAATCATAATTTACAACGATGACATTCTCCTATCGAAAATATACCAAAAGCAGCAAAACAAATCTCTTTATGTTTGAAATTAACAATGTATTGTTTCTCTAACTGACGAAATAATTACACAGATATTGGTTTGATATCGTGACCTGATAATAGTTCGTTCGAAGGAGGTGGCATAATAAGCTAAATCATTGAAAGCCTCTTTACGAGGGTCATCTAGGGTTACACGTTCTATAGTCAATTATTGATTGGATGAACTTTAGTAATTGCGGGTATGAAGTCATGATCCTATTTCGAGTTCAAATACATCGGTTTGTCATTTGCTTTTAGGTAGGTAATAAATAATACTGCCAACTGGCATTAGCTGGAGTTGTAAAATTACAGAGAGTTGCTGCATTAAATATTCTAGAATGCACATGCAATAATGCAGAGTAACAGTAAAAGGCAGCAGCATAAGGTTATTGTTGCGAGCTGGGTTAGCTGGGTTGGTATGAGATAAATCAAAACACTAAAACACCAAATATCTTTATTAATCATAAAACACTTATCTCAATCACAAATTCACCACTGCATAACAATATGCTGTTTTTAGGGTTCCGTAGTCCTGACAAGGAACCCTTACAGTTTCGTCATGTCCGTCTGTCTGTCTGTCCGAGGTTTTTCTATGAGATCGTTAGTACTAGAAAGCTGTAATTTTGTAGAGTGTTTTTATGTGAAGTGGGGATGATTTTTTTTTGTCATATACCCCATCGTGTGGGGTAAAGTTGAATAGGTATTTTAAAATGACTTAAGGGTTGCTAAAACTACTTTTGGATTTAATGCTTCATTTACGAAATATTAAACTTAAAAGTGCAAATTTTTGTTGTTTCCCTAAAAGCTAAACTGCTGGTTTGAAAAATCTGGAAAAAAATATGATGATAGTGAACCGCTATAGTCTTCCTATAAAGTTCATGAAATGCATTATCATCTTATTTTTGTTCAGATTTTTCAAGACAGCAGTTAAGCTTTTAGAACAAAAAAAATCACTTTAAAGTTTGATATTTTGTAAATGGAGCATTAAATCAAAAATAGTACTAGAAACCCCGAAAATTATTTTAAAAGACCTATTCAACGATACCCCACACGATGAGGTAAACTACGAAAAAAAAAATCGTCCTCACTTCACATGTAGGGGAGCTGCCCTAAAAAATATATTTTCCAAAATGTTATTTTACTACTTTGTCGGCGTAATTGATATTCATATCTTTACAAAATTACAGGTTTCCCGTACTAACGGTCTCTTAGCAAACCCTGGGACAGAAAGACAGACTGACAGACAGACAGACGGACATGACGAAACTTTAAGGGCTCCTTGTCAGGACTCCGGAAGCCTAAAAACGAAAAATCGTAGCCTTTGCAGTCAGAATTTCATGTTCCAAAATTAAGCTTGCGTAGCTGGGTCTCGTAGCATTCGTAGACCGCTACGGGATTTCGTAGCTTGTAGAGAAAGTCCAGGAATTTGCGTAGCAGGACTCCGTAGCACCCGTAGCGCGTACCCGTAGGCTTCGTAGACGCCACTCAAAAGTGAGGTTTTTTTGTTACAAAATTAAAACACGCGTACCTAACGCGTGTTTTGCAGTTTTGTTTCCCATAGCATAACAATTAAAACTAAAGTGGTATTTTACAATTTTAGGATGTCGTTTGTAGCTTTTGTAGCTCCTTCTCGTAGCACTCAAAAATGGTTTTAAAAATGTCATGCGCATTGTGATTCCCGGCGCCTCTTATTATGGTTCTCAATAAACCACTGCTCGCCCATATCGCCCTTTTTGGATAGAATCACGCACGATTATAAAACAGTATAATATATGTCAGTTATCCGCCAAGGAGCTGGTAGAAGTGAAATTACGCCAGAAATGTAATAGTAATTACATCTTTCGATATATACGCTTGTTTAATATGATTCATTTTAGGTATTTTTGACGGGCCTTGAATATGGTATTAATTTAGATATATTTTTCTCAAATAGGCTCTCGGCTACAGAACACGTAGAAGATGTCTCGGCGGCGCCGTCGTCGTCGGCCTGCCGGAACCTACCTATTCCATGTTCTTTGCTCTCAACTTACCTACATTAAGTGATGTTTTATCGAATATTGTCAAACGTCATTAGTGCACATAAAGTCTATTTAATGTAAAAGGTGTTGAATTTGTTTACATAATGGTTTGGGTTAAATACCCCAATTTAGTGAATCTTACTTTACCGTCAATATAATATTCAAAGTGCCCCTAGAGTTTTTAAACTATACATTTCATGAATTGAACATTTGATCAATTTTCCATCGATCTTATCGTTCGATGGTAGGAATTGTTGTTTGCTGTGTACACTAGCTGTGCGGCTGTGTACATTTCATAGATATTTGATATTCATAAAGACCGAAATTGATGTTTGCTGTACATCGAAGCGTGCAATCAATAGGGGTGGGTGGTGTAAGTACACCGGACGGTACACTAACGATCACCTAATGGTCCTCGATGTTTGTCATGTGCGAGAAACAAACAGTTCAGCGACGCGACATTACTAGCTGTTTTAATGGAACAAATATGACTCACGAAAGAGTTATACTTTACTTACCTGACCACAGCCAAAGTCGATTTACATGACTGGTCAGAATTTTTCAAATCGACTATCTATCTTTTTGTTAATCGATTTTAATGCAAGTCTTTTTAATGTAATGCTTACTCATCGTAATTACGAGTTTTGGTTGACCTATACTGTCCCACTGCAGAGCCAAAGCGCTCCCTTCCCTTTTTCCACTCAACTCGATTATAAGACGGATATATGGACGAAGTTACAAACCCTTTCAAACCATGAGTACCTAAAGTACATTATCAAAATAATAACTCGTATCAATTGAATGTACTGGTTTATACAGCTGGCCTGGTTTTTACCAATTCACTGGTAATTTTGATACAGCGGTAATTGACATGATGGGTTCCAATTAACTACACAGTAGCTGCGATGATTACTACCACTTACAGGGCTTAGCACTAAACTGATGAGTTTGTAATTAATATCTAGTGGGTATTATGTCGCATTTAGTGTCAACAAGTCGCTTAGGAAGAGGATGTGCACTTACAGTTTGCACTGAAACAGATAGAAACCCCCAAGTGCTCGAGTTCTGACAGGGGTTCGGATTTTCAAGTATCGTTATTTTAATATCAACGTATCTTTAGTAGGTACAACACGACTCTTATTATTATAGTTGTGGAAAGAATAGAATGTACATTTATCATGATAATTTTTGAAACAGGTAAAAATGTCGTACATCGAGATATACAATGAGATCATCCGGGACCTCCTGAACCCCAGCGCCGGGCCGCTGGAGCTGCGCGACGAGGGGGGCAGCGGGGCCCCCGTGGTGGCCGGGCTCAGCGAGCTGCGCGCCAACAGCGCCGCGCACGTGGCTGAGCTGCTCGCGCGCGGCGACCGCTCCCGCACCGCTGAGCCCACGCATGCTAACCAACATTCTTCCAGGGGACACGCTCTTCTTAGGTATTATAAATATATTTGCACAGCAAACTGTCTTAGTGGTCGCTAGCGCTACTGCTGAACATGAGCTCCTGGGTTTATTATTTTATTTATTTATTTTGAGCTTTTCCATCAGGAGTAGGAGCAGCCACGGAGTCTGGATTTGTGCCCGGTAGACGGCAATAGACTCGTCCGCTATTACAACTAGTTGAACTAGTGAAATGGGGGTGTACTACTAGATTGCGATGTTTTTAACCAATGATTATTTTTATACAACGTGGTTTCATTATGTCATTTTAAAATAACAATAAACTAAGAAAGTGTATTGTACAATTTTATTCTTAATATTACAAACCGAACTGTTGCTACTAAAGAGTACCGAACTACTGTTACTGAAAAGTTGCACTAGTTCGGTCAACCGGACTAACAACCGGACTACTGCTATTGAAAAGTTGCACTAGTTTGGTCAACTGGACTAACAACCGGACTAATGCTACTGAAAAGTTGCACTAGTTCGGTCAACCGGACTAACAACCGGACTACTGCTACTGAAAAGTTGCACTAGTTCGGTCAACCGGACATACAACCGGACTACTGCTACTAGAGGGGTACCCCACTGCCTAATCTGCCTTCTTCCTTACTTCTTTCTTTCTCACTGCGATTTCTGTAAACAGCCACTGATGCTTATATCTCATCAAATACCGAGTGGTGAGATTTATGGTTTCGTATAAGAGGCCGATCCCGATTTATGGGTATTATGGATTAAGTTAATCAAATTATGGCTAATTTTGATGGCAGCCAGAGATTTCGTCATTTAATGGCTATTTTTGTCATTTATAAGTATTTGGATAGTTAGTAGGAGATGAAAGCAATGTACTACAAGGTGAACGTTTTATTTAGACCCACATTAGGTGCTAGTGAGACCCATCTGTGTTACAGTGTAACGGTTAGCCAGCAAGTGGAGAAAGGCACCCAGCGCGGGCGCCTTTTCCTCATTGACCTGGCTGGCTCGGAGCGCGCAGGACTGCGCTCGCGACGCCTAGAGGGCGCGCACATCAACCGGTCACTTCTAGCACTTGGAAACTGCATCATGGCTCTGTCTGGAGGAGCTAGGTAAGCAAACATTATTTTTTTACTTTTATCCTAGATGGATAAGGCTGACGAATTGACGATGATGGATGAGATTAATGATAGGACGCCTTTAAATATTGTTATCGCAATGAGTTGCGCAGTTGCTACAGATTCGATGGCGCAGTCAACAGCAAAATTGAGAATTCCTTCATAACATGTTACTTACAGAGACCAGAAAATACGTTTCGTAAAGTATCTCTAAAAATAAATAACCTTTCTCGTAATTAACCACCTTCACATTGACGATAACAGTGCATTCCGCGCAGTGTTCCATTTGTTTTGAAAACAGTTCAATACACAATACAAGGATGTGCTAACAGTTGCTATAGGAATCAACGTTTTCAGGAACTCGGTTCTGATATTTACAAGCACCTACTTTTAACAACAAGTACTCATTAACAAATTATAGATAGATAAATTCAAAAAATGCTAACCAAGATAATGCGTTTGCACCTGCACCTATTAAGTACTAAGTACATAATTATCAATTCGCAAGGATTGAATTTGTTGCATTGTCTTACAGCGCACTTATAAACACTGCAACAAATCAGCATCAGCTCGGCTCACCTCATTTCTACTAGCTGATATAATCCGAGGCAGTAACGGTGCCTCAAGTGTGCATTGCAGTAAGGAGTTTCATAGAAAGAATTCCGAAACACTCGATTAGAGGCGATTCCGTAACGGTGCTCATAAAAGTGCGTTGATCTTTAATCTGCAAAAGTATCATGCTTGCTGGGTGACAGGTACGTGAACTACCGCGACTCGAAGCTGACGCGGCTGCTGCGCGAGGTGCTGGGCGGGCGCTGCCGGACCGCTATGGTGGCGCACGTGGCGCCCGGCTCCGCCTACCGCGACACCACGCGCTCCACATTGCACTATGCTCAGAAGGCTTCGTCCATCACCAATAAGGCAAGTACTTTCATTCAGGGTGGAACGCACATCGACCAGCAAACTACATTATCATTAATGCGGAACATGATTCTACCTAGATCCACCAACGTTTCTCCTTGGTTATTATTGATAAGAAACAGCTGTTTCATACAAAAGAGCAATACCTGCACGGTCAAAATATATGTATGGAAAAGCCTGGACTACAAACAGTTAGTACTAGCTACTTTCATTAGGGAGTATATAAAAAATTTTGACTAGGATGGAAAATCCAAACAGCGGCTCCCGGATTTTTCACATTATTTTATTTGAAGAGATTTAACTAAAGTCGAAATATTATTTCAGGTGGAGAGAGATTTAGTCGAAACTCCGATGCCTCTGTCGCAGTATCGAACAGTCATCAACGAGCTGCGCGAGGAAATCGCTCGACTGAAACTTAAAATGAAGGACGACAGAACAATGTAGGTTTTTTGCTGAATGATGTTGCTATCTACCTACTTACTTCTGTATTTAAATCCAGATTAAGAATAGCGCACACACGGCCTAAAGACGGCTTGTGTTTTTTTATATTTTAGCACTAAACTTCGTTCTAAATTATAGAGCACCTATCTGGTAAAGCCACTTGCAGTAGGATATTCATACCCCATTTCATTTTTGAGTTCTTGTTTACCGTAAAACCTTAGAAAGTAGTTAATTCGTACTATCCCGTTTTATTTTGAACAGTAAATCAAAAGAGTTCGTAAGGGTCGAAGAGGAGGTGAGCAAAGAGGATGCAGCCGAGAACGCAGCGCATCTGAAGTCTTTACGCGAAGCTATCGTGTCCACATTTAAGCAACAGATGCGCCTACGTCGACGGCTCATGGAACTGGACAGCCATCTGCTGGGCTTGGCACTGGATGCAGAGCGGCAACATGCGGCCATCTCACATTGGGAGGCGAGGTTCAACCGCCTCTACAAACCGATCAACATTCCTGGATCAAGATTGAGCACGCAACAGAGTTACAGGTACGACATTGACGTAGTTAAGGTATAGATGCGCTAATGCAGAACTGTGCTAGATTGGTGAAAATAGGTTTGCTTCCTAGGTACAGGAACGAAACGAAGGAAATGTGGGTGTTCTATAGATACAATACACCACTGTATAACCCTTCGGATATTACAGGTGTTAAACACGCCTGTTATCTCCAATAATGTTATAATTATAAGGTGTATCTATTCATACACGAAATTTATTTTCAGGGAATCATCTAAAAGCTATAACGATGCCATTTCAAGGAAAAAAAAAATGAGCATATAAAAAAAAAAATCTCTTTCATTTTCAATTTCATCTTTCTCTTTGTTTTTCAACACCCATTACGCTAGTTTACTACACTTAATCGCCGCGTATACGTCATACTACGTCGTAGTAAAGGTTTTATGCAAAATGTCATAAGAAATTTTGGAATTATAATAATTATTTCATAAAAATAAAAAAAACTTATATAAAAGTTTTTTTTCGTTTCTATGGCTTCGTTATAGCCGATAGATGATTCTCTGATAATATTTCGTGTTTGAATAGGTAGACCTTAAACACCGTGTTTCCGGACGATATCGATGAACTTCGACCGGTCATTGTACTCATTACTCACTTATGAACCATTTTTACTATGGGACCAAACCTTGAATCGTGAAAAAAAAAACAGCTGTTCCCTACACTTAAGTTCGACTGACAGAGCAAAAGTAACCTTTAGTGTTATTTATCTAGCTCTCCAACATGTCATAGAATAGAACTCCCCCTTTAGTTGCGAGATCATGAGTATAGGTGTGTCCAGGGGCGGCACCGGGCTGTCGTCGAGCAGCAGCGAGCGCGCCGAGGCCGAGGTTGCCGTGGAGCAGGCGTGGTCCGAGCTGGCCGCCGTGGAGCGCGAGCAGGAGTCCGCGCGCACGGAGAGGGAACGCGTGGAGAGGCAGCTGGAGCAGGTCCGCCTGAGGGGAGCGCAGCTGGAACAGGTACCCCCAGTTTTGTAACGTTACCTACTTTAAGTACAGTGTAGCATGGTTATTTTGGCGCTTGAATGACATTTGATTATCTGAAGCAGATTATCAAAATCATGTCAGGTGATTTGATTGGCTGTTGTTATTACAGTCAAACAATGCAATCGTAGCAGTAAACAAGGGTTCGACAATCTGCCGGTGTCTTATTGATAGTACTAATTATTGGCTTTTAAGAAGCCAAGGTGTTAGTACTAGCAATAAGCGACATAATAATATGGACAAACTTCAATAATAAATTGCAGGAGTTACCAGCCACCATCAGCAGTGGCCCGGAACGCGAAGTGCTGGCCCTAGTGTGCCGTGTGCACGAACTGGAGGCCGACAAGCTGGCGCTGCAGGGAGAGCGGGCGGCGCGCGCGCACGAGCTGCGCAGGAGGGACCTCGCGCTGCAGCGACGAGACGCGCAGAGGAGACTCTCCGACGAGATCATCACTAGACAGAGGCGCGCTCTTCAAGGTAAACCGCGCGCTCTTAAAGTTGCCAGTGCTAAAAAGAGCTTAGTGAACAATCCTAGATCCTAGTGCGTATTTTTGTAACTATTCGATCGTTTTATCTTGTTAATACAGCAGCTTATTGCTCGTGTACAGACGTAGGCGTGGGCGTGCCTCCCGAGCTGGCCCAGCTGTACGAGCTGTACCAGCAGGAGATCCACGCGTCCACCTACACGGAGAGCAACGACATCTACACGCCGCCATACCGCCTGCCGCCTATCTCTACCAGGTATGTCAGGCCATCAAAATGCTTGCTTGATAATTTTACAGGCGACTGCAAATCTCCCAGTACCTGTCGATGTTTAAAAAATAAGAACAACAGCCCTATTGTTTTTTGTTTGGTGCTAGCGCATTTCGGAGCCTGACATTTTCAAAATATTACTTTACCATTAATTACCATGTTTCCTGTATGCTATAAATATTTGAAAAAGACAGAATTCTTTGTTACCTAGGTAAAGTCTAGGTATCTTTAGATGAGAGTCTTGAAACTAATGCGTACGTAACACTAGCCAGATCATGTTCATCATCTACCTAGCCTTTTCCCAACTATGATGGGGTTCGGCTTCCATTCAAAAATGTCGTGAGGAGCGTTTGAATATGACTGTGGATGGCTACGCAAGTAGGGATAGGCCAAACAGATGATGTTCGAATAGGGCATAACTCTGTGAAAGATCATATGACTACCCAAGTAACACAGTCTTGGAGGTTTAAAACAAATCTGTCTATTGACAGTCTATTCATGGTTAATCTTTAGATAGGGGCTTTCTAAAGATGGTTTCAATACGGAAAATGTATTCTTATAGAGTTTATTTTCTCAAGCTCGATTATTTTTAGAGCATTTGGCCTATAGCATACTTATTTTAAGTACGTTTATAGGTATATTTAATGTTTTAAGATAAAATGCTCTACAAATAGTTAATAAAGCCTAAAGGTATCTAACTTGAAGTAATTTTATAGATATTTTAAGATAAAACATTATATTTTAGCTATTGGTACTCTTATCTTTGTTTTTGTAGAGACTTAAGTCTAGATAAAATACTTTAATAGATATTTTCCAGTTTGTCTAAAAAAATGATAGAGAAAACGTGTTTTTAGTGTTCTTTTTCCTAAAAATGGCTTAATTAAGTGCATTTGTATTAAATATTTGAATTGGGTGATTTTATGCAATGGAGACAGTGAAAAAAATTTCTGGTTTGTTGGCTTTCGACGAAAAATCGGCAAATACAGGGTGTAAGCCACCTCATTACGAAGCCGTCAACCAAGCATTCTGTTCATCAAACTAAGTAACTTTACGCAAAAATTATAGCAGGGAAACGACTTTTTTTTTGGGGTGAAAAATCATATTTTGTGGTAGAACTCAATGTAACGCACTCAAAACATTGTCCTGATGGATGGATTGAATAGTACGGGAGTCGTGTTTAAAGTAAAAACCATACAGTCATTAAAAACGTTGTCGTTTAAAAAAAACTTGTCAAAAAGTTGGAACTTTGACCCCCAATACCTCCGTAACTAGAAGGTTCCTAGGTACGGTGTAGAATAAAAAAAATATCGCAATGACGAGGAAAACAAGTGCCTTTCGGCTTCGTTAAGAGGTGTTTAACACCCTTTATTTACAAAGGAAGAAAAATGAAGAGTTGCAAAATAAAATTCCTCCAAAACGCGGAAAATTGTTCTACGACAGAAGATATAACTGAATTTGCAGTGTCCCCTTCTCCTACAACATCACAAAATTTTGTTAGTGAGCAGTCCGATTCGGATGAAAACACAAATTACGACGACGAAAGTCGATTCAATGGCCTCAAAAAGGATCTGCGCCAGTGGTCAGCAACGTATGCTATAACTCACATAGCCTTGAAGGACTTATTTCAAATAAAAAATAAGTTTCAACCCGATACCTTTTACTTACTTACCATTAATTAAATTGCTCTGTTACTGTATAAAATGGTCCTCCGTTCACAACACATCAAATTACCTGTTCACTGATGAACGTCTAGAAATACTGTTAGAAGATAAAAAGGAATAGAGAGATGACAGTTACTAGGTAATCTTATACCCCTCACAAATCTGTTTATTCTTTCACTAGATAGTTTAATACGTAGCAAGTGAAATTATTCTTGTCATAGCCCATACTACAGAAAATTCTCTAGAGCTTTTGTTCTATTAAATTCTTTTTTCTAGTAAATATTATCTTGACGCCATTTTTATTGCCTATTTTTGCTTCAAATTATTTTCGTTACATATTTTAATGCTTATTTTAATGTTTTTATCATTAAATTATGTCTAATTAAACATTTAATATGTTTTAAATTACTATATTTTAAATAAAATGTGTATTTTAATCATTAAAATGCAATTTAAAAAAAAAACTTAATAAATAATATTCATATTTGGTAAAAAAAATATTAAATCAGTGTAGATTAGATTTCTTTGTTTACCCGCTAAAACACAAGTAATGTAAGAACTAAGAAATTTGTTACGCCATGATGCAATACAATAATAGGTCTCAACTTTATGTATAAACTATCTAGTAGTAAAATTTGTGGTCTATAAACAGTTTAGTGAGACAATTGAAAAATCTCTACAGACAATTTGAAAATTTACAACTCTTATCTCTATCTATTCATGTTTTCTTAACTCATTCTTATGAGAAGGGATAAGGTTGTGCCCACTTTTACTAAACTGTGTCTTTAAGCGTTCTTGAATATTACTTTGAGATATTTTACTCATAATGTAGACAATAAAATTAAATTCTATTAGATATCTAATAGCCCGTTTTTGGACGCGATTGTGTCACTTGGGTAGAAAGAGGGTGACTTATTAGATGACGACTAATAGAGAAATATGGAAGACCCACGCTGCGCCGTTCCTAAATAAATTAAAATAAGGCCAGGACAATCATGTTGGGGTCGGCTTCTAGTCTGACTGGATGTAGCTGAACTTGATATACGTAACTTGCCAGCCTGTCGGAGCTGACGTGGTCGGAGAGCTCGAGCGGGTCGGGGCGCGGCTCCAGTTCGGGCTCGGGCGGCGACCACCGCCTGCCGCGCCTCGCGCCCACCCCGCGCCCCCGGACTAGATACAGGTACTATCGTAGCTTACATAGTCAAGTACGGGAATACATCTCGAGGCAGCTCAACACAGAACCACTTACACCCGTATCTGTAAACAAGTCAACGTGATTAATTGAGTTAAAGACACTATTTAAGATACGATTTTATCCTGTAGTTAAGTCATTTCTTGAAGCTAGAACTGTCAAAAGGTATATTCTTCGCTTTGCTTTCTTTCACGGTTCTTATTTCGTTTCAATTCTTGTGTATTGCATAAAAATGTTTGCTTATGTAACTACTTAAACTCGATTAATTACTTTAACTTTGTTATAGATACGGCTGTAACTGTCTGTAATCTACACTATGTCATGGTTAGGGTTCTTACAGACGAGCGGCACGTCGCCAACGGCAGATAAACTGCAGCCGTCGCCACCCGTCGAAGGCTGCCGTCGACGTTTCGGCGGCAGTCGTAAGACGTAAGACGGCAGTCGTAAGAACCCATAACGTGGGAATACTTTTAGGGAGTGTGAGAAGGAGCGAAAAGGTAATCTTCGTGAAAAATAGCTAGGCACTATAGGAACAGCTCTGACACGTGAAAATAATCAGCTGTTTTTTTTACATTTTGTCGAGTTACGCGGCGAACATGTAAGAGGTACTGATTTTTAATCCCGATTTGAGATTTTATCCATAAGTAACCCGTTAAATTATGTACCTCACTTGTTTAACCAGCCTATTGTGTGTATGAAAGGAACAGTCAAACAAGCAATTATTATTAAAACAGTAGCAGCATGTCAGGAACTCCATCAGTGATCAAGTATTTAACAAAGTTTGCTTGTTCTTAACTTAGAGATAAATTGACAGGAGTTTGCGGCATTGCAGGAAGTGAGCTAAAAGTGTTTAAATGTTACTTGCTTTAGAAACAATAAGCCTCATTGTTGAAATCTGACGTCCTTCATACCTCACGCTTGCAATTCAAATATGAATCGTAGAAATGGTAAGCGCTTTTCGTAATCCACAAAGATTAATGTAATTTTGATTGCTTTCAGTCAAGCAAGTGCATCTGCTCTGAAACGTTACGCGAGTGATGACAGCCTGGTGACAGCAACACACCGCGGTGAGGACGTGCCGGAGCCCTGACTGCTCACTCCTCGCGCATACGGCTCACTCCTCGCGTGCTCTCGCACTAAACAATCTTGAATTGCCAGAATATATGGCTAAATTCAGTAGGCATTTTTCTGAAGCCGAAGTTGACTTTTTGGGCTTTGACCAACAGACCAAACGGCATATAAGCTCTTCGTTTGATTAGTCTATAAATATTTTATTGATTGCAAGAATGTTGTCCAACGATGTTTGAGCCCTCACTTGATTTCGGCTTTATGTAAAGGTGGTTAGGTACAGCATTTACATTCGTGAATGGTCTTACAGTTGGTGTTGCGTGTAGATAACTTTAGTGGTGTTGTGGATTTGTGTCAGTTTGCTCCCCTTCGGCTTGTGTGTCAATTGGTTTTGTAAATAGGTATCCAATAAATATAATCGCCACTAACCTGGCATAAAACGGTTCTTTTTGTTTACCAATGGATGTTTATCTATCCTCGGAAAAACAGTACCTAACGATTTGTGAAAACTTTCTGTAAAATGCGTGCTGACGTGTAAAGATAGAATTTATGTTCATAATATGTGTTATTTATAGGGACTAAAATGAAATGCTTAAACAACTGCACATTTGACTTGCTAACAAGTATTACAGAAATACAGACGCACGTCTTTGTTTTCACACATATTACAAGCTTTCAGTATGATCTAGCTTTAGGACGAACTGACAAGATAACTCAAGTTTAACCCCAAGCGCAAGCGTTTTTTTTATATTGCTTAAAACATTCCAAGCTTGAATGAATGCAAGTTTTGTAATCTTGATAAAAGTTATACCTAACTCATAGTGATTATAAAGGACAAATATATCCACGTGCGCAACACATCTTGTCGAGGGTGATGTCCTGAGAATAGCAACAGACGATACGGTACATGAATATTAACGAAGTGAATAACCATCTGTATTTACCTCGTAAGGGAAAATAAACATTAAACTAATGCAAGCAAGCAATAAACACAACAATGATGATTCGAGTTTTATATTACTGAGATTACAAACAGAACTTATCTAATATTAGACAAGTTTTCTTACACTATCTAAAATAATCTCTGGAAGGCACTTAATTGTTTAGAAAATCAAGAAAAACAGAATTATAACCTATATATGCATATTATGTACATTGTGATGTTTTCCAACAATTCAAACCTTAGGTATTATAACAACCCTTAGAATAATAAGTTACAAATAATTTAATTTAAATGGGGCTCACATTAATATTAATATTTTCATTCAAATACAGACAGATAAACATAATATTATCCGTACCGTAATAAGACTAACAATAGTATAATTTAATTTGATTATGACCCCGGTGTTGACGTACACTTAACTATGGTAGATTATAACTTACAATAACTACCTATTTTCTTACAATATTTCGTTTGACTAAAATCGACTAATCTCATTTGATATAGTTTTTACATAAATGCGAATCGAAAGAAATCTTGTGATATGCGTAAAGCAAATCAGAATTATCTAAAGTATAGGTACTTAATCACCTAATTGGTCCCTAGTTTCGAAACGACCAATTATCGCAATACTAAGTATTATCATCACACACACTCAAAACCGTTACAAAAGCAACGTACCACTACAAAATGCAATAGAGTCGCGAATTATTGTACTTATGTAATATAATAAATAAATTATTTGCAATAAATATTCCTTTGCTGTATTTTTTTCATATCACATCGGTGGGTGCTAATGGTGGCACCCCACAGGTCTAAAGATATATAAGTAGGACTCGATACAACCTCGCGTAACTAGAATATTAATAGGCAAGTTCCGCGGATTGGCAAAAGACGAGAGCTACTGTTAATTTTACCATCAAATATTATTATGGCCACTAAAGTTACATAAGTAACTACCCACTAGAATTAAGTTTATGTTTTGCCTCTTCAACCACAAAGCACGTCTTGTTTCCTTTTGAGAAGGGTTTTTCCAGATGAAACATAAATCCGATAAAGCTTAGATTATGACATAGTGGATCGCCCGAAATTCTGATGAATGGAAACACTGTTGCACTGGTGCATTTGAGCTATTATAGGCAGTAGACAAAAGTCCAATAGAAAATATTGAAGACGATAAACATGAGTGGGAAGAGTATGCGGGAACGTTTGTCGATCCACATGGCGATCTCCTGCGGCGTCATGGTGGTCCAGTTGTGCTTGGGCGGCTCGTCCGAGCCCTCGCTGCCGGGCCGCGGCTGCTTGCCCTGCCCGATCAGCTCGTCGAAGCTCTGCGTCGTGATGGTCGGCAGGTTCATCGCGGATGGGAAGCTCTGAAACATCAAGTTACGCTGATTTAAGATACTGTTCGTTTTATCTGCTTGTTCTTAGGTAGGTAGTAAACTCCTGCCGGGGCTGCGGGACTATTCGAAAGAGATACCGTGGCCCCGGAACACAAAGGGCGATGAAGGAACATGGATGGGTTTTAGTCAGTAAAAGTCTGACACTATCTCCTGCTCCGCCCAGAGCGGGAGGAGTCATTTGATGATTTCCCATCCGAAAAAAAAAAGGTAGGTAGTAAATATCGAATGATCAATGGTGTTAGATAATGTCAACTTAGGGCACTACTTCTTAAGGATGACTCGCGGCTTCCAGCATAATCACACAGGTGTGTATTATCTCAATATAGAAAGAATGTTTCTGCTTCCGCATACTGACTGACATTTTTAGTAATAGGAATTTCACAGGCTCATTGGTTGACTATAGTCAGTTTCCATTTGTAGGTAAAATTGCTGTTGAATTGATTCATGATGCACGTGCTGAATCAATATGTACCTATCCATTATTTGCGAACCACCGTTGATAACAGTTAATTCAAATTTACCTTGTCACACCATTGTGGTATAATTACAATTATGTAAATTTAATATTGTAGTATGTTATTATGTCATACGCATGTCACAAGGTATAATTGTATGCCCCAAAGAAGTAAGAGCTGTACCTAGATCATGTGATATAATTTCAATGCACGATGGGTTTATTGTTGTTGATCTCGTTTACTCCCATGCTAATAGCTATAGATCTACGCATTGATATCAGTATCTAATAGTTGTAGTTGTCATCTGTCTTTTTGTTGTGTATCTTTAACTAAAATGCATGCATGGTGTATGTGATAACAGGTATCAACTCAATCAGGTCCTGCTGGCAGTATTAATAACGTGAATGTATGGATAGAAGTTGGAAAAAGCATATAATCAAAATCCACGCGGTGGTTCAAACGTAAACAATAACTTACGTGTACGGTCAAGTAGTTGTTGTATCCCGGCCCCGCGGGGTCGGTGCTGGTCTCCTGGTTGAGCGACGAACAGGAGCGGGACTTGCTCAGCTGTGGGGACGACTGCAACTCCTTCTGTAACTCTTTGCGAGCAAGCCGCGGCGTCAATGTACTCTTCAATATATATTTGCTGTTCACCTTCTTCAAGCTCACTGCTTTCCTTTAAAATAAAACAAATCGTGAAATTATTAATATATTACAACTAGTAACGTTTTCAGAACTTAAGAAATTCAACGTACTTTCTTCGCCAAATAGTGTTGACGAAAGCGAATTCAACTAGTGCAGAGAAGATAAAACCGATGCAGCCCAAGAACCATATTTCACTAGCTTTAATGTAAGACACCTTCGGTAACGTCTTCGCCTGAGAGGACGCCAGTGTGATGAACGATAACATAGTGCTCGTACCTGAAATCAGACAATACAATAACTAAACTAGTTTCAGATCCATTTTCAATAACAAAAGTAAATATTTTGCACTTGTGAAAGCATACCTAACGTTATTCTAGGAGCTGAAGCGTCCGCTTGCAGCCAAAATGTTACCCATGACATGGCGACGATCATCATAGAAGGAATAAAATAATCCATTAGGTAGTAGCCCACTTCACGACCTAGCTTGAACGTGAATTTGAGGGCGCTGTAGTTTCCCGCTGCGAAACAATACGTAATTATTAATTTTTGCCGGAGTAATGTGTAATTAAATTGTAGTGACGTCACAGACAGAAAAACGACATTACATCTACCTTCGCCGAGACGCATATTGACAATATCCCCACGTACAACTGACTCATTCGTCCAAAAATCCAGAAGCGAGTACTCCGTGAGATGCAGCTCGGATGATAACCGAACTGGGCTGTCCTTTTCCCACATTAGTCGCAAGATGGATGCGTTGTATTTCCCTAAAAATGGTTTACAAGGAAAATTGTTAATATCCGCTACAGGAAAGTCACATTTTGCAGATTTGTGACTCATGTGTGATGACAACAAATGTGGTTTCCAAATAAACAAGTATGTATTTGGAGATCAACTTACAGCTTTCCAAGTTCATTGAGCAGGTTTGATCGTCAAATGGGAATTTTTGTAGATTCATCCAGCAGTAAAGTACAGCTTGCATACGTCGACTGAATAGCACCTCACCGTTGGGTGCTATAGATATCAGCACATCTTTGCTGTCCGTACCCATCAAGCTTGACGACTGCTCGTTTGACATGTATAGATGCGGCACCCATACTCGTTCTCTCAAATCATTCTCACCAATAATCTTCAACCTCTCTGGCGAAAACAATCGATACGCTAACCGTGGATCAGTCCATCGTAGTTGGAGGAGGAAGTGGAGTTTAAAGTTCTGAAATTATGATATTGTTTTATATTATAAGCAAATAAAGAAGGCACTGTAAACGAGTAAATCTATCACACTACCAAACTGCTCACGAAGGAAATTAAATGTATGGCAAGATCCACTCGATTCAAGAAAAACCCTTCGAAATTTCTAGGATTGTAGAGCTGTCAAGAGATGACCCGAAGGTTCCATGATTCGAAAAAACATTCTGGGCTGCAACACACGCCCAAAAAATCTCGGAAGACCTCCCCATTTGGATGATCGTCGTTAGGAGACTTTACAATCTCGTCTGGCGAAAATTTACGACAAGGGAGAAAGGGATATGAGATGGTATAAGGCTACCTATACCATCTCATATCCCTTTCACTCTCTGAGAGAGAGTAAGTAATTGAGTGAATCTCTACTTCGACTATCGAGTACGTACGGAAAGTAATTTTTACGCCGTTTTATGTACTAAATGTACAAGAAACTCACCAGATCGTGGGCCTCAGCGGGCTGTATAAAGTAGACATAGGCGCTCGCGTGCACATACACTATTTCTCCGGACGTATAGGTAGGCAGCAGCAGCCGGTCGTAGCGGCACTGGTGGGCCAGGCGCGAGAGGAACTCTGACTGCGTGTAGTTGTCGCCATCGGTGAGCCCTGGACAATCAGCTAAACTTGGTCTGAAACAAAAATACAACAATTATTTTATGTGTATGACAGTTTGACAACAATAGATCATTCGTCTTCTCATCACGTAGCGATACGTCCACTTGTGCAGACTGTTAAATCACGCGCGCTATTAGCGGCCTTACTCGAGGGCAACGCGCAAAAATTGTATCATTGATTTTTAAGCCAGCGAATAGTTTTCCTTATCCCGATTCCTGGTCTATTGATAATACGTGTTGTAAAGGCCGCGGTAAAAGCGGCTATTAGTGCTAATGGGCGACACCTCATCAATAATTAATATCTGCTCGTTTCAAGTTAGCTACGCTGTCTACGTGTCACGTGATTCATAAGAACAGGATAGCGGTATCTCGGCAGGTAATTAAAACAAACATAGTAACTGGCATTTGACGCCATTACCATAGCCAGGTAGTGAGCTTAGTCTGATACTTCAAAATTGGATGCTGCTGATCAATATTTCATGAAATGAAATTGAAATGAAAATTTCTGATCAATAAGACCTCCTACAGCTTCTGCTTAAAAGCAGAAGTAGGTACTGTGAGTATTTGAGTAAAGTAATCTTCTGTGAGAATCTCTTCACGATCACGTGTTAAGATTACACCATGTGTAGCAACAGAGTACTTAGGTATATAAAACTGATTCTTGGTGTTACAATAGTCTCAAACGAGGCCGTCGCGTCGTACGCAAAAGTAGATCATCATAACTACAATAAAAGCAAGGAATTTCTTACAACTAAGTACCGTCTATAACGTGGTCAAACATTGTGCTAAATAACAAATATAATATAATAAATTGAAATATATAATAAATTGAACCTTACAATATGTTTCATTGTTCTAGTATTATATTTTTATAAGAAAATGTAAAATACTGAAGACAAATATCGTACCATAATAAATGGCACAGTTAAAGAAATGGACAACATAATTATCCTGTTTAAGTGAACAATAAGGAAGCATTAAATCGTAATGAAGGTCATAATAGATTGTCATTGTTAAAATTCAGCTACCGATCTTAGCGAAATTCGTAGTCTGACTACCGTTTGTCATGTTAACAATAGAACGTCATAATTTAAAACGATATCTGATGTTTTTCTCTTTCTGCACTGTCAACCGAGTATTGTTTTATCTATTTTGTTTCTTGCATATAATTCAAAAGTTGTATGACTCTTGCAATCAATCTGGTTCACTTAAACGTGTTGGCATTTTTTTTGGGATATAAAACAAGTTCTTTTTTATAGGGTTTATCAATTCATAATTTGTAATTATTGGCAAAATCTGCTTTTGATAAGAGTTTATAATCTTCCTACCTGTAGCATCCCTTAAGTTTGCTTTATATCTGATCTGAACGCCGTTCTTTTAGTAAAAGAAAATCGTTTAAACAGACGGCCACTTAGGTACATCATACAAAACAATTAAGAATTACTTTTTCAACTGAAATGATGCATCGTTTCCACAAACAACAACACGTTGAATGATTGTAAAACGTTCACCTAGATCTTAACGTGTGCCTTTATTTCAGTGGAAACAAAGTAATAACGTAACCTTACCGGCGTTATGTAGTTCATTATTAATTTTATCTATGCTCGATCACGTCTACACGCTGTGACAGCGATTGCGCGTTGAACAAACTCTCTTTTCAATAACAATACCGAATTGTTTACTGAAAGACGTTGCAGTATCAGTTTAATATATGGACGCATGATGGTGCGGCAAGGTCGGAGTGGGAGCTGCTAACGACAACGATGCTAATATTTGTGGTGCCTGATAACATTATGAACCAATTCTGAGAGATATCAACAAGATTTACTCTTAGATTACGGCTAAGCCGCCCGCGCCCGCTACGTGTACATTAAATATGTTTCACATTCTTATGCAGACTGAAAGTAGCTTATTTCAAATTAGGTAGAGGAAACAATAAAACACTGTCTGCACTCATGCAAAAGTTTAGCAATAAAGAAATTAAGTCCTGCAGGTCCAAGTACGTATGTCACACGTACTGTGACTCACGTAACCACATGTCGGTAAGGACAGGTTTGGAATAATTCACAAAACAAACAATGTCTGACCCTTTTTCTCTTAAATCCTCTTGTTTATTTACTTACTTTGGCTATCGTTTCTAAGTACCTCGGCTTAATCAAATTTGTTCAGCGGCACTTACTTATATGTTAATCTGAGCACACACTATCTAAGAATTTACGCAACTAATATAAATTTTGTTCTGATAAAGATAACAGTAGCACATAGACTTTTAAAGTAAACGGATAACTAGCTTTAGTACTTAGATAGTCTTAGTTACTTAACAAAAGGAGTAAAATATGTCATCGTTTCGTATAGGTACCTAGTATAAACTTTCAGCGAGCAGAAACGACAATTTGTTTTTCAAGAGTTGATGATAAAAACTAAATGTAAGGTGACATCATTCACCTGCCAACCATAAAGTTGTAAGAATTAGCTGAATTATGTATTTTAAATGGCTGCGACATATCAGTTACTGCTGCTAGTTACGTTTTATGTCCTGCTACTTGAATTTATTTAAATGTTCAGCCATCTACAGAAATCACTGCAATTACGTACCTACAATAGTTGATGTGGAGTATTTAATTAAAAAACCAGGACATTACAAAGAAAAATTATTTCTAAGCTCACAAATATTGAAGCGTCATGGCGTCAACAAACTGCAACAATGTCTACACGTCACTATATATCGGTATCATGAAACTTATGCTTTTGCGTTATGACTTATGACACATAAACTTAGCTTTGTTGTAAATTTTATATGACATGGACAAATATTATGAAATCATTAAATACCTTATTTTCATTAGGTGCTACGGGCTACGTGCGTAGGCGCTCTGAAAGACGCACGCCAACGGGCGCCGACGTAGCATCGTTTTCAAGGAAATGCATTCGGTATTTGTGCAATAGTTTCTGCTTGAGCATCACATTAAACAAACACAACTATCATGAATAATATACAAAGCGATAAACAAAGATAATTAAAATTTTATCAGAGACTACTGTGTACTATCAAACGCAGCGAATTAGTCAAAGTAAATAAAGTATATAAGTGTGCATCTAATGTTGCTGTCTTCTAAGAAAAGCCTTTAATAAACAGGTGTTAGTTTAATCAAGCTTAGCCTGTTAATAATGTGTATTTACATACATTTACTTTATTCCGCTCAAATAAATGTGACTACTAAAATGATGCAGTTGTTATTAAGATGGGATGATGATGAATTATTTACCTTACTCAGTCACAAAGTTTCAATGAAGTTTCTCAGTCCATTTTCAAGATAGCATATCATTATTATGTAGTTGTCTATAAGTATCACTTGCTTCCAGACTTACATTCAAGTACTTAATTTGTTTTCGAATTACCTATCCTTTTATGGTGTACCACTAACCCTCAAAGGATCATCCATATTTTATCTTTAAAAATAGTCTGAAAGAAGCACAGTAACAGCACAGAACGGTGTTGTTGTACCTAAATAAAAAAATATTTAAATAGAGAGCTAAAGCTTAGCTTCTGCATCAATATAACATCATTAGAAGGTCAAAAGAGGGCTGTTCTGTAATGAGTAGGTACATACCTAGGTAAGTAGCTACTTACTAACAGTAATGTTATCATATTGCAAGAACTTCTGGGCATAATCTGTGAATCTGTGTCATAGGTATCAAAAACATCATGCTTCCAAAAACCTTTATGCAAATTGTTAACTATATACCTAATGTAGGAAGACTGATATTATCCATGTATTGTTTGTTTTGTTATAAATATAGATAAGTTATTATTTAAATTATACCACAATGACTATGATAATACCCAATTGAATTCCGGAATATTAGATTTCAATAATAATTTGTCATCATGGTTTTTGTTTATTTCAACATTTTTCCTGCGACCTTTTCCCAAAATAAATTAATAACCATCTATCTTCACTTGTTTGAAAAACAAATTGACACTGTTATCGCGGTTGCTGACCTCGAAAACTCCATAAAAATGCGTGTAGGCATATAAATTAGCTGTCTAGTACCTAGCAGAGATGTTATACCTATGTACATCAACTTCAGCTGTTTGAACTGTGCTGCAAATACATAAACTTCCAATTAAGTAGGTAGGTAGGTATTGTCTTACGTGACGAGCGCTATGATGAAGGCACACAACCCCGAGAGAAATTCTCTACTTTTCACTCCAACGTATGCTAGGTAATTATCCAATTCGATGTATTAATTCAAGCTCGAGCGACGAAGACACGTGCCTGCATCCCCAAAGAGAACAGACAAATTCCACATTTACAGTTTCTTAGTTAAGTCCTATGTACTTAATAAAGGGCAAACCTATTGCCATCACTCTGGCACAGGACTTCGGGCTACTGAGAAATTTCTGAAGAAAAAACCAAGAGCACTTTGCGTAGAGCAGCGGTGGCCCAGTGGTGGCGGCACCGACTTACTATTCGTAAGTCGTGGGTTCGAACCCAGACAGACGCCTTACTTTGTGTAATCATCTACCAATCCGCACTGGGCCCGCGTGGTGGATTATAGCCCATTCCCTCTCTTAGAGAGGAGGCCTGTGTCCCAGCAGTGGGAACATTAATAGGATGATGAGGACGACTTTGCGTAATCCGGGAATTGAAATCTAGGACACCCACGCACGACCTCATGGACAGCAATAGTGCTTGTAACCACTACATCAACGAGACACTCCTTTACTTGGTTGCTAATTTTGATTAGCAACCATGTAAAGGATCAGTGTCTCGTTACAAAGACTTACCACACATTAAGACATTAACTAGTACCAAAATCCCAGGATATTGTCCAAATTGTTATGTAGGTACCTATATACCTGATAGGTATTCAGTAAGTACATAATGTACAATTCACGAACATCAATTGTGATGATGTCGTCACCTCAATTGCCTACGTAAGTAACAGTTACGAATCTAACACAAATCATTGCAAATCTCACAAATAATAATTTTAGTTTAAAGTGCCTACGTGTGTATTTCCTGTTTGTGAGCTAATAATTGTCGATAATATAGTTCGCAAATAATTCACAATGAATTAGCCAGGAGTCACGCTCGATTAGTCACGAAAAAGTCTATTAGTTATTAACTCTCGTATTAACATAATTAGCAGTTCATAACAATACGGACTAGACGTATGACCAGTGTCATGCGTTTACTGAACAATTAAGATTTTATAACATACGTGAGTACATAGGTGGTCATTACGCGGTACTTATTATTTTCAATAGATGGCATTTTTTATAGGTAGTTGGATAGGCTACAACCTATCCAACTACCTATAAAAAATGCCATCTTTATCTTTTCTTGATAGATTTGCGAAAAAAATGATTTTATGGGTAGGTACCATTTTCAGCGTGGCAAGTGTGGCCATATGATACAAAGCTTTCAATTTACCTACCTTCGTAACCCATGGCCACGCTTTTAACGCGCCATTTCCCTTTCGAAAATCAAAACTATCTGAACTTTTCTCAAGCTAACGAGTAAGCTTTATCGTTTTATTTTTGAATTTAGGGTGTACAACAAAATACGGTCTCGGAAAACAAGGATATTTATAAGAAAATTTATGTGGCTGATTTATGCCCGCGCGGCTTCGCCCGCGTTGAGTTCGATAAATGTCCCACAGGATCATACTACCGGGATCGAAAGTATCCTATGTGTTAATCCAGGCTATAAACTATCTGTGTGCAAAATTTCATCCAAATCCGTTCAGTAGTTTTTGCGTGAAAGAGTAACAAACATATGAAACAAACACACACAACAAACACACGACAAACTTTCGCCTTTATAATATTAGTGTATTCTTATCTAGATGGAAGGGTCATCGATGCACAAACGATTCGTAGCTATTGCTCGTGGTAGAGGTCGGTGGTCCGGAGGCGGGAAATGGGATAAATAGTTGTAACTGCCACAACTGGGGACAGACGGATGGAGTCAGATAGGCATACAGGGTAGGATCGTAGTCAGTGGGACGCCTGCAGTTTCCCGAACGGAAAACATACAAAAGGCTTACCCCAGAGGAAAAAACATTTCACGGGCTTTTCGTTGAGTAAGTAACACTGAAACCGATAATTCAAATCCTTCCTTTGCTGCATAGAAGGAAATTACAGCAAGTAATGATTAAAAGATGTACTATTACGTTCTATGCTACGTGACATCAAGCACATAGTTAAATATTCTAGATTACAAATAGTTCATCATCATCATCATCAGCCTATAAATGTTCCCACTGCTGGGACACAGGCCTCCTCTCTATGAGAGGGAATGGGGTATAATCTACCACGCGGGCCCAGTGCGGATTGGTAGATTTCCTTTACCGTTTTGAGAGCAGCGCTGATGAAATAAATTACACAAAATAATGCGCCTGCCTGGGTTCGAACCCACGACTTGTTCGTAAGTCGGGGCCGCCGCCACTGGGCCACCACTGCTCTCACAAATAGTTATCACTGAAGAATTTTTAAATGATAAAATATGACATTACCAGCCCTTTATTATAATTTATAATAATAAATAATAATATCAGCCTATTACTGTCCCACTGCTGGGCAAAGGCCTCTTCTCATACAGAGAAGGCACGAGCATTGATCACCACGCTTGCTCAAGACGGGTTGGCGATTTCAGACTTATATTAATTATAAGTCCAGGTTTCCTCACGATGTTTTCCTTCACCGATGACTGTGATGTCCAAGATAAACATAGCAAGTACATATGAATTGAAAAAATCACATTGGTACTTGCCCAGATTTGAACCCACAACCTCATGCCTGAGAGGCGAGGCTTTAATCTCTGGGCCATCACGACATTATTTTTAAATTATTTATTAACAATTGGTATTGGTAGGACATAGAGCTCAACTAAAATATATGTTTCACTTCTCATGCTCTAAAAGTACGCCAATATAGCCCTACGAAGCGGGAGTAAAGTGACCACTTTAGTCCCTAGGGAGTACTTTTTTAATTTCCTTTATGTGACATAAACAATCTCAAACAGCCAGTTAATATACTACTATTATTTGTGGAGTGTGGACCATCTTCATTCCGAAAATGTTGAGATTTTTAGATCCATGGTTTTTCCGCAAGGAAGGTGGCGCCATGCGTTTTAAATTCTTAATCTGTGACTGGTTTAGAAGAAAAGACTGATCGCGAAAATTTCTGTTATTTTGTCGAGTGTAAATTTGTGCGGTTTTATATAAAGGAGACAATTTTTTTTTCACCTCAGCACCTCAAACAAGCAGGTTTTGCTGTTTACAGACAGTGAGCAAAATTCGATTTTGCTGCGAGCGTGAGACAAAGTAACTTTTTAATTATTTTTTTTAAATACCGATATCTGTGTAGGCCTACTCACAAAATTCGAAAGATTTCAACGTCGATTCGAAATTCGATTTTCAAATTTCATATCTAGTAGGCCCAAAAAAGAAACAAAGAATAAAACGTTTCGGATACCGATATTGTAAATCGATAAGCGTAATCGAATTATATTTTTTATAATTAAATCAAGATGAGAATGCTGAAGAAAAAAAATACGAAGTTTATCATGTATCTACTTATTTATATATAGTTTTAACAATCTTTAATATTGAGACAGAATACCGTGAGTGTAGTTTCAGAACGCATTTAAAAAAATTGCGGCATTAAAAAATTTATTGTTTTATTCTCTGTTACGCTAACAATGATTAGGTTACAATGTACCAGTGACGAAGTCTGCTATTTAACACCCGAAGAATTGAAGCATAATGTAAAAAAAGTAGAATTAAATTTCCTGTCTGACTTTGTCTCGCGAAAAATATCTAAAAACTTATGATATTTTTAAGCAATGGAGACTTACAAAGGGTGCAAACACTTTTTCGGAGACTGTACTGTTATCGTAGTTCATAGAATTATCACAAACTAGGTAACCATCTACTATGTGGAGTTGGACTCAATGTTGAAAGCCACAATAAAAACAAAAGATGACGTGCACATTGAAGCGTATCCCAAACTTATTGCATTTTTGAAAAGAATGTCAGTACAAATCTAAATAACATTATTTTTTTAAATTCTCAATATCTTTTCCTGTTTATTGTATCCCATAAAAAATACACAAATCATCGTCTGGATATCTGTGTGTTTGTGATGTGGTGTGGTGGTTTAATTTTTACCATGTTGTTTTTTTTTACCTTTATGTATATGTTCTCGCTGCTGAGGTGAAAAGTTGTATGTGTTACACGAGACCAAAGTTATTTCCATCTCGTGTCTTTGAATCCCTCGCTACGCTCAGGATTCTAACCTAGAATCACTCGCTACGCTCGTGATTCAACTATAGAATCCTTCGCTTACTCGGGATTCAAAATCAACACTCGCAGCAAAAACCCACTTTGCTCTCTTGTTGCACAAATAACTATTGTTTGGAGATTAGGCCACCCACATAATTTGTAGCGTTTAATAATGAAACGTACATTGATTTCTTGCCTAAAATATCTATAAATATCTATCTAATATCTATCAGTGGTTATATTAGCTAAACCTTGTCTAACCGGAATAAATGTGAAAACTGCAAAAACACTTTTACGAAAATCGAAATAAAACAGAAAAGTAAATGTCAAAATAATGAAGTTGTCTGTCAACCACTAAAAAGGCGGAATTACAACGCTCCGTGACAAGTTGATTGTTTAAACCATCTACGCGATTTTAGCGTACACCTTTAAAAATAGCATTAAAATGCTCACAGTTTAATAATATTTATTTTTATATTCCGTTCTGTTTAAATTAAAGCAGATATGATTACCACTGGGTACCGTACTTTTTTTTTTGTAAACGGGAAAAACTATACCCTATTCACGTAAGTATTTTCTGTTAAATGACATTGACCACAACAGGAATGATATGACTCGCACTAAATATCATAATATAACTTTTTGTTATGATTTTAAGATTCCGGTTTCGTTTTTAAGTAATCTTTCGTTTGTTGCAATGATAAAACTGTTACTTATTTTTGGTGTAATATGAATAATAAACGCAACGTCCAAGTGGGCCTAAAAAAAATTGTCTCCTTTATTAGGAATGTCCAGTGACAGTGAAGAGTTTGACTTCGAGCAAAGAGCAAAAGACATAATAGATAATCTTTTGCCGCCAAAAACGCGGAAGATTTACCTAAAAACTTACGAAAGTTCTATGGACTGGAGGAATACTTAATGTTTTTGTACTAAATTGACTATTTTTCTCGCACTCAAAGTGAAAAGTACAGTTTGCACCTCGAGACTAAACGCCAACTTAATATACCCTCGGTTTCATACCTCTGGTATATTATGGCATCGTTTAGTCCCTCGTTATAAAATATAATATTTTAGGCCCAATACTTATTACATAACATAACATCACGCCTGTAATCCTCGCAGGGTAGGCAGAGGTGTACCCAATTTCAGTACACCCACATTCCATTCACATTCCATCAACGGGGCAATAATAAAAAAAGTAATTAATTTGAAATGCCTTTTAGTGTTTTATTAATTTGTTTCCTTATCTATCTGATACTGTACAACGTAACAGGCGAAATGACATGCTACGCGGACGCAGAGCCAAGACAGCTCTTCGGAAAAGCATATTCTGCAGAGCCCCGCAAATTTATAATAAAATTAATAAATCCATTAGAGAGTTAGATTTAGCTAGATTTAAGAAGCAATTTAAAGAATTTTATGTAGGTAATAAATGCTATTATAATTTGAATGACTACATAAATGACACTAACATATTAATTAAATTCAATTATTATTTATATGTATATTTTTTAATATACATACCGACCATGTTCTGACAAATAAATGATTTGATTTGATTTTGTAATTTCGTCAGAGTTCAGTTTTTTGTACTTACATTTTATTAGGCATATTACAGAAATAGTAGGTACGAGCGTATAATATTGTTGATTGGACACGCTGGCGGCCAGCGCTACTTCAAAACTCCCACTTTAAACGATATTGTTAAATCGGTTGTCATTAAGATGATCTGTGCAGCACATTTACCTCACCCATAAGGTTACGGATACAATAGAGGAAATTCGATTCGGAAATAGCATTCATTTATTTACATTTCATGTAGTTGTAGTCTATAACAATACTGCAGTGAGGGTTCGCGGCGCGGCTTAAGGTCGGACTCGCGAGGCGCCAGTGCCGGCGCACGCGCACCCATCTGCATCAGAATAGACGGCACTTCGCCACGCTCATTGTAAAGTAGATAACAGATGTCAATAATAATAAATGATACTGCAGCTTCCTCTCGTCATTATTATTCAGTAGCCAAGTTTAGAGTCGTGAGTTAAAATCACGAAAATAATTGACGTACACATAACTTTGACGAGGATGTACATCCTCGTCAAAGTTATCTGTTTAAAAGGAATGATGTAATAATTATACGATAATAATAGAGCATCACTTATAATCAAATACCTAGTCATTGAATTCACCTAGACCGCACTCTTTGAAGAAGTAGATCCGTAAAATTTATTTAGGTATATTTTTCTCAAAAAACGCATTCAGAACTTGTTTAAAAATATTAACGTTTATTATTGAGACATTCGACAGAATTTTACACCAAATATGGTAATTAGGCAATAGAAATATGTTGTTTTCGGCAAGTATTTAATTGGCAATGGTCGGTCCACCTTGAATCTAAGTCATGTGACTGATGACCAAGAGCGCGTATTGCCTCGCTCTTGGTCATCAGTCACTTCGCTTCCCATTCAATGAGCAAGTAGGTAAGTTCCTTTCGAATATACTTAGGTGTCTTTTAATCTGCAACTATTCCATTTATAATACTAAAAAACAAGTTAATCACGTGACGACCTAGCTTCGTAAACCTATTGAAAAGATCATCGTTCTATAAGCAAAAGAGGAAAACGTTAGCATTACCAGCATTTTTATAATGAGATTAAAATGCTGGTCTACAACAGATACAAAATCGGCCTAAGTATTTTGAAAACATAATAATTAGAATGAAATCACGTATCACACAAAAATATGTGGAGAGATTCTTAATGCTTTATCATAATTCATAAGTTTTCAAATGGTATTGAATGAGCCTTATCCGATATGAGGAATGCGGAATCGAAGGTTTTCAACTGATAGTTAAATTAGTGAATCTTAGCAAGAAAATCCCAAATATTCATGCAATACGTTTCACAAGAAGACAAACTTCAGTAGACCAAAACGTGTATTCATATAGGACGTGACTCGTAAGTACATCAAGACCGTAGTTTTCAGGAAATCGTTCGACTCCGTTCGTGCCCGCTCGGAACCACCAGCGTGTTTGGCATGGTGACTTCTATCTCTATTCTACGATGACAAAGAGACATTCATTGTTTATTTTGGACATTGCAATCCAATCACTGCCAATCAGTTATCCTTATCGCACAGTAGAAATCTTTCTACAATAAGCCAATATAATTATGTATTTTTGTCAATCTTTGCTACGATGTTTTCACATAAAAACACCCTTACATTAGGTAAGTACTAGATTATTATGTTATTTGATAAGCAAGTACTTACATCCCAAAGTTTTCCTTTTTTCATATAGTTGTTGATACAATTCGCAAATAATCAAAATTAATGTAGTGGCTGAAGTCAAGAGCAGTGTTTATCAAAGAGAAGAATCGACAAAACTTGTTTTAGTGCATGGGGCTGGTTTTATTGTATTTTCCTGTTCCTTCGACAAATCTGAAAACAACCGGATTGCTTCAAATGTACCTAATAATTGCACAATACTAGAGACTAACAGACGAGGTCACGATTTTTTGTAATGTCTGATTGAAGACATGATGTCCTAAACATTCTCCCAATTTCCGGTGCACTGCCGAGCACCTGCTCCCTTTTTATTGTATTTAATAGTACATTGTAATACAAAGGGCTAAAATGACCCATTATATACAAGGTAGTTTTACTACCGACTTTTTTATTAGCGAGGTAGTAAATAGGAAGAGAGTTATAATAGGATTTTGTCGTGTATTGCGAGAAAAATAGTCAATTTAGTCAGTCGGACAGACAGACGGACAGACAGACAGACAAACGGACATACAGACGGATAGACAGACAGATGGACAGACAGATGGACAGACAGCCAGACAGATGGACAGCGGAGACTTAGTAATAGGGTCCCGTTTTTACTCTTTGGAGTTTGTCCATGTCACATCACATGAAGGAAATTAAAAAATGAATTACTTTTACTTCCAGAGATTAAAAGGGTCACTTTAGTCCCGCTTCGTAGGGCTATATTGGCGTACTTTTAGAGCATGAGAAGTGAAAATAATTATATTTTTATATCCAAAAACAGATTTTTAAACAGTGGGAACTGTTTTGTCCGTGAGAAGAGTGTAATAAAAAAATAATTAAAAATAAACATTCAGACGAATTGATAACCTATCAAAACTCTTTTTGGAAGTCGGCTAAAAAGTAAAATTGAATGATAGACAGATCTCTGTAATAGTAATTCCACTAGAAGTAAAATTATTATATTTTGAGGCGCAATATCATATCCACCGCTATTAACACCTGTTATTAAAACTACAACTATGATCGTAATAAAAGGTCAGTGTCATTTAGGTCCTTATGCACAAGGGTTGTGCTAGTAAGGTTAGGCGACATAATGGCATATAATCACCAGTAATAATCTGATATATGGACACACACATATTTTGCATAATACGTTGTTTGACATTGTACAGATATGCTTACGTTTTCTTTTCATTTACTTATCTAATAATATTATGACATTAATGTCAAAGGTGTCAAGCTGATGTCTACTTATTCTTTTTCTCTTATAGTTTTTCCTACCACCCTATTCAATGAAGGTTGCATTAGAATTGTATTTACTAAAATTCATTTATGTCGTTTTGGCTAGTCTAAATCTGGTTATTCTATTTAATTACGTTTGTCTACTGAATAATGGAATTCTAAATTATAATTATAAGTTTCCTAACGCACTCTCGGATTTTATCATGGAGGTTTTATACGTCTTGGCCGACTACACCTGGCAGGTCAGATGATTACCTACATAGCTGCAACAACTTAAATCGTAAAAGGAATTGGAACAGAACAGAAAGGTTGTAGATTTAAAACGTCCAGAGCCGGAGAGACAGTACAATCAGTTTACGACTGGGTTCCGAGAGAGAACTAACAAAATACTCGGAGTTGACTACTACAGTGGTAGGGTCACCGACGCTCTGACGCGTCCCTACACTTCCCAGGGGTCTTACTAACGGATCTGCCCGGGATCTCTACTCTTATACTGCGCAGCTGCCCTGACTCCTGTACTGCGGAGCTGGCCTGGCCTGATACCTGTTCTGGGGAACTGCTCTGATGCCTGTTCTTCGGAGCTGCCCGACGCCTGTTCTTCGGAGCTGCCCTGACTCCTGTTCTGCAGAGCTGCCCTGACGCGGAGCTCGAAGTGCCTTCCCTCACTTAAAGTATTGTAAACCTAAAACTTTCTCCCTCTTACCTACCTCCTGTTGAGTGCGTTTTAGGTAGGTCTTTTATATATATAAATAACTGTATTTCTTACCTCCCCTCAATAAATTTAATTGTTCAGTCTACTTTTACCTTTTTTATTTGTTAGGAATAAGTAGATGTGACAACCTCTAGTTATCCCAATAATTCATGGACTCAAGTTCCAGTGCCTAATTGCCTACTGTTAACATCCGGTTAATCACGTTATTATTTTAATTCAAGAGCTATCATATTTAATAAATTGTAAACATATATTTAAAAATACAACACGAATTATTGATTTGTTTGCATATTTTATAACGCTTTCATTAATTTTGGGTTTAATAAGAAGAGCGGGAATGAGGCCGGTGCGCGGGGGCGACGGCCATATTGGAAAAAAAGGTGAACAGGTTGACTAGTGTGGAAATAGAAAAAAGGGGATAAAAGGTGTGAACAGAGGAACAGTGCTCCATCCAGGACTCCTTGAAGATCTGGGTAAGTGTTTATTCAATAAATCAGAAGTGGAACGTGAATCCAAACGCAAAACGAGAGTACTTGGTAGTTGAATGAAAGTTTTACAATTTGCATAAGTTTTGTTTTCGAGGCCCTAAGTAAAAGATTTTAAAAGGTTCCGAATGGGTCATCAAGTTTAAGTTATGATACGATGCACCACTTCAGCTCAATTTACTTGCACAATCATCTTTCAATGTGAGGGGACCATTTGGCTCAACAGCGGCTGGTAACAAAACCCAGCCGCGGTGTAGTGGTGATTCGCTTTGGTAAGTTTTTTTTACCAAGCGCTGTGCAGTGTTAGGTTAGTCAGTTTTAATTTGAAATGGGAAGGTAGTTATTTACCTAATTATTGCTGATATCTAATACATTTTGATGAATAATATACCTTGGACTTACATACTGAGCTAACTCAATTGTATGGGTACATAAGTCATGACTTCTGCGAGTAGTCAATGCTGTGGTAGCTACACCTACGGAGCAAACTTCTGCCGAGGTGAGTGAATACTGATACAATCATACTATTCTATTTAGATACATTGATTAACCTACAACATTTTATACCTGAGTAGTACTAAACAGCAACTTTTATTACACAAAATAATTGCATAAAAAAAAAAAAATAGATAAGAACCATTTATCACATAAGTATTTAAATAAATAGGTATGAAGAAGAGTACTTACACAGATCCTAGACTTCAATGCTACTAAGATGGGTCTAAGATCCTCAAATTAGAATGTAATTTCAATACCTTGTACATAGCCTAAAGTTTACTTGGAAGTTGTCTGCGCTATCA
Organism: Xestia rhomboidea; assembly: GCA_963853795.1. NCBI lineage: Eukaryota > Metazoa > Arthropoda > Insecta > Lepidoptera > Noctuidae > Xestia > Xestia rhomboidea. The sequence continues at coordinate 10,271,262 of OY970763.1, read as the reverse complement.
ATCAGTGTTTCAGTACATAACCGATCAAAATGATAATTTAATAGTAGCCGTATTAAATACTGACTTGATAATATTGTATGGGGAAACTACATGATGCACTTATTAGTTGTTATAATTAAATAATTTATATTTTAGTTGTTATTAAGTGTTTAATAAATTTTGAAATGATTAAATAATAACTTGATTAATGGTTAATACAACACTTCATAAAGTGGGTATTAGATAACTTCCACTTAGTACCGTAATAGCATCCTAATAGCAAATTTAAAAAAAAAGCCTCCAAACCTAATCTCTAATAATTAAGTGTTGTGCAGTTAAATACCCACTCAAGAGTTCAACAATATGTTTTCTTACTGTGATAATAAATAATTGTTTTTTTTTTTAAATGTTTTCAATAGAACCACAGTTTTGTTAATTTCTTTCTGTTACATTATGAGAAAACAACTGAAAAGTACTTAATGATACAGTAGAATAAAATACAAAATACTTTATTATACACCAGACACTTAGAAGACAATATCAAATAGGAAAGAATTACACAATACATACAATGGACAGACTTATCGCAGAAGGCGATTTATCCCAGTGAACCTTAATGCGGGTGTTATAGTTTTGTTGACGGTGGAATAATTCCAAACTCATTCTTTTAAGCAACGGTAAAATTACAGTAGGTACCTACCTACTTGGAAGTGAAGTTATAAACAATAAATTACCTGTGTATTGATGCAAAGCATATTATCATAATTATATCTGTATGTGAAGGCACAGGAGGATTACATGATTGTACCAGTGTTTACTTACTTTTATCTCCGTATCTAGAGTGTTATGATTGTCTTTGTTTTGGTAATTGATTGAAATTGGTTATAATTCTATGCTTGAGTTTGTGTTAAAATACTTATATTATTATGTCTCTCTGCCATATCCTACTATTCCTCTGATATTTCCCAACACCCTAAAAAAAAAAAAAAAAAAAAAATAATAATAATTTTGAACTAAACAAATAAATAGATACCTATACGTCAATAACACATACATTTAATAGACCAATAGATATGAGTGATACAGACCAAACAATGGGCAGATCTACACCGCCTAGTAACAGAAATAATAACAGAAATAAGTTTGAACATCGCAAGCGTCGGCGATCAGTATCTTCGACCTCCCCTACTCTCATGAATGATCGAGCTAGGTCCAAAGAACGGAAAACGGGTAAAAGATTTCGTCATTGTAGGAGTTCATCCAGAGACCGAATGAGAATGAGATTATCAAGGCGTAGCCAGAATAAGACGAGGTTAAGACCATATCGTGATCGTAGGTCTTCGACATCTTCAATTCCAGCCTCATCGTCATCATCGCGTTCAGGGAGTCGTTACAAACGACGTAGTCAGCAGTCCAAAAGTAGACGTCAGACCGAACGCGTGCGAGTACATTCACGATCAAAAGAGCAACGAGCGCGCTCAAGGTCATTTTCGGAGGAGAGGTTGTCTAACGACAACACACTGTTAAAAAAGTTTCTTGGCTTGCTGGGTGACAAGTACACGAATAACAGTGTCCTTGGGACACAAAAAGTGATACCAGAATTTGACCCAAAATCCAACACCCAGTCTGCTGCAGACTGGCTTCGAAAGGTCAATGAAATAGCTACTATTTACAACTGGCATGAGAAACAGATAATTTTCTATGCTCTATCCAAACTTTCTGGCCTAGCGAAACGATGGTATGAAGGGCTCAATTCAGTCGATTTATCTTGGAGCGAATGGCAAAAACGTATATTGAATACATTTCCAGATGACCGGAATTATGCTGACAAACTTACGGAAATGTTGCAACGAAAGAGTAGACGTGAAGAAACGTTAGAAGAATATTATTATGATAAGGCTGCACTTGTGAATGCATGCGGTATTACTAAGAAAAATGCGGTCGATTGCATAACCCACGGTATTTTCGATAATAATATCAGACTGAATGCACAAGGCTCTAATTTTCGCGAACCTAATGACCTCCTTAAATTTTTAAGAAGTATTTCAAATAGAAACACAAGTCAAAACAGAAGAACACAAGCGATAAATAGATCGTATCCTATGGAAAACACAGATAGAAGTGATACTAAGGAAAATAAAAATAGGAATTTAAAATGCTACAATTGTCAAGAAGTGGGTCATATAGCAAACAAGTGTTCTAAACCTCTGAAGAAATGTGGTTTATGTTCTCGAGTTGGTCACGATCAAAAACATTGCTTTAAGGCAACGGGAAGACAATCTAATATGAATAATAGAGTAGACACCGCGTCATCATCAACGCAAGTTCTTAAAATGACTGAGTTTGACACATCCAAGGGAGATAAATACGTTAAGACCATATCAGTCAATGAAGTACCTCATTCAGCCTACATTGACTTTGGCAGTGAGTGTTCTGTTATTAAGGCTAGTGTGGCTAGACAAATGAATCTTGATGTCTGCGAAGAAAACCTCCCAGGACTTAAAGGTTTTGGTTCTGGCAATAATATTTCACCAATTGGAAGCTGCGAGGCAAATGTTAGAGTAGATGGCGTTTCTGCCGATATTAAAATGTACGTTGTAGTCGATGATATGCTCAAAACGGACCTTCTAATTGGCCAGACATTAACTGAATTACCCTCAGTGAGGGTATATAAAACCGATACCGACTTATACCTTTACACTAGTGAAACAACTTTAGATAAAGTAGCACTTTATAATGACATAGATGTTAGTTTAACTGGTATACAACCCATACCAGTACATGCAAACAGCCAAATTACAGGGTACATGTATATTCCCGCATGTATATGTATGAAGGAAAATTCGCAGTATATTATTCTCCAAGGAATCTATACATTGACTGAAGGTCATGGTCATTTAGTGGCTGTCAATATATCGGGTGGTAGTGTACATTTAAAAGAAAACAGATTACTAAGTAGAGGACATATACTACCAGATATAAATAATTTCAAGACCAAGGCTATAGATATAAAACAAATACGAAGAATAGCAGAAGGTAATCAGGAAATAGCCGAAGAGTATACCAAAAGAGATGATATCACGTTAGAAATGTTAAATATTGGTGAAAATGCTACAGAGGATGAGAAATTGAAATTAATTAACTTGTTGAATAGATATCGGGAATGCTTTGCTCTGTCGCCAGAGGAACTTGGACTTACAGCTGTTACAGAGATGCACATTAGACTGACAGACGACAGTCCAATATCGTATAAACCATATCGACTACCTTTTGCGGAAAGAAGAATTGTTCAAGGTATGGTTGAAGAATTACTGCAAAACCAGGTAATAAGAGAATCACAGTCGGAGTATGCAAGTCCGATTGTGCTGGTAAAGAAAAAGAACAATGACTATCGGCTCTGTGTGGATTACAGAGCTCTCAACAAAAAAACCGTTAAGAACAAATATCCTATGCCAGTGATCGATGATCAATTAGATCGGTTGAGTGGTAACAAATTCTTCACCAGCCTTGATCTGGCATCCGGTTACCATCAAATCCCAGTTGCTGAAGAATCCAGACATTTGACAGCTTTTATAACGCCAGATGGTCACTACGAGTACTCTCGAATGCCATTTGGTTTAGTTAACGCGCCAGCGGTATTCCAACAGATGATTAACAAAGCTCTCGGGTCCAAGAGATTTGAATTAGCTATACCTTATTTGGATGACATTTTAACTGCTGCTCCTACAGTAGAAAAGTCTTTAGAGAAATTAGAATCAATCCTAGTTCTGTTACGGCAAGCAAATCTAACCTTGAATATAAGTAAATGCCACTTTCTGCAGTCTTCGATCGAGTATTTAGGGTACGAAATTTCAGAAGATGGTCTTAAACCAGGTTTGAACAAGACTCGTGCAGTTTCAAACTTCCCTATCCCTACGAATGTGCACCAGATACGCCAATTCGTTGGTCTAGCAAGTTTCTTCCGAAGGTTCATAAATGACTTCGCTCGCATAGCACGACCCCTCACGATGCTCACCAAAAATGATGTACCATGGAGTTGGGGAACGGAACAAGAAAATGCCTTTCACGAGATAAAAGTGCGTCTCACGTCACGTCCCGTGTTGGCATTATACAACCCCGATAACATAACTGAAGTACATTGCGATGCCAGTAAACATGGATTGGGAGGCATACTTCTACAGAAATCGGACGATAAAGCTCCGTTAAGACCTGTTGCATATTATAGCCGGCAGACAACAAAGGAGGAGGAGTTCTGGCATTCTTATGAACTGGAGACTATGGCAGTTGTAGCAAGTCTAAAAAAATTTCGGATATATTTGATAGGGTTACAGTTTAAAGTTCTGACAGACTGTAATGCGTTGAGAGCAACTCTCAGTAAAAGGGATTTAATCCCTCGAATCGCAAGATGGTGGCTCCAACTACTCGAATTTGATTTTACTGTGGAATATCGACCAGGGCAGTCGATGAAACACGCGGACGCATTAAGCCGAAACCCAGTTGAACAACCGGCCATAATGAATATCAGAACGGAAGATTGGTTACATACAGTGCAAATGACTGACCCCAAACTAAAACATATAAAAGATATATTGGACACCAAGGAAACTGACATCAAAGACATCACTAACAACTATGTGATTAAGGAAGCTAAGTTATATAGACGCGTGGGTAAAAGCTTGAAATGGGTCGTACCAAATGGCGCTAAATGGCGAATTTGTCAGCTGTGTCATGATGAATCAGGACATTTCGGTTTCGATAAAACTATTGAGAAAATGAATAAAGAATATTGGTTTCCTAAAATGAGACGATTTGTTAAAAAATATGTAGCAGCCTGTTTGAACTGTGCCTACAATAAGAAACCTACCGGAAAAGAATCTGGATATTTACACCCGATTCCAAAACCTGATGAAGTGTTCCATACAATGCACCTAGACCATTTAGGTCCGTTCATCAGAAGCAAAAGAGGAAATACATACATTCTCGGTGTCATCGACAGCTTTAGCAAGTTTATCTTTGTAAAGGGTGTTCGTGACACCAAATCTAAGACAACTATAAAGGCACTGGACGACATATTTTCAACCGTGGGCTGTCCTAAGGTTATAATATCGGACCAAGGAAGCAGCTTCACATCATCTGAGTTTAAAGCCTACATGCAATTGATAGGTGCTAAACATGTGTTAAATGCAGTGGCGACACCTCGTGCCAATGGGCAAATCGAGCGATACAATAGGACTATTTTGAGCTCGCTAGCAGCGATGAACCATAACCTCAGTGAAGCTGATTGGGACCTAAATTTACCGAAACTGCAGCTGAGCTTGAATAATACTCGAAATAGAAGCATCGGGAAAGCTCCAGCGGAGGTAGTCTTTGGAAATAGGTCTGCTGCTCCTTCAGAAGGGATAATTAGAGATCTAACAGAAGGAAACGATACAAGTAACGAAAAAAGTAGAGAAGAGATTCGTGAAGAGGTAAAGAATACAATAGTAAAACAACAGAGGGCAATGAAAGAACGTTTCGACAAGATGAGGGCCCCTACAAAATTTTATAATGAAGGAGACTTAGTCATGATTCCGAACTTACATCAAGAACGAGGGAAAAGCAATAAACTTACACCAAAGTTCAGAGGGCCGTATAAAATAACAAAGGTGTTAAACTATGATAGATACGAAGTATCCAGTATTGAAGGACACACTATGCGCAAATACAAAAATATTTTTCCTGCCGATCATTTGAAGCCATGGATTACTTTTCAATCATCTCCAGGGGCAAGTGAATCCGATTCCATCACATCAGATGAAAGCGAAAAATAAAAATGTTTATTAAAAATAAACAATTACATTCTAACAATAAAATAAAATTAAAATTATGTGTTAGGGCAACAAATGATGAAAATAATAAAACTGATTCAGTGACTGATTGATAATATAACTTAAGCAACGGAAAATATGATCACTCGACATTGGTGGCACGTATTAACAGGTATTATATTTTATAAGTGAGACTCAGTTGATTAAGAGAACTTGATTAGTGTTCATCCTCATTAACCATATAATGCATACCCTTGGCCCCCTTGTCCTCATTTTCCCTCCAAAACCCAACCACAATCCCTGGCAGACTATCACAGATTAAGAGGAAGAAAGAATTTCAATTACTGGAATGGACCATACGTTTAAGGAGGCCGAAGTTCTTGAACAAGCGGTGCACGTATGGATCGAATGAAACATGTGACGGAGGCCGATGTTCCAAGTGAGCAAGCGGTGCGCACATGCCAAATGATATGACATGTGACGGAGGCCGATGTTCTAAGTGAGCAAGCGGTGCGCACATGACCTATGATAGAATATGTGACGGAGGCCGATGTTCTAAGTGAGCAAGCGGTGCGCACATGACCAAGGATAAAACATGTGACGGAGGCCGATGTTCTAAGTGAGCAAGCGGTGCGCACATGACCTATGATAGAATATGTGACGGAGGCCGAAGTTCTAGGTGAACAGGCGGTGCGCACATATATCGTATCTGATGAAGGCTGAAAAGCTTCTTTAAGATGGTAAGTTAACTATGATATTTTAGTACGAATAATGTTTAACTTGAGGTTTTCTGGATACTCGATATTAGTTAATGGTGTGAATGAGGTGTGGGACCATTCACTTGCAAGATGGCCGATATTGGAATGAGGACATTCCTGAAACAGGATGGCCGACTGTTAACATCCGGTTAATCACGTTATTATTTTAATTCAAGAGCTATCATATTTAATAAATTGTAAACATATATTTAAAAATACAACACGAATTATTGATTTGTTTGCATATTTTATAACGCTTTCATTAATTTTGGGTTTAATAAGAAGAGCGGGAATGAGGCCGGTGCGCGGGGGCGACGGCCATATTGGAAAAAAAGGTGAACAGGTTGACTAGTGTGGAAATAGAAAAAAGGGGATAAAAGGTGTGAACAGAGGAACAGTGCTCCATCCAGGACTCCTTGAAGATCTGGGTAAGTGTTTATTCAATACTACCTATGTATCTAAACCGAAATGTTGTTGAAAGTAGGTATATCTCTCTATCCCGAAGTTAAAACTGAATTTTCTTTTCGAAAATCCAATTTAATGGTAATAATCTATATAATTATAGTTATATCGAAGGATTATTACTAACTTATATACAAAACATAACTAACATTTTGGCTAACTTTTCCCAAATATAAGTAAAGAAGGTATAAGAATAATCCTACATAAGGAAAGAAGATATCGTTAACTAACTTAACTTTTAAAAATAACTAGGTACTACTTTACTAAACTTTTAAAATTGTTTTGACGCAACAAGAACCATCAGTGCATCTCCACCGCAATGACGCCCCGACTATACCTACTTCTTTTAAGTACTAAAAAGACAGACTGATGTCAGTTACCCTTTTTCACGCCTTAAGGTGGAACGGATTTCGACGTCTTTGGCACACAAGTTTAGGACCTGACTTGGTTAGGACAAGGGATTTTACTATCCCGGTATACGTTCCCATGGGATTCCCGACCGCCACGCACATTTTCAAAGAACTTGATCGATTCATCAATCTAAGTATTTATGGGTAAGTAAAATGTTCTTATTCAAATGAATCATCAACTGATCATGACTTAGCAGATTGAACGACGTGGTTATTCTACTGTAAAATGTGCTCAATTTCTAGATTGTTAATTGACTTATAATGATGCGAGGTTTTTCAGTGATTGAAAAACTTTTTAACATTTTATGGTTACGTTACGTACCTACTTAGAATGTGATAATATTTGATGGAAAACACTGTTAAACTATAGTGATCAATTAACTCGGCGCCTTGAACGATAAAAAACTTGGAAAAAGGTCAAGTCACCGCTTCCTCGCTCTATCATGACAATTAGTTGGCTCGTAATTGGTTTTATCACCCATAAAAACTATTATTGACTTAAATACGTGAAAGTGTTTGGTCAAAATTGTTTTCAGCAAAAAAATAGAGAATGGCTTAATTGTAAGCGGTTAAGTTAGTAGGTAAAGGTATAAACTTAGATTTTTTTTTTCAAATATTCTAGCTTCCATTATTTTAAATTAAAAATGACACCATTTGAATAGAAAGTGATAATAAAAAACACTTAAAAGTGGAAAATAATTTTATTTTCGGAAGTTTCATTGCCACCGACAAGACAAATTCCGAAAGTAAAGTTATTTTCCACTTTTTTGTGTTTTTTGTAAGACCGATGTGTTTTTCTTATCAAATTACCCTTTTTAGCTGTAAAATGCAAATTTAAAGAGAATAACTATTTATAACGTACCGCAACAAAGTTAATAAAATTAATATGGCACCACCGTGTGCGAGCTTCGTCTACCAAATGACAAGAGAATCACTTACATGGGACTAGAAATCACAGAGAAATCGGTGTAAATAAATGAAAAAAAAGGAGGTTGGCCGAATACATAACCTCCTCCTTTTTTAGAATTCGGTTAAAAAAACGAATTAGTGTCGAATAGTGTCATTAATTACCTATCATGCGGGCTATATATTAGTACTACGAGCGTAGTACATGATTTGGATGTCACCATAATATATCATGTCTTCATCAAGGATAGGTGGATAGGTACACTTTCATGTGCTGACTTAGACTATATCCTTACTTTCTTAGGTAGAAGTCAATTATCCAACGTTTTGAAACTAAGGGCTCTTGCTCACTTTAGTGCCTCGACTGACTGTGAATCGGAAAAAAGGCTGACAGATAAATAAATAATCATAAGACAACAAGTTAAATTGTCATCTAATGTAGAGCTCATATACGTTACGTTTTTCGTCTGTACGAATTTCGGAATTCGAATATAGGTCATTATCCTGCATTAGGAAGAGGGCACATGATATATTTTTAATCACCTGTTTGAAAATATCTCACATGCTACCGTAAAATACTTTAGCCCGACGCGATAATCTGTAGAGTCCTACCGAAGCTTCGGATTCGGTTTCAACAGGCTTCGGCCGAAAAAACCAACTTCGGCCAAGTCTTCGGTTTGGGCCAGAATAGGCCGAAGCTGAGGCTGAAGCCGGTGGTTTCTAGCAAGAACAAGAACTGTCACAAAAGCAAGGGTTCTTACAGACGAGCGGCACGTTGTAAGAACCCGCGCGGGAGGCAAACGTCATACATTTCGAAGTGTTATTATTTTTAACAAATTGCAAGATAGGTTTAATAATTTCGATAAGTTGTTTAGTCAACGTAGACATTTAATAGAAAAGTTGAAAAAAAAATATTATTCACTTTTCTTCAATATCAACCTCTACACTATAACAAATCTGTAGGCTAATTCACGTAACTAAAGAAGTGCTGTTGCAGCGCAGTTGCAGTTAAGTTTCGATCAAAACAACTCTTTTCGTATTCTCTACCGCTGTCAGACGCGCTCGCGTCAAGTTCGCGTCACGCGAGCGCAATAACGGCATTGTTGCGCGTCTTTAGTGCGTGCTTCGGAACGCAACATGATCGGTATTCTACTAAGTAAGAAAAAGCACTAAAATCTGTACTGGGGTATTATTTTAATAACGTCATATTCATTGAAATGTAATCGATTCTATTCGATTATTTAGTGAGTAATATTTTTTCTCTCAAATGGCCACACCATAAGTCAGTTTGGTTGTCATACAGTTGACGTGCAGTTTACGCGCAGCTTACGCGCAGTTCAAAGATTACAAGAATACTGTTTATCACTCGAACTTGAACTTGGCTGCAACTGCACTACAACTTTATCGGCGCGACATAAAATTACGTGAATAAGCCCTCTGAAATGCGAATGTTTGTGTGCATGGTTACTCTTTCATGCAAAAACTACTGAACGGATTTTGATGTTTGGCACACAGCTAGATAGTTTATAACCCTGGACTAACACAGATGATACTTTTCTTTCCGATACTACAATCCCGTGGGACAGTTACCGAACCCCACGCGGGCGAAGCCGTGGGCATAAGCTAGTCCTGGCAGTCTATATACATTGCACAGCATAGAGGGTTCTTGTGAGAATAATTTATGGTTTTCTAAGACATTATTCTTCAGTCGAATTACCTAGCTCTTATCTGAAATCCCCTCTAGCTTGTAAAGTTTTAACTGGTAAACGCGACGTTGTCGTGTACGCCGGCGCCGTAGGGCACACGAAACTTCAACAAAGTGTCTTAAACGTAAGAGTCTACGGTTAACACTTTGTTGAAGTTTCCGATGAGGGTTAATTAAGTTAACAATTATAATATTGTCTATTATCTATGACCACTCCACTTATCCCCCTTCTAACCTATATTTACTGATATTGTCAAATGGGAAAATGGGAAAATTATGGGCCTGCCGCAGCAGTGGTTAAGGCACAGTGAGCCATAACGATAGGCACTTAACTAAAAATAAGGACTCTACAGGGAAATAAATGGCCGTTGTATTGTAAAAAATATAGTTTTGTATAAATAAAGATCACAGGTAATGTTTGTTTAGGAAGTACTTATAACAATATTGTAGGTAACCTGTTATATTTTATCTAAACACGGAATTTATAGACAATGTCTAACTCGCGGTCACGGTCAATTATCGGACCGTGTCATAGAGCCGTTCTTGTAACTTATTGTAACTTTTTATCAAGCAAATAATAGGTAATGATCAAAATATCTTCTTTGAGTTAAAGTAAATAGTCTGGGTATTGTTAGTTTGTTCTTCTTTAATGTAGGTATTGATGACGCTCTTGGGTTTAACACGACAAAGTTCGATGTAGGTAGTGCGTATAAATCAAAGTCGGAAAGGGCTGAATGATAGTAGGTGTTAAAAAATGTGACAAAATTAAAGGCGTTTGGCTCACTCCTGGCCCTTACAGTGAGCAACATAATTCCTAAAAGGCCTCTCAGTAAGTCGGACATGGAGACATCTTATGGGGCCCAACCCAAGGCTCACTTGCTTGGCTTGAGGCTGCACTGTTCTACTAGTCCGGTCAATTTAGACATTCGAAGTTACATAAAGTCCCAACAAGCTGAATTTCTGTGAAATTGTTCAAAACATAATTATAAACAATGTCTAGAAGTTCCCCATCATTCCCCTGTAAGGAAAATAAATTATTCAAGGTCAAAGGTCAAAAAAATGAGTTTTTCGCGATTTTCAGCAAAACGGTAAGTTTTATCATAAAAGTACTTCAGACAAAAATTGTAGATCATAAAATTATCTATAAAAAATGTATCAATACTTTTTTTCTTACGAGCCACCGTTTCTGAGATATAACGATTCAAAAAGTTATAAAAGTTGTTATCGTCATAATATGCACGTTTCCACGCCACCTATGAGGTAGTTTACTTAGCGCGTTTTTTTAACGTGGTTTCCCCAGTAGGCCTACTCCACGGGTCAGTTGTGATCCTGTTTAATGTAAAACTATTGCATAATAACGGAAATTTTCAAAGATTGGGAAAGATAAAAGCGATGTAAATTAAAAAAAAAATGTTGAAGTTTATTCGTCTTTCTTGTTCTTCTTCTCCTGCTTCTTCTTCATCTTCATTTTGGATGCAAGTAAATTGCGCCAATAGCGATGTATCGCATGATACTTCGTCGGAGTCAAACGAATCCTCCATTATTTGTGATTCAATATTAGAGCACGACCGGCCTTGACAATTTGTGCATGCCAAAGAACAAGACAGTCCGACTTTTTTGCAAGCACATTTAGCACTGCATCCCTGCAGTTAAACTGCACTATTTTTTGCAGTTGCAAAAAATAGTGTTCAGCAGTTTTTCCGGCGCAGGTGGAAGTAAAATTTGAACTGGCTCTAATATATTGTTGACCAACTTCCAACCCCAGTCTGTAGGGTCTAGCTGATAACCAAGCCACACTTGAACTAGGTAATATACTCGAAAAATTTGTTGGTGAGCAGCAACTGAGGTTGGAGGAAGACAAGCTAATTGAACTTGTTTTTTATTTTTAGTATTTTTAACGAAACATGCATATCGATGCTTATCTAAACAGGTAGTTTTTTTAGGAGCTCCGTACATAGAAAGAAGAAAGCGGATGCCGTTGGTAATAACTTCTTGTTGAGTTGAATTACTCTTTTTAAAAACTTCAGCACATTGAATTAAATCTTGTTTTTCAAACATTTTGAAAACTGCTGTTTTACCCCTCCTGTAAAATGCAGATGTCGTATCACAGCCAGTTATTGCGTGTAAAAATAGATCTTGACACTTTACAAAAGTAAATAAACTTTTTGATGAATATATATCTGATTGATGCTGAGCTTTTCCTGGTTTTAAGAAAAAAATAGTTTTTTTCAGTTGGCGTTCGAGCAGTGAGTTATAGTAGTAGTAATACAAGTAAGTCAACATCTTCACCAACAACAATAGTTGTATTTGTCAAATAAACACACATATATATATATATATATATATATATATATATATTATATAAAATATAACAACTCTAGATGTTTAAACGTGGCGTACCTACTCATGCATATTATGACGATAACAACTTTTATAACTTTTTGAATCGTTATATCTCAGAAACGGTGGCTCGTAAGAAAAAAAGTATTGATACATTTTTTATAGATAATTTTATGATCTACAATTTTTGTCTGAGGTACTTTTATGATAAAACTTACCGTTTTGCTGAAAATCGCGAAATACTCATTTTTTTGACCTTTGACCTTGAATAATTTTTTTTCCTTACAGGGGAATGATGGGGAATTTCTAGACATTGTTTATAATTATATTTTGAACAATTTCACTGAAATTCAGCTTGTTGGGACTTTATGTAACTTCACTCTCATTTTTTGGTCTAAATTGACCGGACTATACTGTCTAGTATTATTGTTTTGTTTGATGGTTTAGATGACGACCTAACACGTTACCATACATAGGTCAATAGGTGTAAGTATTGTAGTAAGTAAGTGTTTGCGTTTTTTTCGTATTAATTATTATTGTTTTGTTGAATGATGGTTAGTAAATTATTCAAACGTACTTCCATAATTGTATATAGATATATAGAGATAGACATCAGATAAATCATGTACCTGAATATTATTTATATGCATGCTTTTATTATGGCGGAATTTGTCCTGTTCTAAAATATATTTTTCATCCCACCATCTCGGAAAGAGTATTTTCATCCCCCCATCTCGGAAAGAGTATTTTTGCTCTTCGATATCTGAGTGCAAAAGTCGTTTTTATCCTCTAGAGGATAAAGTAAATTGAATTTAGAACATCGTGTGCACTAAGTTTGTGAATTCAAAACATCATTAAACCTATTTAGTTCTACCTCCATGGTGCCGAATTTATCATAGGTACAACCTTTTTTAATTTGTTCACGCGAGAAGGATTTGAAACAGTAAGATAAAAAAAAAATTAAAAAAAAAGGTAGAAAATGCCCAAGGCATTAAGTCCGCCTTTGTACAGTTTTTACTTGTGCATAAAGTTTTAATAAATAAATAAATAAATATTACACTCAACTTAACTAACTGTAGCAACGTTACTTTAAATTTTTCTTAATTGTACCTAAGTATTATTTGTTATAATTTAAAGATTATTCTGTAATACTTACATAACATAATGTAGTAGTTACGTACAATACAGTACAATAGTACGTACGTACACCTAAACTGAAATAAAAGTAAAAGTATCTTGTGATTGTAAATGTTTTTTTTTTGCATTTAGTCATTTCCTCGCTGAGGTGGGATGAAAAGTTACGTGTTGCACTCGAGTGCAAAGATTTTTCACCTCGTGCTCTTTTGATTCCCTCGCTAACACTCAGGATTCTAATTTTTGAATTACTCGCTGCGCTCGTGACTCAATTTTAGAATCCTTCGCTTGCTCGGTTATCAAAATTGAGCACGCGGTTAAAAAGCAACTTTGCACTCTTGTATAACAAATAACTATTTTAATCTTCAATGTCTGAGTGGAAAAGCCGTTTTTATTCTCTAGAGGATAAAGTAAATTGAATTTAGAACATCGTGTGCACTAAGTTTGTGAATTAAAAAAAACATTAAACCTATTTACTGCTACCTCTATGGCGCCGAATATATCATACAACTTTTTTTTAATTTGTTAAAAACTCAGACTCGGAACCTTCTTGGTGTTCTTTTTTCAATTTGCTTTGTACGCGGTTCTTTACGCGGCATTTTTTCACGTCATTGTTAAACCTTATATTAAAAACAAGAAACTTGAAAACAAGTGAAAAAACTAAAATGAGTGATTCTAGCGACGAGGAAGTTTGCTTGACGCCAACAGAATTGACTGAAACTGTTATTAATGCGCAAATGAGCTTTCTCCCTCAACAATCACGCGAGAAGTATTTAAAACAGTACGATATGTTCAACACGTGGCGACTAGCAAAAGGAGCCAAAACTTTCTCAGAAAACGTTTTGCTGGCATATTTTATAGAATTATCCGAGAACAAAAAAGCAAGCACTCTATGGAGTACGTATTCGATGCTAAAAGCAACAATAAAGATGAAAAAAGACAAACATATCGATACCTATCCTAAATTAGTGGCATTTTTAAAAACAGCCTCATCTGGTCATCAACCAAAAAAATCGAAGGTTTTCACAGTATCTGATATTGAAAAGTTTCTTAACGAAGCACCCGATTCCGTATATTTGGTGGCAAAAGTAAGTCAGTTGCACATTCAGTATCTACTTAAGTATATTAATCTCAATTAAATAGTATACTTAGTAGATGTTGATAGGCATAATTATGCGTTCATATCAATTTTATTCATTTATCTACTACAATACTCTTTACGTTACAGGTTGTTCTTATTATTGGAATAAACGGAGCATGTCGAACTAATGAACTAACACAACTTAATGTCAAAAACATTTAGAAACATTCAGATGACTTACTATTAATTAATTTACCTAATACAAAGACAAAAAGAGACCGCAACTTCGTCATTCGCAAGGAATACGTAACGATTGTTGAGAAATATCAAGCCTTACGCCCGCCTAACACTCCAATCAATCGATTTTTTCTACAGTATCGCAATGGAAAGTGTGTTAGACAGCCTATGGGTACTAATAAAATTGGCAGTATCCCACGAGAAATAGCAACATTTCTTGAACTTCCAGAACCCCTGTTGTACACGGGTCATTGTTTCCGACGAACTTCAGCCACACTTTTGGCTGATTCCGGAGCTGATCTCCTGTCCCTTAAGCGCCACGGAGGCTGGAAGTCCAATGCAGCTGTAGAGGGATACATAGAGGATTCCATCCAAAATAAGTCTAAAATATGTGAAGGCATCGTAGGAGCCATTACACTGAAAGAGCCTCAATCGGATCCTTGGACTGGCCCTTCTACATCAAAAATAAGCCGTTATGAAACACCTAACCATCTCCCTCTCTCTCCAACATTCACGCCAAGGGAATCCGATGAATCGGTACAACTATTAAGTATGACAGATAGTTTACCGAAAAACAGTACACAAGTGACTAACACCAATATTACAGTACCAAACAAAAATATTACACTCAATTTAAATAACTGTAGCAACGTTACTTTAAAATTTTCTTAATTATACCTTAGTATTATTTTGTTATAATTTAAAGATTATTCTGTAATACTTACCTGTCATAATGTGGTAATTAATACCTAAACTGAAATAAAAGTGTACCTATCTTGTGATTGTAAACGTTTTTTTTTGCATTTAGTCATTTCCTCGCTGAGGTGGAATGAAAAGTTACGTGTTGCACTCGAGTGCAAAGATTTTTCACCTCGTGCTCTTTTGATTCCCTCGCTAACGCTCTGGATTCTAATTTTGAATTTTAGAATCCTTCGCTTGCTCGGTCATCAAAATTGAACACGCGGTTAAAAAGCAACTTTGCACTCTTGTATAACAAATAACTATTAAAAACATCCTGTATATTATACAACATTTTATGCAAATAAATATACTTACTTACTTAACTGTCGGTAGTTACAACTTAGACTGGTTCAGGTTCATCTGAGGAAAGTGCAGTAGTAAAGGCATACCTTTCATACTTAGGTCAGAACATGATGTTGTCTTTCACCAAGCACAGGATTCAGCACAACCGGGAATTTACTTTTTCAAGGTCAAAGTCATTCCTGCACCTTTATGCGCTTGGAGGGTAGTATTCATGATTTTGATGATTACAATTCTATAACTACATACGTGTTACAGCTGCGAATCATATTTTAATCAACATACAACCTGACACTGACCTGGAAATTGCAAATAACGTAAAAAAATTGAATTTCGCGGGCTACCCTGGAGCATCCACCTTAAAGGTGACAAGGGCAAACATTTAAGAACCCCGCGTGTGAAAGGTTACATTTCTTTAGACTGTCCATACGGTCAGACGAAGCCCCGGGCCGGAACCCCCCACGGAACTTAGGGTCGAGGACTTCCACTACACTGCAATGCAGTTTAAAGGTCCCAGACTACCGCCACTTCTTTACAAAAGTTGCTTCATCATGTGGGATGATTATAATTTTATGAACTTCTTTCAATGCTTACCTACATTAGTTGTACAATCTTGATATCACCTGTCTTGTCTGTCAGAATACTTCAAAACGTTATCTCTGTCGTCACATATTTACCCAAGAAATGCAGGTGCATAATTAACATCATCTTCAAAATAATGTTTTATTGTGACGGTTATCGTTATTAGGTACCCAATGTAGGTAAGGTAGGTACTCAGCCAGTTCTTTGTGGTGTCGCATTTAGCTAAGTTATAGGAGGTTCACTAGTTTGTTTGTTGTTTAACGCGTCTCAAAATTAGTTACTTAGGTTCCTCTTTAAAATTCAAAATTCAAAATTCAAAATTCAAAATTCAAAATTGTTTATTTCTTCAACAATATTATAACAAATAGTTTGTGATTGAAGCCTTCTTTTAAGCAAACAATGCCTGTATTAGAAGACTCCGCTCTTCCATAACAAAAGAAAGAAATTTTTAATAACATATTTATCATAGGTAAGTAGACAAGATTGGCATAAGTATAGTTTGTGTGTGTGAGAGTGTGTGTGTGTGTATGTGTGTGTGTATTTGTGTGTTATGTATGCCTGTATGGAGTATAGGTTATGTCGTGGGTTTCAAAAGCTCTTCCGTTTCCTTATAGGTAAGTGGTTTGATCCATTTCAGTATATTTTTTTTGCATTCATAATATTGGTTTTTATATATACATATTTCTTTATTTATTCTATTATATAATCGAGCAGAGCGAGTATTAAATTGCATGGAGGCAACCAAAGTTTTTGTTTGGGGAACTTCTGCAACAGCATGCTTTCTTCGTTTAGCTAGTTTAGATGCATCGTAAGGTAGGGTCTTGTGTTTCTTGAGTATAGTTTGAACTATGTATAGTTTCCTTACTGAGAGTAATTCGCTTATGTTATAAAGACTATCTGTGGAGTATCTAGTTTTCTTAAAGTACATGATTTTTATCAGGGCACGCTGTGCACGCTCTACTTCTATGAATTTAGTTTTTGCTGACCCTCCCCAGTCTCCTCTTTAAGTAGTTTTAGATTGTACCTCATATCAGTCCGCAGCAATTCATTTGAATTGACGCTACCTCCTACTTTCATGGGAACTCCGAAAGAACATTAAATGCTATGCTACTAAAGAAAACAGGTAGATATAATGTTTACCGAAATTGCATATTTGCCTTGAAGAAAGTTCAGACAAATAGGGTAGAGGTACCTACGTAATATGCCGTTCAGCATATCGTCACGATGATGATGTTCGTCACGATTTCATAGTCGACACATATTAATTATGCTGTAGAAACTTACAAGCTATTTCTTCTGATTTATGAGAGACTCTATCTTTTCGCTTTTCTTCATAAACAACAGCAATATGACACTTTTAACCATCGGTTAATAAAACATTGCGGTCATTAGGGGACGTCGGCAACGTTAGTAGAGATATACGTTATTAAGAGCTTAGTGCACCTCATGATGTAGGTACAGATAATCTGATTAACTGGCGAGGAAATTAATCCGAGGATAAAGTTTCAACAAAAAGAATTTCACCTTACAAACAGTAGACTACATTCATTTCAATGAGTTGTTATGACGTGTTTAAAATCTATTTAGGCTCAACAACAGCGCAATTAAGGAAAACGTAAAGATCTTCGTCTAGTTAGTTTTATTTTGTTGGAATAGTAATAATTGCCTATTCATTATGTATCTGTTAATGAGTAGGGTAGCCTCGTGACCACGGATCATTATTATTACAATAGAAACAAACACAGATAGCCGGCACGACAGAAAACAGGCACTTTTCCTGCGCTCGAGTGGTGCAGCTATCTGTGGGCAATGTCGCTCGACCACTTTATGCGAAGGCCATCCCCTAGGATAGGTAGTGTTGCTAACTAAACCGTTTGTGTAAACCAGTGGTATGCTTGCTTATGCCTACATAGATGCTCATGAGTAAGTGGGCCTTCATTTGCCCTACAAGTGATTCAAGTTAGTTATTTATTTAGGGTAGCTGACCTGGTAACCGTTATTTAGCTTATATTTATGTATTCGTACCTAAGAACTTAGGTACAAATGTATGAAAGTAGGTACACCTCCGAATTCCAATGATACGAATGAACGATGATAACTTACACTACAACCTACGTTTATCTTCAGCATTCGATCAATGATATCAGGCTGTATAATGTTCAGGGAAAAAGCCCGCATTATGCTGATCTTTGATCAGCTTTGAATGTGCCGACATAAACAAAGGGGTTTAAGTATTTAATAAAAAAGAATGTTTCACTCTTCAAAATATTTAGCTATCAAAATTAATTAATTAACTATAAAAATTAGGTTTCCACTATACAGAGTGGAATTTTTCAATGCCACCGAGGGAAAGTACTCTAAATACTGGAGGTTTATTTTACTCAAAGGAAACATTCCTTTATTTTTTAAAAGAAACAAATCTGCATTCACAGGTTTTCGAAAATCGCTTGCCATTTTCGGGCATCAAATCGGCTGTAAATCTGCGGCAAAGAATATCAGCTATTCCATACTATTTTGTCAAAAAATGCTTAGTTTAAACTAAGCATTTTTTGTCAAAACACAAACACACAACACACACAGCGAACAGCTGATTTTTTTTCGCGATTCAGAGTTTTGTCCCATAGTAAAAGTTGTTCATAATGATGAGTACAATGGCTGGTCGAGACTAAGGGCCGATTTTTCAATGGTCAGTTAAACGACGAGATACGATTAATTGCGCAGTTAACAAGATTATAAATTTTTCAAGCTTTGCAGCGTTTTTCTTTAGCAGCTTTGAAAAATTGAAACTCTATAATCGTTCGTTAAAATCTCAGATACATTTATTGAACTGTTAGAAAACTGACGTTTTAACTGACCATTGAAAAATCGGCCTTAAAGCAACAAAATGCTTCATTCAATTGTTAATTTAAACACAATAGTTAACAATATGTGTACCAAGTATTAAATAAAGTTAAAACGAAATTAATTTATACACGTCTTACAAAATTAAATACCAACTTTTTTTTTTTAATTCAATACAAAGTGTGACCTCCTCTGTTGTTTAGAACTTGTTGACAACGATTTTTCATTGAATTTATAAGATTGTTTATTTGATCCTGCGGCAATCGCTCCCAATGGAATTTTAACAAGTCTTTCAGTTGTTGGGTTGTCTAGAACACGTCGCTGGAGCATTTCCCATGCGTTCTCGATGGGATTGAGGTGTGGCAATTGTGCAGGTCACGACAATACCTGGATGTTTTCCATTGCCAAGTACTCTCTGGTCCTTTGAGCTGTGTGCGTATGCGCATTGTCATGCATCAGTGTGAAATCTGAGCCAAGACTTTGTGGAAATGGGTGAACATAGGGCCCGAGGACAACTTCAACATAACTTTCAGCGTTCATATTGCCATCTACAAAAACAAGCTCAGTTCGTCTGTTCTTCATAATACTCGCTCATACCATCATTATGGAGCAAGGTAGTAAGGTGTAAGGGTGCACTTCCTGGACGCATCTCAGACGTTCAGCATTTCCGGGACGACTTTACACTCCTGTACCTTTCTCTTAACAGGCCTAAATCCAAACCGGGACTCATCGCAAAATAAAATTTAATCCCATTGCTCCTGGGTCAATGTCAAGTGTTCCCTACACCATTCGTTTTGACGGGCGCGATTCCCATGGCGTATAGGTGGGCACTTATTTGGGCGACGTGCTCGTAGGCCGTATTCTGCATGCAGCCTATTTCTCACGGTCTGGTGGCCAACAACAACGCCGCTTGAGAATTGTAGCTTTAAACCTATCTCCATCGGCTGACGTCTTGCAGTCAGTTGTATGTATCGGTCCTGTCGAGCAGTTGTTCTCCTTCCACGGCCTGGGTGCTGCTCAGCAGGATCCCCTGTATTAAAGTACCGCTGCCAAAGACGACAAATCACGCTCCTCTTGCCACCAAAATGCCGAGATACCTGGGACTGAGTTCTTCCCGCTTGTAGCATTCCTACAGCTCTCTGCATTTCATCAGCAGTCAAATGGAGGCGCTCCATGACATAAAAAATGACTCGCCACTCAATTTTTACAAAAACTGTAGGTATATCTCAAAATGATAAGAATGTTACCTGACAAGCGCGTGTATGACACTAGACAGAGCGATTTGTTACAAGCAGTAACAAGTATTAAAAGTGAGATAAATACCAAATTTAACAAGCAACGAAAACACATGAAATCGGAAAAAATAATTAGCTTTTATTTTAATGAAAACAAAACACAATCGAAACGTCTCTGTTTTTAAAATCAGCCCGTATGTTTCCGAGAACAAAAAGATTTTATACCATTACCAATCTACTTTGTTAAGAAAAAATAAAGTATCAATACCTAACCCTCCTTCTGGCGCAGTCGGGTAATTAATAAAACATGCAGTTTCTGTAAAATGATGCGTGTTGTTTAGACTTTTTTGATGTGTGTATTTATAGTGGAAATCATTATTTTTGTAGTTCATTAATTAACTAATTTAAAGCTAAACATTTTAAAGTGTGAAACATTATTTGTAAAGTGCGTTTAGGTACTTATATATTCCCCATAAACAAATGTGTTGCAAACCTATTAAGCATAAAAGTAATACATCTACCCACAGCCGAAATGACTATTTTGATGTAGGTACCTACCTGTGTTCCACGACGGGATCCCTTCTTTTTGCATAATGTTATTTTTCCTAATATACTTTGGCATAACTGTTTTGGCATAATTTGTTTTGCCATAATAATACTTTGCCATATTTTTTTTGCCATACAGTCTATGTTGGCATAATAATCTTGAAGGCTAATTTATTTTAGCATAAATTGAATTCGCATAATGTTACTAGGCATAATGACTATTAGCATAATAGTATGTAGGCATACAAAAAATAGAAATAACGGAATCAAATTTGAGTTATTTGCACGTATTTATTTTGAATTAAAAATTCATTAAGTTGTGCTACAAAAGTTAGTGACAGAAACGAATCGCTGCAAAACCGACTCCACGTAGTCTTGTCTGCCCTACCCCTAAAGTGTAATCTAAGCCCGCGTATGCGCGGAGGGGCGCGGCGAGGCGGCCCGCAAGCTGAGGAGCAGGTGGTTTTAACGCTCGCCGCCGCAGCTGAGGCTGGCGAGCCGTGACAGAAACCATGCCTGCTGCATGTTGCATACTGCATGCTTGCTTGCTGCATGCATAGGGTATGCTTGTTTGCATACTGTATGCTTGCTGCATGCATGGTGTATGCCTGTTTGCATGCTGTATGCTTGCTGCATGCATGGTGTATGCTTGTTTGCATGCTGCATGCTTGCTGCATAATTTAATTAATTTTGGCAATAAATTACAACCTACAACTACAACATCTCATCATCTGTAAAAAAAAACACATAAATATTAATTTACTTTATTAGTAATACTGGCTGTTTTTTGTGTCTTTGCCTTAAAAAAAAGCGCTGTTGCGCGCGCATTTCTAATTTGTGAACAAGTAAAAATTATTCCGCGCGCTTTTTCTTTTTGCTGTATTGTTTTTATTTGTTTTATTTATTTCCTCGCAAATATGTTATAAAACGTTGTATGACATGCGTACGCTTTGATAATTACAGCCTCTGCTTTCTTAAAGCCCTCGCCTTCGGCTCGGGCTAGCAATATCGCCTCGGCTGTAATTTTCAACTTACCGCACTTATATATCATAATGTACTATTATATGGTGCTTTTATGGGCCATACCTAGAAACTCCAATGCATACCTATTACCTACATAACATCTCGCCTTTAGGTAATCCCCGAAAGTTTAGGCAGAGGACGTACCTAATAGTACCTACACCCACACTTCGCCAGTCATATTTGAGTCTCATGTAGGTAATAGGGAATAGGGGCTGAGCCTATTGCCATTAACCGGGCAAGAATCCCAAATTATTGAAGGAATAACCTAATTAACCAAATAACACAGTGCCCGACCTGGGAATTGAACAGTTCAGCAGTCGCGCTCACGATCACTAGAACAACGATAACAATAGTCTGCTGAATGCATAGGTAGTCTGCATAGATGTTGAGTAGGTAGGTAGATATGCCACTTCTCAAGTGCGGTTATAAGAATAAGGAAAATGGCACAATAAAGTTTCAAATGATACTTATTTGCTTAGGTACGGGCAGGTTAAAACGTGCAATTTGAATTTCATTAATCGCGAGCGACCTAAGGGACGACGGAGATATTGAGAGGGAGCGCAGGGCGTTGTCTGTGAGGAGCAATATGCTTGCCCGCAGGTTCGCTCGTTGTACCACAGACGTCAAAGTAACCCTCTTTAAGGCGTTCTGTCAATCGTTCTACACGAGCGGCCTGTGGGTGTCATATACGCGACGAGTCTACAATGTCCTGCGCGTCCAATTTAATAACGCCTTCAGGATGCTGTTGGGACTGCCATGGCGCTGTAGTGCATCGGGAATGTTCGCGGATTCTCGCACAGATGGCTTCCACGCTATCATGCAAAAGAAAGCGGCTTCCTTACTGCAGCGCCTGCATGGTAGTGACAACAGCATTTTGAAAATGATTGCGGCTAGACCGGACTGTTCCTTCCAGAGACACTGGGTGGGGACAGTCATAGGCCTAAATAAATAATTAAGTCGTCAACACGCACTATTGTTACTAACACTAAAATACTAACAAAGCTATGGTAGTCTGAAAATAAAGGTTAATTTATTTATTTATTTATTAATGGAAATATAAATACATTTTCAACACCGTTGCATGTAGGTAGATACAATTTCTATCTGCGTCCTTAGGCACTTCTTTTGAAATTGCTATTAGGTAGATAGATATCTAGGAAAACTAAGCCTTTGGAACCTACCTAGAAATTTGTTTAGGTACGGCGAAGTTTACTAAAGTCAGCATCACATGTAGGGACTTACTTTTACATTCGATCTAAAATTCTAAAAGCATCATCCCCGCACTATTTTCAGCATTTCATCTTCATGTCATAAATTATGTTTGTATTTTATGAATTCAACTCGATCTCTTGTCTAGGAATTAAAATCATACTTGGGATCTCCTATTAGGAATTAGGTATACAGGGTGGAATTATTCAATGCCACCTGGAGGGAAAGTACTCGGAATACTAGAGATAGCAAATTTTACTCAAAGGAAACTTTCCTTTATTTAAAAAAAAAACAAACCTGCATTCCCAGATTTTTGAAAATTCGCTTGCCACACTCGGGAATCGAACCGACTAAAGTTCGAAAAAATAACTTCCTGTACTTTTTTACATCAATCGAAAGGGGCAATCATATCGATCAAACTCTCTAACAAACATGATAAATTAAATGAAGGGAAAATCATGAAATCTAAAGAACAGTTATAGATTCAATGGGATAAATTCAATAAGGTAAAGCACTTTTAGTCATGGTTTTCCTTTCATTTAATTTATCATGTTTGTTATAGAGATTTGATCCAAATGATTGACCCTATCGATTGATGTCAAAAAGGTACAGAATGTTATTTTTTCGAATTTTAGTCGATCCATCCCGGGTTCGATGCCCGAATGTGACATGCGAATTTTCGAAAATCTGTGAATGCAATTTGATTCTTTTTTAAAATAAAGGAATATTTCCTTTGAGTAAAATTTGCTATCTCCAGTATTTAGAGTACCTACTTTCCCTCGAGGTGGCATTGAAAAATTCCACCATGTCTAATTAGTTGAAAGCCTGAAGGCGCTACAGGCAAACTCCTTACGGATCCACTAAGATGGATACAATGTTAAAATAAGTAAATTCTGTGAATCCGACAAAACTTACCTACTTACTTCAAACTTTAAAACTACTATGTCGGAGGTCGATTATGTAACCCTGTCTACCCCTCAGTGATGAGCTGACCTTATTTCGACGTTGTCGTTCGGTTTAATTCACCTCGTACGGATAATGTACGTAAATTATCTCCTGTTTAAGCTACTGCTAATAAGTTTTTCTTATTCCGACTAGTAAGTGCTCAATCGTTCAATCGAGGTCGAAAACATTTGAGGGCCGCGGCCAAGGCTGGTTGACGACATTTCGACGTCTTTACGTCTCAGGAATCCTAAACAGAACCTTATTTTGTCTATGAAGATTGTCAGACATGTATAATTATTGTAGATATTGCACAAAAATAAAATACCTAGGTAGGTTTATGTACCTACGTTTAATAGGCCATGTAGCTAAGAATAATTTTCAGGGTAGTTTGATCTAATTTTGGAGCACCATTAAAAATCAATAAGTAAGTAGGTACCTACCTACTTATGTTTATGTAAGTGCTTAACATTATTATATAGGTAACCATTGTATTATCAGCATGGGTTACAAGTAACTGCAGATATACGTATATGTATTTCTACGGCCCATTGTTCATAACTTATTTAAAATTAGTTTCTTGTGTAACGTGAGTCTGTAGATACGTATGACTGAGATATTGTGATATTGTTCAAAATCGTGGTGGCCGCGGTTTGCTGTCTATGGCCCATATTATCTTAGCACTTGTCTGAACGAAATCGTCATCAGCTACTGCTAATTATACCGAAGTGTTGCGGGCACTTAAAACACGCGCGTCATAGTTGTTTATAAGAAGTCCTGAAGTAATCGAAAATTGAAGTGATCGAATTATTTCAATGTGCACTAGATTGCCGTTACCACTATACGTTACTCAAGCAAAATATAGCCTAACGTAGGACTTCGTTTATTCGTTAGGTACGAAGTGTTACCTATTCATTATATAGGTAATTGATGTTTAGTAATGCCAGAGCTTACAACATTTATGTCATACAAAAATATTATAACATTTCTCTAAAGCAGGAATAATAACAAGTGCAATACTTATTAAATCCCTGAATCACATAATGACCAATTGCCGTAGGTACCGGTCTCTCCCGGTGACTAAGTTGTTGGTTGGTTTATTATTTAATACTACAGACCTGCGTGCGATATCTAAATAAAATATTAATTTATTAAATGCATCAACCTTCTGGAATAATAGGCTGATGAAAACCGCATAAAGATCCATTACGTTGTTTAGAAAATCTAAACGGTCACACAGACAGACACGAAAAACGAGTTTATTTAATAGTACATAATATATAGATTTAAGTTAGGACTTTTAATTTCTAAGTAAAAATACATAATCAGATAAAGTATTAAGTAAAAACTTACGCTTGCGATTTCTGTCCTTGTGCATGATTGAAGTAGATTAAAAATAAGGTAAAAATAATTGAGATTTTTATATCCATGATTTAACAACTAAACATTTGCGACTCGCGGAAAATAGAAGCGCGAATCTGCGAGCGGTCCGCTTCGCGTGATCGATTCACTACTACTGCGTGCACGCAGCTTGAACTTGCTCTCCGCGGAAAAAGGCTGCGCGGGCGCTGACGCTCTAATATCTGAGCTTTTACACACAGAACAAGCAAATTAACATTTCGCAAGCTTTGTTTGAGGAGAAATATTTACATGCGTCATAGGTTATGGTCTAAACCAGATAAATACGGTCATCGGTGTTAATGCAAGTACACAAAGACAACTTAAACATTTTTTAAACAAATGTTAAAATTTGGAGCATAGATCTTTATTTCTCATTCAAACATTATTAACAGCATGAGGTTGCATGCAATTTACAGTGTATGTTATAAAGTTAATATCCTGTAAAAGATTTGTTAGTCTTTCAAAATGTCTTTCTGTATAAGGTAATGCACCTTCAATGAAACTAGCTAAAGCCGGAACTTTTAAATTTCCAGTTATTATTTCGGGCGCTAATATGTTAAATACGAGTTGTGCCGCATGACAATTCTTGTTGTTTGTGTTCCATTCTGCTGCAAACTTTAACAATGTTTCTTTTTGAGTGTGGTTGATTTGTTTGAGTGTCTCATAAAGTTTTTCATTGCCACCAGCCAGTACCTCATTAACTATTTTTAATACATGCATTGGTCTTTGCATCCGCAACGCTAATTTCAAAGCTTTAATCAGTTGCTTATCATGTAACAAATTCATCAATTCTTGTTCTTGTAATATCATTTCTTCTCTTTCTTTTGCTAACTGTTCTCTTCTTTCTGTTGTAACATCCTTCAGTTTTACTAACTTCGAATCAGAACCACCAGTAATTACGATAGATTCGTTCTTATTGACTGCTAAGGACCACACTTTGCCCTCATGATTATCTAGAGACATTTTGCTCTCAGATGTTTTTATATTCCATAGTTTAAGAAGTCCATCTGCTCCACTTGATAGTATTTGTTGACCTCTGCTCACAAATTCAATTTTCAGAACTGAGCTCTCATGTCCTTCAAAGGTCTTTAAGCAGCTCAAGTCTGCTATAGACCATAACTTTATTGTGCTGTCTGCTGAAGATGTCAATACAACTTGATCCACAGGTGAAAATCTCACACACCACACACCTCTTCTGTGCCCTTTTAGAATACCCAATAATGTCAGTTCTTCTGACCATAGTTTGGCAGTTTTATCCTGAGAGCCAGTAGCAATCATTTTATCATTAGGTGAAACAGATACACAGTTTATATCCATCTGGTGGGCTAACTCAGTATAAGTAGATTTGATCTTTTGATCACTTGTTGTGAACTCCTTAGGAACACTCCAGACTTTTAAGCAGCTGTCTTGACTTACAGAAGCAAAGAAATCATTTGATGTTTGAGAAGCAAACACTGACCCAACAGATGCTGTGTGCCTAGCTCCAACTCCAACACAAGATATTGTATGATCAGTGTTTTGTAGCCAAATTCTAACAGAGTTATCTTTGCCTGAAGATACAAACATTTCAGGTTTTGTTGGGAAGCAAGCTAAAGCTAATACTATATCAGTGTGTCCCTTAATGATCTGGCAATTCATACTTTCAATTTCATAGTATTTCAAATCTGGGCTATTTGTAGCTACCACCAAGTGCTTTTCTTCTTTTCCCACAAATATAATATCTAGCACTTCATCTGTAAAACCAATTAACTGCTTCTTACATTCAAATGTTTCAAGATCATGTATGATAATGTTGTGGTCTGCTGTCACTACAGATAATACATTCCTCAATTCATTAAAAATCAAATGTGTTACAGCTAAGCCCCCCTCCTCCGACGCAGGCGACACAAGACTGTTGTCCTGCTCGTACATGAGCCTGCTCATCAATACATTCCACACTTTGACAACACCCTTCTCACCAGCACAAGCAACATATATTCCTTCTGTTTCTAGTTTCTTCTTAAAATTTGGAATTCTAAATGTTGCAGGTAATAAAATTGTGGATTCTATGCTTTCATATACAGGAACTACTCGAAGGGCTTTACTCTCATTTAAGCTCCACAAGATTAGCACACGGTCTCTACCAGAACTGATCATATATTCACCATCAGAAGTAAATTGCAAAGAAGTGATTTTACTGAAATGTCCTGAATAGATTAGATGTTCTTTGCCAGTTTTGGAGTTCCATGATCTTATTTTGGTGTCATCAGCTGCTCCAAATATCAACTGTTTGTTGGAATCTGGGTGATACTTCAAAACAGAGAAGACACCCATTGCACCTCTTAGACTACTTGTACATGTGTTGTGTGCTAAATCCCATAACCTTATGTTGCCATCAGAACCACCAGAAGCAATATTTTCATCTGTGTATTCAAAGTTTAATTTGGCAACAGGTCCTTTATGACCACTTCTCCAAATCTTCTGTTGTATGCCAGTTTCTTGATCCCATAATTTCATCAGTCCACTTTTATGTGCAGTAACAACCATTTTATTGTTATGTGACATTTGAAAAGTGTAAATCTGGTCTGGTTCCGCATCTTCTTCAGTCTGTCCAATAGTGTAAGTTGTAGAGAATGTGTTGACATCAACTACTTTAATTACATCTTCACACTGGCACAAGAGATGCACTCCGTCTGTAGTCCATTGGACATCCCCGCCAGTGTAAAATGCAGTATATTCCGCAGTTTTCTCATATCTGTAATGTAAAGAATAATTTGAATACATAATAATAAAAATCAAGTCATTAGGTATTATGATTATTATTTTCATCCAGATCTCTCACTGTACATCCAGTAGGTGTAGACGTAAGCTGTTTTGTCACCCACATCTGATTTTAAATAACCTGCTCCTAAGATAACACTCACAGTACACTATACAATCTTCACTAATATTTAAATGTGAAAGTGACTTTGTTTGTTTTAGACCCGAAGACTGGGTAAATCGTAACATGGGGTGAGGCCTTTCGCTAGCAGTCTAAAATAGGTACACGTTTCCATGGGCTCATTTCTGAAATCCACGCGGGCGAAACCGCGGTCAAGTCAGTTTTCTATACTTAAAATACAAACACGATAAGCGCTTAATAAAACCTGCAAAAGTGGCAACTACTCAACTAACCCGAATAATTTAAAATATATATTAGTTATAAATTCGTACCTAGAGCTGATACTCACATTTCTTTCAATAAACTGGTCATCTTAATGTTTATTATTCCAGCACTGCAGTACTTAACCTTTCGATTGTTTACTACGAATATTTAATTAATTTTAACACTACAAGATTTGAACTAAGTGATTCCTTATTTCTAAATACGTTACGTAGTAGCCGGAAAAAACGATTTATATCCCGTTGTCTGGTCAACTTAGATGAAAAATAAAAACAATACCATGCTTGAACCTTTGGTTCTAATGGTCCACTTTGACACTGACAATCTGACATTATCGGCACTTATTGCCATGTATAAAAAAACAAAACGGAGGTCGGAGGCAACGCCATGATTTCAATTAAAAAAATCAATATCAACAACCTAAGAAGGGACCAAGGAACTTATATACTAACTGGAATGAGTACGAACAAAATGGTAAAAAAAAAGCTCTACCTCAAAAGCTTAGAGTTTAAATTTGTACAATTTATTCAATAGAAAAGAAAAAAAAAAACGTTCCGAGCGAGAAACCGACAAATGTGGATGGTATCTCTGTCTTGCGTCACCGATGTAAACAATATGGCCGATACATTTTCGCTTTGAAGTCATTTAAGTACTTTTTATTGTATTTAAGTGAAATAATCCGCTTTAGATATGGTAAAATTGTGTTGTGTGAAGGGGTGTAGTAGTAAGGGTATGCTGGATGTGGAATTTCGTTTTTCCGGGAAGTTTTTTAACTTTGTTTGTTTATTACGACTAGGGTTACCAATGTTTTAGATTGACAAACGGGAAACGTACGATAATTGTATTCGGGTACGATAATCGTATTCGTCTAACATTGTTCAACTTCGCGAGCAGTGTAGAGGAGGCATTACAGAGGTATCCTAACCAGACAACGCGGAGGGCTATTCATTGCTCACTTGATAAATAAGCGAGTAAACCAAACTGGCAATCGACAACTTTGACAAGAGGCACGCGCGGCGCGGCGCACAGTTGGCGGTTATCCGTTCTTGATTAGGATGCGTTCGTGCGTTACCTCTTAGTTTCCCAAAGGAACACATGATTCCAGTACATAAACTGATCCAGCGCTAGATTGCTACTGGAATTATTTACACCGTCACTGGAATGCACTGGATCCAGTGAGATAATTATCCAGTGCAGTAACCGGATTGGTGAAGAGCGCCTATTCCAGCTAAACTGGAATCGTTTTTATGAAAACGCATTGCTGGAATAACGTATGTAGACGATATAATCTGGGAATAGTATAGTGTATAATATATATAATATAGTGCAGCACTGGGTTAAATTACTGGGCTGGAAAAATAAGAATCCAGACGCACTACCTACATCATGATATCATGATGACCGCTCCGCCGCCGCCGCCGCCGCCGTGCCGCCCGCACACTCTCGCGCCTGGGTCGCCGGTAGTGGTGGTTAATATATCATATAGCAAAATAAAGCACCTAGCTTATTATACATAATATATAGCAAATGCTATCGTGGCTTTCCTTGTTGCTATTTGCTTTATGCTTTAAATCGCACTCTCTGTCTCTGTCCGTCGCGCATCGCAATCGCAAGAAACAAACTAGCAAGAAAGCAGGGGTCGGCGCGGTGGGGCGGAGTGGCCAGTCGTCGCATGCTAGTGAATTGTTTGCTTTCGGTCGCGTGCTTAATCGTTTTACGCACCGCGTACGAATTCGCGATCTCGGGCGGCTCACATTATCACGAAATATACTTCAATGCTATTTTGCTTCTTGCTTTTTTAATGTAGATAATCAGTGATAGGACTAAATATAGGTTTGTAGGTAATCAATGTTGCGTACCTATATTGATTACCTACATATAAACCTATATTTTGCTTCGTGCTTTAGTGTAAATAAACAATGTTAGAAAGTTTATTGGTTTTTTAACTGTTCCGTTTTATCGTAATAAATACATAAACGCGATGTAATATTCTTAAACAGCATGCTGTCAGTAACAGTGCGCTTGCTATATTCGCGCTCGCCCGTTTGACCATAACTAGTACCTACGCTATGTCATATAAAAAAGCATGCTTTAATAAAGCATATAAAATAGCTTGCTTAAAATATAAAGCATTAAGCAAGTGATTGCCCTAAAGCAACTTTGAACACCACTAGTCGCCGGTCGCCCACTGCAATGTCAACCTGTTACGTCAATTAATGTCAGAAACACGATTTACTCTGCATGATCTACATCTGATTTTTAATTTCTTTCTGTCTGGGTTTTAGCTAATAATTATATTAGAAGTAAATTAGTTTACGTAGTAGAGCACTAATTGAAGCAGTTATTATTTATAGAAATGTTGAAGTTATTAGGCATATGCAGCAAAAAGTACAATATCAGCAATGGAAGATGTTGTTCAACTAAAGAAAATATAATACAATCCAAATCGGAACCAAGTTCCAGTATATATGAAACTGTATTTTCGTTTCCTTTCGTAAAATATATTGCAGCATTTAATAGACTTAAAGTGTACCATTTAACGGGAACATCATTAGCCGTGCCTGGTTGTGCTCTAATGGAAATATTAGAAGTCCTACCACAAGGTGCTGTTTTTACGGCGGCATACATAGGTGAGCCCCCTGTCTAATCATTAATTAACTTTTCTGAGTATGAAGACTAATCACTAAACAATAATGATGTTTCTAAGATTGAGCAGTTAGGCTTTTCCATCAAGATTTTCTTAAGACTTCCCTCTTGACGCCCCTGGAGCCTCCATGCTGCTATGTTATAATAGCAGCATGGAGGCTCCAGGGGCGTCAAGTCCTGCTGTCTTTTCGGATTCCAAAATATTAAACGTACTTACTGGTTAAAAACCATGAACTTTTATATAATTCTAGAGATTCAAATCCATATTTTTCATCAGTAGTAAGTAAACTGATGTTGCATTTAAAAAAAAAAAGCTTGCAGTAGTTGTGTAAAAAAAAGGGTTTTGGCTTATCTAAATCTTTAGTTTAAGAATTATCATTTATAAATTAGCTTTCTAACAAGGAACCTTCCTATTTTAAAATTACATAGGTCTTTTGAAATTACCCAAAAGTACTAGATTTAACTCTATGCTGCAACTGAACTGAGGTGGTAGTCTCAGAAGCCATCAACACATGTGTGTCCCCCGCCCACCCCGCCAGGTCAAGACCATCAGGTAAACTTAAAACTCGTGCCTAAACCAACCTAGCATATATGATTTTATTGATTTTTTAATTAGTGTTTGTTAAGTTTAAAATTAATATAGGTCTAGTTAATTATTAGTCATATTTATTATTTAAATAATTAGTGAGTTAGTTACCAAATGTGTAAGAATTTGATCTCATTATAAGTGAGTGAAGAGTATGTTGAGAATAGACAATGAGCGAAGACTCAGTGGTTATATTCTTGTATTATGAACTCCTTTTAGTGTTGTGGCTTTTGCCTGACAGTCTTGTCAACTCAGATATAATGTAATGTTGTTGAAAAGAAATAAACTGGACGTGATTAATTAGCAGATTAATTGTATTATTGCATTGATGCCTTGTAGCGATCCACCTGATCTACACAATCTTTAACATGGTAGCAGAGTAAAATAAAGTGAACTGTCGAAAAGTGGAAAAATCGTCTGTGAAGTGGAAAATTCACGATGGATGAAAAGTCGTTTGAAAGTGCATCAAAAGTGAAGATCGAGTGCCTAAGTGATGGCAAAGACTTCAAACATTGGAAATACAGAATCCGCAACGTACTCAAAGGTTATCCCGATGCGTTGAAGATCATTGATGGGACACTTAAAGTTCCGATAGAACCAAAGAGTATAGATTCAATAGAAACAAGGGCTGATTATGAGAAGAAAATGAAAGAATTTCAAGCTAAAGACAGCCTTGTACTAACACTACTGACGAACAACATGACAAATGAAGTACTTGACCAAGTTATGCGCTTCGAAACCGCTAAAGAGGTATGGGATGAACTAGAACGTCTCTACTGTGGGTGCGCTGAAGAAAAGAGTTATGATTTGTGTCTACAATTCTTTAGTTACAATAAAGACCCAGAACATGACATAAAGAAGCATATTTCTGCTTTGAAGAATATATGGCATGAGCTGAATAACCAAATTCAAGCGAAGCTTCCTGATATACTGCTGATCTGCAAGATACTTGGGTCCCTACCTAAGAATTTCTTTGCTTTCAAGTCAAGTTGGCTCCTTGTAAACAAAAAGGATAGGACAATAGAGAATCTAACTGCACAGCTAAGTACCTTCGAGAAAGCCTTAAAGAGCAATGAAGAAGTAAGTGAATACAAAGAGGAAGTACTAGTAGTCAAGACAGAGAAAACGAAAGATAAAGGAGCAATCTTCAAATGCAAATACTGTGGATTAGCTGGGCACAGAGTTCGCAAATGCCGTAAATGGATAGATGATGGACGCCCACCAAAGCCGTCGTGCAGCAAAACAAATGTAAATTTGACCGTGTTAACTGTAGGAGACAATCTACCAATTGATGACAAGAACTGGTATATCGACAACGGAGCGACAAGCCATGTTACGCATCAAGGAGACATCTTCGAAAGCTTCGAGCACTTTGACGATTCGCACAATGTTACTGTCACCGCAGCTAATGGACAAACCATCGAAGCCATTGGGAAAGGCAATATTCGAGCTGAAGCCAACTGCAACGGTAAAGTTGAACAACTCCTACTGAAAGATGTATGGTATGTACCACAAATCAAGAGAAATCTATTTTCTGTTCTTGCAACGCATAATGTATCGTCGAAGAGCACATTTGAATCTACGCCAAAGCAATGCATACTCAAAGTAGATGGAGTGATAAAAGCAATTGGGACAAGAAAGATTGACGGAGGCCTATACAAGTTGGTTATTAACTGTATCAGACCAAAGAAGCTGGAAGTCAACCAATTACTGACAAACCCACTACAGCTGTATCATGAAAGGCTAGTACACCAAAATAAAAGACACGTAAAGCAAGTTATTGAAACTGAGCTCGGAATGAAGATAAATAACAACAAGTCAGATCTATGTGAAGGCTGTATTTATGGAAAGACGCACAGATTGCAGTTTGGAACAAGAACAAGAGCCACTCAACCTGGTGAACTTGTTCACACTGACATATGCGGGCCATTTCCGACATCATATGGGAAGAATCGATACTATATTCTGTTCAAAGATGACTACACAAGGCATAGACATGTTTACTTTCTAAAGCAGAAGTCTGAAGCAGCATCAAAGTTAAGGCAATTTCTAGCTGCAGCTAAAGTTGCGGGACACACTGTAAAAGAAGTACTCAGTGACTACGGCGGTGAGTTTGTTAGCGCAGAATTTAAAAGGATCCTTCAAGAACGCGGCATAACACAAAGACTGACAATGCCATACACTCACGAGCAAGCTGTATGTGTAGAGCGAGAGAATCGCACAATAGTAGAAGCAGCGCGTGCCATCATGCATGCACGTGTAAAGATTCCAGAGAAGCTATGGGCAGAAGTGATAGAAGCTGTTGTGTACGTGCTAGATCGCACTGGACCATCAAGCGTACCCAATAAGTCCCCATACGAATTGTGGTTCGGAAAGAAACCATCAATCAAGCATCTAAGGATTCTCGGCTGCAAATGCTACGCCCATGTACCTAAAGCTAACAGAAAGAAGCTTGAAAAGAAAGCAGAGCTGGGTATACTGGTTGGCTACGAAGGAAGCGAAGGCTACAGGATCTGGAACAAAGAAAAGTCTAAACTGACTAGGTCTAGAGACGTGACATTTGATGAGCGGCCACTTCTAGAAAAACCTGCAGAAGATGACAAAATTCTTTCACTAAAGCCGATTACTTCTAAAGAATGGACTTTTCCATGGATTCAACATGTCAGAGATGAAAGCATTGAGAGGAATGCTAATGATCAGAGACATGAAGATAATCCAGAAAGCCATCAAGATCAGAGTGACATACACTTGAATGACAATGAACCTTCATCATCAAGAGATGTTGAATACAATGATGTTGATGATCAGGAAAATGACAATCTAAATCAAAGTGAGAATGCAAACTCGGATCAAAACTATGAAACAGCTCATTCAGATAATGAAGAGGAAGAGCTTATTGAAGAGCCTGCCAATAATTTGAATATGAACCTCTCTAATAATGAGATTGAAAGAGAAGGTCAGAGGACATTGAGAGACAGATCTACATTGAGACCACCAGATTGATTTAAAGATTATGTGATGGCAGTAGAGGCTAACAGTATGGCTGAACCTAAGACCTACAAGGAGGCAATGAATTCTTCAGAGCGTGAAAAATGGCTACAAGCCATAGATAGTGAAATAAATTCGCTAAAAGACAACAAAACTTGGGAGCTAGTGGAGTTACCTAAAGGAAGAAAAGCAATCCCTTGCAAGTGGATATTCAAAATAAAAACGAATCCGGATGGTACAATAGAAAAGTACAAAGCCCGACTCGTAATAAAGGGATACTCACAAAAGAAGGACATTGACTTTCACGAGACATTCAGTCCCGTAGCGAGAAGTAGCACCATAAGAGCTGTACTGAGTGTTGCAGCAAAGGAGAAGCTAAGTCTAGCACAATTTGATGTATCGACGGCATTCCTATATGGCACGCTAAATGAAGAAATATACATGAAACCACCAGAAGGTTATGCGAATGATAAAAAGCTGGTATTCAAGCTGAAAAAGAGCCTCTATGGGCTAAAGCAAGCGCCCTTATGTTGGAATAGGTGCATAACGGACTATATAGTTCAAATTGGCTTCAACCAAAGTAAATCGGATCCCTGCCTGCTTACAAGAAAGCGAGGGGGAGAAAGGATAATCCTTGCCCTATACGTTGACGACGGTCTAATAGCGTCAACAAGTGAGAAGGAGACGACTTTTTTTCTAGAGGAAATGAAAAAGAGATTCAAACTCACAACCAAACCGGCCACCTATTTTCTAGGCATGGAGATAGAGAGACAGTCAGATGGCTCAATACTGCTTCACCAAAAAGCGTATGCGAACCGAGTACTGGAGAGATTTGGGATGGAGGAATGCAAACCAGTGGCAACTCCAATATTAAAAGCTGAAGATATGAAGGCGATGAATAACGACCAAGAGGTCAAAGTTAGCACGTTCCCATATCGCCAAGCCGTTGGAGCACTTGCCTATTTAATGACCGGCACGAAGCCAGACATAGCCTATGCCGTATCAGTGGTATCTCGCAATCTAAACAGTCCAACCAAAGATGATGTGCAGATTGTAAAACGGATCATGCGATACATCAAAGGCACTATTGATCATGGAATTAAGTACACACCAGATTGTGCTGCTGACCTGAAGTGCTATAGTGACGCTGACCACGGTGGAGATGCAAACACTGGAAGATCGACCTCAGGCATTCTTTGCATGTTTGCCGGAGGTGCCATCTCTTGGAATAGCAAACGACAGAACGTTGTTGCCATATCGTCAACGGAGGCGGAGATCTACGCAGCGAGTGAGACTGCTAGAGAAATAATATGGCTGAAACGCATTTTGAAAGATATCACAGGAGATGATTGTCATGCATATCTGTGCGTGGACAACGAATCGGCTATCAAGATAGCGAAAAACCCTCCAGAGTTTCATCAGAGGACGAAACATATAAGATTAAGGGCATTCTTTATCAGAGACTGCATTCAAGAGGGAAACATTGATATCCGACATGTCAATTCAGAGAAGCAGATCGCTGACATGCTTACAAAATCTCTATATGGGCCCAGAATCAAAGAACTGAAGATATTGGCCGGAGTTTCTACATTCAAGAGAGGTGGATGTTGAGAATAGACAATGAGCGAAGACTCAGTGGTTATATTCTTGTATTATGAACTCCTTTTAGTGTTGTGGCTTTTGCCTGACAGTCTTGTCAACTCAGATATAATGTAATGTTGTTGAAAAGAAATAAACTGGACGTGATTAATTAGCAGATTAATTGTATTATTGCATTGATGCCTTGTAGCGATCCACCTGATCTACACAATCTTTAACAGAGTAACTAACATTGTATTGTTTTTTATTAATCCTGTCTTTTTTATTTTAACAGTTATAAAAGACTTAAATAAATAAATAATGCTTACACATAATTAAATGTCTGACAGACACCACCTCGGATAAATGATAACAGTCAAGTCACCACAGTTGCAGAGGGTTAACCAATATAACATTTAGACGTCACCAACCATGATTTTAAAGTTACATGTGTTTTTTAAGGTGTTAGATTTCTTTAACTTTCTTTATTTTCCATCTGTTACAGGTTTCACTGGCACAGCTCTTCTATCCCTAGCTAGTTTACCATTTCGGAACATTATTGGATATTTATACATAAGAGTAGATGATCAGAAAGTCAAGATATCTTCAGTAGATTTCTGGGGAAAAAGAAAAGATAGGATAGTGAAAGTGGATGATTGGTTTCCATTACTTGATGTGCCCCCAAAAGCCTCAGATGCTTTATATCTAACACCAATACTGGCAGATGGAACAAAGTACAAATTGTTTGTTAAGTTTGGTAATGTTTTAAATGCAAAAAAAATAGGCAAAGTGTTAGAATGATATTGATAACTTATTAATTATTATGGTAAAGTTGGGAGAGTGTAAAAGAAACAACAAATTCATAATGTTACCAATCTACTTCTTAAACATACAGTAGTATTGAGAACCAAATCTTATAAATAGGTGAATTTAGATTAATTAAATACACTGTTAAAACAATTTGAAAGTGACTTTTTTTCTTTATTTTTTTAAACAATTCTCATCCATGTGTATCTAAGATTAAGTGTAGACTTGATAGTTTAACATAAATTAAATTAAAATACCACATGCCATTGATTTGTGGCAGTCCAAGTTGCCTTTTATAAAATTATGATTTCAACTCCAGTAATGAAGCAAATCATAAGCTCTTCATTTTGGCATAAATAATTATTAAGCAGAGAAGCAACAACTTATAGTCAATCAAATATTATCAAACCTGTAGCCAATATAACCCAGCTATGGTCAACAATAACATACAATCATAAAATTCATAATAATTATTTGGTTGGTATTTACAAATTTATAAAATCACCTACATGTTTATTTAATGATCCATTCCTATAGTTTGGTGCCAGTTAAGATCGCAATAGCGGTCATTGCCCTTTTCCTAATATCTCTTCCTACGAAACAAAACAAATGAACCATGTATCGTTTTTCATTAGAAAAAAAAATGAATATCACGATAGATTACGATTCATGACTTGAACAGGCTTATCCAATAAAAATGTAAAAGTCTCTTATCAAATTAATCCAAAAGATTTCAAAGTTAAGAACTTTAATAAATGTTGGTGGGTCAATGACCGCTTTTGCGATCTTAACTGGCATTAGCTATAACCCAAACATTTTACTCAGCCAGCCGAAAGAAGATTGCTGTAAGAAATGTAGGTACAGTCAACAGCATGTTAAAAGAAACATCCACCTCGTCTCGTTTTTTTCCCGAAACTCGATATTACGCAAGGCCAGCTTAAGTGTTACCGCGGACGCGATCTTTTAATTGCTTTTTGTAAATGTTGCAGCCATATAGAATAACATTACGAGTAGTCTTTGAACTAAAATACTAGAGTAATGTTACAAAACGCGGCTTAATATACGAACATTTTATTGAAAATTTACTGAAAACAATGAATAGTTTTTAAATTGCTCAACACCAAAATGGTCATGGCATTAATTGCCGTATAAAACAATAATAATTTACTAATAAATACTCCCACAAAAAGCAAAGTAATGAACCAAGTTTTAAATCGTTAAGAGGTGGGGCAACCCACCGCGTCACATACCTAAGCGTTTATGCAGGACGGAGGGGATATCAACGCACAAACAGTTACCATGTGTTCAGTTCAGTTCGGAATGATGGGTTGAACAGGTGTAACTGTGCGTCGATATCCCTTCCACCCCGTCTAGTCTTAACGCCTGCAACATTAACAATGTAAGAGTTTTAGTACAGGATTTCATCTTAACTGCGAAGAGCGTGTTATTTTTCAACTACCTTACCTTATCTTTCCCATGGCAAGGATAAAGCGGAGCTTTCAATATTACGAAACATGAATTCGTAAATTATGAAAAGCAATTGAAATTACAAGATTTAACACTTATGATTGAAACTTAAACAACATGCTAAAAGAGTATAATATTTTATAAATATGAAATATTATTTGACAATATTATAAATCATGAGCTGGTTACATACTTTTGCATGTTACAATAGAAACGTTATGGCTGTTTCATTGTATAAAATAAGACAAATTTAAATGCAGACGCGTTAGGTAGATATAAATTAACTTGTTTTATAAATGACATTAGTACTAATATAAATTTCAACTTGGATTTAGATACTTAGCGTCATCAGTTGAATTAAAATCTAGGTCAACTGTAAAATTATTTTGAGAAATTATTGTCACCACCAAAATCTCAATGTTTTCTAAGCAAAATCATTTCTAGTCTGGCTTATACAACTCTACCGTTATTGCTTGCAAAAGTAATTGCTCCTGCTTATAAATCCATTATTTCAAGAAAAGATAGAACACATTTAAAAAATAATTGTGATGTGCTCTTGCATTAGGTGAGTGTGTACGTACGTACATTGTACAATGCTTAGCTGAAATTATTGAAAATATAATGTCACCACCATAAATGTTGAGACCGTCAATTCGGAAGGTTTCTCTTGTTTCCGATGCTAGTGCCTAATTTAATTCAGACGTCTCTGAAGCCACAAGTTTCTTGCTTCAATAACAACCTCGCCGCTGTCCCGTTTTCAGGTACCTCAACATCTACAGACACATGTTCATATTTAGATATTACACAAATTTTGCAAAGTCAATATTATCATAGATAAGTTACACTTCTAAAAACCACAATCACATTTTATTTATGACAAATCGCTGGCAATTAACAATTTTCCTAGTTGCCCTAATGTAACTACACAGTAACTGTTTTGGTGCCTATTATATTAGTCACATTCAGTCTTGACTCCTGAACATGATACTCAATCTTCTTGAATGCAGGATCTTATAATATGAGTTAAAAACACCGAACTAGCAGTGCAAGTTTACCTGAAAGTGACTAATATTTTTGTCTAAAATTTCAAAGCTTATTGTTAAAAAGATACTATATTACGGTGAAACAACAATCGTATCAGGTACATTATTAAGGTTGTTTTTGACAGTAAAATCATTCAACATTTTGGACATGTAAAGATATTTTCAACACACTCGAAAAGTAGCTCTCATTGCACTGCTTATAAGTTCACAATACAGTGTATTGAACAGTGAACACGCGTGCTTTACACCTTGCATTTCCGCACTATTGCGGGAAAAGAATTTTTGTCACCAAATTAATAAGCATTATTGTTCTATTTTTTTTTTATTTGGCTGTTTGGCGGCTTGTGTTGGTGCTTTATTTTTCAATAGGCGAAGGCACGGTGCACGAAATACAAACCACCAGCCATTATTCAAAAACATTTGTTATTGTATCCTTCCAAGTGCGATGAAAATCGTCAAGCAAAGTTTCTCATTGCAGTCTTGGCTCCATTCCGTTGTCGCTTTTCGTGCGGGCTGCAATCCCTTCTCAAGTGCAATGTCAAACTTTACACTCACATACTATACTGAACACTTTTCTTAAATCCTGCCGATAGAAACATAACCAATGTTTCGGGCTGCATCAATTTAGTATCTTCCTAACAAATAATTTAGATATCCTTTGAGCAGAATTGGGATTTATAACAATTTATGGTAAATTATTGCAAGTGTGTATTGGTGTTATTAAGTTTGTATTAAGCAAATATCCCACAAAATCATTTTTAGATATTTAATCGACCCAAGCTTGTGCAGGTTGGTCTGTTGTGAAAGGACTGACGCCATTGCGCTCCATGGCTTCTAAAATTTCACCAACATGTTCAGCAACTTCAGCCCGATTCTGATCAATACCTTTGATAAATGGGTGTTCCAATAACCTGTTATATTTAGGTCGCTGATTTTCTTCTTTAATGAGGCTGTAAAAAATATATAATATGGTGTTATGATTTGCAAATGGTACTACATTTTAAGGTTTCACACAAAATCTGATTGACTTACCAAGTATTGACGAAGTTAACGAAATTATTGGAGAATGCATTGTTGGTGTTAGTGAGTCGCGGCGGGTCGCCCTGCACGACTTGCTGCAACTGCTCGAACACCGAACCCCAGCGCGGGTACGGGAAGGCGCCGGTGGCGACCTCCATGAGCGTAATGCCGAGCGACCACACGTCCGAGCGCACGTCGTACCCGCGAGCTCGACCAGGATCTATGCGCTCCGGCTGTGTGCAAGGCAGGCAAATGTACTAATACAAGCTAGTCTTTTCCAAATTGTTTGGAAAATAATGCATTAAAAAAAATTGAAAAGAAAAAAAGAAGTTCAGGAAACAGGCCATATACCCATTAAATAATCTAGACTAAAATCATTACATCCAATATGGGTCCCGACTGTTGCAGTCAATATGTCCTGTTTCCTGAACTTGTTTTTTTCTTTTCAGTTTTTATTTATAATTTAATTTAATTTTTTTTTCGGGTTTTGTAATTTTTTTTATTATTTTTTTTACTTTACACTTTTTAGTTACTTAGATATACCAAAATCCTCATGATGAGCCCTTTATCGAGGCGTTCAGGCTGCAGAGCGTGCCAAACATTTGGATTTGGCGCCAAAAATCCGCCATTTTGTTTCTTTTTTATTTTGATATACCCAGTGTCACTCTCACAGTAAATACGAATCTAACGACACCTCTCAAGCTAAAATCCAACGAGCCGTTCAGGCCACAGAGCGTGCCAAACAATTATACCTACATACTCTCGAAAAACATAACCCTCCTTCCGGCGCAGTCGGGTGAAAACCCGACTAGTGAAAAATCATGCTCGAATTAAATTCGGGGTTAAGAAGGTAAAATCCACTCCTCCTATTTTTGAAGTCGGTTAAAATGTAGCTTATGTTACCCGGGCCGTCCGGGCCATAATAACGAACTGATTGACACCTTATTCAACAAAATCGGATAAATAGTTTAGGCGCTACGGAGGAACATACGTAAATATAAACATACATACATTCTGAAATCATAACCCTTCCTTTTGGCTTCGCCGTAGTCGGGTAAAAAAGCACTGCAAAGGAATAATGCGAAAAAGAATTAAAGAACCACATACCGCCATGTATGGTCTGCATCCAGCATCGCGCGTGCGTGCTATTGAGTCCACTAGCTTCCCGGATATACCAAAATCACAAAGTTTTATGTTTCCTCTTCGGTCCAATAAAATATTAGATGGTTTCACATCCCTGAAAACAAATGTTAATATTGTTATACTATTTAATTAGATAAAGATAGGCAATTGAAGAGTGAAATTTTAAACCTTACCTGTGTATTATTTTTAATTTTTCTTTTAAATAATTTAAAGCTTTCACTGTTGCAAGAGTTATTTTAGCTAAAATGGTTTCAGGTATTCGCGTTTGCATCCGTTCACATATAAACTTATAATATTTGTCTAATGAAGTGTCCATTAACTCCATACAAATCCAGCAGTCACCCTGAAACATATAAATCACAACAATTAAATTAGACACTTGGATAAAATTGCTAGTTCAAGTTTCAAACCAGATTTTTTTCAGTTTGTGGCTGAAACATTTTACTATCTTTTATTTTATCCAAAAGCAACAACAATCAACTATGCAGTCCACTTTTCTGTTCACAGAGAACTAGCTGTACCCAGCCTGCGATACAAACTGCGATGCTTAGATGAATTTTCTCGAATTGAGAACCTCCTCCTATTAGAAGTCGGTTGAAAAGTGGGTGTGCATGACCTAATCCGAAACTATGAAAAACAGGGGAAACTAGGATAAACTACTATAGGAGTTTTGAGATCGTTTCGGATTTGGCTATCCACGCCCTTTTGAAAAATTCACCCTGAATAGATTTTTTAGGCCAGGAATGTTTGCAGGTGTACACAGAGGGACCTGCCAAAGTTTCATCACAATTGGATCAATGGTTTAGCAATGCACTAGCTGATGCCCGCGGCTTCGCCCGCTTGACAAATTATAAACTAAAACCTTCCTCTTGAATCACTCTATCTATTATAAAAACCCGCATCAAAATCCGTTACATAGTTAAGATCTAAGCATACATAGTGACAGACAGACACGGCGGGGGACTTTGTTTTATAATATGTGGTGATGATACAGACAAGCATTTATTTTTATATATAGAGAAGATTTGAAGTTGAGAACCTGTCAACTACTTTTGCAGTATGTGTATGTACTTGAGACTACTTGCATAAGGAGACTTTAGATTCTCAATTCAGGAACAAGGTCATAGTGATATAGAATCATTAATTTTTGTTGGTAGAATGTTTGAGTGCAAAACAAAAGGAGCACAATCACAGTCAATTTGTAAATGTATATGAGCTAGTTAAAAGTTTTGTCTAAACAAATACTTTCTACATTTTTAGGTAAAGTATAAGTAGTAAAACACTATACATATATTACAGTACAATACTTAATTTAGATTTTATATTTATAATACTTTACCAGTACTGTATAAATAACAAAATTACCTCTTTAAAAAGTGCTCCATAGAACTGCACAATATAAACACAGTCATTGCTCTTCATGACAACCTCGAGATCCATTAGCAGTTGCTTTTGTTCCTTTTCATCAACAGTGGAGCGGATACGCTTCACAGCCATCACACGGTTTGTTCTACAATAAAGTGTTTAGAAACTCCGTATGAAATGTTAATTATACAGGTGGTGTGGTGAGCACTATAGGGAAGAACAGAGAGGCATGCAATGCTTATATGTATGTATTGGCATGATTATAAATAATTACATTGCATCAATAATCATCACAATATATTCAGTGTTAGAACACAAAATTTATCAAAAATAAATGATAATCTTGAAAGTGTGTATTGATTAAATTGGTTAAAGGCTCACTGTAATTAGGTAATGTTACAAATTTTATCTATGACAACAAAATGTAAATTAAGAAGAGTTTTAGTGAGTCTTTAGAAGTATACAAAACACAAAATGTTTTATTCAAGAAATTAGTTACAACAATGGGTGAATGTATTACTGATAGCCTTACTTTCTGTGGACCATTTTGTTTACAGCTCCAAATGCACCTCTGCCTATTTCACCAAGATCCTGCAGGTCATCAGATGTGAAGTCATACACTTCTGTTGCGGAAAACTGCAACTTTCCGGATGACTGCATGGATGGATATATTCGACATCTGTCTCTGAAATATTGAGAGATATTTCTTGACTAAATAATAAAACCATAATTTAAAATTAACATTTCTATATAACTGACTAGTCATGTGTTATCCAATAAATGTATAGCGTAAATTAAGCAAAAATGAAAAGACGAAATTTTTTTAAAACAATAATGGACAATCAATAAACACAATTACCTAGCGTTTTCGGGCAATACATCTCTTATAGTCCGTGACGGAACTCGAGGTCTCTGCACTGGAGGAGGATTGGCAGGAAACGGCATAAATGCTGCCCCATCCCCCGATGGACCTCCGGCTATCTGCAGGTTTAAGCCTTTGCGCTTCTCCAAACCAAATAAGTTCAACTCAGGCTTCGGCATTGTCGGTCTACTTGGGCCTAAAGAATTATAACATGTTGATTTATACATTTTCCCAAATATTGTCACTCACAGTAAAATGAACGTATTTCAACGATTAAATTTGCTTGCCTTGATTTGATGACACTTCGCCATTCTTCGACATTTTTAACTTTGACGAAAGTCTTAATTATAATGTTTTCACTATTCTTTGGTGCAAATTACTGCTTCCAAATTCTCCATTTGAAGGTTTATATTACGAAAAATTGGTCACGTTTTCATAGTATGCCATGTAAATATATTGTCGAATGTAAGCATCGTAGTTCGGTTCGTACCAATCGACAACATACGATTCGTTCAACGATGTCGATGGCACACGTTTGACAGCTGCAGCTGCCACTGCCTT
This sequence comes from Xestia rhomboidea, assembly GCA_963853795.1. Lineage (NCBI taxonomy): Eukaryota > Metazoa > Arthropoda > Insecta > Lepidoptera > Noctuidae > Xestia > Xestia rhomboidea. The sequence continues at coordinate 10,226,415 of OY970763.1, read as the reverse complement.
GTAAACCTATGATCTGTGGGACGGCTCTGTGCTCTGTGGTAAATTATTTTTAACCGACTTCAAAAAGGAAGAGGTTCTCAATTGGTCGGAACCTTTTTTTTTTAACAGACTTCAAGAAGGAAGAGGTTCTCAATTCGTCGGAACCTTTTTATTTTTTAATTGTTTTACAAGGATATTCCCCGATTACTCGAAGATGGCTGGACCGATTTGGATTTTTTTTGTTTGGTTTGAAAGTGTATACTTCCCAGGTGGTCCCTTGATCATCAAGTCAGGATCTGATGATGGGATCCTGGAAAAATAGAGAGAACTCTTCAAATTTTATAGGCACACTTGAAGCGATTTGGGTAGTTTTTGAAAGAGTACTTTCTCGGAGTGGTCCCATTTTAATTTGGTGAAGATCTGATGAAGAACTTCGGAGAGAGGCAACGGAACTCCTCAATAAATGATAGCAAATGGACTGGGTTTGCTGAAATCTCATGTCTATCTTTTGTTTACACCAGTTCATAACATAACATCACGCCGGTACCAACCACTAAAAAGAGAAAAAAAAAACTTTTTTGCAAAAAAAAAACCGACTTCAAACAACACAAAAAAGTGAGTCGGTTTTACTTTTTGCAAAAAAAAAAAATATTACTCGACTGCGCGACCTAGAGTAAGGTAGCGTGTTTATCAGCCTAGCAATGTATGTTTTGTTCCTTTGTGGCGCTCGAGAGGCCAAAACGTATGATGACGCAGGGGCAGATTTTGATGATTTGTCTTAATCTTGCGAATATCACTCTTTACTCTAATCTATATCTATATATAACAGTAATCTTTCAATAAGGCGAAAGCCAGACGCCATATTGAGAAAAAGCAAAAAATGATATCAAAATATTCACTCTTCACCAATGGGGAATTTTCCAGTGCCTTTTATGAACGAACTAGATGGCGCTGATCAACCTTGGGAATAATAAAATGGCAACACTGACTGAAGTTGCGCTGCCAGTGCACGCCAAAACGAACTATAGGGAACGTGCAGGAACCAAGAAAATTATATACTAACTGGAATGAGGACGGGCAAGCCAAAAACGTTCCGAGCGAGAAAGCTTCAAGAGTGGATGTTGTCTCATTCTAATAGGGTGTCCAATAATCATACTAACTCTTGAGGCAATTACAGAGTAGCTGTTATTTTATTATTTAATGATGATGACCTGCAACTCAATAGCATTCTAGGCGAAAGAGCTTCAAGAGTGGATGTCATTAACTTTTTATGTTAACCTAAATGTATGTCTGTACCGTCCAGTTGCAAATTATCCATTTTGCAACCTGTCTATCCAGACGACTTTTGTATTCGGGGATTCGAGGACTCTGTTAATATTATATATTTTTTCAGACATTGAAAATCGCATATTCAAGCTATGACTGTTTACCTAAAATGTTTTAGTAACATTCGCCAATATTTATTTTATATTCCGAAACCATTCATTTTCACTTGCAGCTCGCCAAATGGATTCTTTTGCTGGAGAAGCATGGAAAAATCCTTAGGACCGGCATGGCACGGCACGGTGCGGCGGACTCTTTTCTTTTCAATATTTGTATTTAAAAAGCAAACTAGGTACTACCGACACCATGTGCGATGTCCGATGTTTCTAATTTATAAAATATACTTTTGATTACTATGTACGACAACGATTTTCGAAACTTCGAACTTACTTACTTAATTTATTTGGATATTTCCCGTTTGTCAATCTAAAACATAGGTAACCCTAGTCGTAATAAACAACCAAAGTAAAACTTCCCTGAAAAACGAAATTCCACATTCAGCATACCCTTACTACTACACCCCTTCACACAACTCAATTTTTCCGTAATTAAAGTGGATTATTTCACTTAAATACAATAAAAAGTACTTAAATGACTTCAACGCGAAAATGTATAGGCCATATTGTTTACATCGGTGACAAGGCAAGACAGAGACACCATCCACCTTTGTCGGCTTCTCGCTCGGAACCTTTTTTTTTCTTTTCTATTGAATCCATTGTACAAATTTAAACTCTAAGCTTTTGAGATAGAGTATTTTTTTTTTCTTTTACCATTTTGTTCGTACTCATTCCAGTTAGTATATAAGTTCCTTGGCGGGAACTATAGGTGGCAGCTCAAATCGACAAAAGAGACACTCACTATGCAGTATAGGAAACTTAGCAGCTGTCATCGTGCTTTCAAAGTAAACAAAATTATCTCTTCAATTATATTATTTTTGAATATGTTATATGATATAAAATATGGATTCCGGTTTATCAATAAAGATGGTCTCAGCGTAATATGTGAATGTTTACTAAGACGAAGTGTATATCCTTCGTCTACTTTCTCAGATGAAAATTGTGGTGAATAAAGAAATGGTGGCTTCTTAAAAACAGCTTTCTTATTTTCAACACATGTTTTTTTTTAATGGAAGGGAATCCCTTATCAGCGAGAACAGTATCTCCAGGCTCTAACAAATCAATTAGTCCACAGTCATTATAAAGCAATCACTAGAACGCCCTCTGTAGCATTTAGATACAAAACTTATGAAACCACAAGGAGTGCAGCCAACTAAAAACTTTCTGGCATGTTTGCTTGGACGGTTAATTTTGAGGGCTATAGAACTTTTTCAATGCAGAGTGTAACAAAAACAAGTTGTTTTCAAATATTTTTTATCCATTTTTTGTGTTTTTCACTTAGACATATAAATGAGAGTACTATTCTTTGGAAAGTAATAGAATTTTACGCTATTTGGTTTATTTTCATTTTTGTGGATGTTTGCTAGAATAATAATTTTCACTAATAAAAATAATTCTGTTTACTTGTTAGAAAACAATGTCAAGTATTAATAGAGTACAAGAGTCGGGTTGGCGACGCCAGTTGGCAGCACCGTTGTTGTGCACGTTCTCTATAAAATAATGTTTATTTGTTTTAGACGTAACGTAACGCAAAAACAGTCAGAAGAAAAATAGCAATAGCGTTCCGTGATGCAAAAGAACAGTAGACTTTTTTGGTTAAAAATGTTTGACAGAAATAAGGTTCTTTAAAGTTTTCACTCCAAATAGAACAATGAATAATAGAGAAATTTTACCATACAATGAGTTTGACATGTCTAAGAGAGCTTTTTTTGCCCTGCTAAAAGATCTTACCATTGACCTATATATATTTTTTTTTTTGAAGCGTTGTGACAAACGTCAGTGGAAAATTCCTCATTACCTTACTTACTTTGGTACTAGTTAAATTCAAAGATAATAGCATTTCATTGAACATACCGTAGACAGAGACTGTCTACGGAACATACCCTAGATCAGCCGATTAGAAAAACAAAATGGCTGCCATTCGCGGGTTGTGGGGTTAGGAGTATTTAAATAAACGTGTATTTGGAGATAGAAATGAGTATCTATATATATAAAAGGCAAAAGTGATTGACTGATGTATCAACGCATAGCCCAAACCACTGGGTCTACAGATTCCAAATTTGGCAAGTAGGTTCCTTTTGTGGTCTAAGGGTGCACCAAGAAAGGATTTTTCAAAACTCACCTCCTAAGGGGGTGAAACGGGGCTCCAAAGTTTGTACAGGGAAACAAGATTAGTTAGATTGTTTTATTCGAAACTTTACAGAAGTGCTCCTATCGATATATTATGAGTAGAAACAGGTTTCAGGTTTTTTCAGAATTTAACCCCTAAGAGGGGGAAATGGTGTGACAAAATCTAAAAATCAATGCACAGCCCAAGCCCTTGTGTCTAGAGATTCCAAATTTGGCACATAGGTTCCATAAGAGGTTTAGGGGTGCACTAAGAAAGGATTTTTCAAAATTCACCTCCTAAGGGGTTGAAACGGGGGTCCAAAGTTCACATAGGGAAATAAGATTAGTTAGACTAATTTATTCGAAACTTAACAGGAGTATTCCTATTGATAATAATGAGTAAATGTTTGTGTTTCAGGTTTTTCAGAATTCAACCCCTAATATGGAGAAATTGGGTGACAAAGTTTGAAAATCAACATGGGTATAGCTATTTTGTATAGTGTATTGGGTCGGGTATAATACAAAAACAACGATTTTAATATTTAATGTGGCGGACCTGAAATACCATCATCCCCTGTTGGGGTGCGATGGGGTTGAAATGTTTAAAAATCAATATGGGTGTCGATACCGAGTTTATCAGGGGTGCTGATTACGAATATGGCATTTATTTCGAGATCCAGAAGACTCGATCGTCATCGGTTGGTCGTGATTTGACTTCTATACAGGGTTATTGTTGATTTATTGTGATAACGATGATGATTGTGATGATGATGATTGTGATTACGATGATAGTGATTGTGATAATGATGATGGTGATTGTGATTGTGATGGTGATTGTGATGGTGATTGTGATTGTGATGGTGATTGTGATGGTGATGGTGATGGTGATGGTGATGGTGATTGTGATGGTGATTGTGATGGTGATTGTGATTGTGATGGTGATTGTGATGGTTATTGTGATGGTGATTGTGATGGTGATGGTGATGGTGATGGTGATTGTGATGGTGATTGTGATGGTGATTGTGATGGTGATTGTGATGGTGATTGTGATGGTGAAGATTGTGATTACGATGATGATGATTGTGATTATTCATGATGATGATTGTGATAACGATAATGATGATTGTGATAGTGATTGTGATGGTGATTGTGATGGTGATGGTGATGGTGATTGTGATGGTGATGGTGATAGTGATGGTGATGATTGTGATGATGATGATTGTGATTTCGATGATAATGATTGTGATTACGATGATGATGATTGTGATTATGATGATGATAATTGTGATGATGATTGTGATAACGATGATGATGATTGTGATAATGACGATGATGATTGTGATGGTGACTGTGATAACGATGATGATGATTGTGATTGTGAAGGTGATAGTGATTGTGATAGTGATGGTGATTGTGATGGTAATTGCGATGGTGATTGTGATAATGATGGTGATCGTGATAGTGATGGCCATTGTGATGATAATAATTATTGTGATGATTATGAATTTTGGCACATAGATAGTTTATAACCTGGATTAACATGTAGGATACTATTTATCCCTTTAGTATGATCCAGTGGGACAGTTACGAACTACACGCGGGCGAAGCCGCGGGTAATAGCTAGTATAATATATAGTATCAGCCCTCATAGTATCGGTGACGGGTAGCCGAACACACTGCATATACCTAATGTATGAAAATTAGATTGGGCGCATCTAGCGCATGTCTAGCGCGCCGCAGTAGTGCCACTGGCCACTGCAGCGCTTCATCACACTTCCAAGTACACTTCCGTCTTCACTGCCGTGCCGTCTTAATTCAGTCGTTTCTGAATTTAGTCAAGTTTTCAAGTAAAATAGCTTGCTGAATGCGATTACACTTGACTAAATTTAGTAACAATTGAAATAAGACGACTAAAATCATTGAAGTCTAATAAGCGCAAGGAGAGGATTAAAATCGCCTAAATGGGGTAGTTAAATCAACTAAATGAGCTCCACCACTTTGTTATGTGTTCTATTGTCTATTGCTATTTTTTGATCTCGATGGTTGTCTATATAATTATGATTCTCTATGGTTGTAGTGTAGTCATATATATAAAAGTACTCTGTGGTGTAGTCCTAAAAAAAAACAAATACATTTTGTGATATCAAAATAACCTCTTGCAAAATATTATTTTCTTTGGTTATTTTGGGACTCAAATATTAATAAATTAAAGGAAAATTTATTTAAGCGGGTGATAAAATGTCCACTATTATAAAATTTGATATCAAAGAATTAAAAAAATTTGCTAATGATAAGAATTCATGTATTATTGAAAAAAGAGTGACACAAAACCTTGCTCTACAACCCTGGTGTTTAGGAAACCTCAAAAAATCTATTAAAAACTTGTTAGACTACAAAATAGGAAAGTTCGATAAAGAGTAAGTCACTAAGTATTATTCAAATTGTAAAAGTCTTTAAAAAAAACATTTTAAATGTATGTACCTACGTTTAATCTTCTTTTTAATTCAATAGAACCTGCATAACGAAATCAGATGGCCTTGTTGACTCTACGACCGTATTAACGCATTCTCAGTGTAGAAATTATTAATCCTTACAGGTTCAATGGAATCCTTATTGGTTATAAAAACCTCAGAATCCAGAATGTTGGAACCATCAGAAATGATAATGCAGATATACACTTTCAAGTTCAGGCAGACTATTTCATTTTTCGGCCTTTTGTGGGGGCTACATTGACAGGAATTGTTAATAAAAAAAGTACCACACATTTAAGCATTCTTGTGCACAGGTAAGACTGTCTTATTTATATAAATTAAGAATTTGTTTAGTACAGTATCAAAAATCTAAAATGTATTTAATGTAGTACTGTTTTCATCAAAATATTGTGAAGTACTGATTTGCATTTCCCGCTTATGTCAAAAGTTGTGCAATCACTAGTAAACAATTATATTAAATGTCTAAGGTTTGCAATTTTTATATTTTAGGGTGTTTAATGTTGTCATTCCAAGACCAACAGAAGAGCCAGGAAATATGTGGGTTGGCTCAAATATCCAGGAAGGCCAAGAGGTCACATTCAGTATAGTTGTGTTAGATCTTTATGGAGCCCTGCCATATATTAGAGGAGAGCTGGATGAGAGGTATCTTACTTATTTTATCTGTTAAGTAGACCTCAAAGCATGTCAATAACTTATTGAAGGGGTTTTTAATATACATATACATTTAAGTAACATGATAATATCAATTAGTAATGAACATAGGTACCCAAAGAAAGTTATGAAATTGAGAGTTATGGAAAGCTTAAAAGGAAGTAGACCTAGTAGAGTAGAGTAGAGTAGGGACTCCATTTTCCGCACTTAGACTCTTAATCGGTCCGTTGTGCGTAGGTGTCCTGGCTAAGTTAGCCAGCCTAGCTCCGCCCAGAAGCACAGAAGTTTCCTGGGAGCTTCACAGGCTTCGCGGAGCGACCCCACCGTTCCGAGGATTTGTTTGCGTTGGGTAGCCACTGCCTCGCATTCCAGGATTACGTGGGCAGCCGATTCTTCGGCGTCGAAGCAGCCCCTGCAGAGTGGGCTGTCCGTGGCGCCTATGTTGAAAAGATGTTTGTTTAGGGGACAATGGCCCGTTATTGTCCCTATTATTATTCTGAGGTTATTTCTACTTAGGCTGAGCAGTCGTTTTGTTAGTCGCGGATGAAGACTTGGTATCGCCATTTTTGACTGCCTGCAGTCTGTGGACCGTGACCATTTGTTGCTATGGAGTTCAGTTGATCTTTGGCGAATCCATGTACGGAATTGTGAGAAAGGTAAGGGAAGGAGTGGGTACGGGCCTAGCACTGCCATCTCGGAGCCTCTCTTGGCAAGTTCGTCTGCGGCGTCATTGCCTAGGGACCCACTGTGTCCTCTGATCCACTGGAGTGTAATTCTGTTAGACAGCGATATACTTTCCAGGGCGAGGTGACATTCAAATATTAATGTACTGTTAGTTTGTTTGTTTTCTAGGGCCTTAAGCACAGCTAGGCTATCGGATACGAATCTGATTGCGTAATTGTGAACCCCTAGACGCTTTACGGCTGTCGCAGCTTGTGTTAGGGCGACGCACTCGCATTGGAATATCGAGCTGTGTTCGCCTAGTGGTAAGTGAAAGTTAAAGTTGAGGTCAAGGGAGTGTACGCCGTTGTTGTTGTCGTTTGAGCCGTTTTTGGTTTTAGAGCCATCTGTGTAGATGCGTACTTCATTGGCTCCTGACTGATCCCTTAATTCCTCTGTTGTTTGTATGCTATATCTTTTGTTGAACATAGGTTTATTAGGTGTCCTATCACACGGGGCAGCGATGAGTGGTTGATACTCAATCACCCGGTCCAGGATGCCTGCGTGGGGACTGGTGTGGTTCTTGCCCCATATGCCTAAGTGCATCAGCCTGATGGCTGCTAATGCTGCCTCCTGCTGTATGTACAATTCAAGGGGGGTTAGTTGTAGGGCTATCTCCATTGCCGCAGTTGGGGTTGTTTTCGTACAGCCCGTGATGGCGGAACATGCTAGCCTTTGGAACCGCTGAAGCCTAGAGGCGGTGGTCGCAAGTTCAGTTCTCGTCCACCAAACCAAGGCGCCATAAGTCAGCATTGGTCTGATCACCGCTGTGTAAAGCCATAGCGTGATCTTTGGAGACAGCCCCCACGTTTTTCCTAACATTCTTTTGCATTGGTACAGCGCGATTGTGCTTTTGTTGAGTTTGTAGTCAAGATGCCTATTCCAGAGCAATTTGCTATCGAGAATCACTCCTAAGTACTTGACTTCATCTTTGAGTGTTAGTTCGGTGTTGAATAGTTTAGGGAGTTTGTGTGGTCCAAGGACTCTTTTGTTTGTAAACATTATTAGTTCTGTTTTGGTGGGGTTAACCGATAGTTCGTGTTTAATACACCAATTCTCGATTATATTGAAGGCTTTCCTCATGAGGTCACATAGGACGCCTTCAAATTTTCCCGTGATTAGAATTGCTATGTCATCTGCATAACCCACCGAGTATAGACTGCTAGCATTGAGCTCTGTAATGAGCTCATTTACTACTAGGTTCCACAGTAGTGGTGACAGCACCCCACCCTGTGGGCAGCCCCTACTAACGATACCTCGTGTGGTAGTGTTTACAGTAAATTGAATAGCGCGATATTTTAGCATATTGTGAATCCATTGTGTAAGCGTTGGCGCCACACCGTGCACGACTAGTGCCTGGCTGATGCTGGCGAAGTTCGTTTTGTCGAAAGCACCCTCTATGTCTATGAAGGCGCCCAGTGTTGGGTTTTTGGTTTTTAGAGCGTTTCCTATGCGTGTGACCACGCAGTGGAGTGCGGATTCAGTTGACTTGCCTTCGCAGTAGGCGTGTTGGTTAGGGTGTAACGGTTTAAGTAGCGAAATTTGGTTCCTAATCCTTCTGTCTCCCAGTCTTTCTAGTGTCTTCAAGAAAAACGAGGTGAGGCTGATGGGTCTGAAAGACTTGGGTTGAGTATAATCGCTCCTACCTGGTTTTGGAATAAAGATTATTTTTACTTCGCGCCATTTCAAAGGGATGTAGCGGTGGGCCAGACAGGCACGGAATATCTTGACAAGGTATTCGGCTAGCGAGTCACCGCTCCATCTAAGTAGAGCCGGAAAAATACCATCCAACCCCGCTGCCTTGAAAGGTAGGAAGGTGTTGATTGCCCATATTAATTTGTCTTTGTCTATTACTTCTGAAGCCACCTCCCAGTCCAGGTTGCTCGTAGCCCTTTCACTGTACGGTGCCCAGCTCTGCTGGGTCGCAATCTGGCAGCCTGGGAAGTGGGTGGTGAGAAGTAATTCACTGGTTTCCGCATCGTTGATTGTGAAGGTATTGTCTGGTTTTTTAAGGCATCCTATTGAAAGATCAGTCCCGGCGGCGAGACATGTTTTGACCCTCATTGCCTGGTTGCTGTTCTCAATGTTAGTACAAAAACGCCTCCAGCCGTTTTTACCTCTGAGGCGTATTAGTTTTTTGTAGGTTTTACGGCCAGTTCTGTAACGGTCCCAGTCGCCTGGCGACCGTGTGTTCATGGCTCTGTTAAAAAGTCTACGCAACCTATTTCGGTGTCTTTCTAGTTCTGGACCCCACCACGACTGCCTTGCCCCCTGCCTTGGTACAGTGAGTGGGCAAGACTGCTCAAAACTAGTTAGTAGGATTGATGTGAGGTTATTTACGTGTTCATCTTAAGTTAATTAAGGGTATATCAGCTGGAAGGGAGGGTAAATTACCAAACTCTGCCTTGACTAGCCTAAACTTTGTTTGGTCTGTGTTTCGAGGGATCCTCTTTGGTTGTGGCTTCGGTAGGTTGAAGTTGATGGTGTATCGAATCCATCTGTGGTCCGAACATGACAGTTCGCTGGACACATGCCAGTCCTGGATGGAGTTGGAGATACCTATAGTTGATAGAGTTAGGTCTATTATTGTTTGTGATCGTGCGTTGATGAAAGTAGGTTCTGAACCTTTGTTGAGTAATACAAGATTATTGCTAAGAATAAAGTCGAGCATTGCCTCACCTCGGTTGTTGGTTTTGACATTACCCCAGAGAGTGTGATGCGCGTTGGAGTCGGTTGCGATGATTAGTTCCAGTTTCTCCCTTTCGCAGTACTCCACCAGCGAGGCGAGCTCTGGTAGCGGCACGTCCTCGTCGCCTGGCAGGTAGGCCGAGGCGAGGACGATGTCTGGGAGATCTTGTTCTGTCCTGCAGAGCCTCGTTGCTGTCAGGTCTCTTGAACAGAATTCGTTAATTAATAGGTTAGGTATATGTTTTGGGATAAAAATGCAGGTTCGTGGGTTACTTACGGAGGTGTCTAGCAGCAACTTACCTCCGATGTTCGTAAGGCCACATATTCTGCCGCCCCTAATCCACGGCTCTTGGATAAGGGCGATGGTGTTTTGGTGGTGGTTGTCCAGCACTCTGCGCAAGGTAGCCGACGCAGATTGGCTGTGCTGGAGGTTGGTCTGTAGGATCCTAGTTGTCCCGCATGGGAGAAGAGGAGAGGCTGCTGTCATAGTCCTCTCTCTCCTCCCCTGCCGGAAAGCAGTCCTCGTCCGAAGTTAGTCCGGGTGAGGGTGGATCCTGTGTGGGTAGGTCGATAGGTATTTCGGCCTCCACGGCCGGGGAAGAAGCCCGCTCCCTCACCCCCTCTGCGGTCTCCATCGCGTGTGGCGGCGGGGACCGCCTAGGTGGTGGCGGATCAAGCTCCGGTCCAGCCACTGCGGCGGCCGTTGCGGTTGAAGGCGCGGTGACCCCCTCACTGGCTACACCCTCCTCCAGGAATCGGATGTAGATGCTGCCCATGAGGTAGTACACTGTCGGCTCCTGTCTTACCCTCTCGTGTGTCAGGGTCCAGGTATTTATTTTTAGGTTTGAATTTTGCCGTGTGAGTAGCTTAAGTAGTGCCGGAGTGTCTTCGGTGTTCTCCGGAACAAACAGCATACACAACGCCTTTTTTGGTATTTCGGCCTGGGGCCGAACGGTTAAAATAGTCCCTGGTATCGGGGACGTCATATTGGTGGTGATCCGCTTGAGCCAGGCCAGTGTGAAAGCGTCTTCGCACCAGGTTTTCAGAACGCCTTCGGCGAAGTGCGCCTTCCCTCGAAAGTGGATCGCGGTGTTTATGGTTGGGTTGGAGGGGTCGGGATCTGCCATAAGCAGCGTCCGCAGCTCTTTTTCAATGTTTAGGCGGATACCCTCCGCCTGTTCTTGCGTCATGTCCTCAAAGGGCTCCGTCATGACGGCGACGCACAGCTCGTTATTCCTGTACGACGCGGCCGCTTCGGCAAGTAGTCTTCGGAAGTAGACCTATATGAGCAGGGAATGGGAATAGACTAGCATGTCATTAACCTAACGAAAGAAAGGTCAATGACCTTAAAATATGATAAGCACCTATTCTCTCAAAAGACATAATTTTAATGCAAAAAGGTTAGATTGATTTCTTTATTTATTTTAGATGTGCAAATTTGGGTCCTGATGGGGATGATGACGAAGATGTGGATAAAAAGGCAGCACATTCAATCACCGTATCATATGTTGATTTTGATAAGACTAAACCACACAGTCCGAAACAAATTGGCGATGGGCTTCCACATTCAGCTTCAAAAAATAATTCAAAATTACCTTGCCAGCAGCCAGCATTACAGCATACCAATGTAGTGGCAGACAATCATACTCAGGCAGTGAATGGAAAATCTGGTTTGACAAAAACAAAGAATGTTGAAAGTGAAATCAGTGTGTCAGAAAAAAACAAAATTAAGAGGCATAGTAGAATATTTGAGTCTGAGCAAAAGCAACCAGAGGCTCCCATCTCCAAACCATCCAAAAAGCACAAACGAGATATATAATGAATTTGTAAAGAATTTTAATTCAAGTTTTACCTATTGTAAATTTTCAGAGTACTTATTTGATCAAATTATACAAATTAAATTAAAATGAATTAATTTTGTATATTAATTTAATAATTTTCCTTTTCTTCAGATTGAACTGATTACAATAGAATTTTTAATGTACCTATGGTTATTTAATTGATTTCTGTTGACTTTCGTAGTTTTGTTTTTAAATTTAACCTTTTGACCGCCACGTCAAAAACGAAAAAGCGTAAAAGCTTTCTTGTCACCTTATGATGACAGTGGCGTAGCTGGCACGGCTTTTTTAATTTGCTCGCCTCTGCACTAGAGGTGCGCAACCGATATTTATTTAATAATATCGAAATAATAATAGGTATTTTGTTTTAATGGTTGGTCATGGTCCTAATAGACTAAACGCAAAAATATGGATCTACGCTCAGTTAAACTTTGCATTTTTGGCACTTATAACGAGTGTCAGATCGTTTTTATTTTGCTGCACATATTTTGCATCGCTGACTTTTGCCGGTTAGTATTCTAACAGGAAAATGCTTTTAAGGCATCATTCATCATTATGTAATTAAATAAAAAGTACATTAAACGAGCTGTGATAGTTTGGTCGTAAATATACGACCTTGACGAAATCGTCATGGACCCGAAAATATTTGTCTGATTAATCCGACGTAAGCGGTTAAATAAAAGGTTAAAAATGGATGACCGCATCCATTACTATTAATATTTAATAACAGTAAAGGAACTACTCTATTTAAAAAAAAAACCGCCTTGACGTCGTGGGACTGTCAAACATAGACGACTGTGGCGTCCCCGGCACAAAGAATACAACAGTGTGATAGAGATGAGCATTACAGTCATTACAATTATTCGATAATCAACTAATATTCGACTTTTATAGAGCGCATAGTTTAGTATTATAAAATTTTCTTAATTTCTTAAACATAAGAGTTCAATAGCACTTGTTTTATTTATTTACTAGTGCGGAATTCAGAGTCAATTAAATATAACGTAGGTTGCCGTCGATGTCGATATTCTTGTTATATTGACTGCTACCTACATCACTACGTGTCCTGTTATGGTGACTGTGGCGCCGAGGGCACTATGTTTTTCGAACTTTATGACTGGTTTTATTTTTTGTCATCTTACGTTACTAAAGATGGGATCTAACGAAAGCAATTCACTTCAATCACAAGGGAAATAAACAAAACAATGCTGTTTTATGACATTTATTTACGTTTAGAATTCTGTCACGCAGTTCGCGACCGTGGCGTGCTAGGCACATTTTGGTTTGTCGTCTATACACGACTGTGGCGGTCAAAAGGTTAAAGGTAATTTTCCCAATAGTTATCTTTAGTAATTATTATTTGATAATAAATCTACCTGGAGAAAATGTTACCATTACTTTATTTATAATATAGTATGAACAATTGTGGCACATGGCAGAATAATTAAACTTTATGCTTACTGCCTAAGTGTGCGGCCAGACTGGCAGCGCGGTGCGGGTGCGGCCGGCTACCAAAGAGTATAGTAATATGCGGCTACGCACGCGGTTTGCCTGGCCAGCCAGACTGGCAGCGCAGCGCGGTGCGGCGAGCGGCGCGGGATCGGAGATGCCCACTTCCGCCAGGGTTACCAACTTAGGAGTTTTCCCCCAAATTTAGGGGTAAATAAGAGTGATGTGATTTTGTTAGGGGCGTTCTATTTTTAGGGGTATTTTTAGTGCTGGGCTAGACGGTAAACGCGGGCGCGGAGCGGGCGCTACCCTTCATTATCTCTTGTTAAATTTACCTTTAGCATAAGTTGCCATTTATGATTTCCCATCCGAAAAAAAAGGGAGGTTTTTAGAATTTTGACTTAGCTTGAGGGGTAAATATTTTTGGGAGTTGGTAACCCTGGCTCCCGCACTTGTCGCCCGCGCCCTCACTGCGGCCACTTGTATGAACGAGCTATGGCTTGAGCTCAGGGCCGGCCTTAGCCATCTATAGGCGCCCCGGGCGAGTCATGCCTTTGGCGCCCTATTAGGTATAGGTACAGTCGTGATCTTTTCCACCTGAACAGTTATTTTTTTTTTCGCTTTAACTTAACCTAAGCCTCATAAATATTATTAGGATATTAGGCGCACAAATTCCCCTGCATTTATTCACCTAATATCCTTTTGATATGGCCAAGATTTATCAAAAATTCAAAGGGGCTAACTTTTTGGCCCTCAAGCTTTTGCAGCTCTCTTTTGTATTTGGCATTAAACATTATATCGATCTTTCTTCTCTTATTTCCTTCAAATAACATATTCTTGTATTTGCGATCTTACCAAAGCGCTTCTTTTCTAAGAGCTTTGAGGAATAGTAGCAGGGTTGGCTTTGATTTTATATTCGTGTTTAGCCGCCTGTGCCACCCTTCGAGTGCATTGTTTGTGCGAAAATTATAATTACTAGGACAGTTTATTATATCTGCCAGAGACTGAAGCCATTGTCTTTTAAAGTAATTTAAAAAAACCACCATTTCTTCGCTCATCGTGGCGTTTTCAACAATGCTAGTCCAACATTCCGTAATGTATGGAGAAGGTAGCATAGGCAAATTGGAACATATTCTGACAATGTTTCTGCACTCTCTGTTTTCAGGAAGACCCAATGTTGACGCTTTTTTCCAAACGGCCATTAAGATGATAATAGCAGCCCGTTATTTGAGTGTTTGGAAAAGCTTCTTTAATTCCATTGATAAGCGCTACCTCATAATCGCATTTAATAAAAAATAAAATAAAAATAAAATTCATTTATTTCAGGTCATTGACCCATATTTGAGATTATTAAACAAAACACACATTTTTACATTCAGCTGATTATATAGATAACAAAAAAGAAATTAAGTTAAATCAATGACACAAATAATTAAAATAAAATAAACAAATAAATGTCAGATCAAATTAATTAATGTCAAACTCACAAAACAAAATAAAATAAAAATTAAATATAACAATGAATTAAATTAACGAATAAAGTTGATGTCAGAGGCAAATAAATAAAAAAATAATAAATAAAATGACAAATTAAGCACCAGCAATATGCCTGCTACAACAATGCCCAACGTAGGGGCAATCCAGTCGCTAAGCAATCATCGACCGTGTTGGAGCTAGCCCGCACCCTGCGCACCAAGGACGCGCACCGCTTGCGCATGGTGGCGTGGAAACAGTCGGTGCGCGCTTCCGCAAACATGCCCGAGGCGCTGCAGAAGCGGGGCAGCCCCAACACTGCCCTGAACGCGTTGTTGTATTGGACACGAAGGGCACTGTAGGCAGCTTGTGAGTAAGATGCCCATAGGCTGCACGTGTATAAGAAGGTGCAGAAAGCTTTGAAAAGCGTGATTTTAACCTGATTTGAACAACGTGCAAACCTACGGGCTATCATATTTGCTCTCTTGGACAGTGCCCTTCGCTCCCGCTCAATGTCGACATGGTCTTTCAGATCGGCTGTTACCCAGTGCCCCAAGTATCTAAATTGATCCACTCGTTCCAACGGTACACCATTCAAGCGAAGAGGGGGTATTTGCTCTGGGCATTTGGCGCCTCCCTGAAATACCATGAATTGGCTTTTCGCGACGTTATACATAAGACCATGGCTGCCCGCATAGTCCTCAAAGATATTCAGCAGCTTGCGTAATCCACAAACCGACGCGCTCAGCAGCACCATGTCATCTGCATAACTCAGATTGTTTACACAAACATCATCACATGGCAGCCTACATGCCGACTACTGAGCGCGACGATGAGTGCATCCATGTAGAGATTGAAAAGTGTCGGTGAAGTCAACCCACCTTGTCTCACCCCACACTCAAGCCTATATGGCTCCGATAATGCACCCGCCCATCTAACATTGTTAACCTGGTGTTCGTACCAATACTTGAAGATGTTAACAAGTTCGTGCGGCATGTTTATGCCCTCAAGTTTTTGCCACAACGAATCATACGAAACCAGGTCAAAGGCTTTGGACAGGTCGAGGAAGCACGCGTACACTGGTGTTTTTCGAGCCGTGTAGTAACTGACAGTATGCTTGAGACACAGTATTGCACTATCTGTAGATAACTTAGGTCTAAAACCAAACTGATTGTCATGCAGTGACACGAGTTTATTTAACCGTGTATCAAGCAAACCGTCAAAGACCTTTGCTATAACAGTAGCAAGAGAGATAGGCCTGTAGTTAGTTTTATCGCCTAGATCACCAGTTCTGTTCTTCACCACAGGCACTACCACAGTTCTCATGAAGTCGTACGGCAGGTATGAATGGCTCAGGCATAGCGAGTAGAACATAGCTAAAACCCTAGACACATGCGGGCCGGCATACTCTAGGTGTTCAATACTTAGGCCATCATGGCCAGGAGATTTTCCTCTGGTCATATATTTTATGATTTTCCCCACCTCATTGGCCAAAATCCTAGTCTCCATTACTCCCGTAAGCTCTTCAGCATTGGCCTCCACGATCCGCGTTCCCAACTGAGGCTTCACAGAAAAGTAGGACTTAAATAGACTCGCTATATCTCCCGATTCACTAACCCCGTCGACGCTCACCGGTAGGCCAGGACCCAAGTTTACCTTTTTGGTACCCTTCCAAAAACCCCGAAAGTCGCCGTTCGAGTGCTTCACAGCAAGGGTATCCATTCTCAATTGGTCCTGATGATCTTGGCACCACTTAAGCCTGGATTTGAATACCTTTCTGGTTTCGCACATTTCGCGATATACTTCCCCGCACCTTGGTCTGCCGCATAATACCCATTCAATAAATTTTGTTCTGGCCACCCGATGAGCCTCCCCGACGTTATTGTTCCACCCTACTACACGCAAGCCAGTCATACCCGTCCTCCCACTACCCCGACCCACCAGAGAAGCGTCACGAAGAGCGGTCACAATATCAGAGTACAGTCTGTCAATGGCACGCTTATGACAATGGTCGCGGCAGTAAGAGTCAGCACACTGAATACACTCAGCAGGAAAGTCAACAAGTCTGAGCCTCCAGTTACACTCACTAGTATACAAGGCAATCTGTTCCCCCGTACGTACACCCCACACTACCCCCCTATTCAGCATAACACTGTGACGTACCGTCTGCGGAATCAGATTTAATTTACACTCGATAATAAGTGGGAAGTGATCTGACCATACCGTGTCATAATCCACATACGCGTTAGTAACAGATTGCCTTGCAGACTGAGTTACCAAGCAGTGGTCTAGCCAGCTCCATGACCCGTACACGTCACTAATGAAAGTGAACGTATCCGAGTCAATACCTAGAATTTCCACATCAACACATATCCAATACTGCTCAGCACAAAAGCTTACAAGCTCGTTAAAAAATAAACTATACGGTGTAGCATTAAAATCACCTAAAATATACACAGACTCAATGCCGTATTCTTCAATTATTGCGCTTACCATACTAAGACAATCCGTAAACTCAGTTAAATTGCCCGTTGCGTTCGTAGGCATATATACGCTTAACACTATCACTGGCCGGTCACTGGTTATTACTTTAATGGCACATATACGCTCACTATCACAACGCAACACAGACACCTGCTGAAATAAGCTGTTTCTCCACAGCAAGGCCACGCCACCAAAAGGTCGCCCTCGCAACAGGCCAGCGGACGTGTCCATCGCTGAAATCCCCGTGTAGGCAAACTCGCTGTTTATCGTACTTAAGTACGGAATTTCCTCAGGAAGTAGCCAAGTTTCCTGCAAGGCTACCAAATCACAGGAACGTTAATGGCCGTCATGTCTATTTCAAAGTGTTGCTTGATGAGGCCAAATAAGCGTCCGTAGGTTTCTTGTGTCTTGTCAGGTAGTAACGCGTATATAACCCCCATAATACAAGTTAAATCATCACAGCTATTCAAATCAACATGAACTGATAACAGCTGGTAGAATGGTGTTGAAAATATTGAGATTTTATTATGGTCACATCCATCTTCACAAACAAGGAAACTGTCGGTCATTATTTCTGCAATTGTAACATCATTCAAGTTTCTGAATTCAGTTTGTCTTTTTTTGAGTTAAAATATGGTACTTGTTGAATCTCATCCATAATAGCGAATTCTTTTTCAAAAAAATTGTGGACAGGTTTTGCTTTTTGACGAACTAATTTCTTGCATTTGTCCATCACTATGTCAGTCCCGTTTTCATCAACATTAGCTTTGCAAGTATGCTCATTTAACTGACGAATTATTTTATTTTCGTGTAAATATTTATTGTAACAGATGCACTACACTCATTGTGCTGGGAGCATCTCCATAGAGTTGACCCTCCCGTATTTGTGATATTTAAATTGTACCCATTGTACCTGTGACCATTCAGCAGCAGCACACGCTTCTTCTTTTGACTTTCAATGAAAGTAAATGATTGTTCTGCATCCATTTTTATAATTTAGAAGCTAGAACTATTGTATTTGTAATGAATAGCAATCAATACAGGAAGAAAAATCAAATGAGTAATGCTAATCAAACAGCATTCATGACAATAAGTGTCAGTCACCATTAAAAAGATATGTTAAACGCTACGAGTACATAAACCAAAAAGAGTCTGTATGAACATATTATAATACCGTGTCCGTTTCCCTCCCGATGCAATTTGTGTGTTGAATTTTCTGCCTGAGTTTCCAGACATTTTGAGAATCTGACTTTTTGCTAAATAGACGTTCTGCTATACAGACTATCTGATAGTTGGACGTTTTGCTACATGGACATTTTGCTAATTAGACTTACTGCTCATTAGACATTTCGCGCTGTTGGACATTTTGCTACTTAGCCCTTCTGATCAGGAGGGGCCAGTGCGCTCGACCGATCGGTATTGTCTTTCATTCATTCTTTCTATTCAAAGTCAACGGGGCGGGGCTAGAGAGCGATTCTTCGTTGCGAGTGCATGTAAAAATTAGCTTAGTGGTGATCGGGCGGGAGTGTCCTCGATAGTAGGTACTTATTTCATTACAATTAAAAAAACTTATTTAGGATTTGTACCATATTTTTATTGACTTATTAGAAAACTACAACATTATTTAAAATGTATCTACCACGCAAATAATAAATAAATAATTCGTAGGTAAGTTATTTCTAACGTACAGGTTCTTTAAGTATAAAGGTTTTTTTGATATGCTTGTGAACTTACGAATGCGTAAAAAGCAAAGAAAAAAAGTAGGTCAGTTTATTGCTGGCTTGGGCCCTGTTTCAAATACGTGACAATGACAGGCGACAGGTGACAATTCGACATTTTGTCAATTTTTCGTTTCATATACATTACCTATGACCAAGGAACTTATATACTAACTGGAATGAGGACGGGCAAACCGAAAACGTTCCGAGCGAGAAAGCTTCGCGAGTGGATGTCTCTTTCTAATAGGGTGTCCAATAATCATACTAACTCTTGAGACAGTTACAGAATACTGTTATTTTATTATTTAATGATGATGACGTGCAACTCGATAGCTTTCTAGGCGAGATAGCTACAAGAGTGGATGTCATTAACTTTTAATGTTAGCTTATTACCTATAACTTAAATGTTTGTCTAATGTATGTCTGTACAGTCCAGTTGCAAACTATCCATTTTGCAACCTGTCTATCCAGACGACTTTTGTATTCGGGGATTAGAGGACTCTGTTAATATTATATATTTTTTCAGACATTGAAAATCGCATATTCAAGCTATGACTGTTTACCTAAAATGTTTTAGTAACATTCGCCAATATTTATTTTATATTCCGAAACCATTCATTTTCACTTGCAGCTCGCCAAATGGATTCTTTTGCTGGAGAAGCATGGAAAAATCCTTAGGGCCGTCATGGCACGGCACGGTGCGGCGGACTCTTTTCTTTTCAATATTTCTATTTAAAAAGCAAACTAGTTACTACCGACACAATGTGCGATGTTTCTAATTAATAAAATAAAAATATATTTTTGATTACTCTGTACGACAAAGATGTTCGAAACTTCGAACTTACTTAATTTAATTGGATATTTCCCGTTTATCAATCTAATACATTGGTAACCCTAGTCGTAATAAAACAAACAAAGTTAAAAAACTAACCTGAAAAATGAAATTCCTCATCCAGCATACCCCTCACTACTACTCCCCTTCACACAACACAATTTTACTATATATGTAGCGGATTATATTAGATACAACAAAAAGCACATAAATGACTTCAACGCGAAAGTTTTTCGGCCATATTGTTTACAACGGTGACAAGGCAAGACAGAGACACCATCCACCAATGTCGGTTTTTCGCTCGGAACGTTTCTTTTTTATTGAATCCATTGTACAAATTTAAACTCTAAGCTTTTGAGATAGTTTTTTTTTTAGAATTTTGTTCGTACTCATTCCAGTTAGTATATAAGTCCCTTGTTGTCGCGACATTGTTTCATAAAAAAAATCCCTTGACAGGTGACAATTTGTCGCGAAAAACTTGACGCGCAAAATTGTTACGCGCGATATTTTAGGAAACACAAAATTGTAATTATAAGTTGGCAATTTTGTAGACTTGTCGAAGATTTCAGACAGGCGACCTCACCCAATGTCAGCGGCTACTTCTCACTAACTATATTACTTACTAGCAGCCAATGAGTATTAATAGTATTAATAGTAGAAAATTCTATAGAAATCATAGAAATAAAAACATGGTGATATCATACATGAGCGGCAAGCTGGATGACGGCCAATGTCAGTCAATGACAGCAGCTAGATAGAGTGAACTGGGGAAAAATGGGTACCTAGCAGGTAGCATGAAGAAAATAAACAGTAACAATATAAAAATGATTATTTTAAAAATTGAAATATTAAGTACGTTTGTGTTTTGTTTCTATAATAATTTGTTACTTTTGTCTTTTGTAGACTTCTATGTGCGTAATGTAAGCGAACATTTATGAATTTATCTATAATTACACGTATAGGTGAATTTGGTGATTAGAATGCACAGGCTGCTCAAATTAATGAACTTCCAGTGACTGAAAGAGGTCCGGACAGTTGATAAAAGATTTCAAAACTCTGTTTTTTTAAATTTCTACATCGTTGAGGTCAGGCAGTACGATGTCCCCTTTTCTTTCATGTGATTTTTGAGTATCGTCTCTGATCTAAGGCAAGTTTTCTTTATCATATTTAATCCGATCCGTCTTTAGGAAATCTAAAACAAAATAGAAATTAATGATGAAAGTCAAATGTTAAAATCTTTGTATTTATCTAAGGATAATATTGGCCACCAGTGGTGAAAAATATGTGATATTCGAATAATATATTATCAGCCCCATAAGGCCATATCACCCCAACATCCTTTAGCGTCGTTCGAACTGACAACACCGCGCGCCATTATCTCGTTCTCTCTGTCACTCATAAATGCAACGCACTACTTGTCTCGTTCGTGTAGTTGACAAAGCGGCAACAGCGCGGCAGTGATTTTTGAGTAAAATAAAATTAATGATTTTTCATTTCAAATAGACTAAACAATACTTACAAATGAAAAGACACATCCTTCTTGATTTTTACAGCCGGCCCAGTATAAGTATTGCACTTTCTGAACACACAACTAGACATATTTCTTTATTTTCCTAAAGCAAACTCTCGCATAAACGTCAGTTCGCGTCGCGGCCAGACGCAGGAAGTGCGCAGGACGGACTGACGTTACACAAGCTGGTCAGCTTATGTTTGCATTGCCGCGCTGACGTCGGTAAAACGTATTTACCTCAGTATTATATATTACATCATTGCTAGCAGCCCGCCGCGGCTTCGCACGGGTAATAAAAATAAATAAAAAGTTAGTGACATCCACTCTTGAAGCTATTTCGCCTAGAATGCTATTGAGTTGCAGGTCATCATCATTAAATAATAAAATAACAGCTAGTCTGTAACTGCGACTGCTGTAACCGCGTCTATCTATGTACGTCAGTGTTGCCAGTGAAAGTTATGGCACAGACTGGCGATGGCGAACAGTTTGGTTACGTGGGGTGTAGATGTAATTATTATTTTCTTCGTATTTATAATATTTCACATGTATGTATTGTTTATTCGTCTACAATTTATTTTTATTTATTAACCTTATCCGTAGCTGACCGTGGCATCACTCTCACTTTAGGCCCTATCAGAATACCAGCGCTGTAACGTTTTTTAACGTGACAGCACCATGCTGAGATAGGGGCCTTTTGGCCTTGTACAGGACCAATTTCGTTTTCTTTTTATTTTTAATTTCTTTTAGTTGTTTTATGTTTAATTTTTATTAGTTGATAATTTCACCATTTTTTTTTATGTGTTTTGTCCTGTGCGGGTTAATAAATGCTTTTTCTTTCTTTCTTTCTTTCTTTCAACTGTCTCAAGAGTTAGTATGATTATTGGACACCCTATTAGAAAGAGACAACATCCACTCTTGAAGCTTTCTCGCTCGGATCGTTTTTGGCTTGCCCGTCCTCATTCCAGTTAGTATATAAGTTTCTTGGATAGACATATGACTTTCCGAATGGAAAATCGAATCGAAGCGTTGTGAATAGGGGGCCTTAGTGTGCTATCAAATGAAAGGGCTCGATGAGGATTTCAAATATATTATTGTTACAGTTGTAAAATAAATGGTTTTGATTTTATTCATGAGAGAAGGCGAAAATAAGATATCAGTCCTCTTTTATATAAAGTCCACTTGTAGTACCATAGTACTATTTCGATTTTTTGAGTGTCCGAAAGCGCGTACACGTTCACGGAGCACCATATTATTATAACACCATAATAGTAATATTCATTATCATGAAAAGGCATAATAAATTCTTGTGGCCTTAGTTTTTTGAGGGTCAAAAGACAAGATTACACCATATCTAGATACTGTACTCTTTGGTACTGACTGTCATTGTATTGATGATTATTGAATGTCAAGTTACTAGGGTTATGATACCGAAGTCGTCAGAATTATTTGTATTTTTAGACTAGTTACGAATAAGAAACATGGCCAATAATATAAGGATTTTAAATAAATGTGTTTCATGGTACCCGTCTTCTTATTTGCTTCCTAGGTAAGCAAATGATTTATCACTTAATAACAACTCGGTCAAAAACGGGTCTGTATTCTAACCTTCATCATTACTTTACTCATCTTTGAACTGTAGAATTTCAGGGATACTGCAATCCAGAGAATATTCAAGACCCACCTCATTCCCAGACTTTTTTCAAAATCCAGTCTTTAGGAAGGAAGATCAGGCAAAGCTTATAGAAAGTTCAGAGTTGAGTAAGATAGCTGCCTTACCTGTGAGGCCACCAGCCGCATATGAAACTAGTTCTGTGTACCATGATCCATTGGTAAAGTAAGTATTTGCAGAATGACTTTTACATTTCCACTAATGTTTAAGCAAATCTATCAATTTAAGTACTTAATTTGCTAATAGATGTCTGTTTATTCCAGCAAACTTATCAACCATGTCATGGAAATGGGAAAGAAACAGTTGGCTCGCAGTCTCGTTGAGAAAGCATTTGAAAATATCAAGAGGTCACAGATTGAACGCTACCATTTGGCAACAACACCTGAAGCAAAGGTTAACATAGAGCTAGATCCAAAGAAAATCCTGCACAAAGCTATTGAGAACTCAAAGCCACTTCTGCAACTTCAACCTATTAAGAGAGGAGGTATTACATATCAGGTAAACATTGACTCTAAGACATTTTTCTAACGCCATATGAAAATGAAGTTATTTTTTTATAGCTTACATTGTGTCCCACTGATGGGCAAAGGCCTCCTTCTGTTGTGTGCAATGTCCACTCTAGCCCCGCAAACATTATCAGATGGTCACGCCACCCTTGCCGCGGTCAACCTCATTGGTGGCGTCCAGTGAGTGACAATCTCTGCCCACCTCTCCACCCCTCTGGAACATAACGGGAGTGAAGCCGCAAGCAAAAGCTAGTGTAGAATAAAATTAATTTTAATTAATTCATTTATTAAAATTTTTTTTTTAAAGTGTGTTTTAATTTGAATTTATATTTGCTTTTCAGGTACCAGGCCCCATTACTGAGAAGAGATCTTTGTTCTTGGCAATTAAATGGCTGTTAGAAGCTACATATGAAAAGGAAAGAACCATCCATTTCCCAAAACAATTTGCATGGGAAGTCCTTGATGCTGCCAACAATACTGGGAAAGTTGTTAAAAGGAAACAGGACTTACATCGAATGTGCGAAGCGAACAGAGCATATGCCCACTATAGGTGGCAATAAATATAAGTACTAAGCTGCCTCAAATTAGTTATCAGTTGTTTTTCATGTTTAGTAAATGATGTGTGCCTATTGTGTGGTAAAAATTAATTTTGCACATAAGTATTACATTGTAGATTACATTATTGTGATTTGTTTTATTTTGAACTAGCACCTGGGCTTAGCACGGGTAGCAGTAATTATTTATAGCCTGATGCCCTCATGGTGGATGGATGGGGTATAGATGATAGGTACAGCGGGCAGCACATCACACTCACAAATAGCAAACAGTATTATATTGTACTCATTTAACGCGAAATAAAGCAGTATGCAGCATACTGCTATAATTCGCGTTAAATGAGTGCAAACTGCAAAGTAAAGGTAAATAAAAAGGTTGACCTCATATTATAATAGTGTAGAGTTGAGTAATTTGTATGTTTTTAATGCACTAATATCAGGAATAACTGTCTTGTTGGTCATGGGTTCGATTCCCGGATCAAGCAAAGTAGTATTCCATCAGGAGTGGCTCACTGTTTTGTAACCGAGTTACATAGTAACCGAGTTTTGGAGGTTAGATACGTCAGTCGCTTCATGTAAAATACCAGCATTCAGCTAAATCCTGGTAAGACTGGAAGCCGACGCGGGACGCCAACACAGTTGGGAAAAGTCAGGCAATTAAAGACGTTGATTCTTTCCGCTTTATCACCGTTTTTAGGGTTCCGTATTTTTGTAACTCACAACGTTACTATGAATTCTCATATAACTACCAACCGTGGCGTATAGAGTCGATCAATGGGGCAAATTGGAGATTGGAGAAAACTCCGTGGAGCAAAGTGGAATCTGGAATAATCTAATAACAATGCATCGTGCCGATGCAAAGATTATCCGCGCGCCTGTAGCGGCGAAATTAAAAAGTAAAAAAAAAAAAAATTTAGATCGGAACAATAACACAGGACTAGTTAATTATGTAAAACGATTGTAGCTGCAAAAGCATTACTATACTCTTTGTGCAAAAGTATAAACTGTAGAGCGGCTACCAAAGTTGTCTAAGAACGACACTGCTCTAAAGTTGAGGTTAGGGTGAGGTTAATCAGATTCATATAGAAACCTGGGGGTCTAAAATGGCCGCCTTGGCAGAATCAAGAAATGGACTTTGTATCCTACCCATAAGGTCCATTTTAAGAATTTTAAATTTTTAACGTGATTCATTTCAGGATTCTGCTAAAGTGGCCATTTTAGACCCCCTGTTGCTAATAAAAACAGAAATACTTATGAAATATTGTTGCGTTCCTCAATGTAGTACTTACGGAGATTCGGGAGTAAGTTTTGATTTTTGTTTCCAAAAGACAAAATTAAGAAGAAAAAATGGGAGACTGCTGAATAGGCAAGCCGATTTCACCTTTTTTGGTTTGGCTCCTTATTTTGATGATATTTTAAATACCTATTGTTGGTGGTCTTACAAATTTGGGTCCACGAATTATTCACATTGATATATTTAAGTAGGTAAGTAAAATTATAAAAGCGTAGGTAATAAAGAAGTTGGCAGATTCGTCTCAGAACTAAGTATGTTTTGTTTTATGTATGTATATAAGTATTTATTCTTATATTTTAGTTTTAAATATTTTCCTATTTGTTTTCTGTTATTGCACCTACTGTGTATTGGCTCTGCACCACCCTAAGGTAGACTGCATATATTACTATACTCTTTGGTAGACTGGTAGAAAATGCCCAGCGGGCCTACCATGACGTCTTAAAGCAGGATCGTTTTAATTGCGTGCCAGTGAGGGAAAGAGATGGCGCTAGACGTCCTCTATAACTCCGTCTCTTACCCACACTGGAACGCGATTAAAACGATCCTGCTTTAAGACGTCATGGTAGGCCCGCAGGGCATTAAGTCCGCCTTTGTACAGTTTTTACTTGTGCGTAAAGTTTTAATAAATAAATAAATAACAAGGGAAGCTTATGAATCAGAAGGGTATTGTAACAGTGGTAATAAATTATTACAATCAATAAATAATTTAGTACACACAGCTGTTTGATTTTCATTCAAATTTTAAACAAAAGATACTCGTTAGCTATTCTATAAAGAAATTTTTCAAAATATACAATAACAAGACATAAACTTCCAAAATATGATTTTCGTCAAATGAAACTCTTCTCACCGCTAAATCTTTTCCTAATTCAGAATAAATTAAATACTTAATCACATTCTGTAATACCTGACAGTAACATACCTAATTGCATTTGAGTATAATGATTCTGCAAGCGTTCTCTGATAGTCGTTTCTCCTTTTTGGACTGATCACCGACAGGACATTTCGTTTTTGAGAGATTCGTCGATAGTACGTTTCACCTATCCTATCCACTCAACCGCCCCTGGCTGCTTTAGCAACCAGTAGCCGTTTTGCGAAATGTCCCTGGCTGCTAAAGCAGCCAGTAGCGCCTTCGTCCAACAAATGCAATAAAAAATTATTAAACTGCTATTTCTAGAGCTTATTCCTCTTGTAGCAAACTCTATACTATATTCCTCAACGTTCGGACCAACAATAGCAACACTATTCCATCGACAAATGTCAAAATAAAAGTAAAAACTTTAGTGTAAACAAACTCCGCCATTTGTGACGTGTGGCGTCGTATTTCAATTGTTCTGTTATGTATATTGTTATTTTCGGATAGTGTTATATATCAAATTAATCTGTGCTACTATATTATCATAAAGGAAATCTAGTTTTCGGATCTCAAAGTTGAGTATTTCGCCTCCGAAAAAGTGGTAGGTTTAAATACCTATAGTGATTGTGTTTATACAAGAAATAAGTGTTTTTGTGATTAAAACGTGTGTTAACGGAAAAACAGTGCATAATTAGTATTGTGAACATATTATTAAATTGTATATACAAAAACAAGTGGTTTCGTAAAG
The DNA here is from genome assembly GCA_963853795.1 of Xestia rhomboidea. Classification (NCBI taxonomy): domain Eukaryota; kingdom Metazoa; phylum Arthropoda; class Insecta; order Lepidoptera; family Noctuidae; genus Xestia; species Xestia rhomboidea. Next base: position 10,199,406 of record OY970763.1, on the reverse strand, counting down.
TTATAGGTACGTAAATAACCGTGTTCAAAAACAGTCGTTGGCGCAGGCCGCGTCAAAATAAACAGTGAGTATCCAAATTCTAATTTAATTCTAACTAGACTATCGTAAATAAACTAATAAGATTATGGTCTTATTGGAAAGGAAATATAATCTAGTTTATTTTAAAATTATTTTAATTGAAATTTAATATTTAGAAAAATTCAAATTAATATATTAATAGCGAAATATCCGTTTTCATCACTGTTTTTCAAGTTCTACATTTTTTTTGAGTTTCAAATTAATATCAGTTTTTTTTTTTTAATATATAGATTCCATAACTATTCAGCTATTCACTGTAAATTTTATTTAGCTATAACTCTTGTAGTTTGCGATTGTTTATCTAAAGTGCCTAATTACATGCGAATATTTCGCAACTTTTTGCACCCTGGACGGTTTGGTGCAAAAAAGTCGCGCTCGGGGCGGGTGAGTGGCGGATGTTTCGCCGACAGAATGGTTCGCATTTGTTTGTTTCGACGACAGGACTTTTCAACTATGGAATACTCGCCGTCAGATCGTTTTGTCTACGATTGTTTCGACATGGCTCCTTGGGTATTACATTGTTATTCTGTAGCAATCAAACTACATAACCTAACAACAAATTAATAACTAGAAACTGTCATCCATTGAAATACTTTCATGAATAAGTAATATTTCGGATATTTCGTCCGAATGCAACAATCAAAAGCTCAGACCAAGTAAAAAACCAAGACGCTGCGAACAATAAAGTGAGGCCAGCGCAAATTACGTCTCGCTCTGTTCATACACGCTCACACGCACACATTTACATCAAACTACAATAACAACTATGCCTATGGCCTCACTTCTCTGTTCGCAGAATTCAGTCTTAACTTTTTTTTTTGGTCTGAGTGTAAGTACCTACACGGCGAGAGGTAATTTGACGGGCCTCATTTCGCTGTTCGCAGAGTTCCGTCTTTACCTTTTTATTTGGTCTGAGATCAAAAGCTACAAGATCAAAAGCTCTAGATAGGTCAAGGAAAACCTCATAAACGGGTGTTTTTCTAGACGTATAATACCTGACAGTGTGCTGCTACAAGCTAAAAATAGCCGGCTCTATTGACAACCCAGGCCGGAATTCAAACTGGGCGTCACAGAGATGCACAAGTTGAGTTGAGCACGCTGTCAATTAGGTACCTTGGCTATGACGGTGGCGAGTGTAATAGGCCAATAGTTAGACTAGTTCGATACATCTCCAGTCTTGCTTTTGATCACCGACACCACCAGAATTCGTACTAGATCAGGCGGAAGATGTGAGTAACTCGTACACAGGTTAAATAAAAGTGCCAACTCTCGAGGTAAGCCCCGACCAGCATGCTGCAGGCGCTCGATGCTGAGCCCATCATGACCAACGAAAGATTGCTTATCAATTACTTATATTTGCTTACCATGATGAGAAAATTGCTTATTTCATAATTAAAAAGAATTAAAACATTTAAGGTTAAACTAGGTAACAGCCATTCTGATGGCTGGTCAATCTCTGTAGAGTAGTAGTTATGAGGAATTACTGAAATTTTCATGGGCGAAAGTTTGCTTATAAAGTGCTTAGTTCACAATTTATAAGCTTAGACTCTGTTTATTCTCTAGCCATGAGTTTAAAAGCCCCTGCGCCTGTTAAAATATGGGAACAAACTGACGTTTGTTCGTACTTGTTGCTTTATTTTCTGTAATAACCAAATGGTTTTTACATTCTCCCCTGTCAGTCGTCACGCTATCATTTACTCCTTCCTTTCTTCATATCATTCCTCACACAATCCATCCATTGCATCGTTTCCTTGCGAAGTATCAACCAAAAAGTGATTCCATATTGTATTGTTTATGTTAGGAAAAAGATATCCGCTGTTGATGTCAGAACATGCTACGGTAATACGTTTAGTCTAAACGTTAGTACAAAATTAAAGGAACCATCGGTTCCTCATCCTTCATCAGCATTTTTGGATCAGTTAACAATCTTGCAACACTTTCGCCTTTCCGATTGGAACAGTGTGCGCTACGCGGACGTACAAAAGCTGTATGTTCATTATCCAGGTTGTACTACCTCGTTACCTTACCTCGTACTTAATGAAGAAATAAAGCGTTATGATACTTCTAAGTTTACAGCAGAGATGGAAAAAGTTTTTCAGATATAACTTATGCTTTAATAAAGCAAAGGGACGTAATGCAAAATGAAATGCGTAGCTTTTTGTTGAGGTGGCAACCCATGCATTCCTATCTTTATGATTATTATTTATCTGTGACATGTTATTGTATATTAATACTCTGTGGTTCGCAATGCAGATCGTCTCTCTCAGCCTGTAATGACAAGATGTAATTATTCATGTTTCTTATTTAATAAAGATTATCAAAGTACAATGTGGTTTTGGAACAATAATATAATACAACATCAATAATAGTTATGGGCCCAGTCCCAACGAAATTGAAAGAAAAGGAATATAAGGTACGATTATGGAATAATTACTGGATAGAATAAAAATAAGGAAAAACTAAGATGGAGTCAGTAAAGTACAAGATAGAACCATTCTGCGGAAAAAACTTTGCTACGTGGGCGTTTCGCATGAAAAGTATTCTCACTGAAAATGATTGCTTAGAGGCAATTCAGAGTGAACAGTTTGTTAGTAAAGATGAAAATAAGAAACACGAGTCAAGGGCGCAGGCATTATTAATTGCCGGTGTGGCGGACTCCCACATTGACTATATGAAGAAAAATTCGGCCTATCTTATGTGGAAAAGTTTAGAGGAAAATTTTATGAAAAAGAGTACTGTTGGGACTTTGTTTTTAAGGCGAAAATTATCGGAAATAAAGTATAATGAAAAGGAGACTCTTCAAGACCACTTATTAGAGATTGAAGGAATATTCAACGAATTAGAAGGAGCTGAGGTTAAGTTATCTGAAGAAGAAAAAATAAACTATTTGTTATTATCAATGCCAGAAAGTTATAATATAGTAATCTCATCACTTGAAACCCAGAGTGACATAACATACATTTTTGCAAAGAGAAGGTTACTGGCAGAAGACGAGAGGCGCCAAGGGCGTAATAAAAAGGCAGATACAAATCCACAAGCGGCATTTAATTGTTACACCTGCGGGAAACCAGGACATAAGAAATTCCAATGTAGAATGAATAGAGGACATAGATACCATGCAGGTCGAGGACAAGGACGACAGGACAATATAGGTCAAGGAGATACCGGACAAGGAAATTATAACAGACCACAAGATAATACCAGGCAAGGATATGACACGAGACAACGTGGAAGAGGAAATAACTGGAGAAATGGGTATAGACGAGGAAATGGATATGGCAACCGAGGAGACAACTGGACAAGAGGACAAAGTGATGCAAATTTAGCAGGTAACAATACAGTACAGAACAATGCATTCCTGAGCTATGGACAGCAAGGTAATATAATTAATGATAATAATTATAAGATAGAGTTTTGTGTAGATTCTGGATGTACTGACCATTTAATTAATACAAAAGAACATTTTGAAAATTATCTTGAATTAAAGGTTCCAATTAAAATTGCTGCGGCTAAGAATGGAATAAATTTAGAAGCTATAGGGGTTGGTAATTTGCAAGTAAAAAGTAGAGTAGGTACAAAGGAAAATGAGTGTTATATAAATAATGTTTTGTATGTACCAGAATTAAGAAAAAATTTACTAAGTGTATCTAAAATGGAAAGTGCAGGTATGAAAGTAGTATTCCATCAAGGAAAAGTAAGAGTGTACACACATGACAATTTGTTATTAATTGGAGATAAACATAAAACTTTATATACTGTGCATCTTGAAACTAATAGTAAAACATGTAATTTTACTTGTAAAACAAAAGAAGAAGAGATTGAATTATGGCATAGGAGGTTTGGCCATTTAGGTAATGCTAATTTGAATTTATTAGTCAAGAAAAATATGGTTGATGGTTTATCAGGATTAAAAAATAAAACAATAGAAAATGACTTGTGTGAACCATGTGTATTGGGTAAACATTGTAGACAGCCATTTAATAAACCAGGATATAGAGCTAGAAGACCTTTGGAACTTGTACACACTGACGTTTGTGGGCCAATCTCTCCAAGTACATATGATAATAAAAATTATTTTGTAACATTCATTGACGATTACACACACTTTACAATGGTTTACTTAATGAGAAATAAATCAGAGGTTTTTGACAATTTTAAACATTATTACTATTTGGTAACAAATCATTTTAATATTAATCTTTATAAATTGCGATTAGACAATGGGCGTGAATATCTCTCTAATGATTTTAAAGATTTTTGTAATAGGAATGGCATAGTCATGCAACATACAGTAGCATATAACCCAGAGATGAATGGTTTAGCTGAACGAATGAATAGGACTCTTATGGACAAAGCACGGACTATGTTAATTGATTCTGAAATGAAAAAGGAATTTTGGGGAGAAGCTGTATTATTCTCAGCTTATGTGACTAACCGAAGCCCAGTTTCAGGAAGAGAGCAGACTCCTAGTGAACTATGGGAAAATAGGAAACCTGATGTGTCAAACTTAAGAACTTTTGGATGTACTGCATATAATCATGTTCCTAAGGAATTAAGGAAAAAGCTGGATGATAAAGGTAAGAAGATGATAATGATAGGATATGCTATTGGCGGATATAAACTCTATGATGAAGAAACAGGATCAGTTGTCATTGCAAGAAATGTGGTTTTTGATGAGAGAAGAAAAAATACTGAGAAGAATATTTACTTACCTAGATATGATGATCACGAAGACACAGGAAAATCTGAAAAAGAACTTACAAATAAAATGAATGAGGAAAGTATTGAAGAAGAAAAAGTAAGAAGTATAGAAAAAGAAGATACAGCAGAAATAGAAAAAGGAAATTCAGAGAGTCAAGAAACAGGAAGAGTAAGAAGACAATCTAAGAAACCAACATGGCAAGAAGACTACGTAATGAATTTTGAAGATGACATTGATGCATTTTATGCTTTATTTTGTGATGAGGACAATATTCCACACACTTATGAAGAAATAAAAGGAAGAGAAGATGAAAAGGAATGGATGATAGCTGTAGGAGAAGAATTAAAAGTATTAAAAGAAAGTGAAACTTTTGAAGTAACCCAAAGACCAGAAGACCAGAAAATATTAGATGCAAAGTGGGTTTTTACAAAGAAGAATACAGGAACAGACAGTATTTGCAAAGCAAGATTAGTAGTAAGAGGTTTTCAACAAGAAGGTCAATTTGAAGATATTTACTCACCAGTATTAAGAATGCAAACATTAAGAACTCTTCTATCAGTGGCTGCTAACAAAGATTATCATATTAGTCAGATGGATGTGAAAGGAGCATTTTTATACGGACGCATAGATGAAGAGGTGTATCTTAAACCACCAGAAGGTATGAACATCAAGCCAGGATTGGTACTCAAGTTGAAAAAGTCCTTATATGGCCTAAAGAAATCACCAAAATATTGGTACGAAAAATTTAATGAGACTATAACATCTTATGGTTTTAAGAGATCAAATAATGACTATTGCTTGTATAGTAAAGGGGAATTATACTTACTTCTATATGTAGATGATTTATTAATTTTTGGTTCAAGTCTGAGAGATATTGATAATGTTAAATGTTTCCTTAAAACTAAATTTAGAATGAAAGATTTAGGTAATGACAATTTACTGTATTTAGGTATTTCAATTAAAAGGACATCTGAAGGGATTTCTATTGACCAATCAAACTATTTGTATAATGTTTTAAAACGATTTAACATGGAAGATTGTAAGGGGTGTGATACGCCAATGGATGCTAATTTTAAGTATGATGAAAATTCTGAAATTGATTTATCTTTAGAAAAACAATGTCGTTCATTGATAGGTTCACTTATGTATGCAACTATAGGTTCAAGACCTGATTTAGCAGCATCTGTTTATTATTTAAGTAGATTTCAATCTAAGCCAAGTGCCGATTTATGGAGATGTTTAAAACGATTGTTACGTTATGTTAAGAAAACTGTAAACGTTTCTTTATTGTATACCAAGAATATTTCTAGTATGCCTTTATTAGCTTATGCAGATGCTGATTGGGCTAGGGATTCAGATAGAAAGTCCACATCTGGATATTTGATTAAAGTTTTTAATAATACTGTTGTATGGAAATCTCGTAAACAAAACACTAGCATTAAGCACAACAGAGGCAGAGTTTGTTGCATTATGTGAATGTATAATGGAAACATGTTGGATGATTAAGTTACTTGTTGATTTAAATATAAAGGTAGATAATGTTGTAATTTTTGAAGATAACCAAAGTACTATTAAAGCCATTAAGAATCCTGATCAAAAGAGATTGAAGCATGTAGATGTAAAATATAATTTTATAAAACAAAAGGTTGAAGAGAATTTGATTACTGTGAAATATATTAATACTAAGAGGCAATTTGCTGACATCTTAACAAAACCTGTAACTAAGAGTATATTTAATAGTTTGTGTGAAGGTTTAAACTTATGTATAGGAAAGGCATGTGTTGAGGAAGAGTGTTGAGGTGGCAACCCATGCATTCCTATCTTTATGATTATTATTTATCTGTGACATGTTATTGTATATTAATACTCTGTGGTTCGCAATGCAGATCGTCTCTCTCAGCCTGTAATGACAAGATGTAATTATTCATGTTTCTTATTTAATAAAGATTATCAAAGTACAATGTGGTTTTGGAACAATAATATAATACAACATCAATAATACTTTTTAACATGGGCACAGCAATCTGAGTAGTTAAGCCATGCCAATATTGTTGAGAAAATAACCGAAATCTTCACTAAAGGCCAAAAATAACAAGTGACATATTTGAACTAGTTTGTGGACACAGAGCTGAGCTTGTACAATACAGAAGAGAGGCCATTATAGCTTCGGTGAAAGACCCGTATCATAAAAGTGCATTGCGGAAAATTCCTCCGATATGTTCTCACTTATTTGACAGCGACAAGTTTACAACTGTCCTGGAAAAAGCAGGAGGCGTGAAAAGCGTATTTTGGCCCAAAAATAAGGATCGCACAAACTTTGCACCGCAGGACGATCCGGGGCTATCGCAGCGACGAAGTACTTCGTACGGTCCTCCGTCAAAAATATCCCAGGCCCCAAAACGGGACAATAAAGCTGCTTTTAAAAAGAACAACCGTGACCAAAATCACCAACCCTTTCGAGGCAAAGGTGGAAGAAGAAGAAGACATAACGAGGGTCATAAAGGCCGCAGGGCAAACTCTCCCTTATCCCGCCCGGATAGGAGAGAACAAAATAAACGCAAATATTGACTCAAGAATACCTTTTCGTGCCGGTCAACTTCAATTTTACCACCGCCGTTGGGAAGCACTCGGGGCACCGCCCTACATTCAAAAAATTATAAAAGGCTACCGTATTCCTTTCAAGAGGAAACCACCGCTCAGTCATCATTTTCGTCACCGTCTAACTGCATACTCCTAGAGATGTCAAACATAATTTCAGAAATGTTATCACAAGGTGTAATACGAGAGGCCAAGCGATCCCCCAGTTTCATATCAACATTTTTTTTTTTTTCTTCAGCCGAAAAGCGACGGCACGATGAGGCCTATTTTCAACCTGAAAAACCTAAACGAGTATTTTCACACCGACAAATTCCGGTTTATAAATATCAACAAAGTGCCCGACTTCCTTCAGAAAAGCGACTAAAACTAAAATAGATTTGCACCAAGCGTATTTTCATTTACGGATTGTACGAACACATCTAATGTACAACAAAAAATTGTACGAGATGACTTGCTTGCCATTCGGTCTAAGGTCTAAAAGCCTTTGCCACTCTAACAAACTGGGTTGCCTAGATGCTACGGGAACAAGGCATCCGCACTCTAGTATACCTAGACGATTTCCTCCTAGTCCATCAGAACCGTTCGGTTCTACAGTCCCATGTTGCAACCACAATAAACTTGCTCGAACACCTGGGATGGATAATAAACAGTGAAAAGTCGGTCCTACTCCCACAAAAGTCTCTGGAGTTCTTAGGCATCGTATGGGACACATGGAAAAATATCAAATATCTCCCAGAAAAACAGCATCCAAACTAAAATACTACGTTTCGAATTCCCTGCAATCTCGTTCGGTGGAACTGAAACAACTTCAGATACTTATAGGGGTACTAAACTTCGCCAGCTTTGTCGTGACAAGAGGAAGATTAAACTATCGAAGCCTTCAAATGCATGCAAATGCTCTTCTGAAGGCACCTGCCTGCACAAAAATCAGCTAAACCCAAAAGCAAAACCGGCCAAGTGCGTGTCGGGCCACGCGCAGTATCTGGTGTAGCCCGTTATATTCAAGCAACTACTTCATCTTAGTCACTATATAGGATTTATTCTAAGGATTTTGTATTTGGTACAAAATTATCCAACACCCAAGTTCAACGACTATTACGGCTAAACTAATAAAGTTTTCTTAACCGCTATAGTTTTCCTTTAAAGTTCATGAAATGCACTATCATCATGAATTTTTCCAGATTTTTCAAGCCAGCAGTTTAGCTTTTAAAGAGTCCCGGGACACCCTACTGGAACAAAAATTTGCACTTCAAAGTTTAATATTTCGTAAATGGAGCATTAAATCGAAAAGTAATATTAGCAACTCCTAAGTCATTTTAAAAGACCTATTCAACGATACCACACACGATGGGGTAGACGATGAAAAATAAATTCATCCCCACTTCACATGTAGGGGAGCTACCGTAAAAAAAATATTTTCCAAAATTTCATTTTACTACTTTGTTGGCGTTATTGATGTACATACCTTTACAAAATTACAGCTTTCAAGTACTAACGGTCTCTTAGTAAAACCTCGGACAGACAGACCGACGGACATGTGTAGCAGACTCAAGCAAGCAATATGCGTAGCAGACTCTTTAGAAATACGTGTAGCGGACTCGTAACAATACGCGTAGCAGATCCGTAGCAGGACGCGTAGTAAACACATAGACGTACGCGTAGCAGACTCTTACGCCCGGTTCCTATATTTAACGAATCGTCGTGGTATACGAACTACTATCCGTTTTTCGAGTACCGACTACGAGTCGTAAAAACCGTTCCACAATTTGCTTTCTCTACCTGCTTTCGACGAACGTCCGTTGGTCATTGAAATTCGTAGTTCGGGGATCTGGGATCCGTAGGAGAGGGAGAAATGGGGTGACATGCAGCGTCTCTGGATGAGATTAAAAAAAAATGCTAAAACAGGTATTTGTTTATTTTTATTAGTAAGTATTTATTCTGAGATGTTATTGAATTTATTTAAATAGATTTGTGAACATTTCAACAATATCGGTTCAGTAGTTTTTACGTGATGCACGGTCAAACAAACAAACAAAAATTTTAAAAATGGTTTAAGTCACCTAGGTCGGTTTTTTTTTAAATCTTCAATGTACAGATTTTTGGGTCTCAACGATTTTATTATATGTTATGATGTCCAGTGACAGTGAAGAGTTTGACGTCGAGCAAAGAGCAAAAGACAAAATATCTTCGCCAAAATCGCGGAAGATTTACCTAAAAACTTACGAAAGTTTTATGAACTGGAGGAATAACAAACATATAAATTCTTTCACAGAAAACGTCTTTTTGGCATATTTTGATGAATTGTCGAAAAAAGATCAACCATCGTCGTTGTGGAGTACGTATTCTATGTTAAAATCGACAATGAATATCAAGCATGAAGTGCACATGAAGACATTCACAAATGATCCAGTGGTCATAAACCTAAAAAGTCCAAAGTATTTAAGGGTCAGGAGATAGAAACTTTTTTAAATAATGCTCCCAATGAAAAATACTTTGGTATTTTTTATTTTATTAAGTAATATTTATTAAATGTTTTTGTACTAAATTGTCTATTTTTCTCGCACTCAAAGTGAAAAGTACAGTTTGCACCTCGAGACTAAACGCCAACTTTAATATACCCTCGGTTCCATTGACTCGCACGCTCGGGAGTCAAACCACCTCTGGTATATTATGGCTTCGTTTAGTCCCTCAATATAAAATGTCTTCTTCTTCTTCCTAGTGTCGATGACTAGTTAAAAGTTAATAAGCCTTGCCACCTCAATAACGTTAGTAGTGGTCCCGGATTGCTTCCCCAAGACACGGAGGTGGGTCATCGTCTGTGATGTGGCTCTGCGTCACGATTGACTCATTACTTTTGTAGTATTCCGGGAGTTGCTTCATTCGTAAACCTGTTGCGTAACATGTTTATAGTACTGACGGGTACAAACACACCTCGACGTCGTAGTAAGCATGGAACGTTGCGTTGCCACACCGTATTGTAAATAACATGCGGCGCTTGGCGCCTCCAAATCGTGTGCGTTCGCGCAGCGGAATGTTGTTGAATTTAAAGATATTAATTATGCAGATATTTAGTGTATGACGTCGTATAATTGTGTATGGTAAAAAAAAAATTGTGTACGCAGCCATTGTGGAGAAATTCACCAAAAACTGATTCCGCTGGGCGAACGTTGTCCTGGCGGAACTTATTTTAATCCATAGACTTTAGAAGAAAAGAGGTGTGTCCAAAAATTAGTGTGTATTTGTGTGTAATTGTGTATGTATGAATAAAATGAGTGCATGCATAAACTTCGGAGAAATTCAAGTTTCCGCTACGCGAACGTTTGGCCATTAGCTAGTTTTCATATAAAGCGCTTACATAGAGAGCTGTAGATTTTTACATACGTTGTTTTGAATTTGTTTATATTTGTTTAAAAAACAGATTTAGAAAAAATCGTAGGGCTTAAAAGATAAAAATATAAACGTAAAATACACTTAATAGGTCTTAGTTCTTAAAGTATGCACTTTGGGGTCTAGATTTTCACGTTTATACAAACCTTGTAAGTATCTGAAACATGTTGCCAAGTATCAATGATGTTCCGTTAGTAATTAAAGAGTTAAAGGACAATTTTACCATGAATAGATCACTGTTTACAAAACAGTCAAATATCACGACGTTCTAAAGGAATTGCATGGTAAAATGTATGCCAAAAATTAGTTTATTCATTCAACTATTCACATGCAAAATTTCATGTCATTAAATTTAGTAATTAAAGAAATCAATTAAAATACTGACGAAGCATCGAAAACCTACATAACCCGACCAAGTTCGGATAGCTACAAAAAAGCGTCCATGCAATATATTTAGGTAACATCCCAAAATTTACCGTATAATACCGGTATTGAATTGGTATAGGTGATAACACAATTGTTTCGATATAATTTAAAGGTCATTTATTTTTGTACACCAAATTTTTGTTCAATTGTTCTGATTTTTCAGCTCCAGAATTGACTGGAATAATTCCGGAGTTCCGATAGGTATTCACATTTTTTAAAAGTTAATATTTTGATTTAATTATATTCTTGTGAACGCACGTAATTTAACGTCTGTGGAATATTCCACAAACTGCTAGTCGAACAGGACGCGCGCGGCTTCCCGCTTGAAACGGTACTTCCATCCTTGAAGAAAAGAGAGGGCAATAATATGTTTTCATTGGCCGCGGCCCGCGCGTATTCGTTTTTGCTGTTGAACTTGAACCTGATTTTGTTTTTTATCCCCAGTCACAAACAAATGTGCAGTCAAGGACAATGTGCGTATGCGCTGTTGTTTTGCTATGCATCGCCAATTCTCGATAATAATAATATTGACAAAGTGTGTTATTAATGTTATAGTGTAACAGTGAAGCTTAACATAGGTAATTATGTAGTAGGAATATTGAGTCAGTGATAGTGAGAAGCTGATCACAGATATAAGGTAAGATTTTATAATAAATTAATAACTATACACTTATTTTCGTTTGTGACTGGGGATAAAAAACAAAATCAGGTTCAAGTTCAACAGCAAAAACGAATACGCGCGGGCCGCGGCCAATGAAAACATATTATTGCCCTCTCTTTTCTTCAAGGATGGAAGTACCGTTTCAAGCGGGAAGCCGCGCGCGTCCTGTTCGACTAGCAGTTTGTGGAATATTCCACAGACGTTAAATTACGTGCGTTCACAAGAATATAATTAAATCAAAATATTAACTTTTAAAAAATGTGAATACCTATCGGAACTCCGGAATTATTCCAGTCAATTCTGGAGCTGAAAAATCAGAACAATTGAACAAAAATTTGGTGTACAAAAATAAATGACCTTTAAATTATATCGAAACAATTGTGTTATCACCTATACCAATTCAATACCGGTATTATACGGTAAATTTTGGGATGTTACCTAAATATATTGCATGGACGCTTTTTTGTAGCTATCCGAACTTGGTCGGGTTATGTAGGTTTTCGATGCTTCGTCAGTATTTTAATTGATTTCTTTAATTACTAAATTTAATGACATGAAATTTTGCATGTGAATAGTTGAATGAATAAACTAATTTTTGGCATACATTTTACCATGCAATTCCTTTAGAACGTCGTGATATTTGACTGTTTTGTAAACAGTGATCTATTCATGGTAAAATTGTCCTTTAACTCTTTAATTACTAACGGAACATCATTGATACTTGGCAACATGTTTCAGATACTTACAAGGTTTGTATAAACGTGAAAATCTAGACCCCAAAGTGCATACTTTAAGAACTAAGACCTATTAAGTGTATTTTACGTTTATATTTTTATCTTTTAAGCCCTACGATTTTTTCTAAATCTGTTTTTTAAACAAATATAAACAAATTCAAAACAACGTATGTAAAAATCTACAGCTCTCTATGTAAGCGCTTTATATGAAAACTAGCTAATGGCCAAACGTTCGCGTAGCGGAAACTTGAATTTCTCCGAAGTTTATGCATGCACTCATTTTATTCATACATACACAATTACACACAAATACACACTAATTTTTGGACACACCTCTTTTCTTCTAAAGTCTATGGATTAAAATAAGTTCCGCCAGGACAACGTTCGCCCAGCGGAATCAGTTTTTGGTGAATTTCTCCACAATGGCTGCGTACACAATTTTTTTTTTACCATACACAATTATACGACGTCATACACTAAATATCTGCATAATTAATATCTTTAAATTCAACAACATTCCGCTGCGCGAACGCACACCTCCAAATCATCGCTTGCTTTGCAAGGCACCGGTTTCACTAGGTTACAATAATTATAAATTGCGGACATTGCTGTAACGACTACCAACCCACAGTTATGCTGAACATACAGCTTATGCTGTAAATACTGTAACTTCTGCCTTAACTACGTACGTGAAAATATGTTTCTTTCACTCTTTCAATTCTCATTTTGACTGCAACAGAGATGCGTACAAAAAGCAAAAGCGAAGTGAACTACTTCCGCGGAGTCTCCAAAAATGCTCATTAGGATAAAAAACATTAATTAATATTAACAATTAGCTTGCACGGCGCTCTAATCAATGTACTTATCACTATAATTTTACGTTAATTAGCAAGAGGAGTCATAGCCGGATATTTTATTAATCCCGTATCGGTGTCGTCTACAGTTGTAATCATAACATTTTGAAGTTGCGAAATGTTTATCAATATTTATTAAATTTGTTTCGTAGGTATTAAATTAATCACGGCACCCAGTAACCAGGCACAAAACCAAATCCAAAGACCAATTCCTGATGGCAACAAAAAATTGTGTGGTATACTACAACTAAAAAACCCGCTACGGAGGAACATACGTAAATATAAACATACATGCATGCATACATACGTAGACCGCTAAAATCATAACCCTTCCTTATGGCTTCACCGTAATCGGGTAAAAACCCAATTAGGTAAACGTTGCCCGATCTTGAAATCGAACCTAAGACCTCATGCTGAGCAGAAGCGCATGTGAACAGTAGGAAAATGATGCATTATTCAAAATAAGACTAGATAAACATGACTCAGGCAATCTGAACTTGTCTTTCTTGATAAGATGTTTGAGTCAGGATAAGATAAGTGCGTGACTCACAAACACACTATAAAAAATTTCAAATATTAGTATCAATATTACGTTAAATGTTATGAATGCGTTTGTCAATGGCTTGTCATCTATCGATAGGTACATAATTGACCCAAAGGTAGGGTTACAACATCTATAAATAAAAAATGATATCCGGAGAAAATTTCGAACATATTTTGAAGCAAATTCGAACTTTTTTCTTTGAATGTTGTGCAGATTTTTTCACTAAGATCTACTCATCCTAAGAAATATAAAATTTACAAAATTTGTTGCAGAACATTGCCTGAGTTTGTGCTTAAAATGTATGTAGGGTGGCGACTTAGTCACCTGTTTCTTTCATGGTGATGAGCCTACCCGATTAAACAAGTTTCAGAAAGAAACTCATATCCGATTTATACAAAAAGTTTAGTTTTTCACATAGGCATCGAAACAGCTTATCGAGTTTCTATGCGAAAATTATCTATATATATAATAAAATCGTTGAGACCAAAAAATCTGTACATTGAAGATTAAAAAAAAAAACCAGCCAGGGTGACTTGAAATAAGTAACTGAAGATATTAAAACCATTTAAAAAAAAATTGTTTGTTTGTTTGTTTGACCGCGCATCACGTAAAAACTGCTGAACTGATTTTGTTGAAATGTTCACAAATCTGTTTAAATACATTCAGAATAACATATAGGCTATAGAAATTTTGGTTTTTTTTGGAAAAAGGGGGTGAAAAGGGGGGGTGAAGTTTGTATGAAAAAAAAAATTTTGATTGTTCTAGAATCATGAAACTCAGTATAAATACTTATTAATAAAAATAAAGAAATACCTGTCTTAGCATTTTTTTAAAATCTCATCCAGAGGCGCAAAAAAGAGGGTTTTGTGTTTAAAATTAATAAACTTCAAACACCTATACAATCAAAACCAATGAAGTGTAACCTTTTAAAGTTGCTACATATACTCCATATCTAATACAGGTAAATATAATTTCTCAGTTTTCTTGAAATTTGATTTTTAAGGTGAATACGCACAAAATAGCGGAACTCAAGAAAATCAGCTTTCGGCTCAGCGGTTTAAGTAGTTGGTACGAAATGTTTGTGCGCGCATCACGTCAAAATTACTGCATAGGCTTCTTCAATATTTAAACTATATATTATCACGCTACTTTCTTAAGGGGTTAGGCAATTTTGCATTATTTCCGTATACTTCAATTGTTTGACGTTTCAGTCATGACGTAAGTACATGAGAACAGCTATTTGTGGCTTATGTCAACGAAGTAAATAGCCTTGCGGTTTCATGACCGCTCTGTAAACTACGGGGTTGCAGGTTCAAACCCTCCAACATTATTTTCACTTTTTGTGATTTGTTTAATTTTTTTTTTGATGCTGTGAGATTTCCTATATTTCATTTTTTATTTAAGTTGTGTGCATTTCTTATTTATTTCGTGAAATATTTTTCCAAAAAGTAATAGAGTAGTACTTATGGAAGAAGAATACAATCATGCTACCCCCAAATAAATTGGGATAAGGGCAGGAGTATGATGATGAGAATGATTTCTCCAAAAATAAGTATAGCGAACACCAGAAGCCTGATAAATCCACGTGTTCTTGCCGTGCAAGAACTGTGCTATGCTATTCGCAATAATCAATAATCCATACGCAGTTTACGTAGATTATATTTACAGCTAAATTGTTATTGGCCTCATATCGTGTTTTCGGGCGGGAGGAGACGCCCGGGTTCTTCCATTGTGAGGATCGACCGGAGGCCACGGTGGAGCACACTGTGGAGGTGTGCCCCACTTGGGCGGAGCTACGCCGTGTCCTCGAAGCGGCGATCGGCGGCGGCGACCTCTCTCTCCCAGCCCTGGTTCAATACATGGTCCGGAGCGAGACGGAATGGGATGCCGTCACCTCCTTCTGCGAAGCAGTCATGCTAGCGAAGGAGGTGGCGTAACGTGAGAGGGAGAGATCCTTACGTCCCGGCCACAGCAGGAGACACCCCGGGCGTCGGGAGCCACGTATTGGCCCCCGGCCACCGTAGGCGCGGGCCTGTGGACGAGGAGCTATGGGCTAGCTCGCCGTCCGTCCGTCTCATGACGACAGGCCGTGTCGACGGCGCGTTCGTGTTCTAGACGCGCCTCAAAGAGAGTCAGCAAAAAAGAAGGACCCCTTCTTTTTTGCAAGGGCCGATGCCTGCCGGGGCTGCGGAACTATTCGAAAGAGTTACCGTGGCTCCGGAACACAAAGGGCGATGAAGGAACATGGATGGGTTTTAGTCAGTAAAAGTCTGACACTTCCTCCTGCTCCGGGAGGAGTCATTTGATGATTTCCTATCCAAAAAAAAAAGCTATATCGTGTTTGGGCTCAATTCATGCACCTTGATGAGAACTTCCGACCTAGCTGGAGTATGACTGTCATCGAGTGTCTAAGGATGAAAACCTAAGGCTGTCGAGGGAAGCCCCAAATTGGAAAAACACTATAGTACAATATTTTAACGATGATTGCATATATTTCCGAGAAATTAAATTGTTACCTACTTGAATCTATACTTATTATAAAGGAGAAAAGTTTGTTTGTTTGGTTGGTTGAACGCGCTAATTTTAGGAACTACTGATTCCAGTTAAAAACATATTTTAGTGTTGGATAGCCCATTTATCGAGGAAGGCTATATAACAGGCGTTATATAACATCACGCTACAATCAATAGGAGCGGAGCATCAATGAAAATTGTTGCAAATACACGAAAAATTATTGCTTTTGAGAGCTTCCTTTCCGTGCGCTGCGTAAACGGTTAAAGTTACTCAACAATCATACATGTATGACGGGATTGTTCCTCTTAAAAAGTCCGCTAAAGCATATTATCTGCATTTTTTTAGGTTGACTCACACTCTCTCTAAGCCTCTCTCTCTCTTACGTAACGCAGACGAAGTTGCGTGGGTCAGCTACTTTATTAAATATGACGGGTAGACGGATGTTTTATAATTTGTGTGGTTCACATAGTGAGCTATGTGCCATTAAACTGCCATCTCACAACAAGAAACTTAAACTCAAAGCATTTATTTCAATTAGACCATTACGGCACTTTTGAATGTCAAAAATACAAAAAACAAACCTCCGGTCCCAGTCACAAGGCATAATAACTTGAGAAAGTACTGTAATTGCCCATCCCCTAGCGTAGATCTCTATGGAGAAGAACGGGCAAGAAACTCCATGGACACTCTTTTAAATCAAAATGTTGTTACAAAATCTTGGTTACATCATTAATTTTGTGATTATACATTTATGTGAGAACAATGTAGAAAGACGTGCACATTAAGAGCGTCCAGAGCAAAATATAGATCAAGGATTTAAAAATAAAGTAATTAAAATGAACTGTGGCAGCTAAGCGATGACCAGTCCCAACTGACAGCGCCCGTTCACGAACATGATTTTTTATTTTCCTCGTAGGTGTAGTTGTGTCGAGTGTAAGTTTGTTCGGTTTTAAATAAATTTACTAAGAATGTCCAGTGACAGTGAAGAGTTTGACGTCGAGCAAAGAGCAAAAGACATAATAGATAATCTTTTGCCGCCAAAACCGCAGAGGATTTACCTAAAAACTCACGTTAGTTCTATGGACGGGAGGAATAATACATGTTTTTGTACTAAATTGACTATTTTTCTCGCACTCAAAGTGAAAAGTACAGTTTGCACCTCGAGACTAAACGCCAACTTAATATACCCTCGGTTTCATTGACTCCCTCACACGCTCGGGAGTCAAACCACCTCTGGTATATTATGGCTTCGTTTAGTCCCTCGATATAAGATATACTATTATGTAGTTCATTGTGAAGATTTTTTAGAGGGTGTTTTTCCCTGTAAGAAGCATGCAAACAAGCATACACCATGCATGCAGCGAGCATGAAGCATGCAAGCAAGGATGCAGCAAGCATGCATTATGCAACATGCAGCAGGCATGGTTTCTGTCACGGCTCCCGTCCGGCGCTGCGGGGCTCCGGCGGTCCCACGCGAGCTTATCGTCGCAGATGTGTTTTACGCTCACGACCGCGGCGAGTGTGGCAACCACCTGCTCTACAACTCGCGGGCAAAAGTGGTAGGGCAAGACTACGAGGAGTCGGTTTTGGAGCGATTCGTT
This sequence comes from Xestia rhomboidea, assembly GCA_963853795.1. NCBI lineage: Eukaryota > Metazoa > Arthropoda > Insecta > Lepidoptera > Noctuidae > Xestia > Xestia rhomboidea. Next base: position 10,181,307 of record OY970763.1, on the reverse strand, counting down.
TCTGTCACTAACTTTTGTAGTACAACATAATTATTGACTTTTTAAGACAATATTTTAATTTTAAATTAAGGTTAAAATGCTATTTTATGGAAATGGCATTAAATGCCAAATAAAATTATTCTAAATGAAATTCTGTCATCTTCATTATGCCTAGTGAAATTATACCAAATAATCATCGCTCTAAATAAACGTTATTCTAAACGAAATTATGCGGAATTTGAACATTAATAATAATAATAAAACCTTTATTTTCAGGCTACTTTGGCCCATAGATAAATACCTTACAGACTAACATATAAATAATAGTACAAAAACACAACAACAACATTGTTAAAGGTAATAAAATTATGCCAATTAGAATTTATCGCATTTGCCATCTTAAAAGTATGCCATTGTAAATTCGGACATACAAACATTCGGCCAAACAATAATTATATAAAATAATTTTTATGCCTTAAAAATATTCGTTTAAGTACTTATAGAAAATAATACCAAGTGTGTTATGTCAAATAAATTTCGGAGCATCAAGATTCTGCCAGATTGACGGAACTCCTCTCTAACCCTCTCTTATGTGACGCAGACGAAGTTGCTCGGGTAAACTAATTATTAATAATATTCAATTAATCACATTCACCGTGACATATATTTATTTTGGAACTTAAAACGTTGTTCTTTAGACACCTTGGTATAGAGTGGATTTAATTTATACGAAGTTATTATATTTACTTGGTACTTAGTCTTAGGGGAGGAGCTCGTGGCTAAATAATAACAGCCGCTCAGGTCGATCTTTTAGATTAAGCCGGCTTGTCTAGGTTGGTCCGTGGATGGGTGACCGCCCATTACGTACCGAGCTTCCTCCGTGCCTCGGAAAGCACGTTAAGCTGTTGGTTCCGGCTGTCATTTGTAGATCTTTGACAGTAGTTACAGATAGTCAGTGGCCCGAAAGTCTGACAACCAGTATTACCAATGGGTATAGTATTACCCAGTACTAACTGGGTTGTGGAGGTCAGATAGGCAGTCCGGTTAGGCTGGAAGCCGACCGAACCCAACATAGTTGGGAAAAGGCTAGGCAGATTATGATAGTCTTTTATATATTTAGAAAAAACATCGTTGGTTAGGTACACTCTGATTTTTCTGTCGGGTTATGTACGGTCTCACCGTGACATCAGTCACTCTTTTTGGGAATAGAATATTCTTTATTATGTAGGTACTCGTACACCATACAAGTACCTAATATTCATGGAACAAAAGAAAACATTTCACATAGATTTTCAGAGAGTTGTTAATTTAGATAATTTTCTAGCTACCAACAATATAGAAGACCTTTGGTGCAACGTGTGTCGACACCCTTGCGCTTCCCATCTTCCTGGCACGGCGGACTGTGCTGGAGCGGCAGCTGCAGGTGCTGAAAACCTCTAACGGCGCAATTACAATCACCTCATAAGTAGGCAAGCACTGCATGAGTTATACGGGGTGGAAGGAACACCGACGTGAAAACGGTTACCACGTATTCGGTACATTATTCTGAACCCCCCCCCATATAGAAATATATATTGGTTATTAAAAAACCGGCCAAGTGCGTGTCGGGCCACGCGCAGTGTAGGGTTCCGTAGTAGCCCATAGTATTTTAGATTTTGTTTTTCAACCGGCAACCCAAGTCATTTTAAAAGACCTATTCAACGACGAAAACAAAATTCATCCCCACTTCACATGTAGGGGAGATACCCTTTTTTTTTTTCGGATGGGAAATCATCAAATGACTCCTCCCGCTCTGGGCGGAGCAGAAGGGAGTGTCAGACTTTTACTGACTAAAACCCATCCATGTTCCTTCATCGCCCTTTGTGTTCCGGGGCCACGGTATCTCTTTCGAATAGTCCCGCAGCCCCGGCAGGCTTCGGCCCTTGCGGACCCCTTCCCTATTGCTGACTCTCTTTGAGGCGCGCGTGGAACACGAACGCGCCGTCGACACGGCCTGTCGTCATGAGACGGACGGACGGCGAGCTAACCCATAGCTCCCCGTCCACAGGCCCGCGCCTACGGTGGCCGGAAGCCACCACGTGGCCCCCGACGCCGGGGGCGTCTCCCGCGGCGGCCGGGACGTGTGGATCTTTCCCTGTCCCGTTCCGCCACCTCCTTCGCTAGCATGATTGCTTCGCAGAAGGAGGTGACGGCGTCCCATTCCGTCTCGCTCCGGACCATGGTTTGCACCAGGGCCGGGAGCGAGAGGTCGCCGCCGCCGATCGCCGCTTCGAGGACACGGCGGTGTTCCGCCCAGGCGGGGCACACCTCCACGGTGTGCTCCACCGTGTCCTCCGGTCGATCCTCGCAGTGATAGCACCCGGGCGTTTCCTCCCGCCCGATTCGGTGCAGGAACTTACCGAAACATCCGTGTCCGGTAAGAACCTGCGTCAGGCGGAAGGTGAGGACGCCGTGGCGTCTCTCCAGCCACTTCGCGAAGAGGGGACTTATCGCCACTATTGTGGCGTGCCCTGCACGGGGTTGCGACAGTCGCTCTCTCCATGTCGCCATGAGATCCCGCCGGAAGTCCGTCCACTGAGCGACAATTTGCCGCGGCAGCGGAGTTTTCTGCCTTAGCCCCTGCGGGCGTAAAATAGGGGATGAAATTATAAATGGGAAACCCGTTAGAATTTCAGTTCAAACCATGAAAAATTGTATTTGGCCTTTTGGTTTGTAATTAGTAGTTACATGTATTAGCGTTTTTGAAAAACATACCAGAAGAGGGATGAAAAATTTGTAGATAGGTATAGGAAACTCTCAAACACTCCTAACTGACTGACTGATATATCAACGCACAGCTAAACCGCTTGTCCTAGAGACATGAGGAGGGTGTGTTCTTTGTGAAGAGTAGGTATCCATTAATCCCCTAAGAGGATGAAATGGGGGCTGAATTTTCTGTGAAACTCTTATACTGATGCGAATTATGAGACACTTGTATCACAGTTTTTCCAAAAGCATCCCCTATAGAGTCATTAGAGTCAAGGGCTTCGAAACTCACGCAGACGGGCGCATGGCGCGCAGTGTGGTGCAGGGCGTGCGGTACGCGGGAGTATTTACCTATTAGTAAGTAGGTAGGATTTTTCTGAGGTAGACGTATCTGTAAATGTATTTACTTCTGTTTGTCTCTTAATTAGATGTTCTCACACAAGCTTTGAGTTCTGTTAAAACCATACAGTTACTCTCATCTCAGAGACTACTTAAGTTAAGCGTCCACAGGTACGCATCGTACGAATCGGACGCATCGCATCAAACGGATCGTAGTATTCTTTGTATAGAAAGTCACACAAGTGCGTCCACCTGTCCGCACCGTACGGATCGGAATCTGTTCAATAAAGGTTTTATGCGATGCGTCCGATGCGTACGATGCGGACAAGTGGACGCTTACCTTTAAGGCGCGGTAAGCAGCAAACGTTTAGGTTTTTTCGGAGGTGAAGCAGGGGAAGCGGCGCCGGCGCGTAGCTCCGCCCACTACAGCCCCGCTGACGTTATCGGCAGCGCGTGGCTTTATACCGGCGGCGCGGTACCGCGGCGTCCGTATTCTGGATCCAGGGATTTTTAAATAAATTTTGCTTTTTATTGAAAAAACCCGCGATTCCGGGATCGATAAATTTAGTGTTCTGTTGCGTCTTTTGTGTGTTAGGTTTTGTTTTCAAATAATATTTTAGATACATTTTTAATAGGATCGTAGCTTATGTGGTTTCTTCCTACACCCATGATTGGAGAAAGGCGTCCTTAATGCTTTGTTTGGGATATTTTCAGTTCGTATGAGAGGGAGTAAGAGAGCTTATATTGTTTGTTTCTGTAAAAAAAATGTCATTAGTTTCATGTCTCGATCCAGAGGTTAGACCAACGAGTCTCATCCACCAGATATAATGCAAAAAATCCTAGAAAATCGCAGACTTAGAAGAATTTGGCATCAGTCATTCAGTCCCGTCATCCGCTTGATAAACTTTACTATAACAAGGAAGCTAAAGAGTTAAAGGCTATAGACCAGGAATCGTTAATTCAACGGTGGCAACAAACCTACAGATGATGTCAGCTACGGGGGTTGGTGCAAACTCTCTCTGGAAGGCAACCAAAAACCTAGATAACCCTCAACAGTCTTATCCTCCAATTAGTTCACAAGCTTCCTGGGCAAGAACTGACTTGGAAAAGTCCGAAGTATTCGCAATGCATCTGAGTTCTGTATTCAAACCCAACGAGAGCGTTGCAGATTTGCCAAGCGGCGCGTGTGTCGGCGGCGGCTCGCGCTGCCACAATATCTCCTACTTGCTACTACCTAAGTACTATTTATTTACTACTATTATTATTGTTTTGCCTACTGTTAGGTACTTATACTGTATTTATTTATTACTATAAGAGCTATTACTGTTTGAACCAAAAATGTATTAAGACGAGCGCTAATCCCGCCGACAAACTGTTACGCAGTTTGGTGGGTGTACATAATGTACAAAATGTTTGGTCCTAATTAAATGATTTATTTATTTATTTTATTTATTAAAAGATGAGAGTGATATTGATGCAATATTAGAAAAAGATCTGCAGATGTGTCTGCCCATAAAACTAACAACACCTAAGGAAATTGCGAAGGAAATCAGACAATTGAACTCGAGGAAAGCCCCGGGATTTGACCTGATCACACCTTCAATACTTAAAAATCTGCCCAGAAAATGCATTGCCTTCTTGGCTAGTCTGTTCAACGCAATCTTTCGAACATCTCACTTTCCTGACCTTTGGAAAATCTCCGAAGTTGTCATGATCCACTAATTGGGCAAACCTGAACATGAAGCGTCGTCTTATCGGCCGATAAGCTTAACTCCTGTACTGTCCAAACTGTGGGAGAGGATATTCCTTAACCGACTTAAACCATGCATGGATGTCAATGATGTTGTTCCACTTCATCAGTTTGGCTTTCGGATATCCCATTCAACAATAGAACAGGTTCACCGAGTTGACCAAACAGGAAGACAGGCTTTTGGACGCAAAAAGTACTGCTCAGCGGCATTTCTTGATGTACAACAAGCTTTTGACCGTGTCTGGCACAAAGGATTACTGGCAAAAGTGAAGGAAAAACTTCCACACTCAATGTTACTGCTCATCCAGTCGTACTTATCCGATCGCTGCTTCCGAGTTAAACAGGGCGAAGCACGATCAAGATTGTTTGATGTGGAAGCTGGAGTACCACAGGGTTCTGTTTTAGGCCCTGTGTTGTATAACATAGTTACATCAGATTTACCTACATTGGACGACATAACAGTTGTAACATATGCAGACGACATAGCCTACTTATCAGTGGACGACAACCCAGAAATGGCCAGCAATAAACTCCAAAATCAGTTAGACGAGACACATAAGTGGCGGATACGCGCCAGTGCATCCAAGTCTAACCATATCACCTTCACGCTCAGGCACGGAAACACCCTGACCTTACCACACACAGATTGTGTCAAATATCTTGGCTTCCATTTAGATAGGCGCCTAACATGGAAGCATCACATTAAATAAAAAATGGAGGAGATAAACCATAAGTTCCGCAACCTGTGTTGGCTCACGGGCAGAAACTCGGTACTCTCTGTAGACAACAAGCTACTCATTTACAACTCGGTCCTTAAACCAATATGGACGTACGGAATCCAATTGTGGGGCGTAGCCAGCAAAACTAACATTCTCTGCCTGCAAAGGGTTCAAAATGGTATATACTAAGAGCCATAGTAAATGCACCTTGGTTTGCTCGAAATAGCGAAATCCACGATTTTCTGCAGGTGCCGCTCGTAAACTCTGAAATCGAGCGGTACAAAGGTCAACACACGCCTAGCCATGCACCCAAACCCCCTAGTGACTGAACTATTAAACCCGACAGCGGTGGTAAAGACTGAAGAGGAGCCACCTTCTATAAGTGGGAGGCGCAGCATTGACTGCTCCACCAAAACGCCATGTAAACTACAACAAATTCGCTTATGGTCTGACGACCGATTGCAAATAATTATAATTTAAAAAAAAATAGTTTCATGTAAGCCACGCGGACAAAGCTGCGGGTAGAAGCTAGTTCAACAATAAATGAAAAATGAATATTGTTCTCAGAAAAAACGATTCAAATGCAAATAAGTACCTAAAGGATGCAATAAAATAATGTACACGCAATGTCCATAAAAAATATAATATAACTACAAAAATCTCACTGCAGTTAAAAAAAACTCGTAACTTACCAAGTTTTGTCGTCGGCCATGACACCCGAAGGACTGGCGCGAGTCCACGTTTTGACAGGTTAGTATGACGGGTACAGTCACGTGATGTAGTTATCTTTGGCGGGCTAGAAGCGGCAGAATTTGTAATATCATGATGTACGTACTTCCCCTACCTAAATACTTATATTTTTATAATACAGAATAGGCAAATGCTTCCATGCTGGTAACAGCTCTCGGTATATTTGTTGATGTCTGCGGCACTCATGGGCGCCAGCAGCAGGGTGCAAGGGGGTTGGGGAAGAGAATATTTAGTTTTCACCTCAGCACCTCAAACAAGCAGGTTTTGCTGTTTACAGACAGTGAGCAAAATTCGATTTTGCTGCGAGCGTGAGACAAAGAAACTTTTTTTTTTTTTAAATACCGGGAACTGTGCAGGTCTACTCTCAAAATTCGAAAGATTTCAACTTGACTTTGTTCTGTCACTTTCACTTCGATACGAAAAAAGCGAGAGATAAAAACAAGTCGATTCGAAATTCGATTTTCAAATTCCATAATTATCTAGTAGCTACCCACTCACTCGCCCCGCGCGCGACTTTTTTGCACCAAACCGCCCAGGGTGCAAAAAATTGCGAAATATTCGCATGTAATTTGACACTTTAGATAAACAATCGCAAACTACAAGAGTTATAGCTATATAAAATTTACAGTGAATAGCTGAATAGTTATGGAATCTATATATTAAAAAAAAAAAAACTGATATTAATTTGAAACTCAAAAAAAATGTAGAACTTGAAAAACAATGATGAAAACGGATATTTCGCTATTAAAATATTAATTTGAATTTTTCTAAATATTAAATTTCAATTAAAATAATTTTAAAATAAACTAGATTATATTTCCTTTCCAAGAAGACCATAATCTTATTAGTTTATTTACGATAGTCTAGTTAGAATTAAATTAGAATTTGGATACTCACTGTTTATTTTGACGCGGCCTGCGCCAACGACTGTTTTTGAACACGGTTATTTACGTACCTATAACTTTACGAAGCCACTTGTTTTTGTATATACAATTTAATAATATGTTCACAATACTAATTATGCACTGTTTTTCCGTTAACACACACGTTTTAATCACAAAAACACTTATTTCTTGTATAAACACAATCACTATAGGTATTTAAACCTACCACTTTTTCGGAGGCGAAATACTCAACTTTGACATTCGAAAACTAGATTTCCTTTATGATAATATAGTAGCACAGATTTTCACGATTAATTTGATATATAACACTATACGAAAATAACAATATACATAACAGAACAATTGAAATACGATGCCACACGTCAGAAATGGCGAAGTTTGTTTACACTAAAGTTTTTACTTTTATTTTGACATTTGTCGATGGAATAGTGTTGCTATTGTTGGTCCGAACGTTGAGGAATATAACATAGAGTTTGCTACAAGAGGAATAAGCTCTAGAAATAGCAGTTTAATAAATGTTTATTGCATTTGTTGGACGAAGGCGCTACTGGCTGCTTTAGCAGCCAGGGACATTTCGCAAAACAGCTACTGGCTGCTAAAGCAGCCAGGGGCGGTTAAGTGGGTAGGCCCAAAAAAGTAACAAGCAATAAAACGTTCGGATACCGATATTGTAAATCGATAACCGTAATATTGTAAATCACGTGTTTATGTTTTAAATGAAAAATTGTTATATTTCGAATAATCGAATTATATTTTTTATATCAAGATGAAGAATGTTGAAGAAAAAAATACGAAGTTTATCATGTATCTACTTATTCATTTATAGTTATAACAATCTTTAATATTGAGACAGAATACCGCGAGTGTAGTTTCAGAACGCATTTAAAAAAAATAGCGGGATTAAAATTTTTATTGTTTTATTCTCTGTTATGTACCCTAGCAATGATTAGGTCAAGCTAAAAAGTACAATAAAATTCGTCATAGTGGAGGGGGACTGGGAATCCGGCACAGCCTTTACTTCCAGTCCCCCGCCGACGAGCACAAGGCACACCCCCCCCTCTTGCCCTCACGGCACGGGCGTGGAGGAGGGGGTTGGGAATGACCGACGGAGGTGACGGGTGCAATGCGGGCGGAGGCACCCCCGCGCCTTGTCGCCCGCCCGTCACCGTGAGCAGGGAGGGCAAATGCCCCTTCCCCCCCTCTCCGCCCGCGGAGCAGCGCAGCGAGAGAGAGACCTCCTGCGCGCGCTCCGCCTCCTCCTTTTGCGAAATCGCAAAAGGAGGCTACCGCTGACCAGGCCTCCGCGCTCCCCAGCATGGCGTCCGCCAACGCACGCCGGGAAGCGGGAGGCCCAGTCCCCCGCGGGGTGACGGGTGCAATGCGGGCGGAGGCACCTCCGCGCCTGTCGCCCGCCCGTCACCGTGAGGAGGGAGGGCAAACGCCCCTTCCCCCCCTCTCCGCCCGCGGACCGGCGCAGCGAGAGGATCATGCGGGTGTTCATGATCCTCTCGCCGCGCCGTTCCGCCTCCTCCTTCTGCGAGAACCTCGCAAAAGGAGGACCCCACTCCCCTGCCATGCCCTCTGCTACGCCCGCTGCTCAGAGGGGCACGCAGGGGAAACGCACACCGCACTTCGCATGACGGGAGTCGATCATACGAAGTGCGATGCGCCCCCCCCCCCCCAGAAAGCGCCTGGTGGTTTTTGTTGCGTCTATTTCTTATGGAATTAGACCAAGAACAGGGCGGCAACCACGTGAAGGTGAACACACCAGACTTGCCTTGAGGATCTACACGACCGTAGCGCTCTCCCTCAAGACCCCGCCACCCTACCGCCTCTGAGGGAGGCAGTAAGGTAGACCTGCATCTATGCTACCATGCAAAGCATGAGCAAAGCATGTCGTTGTGCAACCGCGAAAGCATAAATACAGATCGGCCCCAACCTAACCTAACCTAGAATCAATCGCTACGCTCGTGATTCAACTATAGAATCCTTCGCTTACTCGGGATTCAAAATCAACACTCGCAGCAAAAACCCACTTTGCTCTCTTGTTGCACAAATAACTATTGCCTTGTACTTTTTACATTAATTTTCAACACACTTGCTCATAAAATGGCTCTAATTTCACTGCAATTAGGCACATAATGACACCTGTAATCAAACTGTGACTTTTTCATTGCCATTGTTCAATAGTGAGTTATAGGGTTCTTTTTATTGGTTGAGGTGCTTTGTTCTTAAAAAAGTTTCGATACAAAAAAGATCATGTTCAATAGTACAAATTAATTAATGTACCTATTGCTCGCTTATTTCATGCAACTTCGTATTTAATAGTAAATTTTCAGCTTTGCCGCCAATTTTCTATTTATCACACACTTATAGTACTTACGGGATGATATCCGTGAACCGTAACAGTGCATTTTCTATTTATCATCTGTGCCGAAAGGCAAACGCATTTATGGTTATACAGCCACGCGAACGCAATTTGTACTAAGCAAAGAGACTTACTTTGGTATGCCAAGAATGATAAAAGAGATCAAAACAAAGAATATTTAATAACCATATCACGCAGTTTCATACAACATTGCTGGAGCGTTGTAATGTTCCAAATTCAAAAAACGCTCCTGCAATGGATTTGATTTTCTTTGTCCGTAAATTCGATACTTCACGTGTTCTTATTTCGAAAATAATGACAATATTTCCATGCATGTTTGAGAAAAAATAGATAATTTCAACTTGTACGTTTTTAATAAATAAAACTTTCACTCAAATATCATGTAGATAGGTACTATTATTTGATCTGACATGTTTTCGTTTCTCATATTTTTATGTCATTTAATTAACATTATTTTCAACACACTTGCTCGTAAAGTGAGCCTTATTACATCGTTCTTAGGGCCATAAACCGAACTATAACACACACGTGCATAATAATATTACACACTAGTGCAAAATAGAACCATCCCTCAAGTTAAGTTAGTACCTAACTGCAAATTATATGCGAGTAAACAGAGCATTTTAAATTTAACCGGGTAATACTGTTTTTTTTTTGTAACAACAAAGAGGTTTTATGCCGCTGAAAATTCATTTAAATTTTTGGAATAAATAAATGTGTCCCTAATTAAGACGAAAAAACATTTATTATTATCAAATTATTTATAATTCACAATAATTTGTTAAAAATATTTGCATTTTATCACTAAAATTATAATTTTGAAGTAGGCTGTATGGGTTTAGGTAATTAATCAACTTACATTTGGCGCGTACAATAAAAAAAAACTTGTGCGCCATTTCCCTTTTTCATATTTTATTTGTACCTATCGCATTTGTTGCTGTGTGGTAAATAATATAAGTACCTACTATTATTGCACGAATAGTGAAGCTTGTTAATTTGATTAAATTGTATAATATTGTTGTTTTTTCTTTCTAATATGGGTCAATGACCTGAAATAAATGTTAAGATAGCTGATATTGATGTCATGCAAATTAGCCGAGCTATCACAATTTTCGGGGGCGTAGTCGCGGGCGAAGTGCTAGTCTAAGATATTTCATTATTATTATTCTAATACCTGTGATAAAATAGACAAAAACAAAATATGATAGCAGAAAAAGTCACTACCGTGCTACCGTGTTGTTAGGTTACGGATGTCTGCTACATGGAAGTGTTACATTATTGTCGTTAATAACATAATGTAATACTTATCTACTTTCAGTAATTGATGAATTTCGGGTGGTTTGTCCTTGATGCCTCGAAGAGTTCCCCACTGCTCACAATAAAGACATTTTCAATGAAGTGTGTGTATGTATCTATAGTTGGTGCCAGTTAAGGTCACAAATGCGGTCATTGACCCACCTTCGTATAATAAAGTTCTTTACTTTGAAATCCTAAAATAAGTCTGTTTAAGTCTTGAATCGTCATCTATAGGAAGAAATATTAGGGAAAGGGCAATAACCGCTATTGCGATCTTAACTGGCACCAACTATCGCAGATTAATTTCTTGGTTCGATTTTCAAAATTGCTTTTTTAATTTGTTATGTTTTGCAGGTACACGTACATGGAACCAGGATTGAACCAGTTGAACCACTGCCTTATGAATTTGATGAGGAAAACCTTGGTCAGCCGGGATTCCCACTGTAAAGGTTAGCATTTCATGTACCATGTAGATAATTATACTACTTTATTATCTATTGATTAGAACGCGAACGATATGGAGTGGCTGTCGCTCAATTTAGTAGTTACTAACCTTTTTTTTGTTCCGGGGTGGCAAATCCTCATAGATGTCCTCCGCCCGCTCCAGGGCGGAGGACATCCAGAGGCGCAGGGGTCTGTCAGGCTCTAACCGACTAAAATCTCCAAACTTGCACCGGGGATCATGGGAACTAGTGCGCCTTCCACGATCCCCGGCTAGTGTCGGCGCGCGTCTGCAGGCCCCCTCGAGTCCGCGGGGCGAGTGAGGTGTACCTACCTACTCCCCCCGCGACAGTACCTAGTTACTAACCTGACTCAACTCTCGATACAAAATAATACATTTCGATACCTACAACAAGTGCAAACTTTGTTTGGGCAAACATTGCAGCCGAGGCAGAATTCACTAAATTTCGAGTTATGGAGCCGAGAAGGCAGTGACAATTGCCCACGTGTATCAAACGACGATTTTAAATTACGCTTACGAAGAAATAAAATAATGATGAAGGACAATTTCTTGTTGAAGGAGAAGCAAAGGTATGTAGCCGCAAAACAGGAAGTCCCGCCTCGGCTGCAACGACAAAATTTCCCTACTTGTGTCAAAATGTACAATTTGTTCTCCCGTCAAAGCTTCTAGACAGCACAGAACCAGAAACAATACAGCCATCGATTTTGATTTGTAACGTGAATGTATTATTTTACCTCTCTGTTATCCTTTGCGATGGCGTAATATTACTATCAAAAATAAAATGTCGTAACTCGTAATCGACGATCATCTTGTATTCTCAGATAAAATGTAGAGCCATGACGGAAATGCCATTTTAAATTCACCAATATCAAGGTCTTCGGGAAAATATTTTTGTTTTTACTTGCTTCCGCACGCAGCTTCCTTCGCCCGCGTATTTTTTGTTTTTTGCACACGATATCTTTTTAAAATAGTGTAACATATATTGCTGTAAAGTTTTTTCGAAATCCGTGCAGTAGTTTTTGCATGAAGGAGGGGGGGGGGGGAGGGGTTTGCATATCCATCCCCACAAACTTTCGCGTTTTTTAACTTTAGGCACATAAAGTCTACTTTACTAAAAATACTAGTTTACCAAAATGACCACTTTACCAAAACGACTGTTTCCCTAAAGGTCTACTTTCCCGAAACGTCTACGGACTCGACTCACACTATTATAAGAAGTAAGATAAGTTTTAAGCAGTTAGATTTTTATTAACAGATGACCCAGTAATATGAGTGCGTTTAGTAGGTAGGCGTTATGAATTTACATGTCCAGGAGTGAAACTACACCTCGTCGTTAATATTTCCTTCCTAGTGCATTTTATCTGGCTAGCAGAAGTCGTCAGAACTCAGAACTGTGTTAGATATTATTACTTTAGATAGAACACTTCTGTTGGACGTGGCCGCGTAACAGCAGTGTTGATGAATAATAGCGCGTACTATTATTATAAGTACCTCTCAAACGGCGGCTTATCATTGTATTATCATTGTACCGAGTGGAATTCACGTGCCGTTAATATTTTGCGATTTCATAAGTATTTGACTGTGACAGTTTTGCATTTCTGGATAGTGTTGTAGTGGTTCGGTAAAGAGGGGCGAGTAAAACTTAAGTAAGTACATTATGTAAACTATATTTTGTTCAGTGTCACAATCGCCAAATCGCCTTATTAAATTTTGTGCGTAAGTGTGTAGGTAGGTACCTATAAGACTATCAAAAGATATAATTTTATCGAAATAAGAAGTGTGATAACCTTACGAAAATCAAGTAATACCTAGTTACCCTTACAGATGATTCATCGGTACATTCAGCAACCGTTGTAATCTTAGTAAACACTTCTGTCTATACATAGTTTCAAGTACCCCTGCAGTTATATCAAAAGTGCGTTAGTCACCTGTTTTGTGATAAAACTCCCAAACCTTTCGAATGATCAAACATATTATGAGCAGTAAGATTACAATACATTATGGTACATTATCAATTTTAGAGATGGAGTATACAACTTTTTTAGTGTTCCATTTAGTTCTGAATCCAGCGACAAATAGGGATCTACCTATAGGTACCATATTTATTTACATAAGTACGTATAACAGTTGCTTGTTGCACTTACAATTTACACCAAAGCGTGCAGCAAGCATACCTACTTTTCGTAACATTAACCTTTTGGTTAATGTTACGAAAAGTATAGTAAGTAAAGTAAAGTATATTATAGTAGTAGTAAAGCTGACCTTCATTATTGCCTATAGGCTTTTGCCTATAGGCAATAATGAAGGTCAGCTTTACTGATTGTCATTTAAACATAGGTATACAAGATAAATCCAACAATCAGGGCGAACAATGCTCCTTTTCGGAGCCCTGTCTAATGTTATTCCTAATAATAAACATAAATAGCTGCCTAGTAAACAAATCAATGTTGATGCTGACTATCATTTCGCAGACTTTTCCATTTCAACTTTTTCAAGCAGCGGGTGCTTTATAAAGTTAGGCTGAGAATTATTGTTAGATCGATCGCAAAATTCTATTCACCGAAATCGGAACTAATGATGATAATGACGTAGGTACAATCTACTTATACTTCGATAAAAACAACAATTAGGAGGTACCCATATGTACCTGAGTATCGTAATACCGAAGTACTTGTACAATCATCTTCAAAAGAGCAGCGGTTTTTACCTCTGTTGCAGGGAACGTGTCGAGTTTTTAATGAAGCTCATTACTCATGATGTATTCATTCAGTCAAGGCATCCTTGCAGGTCACCTGTTAATTATTATATTTCACACGTTTAGATCTTTATATCGCAGTCAAAGATCGAGAAGCTAGAGACTACCTATTCATGCGATATTCTCTGTCTGTCGCCTCCGACAGACAGTCAGACAGACAGACATCCCTATGTAATTTAACTCACTTTTAGATATTTTTGTTGGTATTTTCTTCATGACTGCGTAGGTACTCTTAGAAAATGATTCCGACTTTAATGATTTCCGTCGATGACGGTGGGTATACTCCCATCACATAAAACAATGTCTATAGTTCAGTTATGTGCATAGTGTATAACATGCTTCGAGAAAATCATAAATTGTATATTGTGTTTTTGTACACACTAAATACAGAAAAGAGAAAAGGAACAGGAAAATAGGTGCAAAGGTGATTTTGGTTTCTTATCTCATGCTAGTAGGTACCTACTTTCATTTTAGTAAAAGTGTAGTTAGTTATTTAAGCTTTGGCCCAATAGTCTGTCCCCTAAATTCAAGTCAAGCGACCAAGCACTGTTGATGACAATAGGTACTGTTCGAACAAGTCATGCTAGCTCGACGAGCGTAATTCCTACCGTAACCGTACCGTAGCTCAGCACTAAATTACATAATGTGGGGAATGAAGTCACTCACATTAAATTGTTCATGACTTCATGTTACAGTCCACTTTAAGAAATGTTTACTGCGAATAGGCAAATACTCACATTAAAACTAAAATAAAACATAACAAGTTACTTCTAATCACCCGTTGCTTGAAGTAAACAATTTTGGCACAAACTATATTAGAGTGAAATAATAGAGATACGTCGGTACGCATGCTACGCGTATTGATTAGGGGCCATTATCTTTAGCAGATTCCTTATCTTTTATGTAGATATCAGGTATATTATACTTCCAAGCCAGTACAGTTTTGACGAGTGAACATGTAGTAACAGTTGTAATATTATAGAGTGACAATTTACTTATTGATAGTAGCTATATCGATTGATAAACAAAAATAGGTAAGAATGTGTTCTATATTACGAGTTTAAGACCTTTGAAATGTCTTTAAAATTACAGTTCTAAATATTTATTTAAACATACAAAAATATTGTAGAAATAGTTATTCGTCATATATGTTCAGCAATAAGCTTCTATGACGCAATTTTCTTTCTTTTTTCAATGACTGCTAGAATCTGTTGTTGATCAAAATAAAATATTGGTCTACAAACTTGAAAAAAAAACCGCTTCGTAAAAGTGACAAACTTTTCTTTCATTTCTTTGTTTAACAATATTCTCAAAGTCACACCTATTGCTATTCGATTCTTTGCCCAGCTCGGACGTGGAGACGAATAGGATCGCATGTAAGGTAGACGAATTATTTGAAACTAGGCAACACCAGCAACACACTCAACATAGTACAATATCATAAATCCTATACCTACGTAATATTTGCAATCCGGGTGCCTACTATCTAAAGCTCAACGTTAAACGTGTAGTTTTTACTCAAACAAGCATACTACCAATGTAGTAAGGAACCTACGGGAAGCAATTTGGACCTTGGTAGCATCTAAAATCGAACTTGATACTTTTCTGAAATTAAAGCATTGTTATTTTAAGGTCTAAAACAGCCTGTTAAAAAAGAGTCCAATCGTATTCTTATCAAGTAAATTAATCTGCACTACCTATTTATTAGATAACAATAATCCTAATTAAATCAGTTATGTATTATGACTAAATTACTGAAATCAATACCTACCCGCTTATTTTATTTGTCACGAAAGTGCAAGTTGGATTTTCCCGCGGTCGGAACAACATGTCGACCAATACCTACGTATCCCTGACGTAGGTATTGGTCGACATGTTGTTTCGACCTCAAATTAATTGAGAGAAGGGACGGGTTAACATGAAGACGATTCGTTTTGTTAAAAGACGAATGATGTACAAAATAATTGGGCGTTTTATATGGAGAAGAGTCGGCAAGAATCTCCACGGTTACTCTTTTAAAACAGCGATAATGCTTTGAGTACGATCATGCATTTATAGACAACCAATAACAATGCTTAGTCATTTATTGCTATTTATCGGCCACAATTTAAATTCGGGGATAATACTAAGATTTGCCTATCAGAAAACTAATATTTTCTGATAAGAAATTGTGACAGTTTGTTGGATAAGGTTCTATAGGTATATAGAACCTTTTTATATTTTGGTAGCCCGCCTTCGGTGATTTCGTGGCACGTGCACATAACACACGTGAGTCATAAACATGATCAACATGTGCCGAATGATAGATTGATTAAACGATTGTATTACAATTACAATAATGTGACCTCTGGCTGGACATCAATCATTTAGGCTATGAATCGAGCAGCACTTTCCTTGTCTGGTTGTGAACAATGTTCATGACGAATTTTAATTAGAGTCAGACGTTACTTCTGTTTGCGTCTACAAACAAGTCTGACGCATGCTAGAGTCGATACTTATAGATAGTTGGATATGTGTTCTTCACCACTCCTCACAAATACCTAGAAAAGGACTCGCAATTTGTTCAGGGCTTTCAGACCCATGTTTTCGCTAATAAAACTTTAATATTTATACAAAAATATAGAAAAGTGTTGTACTTTCATGGATCGTTGAAAGTTTTGTTGGAAGATTCCTTTCAGTCGGTGAGTTCCCTTTTTTAATATTAACACTGATATAACTCGTTTTTATTAGAGTTCCTTAGTCCTAACAAGTAACCCTTATAGTTTCGCCATGTCCGTCTGTCTGTCTGTCTGTCCGAGGTTTTGCTAAGAGACCGTTAGTACTAGAAAGCTGTAATTTTGTAGAGGTATGTATATCAATAACGCCGACAAAGTGTTAAAATAAAATTTTGGAAAATATTTCTTTTTAGGGTAGCTCCCCTACATGTGAAGTGGGGATGAATTTATTTTTCATCGTCTACCCCATTGAATAGGTCTTTTAAAATGACTTAGGAGTTGCAAAGATTACTTTACGATTTAATGCTCCATTTACGAAATATTAAACTTTAAATTGCAAATTTATTTTCAGTAGGGCGTCCCCCCCCCCCCTCTAAACGGTAAACTGCTGGCTTAAAAAATATGGAAAAATTTTATGATGATAGTGCATTTTATGAACTTTAAAGGAAAACTATAACGGTTAAGATAACTTTATTAGTTTAGCAGTAATAGTCGTTGAACGAGAGTGTTGGATAATTTTGTACCAAATACAAAATCCTTAGAATAAATCCTATTAAGTGACTAAGATGAAGAGATTGCTTGTTCATAACTTGCATTGAAAAACAAAATCTAAAATATAACGGGTTACTACAGAACCCTACACTGCGCGTGGCCCGACACGCATTTGGCCGGTTTTATTAAATTGTCATACTTACATTAAGTTAAATTCATAGCTAATTTCGGCTCTATCATCATAAGTAACTAAAATAAAGTAAGAAATGTATTGAAATATTATTTTAATGACAAAAATGCTTATTTTCAAAATGTACAGCCCTACATAACTTTTTGGATCAGTTTGAAACTTTTTTACGTACCATTGAAGTATTATATTATCTGTGGTACCATTAAAATATTCAACTTTGAAGACGTCTGTCGTTTTAATCGCGATGGGAATGTTTGAAAATTATTCGTTAATGAAAATAATATTATGTAGGTAACAGATACATCCACGAACATTTTGATTTAAGATGTGATGCCGGTTGGTAAGTAGAGGCTTATAAATATACCAGTAGGTCCTAAACTCCTGGTACACCAATACACTTGCAAGCAGCAGGTACCTATGAAGTAGGATAAATAAGACGTCCATAAATAATTATCATGTTTTCATTATTAAGATATAAGTGTTTAGGTTTATGAACACATTGGCACTTCACTTCAGCGATGTACTAACTAGTTTGCACTCATTGTACTCCATGAAGTGGTTTTACTATTGTTTTAACTCGGTGTATTCTTAGTGCAATCTTTACTAATTACGACAATGACCGAAGACTGTGTTGCACGAGTGCTTTATACTTTTTGCACGATGTTTAAGTTTTCTTTAGTGGAACTAAGTACTGCATGGTCACTGAAATCGAGCCACGTGTCATTTTCGAGCACCTATGTACGTATCGTTGGTGTATTCCCGTTGACCCCACCGCCCGTGGGCCCAGCGATAATGGATTAAAATAATTTTTCCCGTTGTCCCCACTGTATTTTTGAGTAATAAAATATTAAGTACTCGAAAACATTGCATGGGTTTTTAGGGTTCCATACCTCAAATGGAAAAATATAAAAACTAAGGTCCCTTAGACCTCTAAAAAATTTCAGCATTCTAAGCAATGACAAGTTTTAAGGGTTTTTGTGCCATTTATGACGATCGCCTGTAAACCAAAATCCATGGGGTACCGTCCCCGTACCCGTACCAATCTTCTGAGAATCATCGAGTAGCACACGTTACTAGTTTCATGTCTCTAGTTTCATGCTGAAAAGTGCTGAAAATCATCCGAGATATCTATCTTTTGACTGCGTTGCTTTATTGTTTTAAGGCTGATGCTACAGGGTAGCTCGCGAAATTCAAATTTTCTTACGTTTTTTGCAATTTGAAGGCCAGTGCTAGGTTGCATGTTTATTAAAATATTGTTCGCGACTGTACGACGTATGTAGTTCATAAAGGTCGAGGAATGACTTTTTCAAGGTCAAAATCGTTCCTCGACCTTTGTGAACTTGGAGGGTATATTTTTTTGGTAAACGACGTTTTCTAAAAATTAAACCTAGCTAGATCGAATTATCGGCCCCGAAACCCCCTGCATACTAAATTTCATGAAAATCGTTGGAGCCGTTTCCGAGATTCAGATTATATGTTATACATACATATAGGAATTGCTCCTTTATGTATTAGATTTGCTATCAAACATATTACCTATTTTAGTAATAGAAATGACACCTGAACTTCAGAGTCCATGTGGTTCGGACGTGGATCGATTTCATTGTTAATTAGTGTACCTTATATATGTATACCTGCGTTGATTGACCGAATCAAAATGCAGGGTGTAGTTTGAAGAACTAAACGGTCACATGGATAGGCACAAAAAGTGACTTTGTTTTATACTATATAGAGATAATTAGATAAACATGATATTTTTGACGTAGCCTCGCAGCCTTTATCACACACCACACTATGTTATGACCACTTTAAAACACGCAAATCTTAATAACAACTGTTTGAAAGCTATGCCTAGTTTATTCGTATTTAGCCATATCTATCTTAATTTTTTATTTATTATATTATCTTTAATTTATTCCTAATCGCAAAGAAAATTAAGCTTATCGGATTGTGTGATAACAATGAAAGAACGAATCAAATAAAAATGTTCCGTCGCTAAACAATGTGAGTATAACATTAACTTGGAGCGTTTCGTAACGCGCAGGTCGCAAACCGACAGTAAAAGATGAAGTTAGAAGTGAGGCACGCTGGCGCCGCCACCAAGTTCCGGCTGCTGATGTGGAAGAACTTCCTACAGCAATGGAGGCATCGCTTGCAGACTGCCGCAGAGCTGATGTTGCCAGTCATCACCATGACCCTGGTTCTCATTCTTCGGTGGCAGATAGCACCCGTCGAACGCGACACACTCACCTACCCATCGTTGCCTGCCCACACACTCAATTATTCTATAAGAGTACTGTGAGTTTTTACAAAATATTACTTTTACGTTAAGTTCGTGTCTATCTCTCATCGTCATCATCCATAATATAATTATTTCTTCTCTATTATTATTTTAAATGATTTCCAGCCGGTATAAAAAGACTTCGTCAGACTAAAGGTGCCTCCCGTACTAATAGTGGGAACCTGTATCTTAAGGATCAGTTTGAAACAAAAGTACAATCTTGGCTTTTTAACTTTTTGCACAGAATTAAATAAGTAGTTACATTTTAAGTAATTCTCCATGAAGTACCTAATGGTTGTTCTGCTTTTACAAGTTTTAATTAAACCCGACGAAATAGACAGGATTTTTTTTCTTGGCATTTATACAATACAAGTGGGCAAATATTGTCATTGTAGACGAGGCGGAATTCAAGTGTTTAAAATTACTCTGGGGCTACCACCTTAACTTAGCCAATTTATTTGTTATACTTTATAGCTCCCCTGTGGGGCAAATTGTAGTGATAACAAGAACTACCATTTAATTACGTTTTTTACATTTTGGGCTTGTTTGTTTCAGAGGAGGCATGAATTTGAGTGAATTAGCTGTTGCGTACTCACCTGAAAGTGAAGTGTTGGATGACGTTATGAGAACTGCTATTACTAATTTATTGGTAAAAAACATGAATGACCTGATTTCAATTTTTATTGAAAAAAAACCAGATGGCTTCCCAGTTATAGAATTTCCACCAGATATTGATTTGAATTCGACAGAAATTATAGACTTCGTAAAGTCTCGTGTAAGGATAGTTCCTTATCAGAACAGTACTCAAATGAGAGGAATATACATTGACGAAGCAACTACACGTAAGGTTATTGCAGCAGTCGAATTTGACGATAAGCTTTATGGTCAGTATTTAATTACCTTTAACCTGTTTTTTATTTGCCTTTAGACTGATTTTCTGTATCAGTGTCAATGGTTATTTTTTTGTTTCAGGAGCACAGAAATTGACGAATAATTTAACATATTCTCTACGTTTTCCTGAGAGGCCACGCCTTAATTCATTTTACCAACTAGGAGGGCGCGATTGGAAAACTGATGCGATATTCCCTGCGTTTGAGACGCCTGGGCCTAGATATTCGAGTTCTTGGGAAGGTGGCAACGACCCAGGTAACTTGACAACTAATCACTATTGGCAGGTTTGCTAAAATCATTTTTTGTAACGGTACCAATTTTATAAATGAACAATAATAGTAGTTAGTAGTACCCACTAACTGGGTTGTGGAGGTCGGAGAGGAGGTCGCTCCACGTAAAGTTAGCTGGGGCCATCATAGTTGGGAAAAGACTAGGCCGTTACTGCCTGTTTGTGTTGCTAGTGTTCAAAATCGAAATAAAAATGTGACCCATAGCTGCAGTCCTCTTATGCACGACGTCGGTGCACTTAACAATCCAAACCATTCACATCTGTGCACAGATTTTCTCATGTAATGTTTTTTTAAATTAATTTATTCTTTTTCGTACAGGTTACGTTAACGAAATGTTTGTAGCACTACAACAAGTTATTTCAACTGAGTTGATAACTAGGTTAACTGGATTAGACTTGAAATCGTTCAGGATAAACATACAGAGGTACCCTCACCCCCCCTACGTGAGGGACATGGCAGTAGACCTGCTGCAGTTCATGTTCCCCATGTTCATCATGTTGAGCTTCAGTTACACTGCTGTCAACATTGCAAGAGCAGTTGCCGTAGAAAAGGAATTACAATTAAAGGTATTTTTTTTATTGACCTCTATCAACTTTTACATAATCGTACTATGGTAAGAAATTGTGTTACTATGTGTTATGTTTATCCAATTTCAGGAAACAATGAAAATTATGGGTCTCCCTACATGGCTTCACTGGACTGCGTGGTTTTGCAAGCAGTTTATTTTTCTATTAGTGACTGCTCTTCTAACTGTTGTACTTTTGAAGGTAAGATCGAAGGATAAATATAATATTTCATTTATATTTTTATATAATATTTATAATATTTATGTAATATTTCATTTATATTTTTATATATTTGTTACTGTGCGTATTAACCTATTTAAACTTTTGTATTATTTTTAGGTTAATTGGTTTACTACCGAAGCTGGCTTCAGTGATTACGCTGTATTTACTAATACGCCTTGGACAGTTTTGCTATTTTTTTTAGTACTGTACTTAACTTGCACGATATTTTTCGCTTTCATGATAAGCAGTATATTTTCAAAAGGTATGCTCCCTTCCTATTTGTTATTTGTTTACGATTCCTGCTTACCTATTTTCTAATTTGTTTTTCGTGATTTAGGTAGTACAGCTGCGTTGTTTACGGCGGTGGCCTGGTTCCTGACTTACATCCCTGCCTTCCTCCTGGCTGTAGACGTCAACATGTCCACAGCTGTGCAGGCCGTCACATGTCTTAGTATTAACTCAGCGATGTCTTATGGTTTCCAACTGATGCTTGCGAAGGAAAGCACTGGAGGTAATTTATTTATTAATCTCTAGCTGACCCGACAGACGTTTTCTAGTCTTAAAAATAAGTCCACACATGTTTTCTTCCCGTGAACGTCTACGTACAGTTGATTCACCGTGTCTAGAGTACGGCGAATCGTGAGTCTAGTGAGCGAACTAAGATCCCGCCATCCTCTTCGTGTTAGGTTACTTTAAACCCTGCTACTACGGGCTGCGAATACCTTGCAGCTACGTCCATTTTCCTTTATATACAATTTCATTACTTTAAGTACGTCTATTTACTGTGTTACAAACAATTAATATTATGAATGAGTTAATTATATCAGTGCAACAACAAAAATAGCTTATCAAGTGGCTCAAAAATCCTATTATACTTTTAATTGAATGTCTAACAAAACACTAATTCAAATAAAACACCATTTTATCAGCCATGTACGGTTTAGTACCTAAGTTTAATTTATTTAGATGTGTAAATTTTGGTGCGCAAACAATATTTTTGATGTATGTACGAATAGTATATTCTGTTGGGAAAAATTGTTAATTTTTGATGTGCGTTTAATTACTACCCATTTGCAAATTGCATTTCCACGTTTATCTTTTTTCAAATTGGTTTCAATGGTGGGGTTTTTCTTTTGTACTAAGTTACAAAACACGCATCTCTTAAATACTCAAAATAGAATAGCGACGAATTAGGTACTCCCTGTACTTAATTGAAGTCGACGTAGCACAAGAGCGTAGGAGAATAAATTCTCACATAGCGACCGTCTAAATGCTAAATTGCTACACTAATCGTATTCCTTCAATTAGGCTTGCAGTGGGGCGACTTCATGTCGTCACCCGAGACGGAGACTAATCGCTTCGTGTTCGGACATGTGGTCCTCATGCTGTCAGTGGACTGCGTGCTATACATGCTGGTCACCCTCTACCTTGAACAAGTGCTACCAGGACCCTATGGCACACCCAAACCCTGGTACTTTCCGTTCCAGGTGCGATTTTGGTTCCCTAATTATAAATCAGGTAATTATAAAACACCCTTAACGAGGCCGAAAGATAGGATAGGATTCATATTATAATTCTGCTAAAGCGGCCATTTTAGACCTCCAGCACGGGTTCCTTCTATCTGGCAAGATACTTGATGCTCCGAAATTTATTTGGCTTAACACACTTGGCGTAATTTTCTTTAAACGAATATTTTTATAGCATAAAAAAGATTTAAATACTTAATTATTGTTTGGCCGAACGTTTGTATGTTCGAATTTCCAATGGCATACTTTTAAGATGGCAGAATTTTATTTGGCATAATTACCTTAGGCAATGTTTAAATTCAGCATAATTTCGTTTAGAATAACGTTTATTTAGAGCGACGATTATTTAGTATAATTTCACTTGACATTCTATCTATGAAGATGGCAGAATTTAATTTAGAATAATTTAATTTGGCATTTTGGCCATTTCTATAAAATAGCATTTTCAACCTTAATTTTGTTAAAATATTGTCTTAAAAATTTAATATGTTGTCCAGTCCAATCTAAAAATACTGTAAACTTTCTGAGATATGATAGTTCTGCCTTTAAATGACTGTCGATATGAAATTTATGCCGAAAGATGATTCTGACTATGAACTTTCTGCGATAAGATGGTTCTACTTTTAATTCTTATGCATATGAAATTTATGCCTAAAGATGATTCTGACTTACAAAATTATGAGTTTTGTACGTATGATAAATGAGTGTCTGCCAAACGATTTTCTGCGAAATGAAGTTTATGCTATTCGCTGGTATGCAAAATAATATTAAGACATAAAAAGTTCTGCTATAAAGGATAAACCCGAAAACGAAAACGTCCTTATAAATTCCTAGACAACAAATTACGTTATTTAAAAAAAAAAAAACAATAAAGAGCACATACATAGGTACCTCCTTGATTTATTTTTTGGATTGTTTTTCAGAAGTTAGTATCGTTATGGAAACTAGTGAAAATGATGATATCATAAAAGAAAAGGATCCCACAGACCGCGTGATTGGTGTGCAAATGCATGTAAGTGTTTAAACATTTTATATGAAGATAGATCGAAGTTTAAAAATATTACAATTTTTCAAAATACTGATTAACTTAATTAATTACATGTTATGTTTAAATTACATGTAATTTAAACAAACAAAAAAATAATTACGTAGGTGATTTTTTTCATTACTGAATGAATTAAATTACATAGGTAATATAAACATAATATAATATTATAACATAATATCACTAACTGGATGTTTTTACTTACAGAAATTAACAAAAGTCTTTAAGAATAACATAGCAGTTAATAATTTGTCTTTGAATATATACAACGATCAAATAACAGTCTTACTTGGGCATAACGGTGCTGGGAAATCTACCACAATATCCATGTTGACAGGTTTGTATTTATATTTATTTTCAATCCAGAAAAGATTCGAAGGGAATAGGTACTAATACCTTTTTTTTCGGTTGGGATATCATCAATTGGTTAAAAAAAAAATACTTCAATTTTTTAATGTAATTTAAATCTTTATCATAAATTATATTAATGATAGAAGCGAAAAACTCTTACTTAATTCTTTTTTTTTAAATTATTATTGATAATTTAAAATTGATAAAATTTTGAAATTAGTCACGTGACTAGAAACGCGCCAAAATCGGTCCCCATGTTGGTGACGTCACAATGTTAAAGGATTGCTCAACAATACAGTTTGAATTTTCGTGAACATTCAGCATTCGATTTTATAATTATATTATATAAAGCTGAATTACCACTGACTCACTGATTGACAGAATTGTTCTCCGAGATGGTGGATGGGGAGGTGGGAATATTTTTGCAGATTCGTAAACAACTAACTCTGAAACCTATGGGAAAAGTGCCAAACCTCCCCTTTTCACCCCCCTTCTCACCCCTCCCTATCGTATCTCGGAAACCAAGAGACTTGGAACATTTTTTTTTTCAGATTCGTATAGAGGAGGCTCGGAAAAGTAAAAACCAGTTTTCAAAGTTGTCCCGCTTTCCCCCCTTCTCCCCCCCTTTAGGCGGATCTCGGAAGTTAAGAGACTTGGAACATTTTTTTTTTCAGATTCGTATAAAGGGGCAATGCATTAGTCGAAATCATTTTTCAAAACTCCCCACTCTCCCCCCCTTCACCCCTCCCCCCATCGTATCTCGGAAACTAGGACACGTAGCGGAATTTTGATTTTTACTATACTTTATTATTGGGGGGCGTTGAAATTTTTATACCCTCCCCTCCCCAACCTCCCCTTTCCGGTGGTAGGTAGGTCCTGAGTGGAGCGAACCTGCGAGACCAAGTGGAGCGAAGGGGGGAGGTGGCGAGCGAAGCGAGCCAGCGACCTCCGTAGCGTAACGCAGGTTGAGTGGGTGAAGCTCCCCTCCCCAACCTCCCCTAAAATTGAAAGGGCTGTAACTTCATAACGATTAGAGGTAGCCATCAGGTGCTTGAACAAATATTATAGTAGGCGTCGAAACCTGTCTGGTGGTAGGTAGGTCCTGAGCGGAGCGAACCTGCGAGACCGAGTGGAGCGAAGGGGGGAGGTGGCGAGCGAAGCGAGCCGCCGACCTCCGTAGCGTAACGAAGGTTGAGTGGGTGAAGCGTAACTCAGGGACGACGACAAGTAAACCTTAGAGTAATGTTTGTTTATACTTCTCAAATGTTTTAGGGGTTCGTAAGGGTTTTCATACTGTTTTAGGGGTAATTCGAACGGATTTTCTAATTCATTTAAGGATGCCTACAGATTCTAAAAATTTTATGAGGGTCAGTAATACTTCTCAAAAACACCAAACACGCGAGCTGCGCGCAGCTCGCGCACCCAAGCAAACTAGTTTAAAATATGTCACGGCAGCTGTTTCATACGATAAGTTTGTAGTTAATATCTACAATAACGTGTTGAGGACGATAAAACGACATCAGTCTATTGCCAAATATGTGTAAAATACATATTACTACACCCTTCTAAAAAGTAGGTAACCTATATGCACTGGACATATTGTACATAAACAAGCTTCTCGTTTGCTAATAAAACTCGAAAGGTCAAAATGAAAACAGTAACATTCTATCTGCGTTCTTATTTTCGTCATTATTCATATATAATTTTCATACAAAACACAATCGGAGTCTTCACAATATTACTAAAAAAAACCATGTTGCAACATAACACTTCTTATAATAGTGCTGACCGCAAACCCAAGTTTAATAATCGCTTTCACACATCACAAAGATTAATAAAACAAACAAATAAAAAGAAAAACAAAAAAAATGAAAAATAACTAGCTTCAAAAGTCGGTGACAAAAACACTAAATCAATCAAACAAAGGTCACCGACTTCTAAAGCTTGACCTTTGTTTGATTGATTTGGTGTTTTTGTCACCGACTTCTGAAGCCTTGACCTTTGTTTGATTGATTTGGATTTTATTTCTTGCAAATTTTTATTTTTTTTTATTTTTCCACGTTTAGTTGTTCCCGAACAAGTCGCCTTAAATTTATTTTTACATTGTTAACAATACTTGTCATGGTATAGGCTTATCCCCAATAAATGGAACTTAACATTTATTTATTTATTTAATTACAACGGTTGTATAAACCAATGATTGTAACTAGAACTAAATAAAAGAGTAAGATATAACATAAAATTAAAATATACAAAATAACAAAGTAAAGGTTTACACATTCATAAATTAATATCACAATACTACTGACATGCCAATAAAATCTTTGTCCATCCATCCGCAAACATACCTAACTTTCGAAATCTGGTTGTATTGTACACATCTGCGTACCCCCTCATAAAGGCGTGATGTTACGTCATGATGTTGTATTAACAATAATCATTCAAGCGATTGCAGCAATGACGACAGATTTGCCATCTATTTTTGAAGAGTTCCATCTCCGAAGATCAGCATTAGATCTTCACCAAATTTAAATGGGACCACCTCAGGAGTAAATTCTTTAAAATAAAAAAATAATTTTGAGAATCGGTTCACAAATGGGGGAGAAATCGGGTAACATACATAAAAAAAAAACTTCTTTACCACTAGGTACTCATTTAAATTGAACTATGAATGAATTCGTCATATAATTCAATCACGAGGTAATTATTCTCAACATAGTGGAGCTTTGGATGTTCGAAAACTATTTTTTTTATGATTTCTAGCCTCGGCTCTTAAAATGGCGATGACCGTATTTACGCACATGGATTTACTGTTACTGTTAGCCTATGTCAACCCACTGCTGGGCACTTGGACACCTTAATATATAACTTTGAATGGCGACATAGGATCTTTTTATCCAACTCTTAGTTAACGCACACTCATAGTATTTGATAATCAGAATATTAATAGTAATAAGAAATCAATGATATGTCTAAACACTATTAGCTATATGACAAGATGAGTAAACATTAACATTGTGACGTCATGCACGCGCTCGAGTTTCTTCGGGAACTGTCGGCGTGTTTTCGGTACTGGGTTCAAAGAATTTTTTAATTTAATATATCTTTCTAATTAGAGCGAAAACAAAAACTAAAAATTGTTTGTTATAAAACTTGTATAGGATCTTTCCATTTAGTACAAAAAATTATCTAGAATAATACTTGATTCGACTCCTCCCGCTCCGCGCTCTGGGCGGAGCGGAAGGGAGTGTCAGACTTTTACTGACTAAAACCCATACATGTTCCTTTATAGCCCTTTGTGTTCCGGGGCTACGGTATCTCTTTCGAACAGTCCCGCAGCAGGCGGAATAGGTAATAGGTATACCTTCAGTAAGAAATTATTACAATCTACTTTCCTGATCTGCTATGTTATTTAAATTTGCGATCTTTAAAATACAGTTTTCACACAGATTGAAGACTTGGGAATTATTTTCCCGTTACGGATAGGGAACAGGATGGAATAGGTTAATAGTAAAATAATGTTGAGGAGTGGGTGCAGCAGCTCAGTTGAAACATGCACTTGTCTTCTGGTAGGCAACAATGATGACAATAATAATATCGCGCAACGGTTCCGGCCGTTGCGCGATTTTATTATTGTCAAGTGGGGTACTGACTTCAATATAAGTATGCCAAGCAATGTGATAATCTATCTAAATAAGAGTTGAAGGTTCTTCAAACATTCCTCTGATAAAAGGCTAAAACAAATGTAATTTCAGAGGTATGCGGAAACCATTTAGTATAAGTTGCCACAATCATTTAGATTATTAGGTACGACCGTCGAGGATGTTTTATCGGAATCTAAATCATATTTTGTCATGACATTGTTTTTTAGCCTGATGGTTATTTTTGCTTTCAGGCAACGTAAAGGTAACCAGCGGATCTGTGAGCGTTGCTGGATTTGATATGACTACTCAGGGCTCCTCGGCTCGTTCTCATATCGGGTTATGTCCACAGCATAATGTGCTATTTAACGAACTCACGGTCAAGGAACACTTGGAATTTTTCGCCAGGCTGAAAGGATACAAAGGCAAGGAGCTGCATAATGAAATAGATGAGCTCATTGAAAAATTAGAACTACAAGAAAAGGTTGGCTAATTGACTTCAGTGTACCTACTTTATGATTCACATTATGTATATTTGCATATTTTGTACTTATTATTGTTTTTTTTACAGCGTAACTATCCATCAAAGGGTCTTTCTGGAGGTCAAAAGAGACGTTTGTGTGTAGGCATTGCTCTTAGCGGAGGAGCACGTGTGGTATTATTAGATGAACCTACTTCTGGCATGGATCCTTCATCTCGCCGGGCTCTATGGGACCTCCTGCAGAAAGAGAAAAAGGGTGCCTACTCTATTAATTATTAATTTAGAATATTTACCTCTTTATATACGATTATATTAACAAATTCGTTTACTTCATTCAGGTCGTTCCATGATTCTGACGACTCATTTTATGGACGAGGCAGACATTCTGGGCGACAGAGTGGCTATAATGGCACACGGTCGTTTGCAGTGCGTGGGCTCTCCGTACTTCCTCAAACGCCATTACGGCGTTGGATACACTCTTGTGATTGTTAAAGAAGATGACTTTAATTTCCATGAATGCTCTATACTTATAAATAACTATATTCCGGGCACTACAATAAAGGAAGATCGCGGTAAGTTGTTGCTACGTAATGTACGTATGTATAAGTTGTGTATTTAATAAAGTTTTTTCAACACACTTGCTCATAAAGTGGCTCTAATGTCACCGCAATTAGGCACATAATGACACCTGTTATCAAACTGTGACTTTTTCATTGCCGTTATGCACAAGTGAGTTATAGGGTTTTTTTTATTGGTTGAGTTGCTTTGTTCTTTAAAAAAGTTTAAATACAAAAAAGATCGCGTTCAGTAGTACAAATAAATTCATTTACCTATTGCTTACTCATTTCATGCAACTTCGTATTTTTAATAGTACTTATTGCAAAGGCCGTGAATTAAGCAATGGCGAGGACTTCACTAATACGAGACAGGAAATTGCCATTTCCGCCGAGGCATATATAGTGCTTTTCTCAAAAGAATGTAGGGAAATAAAACGTACTTTTTATACTTATTATACATTTAATTTAATTAATATTAAAAGTTACATTAGTGATATTGGGGCATACCTAGGCAAAAAGACAACTTTACCTTTTTAGTTTTAGCAATCTCATTAAAATATGCCAAAAATACTGTTTCGGAGAAAATGTTCAGTTTATTCTCGTTTTTCCAAATCATAAAATTTCATAACTTTTTGACTTCGCTGGAAGCAGGTTTTCCATTGCCAATTTGGCTTCTGATCTTAAATCTGGTGGAGTACAATTAATCTCCATTTCATTGTGAGCCGTTGGAACTCATTTTACTTATTAAATTTATATTTATTAGGTATGTAAATAATAAATCAAGACGAATTTCCAGCTTGCCGCCAATTTTCTATTTATCATCTGTGCCGAAAGGCAAACGTATTTATGGCTATACAGCCACGTGCTAAGCAAAAAGTCTTACTTTGGTATGCCAAGAATGATAAAAGAAATCCAATCAAAGAGTATTTAATAACCCCAGCACGCCGTTTCATACAACACTGCTGGAGCGTTGTAATGTTCCAAATTCAAAAAAGGCTCCTGCAATGGATTTGATTTTCTTAGTCCATAAATTCGATACTTGCGTGTTCTTTTTTCGAAAATAATGACATTAATATTTCAGTGCATGTTTGAGAAAATAGATAATTTCAACTTGTACGTTTTTAATTCGAATTCCCCATTTTGTACGTGGCTAAAACGCTATCCGCAAAAAAGCCAAAAAAATATAAACCTCATTCTTTTAGTCTATGGCCGATCGCCATTGTTAGATGCGCGCATAGGAAAACTGATTAATTTTTCCCGCCATTGCGAAACATTTTTCACAATTCGTTTTCACTGTTAAAAATGATTTTTAGTATTAAGTATAGTATTTTCTTCACAAGTGTGTTGATAAACGTCGTATGATACACGTGTGTATTGATGATTACCGTCCTCAGCTCTCTTATGACCCTCGCCTTACGGCTCGGGTCTCAATGGCACCTCAGCGGTAATCACCAACATTACACACTTGTACCTTAATGTGCTATTAAATAATAAATTATTTGTTTTGTAGGCACGGAAATCACTTATAATCTACTTAATGACTATTCACATGAATTTGAACATATGTTGAATGATTTGGAGAAGAATATTGATAAAATTAAATTCAAAAACTATGGATTAGTCGCTACCACATTAGAAGATGTTTTTATGTCGTAAGTATATAATATATCTTTCTGTTATGTAATCATAAGGAGTTGTTAAACCTTTTCTAGGTTTCTTTGTTCCGAAATATTGAAAATGTAATATAAATCTTAATGTTGTGTATTACAGTGTCGGTTCGGACCTGTCACCTGTAACTTCAGAATCGGATGACGCTATGACGACTACGACGGATTCAACTATAGATGATATGTTAAAAAACGAACTTGATTCGTCTTTAGAAGAATGTAAGTTGTATAAAAATAACTTCTGCTTTCAATGTTACTTTTGCGTTGTTAAAAGGTCGAATTAAAATTGGTTTTGGTTCAAAAATTATTTAAATAGGACCTTGACTCGAGGCAGAGGTTATATTTTCTTACTAGCTGTACACCCAGCCCTGCTCTTATCAACAGTAAAACTTGGCTACAGTACATAAAAAATCTTTTACAGAGCAGAAATTATTCTTCTATTTAATTAGCTTATTAATTAGCCGTGAGTAACGAATTCGTTTCATTTTAATAATGACTAGTTTTACTTTATTTAATCAAGGAACCAACTGATAGATGTTATTTTGTAGTGGACAGAGACGAGAGCAGCGTAACGGGCTTCCGCCTGCTGTGCCGGCAGGTGCTGGCGGTGTGGATGAAGCAGTGGTTGGTGCTGATCCGCTCGCCCTGGCTCATGATACTGCAGTTCTTCGCACCCATCGTACTCATCAACGCCACTCTTGGAGTGCTCAATTACGTCTTGTCTTTAACGCCATCGATACGCGCGAGACTCTTGATGCTAACAGAAGGGTAAGTCAAATACTTGTATAGGCCTAGAGATGGCTTTTTTCCCATATAAAACCAGTAACATTCTAATAAATACATGCAGCACCTGTATTCCGACATCCCTTAGGAATAACTAGCTCTATAATTTCTGATTCTAAGTACCTTATGAACCTCCTCTCTTCTGACGAAGCGTTAAGGCGCTCTCTGACCAGAGTATTCGCCTGTAATGTAACAGTTCAGCTAGATTCAAACATTGAGAGTAAGTAATGCAACCCGCATCCAAAGGCGCTCCCTGCGTTTGGATGCGGGTTGCATTACTTAGAGAAAAAATTATGAATGATCAATGCTCAGCTGATATATCGACGTTTTCGGTGTAACAAAGTTTACACATGTACTGGGTGACTGCCATTTCCCATGTGAGTCGGTCGAATAAAGCAGTTTAATATAGGATCACTAACCAACGGATGGTGCGATGGAGTCTAGTCTATCAAAAGCATTTGGGCTAAAAAAGAACAACTTTATTTTTTCAGATATTCGAGTACAGAAACTCTGTTAAGCTTCAACGGCACTTTCACAGCGTCACTGGGCGCCTTAGCGGCGACCGAATATGCTGAGTGGTTTGCCTCTTCTGATGCTCTCAACATGGTTATTAATGACATTGGCCGTGTACCTGTTGAAACATATTATCTAAATAGAGTAAGTCATTTGCAATAACAAAATCCATATGTAAAAATTGTCGACGATCCCGCCATAGCAAAGTCGCAAATAGAGGAGGTCATTTGCTAATGAACCTTACTTTCCCTAACTAAAGTTTTATAGTTTGGGAGATATGTCAATTTTATTTATCGGTCACCCTGTATAATTCTAGCTGTGCAATGCAATGCACCTTTTCCTACCCTAACCTACCTGCCATACCAACCCTGCCTACCTACCTACCCTACCCAACCTACCTACCCTACCCTACTCCACCTACCTACCTACCGTACCTACATACCTCATCAGATATTTTAATAATTATTCTGCTATTTGAAGCAGAGATCATTAAAATCGGTCCAGTCGTTCTTGAGTTATAAATGGTATAACTAACCCGACTTTGATTACTAGCGGACGTCACGCGGTTTCAGCCGCGTAGTTCCCGTTCCCGTGGGAGTACGGGGATAAAATATAGCTTATGTTACTCGCTGATAATGTAACTATCCATTACTGAAATAGTTTTTAAAATCGGTCGAGTAGTTTTTGAGTTAATTAAATCGTAACAAACACACAAACAAACAAAAAATCAAATCTTTCCTCTTTATAATATTAGTATAGATATATGTAGATGATGATTAAGATACTTATAAACATTATGGCGATTAAATGTTAGTTGTTAGAAAGGCATTATCGGAAAGCTGCTTACTTGTCGTATTGTCCTGACGTCAAAAGAATGTGATTAACACTATCCTCAATAGCGTGTCTGTTTGCATGTGTTAAAATCTATCCGAATGCAAGTCGGACTCGCTCGTGTACTCAGGGTTCCGTTCCCAACTAATCTTATTTTACATATTTTTTATTACTCTTTTCACTCTTCTTGATTTTAAACAGAGTACGTACGACAACTTAATAAGTTACATAAACAGTTTTTAAGATAGAGTTGAAAGAGAAGTTAGATACTTATACGAAGCCAACAAAACATTATCGCTCATTCACCCCTCGATTTGAGTATGAGTAGGTACTTATATTTTAAATTGATTCTATTGTTTACTTAGTCATTAACAACGGCAACAGCGATGGGCACAATGCGTCACCAGATGTTGATTGGTTCCACATTTGACGACACTTCTGCGACAGCCTGGTTCAGTAACTTCGGTTTTCACGACGTAGCCACATCCCTAGCCGCCATTCACGCAGCTATTCTCAACACCAGAAACTCTACTGCCGTACTCAAAGTGTACAATCATCCTTTAGAAGCCACTTATACAGATCAGGTAAGTTTCATCTATTAATAGATTTCGCATCGGCGCGAAATTTTTTATTTAGTTTTAGGTGGTTATAAGAAAGAGTTCTAAATTCGAAATTGTTACAACATACATAACGCTGACGGCTGAACGCACGGTACTTCCAAGATTTTGTTTTTGTTTTTCGTTGTTATCTTGCAAACACTTTCCCACACTCTGTTTTTAAAGTAAAATAATTGCAAAGAGTCATTCAATAAATTTCAGACCGACATGCAGATGATGATAACCATGCTGTCCATGCAAGTATCATCGGGTATCGGCAGCAGTGTGAGCATCGTTAGCGCTGTATTCATCATGTTCTATATCAAAGTAAGTAATTATGTAAATATAAGCTCTGTAGCGTCTACATACCGACCTTTATGGCGAAAGCCTTGACTTTAGTGTTATGGTCTCGATAAGTCGAAACTATTATTGCAATAGGGAATACGCATGTAATTTTTTCTTCACTTAAATCAATAAAATACATTATTATCAACCCAAGAAAAGTATTAAAAGTTAAATTCAACTATTGCTTGTCGCTCAAAAATAATATTAACTCCTGCAATTATCTATGACAGTTCAAACGTCCGTGACTGTCGCGGCCATGATGTGACGTCATTTACCTCAATCTGCCTTGTTTACATCTAATTTTTTGGCCTTACTAATAGTACATTAAGGTACAAGTGTGTAATGTTAGTGATTACCGCTGAGGCGCCATTGAGACCCGAGCCGTTAGGTGAGGGTCTTAAGAGAGCCAAGGACGGTAATCATCAATACACACGTGTATCATACGACGTTTTTCAACACACTTGTGATGTGAAAAAATTTTCGCAATGGCGGAAAAAATTAATCCGTTTTCCTATGCACGCGCATCTAACAATGGCGATCGGCCATAGACTAAAAGAATGAGGTCTCTTTTTTTTTGCTTTTCGCGGATAGCGTTTTAGCCACGTACAATGGGGAATTCAAAGTTTTCTTTAGTATAGAGAAAACAAAAGTTATAATTGTTAAAGTTGAAATTATGTATTTAAATACGAAGTTGCATGAAATGAGTAAGCTAATAGGTACATTAATTTATTTGTACTATTGAACACGATCTTTTTTGTATCTAAACTTTTTAAGAACAAAGCAACTCAACCATTAAAAAAAACCCTATAACTCACTTGTGAATAATAGCAATGTAAAAGTCACAGCTTGATTACAGGTGTCAATTATGTGCCTAATGCGGTGAAATTAGAGCCATTTTATGAGCAAGTGTGTTGAAAGTAATTTTACTAATTGTATGTGCTTTAATCAAGCAAAAATTGCGATAACGATATTATAATAAAATCCTAGTGAAACTTTAACTACTATTCAAATAAAAGTGTTATTTTGACACGGAGGAGGACGCGTTTTGAGAGTGCGTTCTGTTTCACCAAAAACATGATACATAAAAATAAGTGATGATGTTTTTAAGCGCCAATACAAGGCATTTTTAATAAATGAAAAGAGTTTTGTATTTTTTGCATATTGCCCTATTGATTGCTGCATTAACTGGCCACAAAAGAGAGTACTACTGGGTTCGACTGCTCGTTACAGGAGCGCATGTCGGGAGCCAAGCTGCTCCAGAACGCCGCGGGCGTGCAGCCGGCCGTGCTGTGGGGCGGCGCCGCCACCTTCAACTGGGCGTGGTTCCTCATCACGAGCGTCTCTATCGTCGTCTCGTGCGCCGCCTTCCAAGTCATCGGCCTGTCCACTGTCCCAGAATTAGGTACCTATTCAACATTTTTGACATTGGAAATGTCTTTTAGATCGCTCCAATGTAGGCACCGATTTCACGAAAACAAGCGATCCCCTTATATCTCGGAGAGGTTTGAAGATGACATTAAAGAAAAACTCAACACACAGCTGTTGTAAATACGCGTCGTATTTACAACAGCTGTAAGGTGAAAAAAGAATTATTCTCTAAAGTCGAAAAAAGTTATGGCGGAAATAGTGTTTTTTTTTTTTTCCTAATTCCTGATTTTGGCGCTCGATATTTTGGAAACGAAGAATGATATCAAAAATTTTAGAAAAACTCCTTTGGAAAATTTAGTCAGTTACTATATGAGCCTAAAACAAAGACGTTCGGTTTAAGGGCTTGCCCTAAAGCCTAACCTTTTTGAAAAAACTCAGAACGACATTTTTAACATGACATTTATGACTTCATGTTTCGCGGAGTTCGTTATCGGTGTCGAGGATACTTTATGTTAATCTAAGAATACAGTACTACGTTTTGAGTACAGTACAAAATTTGTTATTGTATTCGAGGCGGAATTAACACCTGAGCCGTAGGCGAGGGTGTTATTGAGCCGAGAACTGCAATAAAAAATGTCCACGCGCGTGTATCAAACGACGTTTTTCAATACACTTTTGAAGAAATAAAATAAAAGAACGAATTTTTTTTTTGTCATGAATTATTAGGAAACTATGATTTAAATTTTCTTGAAAAATTAAGAAAAAACGCACGGTTGTGAAATACATTGCATGTTGAACCTAATCGTAGTGTGAAATGAACCAGTTTTCGAGGAAGTGTATTGAAAAAAAAAATCATTCAACGTTGTAGTTTTATTTTGTAACCTTTTCCTTATCCCGACTTTCTCGTCGCTCAGCGACAATATTTTTTCGAATTCCGTAGATTAATTTCCAATATGCTCGATGGTCGTGTAAGGCACGAAATATGTGAATTATTATTCTTCTGCTTTTACCTCGGTCACAAATCGTCATATTATGATGTGGTTGATATGTACTTAATACACAGTTTCCGTTTTGCTTCAGGACGAATGTACTTGGTGATCATGCTGTACGGTGCTGCGATGTTGCCGTTGACATACCTCATGTCGCTAGTGTTCAAGGGACCTGCTGTTGGCTTCGTTGGCTTCTACTTCATAAACGTACTTTTCGGTAAAGAAAATAATATACTAAATTAAGGAATAAGACCTCAATGTGTGTTGGTATCTACATGAGTGAATAGAGTTTAAGTTTGGGTAAACAGGAAAGATACAATCATTACCCCCTGTTTAAACACCAACTACCACGAACCTGTTTGAAGAGCCGAAAAAGGTTTTCAGACACGCCATCGCTACGGAAGATAACGCGGCAGACGAACGAAGTACCCTGAAGAGAAACAAAAATCCCCCACCTCCACACTTATCGCTCTGGCAGAAACATACCCCCTGGTCACGAACTGCATTGGCCGATATGGAAATCTTTGATTCGGATCAAAGATTTGCGGGCTCAAGTTGGCCCCTACAGATCCAATTTGGCTACTTTTTGGTTGACTGACCTTCATTGTTATCCATTAATCTCAATGATAACATTGAGTTGAGACTAATGGATGTCTTAATGAAGGTCTTTATAGGAACTATGAAGTTCTATCCATTCTATGACGTTTATTGTATATGGCAGGCATGATGGGCGCGCAGGTGGTGGAGGCGTTATCTAATCCTATGCTGGACACGGAGCAAGCTGCCCGTATTCTTGACTACATACTGCAGTTCTTCCCGCTATATAGCCTCGTCACTGGAGTCAGGTAGGAATCATTTTTATGTGAGCATCATAAATTACCAGCACATAAACAGAATACAGATCTGTACCAAAGTTTAAGATAATAACATTCTGGCATGTAAACCCGTGTTCCAATACAAGCGATCATCGAACCCAAACGTGTTGCTTCTATGAACTCCTTTGTTTTCGAACACGCGGTATTGATGCGACAATCGTTAATATTGGGATATGGCCTAAACCTTTCAAGTGTGTCAGAACTTTTTTACTCCATATTTAGGCTACCCTCCAATACCTTACTTAAATGCAACATGTAACGTGTTTGCTGTTCAGGTTTTTGAATCAGATCGGCTTACGCGAGTACACTTGCCTCCAAGGCTGCGAGTACTTGCTGGCGGTCTATCCCAACTTCGAGTGCACCATGGCGAACTTGTGCCAGCGCACCGAAAGCTGCTGCAGTAAGTGCTATTATTTGCTCCGTTACAACTTGAAGTTACTCTACATTTCAGTGTTAGTATTTATTCATGGTTTTTGTTTGCAGTGGAAGAAAATCCGTTCTTTCAATGGAAAAATCCCGGTATCATGCGGTATTTGCTCAGTATGTGCTTGTCCTGCGTATTATTCTGGTCTATTCTCATGGCCATCGAGTACAGACTGCTACAGAAGGTAATATTTCAAATTTTAAGTATTTCTGCTTTCTAGAACCATATTCGAATCTAAAATTGGATTACAACTAGATATTTTTCACTCCTCTACAGAACTGAATTGACGAACTGATCGGTCTAGGTCCGTGGTCTCAGTTCTCTTGCAGATGATGAGATTAGATTCTCTTGCACTTTTGCTAGGCGTAAGTGACTGTGTTCAAAATTCAACTATTCTTCTGGCTGAATACCATCTGTGATC
Organism: Xestia rhomboidea; assembly: GCA_963853795.1. Taxonomy (NCBI): domain Eukaryota; kingdom Metazoa; phylum Arthropoda; class Insecta; order Lepidoptera; family Noctuidae; genus Xestia; species Xestia rhomboidea. Next base: position 10,143,158 of record OY970763.1, on the reverse strand, counting down.
TGTATCTCGGTCATCAGATTGGCACATTGACGCGCAATATAACAAAGAGTGCATATTATTTTGGTCTTCATCAGTAGCCTTCACGAATACCTACCTACCTACCCTGCTACCATTTTATAACACCACCGGGGTCGGCGCAGCATGTCTTCTTCTTCCATCTCATCAGTCACTTTTTTTCTTGCCATATCATTCTTAAAACAGCCCATCCATCATTTCTTTGGTCTTCCTCTACTCTTATACCCATCCACATTCATACTTAGTACTTTCCTCACGACATTTTCCTCATTCCTCCGCATCACAGGCCCATACCACGACAACCAATTACCACACAACTTTTCAGTCACCGGCGCCACTTTCAGACTTCCTCTTATATATACTAATTTCTTATTTTATCCATTCGCGTAACACCACACATCCCCCTTAGCATTCTCATCTCCGCGACATGCAAATGCCTTTTGTGGCCTAACATTCTGATCCATACAAGACAGCAGGTCTAACCATTGTTTTATAATCTTCTCAAGTTTAAGGGGAATGCGGGAGTCGCAGATTGTTCCCGTGACCTGCCGCCAGGTTATAATTTTTATTAATTTATTTGGCTGGCAAACAACACTTCTTACTTTATTGGGTAGTTCTTCAGATGCAACCATTTCATGAAATTCTCGAGCATTTCATGAAGTGAGCAAATCTACGATATGGCCACGACAACTGTATTATTATGTCAGTTTGAAAACCTTTTACTTCGACTAAATTTTGGCCTTTTTATCGTAGCTGTTCACGTGGAAAAAGAGTCCGCCTCCAGTGGACGAGGGCACGCTAGACGAGGACGTGCGGCGCGAGGCGGAGCGGGCCCGGAGCGTGGCGCCGTCGGCCCGCGCCGGCCACGCGCTGCTCGCCAACGACCTCTCCAAGTACTACGGAAAACATCTCGCCGTGGACCAGCTATCGTTTAGTAAGTGTTTACATTTTTGTTCAATAATTGTATGGAACGAAATAAAAAAAAGTAACCAGGTCCAGGTGGACATCAGCTGTTACCTATTTTCTTTGGTAGATAACTAACTGACTGTGAGAGCTCAAGTAGGAACCTACTACTTTAGTAGCTACAGCAGTTAGTCGGCTCAGAGTCGGCTTAGGAGCTCGTGGCAAAATAATAACAGCCGCTCGGGTCGATCTTTAGGTTAAGCCGTGCTTGCTAGGTACTAACGTCAAATTATAAGTGACAAGCAGTTTGGATTACAAAAGAACAAATCCACATCGTTGGCTGTATTTTCTTTTATGCAAGCTATACTTTCAAATATTAATAATAATTATCTGACTACTGGCCTTTTTTTGATCTATAGAAAGCCTTCGATAGTGTCACACGATATTTTGCTATATAAGTTAGAAGCTATTGGTATTAGAGGACCGGTGGATATCGTCCTATTTAACTAATAGAAAACAACGTGTCACAATCTATAAAAAAAAAATGAAAATAATGACATAATAGCCTACTCATCGGAATACAGACATAATAAACATGGCGTTCCTCAAGGAAGCGTGCTGGGCCCCATATTATTCCTCATATACATAAACGACATCATAAAAGTAACTAATCATAAATGCATATTATTTGCCGACGACATCTCTATTATAGTGACATCCAACAAAAAACATAATACCATTCTAGATCATGAGCTTGACATTAATAATACAATTGACAAATTACTGCATTGGCTTGACATTAACCATTTAAAGATAAACCTAGATAAATCCGTTTACATTCAATTTAATCAATCAAATAATTATAAAAATGACATTGAAACTCAATATTAACAAAATCAAAGAAGTAACGCAAACTAGATTATTAGGTGTTATAATAGATAAACATAATATATTAATTGGAAAGAACACATAGATAATGTCAGCACTAAAATCAATAAATTTGTATACGCACTTAAACAAGTCAAAAATGTAACTGACATAAAAACTGCTGTAATGTCATACCAAGCTTATGTCGAATCGGTACTACGTTAAGGGCTTGTAATGTGGGGTAGGTAATAGCACCGACTTCCAGAGAGCATTTATCGCTCAAAAAAAGTGCATGAGATCAATTTGTGGACTCAAACCTGACGACTCATGTCGACCAATATTTAAGAAACTTGGTTTGTTACCGTTACCGTCACTCTACATTTACGAAATATGTATGTTTGTAATGAAAAACAAACAATTATTTAAGACTGCAAATGATGTGAATCCACGAAATAGACGAGATCCCTATAAATTAGTCTTTAATGATTTACCTAGGCTAGCTAAATACAATAATAACTGCCTGGCAATGTGATTTATAATAAAATACCGAGGCATTTTAAAATATTAAATCTAAAATTATTTAAAACTAAATTTTATAAATGGTTACTTGAACATAGTTTTTATAGCATAAGAGAATTTATAGATAAAAAAATTGATGTTCTTAATATTGAGTAAACTGTTCAGTGTTTGATGCCTGTTTACCGTTTTCCCTGTTTTCAAAATTTTTGCATGCTTGGTCTTATCCTAGCTAAACATGTTTGTGCCATTTAAGCTTGTAACACCTTTGTATACCATGTTTTACGCGAATAAATATACTAAATACCAACTGGGTTGTGGAGGTCAGATAGGCAGTGGCTTCATGTAAAATACTGGCATTCAGCTACATCTGGTCAGACTGGAAGCCGACCTTAACATAGTTAAGCAGTTAGTCGGCGTAGCATCTCAGTTACTTGAAAGCAAGTTCAGCACAAACTGTAGCTAATCTAAACCTCCTTTTTAAGGTGTTGGCGACGGTGAATGCTTCGGTCTCTTGGGTGTGAACGGCGCCGGCAAGACTACCACCTTCAAGATGCTGATGGGTGACGAGTCTATCTCAACAGGCGAGGCGTATGTCAGCGGACACTCCGTGCAGAGGAACCTCGACAGAGTTCACGAAAATATTGGTCAGTTGCTCACAGTACCGGTGACTATTTCATAGCTTGCTTTTTAATCAGTTTCTTAATGTTTCAATTGTTTTTTTTTATGGTTCTTTCGGGATTGTATTATTGGTTGGTAGTTTACGTTTAGTCTGGTACGTTGCAGGCTACTGTCCGCAGTTCGACGCGTTGTTCGGAGAGCTGTCGGGGCGCGAGACGCTGCACATGTTCGCGTTGATGCGAGGCCTGCGCATGCGCGCCGCCGCGCCCACGGCTGAGACGCTCGCTAACGCACTCGGCTTCTTCAAACATCTTGACAAAAAGGTAATATTTTTTCTTATTCATTGTAATTGATTAAGAAAAGAGAAAGCCATTTCTTTCAATGGAGTGTCAGTGGTTAATCATTGGAAAGTCATTGAAAAGTCATAATGACGCCACTGTATTAGTAGATTACGAAACTTGTCAAAATCAACCATTATGAAATCAATGATAGATCATTGTGACACCATTGTAATAGCAGACTCGCCCCCCAGATATTGTGGTCAGTGGGTCGTCTTAGGGGCAGTGTGTAAATACCTAAGTCTACTTCCACACTTTAGTCGTAATAATGGCGTTCTTTTGATCTCTCGCAGGTACACCAGTACTCAGGCGGCACGAAACGCAAGCTGAACACGGCGATAGCATTCATGGGACGAACGCGGCTTGTGTTTGTCGATGAGCCTACTACCGGTGTCGATCCCGCCGCCAAACGACATGTACGTATTTAAGCTGGTACATAATGAATATAGACATCCGCAAGAGAACCAAGATTCGCGACGTAGCCCGAAGAATTGCCAAACTTAAGTGGCAGTGGGCAGGGCACATTGCTCGCAGAACGGATGGTCGATGGGGCGAAAAGTTCTGGAGTGGCGACCGCGAACCGGAAGACTTTGCGTTGGAAGGCCTCCCACTAGGTGGACCTATGACCTGGTGACGGTTGCGGGAATCCGCTGGATGCGAGTCGCACGGGACTGACTCAATGTGGCGACACTTGGGGGAGGCCTATGTCCAGCAGTGGACGTCTTTCGGCTGAAATGATGATGATCATGATATAATTTCATATTTCATAATCAAATAAATAAATATCGCTGGACATTAACACACAGCGCCATCTAGTGCTACACTAAGCAACGAGGCTTGTGTCGTGGACACCAGATAGTTGATATACTACATAGATACTTTTTGTTTGTAAATACATACTTATAATACATATAAACATCCATGACTCGGAAACAAATGTCCATGCTCATTACACAAACATTTGCTCCAACCGGGATTCGAACCCGGGACCCTAAGAACGTAAGGCGGCCTCACTACCGCTGCGCCATTCGGGTCGTCAAAATTATATTAATTATATCATCATCATTGAATGCAGTTCACAGTTGGGGAAAAGAATAAAATTCTTAGATGTTGTGTCTAAGTTTCTGTTCCTGAATCAGCTAATAGTTTATTTATACTTCTTATTTCATAGATCTTCGTTAAGCATGGTTTTCAGATTATATTAACTGTAAGCAAGACATGGTTAGGGTTTTAGGGCGGGTGGACGGAGCGGGTGACCGTTGTCAAAATTATCCTTAGGAAAAGCAACACCAGTTAGCATACATGCGAACGTGCACCCGTAGCCGCACCCGCGCGAGTTTTAGCGTAGGTACGCTCTTACCGGTTACTGCGACCGGCTGAACTGCTTCCATCTGTCGCGACAAGCTAGTGAGTGTGGCCTGCGCAGGTGTGGCGCGCCACGCGCGGCCTGCAGCGCGCCGGGCGCGGCGTCGTGCTGACGTCACACAGCATGGAGGAGTGCGAGGCGCTGTGCTCGCGACTCACCATCATGGTCAACGGACGCTTCCAGTGCCTCGGCACACCACAACATCTCAAGAATAAGTTTTCTGAAGGTATTTACAAAGTTTCATCCTCCAGCAGGCTTAGCCAAGTTGACAATCTACAATCGTTAACGCTAGTAGAATGACATCATCACAACGTTAAATCACGTGATCAACACAAACGAATAGAAAAATTCGTAGACAAGTTTACATCGTTCAAAATGATAGGTTTTTTCTACAGACATTAGAGAACGAGCGATTGACTCAGTCGTGTCAACTTGGCTACCAATTTAGCGCTTTCTACAATCGCTTACGCCGAGGCGTTTACGATTGTAGAAAGAGAATCGATATGAAACGTTTGTAACTTAGCTAGGCCTGCTGAATTCGTATTTTTCAGGAAGGAATACGACTTCAGCAGGCCTAGCCAAGTTGCTGAGACTCGCTTTCCCCAAAACCGTTTTTTTTTTGTGTATGAGTTTCTTCCGTCTTTTATTGTAAAAAAATGGTAGAGAATGATCACAAAGGTCTCAAAGGGCGCTGTTCAAGCTACAAGCTTGAACAGCGCCCTTTACTGCCAAGGAGCGACTGATGATCGGACCTACAGCTACATATGGAACTAGGCCCCGTTTTCTTTGCCTATAATCACTTTGCCAGGGACGCTGAACTTTTCAAGATTGTCAAATAATTCGATCTAGCAGTTAATTCATTGTTTAACTCATTATTCTCTTGAACAGAACTTAATTATTAACATAGATTTAGATAGGTACGGAGATATCTATGTATCAATGTATCCATTCTATCGTTATCGTCTCTATCTATCATCAACTTAATAATACGTCAATTCTCGTGAGTGACATGATAATACTTACTTAATCGCTCACATGAGAGATAGATCGATAAGTAGGTACTAATCGGATATTGGGTTTATTTCTAAAATATTGTGTTTTTTTTGGAAGTGTGCCGAAAATTGTTTGATAGGTACACGTGAGCGTTAGTCATTTCAATAATGCATGCCTCGAGTGCAAAGATAAACTTTGCACAGTTACAAGTTACAACAAAAGTATCAAGATGTACCTAGGAACTATATTAATTGATGTACCGAATGTTTTAAATTTGTATAATTTGTTTCAGGTTTCACGTTAATAATCAAAATGAAACTAGAAGAGGGAGACAGTGAAACGGCTTCCATAAGAAGCTCATGCAGTGTGACTGACCTTGTCAAAGAATATGTGAACAATAATTTCGTGAATCCACGGATAATGTAAGTTTGAGTTTTTAAGTTACTTCCAAGACTATCTGACTAAATAAACGTGTTATTGGCTTACATTGTTCTAAGGCTCATAGCAATATGCTCGCTTCTTGTAAGAGGGCCTGAGGTTTAAACAGTTAAACTATGCTTCGAACAGAAGTCGCATTCTCGTTAATCATATTGACGTTTAACACCTTCAGTGCACAGTGCCGGGAACACACCTGCTGTAGGCTTAGCCAAGTTGACAATCTACAATCGTTAACGCTAGTAGAAAACTAACCAAATGTATGGGAATGACATCATTTTAACGTTAAGTCACGTGGTCGAAACAAACGAATAGAAACACTAAAGTTCAGTCAAAACTGTAAGTTGGCTACGATTTATATGGGATGTAGCGATCACGATCGTAGAAACGAATACATTTCATTCTATCATCTTGAGCGATGTAAACTTGTCTACGAAGTTTCTATTCGTTTGTTTTGACCACGTGACTTAACGTTTACGATGGTAGAAAGAGAATCGATACGAATCGTTTGTAATTTGGCTAGGCCTGCAGGTGAGTTCACTCAAGTAACACTTACGATGCTGGGAACCCATCTGGTGGGCTCATTTTAAATGTAGATTTTTCTTAGCGAATACAGCATCAAATACCTAATGTAAAAATAAAAGCAGTTGTATATTTTAACAGTCATGTGCAGCAAAGCACACAGTGGTGTCGATTCTGTTGTGCACAAACTAAACTTAATTTAGGCTATTGCTATCTTTTACTAAAAGGCAGTGCGAGAAAAGGACGGCTATAGCTATGAACTAAGTTAGAGATGTCAAACTAGTTTAAGCCTTGCGCTTCATCGTGTTTTTAGTTGACATGTTTTTACGTGCACCCTTCATTTGTATGGAAATATTGGTTCCAATCAAAATTTGACAGCTATACATTACGTCCGTCTCTTTTTCGTTTTACTAGAGAGAAAAAGATAGCAATAGCCTAAATTAAGTTTAGTTTGTGCACAACAGAATCGACACCAATGACTCTGACACAGCCTCTTAAAGCTTAGTTAATCTTCTCCATCTCAAAGATATAGACTTGGTCGTTCCTAAATGTCGCTGTGCTTTTCCAGGGAAGAGTATGAGGGTCTCTTGACGTACTACCTTCCGGACCGCAGCGTGGCGTGGTCTCGCATGTTCGGCATCATGGAACGCGCCAAGCAGGACCTGGAGATCGAAGACTACAGCATCTCGCAGACGACCCTTGAACAAATATTCCTGCAGTTCACAAAGTACCAGCGACAAGGCGCCTATAGACTATAGCGAATAATTTATCAGTATAGTTTAGATAGAAAATTGCTAATCTCGGTTAAATATTACGTCGGGGAAGTACTCTCTTGCTTGGACCTGACTGGTTTTGATGTCATTAGAATTTGGCATTCAAAAGATATTGTATATTTTCCTTCCAACTTCTTGTCTGGAAAACGATTGAAGCTAAGGGAGGAATTCAGGATATTTTTGTTTACCTAAAACGAAAACAAGCGAGTCGTTTCGCAAAAAAAACATGTTTTTCATGTAATTGAATGTGATATTTTTAAAGTAAATCATGCTACGCTACCTATGACCTAGCTTGCAATGGTCGCCTTCGCCCTTGATACTTTAGAAGTCGGTACGTACTTGAGGGCAGTAGTACCTACCTTGTATGGAACGAAATACTTACAAATGCGTAGTATATTAGGTTTTGTTTTAATTATAGCGACACTCCATGACTTTAATTCATTTTAAAGCTTACAGATTAATGAAATAAATAACATTTATTTTTAAATCGAGGATTCGCATCTGGCACCAGCCTGCCTAAAAGCAAAAAATAAAAGAAATGGCGTCAACTTATTTATTTAGCTTATATTAAGGTTTTTAATCAATTAATTTATTCGTAACATGCTCAAGCGCTTTGCACGCGCCTGTTTTTATTCGTTTATAATTAGGTGTAACTAATTAATGAAAATTAGTGGAAATACTGTTTTGTAATATTTATTAGGTACGTGATCTAACCAAAAATATTTTTTTTTATTTTAATACCAAAAAGCTTTATTTAATGTTTAATTTTAAAATAATTATGTACCTGCATACTTTGTCATCAGAACTTAGGTATAAAGTATACCTACAGGGTGTAAACAACCTCATCAAAAAATCGCAATGATTTATTTATTTTATTAATTAACACATACAATTGTTTTAACAGGTGGGACCCAAGCTAACAAAAGTAGTCATGTAGAAGTTCAAATTACACAGTTGACAACATACTAAGTGTCACCTTCTGGAATTCCGCCAAAGAGCAAGAAAATATATCCAAACGCCGAGAGACAGTATTGAGTATTCTTACTGCACGACACACTGGTGCAAATTTGAATAAGTTAGTACGGGATGCCGGAACTTTAAAAAGCCCCTCCCTTGGTCCCAACCGTAGCTTCCTGTCTGGAACGAGCAATCCCAACGATTCTAATATTTGTGGATTATTCAGCATACCACGAAAAACCATGAAAACATATTTTACAAGGGCATGGTTGCGCCTTACTTCCAACTTATAGTACCCAACCATCCCTATAACAAAGAGAGTTGGATACATAAGTGGGTAGAAAGGGTAGACACCAAACTGCTTCCAGTACAGGTATCGGGTAAATTTGTTCTGCGTCTTTTCCAGCATCTGGGAATACTTTACTTCATAAGGATTCCAGATGATGGAGAGAATAAGTGCCTTTCGACTTCGTTAAGAGGTTTTTTACACCCTTTATTTCATTAGAGTTACGTGTGTGATCAAACAGTTAAGAAGCCCATTAAAAATATTTAAAAATATACACCATCGTTATTCACCTATTCCTATTCCCTACCCACAAATGTAATGAATAATATTTTCTAGAATTATAATTTTGAACCTTTTTGCTATCGCTACTTACAATAATTAGCGATACTAAAATAGTTGAGATAAAAAGGGGCTGATTCACCTAATTACTTAATAACGTTCGTGTGCGTACATTGGTTTTTATTTACTTTGATGGAAAGCCCTGAAATAAATACAGATACCTACTTATCAAATGATAAAATGTGGTTAGTGACCACGCTATCGATGTTAGTGACGCATTTGCGTCGGCTCATAGTGAATTTGTTTATTTATCGATATCAACATTGCGATGCGATAAAACGTTGGCTCTTGAGGCATTCTGCATGAGTAGGTGAAATAGTCGATAGTATGTTGTTTTTCGTAACTTGGTTCAACAATTACCTATAGAAGAACGGACACGTTTGTGAGGAATAATATGGAATAATGAATAGATTTAGATTAGAGTCTGATCCATGAACAAAATTCCATCTAGTGCCTACCTACGACTTACCTATGCTTACGACATATGCTCAATTGCCCAATGTTCGTAGCACTAGGGATATGCATGTAATTTTTTTTCCACTTAAATCAATAAAGTACTTATACAATACTATCAACCCAAGAAAAGTGTGTCAGTTTCGACTGCTCGGCCACAGTGTCGTAGAAGAAAAACGACTACGTCAACATTACGAAGGAGTTTGTAAAACACTAACAATGAATGTCGCAAATTCGTAGATCCAATATTCAGAAAGTTATAAAGGTTTAACCATGGCCGCGCGGTCCGCACATGGAGAACCGCGCGGCCATGCATTTCTCTTAAACGGAGCTTAGTAGAGGTTTCATTCTTTTTGCTAACCACTGATACGATTTCGAAGAAAATGTAGACAGTATGAATAAAGCCCTAATGTTTGGATTTCACGACCTACAGCACTTAAACCTATAATTCAAGTTAGAAGTAGGGTGACCAAGATTTATGGTGCGTCAATCAGACATTTCCAAAAGCGTCGTTTTTATATTATATACGTAGGTAGGTAGTATCTAATATCATAATGAGGGAATAACTATGGTTAATTGGATGGAGAAGTACACATGTCATGCGAAAATATTAACACTGTATTCGTATACAAATTTTAACATGCTAAAGAAAACACTCATTTATATTACTGTAAATTAACAATTAAGCAACAATATTTGTATCAATTATTTAGTTTTATTTAGGTATCTACCTTCTTGGTCATCACGGGATTGACACTTTTTTGTATTTCTGACAAATATATTAATCGGTAGGTATAGCTGTCGGTATCAGAGTTGAAGTGAAAGGCGTATGTCTGTTTTTTTTTGCCATAACGATGCGAGCGAGATAAACATACGACTTTCCGAATCGAAGCGTTTTTGAATAGCTATGCTGAATGCTTTCGCATCGATACTTAATGCGATACTGTGTGCAATATCGTTATCACTGACCCAGCTTTGGCACCGATACCTACGATAGTAAAAACAGCTGATATAGACAAAACACCACGCGGGACGCAACCCCCGCTCCACTCCAGTCTTTTATTTCGTTTTTGGGGGTCGTTACGTCTCGTTAGAGTGCATGAATGGACACAAACAAACGCAAAATGACATTTTTGTGAAGTTATTCAGAATGGCTTATCCTACGAATATCGGATATCTATGGCTTACCCGCAAAGCAAGTACACTGACATACACATGCACTACATTTTTGCAAAAAAAGGGGTGCACTATCTACTGCAGTAAGCTATTTAGGCGTCATCATTAAAAGTTAAAAGTACCTACATCAGTTTTTTAAACGAACGCTTGATTTATTAAAATAGCAGTGTTTACCTCATAAGGAGGTAGGAAGGTATATTTTTTCGTATAGGTAAGTAGGTACTAATCGAATAGACAATCATTAATCCTTTTTACAATAAAAGGGACTTACATATTTATCTTAATAAAATTGAAACTGTCTGATTGACGCACCATAAATCTTGGTCACCCTACTTCTAACTTGTATTATAGGTTAGAAGTGCTGTAGGTCCTGAAATCCAAACATTAGGGCTTTATTCATACTGTCTACATTTTCTTCGAAATCGTATTAGTGGTTAGCAAAAAGAATAGGACCTCTACTAAGCTTCGTTTAAGAGAACTGCGTGACCGCGCGGTTTTCCATGTGCGGACCGCGCGGCCATAGCATTTAAGTGCTGTAGGTCGTGAAATTCAAACATTAGGGCTTTAGTCATACTGTCTACATTTTCTTCGAAATCGTATCAGTGGTTAGCAAAAAGAATGGGACCTCTACTAAACTCCGTTTAAGAGAACTGCGTGGCCGCGCGGTTCTCCATGTGCGGACCGCGCGGCCACGGTTAAACCTTTATAACTTTCTGAATATCGAATCTACGAATTTGCGACTTTCATTGTTAGTGTTTTACAAAATCCTTCGTAATGATGACGTAGTCGTTTTTCTTCTACGACACCGTGGCCGAGCAGTCGTAACGGACACAGAAAAGTATTAAAAGTTAAATTCAACTACTGCTTGTCATTCAAAAATAATATGAAACTTTTGCAATTTTCTAGGACAGTTTATACGTCCGTGACTGTTGTGTATTTCTTGTATATTCCCTATTCACGTGCACATTAGTGTGCGTTACCCTGGTAAAAAGTTGTGCGTTTGAGAGGTGAGACCATAACAAATAATTTGTGTATCATGAGGAGCAATTTGTTTACTAATAGCAAAATTTGTGTGAATTGTAGTTTTAAAGTTATTTGAGAAATACACATTTCCAGCAAAATGTGTTTTAGTAACATTTGAAAATCGGTTTTGCCAGCATAACCTCGGCAAAACCGATTTTCAAAAATTCGTTCAGCCCGGAACCAAATACATGAATATATAACTTTTCTTGCGTAGTAAATGTTTGTAAATAGCAAAATTTGTGTTTGATTAGGTTCTCGAGTTATTTACGATTTTGTTGCGGTCACGTTTTGGGATTTCCTAGATCTCGAAAACGGCTCAACGCAGAAGATTGAAAAAAATACACCAATAAGATACTTTAATTTGTTTAAATTTGTTCAAACATTAGTTTTTGATTTGGTTGTCGTAAACCAATGGAATTAAATGGTTTTAAAAATCAGATAAAAACGGATTTGCAAGTAAACCAAAACACACGTAACGATTTTGTAACTTTATACGATATGAAGATTAAAACAAATTTGATTAATTTTAGACTGGTCGTACTTTAGCGATGAAATACGCAGTTCCCAAACAATAAGAAACGTACTACTAACGGCATACTACAAATTAAAATAATTCATGAACATTCATTCCTGTTAATTTCAGCTTTAAATTACGGCTGTAATAAAAGATAAATCAAAATCAAGAATATGTCAGCAATTCTCTAATAAGCCGACCAAATCAAAAGGTCACAAAAAAGCGGCCGCACCATTCATAATCGTATAAACCATCTTAAATGAATGGGATAATACGGATGTTTTGTTAGTATAATTGCAATCTAAAGTTTGCTGGTTTATAGTTTAGTAAAAATTAATAAAATGGTCATGACTCATTATTTTTATTTAAAAATGCAGAACAAAAAGTTTAGCGTGGTGTCGTTGTGGTATAAAACAAAACATTTGGTTTGACCAAACATAAACAACAAACTACTATATTTTCGCGTCGGTGTCCCTAAAATCAATATAATATATTGATTTTATATATTATATAAATATATATACGGGGTGGAAGGGATTCAACCCCGTATATATATTTGTATTGATTTTAAATCATACTTTAATTATTTACTGAGATTATTACTTACCTTTTTAAAGTTACTTTGACTTTAAATAAGACTTAACTTACTAACTTTGACTTTAAGATCCATTAAATTGTTTAAAACTATTGTTAATTAACATGATTTTCATTTATAAAGTAGAAAACTAGTAGAAATTGTGTATTATGATACCTGCACTTCAAACATTAAAAATCTGTTTCACGTATAACGTTTTTGAAGTGAAAACTTCTTTAGGCGCGTTGAGCACTTTTTGGGTGAAGAAAAAACATTGAATTCATCGTCACTTCACTCACACGTCACTTGACGTAACGTGCGGTCACGCTTCGTAGGCTCGTAGGCGATCCGCTACGGCGTAGCACCACAGGCAATTAGGCATGCGCGGGGCACAACCTGTGCTACGACTGGGACGGGGTCGAAGGGGGGAGGGGGCGGGGTAAGGGTGAGGGGAAGGGGGAGAGTGGAGGGGGAGGGCGAGGGATAGGTCGTATAGTAGCTGATAATGAAAATGAGGTCAAAATGAAAAGCCAAGATGGCGCTGACGAAAATTTTCGGTTTTTTCTTCATTGGTGTCGTTTTCGTGGTTTTTGGGGTCGCTGATAATGAAAATGAGGTCAAAATGAAAATACAAGATGGCGCCGACGAAAATTTTCGGCTTTTTCTTCATTGGTGTCGTTTTCGTGGGTTTTGGGGTCGCTGATAATGAAAATGAGGTCAAAATAAAAATCCAAGATGGCGCCGATAATTATAATATAATCATATTATTAATAATAATAATATAAACGTATTTTTTTTTTACTTTGTTTTTGGAACATATACAAACATTTTGTTGGGTGTTTTAAGATAAAATGATGCGCAAGCGACGGCAGACATTTTTCTTGTGACATCAAATGTCAACGTCAAAATTATAAATAATACGGCGTGCGGACGTTAGTGTTGTCATATATTTTCCCCTTTTGGTTTCATTTTCTGGCATCAGAATAATAGCAAAGGGTAATTTTACGGGAAGTTTACTTTCAAAATCAATCAAAAAATCAAAATCAAAGCATTTATTTCAAGTAGGCCAGTTACAGGAACTTTTGAATTGTCGAAACAAAGATGAAAATTAAATGTAGCTACAGTCCTAGTCACAAGGCATAAAAACTGTGAAAGTACTGTAGTTGCCGATTCCCTAGCGTAGATCTCTATGGAGAAGAACGGGCAAGAAACTCCATGGACACTCTTTTAAATCAGAATATTTTTACAAAACCTTGGTTACATCATTCATGTTGAGATGGTACATTATGTGAGAACAATGTAGCGAGATGTGCACGTTAAAAGTGTCCATAGTGAAAACAAAACAATCAATTCAAAAATAAAAATAATTAATTCAAATAAGCCGTGGCAACCGAGACCTGACCAGTCCCAACTGACAGCGCCCGTTCACGAACATGACGCATGGATCAGCACCATTCAACTCAACCATTTTGAAGGGAACTAAATGATCCGACACACGCGCAACCATCAGTGAGACGTTTGAGTGAGCATGACATACTCTTAACCGCCAGGACACATTCAAGTCAAGAAAAGACGTAGGTTTCCAGCGACTGATAGCATTCTAGTACATAGCACTCACACAATATGGGATATGCGTTTATATAATACCAAAATGTTAAACTTAACTTTTAATACTTTTCTTGGGTTGATAATACTGTATTTTATTTTAAGTGAAGAAAAAATTACATGCATATTCCCTACTAGCTGACCCGCGCAACTTCGTCTGCGTCACATGAGAGAGAGAGAGAGGGTTGAGAGAGACTACCGCGGACTTTTTTTTGAACTTTTTAAGAGAAACAATAGGGATGATTCCTGACTAAAAAAATATAATTCTGTTTAGTACGTCAGTTAGATTAACGAATATTGTTTACGTGTTTTTTGTTTTATCAAATTAATAAAAATTGACGAAGATAAAACGCGTCAAAGTTCATGAGTGGGGGTCTGTTATCAAATCAGAATCACCTGCGGAATGAAAACACATGCCACGTTGGGACACGGGCGGTAGGATTATGATGATGATGCGCAGTAAAATAAAACAAATCGTGATAAAATATCCTTAGTTTTTATTAAAAAAATTGTCTATAAACACTACACATACAAACACCGTCCTTACGACTATAATATTCAAAACATCGAGAGGTACAGCAATACTTTAAAGCCAGAATGTTGCTTAGGTTATATATTATACTGATGAAGCGTAATAATTAAGCAGTCATTGAAACCTGCATGCAAAAAGATCTTTCATAATACTTATGTTCAAAGACACTTGTTAAAATAAAATAAAATTTAAACTAGCCATGATTTAAAAATGGCATCAGCTATAACAGTAGCATGGCGCATATTCTTAATTAAGTATATATTTTGCTAATGGCAATAAAACAATCAAATTACAATAGATCACAAATCATATCACACAAATTCACACATTGTACAATGTATTTCTTAATAAATAATAGCAATTGTGTCGCTCTCCTCATGACATAGACAACAATAGTAATATCGGACTTGCCATAATTAAACCCATTAAAAAAAACTTTGCTAAATAAGAGAGCGTATCTTACATGATTGTCTATCTATCTACCGATGAAAAAAGTGAGTAAACACTCTCAATACTGAGAATCGTCACGGATACGACAGCAACAATGTTATTTGGAACAACGATCAATACAGCATATATAGAAAGGAAAGACAAAGTGTCACGTAACAAAGCAAGGACTTGTATCATAATACCACAAGACGATAACGCGTCACTGGACACATCCAAAAGAGTATGCGCGTGTGCAATAGTTCTTTCGATGATAATTTTGTATGCAATGCTTTGTCTTACCCGATTTGTTAAGCTGACTGTTTCTATAATTGTGTTAATAAGATTTTACATAGTTTTGATAATCATCTATTTTTAAGCTGAAAATACATTTGGTATTAACCCCTCATATGCCGTAATTACAGACACAATTAAAAGCCATTGTGTCTCGCGTAGATACGAACGGTTAAGTTTTGTAACAATAAATTAATAAGACATAGATAAAATATATAATTTTAGGTCGTGTTACAAAGCAACTTAAAGTTAGTTACTGCTCCATAATTTGAACTATTTAAAACGGTTACGTATCATAATACCTAAGTTTATCCTAACTATTTTCGATATAACTACGGTTGATTCACATTTATGTTCTTACTAACTTACCTAATTTTGATTCAACTAACATTAATCGCACTAACGAACAGTTAATCTAATGGTTTTTTTTTTAAGATATTGGGCTTGTCATTGATTGGATGTGACGCGCGCTCGCTACGCTTGCATTTTACATTACACACCCACTTTCTGTCACAAATGTCGTCGTCGCTCCGCCGGCCTTCGGCCAACGCTCCTCACGCCAGCTAGCAAGACCCAATGCAGTAAAGAGCAATACTGAGTTCTACTTTATTTCCTTGGTACTTTGCATGTTTTTATGTATCAGAAAGGAAATGCAACTAACACGCGCGCATCTTTAAACCGTAGGAGAATCAACCGTAGGTGAGTCAACTAACACACAGCGCCATCTAATGCCACACTAAGCAACCAGGCTTGTGTCGTGGACACCAGATAGTTGATTTACTACATAGATACTTTTTTTTTGTAAATACATACTTAATATACATACAAACATCCATGACTCGGAAGCAAATATCCATGCTCATCACACAAACATTTGCTCCTACCGGGATACGAACCCGGGACCCTAAGAACGTAAGGCAGCCTCACTACCGCTGCACCATTCGGGTCGTCAAAATTAGATGAATGGTCCTTTATGGATTTCGTTCATTAGTTATTACAAAAATCAGTGAAACGATCTTAGGTATTTTAAACAGTAGGTCTTTGGACCCTAGTTACACCGTTAGTGTAAAATAGTTAGGATAAACTTAGGTATTATGATACGTACCCATTTAGAACATAACATAGCATAGTATAAGATCACGTCCGTATTACCTGAAGGGTAAGCCTACACCCACATTTCAACAGCTATGTTTTAGAGCTGTGAGACCGGCTCGTTGGTCGAGTGGTCGCAAGCGCGACAGCTGAGCATGAGGTCCTGGGTTCGATTCCCGAGTCGGGCATAGCGTTATTGGGTTGTTCCATTAGGCATTTCTCAGTAGCTGCCACGGAATCGGGATTTGTGTCCGGCTGATGGCAATAGGCTCGCTTCCTTTAAATCATGATCTGTCGAATGACCGATTTGGTCGAGACGCCATTGTTTAACTATTGTGTCTACTTTGTGGACAGATCATGGGTTAACATGCGACTTAAAAATATAACTGGCGAAATGTGGGCGTACTTGTTTAGGTACAGCTCTGCCTAGCCCTTCAGGGATTACAAGGCATCAGGCCGTGTGTTATGTGTTTGAGAGCTATGTTATATGCGGCGAGCAGACTCCGGGCTGCTTATAACAAATTCGCGTTTCAAAATAACGACTTATTGTTTGTCCAAAATTTGTTTATACATAATTCATTATTGAGCAAAACGAGCGACGACCAAATAAAATGTCACTCGATTATTTTCACACAATTATACGACCTTTTCCCTAAAAGAACAAGCACCATTTTAATTATCTCACTTAAATAAGTACTGAATAGGCACGTTATTTGAAATACTGCATTTTCGTTTGAGTTAGATATTCTTTTTCAAACAAAATGGTGTTTGCAATAGCCTAAGTCAAGTTTGTTATTGGGAGGTATTCGATACAACTTAAAAACAACAGTAACAAAACTAAACAGTAATGATGTTATACATCTTGATTGAGATTATGTTTGTGAATGTTCAGATCACTTCAGATCTATCTGCACTATTTATTATAGGATAGTATTTAAACGAGCGAAAAAATTGAAGGTGTCAAAAATACTGAATATGGGCAACTGAAATACTAAGTGGGCGGCAAGCAGTGGGCGAATACAAATGTTTAAAACGGCGACTTGAAAATACAAATTTGAGTTACTAGTTGTTCAATACGATCGGTGTGATGAAACAACGACTAAAACAAGCTTATTAACCATTAGATTGTAGATAAGGCGTAGTCGACGTATCCTATTTCTGTTTGCAGGGTTTAAAGTAACCTTACACGAAGGGGATAACGGGGTCTTAAGTTCGCGCACTTTGCTGGCTCACTAGACTCCGCCATCGCCTTCGAACCTAACCTGTCCAAGTCAGGGTGCCACAAGTCGCCCATTCAGTATATTAGTCGGCAATTATTTTTTTATTCGCCCGATTAATAAATTCCCTTTTACTATAGGTCAATCATATGGAATCATCATCATCATTTCAGCCGCAAGACGTCCACTACTGGACATAGGCGTCGACTCTGATCATATGGAATGGCAAAATGAAAATTCTACTGTTCTTTGAACAACTTCGTACTGAGATTTCGTTAAAAAAAAACCTACAATAACAGTATGTACTAACTAAATGCGAGGTGAAACAAACTACATAGCGATTTCTATCGGGCTTCTCGAATGAGACGATAAGTACAATGTTTTCCGATTGATTATAATATCAAGAGCGTGCTTAAACTTCAAAAGATATCTAGAAGCATAATTTGTGACGCTTTCGGAAAGTTTTTAACTGTAAAGGCTTCAGAAAATTGTTCCTAGCAGAACTGTTGCATTGCGTATACATTTAATTTGTATGCATTGGATACACAGTCAAACACATTAACAACAACATTTAACGATACAGTTGTAATACCAACGCGCCAACTATACCTTAATATTTATTTATAAGTTTATTTTCACATGTAAAATATTGAACATTCAAAACGGTTGTGTCGTTTTTTCACTACGCATAGAACTACTTATTGTTAAGTACTAAATTGAGTCTCACATATCCAAAAAATCTTACAAAATCTTTGGATTTTGGACCATTTAGATCGTTTCCTTTTACCGACAACAGATCAAAACGCGAACAACTTGTTAAGTAGAAATGTACGCTTAAGTATATTCAGAATTTATTAACAATAGTCAACCAGGTCAGTTGTAACTGTCAGACAATAATACCATACACCATTGTAGGTGTGTTTTACAGAAACAACAATGATGAAGTGTTTATTTTCAATTAGGCTTCTAGAAATTCGATTAATATCTATTTACTCCGTAGTTAACCCTGATGCTTAAGTTAATGCTCGATTTCAAACCTCAGCGTTGCCTTGCGCTCTCGTAAATTGTAAAAATACCTGTTCAAGTGTGGTTTGTGTGACGGAGTAATCTTCGATGGGGTACTGTTTCCGGGCGTTTTCCATTACGTCAAAAATGCGCCACCACGGCAACCCGGTGTCATTGATGTAATATGTACTGATACCCATATATGATTCACTGCAAAAAAGGATAAACGTCAATATTTAAAATTGCAGCATAAGTGCCGATATTTCGCTGAAGGTAGGTAGGTTTTGATTCGGTTCACATTCAGGGCGAATACGAAGGATTTATTGGAGGTAAAAAGTACTCACATAAGTTGGGATTCACTGAATTGTTCAGCAACGTAATGATGTATTCTAACCACGTTGTTATCTCTGTCTGCACCGGATTTGCTTTTGACTATTAAAGTGTAACCTGAAATTAAAAAAAAAAATGAAGTTTCTGATGACTTTGCGTTTTCGCAGATCAGTAATGATTGTGGTCTATCGAAGTCGACCTGTCGATAAGGATCACTTCAAAACAAAATACAACAGCCATCAATCCATATGGATCCACCTTGGGCACCACAAATAGCTCGGTCGACGTAGAATAAAAACATAGATGTGTTGAAATCGAATAAAAACGGAAGACACTGATCGACCAAAATCTGGTTGCCATGTACCAGCACTTTATCGATCTTGCGGTGGATGTGTTCGATAGACTTACATACAGCAGTCATACGAGCATAACCTCACCCTAACATAATCGACCTATTATGTTCCTAATGCTGGAACACGGGCCTCCACCCTAAGAGAGACGCGAGCCCAGTGCTGGTGCTCGTTCTAGAACATGCCTGTTTCTTCACGATGTTTCCATTCATCGTTTTATTTATTTATTATAGGTACCAACAGTAGGGATGATGAATGACTAAAATAAATATGATTCCGTTTAGTCCGTCAGTTAGATCATCGAAAAATATTAGATACGTGTTTTTTGGTTTATCAAATAAATAAAAATTGACGAAGATAAAACGTGCCAAAGATCATGAGTGGGGGCTTGTGACGTCACATTTGAGTAAAAAATGTACTCAAATGTGACAGTTTTCGACGCACTGTATCGTCTTCATTATTTGTTTGCGTGAAAAAAGAAAAAATATGTGTCCTATTTTTTTTTGGAAATCTATCTGACGGACTAATTGGATTTTTTTGTCATCTACCCTATTGTTCACACTGGATACAATGACATAATTCATTTTTTAAGTTAAATTACAGCGCAACAATTAATGAGAGGTAAGAAACATCACATGCACAAATCAATCAATTCGGAAGATAAGCTAACTTAGTAAGTACTAAGCGCCAATATTCAATTAAATTATTAAACTTGAGATAGTGAAGAACAGAATTATGACAAAATAGATTAAAAATAAAATTAACTAATTTATGAAAAATGACAGCAATAGTAAATAAACAAAATAAAATTAAAATTATATTACATTGGTGAATTGATAAAATTGATAAGTTCTAAATAAAGATCGACATAAAATTTAAATTAATTGAATAAGAGTTTTGAGAGTAGTGGTGAGCTTTACCTTGCGAGAACTTGTTCTTCAAATGCTGCAGCGGGCCAAGGCAGTAGAGGCGTCCGTTGACCATGATGGTGAGTCGCGAGCACAGCGCCTCGCACTCCTCCATGCTGTGTGACGTCAGCACCACGCTGCGCCCGGACATCACCGCATCGCTGATACACGACCACACCAAGCGCTTCGATGCTGGGTCCATACCTGTTCAGATGAACTTGTGTTCAAATATTGTTACGTGGGTTGTTAAACGAGAACATTATAGATTACGTCCGAGTGGAACTCGTAGGACATATGGAACTGTGTAGAATTCCAGAATAATCCTAGAAAATTCCACTATTGAGCTGTAAAGAAGGTTCTAGAAAGTTGTGGAACTTTCTAGAAAGATCGGTCGGCTTGTCGGCCATGTCAAAAGTCGTCGGTTTGCGGGAGCAGTCAGTCTGATTTAGGCGATACAACTAAGCAAACCGAAGTAAACTATAAGTCCTATAACTTAGTGAATAGTGATCTGTGGTGAATTTGTAATAGTACATTATGATATAAGTGCGGTAAGTTGAAAATTACAGCCGAGGCGATATTGCTTGCCCGAGCCGTAGGCGAGGGCGATAAAAGAGCAGAGGCTGCAATTATCAAAGCGCACGTATGTCATACGACGTTTTATAACATATTTGCGAGGAAATAAATAAAACAAATAAAAACAATACAGAAAAAGCGCGCGGAATAATTTTTACTTGTTCACAAATTAGCGAGGCGCGCGCATCAGCGCTTTTTTTTAAGGCAAAGACAAAAAACAGCCAGTATTACTAATAAAGTAAATTAATATTTTTGTGTTTTTTTTTACAGATAAATGGTTGTCATTTATTGTCAAAATTAATTAAATTAAAGAATTAAATGTTTATTTATTATATTTCATCTCCCAAAGTTAATTTTATTCATAAAATGTTGACCACTTTTCTGACATAAAAACTCTTTGCTAAGATTTAAAAAAGTATAACCGTGCATTTTACTTTACAGCACAAGTGCGTAATGAGATACATTACGATATTGAAATTGGTGAAATAAGAGACCCTTTACGAGCAAATGTGTTATAAAAAATATTGTTTGTTTAACCGGTGGTGTTATAATTTATCCCAGACCCAGCTCGTATTATAACCCATTGAGAACGACTTGCAAACACTTGACGCGAATAATCTAAAAACAAGTCCCTTCGTATTGAGTGTATGTCCAGCGCTGGCGTTAACAGTGCGCAGACACCTCGTTACAGCAGGCTGGTAGATTATACCGAAAATACATCGCGATGGCGCAACACCTTCGCAGCGAAAACGTTTGAAGTTCGGGTACGCCAGATCAACAAAGGATGCGGAAGCAACTCCGGAAGATGGTTATACAGGCTGTTGTTAAATCAAATTTACCGTTACCCTTCTCTATCGAACAATGGTTTGGGTTACTTTTTTCGTTTTCTTTGTTGTCAAATCAAATTTACATTTAGACTCGTCACGCAATACCTAAGCCAGAAAAAGTATTAAGAAGGCTATCACATTTTTTCTTGTATTTGACAAGTAACATTTTGATTTTTATTTAAAGCGCTCCCTAGAGACATAATCAATTTTCTCGGGCATATTTTTATTTTGTGGCTGTATCTAAACCATAATCACACATCTATAATTTAAAAAAAAATATGCCCGTGAAAGTTTGATTATTTCTTTAAGGTTGAAGCTCCGACCGACCGTCCATACATTTTTGTCTCGTAAAAGACACTAAACACAGACACTCTTTCTTTCAAACTAATCGTTTTATCACTTCTCTACAATGAAATGTGTACGCAACGGACCTTTTTGGGCAATAACTAACATTATTTACTGAGGAAAACAATAATGAAATCCCGGCAAAATTTGACACTTCTTTAGTAGTGTGCGTGACTTTTGACAAGCAAACCAAAAGCGTTGTTTAGACATCGACACGCTAGATGGCGTGCAGACGATCTTATAATTCTGATAAATCAATATCTTAAAGTTCAATAATTGGTTAATTCCCTTTCCAACCGTTCAAAAAAAAAAACAATATAAAATAACATAAAACTGATGACAAAAATATCAATGTTTTGTTTTTTTAAAAACTTTTAAAATACCAATAGTCGTAGGTAGGTTTTAAGCAACGATGCCGTTCTTCCTAACCTTGACCTACATGCATTGTTGACGAAACAAAGCGTTGCCAAACTTCGTTCACTTGTATAGACTGTTATAAAATACATTCTTATTTCGGTTGTGACGCGCTATGATTTGCGCGCGGAATTTCTTGTGTATTAAATTTTGTATGCTATACATTTTCATTGATTCAAATTGCATTATTTCTCTAGTATATATTTAGTTCATATTATTTAGTAGACTATAATGTAATTTATCGTAGGTATAGTAATTATTTATTGTAAAAACGCAATTCTATTTTCGGTGGTATTTGAAACAGCAAGTTGACCCGTTTTATGAAATCTCGTCACAATACTAATTACCTACGTCATACGTAGCAGTGATGAGTACAAAGTCAGTGTTTCATATTATTTGAATGTGTTTGAATATATTTTTGGTCAACAATAGATATAATTATAAATCGGTTAACTACCAAAGTAGTCACAAAATTAAACTTGAAAACATGTGCAAAATATGACTTGCCGGGCGGGACACCTTTTACGCATTTTGCAAACAGTTTCAGACAGACAGTCAGACACTCATTATATTAGTTGGTTTTATTTTGTAGTAGGTACCTAAGCCTAACGTATCAAGCTCTCGCTCTAGTTCACGTCATATTGTTATGGTGCGTTCAGAAACAAATATAAATCAGTTACTTACATGTGCTTTATTTTAAATAAATAACTTATCTAATCTGATTTTGTTTTCTTATTTGTCGACCAATTCTACCAGGAATATAGAGATAACATTGAAATATAAAGATAAATAAAATGTAACTTAATATTTTTCTAGATCTTTGGTTTCGAATGCAACCCTATTTTATTATCTATGATTTGGAATATTGCAATTTGCATCATGGTTGTGAAATACGAATTTACGATACTATTTCATTATTTTCAATTTTATTGATTGTGGAAGCTGGTTCAAATATCTAAATGAT
This sequence comes from Xestia rhomboidea, assembly GCA_963853795.1. Classification (NCBI taxonomy): domain Eukaryota; kingdom Metazoa; phylum Arthropoda; class Insecta; order Lepidoptera; family Noctuidae; genus Xestia; species Xestia rhomboidea. Next base: position 10,119,605 of record OY970763.1, on the reverse strand, counting down.
TATCTGGGATATTTGGGCATCGCATTGTGGACTTGAAAGATGTAAAAGTAATGGAGTGGGCATTTCTTCTGGAAAGATATCGAAATATGTGTGAATCTAACAAATTGAATTTGTTAGTGAAATTGATGGATTTCGAAGTGAATTAATTTTCAAGTGTTAAATGTGTCATAAAATTGTTCGGAGAGCAGTGATAAAATAAATACTGGACACAAGCAGCTCACAACAAGTCATAAGGATATTCCAACAATGTCAGCTTTATTTTATTATGAAAGATCAAATTGCTATTCAAAAAGGTTACGATGTGTCTTCAGACGGCGCGGCGTTCCATTTGTTACTGTTTATGTAGATTGTAGATGGAGCATGGTTCAAAGTTCAGGTAAGTTAATATTTTACAAAACACAAATTTGGTTCTGTAAGACATTTAGAATATGTGCAATATTTACAAGTGTTGCTTTTCATTTCCAGGCCTGCATTATTGGTAAAGAAACTACTAAATGTCTATTTCTTGCTGTTAGAAAGAAATATTGTTAGACATGTCAATATTAAGAGAGGAGAAACATGGATACCTATGAAAATTATGAAAGCACTGCTGAAAAATTTTTACTGGAAGTTTTCAAAAGAGTGAAGAAATACATCAAATTCGGTATTTGAGTTTTATTGGTGACGGAGACTCCTCTGTGTTTGCAAAATTGAATGAGAAAGTGTTACATAGGAACATAATAAAAAAAATTGGATGCAAGAATCACATAATCAAAAACTAAACCAGTGTTATAACTATACAAGTGGAAAACAAATTACTTTAGGAAAAAGGGGTTCTTACCAGCGACATGTTCATGTGGCAGGTAAATATAAACAGTCAGAAATTGTTAGAACCAGTAAGAAATTATTTGATTATCATGGCTATGGAATATCATCAATCTCCTGCCCTTATTTAACCCACTTTATATGGGGCCACATGGGGGCAACATGTCTTTTTCTTGAAATATAACATTAAAAAGTATGTTTTCGGACTATCGCTTGCTAACGGACACAAATGGCATGAAATTGCATGGAAAAAGCAGACCACACACAGTTTGTCGAGATAATGAATTTGTCAGCAATAAGATACCAAAATTATCAGACATTTTTAAAAACTGTTTTCTGCCAGAAATCATTTTGAGACGTGTTCATAAAAAAACTAAATGTATAGATTTGAATGGTATGTACACAAAGCTTATACTTTTTTTCACTTCATAAATTGCATCAATTTCAATGTCTAAATACAATATTATTATGTTATTCTAGTGAAAAATCCTTCTGCAACATCAACATCAGTTGGAAACTCAAGTAAAGAAGAGAAGTAAAGTTTTATTTTAGAGCAGCTTTGGAGATTGACGGTATATAATATTTTGAACTGAATGGTAAATAATATTCTTCAAAAAGTAACAAATATTACTAAGTACCAATGTTTTCTTTGCAGCAGCAGTGTAGCAGTGGTTTCCAGACAGGAACTTTCAAGGCAGAGAGGGTGAAATCAACTGATTCTAGTTCGAATTGTATTTTGGTAGTAGTTTGTTTAGAATCTACATTATCATTGTATATTTCTTTTTCTTTTTTATCAAAAGGTGAAATATTAGGTACATCATTATGTATACATACTTCATATAAAGAGCAGCTTATTGAATGGAGCAGGTTATAGTAATAATAAAACCTTTATTTTCGGGCTACTTTGACCCATGGATCACCTTACAGACTAGGTAGCATAATTATATATTATGACCAACTACTTGCTTAATTCAATAAGCTGCTCTTTCGTTTTACTAAAAGCTATTTTGATTATTTCGAAATTAGGAAAAAAAAATTTTCACCTTCCTCGTTGTTATAGCAAAAAAAACCGTGTTTTAGATTTTTTGTTATCTCTTGTATAAGAATTATAGTTTCCGTGTTATGAAATGTCTAATTATTGTAATAGTTGGTACTATTACAAATCAGCATAATTTACTTCAAATACTTGTTTTGATAAAAAAAAAACAATAGTGTAATGTATTAAAATAAAACTGTGTTTTATTGTAATTAATGTTGACATCATTTATTTCCCAAAATTATAAATAAATAGGTTACGCTAACAAATACAAACTTTTATTTTTATACCAATCTTACAGTCGAACAAGCTATTAGATTAACAGTTTTACATTGTAAAATATAAACCACATAGCTTGGTCGACCGTACATATATACCGTAGCAGGCTAAGCAGGTGGCGTTCTGTAGAAATCATCAATCTACCCATATAGAAAAATGAAAAACTTGATTTTTTTTTCATTCACGCCATCTAGTGTCAATCCTCGTAAACGTAGGGCTTAGATACTCACCCACGTCTGTGTGTGTAAACAACACTATGTTCAATAGCAAATGTTAAAATCCGTAAGTGTGTCGAATTGGGTGGATTTTGTGGCAATGATATGACCCAGTTCGATAAAGCGCAATGTCCTCTAATCGCCAGCGCTACTCCTACGACCTAATAATTTTCCAATTACACAAAAACCCAAATAAACTAAAAAGTGTTGACTTCAACGCCATCTAGCGGGGAAATGGCTGGGAGCAGCCTGTATGTATCGCCTTAAGGAGCGCTTCAAATAAAATCAATTTTTTCTTGTATTTGAGTGCTAGACTGTTTAAAAAAAACACTCAAAAACAAGAAAAACTGTAATAGCCTTCATAAGGAAAAGTTGCATAACAAGTTATGTGACGAGAATTGTTTAGTTAGGTACCGGCAGCGATTACGTCACTCGGGGTATCCATAAGTTCGCGGACGATATCGGATAATTTATTTTTAATTTTTCTTTAAGTAAATTACTGATTCTGTTTTTTAACTCGGTCCTATAGTATGTCAACTACCCATGGTTTGAATGACAACGGTGTTTACACTTACACCCTTAATTATATTATGTATACTGGTTGATCGTAAAACAATTTTATTTGTAGGATATATTATCTTTTAAGGTATTTGATCAATTTTACCTGTAGTTGGTTCATCGAGAAACACCAGTGAGGAATCTCCGAGCAACGAAACAGCTGTGCTGATTTTTCTTTTAGTTCCACCACTGCATTCATATACCTGTAAGAAAAAAAAAACAAGAAATTAACATGTTGTTCTAACTCCAAGTGATGTGAAACTAGGGCAAGTACAATATGAAATTCAAAATATAGATTGATGTTTCTCATTTATTGATGTTTTTTCATTTAATCATAGGTGTAAAACAGTATCCTTTTTCCCATGCAGAAACTACAGAATTCCATTAGCTACGTTCCTTACATACTGCTTTTGTTTCGTCCACGTTCACACCGGTTGCGAGTAATATACAAGGTGGAATTTTTAATGCCACCTGGAAGGAAAGTACTCGAAATACTGGAGATAGCAAATTTTACTCAAAGGAAACATTCCTTTATTTTAAAAAAGAAACAAATCTCCATTCACAGATTTTCGAAAATTCGCTTGCCACATTCGGGCATCGAACCCGGAATGGATCGACTAAAGTTCGAAAAAATAACATTCTTTTGATATCAATCGATAACCCTCAATCATATGGATCAAATCTCTCTAACAAACATGATAAATTAAATGAAAGGAAAACCATGAATAAAAGTGCTATAACTTATTGAATTTATCCCATTGAATCTATAACTGTTTTTTAGATTTCATGATTGTCCCTTCATTTAATTTATCATGTTTGTTAGAGAGATTTGCTCCATGTGATTGCCCCTATCGATTGATGTTAAAAAAAGGACAGGATGTTATTTTTTCGAACTATAGTTGGTTCGATTCCCGAGTGTGGCAAGGGAATTTTCGAAAATCTGTGTGCAGATTTGTTTCTTTTAAAAAATAAAGGAATGTTTCCTTTGAGTAAAATTTGCTAACTCCAGTATTTCGAGTACTTTTCCTCCAGGTGACATTGAAAAATTCCACCCTGTATATGCAGTTGTCTAGGCCAGTGTATGTCCTTCTAGGTGGTGCCCTCACAGTGTGTCCATGCTAGCTAGCGCTAACGTTTACCTTCTTATCGTAGTGCCTCAGGAAGCCGAGCGTGGTGGCGAGGTGCAGCGCGCGCGCGGCGCCCAGCGCGGCCGGGATGCCGCGCAGCAGGCAGAAGATGCGCAGCGTCTCGCGCCCCGACAGGTTGTCGAACAGCGCGTCGAACTGCGGGCAGTAGCCTGGCCCGCAATATGGTATATAAGATACACTAAAATGTCACTTACGGGATATCTTCCGTGATTATCGTTTATTTTGAGCTCCCGATATTTCAACGCTTTTGCAAGCACCATGATCGAAAGACAGTCTTCTCTATAGTGTGCGAAAGCTCTTAGTTAGACAAACGCCCTAACAATAAGACGATCAGATGTTTCAATAATATCGTGTATGCTTTTGTGGTCTTTAGTTTACAGGAATTAACAAAAGCCAATTAACATAAGATTTAAATAAATAAAGTGTTGTATGGTTCTCTTGGCACCTGAATGACAAAATCGGAAATAATTGAAAGTCTGTGTACAATTTCACATTTTTTACGAACAAGGTCACTCGCGAAATCGTTTAGAAGTTAGCACTGTACGACGATCAAGTCTCTGAATAGTTATTAATAGTCAATGTCATGGAATAAAGTTTGACTGACCGATGTGCGCATGGACGTCTCGCAGACGCGTTTTGATAGAAAGTCCGTGCACGTACGCGTCGCCGGCGGAGATGTGGACGTCGCCGGTCAGCATACGGAACGTGGTCGTCTTGCCCGCGCCGTTTATACCCAGCAGCCCGAAGCATTCGCCCTTGTGCACCGCTGAAAAACGAAAACGAGCGGTTAGTGATTACGACTCAACGACAGTTGAAAGATAGAAATCTGCAAAATCCTACTAATATTATAATGCTACTTAATAATTATATATCCTACTAATATTATAAATACGAAAGTTTGTGAGTGTGGATGTTTGTTACTTTTTCACGCAAAAACTACTGAACGGATTTGGATGAAATTTTGCACACAGATAGTTTATAACCTGGACTAACACTTTTTATCCCGGTAGTAAGATTCCATGGGACAATTATCAAAATACACGCGGGCGAAGCCGCTGGCTGAAGCTAGTAAATGTCTATAAGGCGCTGAGCAGACGATGGACCGTGGCATGGCAAAACTTTGATAGATTATCTTTCGTGTGGGTAGTTCTCCGTTTCTATTCTACTAACCAAACGTGAGTCTGTTGGCAGCAAGGAAGTTTTTAAAGAACTTGGTGAGGTCCCTGCACACGAGGCTCTGCTGGGATATCTGCGCTCTAGTCCACGCTTCAACGGTGCGGCGTTCCGCGGCCACGTCGCTGTCTTCCTCCACTAGAGGGCGCGACGGTTGCTCCTTCGTGGAGTAGAACACCTGAGTGGAACAGAAATCGGTAAGTGAAACAGCATTTAAGAGTATAGTTTCATTTTTACCGATAAATTGTAAACTAAAATCTCTAATTGAGATCACGTTTTTAGTAATAAGCTCAAGGTTTACCCCCACACAACACAACATTACGCCTGTCTCCGGGCTGCTACTGAGCCGAACATAACTCGACAAAGTGTGGAATATAATATACAACATCATTATGAGTTGAATCAGCGTACAAACCTTATTCAATAGCTCGTATTCCTTGATCATCAGCAGGGTGAACGATATTATACCAACCATGCTCATCATGAACAGATATCTTCCGATGCCGGGCTCACTCCACTGCATGTAAGGGTCGCCGTCGACTGCGAAATACGAGTAAATTGACGTTTATACATCGACTGCAGTATGTTTTATTGTTTTTAGGGAAGAAGTTACGACGAAGTGACAACATACAAAGCACCATTCAAGCCAAACTGCGATGAAGATATTTTATTAATTTTCTGTAATAAATCCGGTTTATCATTTTAAAAAACTATATACCTCGTTATATGGTTGTTTATGTGAATCACATACTGTGGCATTTGACCACGATCGAATTCCATGACAGCCATGATTTTTTTAAGACCTTTTCGTTTAGAAATGGTCAATTACCTAAAGCTAAATAAACAAACAGAAGGTAGCTTAAAAAGTGATATGTGAATACATGTAAAATTATCTGTGAATGCAATCTTATTACGAATCTATAAACTGGTATAGGCGAGACGACAAAAACAATCTAATTAGTCCCTCAGTTAGATTATCAAAAAATATTTGACTCGTGTTTTTTCTTTTGTTACAACCCAAAATTGACGAAGATATGACGCTTTTAAATTCTCAATACGTCACGCCTAGGTATAATTTTTAGCTAGTTCTGACGTCACGAGCCCCCACTCCCGAGTTTTGATACGTTTTATCTTTTGTCAATATTAATTGATTTACAAAAACAAAAAATACGTGTCCTTTAATTTACAATACTCTAACTGACGAACTAAATAGATTTACAATTTATTGATACTGTCGTCATGCCTATTATAGCATTAATTATAGACAAGGAAAAATAACAATATTATAGATTGCAAAAGGTTCGGACGTTCTGATGTTATATACCGGTAATGCAGTAGGTACAAGTAGCCAAGTTCGGAATGAGTCTAGTCTGCTATCAAAACGCATGCTGCAGACAGATTCGTGTCAAGTCGGGTCATAGAAAAACCATTTCGAGCCTGCGACCTTAAAACGCGGGCGAAGCATAAGAAAACGACAGTACAGTTGTAAGCTTATGTAAGAACTACAGTACATAACACGCACCCACAAGACTCACTTACTACAACACACGGAGAGGTTGAGTTGCTGGCAGATGGTGTCGCGCGTACAGTTTTTGATGTGGAGCTGGTCGCACAGACCGTCGCAAGCCAGCGCTTGGAACGCAGACACGCTCATGTCCCTACGGATTAAGGATACAAGTGAAACGGATCTGCAGCATACAACTTATAACAGTTTGTTAGAATAAGACACATTGAACTCGCTTTGTGAAGCATAAATACACTTCCGATGACTGTTAGTTTTCTTGATAGCCACATTTATACAAGTGCGGTCTTTAACGCGCTTAAGCGAATAAGTGCAAGGCAATTAAAAATAGCTGTGCAAAACTAAAAAAAAATATTTTAGAGTTTCACTACTGGTGCAAGAATCAGCAGCTACTTTTATTTTTAACTTTCATACAGCGTGAATAAAGCGTGTTTTGGATTGTTGGAAGCGTTTATCCCAGTAAGTGGATGACCATAATACTTATTAACACTAAAATATCAAATTGATTACCTGAAACTTCTACTGATGCAGTAAATGGGCAACGGAGAAAAAACCCAGTCGAACAGATGAGCGTAAAACGGACTGCCTACTTCTGGTAATCTCAATAATTCGGTGATTAAAAATGGCATGCAACCTGATGAAATAAAAACAATGAGTACATTATTCGCTTGAAAATTAAAACAGCTTGTGAAATCTGTGCCATTCCCAAAATACAAGAATGATTATTAAGATCGGTTTCTTGATGTTGTTGTGTAAACTAAATTCAAATAAGCTGTTCATGTTTTACCGTTACTTTTCTTTCGAATATGTTAAGTACTCACCCGTAAATATATTCATGAAACACATTTTCGAGAAACCCGTTGCGGAGGCTTCGAAATAGAATGATGCGAGGTAATGCAGTGGTATCGTCGCTACCGAGAACACCATTAAGACTAGAAGTACTCTGCCTGTAATCGATAAATAGTCAATTGAAATGGTCTGAATGAAACGTTACACAAATTGATAATACATTTCTTTTGAGTTAGGAATCGAATTCTTTAATCGAACTGACCTAATTCAGAGGGCGTGGATAGGGTGCTTTCTTGAAAGCACGCAAGAGTGACTATAATACAGAGGTAGACCAGTAGCAGCCACAACCAGTCCCAAACGAACGCCGTGACCCACATGACCGCGGGCCGCACGCCCGACACGCGCTGGAGAAGCTTCGCGCCGCTTATGCGCTCCTGGTAACATACAGTTTGACATAATGATTCATTCAAATTCTTTATTGACATAATAGGTTACATAAACTTGTTTGGAGCATGAGATTTTACCAATAGAGACGTCATACTCATTTTAAAGAAACAAAAACATGGCGACCGCGTCGTTCGAACTGACAACATCGCACGCCATAAACTCGTGCTCTCTGTCACTCATATGCAACGCACTACTTGTCTCGTTCGTGTAGGTGACAAATCGACAACAGCGCGGTGTGCAGTGATTTTTGAGTAAAATAAAATTTATGATTTTCCATTTTAAATAGACTAAACAGTACTAACAAATGAAAAGATACGTCCTCCTTGATTTTTACAGCCGGCCCAGTATAAGTATTGCACTTTCTGAACACACAACTTGCCATATTTGTTTATTTTCATACACCAAACTCCCGCTTAAACGTCAGTTCGCGTCGCGGGTACAGGACGGACTGAGCTCACACAAGCTGATCAGCTTGTGTTTGCATTGCCGCGCTGACGTTGGTAAAACGTATCTTCCTCAGTATTATATATAACATCATTGGTTTGAAGCCTCTGACTCCTGAACTAGGTGTGCCTGTATGTCAGGAGTCAGTTTAATGTTGGCTTATTTGAACTTAAAAACGAAACTACATGTCCTATGTTAGAGAATAAAGCAAATAAAATCGACAACGTAAGTGCTGCATGGTAAAATACTGGTATTCAACTGCATCCGGTAAGACTCCAGTCTTACCGGATGCAGCTGAATACCAGTATTACTTTATTGAGGTCGGCTATAAAGTTGGGAAAAGGCGGCAAAATGATGATGTAGTGCTGCATGTTTTTTTTGGCGTCTGAGTGACATTGTCAAGAAATGGTGATTTGCATTTTGAAATGGTGTGTAGTTTAAAAAAAAAACAATATAGCGTTAGTTCCGACAATGCAACACTATAGTTATCGATATAATTTGCATTAGTCACTGGCATAAATGGAAAACAGGACCTATATTCTTAAGGCTTCGCTGAATATTCTCACTCTGGATATAAGACTATTAAATATTTTCAGCAAATAAAAAAATAATAATAATGTGCCAGTTAACACGATTATGCGCTAAGTCTACTTCGGTTTGACCTATGGTCGTGGTCATAATGGTCAATCCAATTATATTTTAGCAGATTATAGGAGCTTCCGCGTCAATAAAACAGACCTTATCATTTTAGATTTCGGACTAAAAGTCCTATCAGGCCTGTAGTAGCGCAGTTATCGTGTGATTTCAGCTGTTCTTAATTGGTGGTGATGACAGTTAGAACTAGGACAGACTATCGATCGACCTTTCAAGAAATACGGTTTTACGTAAGTATAATTAAATTACTTGTGTGTTTGGTAATTAATAATCAATATCGACGTTACCTTAATAACAAAAAGTACGAGGAAGGCAGTGACGAAAGCCATACAAAATCCGATGTTAAATGCAAACTGAAATCCCATACTGCTGCCGGAAGCCATCACCTTCACCTGAAACCAATTATATAGAAGTTTTATTGGTAACATTTACAATGGCATGCAAACATGTATGTCTCTTATGCTTATGAAAGATATACACTAATCGAACCAATATTGAGACAATAGAATGCCGTTTTATTAAAGTCCGACCCAAATACATTCAATAGGCAATAGGCGTGTAGTTTTATTTCAATACAATTGATCGAAAAGTGGCCCCTATTGAGACGCTTTTACGTTCACAATCCAGTGTCTTTAACACGCGTCCCAATTAGACGACAATTGGTGTATTGTATGCACAATAATTTAGGCTCTAAGACGGTTTGTTCGTGTCAAGAGAGAAGATACCTACACTCGAAATTTGATAAATAGTAAAAAGTTTTGGCTTGGTAGAAATAGTACCAAATGTTTGCCCCGATATAAGTACTATTTGTAACCTACTGGGGCTGCCTCAGTTGTATGACACAATGTTTTGAAATTGAATAAATATTTTTGTATATTTTTATTTTATACAAGTTAAGTACTACGGCATTTCAAAGAAAAAAAAATGTACTTCAGTTACACAGCACTAGCCCAACACAATCTTATTGCAACGTCAAAAAGCATCACTTTGATTCTGACAGATATTTGTCAGTGGCAGCAACAGCAACCTTATTGTAGCGAAAATAAAGATTACTACACAGACAGCTGTACAGTAATTTATATAAATAAATAAGAAGTGTCTGTTTGTGATTTCAAAATAACAGCTTTTTACTCAATGCATATGAAAGTATACGGAACTTATAACAAAAAAAACCTTTTTTGTATTTAATTTTCGGACCGTCTGTTTGTACCGGCTAATCTCCAAAACGGCTAGACCGATTTTGACGGGACTTTTACTGGCAGATAGCTGATGATATAAGGAGTAGGTAACTTCTATTTTTTAATAGGGTTCCGTAAAAAAAAAAAACCCTTTCATGCGGACATAGGTCGCGGGCAACAGCTAATGCAAAATCAAATAATTGAGAAAGAACTGTATGTAGTACTTTTGCACTTCAGTAATATCACTTACCAAATTTTCGATAGAGTACGGTAGCGGATGGTTGACGACCTTCAAGGTGCTTCCAGGCGACAGAGCGCCCATGATAGCGTTGTTGACATGCGCGAGAGATATCGCCGAGTCATGGTACCCGTAGTTGCTGAACCAAGCGGTGATGTTGTGCGCGCCAAACGTTGCACCGATTGGAACTTCGTCTCTCACCCTGCCGTCGTCAGCCTCGCTCTAACAAAAAGTTTTTTTTTTATTTTGGACGAGATATTGATTGTTTTTGTTATATAAGACAGTCCAGTTATCAAGTAATTCTAAGGCCACATAAAATATAGTTAATGAAGAGTCCCGATTTTATTATAGAAAAGCATTAGTTTCATCGTGAGTTTTAGGATAAACTAAATACTTACCAGTTTTAAATAAAATTTCCCTAAATTAGACGTGCCTAAGTCAGTCAACGACATTTTTGGATACGTAGAGCTTTTGAAGAAATTCTTATACGCATTCATAGTCTTAGCTTCAATACTTCCGTCAGTTACATTTGCTTGAGACATCAAAGTCTGCGTCTTCGGAAAACCGCTCTCTAGACTCAACGTCAACGGTGGCAGTTGGGACAAAAACCTCCAAGATCTTGCTATAGCCACAGATATTGATATATTAATTATAGGCGTCACGAACTGTATTACGGCTGTCAATTTATTCCTTATCGCGTTGTAGGACAGTTTCAAAAACATCGCTTTAATGTGGCTCCTGAGTAGTTTAAAGCCGCGCACTTTTTGTATCGGTTCATTGTCCACTGAAAAAAAAAGTGTTGTAAGAATCTGAAGTGTTTACGCTTAAGTAAAAAAGACTACGTCGTTATACTAAACCTGAATTTTGAGTAATAGCCATAGGTGCTATGGCACAGTCATTGTACGGTGCAGATCTGCTGGTCTTTTCCGCTGAGGAGATTTCTACATCTTCTGCGCCTGCCCTATTAACAGTTTACTTATCAATTTCTATTACTTACTCCATATTGTTAAAGTTGATGTTAAAGATTGTCAATACGTACTTCATAAAAACTTCTTCCAAACTAGTAACAGATAGTCCATAGCTAGAAACACACAATGACTTCCGTTTAGCTTCAAACTCTTTGAGCATTTCTGGGAATTTACTAACATTGTCACTCGGCAAGATGTATGTTAATTCCGAACCTGAAAATAAACACAGCGATATACGAGAAAATCGTAAAGTAAAATCACACAACGTGACCTTGGATAGAGGCAATACATAATACGGGCAATGAACTCTAATAATTGTTGAAACGAAATAGCTAATACTTAGGTTACGGATATGAATTAAGTAATTAACGGATACCTAAGTTTTAACTAGGCAGAAATGAAATACGATGTTTTAAACATACGAAAGGTTTAATTTAGTCATATTATTTTCTTACCTATGTTGGTATTTTCTTTGATATCAGGTACGTAATTTCTGAAAAATTTAGTAACATCATCGGTGACACAGTGTTCCCCCTTAACAATGGTCATTTTGTAGCCTATCCCGTAATGTTTCTTCAGGAAGTAGGGTGTGCCGACACACTGCAGGCGGCCCCCGGACATGATAGCTATACGGTCGCCCAGAATATCTGCTTCGTCCATGAAATGTGTTGTGAGTATCATTGTTCGACCTAAACAAAATAATACCTTTGGTGAATAATGCTTTCATACGTTAACTTCACGTTTTTAATGCAAAGTCGTTGAGACATTGTAAGTCCTCTATTACAATTACTGTGAATCGAGATAAAAATAATGACGGTTATAATATAAGTAATGAGCGTAATAACATGTAAAAGACATAATATATTAATATATTCATAACATACTATGTCCTGAGAAAATGATTGTGAACGTATTAGATACCTACTTCGTTCTCACGTATATGAATAATAATTTTAAATAGAATGCTGTATTTTGTAACTCCTTATTTGATATTAAGTTAATTTATAAATATGAGGCTATTTCAATATTTAGATACCGACAGTTTCATTTAAGGTCAAGCCCCTGTACCTATTTCTAATACAACGCTGAGTTTTAATGCGATCCTCAACTTCAGACTACGGCAAACATAAACCGGATTAAAATCAAATCACACAAACATCATAACTAGACCAAATCATAAAAATTCTAGATGAAGTGTAGGTTCATCTCTAAGTATTCTTCTGGAACACGGGACCGATATAGAAAAAGTATAATTTAGATTTCCATTGCTAACGTCTTTCATAATTGTGGCAAGTTTTCTGCGCCTTTTATGTTCATCGATTCGTTTGATTCGCGTTACGATGTTAACAAAACCTCCTTTTTAGAAGTCGGTTAGAAATCGGAAGCAGAAACAATGTTATGTTGTATAAAATATATAAGTAGAAGTTGTAGCTTCTATACAATAACGTTTTAGAGTTCACATTGTAGGTCGGATATTTCCTGCTAGTCATTGCCTACAATTATGATAATGGGATGTTTCACTCTAATGACTCAGCCGAGACGACAAAATAATATATTGCCTGATATTTCAATACATCGATTGTAGTTGTATAGACAGACGTGAATGAACTATCCGATGAGAGGTGTTTAGGCACTATTACATTTTGAGGTCATTCAAGCTTATGCCTGGCGAGTCTCTGCACATAGCAATCGCATTCTTAGTATTTCTTAAGTTGTTGAAATAGGTTTAGTGAAGCCTTCGGTACACGAGAAGAAGTCAAACTGTTCTATGAGTAATGTAGGATGGTATTCTGACCGCTCTAAAGTCCAACAGTTGAACCTACCAACGTCCTCTGCGTTACGCAAACAGGTAATGCTTTGAAATTATTGACCTGAACATTTTTATATGATTAATGGCTAAATCTTCAACGATGTAGTAATGTAGCTGTTTAGTGTGATAAATAAGATGGCAATATTCCAGCATTCCATTTTTCAAAAACCGGACGGTTTGTTTTTAGGTTTTTGAAAAACAGAAAAAAATAATTATCCTGTAAGTATATCGTTTTTCAGCCGTGATAATGTTTGATAGAGTCTGGCCAACGAAAGCTGTCCACGGATTATTTTCAGAAGTTTTTAGATGGCAATAATTTAAGACTGTCAAAATTGACACATTGAGTTTTGTACTTACTTGATACTTTTCGACTATTTATAACAAATCGCAATATCTTTCTCCGTGTATCTACTTTTCAGGAAGTATTAACAACGAGGAGACAATACTTAAAATTGTGGAAGCAGTAAAGAAGTTGAAAACTCTAGAAAAAAATGAAATGTCGAATTGTGAATCACATTATTTAGAAAAGATATCTTCAATGACAGGTATTACTTTAGAAATTATAGATTTTTAACAGTTACTTCGAAGGGTTTATAATTATGATCATGTAAAACAAGTCCCAACACTGAGAAGCCTGCACAATGAGCTGAAGGAAGCAACTGAATTTACGGGATGCCGCGAAACCCTTAGAAAAATTTTACACAAGAACGGGTTTGAGTTTCAAAATAGGCCTACCGGAAAAACCACTTTAAAAAAAACGAGCCAAGTACACTACCTCACAGGTGGCGTGGAAACATGTACATCGAATTATGGACTTTGAAAATAATAAAGAAGGCAGAATTAAAAGTACTCTTTTATTTAATATTCTTCTTATTACACTCGAAAATTACAGGTCATAAAACATAAATAAAAAAGATTTTACTTGGTGGATAATAAATAGTATCAACTGCGTTTAAGCACTGTATAGCCAGGGTTAACATTTTGAACATTTTTGATTTTTTTAAATTCCCGCCTTTTATTCTTGAACAGCTTTCGTTGGCCAGACTCTATCAAGTCTCATTAGAATTGATATTAAAAATTTTCACGGCTCAAAAACGAGATACAGGATAAATTTTTCAAGTGGGTTTTGTTGGTCAAATCCTAAACTATGAGGAATAGCGAAAAATACTCAAAGGAGTTTAGGGCCAGATTTTAATGAAAACTAAAATTGCATCATTAGATTTTTGAAAATTCAATTTTCCTAGCCCTGGCTGTGTGTGTTTTATATGTATGTATTTTTTTTTTAATTTTGGAGAAAAAACACGTTTTTATTACACCGTTCGAAAGCGTCACTATTAAGGATCAAATTCTGGGAAGTGATGACACGACGAACAAAAAGAAAGTTAATTTTTAGGGTTCCGTAGTCCTGACAAGGAACCCTTATAGTTTCGCTATGTCCGTCTGTCTGTCTGCCTGTCCGAGGTTTTGCTAAGAGATCGTAAGAAAGCTGTAATTTTGTAGAGTTGTGTATATCAATAACGCCGACTAAGTGATAAAATAAAATTTAGAAAATATATTTTTTTAGGGTAGCTCCCCTACATGTGAAGTGGGGATGATTTTTTTTTTCGTCGTGTACCCCATCGTTTGGGGTATCGTTGAATAGGTCTTCTAAAATGACTTAGGAGTTGCTAATACTACTTTTAGATTTAATGCTCCATTTACGAAATATTAAACAATAAAGTGTAAATTTTTGTTCCAGTAGGGCGTCCCCCCCCCCTCCTCTAAAAGCTAAACTGCGGGCTTCAAAAATCTGGAAAAAATCATGATGATAGTGCATTTCATGAACTTTAAAGAAAAACTATAGCACTTAAGATAACTTTATTAGTTTAGCAGTAATAGTCGTTGAACATGGGTGTTGGATAATTTTGTACCAAATACAAAATCCTTAGAATAAATTCTATAAATTGACTAAGATGAAGTAGTTGCTTGTTTATAACGGGTAAAGACTTGCATTAAAAAACAAAATCTAAAATAAAAAACCATAATAAATTATCATAAGTTTCACAAAGTTGCCGCTAGATGGCGCTGTGCCAACGGGTTCGTTCTATATTGTGATAACGGGCTACTACGGAACCCTACACTGCGTGTGGCCCGACACGCACTTGGCCGGTTTTGATGAAATGCGTAACGACTAACGGGATGCAAACAGCTAGTTGTAACGCATCGAACAAAATGAACAAAATCATATTATTGGCGCCAACTCACTTGTAAGTTCTAATTTCAATTGTTTACATTTTTTAAATTAGAATACACATATAATGTTGTACAAGGACCTTTATTTAAAACATGAAAAAATAGAAAACTTAACATTTTCCGCCATATGTTTTGACGTAGGTATGTCAATTACTTCCCAAAATTTGATCCCTTTTAGTGACACTATCGAATGGTACAGTATATGTTTTTTTTTTACAAAATCAACGGTTTGGATTCCTGGCTAGTAATGGAGGGAATGGGCTATGCGTGTTACCAACTATAGCGTGTTATGGTGACATGACAAACCTTTCTTTTCTTTCTGCAGCAGGTCCCAGAGCGCGCGGCGGGCGGCGGGGTCGAGGCCGGAAGTAGGCTCGTCCAGCAGCACGACGCGCGAGTTGCCGCACATCGCCGCGCCCACCGACAGCCGCCGCTTCTGACCCCCCGACAACTTGCTCGATGTCACGTTACGCTGATAACATAACATAACATAACATCACGCCTGTAATCACTGAAGGCTTATATAGGCAGCAATTTATCCTAGTGCACCCACATTTTCGCCAGTTATCTAGCGTGAGTCTATTGCCATCTGGGACATAGGCGCAGATCCAGGCTTCCTGTCTGCTACTGAGAAATTCCTGGTGGAAAACCCCGATACTTAACACTGCACGATCTGGGAACCGAACTGTCTAATTACAAACATGGTGCAAGCTTCTTCAGTAAACCGATTTTAGATTAAGTTTTCGCCAAATGGTTTACCTACTTTTCCAATGTTCAATATAATAAACTCGTCACTCAATATGGCTCAACAAAGATCAATATCTATTTTAAAATCATTAATAAAAAACTCGTTCACAACTGCTTCATAAATTTTCCGCTAAGTCATCGTGTAGGCAAGTACAGAGGTTAGCAATGGAAGCAAAAACTATACACTAACGTCATGCCGGGGTATTTAGAAGAAAAAAAAAATAACATTTTTGAACTACACTTAATAAGAATAAACTAACCTTTTGTTCCAATTCCAGCAATTTAACAAAATGATTTACTTCTTTCTTTAATTCAGTATCCGGTACACCTTTTAGCTTTGAATAAAATATGATGTGTTCGGCGACCGTGAGGTCTGGGAAAAGTACGTTGTGTTGCGGGCAGATGCCCAATGACTTGCGAGCTTGGCCAGTTTCGCTTACTATGTTGTACCCGTTGATATATGCTTTCCCAGACGATGGCGGGACGATGCCTGGACAGATTTAATTAAAGAAAGATACATTTTATATCATAACAATAGCTTATAATATAGCTTACGACGTATGAAAGCTTTAAACCGTACTTAGAACCTTATAATATTTAATATAACTTCACGTCTTTAATATCTGAAGGGTTAAGCAGAGGTGTATCAAATAATACAGTCACGAGCACCAATATGAAAGCACTTAAGAACTTTAAAGTGTTTTTTTCCTACTGTTCTGATTAAAATTTCATGTTGTTACGAACATAATATTCTGGAACTCGTATTTTTATGAAAAAAAATCCTATGTCCAAGTTCAATCGTAATTTCTCGCAAAAATTGCTTTTAAATTTAGGAAAGTGTATATATGATGGTAAACATGATTCATTGAAAATTATTAATAATTATCGGTCATTATTAATAACTAGCTTCTGCCAGCGGCTTCGCCCGCGTGAAGTTTGATAATTGTCCCATGGGATCTTACTACCGGGATAAAAAGTATCCTATGTGTTAATCCAGGTTATAAACTATCTCCGTGCCAAAATTCATCCAAATCGGTCCAGCCGTTTATGCGTGAAAGAGTAACAAACATCCACACATCCATTCTCACAAACTTTCACATTTATAATATTAGTAGGATTACCTCATGATTTGGTAAATGTGTATATAAAATAGAAATTCATCACTTTTAGCAGTTATTATTAATAATTCACTACGCTCGTTGGTAAAAGTAATAAAAAAAGATTCTAAGTTATTTGTCCAGTTGGTATTTATTTATAATACCACAGTTTTTGCATGCAAAATCGTTTGTTCTTTGAAAGGAGAACATAGGGAGCAAGTGCGAGCAAATCGAGCTCGGGACTTGTGGCACCCCGACTCGGACAGGTTATGTTCAAAGGGGTTGGCGGGGTCTAGGAAAATTGGGATAGACCGCCACCAATAGGATATTGGTGGCGGTAATAAAATTAGGGAACTCCGACTATTATGAACCGCAAAATAAGATAAGAGATAAGATAAAGATTTATTTCTCGCCACAATACATACATGCGTTTTTTTTATACTGTGTGAGACTGGTGCCTACGCTAGACGAAAGCCAGGACACCTGGTCTCCACCCCTTCGGAAGCACATTTGAACAGAATTATGCACTCGTACACAAATTAATACTGTAAGTAATATTGAGCAAACAACAAAAGATAAGGGGTAAATATATCAGGGGTTAGTACGTGTGTGTGTGTAAGTGAAGGATGTGTGTGAGTGGTGGGTGTGTGTATGTCATGGGTGTGTACACACACACCCATGACATACACACACGCACACGCGTGTGAGTAAGGAAAACGGAAAATTGTAAATAGCTGGATGCCCAGAATTGTGATGTTTCTAGATTGTATCCTTCGACAAGCAAGTTATTTCGCAAAATAAACATAGTACGTACGTGCATTAGCACTTAGAATTGCAACAAACGCGCATTTTTCTGCATTTAAAGCGTTTATTTATTATACATTAAGGTACTAAGGTTAAATTATTAATCACGGTAATTATTAACAATGACCGGCAATTATTAATAATTTTCAATTAATCACAATTACAAGAACTACACACACAACACACACATTCAAATTCACTTTTAAAAGAAAAGTTCGTAACTACTATTTGAATCGCTCTTAATTTGAAGTCTAGTCTTAATAATAATTATTAGGTTTCTCGTTATTTTCTGTTTAATTTTTGGCATTTTATAAAATATCGATTAGTTTATTTTAATGTATATGTGTATTAGTATCAATATAAGTATATACATTCTCGTTTACAGGAACTTAGTTTTTTAGACATTTTTTGTACCCTATCACTATGTTTTCCTATTTAACCCAAAGGTTGACTGGTAGAGAATGCCTTGTGGCATTAAGTCCGCCTATGTATATGTACATGAAGTTTAAATAAATAAATAAATTTACCGTAACATTATATACATATTGGTAATCGTGACTGTAGACATTACATTTCACCAGCTTGTCACATTTATGCGATCGCGGTGTCAAAAAAAATGAATAAGTCTAAAAGTGTTCAACGTTTTCATTCATTATTAGTTTGAACCGGCAAACAAGGAGAAACATTTGTTTCTATGATTGATGGTGGTAATCGGACCAGCTAAATTACAGTTAAGTGGCTGTAATTGGGCAGTTGTTTAACACGCAACTTGTGCTGACTTACTGATGTTACTACAGTCATTTGTTTAGAGGAACGTTGTTAACTCTTTCGTTTCTCAATATTTTCTCTATAAGGAAAACGGAACTATTCCTACCTTTTACTTATATAAATGTGAAAGTTTGTATGTTTGTTACAAAATCACCCAAAAACGACCGAACGGATTTGGATGTTTGGCACACAGATAGTTTATAACCAGGATTAACACATGGGTTATTTTTCATGCCGGCAAATGACATGGCATGGCGTTACGCAAACGAAGTCGCCGGCAGAAGCCAGTAATTAATATGCTAAGTCTGCAATCACCAATTTGCCTCGAGCAAGCATGGTGATTAATGCTCGTGCCATAAGAGTGAAGAGGCATTTACTCTGTAGTTAAAGAGTAACAAACTGGTAGGTACTATTATTTATATTATGTCATGTATTCACACGGAGACTACAATCCAGCATCGTCAAATAACTATGACCCGAATCGTACAAAATTATAGTGTGTGGATATGTCAGTGCGTTATCAAGCTCGATATAATTTTCTAGGCCCTTCTCATGATTATTATTGTTTGCTATAAATGCGATCATGAAATGTACGCCGACAATATTATACGTCATGTATGGTAGGTACTCTATTGGTATCGTAATGGCTAACAATTATGCGAAATTATTTCCCGTATTTTTTTATACTGAGTACTAATTTCATCTACAATGCAGTCAGTCTTCTTCAAGTAAGTATAATAGCAGATGACGAACTAAAGAACGATTTTGATTCTAAAGAGACTTGACTACTTTTTGCTTTTTGCTTAAAAAAATTGTTTTAAAGCAGTTTTTTTTTTCAATCAGCCCGAGCTGTCCCACTCCTGGGCAAAGGCCTCCCCCCATTCCTTCCACTTTTCTCGGTGTTGCGGCTCTTCTCGCCAATTAACGAGAAAGCCATCCAAGGCGTCCTGCCATCTTCTCCTCGGTCTGCCGCGACCCCGTGTAACTGTCTCAACGCTCCAGTTTTGTGATATGCGGGCACAGCTTTGGTATCCGGCATCCGGTTTTTCTTTTAATAAAGTTAAATTAAAGAAATTACAACGCTACATTTTTAAACGAGTCTAATAAACATTACAATTTACCGTGAATCAGAAGCTATTAACATCAGTAACTATTGTAATAGACTGCTCCAATTATCAATCAATTTCAATGGGCCGATAGTTTTAATATTTTTCATTACTCATACCTACTCTGAAAGTAGGTCTGAAGTTGCCTAAGGAGCGGGTTGAAAGTAATACTTTTCAGACCAAGGGAGAATCGTTTTCAACTGACAACTGTCAAATTATAAAAAAAAATAGTTCATTTTTCAATTGAACCATGTTCCAACTTTCTATACAGCCACGATGTAAAATTGAAATAACTTATAGTAAATTATTAAATAAAGAATATATATTTTTTAAATAACTTTATTATAATTAAGTTTTAACTATTTCTTTAAAATAACATAGCTTTGGGCAAAATATTTACCATTTTTTCGATGATGAAAATGAAAAATAGGCAATGGCTGAATAGATGGCCGGCCACAGAAAAAAAAACCAAATAGGCCCGCCTATTTGGTTTTTTTTTTCTGTGGCCGGCCTGAAATTGAACGCTTTTACGGGCCCTCGCCGCCCTGACCCCGCTCCCCTCACTATTGTACTATCGCTTTCTTTTGCTTCGCATAGATTTCTTAACATGTAGAGCGTTCAATTTAAATATTTTTATTTTTTTTATGAAAATTTGATGAACTAAAATATGATGAATTTTTAAAAGTCATAGAACAAAAGTTGTTGATTATGATGTTAGTAACACAGTCCTGAGAGGTTGTCGGTGTTTTACAAATAACCCTGTATACAGGGTGTAAACAACCTCATCACGAAGCCGTCAACCAAGCATTGTGTGTGTACATCACACTAAGTAACTTTACGCAAAAATTATTGCTGGGAAACGACTTTTTTTTGGTTGATGTTTTGTGGTTGAACTCAATGTAACGCACTCTAAATATTGTGCTGATACATGGATTGAATAGTACGAGGGTCGTGGAGGTGTTTAAAGTAAAAATCTTTATTGACCCCCAATATCTCCGTAACTAGAAGGGAAGGCATGGTGTAGAACAAAAAAATGATCGCAATGACGAGGAGAACAAGTGTCCTTCGGCTTCGTTAAGGTTAGGAGGAGTTTTACACCGATGAATTCTTGTGCAAAATTTCATGCTTTTCGACCTAACTAGCTCAGAATTAAGTTACATGTAATATTAACCTGCTCAAACTCTCACTGCGAAAAGTTTGCTTGGCACCAACTGCCCACGCTAGCGATATGCATATTATGCATGTGTATAGTTAATCACAGTATTTCAATAATCACCTGTAAGCATAGAGATAGTGGTTGTTTTTCCGGCACCATTGTGACCCAGTAACACGGTGATTTCGTTCTCATACATCCTCAGGTTCAAATTGTCTACGGCTTTTTTACGACCCTTATATATTTTTGAAAGATTCTGAAAGAAAAATCATTTATTAGGTTTTTTAACTAGTCAATAAACTAAAGCCGAGGCACGTGTAGTGAAAAAAAACGCATTTATTATTTATATCATTTAATCGATTCTTTGAATATCGATCGTTTCCATTAAGTTCCTGGTTACATTAGACATTAGGTACATACGTTAATAAGTTGCTGCATCATTTATATTTTATATATACGGGCAATATCAAGTAAAACAAGAACCTAAGGCCTAGGGTATTTTAACGAGGTGAAGGGACAAGGTCGGTTAGTTTTTCTAAGGTACTGAATAAACTTCCCTTCGTTTGTTCTTAATTAACGAACATCATATTGAAGTTTATATTGCACGAAGTAGCTATTATAGAGTTTGTTAATATAGGACACTGAAGGCTGACGCGAAAAGGCGTAAAAGTTATAGGCATGGCATTTTTTGGGCATTTCATTAGAAAACCATGCGTTGTGTTTAAAAACAACTTTATTTGGTCGGTGTAAATTCGACTTTGTGTTTAGTCAATCAGAGCGTTTTCGCTTTAGCTTTTTAATTTGATGTACCGACGACGCTTTCTGATGTGACATTTGCAAGGAAATGTGCATCGGGTTTTTTACATTTACTATTTTAATGAAAAACCCCTAAAAAGATTGCGTTGTTAGTATTTCTAGTCTGTGAGCTCTTTCTTCAAATGTTTGCAAAAGAAACACGATACGGCAGTTATGTAACGCCTTCAATGAAACGCCTTGTACTGTTTGAGGTATTCATTCGAATCTTTAGCTTGCCTTATGCATAAACGTTAGGTACTCACCATAACATATTCAATTCACTTTTAGTTCTGATAAATCATTAATAAATAGGTACTCATTATATCTAGAACAGTTCAGTTTTAACAAAGGCAAATGCGTTAGAAAATTGAGGAAGTTGAGGTTAATGCCAAACTTACTTAATAATAACATGACATATTTTTGATGGCACGTGATGCGTGACTTACCTGTATGTCGACGCCCGCGGGCACGCCCTTCGGTTCCTCGTCCTGGTCATGAACGACCTTCAACAGTGTATCATTATACTCCAGGTCACGCGTATCCTTCATATTCATCTCTGAAAACATTACGTTTCATAGCAATGTGGCAATTGATAACGGAATCAATAGTGCTCGTTTAGTCACAGAAAATAATTGATGTTCTAGGTTTAAAGTTCACATTATGATGTATTTGATGATGATTTATTGTGCATGCTTGAAGGATTCTTTTTTTGCAGTTTAATAAATCATTCATATCGCCAAATGAAATGTGCATTTGGGTACGATAAGAATCGGACCATGACAGAGAGAGACGAGCCTATAAAATAGTATCCACAATAACCTATAATGTATCTTAGCGGTCAACGCTCTAAGAGATAAGTAACAAAATGACATCAATATTTTTTACTAAATTAAGCCTAATTAATTTAAGCACGATTACATTAGATAGGTACCTATTTACTGTGAACAATATTTAGTACAAGACCGCACGCTTTACTTTCGACAGCTACTTTCAATAAGCCGGTTTCAGATGTTGAATAACAGCTATGATAATGACCTTGATTGCATTGATGATCGTAAGCGATTGATTTGATTCGTTACACGAGTTTTAAAAGCAGACTATACTAGATTACGATTACGTAATCGTAGCGTTCGTAGACCCAAACCAGAAATAATGTCACTTCAGAAAGCGTCAACTTTGAACTGGCATGTAGACCAAAAAACCCACGAAATTCAATTTTTCTTATGTTTTTTGCAATTTGCAGGTCAGTGTCACGTAGTACGTTGATTAAAATGTGATTCGCGGCTGTAAACGTGCCTGTGTACTTACAGAATTTATTATTATCATTAAAATCATTAATACAACCCTCTAAGTTCATGTAACCTGATACTTTTTCATGAAACATTCATTTTAATCAACATACAACCTGACACTGATCTGCAAATTGCAAAACGTAAGAAAATTTGACTTTCGCAGACTACCGTGGAGCTTTCACCATTAGGAAAATCTATTATTACACAGTAGGTAAAATTTAAAAGAATATCAACTTTATGCTAGTGTTAATGATGTTGATTACAGAATGACTTGTCCTTTTAGAATAGTCACACAATGTTTGTATCACAAACGAAACTTTATGTGTGGGTTAAAGTTTTTTTTCTAAAAGCACACATTTGGAAAGTAAATTGCAAATGCAGGATACAAGGAAAGTGCATAAAACTAACCTGCAACTTTATGCTTGTTCGGTATCCAGAAGCTCTTAGTGAACGGAAAGTACCAGGGCAACGGAACCCCGTAGAGCCCCGGGCGAATCTTCTCCACGTACATGGCGATCAGCATGTACAGTATCGTGTCGAGGACCAGCATTAGAGCGATGTGGCCTGGCTGTAGCTGATCCTGGTACGAGATGGGTTTGAAGAAATCTTTCCATTGTAGACCTAGGTACATAACATTTTTTTTTTATTTTAACAGAAGCACTCCATATTTGTAACTACTAGTTACGTTATTACGTTAGAATTTCATGATGGGTACAGGTTTAAATACACAAACACAATACGCGGGATGATTTTCGCCGTGTAATCACACCTCACAGTTCTTACAAAATATGTGAATGTCTTAAAACATTTGAGACATGAATCAATTCTTAAGTCTTTTTCTAAAATAGTGTATCGTTTGTGTTTGTGTATATAATCATCATCATAATTTCAGCCAAAAGACGTCCACTGCTGGACTACTCCATTGACCGGTCCCGTGCGACTCGCATCCAGCGGATTCCCGCAACCGTCACCAGGTCATCGGTCCACCTAGTGGGAGGCCTTCCAACGCAACGTCCTTCGGTTGGCGGTCGCCACTTCAGAACTTTTCGGCCCCGTCGGCCATCCGTTCTACGAGCAATGTGCCCTGCCCTGCCCACTGCCACTTAAGTTTGGCAATTCTTAGGGCTACGTCGGTAACCTTGGTTCTCTTACTGATGTCTATATGTATACACATTCTTAATTAAAAATGTCATAATTAAACAAGGACAAATAAAATGAAAATGAAAAACCGCACACAAGGAGTGTGCGGTTTTTCATTTTCATTTGTTTTGTTGAGCGTGCAGGAAAAATTACGAAATATGCATGCAAATATGAATCATAATTATTGAAATATGCAACAAACGTACTAGAATATGCAGCATAAAATTTAAGTACTACAAAACAGTTCAGTTGAACCTTCTATTAATTGAAATCTACACTAATATTATAAAGTAGAAAGATTTGTACTTTTGTGTTTGTAATATATAAACTCAAAAACTACTGGACCGATTTAAAAAAATATTTCACCATTAGTAACCTAATTTATCAGGAAGCAACATTAGGCTGTAAATTATATCATACGAATTAGCCGAGCTATCACAATTTCTGCGGACGAAGTCGCGAGCAAAGTGCTAGTATTTTTATAACTTGAGAACGCGGCCCTATTTTAATTTATTAGGTACTTTTTGCATATATCCACTCCAGCAATTTTTTTGCATATTTCCTGTTAGATACGGTTATTACAAGGGTTCGAAGAGATAATTATCTTGATAATAAAAAAAATCATTATCAATGTCGCTTCACGTTTATCCGAACGCGACTTGCCGCTTCCATGCGTACTTATCCAAAATTCCAAGCAAGCTATGTCATATAAAAAAGGTGCGTTTAATAAAAAAAACCGCTTTTTTTTCACTTTGTCTTAGGTTTATTGTTACTATTTCACTATATGTATAAAATCAGAGTGATAGTTACAAAAATACTGATAAATAAACATCTTATTTGGACAGAATTCGTGTGCTTTAAAACAATAAAAGTGGTTTGAGTAAAAATTTAAACAGATCAAGTTTTGAATCTGCATGGACATGATTTGACGTTTAATTATGAACCATGGTTATTGTTAAAGGAAATACAAAAAAAAGGAAGGGAGGAAGGAAGGGAATGTGGATTAAAATACTTCAAAATGCAGCCATATTAATTATGTTTTTGCGTATAATCCGGTATCTAATTAAACAAACAACACTAGCTACTTTATGCATAAGTAGGTATGACATTAGTCATCTAAGTATTGTCTTAGTTTCTATAAGGTAGTTAGTTATAATAAATGTGTAGTGGTAGGCGTTCGGTCGAAGTTCAGATGAATATTTTAGTTCTTTGTCTAGCGATATAAAATTGTGTTCAAAGTTACAAAATAGTATAATTGGTTTTATACGAAGTATTATATTATCTGTGGTTTTATACCAAATGTGAGCACGAACGTTAACGACAGGTTGAGCAGAGTTGTTAGTCTTGCTGTGAAGTGAGTGGACTAGAAGGAACATTTTTTTTTGTAACACAATATGAAATCACTTATTAGGAAGAGGTGAATCTGAACCTATACGCACACTCTTACTTTGCCGGTTGGGTACCCATGTTTAACTTCTGGGAATCGAACCGAGGATTATACATATTCAGCAGCAGCGCTTGCGACCACCATCGATCCAACAAGTTTTTTGTGTCTATTTTAATTAACCATCAAGGTCGTCTATTTCTAGTCTCGACCCAAAGCTGCACCTTAAGACCTAGCTGCCTGGTAAATTTTACAGAAAACTGGTTGTTAACAACTGCTAACTATTTTCATTCGCTGACCGATAAGATGATAATGTGTCTAGTATTCTTAAATCTGTCTAGTTGTTGCAGTTCGTCAAGTCAAAGCTAAAATTAGTAGTAAAACGAATCGGAGAATTCTATAAAATACAAAATGCCAGCACATACCTTTTGAGGTTCCTTCGCATATGACGATAATTTGAAATGCATATCCCATAGCGGTGTTGGATATCAGACTAAGTAGTAATTTCGTTCTTAGACTTATATCTTCGTATATTATTTGAGTTAGCATGTATACGGAGTAGGCCGCGAACCATGCCAGGCCCATAAAGGATGCGGCAGTATTAGCTGAAAGCAACATTATCGTTACAATAGGCGAGACGACAAAAAAAAACTAATTAGTCCGTCAGTTAGATTACTTATCAAAAAATATTTGACCCGTGTTTTTTCTTTTGTTACGTAAACCAAAATTGACGAAGATATGACGCTTTTAAAATTCTCAATACGTCACGCCTTGGTATAATTTTTAGCTAATTCTGACGGCACGAGCCTCCGCTCCCGAGTTTTGATGTGTTTTATCTTTTGTCAATATTTATTGATTTACAAAAACAAAAAATACGTGTCCATTAATTTCCAATACTCTAACTGATGGACTAAATAGATATGCAATTTTTTGATACTGTCTTCATGCCTATTTGATAACTCGATCGTGTCATCATCGGAAATATTAATGAGTCCATCTCATTAATATTGCCGACACGATCTCATTTAGTTTCTGTGTAATATTGTGTTTGGAACTAATTTTTCGGTTTTCAAAAATACGGTTTCGTGCAAAGTGGATGACACATAGTCTATACGGGATGTACCTACTTACCTAAGTAACTTATTTTTGCCTTACCTCGAGAAAAGAAGACACTGATCATGAAAGCGAATGCTATCGAGGCTATGACGAACAGGATCAAAAAGAAGAAAATAATACTCCACGGTGTGAATGTAAGTACAGCGTATCCGTCACCAGCTTCCGTCCGGTTGAATGGTATCTAATAAAAGTAATTCATAATAAATATACTTGGATCAAAGCGAATCGTAAAATATATTTTGATCCAAGTAGGTGGCCTACAGGGCCGATATAAAGTTTAATGCATACCTAATAATTGTAAAACAAAATCAATACGACCTTTAAACAATTAAATCAATACCATAAAGCCAGATGGTACAGTTCCCGTATTCCACTTACTAGTCCGAAATTATGTTTAGAGCAGCAGTAGTGGTCAATTTGGGTGTAAACTTTCTGCGAACTTTGCTCGATGGACGAATGTTCAATTTTTTTTAAGAATTCATACTTTAAAATATATTTCATCAGGAATGGAATTGAAGTAGAAATTTATAGTACCTGCATCACATCGACATCCAAATTTTTCTCAACTATGTTTGAGTTGAATTCCAGACTTACCGGATGTAGTTGAATAGTAAATACCAGTATTTTATATGGACTGACTAAATAAATACATCGCATTATTAATAAATAAATAATGAAATCAAGGCTTTCCGCGAAAACCACGCAATCGTACCTAACTGATAATAATTAAGTGTAGCCGCTATTACGCGTATCTGGCTCGTAGTACATATTTCGTTATACTTTGCATATTGTTTGTTTTCGTGGTTTAATTTAATCAGGAATTTCTCGGTTACAGTATTGTAACCGGATTTAATTGATTTGCGTGCGTTCCCCTACTTTCCCAGCTATACGGAAGTAACAACATCACCAGCGATCTGTGTGTTCTTGTTTTTACGGAGACTATAATAACGAGAATAGGTAACGATGGGACACAATAAACTTACCTTAATCAGTATCACTATAAGTGCAACTGATATGAATAGGAACGAGAACTGTTTGATGAACCAAGCCAGCCAATGTAACCACGACGGTAGACCCATTATTGTCATTGTTTCCTGTCAACACATAAGATAGAAATCGTTTGACAATATTGTTTTAACTCACACCTTCTAAGCGAATAAAGAATCAATTAAACTAGAGAATGCTTCTATTAATTTATTATCGACTCGATCATGCAGTGGCAAAACACGTTTTTTTTTCCAAAGAATAAAATATGGTTTTATTTTATTTTACCTTTAATTGTAACTCTTTCTCAAAAGTTACAACCCTGACGGTATTCACGAAGGAATACGCGAAGCATAACATGATTATCATTGATATAAATCTTTCTAGCGCGACTAGTAGTTGATCTTCCCTGTATGCAAGCTGAGGTAGGCGTTGTAAGTACACGTTGGTGCCAATCGATTTCCCGGTTTTCTGCTTTATGATCTCTTGTGATACAGCATGCTGGACTGCTAAGAACATTTCTGGTGAATAGCCTAAAAAATTAAAACCCTATTTAGTTTGCTCGTTTACGTATTAGGTACAAAGACATTAATAGATTTGTTCATGTGGGTATTTCCAGCAAGTATCTGGTTATTTTGCGTCACTGTCTAGTTAAGCGATGCTATTTTTATTAGTCAGCGTTTTTGTGCCAATTTATGAATCTCGCGACTTTACATAAGACAATGATGCTGATAAGTTTATTTATTTTTTTACGTTGTAGGTTTAAGTAGCCTTGAATCTGAGCAGATATAACATTCGTAAAAAAAGTGTTACCAACGTAAAACATTCTTATAGCTCAGTGATTAAAGGTCACGATGTTAACACATAGCATTATGTAAACTAAGTATTATCTGGCGGCTATCCATCTACGAGGCAAATTGATGATACCACCAGATATGTGAAAAAGTCCTAAAGATGAAACCGACCGATTTATTGAACTGCTAGGTACCTACAGAGGTTCTCGAAACTAAGTATTTAGTCATTTCGAGTCACATTTTTTGTCAGTAATCTACTTTCGATGTCGATGCGAAGGACGCAACCTTCACATCGACCACATTGAGCCGGCCTTCAAGTGGTGATGTTTACGTGACGTCACGTAACTAACTAGGGGGGATTAAAGCAACAGTATGAAGTTAGAAATAGAGTTTGAGCTACATTATAATATTTTTGATTACTCTACGATCGTAACGTAGATATGAAGTTTGAACATTTCTAATCAAATAAAGGAAAGTTCCGATCGATCATTGAATAAATAATTAGGTAGGGTATGTACGTAGGTAGACTGTTCTTGAGGTGATAAATGAAACTTGAAAAAAGCAAGCAAGAGAACCTGGAGTTTTTCCGCCGTACATGTCGTCTGGATCACGGGGCCCAGGCCGCGGGAACAGCGGATACAATAAATTTGTTCTCCAACTGGCTCTTAATGGGTGCTCTACCATTGGTGTTCGCATCACAGCCGGGAATCTTAGCGTTAGCGAAATGTCGTCTGGCCATTTTGTGGCATCTGTAACATATAAGAGCTTACAGATTCTGTCTACTCCTACAACATTAGGTTGAGAATTACAGTAGTATTACTTACTTGCCATTTTGTCATCAAACTGTATGCCAACAAGAATTTGGTTCATGGCATTGGGTTGGGTAAGGGCCAACTCCATTTCTTTTGCATTCTTATAGCCTTTAGGTTGAGGTAGAATATTCGAGTCAAACAGGAGAGTAAAAAGTATGCTGAAGTTGTCTTCAGCTACCTTTGCTATGGCATCTTTAGTGACACTTCTAGTGAGTGGGTTTTCAGGTGAGAATGCCAGAGTTCCTGTTTTTGTTGTTGTTAGATTACCTCTGAACAAGAATATAAAATGTTAGCAATGCTTTTTTTAAATTTTAATATTGTTATACAAGAATTCTAAGAAAATATACTTACAAACTTCGTCCACTTATGTTAAAATAAGTTGGGAGAAAAGGTTGATAATTTATTTCGGGTTTTGATTTCGGATCCACTAGGAGTCTTACAAGTATTAAAAACATAGAAAATATCACAGGTGATGCAATCTCGAATGCAGTTTGCCATTTGTGCCGTCTTTGTAGAAGAAAGTTTTTCCAGATAAGAAGTTTTAACTTATCGCAGGCCGACATTGTGCCAGGAGATGGTTATCTAAAAAAAAAACAAAATAAAATTTGAACTATCCCCTTCTTCTTCACAAGCTTTTATTTTTTATTGTTAGCCTGTACTGTCCCTAGGTAGGCATAGGCCTCCCTAATTGCTTCCACTTCTCTTGGTGTTGTGCCTCTTCATCCCAAATTGTGCAGAATCTATCCAAGATGTCCCATCTTTTCTTTGGTCTGCCAGGAATAGTCTAGCTGTCTCCGGGCCCCAGTCTTGTGATATACGGGTCAACAGCTGTGACGACATCCCGCAAAATTGGGCTGTCCAGCCCAGCTTTATGAGATACCATCTAATAACCGTTAGCAAATAGCTTATCCCCCTCTCAGCACTAAAAATCCCTGAGCGTTTGTTTTGCTTTTAATAGTGACCAGAGCTCCGACAAAAGTTACACAATTTAACAGACATGGATGTAGTGTAGACAACATTTCATTACTTAAATACCCTATATATAGAATTAATATGTAATTGTATCAGTCAAACATTAGATCTTGTTCTGAAAAAAAATATTAAGTAGCTATAAAATTTTATAGAATTCCCTGGAAGCTGTATTTTCTCAGTGATACACATCCTACAGTTTTTTTTTTAAAAAAACCCTGTGTGTTTTACAGACATCTAATACTTATTATTTTTATCATTTTATTAAGTTTTTAGCATAAATATTGTCTTGTAAACCACACAAGGGTACATATTAAAGGAGCTGGTTTAATAATGTAAAAGCTCTGTTATATGCACAATACTATATTACATGATGGTGATAGTGTCCTTCAGCTGATTTTAATTGGTTTTTTGATAAACCTTTTTCTTAAAGAAACATGCCACTAAACTCCATTGGTAAACTTACTTAGTAAAAATGAATCATGATCATGAAAGTTGTTCAAAAGAATGAAAATGTTTGAATGAAACAAATCGGTTTCACAGCTGAAATAAATTGCGCTTATTTGAAATAATAAGTGACTTCAACATGACAAAGAGGCTTTCTGTAATTACTACAAACACCATCATTTCACTTTCATTCATAATTAATTTTTTCAATCCATTGTTGGTGTCGTTACAATACTATTTATAGTGGCAATTTTTATTATTTTCGTCGCAGCAATCAATAACCCGCAAGATAAATTATTTTAAAATCTTACCTGCACTTTACGAATTCATCATAATCCTCACAGATTTTTCCCACACACTAACACTAGCCGGTATTAAAACACAATTTAACACGATTTAATTAAATGAGAATCATTATGAAGGTCAATTTAACTGAGAACGAAACAAACCATTTTACAGGAGTCGAACCTCCCATCCACTGTGGTGAGAATTTGAGAAACTTGAGAATTTTGTCAGTATCACAATGTCAATGTCAAGTCTGAAATGCACAGAATATTAATACTCTAGGGAGGGGAAATAACAGCAAGTGAATGACGTCCAGATTTATTGTCATGGAATTAGTTATTTGTCATATACCATCCCGATAATATTATTGTAATTTTGTTCTTCATTTCAAGATTACGAGTTTACCATTACCCATGTTCAAAGTCAAACCATGAGGCAAAAGGCAGATGTATCAATATTCTTGTTTAGATTTCGCTAGTTGTTTTTTATAGTCTATTCATTGGGGGTGTTTATCATTGTCTATTTTTACTGTCAGAGAAACACACTCAACGACTTTAGCCGACGGTGATTATAGTTCTGTTTTACTAATTTTACCAATTTAATTTGAATCAGAAGCGCTATGCCAACGATTGTTGTAGCCCTGCACCTGATTACTCGATCGGTGATCTAGTCTACCAAGGTAGTGCTGTTATTTACCACTATTTAACGTTCGTGAACAATGACCCAAATATCGACCATTGAGAAAACTTAATTTTACAATATAATTTTTATTTTTTTAGGCTTGCGTTTGGCAGCAATTCGCGTGTTGTGAAGCGATGATGCGGCCTAGGGTGGAGCCCGCTTGCCTAAGAAACTGATTAACTCGAATTTTGAGGAGATCCAGTCGATCTATCCAGATTATAATTACCGGGAAACAGAGAAGCCCGCAGTAAAAATAATGTAAACGCGGAAGCATTGAAATGCAACCGTTAGGCTGGCAACTTTGCGGTGATGTGCCAAGCTTTGGAGCTTGGCTTTTACAAAGAAGTCGTTGTTAGTTGGCATTGGTTGGCATATACCCGTTGCTCAATAGCGTCTAACGCTTGCTGGTACTTGGAAAATTCGTCCCAAAGGTGGGAACAGTGCTGTAAAATGTATCTAACGTTGTTTTATTAAACCAAGTAACAGTATATTTTTAATTAATAAATTTGATTTTTACGTCGTTAAATATAAATCTGCAAAAGGGACGCACAGAACCGGGAAGTGTGGCAGAAAAAAGGGGAGGCCTATTAAACCCAGCAGTGGGTAATTGCGGGCTGATAATAATAATATGTTGAGGACCATGGACCTAAGAAAAGAACCTTTTTTTTTAGATCCATGATGAGGACATTTTTATTTTTAATAATTACGGTACGTTTTTAGTTGCTTTAGTATTTGAAAGCACTATCAATCATAGACAAATCAGGAGCACTTGGCACGAAATAATCAAAATGGCGTTTACGTCAGTGACATATCAATGTTTTCTATTGGATTTTTTTGTTTAAAAATAAGTTATAAATGTAAATTTGCAGCAATTGTTTCTTTAATATGTCTACCAATAATTTATCTTCGGTTTTAAAATCTTGTTCAGAGAGTGAGTTGATTAATGAAGTGTCCGATAACAGTATGACACAGAAGCAGGTGGAAGGATCCCGATTAAAACGTACATTTACCCTGCCTCGCAATCCTTTCGGAACTACAAAGCCTGGATCCAGCAAGAATAGGAGCAACGAGAACGAAAGCAAACCTGCAAGTGCCAGCTCCACACCTGTAGAGACTCATAAAGACGAGAATGGTATAGAAAGGAAGTTGTTTAGAAGGCCATCATGGAAAAGATTCCTAAACAAGATAGCGCAACACATGAGCACTGTTCACGTATCAGGCGTAAGTATTACATGATCTCACTCTACATATTTTAAGCATAAAATTATTTTCTCCATTAAATTCCCTTGTAATGTATATTTAATGAAGTATCTTTTTTCTCTATTGTCATTCTTTTCTGGTGAATCAGACAGGAACTGGTAGGTTTTTTTTTTGTGGTTAAATGGTGATTTACAGTACCTACTAGCATGATGACACTCTTTGCTAAAAATAAATATATTTTATCAATGCAATAATATCTAAAACTATATCAACTTTATACTTAACTTTTACCAAGTATAACTAGTTAAGTCGAGACTTTTAGACGTACTTAACTGAAAATCGTATCTTTTTACATAGGTAAAATCTGCACCAGCCCTGATGAATGGTGAGCGTGTTCCATGCAGTGGTGATCCTCCATGGCCACCAGGTTCAACCCCTGCTGCTACAGGAATAAAAAACCATGGCAACACTTGCTATATGAATGCTGTCTTACAGTGTCTCTCACATACTGATGTTATTGCTGAATATTTTGTTTTGGACCATTACAAAGTGAGTAAATTCTTTTGTAAAATTTACTGTAGTTTAGTTATTTTATTAATTGTATGAAAAACAGCAAATACACCATTCCTGTTATGACTTATTTATAAATTTTTGTTTCAGGTGGATCTTCAAAAGAGGAATAAAATAAATTCAAAAAAGTATGGTACCCGTGGTGAAGTGACTGATCAACTGGCAGCAATTTTGAAAGCTCTCTGGGCTTGCCATTATACTCCTGATATGAGTACTGCTTTCAAGGTAAATGTTTACGGCAACATTAAAGCTTGACTCATATTTATCGTCTTGATAATTTAATATCACATTTCAACCAAAAAAAAACCACTACCAAAATTAACTATGTCGTCAGCTACAATCTAATCTGGTTTTGCCTTGCCTGGTTTGGCTTTGCCCAGGTGGAGGTCAGAAATTATCCTTCAGGAACATGCCATGATGTAACAGCATTGCATGTTCCAATCCTTGATCGCCTTTGTGGCCAATTTTCGCCAATTTTCTCTTAATCTATTTCTTTTCATTTTTTTAAATGGGCAACATTTAAAAAAATTAAAGACTCACTATTTTTATTTTTACAAACATTTAAACTCATCATTCGCTCACATCATCACACAAACAGCCAGACCCAGAACAACTACCTGTAGGCCAGATAAATATTTGTTCAGTGCGACAATCACACTCGCAACACTCAGCACAGCGTTCCGCCACTGCACCAACCGTGTTGTTAAACTTTTAAAGTAGTGTAGTCGTAATGGCAATAGACTGACCAACGGACACAAATTACGCATTTAAAATATTGGTTGGATTCAATGTAGCCTTGACTGCCTTAATGAATCTCGATGTTGTCTTGAGAATTGGCTACAAATACTATTTCGTTCATAATATTCATATTATGTTGATATTGGTGGTTTTATTCATGCTTCCTAGATCTTTCGGTTATTATAGTTGATCTAAAACCTACTTCTTTTTTTAAACTAATAAATATTCAAGATAAAAAAGTATGTATGTATTAAAAGTATTTTATTATATTATTATTTTATATTGTATTATTAGTATTATTTAGTATTAAAGTATTGTAAGTAGGTACTATAGTATTGATTTCTAATTTTAGGGTGCAGTTGAAAGGCATGGAACACAATATAGAGGGAATAGTCAACATGATGCACAGGAATTTTTATTTTGGCTACTAGATAAAGTGCATGAAGATTTGAATACAGCTACTAAGAAAAAATATAAAACAATTAAGGTAAGCAGTGCATATCACTTTGACCTAGTTTATTTTAAAGCTTATTTACAACACTGTTGGTGTTATTGATCTACATTTAATTTCAGAATACATGTGGTAAGCCTGATGAAGTAGTTGCAGCTGAAACACTAGCCAATCATGCCAGAAGAAACAGTTCATTTGTACAAGCTGTATTTCAAGCTCAATACAGGTACAGAAAATGCTATTATTACTACCAAAGCCCGTAATTCATGCTTGATCTAGTGCTTGGTAAAATGACAAAAAATTTCGTTACACGCTTGTTTAACCCAGTTTTCAGATACAATTTCCTTACCTTGAATCACGTACATAAACATACCGCAAATCGGCTATCTATTTATATTACAGGTCAGCATTGACATGTGCAAAATGTGAGCGCACATCATGTACATTTGACCCGTTCCACTGTGTGAGTGTGCAGCTACCTTCACGACTGGCCACTACCCAGCCCTCACCGCTACCTGTCAATGTAAGTCTTCAGTAGACTATTGTAAATACTTTATATTCAATTTGTAAGAACTAAGACATCTGTATGCAAAATCAGTTGCTGCCGCAGCTAAAGTATGTCGGCGACGGCGCATTATTGGGGTCAGTCGCCATACCGTCTCAGTAGGCTTGCTTGACTGCGTCACGTGTTACTTGATGTTGGTTTGATACAAAAACGATGTAGTTTGTTATCATACGTTAGTTAAAATAGCATCATATATTAAGTCATCTGTTTTGGGGTACAGATAACGTTCCGTAAAATGTTATGGTTCTGGCATTATTACGCTTTTGATACCTATTAACGATTTTTAAATATGTATGTAAATCTGTCCAATGTCTTTTAGGTAGTGTACGTGAACCAGCAGCCTCGACAAGTACGTATCGGAGTAGAACTGACTCCGAACGCAACCATGGAAGACCTACGAACAACACTACACAACGACACGGGAATTGATAGGGATCACATCATTATGGCGGAAATCAACGAAATGGGTAATTATATAAAATTTAAAAAAAAACTTTACCCCACACTTGGAATCTCTCCTGTATCGTGGGTGCGTTTACAAACATTCAAACTTTAATACACAATCAGCCAGACCCGGAACAAGCAACTACCTGAAGGCCATACAAATATTCGTTCTGCCGGAATTGAACCTGCGACACGCAGCGCAGCAGCCAATCGCTCAGCCACTGCGCCAACCGTGAAGTCAATTATACAACGGTTAGGAAATTATTGATTGCATTCATTTCATTTGCATTCAGTCTCACCGTTAGCTAGTAGAGAAAAATCTAGTAACTAAAACCGAGTTATTTATTGTGCAGAATTCTCGCCGGCGTTATGGACTATTAATATAAAAATCTCTTTTCTTTTTACTTCTCCACTCCTTTAGGATTAGGAACTCGATAAAATAAGTCCCATGAAAATCCGATCACTATAAACTTCGTTCCAATTGTCTAATTGCACTCAACTAGATGCTGAGTGATGGCTTTTAGTTTCCTAGGTTTCTTTATCTGAACGTATTCTGTGCGAGCAGGTTGGTGCAACGCCCGGGCTGGCTGGGAGGCGGCCGGCATCGACTTCGGCGCGCTGTACTGTATGGAGGCACCGCCTTTACTACAGACCCCCACAACTCCCTACCTCCTTATCTTGTGGGTCAATCTATTGGAAGGAGAGAGATTCGGTCAGTATTATTTAATAATCCTTCCGTCTTTTAAATAATACGTTTCAACTTCACGTGGTTAAAATAATGACTAAGCTGGACTCCGAATTATATATATAGTTGTGTATCAATTATGGTGAGCACTAAGTTAATTATATCCTGTCTGTCCTTTTATTATTTCTATTCTGTTTTATTTTTTATAACAACATCCATTTTTTTATTATTGTTACAGGATCACCTTACGCTATGCAAGTTCCTCGTGAGATCTCATACGAGGACTTGCAGAAGCTGATGTTGAAGGAGATGTGCCAGGTAGTGGCCGAGCGAGTGCTGGAGAATGCGCAGGGCGCCGATATATTCCGCGCGAGAATCGCTGAGGCGCACCGCCCTAGAGATCCCGCGTATTTGCAACCAGAGGTAAGTATTATATCGCTGTGTAAAAACAAGTGCAATTTCTTCTAAAGTTTTCCTATTTCACCTAGTTGTGGTACTCGGATCGGAAACTTGATGTTTGAATAATGGGAACATTGGAACTGTTTGCCGATTTATACAAGGTCAAATTAAATTGAAGATAAGAAAAAACTAGTGACCGAGCGAAGGTTCGGTTTCGGTATCAGTTTCATGCAAAAAATCTAAGTTTTGGCACATCACAGTTCGGTTTCGGCCAATTACTGGCCGCTGGTGCTGAAAGAGTGGTTACTTGAATTGAAAATATGAGTTTCTTTTTATTTTTGTAGTATCGTCGTTAGATATCGATACCTATCATGCCCGTGAAGTTTCGCTAGCTAATTTAATTTGACCCTTAATTGGAGACCATAGCCACTGTCTATAAGACATAAAATAGTACTGATAATAACAAAAAAATGCGATTGCGTATTAGTTGAAAAGGGTTTCAAAAACATATATTTTTACACAAATAACCATTCACCCACAGCTCCCTCACCCGCTGTTCTCTCTGGACGTGGAGCAGGCGCTGTGTTCACACGACAAACATCCACATCTACGACTCGAACTTCTCTGGGACGCCGCGCACAGGGACAGGTAAATATTATTTTCATCACACTTACACGTAAACAGTATCATAACATGCAGGTTAACTTGGCCGCAATGCTCTGTATAAAACCCTCGACCCTTTTTCTTCCCATGAAGCCCAAGGTTGGTAAGTATTTTTTTTATTTGTAGCACTGCACACAGGTCATGCAGGTTCAAGTTCAAGCAAGGAGTTTACATAAGATTGAAATTAAAAAATTGTCTTAAAATGTTATCTAAACAGGAATTTTATTGCAATCTCGCTACATATTACTTTTACACCGTCATGGCTGTATGCGTATTTACCCTTAATGTTTCTGAACGAAACATTTGTATTATCTGTGGTGTGGTGGGTTAAAAGCCCGCCATCCGCTTAGAAATAAAATTACGAATTTCGTAATATTAGTGGTGCTGACTTGTGTAGTAAAGCAGTATTTCATAATTTTTTATTTTTTTAATTTGAAGTAAAAAGTTTTTCTGCCCTATAATTTTATTTATTTACTCGCAAATGTGATGAAAAACATTGTATATATCACGGGCGGTACGGGAATTACGAACCTCGACTCAGAAAGCCCTCAGTCTTCGACTTCGGGCTTCTACTAGAGCCTCGATCGTAATTCTTTACTTACCGTCCTTAATACACAATGTACTATTATATACATACAGCAACTAACCTGACGCATTTTGACCATGTGGAACAACAGAACCTACTGCGATCCTTACATACTCTTTGCCTTGTAAATGTTGCCATGTCGTGAATATTTTTTTTTTTCAGCAGGTTCATGTGTATTTTCGGTTTTTGTTAAGTGTATTTTTATTGATGTTGACAATGTATGGAACAGAAAGCTCATTTATCGCGAATACCACGCAGTATCGTAGCGTCCCACTCCCCGATGCATACTCCGTGATAACGTAGCCTTGACCTTCCGACTGAGTAGGACGCGATAGTAAACTGCAAATAA
Organism: Xestia rhomboidea; assembly: GCA_963853795.1. Classification (NCBI taxonomy): domain Eukaryota; kingdom Metazoa; phylum Arthropoda; class Insecta; order Lepidoptera; family Noctuidae; genus Xestia; species Xestia rhomboidea. The sequence goes on along the minus strand of OY970763.1, from coordinate 10,081,086 downwards.
CTGACAACTATCCCGCTTTGAATAATTATTGCATGCAATATTCAAAGTTTTGTTCTGTTTGTTTTTTGTTTTTGTTCTGTTCCCACAGACAAACCGTGAAAACGGTTTTGTGGGGCATTGTCATAAATTAAGTTTTTTATAAACTTTTTTTAATAAATAAATAAATATATATTTATATTTAGCTGTATTTTGTCCGAAAAACTATGGCAACGTATTTGCAAATGTGGATGTACTATAGCTACGCCTCTACCAACCCTTCTGGGAATACAGGCGTGCCGTTAGTATTGACTCGAATAAAATATTTGGGAATTTAGGAAGATGAAGTTTGTAACAGTGGGCTCCCGTTAATTTCGATTGGATAACAGCAGGGCGTTGATCCATTAGTAGCCATTTATCGAAAGTATACACAAGTCAGACGTTTACATCAGGTAGTTTTTCCGATACATTTAAGGCGACGGGATGCTATGCGTTTACGCAGCGTTTATGCGAAGACACTAAATAAACAAACATGTATAAAATTTTCAAGTTGACATCATCATTCTCTAAATCCGAAACTATGAACGAAAAATACTGAGTCTCGGAATCCATTTTGATGCAAACTAAAGCTACTAGACAGTTCTCATCCACTAGACAGTTTCACACTGCATAATTATGTGGACTGTATTGTCCGCACAGACTCCTATTCGGTTCGTTGTACGTGGCGGGTCCTGGCAAAGAAGCTTCCTGGGGGTTCTACAAGCTGATCGATCGCGGGGTGAACTCATAGGATCCTCGGCGCTCCTACGGAATGAACCGTCTGTGGCACCTACATAAGCTCATAGATACCCATTATAGAACGGTGGGGGTGGGTGTGGGCACAATGCTACCATCTTAGAACCACTCTTAGCAAGTTGTGGTGACACTTAGCGAGACATAATATTGTTTCCCCCCAGTATAATCCGGTCGCCAAGCGAGGCATGCGAAGTGCACGTGTCGGCGGTGGGCTCGGCTGCGCCGCTCACGCTGCACGCGTGCCTGGCGCACTACACGCGTGCGGAGCATCTCGCACAGGAAGACGCCTGGAGGTAACTAACATTTTATACTACTACTACAGACTTTTCATAGATTTTTATTCTTAGATTTAACGAAGACCTTTGATATGGTGTCTATTTCTAGACTTGTAGCACATGGGAATTTTGGTGTGGCCCAAGGCACAAACATTACGTAGAGGGCGTAGCTAGTGTTATATATTTTTTTAAATTGATGATGATTATGTGTTAAAATTGACGCTATTTTTTGTGACAAAGAAGAGTTATCAGCTACGGTATGCCTCAAGGAAGCATCTTGGGGCTCACACTATTTCAAATATAAATAAATAAATATCGCTGGACATTAACACACAGCGCCATCTAGTGCCACACTAAGCAACGAGGCTTGTGTCGTGGACACCAGATACTTGATATACTACATAGATACTTTTTTATTTGTAAATACATACTTATTATACATATAAACATCCATGACTAGGAAACAAATGTCCATGCTCATCACACAAACATTTGCTCCAACCGGGAATATAAATCTATATAAATGACCTCGGTCAACTACAACTCACTCACTGTAACATCATAACCTACGCCGACACCGGCGACACAGCACTATCGATTTCCAATGTGACCTGGGACGGAACACAACAAAGCACTAAACTTACCTTGGGAACTGTTATGTATTTGTATTCCGCAAACTTACTAAAGCTCAATATCATGAACACCAAACTAATTCAGTTTAAACCGAATCACTGTGATTTTGATAGTTATGCTAAATCTGAGGTAAAAAGAATGTGAAAGGACTGTATTTCATATAGCATCGCTTGTAGATGTAAAAATAACTTAATACTTGTGTGTTTGAAACTACCTTTTCATAAATGACTAGTAGTAAGCAACATGTTTTTTTCCATAGATGTCCGCAGTGTCAGCGATATATGCCTGTGGTGAAAACCCTCGGTCTTTGGTCTCTTCCGGATGTTTTAGTAATACATTTAAAGCGGTTTCGACAGTGAGTATAATTTTATTAAAAACTTTAGTGCTGTATTTTTTTTGAGGATGTATTCTAAAAATGACACATTTTCAGGCAAGCGAAAGGTCGTACGAGCACAAAGTTAACAGCAATGGTAGAGTTTCCTTTGAATGATTTGGATATGACGCCACACCTTGTTAGAAGGAACGTACAAATGGCAGAGTCGCCCGGCCACTCGCGGTCGCCCCGGCGACGACACTCGAAGACGCCCGCGACTAACGCGCACGAGAACATGTACGACCTCTACGCCATCTGCTACCACCACGGTGACGATCTGGAGACTGGCCACTACACGGCAGCTTGTAAAAGTCCATATGACGGACATTGGTACAAATTCGATGATTCTAAGGTTACACCAGTTGATGATGAAAATGCATACAGTGAATTAGTTAATAATACCGCTTATATGCTTTTTTATAAGCGCAAAAAACCAATTGTTACACATTCATGTTCCTCTGACGACCACAACGGCCATTGGGCGTTACGTATGCCTAAATACGTGAAACGAACGACCGAAACTGTAAACGAACTAACTGAGGTTAAAGAAGAGAGTGTTATTGAAGAAGTTAAAATAGAACCGCCTGCCATCGAGCCGGATTCAGAATCTGAAATCACAGCTCTCACACACAGCCCCTCACTGTCCCGAAGTGTTGCCAGTCTTCCCGATGATAGCATTAGTGAAGTGACGTCTCCAGTGAAGCACACAGTGTGTGTGACCGTTATACACAACACGACTTCCGTGGTGCAGTCGCCGACGCTTCAGCGGCCACTGATAGTCGAGGTGAACGGGAACAGTGCTACTGACGACACAAGCGAACACGAAAACGAAACGAGCGTGTCTCTCGAGCCGTATATCCACAAAGACGTCCACGTGAATCCTAAGATGACTCCAGTGGACACACGCCGGCCGCGCTCCGTGGACTATCCCACTCGGTCTACCGGCGCCACGCCCACGACCAGAGACACAAACAGGAACTATGAAAGTTCTCCATTAGTAGCTAGTATAAACGAAGTCGAATATCATCCCACCACAGAAGATTTAATGCTGTCAATGTTCCAGGAGTCAAAGTTCATTGTTCCGAGGCATACAAATCATGTTGCAGGGGAATCTCATAGGACAGGTTAGTAAGTCATTGATCCACATTGCCATGTTGTATGTAATATGATTTGTTATGCTTGCTTATTTATAACGATTATTATGACACACGTGACATGACATTTTATATTAACATGGATCATGTCAGTGTACTGAATGTATTCAATAATTATGTACATATGCCATGTATCTATATAAATACATCATATTTACAGGAGAGAAGTCCGCTGTTTGGAAAACTCGAATATCCACATGAGAGCAACAGACGAGGTCAGAAGAATACCATACTTTATACACCTGTTCCTTATTTATTTTTTATTCAAACTTAGATCTGAAGATTCCGTCATGCAGTTGACAGTTCATTTGTGTTTATGTAACATTTGCGCAATTTTTTAATAGGGCAATATTATAGCAGAGGCTTTTAATATAGTTTCTGTAGTTAATTTATTTCCTTACATCCTTTAGTTCATTCATGATCGACTAACACTAAACTTATTCCGATGATTGTCTATGTTAAGGTTATATCCCGAAGTAAGCAAACGGCGCAGTAATGCTTAGTCTATTAAATAAATACCATTAAGGTGGAAGGGATTATTCAGATGTATTTTCAAAAATTAATAAGTACGTACTAATGTTAGTAAATGTACTGCCATCTTATATTGCATTTGGCAATTATCTTTGAATAACTTAGACGCACTACTTGCTTCGTAAGTACGGTAGTAATGCTAGTAACGTAGTGTAGCGGCACTATTCTTTACACTACACTCTACATCGGGATATACTTATCAAGCCTTTCAGGCGTCTTACGACATAATGAGGCCTTACAGATTTTATTTAGATCAGAGATTGACTATATTCAATTAATAGTTCACAAAATATTTGTTGAACAAATAGGACCAATCATGCCCTCTTTACATTTAGATTTTTATGTTTCATTTCTTTTCTGATATTAAATAATAATCATCATGTACCTACTTATATTATGTAACGTACAATCTGTAGATAAAACCAATAACTTGAATTATATGAATGTAGCTAGAGGGCGTTATAAGTAAATCACATTTGTGCCTTGGCCCTAGAGATGTTGTGATTTTAAAATTGAACATAAATAAATACTTTTGCTGTGTACACTGACTAAAGTTTAATATTTGTACAGCTATTACGATATACATATGTGTGAGCGAAATGTTACGTGTATAAGTAACTTGAATAACTAATGATAGCGTATGCGATGAGATTTATGTTAGACATTTGTCTACCGTGATTAATAATAATGCCACTTGCAAGGAGTATGTGGGATCATTGTGATTTATTAAATATTTTCTATTCACAAATTGTACATATAACGTGGGATTTATGTATGATTTCAGATGTGATTTGCTATTATTTACCTAAACTGATATTTGAATTTGGATTAAAAATGGCTTTTTGTAAATATAAAAAGAAATATCATTCTTTTTTGTAAATGCACATAATTTAGAATTTGTTTATGTATTTTACCGTGATGATTTTTGATTAATTTATTTTATCGAAATTGATTTTTATTAAAAGACATTTTTTGTTATATTATCACAATCAATGAGACAGATATCGCATTACGAAGGGGCTTGGTGTGCCGGACTGGCTATGAGCAGCTATCGTCCACCTAGTGCGCTATCTGTAACCCTGTAGTGTAACGTGGCCTAAACAATGTACCTGTGATCCAGTTATTTATCAGGATACAAAACTTATTTTGAAACAGTCCAGTGGCATTTCCAGCATTGATTAGAAAAAAAAAAACAGAAAAAAGTCTTCTCTATTCACTTACGATAATTTATTTTTCTAGCTGATAAAAGAGTTTTAGTATGATTATTCAGTGGTATAATAAATAGGTCAAAAATTGAAGATCAATCTTTATTGTGATAAAATTTATTTAATGCTGAAATGTTTCTGGATGTGTATGCCGAAGTGCTTAATTTAAAAGATTATGCTAATTTTATTGTATTGGAAAGTTGATTATGTTATTAATCTTAAGTTTAAATGTCTGGCTCTCAACTTTGATCGCAGATTAATTTATTTATAAGTCTTCGGAGTACCGACCCGTGAAATATGAAATTGAATAAAGCGGTTTATTTATTCACACTAAATCGTTAGTGTGAATACATGAATTGTTTTATGATAAAATAATTAATACAAAATGACGCTGAAATGATTTAATTGTATTCATGTTTTTCTTAAAACTTCGAAACTAAAACTTTTTAGAAAAAAAATACAGTGTGATATGCAAAGAAGACAGTTTTCTAAACCACCAAGAAACACATAAAAGAAAGCAATACTTATTAAGGCATTTTCGAACATTATGTACAGCATGGGTCGACCTCCGGATATTTGTATTATGTTCGTTGTTTTAATTTAAAGATGTTTATTTTAATTTCACCATGTTATGTTAAAATATAAGCGTTATGTCCACAATTGAATAGTTTAATTTGATCCTTACAAGTCATGTGTTGCTATTTGGAATATGCTTGAAAAGGCAACGCATATTTTAAGGATTATAGTTGAACGCCATATTTAATCGCATTTACATTAGATACTGCCGAATTCGTTGGTCGAGTGGTCTTGGGCGCGACTGCTCAACATAAAGTCCTGGGTTCAATTCCCGGGTCGGGCAAAGTGGTATTAAGTTTTTCCATAAGGAATTTCTCAGTAGCAGCCACGGAGTCTGGACTGGTTGATAGCAATAGGCTCGCCCCCTATTAAGGGTTTGTCTCCACCGATCATGGTATCAGATCACGTTAGCCACGGATCACGGCGACTTGTATCCACTGATACCGTTATCCGTTTCCCTCGTTATCTTGTTATCCACTGATCACGATATCCGTGGCGACATGAAAAAAAAAACAAAATCGAAACAGATCACGCGCGGTGTACAGAGACAAGAAATAAATTAAAATATTTTGTGCTTTAAAACAATGTACGCAAAATTATGATACACTTAGAGCAGCAAAATATATTTCCCGAGACAGATGGATATCATTCGTGCTAGAACAGCGGGAAAATAACAATACTTGTCGGACACTGTCTAGAAAAATAAACAAATAGTTATTGTGCCTATTTACCCGACTGCGCCAGAAGGAGGGTTATGTTTTTCGAGAGTATGTATGTATGAATGTATAATTGTTTGACACGCTCTGTGGCCTGAACGGCTCGATGGATTTTAGCTTGAGAGGTGTCGTTAGATTCGTATTTACTGGGAGAGTGACACTGGGTATATCAAAATAAAAAAAAATTACAAAAGCTGACTGAAAAATAACTTATAAATTTAAATAAAAACTGAAAAAAAACAAGTTCAGGAAATAGGACACATTGACTGCAACAGTCGGGACCCATATTGGATGTAATGATTTTAGGGACCCATTAAATAATCTAGACTAAAATGTCTCGGTACACCGTGATGTTTCGATTTTGGTTTTTTTTTTCATGTAGCCACCGATATCGTGATCAGTGGGTAACACGATAATGTTATTTTACCTTCTCAACTGAGCTATAGGTTAGGTATATAATTTCAGTAAGCGTGGGAGAAATCACCGTAAAAGGATCAACAAGGACCTTTTCATTAAGTGTTTTGTTTATAGAACCACCTCGCTCACACTAACAAGGATCTAAATCAACACCTTGCTCGATCACTGACACAGCATAACTTAGGCCGAGACCCGTCAAATAGCAGACAACGCTATCGAAAGGTGCCTACCTTGAACTAACTTTGTAATTGGTTAGTCTGTACGTGTAATATGCTGCACACCCAAATTGATTCCGGATAGCTATTATTAGGATATAGGCACCTATCTATAGGTACAATAGGCCGACTATTGCGCGCTATGCACATTTGACCCTAGCCGCCATTTATCTCTTATCGACCTAAAAATAAGGCATGAAATGGAGTTAGTGCTGCAAATAAGTCTTTATTTTCGGATCATTTGGCAATCAAACCGTATCGAGCAATTAAAAATTCAGTGTGCAATCATCTAAATTCCAAATAACAGCAACAGGTTCAACAGGTGTTGATACACGAGTCCATCGACAAAATACTACCAACATGAAGTAGGTCTAAGTACTTACTGTACGGTCGACCAAGCTATTTGGTTTACATTTTACAATGTAATTTGCATCTTAAAATGTAAACCAAATAGCTTGGGCTTGGGCATTAAAAGTAAAAATACCCATAACGAAGCCGGTAGGTACTTGTTCTCCTCGTACTTGTGAAATTTTTTTAGAGCACCTAGGAACAAAGTTGTGGGTCAAAGTTCCAACTTATTCACTTCTAAATAGGAGTTTTAATGTTATAGCTAATTTGTAATACTTCCACGATCCCCGTACTATGCTTGAACCCCCCCGCACTGCTTCAAACAGCACAGTGTTTTGCGTTACATAAAAAACGTGTTTTTTACCCAAAAAAAAAAGGTATCCCGATTCCCGGTAATAATTTTTGCGTTGAGTTACTTAGTTTGATGTTAGTACTACCTAAAGAATGTTTGGTTGCCGGCTTCGTGAAGGGTCCATTTACACCTTGTTTAATACTTAGGTGGTGTTAAGAGGAAGATCAGTCACGGTTCACTGGATGAATGTAGGATTTGAGATCGTTTAGTTACTGTTTAATGATTCTTTTTGCTAACGAAAGTAATCTTATGATACGTAGGCGTATTTCCCTGAAGAGTGTCTAGATAGTTAGAATCAAGTACTAGTAGTACAGGTTTTAAGGGGTCAGCAGCCACAGCAGTGGTGGTCAATCTCGGGCCCGCGGAGTGTATGTTGTCGAGCCGGGACGAGTTGTACGCGTCCCTTGAGTTCCATACCAGCACGTCGGAGCATTCCGTGTGGCGGAGATACACGTGAGAGCCGTCTGCACCCAGCAACACCACTGGCTTGCTGTGCTCGCCGAATACTGACAACAAAAAAAGTTTAATATTAAAAGTAGTAAAGTGGGCAAGATATATATAACTCGGAAATATTTATAATAGGTAGGCAATGATTTAGTATATTTTTTATTAGTCCATGTTCATGTCCGTGTTAAAGCTACAATCTGTATGCGTTGCTGTGACTCAGATTATTGGTTTTTCGTGTTTTTTTTACAGCAAGTGCCTGTGTTATAAAAATTGCATTGTATTGCATGCATTTATGTTGCATATCTAGATATCTAGATAATTTCATCACATTATTTTACGCGCGTATAATAATAAAAAGTGCTTGACTTTATTGTATCTACAGTCAGCAACAAAGTCAGTACCTACCTAGGTATTTTAACACATCAGAAAAGATGGAATATAATAATTATTATTTATTAGGTTAGGTATCCCGTATTTAGGTATATTCTGGGACTCTGTGAATGTTCTACATACCAGTAAGCGGTGCAAGTAAATCCCTTCTTCGCAAAGCAGTAGTATCTAACTCAATGATGCCAGGATAGGGTAGTCTGACCATTATCAGGACGGTGTGCGCCATCCGTTTCACCAGCGCAATCTGGAGGCCAGTGGAAGGACCACTCGCCACCACCGACCACCCAGCCCCTGATGAGATCTCGTGCACAAGGATTGCGCCACGCGACGCGTCCGATGCATATCTAAAGGATGATCGTCATAAAACAAATGCAATATCAGTTGCCTGTATTAAGCCTCGTAATCACAGGAAAACTATAATGTCCCACATCAGGTGCAGCTAGATATGTCGGGCGAAGTCAAGCGACGTGTACCTACTTACGACATTTCTGGCGATGTCTGTCTAGAGAATAAAAGGCCACTTCCTGTATGAAACGTTCAAAATCAATTCAATCTTGGAGGTTCAGACTTTGCGAGTCAGATTAGATGTTTGGAAGCGTATTTCGGTATCGTCAGAAGTTGCCCGTCTTTGCCCGACATTTCCTGAAGCGCAAGTCGCGAGATTATTGTCCCCTAGTGAATGCTAGGTTGAACGATAAATTGTCATCAATACACCGACCTCCGATATTTTATAGAATGCTGCTGGAACGTCTCGGGTCCTGTTTCCCCAGTTACAAGATAACACAAATAAATAGCTATCTCCAATTAAATATTTAAAAGTTGTTTGCGCAAGGGATATCTGATATAAGATTGAGAGTTTCAAAAGTAAAATGTAAGTAGGTAATCTGATAGACAGAGTAGTTACCTATTGCATTTAAAGACAACTAAGATGTAATTACAACACTTCGCTACGTTTTGATTAATCATTAGAGTTTAAAAGATTATCGTTATAATTTGTGACACGACGAAGCTGTAGGTACCTGCCTATTTCAAAATATCCATCGTGTCATTGTCATCTTGATAGATAGATAGGTTTTGAAATATTGGATCAGACTATTGTGGTACCCTAGGCAAATGTAATAGATAGAGGGTAGGTCAGGTACCTACCTATGTTAGAAAGTGGCTTACCTTCTTACATATCAGGGCCTCAAGTCTACTATTACAATAGTGTCAGAATGGTTTATCATTGATTTCATAATTGTTGATTTTGACAAGTTCGGTAATCTACTAATATAATGGCGTCATTATGACTTTCCAATGATCAACCACTGACTCTCCATTGAAAAAGAAATGGCTATTAGAATGGTAATCTCGTAAATAATGACAAATGAATGACTGGCGCTATTTACGAACTTCTTACTACTTCAAATTGCATAGAACACTAATAAATAATATATCAAAATATATATAAATGAAATCTGGCGGGTTTTATAATAATGGCAATACGACAATGTCATTAAAACACAATTATATTACGAGACCATTGAGCGACCAATGATCGACTATTATGAATTTAGCAGATTACGAACTTTTAGCAAAATGAGAATGGGATCGTGCTGGAATGACGCATTTATAAAAATAACAGACTTGGCCCCCTGACCTACCTCTCTATCTTTTATTTGACACTCACATTATAGGCTTATGTTACACAATTAAGTGCTCAGCTAGAATGCGAAACAATTTTAAGGCCTAAATCGATTAAGTTTTAATTTGTTTTTGATTGACTCATTAATTATTGGATTTTGCTCGTTACTTATAGATATAGGCAATTACCATTTTAGATAAGATAGTAACTGATAAATACAAGGTTAAGTTAAATTAGCTAGCGAAATATTTTTTTAGGTAGGTATCATGTTTTGATATCGTATTACCCCTAACGTCCTAAACGTTACAGAGACAGAGTAGGTACAGAGTTTTGTTAGCGTTAACTTGACATTGTATTTCTATAGAGATAAAGGTAGCTTTGTGCCTAAGTAAGAAGCTTAACTTACATGAAAGTCTTTCCTCCTAAACCATATTCAACGACGATGTTCTGTAGCAAGGAGTTTGCTTCTAAGAGAGAGGAGATATCGATGCGCTTGATCAGTTTTCCTAGAATTAAGTTGATGACTACCACTTTCGGAGGACACGTACATTTTGGATTCGTAAGCGTATCGATTATGCCGGTGTCCAATATCCATAGCTTTCCCTGCGGAGCAAAGTATTTTGAAACATTAGACTTAGAGGATTAAGTACAAAGTAGGTACCTAAGTACCGAACTAAGTAATAGGTAATGTCCATCGCTTCCAATAGTAAACAGTCCTATAGGTATAATCACCAATTTATCACGCTTGGCAAATATGGAACAACAAAATCGCAATTTAATGTTACCTATTAGTGTTAGCGCGCAATTTAAGCCAGCTTTTTTCTAGACTGGGCCAAACGCAGGTTAGATACAACTGCAGGACTTTAATTCCATACAATCATAATGATTACAGCATTAGGCATTGTGGTAGATATTGGTAATGGAGTGAAATGAACAAAATATGCATGCTTAGTTCAAATCCAAAAGTGCGTTTTACGCACAAAAATAGCAGTCACTAGACGGTGTGGTTACTGCTCGCATCTGGAACGAGCCCGCTAGATAATACACATCCTCGCACCGCTCATCTGCGCACCGTTTCACAGCGTCGCTACGCATCCTCGTACCGCCCAGCTACCTCGCACATCTCCGATAGAAAAGCAGCCTTACGGTCCTTTTTTACGAGTCCTTTACTACGTTGCCTATCCTACGTGGCCTGTCTATCTATCATGGGGTTTAGGTTTCCGCACTTAGTCCTTAAAGTGGACCATTGTGCTTGTAATTTACGGGGCCTGTGCTACGGGGCTATGCTACCGGGTCTGTGCTACGGAGGCTATACTACTGGGCCTGTGCTATGTGGCATGTGCTACGGAGCCTGCAGTAGAAGGACTTACGCTATGCAGTTGGTGCTACAAGGTCTGTGCTACGTGGCCTGTGCTACGTGGCATGTGCTACGGAGCCTGCAGTAGAAGGGCTTATGCTATACGGTCGGTGCTACAAGGTCTGTGCTACGTGGCCTGTGCTACGTGGCATGTGCTACGGAGCCTGCAGTAGAAGGGCTTACGCTATTCGGTCGGTGCTACAAGGCCTGTGCTACGGGGCTATGCTACGAAGGCTGTGCTACTGGGCATGTACTATGTGGCATGTGCTACGGAGCCTGCAGTAGAAGGGCTTACGCTATTCGGTCGGTGCTACAAGGCCTGTGCTACGTGGCATGTGCTACGGAGCCTGCAGTAGAAGGACTTACGCTATGCAGTCGGTGCTACAAGGCCTGTGCTACGTGGCATGTGCTACGGAGCCTGCAGTAGAAGGGCTTACGTTATGCGGTCGGTGCTACAAGGCCTGTGCTACGGAGCCTGCAGTAGAAGGGCTTACGCTATGCGGTCGGTGCTACAAGGCCTGTGCTACGTGGCATGTGCTACGGAGCCTGCAGTACAAGGGCTTATGCTATGCGGTCGGTGCTACAAGGTCTGTGCTACGTGGCCTGTGCTACGGGGCTATGCTACGGAGGCTGTGCTACTGGGCCTGTGCTATGTGGCATGTGCTACGGAGCCTGCAGTAGAAGGGCTTACTCTATTCGGTCGGTGCTACAAGGCCTGTGCTACGGGGCTATGCTACGAAGGCTGTGCTACTGGGCCTGTGCTATGTGGCATGTGCTATGGAGCCTGCAGTAGAAGGGCTTACGCTATTCGGTCGGTGCTACAAGGCCTGTGCTACGGGGCTACGCTACGGGGCCTGTGCTACGGCGTCTGTGATACTGGGCCTGTACTATGTGGCATGTGCTACAGAGCCTGCAGTAGAAGGACTTACGCTATTCGATCGGTGCTACAAGGCCTGTGCTACGTGGCCTGTGCTACGGGGCTACGCTACGGGGCCTGTGCTACGGAGGCTGTGATACTGGGCCTGTACTATGTGGCATGTGCTACGGAGCCTGCAGTAGAAGGGCTTACGCTATTCGGTCGGTGCTACAAGGCCTGTGCTACAAAGCCTGCAGTAGAAGGGCTTTCGCTATGCGGTCGGTGCTACAAGGCCTGTGCTACGTGGCATGTGCTACGGAGCCTGCAGTAGAAGGGCTTACGCTATGCGGTCGGTGCTACAAGGCCTGTGCTATGTGGCATGTGCTACGGAGCCTGCAGTAGAAGGGCTTACGCTATGCGGTCGGTGCTACAAGGCCTGTGCTACGTGGCATGTGCTACGGAGCCTGCAGTAGAAGGGCTTACGCTATGCGGTCGGTGCTACAAGGCCTGTGCTACGTGGCATGTGCTACGGAGCCTGCAGTAGAAGGGCTTACGCTATGCGGTCGGTGCTACAAGGCCTGTGCTACGTGGCATGTGCTACGGAGCCTACAGTAGAAGGGCTTATGCTATGCGGTCTTGTGCAGCCTCCACGCAACACGTTACAGTATCTCTGGAAGTGAGTCTTAAACCTTAATAAGGTTTTATTAACAATGTCAAAATATAGTTTAGGCAGCCTCTACATTAATATGCAAAATAGCCTGAAGCGTAATCTGTATACCATTTGACAGATTACGTATATATGTCAAGTAGTATATCTGAATGTCTTTGACACGTGTACTTAATAAATGGCCTTAAGCAAACATTACAAAATAAAAAGATAGATTTATTGGCTTACAATGAAGCAATTACTTTAGTATAATGTTTTTTGGAACGAATTTTTGTACTCTTGTAATCACCTCTAGCCCGCGTAGCACGCGCTATTGTCGTTCTCATTGTTGACACAAACCTCACATGCCTTTATTTCAATTGAATAACAATAGTGTATTGATTATGAAAATTCTACTAATGTTAATAATGCGAAAGTTTGTATGGATGGATGTTTGTATGTTGTAGTGACTAAGACTAACCGTATCTGTGTGAGATAGTTTATAACCTGGGATACTTTTTATCCCGGTAGTACGATCCTGTGGGACATTACCGAACTCGACATATGCGAAACCGCGGGCATAAGCTCGTCAATAATACATTTCACTATCAACATCATCTGGCTAGCCTGTTCCCAACTAAGTAAGTTGGAGCTGGCTTCCAGTCTAACCGGATGCAGCTGAATAACAGTATTTAACATAGAGCGACTGCCTATCTGTTTATCACCTAGTTAGGACTGACTTTCGACAATACCTGCAATTTCAGTCGTTGCAGATATTATCTATAATACAGGGTGTAAACAACCTCATCACGAAGCCGTCAACCAAGCATTCTGTACATCAAACTAAGTAACTTTACGCAAAAAATATTGCTGGGAAACGACTTTTTTTTGGGGGTAAAAAATCATGTTTTGTGGTAGAACTCAATGTAACGTAGGTTTACTCAAAACATTGTGCTGATGGATGGATTGAATAGTACGGGGTTGAACAAAAAAATGATCGCAATGACGGGGAGACAAGTGCCATTTGGCTTCGTTAAGAGGTTTTTTATACCCTTTATATGTATTTTCAGAGATCAATCTTTAAAAGGCAGTTTTTCGTTGGCGACAGTCTATAAATTTTAAGCGGGTGAAAACTAATGACGTGCATGTGACCACACAGGCACGTATTGCGTTACCAAAGATGAGTCAGCATAATTATTTCTCTTGAAAATATTATTTCGTTGATTTACTTCCACTGAACGGAAATTCAGGCATAAAAATATTTAAAAATTAGTAGACATTATATTTAATCATCGTAATAATACGATGGATCATGGAATGGCATTATTCCTTTTTTCGGAAATGTCAGGACGTATGGCATGGATGAATGTAAGAATACTTGCAATTAGTTTGTCTGTATTAAGTATATAGCTTATTTTTGACGGCATCCCGTCACGATCGCATATTTTATATTAATCGAAGTGATTAAATGTCAAGAGGATGTAGATTTAAATAATTGCTGCAATTGGCAACAAAGTCGCCGCTAGGCCGTCAATTTAATTAAATAATGCAGGTAATAGAACAGAAATACCGGGATTCCGCTCGCCGTAGCGCGGGACAAGGCGCTAATGTTGTTTCCCGTGCAAAGCAAAAACTAGGAATTATATCCAATCCATCATCATTAACTAAGTAGTTGATTAATGCTGTAGCACAGTTTAGGTAGGTACCTTTGTTAATAACGTATATTTTCATTCGTCATAAAAAAGTTCTTGAGAAATTGAGATCAAAACTGCTGAAAATGCTATTGCAGTGAACAAGAACATAATTATATTATTATAATACTTACAAGATGATCCAGATAGAAGTCTACAGCATTCTGAATGGCGTTACAGTCACTAAGTTTGTGGTCACGTAGCTCAGGGTACGGTTGAAGCTCCACACCGTTCTTTTCACGAATAATCAGCCAAAGTGTCGCCAGAACACCTTGTTTCATTCTGTAAGGAGAACTACATTTACATCAACAAATTAAATTATTGTGACACAGAACTAAACCAGAATAACAAAAAAAACTCCAATGGCAAGACTCTAATGTGAAACATTATTCATGTGATAATTGGGCAAATAACCGGTTAGGGTAAATACTAGGTTAACACCAACACTTATTGTTTTAATAAAATAGGTAGCTATTTTTTTAAATAGTGCTTATTTTACTAAGAAATTGGTGTTCCGTCCAGAAAGTGGTTATTTCAAGGTTATTAACAAGTCCACTAGGACAGAAGTCCTGATTAACTATAAATAGATACTATAATCAGAACGAAGTTCAGGAAACAAATTTAATATCGGAACGGCAACTGAATTGAATAAGTTCAGTTGCCGTTCCGATATTATATTTGTGTCATCATTTAAACCCACCTTGTCTGCTCTGGACGCTCAACTATTTCTGAAACTTTCTGGCTGACCTAAGGAGGTTAAGCAGGTAATTGGCTCTGTGTACCTTGGTGTGATGACGTAAATCCCATCTTGATATGGTAATGTCTTCACAGCTATCACGTTTTCCTTTACGTATTCACTACTCATCCACAAATCAGCTCCATATTCACATTGGAGGTGCAATGGTCCTCCGTTCCAAGCTAAATTCTTCAAGTGACCATTCAGCATTGCTATTGGACTTATAATTACTACAAACGCTGTTAAAAAGTTATGCACCATTTTCTTTCGGTTCGATCAAAAATGTAGTGCGGTTCCAAATATTCTTGTCATTATGTGAGCCAAATATTCTTCCAAAGAGTTGGTGTCTCGCGAATTGAATGAAATCGCTAACGTAGAAAGTTTCTTTTCAGAGAAACGTAATTATTTTGCATTGTTTTAATTAGTCATACTCATAATTCGTACCTACTTAGTTAACAATCATTTCAAGCTCGACATTTTGATTGACTTAATTCATAATACCTATTGCAAACACATGATACAACATGTTTTTTCAACATGTTAGATAGAGTTACAAAACCGAGATAAATGTAAATTGATAGGACCCGAATTCCGTTTCGCTCTAATTGTTTTTGCAGGAACATGAGCTAACTCTTCCGACACATAGGGCTGGGCTCATGTTTCCTGTTGCTCTCACAGTCTCCAATACCGTGGCATTATATCGATCGAGGACAAAAAGCGGCAATTGTACGCTGCCTGGGAACCAGCTAGCTACCTCATAGTTGCGGCATTTAATTAGGTACCTATGTACCCACGAATGTTGCTCCGGCGCCGTAATAATCACTCGTTTCATTACCTTCCATCATTTTTAATACCTATTTAATTGCCCTATTGCCGATTAATTTTAGTGTTCAGTTTAGCGTGGAGGCTGATAACGAATTTTGATATACCTACTTACTTTATTAGTACCTAATTATACTGTCGGAGTGTTGAATCTGACGTATTATTAGCGAATAACATCTTTAGACAAAATTTGAATCTAAAACAATTTGGTATCAGGAAAAAGGCCGCAGCTTAGGTCTTCTTTCGTGGATGTCGGTCTATGTTTACGAACAAAAATATTTTTTTCGTACCACTTGCTCAAAAAAGTGACATTCTATGCCACAAAAAGCGAACATAACAATAGTCATTTTTAATCTGTTAAAAACAGGGAATAGTTATTTGTGCAACAAGAGAGCAAAGTGGGTTTTTGCTGCGAGTGTTAATTTTGAATCCCGAGTAAGCGAAGGATTCTATAGTTGAATCACGAGCGTAGCGAGTGATTCTAGGTTAGAATCCTGAGCGTAGCGAGGGATTCAAAGACACGAGATGCAAATAACTTTGGTCTCGAGTAACACATACAACTTTTCACCTCAGCAGCGAGAACATATACCTAAAGGTAAAAAAAACAACATGGTAAAAATTAAACCACCACGCCACATACTGACACATGAGAGCGGCGATGGCCCAGTGTGCCACCACTGGGCCATCGCCATGCTCTCATGTGTCCGACTTACGAATAGTAAGTCGCGGGTTCGAACCTAGGCAGGCGCATGACTTTGTGTAATTTATTTCTTCATTTCCATCATGTCCTAGAACCAGAAATTCGAAGACATGTGACATCTACCAATCCGCACTGGGCCCGCGTGGTGGATTATAGCCCATTCCCTCTCATTGAGAAGAGGCCGTGTCCCAGCAGTGGGAACATTAATAGGCTGATGATGATGACAACATTTAAATAATTTCAAAAAATCAAAAGTGAAATGGTTGTAGTTTTGCAAATTAAAAGTAACAGTTCAGTCTCCATTGCTTAAAAATATCATAAGTTTTTAGATATTTTCCGCGAGACTTTCCAGGCAGGAAACTTAATTCTGCATTTTTTACATTAGGCTTCTATATTCTTCGGGTGTTAAATAGCAGACTTCGTCACTGGACTCACTCATGTTTATTTGTTATTATTACTTTATTATCCAAATTTTATTGTACTTTATAGCTAGTGTACACTGACCAAATTATTGCTAGAACACACAGAAAATAAAACAATTAAAATTTAAATCACGCAATTTTAAAAAACATGCGTTCTGAAACTACACTCGCGGCATTCTGTCTCAATAATAAAGTTTGTTATTAGTAACTATAAATACATAAGTAGATACATGATAAACTTCGTATTTTTTTCTTCAACATTCATTTAACATCTTGATATAAAACACTCATTCAACATCTTGATATAAAAAAATATAATACGATTATTCGAAATATAACAATTTTTTATTTAAAACCTAAACACGTGATTTACAATATTATGGTTATCGATTTACAATATCGGTATCCGAACGTTTTATTTTTTGTTTCTTTTTTGGGCCTACTAGATATGGAATTTGAAAATCGAATTTCGAATCGACTTATTGTTTCTATCTCTCGCTTTTTTCGTATCGAAGTGAAAGTGACAGAACAAAGTGAAGTTGAAATCTTTCGAATTTTGTGACTAGACCTGCACAGTTCTCGGTATTTAAAAAAAATAATTAAAAAGTTACTTTGTCTCACGCTCGCAGCAAAATCGAATTTTGCTCACTGTCTGTAAACAGCAAAACCTGCTTGTTTGAGGTGCTGAGGTGAAAAGAAGATTGTACTGAATTTCATTCATCCTCTAGGGGGAGAATGTGAATTGAATTTGGAATACTTACCGAAATTTATACTGAACTACATCTGTGTTTACACCATTGAGTTTGTATATAAAGCAATAAACATCTTTTTGAAAAAGGAATACGCATTTATTATGCAGTTATGATTATTAAATAAAATTACGAAAACCGACGAGGCCGTATGAGCTTGATGCCTTTGCTTTTCCGACAAAAAAATATTAGTCTAGGAATTTGCCGCGTTTTTGTTTTCTTCAAATACATAAACGTTAAGTTTATTTTAATTTATTTTTATAAATAAGTTAATGTTCTAAAATGCTTATCTCATATTATTATTGTGTTAATTTTTTCGCAAATGGTTCGAAAAGTAGAGTATTTTTTTAAAGCTGTCTTAGTCTTGGGTGAACTTAAATCCCTCGCTACACTCAGGACTCGTCTTAAATCCCTCGCTTCGCTCGTGATTTAACTTTTTAACACCCTCGCTATGCTCGGGAGTAAACCTCGAGTCCTTCGTTACGCTCGCGATTTAAATCGTCACCCGTGACAGAAGACACTGCTTTATCCCCTTGGTTAATAATCTACTATTTGTTCTTACTTAATTCGACTCTCGACAGGGTCCATGAAATCCGGATTGATTAAGCCTATTATTATTACAGCATAAACAATAGACATGCGGCCTAGATATTTAAAAGTAAGCAAAAGGCCGGCTTCAAATGGCTCACTTGTGTAAGTGTTTAAGCTTAGATCTTACGAGAGACCTAGGCTGCCAAATATATTTTATGATCTTGACATTTCCTGAACTGGCAAAAGCTATCACGATTGGCAATCACGCACCTTGATAATAAAATAATGATGTGGGCAATGCCGAGTCACGGCTGCTGGCTGGCCGACTGCCACGCCTTCGGGATCGACCACTTTTACTTTTAAGGTGTTATGTTGTGTAGAGGGGCGAGTAATATCGGTGCTAGTGCGAAGGTTCTCTTCCAGTATAGGTCGTAGGCGGCGCACCGTGACACGCTTCGCCTCCCTGCGTAGCTCGCGAATTTGTGATTGAACACGTGCCGCGAGCGATCGTACGCGTCCCCGGCTACCGGCACCGCCATCGCCACGCTCCGCTATACAGGTACACAGTGCAGTGCTATTTCATGCTATCGTTGAATATTCGTGCAGTGGTTTGTTACTAAAGTTATTACTTACAGTAAATTGCGTGAGCATTACAGTAACATACGGCAGGTTATCGGATTTAGCAATTGTTAACTTATTTACTCGAAAACAATTGCACGCTAAATACTGTCCAAATAGTTTAATATTATTTTATACCGGTGAAACTGTGAAAGATTATTAATAATCTTGTTGTTGTAGTGTTTTTAAAAGCGCGCTGTACTTAGTTATAATTTTAATGAATGTGAAATTAATGAAAACTTAATTGTCGCTTTTGTGTACAGCTGAAGAAACTTAGCGGGGCTTTTTTAATAGTATAATAAAGCTTTCCGTTTTGTTTTGCCTTCCTAAAATTACCGATAATAAAAAACTAAGTAAAGTGCTACTTAGCTTACCTACTTAGCAAGTACCTATTTGTAAGGACATTGATTATTTTGAAGATTGACCAAGCATAAAGTCTTATGTTTAATATTATGTCAAGTATAGTAATCTATACATTCGCAATAATAAACACAAATCACAGCAAAATTCATGCATGTGATTATCAAAATCAATTGCTGAAAAACCTTTGCATGTTGCCTTCATAAATAGACACACATAGGTACATGCAATAGGGAAATGATGTACAGTCACGAGCGCCAAACACTTAGCAACTTTTAAAAGTGTTTTTCTCCTACTGTTCTTATCTAAACTTCATGTTGTTACGGTCATTGTATTTTGGAACTCAAAGAAAAAAGATTTTTTTGGATTTTTACGAAAAAGATCCTATCTCTAAGTTACAATTTACAATCGTTTATTTCTCGCGAAAATTGCTTTATTAAAATTGCTTTTAAATTTAGGAAAGTGGTTCATATTGGTGCTCGTGACTGTACCTAATTGAGTTTTGGCAATCGGTACCAAATAATCTGAGGTAAACAATAGGTCATTGTGTAATAAATTGGCCGATATATGTTTACAAACAGAGAGACAATGAGTGGACGTCTAACAAGCGGAGGAAGTTGTTGATAGCTGTCCGGTTATCTTGTACCGTGGACAATTTTATTATTTATTTGGTCATTAATCCTAGTATTCAGCATCCGGTTATACTGGATGACGACCCTAACATAGCTGGGAAGGCTATACAGATTGTGATTTGCGCACAACAGGTAGGTACAATATCAACGAAAGAAGTAAAATTAAAATAAAACCTCTCTTAATTTTTACACAAAATCCTGACACGCTGTGTACGAGTATCTTATATTTTTTTGTGAAATGTTAACATAACAGTGTTACTATGATTTTGTTGCTGACCATATTTATTCGCGATAATTAACGTACTGATGTTAATATTATGCATTTTATGAATGACTAATTAATTAATATAAGCATATTATATTATGATTTGTATGTAAGTGTTGTGAAGTTTGATTTTGCGTAACAAAAGAATATCTCGCCAAGACGAGTCAAGCGAAGAGCAAGGGCACTACCTACCTTTTCTCGAAGCGCTTCGTCGTTTTTTTGAACCCTTATAACTTGGGTTTGGATTGTCCCAGATAAACAAACTTCTCGGGATTTATTGCCAATAGCAGAGTTAGAGGTAGTAATGAAATGGCCAAGTAGTATTTTGACTAAGGTGTAGAGTTTGTAAAGTTAGACCTTGTAGAGTTAGGGAGTGTAGAGTAAGCTTGGCTCTACATGAGATCTGATAACGTTTTGACAGTGCGAGTCATTATGGTCTCGTCTTAGCAACATTTTACATGAAAATGTTTTTGGTGGGATTTATATTGGGCAAGATGTGTTTCTAGTTTTAACCATGCTAAACCTAACTAAACAGTACCTACAGAATTTTTGACTAATTGGTTTTCCACATTTAAAATTTTCCACATAAAACTGTTTTGGTCTAATGTTACCACTAATCAGTTCCCTGTCTGATCTGCAATGTACCAAAATATAAGTCTAAACCTTTCGAGTCACTCATCGAGTTGAGACAATTTTAGCTCCGCATGTCAGCGTTAAGAACAATGGTGTGGATCCACATATCATAAACATTAACCCCAACTTTAAGCACCTGCATTACGTACCTACATAATGAGAATGACAATAAGCCATATTTTCATCGTGTAGGTAAAACAAACACCTCCTATGTTATTCACATGTTTTAGGGACATAATCGTGCCTATGTGTCAAAATATTGACAATATGCATGTTCCCATGGACGCTAGGTAGCAATTGTTCTGAAGTAAGTGGGTAAATATTACAATCGGTGTGAATAGGTTCTGCGTCATGATGTGTATCGAGACTTTGCGACACAGCTTTGAAAAAAGTGTGCCCTAACCGTAACATAAGTGAGCATGTACGAATTTTACTAGGGAACTGAGTGGTTCTCACCATAAGGTTTTATTGTTTTACGCTTCTATTTGGGATGTATGTAAGGCTGAGGCCAAATGAGCGTAATTTATTTAAACGATTTTATTAAACGAGCGCCACACGGCGACACAAAATGCGTCGCCGTGTGATACCATTCATTTTGTAATTATATAAAACCCGTGTCTCATTTTACGCGACTCACAGCTCAAAAGAATACGCTAGTTTGGCCCCAGCCTAAACTTTCCCAATAACTGATATTTGCATTTCAATTATAAATTCCTTTGTTTCGCGTGGGAATCGAAATCGGCAAGATTATGAGCAATCGCATTTAGGAACGGGTTAAGTTAAACGTGGGCCGTCGAAGCTCGAATTACCTATTATCGAAAAGGATTTTGTTTTTGCTACTATTGTACCTAAATTCATTTGTGTTCGCATCAACTCTACCAAAGAAGTTGGTGTTTACTCAAATGCTTTGGTGATGATTTCTCAATCATTTAAAATAATCATTAAACATTTTGAAAACTTTTGAAAACGTTTAGTTGTGAAAACTTTCATATTTCAGGTCTACGGCTTGAAAATGCAATAATAATATATTGTCACAATTAGAGTTATAGAATGGACTATTGGACTATTTTAGTCTCTGTGTATTGTCTTTGGTAATGGCCACTAATGGCTAATGACTAAACAAACAGTAAACTAATGAAATCATAGGACATAACATTCAATTGTTTACATATTCGCGCATCCGCGAACTCTCAAATGGTTTTCAAATTCTCTGTGATAGACAAGACATTATAACATTCAATTGTTTACACATTCGCGCATCTCCGAGCTCTCAAAACGGTTTTCAAAACTGTCTGTGGTTGACTAGTTCATAGACTTAATAGTCTAAGTCTATGGACTGGTTATTGTTCTGAATCGGTTATTGTCACTGTTTATCGTGATACACCCAGAGTCAAAAAAAATCCCTTCGGCAAGCCGCAGGAGGAGGTCGATTTCGAAGAAGGTGCCACAATTTTTTTTTGTTAATGTTTAAAATCTTTAATTAACGGGCAGATGATGGTTTTACAGCTGAAAAATGGTTATCATAAATTTTAAAATCCTCCCATAAGCGTTTAGCATGGAAACGCCCTCAATTTTTCAGTTATAATTTTTTATTTCGAAAACTATAAGTTTTATCGCTAAACTTTAAACTTGAACTGATATTCTAAAATAAAAACCCATTGACCCTTTAGATTTTTTGGCCAAGTTTGAAAGCAATCGGTGCATAATTGCGACCTGTGGAGTGTGGCAAAATTTTGCTTGGCGCTCCACATACCAACATACATACGTATGCAATTATGCATATAAAGGGTGTAAAAAAAACTTCTTAACGAAGCTGAAAGGCACTTGTTCTCCTCGTCATTGGGATCATTTTTTTGTTCTAGTTACGGAGATATTGGGGGTCAAAGTTCCAACTTTTTGACAACTTTTTTTTAAAATACATGTTTTTAATGTAAGACTTTTACTTTAAACACCTCTACGACCCCCGTACTATTCAATCCATCCATCAGCACAATGTTTAGAGTGCGGTACATTGAGTTCTACCACAAAACATGATTTTTCACCCCAAAAAAAAAAGTCGTTTCCCAGCAATAATTTTTGGGTAAAGTTACTAGTTTGATGTACAGAAAGCTTAGTTGACGGCTTCGTGATGAGGTTGTTTACACCCTCTACATGATCTGTTTAACCGGCGGGGTTGATTTGGGCTCTAGGGGTCATAACTGTACCTAAATAAAAAATAAAGTCGAGTTTTCCGAAAATTTCACCATAGGGGGTCTCTATGGTGAAATTTTCGGAAAACTCGACTTTAGGTGCAAGACCAAAATAGGTAGTTTTTTTCTGACGAAATCTACTTAAAAAACTTGAGAATTTACAAATTTTACTCGACATAATTAGTAAGGGTTTAAACAATTTTAATGGTACTGTAAGTATAATTACACTAACGACTATATCAACGAGTGAATGATGATAATTACACAAAAACCAAAATGCGTTAAGGTTCCTCAGCGCGTAGCTGCGTGTTTCCTTGCGTATGGTATTCAGATACTCTCCTTTTTCAGAAGCAGTTATATGGCATGCCACACTCGAGGTGTGTTAATAACGCTGGAGGCATCGTGAAGCAATCGTGGTTGCAAAAGTGTAACTGTGACAAGTGATTCAATACCTTAATCCACACCCTTTTCGGCACTAGTCAGTGGCTGCTTCGATTGTCACTTTCTCTAAACTCTGTTGATTCTGTGGACTATTTTTTTAAATCGGCATGAATGTAGATTATAGTTCAGTTCACCTACTTTTTGTCTTCTGTAACAATGGAAGTTCGCAGGGTTCCATAGACTCGTTATTAGTGTTACGAGTCCTTTCGATTGCAGATAAGATGATGACGGTAAGTTGTTGTGATCATAGAACACAAACAGCCAATTCAATAAACAATCAACTCAGCGTAAACGCAGTGTTAGGGGAATTCTTAAACATTTACACATAAGTTTCCCTCTAAGGAAATGCAATGTTTTCATAGCAGAATCAGGAAAATTTAGTAGATAGGTACGTATTAAGTTAAACTACTCACATACGCAGAACATTTGTTACATAGCACGTAGGCAATAATGTTAAACAAGTTACCTACTCGACGAAAAAATACGTTCATAATTAAATAAAAAAAAAACAAGTTTATTCTTTAGTTCAATGTCTATTTATATTTAGGTACAATTTTATTATTATGTTGTAAGTGCACAACGTATCCTTGGAAACATTTTGCAAAAGCGCGCAGCGTTCGATCGCATATCTCGACATTAACAATAGATCGTTTAATCCGATTTAGAGGTTTCAGAATAATTAGGGCTATTAATGTCTTGTAACAAACAATTTCTTAATGTATTTATGTAGTTATTCTATTAGAAAACATGGGAACCAGGAGATTGGAGGCAGGTTAGGAATGGCCTTTCAAAAACAATCCTTCAAGAATCATTTGTGTTTTAGTAGTGCCCACGGAAATTGAAAGCATGCTTGTGTCTCATTCAAAATTGATGTAAACTACGTGGTATTCATTATTTGCGCAATTATATAAGTCAAGTTTTCAATTTCATTTCTGACTTAATTTAGAACCAGTTTCCGTGATTCTGACCAATTATTGAAACGCTTGCTTATTCCTTAGCGAGTAACATTTATGTTCATTTAGGATACTTACTTAGGTAAGTGCCCAACCTACTCGTTTTGTTAATTTCGAGTTAAGATATTAATCGGAGTCATTGTAGCATAGTGGAAGTTTGTAACGAGTAAAAGATCCTGGTATCAGTAATACCGTATAGAAAACATTATAACAATATTCCGTGATGCGGATCTTTACGATACTGAACTTCACGCATAGCAATCAGTAGTTACTTAGTTAATAGTTGCATCTGTAGGGTTAGCAGCAATAAATAAGAAAATACCTAGGTTTAATAGCTTGGTGTACCGAGTATTTTTTCAGTTCTTTGTGAAGCAGTCTGTACCTACTCGCTCGTGTCAATGTTTCGGAATTTCACTTGACATATTTATTACTTTGGTTGTTATATAATTTCCATTATAATAAGGCGCTAACAATTCGTAAGAAAGCATGGTATGCGTATGTAGTTTAGTTACGATAACAAAGAGCTATGTCATACACGGACATAAATGTTAGTAAACAGTAAAATGATTGTTAGCCACATCTAGTTACGTGATGCAGTTAGCGCATAAATATCTATACCTACCTACTATCATTGTTTCGTTATTTAAACTCTCGAAGTGATACAGTTATTTAGTCACAGTCACAGCCCTAGTGAAAGTGGTCTGTTGTCGTTGTGGTTCCAACTTCCAATGTGTCGAAACGCGTCATCAGCTGATACATGCGCTGTTACCGGTTTGCGCGTATTAACTTTTTGCTCACTTTCCGTCTTGACTGAGCCGCTTATTGACGATACGGATCGACGATATTCATAATTGATTTAAACTGGTCCATGAAATATTTAAAGTGCACGCTATAAACGGAACTGTTTAAAACTGTGCGACCTGTAACTATCGTGTAATACGGCTATTTGTGTTTGCATTTACCCATATGACAGTTTTTCGAGTTTAAATGTGTAACATATTGTGTTAATTCGCCTGTTTTTGTAGAAAGAATTGCTGTGCTTGTACTTATGCCATTGAATTTGTTTCTGTGATATACAGGGTGCAAAGGACATCGATGTAAAAACGGTTACCACGTGTTCACTACATCATTCTGACCTTCCCCATAAATTTTTCATAGACAACGTAGACAACTTTAAACAAAACAAGTTTTGCTGACACTTTGACTGTTTCAATTTTGTAGGAATTGCTGTTTCAAAATGTATATGTCCGGGGAGTTCGGAATGATGTAGGAAGGAACTCACCACGTAGTAATCGTTTGTGCGTCCATGTCCGTCCACCCTGTATATCCACATACCAGTTAGAGCTTAGGCATTTTAAACTGTGTGAGACTGTAATTTTTTCACCAAGTAAGTAATACATTTCAAAATAAAAATAATTAGAGCAAACAATGTTTAGTAGTTAATTGCGGAACTAGGAATTTTCCATTCGGTGGAAAATTTTATTACGATATCGATCCAGTGCAGCTGAGAATAGGTTCAGCATCTTAATGCTTGCGCCAAAACATTTCAATATCAATGTCGACAACCTTGAGATTTGTACTCATGTCAATATCTTGGTACCGTTACTTCTGTTGGTAGTGTTACTTGTGTAACCATTCACTGTGAACACCGACTTTGTTTTTACAACCTAGCACTGCTCGCATTATATGTATGTATAGATTTTCACATAGGTACTTTTAACCATTTCCTAAGTGATTTAATAAAGCTGTGAACAGTTTTTGTTTTCATCTTTGACAAATATTTCTCTACACATTGTAAAGGAAACCTAGATTTCATTTACCTTCAGAATGTGATAGTCGCGTGAGTCGATTTACTTATTGCAATCCTTCAAAGGTTACATAATAATTACTCGAGCAGCCACTTCCGATGACAACACTTGAGTGGTACAGTCAATCGCGTCAATTACTGTCGAAACACGCATGACGCTGCCGTCGCGCGTCGTACTTAAGTCATTAATAGGCATAAGTGGCGGTAGGTTATAAACAATGCTAATGTTAGCGTGCGCTTAAGACTGCTGCTACCAGCAATTAACGTCTGAGTTTCACTCAATTCTTACTAATTAATCTGCTAATGATTTATGTTATCTCTGCTCTATTATTTAAAACACACATGCTAACTAAACTTAGTAGTTATACATAATTATGCATGTGGTCCAAAAAAATAAATTGCACAGCACACACTGCATCAAATTAACACGTGGTCTAGGTTTCGAATAGCAAGGTCAGTGTCACTAGTTTAAACTTCTATCATTTATTACGTGTGTTAAATTGGTTAACTTATGCGTAATTTAACGATGTAGAAGTTAGTGGAACAACATCTGTTTAAAAAAAAGCGTTTGGCTAAATTGCGCACGTGCCGTCTACGTAAAACGTCTCGGCATAGGTGAAGGCATTTTCACATCAGGTCCGGTTTCACTTACACATGGCCTCGATCACGTGCTTATTCTTATCCACCTGTACTGTCAACCGCAATAATACGAGCATAATCATCAGAGCAACGCGTTGGCAAAAATAAAACGTATGAGAAGTAGTTACCACGTAATAGTTCTCTAATAGATGTGTGTTTCACAATTCTAAGACCTGCACCGGTGCAAGGTCTGTCATGAAACCCTTTTATTTACCTTTTCCCAAAGCTAGTAGTTAGCTAGTGTTTCGTCTGTCATATTGTAAGTTCCCTGTACCACCTGTACTAACAGCATGACCATTTCTATCTCTTCTCTACAAAGAATAGACATAATTTCCCTTTTTTCAACATATAGTGACATTTCTTTACTTCATGTAAGACATTGACATCGCGCCGTACATAATATATTGGTTCAACATTTATTAGTCTCGTGGTTCTTCCTTTACGACGGTGGTCAATTCTTGATGGAAAATCCCAATAACATTTCGCTTGACCATTTTTATATCAGCATTGCACCTGATTGGCCTTATTTTTACCTATAACTAGCTGATCCCGATCCAAGGCTCCGTTATACGTTACGGGGCTGATAAGTATGTGCGTCGCAGTATGGAGTTGTATAAAAACGTCGACCCGATTGGTGCAGTGGTAGTGAGGCTAGTAGTGAGGCGGTTCGAATCCCGGTAGGGGCAAATGTGTGTGCATGAAACAAGCCTCGTTGCATAGTGTGGCGCTAGATGGCGCTGTGTTTATATAAATAAAGAAAATACCGAACGGTTCAAGTAGAGTCGTTGGCAGTGCTTATAACTCTGCGATGACCTTAACGCTGCTTCGCATAAACTGCATGCTCGTTAAATAACAACCGCTAACTAAGTAACTTAGATCATATCGAGCTGTTTATGAAGTTGAAACATTACCGTTTTAAATTAGAACAACGTTGAGTCTAATAACGTCTAATCTTACAAATAATCTTTAGACATCCGGATAAACCATTTAGAATAAAATTGTAAGATTTGATCTAGAACTTTGGCATAGTGCCTGGGTGACCGTAATCGGTAGGCAAAATGGAATGAAAAAATGAATGAATGAATGGTATTACCCTGATAATTTCTAAAACATATTCATGAATTATTATATCTGGAACATAATGCGCGGACTCTTCGACACAACTGACAATCTTAACATGACCTTGGTGTCAGACCGAAACTATTAAAATATCTTAGCGAGCTACAATGACAAGTAATTTTCCGAAGACTGCATTTGCTCTAGCAAGCTTGAAATTGCTTAGTCCTCAATTAAATATTCATACTTACATAACGCCAATTACTGTATCTAAATAGACACAAGGCTATCGGGTGCTGATCTAGTTGTAGTGTCTTTACTAAATTCTAATTTCATTTTGCAATAACTTCATTATCATATATTTCAGGATAAAAGTGAAGCACTCAATCAGCTATTTCAAACTTATAAGTGATGCAATATCCATCAGGTTCGGCTGACTTCGGCTTACTTGACTTATAAGGACTATGTTTAAGTCATTGTTTTGTAATTTTTATTTGATTGTAGGTAAGTAGTCTGTGTAATCTGCTGCTCGATCACTCCATGTGAAAATTTGTAATTCTGTTTGGAACAATAAATTACGTGTTGAGTAACACTCAGCAATGAACCTGAAACGCGTAGATATAATACTGGCTACTACTTAGCGTTTTTTGCGTTACTGGCCAACATTAATCAGTGCGTTAATAAACCTGCATTGAATGTCCGAGCTGTCAAAAATTCTAAACGAACATGGCTATGTATGTCAGTCAATAGAAGTGTATATACTCACTAATTCTAGAAATAACTAATAGGCATGACGACAGTATCAAAAATTGCAAATCTATTTCCGTCAGTTAGAGTATTGGAAATTAATGGACACGTATTTTTTGTTTTTGTAAGTCAATGAAAATTGACTAAAGATAAAACGCATCAAAACTCGGGAGTGAGGGCTCGTGACGTCGGGAGTCGTGCGGTCCATGGCCCTTTACGGGGCCCCGGTGTGGGCACGTTCATTGAGGCGGCGTGCCGCCCACCACTTGAACGTGCCCCAGAAGGTGGTAGCCGTAAGGCTGGTCCGGGGGTACCGCACGATCTCCCGCGAGGCGGCGAACCTCCTTGCCGGATTGCCGCCATGGGATCTGGAGGCAATAGTCCTCGCGCGCCTACATGAGTGGCGCGCGGAGGCGCTACGCCGGGGGGAAACTCCGCTGCCGCGGCAAATTGTCGCTCAGCGGACGGACTTCCGGCGGGATCTCATGGCGACATGGAGAGAGTGACTATCGCAACCCCGTGCAGGGCACGCCACAATAGTGGCGATAAGTCCCCTCTTTGAGGAGTGGCTGGAGAGACGCCACGGCGTCCTCACCTTCCGCCTGACGCAGGTTCTTGCCGGACACGGATGTTTCGGTAAGTTCCTGCACCGAATCGGGCGGGAGGAAACGCCCGGGTGCTATCATTGTGAGGATAGGCCGGAGGACACGGTGGAGCACACTGTGGAGGTGTGCCCTGCTTGGGTGGAGCACCGCCGTGTCCTCGAGGTGGCGATCGGCGGCGGCGACCTCTCGCTCCCGGCCTTGGTTCGTGCCATGGTCCGGAGCGAGACGGAATGGGACGCCGTCACCTCCTTCTGCGAAGTAGTCATGCTAGCGAAGGAGGTGGCGGAACAGGACAGGGAGAGATCCTCACGTCCCGGCCGCCGCGGGAGACGCCCCGGGCGTCGGGGGCCACGTGGTGGCTTCCGGCCACCGTAGGCGCGGGCCTGTGGACGGGGAGCTATGGGCTAGCTCGCCGTCCGTACGTCTCATGACGACAGGCCGTGTCGACGGCGCGTTCGTGTTCCACGCGCGCCTCAAAGAGAGTCAGCATCTGTGAAGGGGTCCGCAAGGGCCGAAGCCTGCCGGGGCTGCGGGACTATTCGAAAGAGATACCGTGGCCCCGGAACACAAAGGGCGATGAAGGAACATGGATGGGTTTTAGTCAGTAAAAGTCTGACACTCCCTCCTGCTCAGCCCAGAGCGGGAGAAGTCATTTGATCATTTCCCATCCGAAAAAAAAAAAAAAAAGGGCTCGTGACGTCAGAACTAGCTAAAAATTATACCTAGGCGTGACGTATCGAGAATTTTAAAAGCGTCATATCTTCATCAATTTTGGTTTACGTAACAAAAGAAAAAACACAGGTCAAATATATTTTTCACCTCAGCACCTCAAACAAGCAGGTTTTGCTGTTTACAGACAGTGAGCAAAATTCGATTTTGCTGCGAGCGTGAGACAAAGTAACTTTTTAATTATTTTTTTTAAATACCGACAACTGTGCAGGTCTAGTCACAAAATTCGAAAGATTTCAACTTCACCTTGTTCTGTCACTTTCACTTCGATACGAAAAAAGCGAGAGATAGAAACAAGTCGATTCAAAATTCGATTTTCAAATTCCATATCTAGTAGGCCCAAAAAAGAAACAAACAATAAAACGTTCGGATACCGATATTGTAAATCGTTAACCGTAATATTGTAAATCACGTGTTTTGGTTTTAAATGAAAAATTGTTATATTTCGAATAATCGAATTATGTTTTTTATATCAAGATGAAGAATGTCGAAGAAAAAAATACGAAGTTTATCATGTATCTACTTATTTATTTACTTATAACTAACTTTATTATTGAGACAGAATACCGCGAGTTTAGTTTCAGAACGCATTTTTTTTTAAAATTGGGGTTTTAAATTTTAATTGTTTTATTTTCTGTGTGTTCTAGCAATAATTTGGTCAGTGTACACTAGCTACAAAGTACAATAAAATTTGGATAATAAAGTAATAATAACAAGTAAATATGAGTGAGTCCAGTGACGAAGTCTGGCTATTTAACACCCGAAGAATAGAAGCATAATGTAAAAAATGCAGAATTAAGTTTCCTGCCTGGAAAGTCTCGCGAAAAATATCTAAAAACTTATGATATTTTTAAGCAATGGAGACTGAACTGTTACTTTTAATTTGCAAAACTACAACGATTTCACTTTTGATTTTTGAAATTATTTAAATGTTGTCATCATCATCAGCCTATTAATGTTCCCACTGCTGGGACACGGCCTCTTCTCAATGAGAGGGAATGGGCTATAATCCACCACGCGGGCCCAGTGCGGATTGGTAGATGTCACATGTCTTCGAATTTCTGGTTCTAGGTTATGCCGGTTTACTCATGATGTTTTCCTTCACCGTTTTGAGAGCAGTGGTGATGAAATAAATTACACAAAGTCATGCGCCTGCCTAGGTTCGAACCCGCGACTTACTATTCGTAAGTCGGGGCCGCCACCACTGGACCACCGCCGCCGCTCTCATGTGTGTAGTCTCTTAATGTGGCGTGGTGGTTAAATTTTTACCATGTTGTTTGTTTTTTACCTTTAGGTATATGTTCTCGCTGCTGAGGTGAAAAGTTGTATGTGTTACTCGAGACCAAAGTTATTTGCATCTCGTGTCTTTGAATCCCTCGCTACGCTCAGGATTCTAACCTAGAATCACTCGCTACGCTCGTGATTCAACTATAGAATCCTTCGCTTACTCGGGATTCAAAATCAACACTCGCAGCAAAAACCCACTTTGCTCTCTTGTTGCACAAATAACTATTGATAATCTAACTGACGGACTAATTAGATTTTTTTTTGTAGTCTCGCCTATTGCGTTCTACAAGTAGGTATTGTGCTAACTACGATAGTTCGGTCTTCGAATCCTGAGTATCGTCTATTGGCCATACTAAAATTGCGGTCAATGCTTCCAGCTGTTGCGTTTTTTGAACAAAAATGTTTAACGTAGCTGACACGAGTACATAACACAGCCTGACATTATATTATACCATAAATAAAATGAAAGGAAATATACAACATAGTAACTTTAGTAAGACCCTAAACGTGTAAATTATTTCGCGCTTTACTGTTCACTACAAGGTGAAACAATACATTCACTATTATAATTCTGTTAGTTATTTAATCACTAATCATAAATCATATGTAAATAGTACTGCTATGTAATATCCAACTATGCTAGACATGTCCTTCCTTAGCTAATTACATAGGAAAGGCAATCTACTTTTTATTTTACTGGCTATAGACTTTTTTGTTCCACCGCACTTCCCTAAGCGGTGAACGCACTCCAACCTTGGTGTCACATTAGAAAAAATCCAGCACAAGAATGCCTACAGCGATCTAAATGACACTACGCACAATTATTTACTATTCAACATTCAAATGACTACATATTGGACTAGCCCCCCGTTTCCTGTGAATGTCGTAAGACTGGTGGAATCCATTATCCATGTAGCAGGAGGATGGGCACTATGGGCTGCATTCATTTATGTACCACTAACATTGTCACATACGCACATTGGGTCATTATCCACATTATCCATTGACCTCGTTATTCCACAACAACATTCTGTAATCACTGATCCGTCTGTCACGAGTGTCAGCAAGGAGCACTTCAAAGACTAATTAATTTCATAAAAGGTCATAAAAGCTTACAAAAGTTATGTAGGCGATCAACCGAAGTGGTTATCTCTACTGTATGCATCTACATAATAACTATTTTAGATTGTAAACTGTCAACACCAAAACTCGTAAAGAACACAACATAGGTACACTGGGTTATTGTTATAAGAAGATGTCAACACTATATTATATTATTTCCTCAAATCCACTCACCGGTTGACATTTTGAGTGGCTTGCTGACATGAAAATTGCACTTAATTTTATTTAATGCTTAACGTTATAACTACATAATACGAGAACAATAGAGTACGCAACAACGAGGGATGAACACAGTGCCTGACGTGTAATAAACCTCTTTGATATGTCAGATACAACACAATAGTCGGTACGTACTAAGAATGTATTCCTGTTAAACCTCCTATATCGTTACTCTGGAGGGTTAACCTTCGATTGCTTAAAGCTGCAAGCTTGATCTTTGAAGTCAAAACTTGCATGAGCTGTTGCAATAGGTTCACGAAATAGCAATCAGCTAATCGAATCACTAGGCGAGAGAATTGACGACAGATTAAATCGATTAACTTGTCAGAAACTTAGCGTTAGTGTTCAAAAGGCGCCTGGGCAAAGTTCTTGTATCATTGTATGTCTATAGATATAGGCATTAGTGTAGGCTCAGAACTGGTCCACTGTCTCATTATACGGTGTCGCTTTAGCACATTTGT
Organism: Xestia rhomboidea; assembly: GCA_963853795.1. Taxonomy (NCBI): domain Eukaryota; kingdom Metazoa; phylum Arthropoda; class Insecta; order Lepidoptera; family Noctuidae; genus Xestia; species Xestia rhomboidea. The sequence goes on along the minus strand of OY970763.1, from coordinate 10,047,786 downwards.
TTATTTGGCTCAACTCCATTATTTAGCGACTTTTCAGACTGGATTGGTTTATGAACACTTAAATGCTGTGTATTCTGTCGCTGCGATTCTGTAGTAATAATATTGTTTTATTTGTCACTTTTGCCTCTATAAGTTACCAAAACACAAACTAATTTACCAATATGGCTGATAAACAAGTACAATGTTGTGTAATGTGCCGAATTAATAATAATGAGTTCTAGTTTTTAAAGCAGTGATAGTTGATGAACTAGTTTTAGTGAGTAAGTAGTAACTTTAAGTTACATTTAGCTATGTAATTAATTATAAAGGTAAGCCTATATTGCAAACCTTATTTATTATTGATTGTGATCTTATTTTCAACATCGAAAACTTTGCGTGTTTAATATACAATTCCAAGAAAAAAAAACTTACAAAATATCAGGCTAATTCATTTGATTTAATATATCATTCGAAAAGCCAAGACCATCTTCGATTACTCCTCGCGCAAGACTTTTATAAATCGTTTTAACAAGTTGACGCGCCAAATGTCAACAATATAATGTATAGCAATTTATTAACTTGCATGAAAACTTTTTGGTTGAAAGCGCGACAACAACTGGCCAGCATGGCTAAATAAAAAAAAACTTTCTTTTTTTTCACCTAAATCAGTCAATCCTTGTCAGTTATGGAAATAATATTTTATTCTAGACTTTAATTAAACAATTAAGATTTAGGAAAACAAAAATTGTTTGGTGTCTTAAAATAATGGCAAATTGCATTTCCAAAGAACTGCTATTAATGCAAACTTTTTTTGATTCCGAGATATTATGCCCCTTTGTCAAAAAATAAAATAAACGGATGATATAATTATTTTTACTTCATTTTTTTTAAATCGCATCCAAAAGTAATTTTACTCGGAATTAGCAAGTGCTTTGCTAGACCCTACATGGTATAAAATAATTTATTGAGGTAATAGAGATGAATAAAATGACCGCAGTGTAGGAATTTGTAGTAGGTATATTAAATATACAGACATATTATTTATGAAAACTTACGCTAAAACAGAAAAATCCCCAAAAAAAAACCTCCGATTAACATCTAATTTTTTAATTCAATGTAAAGTGTACCTATATTAGAAAAAGGATATATCATTTCAGGCTGAATATTTATATTTAAAAGCTTAGGTAAGGAAGAGCATAATTTAAGTTAATATTCTAATAAAATTTTAACAATTTGGGTCCTATTTCTTATCACATCCTCTTATCCATAAAATGTTGCTTATATGTAAGTATATCAAGGTACATACGACTGAGATATTAACATAGGTTGTTACAGTTGCGTATTGAAACTAAAGTAGAAGTAAAGGGAGCTTAAAATCGAGAGCATACACTTAAAGTACATGAAGCTGTGTACTCGTTATATAAATCTGTAGACATGAGTCTAGTTTGTTGTGTAGTTGTCATAATCATCTCTGCTACGGAAGCGTCCTTGAACCAAAAGTAAAAGTCGGTCGCATGCCACGCTAGGTCATGATCAGGCATTTGTTTTTAACATACACGCCTGAATGTCAAACCAGATGTCATGAGTTCATGAAACATGTGCTTATGGATAAAAATATTACAAAAATAAATTCATAAATGAACATAAACATTGCTAGAAAACTTAAAAGTTTAAGAAAATTAATATGTGGTATAACCATTGTGTGGGTTAACTTAATATGCGTGTGTAGGTTAGGAAATAAAGAAAAATCTCGGGCATCAGGTCACCGGTCACTCGGCAAAAAAAGGCAAGCATTCTATCCAATGTCAATGTTGCCACGCTGCGTGACGTTGCAGTAACGATACCATTGTTCTGTTTTATTTCATAGGTACTGACACTCAAATTTTTGATTATTACGTGACCACAATCAAATGTAGTAGTAGGAAGTCCTAAATCGCAGATTACTTTAATAGTTTTAGCACGGAAATTGATACGTACCTAACAATCATTCAACAATAATTGTATCTAGTCATATCGGTAATTAATTGTTCTAGACTTAGAACGAACACGATCTGTGTCGTTATATCTTTTTTTTGTATTCTTAGTTATTCAACGATTTGTTGTTGTTTCAGATCACGACGCAATGAGGAGGCACATCATAGTGCTGTTGGCTTACATAGCCGCAGCAAGTGCTACGATTGAAGTAGTCAACCAATGGAGCTTGATGCAGTTTGACTTTCCCCCTGACCCCTTGCTCTTGGAAAAGTTTCAACCAGAGAACACAGTCCCAACTGGGCTTGAGATAGGCTGGGATAGACTGTACCTGGGCATCCCACGGTTACGGGCAGGAGTACCCGCCACTTTGGCCTGGATACCACGGACTTTGCCGCCAGGCGTCAGTCCTGTTCTTCAGGTAACATGAAATCAACTTTCTTTTATTGCACCATAAAATTATTACGCACGCGTGCCTCTGTTTGTGACGTATTCATTCAATTGATATTGATTTTGTTTTTTTGCAAACACTTTATTGAGTTTTATGGTCAAAATAATATACTAGCAAAATTCACGTAGGTACCTCGGCCTCGGTGGCTAAAATGGTATTCGTGACATATCACGCCGTCACTGATCAGTCGCCTCGAGAATCGAGAGGCCAGTGAACATAGATTTTACAATTACCAAGAGGCTAAATAGTTACGTAAAATTAAAACATTTAGGTATCTAGGGACTGTACGTAACATTTTCTTGTGAAATTAAAGCCGGTGTCATCAATCTTCATTACGTCATGATGCATGCTCCTGGCATCTGTACATTTGTACAGAGCCTCAGAGCCTTCTACTGAAAATTTATTGTTTCTTCGGATTTATCTTAGTTCAGTGAAGATCATGTCGATCTGGTCAGTTAATAATTATTACATTAGCTGCTTAAAGTTGTGAAGGGCTATTAAAAAAATTGAATTATCATAGTTTATATTTTTTGGCCGACTGGATTAATTTACGTGCTCCGCATCTAGCATAAATTTTAAAGTTTGCTAAAGATTAACTTACTCGATTATTGTTACTAAGCAATTTTAACATCTATTTTCTGAGACATAATTTGTGTTTACCTACTTTGTGCTAAGTACCTTAACATTTATAAACAAGTCGTGCTTTATGTGCAATCGGCTAGTTATTTACGTGTCTTAAGTTACTTTATTAGTGTTGTTATGTTTATGCACTTATATGCTTTTGTTATTATATTTTGCAAAAGATGGTTGATACATAAGTAACGTATATCTCTAGTTGACTTAATCACATTGTGATTGGCGGCAGGTTTTACAAGCTTAGGGTACACAGTAGTACACACCGCCCTGTGACACCGACAGGGTGAACTCATCCCCGGGCTATCCCACCCGGGGAGTTAGGTATCAGGTGTTAGGCTTTTAGGCCCTTCCGGCATCCAGACAGTTGTGTCGCTGACGAGTTTGTTTGTGTTTTTCTTCTCGTCAGCCTAACACTACGAAAAGCACACGTGGTCGAATAAGGGGTACTGTCTGCCCGGGGGGTTCACGTTTCACGTGTCTCCTCGGGGCTAGGTTAGGGATATTTCCCCCCCCCCCCCCCCGCTATCAATTTCTGCCACTATGGCAACTAGGAAAGAGGCCCTTATGGCCTCTTTCGGAGCACTATTAGATAGGCTCCTATCAGCCAATAACCCTCATATAAAAGAGGTGTATGACGGGCTCTTGGAGCCGTTCAAAAGAGACCAATGGCTTAGTAGGGAACAAGCCAAAAAGGGGACGACCAGAGCAAGGTCGCTCTCCCCCAGACCCCTGAGGGGCCACACTCCCACCCAACCGCTCACTGAGTTCAGTGACGCGCTGGAGTCCCCCCTCAACCCCTCGCTTGTGGTTCCAACCCAAGCAACCCCCGACTCTGAGATGGTACACATCTCAGATGTCGAATCCGAGGCGACCTCCGCCCCGGAATCCTCCCCCTCCTCGTCCTCAGAAGACGACTATTTAGTCGTCGGAAAGGGGAAGAGGAAGAAGGGTAAGTCCCCTTCAGCATCGGCCACAAAGGCCAAAAAGTCGGCGACACAAGTCGCTCCGCCGACCGACCTGGGTATGTGCTCCTCCCAGAGCCAACCCGCTACCCCCATGGCCACAGCCACCCCGGCTATGGCCTCACTAAATGCCACCCCGGCTACCCCTTGCGGCTCCCAAAGCCGCCCTCACAGTCCCATGGCCACAGCCCCCTCGGCTGAAGCCACGAAAGCTCTCCCTAAGAGCGTCCGCCCCCCCCCCCTGTTCATTCACGACAAGGGGAGATGGACAGAGATTTCAAGACTCTGTAATGAACGCCATGTTCATTACACCAATGCCCGTGCCGTCGCGCAGGGCATAAAAGTTCAGGTGTCGACCCCTAATGACTTCAGAGAGCTTTCCAAGCTCCTGAGGAACAAGGGTATCCCCTTCCACACCCACTCCCTTCAGGAGGACATACCCATCAGGGTCGTCATCAAAAATATCCCCGTGGAAATATCCACCAATGAGATCAAGGGTGACCTTGAGGCTCAAGATATTCCGGTATCCGAGGTCCACCGCATGCACCGCAAGGTGGGCGGAAGCACCAGCCAGGAACCATACAACATGGTTCTGCTTGTATGCGACAGAGTGGATGGGCACCACCCCATCCACCAAGTCACAAAAATATGCGGACTCTCGGGACTCCGCATCGAGAAACCGCACAAGAGCGGAGTCATGTCCCAGTGCCATCGCTGCCAGCTATATGGCCACGCCCAGCGGAATTGCTTCGGGAAGCCCCGATGTGTTAAGTGTCTGGGTGACCACAGCACCGCAGAGTGCACCCGTCCAAAGGACCGCACACTCTGCACGGAGCCTCCAAGCTGCGTGCTGTGTGGCGAGTCCGGCCACCCCGCTAATTACCGCGGGTGCCCTAAAGCCCCTAAATCCTCGGCCCCTAAATTGGCCAAGCGCGCCAACCTAAGACAAGCCAGAGAATGCCCTTCCCTTAACGAGAAGCTCCCAACACAATTGAGCCCCCAGCGCCCCAGCCCCTGGAACGCGCTCAATCATCAAACCCACTTCCCGGCCTTGAGATCTACTCAGCCGCAGACCCCAGTTAACTCGATACCTCCCTTGATGGCTCCTCAAGCCGTCCCTGCTCATCCCCCTAGACCCATTACCAAGACAGCAGCGTCAGCGCCACGACCTCCTTTTCCCCCTGTGCCTTCAGCACCTCTCCCCCGCCCCCTAGCGCCCCTTGCGCCACGCCCCTCAGCGCCCTCAGCGCCCCGCCACCCAACAAAGGTGCATCATGCACCCTTCACGTTCTCGGCCCCCCCTCCCCCCCTTACTACAAACGTACCAAGGGTAGACCCTTTCGACCCCTTCAGGGTCATTACGAGTACCTTCGCGGTATTCCATTCCCCGCGAGGTCACCAAATGGCGAGAGATATCGTCGCCTGCAAAGGCGATTTCTTCGCCCTGCTCCAAGTCTATAATGCGTACCCGGATATTACGCAGGCTCTTCAGAATCTCCCCCACAACACGAATCCATAGAGCTCCTTCCCCCCTGTAGATTCAAACCTAAATCCCTAATAATAGGGACCTTCAACGCCGAAGGCCTCAGCGGCCAACGTGATGAGATCGCCACTTTCCTCCGCGACCATCACATAGACATTCTGCTAGTTCAAGAGACCTTTTACAAACCCCACCAGCGAGACCCAAAAATTGCCAACTACCGGTTAGTTCGCAACGACAGGACTCGCTGTCATAAAGGAGGTACTCTCATCTATTACAAATCCAATCTGTACTGCATCCCCTTGGACCCCCCACCCCTTTCCAACCTCGAAGTCACTGTCTGCCGGCTGGGCATGACAGGCCACCTTCCCATCACGATTGTCTCGGCATACTTGGCCCCTCCTAAGTCAGACTCCGACCCCGCGGCGATTAACGCCTCCATTAAGAACGACCTCACAGCACTTTTCAATCTAAGTGACTCCGTCCTTCTGGCGGGGGATCTTAACGCTAAACACCCAGCGTGGAATAGCCGTCTATCCAATTCCAGAGGCAATGTGCTTTACAACCTCTGCTGTCCCCTCAACTTTGATGTCATCGCTCCGATGCATCCCACTCACTTTCCCAACAACCCAAATCACAGGCCGGATGTGCTAGACGTCGCGCTTCTGAAGAATGTAAACTTGCGATTGCATTCTGTAGAAGCGATAGACGAGCTCAATTCTGACCACAGACCTGTGGTTATGGAGTTTACCCCGAGATATGGTCCTTCTGACCCCTCTCAACCCCTACCCACCAAAGTGATCACGGACTGGGGGAAAGTAAGCGAATTGCTGAAATCCACCGAGTCCCCTCACTTGGATCAAATACCCGACATCATCGAGACTGTAGCCGATACGGAGGCGGCGATCGGCTCGGTCACTGGACACGTGCAGTCAGTCCTGAACGAATGTTCAAGGGAGGTGCCGGCGGAGGATCACCTTCGCTGGAAACTCCCGGACGATGTGCGTGAACTGGTGACCGAGAAGAACGCGGCTGTCCGGGCTTACAGAGCTTTCCCCTGCTCCAGTAACAAAGTTTTTATGCGTCGCTTACAACGCAAAGTAAGCTCTAGCGTCAAAAAACTGCGTGAAGACAGCTGGGACAAGATGCTCGACGATCTCGAACCGACCCATCAGGCTTTCTGGAACCTGCAGAGGAAACTACGCTCCTCTGAGGTCACCTCCATGCCCCCACTCATTCGACCCGATCAAAGCGTCGCTTTCGACGACGACGACAAGGCTGAATGCCTGGCCGACAGTCTAGAGACTCAATGCTCCCCCAGTACCCAGCCAGTAGACCTAGCTCACCTCGCTGAGGTGGATGCTGAAGTCGAACGCCGTACCTCACTACCCCCCGTTGAAGACCCGGATAACCCCCTGCCTCCTGTCACCCCAGAGGAGGTGGAGGACATCATAAAGGGCCTTAAACCCAGAAAAGCCCCTGGCTCTGACGGAATCACCAATAGGGTATTCAAACTTTTCTCCCCCGCACTCATAGTGTTATTAACCGCTATCTTCAATAGCGCCATGAAAAATAACTTTTTCCCACAGTCTTGGAAACAAGCTACCGTCATCGGTATTCCCAAGCCGGGCAAGCCTAAGTCTTCCCCGAGTAGTTACCGTCCTATCAGTCTTCTCAATGTCATAGGCAAAATCTACGAGAGGCTTATTTTTAAGCGTCTCAAGGACTACGCCGAAGCAAAGAGCTTAATCCCGAAAGAGCAGTTCGGATTTAGATCCCAACACTCATGTGTCCAACAAGTGCACCGTATAGTAGAACACATTAGCGCCCACTACCAACGAGGCCTAATGACTGGTGCCTTGTTCTTCGACATTGCGAAGGCGTTCGACAAGGTTTGGCACAACGGGCTGATATACAAGCTATACCGGCTCGGTGTGCCAGATCGGCTAGTACTCATTCTTCGAGACTTCCTGTCGAATCGCACCTTCCAATACCGCATAGAGGGAGCACTTTCTGCCCCTCATCCGATTCGCGCCGGTGTCCCCCAGGGCTCGGTGCTTTCCCCATTAGTTTTCACGTTATTCACTAGCGACATCCCTAAGAGTGATACAGCCCAGTTGGCCCTTTTTGCCGACGATACGGCCATTTATTACTCTGGTAGGAATCCAGATAGTATCGCCCTTACCCTCCAAAACTCCGCAGACGCATTAGGCGACTGGTTCCGGAGATGGAGAATAGAAGTGAATCCCGATAAGAGTCAGGCGGTTCTGTTTTGCAAACCCCGCAAACCCCTCCCTCCCACCCCTATCCCGATCACCATGTTTGACAAGCCGATCCCTTGGGAGAAGCAAGCCAAATACTTGGGGGTCATCCTCGACCATCGCCTCTACTTCCGTGAGCACATAAAGACGGTACGTTCGCGTGCCGCTTTCGCTCTCAGTAGGCTCCACTATGTGCTGAATGCACGCAGCAAATTGTCACTTAAGTGCAAATTGCGTATTTACACCGCGTGCATTCGGCCCATCATGACATACGCGTGCCCAGTGTTCGCGCATTCAAAACCCCACCTAATCCATAGGATGCAGACCCTTCAAAACCGGTTTCTCCGAAGGGCCACGGGCTCACCGTGGTACCTAAGGAACGAACAACTTCATATAGATCTCAAAATCCCAACCATTCAACAGTTTATGAAACGTCTGTCAAAGAGTTTCCTCGATAAAGCCGAGAAGCACCACAACCCTCTGATCTCCTCAGCCGCCCGTTACGTCCCCTCCAAGATATCCAAGGTACGCCGCCCCAGGCATACCCTCCTCATCCCCGATGACCCCATCACCCTCATCCAAGAGAGCCGTAGGGAAACTAGCACAATTAGTAAACACAAACACCGATACAAACCGCGAATCCGGCCCCGCCGCCGAGTAACGCCGCGATCCCGTAACATCACCGACCGACCCTTGCTCGACGAGCCAGCCCGCGCCGCTGAGCATGTAGCTTTAAATTCCCCATTAAATAATAATACGACCCAGCCTGATCATTGCTGCCCTCCCCTCAATGACACACTAAGCCGAGGCCCGAACCCCACAGGGGGTGCCCTTAGTGATGTTCATTTAATTGAAAATCCTTAGTTTGTAAGCCCTGGCTGGGGGCCTTAAAGTAATTTTTGGCCACCACAGGATAGTTCGGTTAAGCAGTAAGGCAACCTTAGCGAGTTGCAACTGCGAGTGGTCATACCTAAAAAAAAAAAAAAAAAAAAAAAAAAAAATAGTTGACTTAACTAATTAAAGAAAAAGATTAGGTTAGTAGGCAGTTTATTTAGCTATTTCTAAGTTTCCTACGAAAAACTTAGTCAAAACTCGATAGTTCGTTACTTTGTCTTTTGATTATAGCACAACTTACTCTTAGGAATAATCAGAAAATTAAAACAAAAAGCCATAGACGTTATGGTCTATTTACTTAAACACTTAATTTAGTCATCTAATCAGTTAAATAAGACTTAGTAAAGTTATAGAAAATTCGAATCCGATTTTTGTAGTATTCATTCAATAATTTATCAGAAACATTACAGTACTTACATTTTAGGCGTCAGAAGTGTTCGTAAATATGTAATAACTATATTTAAACTTTAATTCGTGATAATTACTCCTGTTAATAATAATGTATAGTACAAATTGGGATTATCTAGTAGATACGCAGAGCCTGAGGCACGCATGGAGGCTTTGACTTATAAGTCAAGCCTCCATGCGTGCCTCAGGCCCTGAGAACTTGGCATTAATTCTTATACAGAATGTCAAGCACTCATAACTTAATACGGCAAGTATGAATTAGCAGTCTAGATAGACTTTGTCCGGAATCTTAGCTGTTCAACAAACTAAAAACGTAAAACGATCATGTGTTTGAAATAAATTCTATAGAAACAAGTCTTAGTGATTGGATTTCAAGCTAAAGTTGCGCAATTACTTTGCAGAGCTTGTGTCGCCTTCGAAAGCTGAGTTCGTGTAAATGTTCAATAGGACTTAGGTACTAGCTGACCTAGTTACTTTTACCTTACTCTACTTACAAATAAGTTTAGAAATGTCGACGACTAGACAATTCAAGATTCATCATCATCGTTCTCCTGCCAATTCATTTGGGGTCAGCATGTCTTCTTCCTCCATACACCTCTATATTACTCGTCATCTCATCAGACACCTCCTTTCTTGCCATATCATCCTTTACACAGTCCATCCATCGTTTCTTTGGTCTTTCAATTCAAGATTATGGTGTATGAAAAATCCATCCTATTCTTTCGACTTTCACGCTGATGGTGATGACTAAGGGTTCTTACAGACAAGCGGCACGTTGGCAACTGCAGCCGTCGCCACCTGTCGATGGCTGCCGTCGACGCTTGCAGTTGTGGTGTCGGCGGCTGCCACCGGCGCGTCGACGGCAGCCGTTGACACACATTTACGCGGCATGCCATAACTGCAAGCGTCGCGACCCGTCGACGGCAGTCGTCGATGCTTCGGCGGCTGCCGCCCAGTGCGTCGACGGCAGCCGTCGACAGGTGGCGACGGCTGCAGTTTATCTACCGTTGGCAATGTGCCGGTCGTCTGTAAGAACCCTAAAGAGAAATGAGGACCCCTTTATTATCTTTGTCTTTTTAACTTATTCTGGTTAGCAATGGCTTTTAATTAATAGTGAACAGAAATTGAATGTTGGATTTAGAGAGATTTGCGAAATACACCAAAACATATTTCAGAGGGCTTCGAAATCTGGTTTTATTTTGGTGCATAACTTATGTATAATGCATAACATTTTGGACTGCCAGAGTGAGCTTTCAATCTAAATGTTTGAAGGTGTTCAAGTCTATCAGATAAATCTATATCTGTACTTGTTGGTCAATCAATAGGTAGATACCTCTATTTTGTCCGTTTGTCTGACATCAAAATGTCATGTCAATGTCTGATATCCAAGTTTTGCGCAATTGATCTTGCGCAAAACTTGGATATCTAAATTAGCTACATTGTATTAATAAAATTATCTCTTTTCTTGTCGGCTTTATTGTAATAATTATATCGTGTATATAAGGAGTTGGAACTATTAAACGTTATTATTGTGTTTGTTTAGCGTTGCTAGTTAGAATTATTAAGGTTTGTACTATACTAATAGCTATAATCGTAGTACTTATGCGAGTTTTCAAATTTAAATAGTTCGTTTATTCGTCTAGCTTTGGTTAAATGGAACTCTGTTCCGACAAGTTGCTTAGTAAATTCGGTCCATTCATTTAAAATAAAACGCAATACAGAAAATTGCCAGTAATAAAAGCGATAAGTCAACAAAGCCTACGAGTTTAAAACAGTACCTAAAGAGATTAGTTTCCTTTAGTTACATTTTATGCTTTTATGGTTAGTGTTTGCACTAACCATAAAAGCATAAACGGAACCGTGTTAAATTAGTTAGCAATCTTATGATTCCACAATATACCTAATATAATGGAACATTTTCCTGCGCTACTTCACCCTAGTGTCAATCAAAATCCCATAGAATCTAAATTATGGATAATATTGTGTCCTCAAGAGAAAAAACATTGACGTGCTTCGAATTTAAGTAACATGTAAATATGAGAAAAGATTTTATTGCGATATCCGCGTAAAAAAACACAGTGCTATTTTTAGAATTCCGTAACCAAAGGGTAAAAACGGGACCTTATTACTAAGACTCCACTGTCCGTCTGTCTGTCTGTCTGTATCTCATGAAACGTATTAGCTAGACAGTTGAAATTTTCACAGATAAAATATTTCTGTTGCCGCTTTAACAACAAATAATAAAAATAAATGAAAAATTACAGGGGGGCAACCCTCCTACGATGGTACGGAACCCTTCATGCACGAGTCCGACTCGCACTTGTTCGGTTTTTATTTTTTCCTGTACCAATTGAATTTACTAAACAGGTTGTACTTAGAAGGCTACTGACCGCATCCATTTCTGAACAACCGAAGCGTATAAGGCGAGCATGTGCTTGATCCGAGTGATTTTAATAAATGTTCCGTGTCGGAATTAGATAACGTGGGCTGTATGCTTTAGTTATTACAAATACGCGGTTTACGCGTAAGGCGCGGGAAAGCGTGAAGGGCGCGTGCGCACAGTTTGCGGTGCTGGCCTTGTGGGCTGCGGCCTGTGACACTTAGATGTGCGACACTCACGTTTGCACCAACATGTAGACCTTATTGTGTTATTAAATTAACCACTACCTCGCCTGTGTTATTTGTCGTTGCCGACTCGTAGTCACACCAGATTATCACACCAGTGTGACAAACAGGATTTTTTTCTCGTTTGTCACACCACTGATTTTACCACACCATTTATTCCTAACTAGTGCTGTCCTATTTATTAAACACCTTTAAATTACGTTTTTTACGCAATGTTTCAAGGAAATGTCCCAATGATATTTTACCATTTTAAAAGTTTTAATTGGCAGAAAATGATAAAATTATCTTTATCAGTTTGGTCGGCCTCTTTTTTTTCGATATTAATTTATTTTTGATTGAATAATACTGTTCATAATTTATATAGTTTTATTTATATTTTTATTTATTTGGGAGTGCCAACTTGTGTATAAAGTTTTAATAAATAAATAAATATAAATAGTTAAAAGTAGAAAAATCTAAATAGTCGGCAAAAGAACGAAAGTCGGCAAACGCCGTTCAGCAGATCTACTTTATAAGAATATAAAGGTACTGCACTGGCAATTATCGTATACATGGTGTGGTAAAATCAGTGGTGTGACAAACGAGAAAAAAAATCCTGTTTGTCACACTGGTGTGAATATCTGGTGGCCTACCCTGACGTCTTAAAGCAGGATCGTTTTAATCGCGTTCCAGTGTGGGTAAGAGACGGAGCTATAGAGGACGTCTAGCGCCATCTCTTTCCCACACTGGCACGAAATTAAAACGACCCTGCTTTAAGACGTCATGGTAGGCCCACTGGTGTGACTACGAGTCGGCAACGTTATATCGTTGTTTGTCCAGTGGTCGCAAGCTTGACTGCTGTTCATGACTCGTTTTCCATCAGCAATTTCTCAGTAGCAGCCACGGAGTCTGGATTTGGACCCTGTTGATGGCAATAGGCTCTTTCCCTTTTACATAGCACTTAAACATATAAGTAGTGAAATGATGTGGGCGATGAAGGAACATGGATGGGTTTAGTCAGTAAAAGTCTGACACTCCCTCCTGCTCCGCCCAGAGCATGAGGAGTCATTTGACGATTTCCCATCCGAAAAAAAAAAGAAAAGGTGTACTAATGAGTTATACCTCTGCCTAACACTTCGAAGATTAAAGGCGTGATGTTATGTAAATTAACCACATTCATTGTAACTAATGTTAACAGTTTTTCGTACATAAGGACTATCTGTTGAGTTGAATATCGCAATAATTTAGTCTCCCTAGAAACAAAACGTTCTCTGCCGCTACAATTCAATGCAAACGATGTTACGAAACCTCGATATATTGTATTTGCTGTTTAGAATTTAGATCTAGAAGAGAGAGTTTTGTCTAGAATTACTTATAGATAAGCTTATATAAAAGATGTGGTGCTATTGAATTTTAGCACAAACGCAGCTTTCCAATGCGACACTAAGATCTTGTATAATCTAGCATCGATATTAGATAGGAAAAGCATTAAATCTGCATAATTAATTATTTTTGTTTTCTAAAATTAAGTGTTTCTGTTACGATTTTTGCATTCTGATGCTCCTATTGTCACCTACCAGATATAAGTAAACATTGAAGTATTAGCATGCAGACAGATCTTTTTATCATCATTGAATCAATTCATGTCACTAAAGTTATTTATATGATGTAAATGTATATTGCGATGTCAACAACATTATTCATCCTTTGTTCGTTTGCTTATTTGTATGCCGCCATTGAAAACACGCAGTCAATATGAAATGTTTCCCATTTAGCAATACGTTTATGGGATTCAAATCAATGAACGACTCGGTAAACGAATACCAATCGTTGTTGACAAACACAATTTAACATTTATAAATAGTGACTCTTTAAGTAGGTAATAGGTACCTACTGATTTTGTCGATTAAATTCAGTCGACTTTTTGCTGTTACACGTTATAGGTAATTGGCCTGTCAAATGTTTATCAACGACTTTTCGAGTCGTTCGTATACTTAACTTTTTACTGTTTTACAATTTTGTTCTTCAGGTTTTATATTAGGTTGATTGAATAATACCTTTGTTCACAAATATTCTCTGTTTCCAGGCATATCCCGACTGGTCATGGCACACTGCTGGCCGAGGCGACATCAACTGCACGGGTCTGATCTCCGTGTACCGCGTGCGCGCTGACCGCTGCAACAGACTGTGGGTCTTGGACGCTGGCGTGGTCACCAGTATCGATGACTTCAGGAGAGTCTGCCCACCCAAGATCCTCATATTTGACATGGCTACTGACCGTTTGGTAGGCAAATAAATGCTCAATTAAGAATCTCTTTCTCATAAAGTTTAGCTGGAAAATCGCTGATTCGATCACAATAGTTGAATTTCTAAATATTCTTCTACATTTGAAGTTTTGGACTGAACCATCCCTTGATCTGTCCACAAAGTAAACACAATAGTTAAACAATGGTGTCTTCAACAAATCGGTCCTTTGACAGATCATGATTTTTTGACAAAAAATCACGCATTGAAAGCGAACATGGGACATAATGTGTCATCAACTACAATGTTACCGTTTTTAACATACATATTCATCTTAATGTATGTCAATCAACACGACGTGCGTTGAATTTAGATGGCTTGATTACTTTTTCTACGAAATTTCGTAAAAATTAGGAAGAATTACTGCATTTAAATTCTTTAGACGTTTCTTGCTCACTTTCAAGTTTCTAACCGAAGCTTTTGCAATAAATAGGTCTACGGTGTCTATGTACAAAAACTGCCTATTAGAACGCGACTTGTGCGGTCTTGTATCGGTTACGTAAGGATTGTCGGATATTCAATGTAACTAAGTTTTTAATTAATTGCAATAGGTGAGGCTCTCGTAGTTTAACATACATGACAAGTATGTGGTTCCGTGTTCCTGGATGGCAGTTATGCTTACCATTATTGGTTTTAAGTTCACCCATAAAACATGATTCAAATATATTGAAGTTCGCTATTGCTCGGAAAACTGGTTGTAGAATTTCATATAGGCACATAATGTTGTTTGCGGAAAGGTATGGAGAAGGTTAAAAAAATAATTTAAATTATTGTAATGATATTTGCTTATTAACATAAATCGAAGTAATTGGCTTTCGTAGCAACGAATATTGTCATCAGTTCCGTGTCTGCCGGAACTTGTCAAGAGCTACTGTCAAAGGAGAACTTAGGAGTTTCGTTCAGGGAGTACCCTACTAAAAAAAGTTAATTAAATCATTATAACTAATTAAAAAAAAAAAACAAATGAATCTTAATAATTACTACTACACCAGCTAGAACCAGGTAAATATTCGTCTATAGAAATATCCGGATATATCTGAAACTATTATTTAGCAGGCCAATTATTTTTGAAGTGCTTAATTATGCATGCATTTTGTAACAGGAACTAATCCGAGTCGTGCCGGAGTTATCTTGATTAGTCACCAGAGTTCTCAGGAATTAGCTTAACGGCTAGTTACAGGTGGTCAATCTTCTAGTGGCAAACTGTCCATTCACATCAGACTTAGGATATGAACGACTTATAATTGCAACAAAAAAAACGCTGTTAGATGCCTTATTTGACGGTTCATTTTGACATAATAACTGTCGCACCTACGCAAAATAGTTGCAAAGAGTTGCAATTAATGTCAAGATAAGTAACATTTAAGTTTTAATTATTCAAATTAAAAGTCAATTATTTTGTACAGTTTATATAGTAATTTCAAGTCAGTTTTGTCTATGTCTATTAAGACCTTAGGGTATGATTTAATCCGGTGCTGCGGGACTATTCGAAAGAGATACCGTGGCCCCGGAACACAGAGGGCGATGAAGGAACATGGATGGGTTTTAGTCAGTAAACTTCTGACACTCCCTCCTGCTCCACCCAGAGCGGGAGGAGTCAAATGATAATTTCCCATCCGAAAAAAAAAATGGTTATGATGAATAATAGCATTTTGTAACGCCATCATGTACTGATTAATTGTTGCATACCCGTATAACCGATGACCGTTGGGGTAGACGTGTTCTTGAATGAAGACCGCGAATCGGCAAGCGTAATGTGGGACGCCCTCAGGCTCGGTGGAGCGACGATCTTCGCAGGGTTGGTAGCAACTGGATGAGAGTTGCAGAGAATCGAGTTGGGTGGTGTGCGATTGAGGAGACTTATGTAGAGCAGTGGACTGATGTAAGCCGATGGTGATGATGATGATTTGTTTCATAAGGGCTTGAAGATGAATTGGTCAACCGCCAATTTTGTCCATTAACTGTTAGGAGTTATTTGCATATAGCTCTTGCAAAGAAGAACTTGTTAGCTTTCTCCTCTGGCTGGACAATAAAGTAATCATGTAAATTAATTGCAATGTATAAGTAATACTTTAACGCGATCTAGAAATATCAAATTCGACCTTCCGATCTTTTCGTGTGAACGATTAAAACGAATTAATCATTGCAATGGTTCACTTCCAGTCGGGAACCGATCACTTTTACGAATTTTGTTTGCTCGAATTTCATTTTACCAAAAACTATTGACCAACACCTTTTTAGCCATATGCATTATTTGTCATATATTTAGGTCATCGAAGTATCATGTGTCATAATTATGTATTGTTTTACCGAACTACGTTTCGCCGATTTACAAAATTCGATTTACTTTATTCATTTGCCTAATTTTCACCACACCGAAACAAAATTTTACGATATTATTTGGTCACAAATATGTATATATATGTCACAGTCAAAACTACTTTTGACTAGTCAAAACTAATTTAACAATAATTAACATTTCCTTAGAAACTTATTAGGTTAAGGTTTTTTTTTGTGACCCTTTGAAAACATCATGTAATTCTAGGACTAGGTAATTACAATTGAGATTTGCGTTCTAAAACAACATATTTTTTAATGCAGAAACTTAATAAGGGTTTTGACTGACACCATTCAAAAGTGGTTTTGACTGATTAAGAGTTTTGCCTGTAACATATATAGCCGGTTACTTTTCCTAAAAAGTCTTGCTAGCTGGCGTGAGGAGCGTAGGCCAAAGATGCCAAGAAGGCCGACGATGTTTGTGACAGAAAGTGGACGTGTAATGTAAAATGCGAGCGTAGCGAGCGCGCGTCATGGAGTCGTAGCAGGTTTTCTTCTAAATTTGCTTATATCTCGAAAATGGTGCGTCCTATCGCAAAAATAATGAAAAGTTTGCCCCTCGTAATTCTCATCATGTAGGTAAAAAAATATATAAAAATATGCATTTTATTATAATGCATGTTCGGAAACATAATACTTCGGACAAATGTTATTTCACTAAGTGTAACTTCGGTAAAAAGTTTTTCGACCAAATGAAACGTCGGCGTCACGACAAAAATCGAATTGATAATAGGTCAACTGATACAGTGGCAGACGTGACTTCGATGAAGTGAAAAAAAAAAACGAAACGATAATAGTTGAAAAGTTTTAGGTGAAATCAAATTCGGTTAAATGATTTTTTCCAGTCACGTATGTGCGTACTTAATAAATTAATTGGTCGAATGCAGTAACATAATTAATTATGACTTCACAATCAGTGCGAAGGTGCTGTTATGCTTTTAACGGATGAATGGTTTTTATGAATGAGTGTATTATGATAGTAGCTATTTCTTACAATTTCATTATCAACACATTTGTAAACAGACAGACACAGAAAATTTGCATTTATTGCGATTCAAAGCAGTTTAATTTAGGTTGTTTTTCAACTGTATATGGTGCGTTTTTCGATGACGTAGGTAATGAAGTGATTTTAAACAACCTAAATTCATATTTCCTTTTTGTTCTTGTCTATTGACAAATGTTTTAGGCATTTGTACGGGAAGTAACTATTAACAAAAAATTCAAATATGTATTTGAGCTCTAGAATTGGTTTCATTTAGTAACCAACTGAAAATAAGATAGATTTTTGCGAACCCAGACTTGATACGTGAAAGTGGTTTGAATGACAACGGCTACATTGTACTCGCGGTTTTTTATCATTTTTATCTAAATGAGTAGAGCGAGAAACGTTAACAACACGTTTCTCGCTCTACTCATTTGTGTGTGTTCTGTGTGGTTCCGATTATGTCGACATTCGTCTGTCGTGAGGCGACTCTATCATCGACTTTTCAAGATCAAATCGCGGTCTAAGCACGAATGTATTTACGATTTTAGCCTTTTGAACAATAGCATTTTGTTTTACGTAACATAGACTCCATTCATATCAGTTGCAACACATTCTATATTTCAACAGCTTTTATTTTAATTATCCGTAATTATTTATTTCCAAGTTATAATTAACGTTTACTTGATATGTTTTCATATTATGTATTTCATAGTGAAAATGCGAGGTCACTATAGTTTATTACTGTCATGGGTATATGGTTCAGTTCCCTCATTGAAAACGATTAAACACTTTCGACACTCATTAGAAAATTAGACACTAAACATTCGTAGGTCAAAACAAACTTAATTCATTGCACAATAAGGACAGTTAAATAAAGACCAATATTAATCAGCATGGATTAACTTTAAGCTTCTTAGATATATATCATGCCAAGGGGAGCTTCCATGAAAAAGTTTCTAGATAGATTAATGTCTAGATTAGGCAGTCCTATTTAATAAAAGAGTCACGCAGTGCAATGTGTAATGAGGTTAAGCTACTTATAAGGCAACCTTCTTGCCTTTATTGTTATACATATGTAGGCGGTTTAACTATGCAAGTCACGAAAAGATCAAACTTAGATACCGTCCTTTATCAATATTAAAACACGAAACATTTGTAGTGAAAGGAGATATACTTAGTTATTATTCGTCGTGCTGTGATAACTAGGCAATAAATTCTTAAGTAACTGGATACCTAGCAGTGTTCAGTGGGCAGCTATAGAGTTTATTATACAGGAACCCAAAGGCGTAGCCAGTCCTAGTAGGGCCCTGTATCGCTTTTTTTTGGGCCCTTTAACCCTAGTACGTCGACGCCCAAAAAGAAGAGAAAATCAGTATGAATCAAATGATTGTCTTTCTGGAGAGCGATAAGTTGTATTGTTAGTTTATAATTTATCAAGAACAATATTTGAGGTTGTGGGAAGATTTTGTGTTTTTTTCCTCAACCCATCAGGGGCCCTTGTTACTCGGGGGCCCTGTATCATTGATACGGCTATTGATACGGCTGATACCGCGTTAGCTACGCCCCTGCAGGAACCGGAATCACACCTAAGTTCTGTTAGAAAGGGTACGAACGAACTTACTGCAAACTTATCTAATGCCGGTCGGTGTACTTTGGTTTCACTTCAGTGGATGACTAATATTGCTATGTACATTTACTACAACAATTTTATATCCCAAAGTAAAAGTTTTAAGGTAGCACCTAAATAAAAAAAAACAATATCACAACCGTATCATTTTTTCTCTGTATATTTAAAAATACCATTATTGCATTTGTGCAGTTTACAGCGTAAATTTGTAGGTTTTTTTAAATTAGAACATAGATAGAGATAAACTTATTAACGACAAAAAACTGACTTGAGTTTTATAGAGCAGTGCATCTGCATAAGTAAAAGTTGATCGAGTCCATGATATTTATGTCTTTTAATTTACATTGCTCTATCACGATTCGCGACTTATAAAAGATGCGTAGGCCACTTTGTTACATTCATTTGCAGAGCATTGTGCAAATTATGGGTTGGAGCCGATGCACATAATTATAATTTCCATGTGCGTGAAATTAATTAGATAAGCATTTATCTTATTAATTCACTTATATGGGTAGGTACGGAAGAGCTTCGAGGCTGTTGGGTGAAATCTAAGTATAATTAGCATACTGATTACTCTTTGCAACGAAAATATAAATTAAATGTGCAATCTTTAAAACAATAGGCTGCATGGTTTTCTGTACAATATCCGTGACATTGCAGTATTGTTTAAAAAAATCCCTGACCAGACATTCCATTCATATTTTTGATGGATTGAATTGGTTGATTAATAGTTCATTTCTGTTAACAGCGCCTATATTTTATGATATCATTAATCATTTTATAGTGTTGGGTGCAAATAAATTATCAGCTGGTCTTAGCGTCGTCGGTAGTGGCAGGTGAGGTCGTGTTATTATTTGAAAGGGTGTGGCTTGTCCGATTGTCCGTGCCACAATTGTCCGATCCGACTTAAATACGCACAATTTGTGGGTGGCCAGTAACCATGCACTGTATAACTCTAAACTAGTGAATGGCATTTAACCTCGCGAGCGGCCACACTGGCGATTTTATTTGCGGTATTTGTTCTTCACGAAATTTGCCTGTAGGCTAATTGGATCATGACGGGAAGTATTGCATTTCTCTTTGGCCTTTTAACGATCAATTACATAGATTTATAAGGTCCGGTATATTGAAATACAGACAATAGTTCACAGTTATGTTTAAAGGCTACTATTAATTAAGTAGTAACTGTAGCGCTTGCCAAAATATCTAAATATGTTGTAAGAACTGAGGGTATCTTAAATTAAGATAGAGATCAATATTCTAATACTTTTCTTTTTTAGGCAAAACAACGAATTAAAGCGATCAGTGTATGTCAATGTTTGAATCTATTAGGTTTGTTTCTTTTACATGATTTCCATTAAACAGAAACTGGTAAGGGTTTCAGGTAGGGCAGCCGTCGACAGGTGGCGACGGCTGCAGTTTATCTGCCGTTGGCAACGTGCTGCTCGTCTGTAAGAACCCTAATAGGTACAATGAAATTGGTGTAGTAGTTCCGGCAATAGACCCCTGCGGATGCAAAGAAAGAAATGTGTATTGTATGCATTGTACACACTATATTATTCATTCAGTAACTTGAGTGCTAAGTGCGTGCTAATGCAGTGATACTTACTCGCAAATTGATTACCACTTGTGCACAGGCACACACACCCTAAACAGATGTAGGTTACATAATGAAGTACGTATTTGGTTTTGATGTTCAAATTATTTCATTCTCCTGGAATGTTTTGTAAAAAGACTACACATTAGGGGCATGCGAATCAGTTTGAAACCAAATTACAATTTGGAACTAAACCAGCTATTTATGAACCTTATACCATTCAAATCATACCATCTGTTGATATGTTTGTTAGATTCTATAATGTCTATCCGCAACTTTCCAGGTTAGAAGCGTGTATTTCCCCCGCGAGCTGCTGCGGCCGGCCTCGCTGCTGACCAACTTGGTGTTGGACGACACCCGCGCCTCCAACAGCCGCCTGTCGTCATCCTGCGACCACCTCTTCGCTTACATCAGTGACACTGTTGCACCAGGTTGGTACAAACTCGCCTTCATCTTCTGCCTTCATATTCTTTCCACCCCACCATCTTTTCCCAACTGTGTTGGGATCAAACTGGATTCAGCTGAATACCATTATTTTACATTTATTTTACACAACTCAGTAACTGTGGTACTCTTTCCAAGAGTAGTGTCCAGACATTCGAGCTTCTGACTAACCGTAAATACTGTCAAAGAAATGTTGGTAGAAACTAACTTAAATTATGGGAATAGGGATAATTAATGACTAAAAAATATGATTCTGTTTAGTCCGTCAGTTAGATTATCGAAAAATATTGGATACGTGTTTTTTGTTTTATCAAATTAATAAAAATTGACGAAGATAAAACGTGTCAAAGATCATGAGTGGGGGCTTGTGACAATGGCTTCGTAAAAAAATGTACTCAAATGTAACGTCATACGAGTTTGCGACGCACTGTATTCTTCATTCTTCAGTATTCATTCTTCATTTTTTGTTTACGTGAAAAAATATGTGTCCAATATTTTTTGGAAATCCATATAGCGGACTTTTTTATAAAACGGATTTTTTATGTCATCTACAAAAGGAAAGGGAATGGTTAAGGTTTAAGAAGGGTTCGAGTCCCAGTAATGCAGGATGTAGGGGAACATTATACGCTGATTGTAACGAGACGTCATTCAATTTATGAATCAGTGGGGCTAAAAATTCACAATTTAGTCGTTTTGTACGGGAAAAGGTAGAAGTCTGGCTGACCAGCCCATCTAAGGGTTCTTACAGACGAGCGGCATGTTGCCAACGGTAGATAAACTGCTTCCGTCGCCACCTGTCGATGGCTGCCGTCGACGCTTACGGTTGTGGTGACGGCGGCTGCCGCCGGCGCGTCGACGGCAGCCGTCGACACACATGCCATAACTGCAAGCGTCGCGACCCGTCGACGGCTGCCGTCGACGCGCCGGCGGCAGCCGCCGACACCACAACTGTAAGCGTCGACGGTGGCGACGGAAGCAGTTTATCTGCAGTTGGCAACGTGCCGCTCGTCTGTAAGAACCCTAACTCGCTCCGTGTAACTTGTTCCATGTCTAACATCACTATTTATTGTCACGAGATCGAGATGACGTAACGTGTAAGCGCAAGTGAAGTGGAGCAGTTAGATGATGAAGTATGTAATATGTTAATGATCCGTCAACCACAATGTGACCACATTAAACGTTGATTAATTAGTTTTCTCATTCTCTGTACCTATTACATCACACGGCACCCGTAACTGTAGGTACTTGGAATTCTAATTAGTGTTTTCACACACATACTAAATTATAGTTTTCTATTTTGTGCCGGTATTATTATGTGAATGTACCTTTGCTTAAATGAAATGTAAATAGGTACCTAGTTCTGTTATTTTATACATTCACGCTTAAGTACCTACTCAACTTAATAGTATAACTTGGTCACTTTAACTCTATGACACATTCATAGAGTTAATGTGTCACTGTAGTTTTTTTTCAATCCATTGAATAATAGGTGCTAGTTGACTGAATCAATATGTTTGTTTTACGCTGTTCGTTACAATTAAAATAGCCTCAATTAAGAATTGGTACATATAACTTACTTTTGCTTTCAATCACATTTTTACGTAAAAATAAAACACTACCAGTAACATCTTGTAAGACATACTATAAAGTATGCATAACAAACCAATTTCACAACATTTAATTAAAAAACATGCTATTCTCACTCTTCAATTAGTATTTTATTAGTGTTTCTTTTCATAAGTTGTTAAAATATGGTTACAGCAAACGAGCTGATATCTAAGCGGATGATATAATTTTATATAAATGATGGCCACTTTAAATAGCTAATCGAGTATTCATATTACATATTAATCATCATATAATTAGCTACAGTTTGTAGTAAATGGTACATTGAATAATTGCAAGGTTTATCATGTTTCGTTGTTTAGAGACCACCCAAGCGTGCTGCGTCGACCAAAAGCTTTCTCCGAAAAAGTGATGCAATTACTAACGTACTCGAAAAGTCGAAACAAATACCTACCTACTAATTAAATTGACTTACTGTGTTATTTCAAGAAACTGTATCATTGCACAACAATAACAGTTTTGTGTGGAACGTACAATTTTAAGCAGTGCTGTGCTGCTTTAGACTTTCGGTTTTTCTTCAACGGGCTAAGTTGTACAAACGCAGATGAAACACAAAATAATACCAGAAGAAAATTTAAATTGCGCTTGCATACCTATTTCAGACTGTGCAGAAATAAGAATGACTAAGGGTTTTCTGTAGCAGTTAATTACACAAAAACGGCAGACTTTAGCGGCTACTTTTATCAACTTTGTCTGTGGACCAAGTACGCAATTCGTGACAACCGGTTCATGTAAATGGATATCGTTAAATACTACTCAATCATGGTCCCGCGATATGTACAATGAACAATGACCCGAAAAAAAACCACCTTTGAACGAGCAGCTTAATGAACTTTCAATTACCACATTCAAAACGTATTTATCACTTGTAGTGTTTACTATATCAATCATAGCTTACTACGATTTTGCTATTGATACCTCCATATAATTATCATACACTTCTAAAGGTACAGGCTGATAAAGGAAGGATAATGTTTTTTTTTTTTAAACCCAACTACTGTATAATCACGCTCTATTTTGGGGTTTACAAAGTAAAATCTACTCCTCCTATTGTTGAAGTCGGTTAAAATGTAGCCTATGTTACCTGAGCCATAATAATGAATCGATTGACACCTTATTCATCAAAATCGGATGAATAGTGTAGGCGCTACGGAGGAACATACGTAAATACAAACATACCTACATACATACAGATAACTAAAATCATAACCCTTCCTTTTGGCTTCGCCGTAGTCAGTTAAGAAGATAGATTAGACAATAGAGTTTCATTAAGATTTATAAAAATAACTATATAAAACAGACAGGACAGAGATCGCGCAGGATAGAGTAGAGAGGTTTGGAACGAGAAAGGGGACGCCTTTGCCCAGCAGTGGGACACGACAACGAAGGAAAAAAACACACACACAGTAGTAGTAGTAACACTAGTTTTTTTCCATCGTCCGAACAATATTGCTTTATAAAATGAAATCGGATGTGGAATGTATTTAACACATTTCTAAGGCGTGGTCGTCGTGGAAATAATGAGCAACTAGTTACCAAGTAAGTACGAAACCGATCAAACGTACCAAGATTTTACAAGCGAATCGGATTATACGTCACGGGACAGTCGTAGTGACTGTACTTGTCTCATAATAAAATCAAGCGAAACTGCAGAAAAAAATAATAATTGTGGAAAGTATGTGCATGGAAGATGATTGAATAAACATATGATTAAACGGATTAACTGTCGACTACTTCTCCAACACTTGACAAATAAGGGTGTACACCAGGTGTAACACCATTTGTTGATGGAGTGCGTTAAGAATAAGAATGAAAGGCAATCATTGATTATAGAGTTTAAATTAAACATTCTGGACGTTGGGCTGATCCAAATCATTTTAGCGTTGCAAAGAGGTTGTGTGGCTTGGTGAAGACATATAGTCAATGATTCTCTAATAGGTACATAGTAAATATTCTGAATATGTAAATAGGTAATAAGGTACGATGGGGTTGGCATATCCGTATGGATAAAATCCCCTTTTTGATTGCAAAGAATAAAAAAAACTCAGTCTAACCTTTCAGGTAAATAGAGTTGTAACGTATATTGCTACGAAAAAAAAAAACAGTCGAATTGAGAACCCTCTCAATTCGACTGTATTTTATTTGGAAGTCGGTTGAAAATACCTGTAAATTCTGGTTTGAGATGAAAACAAGCCCTAAGTTATGTGAGAATTGCAGGTTCTCGTGCAGGTACCTATTAGTGCTTATTACCTTACTCATAGGCAACATTTTCTCACAATAGAAATGTATTGAATAATACCTTCTTGAGAAGACGATAGATTCACACATAAACACGGCAATTTACCTTCATTGTTGCCACCACAATGCAAATGACGAAATATTAGGTTTTGGGTGGGGACTGAAAGCTGACCCCAACTTAGGAAAAGTCTAGGTAGATGAATATAATCGGTGGACCAAGTAACATAATTAACTAGACTTTAAATGATCTATTGTCTCTATCTTTTACCGTTAAAATTACCATTTAAAACCAACATATCAGGTAAATCAAGCAACCTGGTAACATTCTAGTTAGCATCGAATCGGTAAATCGATTTAATCGATTGATTTATAACAACTATTTTGTTTTTTTGCATGTTCCAGGTATCATCGTGTACGACGGCCGACGTGACAACGCGTGGCGAGTAACGCACGCGTCCATGTACCCCGACCCCGACCTGGGCGAGTACGACATCGGTGGCGAGAGGTTCACGCTCATGGACGGCATCGTGGGACTCGCGCACTCGCCTGCGCAGGGCCTGCTATACTACCAGCCACTGGCTACCGACAGGTGACGACCTTATAGCTAGACCACCAACGACTACAATAATCTGGCCAATAGTGTTATGACAAGTCCTCTTTGTGCATACCTAGTTTCTTATAAACGTCATTATGATTCCAGGTTGTTCAGCGTGTCGACAGCCGTGCTCGCGTCAGGCCCGCCGGCGGAGGGTACGGACCTGCCTGTGAACCTGGTGGGGCGCAAGTCGTCGCAGGGGCTCGGCGTGGCCGTGGACCCGCGCGACGACACCATCATCTTCAGCCCCATGACCGAGACCGCCATCGCTGCCTGGAACCCCATCACTAACTCGCATAAGTAAGCATACCTTAAGCTAACGTGGGATTTTCTCGTGACGAAACTCCATAAATAGTATTTTAGATTCATGACGCATTCACAATGCACTACATGACGCATCAATTATGAAATACATAATCTCATAACATAACAAACAATTCGCGGCCCAGTTTTTAGTCCTCTGAAATGAAACAATTAAATGCCTTTTTTTTGTGTTACGCTGACCCGTTCGTACAAAATCATTAGCTACTAGTATTTTCGTCTGACACTTGCCTGACGAGGCTTCAGTCAAGGGACAGTTACTGGGATAACTAAACACCCACTCAAGGTATTAATACGATTAGAGTGTAGAACTAATCCTGCTACGGAATTAGATGCTACGGCGTAGCAAGTAGCTACGAAAATTGTGGCACATTTTTGGAAAAAAAATCTGTCTGTAAATTATCGAAGGATTTTGTTTACTATGATTATGATATTATAATATCCGAGAATTCTCCGAAACGGAATCCTCATCCGATATTTTTATAATTTCCTTATATTTCTATCTTTGTAAACGTGATCAAATACACGATTACTGGTAAAGGGTACTATTTTATGAAACGACTCGTCGATAAAAAATAATTGAAAGATGGCTATAATTAAAGGTTTCCTTTTCATCGCGGATCAGTTTTTGCTCAACAACGTGGGAAATTCCGATATATTGCGGCTGCAGTAATAAAATGCACTTGTTGCAACTAACTAAGGCTTATGATGAAAGGACTTTGATTCTCTTGCAATGGAGGATGCAGTGGGAAGTGGACAATTAGACGATATTATCGCATTTTTAAAGTCGTTAGATGAGTCAAATTACACATCACGTAAGTTGACTGAAATATTCCTACGATCAACGACCTTTGAACTTCACCTCGCACTTAATAGTAAACATTTGTTTAACGCATTCATTCTTCAAAAAATGGTCGAGCGTTAACCTGTGTGTTATTATGTTAAAGTAAATAAAGTTAGAAAACTTTTTCTAAAACCAAAATCCTGCCAAATATCGTATCACCAACGGGAATGGACGCCGTTCGGTATAGTTTTGCCTAATCGACATGAAGTGTCACCTATCTTGGTTTTGCAGCTGACACACTAAAAGGCCTATAATGAGTTGTTGAACGTGGTCTGTGGTACACTCAATGCCCTACGTTACCTTAACCTCATGTAACGTTCTGTTCCGCAGGGTGCTGGCGCAGGACCCGGAGAAGCTGCAGTTCTGCGCGGAGGTGCGCTGGGCGGAGCGCGACAACGGCGCCGTGTGGGCGCTCTCCACGCGCTTCCACAAGTTCTTCCGCCGCTCCGCCTCCAAGCACGAGGTCGGTATTGTGACGTTTTGCTTCAGAAAAGAACCAGTCAATTTTCTAAGTCCCATAGCGAACTGCGGCTTAAGATAGCCAGAAGTACACGGCTACGCTATGCACGAATGCGTGTCTAGCAAGCAAATGTACTGCCACAACAAACGTGCATAACCTCACCTCAAAAATATAGTGGGAGGAATTCCACTGCTTCTGCAATTCAGTTTAATCTTTTGCCAATGACTGACATGCTATGCTAGACAATTCGATTCCATTCATTTCCATTTCTTCCTTACGTTACCTCACAGACCAACATCCGCATCGTGCGCGTGGTGGACAGCGGCTTCGTGTCGCTGCAGCCGCACGTGCTGCGCCGCGCCGCGCCGCACTTCAACGCCACGCATGCGCTGCACTAGCACGTGCATGCATGTGTGTGCATTGTGCATGCATGTGTGTGCATGGTGCAAGCACAGCCTTGCATCACTCATGCGGCGCGTATTTACAGTGCCGCTTCTTGAAAGCACTGAGCAAGTGTCAACGTCTGCAGACGCCTACTGCCAAATTAATTCCATTTAAATACGCCAGTTAAAATAATTCTATTGTTTAGCGATTGCATCAATATTTTTTGTTTCAGAAACACGAGTATGAGGCTTGTATTAATTACATACTCTCAATTGAGTGGTCAATTAAAAACTTTTAAATGTGATTTTCAGATGAAAAATCTGAAATCTCGATGATGAAATCTGAAAGGCGTTGTAATTCTTTAATCATTGTTTGCTCAAGCTAAGTGCCTCAAAATCTGATAAGTGCTGTCACTAAGCAACATTTATCTGTAATAAATAAAATAAAATTTGTAATATAATTAAGACAAGCAACTGAGGCGGGTTTAGAATATAATAATACACTCTTTTCAAAAATATTCCTAGATGTTTTTTTTTGGTAACCATCTCGTTGCTATTACATTTTATGCAACACACACTTAGCAAAGAATTCGACCACGATGCACGAGAAAAAGTAAAAATAAAACAGCTGTTATTCATTCATCTGAATGAGAACAGATTGCATTCTGTCTCAGTTGCTGACAAAACAAAGTAACAAAGTAAGTTTTTGAAACAATATTATTGTGCGTTTTCACCAGAGGTGCGGTCATACCCAGTAGACTGGACTCTGGACCGGAATGTGGACACTTGACTTTGACCGATATATCTATTAAAATGCCTCGTTGATCTGGATCAGGAGGATCTAGGGTCGCATTCACGACTGCTGCGATGGGTTCGATTACTGGGTCGGGCATATTGTTATTTGGTTTTCCCAACAGGAATTTCTCAGTAACAGCCAAGGGGGCTGGATTTGTGTCCGGTTACTGGCAATATGCTCGCCCCTATTACATGTGACTTAAACATAACTGGCGGAATTTGGGTGTACTATTAGGTACAGCTCTGGCTAACTCTTTGGGGATTACAGGTGCGTTGTTATATTATCTATCAAAGTCCTGTGTCCGCGTCCAGTCTGGGCCTAGTCCACGGTCTGGTCCGCTCGGCTTGACCGCACCTTACGACATTGTAATCCTATGTCAATAAAGAATTAATTTAACCCTTCCGCCCACAAACCCAATGAAAAAGAAACAAAACAGATTGACCGAGTCACAAACCTAATCCGTCACAAAAATGAGTCTTGTGTTATCCATTCTTATTGATCATGACGCGCGCTCACTGACGGTCGATCAATTTTTAACTTTATTACTAAGGGCATTAGGGTGAATTTATAGAGGTCGACGTAAGTAAACTAGTTATCGATACTAGCTACTATAGAAAGCTAAAGTTTATACAATGGAAATTATTAAATTTAATAGTCGTAGTAACGTTAACCTACATTACTTACACCCGGATACATTATCCGTAGCACGAACATTAATCTACGTCACGTAACATGTTATAGTAACGTGTTTATCGCTAGTTTTCAATCTTATGACTTGTATTAGATAAATATATGAAAACTAGTTATTTCCAAATAAACTGAAATACAGGGTGTAAACAACCTCATCACGAAGCCGTCAACCAAGCATTCTGTACATCAAACTAAGTAACTTTACGCAAAAAATATTACTGGGACATTTTTTTAGGGTGAAAAATCATGTTTTGTAACGCACTCAAAACATTGTGCTGATGGATCGATTGAATAATACGGGGGTCGTAGAGGTGTTTAAAGTAAAAATCTTACATTAAAAACTTGTATTTAAGAAAACACTTGTCAAAAAGTTGGAACTTTGACCCCCAATTTCTCCGTAACTAGAAGGTTCCCATGTATGGTGTAGAACAAAAAAAAATATCGCAATGACGGGGAAAACCAGTGCCTTTCGGCTTCGTTAAGAGATTTTTCACACCCTTTATAATTGCCGTTACAATTTCTTTTAAGAGGGTCCATTCTAGAAGGTGGCCACGTCGCAAGTGTAGCTGTTAAATATTTCACCCGTTTTAATAAATTAATTAATTGCAATAATAAAACTGGTTTATGTGCTCAGTTTCCAGCGTAGAAAAAGCATTTGAAAGGTTCTTGTTGTTCATTGTAATTCATTATCTTTCTAATATTATAAAGAGGAAAGATTCTTATGTTTATATGTAATTAATAAACTAATAAACTTAAAAACTACTGGAGCGATTTGAAAAATTGTTTCAGCAATGGATAGCTACATTATCAGCGAGTAACATAGGCTATATTTTAACCCCGTACTCTCACGGGAACGGGAACTACGCGGGTGAAACCGCGTGACGTCCGCTATAGTTGGTGCCAGTTAAGATCGCAATAGCGATCATTGCCCTTTCCCTAATGTCTCTTCCTACGAAACAAAACAAATGAACAATGTATCGTTTTTCATTAGAAAAAATGTTGAAGATCACGATAGATTCAAGACTTGAAAAGGCTTATTTTTGGACTTCAAAGTTTAGAAATCATAATATGTAAATAAATGTAGGTGGGTCAATGACCGCTTTTGCGATGGCAATAACTATAGTAATCAGTATTTTAGTGCAACAGAGACATTTAATCATTTCATTCGGTAATAATGATTTATTTTTCTTTTGTTGGCAACTTTGAGAATGCGCCCTCATAAAATGTTTTTATTATGTTATACCAGTGACTTTACATTTTTTCTTTCGTGGTAAGGGATAGAATCACCTGGGATTTTTGGATAAATCTCAAATACTCGGTCTGTTTGATACAACAGTGAGAAGAAGAGGCTAGTTTAATACTTTTCATTTATAATTTATTTACGTTAATATTCCGCGGGTGGAATCAAGAAAGAGGTGTGAATGGAAACATATGACATGTGTTAAGATAATATGTTGGAATGCTTGAAATCAAAAATGAATATTTATTAGAAATTATCTTCCCTAGAGTAAGGTTTTCTTCAGTAAACAAACTAAGATAAGCAAGACAATACGTAGCCTTACTTTTTATTACAGAAATGATAATGATAGTCCACGCTTGTTGCTTACTAACAACTTTGGAACTAGGTACCAACTTTTTAATTTATAGTACCTACTGCCAAATGAACTGCTGCCAATCCAGAACACTTAATTTAGTGCTTAACTTAAATACATTACTTAAACAAGTAGGACTTTTCAGGGTACGATACGAACTACCAATCTATATACTGCTTACTATTATAATAATATTTGTATGTTTGAATTCAATAAGTACGTCTATTTTCCCCATCAAGGCATTCTCTTGTGCCATATTTGTATGGTATTCCAAGCTATTTTGTATCAATTTGTAAATACATTTCGCAAATGAACACAGTTACCTGAAGCAATAGCATTAGCTATACTTACTTTTCCTGTAACTGCAGGAAAATTACTTTCTTACATGGTAATGTAATAGTAATAGCTGATAAAATTTTAAATGAATATTACTTTATCGATTTAGTTAGGTCAAGGAAAAGTTTAAAATTTCGTAGAGCATTAGTGACGCGAGCCTTATTTTTTTAGTCTTATGGGGTTCCCCATTCATTGTGTACTTTTTCACGTCAAAGATGTCCTAGAATTTTATTATTTGACTATTGGGGATGACTGTACCTTCCAACACTTTAGTTAATTATACAAGATATTTTAAGAAGAATTCTCTATTTACAATATGTATAATGTTGCATACTACGACATACATTATAAGGATATTTTATTAATTTAAATCTGTATAATCAGTTCGTCTAAGCTCTAGTATATCTATAACATAAACATGTCCGTAATAAAATGATTGAATACGATATTTTTAAACATTATCTTTGTAACGTAGGGAATACTAATTTATCTTTGTATAAAGTTACAACATTTCAGACGTAATTAGCACTAAGCACACTAGTTTTCATAATTAATCGAGTAACTGCAAAGATGTATTTAAGTATACATTTTCACAGTTTATAACATCATTGAAACTACTCCATAATGTAAAAATCTATGACGTAAGCAAGTACGACGACAAGAAAATACGACGTGCAAAATAAAGTTTTGTTGTAAAATGGAGTTAAATATCTTTAAATAATGATCTACCAGAAAACTATGCTATGTATTTAAAAGGTACAAATCGTAAAGGGTGCCTCATTAGCTGCAGTATACAAATGAGTAACCTTAGTATTTTGTATATTAATTAAAGTAGTTTCATACCATCAGTTTAGTTTTTGTGGAAAATAAGTAAACATTTATCATATCATGGCATTATCCTTAATGTATTATTCTAAGTAACCGTGACGGTATCTATGTAAATAGTTTACAGTGCCTGCAAGGAGGTTAACTACGCAGTATAACATAAAACTATTCTGGGGCCTTAAATTTAGCTATGTATAGAGAGTAAGTACCAATACGACTCATCACCAGTCTACGTCTAGGTATCTAAACATCTGTATTTTTCTTAAAGCCATGACTGTAATTAAATATATAAGTAGTATTTTATTCTGTCTGACAACTTTTATAACACTATTAGAGATACCTACAGCGTGCAAGGGATATACCAACGAACAAACGCTTATCACGTAAGTATTCAGTACATCGTCCTGAACCCCCCCCCCCCCTTTACATAAATTTTTCTAATACGATATTTTTCATCGGTATTAAAAAAAAACCGGCGAAGGGCGACTTGGACTCGCGCACCGAGGGTGCCGTATAATGTTGTAGGTATTTTGTTATTAAACTACATATTTACGGTTTTCAGATTTTTCCCTTTACATGTGCTGTAAGACATTGCTTCCCGCCAAATTTCGGAACTAACATATAGGTTTTCGACCCAAAACCTATAGGGTACTTCCGGTTGACCTAGAATTGTCAATTTTGGTTAAAAGCAAGGGTCTTATAGCACAAGTAAAGGGAAAATTCCAAAAAATAAGAAAAGTTGAAAGTTTAGGCAAATTTTGGTACTTATAAGTTTTCGCGAAAATCTAAATTTGCCCATATGTTTTTATCGTGTTGATTCAGGACCTTGATTTTTATAGATCTCAGTATCTGATATAAATTACAACTTGCTAGGTCCACCCGTTTCTGAGAAAATCGGTAGTGACAGACGGACAAGAAAGTGATCATAAAAGGGTTCCTTTTTTACCTTTTGAGGTACGGGACCGTAAAAAACAGGTGGTGGCCGTGGGTTCATAATGATGTATGTACTTAATACGTGGTAAGCGCTTGTGCGTTGGTGTCCCTTCCACCTTGTATTTTATTTAATTTAACACAATATTAAAGTTTACTATTGACTATTGTTACAAGTCATAAAACAACCGCAAGCGTGGTTATACAACCAGTCAAACGTTATGTGTTTAACATAATAGTAAATAATATACCCAGTGCAATACCTACACACTATAAAACTTCTTTTGTGCTCGCTTGTACGCTTTTGTAAATTTATACATTCGCATGATTGTGCTTATTCATAGTTATATTATAAGTCTTTCGATAATTGTCTACATGTATACTTTTATATTTTAATAAATAAAGGGAAAATACAATCAATAAAAATCTTTTACTATCCTCCATATTTTACATCGATTTAGATATCGTAATAGCCATCGTTTAATTTATACAACCATATAATTTTTGTATTAATAGTGTTATTATAACAATTAGTTGTACAATAAACAATCATAAAATTTTTAATAAAGTACTCATACAGGTTCCTACTTTATTTATTACTAGCTGACCCGCGCAACTTCTTTTGCGTCACATAAGAGAGATAGAGATGGTTAGAGAGAGTGTGAGACACCCTTAAAAGATAGACATAATAATGCTATCGCGGATTTTTATAGAACATTTTCCGTCATACACGATTGTTTCGTAACTTTAACCGTTTACGCAGCGCACGCAACGAAAGATCTCAAAAGGAATATTTTTTTCCTTTTTTTGCAACATTTTTCATTGATGCTCTGCTCCTATTGATTGTAGCGTGATTTTATATAAACGTTGTAACGTTGTTGCCTTCCCCGATAAATGGGCTATCCAACAGTAATAGATACTTTCAACTCGAACCAGTAGTTCCTGAAATTAGCGCGTTCAACCAACCAAACAAACTCTTCAGCTTTATAATATTATAGTATAGATTCAAGTAGTTAACAATTTAATTTCTCTGAAATATTTGCATTAATCGCTAAAATATTCTGTTTTTCCAAATAAGTGCTTCCCTCGACAGCCTTACGTTATCATCGTTAGACACTCGATGATAGTCATACTCCAGCTAGGTCGAAAGTTCTCATCAAGGTGCATAAAACACGATATAGATGCTGTAAACTCTTGATGACCTCTTGCAACTGCCTTCCGTCTCCATCGTCGACCTTCGATGAAAGTCATACTCTAGCTAAGTTTAAAGTTCTCATCAAGGTTTATGAAATGAGCCGAAAGACGATATAGCTGCTGCAAACTGTTGTGGATCTCTTGGAACTGACTTTTGTCTCCATCGTCAGACCTTCGGTGACAGTCCAGGCAGGTCTTAAATTCTCACCAAGGTGCATGGAATGAGGCCAATAACAATATAGCTGTAAATATAATCTACGTAAACTGCGTATGGATTATTGCGAATAGCACAGCACAGTTCTTGCACGGCAAGAACACGTGAATTTATCAGGCTTCTGATGTTCGCTATACTACTTTTTGGGGAAATCATCATCATCGTCATACTAATCCCAACCCATATCCCAATTTATTTGGGGTCGGCGCAGCATGATTATATTCATTCTTCCATACTTCTCTATTACTTTTTGGAAAAATATTTCACGAAAAAAAAAAGAAATATAGAAATGCAAACAATTTAAATGCAAAAAGAATCATAGGAAATCTCACAGCACCAAAAAAAAATAAACAAATCACAAAAAGTGAAAATAATGTTGGGGGGATTGAACTTGCAACCCCGTAGTTTGCAGAGCGGGCAAGAAACTGCTAAGCTATTTACTTCGTTGACATAAGCTACAAATAGCCGTTCTCATGCACTTACGTTATGACTGAAACGTCAAACAATTGAAGTATACGGACAAAATGCAAAATTGCCTACCCACTTAAGGAAGTAGCGTGATAATATATAGCTTAAATATTTAAGAAGCCTATGCAGTAGTTTTGACGTTCAAACATTTCGTACCAACTACTTATACCGAAGAAAGTTGATTTTCTTGTGTTCCGCTATTTTGTGCGTATTCACGTCAAAAATCAAATTTCAAGAAAACTAAGAAATTATATTTACCTGTATTAGATATGAAGTATATGTAGCAACTTTAAAAGGTTACACTTAATTGTTTTTGAATGTATAGGTTTTTGAAGTTTATTAATTTTAAACACATAACCCTCTTTTTTGCGACTCTGGATGACATTTAAAAAAAATGCTAAAATAGGTATTTCTTTATTTTTATGAATAAGTATTTATTCTGAGTTTCATGATTCTAGAACAATCTAAAAATTTTTTTTCATACAAACTTTACCCCCCTTTTCACCCCCTTTTTCCAAAAAAAACTAAAATTTCTATAGCCTAAATGTTATTCTGAATTTATTTAAATAGATTTGTGAACATTTCAGCAATATCGGTTCCGTAGTTTTTACGTGATGTGCGGTCAAACAAACAAACAAACAAAAATTTTAAAAAGGGTTTTAATATCTTCAGTTACTTATTTTAAGTCACTCTGGCTGGTTTTTTTTTTAAATCTTCAATGTACAGATTTTTTGGTCTCAACGATTTTATTATATGTATAGATTTTAAATATGTTCAGTTCCTTATTTTAAGTCACCCTGGTCGGTTTTTTTTTTTTAATCTTCAATGTACAGATTTTTTGGTCTCAATTGCGATTTTATTATATGTATGGATAATGGGTGTAAAAAGACACATAGTTAGAGAAAGAAAACATATTTATTCGGCACATGCCATTAGTACACAAAACAAAAACAAAAAAAAAAGCAAATAAACAAATCTGTGTAGACTTAAGTTTTTTTTTTTGTTTTGTAAAAAACTTAAATCTAGACAGAAAAAAAGAGATAATTATTGTGTGTCTCACGGCTGCGCCAACCAAATAGAGAAGCCAAAAATCACTTGTTCTCCCCGTCATTGCGAATTTAAATTTTATAATTTTACTATGAATACCTGTCTATGAACTATGTACTGTTCAATGCACCCACCAGTCATCACAAAAAGAACTTACTATTATCAGCACAATGTTTTGAATGCGTTACACCGTCCTACCGAAACTATGATTTTTCACCCTAAAACAAAAGTCGTTTCCCTACAATAGTTTTTGCGTAGAGCTACTTACTTAGATTGATGTCCAGAATGCTTTGTGAAGGTCCGGTTTACACATTGTATTATTATTATATTACATAGGTCATCAATAACTTGTTGGTCTAGTGGCCGCCAGCACTACTGGGGGTCGAAAATGGCCGCTATAGCAGAATCATAATAGGATAATAATATGAATTGCGTTACATTTTTAAAATGGTCACAGACACAGTTAATATTATGAATTGTCTTTTATGTCCATTTTTACGAATTGTAACGCAATTCATATTATTATCTTGAGCGCTGTGTCCTAGTCATGTGTACGTTTCTCCGGTCGGGCAAACTGTTATTGAGTTTTACTATCAGGAATCAGCTCGGAGTAAGGTTATTGCCCGGTTGATAACAATAGGCTCACCCCCAGCTACATGGGGTTTAACAAACTGAGATAAAATGATATGAGAAAAAAAAATGATATGATATGATATGATAAAATGATATGAGATAAAATGAGGGAAAAGCTTTGCCTTGCCTTTAAATGTTTGGTACCGATAGTTGTTGAGAGTAAATACTTAAACAATGGGATGGACGGACGTATCGTTCCGGGTCGCTACGAGTCTACGCTTAGGCGCGCCTTGTGTTGCTCCGCATTGGTGTCACTGCGGTGAAGCTGTCGACAGCCTCGGACACCATGGCCTGTCCTGCTACAGGAGCGCAGGTCGCATTGCACGGCACGCCGTCATTAGCGACATTATTCGTCGAGCTCTTGCCAGCGCCTTAGAACCAAACGGCTTGGTGCGTGACGATGGCAAGAGACCGGACGGCATGACGTTGGTGCCTTGGAGCGTGTGTAGGCCTTTGGTGTGGGACGCAACCTGAGTCGACACTCTTGCGCCTTCTCACGCGCGTCTCCATTTTAAAGGAAATCTCTCACCGACTGGTCGACACTTCGCGTGACCAGACGGCTGGCTCTTTCTTTGGCCAAAGAATTAGCATTGCCATTTAACGTGGCAATGCTGCCAGTCTTCTGGGCACGTTTCCGGATGACAGCGATGCGGAGCAGTACTTTGACGCCTATTGACGTCGTTGTATATGTAGGTACTTACGTTTAGTTTCATTTTTGTAATTATATAGAGTTCTAATTGTAGTATGTATATAAGGTAACTAAAAAATAAATCGGGTTATTAAAAAAAAACAATGTGACCTTTACATGGTGGCCTGCAATTATGGTGATGCCGCAATTCAATTTTCAGGACTTTTTAAGGACTCAAGAATGTAACTGTATTCGTAGTACTTAGTAGCCTGTTAAAACATAATATGATATATATCGATCTTTAGAAAGAAACTACCACGCCTCTTTTCTATCATTCATACATGAACGTGATGAAGATGACACTTTGCGAATCTAAACTTTATCAAAAACTCGTTTTGTTAATTGAAGGCAATCTGATAGTTTTTAACAATAGTCATTTTAAACTAATAAACCGATGAACATAAAAAGAGGTAGAACCACTCATCAATCAAGTTTAGATTACAAATGGACAAAAAATATAAATTAAGCCACGCCTCAAAATATAACGAAACAAATTATGTTAAATAGTACCTGCGCATACCTATTTGTTGTTTGTGTCTCTCTACTTACATAGATCATTTATTAATGATATGATTGGAAATCATTATATTACATTATACATTTTAATTTAGAAATTGCAATTTTAGCAAAGTTTTGTTATAATATCTCATCAATAATAGGTTTTATTCCTAAGTTATAAGTTTAAGTTTTTACATTGCAATATGTAATTTTCTATATCATGGTTCTTCATTTAGGTATCATTTACCCGTACTCAGTTAGGTACTAGTTAGAATATATTAGTAAATAGAGTATTGAGCATTGTGTGCGTGGTAGGGGAATTTTCAGGCCCATCCGTGATTCACAAAAACGATAATGAGTAATGAGTTATTCACAATGATAGCCACACTTATCTGCTTTGTTGTGGTACAAATCATAAATACCTCACCGCTCGACGCTCGTAGGCAATAATTATTTGTTTATTTATTAATAGAGATCGTGACATCCATCTGACTTGTAGTATATTATATTAACACAATAAACAATAGGTACAGTCATATTGGCTCTACGTAGGTTTGTTATGCACACAAAACGGCGTTTTATGACGTCAAAATGATCAATACTAGTTTCTCTTATGGAAACTGTAGGTACCTAGATCCCAAAATCAACAACGCAAGATAGTTAAAAAAAATGTTCAGCAAAAAGCTTGGTTTTTCCGCAAAAACGGTCCTATACTTACCGTAAAGAAGTATTAAAAAACAGGTTTTCCGCTTTGCTGTACCTAATCATCAACGTTATATGGATGCACGATCTTCGATATCGATGTATCCGAGGCATAAGAATGTTGTTAATAATAACAAAAAATATGTAAAGTTTCTAAGTTTGTGTGCCGACGAGCTAACACTAAGTGCTAATGTAAAACCTGATCTTACATGCAAATTAAAGCAGAATGATGCTGGCCAATACTAGTCCGAGATAAATAATGTACAATAGGCCCATGATTTTATTGCTTCCATATAATATGTCATATTATGACCAATAACGAACTGATTTAAAAATGCCCGATTTTTTAGGGTTCCGTAGTCCTGACAAGGAGCCCTTATAGTTTCGCCATGTCCGTCTGTCTGTCCGAGGTTTTAAGGGTTCCTTATCAGGACTACGGAAAAGGCATTTCCCATCAATAATTTTTGCGTAGAGCTTAGTTTGATGTATACAGACTGCTTGGTTGACGCCTTCGTGAAGGGTCCGTTTAGACCACGGATTTACACCTTGTTTAATTATTATGGTATATGAGTAGTGACATGGGTAGGTACCTTTTTAGGGTTCCGTAGTCCTGACAAGGAATCCTTATAGTTTCGCCATGTCCGTCTGTCTGTCTGTCTGTTCACGGTTTTGCTAAGAGACCTTTAGTACTAGAAAGCTGTAATTTTGTAGAGATGTGTATATCAATAACGCCAACAAAGTAGTAAAATAAAATTGGGGAAAATATTTTTTTCAGGGTAGCTCCCCAACATGTGAAGTGGGGATGAATTTCTTTTTCGTCGTCTACACCATCGTTGAATAGTTCTTAGGGGTTTAAAATGACTTAGGGGTTGCTAATACTACTTTTCGATTTAATGCTCCATTTAAGAAATTTTAAACTTTAAAGTGCAAATTTTTGTTCCAGTAGGGTGTCCCGGGGCCCTCTAAAAGCTAAAGGAAAACTATAGCGGTTAAGATAAGTTTATTAGTTTAGCAGTAATAATCGTTGAACTAGGGTGTTGGATAATTTTATACCAAATACAAAATCATTAGAATAAATCCTTTAAAGTGACTAAGATGAAGTAGTTGCTTGGATATAACGGGCTACTACGGAACCCTATACAGCGCGTGGCCCGACACGCACTTGGTCGGATTTTATTTAACATAACATTATAAAATCACGCCTGTAATCCCCACATTTCGCCAGGTAATGTTTAAGTCCCATGTAATAGGGGGAAAGCCTATTTTAGCCATTTTCATGTACTGCACGTCAGCACATCAAGCTAACCGAAACCTATTACCTAATATAACCTAATCAACCTTGAACCTTTAGCAATAAAGTTGAAAATCTATTAAAGAAATTTGACATAGCTTGATGTGCCTGTACTTAAATGAATACTACGGATAGGGGGACCTTGTCCTTGCGTTATATAGATATTACACTTTATACAAAAAAATCTCCAACGGGTTTTACGAAGGTGGATGTGATGGCACAATTGCATAATTTATGCCCACACTTGCGACGACTTCGGAAAGGTGCATGCATTCATGCGTAAGTATGGGGTTTTCCTGGGGAAACCCGAATCTGTAGTCATCATTACCTAACTCACGCGGATAATGCGTTTTAGAAACTGATTAGTAATAGAGGATTGGCGTAATGGTATTTTGAAAGCATTTGAAAACTTATGAGCCTTTCTTATTTTTATTTCTGAGACTACACATTATGTTTGTGAGATTTTGCCAGTACTTTTATAAAAACTTAGGTAGGTAAATACCTACATATCTTAGTAAACAAGCTTTTTTAACAATGAAGTAGAACGGTAGTAGGTACTTATTTGATTATTGTTTATTATTTTCACCTGTAAAATTCGTTAGAAATAAACCATGAAAATATAATGTATGTATTGTATTTTTTTATACAAGACAATTATATCCGTGTTCTCCTTCGACTTATAGAAAAAGGATCTTTGAGTTAATTTCGCTATTCATTGCATCGACTTGTGGTTTCCAACTTTTTCTGTATTTCTGTAGTTGTATTAATATTTATCTTTTTGTGTGCTCATCGTTATTTAACTATTAATCATAAATCTAGATGGCTGACTTTGAATCATCACAGTTTTATCATTACTAAAGAAAATTCTGAAGGTTAGCCCTGAAAACCGTAAGTAATCATGAGTATTTATTTATAATGATTCCAATAGAATTTGCCTCAGCACATTGTACAAATAGACAGTAATAGTAACTATTGAAAAAATCCAGTCATGCGTTTATTTGTTGTAAAGGTAGGTAGAAACTCGTATTTATTACATGGTACACGTGACAAGAAGTAAATATACCTAGAGGTACCTATCTGACACAATCTATTGTTCAACAATATTTAGCGTTGAATTTCATCCGGCTTTTGTTGATTATCTGGATCGAATACACTCTATCAATACACGTTGATCATTTTGGAGCCTTCACTCAAACGTTAGCATTAATAAGTATTTTATTTCTGTAGCCGAGATTTATGTATTTGGAACAAATAGTTACTTAATATGTAATTATAAAACGTCCGTAAAATGTTAAAAATAATAATTGTCTATCATTATGTAAAATGCGGTTGCGGTCACATTAAAATATCACATAAGTCTATCTTTCTTTTTATTATCGAAATAGATATTGGTGAAATATCAGTTTCACTTAGTTTGGTCGATAGAGTGTAAGGAGTGAGTCACAGTGAGTTATGCAAGAATTATTAATTAATATTTTTTTTTTTGAAATTATGTAAATCGCAGCTTATTATTAACAAAGTGAATATTCTGTGAAGTGCGGCGTGAGTAGTAATAGTAACGTCTGGGAAGGGGTCGGGGGGGCTGTCTCCGTAGCACACCGTAGCGCGAAGAGGAAATCGCTGAAGATGCGCGGCGAACCTTTCCGGTCAGATACGATTTACGGGTTTTATTTATAGCATTTTGAAGGCTTTCGCAACAGTTCACGTTCGTCTCTCGCGAGAGACACCCGCATAGTTTTTTTATTTTTTATTAGTATAACAATACTTACCATAAGTATCCGCAAACAAGACTAAAGAAGCAAGGCTACTAGAATTTAAATAAAGGTATGTAAAGTATAGATTCAAATCACTTTGATATTTTCGAAAAAACAACGATCGACACATTGTGCTGATCGTTGTTTTTGTAATAAGTAATTTAAAAAATCACCATAACTGATTGATAATGATGGAAGATGTTTATCCTGTTTTTTTATATGTTATTCATGACAATTAACAGATTTTGTCAACTGCTTTATACAAATTCGTATTTCTCATTTTATCACGTAGGTGCATCGTTAAAGTTCTATATACGTAAACATTCAAGGAATTCAGCGATGTATCTTGGCACCTATACTTTTTCATAATAATAACACGAGAAAATCAATAAATCACTAAACTTTTTAAATAGGTAATTGTTATATATTTAATTAAAACATAAATGGTGTCAAAAGACTCATAACGAAGCCGAAAAGCACTTGTTCTCCCCGATAACTTTTTGTACTAGACCATACCTGGGAACCTTCTAGTTACGGAGATTGGGGGTCAAAGTTCCAATTTTTCCACAAGTTTTTTTTTAAATACATGTTTTTAATGTCAGATTTTTACTTTAAACACCTCCACGTGTTTAAAGTAAAAATCTTACATCCCGTACTATTCAATCCATCCATCAGCACAATGTTTAGAGTGCGATACATTGAGTTTCACCCAAAAAAAAGTCGTTTAACTTTACGCAAAAATTATTGCTGGGAATCGACTTTTTTGGGTAGGTACCTATTATGATGTACAGAATGTTTGGTTGACGGCTTCGTGAAGAGTCTGTTTACACCCTGTATATCTTCAAACATCTTACAACTATTAATTTTGAGAATTCAAGTTTCATTTCTTCGACAACCTGATTAAACAGTGATACTAAATTCCATGCCCAGAAAATCAGTATTCATTTGAGTTAAAAGTCAAACTGGTCAATATGTATATTAGTACATTATGTTACCTTCATTACATTATGTTATGATAGCTTTCGTATTAGACAATACATTATGATACAAGTGAGCAATATTTGTCATTGTCCTCGTGCAATGGAGCCGAGTGAGAAAGGCTCTCGAAATTAATAAAATTTTTCACTGTTTGAAGAAAAACTTTACATAATTTAATGAAAATAATACCTATTAGTAAAAACTGGCTCACGTGTTTTGTAGGAGTATCGCTTACTCGAAGCTGCAATACAGACTAATATAAAATTATGTTTTATTAGCTTGTGTGGCGGCTTTGAGGCATTTTTTTTTTGAAAATAGAATACAAATTAATGTTATAATTATCATAATCTAATTTATTCAACACTTTTTTTTTCTCCATATTTATAAGTATAAAAAGCATGTTTTTTTTAAATTAAGTTTTTTTTAAAACACGCCTCTCGCTGTTTCATCCGTTGCCGCAACAGAGCGGGATTAAAATACATTACGAACTTCTATGAAAGCGGTGCAATAAGGCTTCAAAAAATCTTTACGGACATCGGGTATGGGTTAGCTACTTCAGTATTACTAATTCCTCAAATAATATAATTGTGTGATTGAGAAACAACTAAGAAACTTTTAAAATCAATGACTCATTGGTCTAGCAGGGTAGCAGCTGTAGCAAATGCGACTCTTGACTTTTCAGGATGACAAGATTCGATTCCCGGATTGGGCCAACAGGCATTTGGATTATTTTGTCATGTTATGTATTTTGATTAGGCACTTGCAATTCTTATCTTATCAATCCATAAGCATATTTAGGGATCTTGCGTCTATCTGTCTAACACAACCATCAGGCACGCCATCATTTTGAAATATACCATTAAAGCAACATTTTGGATTAGGCAGTTCTATACATGTCGAAGTTTCTATAAAGCCTTGCACACATTTTCATAAACTAAGTTATCTTTTCTAAACTGTCACGACATGGTCACGACAAATATTGTAATAACAGATTGTTTCACAATCTAATCATTTATTAAAACATTGAAAAACAGACATAACATGATATTATTGCGACTGTTGATTGTTATTGGTCAATAAAACGTAATTTATCTAGGTTTAAAATAAATAATGTAGGTACTTACATAGGTGGTTACATATTACCTAAGCAGCTAAGACCTCCATCAATTGTATGCGTTATTGTTGAAGAACCAGCCTGAAAGAAAGATTTACCTAAATCCTTTCTCTTATAAAATTGAATTTTATCACTAAACGCACCTGTTAGTTCAGTTTGAATTTAATGTAAGGTGGAACTGGAAGCTCCACGGTAGCCCGCGAAATTCAATTTTTCTTACGTTTTTTGCAATTAGCAGGTCAGTACATAACTATTTCATGAAAAAGTCATTCAATGGGGTTTAATGAACGTAGAGGGTTGTATTGATGATTTTAATGATTATAATTCTGTTAATAATAGGGATGATTCCTGCGGGCCTACCATGACGTCTTAAAGCAGGATCGTTTTAATTGCGTGCCAGTGAGGGAAAGAGATGGCGCTAGACGTCCTCTATAGCTCCGTCTCTTACCCACACTGGAACGCGATTAAAACGATCCTGCTTTAAGACGTCATGGTAGGCCACCTGACTAAAAATAATACGATTCTGTTTAGTCCGTCAGTTAGATTATCGGAAAATATTTGATACGTGTTTTTTGTTTTATCAAATTAATAACGCGTCAAAGATCATGAGTCCTCACTCATGATCTTTGA
This sequence comes from Xestia rhomboidea, assembly GCA_963853795.1. Taxonomy (NCBI): domain Eukaryota; kingdom Metazoa; phylum Arthropoda; class Insecta; order Lepidoptera; family Noctuidae; genus Xestia; species Xestia rhomboidea. The sequence continues at coordinate 10,003,999 of OY970763.1, read as the reverse complement.
CGTGTGTTATCTTTGTACGCCCCCGTTGATAAGCGGCTTATTCACTTTCTGGTAAAAAATGCATTCAAATGTGACGTCAGACCAGTTTTCGACGCACTGTATAGTCTTCATTTTTTGTTTACGTGAAAAAAAAAATATATGTCCAATATTTTTTGGAAATATATCTGACGGACTAATTAAAATATAAGAAAATACCTATATTAGGTATCTCGGTTTTTCAAGTATTTTGTCACAGTATCTTGAAGATACAGTAGGTACGCAACAGTTTACTCCTGCGATGTTTTAGATTTTCACTTAACATATTTAGTACTTTTGTTGTTTGATAATTTCCATTATAATAAGGCGCTAACAATTCTAGCGAGAGGAGCGGTGGCTCAGTGGTGGCGGCCTCGACTTACAAGTAGTAAGTCGTGGGTTCAAACCAAGGCAGGCGCATTACTCTGTGTAATTTATTTCATCACCAATGCTCTCAAAACGGTGAAAGAAAATATCGTGAGGGATCCATGTCCTAGAACCAGAAATTTGAAGATATGTGACATCTAACCAACCCGCACTGGGCCCGGTTATGGCTCAATTGATGCTACTGACCAGGAAGAACAACAAAATTGATCAGAAAATAATGTCACAGTGGGAACCTCTTTTCTAGTTATTACTACACATTATTGTGATTTGTGATGTAGTTGGTCACAGATCTAGCTTAAGTTAACCCATTTGGTCAATGTGAAATCTTGCTGACCAACTTATTATTTTGTATTAATAAGGCTATTTGTTTTACAAATATCAACCTGACAGAAACACGTATACCTAGGTACTTTCCGACTGTTTTGTTTGACTACAGACAAAAACATAATATGATGTCAAAATGGTGTAACAATGGCGAATCATTATTAATTAAGCACTTCTCTTCAAATTTCATTTTTTGTCAATTACTGAAATTTAAAAAGATGTACTTAATTAAGTACTTTAATTGCTAATTATACTTACAGTGGGATAAAAACTCGGTATCGTATTGTATTATCCACTTGGTGATAATCGGGAGAAGATAAAACATCATGATACAAGTTATCAAGTTCTAGAATTATGAAGCACCTAGCTCTTCTGTAATGCAGGAATAACTCGTTAAGATCTGGGAGATTATGTCTATTACCTAGGTACTAATACAATAGAGCATAAAAATTAAGGACCGATTAATCGGGTTAAAAGGTTAACCGGTTAGACTTATCTTCTATAGAAATAAGTAAAATTGAATTTATTTTTAAAAAAGGATTAGGTTAACAAATTCGAGTCTCACCCGATCTTTTATGATAATTTCACGCGGACGGAGGTTGCGGGCATGCAACGGCTGGTAACCCATATGTTTGATTCACCTTTATACGGGTTATACGGGTCCATAAAATGCATGCATACATTATATGGGTTAAGCATTTAAATATTGAAGAATGAAAGAGACGAAAGCCCGACTGCGGGCTAACTCCGTCGCTTTTTTGCAAATTTTTGATGGACAAAAATGAAATTTTGCCTCGTTAGTCAAGTGGTAAGCAAGCGCGACTGCTAAGCTTGACGTCCTGGGTAAGATTCCCGGGTCGGACAAAGTATTTTTGGGTTTTTCCATTAGGAAATTCTTAATAGCAGCCACGGAGTCTGGATTTGTGCTCGGTTGATGGCAATGCCAAAGGCCGGGGTATTACATGGGACTTAAACATAAGGACTGGCGAAATGTGGGTGTAGCACTATTAGGTACCTACATATCTGCCTAACCTTTCGGGGATTACAGGCGTGATGTTAAGTAATATGTTAATAATGAACTCTGTGCGTGAACCGGTCATTATAGGCTGATTAACCCTATAATACAGATTAACCTTTACGCTAGAGTTTTTCCACCTGCCTTTTTTCTGCCTTGTGACTGACAATCTTCATCATCATCATCATCAGCCTATAGTGTTCCCACTGCTGGGACACGGCCTCCTCTCAATGAGAGGGAATGGGCTATAATCCATCACCACGCGGGCCCAGTGCGGATTGGTAGATGTCACATGGACTTCGAATTTTTGGTTCTAGGACATGCCGGTTTCCTCACGATGTTTTCCTTCACCGTTTTGAGAGCAGTGGTGATGAAATAAATTACACAAAGTAATGCGCCTGCCTGGGTCCGAACCCACGACTTACTGTTCGTAAGTCGGGGCCGCCACCACTGGGCCACCGCTGCTCTCTCTTTTCCACCTATAAGCGTAAAAAATAATCCGTTTTAAACCCGGACACGGGTAACCTTTTCATTCTCTGGTAAAATACCCGATGCATCAATAACTAGGGCTCAACAAGCTAGCTAGAGTAATCTTTACATGAGGTACAATTAATGTTTAAAATCCCTTTACTATCCGCAAGATGGATACTCTTTTTGCCAGAAAAACGTATACAGGGTTATTTGTAAAACACCGGCAACCTCTCAGGACTATGTTACTAACATCATAATCAGCAACTTTTGTTCTATGACTTTTAAAAAATCATCATATTTTAGTTCATCAGATTTTCATACAAAAATAAAAATATTTAAATTGAACGCTCTTACCGGGGCGCCGCCCTAACCCCGCTACCCTCGTTATTGTACTATCGCTTTCTTTTGCTTCGCATAGACTTCGTAACATTTAGAGCGTTTTATTTAAATATTTTTATTTTTCTTCTTAAATTAACACATATTACTAAAATAAGCACTTTAGTCTGTTATGCACGAGTAGACCGAATTATAAGCATTGTTATTTAGTTTGCCCAAGGTGTTCATGTGAACTTTTTGGTTGGGAGAACAAAGTTTGTGATCCTAATTTCTTAACTAATATTATAAACTAGCTGATGCTCGGAGCTTCGCCCGCCCGCAAATTATATACTAAAACCTTCCTCTTGAATTACTCTATCTATTAAAAAAATCTGCATCAAAATCCGTTGCGTAGTTTTAAAGATCTAAGCATACATAGGGACAGACAGACGCGGCGGGGGACTTTGTTTTATAATATGTAGTGATGCGAAAGTAAGTTGGTTTGTTACCTTTTGACGCCTACACCACTGAACAGATCATACTGAAATTTTGAGATCTGTACACCTGACAACGTATATGCAAAATTTACCGGACATAGCGTACCTTTCATCCCAAAAAAAGTAGGTACTGTTCCCGAGGAAAACAACAATAACGTTCTTATGATAATAGATAGATGGCGCCACGTATCTTTTGAATCTAGATTGAATTATATTATTGCAAGCAGAGTAAAACCCGAATAAAATTGATTGTCACATTATGAATTAACGCGAGCGAAGCCGCGGCAAACGCTAGTGACAAATAAAAATGATGCGAACTTTGCTATTGTTGAGTAGAAAAATCAACAATGCAACATTACGTTTGCTGATCGCACATTCAGTAGAAAATTCTGCTATGGTATATCTCTATTATCTCTCCGTTTACACAATTACCACCACTTGAATTGAATAAATGGGTGACGACTCGTGGTCCCACTGGGATTGTACCACTATTACTCGTGGTCCCACTATCCCTGAAATCATGGGTTCGTGGTTCCACTGCTTAGTGGGACTACCAGTCATAGTTAAAATCGTAGGTTCGTGGCCCCACTGCATCAAGTTTATACGTAGAGTAAATACTTGAATTAAAGTGAGTTCTTCAGGTACTGGCCACTTGAGATACTGATAAACCAGGAGATCACAGTTGGTTATTTTTTTGAAAAGTTAAGATAAATATAAAAATTTGTTTAAAGAGTACAAACTCTAAGTTTTGTTCATTAAGTTCATTGTTAGAAATAAAAATAATTATTTTGCTTCACGTTTTTATGCTGGCTTTTTGTATTTTCGGCTTATTCCTGTTTTGAATCCCCCATATGCGGAAAAACTTTAATAATAAAATAAAATAATTTAATAATAAATTCCTGAGTCGATCCTCGATCGACCATCGATTCTTGATTCTGTCGCTCGACGACTCAGAAGTCCGTTTGACTTAACTGT